>CM043715.1:20613082-23582969 GCA_023969325.1 Oryzias curvinotus
AAATGGTTTTTTGCTTTCCCTACTGTAGGTTCACACTACTCTGGAAAAAAGGATAGGCTTTGATATGAGGCCCTACAAGCAGTACATAGACAACGAGATTGTGGTTACCATGGCGCAGATGGACAAGCCATCCAAAATATTTGACTACTTATACTTGGTGAGTTGTTTTTTTTTTTCATTTTCTAAGCACTAAGCTTCTTTTTAGCATGATAAAAAGAAGTGTTTCTCAAACTGAAGGAAGTGTGCTTTCGCCAGGATGTTGTCATGTGACTGTGACTTCCTCTTTCTGGGAGCATGTGTGTTAACAGTGATAGGGAACACAGCTCTGTCGGGCCTTTCTCGCCGTGTGCAGCCCTGACTAAACTCTTTCTAAAATGTGTGTTTGCTTTCAGGGCTCAGAGTGGAACGCAGCTAATTTTGAGGAGCTGCAGAAAAACAAGTTGGTGTCTTTTGCCCCTAACTTTTTCCCCTTTCGAACATTCTCTATTTTGTTTTTTTTTTAAACCATATAAAACACAATTTGAACCCTGTTTTGTCAGAATAAAAGTCAACATAAAAGTTTTAACTCTGTATTTTTCAGCATTGGCTACATTCTGAATGTGACGAGGGAAATTGACAACTTTTTCCCAGAATCCTTTACCTACATGAACATCAGAGTCTATGACGTGGAATCCACCAACCTGCTTCCCCACTGGCCGGACACATACAACTTTATTAACACTGCAAGGTAGAGACAAAATCAAACACATCGGAGGAGGCTCCGCCTCCAGACTGTAACTGTTAATAGATCATGTACAGATTAATAGATGTAATTATTCTCTTGGTTCTGGATAATATAAAAATATCATCCGTCAGTGGGTCAAAAACAACAATGTAGTTTTTACAAAAATAAAAAAAGAGTTCCTATGGGTAGATAAAACGATGGCTACACATTGGGTCTAACTGAAGCCTGAATCATTACTGTCCTTATGGGTGGATACAGGCTGTCTGCAGGCAAAAGATGGGCAAATCTGTACAAAATGATTGCTTGGTGAACTCCTAGGGCAGAAACTTTCCCCCTAGTTGTTTTCTACAGGCGCGTAACGGGTCGTAGACTGCGGCATTTGTCAGTAAGCAGCCAGAGTGTGCACCATTCTAATATCTGCATTTCTGCGTAATGGCACCATATGACAACATCACCCTGCTTTAGAAGTGCATGTTACTTACATTATTACATATACTTACCTCACGCAAGACAATGGTACGTTCCATTTCATGGTATGTTAATAAATGTGTGGTGTTGAATAACTTGATTGATTTAAACAAATATAAATATATATGTTTAGTCTGTTTTCTTTTGTTTTAGCTAGGAGTTAAACAGGCTGCTGTGTGCTGAAATCAGCAGAACAGCCAATCAGATCTGGAATCTGTCACAGCAACGCCAGCAAGGAGGCTTGTGTTCCACATCTAAGCTTTACACTGAGAGTGACACGTCTGTCTGTTTCTCACTATTAAAACTCCTGCATCAAAAACTGCAAAACAAATAGCTCTAAGCCCAAAATGCACAGCCCTCCCACCGCCTTAGCCAACCCGGAATGCTGTGACAGAGCTGTGCATGACCTGGAGTTGTTCTTTGTGTTTGTGAGTTCAGCCACACTTTAACTCTGGTATGACTGCGACATGTATCCTTAAGGAACACATTCAATGACTGCCGTGAATGCATGAAAAGAGCTGACATGCTTTCCTATTGAAATTTACAGACGGCCTCTGTGGAATTCTTGCACTTCACCTTTGGGGCATGTGAAGCATTAGCACTGTCATATAAAGCTACTTAGGGGGAAAAACTAAAGTCCAAAAACATTGAAGTAAATATATTACATTATGTGGGAGATTTACTCAAAGTTGAAGTTTGTTTAAAGCCTTCTGACTCTGCGTGACACAGGAAAACGGGACAGGCTGTGTTGGTGCACTGCAAGATGGGAGTGTCTCGATCCGCATCCACGGTGATCGCTTATGCCATGAAACAACAGCGCTGGTCACTGGAAACGGCACTAACCTATGTGAGGGAATGCCGGTCCATCGTCAATCCCAACGAAGGCTTTATGAAGCAGCTTCAGACCTACAACGGGATCCTCACAGCAAGGTCTGATGCTGTTAACGGGAAAAGCTTGATTTTTGTTTTGTTTGTTTTGTTTGTTTAGCTTGTGTACTTGACCTTCTGTTTCCACAGTAGGGATTAAGAAAGAAACATTTTTTTATTTTTTTATTTCTTGTCTTTATAGCCAAATGCGTCACTCTGAACTCTTTAGACGAAAGTCTAAAGACCTTAGACAAAAGTCAGTGAGAAGCGAAAAAGACGGAAAAGATAAGCCAGATGGTGAAAAGGAGGACGAGGAGGAAGACAGCGACGAAGGTACTGAAAGAGATTATGACAGTCAAGACAGTCCAGTGAATTCAGAGGAGGACTCAGAGGTAATTATCTTTATTTATCAATATTTTTATCAGACATATTATTTTTTAAATCATATTTGATCTTATTTTTAATCAAACGCAGGTGTTTGAAACCTCTGACGTTGAGTCTGACCGCGTGCAGCCAAAGGAACCAACAGAGCCAGCAGTCGATCCTGTCGTCACTTTAAATGAACCGGAGAAGGTAAACCGTCGATGGATCCAGTTGTAGTCCTGCTCTAAAAAGCACACAGTATGTCATTTGTAGATCTAAAATTTCTCCTATTTTTTTAGGTTGCTTCAAGCATAAACCGCAGTGGCAGGATGAACCTTTTCTCTCTCATGCAGTCCATTTGTGAATTAGAGGATGAAAATAAAGGACATGAACAAGTGAGGAAAATTCGATTTTATTTTTTTTTTGAGTAAAGCTGTGTATTTTCAAGAGCTTCACCATATGGACTTTGTGTCATAGTACCATCCTCTTAATATCTTCTTTTCAAGTTGCCTGGCAGTCCAAGGAGATCTCCAAGACAGCGGATACGTAGCCAAGGGCGACGGAGTCTGACTCACCAAAGAGCCTGCGTGGACGTTTCACCAGAACCAGGACAAAGCCGGCCCTAAAGCAATCAAAGTAGAAACGGACAAATGGGGGGGAGGAACCATAAAAAGCCACCCAGGAGAGTAAAGTCCCGAACAGCAGGATTCATGCCAAGGCTTTCATAACCCATATCAATGTGCACGTTTCTGTTGATTGTAACTGATGGGTAATTTTCTATGGGATCTTTCAGTATTACTGTACCTGTGAGAGAGTAGCTAAGGAAGCTGCCACTCTTCTTTGTATTGTTTTTTCCCTTTTTTTCTGTTTCTGTCCCATCAGTTAATCAAAAAGACCTATGCAGTATCTGTTCCTACACACATCTCGTGTTTCTCCACATCCTTTCAACCCTTGGATGAGTATTTGCTGTGTCTAAGCTGTGCATTTTGGAGCATACATCAGGGCCAGTTTTATGGTGCATGTCAGTTTGCCAAATAATGTATTTGTACATGCCAGTGACTGTTGTCACCCATTTTATTATTTTAACTAAACATCAGTGCCTTCAACCTAAGAATGAAAAAGCTATGACTTGTGTTTTAATGTTTTTACTGGGACTCTGGGGAATAAATTTCTTGCTACATCAACTCAAAACTGTATTTTGCAAACAGTGTATATGTATATATATATATATATATATATATATATATATATATATGTGTATATATACACACAATATGATTGCTGGATGACTTGGGTGCATGAGCTTGTATTCGATTCACGATTATGTGCATTTATGTAGACATCAAATTGATGGGTTAATTATTGATGCTGTTGCGAGATGTTTCATGCTGGTGTTATGTTTTTGCTTGGTAAAGGCTTAATTTTCACATTAAAAGCAGAAATGTGGGTTTTGTATTCTGTCCACACGCTGTTCACACTGCTGAAAGTAAACCTTCACCAGATTGTCTTCCAAATAAGTTTGTGTTCACATCCTTGTTAAGTGAAACTGTTCACCGTCTGCACCTCACTTGTTTACAAGCACTTTGAGTGAAAAATAAATTATTGTACTCTAATGATTTTGTCTTCTTAAAAGGAAAAAAAAAATTAATCCACTTCAGTTTTGAAATATTTTGTTGAAAAGAGACAAAACTCTCTGTTGTTGATGTTCTTAGAACACATGAATTTATTCTGAGTGACCTAAATAGTCATTTCTGTTAACAGAATAAGAGGGAATAGGGTGTCCATCAAAATTTCAAAATAAAAGTTTCATGTTCCAATGTATTTTCTTCTAGGTTCGCTGAGAATGATTCCTCCCTCTTTCATTGCACTCCTGAAAGCTTGAACCTGCAAGACAGGGGGGTAAAAAACATTGAGTTCAATGGAATCAAACATCTTTGTCTAAATTAGAGCTGTGCACTCACAGAATCGGAGCGGTACGTCCAGGGAATGGCCCTGTACACCATCCTCGTGATACCAGCCTGCTGGCATCGCTGGGCCAGCACCTCTCCCACAGCCTGACAGGCAGCCACGCAGTTAGTGGAGGGCAGCTCCTTCTTCAAGGCCCACTCTTTGGTTGAACAAGAAAGCACCGGAACAGGGGAGCTGCTGGAGAACACCTGAGCGGTCACGTGGTGTTGGGTGCGAGAGAACATCAACCTGAAAACACACAAAAGAGAACTTTAAATAGGTTGAACAGCAAACTAGGGGATCTAGTGAAACTGAAGATGGCTCTCATCATGTATAAAGTCAGATACAAATTGCTTCCAATAAACTTACAGCAAATGTTCAAAGACCGAGAAGGGAGCAACAATCTAAGAAAACAACTGAATTTCAAAAAGCAGTGCATTCGCACAACAAAAAAGAAAATGTGTTTATCAAATTGTGGTGTAGATTTATGGAATGGATTGGATGAAGGTTTAAAACAAAGCAAAAGTTTACATGTATTCAAAGGAACCTACAAGAAGTTATTAATAGAACTGTACAAGGCCAGAAACAATTAATTAAACAAAAAAAAATTCTGCCATACAGAATTGTAATGTGAACATTTTGTAAATATCTGTAAATAGAATAATATGCACATCATCAAGTTCTGTAAAAGGGGCTGGGATTTCTCCTTAACTCGCTCCTTTTTCAAGCACACTGTGTTTCATATCTTTTTTATGTCTTTTCTTTAAAGTTTTTTTTGTCATCTTTTTACACCTTTGTGAGGATTTTTCATCTGTGTTTGAAAATAAACTGAACTGAGCTTTGTGCAAGAATAAAATCAACATATTTTCCTAAACAGGTTGAAATTAAAACAGATTTAACTTTAGAATGATTTATGAGTCCTCTAAAAAGTAAAACGGTTAGCATTCTTTCTTCTGAAGTTAGAAATCTGTCCGTGGTGAAAGTTTGAATTCCCATCAATCCATTTACAAATCAGATGCGAAATATGTCCTTGGCTTGGGTGTGATCTGGACCTGTGGTAGAACTCCCGGTGAGGCCACGTCGTCTTCCAGCCTCGGTCCTTCACCGCCAGAGCCATCTGCTCCAGATTCCGCGGGTTTCTGTTCACAAACGTGGGGCTCACGGCTTCGTTTTCATCGGGGGTCGGCTCCGGATCAGTCCCAGCCTGACTCATGCACCGAGCTGGAAGAACAAGTGCTCGTTACAATCAAACGCTCTCTAGTTACCTAACAGATAAATATATCCGTCTGTAGTAATACTCTGGTAAAAAAAAAAAAAAAAAAAAAAAAAAAAAACTCACCTGCTGTTGTATTGGCAGGTAACGCAGGACATCTCCGCTGAATTTGACCCAACAAAACCCGAACACTGCGGCTAACTTCGTTCAAAAACATTTTAGCTTCCGCTTTGTTCAGTTTTCAAACTAAAAAGTGTTAATATCCTAACATGAAAGCAAATTCTATGTGATTTAACACAAGGGTTTAAAAATTAGGCATGAATTACAAGATTTTACAATGCGCCATCTTTGACATTGCAATAATATCCGGTTCGCCAGGCGTAACTTAATATGGAGTACGGGCAGGAACAAAGCTTTGCTAAAGGTTCCGTTTAATTTACCCTGACCTCTAGTATTTTAGCATGAAACCGAGCCGCACCTTTTAAATGTTATCTTTCTTTTCTTTCTTTTTGGTCTAAATTAGATTTTTTCTTTACTCAAAAAATAAAATAAAACGATTGTTAACATTAAAACAAAAATAAATAACAAAAAAGAAAGCAATAAAAAATAAAAAAATAAAATAAGTGTAAGCCATTATACTTATTAAACTATACAAAATATCTTATTTTTTGTGGGTCCATCGTAAAATTATAGGGGTGATTAGGGGGGGGGGGGGGGTAAAAACCACGAAACAGCATAAAGCAACAAGTTGCTGGATGGTTCTAATCATTACAGTGAGGTTCAGATGTACTACAAATCTAGAAGGGCGGGGTCTGTTCACACACACTCAAATGTTATAAACATACCTGTTGGCTCCAAAACTGTTCACATGTATTTTTTCACATGTCAACATGTACAGAATGCATATATTGTTCACACACGCATACTTATGCATTCAAACGACCTAGCGTGAATTATTTCATTTAATCGCGCAAAATATTAGTGCAAAGGTGAGCTAACACCGGTGCTCAGGTGAGTGTTTGGGTCCTTCCAAAATGGATGATGGCATGTTTTGGGAAATATTTTCTAATGGAAGTTTTAAAACATTCCCTGCTTTATAACCACTGCTTTCAGTCCTGAAAGCACAATTACATCCGTTTACACATGTATAAGTATTTACATGTTAAAAAGTTTGGGGTCCATGAAATGCATCTGTAGTACATTAAAATCTGTGCAGTAACATAACACAAATAGTCATTTCAATAATGGTAAAAGGGCGCTTTCACATTTGTCAAGCTTCAAAAACTGGAAGTTACCAAAAAAAAAAAAACAAAACGGTTTACATAACTTCTCTTCTCATGAAGGGTGTAGACCTGTTGTACTTTAAATGGCAGAGTTACGAAACATTCTTTTTCAGTGGTTCTGTGTGAGCAGGAAATGCTTCTTTTACTACTAGAATCCTATTCAAAATACAGTACTAATAACAAAATACTATGCTGTCAGTGTCTTTAATGATGCTGCTCAGATCTGCAGTGGAGCTTAGAACAAAAGTGTTCTCTATTTTACGAGTATTGTGTTTCTTTCGGTAAAAAACTGTTTGACAAAAGAGTTCAATCAAAATCAGTAACTGTAACCTTTTTTAATTAAGATACAGATTACTTTAACTAAAAATAAATCAACGCATCAGAATAAAAAAATATCTTAGAAGTAATCATTTAATGGCTGCTCTAGGAAGCAAGACTGTTACTGGACTGGATTCTTGGAGTCTGTCTCTTGTGTAGTTTAAGTGTTAAGAGCAAAAGTTGGAAAACCAAATGCTCTTTTCTATTCTGCTCAGTTAAAATATAATCCAAGTACAGATAGGTTTATTGATCAGGTGGCCTAAACAAAACTTGCACATCTGCTAAACATCAATGAAATGTCTGACTGAAGTAACATTTTCAACTGTATTTGCTTCATCATCTGCCTTACCTGTAAAAAAATATTAGCATCTCTATAAGCATCTCTATAGTAAATAAATGTCATTTTGGATTAAAAAAAAAAGATCCAATGGCGAGTTAAATGCAATTTCTTGTTGTTTTAAGATGTCCATATAAGTCTAAAGTATTTTGTGAAATGCTTTCACAAAATACTTTAGACCCTTTGACTTTAAATTATATTTGAATGTAGATCTTATTTTCTTCTGCATCTGAAGTACAGATACTGTTTAGTATCAAATCACCCATTTCTACTGCAAATACTGTAGTTTAGTGGGTCAGTACCACTGGTCTGAACAGTTCCTTGAAAGGTTCATCCTTCATCTGAAGTTTTTGTTAAAGCTAGTGTGAAATTTGTGTAAAACCACGATTATTGATTGATTACAGATTTATTTTGCTTGTCTATTTAGAAATAAACAAGAGAGTTGTCTTTAAAACAAAATTGCTTTTTAATTTGACTGAAAAAAGAAAGCATTTGATATATAAAGGGAGAGCGTTCTGCCACAACGTTCGATTCCTCATCAGGCAAAAGCATCACCATGCTTCTCTCAAAGTTTTGGACTCAAAACTGCAAACACAATTTTGCCATAAACTTCTTTCCACCTCCATGGCTCAATAATAATGAACACATAAGCATTTAATAACTTTTCTCATGCAGACCAGTAAAACGAGCGCGTCCATTTAAAAGAACAGATCCCTTGTCACAGGCTCCATAATTACAGGATACGGAGTAAAAAAATTATCATCGGGATACAAAATTAGATATTTTTTCTATTCAATATTGTTAGAATTCATAGCACAGTGACTTAAGCTAGTAATGCAAAATAACAGTCGTTCAGGATTATTGTGCAAGTTCATTAAACCATTTGGTAGCTGAAAGGCAGCTGGGTATCATTGAGACATCCAGAGTTTCCTCATTTAACTGGATTACAATCATATCGCTGCAGAGGCGTGGACCAAAGATGTGAAGGAGAAAGGGACGAGTTTGTAGCCGTTTCCGCTGTAGAACTTATTCTGAAATTCCACCCTGGAACAGAGAAAAGCTTCATCAGCAAATTCAAATGTTTTCCGTTACTGTTCACCTTCCAGCTTATTTATACTTCAGTAAAAACGATCAAAGGTCTGTCATGTTCATCATGAAACACTTCAACTGTGAGTCAGAATGTAAAATAAACAAACAAAAATCAGGAAATCAGATTGCATGATTCTTGTTTGTATATTGCTGCATAAAATAAAAATTAAGCTCCAACAAGCAAACAAAACTTGTGTTCCTCACAGACTTGTTACTTCTTTCTATCCTCCATTTGTCACCTCTATTAATGGTTCCTATTTGAACTGGTTATCTGTATAAAGTCACCTGTCCACACCCTTGTACAGTCAGAAGGACACCTCTCCACCATGACCAAAGAGCTGTCAAAGGACTCCAGGGACAAGCTTGTACTGCAGAGCACCAAAGGTCCCAGTTTAAAGCAGCACAGGTCCAGGATCATCTAAAGCTTGTAGAGACCATCTGGATGATCCAGAGCAGGATTGGGAGAATGTCATGTGGTCAGATGAGACCAAAATGGAATATTTTGGTATAAACGGCACTCGTGTTTAGAGGGAGAAGAATGTTCAGTTGCATCCCAAGAACACCACTGTGAAGGATGGGGGCGGAAACATCATAGTTTTAAGCTGTTTTTCTGCAAAAGGAAACAGGATGACGGATCCGTATTAAAGAAAGGATGAATGGCGCCACGCATGGAGGGATTTTGGACCAAAACCTCCCATCAGCGAGAACGTTGAGGATGAAACGTGGTTAGATCGTCCAGCATGACAGTGATCCCAAACACACTGCTGTGACAACAAAGGATTGGCTACAGAAAAGGTTAAGGTTCTGGAGTGGTCTAGCCAGTCTTTGGACCTCAGTCTAATTTATGGAGGACGTTGGAAGTCTCTGTTGCACAGCAACAGTCCCAAAAAATTCATGGAAGTGTGTGTAGACCTGGTGAAGACCTTCAGATCGAGATAGGTGGGTTTTGCCAACTGTTGACCCGATAGTGCTGCTGTCAACAGTTTATTCTGTTCATGGGTCACTTCTGTGCTGGTTTTACGTCATGCGTTTGACGGTGTGGCGCTCCAGAGGAAGCAGCACCTGGTTGCTCCGTGCGAGCAAACCGCGTCTCTGAGCAGAGCAGCCGGACTCGTAGCTTCGTGTTAGCAGGCAGGGGAAGGTGCTTTGTTACCGTGTGCGTTCCGGAGGAGGATTTGGACCGCAGTCTGTTTGGCTAGTCTGTGTGAGCAAACTGCCGGAATCCGGAGAACCGTGTTTCCGAGCAGAGGAGCGGCTTTGGGACAGTATGTGAGCTGGCGGAGGCGGCTTTTCAGTGCGGAAATGCTGCTCTGCACAGTCCTGAGAAACCGCGTAAACAATCATGTGAATTCAATCGTGTCCAGACAAAATAAAGGCTGAAGTTATTCTTACATATTTACGTGCAGGCAAGATGGAGATTGTGACATTACCTGCACTGATTTTTCAAGTACATCTAAAGATAAATGTTGTTGGCGCGTATTAGCCAAATCCTAACCCTTCTTCCGGGTCTGTTCAGCCAAGAATAAAGCACTGGCCACATGGATTTAGAAAATTATGAGTTAATGGGCACTTAATAATAATCATAACAACAATAATAGCACGTTTAGAAGATCATCTTGCTCTATGTCGGAGCTTTGTTTGTTCGGAATGGTCGTTTCCGGTTTTTTAGATAATTCTGCGCATGTCAAAAGGATTTATTCCGATGGAAAGTGTGGCGTATGGAAATGTTTGTTATAATCAGATAAAGTTTTTCTGAACCCATGTACACAGTTCAATTGACAACCAGGGTTAAATTTAAAAGTACTGAGGTGAACCCTAGTTATTAACTAAATACTCATTTTCTGAGGAATGCTTTAAAAAAATCCTACAGGGATTTCCTGTTTGTTTTTTTTGTTTCTCAGAGCTGAAGTGTCTCTACGATGAACACTGCAGACCTCTCTCATCTTTGAAGTGGGACAACTAGTGTAAACATGAAGCCTTACCAGTGCAGACGGAGAGCATGCAGGAAAGCTGAGAGGCCTTCCATAACTAGGAGGATGGAAACCGTTAACACTGCAAAGAAGGCAAAAATCAAGACTAGAATGGCAGAGCCCAGGTAGCCCGGCCATTTCAGCGCCATATGCATGACCTTCGTCCAGAGCACCTCTGACAGCTCTGTCAAAACAAACACACACAAAAACACAGTGATGAGTGCGCAGATGTCAGAGAAACCGTTGAAATTGTTGAAAAAGAGTGTGATCTAACTAACGTGCATGTGCCAAACTGAGGGCCCAGAGTCGAAGGTAAGACGCTGTGTTGGATATACAGCCCAGGCAGTATTCTATGGTGTGGATGGCTTGATGCATGAACACATCGGCAACATCAAACTCCTGCAAGCCGCAGAAATCAAATCAGTAAATGAGAATCACAAGGGCACCAGTGGCCAAATTTAATCTGGGTAATGAATTGACTCATGTCTTCTCTTACTTCCTCTTCGGCTGGAGCTCCATCCTCCACCTCCCCCTGGCGAGTGTTGACAGACCCGTCCTCCGTCACCAGCGGGCGTCTGTCTTCCTCCTGGTGCTGCTGCAAAGTGAAAGGGAAGTAGATTTTGTTGTGCGTGAACAGGTCTGTTAGAGCCGGTCTGTCAACTCACCAAGGGTTGTTGTCGTCTCCTCTTAAATGTGAGGTACTGACACATGGGCTTCCCCAGCAGCAGGACCGGGACTGAGCAGAGAGCCAGCACCACCAGGACCTTCTGCACCACCAGCTACACAAAAGCACAACAGGAGAGCAAATGTTCAGCTGCAGCCTTGCTGGTATTTCAACAATGTCTGGCTGTTTCATGGCAGAGCCGTAAAAGTGATCATTTCAGATGAACTATAGGATAATTATATTCTGCTGCTTGTTCATTTTTATCATGCAGGAAACGTTAATAAAAAAAAATTGCTTCTTGGAAATAGAAAAATTGCATTTAGCAAAATAAAACCCAGTTTGGCAGTTAGAAATCTGTGCCCACCTGTCCCTTGAAAAGCTGCGGGTTGTCTGGGTTTTCAGTGAAGAGGAACATGCCTATAAAGTGGATTAAAATACTGGGAGCAATTTTGGACTGAGCAGGGGTGTAGGCAATCCACTTAAAGACCACCATGAACACCAGGTAACCGAACAGACACAGCATGAAGAACAGCTCTGGGATCAGAACAAAGAACACGCTGCTCATCTTTTTAAAGTGCCTGGAAAACAAAAGGAAAAAAAAAAACGTGTGAGACAAAAACAGGTCAAATGGGTGATAGAACCAAAACAGAAACCCTGTGATTTTTCATGCTAGAATCGTTTTCTAAATTTTGTTTTCCTCCCTTTACTTTCTTTAACAAAATTTACAAATGACAGACTTTGATTAACACAAGCTATTTTGTATTAGCATATCCTTCGGAGGTTCGCCTGGATACAAAGTGCAACTAAAAACAAGCAACAAAAAAGATGTGTAGATCAGTGCAGCAGGTTTTTTGTGAGCTGCCGCTAGCTTGAATACCTTGAGTCTCTGTTTCAGGTGCTCAAACAAACAGCCTTCAAACAGATTTTGCAGTGTGGGATTTTATTACTCCAACTCTGAAGTCCCATTCAACAGTTTGCTCCTCTTTGCTAGTTGCCATTTTGGCATCTGAGCGTAGCGAGAAACGGGCGAGCTGAGCTTACTCCAAAGAGAAGCCCAAGAAAGTAAACAATAAAACCCAAGTAAAAAAAAAATCTTTAGAACAGCTTTTCGACTTTATTGATGGAATCGATTAATCGCCCAGCCCTAAGGTGAAGAAAACAGAAATAAAGAAATAACCGTGAAAAGCCAAGTCTGCTCACTAACCAGTAGTTGAAGAATGACAAGCAGACTCCAAAGGTCATGTGTATGACGCCGATGATGACTGACATCTTCATCTTGTAGGAATTTAAGAAGGTTAGTTTGTTGCTAGCCATTTCCCAAACCTATCAACAAAAAGAAACACAAATGAGACAAATGCTACATGTTTGTTTGTCATTAGAAGGGGGTGAGTGTCATACTGGGTCAATTCCAAACGGGTATGGGCTGGTGAAAACACCAGGCACAACAGGATCCATGGTCAACAACTTGTTCCCCTCTAGAACTGATGCACTGAAAGCAGCAAAGAAACAATCAATGAGACAGAGTGGAGCGGATGAGAACACTCGCAGCGATGTGTGATCTGTCCTCACTTCCATATGTTCTTGTCAAACATGGGGCCAACGTGCCACCCTGAGGCGAAGATACTCAGACTTCTGCTGAAACACTCGTTGTAAATGGCGCCGGTGTAGATGGAGAACAGTCCCATCAGGAGAATCAGATACCTTCCCCCAAACATCATCTTCCAGATCTGAAACAAACATGATGCCAGTCATTTAAACAGAGCTTCCATAGTGTCATAGTGTTCAGTGGTCCCCAGCCACTGTGGGGTGGAACAGTACTGGTATGTGGGACAGTTTGTACCGCGCCGCAAAAACCCCTCAGAAAAAATACATTTTTTCTGTTTTATTAATAAACTGATTCTGAAGTAGGTTTTTGTTTGGAAAACTATGGGATTCTCCCCACTACATCCAACTCATTCTTGACGCATGTCGAGTCATTCGGTCACATGTTGAAAATCCATCCGGTACTTTGTTAATGCGGCTGCACCAACCGCTAAATTGAAACCTCCATGCTGGCAAAGTAAACAAAAAACGAATGTATTTGGATTTACTGTGACAGTTGTTCCCACACACCAAAACCACTAAAACAACGGCCTGTCTAATGTTACCAGGAGGCTGCCAATAAAGTTGCTCAAATGGTGGATTTGCATATTTGTTGATAAAAATAAATCAGTTTTAGGGACAGGTTGCTTTTTTTGTATTTATTTATCTATGGCACCTTGACAGTCAGACGAGGCTGAATGCTGCTTTATCAGATCTTCATGGTTCCACAATGAAATCTCGTTTACAAAAAAGGTTCAAATCAGCTGCAGACATTTGACAAAGGATGAAGATAAACTTGACCTCTAAAATTAACAGGAAATTGGATGTTTAAGATATAAATAAACATTGGGCGTCTGCCTCGTAACAGGCCGGCCCGCCACATTAAACTGGTCCATGGTCTGAAAAGGCTTGGGACAACTGATATGTTATATTGGTCACATGAAGGAACCGCCCTGGAACCTGAATTAGTAATCCTGTAGACATGAAACACCTCAATTTATAACTTGATAGGTTTTTTTGTTGTTTTTTGCGCTTTATACCATTTTGAGAATGAAGCTGAAGCTGACATTTCCCTCCTGCTGGACCAACCTCATTATTGCTGTTCTTGAGTTTGGGGTCCTTCTCCTCAAGGACCATCCAGAGGGCAGCCAGGGACATGAGAATCCCATGACCCACATCCCCAAACATGACGGCGAACAGGAAGGGGAACGTGATTATAGTGTACACCGCTGCAAATTTGGAGACCGATATTTAGATCCACCAGAGGAATACTTGAAAATGGTTTTGTTCCATTTTAAGAGAGTCTCTTTGTGAAGTACCTGGGTTGACCTCGCGGTAGCCGGCTACTCCGTAGGCATCAACAATGTTCTGGAAGCCCGCTGTGAAAGAGTTGAGGGGAAACAGAGTTGGAGGTGGAGTAGAAGTGGGGAGGCGGTTGTAGAAGGAGTCAACCCCGCTGCCGCTCTTCCTCTGGGGACACAGAGTAAAAGAGGGAGGGTTGGAAAAAGAAAGACATGATTACTAATGTGTGCCTCTCATTACGTTCCTGCTGGACATGTCTTCTGCGTCATCTCACCCCTCCCTCCCTCAGGGCGCTCTGCAGCTCTGGCAGCTTGGCAGTGGGACACCAGGCCTCGGCAATCAGACATTTGTCTGTGACAGACGGGCTGCAGAGGTTCAACACCATCTGGATTGCTTTGCACTTCTGGACCCGCACCTTCCACTGGGGGAGAATGGCAACTGCTCGCAGCAACAGCTGCTGCAGGAAGGCTTCAGTCTGAGACAGCACCTGGATCACAGAAAAGGGGAAGTGAAATACCAGCTATAGTTATAAAGAAACCAAATTTATTAAGAAGAAAATGTTCAATACTTAGTGCGATAAAAGTAAAACCCAAAACTCTCCACTCACTGATTTAATGTCTTCAATTCTGCTATTAAGGCCCTGCAGAGTTTCCTCTCTTTCAGCTGGGCTCTCAGGATATGCAAATGTCTGCGTGTGAAAGCTACAAGGACGGGGAGCGAAAACCACATTCCATTTTTGTAAAAGTGAACCACATGATAAGATAAAATGCAAACACTTCCTCACCAATCACATATCTTCTTAACTTTCTGCCCAATCTGGTCTCCCCAGAAAGAAATGAGGAACACAGTCCATTGCACCATTTCTCCCTGACAAATAAACAGAAGTCAGGCTGTGATCCATCACATGTTTCAAAAGGCAGTTCATCTTTCAATCACGGCCTCTCTCTGCAAGCTCTCACTGTGTCTGGGTGCTCCAGCCGTTGGTCCATTTCCCTGAAATCCACAATGATGTATCCTCGACACGCTCTCCAAAGCAGCCGCTCAAACGAGGGCACCTTCCAAGGGTGCACCACTCCTGCTACAAAACTGAGGAAGAGGAGATGCAGAGAAACATGTCAAAGCTGCATTAACAAAATTAATATGGGAAAAAAAGCAAAAAAACATACCTGAGACGGACATCTTGGCGGTTGTCAAACAGCCCATGGTTTTCGAGTGCATGGGGCGGAGCCTGTGACAGTCAAAGTAGAATTTTTACTTTTGGTTTCTCTTTTTCAAAGAGCAAATGAAGAGAATAGAAACAGTGTTTAAATACTTGGATGCCAATTACATGTGAAGCTGTGATTGAGTGTGTTTTGTTCAGAACTCCTTTGTATTGACTGAGCTGGGTCTGCTGGGCCCGAAGGCTGTCTCTATTCCTGGAAACCTGTTAGGGGAAAAAAAAACAATTTCCTATGAGTTGATGTCCTTGTCTGGTGATGCTCTGTATCATCAACACAGCTCATTCTCACCTCCCTGAGCTCCCTGGCTAACCTCTCACTCTCCTCCTCTATGGTGATGAGCTCACGTGGTTGCGGGGCAGAAGGCATTGGGCAGGGGAGAGGAAGAGGACCCTGCAGGGGCGGAGACAAGGAGCGACTGATCTCCTGCTCCAGGAAGGCTGAATGCCAGACAAAGAATGTCAGAAAGAGTAAATAAAGATTGGAACAAAACTAAGAAAAGAAAACAAGAAAGAATGAGTCCAGACTTACTAAAGGTCTTCTCAAGTTCCTCACATCGTCTGACCTCACCCACAAACTTCCTCTGGAAAGCGTTCACGTTGGGATTTAACTGAGACATCAGGGAGAGAAGAAGAGTTAAAACAAAATACGTTTGTGTTTTGTCAAAAGAAAAAAAGCTGCAATTTGATTATGCTTTTCGGTGAGTTAAAGCATGACATGTTTTATTGTACAAACAAACTTAAAATGGCTTCTCAGTTCACTGCAGAGTGAACGAAAACACTTGTAAACAGACTTAAAACCAATCTGTTACTCAAAGATCCCAGAACAAATTCCATTCTGCTCCCTGATCTTTGCACCATAAGACAAAGAGCGATTGGGGGGGGGCAGGCAATGATTTTAAAGCATTTACATCTCTGAACTCCACCAGGCCGAGCTCTCCAAGCTCACTGACACAGTTGTAGGCTGATCCGGACTGGAGGAAGAGCTGCACAAGGCACACCTCTTCGCTACGAAACATGGAACCCATAGCTTGGCAGTCAGGTCCTGAATGATCAGAAAATGAAAAACAAATCAATACTTTTCTTCCAACTTTGATTAAGAAGCCACACCTCTGTACTTTGGAGAAAGAAAAAAAAACGTTGTTTTTTTTTGACAAACACTCAAAAAAGCAGCATATAAAAGTCACATTTATTAAAAGGTAAATCTGGAACTTCCAAGTTATGAAGCAGTTAGTGGAAAGAGGAAGAATCCGTCTTCTGACTAATGATCAGGTGGGGATTCCATTCTTGCACAGCCATGTCATCTTTTTTATTTTTAATGCAATTTGAAAAATGTACAAGTTCTCAATAGAGTACACTAATCATCAGGTGCACACCACCCTGAATTGGCTTTTTTCTACATTTGATGGGATTTAGGTTTACAGGGAGAACGTAGTTAGAAGAAGTATAGTAAACCGACTACACAACTATTAGTTAGTAGACAAAAGGTACATTAAAATGGGTAGTATGGGTAGTTTAAAACAAGCAACACAACGTGAAACCAGGAAGAAACGAGGGTAAATTAAATTTGGATAAATACCCTCGTTCACGTGAGACCTATGAGGTCTTATGTCAACATTTACTTTTGGAAAAACTTTTATTTTTAACGGGATTCCCGTCAAAATGAAATTAAATCTGTAAGATAAAAAAAACCTATAGGATAAACAAGTGGGGAAAAAAAGAGTAGAGAAAACAAAAATTGATTTGTCATGACAAAATAGTAGACCCGCGCGCGCACAATTAGCAAGAAAATACGCCCAACTGGCTAATAACCTCTCACCCGCTCGTCTTCAGAATTCCTCTGGAGGTCTTCTCTGACCTCCTTTAGGTTGTCCGATCCGGTTCGGACGAACAAACCGTTATGATCCTTCAGGGACAAACCGTGTCTGTGGGAAGTTTTGCTGTGCTGTGGCAGCACTTCCCGATTGACGATGTCACGTTACCGAGCGCGCACGTGACGCACCTCCTTCTTTCGACCGGGCGGAAGGGGCGGAGCTTTCCGTTTATGTTAGCAGGTTTCTTCCGGCTACTTCGTGGTTATATGTTGCAGGACTTTTCCTTTTTTATGTATTGCTGAATTTTATTTTATTTTTAAGTTTAATTATATTCGCACATTGGTAATACTAAACGCAAAATTGCTAAATAAGTGTAAAAAAGATAATCAAAGACATACAATGACAGAAACTTATGTGAAGCAAGTGAAAGGTACATTCAAATCAAAGTACTTTATGTTCTGCACCTTGTTGACATGTGTACAATTTACAATTACACATTTTCTCAAGGAAAGTATTTATTTGGCTATATTAAATTCGTACAGATATCCACCTGAACTTTGCAGAAAACAAATCATCTTATGACTGTAAAAAAAAAAAATCTGTAAAATTGGCTTTTCTTCAATTCTTTAGCCCTGTGATGTTTTCAGTTCAAGTCCTTAGATTCTCACTAAAATAATCTAATTTTGCAAAGCATTATTGTCTTTTTTTTAATTCCCACTTAATTTTCTGTACCATCTTTAGTTTGACAATTGTAAGTTTATAACTGAATTTCTTTAAACAAAAAGACAATCTTGCTAAAAAATGAATTGTAGGAAAGACGCAAAATATCTCACTAACGTGCAATTTGCGTCCGATATTTCTCCACATTTTTAGGTAAAACCAACAAATTAATTCATTTGAAAAAAATATTTTTATTTTATCAAAGGCAGAGCTGCAACAAGTACAATGCCGTTTAATGAGCAAAACAGGGAAAAGGTTTAAATTGAACAAATAAATTGAGAAAATGAAACTTTAGATGGCAAAAACAAACAAAAAAAAACCCAACAAGTCTTCCTCTTTTTTAGGATGTTCTACATCATTGAAGCTGTGCATAAAGCGAAGTAGGTTATCAAATCACTTTTGACAAATTACAATGTGATGTTGTACAGTATGCTATAAAACCCCCTCTTCTGACAAGTTAATTAAAAAAAAGACAAAGAAAAATGTGTAATCAAATAAAACAGCTGGCACTCACAACAGGAATATTTTAAGCTTTTGTTCCAGCAAAACAAAATGCACTTTTTTTTAACCAACAAAGTCAATAAGCATGTTCTTATTATGCGGCTGTGGTTTTAATGGAAGATGGTTTTATATAATCTCTTCCAAACATGTGAACTAACACCCTAAAAAAAAGTTACCTTATTTCTAAAAATGACTATTTCCAGGACAGAATCAGCTCAGACACGCAGATCACTCCATCATCCACCTCAGCTGGCAACTTAAATCCTCTACAAACTGTAAAATCGGAGACTTCTGTCCATTCCTGCGGATGTCAGGAACTTGGCATGTTCTCCAAAGGCCACCCCAGTCACCAGTCCAGTGTGGTCTGTTAGTGAAAACAAACACATAAATGATGTATTCCTTTCTCAAGGGAAAAAAGTCATGTCAAGAACAAAAAGAAGCTAAACATTTTGATTAAATAACAGCTTCTTTGCCCCTCACCTGTAAAGTTGAGAACTTCAGACCACTGTTTGCAGATGTAGACACGAATGTCAGTTCCTGCAACGGCCAGGTAGGTACCGCTCTGATCAAACACGAGGGACTTCACCTGAAACACAAATAGGAAAAAGATGCAGCTCTTTAGCTCCCTATGCAAAGAAAAAAAACAGGGAATAATACATTTCCTCACTTTAACATCAAGCTAGATGTTTATTTCTATTTCTATTTAATGGTCATTTAATGTTTCACTACACTGAATGTGTGTGTGTGTGTGTGTGTGGGGGGGGGGGGGGGTGAAGGCATTGTGTTTTAATTCCTACTTTTTTTTGGTAAATGTGTAGGTTTGCTTTGTTTTTTTAAGTTAGAAATATATATATAAGTAGGCACAAAGTAAAAGGAGCTTTAAAAATAAAGTTTGATTTAATCCTGAAACTATTCTTATATATAATATAATAATATAATAATATAATGTACAGTCCTCAAGTTAAAAATAGTTTACAAGCTGAAAAGTTATACATTAAAGTTGACATTCTGGAAATATTGGTGCGTATGTAAACCCATACTTCTCATTTCAGAATGCAGAAGAAAAATAATCCTAATAACTGACATTCCTCCTCTAACTGCTGCTATTGTGTGAGAGAAACCTCGTACCTCGTAGTTGTTGTCCAGGGTGATGGTCTTAAAGTTCTTCAACTTCCTCAGATCCCAGAGTTTCAGAGAGCTGTCCTGAGCCCCTACAGTAAACAAAAAGCATGCAGGAGATTAAAACATGGCATCAAGTCACCAGAAAGTCTTCTGCTAATTTACTGCACAAACACAATCAGAATATAGACTGCCGTCACATTCAGGCAATCTCTAATATTCAAAAGCTTAAAATGTGAATCTTTACAGCTCGATGGTGTACTCATCAAAATGTACATGTGTGCCGTGTGGAGGAGGGTTTCATCTGTGCCTCACCTGTAGCCAGATAGTATCCGTTCTCAGAGAAGGCGATGGAGGTCACGGGTCCAGAGTGGCCAGGGAAGTTGGCCACATTGGTTCGCTCCTTTAGATCCCAAATCTTGATCTGAGAATCAGCGGTGCCAGTTCCAAAGATCAGACCGTCGGGGTGGAACTGAGCACACGTGAGAGCTGTGGAACCCAAAAGGAAACATTAGCAAAATGTAAAGAACGAGTCCAAGCAGCTGTCTGATGGTAGGAGGCGCTTACCACAGCCAGCACTTTCATCAGTAACTTTGGTGAGGACTTTACCAGTCTGGATATCAGAAAAGGCCCAGTACTGCAAAAGAAAACATAATGTTGTTAAACAGAGGAACACATTTTTTGTCATTTGATAGCACAATGTTGGAGTCGAGGCTGTACACAGACCTGATCCTCAGAGGAGCTGAGCAGATAATCTCCAGTGGCGTGCAGAGACAGACCTGTCACTCCCGCCTCGTGGGCTCGCACCACCTGCACGCAGTTCCCTCCGGTGACGGACCACACGCGGATGGTGGTGTCAGGAGAGGCCGAGAAGACCACAGACTAGACAGGATCAGGGAGCAGCAGAAGAAGTCATCCCATTAAGATATGAAAGGACATGTTAGCTCACAGAGGTAAGTAGAAGAAACAGACGTACCTGAGATGGGTGGTAAATGACAGAGGTCACTTTCTTAGTGTGACCTTTAAGTGTCGCCACAATCTGCTCTTCACTCTTGTCAAACACAACAACGTTCTTATCAGCTCCACCTAAACACACAGAGTTAAAGGCACATCAACAATAGAACAACACCACTACATTTATTCATCTGTTGAGGTCAATAAATCTGGAAGACCAGGTCATCAGTCTGACTCCCAAACTACAGCTGTGTATATCTGTGAAAGGATCCCCAAAGTGGGAACGTTTAAGGCCTCAGCTGCTCACCTATTTTCCAACTTTGTTCTTATTTTTCAATAACTGCAGTAATCATTGTAATAATTGTATTAACTAATTTTACTCTCCTCAACTAGTAATTATATATATTCTTTTGTAAAAGTCTGTCTCATTTTCCAGTTTAAGAAAAATTTTACTTTTATTTCCCCACTGCAATTTGCCTAAATGATGCTTCAGGTATGGGCATCTGGCTGTACCTCTTAGGTCTAAAACAAAAGCACACAAAATCACCTAAAATTAAATAAAAATTAAAATAATCGCACTTTACCTGTGAGCACTTTGTTGGTGTCAGAGGGACACACATCCAGAGCCAGAATACCAGGAACACTGGCACTATGCAGACCCTACAGGAAACATCACAGTCACACCACAAATATGGAACGATCCAAACAAAAAGTTACATCCTCTGGATTCTACAGAATCTCTTCTTACAGCGTGGGAAGCCACTTGGCGGTACTTGCTGAGATCTTCAGCTCTGACCAAATCCTCTGGAACAGTTTTTCCTCTCTGTAGGAAAAAAAAAAAACAGCGTGAACTGGGCGCTGCCAAGACAGATAAAGACTCCACACACTGTTAGGTTGTCGTTATTCCTGCACCTTCTTTCTCTCTGTGGTGAGGATGGTCGCCTTGTCTTGAAGCTGCAAAAACACAACTAAAGTCAAGAAGACCAAAGGAACGAAATCTTTCTATAAACAAACTTATACAAAGTTGAATGGTTTATAAAAGTAAAGAAGACCGTACCTTCTGGATGATCTCTGGGGTCATTCCCACCTGTTCACTGATCTCCATGGGTTCTCCACCAGCACCCTGAAACACAATATTGACAGTTATAAGACAGAAGAACTATGAAAGTCAATGCAAAGGAAAATAAGTAAATAAATAAATCTAATTTTACTGCAGCAGCTGGCTGAGAGGCAGGGGCTGCTTGAGGGGCCACCAGTCCAGCTTGGGGTTTAAGTGTAGCAAGAGCTGGAAACAAAAAAAACAAACAAATGAGCAAATTAGACAAACCCAATTATGAATGAACAAAACACACTCTTTATACAAAGTGCAAGATAGCATTTGACGCAAACTTCCCTGACCTTCTCTTGCAGCAGTGACCTCTTTGTTGAGGCGGGCGATGACTCTGCAGGCAGCATCGTGCTGGTAAAGGGCATGAGAGAGTTCTTGGCGAGTAGTCTGCAGCTGCTGCCTCAGGGTGAAACTATGAAGCATCACAGCATCCTAATTCACAAAAGAAAATTGGGTCAGGCTCCTTTTACCAGAGAATCTCTCAAAATCCACTTCAGGTCATTTTGAAAAGCTGATTCCAGAAGGAACCCATCACATCAAACGCAGATCATGACGTTATGTTTGACCAAAACAGATTCTTCAATAAATACTGACAATTCCACTGACAAGACATGATCCCTTTCTGCCACAATTTAAAAAATGAATTGTTATTAATGTTTTAGTGAACAAAAACGTTGATGCTACTTACCCACTCGTCTTGAAGTGACTTGAGGATGGCAGGAATGCTAGTAGCAGATGGAGCCTTTGGTCGAATAGGATGAGTCACTACAAAGAAATTAAAGCAGAAATTTTCTAAAACCGTATAGAATCACTGTATCCACATTTTGTTTTCTTATCATGCAAAATCATCTTTTTGAGCTTTAATGCATCATAATGTTAAGCCCTCAAGAAAAGCAACCCCAAAGCGGTATTTTGATCCATTCACGAAGCTCTGAACATTCCTCTAAAACCAGACACGCCCAAACCACCTTATGCACAATATGCTCCTCCATCTTTGGAAGTTTGGATTTTGTTTGTTGGCGAGGCCAGCTCTAAGTTACCTAAATGAAATGGGGGGCACCCACAAAAAAGCGAAAGCCGGTGCCACAGAGATCGAACATCTTACTTCCAGGTAGGAAAGGGAGCTGAAATAATCAATATTTCATAAATAATTCATTCTTTAGTGTACCAAAAATATATTTTCATATATATAGATATAGTTTAGTCTGACAGGCTTAAGAAAAGCATGATGTAGGCCGACTAAAAGTGTTGCAACTATACAACAATGATATTTTTGGGTTAGGTGTGTCAGTGTTTTCGTTGTTTTTTTTTTTTTACTATTGATATTTAATAAATGTGTGTCTGCTCCAGTTTTAAAACAACAAAAAAGTACTTTTTTCCAACACTATTTGTTACTGCTGTTTTTAAGCAACTTATCCACAGTTTCTGGCATTTTTTTTTTTAAATACTTTTGTGGAAAATTGTTTTTCCAATAGTCTTGGTTTCATAAATTCGTTGTTTCTTTGCTTAATTTTCTTATATATTGATTTAAATTGGGTGAATTTACGTGCTTTTAGAGATGCAACATGTCCTATGAAATAATATGATTTAGAAATAAACTTTTATAATGCTTGATTACATTCAATACTAAAGGAAAAATGTGATTTGTTTTTTTTTTCCAAATGTAGGTCTTGAACCTGCCCTAACTTAGGCTGACGTATCGTTTACCTTTGATATCCACAAGCTGCTCCTCGGACAGGGGCTGTCCGTTCATCGGGTCCGTCCCATTCTCAGCGATGTACTTCTCTATCAGTCTGCGCTCGAACACATGGTTGGACACCGGAGAGATGCACGGGTGCTCTGGAACCTCGTTGCAGACTGAAATAAAGGTGTGGCAACAGCTTGAAAGACTATTCTAAATAAGTAAATTCTTTTTAAAAAATTAAATAAAAGCAACAAACATAAAATGAACCGAAGCAATTCCATATAAAAGGCGGCATTGGCGGCCGCTAACTGCTACATTAGCTAGTAGCATTTGCGTGGCGCCTCGCTAACACACATATCAATGGATTTTACTTAGCTTACTTGCACAAACCAGAGACATCTTCCCAACGCTGTGTAAATAGTCTCCTCTGGAAAGTAATATATGCTTACTCCAACCTTGTGTTTCGCTAGTGTGCACCGATAATGACTGAATTGAAACTAAGAAAAGCTATACCCTTTCATAGCCTCAATGAAATGAGCCAGCTTCTTCTTCTACGTTAAATGTCCCCTATACGGAATTCGAACGTTGTCTCTACGCTGCCCTCTAGTGCTTAAAATGAATAATGCGTTGGACTACTGTATTGAGCAGGAAACTAGTAATCTGAAATTAAAATAAGGATAACGTGTGTTTAGATAAAACGACTTTATTGTTTACCACGTGTTAATTTAAATTTGTGTTATAGAAATATTTTATGTTTTGTTCATGAAGTTCAAAGGTTAGCAGACCATATGGAAAAGCACATTTCACAGAACTTTACAGTTGCATTGAGTTAAAAGGAATGACACCTGCAACAAATACTACACTGTTACAGATAAGATCATAATTAAATCAATAATTGTTGTTTGGGTTCTAAATGTATTAACACCGTGGAAGAATGTTTAAGTTGGTATGAAATTATGAAATATATATATTCAGTGTCAATACTCTATGTAGCTCTAGAAATAATACAACACGTACAAACATGGAGACTCAGTAAACACAGTGCAGATAACAGTGGCCCTGAGGGTCTGGAGGTAGGTAACAGCAAGAGATCTTAAGAGTACAATCCACCACTGCAACATGAGACGGAAAATGTAATTCTCAATTCATGCATCCAAAGATTCTGTTTACCAAAATATATTGAACTGCTACTTGCATTGGGTAATGTTCTTCTTTTCTATAATAGAAAGGATCCCAGAAGACCCCAGAGTCCTTCACTGTCATTTGTTCATTCTATAATGTCCTTCTTTTCTCATTTTGGCACCTATTTTATAAAAAGTCCAGTTTCTCTGACGTGTAAACGCTGCAGGATTCAGAGGTGTCTGTGTCCAGTGGCAATGTTGAGAAGAACTCTGAGCTCCACCTTTTTTCATCTCCATCCTTCTTAATCTGGTACTGAGCGCAGTCCTCAGAGGAGTGGAGGCAGTCTGTTGCTCCAGGCACAGGAAAGGAAATCTTCTCTTCATTCTCGTTCATTTTGTTTTCCTAGAGAGAATGCATGGGGGGGGGGAGTTTTTATTTCTTTTGATTTTATGTTAACATAAGCCAAAAAAGGCTGACAGAGTTTTACCTCAGTGCTTCTATCATGCCTGGGCGAGACCCCAGCTGTCCGTTGCTGTACTTGCTGGTTTTCAGAACTTGGTTCCTCTATGGTGACAGGAGTGTAATCCTAGAAATGAGAGCAACAACTTGCATGTTTAAAACCTCAGTTGTATTCAGCTGTTTAGGCTTCTGTGATTCAGTTAACTGGTCTTACAGTGTGAGCAGGGCTCGCTCTTGGGCTCCACTTTCTTGGTGTTCCAGGATGCTCAGGGTAACTGTAATATGCTGCTGGGTGTGGATGGGTGTGACTGAAGTCCTGCAGTGACAAACAATAATTCAGTACAATGTTACACCAGAGAAGACTTGATATTTTCCCCTACCATACATACAGGAGCAAAACTTTTCATTTCAAAGGTTGGAGACACAGCAGACACATATTTTAACCTCCACCACTACTGGTAAAGGTTGCACGACTATTTCAGATCTTCTAAATGTTACTAGAACAGCTAAAAATGTTCCTAGTCATCTTATTTATTCAGCTGGAAAATTATTACAATACAGGTTGGAGAATTTTTCAATCAAACCGAATGTTTAGAACATCTTGTCATTTCTGAATTAGAAATGGAGGAAGGAAACAAAAGAACCAAGTTAATTTGTTTTGAAAAATCAACATTTGTGGGGGGAATATTTCATTTCAAAATGATAAAAAGACCCAAGATTTATTTTGCTACTTGGTTTCATGAATGATTGTTTCAGGTTCTAAAGATAAATTTCTGGAAGTGAAAGAAGACATTCTACAACAGAACGGCTAACCCCGACACTGACGCTGCTCATTGAAAAAGAGGAAAGAAGCGGTTCATAAGAGGAAGGCATTTCTGCTATAAAAGACATTTTGAAAACTTCTGATCCTAGCGGGGTGACCGCTCTCCACTGAATAAGATCATTTTTGCTTTAGTTAAATGCTCAACCATACTATTTTCTGATGACTATACATAATCACTTTCCATGTGGACAGTGTAAAATGACATACTGGGAGAAAAGTCAATAGCTAATTCATTGCACATTAGAAACATCAATCAAATTCAGTCTCAGTAAAGCTCTTTTACTCTTGCAATAAATGACAGAAGCTTGTGTTACTGCCACCTGGTTCTCCTCACCTGGATATTAACTCTTGGAGGGTTGGCTGGTGGGGTGTGGTTTGTCCTGATGCCAGTGATGATCTGCGACAGGCTGCAGTTTGGGTAGCGCTTCATGAACAAAATGAAGCCAGCCAGCGAAACAAACATGCCAGAGGGAACGGTGATGGACTTCAAGAGCGCTCGCCAGGTCCCGCCCCTTTTCTCTGATGAAAGAAGAGAAAAATAGAGGTCAGACACCAGGTCAAATGACAGATTATTAAATAAGTTACCTCACCGATTATGTGCAGGTAGGTGGCAGACACAAGGTTGCCGTTCTTGTCTCTGACTTCATACAGCCCATCATGTCTCGACGTGAGTCTGGTAATGAGGATTTCATTGAGGGAGCCGTTTCGGTTCAGAGAGACGAGTCCTCTGTAGCGCAGGTCGTGGTCGTTTATGTGGCCCTCGCGAAGCAGCTGCACTGGGCCACGAGGGGGTTTAGGGTCAAAGGGACCCATGGATGATTCATCAGGAATTTGTCCAGGGGTAAAAGTGAGATGGGCATGGTGGACCGGCAGAAACAAGGGAAGGCTCAAAGACTCCTTGGTGAAACGTGTGACATTGAAGGAGTGTCCTGCAGATTCCCAACAAACAAACAAGAAGGTGTGAAAGCATGAAAACATAGAAAAACTCACAATTGTTCATCTGATTTTGGGAAAACTATGGAGACCTGGACATTACATTAAAAAAAAAAAGAAAATTGTTCCCTCAAATTGATAATAATTTGTGGCCACATATTAGAATTTTATGGCCACAAATCGGCATTTTATTAGCATTTTGAGGCACAAATGAACATTTTTTGTGCACACATTATTAATCGTTTGCCACAAATTTGCATTTTTTGCAAACAAAAATAATATTTTAGTATTTTCAATTACTAGTACTAATAATAATTTGTGCCACAAAATGCTAATATATGCTACAAGATGTTAATATATCTGCACAAAAATGCTTATTTGTGTCCACAAAATGCTAACAAAATACCAATTTGTCTCCATAAAAGTCTAATTTGTTGCCATGTTTAATTTGAGGAAACACATTTTTTTGTCATGTCAAGGGCTGTGTAAAAAAACAGATGTGTCTCTGCTCACCACGCACAGACAGGGTGCTGCGGGATAGCACCTTCCCATTGTCGTCCCTCACAGTGTAGTTGCCTTGGTCTGCTTGTGTGACCCTCTCCGCCACCCAGAATTTCCCATCTCTCAGCAGCCGCCCCCGGCCCATCTCACCAGTTTCAAGATTGGTCCGGTTCCACAACACAACTGGCTCGGCATCAGGCAGAGCCCCCCAAGGAGAAAACTCCAGCACAGAACCATTTTCTGGGATGCTGTGCTCAAAGGTCTCCCCATAGTGTTTGCGGTAGGGTTTCATACATTCTGAAATAGAAAAGACAGAAAATTTTGATTTTTTTTTCTGTATGAAGTTACATAATTTTGATTAGTTAACACTGTAACTATTTAATAAACATATACAAAGCTCGGGTGCTGCAATGAACACAGAAAGACTTGTTCACAAAACAAAAGAAAACAGATTTTACCCGAAACAATCAGATGAACAGTCTCATAGGTGAACCCAATAGACAGCTTGTTTGCATAAAGTCCCTGATCACTGTGAGTCACTTCTTTCAGGACTAATGTTTTATCTCTGGTCCACTCGAACCGGGGATCCTTCACCTATTATCGGTGACAAAATCACAAAACACTTTCTTCAACAAGTTTCATTAGTGGAAAAAAAATGTAATTTCATGTTACTTATGTACAGTGGAGCAATGATGTGTTTCTGAGTCACATATTCTGCAAGCTTTGCCTATTAAAAAGTTGATTTTGGTTTGTAATGTTCATTATAGATACATTTCAGTTGTGAGAGACAGAATCCAGGAAATCAGAAATTTGATTTTCAAAGAGTTTATTTGTATAACGGGGCAGAAGATACATATTTAATTCCTATGAACAAGCAATAATTCTGTCCCTCACAGGGCAGTTGCTTATTCTTTCAGAAGCTCTTATATCATTTGTTTGTCCCTTGTATGAATGTCACCTGTTTGAACTGGTTATCTGTACAAAAACTACTGTCCAAACCCTTAAACAGTGAGACTGCAACCTCTCCACCATGACAAAGACCAAAGAGGTGTCTAAGGACACCAGGGCCAAGATTGTTGACCTGAACAAGACTGAGATGACTCCACGTTGCAGGAGGAAGAATGCCAGAACCTACTATGAAGCACAGAGGTGGAAGCATCATGGTTTGGGGCTGCTTTTGTGCAAAGGGGACAGAATGACTGACTTGAATTGAGGAAAAGACAATCTACTTACTGTAAGTGATCATGTTTGTTTCTACATGCTGAAGGGGGCAGTAGCAGGGCTCTGACTCATTCATGACCAACAAACACATAGTTGAGTATTTACACACTTACAGTGGTCTTTTCCAGCAGGACTTGTCTTGGTCCATTATTATCTGGAGTGAACGTCACAATTCTGGATGTGGAGTCCACCGGCAGGCGAAACTCCTTCCCGACACACACTGTCAGGACTTTTTCCCTCTCACCTGCAAAAGAAAAGGTGAGCAACCTCTGCAAAAGTGAAAATGTTTCTTATGGAATGATTAAATGATGCCTCAGACTCACCAAGTAATTCCCAACCTGTAGGTGAAGAGACATAATTATAATTGTATTTCAGTGGGTATAAACAGCTCATGTAGTCATACAGTATATCTAAGGATGACACTCATCTGACTATTATTGTCTTAGCCAGTTTAAAATACAATAGCTGATTGCTAAACTAAACTAAAAAAGACTACACTAAACCTGGCATCCCAGCCCTTAGACTCTCCTTTACAAAAGAAATATATAAATTATTCATAGGAGTGTAACTATTAATGGATTTCTATTGCTATAATCCAACCAGGTGTATCTATTTGAGGCAAGTTGTTAATCCAATCAACCTGTACCATTATAAAAAAATTTGATAATCGATTTTGAAAATTACGATTTAGATTGAGGCATGGACAACATATATGCGATGGCAACTAAACATGATCAATCCATCATTCCAGTCCAAGGTGTGGAAACACTTTGAATTTAGCAAAGACATGAGACCATACGGTGTGATAGAATGTTCTAATAATGCAATTTGTATTATTTTGATGTGAAAAACAGCACAGGACTGAACCTTAGAAAACTAAACTGTGACTGGATTTGACATTCATTTTTGTTTACTTGTGTGTTTATACACATATTTATATTCACTTGATTATCTTCCAAGAAATACAAGGAATCTGGAAAACTTGACTGTACTTTTCAGATATTTATCTCTGAGTCACACTGATTGAATTTGTGACTAAAGATGCACTGGATCCATTTTAGATCAGTGATTGTTTAAAATGAACAGGTATCGACTATAAATCGTATCAGCAACCACAAAATTTGATATCATATGAAATGTTGTTAAGCACATTTATTCATACTTTATCCTATTTAATAATAAGTACCGGTAACGTATTCCAGCAAACGCACATACTATTCATCTTTTTAAAAATACATTCAGGCCACAAACTGCTGACACCTATTATTATTTTATTTGATAAAGAGGTATTAAAATGAACACTAAAAGATCTGGATTGTTTTTTTAATCTAACACACAAAAACAAGATTTATTGTAAGAAAATAATAAAAATTGTGACGTGAAACGCTCACCTGCTGCAGCTTGAGCTATATAAAGTAGGAGTAGGAACCGAGGAAGGGGCATCTTCTCCTGTAAAACACAGCATCTGTTCATTGTCATTCACCCCGAGCCTCCTGCCCGAAACAACCCGAACCTCACACATCACATCCGATCATCAATCAACAAGCTACAGGGAGGAGGTGGGGGGGACCGCAACCGCGGTGAAGGGGCTCTCTGCTGATTTAAACCAACGTTGTTCTATAAAACATCCGTGCAGACACCAACACGCAGCATCAGCTGTCACTGTGTCCGATGATGATGATGTGAGTGTGCGCTATGACGTCCGCTCGCCTTCGGATCATAATCTCCGCACAGACACAGCAATCAGTTAAGGCGTGACAGATGAATTCCCACGCACGCGGCGTGACAGACGGAGCTCACCTGCAAGCGGAGTCGCAATATTAGATCCACGACTGGAGACGCGCGTCTGTTAGTGAGGATTACAGGACAACAACGTCCTCTGCAGAGCGCGCATGAGCAGTAAACCCCCACCACCACCACGCTCGCTCCTGTCGTGGTTGTATTCTGGGCACTTTTTACGGAGATACTGTCACGTGACGCTGATTTTTACGCCAGGAGAGGGGCACACAAAGCGCAAACAAATACGCAAAGAGCAGGTTGCTGCAATTGAACGGATCACAAATCTTGATCATGAAAGAATAGGAAAATCCTCTGAGATGATTAGAAAAAAACTGGTTGTCAATTTTACCGTAGAAAATAAAATAATTATAAAGTATAAACATATGCACGGTTCTGACTAAGTTTTTAGTAAAACATGATTTAAATGTAATATTTATCCATGTATTTTTTGTGCTATTATTAGTAATTCGCAACTGATTACTAATTATTAAAATTTGAAACAATTATACCATTAATATTGACAAAATAATTCTATTCTATTCTATTCTATTCTAATCAAGATTTTTATTTAAGTATTTAAGTAAAGGCCTGTTTATTTAATCTATTCCTTTTTATGTTTTTATCTCTGTCACTTTACAGAACTTTAGGTCTGTTTGGACAATTTAAGTGCTTTGAAAATAAAGTTGATTATCATTGTCATGATGATGATGATGATGATGATGATGATTATTGTTGTTGTTCTTGTTGTTGTTGTTATATGCCTGGCACCTTTCATAATAAGAGGTAAATTGTATAACTTTGCAGAAATTAAAAGAATCTTGGGAAGGAAATGAAACAACAATAAGACAAAAAGTAAACATGTAAAATATTATTGTAATAAACAATAAAGCAGTAAAATAATATTTCAATACAATCTTGAATTGAAAAACCCAAGACACTGCTTCCTGTGATAACTCCTCCAAAATAATCATTAGAACGCTTTTATTATATTCTTTTAATGTATTTTTGACCATTTATTTTTCCATTTTGGATCATTTACAATGGCCAAAGAAAGTGTCCAAATTTGACCCCATGGGTTCTCCCAAGTTAAAAAAAATGTTATGAATTTACCCCCCTTACCCCCTTGTCTAAATCTACACTTAAGGGGTGGGATTATAGGAATTCTCTTCTTCCCACTCTCTTTCAAGCAATAAATTCAACTTTACTTGACTTAATTGATAATCATTATTTATATGAAAGTGTGGCATGTGTATGCATTATTAAAAAAAAGTTTATTTATGATTAAGAGCAATTAAACTGCAAAAGGATGTCATCGTTTTCTGCCATCTATTTTTTTATACTCTGGTCAATGCTTATTACTTTACATCTGAAATGGGTTGGTCATATCTGTGATTTGTGTTTTTCTTTTACTGCAGTATTCTTTAAAACGTGAAATAAATCAAATCAAAATCAAATCAAACCAAGTTATTTAGGGAAAATGTTTCTTTATATCATTTTCCAAAGACTTTCAATTGCTTCTTTTTTCCAATTGTAAAAAAGTCTTGTTTTTAAATCTTTACAAACAAAGAACTTATGGTTTTGTTTTTTTTTATTGTTTTGCACATTTGAGAAAAAATGCGGCTTCACAGAACTGAACCTTACAAACAATGGAAAGTAGAGGTGTTTCATGCTATGAATTTTCATAGAAAAAAGTAGTTTTGAAATATAACCCAGTGTTGGCTGTGAAGAACAAATTTGAAAGAACATGACTTCCGCTTTATGATCACGTAGACAACCTATTTTCTTAGTCACACTCAATAGACACACAAACAGCGTATTAAAGTGTAAGTAAATCGATCTGCGCGTCCTCCAGTCGGGAGGTGGTGAAAGGAGTAGGAGGGCGTGGCTAAATGCAGCATTTTCCGAGGTGCCCCGCCCACTTCCTGTCTAGCGGAGGCTCCCTCTTGTGCCGACAGACATCAGTGTATGTCTTCTGAAGAGAAACGAAGGAATTATCATTAATATTTCTCCGTAAGTACTAAGTTTTCTTTTATGCTTCAATAATATGATACTAAATATCTGCGTTTACATTAGTTTTTCTTCCTGGAAAATTAAGATAAAAACGAAAGACAGAAAAAAGTTCCGTCAATGTTAATTAAATTTCCGACTGTTATGTGATACCCATTTGCTAGACGTTTGGTACAGAACTTTGATTTTTTTTTTGCATCAAATTTTGCAAGACTGACGGCGGTTTAAAAATATTTTCCCACAAAGTTTTGCTTAAATGTTTGTTTTAAAATAATTCAAAAACAGCATCTTGGCGGAGGGATATGAGAGTGGTGTTTTGTTTGTATTCGGTCCTCTTCCATAAACAACCTTTGGCTTTGTCCAAACAATTAACAAAGTGTTAAAGTGAGGAGGTTAAAAATGAGAGTAATAGTTACTTTTGCGCATTTCCGCATTAAATCATCAGATAACAGGATTTCTAGATCTGATTTTGAGTGTTTGAACAAAAGTGTCTGACTCCGCCCTCCTCTCTCCCCTCCCTACAGGACATGTTATTCACATTCTTGACAGTATCCTGTGTTGTCCTTGGTAAGTATTCATTCATACAAGGATTCATACTTGTATCACACACAAAAAATGTCAGCCTGACAGAGGTTAAACATATATAATCCTCTAATGAATCTGATCCATTTATAGTCTTTCAACGCACATGTAGTCACATTTCACTCTTTGATCACAGCTGTAGTTGAACTGCAAGAAGAGCCGGTTTTTAAAGCACGACTTCTAAGAAGAGTCCATTGTACGAAAAGTGTTAATGTACAGCAACCAAGAGGGAGGGGCTGTTAATGGGGACAAAAGCTAAAAGCTGAAGTGGTTTGTTGTTGATGGTCTTTAGCAAATCCTTTAACGGTCACAAAAATTATGCTTCAATTTTGGGTTCATTCATTGATATAAAGCATATTTACTGGGCACCAAAAATCACTCTACAATTGGAGGAAAAAACCCGTTCAACAACAAAACCACACCTTTTTTTTGCCTCTATTTGTCCTTAAGTATTTATTGTGATTCATTTTGTGTTTATTTTTTAACTTTTCATTTTGTTTAAGGTTCTTCCAAAGCTACAGATCACAATGAATTCTGCTTCGGCTCTAGTGCAAAGCTACCAGATCGTTGTACACCCCGCCTCTACAATGGCCCGCTGTATTTCACTCCAAGAAATGGTGGACAAAAGAAATTACTGATGGATAACACAGAGGTGGGTAGTGATGAATGATGGGGAAAACCTGTCGACTTTACACAGGTTGCAACCTGCTCTTACCTAAAACAACCACTGATCTCCTTTCAGCAAAGCCTGTTTGCATTAACCGCGTCAATGCCAAATGTTATAAATACATTTTTCACTTTCACAAAGGGAAATCTGCAAAAAAAAGTATAGCATTTTTAGGATTTTGACTTTGCATTCTTGTACTTCTTTATAAGAGCAATGTGAAAGCAGCTAATTATTCAGTCCTTCCAGAATAATTTTTTAGGATTGTTGAGGCACAAAAGCCGGAAGTTAAGATCGTTTTTATCTATGCAATAAGAGCTGTGATATTTGAAGTATTTTTTCCAGTTTAATGAAGTAAATTTGATGTTACATCACACGAAACACACTGCATGGATGATATTACTTAACAAATAGTGATTTATTTTTTAAATAAAGGTAGCGTTTTTCACATTACTGCACAAGCAACTGTAAAACTTGAACAATTTAATATGATTATTATTAGTAGTAGTACATTTTCCAAAAAAATGACCAACATTAGATGTATTTTAATAAGGTAAACATAAAAAAATGCTGGTATATTATGATTTAATGAGTTTTTCTTATGTTTAAATTAATGTTCACTCATTTTCAGTTAAAAAAATTATTTCAATTTAGTATAGGTTTTGAATAAAGGGGACCTTTAGTCACTTAGCCTGAACATTGTTTCTTTTTCTTTCGTTCTTCCCAATATTTAATCTTGACTTATATTTTTCTCCAATGTGCTAGAGGTCAGAAATGGACTTTTTGGCCATACACTTGTATTTCTGCCTTCTAATAAAACCGTTTTAACACATCATAATTTCTTCAATTGTAAATTTAATGCTTTTATTTACATTTTTTAAAAACAGATCATTAAGTTTTCCATCAAGTTGACTCGGTGTGGCTTAAAAAAACTTGCCTTTATATCTGTTTGCATAAAACAAGCTCATATTTCACCTAAAGAACCTCAACAGGAGAATTCTTTCAAACCCACACATGGGAAATTCACACACATGCCGGCAAACTTTGGACACAACGTTCAGTCGTTCTCCATACTTGTTTCACAATTGTAAAAATGTCTTGTCAATCGTTGAATTTTGTTTATGCTCTAACACAGCACAATCTGGTTGAGCCTCTCAACTTGATTGGGAAGGACAGTTTGGAAAATTGCTGCAAAAAAAAAAAGGACAGGAAATTCTTGAAGGGGCTGATTACTTTTGTGAGAATGTTGTTATTGAGAGTAATGACTTCAGTGTGGACACATTTCATTTGATGGGTGGGTGGTGGGCTTATGTAACTACTGAAAAACTGTTTGTTTTTACATCCTCTCAGGCTAAAGACCCACGGCTCGTAATCAAACCAGACTCAGTTGTTCTGATGCAGTTGACTGAAAAGGATGATGGGTCTTTTGCAATTTCTGCTTCAGATGGAAAGATCATAGATGTATTCTCCATGAAGATTTTGGGTCAGAACCTTGCAACACACTTTGCTTTTTATTTCCTTTCAAAAGATATTTGTGTAGAATTTCATAGTTAACTTGATTGCACTTGGGTGTTTCTTGTACACATTAACCCCATATACAGATAATATAAAAAGTTTTTTGAAATGCAACCAAAAACATGGATTGCTCTAGAAACAAGTTACCGATGGTTTTTTTTCTTTTTATTTACATAGAAATAGATTACTAAGACATATTTATCCCCCATATCCACATATTACCAAATGTTGTTTTATCCTTCTATATTTATTTATTTAGTGGGGGGAAAAAAAACAGAAAATCTATTCTTTTTAAGGTAAAGTTGAATAAAAACGTGCTCTGATGTTGAATTGTGCCTAATATGTTCCTTCAGACTGTGCCTCAGAGATCTCAAAGGTTTATGGGGAGGAACTGCAGTACATTCTACCTCATAAGGCTGGATTCCTGGAGTTCACGCCGTTTCACCGACTAGACTACCCGGTGATTCTGTGGAATGGCACAAACTCTTATGAAGGAAGAGTCCAAGTGGAAAAATATAACTTTAGGATGTCCAGACTCACCCAGGCAGACAACGGCTTCTACAACTTTAGGCAAAAAGACAAAACTTTGGTGTCAAGACTTCGACTCTCTGTACAAGGTGATCCTGAGTGTAAAAGAAGCCACATTTAAAGTTCTTTGCACAAGATAATAAAACCAAAATGTTCTTCTTTTTTTTAAAAGGGAATACCAGTCATTATGCCGGAGAATTAAAAGGGTCCGTGTCTATTGCATACCCGGACTCTGGTGGTCAATGGACTGTGACCTTTTTCCCTGAACATGAAGGGGAAAATGTAACCGTGATAAAAGCAAGAGTTCTGGTCAAGAACGACAACCCGCTTCGTTCAAGAATTCTACCTTTGCAATCAGGCTTTAGAATTAATCGCTTACAAAAGAGAGATTCCGGCTTCTTTGAGTTCAGAGACACTGCCGGGAACCTAGCTTTGACCTCACACTTGACCATTATTGGTGAGTCCTTTTTTTTAAAAATAAATATGCTAAATCACTAGTTTCCAACTAAATGAACTCCCCTCTCTCAATATCTTTGCTTCCAGAATCTCATCATGCGGTAACATACACTGTTATTGCTGTTGTTTGTGTCGTTTCTGGCCTTATCTACTGTGTGTCTCGCAAAAGAAGATGCTGTAAAAGTTCTTCCACTGCGACTGCTCAGGCTGTCCAGACAACAGCAGGACCTAACGTATATTACCATGTAAGTATTCATTTAGAAAGACTGTAACACCTCCTGATTTAATGTTGGTTTTATTTTATTTATTTTTTTAAATTGTTCTGGTTTCAGGATGCAAATAGTCCTGCAGGCCCAGGATACTCAGCAGCAGCTTATCCTCCTCAGTCCAGCAAAGATGTGGTTTTTCATGATCCTCCCGCCGCCTTTCCTGGACCTGTGGTAGGTGTCATAAAAGGGTTTCTAAGGTACAAGGTACAGCAAGCCTCTATAGAGGTGCAATGGATAGTCAAGGTGGGTCACCGATAGAAAGGTTTTATCTTTAGGTTCAGATTGAAAAGGTCACATGTTAACATTCTGAAAAAAGGAGGCTCGTGAGAGAAATTCTGTAAAGATTAAGTATAGAATAAATTAAGCAGAATAAAGATAAATTAGTTATAATCCCATGTTAAAATGGATAAATACATGATTAAGAATTCAATACATGTTTATTAAACTTTAAAATATGCCCTAAAACATAACTTTAATGTCATACAATTTTTAAATTTAGGACAACACAATTTAAAACAGCTACTTAAATATTAATATTTACTGTGTTTCTGTATCTGGGTTCTTATATTATTTAAAAAGTCACACTCGGTGTGTAGAGCTCATTCAATTCGACTCAACTACTACAAATATTTATTTCCTTTTTGCTAGCATTTGATTTTATTTTTTGAGCACTTTTTCCAATTTTTTATACAAATGTATATCTACTATGTCATATAGCATTACTGCTTTTTTGTTATAGGTTTTTACAACTGATCCTTACAGAAATCTCAAGGTCAGGGATCCTGTTTAGGTCTAGATTTGCAAAGCAATAAAGTTTATCACCTTAAAAAAATAATATAATAGATGTTAGTAATGTAGAATACTAACTAAAAAGAAAGTAAACTAATTGTTTATTAAATCCACGTATGTGGAGAAACTGAATACAAAATCCCTTTGAATGACATATCTTTGACATAATGGCAATGAGACAAATACAACTTTTAGAAAATCAGACAGATCAAAGATCCGCAAAAAATGTTATTTTACCTGAAATCTTTTGCACACTGATTTAATTTAATGTATTCTTAAATATCACTTTTAATATCCTTATTCCTGTTTCAGGGTGGAAATCAGCCTCCAGGTCCAGGATATTTCGCCCCACCTTATCCTGCAGTGTATCCTCCTCAGACAGTGAACGGTGTTGTTTCTAATGCACCTACAACTACCTACTCTGGACCTGTGGTAGGCACAACAAGAACATACATGAAGGATAAGTGCACCCATTCAGAAGTAACATACAGATTAACAAACGAGAGACAAATCCACGTTTATATCCTGCAAAAACAGGCTGATTAAAGTTATATATTGTAGGTATTATTAGTTAAGAAATGGTTGAAACACTTTTCACTTATAAGGGATTTGTACAAACCAAAAGTGGAACTCCTATTGATAAAATGATTCATTCTTACTCTATAAACCAACAAAAAAGCTGTTTTTGCTTGTTTTTTCAGAACTCCATTCATGTATTACATGCTTTACATCTCATACAATGGGCATCTCATTTGACCCTGGAAATGTGTCCATGCTTAATCAATTACTGTTGACTCATTGAGTTCAAGGGGCAGATGTTGTTGCTGTAAAACAAACCCACATTATCATCAGGTGTGTCACAGCAAGTCCCCTGAAAGCTCCCGACTCTACCTGGAACAGACGTGTCTGTTGAATGGAACAAAATGGAACAAATATCTGGATCTGTGTTGTTTGTCTTCCGTTTCTTAACCTCACTCATCCTGCGTTGTGCGGCGTTTCGGGAACTCCTCTACACAGCTGGGATCCTTAGAACTTAAAACTGCTTCCTAAACTCAACTTTTAGTTTACTGTAAATGAAAGTGTGATGCAATACCTAAAGCAATCTTGACTTGGATATTTTGAACATTTGCGTTAACATTTAGCAAAAAGTGTGATTTAAGGGTAAACGCTGAGAAATATAGACAAATACAAAACTGTGAAAAATCTTCTTTATCAGACAAAATAATATTGACGTACTAAAAGTTTTCCTAAATACTCTATTAAACGAGCAGTGAGTGTAAATAACTAACAGAAAACAACCTTCAAGTCATCAGAATTACATGCTTCTAAGAGGAAAATAGTTGAACACAATTGCTGGTCAATGAAAGACAAACATAATGCTATAAATGACCGTACAAAAAAGCATTTTATAGATCTGAATCGAATACATGAAGTGATTTCCTTTGTGTTTATTATTTAAATGTTCTTTTCATTTCAGTTTCAAGACTTAAATCAGCCTGCAGGTCCAGGATTTTCTGCTCCACCTTATTCTGCAGCGTTCCCTCCTCCAGCAGTGAATGCTGGGATTTCTTATGATGCTGCAGCTGCTTCCTCTGGACCTGTGGTGGGTGGAGCAACATCTGTTTGAAGTGTGGGATACACCTTAGGGGAAAGATTCAGTGTTTATCAGGGAGACTTTGGAGAGAAAATAGCTGTTAAAATACAGATCAGGAGGATACATAATGCTACACTGTGACTACAAAAATCCTAATATCACATCATAACAGCAGTTGGTGCCAACATTCAAGTTAATTTACATGAATTTACTTGTGAAATCTTGTTTTTATTTTTTTTAAAGCCGACTCTTGTCAGTGAAATTGAAGGGTAAATGCTTTGCTCTTACGAGACTTTCCAACATCTTCACTCAAACTTGCTTAACCCTTGTGCTATCCTAGGCACTTTGACATTGGGAGTTGGGTCATCTAGACCCACTAGACAGTGTGCTAAACCTTTTTTCTTCAATGATTTATGATCTTCACTGGTCTCCATGGATTACATGAAATCCTCTCCACCATTGTCCACCTTTGTCATGGTAGGGAGAACACGTCAATGTCAGCATGGGGGTCATAGGATAGAACAAGGGTTAAACAAAACACGAAAAAGTGAATTCACAAACCATCGCTGAGTTTAAATTAAAGCTGTGATGGACTGTCTGCATGGGCAATGGTTTTCGGCAGTGGCTCAGGCGGTAGAGCAGGTCATTGGACGACCAGCCAGCTGTCATTGTGTCCTTGGGCAAGACACTTCACCCTCCAGTGCAGCTCCACTGGTGTGTGAATGTGCATGAATGTCCTGGGGGTGGGTCAGATGGTCAAACTGGAAGCCACGCCTCTGTCAGTCTGCCCCAGGGCAGCTGTGGCTACAACCGTAACTAACCATCACCAAGTATGAAATAGGAGTGACTGAATAATGGACGCAATGTAAGCGCTTTGAACGTCTGGAAAAATGCAGATGAATCTAATCTAGTATTATTGTTCAGCATGACTTTTTACTGAATATTCTCACCAGAGTCCGTTTGATACCATGAACAGGCAAAAAATAACTCAGGTTCCTCTGCAGCTTTTGTATTAACCCATAAGACCCCAGACATATTTTTCCTAAAAAATTAAATAATGTAGAATACGCCACAAACCAAGTGGACCACTAAACACATTTCTGATATTTTTCTGTTACACTGGTATGACCATGAGTTCTTCCAGGTTAATCTTTTTTATTTTATTTTCATTTTTTTAATCCTTACCTTGAGTAAAAATTCGTGGAATAACATCCTCACTTGTCCACTTTTAGACAGCATCAGTGTGAAGAATCTAAATGTTTTGAGAAGTATTTAAATCACTTTTTTTGAAACACATTGAATTTCTTGAACGCACTAACTGGGTACCCACTTACTTTCTAGAACTAACAAATGAGGGTAAAACAAGAAACAAGTAAATATTCTCCAAATGACCGTTTTCTGCCCTTTCTCTTGCCTTTCCTCTCTGTATTTGTCCTTTTTCTCATTCTTGACTTTGTCTTCATTTTGGGTTTCTTTGATTCTGCTGTTCTTTTTCCTGTTTTTTTCTTTCTTCGTGCACTTTTGGATATGTGGCAACACATGGCTTCTTTATTCCCTGCCGTTTCCTTTTTTTACAGCCCTTGATTACCACTTTTTTAAAAACCTCTTGCTGTTGGTGGACTATTTGCATCGTTTGATAGCATCTTACGGCCTTCGTCCCGGTGTGATCCGGTACTTGAGACTTGTTTCTAAAGTCTCATTACATATACTTAGTGTTAGATAATATAAAGTGAATATGCAAACCAATCTTTATGAGGTATGCAATGAAGTGACAACCACAAGTTTGAATGATGCTTTGCAGCAGATGATCTATACATTAACTGTGATTAGAGGGCATTATTGTCCTTTTGTCTCGCCTGTGATGAAAATGTAATGATTCTTTTCTTTTGCTCTACAGGGATTTTATCCAGTAAATATGAACGTCAACCAGACTGAGGTACAACCGCAAACATTGACATACACCTCTAAAGTCTTAATAACATTTGACTTTACTGACTTTACTGAGCCTTTTAAAAACACTGTTTTTATGTGTTTCTTTTTCAAACATTGTCTCTAGATGACACCACCGACCAAAGAGACGTGTGCTCCAGGTTCAGCCTTTGGTTCCGACATTCTCGCTCCTGATACTCAGCCGTCGTTTGACTTGAACAGACTGAATTTGTCTTCGGATCTCCCACTTAACACAGAAAGCCCATCCGCTAATGTTAACAAACCAAATGAATACAACTTTTTATAAAAAAAAAAGAAGGCAAAAAAAATCTAGTAATATATAAACTCTTTCAGTTTCTAACTGAATTTTAAGATAATGTTCTGTATCCTGATTAAATATGACACGGGTTGGTGCATGATAGGTGTGTTTTTTAAGTGTTTATATTTACTATAATAATAAACGGGTAGTAAATATTTTATGTCATGGAATAGCTATTATTTTTTCTCAGGTAAAAAAAGCTCAACAGCTAAAGCTGTTCTTCGGTTTTATGTATAAAGTAGAAATGTATTTATCTTAAACATAATACTGTATATTTTGCATGTATACATTATGCATCCTTATATTCAAATAATATTTCTTCTGGCAAAAACTCAATTTGTAATTTTTATTAGTCCTGAAGGCATCTATCTGTCTGTATAACCCAAGAGCATGTAGCTTGTAAAGGTCAGAGTAAGCAAGTTTACTTGAATATACAATTTGATAAATAACCAAAACACGTCTGATTTAAGAAATGTATTTGTATTTACGCTCTACTTTTCTCCCAACATGTTTGCTAATGATGGGTGTGTCACACAAAAGTGTATTATTCTTTTTTTGTAATATACAAAGAGTTTGAACACATCCCTGATTTTAAAAACTGTTTTTAATGTATTTTTCTTGGTCTGGTTTTACTTCTGTTATGAAAATTGGCTCAACCTCTTCAAAGTTTCTTTTTAGAAATTATGGACTACCATGTACTACCAGGCTAGTAGTAGTAACAATTTCAATGAACACAATGTATTGTCTTTGTCAGAACCTGCTCTACCTTAGTTTATTATTGTTATTGTTTATTCTGTTGTTATGACCTTGATATGTTTGTTACCCCTGAATGTAGATACAATCTAAATAAAAGAGTTCAAAAATTAAAATCTTTAAGAATTATTGCGCTTTTTATAATTAAAAAAAGATTAAATTATCATTACTATTTTCTATTTGATTATTTTTTATTTTAGGTGTATTCTTATTCATATTATTATTATTTTATTTTTTCCAAACAAACTTTTGCTTCTCTTTGAGCTTATGGAATGTAAACCACCGTTGCGGAGGGATATGTGACGCGGTGTGCGTTTGTAGTCTTTGGGCGTGGTTCTGTTCTGGGCCGCCGTAGATTTGACTTTCCTGAACAAACAAGAAATGTTCAGAAATCTTTGTTATCGCGGGCGTTAATGAGGGTTTACCTGCTGCAGGATAGCACCGTTTCTGACGTTTTCACAGGTATCTGTTTTTCAGAGCAACTGGACTATGGAGGTTGTAGAACTGAAGAAGCTGCTTGAATGAGCGGCGACCAACATTTTAGTCCAGTTGTGCAGAAGAACAGAGCACCGTGAAAACATGACTTGGAGGACTAAGAATAGTGTTAAGTAGACAGAATTCTTCTGTAAAAATACCTCTGAAAATGTATGTCACCAAGATTACTGATCCGGGAAAGTGTCTCAAATGCTGTTCTTCTAATTTTGGAAATATTTCTGGTATTAAAATGAAGCACCTCCAGACCACCTTGACTTTTGCAACCTGTGATAACATATTTTTTTAGATTATGAACATTCTTCTGCCAAATGTAGTAATATAGTTTTTTTTTATATATAATCCTTTGATGATATTATTCGTTATATAGTGACAAGGCAACTTTTACAGACTGACATGCCCTTTTCCTTTGAGATTAAGACTCTGCTATATAAACATGAGTCTCTAAGTAACCATGAATTTAACTTACTGGTAGATTCAGTTTTTAAATTTAACTTGTTCTATCCAAAATGGCTAGATTGCAATTTTTCAGTGGAAATAAAATGAATTTATTAACAGTCATCTTTAACCCAAATGCTGATTGGATGATGATATCCACGTCGCTTCATGCCAAATAACTTTCATTTAAAATGAGGGATAGGTATCATTATCAGATCTATAAAGTCCCACAGTACCTACCTTTTATGGTTTCTTCTTCTGTTTCATTTTTTAACATTTACTTTTGATTTCTGAAAATTACTTTTGTTTTCCAAAAAGTTTCAATTTTATTTATTTCATTTTTTGTAATTGTGCTTTGGTTTCTGAAACCTTGTTTTGATTTCTATCATGTAATGTTGATTTTTTTTATTATTAGTTATTTTTCTTTTTTAGATTGTCATTGTGATCTTTAATATGTTTTTGCATTGAGTGATTTATAAGTGTGATTTGCACTTCAGGGTCACTGTATTTCTTGAAAAATAATGGGGGACATACAGTATATAAAGGAAATAAGCTTAAAATAGCATTTTTGGGTATTGCTTTATTTAAATCATTGGGAATTAGGAGCAGACAAAAAATGGCTTTTGCTAAAGTTTGTCGGTGTGACGTATTACTTACAACAGCAAGCCACGGACTACCTGCTTCACTTGTGATGCATTCACTTGCAGACAAATAGATCCATTAACATCTTTTTCCTCGTCTAAGTGGTATCAGGATAGCTGTGATGGACCAGGCAATCATGGCTAAGAGCACAGATCTTGCTCATCACGGAGCCAGTGGACATTAGAAGGGGGGCGGGAATCTTTCTAATTTAGTAAAATCAGTCGACGGGCTAGTAGTAAAAGCCAGAGCACGTTTCATTGTGCCTGGTACAGCATCATCTGGGGCAACTCCAAATATTGCGGTGATCGGGTTAGGTGAAATGTGATAGGTATAAGCTCCCAATAACACATTAAACACATAGAACCAGAATTGTTTCAGCTCAGTACACAACCAGAACATGTGAACGTGGTTAGCAGGGGACTTATGACATCAGCAACAGGCATCATCAACAGAACGATAAATCTTGGCAAGTTTTGAATTGGTATAATGAACCCTGTACACAACTTTATGTTGAAGTAATCTGTGGCAAGCACAAATAGATGAAGAATAAACAAGGGATAATGCAGATTTCCAGACATGTTCTGTTCACTTAACATAAAGACTTTCTTCCCAAGCAGTCTTAACAGCGTTGGTTGATGTTGAAGAAGAGAGCCCAATTAGTTTGTATAAAACTGATATACAACCTTTACATACAGGGTCAACAGAGAGAAGAGTCTAACAGTGTTTCTGGGGGACGGTTTGGGAAGTGAGGAAACAGTTTCTTAACAAAGTTACAAACCTGAAAGAAACGAAACAGGTGTATGGGATTACATTTCTGCCATTAATTGAAAGGGCGTAAAGACAACTGAGCGGGCGTATTTAGGAACTGAGTGAGTGAACCTTACAACCGCGCTGGCGCAATTCTAACTAAGCGACCCCGTATTTTACAATTGAACGGCTGCAATCCTAACTGAGCAGTGATCTTGCTCAGTCAGATCGTTTTTGCGCGCTCACATGAATTTACCGTGCGGTCAAATTGTTTTTGCGCGCTCACATGATTTTACGCTCAGTGTTAAGGGGGCGTTTTTGTCACTTTGTGGGTAGAAACCTTTCTGGTTGATCTGATTGGCCGAAATTTGCATGTCTTATAGTGAGACAGAGGGGCGGAACTTTCATTTTTCAGAGCCGGGCGGCTCTTGAGCTGCATGCAGCTCCCTGCCTCTTAGCATAGTTTCTAAATACAGCACTTTCACAGCCATAAGGTGAAAGTTTGACATTTTCTCCTAATGTACAGAGCAGCCCTAATGTGTTGTTGTGTGACTTCGGAAACCCTGGAAATGCAAAGAGGCACGGCACAGTTTAAACTGCAAGCTATCAGCTACGCGGAGGAACACGGGAATCAAGCAGCTGCAGTTCGGTTAAGTTAGATCTTCACAGGTTCAGACTTCCTGCTTCAATAACTCTTCTGATAAACGTTCAAATGTGTTAGCAAGTACCTCAATCATTTTGTATTAACACAGAGAGTGAACTGCAAAAGCATTTTTAAAGAAAAAGATAATTTTTATTGCCTTTTAATCAGAATTGTTCGTTTTAAAGCCGTGAATGCAAACAGGGCAGCGAGCCGGCTGCTAAGGGACCGTCAATAAAGTGCACACCCTGTGAAACACCATCCTGTAAAAATCAGTAAACTTTTAAAAAGTGAATACATGTCTATATTTATATGAACTGGTAATGAAGACTTGTCAGCATATTCGTGTTACAATAAATATTTTGGAGGAAAGTCCATCTTTTTTTTATCTTGTTGCACATACTTTTTCAAATTTTAATAGATATGAATCATGACTAAAGTTATCAGTAGTTATAAAGATACTGAAGCTACTGTCACCAAACCTTCTGTACGGACTAATATTGACCTTATTGTCATACTAAAATATATATATCATAAATGTCAATAGTTCACTTTGTTCATTTATAGGAATTTTTCATATTTAAATATTGATCAAATTTGGTCAAAAATCCTCAATAGCTCTGAAGATGCTAGATTTTTTTACATAATCTTTATTGTAGTAGGAAAATAAGGTCATGATTAGTCAGTACAGTAAGTTTTGTGTCAGTAAATACAGTATCTTCAGAGCTACTGAGCATGTATGTTATGATTCATATCTCTATTAAATTTTAAAAAAATATAAGCAATAAAACAGAGACTGACTTTCCATCAAAATTTAATGTAATAATAATAATGCAGCATGACTATGCTGACAAGTCTTCATTACCAGTTCATATAAATATAGACATGTATTCACTTTTTAAAAGTTTACTGATTTTTACAGGTGTTTCACAGGGTGTGCACTTTATTGACGGTCCCTTAGCAGCCGGCTCGCTGCCCTGTTTGCATTCACAGCTTAAAACGAACAATTCTGATTAAAAGGCAATAAAAATGATCTTTTTTCTTTAAAAATGCTTTTGTAGTTCACTCTCTGTGTTAATACAAAATGATTGAGGTACTTGCTGACACATTTGAACGTTTATCAGAAGAGTTATTGAAGCAGGAAGTCTGAATCTGTGAAGATCTAACTTAACCGAACTACAGCTGCTTGATTCCCGTGTTCCTCCGCGTAGCTGATAGCTTGCAGTTTAAACTGTGCCGTGCCTCTTTGCATTTCCAGGGTTTCCGAAGTCACACAACAACACATTAGGGCTGCTCTGTACATTAGGAGAAAATGTCAAACTTTCACCTTATGGCTGTGAAAGTGCTGTATTTAGAAACTATGCTAAGAGGCAGGGAGCTGCATGCAGCTCAAGAGCCGCCCGGCTCTGAAAAATGAAAGTTCCGCCCCTCTGTCTCACTATAAGACATGCAAATTTCGGCCAATCAGATCAACCAGAAAGGTTTCTGCCCACAAAGTGACAAAAACGCCCCCTTAACACTGAGCGTAAAATCATGTGAGCGCGCAAAAACAATTTGACCGCACGGTAAATTCATGTGAGCGCGCAAAAACGATCTGACTGAGCAAGATCACTGCTCAGTTAGGATTGCAGCCGTTCAATTGTAAAATACGGGGTCGCTTAGTTAGAATTGCGCCAGCGCGGTTGTAAGGTTCACTCACTCAGTTCCTAAATACGCCCGCTCAGTTGTCTTTACGCCCTTTCAATTAATGGCAGAAATGTAATCCCATACAGGTGATTGTTAGGAATGACGTATTTAAGTGAAAGTTGGTCAAATGATGAAGACGCCATTTGTCTAGAGATCCACTACAGATTTGATTCCTTTTGTGTGCCCGATTTTAAATGCCAGGTCAGTTTTAGATGGTTTAAATACACATTTTTAAAAACAGATGTCAGGACTACTGCCAACGAGACCTAACTGCTTCCTGAACTGCCTCCAAATTTTCAGGGAGGTAGAAATCACTGGGTTGTTTGGAAAGTACAAAAGAGGAAGTTGCAAACACAAAACAGAACGCAATGAGACTTGCGAAGACCTTCTTTCCAACAGTCAGTCATCCAAAATAAAAGTTTCTGTAGATTGGCTGCCCAGTAATAATGCCTAAAATCTGGGAGAGCCAGTCCTCCTTTGTCTCTAGGCGATTGTAACACAGACTTACGAGTACGTGGCGGCTTGCCGGCCCACAAAAAGGTTGAAATCTGTAAGTCTGTCCAGTCTATCAAAAAATAATTTATTCAGGGGGATTGGGAGGTGTTGAAATAAATATAAAAACTTTTGGAGGACAACCATCTTTACCAGGCTCACTCGACCTGCCAGTGATAGCGGAAGGGTTGACCAGTGGGCAAAATCACTTTCAATTTGTTCAATCAGGGGGGTGAAATTTTTACAAAATAGCACCGACAAGGAGTATGAAAGTAAAAATGTGTCTCAATGGACGAGCTTGTAGATTTGCCTAGACACATTTTCACTTTTATAAAGGAGAGCTTGACCTGAATGCCGAGATAACGAAAACCGTTAGTTGACAATCGAAATGACAACATTGCAGGGTTGGTGATCTTGGTGAAGTAAAATAATAAACAGCCCCCTTCCTTTGTCCAATGGGTGAGGGAAGCTATGATGTGTCTACAAATGGAATACCTTAGGTTTAGTATACAAGACTCAATGGGCAAAAATTATAAAATATGGGCACCTTTCATTACATATATTGAGGGATTGCCCTTTATATGAGGCAAGGGGTTTTAAAAGAGAACATCAGTGATTTTGGAGGGAGCTGCAGCGTATGTGTAATTATGTGTGTTTTTGTTTTCTTTTCCTATAAGAGTATGTTTGTTTATTTTTGTAATATATATATATATATATATATATATATATATATATATATATATATATATATATATATATATATATATATATATATATGGCCCATATTTGTCGCAACGTTTATATTGTTTTTGATTTACTTAAACTGACTCTTGTTTGTTTTGTTTTTGTTGTTGTCGTTTTATAAAAATTTGCCTAGGGAAATTTATATGCAAGTTGTGCTTCACATGCCACTGGTTGGCAGGTTTTATTTTACTTTTATTTGTCTAGGTGTGTGTATATGTACATATATATGTATATACTTGCTTCCTTTCTTTCTACAACTGTACAGTTCAAAAGTTGCTTTTTATATGTGTGTGTGTTTCTATAAAAAATGAAAATCTTTAAATAAAGTGTGCAAAAAAAAAAAAAAAACATTGCAGAGTGGAGTGCTGTGGTGTGATCATTAATGGGAAAAAGTTCCCTCTTCTGATAATTGAGTTTATAGCCAGATGCTGCACTGTAATTCTGTAAGATGTTAAGTATGGCAGGAAATGAGTTCACAGGGTCAGCAACATACAGAAAAAGATCATCCGAGAAAGTGAGACCTTATGGATGGTGCCAAACCGTTCAATCCCCGTAAAGGGATTGAACGGTTAACGGCATAACCATATTGCTAAAGGTTCTATAAACAAAATAAAAAGCAGGGGGGAAAGAGGGCATGGTGTAGGACAAAGGAGGGGGAAAGAATGCCATTAGCACAAACAGATACTTTAGGGGCAGAGTATAGAAGCTTAACCCAGTCGACAAATGTCCCACTCAATCCGAATTTGCCCAGTCAGAATAAAGGAAGCTTCCCTCGATTCTCTCGAAAACTTTCTCTGCATCATGAGAAACCACAATCTCTGGCAGCAAAGAGCCAGGGGAACTGATTATATTAAAAGGTGTCTAGTTTTGCAAGAGGACTGCCTTCCCGACAGGAAGCCTGTCTGATCCATATCTATGATCGAAGATAACACATTCTAGTCGAGCAGCTGCAATTTTTTAAAAGAATTTTAAAATCCACATTCAAAAGTGAGATGGGCCTGTAACTACTGCAAAGGAGGGGATCTTTATCCTTCTTGAGAAGAAGGGAGACTGTAGCGTCTGAGAGCGTATCAGGGAGGCGACCTAGTGTAAAGGCTTCATTGTACATGTCTTTCAGGAATGGACCAAGCAGATCTGAAACTACCTTATAGTATTCTAGGGTGAAGCCGTCAGGTCCGGGTGACTTGCCACTTTAAAGTGCCCTAATAGCTTCTGACTTCAGCAGTGGTAATAGGAATGCCCAGAGTGTCTGCGGATTCAACTGAAATATGTGGTCAATTTATATAGTCTAGAATGGAATCCGGGGGACGCAGCAGGTCCGAGGTATGAAGATCAGCATAGAACTCAGGGTTTTTTGATTTTGCCTAAAAAACTGCATAGGCCTACTTAAATTCAATGACCACATGGAATGCTTTTATAAATAGATCAAAAGATGATCGGAGTGGGACTTTAATACACAGCATTTCAAGCAATACACCAAATGAATGCACTTCCACTGCAAATAAAAATGAAAAGGAGACAACTATTTTGGAAATAGCAATGTTTATCTATTACTACATTAGCACGTAATCTTTGCGTAAGAGTTGGCATTAAATATACTCAAAATGCTCACCTTAAAATGTTTTTAATTTCATTATGTGAAATGTGAAATATAAGCTGTTTGGAATTGTCAACCTACTCTTGTTTAGTTAAGTTTAAGCTTTAATTTTTCAACTTTGTTCTACTGTCACTTTACAATGTTGTGATTGTGATAGTACACCTATTTGGGGAGGGGGAGGTCAATTAAGTTACATCCTGTTGTATGTGGTGGATGACAATGAGTCATAGGAACAGGATTTTTTTTTTAAATACTTGAAATACTAATATTTCTACCAGACACATGACACACATGGTATAATTAACTGTTTCATAGGAATTTGTTTTTTTTTTCGTTGGACCAACAAATTAAGAGGGATGGATATTCCCCAGAAGAATGTGAGTTGTTTACGCGGAGGGATATGTGATGCGGTCCGACCGTGTGTAGTCTTTGGGTGTGGTTTGAGACTGCGCTGAAGTTAGTTTTACGTTGGATATTCGATAGACATTCAGCGCGGTTCTCCAGTGAGGTCTTTTAGGGACCGTTAACAAATTAACGAGTGCATGAGATGAAGAAGATTTTAGATCAAACCCAAGAAAAAATACTTTGCAACGATAAATAAATTACTATAAAACATTTTCTCACCACTTTGTTTTGTAATCAAAGATGTGAAAAATTTTATGTGAATTATTATATAAATATTCAAGAGGTTTGCATAAGAAAGTTCGTCAATTTTTTCAATAGCTCCCAAACAACCTGACTCAAACATATGAAACATATGCCGAATTGTGGTACTGACCTCCCTACATCAGACACAGCTCTTTGTTTTGTAATTAAAGATGTTAAAATATGTATATGAATTATTATATTAATATTATGGAGGTTTTTATATAAAAGTTGGTCATTTTTTTCAATAGCTCCCAAACCGTGAGACCCAAAGATATGAAACCTATGCCAAATTGTGGTACTAAAGTCCCAACATTAGACACACTTCTTTGTTTTGTAATCAAAGATGTTTTATATTTTAGATGAATTTTTATATCAACATCTTATCTGTTTGCATATGAAAGTTGGTCAAATTTTTATTCAAATAGAATATATAACATATTTGATTACAAAACAAAGAAGTGTTTCTGATGTTGGGATTTTGGTACAACAATTCAGCATAGGTTTCATTTCTTTGGGTCGTATGGTTTGGGAGCTATTGAAAAAAATGACCAACTTTCATATGCAAACCTATGGAATTTTCCTATTAAAATTCATATTAAATATATAACATATTGGAATGTCGGCACAACAATTCGGCATAGGTTTTATATCTTTGGGTCAGGCGGTTTGGGGGCTATTGAAGAAACAATTAGATTTTATATGTGAACTTTTAATACAAAAAGTCATGCAAGATTTGTATCATCTTTAATTCCTAAACAAATTGGTGTGTCTGATGTAGGTTTGTCAGAAGAACAATTTGGCTTAGGTTTCATGTTTTTGGGTCATGTGGTTTGGAAGCTATTAAAAAAACTGAACAGAATTTATTTGCAAATTGCAGGGCTTTTGGAAAAAAAAATAACATAATGTCTTTATAAAATGTTGTATGTTGAAGTCCATACTTTTTATGTATATTTGCAATCATAACATCATATGATTAGGAAGGTATTAAAAAAACAGAATATTTCCTTCAAACAGTTTTCTTATAAAATATTGAGCATCTATGATTGCAAAACTTTTCCGATTAAAACGTTGCAAAAAATACATGATTAAGACGCAAAATATGAAAACGTTTTATAGTAATTTATTTATTTTTGCAAAGTTAAAATCTTCTCCATCTCATGCACTCGTTAATTTGTTAACGGTCCCTAAGAGACCTCACTGGAGATCCGCGCTGAATGTCTGTCGAATATCCAACGTGAAACTAACTTCACCGCGGATGGTTTGAGTCGTTGTTGTGAACAGAGAGTTCTTTTCTTACGTGAAGAAGAAATGTTCCAAAATCTTGGATAACGCCGGCGTATTCTTGCTGTAAACTGCATGATAGCACAGTTTCTGAAGTTTTTTTTGTTGTTGTTGCTTTATTTACATATATCTGTTCTCCAGAGCAACTAGACTCTAGGTTGTAGAACTGAAGTGAAACGAAGAAGCTGCTTAAACGAGCAGCGATCATTCCTGGTCAATAATCTAGTCCAGATGCGCTGAAGAACAGAGCATCGTGGTATCATTTTTGATATTTTTTATAATTACTCGGTTCCTCGGACACATTTTAAACGTTGTTTTTAGAGTCGCGTGCCTGCTTCACGTGCCCGTCTCCGTCCACAGGTCATGAAGTTCCTGACTTTCTTCACCGTTTTCTATGTCCTCTTTGGTGAGTTCCAGCCGCTTAATGATCTTTAAGCAAAAACTAGTTTTGGTTTAAAGGGTAGGAGGAAACAAAACCCTTTTCTGAAAAACATTTTGAGTTCACACAAGGTTGGTCTTTTCTTTTAGTTTCTTCGTTCTACAATGCATCTCTGGAAGTAAAAACACGTGAAGTGTCACGCTTAAAAATGCTCATGGAGACAAAAGCTGCAAAATAAAACACACACAAAAACAAAATGTTTGATCAATAGTCTTTATTAAGAACCAGAGTTTATAGACCAACAACTCCTAAAAGATACTTGAGTGGGACAGAGAGGGTCAGGAAGAGCTGCATGGTGTCTGTAGGACAGATCAAGTCTATGACAGAGAGAGGACATGTGCTGTTGTATGAGGAAGTCTGACAGTGAAGTATGTTAGAGTTGTTCAGGACATGTGTGTGAGAGCTGGAGGACCGTGGTGAGATGAGCTGTAGGTGTGACAGATGAGTCCAAGGAGGAGGTGGGACTCCACGGAGGATCAGGTGGAGGAACACCGAGGTGGAGGTTTTCTCTGTAAAGGAGAAGAGAGAAGATCGGCTGCAGCAAGACGGAGTATCTGCGTGTCAATGAGAGGAACTGAAGTGAAGCTGTGAGGTTTCAGGGAGCAGAAGTGAAGATGGTGGAGGACTTTAAATATTTAGGATCAGTAGTCCAGAGATACTGAGTGAGCAAGTCAGGAAGGGTGGAGGAAAAGGTTTTATTTTGGGGGAAAAAACGTCAGGAAATGTATTATTGTTAATATATTTTTAAAAGAGACTTCTCTCAGTTTCAAATGCAAATCCAGCTGATTTGTCAGAGAACTTTTGATAAAGAATTTAGGCATAAATTTGGGTTTTGCCTCAATTTACCCTCTGATCAGCAGCACCCTAAATGCACTCAGACAACGTTGGCATTTGTTAAATGAACAGTAACTGGGCAGTGTTCATTTGAGAATTCCTTTAGGAAAACAAATGTCAGAATGCCTGGATTGGCGTCACCGGCGTCCCGCACTAGCGAGACCTGAGGTTGGGGCCCTCAGGTTAGTTCCTGGCTGGGTCTCTTCCCGCATGCTCTTCCCACCATCTCTAAAGGATGCTGGAGGTTTTGTGTGAGTTTGGTTTCTGGTCCAGATGCCTCCTTGGGGAGGTGGTTCAAGCATGTCCCACTGGCTGCAGACCCCAGGAGTTTCCCAGGGATTTACTGGAAAAACAACATCTCGTGATGGAGAGAGAGAAGACTGGACAAAGTGGGCATCTTTGCTTAGACTGCTGTCACCGTGACCCTGTCCTGGATGAGTGGAAAAAGATGAATGGATGAATGGATGGATGGATGGATCGTTTTAGTATCAAGTTCTTTGTTGTTTCCACATCTCTGTTCTAACTCATTTCTCTGTCTTTCTTTGGTTCTGCTTTAGGTTCTTCCTGTGGTTTTCAGACAAAAGAAGTGTGCTATGGGCGCAGTGTAGATATCGATATTTATCCAGATCCTGTTTACAAAGGGCCTCTGTACTTCTATCCAAAAGCAGGAGGAGCAAGGAAATTACTGATGAATAATCGACAGGTGAGTAGTATTTGTTAAAACAATAATATAGTTATTTTCCAGACAATCTAAGGTTAGTTTCTGTTCATAATAACTGTTTTTATTCTGTCTTAGGCCAAGGATGCACGGCTCAAAGTGCGCTATTCCACAGTAAAATTGACACAGCTGACTGAAGCAGATAATGGAAATTTTGTTATTACACGCAGTGATGGAAAAAACATAAATCTCTTTTCACTGACTGTCGTGGGTGAGATTTTCAGTCTTTGCATTCTTTTTCTGTCAAGTGTTAATTTAGTTTCACTAAACACATTAAAGCTGAACTTGCTGGAGTCACAGTAATCAACACTGATGTAATTTTTTTAAACATACATTTTATGATTTAATTATTAGTAATATCAACAATAATAATTATTAGTAATTCATCATCATAATCATTATTAATATATTAAATTTATGATTTACTTGAATTGTAATAACCATTATAAAGCTAAAGGTATTTTAATAATACATAACAAAAGAGATTTAATGAAGTTAAGTTTAGCGCTTTGAGATTTTATCTCAAATGTAAAGCGCATTTCTAAATAAAATGTATTATTATTATTATTAAGTTTGAATGAGTCTAACTAATCAACCAATCCCAATTAAACTAAACTGTGGCTCCAGATTAACATCATTTAACTGTACTTTCTTTTTGAATTGTTTACGTTTCTTTTCAGATTGTTCTACAAAGACACCGTCGTTTAACGGGGAGGAGTTTGTGCACACTGTTCCTAAACAAGCTGAACTCCAAGAGTTCACTTTATCTCAGGTGACATTAATGGTGAGCCAAAGAACATTCTTTAACAATGAGATGAACCAATGTTTTTTTCTTCTTCTAATCAGTATAACAACAACTAATATTTATGCTTTCAGAATCTAAGCATACGAAGGCATATGTAACCGTGGCTGTCGTGGCTGCCGTTGGGCTTCTCCTCTCGTGCTGTTGGTGCTGTTGTAAAAGGTGCTGCTGTGTTGATGAAAAACCTCAAACAGAACAGCCTACAACATATAATCATGTAAGTATGTATTTGAAAATGAACACACAGCAAAAAGTGGTTCCTTTTATGTGATGCTTTAAAATATAATCTCTTAATTTCAGGATTTAAATGAACCTGCAGGTCCAGGATTTTCTGCTCCACTTTATTCTGCAGCTTTGCCCCCTACAGAAGTGAATGCTGAGATTTCCCATGATGCTGCAGCTGCTTCCACTGGACCTGTGGTAGGTGCAATGACAACTTTTGCAAGTGTGGGATGCACCTTCAGAAGAGATTGAGGGATTGGTTATGGTAACAGAAAAACAGGTATTTCAGTATCATAGCATAACAAAGATGAGTTGGTCTTAATAAAGGGTTCACTTTTACATTTGCATCCATTTGTTTTAGTTTCCAAATATTCGATGTTCAGGTTGGTTCAAAATCCCTCAGTACCTATATTTACTAATTATAAGAAAGCTGCAGTCTATTAAATAAATAAAAATGAAAAGAATAAAAAAATAGCATCAAATAATAGTAAACCAAGTGTTAAATATTAGGGGAATAGTTGTCCTGCTGCTTGAGTTTTTTTTTTATTATTATTAAAATAATAAGAAATTGTTCTTTTCTGTCCAAGTAAAATATTATCATAGACATGGATATTGTTTACTATAAAATGCTTAAGAATTAGATTAAATTAAACTTCATTTGTATTGCACTTTTCCAGCTACAAAGCATCTCAAAATGCTTCCCATGATAAAATAGATAATTGTAAGATAGAAAATAGTAGTTAAAATAGTAAACATAGCAAAAAAAACATTAATAATAAAATAACATAAATAAATAAAAACATATAAAATCCAGCACATACACATCCCACAAGTACAATCAAAATGGATTACCTGTAAGTTATAAGTTAATAAGATTTATAAAATCAAATGAAAACACGTGGACAAGTAAAAACTACATAAAGGCTTTGCTAAAAAGATGAGTTTGAAGAATTTTGTCTGAAAAGCATCCTGAGCGGATCCTCCTCAGGTCCATGCCATTATAGCAATGTATAGGCCCTTTAAGCCTAAAAAAACTTTTTTTAAATTAAACACTGATTTTAGGTCACACCTGGAGCTTCAGAGAAATCTGCTCCATCTTCATCTTTTGGTTACACTCCTCTGTCTTTAGACTATCAGTCAACGACTGAGCTCCACCTTTGCTCAGTGCTGACCCGTGAAAATATAAATTTCAGTGCCGTATTTGCACAGCTGGCATTTTTCTAGTGTGACCTTGGCTCAGGCATGATAGTTTACCTGAACTTAGTGCTGTAGCTTTGATGTATTTTATTAACAACCCGTGGGTACTTATTGTGAACGTTTGAAGGCTATAAGTTCATGAAAAAATGTCGAACTAGTAAAATAAGCTTTACCTGTTAGAGGGAATGGTTCCTGCTTGCATTTTCCCTTTTAATATCAGTAATTAATAAACTGTTTTCTCTCTCTGTATTTTTCAGCAGTCATACCAACCAACATTTGAGATTATGAATATCTCTCAGCCTGAGGTAAACTAATAAACGACAGCAAATTTGTCCCTTAAACTTTAATAATATGTAATCATTTGTACTGATATGGACCTTTTGTCACTCTCTCTAAATTTCAGTCTGTGTTTTTGTTCTCTGTGTTTTTTTTAACTCATTGCAGGTCACACCTGTTGCATCAGAGACCTCTGCTCCATCTTCATCTTTTGGTTACAACCTTCTGTCTGCAGACTATGAGCCAGTGTTTCAGGTGAAAGGACTAAGCTCCACCTTTGATCTGCCTCTCAGTAAAGAAACCTCTTCTCCAGATGTGTACAACTCAGATAAAATGAACTTTCTATGAAAATAAAAGTGCTTTATAAACTAAGCACTTCTTCATACAACAGTTTTTTACAGGCTTAAAACAATTAAAAATGCATTGATAAAACACTCATGGTCCATTAAAGGGGCTAAAGCATGCAGAATCAATTTTTTGAGCTTTTAATTGTATTGTAATGTTCATTCCTTGTGAAAACAAACCGCAGAGCGGATTTTTTAATGCATTCACGCCCCTCCTAATCCACAAAACAAGCGGGTTTTCACATTGTGACGTAGATAAGTGAGAACAGCCCCTTCCAGGAAAAGTCTGCCCTGTCAGCTCCGCCCCCAGGCATTAGCAAAAGTTCTAATGTTTTCCTTTGAGAAACGCAGAGACGCGGCAGAGGTCGACTCTAGGATGACGTCATGAAATGGGCGGCTGATCAAGAGGCAATGGCTCATAGATCGAGCCGTCTTACTTTCGAGTCAGAAAAGAGCTCGAGAAAATAACTTTTTTTATTTAAAAATGTGTTATTTTGCGTGCCAAAGGTAATAAATAATATATTATCATAAAGATGGATAATGTTTACTATAAAAGGGCTTAAGAATAGCATAGCATAGGCCCTTTAAACGTCAGTATGGCTGTAGACTCTGTGCTGCGCTTACTTATCAGGCAGAAAATAAAAGTGGTTTCATTTCAATTCAATTCAATTTTATTTATATAGCCCAAATTCACAACAGTCGTCTCGATGGGCTTCGTATCGGTAATTCAAAGAGTTAAACATAAAATCAAACGGATTATGAATACATAGAATTCAATAGGAAAATACTAAATTGAATGAACAAACTGACTAAGCTGGACATCCCTGCTCTTAGACCCTCCTTTGCGGTAAGGAAAAACTCCTAAAAAACCAGATTAAGCGTTAGAAATAAGGGGAAGAAATGGTTGTCAACAACCTGGCAAGGAATATTTGGCTGTCCTCCCCAATTTTTGGTTGTCCTTTGATACCAATATTCAACAGCAACGAAACCTACTCAGATGTCAGTACTTACATCTTTATTTCTTCCATACATCTAATATCAACTGCCTCTTATGATGGACATTTAAAAAACTCTTTAAATATTCAAAGCAAACATTTTACTAAATATTGAAGCATCTGGTTACACAAAGTATTGCCAAAAACTTGAAACTAATATCTTTATAACTAGTATCTTTACACAGATTTAAATATATTGGTTATTTTTTTCTTTGGTTTTGATAATTGTTGCTTACAGAATATAAAATACAAAGACTGTTGTAAAAATTTAGAATATCATATCAATCCCATGGAAAAAGGTTTTTTTTCAGCTCATGTCAGTCTGTTCTGTTATGAATGAAAGTTACAGTGTTTTATGTTTTGTTTAGTGCAGTGGTTCCCAAACTTTTTCTGCAGGGCCCCCCTTTCTGACAAGTAGAATATTTTCGAGCCCCCCCACACTGACACAAACATACAAATCCTTTGTTTCTAAACTCCACCGCGCCTTATAACATGTGGTTAATGAGAAATCTTTCTCTGAACGGTAGAATTCTGTTATCTAAAGCTGAGGGAATCTCTAGATCTGTCTTTGTATCTCTGTCTTTAGAAATGCCTAAACACATCTGTAACCTATTAAGCAAAACATTATTTGATTTTGGAGGAAAAAATGTCATTACTTAAGCAAAATTTGTTTTGTGTAACACCAGAAAACATGGGGGCATGGATGTATTAACCTTTGAAACTTTAAACAACTCTTTTAAAATAAAGTGGTTAAGTAATTTATTGAAAGGGGAAGACAATATCTGGAATGCATTTCTCAAATACATATTTGACACAATGGGAGGCATTAAATTCTTGCTAAAATGTAATTATAAAATAGAAAAATTACACACAAAACTTTCAAACTTTTACAAACAAGCCCTGCTGGCCTGGAAACTCCTTTATAAACATAATTTTTCTCCAACAACTTGTTGTATTTGGAATAACAGTAATGTACAATACAAGAATAAATCACTTTTTTTTCCTAGATGGTAAGATAATGATATTATTTTAATCAGACAACTTTTCAATTCTCATGGACATCTTCTGACGTATGAAGAATTTATTTTAAAATTCGGTATTCCTGTTCCACCCAGAGAATATGCAATAGTGTTAGATGCCGTTCCAACCAGTCTACTACAACTGTTTAAAGGGATTTATAACACAAGTCAATTAAGAACCCGGACAATTGTTTTGGAAAATGTGGATATTTGTGTTAATTCAGTTTCCAATAAACAAATAAGAAATCTTTTACATACCACAACCTGCTGGGAGGTTTTATTGGGAATCCACATTTGTGGACATAAAATGGACTTATGCTTGGACTATTAGCAATAAATACTGTCTAAATAACAAAATAAAAGAGGTGTCCTTCAAAATATTGCATTGTGTATATCCTACCAAAAAAACTTTGAGTAGATTTGTTGGACATGGACCTGTTTTGTTCATTCTGTGGAACTCAGGAGGAAACTATTTATCAACTGTTTGTGGACTGCAGACATATAAATAGGTTTTGGATTAAAGTGGGAAACTATATTGGAAGTATAACTAAACAAACTGTTACATTTTTAGATAAAGACATTATTCTGGGTTACCTTAATGTCAACGTAGACAAAGATTGTATCTTCATTACACAATTGTTTTTATTATTGGCAAAATTCAATATCCATAAAGCCAAATGGTCAAACTCCAAACCTAAATTCCAGCAGTTTGAGTGAAATCAATCAGTACTATACCATTATCAAACACCTGCAAAACCAAAAAGCAATTCGAACTGATTTAATTTTTGAAAGATTTAAAATTTATTAAACCCCAAAGATTTTTGAAGTAATAATTCTTTTTGTCTTATGTTGTATATATATGTGTATATATTTATATACCTTTTGTTTCATTTTTTATATTTTTCTGCAATATGTACACATTTCAATTCCCCCTGAGACATTCACATTGTTATTGTATTATGTTGTTTGTCAATAAAGTATGGGAGAAAAAAAACTCCACCGCGCCCCCCCTGCAATACCTCCGCGCCCCCCCCCTAGGGGGCGCGCCCCCCAGTTTGGGAACCACTGGTTTAGTGTATTTAAATCTTCTGTTAATGGGCTGATTATTTTGAATGTGTTTTGGAGACCTCTAGCGGTCGCGCCAGGTACTGTTGTTCAACACGTTTATTTTAATAATCTTTATTGAAAAGTACGGAGCCCGTGTCATGACATTAAAAAAATAAAATATATCTCGTTCCCACAGATTAATAACTCGTTCCCACAGATTAATAACTCGTTCCCACAAGATACTATTCCGTTCCCACAAGATACTATTTCGTTCCCTCGAAATACTATTTCGTTCCCACGAAATGATTAACTCGTGCGAACGCAATAATTAATCCGTTCGAACGCAATAATTAATCACGTCATAAGTCAATTACACGGATATGCTCTCAGTCCGTCAGGCCGCAAAAGCCGCTTTCAGCGGTAACATCCGTCTCTTTGTGACCCACATTCGTTCAAGAAAGGAAAAAGAAAAACAAGAAGGATCAATTTATTACTGTCTCAATGAATATAAGAAAAATTTCACAAGATTTGATAGCTACGCTGCTTTGCCATACGATAGCTTCTGCTAGGCTACTACTACTAGCTTAGCTCCCCGCAGAGCTCCTTGCTTGTCATGCCGGCATTCGGGCAACTGGCTGGTCGGTAGACAGCCAGCCAGCTGATATTGTAGTTTAAGGTTAAATAGGAATAATAATATTCAGTACTTGTATTTTATTAACATACTCTTTGGCAGTCAGTCGCTTCACATTCGAAGGCTATGAGGCTACATGCTAACTAACTAGCCGATCGGTTATCCTTTTATCTATGTCATAGAGTTACAGCAGATACCTTCACATTTCTGTCTGTGTGCGTCTCATTACAGTGCATTGAAGACACCGAGGATGTTTAGAGATCAGATTTATTTATTTTAAAAAGCACAAAAGCATAGCATCCATCGGTACGGTATTCACATGATGATCATCCTCTGGTACGCTCTCCGTCATCTCGCTGCAAAAGCCGCTTTCTGCAGCTACTTCCGTGTCTCTGTGAACATTCACTGGGCGTAAAAATAAAAGCAGGAATGATCGATCTATTATTGTCTCGATAAAAATCAGAAAAATATCATAAGATAAGCCTGAATGCTTCCCCTACCGGACTTAGCTTTTAGCATCACAAACATGGCTGCGAACAATATACCCCATGATGCATCACGTTTACCCACGTGCTTTTGATCAGCAAATCATTGGTCTTGTTGTTACACTTCAGTTACAGGGACACGGTGATTGGCCGAAATGCATGCTGGGAATGCCGGATGCATGCAGCCTTGTTTGTAATGCTAGTAGCTAAAAGCTAAGTCCGATGGATGCTTTTGTGCTTTTTAAAATAAATAAATCTGATCTCTAAACATCCTCCATGTCCTCAATGCAATGTAATGAGACACACACACAGACAGAAATGTGAAGGTATCTGCTGTAAATCTATGACGTAAATAACATGATAACCGATCGGCTAGTTAGTTAGCATGTAGCCTAATAGCCTTCGAATGTGAAGCGACTGACTGCTAAAGAGTATGTTAATAAAAGACAAGTCTTGAATATTATTATTCCTATTCGACCCTAAACTACAATATCAGCTGGCTGGCTGTCTACCGACCAGCCAGTTGCCCGAATGCCGGCATGACAAGCAAGGAGCTCTGCGGGGAGCTAAGCTAGTAGTAGTAGCCTAGCAGAAGCTATCGTATGGCAAAGCAGCGTAGCTATCAAATCTTGTGAAATTTTTCTTATATTCATTGAGACAGTAATAAATTGATCCTTCTTGTTTTTCTTTTTCCTTTCTTGAACGAATGTGGGTCACAAAGAGACGGATGTTACCGCTGAAAGCGGCTTTTGCGGCCGGACGGACTGAGAGCATATCCGTGTAATTGACTTATGACGTGATTAATTATTGCGTTCGAACGGATTAATTATTGCGTTCGCACGAGTTAATCATTTCGTGGGAACGAAATAGTATTTCGAGGGAACGAAATAGTATCTTGTGGGAACGGAATAGTATCTTGTGGGAACGGAATAGTATCTTGTGGGAACGGAATAGTATTTCGTGCGAACGAGTTATTAATCTGTGGGAACGAGTTATTAATCTGTGGGAACGAGATATATTTTATTTTTTTAATGTCATGACACGGGCTCAGTAGAAAAGTGTACATGTAAAAACAGAAAGTATTCGCTAGCATGCACACACTTTGTTTGTCAGTGGAAAGAATTTGCTGCATACGTCTCAATTCAGAGGTTGCCAAAAACGAACCCTTGAAACTTGAAAATAGTCGAAAAATACCAAAATGTTGAATAAACTACCAGGTCGTCACACGGACAACCATCAGGTTCATTTTTGGTTTTCCTCCATGAAATCTGGTTGTCTCAGACAACAGGATAACCGCTTATTTCGAACGCTGGGAAAAACGAAGAAACCTCAGGGGTGCACACATGATGGAGGGATCCTTCCCCAGGACGGATAGGTGATTACCAGAACTCGTAGAGAAGAATTAACTTATCTAACACTACAACTACATATATAAAGTCCAACAGACGAGCTTCATCCAGTCGGAGTTGGGAGGACAATCGGGGGTGCGAGTCGAGGCGGAGTCAGGATCCACAGCAATTTACACTGTGATAACACAAAATCGTGAAATGCAAAGTTGCAGTCAAACGATATTCATCAGTGCACTGATTTTACAAGATACACTAGTAAAAAAATGTCACCATATGTGTCAGTGACACTAATACTGCAAATGTAATCTGCAACAATTAGCTTGTGTTGGGGAAAAAGTAGAAGGCTTATGCTTTTATTTAGCATGCGTAAATTGTACACGGTTGTCTTTAAATTGTCTTCTATGTTAAAGAAACCAAAGTATAACAAACTTTGGTATGTCATGCCAATGTGCCACTATATCTTTGTATATTGTTATTGCCTATACCACTATACCTTTGTATATTGTTATTGGCTATGCCACTATACCTTTATATATTGTTAATGGCTATAAGATGTCTAAAGTTGCTGATATTTTAAGTGGATGATCTCTATACAAATTCACTAATTTTTTTTAGGTTTTGTTTTGTTTTTGCTGTGTTATTTGAAGTAGCTTTAGGACATACATTTAAATCTTTTCTTGTGTGTCTGCATACCTTTTTTTCCCTGTGAAGTTATAACATTTTTCACATGTTTATAATGTTAGTATAAAATACATTTTAAGGTCGTGAACACACCATCTTGGTATTTAACAAGACTTAAATGTTTATGATCATAGAGCAGAAAACTTAAAAAAAATGTCTTGTTGAATTCACAAAGCATGTACTTTTTTATGTTCATGTCATTGACTGTATATGAGAACCGGACTGAGTGACCCCTCTCCCCCTTGCATTCCAAACAGGAAGTACCCGCTGGTCCCAAAAAGCCGACAATCCGTAGATTTTTATTGAGAAATAAATTTTCATTTTTGTCAGAATAATCATTCTTGCTCTGCTACCTCCTTATTTTTTTTTTTTTTTTACATGTTATGGGTAATCCTTATTTATTTATTTATTTTTGCTGTAGTCCAAGTTGATCAAGTTATAAACCAACCAATCAGATGTCTCAATAAAAGTAGGTGGCCCCACATCAAATGTTGGAAACATTTGATGAACAGATTCTCCCAAGCCCACTTTCAGTGAAGGGGTGTGGTCTAAGAGAATAGTTGCCACTGTGGACTCAGACCAATCGCTGCTCACCGATGAGTTCTGGTTCCAACATGGTGACTGAATTAACTTCATTTGGTTGGAAAAAGGAGCAAGTCATTTTCTACACTTGCTCAGTCCAGTTCTCTCATACAGTCAACGGTTCATTTGTGTTTGACAATTAACCAAAGATCTGCCTATGGGAACAAAAGGACCTCAAGTGCTTTCATATCAAGACGTCAGTCAGGTTTGAAAAAAGGAACATGTGAAAAAACCTGTTGAAGTCGGTCATTTATTTCTACTGCAACTGATTCACTTTTCACAGAGATGCCTGGAATACACTGCATTGGGAAAAATGTTCAGCTCAGACGAGGGTTAATTCTGTAAACTTTTCTGTTTACAAGTCTGAAATACAACATTTTTTTTACCTTAAGTAACACAAAATAAGTGAGAATTGTTTGACAAAAAAAGTTTTTTGTTTAAAAAACATAAAATTCAGCACACAAAACTAAGCCTTGTTTGTGTGTGGAAAAAATATAAATAGATGTTTGAATTTCTGTTTTTTTTTTTGTTCTATGAAGTTGTAAGTTTTTATGTGTTTGTAATAAATCCATATATGGAATAGGATTTTTTGTGTGGGGGGTATTTTAAAAACCGCATCACCACCAAATGCTTCTCAGGTTTTCTGCATCTTTTTCAATCTACTCAAGCTAACGAATAATAAATACAATTTGTCATCATTGTCACCACCAGGTTTTCATTTTTCTCAGCCAACACAGACGCTCCCTGTTGTCTTTGTCAAAATCTGTAAATATCTCGATGAGACGCCAGCTGACGGTGACATTATTTTCATCTATTCCTATTTAGCTAAGGCAAAAAAGAAAAGAAAGTTTTTAATATGAATAAATATTAATCTATAATCTGACAAGGTGTAGAAAAACTCCTGTTCCTTCTGTTAACAGATGTTGTCACTAAAGTGCTGATCTATCTAAAAAGGCCAGCTGAGCCATGAACTCTTTTCTGATAAACAATAAAGAATTAGATTGTATACTATAAATTTTATCCAAAAAAATATGAGAGTTTTGGACTATTTTAATTTTTGTTCATTCTATGTCCAAGCAGTGAATAATAGTTTTCTATCTTAATGTTCTTTGGTAAGAGTAGAGCTAAAATTGACAGTTTTTTATTTTATTTTGGTAAACAACCAACATCCAGGAGTAGGAATAATACGGCTGTGGTGCAGAGGTAGAGCAGTTGATGTCTGATCAGAGGATCGCAGGTTCAGTTCCTGCCATGTCCACCCATGAGTCAAAGCGTCTGGGCAAGACGCTGAACCCCACGTTGCTCCTGTGTAGTTGGCGTTGGTGAAAGACAGCAAAGCTGCTATCAATATGGGTGTGACTTTAAAGCAGTTTGGGTCTTAAAGGAAGGTAGAAAAAGCGCTACATAAATAAAATACATGTACCGTTTAACAGTGCGGCTACCAGGAGCAAAGCTTTCACCTTAGCAGTGATAAAATACGGAATGAATGAATGCAGTTTGTGAAGAAAACCAAACCAAGCTCCAATTCATTATTCTAACTCCTGAAAAATAGATAGAAATCATATTAACCTACAACAAAAGGAAATGTAAAAAAATACATTTCAATGTTCTTAAAGTGGATAATATATAAAAAAGTTTCAATGCATGAAAAACAAACCTTTGCTTTTGGATCCTTTTAAAAACCTTTTCCTGTTAGAAAATAAAAATTTTTTTTTTAGGAAAAGAACATTTATTTCAGTTTTTCTTTAAGACCTTACACGTTGGATTGTCTGTTTTCTTTCTCCACAAACATTTGTTTCTCTTATTCAATTCAAGAAGGCACTTTGTGAACCTAATGGTTAAATTCTAAATAAATAGCTAAATACATGTTTTTTAATCATTCTTAATCATAGTTAAGTTTCTTCTAATCTGGAAGTGAACAGAAAGAATGTTTTATTTAAAAATCTGAAGGATTACTTTATTTTCCCCACATTTCACACAGATTTAGACATCCTTAGTGTTTCCACTTTCCCAGCCTGCATCACTTCTTCTCTACGGCCTTCAGTCGACCCTCCAGCTTGCTCAGTCGGTGCTCCACTGCAGAATGTTTGTTGAAGTCTGAAGTGTAGAGACTCAGCAGGACGCACGTCAGCACGAGGCCGCCCAGTCGAAACGCCGTGGTGTCTGTGGAGGCGTTCCTGTCCAAAACAATCAGTCCGAAAACCCAAAGCGCCACGACGGTTTTCACCGTCCAGAACACGTGCTTCAGCACACTGATGAGCAGACGCAGAACGATGGTCAGCAGCCAGTAACCGATGAGGCAGACCAGACCCCACTGGGCGATGGAAGTCACCCCCTCAGGGGTGAAGCGGGGCAGCGTCAGTGCAGCTGTGAAGGGGAAAAAAAACAGAGTAAATAGTGCCATTTATTTGTTAGAATGGAACTATAAAGCAAGGGTAGAAAAGGAGTGGCAGACAAGTAGCCCTGAGGGAGAGGTGCATATCTCCACTTGTTGTTTCAAATTTTATTGCTATGCACCCCCCCCAACCCCAACTGTGGCATGCCTTTTCCAGCAAGCTTGACGTGCAGGAAAAGCTGCATGCAGGGGTCATCCTCATACCCACCATTGAATCCTGTGACCCTGAGGATCTCCGTGACGTAAACTGCAATGACATTCAGGCCGCTGGCAGCTCCTTCAGCCAAGAAACGGATCGCAGTCTGCAAAATCTGTGGGTGGAAACCTATTTTACTTGATTGCATGAAACAACAATGAAGGGAGACGGCATTCTGCACATGCACGTGGAGCGGAAAAAAACAGTGCAGGCAGTCACAGAGAAATCCAGACAGATTAAGTGACATTTGGTGCAAAGCTAGTCAACAAATACCTCTGTGTGAAAGGGCTGCACCTGATGTTTGACTTGAACAAAGAGCTATGCATGAGTGACAGCGGCAAAGCCCAGCTTCCTCTGAGATTGTCTCTTCCTGTACTGCCAACACTCACAAAACCAACACTCAGGCGCCCCACCGCCTTGTCCTGCGGGGGTCAAGGGTATCCTAGTGTAGCACCAGGATCTTATCTGCACCTGTTGCACTCCACACGAGAACTGCCCAGTCTCAAAGTGGGCCTCCAGCATCTGTCACAATCTGTATCAATCCCAGCTAAATGAGTCTGGAAGGATTGACTGTAGAAGTGAAATGTTTGGCACTGTTTGTGTGTTTTCTTTTCTTTGTCACCCCCATGATGGGTCACTTGGGAACACAACTAAGCATTTCTTTTTTATTTGCAGTGGATTAAAACAAAGCATGACACACAAAGACAGCTCTGAGCGCTGCAGGTTCTGCTTATTTCATAAATAATCTGAGGAAGTCCTCGAGTCTGCACAGCACACATAACTGTTTGTTTGATAAGTTGACATTATTTTGTTAAAATGTCAAAGTCATCAAGTCATGTATGTGGTTTGTATATTGAGCTTATCAGCTTGTCAGCACATACAGGAGCTCTTCTCTTCACAAATAAGCTTGGGTTCAAGCATGCAAACGACTCAAACATGGTGTTTGTTCTCCCATAAAGTCTGCTCCAGGTCCAGGTGAGCCAGGAGCTAAAGGGAGTCCATCTGTTTAGAGGACAGTGATGAAAGCATCTAAGTTCTTACCATGCTCATTGAATTGATGTTCTCCTGACCAAGATGTGACTCAAGAAACAACACAGCCCTCTGAGGAGGAAGCCACGGCAAAGTGGAGGAGCAGAGATGGAGATGAATGAGTTCAGAGAAAATGAGAGGATCGGGAGGATTAGTGGGTGGAGGAGCAGTTTGTGAGAGGTTGAGGAGAAGTGAAAGTAGCTGAAAATTAGTAATCAAGTACACGCATTGATTCAAAAATAGCACAAACTGTGAGAGAACATGGAGGATCGTGGTTCTCTGTACCTCAGCGGCTGACTGGATGACGGCGGTTCCCAGGATCGACTCCGCGTGTCGCTGGATCTCCTGGCAGGTCCCGGTGATCAGGGTGCGCAGGCTGACCACCGGCGCGCTTCCAGCCGTGGCCTGATCCTCCCCAGCGGCAGCCTCGACCCCCACCGCCACGAGGGCCAGCACCCAAGCAGCAGACAAAAGCCGAACCATGATGATGACGGCACCGAGACTCCTCAGCTTGTGAAAAAGCACAAACGCACCCGCGCGCGCAGCTTCAGGAAATCCAAGACTTAAAAATGGCTTCTGTGTTGGAGAGCAGCCTCAGTCGACGCGCATCACAACCGAATCTGAGGAGGAACTGGAGCTACGCCGAACCCAAACCCAGGTTCGGTTCTCTAACCGGATCAAAACGCTTGAGGTTTAACTAAATTCCAGCTGGATGGAAATAATCTACGCGTGGAATTTTAAACTAACCCAATCCGAGCCTGCGCTCCTCCAGCATTAACGCTGCCTATATTTGGAGGCTAACTCTTAAAGGAGTCCACCTCAGAGTAGCATCAGGGTAAAAAAAAAAGAAAAAAAGCGCAGAAACGAGGTGAAACTAAGAGCGCGCGTGCGCTAAAGTCTCTTAATTCAGTTTGGAATTACGCAGCGCGCGCCTTCAGTGCGATCAAACAACAAAAAGCGCTTTAGAGATGGATTCTGTTGCTCCACTAACTGTTGGAGGTGAAAAAAAGGCTCCTTCTCCTTTACCACTCCCTTCCTTCCAGCGTTTCTAACGACTCCTTCCAATGTAGCAACACGTCTGATCCGTGAGGAGGAGGAGCAGAGCTCTGGGTTTCCCAGGGATAAACCCAGATTTGCGCCCGGGGAATGGGGCTCTAGTAACCCGGATCAAACACTAACCTGGTTTAGAAACGGCACTAACATAAAATAGCACCTCTGACAACAGTTTGATAGGCAGAAAAAGAAACAGGAGAAATGAAAAACTGCGAAGAGACACATTCATATATTTCATTTCCAGTTGCATAACTACCAGTAAAACTAAGGAATATCTTTTTGTTTTGTTTTTTAAACATTGTTTTAGCCTGTTTACAGCACACTCAGACACAACAGTTTTAATAGGCGATCCCAACATTTTTGTTTTTTCTGCATTGAAAAAGCACAAATACAGTAGTGGAGACTTGGGAGGAAGAAGCTTTGGTCATCGTTTAAAAATAAAAAGTCAACAAGCCTTCATGTCACTTCACACTAATCCTGCAGGAGGAGTGAAGCACTCGAGCGCTGAGCTCATTCTGGCTTCAGGCAATCTCTGTACCACATCCTGCCGACCCTCCCTCCTCTGCTTCTGGAGTGAGGAGGGGGCAGTGTGTTTAGCCAATGTAAATGCGATGGAAGTCGTTTGCGCCGAAGGCTGCGTTGCACTTGGGACACTTTCTCTGACGGGTGTCGTAGCGAGTCTTGACGCACTCGAAGCAGAAGACGTGGAAGCACTTTGTCAGCACGGCGTCCTTCACCCGAGAGTTGCAGCACGGACAGGTCAGGCGAGCCTGAGAGATGGAGGAGAGAGAGAAACGATCAAAGCCACGGGCCGTTTCTGTGCCCGGATGAGCGGATCTCAAAAGGTTGGATGGAAATATCTGGGGCAGCGACCGTGCCATGTGCCCGACTTCAGCAAAACACCGGAACACACAAAAACAATGTTCAACACACGAATCCCACCCAGAAGAATTAAATCTAGAGTTGGGGAATGAAAAGGAGATTTTAAACGCATGAAACCCACCTTGTACTCATTAATCTCTTCATTCAGGATGTCGTCTCCATTGCTGATTTTCTCAGCTGGTTTCTTGGCCTTCTCAATCTTTCTCCTCATCTTAGAGATGTCCTCCTGGAAAGAAAAAGCTACGCGTTACACATCCTGCTGTTTTTCTCTGGGAAACAACAGGAAAAGCTTTTTAGGCAACTCAAAGTACGGTGGCCCTGAAGTGCAAATCACACAAAAAGCACAAAAGCAACAACTATGAAATTTAAAAAGGCTAAAAAAATAAATAAAGACATTACCTGTACATTTAAAAAAAATTAAAAAAAAAAAAAAACTCCAGAAACACATTACCAAAAAATAGAAACTATTTGGAAAACAAAAGTCATTTCTATAAATCGAAAAAAAAACAGAAAAAGGAAGGTACAATGGGACATCGCTGATTGGATGATGTTTGTCCATCATCAACCAAAAGTTATGTCTTAAAGGATCCGTATTGATTATGAACACTAAAGATTAAATAAAAACCTCAAACGGTGTTATCCAGTAAGTGATTTCCTGTAGTATCTTTTCCCAGTTTTTTACAGAGTTTCATTTTTTTTAACATCTCATTTATGGAAATCACTTTTCCTTTTTAAATGTTTCATTTCCTATTTTGCAATTGCTCCGGCTTCTGGAATTTGTTTTTATATTTCTAAACTATTATAAACTAAATGTTTATATTTCTAAACTAATGCTTTTCAATTTTTTGTTTTGCTTTTTCAATGATTTTAAATGTTTTGGCATTGAGTGATTTGAACTTCAGGGCCACTGTACCTAATGGCTTGATGAGTAACTATTTCATGCAAAAGTGTGTTTTCCTTTAGCTGTTTCTAAATGAAAAAGGGCTTCGTGGAGAAAAAAACAGCTCATGCAGACATGTACTCGAATGATAAACACATGAAATCACTGTTTGGTATGTTTAAGTAAGCACTAAACAACAGAAAGAAAGACCAAAGGTAGTCTGACTAATAAATCCTCCCTTTGGATCTGGATCTTCTTCAGTTTTGTACCTGAGCTCGACGGGCGTTGAACGACTCCTTCTCCCTGGAGATGCTGTTCTCTACCACCTCCTCTCTGACCAGTTTCAGCTTCTGCTGAACCTGCTCCAGCTGCGCTCGGAGCTCATCTGACAGCAATGCCGAATCCTGAGCCTGAACAGGGAGAGGCGGGGTTCTCAGCTTCCAGTCATTACAGAGAAACCACAGCAGTGGGGTTGACGTTACCTTGCGTTTGTTCATGTCTAACGCCTGTGTCCTGAGGGTCAGCTCTCTCTCTGCAGCGCTGATGGTGCCCTGTAGGAGGCGCTCCTTCTCCTCCAGCTTCCTCACCACCTGCAGCTGTGCATCCACCTGAGCATGTCATGCAAAGCACAATAAAAAAAACAGTCATTACTGACGGTCATCACACACAGAAAAGTCATTTGAGTTTTTGAATACTGAAAGAGGTGTGTTCAAAAAAGTGTGTGTGTGTGTGTGTACATGTGTGTGTTCTGATTTTCCACCTGGGTCTTCAAAGTGAGAAGCTGATCGGCCAGCTCTTCCTTCTCCTCCTTGAGAAGCTTGTGGATCTGGTTGGATTTGATCCGCTCACTCATCAGCTTGAAGTTGGCGTCGTCCTTTTCCCGGAGCTGCTGCATGAGGCGAATGTTCTGCTCCTGCATGTCCTCGAACGCCTGACCCGTCACGTCCATCTCGCTCAGCAGGGCGTCTTCCTCCTGCAGGTGGAGGGGCAGGGAACGAGGGCAGCAGAGCTGATGAAGCACACTGGCGGGAGGTTTGTGAAGATAGGAACAAAGGGGCAGCTCACACACCTGCTTGGCTATGGACAACTTCTTGTTGAGGATGTCGATCTGCTCCTCCACAGAACGGATCTTTCTCAGAGCCTCTTCATCAGCCATTTTCTTGCCCTCCCTCCTCTCCCTCTCCTCCAGTTCCCTCAGCCTCTGTCGTAGCTCCTCTGCCTGAAAGCAGAACACAGAGACAGTGGAGTCATTTGATCTTGAAAACATCATAAACCAAATCATGAAACAATCTTTTATTAGTCTCTTTTTTGGAGTATAAGTCAGTGTTTTTGCACAGTTTGGCCAGGGGTGCTACTTTCAGACACGTTTTAAAAACTAAAAGATAAATAGCAAGAACCACTAGAGCAGTGTTTTTCAACCTTTTCTGAGCCACGGCACACTTTAACCTTAAAAAAAATCCCGCGGCACACCAGCATCTAAAAAATAAAAAATATTGATTTACAGTCCCTCCACAATCTCACGTGCACTTTTGAGATGATTGTGGCAGAAAAAGCTGGAAGCTGCAGCTGTTTTTTCTAAAAGATGTAATAAAAGTTAACTTAGAAGATTTAAAAACAGTTTAAGGTGTGTTTGTTGGTTTCAAGACGTTTAACAACAGATCTCAGTGTGTGCTGTCACTTCAACCCAATGGATCATGGGAGATGTAGTGCATAGAAACAGCAGGAGATCGCTTTTCAGAGCTCCATTGTTTTGTTCACTTGTTCCACGGTCTGACACCGGATTCTGTGGAAAGCTACTCCGCTAAAGACGAGCTTTAGCTGGTATTTTTGTTAGAACTGAGCGACTTTATGAGCTAAATCAGGACAAGGAAGTGAAGACTTTAACCACTTCTGATTGGTCAGACTGATGACATGTGATTAAGCCTTCAAGAATGATTGGTGGGGACAGTTAAAGGGGCGGGACTTTTCCAAAATACACCCGAAGCTGCAGCTAAATTGCAGTACCGTCATTCTTATAAAAGTGTCTTTAATAGAATAAAATAAGCGCAAAGAAAAAAGTATTTAACTATCTTTCATATTCCTAACTACTCAGTGTTTTATCAGGGTCTGTTTGGATGAACAAAGAGCTGAAATCCTGGAGATGGGAAATGTTTTTAGATCAGTGAATGAGGGCAATTTCCCACGGCACACATGACCATCTCCCACGGCACAGTGGTTGAAAAACACTGTCCTAGAGGACACTGGGTGTCTGGATCAGTGTTTGCTGCTGACAGCAATGCAGAACAGGAAGCACTGATCCAATTTAGTGATTTGAAGTGATATAAAGAGTTTAGTTGACTTGGTAGCACGTTCTTAATGGTTATCTGAATTATTTTTCATATATTGCGCTAATAGACAAGGTTCCTCCTATGTTTCATGCAGCTAAATAAGCATCAGTGTATAATGGTAGAGAAGGGTGAATATTTTCAGTCTATTATTGTTATCCATCCCGTTTTAGAAGATTTATTTTACTTATAAGAAGGGAAAATCATCATATATTAAATATTTTTAAAGTTGCTTTGAGAGGGACATTTTTTTCCTGCGCATGAAACTGTTTCTTAAATGTAAACTGGAGGTAAAATGTTAAAACTGACAACCAGCTGCACTCTAAGGATGCTCTTATGCTCCTCCACTCATTGATACAGCACTTTGATTTTTTTTTTGCCTCTGTTAAAATCTCTTGCGGTTACGCAGACACACCGTCTGGTCAGTCTCACAGAGAGTCGGTTACCTCTGACTTGGTTTTCTTCTCTGCAGCCATGAGCTGAACTTTATCCCTCTGCTCCTTGGGGGCTGAGCGATACATGTCCAGCAGCAGCTTCATCTCCCTCTGGGACTCCTGAGCCTTCCTACAGTTACACACAAACACAGGATGACGTGATAATAATAAGTAAAAATGATCACAACATGAAGAGATAAGGTTTCCATACACCATCTACAATTAAAAAAAAAAGCTTTTATGAATTTCCCTAATTTCTAATTTCCCACATACTTGAGCTCTGCTCGGATAATCTTCAGCTGCTCCATTTCCTTCCTCTTGGAGCCCCCAGTCATAGAAATCCGCTCCGCCGCAGACTCCTCCGGCTGGCTGCTGCCCCCTGGCTTCTCCTCTTTGATCACATTACTGCTCCCGCTGCTGCGGGTGGGTCTCTCTCTCTCTTTTTCCTTCTCTTTCTCCCGCTCCCTCTCTTTCTCCTCTTTCTTGATAAAGTCCTTCTCTCTCTTTTCGTCTTTCTCTTTCTTCTCATCCTTTTCCTCTTCCTTTACGCTGGCATCTGCCTCAACACCAGGCTCTGTTTTCACTGAGGCGCCTGCGGGACAAGAAAAACTAGCTATAGAAAAAATATCACATTGATCTAGTTCAAGAAACAATAAGAATGGTAGATACCAGTGCTGCTGGGTGTGGAGGAACCATTATCTGGCTCCGTCTTGACTGCAGGCTCCCCAGAAACTGCAGGGATTGATGGAGAGATGGTCTCGTCTTTCACGTCCAGCTCTGTGCTCGACTGCGACTGAAGGATGCTGCTTCCCTTTGAGGCACAGACCTACACGGAAATTCAGGCGTCTTTAGGAGGACTTTGGGGTCGATGGCAAAGATCCTGACAGTTTGACCTGCAGGTGATACTTCAAGGTCAGAGCCAGTTTTGACCCCTGTGTGACTTACCTTGTTGAGCTCAGCTTGTGTCTCCCTCAGTCTCAACTTGTATTTCACAACTTCCCCCTTCAGCTGCTGGTTGTGGGTTTGCAGTGTGCTGATAAGATGTCGCATCTCTCTGTTGATTGGACCTTGATAAAGAAGGATTCAATTCAATTCAATTTTATTTGTATAGCCCAAAATCACAACAACAGTCGTCTTGATGGGCTTTGAAGTAAAACATGAACTCAAAAGGATCACGAATACAAAGAGTCAATAGGAAAATACTAAAATAAACTAACAAACTGACTAAGCTATACTGGCATCCCTGCCCTTAGACCCCCCTTCGCGGTAAGGAAAAACTCCTAAAAAACCGGATTCCGGAAAAAAATGAAGAAACCTCAGGGGTGCCCACATGAAGGAGGATGAAGGGATGAAATGTTAGAAATTTTCAATATAGAGTGTATACATATTAGAAGCCAAACCTGTTACCTGCTTGCTCGTTGGCAGCAAGAGTCTGCTCAAACTCGATCCGTAACATCTCATACTCCTTCTTCACCTGAGCCAGCGTGTCCTCCAGCTGGAACACTTCTGTCCGAACCTTCCTCTGCAGCGCCACCTCATCGTTCTGCACTCAGAGGGGGCACGGATGGGTAAAACAGGGGAAAAAAATTAAGGATCTACATAAACACTGGCTGAACAAACCTCCATGTGCTCCAGCTGTCGAAGCCGTGCGGTCCGGGTGGTGTTGAGGCGAGCCCGTGTCTCATCTAACTGAGACTTTAGAGTCAGCGACTCATTGTAGAGAACAGAAAACTGCGACTGCAGGCAGCGATACTCTGATGTCTCTTTAACTAAACCCTCAGCTCGACTTAGAATCTCAGCCTGAAAAGAGAGAGGAAAAAAAAGAGGTTTGGAACAGTAATTTTATAATATACATCAATTTTTTTCCCTAATCTGGGCGCTATGATACCGTCACATTGTTGTTTTCTTGTTGGACATTTTGCAGGTCCTGCTGGAGCTTCTGCAGCTCTATGAGGCGATTCTCTGCCAGTTCTCTGTTCTCCTCCAACTCGCTGTTCATTTCCTCAAACTGTCAAAAACATATAACAGGTGAGGCGGAAAGACACAGAAGAAAAACAACAAAACACTTCTGACCAAAATCTTAAGACCAGTAAAGAAAATGCAAGAATTTGCAAGAAGGCTCAAAATAGAGGTTCAAAATGCACAAAGAGAAAGAAAGAGATTTAAGAGAACAAATATTTAAGGCGCCAATTTATTATACATAACAATTTAATGAAATGAAATGAAGAGGACTGTTCATCGGCTGATCAAAGGTTGAAGACTACAGCCTTAAAAGCTAGAATCTGCACCAAATTGGAATTCAATTGTAATTTTTAATAAGTAATTGTCCTGTTAAGGTCTCTTGATAGCAAAGGCAAAAAACCCAATTTCTTTGAACATGGAAGGATTGTTAAGCTCCAAAAGATAGACCTCCCACAACGCACCATCGCTGCAGAGGCTGGATGTGGTAAAACTGTAGTTTCAAGGTTTTTTTTTTAAGTCCTGAGGGTTACGGAACAAAAAAAAGCCAAGTGGCAGACCCCCCCCAAAAAAGAAAATTAACCGGCACTGGGCCGGAGGATCCAAAGGGCTGTCTGCCAAGACACGGATTTAAGATTTTGATCAGGAGTGTGTTCTTAGCTGCCAAATTTCACATTAAAAAGCAAACCTTTTACCTTTCTTTTGTTAATAGTTATGGTTCCACATACACTGCTGGCCTCTCCACACACTTTGTAGCCTTTGCTGTTTACCTGAGACAGAAGTAATGTTAGAAAAGACACAAATGTTATAAAACCACGTAAGTTGTCGACTTTCAGCTTTCCTACCCTCTCCAGGATTTCACTCAGGTGAGCGTTTAGTCTGTTCTCTCGTCGGCGGATCTTCTCCATGTCCCACTGCAGCTCCTCGATGCGGGCTTGAAGTTCTGTGACTCGCTGGTCTGCTTTGTTCGTGGCCCGACCCAGAGCCCGAGACTGGGGAGGACAGATAAGAGAGGATTTTTTTTACTTGACTTGCAGAAAGTGTACTTAAAACTTTATGAACCTGCTACAGAAAAACCTCTATGAACCAACTACAGGCTCTTTACCTCGCTGGTCATGTTACTGTGTCTCTGCTTCAGATCCTCTGTCAGCTGCTGAAGCCGTTCGTTTTCACTGGTCAGCAGGGCGTTCAGCTTAGAGACCACCTGCCAAAAGCTACTCTCTGAAAGAATTTAGATATATTATTAAAACGTGTAAGCTGGACGGTTGTCTTCATTGTTGTGTTCAAATTTGACTCCAATACAGCCCAATGTGTTCCTCCACAGAAAACCTCACCAGTTCCTGAATCTAACTCTGTCTGAAGCTGGTCCACAGTGTTCTTCAGATTCTCATAAATGTCCACCACACGTTTGGCCTGCTTCTGGCTTGACTCCACCCTCTCCTGGCAGCTCCGCCTCCATCTCCTCACTGGTGCTGCTGGCCAGTGTGGCCAAGAAGGAATTGGAGGTCTCTCCCTGATGGGCTGCATGACAAATATAGGAAGCAGAGTTAATATTTTGTGTTTCTATTAAATAAAATCATGCCTAATAGTTTCTGTTCCAATAGAGGACAGTCCTTACTTCTGTCTTTAGCTCTTTCCTGGTTCGAGTCGCCATCAGGTTCAGGAGTTTCAGGCTTCAAGCTTCTTCCCTCGCCTGTTGGAGATTTCTCAGGCTCACTGCTTCCTTGATCATATCGCCTGATGATCAGTCGAACGTTTTCGTCAAACTGAAAGACAATTCACGGTATTCCATTTTTACACGTTCTGAGAGAAAGTCCAGCAGACTGTGGTTTTGTTTTGTGACAAGTACTCACCTGGTTCCAGTATCTGTTAAGGATCAACAGACTAGCATCATCGGTAGCCTGACGGGTCTCCAGTCTTTCAATACGCTCCCGCAGCTCATCTTCAATCACCTGCAGAAAAATAAACCAAGCTTTATTACATGTTAAAAAAGATCAGGACTTCAATGTATCTAAAAGGCTGAGATTGCCAAAGAAAAAATGAATAAACCTGTCTTTGATCAAGAGCTTCTCCCAGCTTTCGGTTTTTGGCTTGAAGAGCTTTGATGTCTTGTTCCTCCTGAAAAATAAAAGTATAATATTATATATCGTTATTAATACAAAAACATCATGTTTTGAGACGAGATCATGTAAGATATTGGTGAAGATTGAAATGTCTTACAGAGTTTGACACTCCTCCCAGTTTGATGACCGTTTCCACAGCGGTGCTCCCCCCAGCAGCGCTACTGACACCGGCACCCCCCTCCTCTCCTTCCCTCTCCCTCCGCTTCTCCGGTGGGCCACCGGAGGACGATGGCCCACCGGAGTCTGCAGGACGCTTCTGTCCCGACATCCTCGGATTCTGAAACAAAGAACACATGCAGAATTTAAGCAGGAATTGGGATTGATCAAGAAAAATTAACGCAATACTAAAAGACACAATCAGTCTGAACCCAAAAACAAGAGAAACCAAGGAAATTAAAAATCTCAAATCGCCTGTCTGGAGCAATATATGGTTATGCTAGCGTTAGCCAAGCGCCAACTTTAGCTAACGACTTTATTTATATTAGTTGGGAACCAATAAATTAAACAGACTGGTTTATTGTATTTGAGACGTTGACCCACACTTAAATCTTACCAATTTCAACCGTTAGTACGTAAAAAACAACCCGCCCGTCTGAGGATGTTGATATTGCGGCTCCGTGGCCCAAGGAAACGGAAGTGTTGTTCACTTCCAGATAACACATCAGCGGACACTGCTCCCCCTGCTGTCGTGGAGGTGGTATTACGGGTCATATAATTGACAAAAAATTGTCTAAATGTTTTGATATTTTGCGATTGTATATTAATAATTTTACTATATTTTTTGCTGTTAAGGGACTTATATTGCTGGTCACTTGTTTGATGTTTTGTCTTGAAAACAGCACTACTGCACAGAAAACACAGCTCTTTCTTATTTCTTCCATTGACTGCAGCAACTTTCAGTACCTGAAAGTAGCCAAAAAAATTGTCCTTAAGTAAGAGGAGCATTATATCAAAACAATACCTATAGAAAAATATATCCTCAGCCAGGAATTATTCACACAAGAGTAAATAATAAGGAGCAATAGAACTACATTACCAATGAGTGTATTTGACCCCACCCCCAGCTGTATATAAATACATAATAAGTAAAGTTAAAGTGGAGGATGTCAAATATTTACCTCTTTGAAGTTATTTTCTTATAAGATAAATTCTACTACCTTTATAAGCTCTACAATAGTTATGTGCGGATACTTTTCCCAAACAATGTGATAAAGACCTATTGCCTGTTTTCACACATTATAAGTACCATATTATGAGCTTTAAAATTAAATAAAAAAATTTTTTATTTTTACTTTTATTTCTACTTACTAATTTCTCTACACACAGTAATAGAATAAGGTGCAAACAGTGAAGTACCAAAAGACATATAGAGCGAGTTAGGTGTGTTCACAAGGAGTATTTCAGAGGAAGTATTTGCCAAAGAGATAAAAGATATCAAGATATTCTTTTTAGTAAAAGGGTATAGTTCCTTTAGATAACAGTTTCTATCCTCCATTATATACAGTACTTCTACAACATGGGAGTTTGGTTGACCTTACACGTCTCACTCTGTTTCTGGGATGTTAAGCTATGCTATGACGATTCTTCTCAATGTTTAGATATTTTATTGACTGCCAAAGTTAGATTAGCCTTCTCTAAATTATTCAAAATAAAATGAGATTTAAATAAGTATAGTAGTGAGTTTAAGCAATTTTTGTTATCTCATTTTTATTTAAATCTCAAGTAAGTCAACAAAAGAAGGGTACTCATCTAAATTTATTTACCAAACAATAATTATCTGAGATAAATGGGATAACTGAAAAGCAGTACTTTATTATAACTATTTACTTTTTATATTTACAGAAAGGAACAAAAAGGAATCCAGGTTTATTTTCAGCACTCCAGTCGAACTGACAAAGGCTCATAACTACGTGGAAGCTTTTCCATCAAAAGTGAGGCTTAATTAACTTTTTTCCTCCTATTCTTAATAAGTAAAATGTCTTTTGTGACAATGAATGTCCCTTTTTCTTGTATTTGCATACATGAGGAAAACTCTTACTCTTACTCTACATATTGTGTTTCTGCTATACTTTTAATTGTTTATTGGGATTGCCTCTGAAGCCTATATTTCGTTCAAGCTGTTGCAATTCAAATTATCAAGCTGCAATTCAATCATAAATAAAAAATGATGAACTAGATTATGTTATAATTGATTTGGGGTTAATGTAACTGGAATTTAGCTTATCATTTCATCTTTTATGAACTGCCAAGAGATCACTTTATTCGTGAAGATTCCCTTGAACTGAGCTAAAACCTGAATCTGAAATTTACCCTTGCAGCAGCTGTTCGGAGAATAACACAAGTCTTTTGTACAATTATTCGCAAAATCTATTAATTTAATATGAACGTTTTGGTGAATCTCACTACAATTTTCATCAGCAGACCCTCTTATTTCCTAAAAAATAGAGTAAAGTCCACAGTGTTTCCACATGACAAACCAGAGGGTCACATGATTATTCTGGGTTGGTTTTTACCTCGGGGTCACAAATTCCCGATTTATCAAAAGATTCTGGGTTTTAAAGTTTTGACGCTGGTAGTCTTCCAGCAGCAATGAAAACATGAAGATGTATTTACTCAACTACTAGAAGAAGAATATAAATAATAAATCTTCATGTACTCTCACTAAGTTACTGGGTAGAACAGATTGCGTGACAAAATCTCTTGCCTCTATGTTTGTGCAAAAAAGGGATTTTTAAATAAAAAGCTGTAGAACTCATTAAAACTAACCTCTGCTTATCTGTAGTGTTAAAGGAACATTGCACAGGGAGCAGAGTCCAGGTTGTGTAAAAACTAGCAGGCCATTATTTTCATGTTGCAGATGCAACCTGACATGTAAGCTCAAAGATCTTTGTGGCGAAATCTTTTGTTGTAGAAAGGCGATTTTGGAAAACTCTAATTTGGAGCAATCTGGTCACGCTTGACACAACTGACTTGCACAGAAGTGAGCAAAACAGATTTTTTGGTTTTGATGACACCCCAAAAAACTGCGCCCTCAGTTTGCATGAATGAAAATTATTTTCTCTGAGCATGTGATCACCAGAAGCCGAACAGCATAAATATGCATTTATTTGATAAGCGAAAACCAGGATAAACACAGTGTATGGCTGAACTGCACAGTGAAGTATATAACACATGCTTTAAAGGCTGCTGGTTTGTTGCAACTGCCAGTGTTGTTAATGATGCGGCCCAGGATATGACATTCAGAAAGAATTTATAAATTGTTTTCTTAAATAAAGAATTTGTGGCCATGAATATGTATTTTGTGTTTAAAAAATAAGCATTTTGTGGCCACAATTTAGTATTTTGTGTGCACTAATTAGCATTTTGTGGGCAAAAATTAGTATTATTTGTATAATCAGTTTCTAGAACTAAATTGTGCCCATAAAAATACTTATTAATGAACTAATACTAATACTTTGTCACAACAAAATTAATGTGCACACAATGCTAATTTGTGAGCACAAAAAACTAATTTGTGTGCTTAAAATACTAATTTGTTTTCATAAAGTGCTAATTTGTGCACACAAAATGAAAATATGTTCACACAAAATACTCATTTGTGCACACAAACCTTTCATTTTGCCCGTGAAATACGAATTTGCGTGCACAGCATGCTAGTTTGTGCACGTGAAAAGTAATTTGTGCGCACAGAATGCAAACATTTTCCCTTGAAATGCTTATTTGTGTGCTTAAAGGACATATTTGTTTGCACAAAGTAATATTTTATGACAACAAAATACTATTTTGTGCACAACATGCTCATTTGTGCGCACAAAATACTCAATTACCCAACAAAATATTAATTTGCGTGCACAAAAGGCTAATTTGTGTGTGTGAAATGCTATTTGTGTGGTTAAAATGCATATTTATTTGCACAAAGGACTAATTTGTGTTCACAAAATGTTAATGAAATGCCTATTTGTGCACACAAAATACCTTTTTTTGCACACAAAATTTCCCCCACAAAATATTATTTTGCATATTGTGTGCTTTTTACGCACTTAAAAACGAATATGTGTGCTCAAAGTGCTCTTTCGTGCCACAAATTATTATTTTAAGGGAACTTTTTTTTTAATTGTCATGTTCAGGACTGAGTAGCTTACAGTTTCTTCAGGACAGGAAGAAAAGATAACATGTATTGCAACATTACAGTTGCCTTCTTTGTTCGCATTTCAACATATGAGCTCAGAGTGAGCAACAGGGTGAGGGGGGCGTGGCTACAGCAGGACCTTGGTCTTTGGCGCGCGCGCTCACACATACTGACCCTAAACACACGCGCTGTTCTGTTTCTTGCTTTCGACAACAATCGCTGATAATGACGTAAAAGAACATTGATTCCACAGCGTCAAATCTGCCTGATCAGACAAACGGCCTCTGCGGTTCGACACCCATCCCTGCCATCACACGGACACCTCCCCCTCTGTCCCGAGCAGGCGCTATAAAGGCGGCGTGTTGCCGAGCCTCTGCCTTCTTCTTCATTCCAGTCGGGAGGCTGTGCAGCTCCGCGTGCCATTTCACGTGTCCTCGTTGAAAAAAAAAACAACTCTCAAGTAAGGCGCGTGATCAAGTTTGTACAATGTGTTCATCTGTTTTCTGCAAAGAAACCTGCAAAAGTTTTTTAGTTTGTTTTTTCCTCTAAAAGTGTGCAGACATGGGCTTTGAAGTGATCTGTAACTTTCAAAATATAACATCTGTTTAAATAAGGTAATCCAGTTATTTGCACTTTGTGCATTCAAAACAGATTTATTCCAAAAGAAGAAGGATGTTTTATGTCTTTTTTTGTGCTTTCCTCCTGCCTGTGTCATGGGTTTTTGTGCACCTTCCAAACCATTTTAGTATTCTACTGCCTGAAACTAAAAAAAAAAAAAAAATTGACAGTGAGTTGCAACCTAGCAGTTGACTTCATGTGAACTATGAACTTGTGTTGCACATTAAAAGACGTGATCTGTTTTCCAGGCCAAAGTTCAAGCCTGCATGCCAAATATTTGTCTGCTGTGGCTGAACAAGAGAAGCAGGATGTTGCACAGTTTTTTTGTTCTTTGATAGCAAACGCATATATCTCCCTTCTAGTCAATTATAAGTCTGCGTTTTTCCACTTCTCATTCTATTAATAACTTTGCCCTTCTTTTGTGCCTCCCTAGGATGACCCATCAGTATCCATCCCTGTCTCCAGAGCAGAAGAAGGAGCTCTCTGACATTGCTCAGAGAATTGTTGCTCCAGGAAAGGGAATACTGGCTGCAGATGAATCAACAGGTCAGCCTCAGTAATTACTGCGTTACAGACAGTTGCAGCAGTGAATGTGTGCGTGCAACCCAAACGCTGCTCCTCTGTGCAGGCACCATGGCTAAACGCCTGCAAAAGATCAACGTGGAGAACACAGAGGAGAACCGCCGTTGCTTCCGTGACATCCTTTTCTCCAGCGACCCGTCGATTGCCAACAACATTGGTGGGGTCATTTTTTTCCATGAGACCCTCTACCAGAAGGCAGACAACGGCAAGCTTTTCCCCCAGGTCATCAAGGAGAAAGGCATTGTTGTTGGTATCAAGGTGAGGCGACGTTCGCTTTACGTGCAAACATTTTAGGTCTTAAAAGGCGAGCAGTCTAACACGTCAGTGATTTATGCTTTTATTTTGGATGTAGGTGGACAAAGGCACAGCTGGACTGAATGGAACTAATGGAGAGACAACCACACAAGGTAAAATGAAGATATTTGTCAGAAAAAAACTCAACAACGTACTTTAAAGTACAACAAAGTACTTCTGTCCTCTTCAGGTCTTGATGGCCTGTCGGAGCGATGTGCCCAGTACAAGAAAGACGGCTGCGACTTTGCTAAGTGGAGGTGTGTGCTGAAGATTTCCGATGGCTGCCCATCAGCTCTTGCCATTGCAGAAAACGCCAATGTCCTCGCCAGATATGCCAGTATCTGCCAACAGGTGTGTATGACTCTTGTCTGTTCTGTGATGGTTATGTGATCATGACATAATGTGCTTGGATGCGTCTCCACCAGAACGGCCTGGTGCCCATCGTGGAGCCAGAGATCCTGCCTGATGGTGACCACGACCTGCAGAGGTGCCAGTACGTGACAGAAAAGGTTTGTTTAAAATAATAATTTTCTGCTCATATTTAAAAAAGCACAAATTCTTAGCTCTTTATGTTGCTTTGAAGGTGCTGGCTGCCACCTATAAGGCTCTTTCAGACCACCATGTGTACCTGGAGGGCACTCTGCTGAAGCCCAACATGGTCACTGCTGGACACTCCTGCACTAAAAAATACACCCCCCAAGAGGTTGCCATGGCTACAGTGACTGCTCTGAGGCGCACCGTTCCCGCCTCAGTCCCCGGTGAGTCCCTAACGAGGCATTTCACCTTAATTAGTGTTTGTGAAACGGTGCAGAGGAGTTAACAAAGTTCACGCTTTTGTTTTGAAATATCTTTTCAGGTATCTGCTTCCTGTCTGGAGGCCAGAGTGAGGAGGAGGCCTCTGTTAACCTGAACGCCATGAACCAGGTGCCTCTCCATCGCCCGTGGAAGGTGTCCTTCTCCTACGGCCGTGCGCTCCAGGCTTCTGCTCTTGCAGCCTGGGGGGGAAAAGCCGCCAACAGGACTGCTGCCCGCGAAGCTTTCTGCAATCGGGCCAAGGCAAGTCTGCTAAAGGACAAAGACTTATCAGAGTACACCAATCCATTCACACCTATGTGTTCACGATGATGATCGGTGCAAAAAACTAGCTCCTAAATAATTCTTATCGTGCATTAGCCAACTTTATCCAGTCTGGTAAATGATTGATTCTGGAAAGCTTTCGGCTGGGGTCTTGCACTGATGTGGTGCATGCACCCTGGCTGATGATTAACGCTCATATCTGACTTTGCCCCCTCTCCTTTGCTCCCATCAGATCAATAGCCTGGCCTCCAAAGGAGAGTACAAGCCCTCAGGTTCAGCTGACCAGGCGTCCATGCAGTCTCTCTACTCTGCCAGCTACGTCTATTAAACCCAGGGAACAATTATTAGAAAGAAAAACCATAAAAAATAAAAGCACACAGGACCAAACATCTACATGATGTCCTTCTTTCCTTCATGACCAACACCGAGAAGACTTCCACCAAGCTACTGTTTCTCTACTTGATGAAATGACTTCAAATAAAATAAAAAGACTAAAAATTTGACAATCTTGTAGGTTTTCTTTGTCACAACTGCAGAACTAAATTACTTTAGTGGGAACAAGTGAAAATCTGTCCAAATGACAAGGCAGCTATAGGGTACATATTTATATATAATATAATATATTAAAACATCACATAAAACAACCATATTACGATGTTCCAATCTGGCTCAGTCAAATCCGTATAGTGGAAGATTAAAAGTATTTACATTTGAAACAAATTCTTACACACCAATCCTGGTCCTCAAGCTCTTCCACCCTGCCTGTTTTCCAGCTCTACCTGCACTTCTCGTTGCTGATTACCTGGGACAGGTGTGTTCAGCCAATCAGAATGAGGAGACACCTTAGTCAACAAATCAGCAGCAAAGGAGCCCAGAGACAACTGGAAAACAGGCAGGGTGGTAGATTTCAAGGACCAGGATTGGGCAGCCCTGTCTATTAAAAAGAAAAAAGAAAAACTCATAAGAAGTATTTCTGAAAAATTTCTGTTTTTCTTTTTATTTTGACCGTTTTCACTCTGATAGTCCACCAACAACTGTCCTAAGATATCAGCAGAATGATAATGTGAAGAAAACCTAAATGGCCTTAAAGAGACTTCTTAAGAGTTTTGTGGGTTTTTTTCTTTCTGTAATATGGTCAAGTAACACGTTAAGGGTGAAAACCTTCCAAACCATCAGCGTTTACAAGAATAGCTTTGTATAACACGTTTTCTTCTTCTGCCTCCCTCATTGACCTTGTTTTGGCACTTGTTTTATTCTAAATGTAGCGTGTCAGGAAAGCTCAAATGGGAATGAGCCAGCAGCCTGCGGTTAGATGGGTTACTTGTTTCTGCTCAGTCTTACATAACATGAAAAGTGTTGTCTATCCTCTCTGCAGCAGTAACACACAATATACCACGGGTGATATGCCCAACACACATATTTTCTTAATAAATTAACATGTTTCAGTTCAGTGGCCTAGTGTTAGAGTGTCTGTCCTATGACTGGAAGGTTGTGATCTAAAATCCAGGCTGAGTCATAATAAAGACTTGAAAATAACATAGTAAAACATAATAATTAAGAATAATCACAGAAACATAAAAAACTAGACTCACCCATCCAATAAACTGATTTCAATTGTCATTCTATCTCATCAGCTCTGAACTGCACCTTCCACCAGTTCACTGGTGTTGTAAAAATGAAAACTATACTACAGTTACTTTGTTTTTTCTTATTTTTACAATCACTTTATTTTCTCTTTCATAGTCACTTTATTTTTTTTTCGTCTTATTGTATTTTATTTTGTAAAGAATTTCAATATCTATGTGTGTGAAAACATTATAGATATTGACAATAAAGTTTACTTTAACTTTAAAACCCTTTCATAATGCAGATAAGTTCTAAAAACATTTTTGGGTTACTCTGGAGCAATAAATTTCTTTTTGGGTTATAGTGGTTTTATTTTATATGATTTTTTTCTGAGCTTTTCTCCCCGAGTTTAAATAACACCGCAGAAAGTTAGTTCCTTTCTTTTTTAGCCCCAAGTTGGGTTAAAACTGCATTTTAAACAGTACAGTATTATAGGTACCATATACTTGGAGTGGTCAATGCTTCATGAAGTACTTCTTTATTTAATCACTTATAAATACAGGATTGAGGATAAATTTAAATAAATTTCCAAATACAACAATGACAACTATTTGCATCTGAAGCAATTTAACCAAGTGTGAAACATGTTGGTACCTACTGTACGTTGAAGGCTGCAACTCAAAAAAAACAAGAGAATAAAAAAAAACAAAACTGTTGCTACCATTGTGCTGTACTTTAATAGGTAACAACATTACCTACATACAGCCCCAAAGGCACTGGAATGCATTGAATGCAATAATGTAAAGTACACTGCCATGGAAGTGTTTAGCGAGGGAGAGATAAATCCCACCCCTTCATCTTATGTCTTGATGGGTTAATTTGAGTTAGGAAGTTGCCGAGGTAACGGCACTAATCTGACAAAAAGATAAAAGTTCAATTTCCTTTCATTTCATTTTATTAAAATAGAATCCCATCATGTAAATACAAATCCAAACAACTGCGCTCTCGTAAACACCTTGATTATAATAAATACACTGGCAAAAATCCATTCTCTTTCTGGATGCTAGAAGCTGTTTCAGCTTCTGATGCTAGACTGCACAGACATTCTTCTTTGGTAAAAAATACTTACATATTATGCTGCTCTTTGATTTTAAAACAATTCATAGTTTTATTTTCATAAAAACTTCACCACGATTACAAAAAAACAACAACATGATTCAGTTTGCAAAATATAAAAAGGACAAAATGTAAACCGGTTTTGTTTCTTTAATACATTTTAAGACAAAAAGATCTGCCTTTTTTTATATTGTGTGTTGTTGCTGGGTTAGGAGGAGCTGGTCCACGAGGTATGAAGCTTTTTGCCTTATTTCTCCTTCATCGTTGTACTGAATAATCTCCAGGATGGAAGCCCCACCTTCCCTCAAAAACTCCTCTTTTACCTGAAAAAACAAAATATTTTTGTGTTCACGACACTTTACCCATAGAGTTAGTCTAGTTAAAAAAGCTAGAAGTACTCATTTGTGTTTTTACCTGAGGACTAGTGAGCAGCAGCATGTATAGCACATCCAGACTCAGAGTCACCATCTCTTGATCAGCCATTTTAAGAGTTGAACAGAGGGCAGACAGCAGTCCAAGCTGCACCAGCTGGACGCACAGCTCCTTGTTTTTGTAGACAATATTCGCTAAAATTCTGAGGACCTAAAGATGATCCACAAAGAGGAGCAAAAAACAAAAAAACCCTTAAAGTACACTTAGTAAAAGGAAATGCAAAGACTGAAAGAAGAACAGTGAAGCTGCGCTTTGCTTTCCACGTACCTTTGTGTTAATGCCCTGAGAAAAAGGTAAAAGCTGAATCAGTGGGGAGACCAAGTCTAGAGTCACGACAGCTGAGCAACATTTAGTGGAATGAGCTGAACAGGAAGGGAGGGAGACAAGAAGACACATTACATCATTATGCAGGAATAAAAAAAAAAAGCATAAAAAGGAATTTCAGAAAAAAAAACACTGGAAAAAACAAGGCAAGTCTTTAAAAAATATTTTGTGGGAGACGAAAAACAACATATTCTAACACATATAGATGAACTAATAATGCTCTCTTATTAAGAAACATTAACTAAAATCTGATTTAGGAATTCAATAATAGTATCAAATTTGCAATAATATTCAGTTAGTTTAATAATCATTTTTTATAATATTTCACAATGGTGATTTTTTTCTTCCAATTTTGAGAAATGACTTTAAAGTCTAAAAAACTGCAATGACACATCAATTTTTTTATGTTTTCATGTAATATCAGTTTAATAATAAGATGACAATTATCAGAGGGGGTCAGGACATTTTTAAGATCCATTCATTTGCTTTTTTCTAATTTAATGTGATTTAAATCTTCAAACTAAGGATTGTTTCCCTAACCCCTAGCTTTTTGATTAAGAAAAGAAATGATGCAAAAACATCTCACAAAAAAATTCCAAAGTGAATACAAACATAAAAACATTGCAGTCAAGATCCAAAGTGATTGTGTTGTTTTTAATACTTTTCTTGTAGATAAATATCCTTGCTGTTGCTTTAGGATTCTGCAATCTAAAATCGTTCAAGTAAAATACTAATGATTGCTTAAAATAAAAAAAGATCATTGTAATTGTGTAATTGTTTTACTAAAATCTCTTCACTGTACAGTGTCTACTTCTGTCTCTACAGTGAAATAACTCCTAGCGATGTTTCTTTTAGTCTCCATCCCAGCTTCTGTAAAGCTGTGTGAGAACAACCATGACAGACCTGTGAGGTTGTTGAGGACCCAGACCGTCTCTCTGGCCAAGGATGGCGAGGAGTGAAGATAAGCCTGAAGAAATGCACACAGGGCGTCCACCAGCTGAGTAAAAACCGTGTTTTTGTCAAGATCTTCCACATGGCTGGAGGGCAGGAGGTTTCCAACAATCCTCAGCAGAGGGCAGACAAGCTATAGACAACACAGCCCAAAAACAAAGAGCAGTCACCTATAGGGTAGATTATACATATCATACATCACTGATGTAGAGCAGTTTTTATTCAAAATAGAGCATAAAGATCCAAGAACAGTAAATTCCCTTCAATCTAAAATGGTAAATGGCATATACTTATATAGCGCTTTCTACCTTCTTTCGAAGGCCCAAAGCGCTTTACAGTCACAGTCCTATTCACGCAGTCACACACACATTCACACGCTGGTGGTGGCTCCGCTGCCGAACACTGGCGCCAACCTCCCACCAGAGGCAAGGGGGGGTTCAGTGCCAAGGACACTTCGACACATGGGCGTGCAAGGCGGGAATCGAACCTGCAATCTTACGATCATGGGTCGACCGCCCTACCGCTGCACCACGGCCGCCGATTAAAATGTACCAGTACTTTGCATTTAAAGTCATCAACTACGAACTACAGCAAAACAAGCGACTTCAAGAGATGATGTTATGTTAACCCCTTAAATTAAGGACTTTGTTCAAACGTGTTCTAGCAAAATGTGCAACAAATATTTATATAAATGCATTCAGGTACAAACTACAGTGGGGTAAAAGAGTATTTAGTCAGCCACCAATTGTTCAAGTTCAAGTTAAGCTCCCACTTAAAAACTACGAGAGACAACATGAGAAAAAAAATCCAGAAAATCACATTGACTGATTTTTTAAGAATTTAGCGATGATTGTTTTTGTTTTTATGTTAAAAGAATAGCTTCTTCTTTTGAGGAGCATTTAAAATATATAAAATAAATAATAATAAAAAATAAAAATCGATGATGCAGCAACTTACAAAATTACAGAAAGACTGGGACACATTTTAAACAGAAAATTAAAATTAAAACTAAATAAAAATAGGACAAAAATATTTAAAAATGCAATGAATCTAAAAGGTAACAAAAATTTGAAACAATCTTTTTTTTTTACCAGCTCCAGTCCATCTTCTTTGTGTCCTTGAGTCACAGCTCCACTTAGTGACACTAACTCGGCACTGCAGCGCAGCAAAGCTCCACGAGCCAGCAGCTCTCCGTGATCCTCAGAGCTGGTAAAAGCAGAAAAACGACAGATCATCTCTTCTTATGAGTGTAGCCGAGTTAATGATGTTCACGCCTTCAACGACGCCCCGCAACTCTCACCTGCACACCAGGTAGTGCAAACACCATGCACACTCAATGGCAGCACCAAGGCCAAACTCGGAGTCAGGAGTCAGGAAGGACACCAAATATGTGGGTAAACTGGAGAACATAACCATCCTGCAGGCACAGAGGGTAACAATGAACTATTCAAAGGGCACAGTATTGAAAAGATGAACAGATGACTCCCAAAAGCACTTACGAGACTATTTTTTGGATTGCACCTGTGGCTTGAAGAAGCTGAGAGAGAGTAAAACCAACTGCTTCCACCACTGCAAGATTGTATCTTTGATTCTACAAAGTAAACCGCAACAGAGAGCAATTCACGTTCAAACTCTTTTCAAAATAGTTTTAATCTACACAATTTGAACTGCGATCATTAACAGACACAAACATTGAAAGCGTACCTCCATGCAGCTGGCAAGAGCAGGGATTATTCCCTGTGCAAGAAGTTTTTCTTTTACTGCCTCACTGACTGGACATAAATTCCCAAGAGTGTAGAGACACGTCTCCTGTGCAGAGACAAGGTTCAGAGGTTGCAGAGATGGTTAGCTGGTATTATTCTATGTGCACTTACTGTGAATTTGGTGGTTGGGCAAGACAAGAAGGTGAGTAAGTAAGGAGTAGCTGGCATGCAGGCTGATGCCACGCTGGTGTTGGGAGAATAAGACAGCTCATGCAGACAGCGGACTGCTAACAGACGGCACTGAGCATCAGAGCCGGTGAGGAGACCAACAAGCAGGTGCATGCTGTTCTCCTGTCTGAATGGGCACAGAAACACAGATACATATGGGTTTGACTCATATCAATAGCTAACAGGGATTAAAAAAAACGTTTTTCATACTTGATAAAGGAAAGTTGAGCTGATGACTCCCGCAGAACTTTACTCAAAGCTTTCAGGTGAATCTCCTTCTCTGCTCCTCCTCGCTGAAGTTTGTGGAACAGACTGACCACGTCCTAGGAAAGGCAAAAACCTTTAGCACTCTGATCCAACAACATTTTTACAGCGTGTGACTCTCACCTGCTCTCCGGATGCTGTTTCCATGGTGACCTCAGTCTGCTCTTCCTCTTCATACAGCAGGAGTCTCTTGCTGACCAGCTGTCTGTCTCTGCGGGCTTGTCTCAGAGCTAACCAAGGAGCAGTCATCAAAGTTTAAACCGTGTGGAACAAAACAATACAATTATTGTAAAGGAGTTTGAATGCTAAGACCAGCTCGCATCTAACATTTTATTTACAAAAATCGGTGTTGTAATGTTAACAGGTTTTAACAAACTTGAACAGCGAGTGAAGCTTTTCCAAAAACAAAATGCGTACACATAAAAACGCCAATTAATAGTTCCAAATGGACATTTATGAAAATAACCGTTTTTCTACAAAACATAATTATATGAAACAAAAATTTCTTCGAACCAACCTCGTTCTTGTTCACGCCTCCTTAGCCTCAGCTCATCTATGTTATTTTGATGCCATCTTGATTTATGGTGAATTTTGTTTAGTCGCCACATTTTTTCACAGATAATACTAAAAAAGACAACGAAATATTACATCTAAGTTACTTCAGTAACGATGAACTGAAGCTAGCTTGTTTACCATTAGATTTCGAACGGTTCAACTCTTCTTCGCTGTTGTAACTTTATCTTCCACCACGGTGGCAGCACCATCTAGCGGCCGAACACAAAACAGCTCATTTGACCTGGGAGGGAAACGTTTGTTTACATTTAAATTAAATTTACTTTCAAATACAAATCATGTTAAAAAATCACAATACTAGGAATTAAGAGGAATTTGTTAACTTTAGCATAGTTATCTGCAATAAGAATGTTTTCTTTGTTTTCACATACAGTTTTGTACCGTTATTAAAAGTACATAATGTATAAATTGCTTCTAAATGTTAAGACAATCAATCATGCTCAACGCCTCTTCTGTATCCCCTTTTTTTTAGCATGTTATATTACTTTAATTGGATGGAATGGAAGATTCATTTTAAAGCTGAATGTGCAGAAATGTATGAAGCAAATACTAATTTAAAAACATATCCTTATGAAAAACTATGCCTTTGCTTTAGAAATAAATTAACCGTTAAATCAATTTTAATCGGACTTTCTACTATTTAGTCATGAAGAATACCATCATTATTTGTTCAAAGCATCCAAATTCAAATTTCTACCCCAAAAAATCTCTGGTTGCCTGTACACGTATGCTCTGCTCCAGTATTTAGTTTTTTCCTCTGATTTGATCTGTCATAAATTAATATAGCAACATATAGGGTCCTGTTCTGAGCAGTTTAGCTTTAATTCATATTTATTTATTTATTTAATTTATTTTTTCTATTTTAAAGTGCAAAATCTGCACATAAGTTGCCTGTTTCTACACTTCATTGACTAAAGTCATTCAAGTTGAGCCTCATTGTGGATACAGTACTAACACGTCTCTTGTGTAAATTATCTGGCAAACAGCATCTTTTCAATGAAACATTATTTATTATTTTAGGTTGTTCTCTTGGACAATAATCTGTTAAACTTGCCTAAATGGCAGCCACCTGCTGAGGAAGCAGTAAAGTAATACAATCACAGGTTTCATAGACTGCAGGTTTGAAAATGAAGAGGGACAATACTTGTTGATAAACAAAGCAATATATTCCATCAAAGTGTTGCTAAAAATGTATTAAAAATAGAAAATCTTTAAAAAAAATCAATTTTAATTTTTGTAAATGTAAAAAACATTTAGATTTTCATGGTAAAGCGAACAAAAACATTCATTTTAACAACTATAAAAACCTTTACATAGAGCTGTTTCAGTGGTAAAGACTCCAGTCTGAGCATCAGACTGAAGCAGGAGGGAAAACAACCTCATAAATACCAGCAGATCTTCATGCTGTCCGTCCACTAAAATCACAAGGACCATAAAAAGCATCTGACAAAAAACAGAAGATTTTTAAAATAAAAGTGTTCAATTGTATTTACAGGATCAAAACATGGTTAAAAAAAGGACAGAAACTGAGTGGCATCATGGGTACTCAGTGATAGGGACCTCATCTTCACCGCTCCATAATTTTCTTTTCTGTTAAAGAAAGAAAACATTGAGTTAACTCTTAATATTGAACCATTTTTTGTTTAGGTGTTTATTTAATAATGCCTTCAGCTGTGACAGAACCAGAGTGGCCTCAGTTTGAGCGCATGGCGGCGTTTCTGTACCTTTTTGTGGCTGCTAAAGGATATTGGCGTAGCTTCTGTTGCTGAAGCATCTTGGACGTCCTCTGCTTTCTCTTTGCTTTTCTCTAAAGGAATAACAATAAAATAACAATTAAAAGGGGATATATGTATAATCACGACAGTGAAAGAGCTTGAACTCACTTTTCTTCTTTTTCTGAGGACTCGTCTCCAGGCTGGGAGCAGATGGTTCTGTTTCATCTGGGATCTTCGCTTTCCCTTCGGTCTCGTTTGTTGTTTGGTCGTCTTCATTTGTTTGCTCAGACGTCTCATTATCGGGGTGTTTTTTAACCTTTTTCGGTTTCTTGATCGTTTCTTCAGAAATCTCAGAGTTCTCATGAACCTGAGCTTCTCGTTTTTTCTTCTTCATCTTCTTTTCTTTAGCCACATGCTCTGGATTTTCCTCATTTTCAACAGTCTTGTTCTTTTTCTTCTTCTTCTTCTCTTCCAAATTTCCAGCATGTTCTTCATCATTTTGCTTCACATTTTCAGTAACTGGATCATCTGCACTGATCTCCGTATTGATTAATCTTTTCTTCTTCTTCTTTACTTTTTGGCTTTGATCATTTTTTTCGGTGTTTTCTAAATCCGGATGATCGGAACTGATCTCTGCTTCAACTAACTTCTTTTTTTTCTTTACATTCTTGTTTTCAACACTTTCAGACTTATCCTCTATTTTCTCATTTTCTAAGCCCTGCTCAGCACTTTCTTTTGTTTTCTCAGTGGGGTGTTCCGAATCTCCTTCATTTTCATCTCTCTTCTTTTTCTTCTTCTTCTTTTTAAGCCTTTTTTCTTCCTCTCCATGAGCTAATGGTTCCTCCTCATCATTTGGTTCTTTTTTCCTCTTTTTGTCTTTCTTTTCTTTCAAAACAGACTCTAAAACACTTTCTTTGGCTCCTTTATTTCCCACGAGATCATCTTCAGTCTCTACGTTTGTTACTTGATCTTTTTTATTCTCCTCCACAGATTTATGCTCCTTCTTTAGTCCTGTGGCTGCACTCTCCTTTCCATCGCTCTTCTTTTCTTCTCCATCCATCTCACGGGTTTTCTTTTTTGACTTGCTTTCACTCGATCTGTCTCTTTTCTTTTTCCTGGGCTCTGCTGCCGTTTCTGCAGGCCTGTTCACCTCGTCTTCAGCTTGTTTTGATGGTGAGAGTGCAACAGCTAAGTCCTCCACAGCATGGCCGTTCAGTGTTTCAGAGGAGGACAGAGCTGCAGATTTTCTCCTCCTTGGGGTGCTTTTTTTCGCTGGTGTGGTGGTGGTTTCTTCCTTTGAGTCCAGATCAGGATTCTGCTCACTGGGAGTGTGGGTTTTTGCCTCAGGCTTTGCTCTGGGCTTTCTGATTCTCGTTTTCTTGGGTTTGGAGGAGTCCAGAGCGTCGATGAGCTCCATCTTGGCCAAATCGGCCTCTGCAGAAAAACAAACAAAAAAACTTTACTTTAGTAGTACAAAGGTCTGAAAATGGAAGAGTTTTCTTTTGCTAAAACACAAGTTTCTAAAGTAAAGCTGCTCAGAATAAATGTTCCAGCTTATTATGTAATATATACACATATCGATATCTTTCAGTGAATGCAGTGAGGCAGAAAGTATCTGTCAATCACACATTTTACAAATTGTCTCACTTAAATAAAGGGGAGGGGTCTGTAATGTTCTTTATATACTTCAATTGTGAGAAACGGAATGTAAAAAAAATCCAATCATGACTTGTGAAGTTGCTTTCTAACGTTGAGGATTTCTTAGTATTTTCTTTTCTTTCATTCTTTTGTCTTTATGTGAATAATGACTCTATGTTTAATGTGTAAAAACTATGTGCATCAAATACAATAAGATTGGGAGTGGGAATTAATGAGATTGTCTTCTACCCATTCCTGTATTGAGCACTTAACTACTTTCTGTTTATTATTTTTACTTCATATTTTTACATTTTGTGATTGAAAATCAATCAATGCTGGAGGATCAAGCATCATCCTCACTGATGGAAGGAGGTTTTTGCCCAAAATCTCACCATGCATGGTCCCATTCATCCTTTTTTTATCCTTCTGTCCCCTTTGCAGAAAAACATTCACAAAGCATGATGTTTCCCCTTCATGCTTCACAGTGGCTCTGGTGTTTTGGGGATATTTTTGCCAAAGAATTCCCTTTTGGTCTCATCTGACCACATTCTCCCAATCCTCTTCTGGGTCAAACAGATGGTCTCTGCTAAATCTAGACGGACCTGGACGTGTTTTTCCAGCAGGGAGACCTTCCAGGAAAACAGTTTTGTTACAGTCTGAGTGTTTAAGGGTGTGAGGATAGAAGAGCTTCTTAAAGAAGAAGACACCCATGAAGAAATGCTTAATTTCTGCACCATTATGCAAATAAAGGCTTTCAAAACCAAACAATGTGATTTTCTGGATTCTTCTTTTGTCTCTTACGTCTGAAGTGCATCTACCATGAACTTTACAATCATCTTTTAAACTGGGACGACTTGCAGAATTGGTGACTGACAAATACTTGATGTATATAAAAACACTGACCCGTCATCTGGAGGACCATCTTCTTCCACTTCTCTACATCCAGACTGCTGTCAGAGTCTGAACCCTGAACCGCTGAGCCAGACTTTGATTTCTTTGAGATGCTGCCATCTTTGGAGGCTTTTTCTTCATTTTTCTTCTGTTTTGCTTTAACAGTCTTTTAAGGAAAGGATAAAGAACAGAGCGGAGGCAAAATGACAAACTCAAACGGAACAAAAAAACAAAAAAACAAGATCATAAAAACTCACCTTTTTTGCAGGACTGCCAGTCGTTTTTCTTGGTGACGTGGATTTGTCTGGAAAAATCAAGATAATAATAATATATGTCAAACAATTGTAACACTGTGAGCTTGAACATTTCCACAAAGATTACCTTTTATTTTCCCAGTTTAGACATTATGGATTTTGCCTTTTTTTCACAACACTTTGGTAAAATAATTATTCTAGAAACTTTAACACATCAGTAATTCAGACTCTGGTTTAAGCGTCTAAACCACATGTGTCAAACTCAAGGCCCCGGGGCCAAATGTGGCCCGCCATTTTACTTTATGTGGCCCACAAGAACATAAAAGTTTTTAATTTCTTAAAATACATTTTTTTTGTTTATTACATATTATTTATGTGTAGCTGCAGTTGTAATTATTCAATGTTTGCAGGTCTTATGTGTGCAGAGAAATTGTTGTCATCAAACCATTGGTTGGATGCAAGGCTGTGTGCAGCCTTTTTTTGTAAAATGTTACACTATAATACAAGTTCTTCTAGATCAGTTTTATGTTCTTTTTCTTTACTCACTTGGACAGTTTGAACCATTTTTTGTTTAGGTGTTTATTTTATAATGCCTTCAGCTGTGACAGAACCAGTTATGTGGGTTTTAATAAGCCGTCAAAATTTAAAAGGATTTATGCTAGAGTAACAAGCAAACATGTTTTCTATGCAACTGTAATTGTTACTTTAAAATTCTATAATAAGGAATTTTTTTAATATTAAGTAGTAGTTACATTGATTTTTCATTACATTTACTTACATGTATAAGTTATATCTGGCCCTTTGAGGACAGCCACTATGCTGATGTGGCCCTCTATGAAAATGAGTTTGACACCCCTGGTCTAAACTCTAAATTATTGTAAAAAGCACAAACCTGCAGCTGGAGCTTCTTTTTTCTTCTTTGAAGTGGAGCGTTTGACTGAGTTTTGCTTCCTTTTGGAGTTTCTAACAGGAGTGAAAATAGCAGTTTGTATTTGTCCAGGTAAATTATTCTCCTAACTCAAGAAATGGTCGAGTTGTTGCTCACCTGAGCCACTCTTTGTAGATATCCAGTAAGGACACGGACGTTTCTGTGTCCCCCTGAAAAATAAAAATGCAGTGGATTTTTGTCAACAAACAATACAGACTTTGGCTTAATGATGCAGCACAAGTAGAGGTAAAGGATTTTTGTCAAGGTGAAACATCACAATGACTTAGTTTGGGATGATGCATAGATGACATTCTACATTCATGTTGTCTGTGCTGCAGGTGGAAACAACATTATAAGACAAGAAAATGAAATGGCTTTTGTATTATTTGTCTATAATAAAGTATTTAAATCATGAAATTAATTCATTCTTTTTGAATAACCCAACATAAAATACCTTAACAGATGCTTTATAATATGCAAAGATCAAAACATCAGATTGGATGAAAATATTGGAATCTTAATAAATTCCACACTCCCTTTTTTCTATTACAACATTGTTCTTATTTAGATTATTTTTGCATGGGAAAAGTGATTCAGATGGCAGACAGCTTTTATGAAAAATATTTTTTATTATATTCCTTACTTTTCTTGTCTAAAGACCTCTGATATAGCTTTACCATTCAATTTTTTTAAGAACAGAAAGTTTGTTTATAGTGTTATATAAAAAATAACTAGTCTTTTCCCAAGTAAATAAATCAACAAATAACTTGTGTTCTATTATTGATTAATTTACAACAGTTTATTAGCATGTTATTGTTAGGTCACTATTGAGACATTATAATTAGCAGGAGACTATGCATTAAAATGTATCATGCACAGTAGAATTACACATAATACACTCTGACTAGTTTTTAGAGCTTTAATTTATTTTCACTTTCATAAAACTGTAAATTCTACAAATGCTGAGGTGTGATTTTATATGAGTTATACTATAACTAATTAGTTAAACTATAGTATAAAGTGCTTTCCTTGACTACAAATAATTTACTGCTATTGTGCTAAGCAGCTCTTAGCTTGACAGCATGATCATTCAGGAGGGAAAATGAAAGCATCAAGTCTGCGGTACTAACGCTCACAAAGTGTCAGAAGCCTGCGGATGTCAGGTGTGTTGAGTGTGCAGAGTTGACCTGTGGGCTGTGCCTCCGAAGCTCATCTGCTGCTGAACTGAAGCCATGCTCCTTCAGGTGTTGGTAGATCAGCTGCGTCAGTTCGTGCTTTGATGAACTCGCGTCCATTTTTTATTTATTTGTTTCAAACAAACAACCAGAAGATCCACAAACACTAAAGAATCCCACAGCGACCAAGAATAACGCGTGTAAACCCTGGCCACATGGCGACAGGAGTTTGGAAAATTGAAACCCCCACATTGAACTCTGACCTCACAATTGTATATCCGGTTAGCGCCCCAAAGCATTCTGGGAGCTGTAGTTAGGTTAGGATCCGACAATATTAGATTAAATATTAGAATATTATATATTAAAAAAAATTTATGAGGTTCCGTTTGTGCCAAAAATATGTTTTTACGTCCAATGTCTGTGTCTACTGAACGAGTTCACTGAATATTTAAAACTTTGCATTTGTCTTTGTTATTGTCGTGTCCCCCTTTGTACGGCCGGTAAATTGTTTCCTGTACTACCACAGAAAGAATGACGATAGCCATGACAAACACGTGTAAAAGAATTAATAAGAATAAAAATAAAATAAAATACTTTATTCCTGCAAACCCGCATTGCCAGAACGGTTTTCGTTCCCGAAGCTACTCTTGTTTTATGGCTTCAATTAAATCTGGTGATGACAATATTATTTAAAAGTCTGTACAAAATAACGAATCTTTATCCAAATATATTGTTACAAATCTGATGGATAAACGAGGAGCAGACGGGCCAGAAAGAGCATTACATTGGTCCTGACAGCGTCATCTCGTGGTCAAATAAATACACAACAGATTAGAAAGAAAGGGTCTACAAAATTCATTCCAGAATTTGGACCGTTAATTCCTTATAATGTTAGTAACTCGATCCACGAGAATTTTAAAAGGTTTTAAATAATATTGTCATCACCAGATTAAAAAGAAGCCATACTCTAAATAACTTAAAACAATTAAATTCTTATAACAGAGAGAGAGAGAGAAAAAAGGGAATGGGAATTCTGGGATTTAAGTCAGAATTTCTCATTGCTTCATGACCCAAATCCTCTTCTATTTTGCAAGTATTCATAAAAGTGAGGCAGTATGCTTGAATGTTACTTTTTAAATACTATCTATATAATGTTAGAATGTTAAAATGGTCCAATTTAGTCGGAAGACGTATTCAGTTCGTACGGTACTTCCTACACCACATATGGTCTGGAGTATACTCTTTATATTTATACTTATACTCAAATATACCAAATACCATAAACTTCAACTGCACTACTAATATTTATTTGACAAGGGTGAGTTTGAAAGCATTTGTCAACCCATGTTCCGGGCATGTCCCACTGGGCGGAGGCCCCGGGGAAGACCCAGGACACGCTGGAGAGACTACGTCTCTCGGCTGGCCTGGGAACATCTCGGGGTCCCCCCAGAGGAGCTGGAGGAAGTGGCTGGGGTGAGGGAAGTCTGGGCATCCTTGCTTAGACTGCTGCCCCCGCGACCCGGTCCCGGATAAGCGGAGGAAGATGGATGGATGGATGGATGGATGTTCCAAGTTTCTGTTTTTCCGGGTACCAGCTGGAATTGAGGCCAGCGCAATAATAAAGAGCATTCAGGTTATGGGACTGGAACGTCTTTTTTAGATCACTGTCTATTAGCACTTTTTAATGGACCCCAAAGCCAACCAGAAGTTTGACAGCATAAAAGACTAAACTTTGTGTATTTATAGTATCTAACTTCAACACTCAGAAATGGCCAATCATTAGGCCAATATATTACTTTGTTAAAAAACTAATAATAAAAAATAAAAGATTAAACAATAACAAAAACAGAACTAAAAATCAACCTGAAAGTCAAAAGTTGGTATTTAAATCTCTATCTGTCTACCTATCTACCTATCTATCTATCTATCTATCTATCTATCTATCTATCTATCTATCTATCTATCTATCTATCTATCTATCTATCTATCTATCTATCTATCTATCTATCTATCTATCTATCTATCTATCTATCTATCTATCTATCTATCTATCTATCTATCTATCTATCTATCTATCTATCTATCTATCTATCTATCTATCTATCTATCTATCTATCTATCTATCTATCTATCTATCTATCTATCTATCTATCTATCTATCTATCTATCTATCTATCTATCTGTTAATAGCCTCCCTTTGTGTAATGCCTGCCTGAAAGCACTCTCTGTTTTGATTGTGAAGTATTGCTTTTCCAAGACCTCAGTTCAAATGATCAGTTATTTTTTCTGAGAAAAATCATCTGATTTTGTTTATTTAAAAGTTGTGATAGTAAAGAGGAAAGTTTGACATCTAAAAGTGGCTTTCTTTCCTGATTTCAAAAGCTACATCAAGCCACTGGAAATAAAAGTCTGTCTCAGGCAAGGACTGGGTAACGGTAACCTAGTCTGGACAGGGTCGTGGTTGGACAGGATGACTGATCGTTGACTCCATTCTGGTGGATGATGATGGTCATTGCATCCAAAGGAGAGATCATTTCATCAGCCTAATAGCATTTCTGCCTAACTCATTTTTTTTTTTGCCAAATTGAGATATTGGCCTAACTCTACTGTGAGTGGTGAAAAAAGGTGTTTTTTCTTCTTTTCAAAAAAACCTGAAAAAATGAGTTAGGCAGATATGCTATTAGGCTGACCATTTGCATATATTAACATGTGAACCACAGTAGTGGAAAAGCGACCGTGTGGTTGGTTAACATTTTCAATTCCATGAAATGAAAAAGCAGAGGGGAGTGGGACCTAAAAGGGAGATTCTAAAAAAATTAGATAACCAGTGATATTTAACTTTTCATGGTGTGAAACTAATGCAAAGATTATAAAAAAAGGCCAGGAATTTATTTTGTTTTTTATTCTAGAAACACTGAGATAAATAGATTTTGAGTCAAAGAGAGGGCCTCAGGTGGAGACTATATTTTATTTACACATAACTAACTGTTATATTACATCATAAACTCACAACGTGCTTGTTATGTCAATCAACCTTTTTGTTCCATCAGGTAAACATGTGACACATTTTTAACATAATTGGCTACAGTGTTTCAATTAAGTTGATTTTAATTTCTTTAAAAAAGCTAGTAGGAAAACTGGTTAAAGAATAGAAATTTAGTCCCATGTATTATAACCCAATAACTCAATCCTAATTAGTTTCTGAAAATTAATGAAAGCCAATCTGATGGTTTTAGAAGGAGTGTAAGGCTTTAGCCATAAGTTGTGGGTTTGGGAACAAGAACTGCATTGACTCTTAATCAATGAAAACATGGCTTCTTGTTCTATCACGTATAACACGTATTTTAGTAAATGAACATTTCGAAAAAATACCCCAGACACACTGAAGACGACCCACGATGATCAACAGAATAGGAGGTGAACTAAATTCCATAAAGAAATTAGTTCAACAGGCTAATCAGAAAGCTGCAGCAGAGCCCAGTCTTCTGTCTGTCATTGGGGTTTGGATAAAATGTGTCTTTGGTAGTGAGTCTGAGGCAGCTGGTGAGGTAGTGTCCAGGGTCACTCCGGAGGAGAGCAAGCAGAGGTTCAAGGAGCTGAAAGAGTCTCATTCATCAGGAAAACCAGGAAAGGAAAGCAGTCTCTGTTCCAAACTCAGCATCATTGCTCAGTCTGACTAAGCTTGCTTTCACCTTGCTCTGTTTCCCCTCTCCCCAAAAAAAGGAACCGAGTGTTTGAACATCTTAAAGTTCGAGTGGACCACAAAAATCATCATTTGCAAAACGGCACATTTGTTATTCAATTGTGCCACTTTTACTTTACTAATATGTTAATTTTACATCATGTGCCAGACATGGACTGGAAGTGACTGAAAGTCATGCAGTGACAGTAATGAAGCAGAGGTAGTCGACCCCTGGAGCACGAGAAAGAATAGCTTAACATTTTCCTAGGTGGGCTGCACGGTGGTGAGGTGGTTAGCGACTCTCGCCTCACTGAGAGAAGCCCCTGGCTCAGATCCCGCCTGGGACCCTTCCATGTGGACTTTGCATGTTCTCCCTGTTGGTGCGCAGGTTTTCTCTGGTAAAATTGTGCATCTAGGTGTGCATGTGAGTGCACATGTATGAGTTTGGTCCTGCAAAGGACTGGCGACCTGTTCAGGTTGTATCCCTCTTTTCTTCAACAGGGGCTGGGAAAGGGTCCAGCATCTCCATTCAATTTCAATTCAATTCAATTTTATTTATATAGCCCAATTTCACAACAACAGTCGTCTCAATGGGCTTCGTACCGGTGATTGTAAGGTAAACATACAATCAAAAAGTATCATAATTGCATAGAATTCAACAGGATAATACTAAACTTTAACTAAACAGACTAAACTTAGACCCTCCATGACTCTGAAGATGATACAGCAGGCTCTGAAGACGGATGAATGAATTTTCCTTGGCTTCTACTGCATTGGGAAGTAGAACGATGACGATATTTGTACCCACATGAACAGTTTGTTTGACAGGAAATATATATCTATTTTATAATGCAGGTGTTTATGATCTCATGTGCTCACTCTGGAGGTAAGTAGGTTTGTGTGTCATGCCAACACTGCCAATAGCAAATAGATCTTTTTATTGATTGTTTAACAAGGTCTTTGCACGTCCCCTCTCATGTAACGCTGCATTAGGGTAAATAAAGGGCTGACCTCCATCTCGCTGCAGCAGCTCCATAAGAGCCAAACCAAACATTCTTCCAATTGGTCTCCTAGTTCAGGATTCGAGCCTCATTCCTGAGCTTACATCATCTCTGAGTGCTAACAAAGCACATCTTAATAACAAAAAATGGAATTATCAAACAAAATCACTGTATGTCTAGTTTCCAAGAGAAGCATTTGCAAAAAATTTGTCTTCTGGATGTTTCATGTCTCTTAAAGCTACACATTTCATATTACACAACAAGGACAAGCCACAAGCTGATAAAATTAGCAAAAAAAACAGTTCCTTTCCTTAGTTACCTGGTTCTGCTCCCCTCTGCACAGTTTCACTACTGTAAACCTTTTAGATTTAGGAGCCACATGTGTGTGTAGTTCAATGCCTCTGTGCTGCCTCTGAGATTTTAGTCCCTGGTTTACTTGCAGTTCTCCATTCTGCAGAAGTTTGATTGGTCCTCTTTTTACCTTATTCCTCTGTGGGCTTAAATATGTTGTGATTTTGTTGTGTTTGACTTTTGAACCTGTACAGTGTTCTTGGGTGTTTTGAAAGGCTGCTTTTAAATAAAATTAATATTGTTATTATTATTATAATTAAACTGAGGATTTGAGGGGGAAAAAGTGACATTGTTAAACAGAGTTTGGAGGGAACAAGCTGCATTCACCTTAAAGGTTTAGGTTACAGTTTGGTTCATAGGAATGAAAGGAGAGCTTTCATTCAGTCTCATAAAAAAAGAGGGTTGGTAACATGCTGGAAGGGCTGTCTTGATCAAAAAGAGGGTGGTATTCATTATGAAGGAGAGCAGCTGTGTTCATTCTGAGAAACTTGCAAAAGCTAACATTTGCTTTTAAGTCATTATTGTATTTGACTAAAAAGGAGAAATGTTCAAACATGCCACACAGATGTGGGATGTTTTCTGTCTGATTTCTGTCTGGTTTGTTTTATGGTTGAAATTATGCATGTTAAACATTGGTGTTGATCTGAGACCTCAAAAGCTGAAAGGTCAACGAAGCGCTGGTGAGATGGAACCGACATATGGAGCAAAACAGAAAGAAAAGACAGAAAATATGAAAGTTTGAAAAAAAAACTTGTTACTTTGAAAGTGCAGCAGTCCTTTTTATAAAAAATATTTTACAGCAAGAAATGTCTTGTTTTCTGTTTGATGGGTGTTGAATAGAATTCAATCTTTGAACGTAGAGGTTGGTCTTTTGGCAGCTCGCCTGGCAGAGGGCAGCAGTTCAGAGAGGTGGTCTACGAGGTGAGAAGTCTCTTAGATCATGTCTGAACTCTGGTGATGGAGCCTGGAGGTGGGGGGCGAGGACCGTCCGGTCATAATTGATGTCTCACTGACTTATGGAGTTTATTTCAGATTACTTTAATATATAGAGATTAAAAATGTACATTTTTAATTGAAAAATGGATTTTGCATTTATTTCTCTCACATTGACTAAAAAAGAAGCAAAAGAGAAACTTATTTTTGGTTTAAATTGTCCTGTCCAAAAGCTGAATAAACAGGTGAGAGCTGAAGGCCTGTTGTGTTGCACATATTTTACTGTTACAACATGGAGTCATGAATCTTCTGACACACGAAGTGTATATTTGAATAAACCCCTTTGTAATTTAGGCAAAACTTTATTTATATTGAAAATATTTGCATGTATTTTCTGTTGGACTGGACGTAAAAGGAGAGGAGGAGGGAAGAAGAGAGAGGGATGTTGGAGAGGGGGGGTAGAAGGATGATTATAAAAGGGGGGGTTAAATTGTAAAGTAACATAGAATATAAAGCAACAAGTTGCTGGACGTTTACAATCATTAATGTCAGCTGTAGATGTATAATAAATGTATAATAAATCTAAGAGAAACATTTAACAAACCAAAGATGTTCACATTCACTAAGGCTTGGTGACATGTAGGTGTATAAATTGGAATCTACTGGTTGTCAGTGTTGCTTTTCTAACACGAATTGAACAATATACACATGTCAAATTTTAAATAATTTACATTCTTGGCACAAATTATCAGAAGAAAACTTTCTTTTTTTCTTTCTGAAATCTACGATTCCCTGAACTACACATATCCTGCACTATTTTGGATCAGTCCGTCCATGAATCACGCTGTAACTGGAAGTAGACAGCTGTGGTTCACCAACATGTCAATCAAAGGGAATAAATGTTTTATTCTTAGCCGGACTCAAAAAAAATCTGCAGAAATAGCCCGCTGCACTGAATATTATTTTTATGCAGTATTTACGGACCTCTTAAACTCTGCTCCAGGTGTGTTATGGGCACTTTTCATAAAAACTTTCACTGCAGGGTTTTTGGTTTTTGGTTGAATTCTTGTGGAATTATTTTGATGTGACATCCTATAAAAAAGTGGCAAAAGTGTCATTTGAATATGTAATGTAATATTTATTTGACAGACATGCGTATGTTTGCTTGGTGGTGCAGGACACGAGTGGAGCTGATGACCTGTCGAGCAGTTGCAGGTCAGCCAGCCCAGCAAAACACAGACAGCCATTACTTATAAATGTGCCTGCTTAAAGACGGATTGACCCTTTTTTCCCTTAAAAAGCCACACAAGTCGTCTCTATTAAAAACACGCTGTTCTGATTTTTTTCTTGCCTCTGAAGTCACTATGCTTCACACATTTTTTCAATTCTCCTGTTTGTACTTTTTTATGTAAGTTTCAGTAAGCTGAGATAGATTGACCAAATTCTATATACTATTTCATATTCTATATACTTATTGTAGCTGTATTTAATCATATTTATGTAACTCAATGTAAAATTATGTCTGAAATCACCTTTTTTCTATCAGTTACACATTTATTTTGTGTAATATTAACGTAAAGCATTATTAGTTGAGCCAGTCAAAAAGTATCTATTGGATGCCAGCAGATAGTGAGATTTTCTTTGTTGCTCAAGCAGCTTTTTAACATGAAAATTAAAAAACATAGTTTACTAAAAAAAAAGTATAGTTTTCTGAAAGTTGTAAAAAATGAATTTTATTACAACTGTAGCAAACCTTTGTGTGGATTATTGCAAAGAGTTTAATTAACAGTGAAGGTTACAAAAATGTGTTCCAAAAAATGCCTCTTGTTGGTAAAGTTGTTCCCTCTAAGAAGCATTCACAAGCAGGTTGGCATCAAACTTCAGGTGTACCTCAGTTGTTTTCTTTTCTCTGTTTTCCCAGCTTGACCTGTCTCATGCAGCTCCATTCCCCGCATGCCTTTGCAATTACTTGGCACAAGTGCACGGCCACAACGCTGTGGCCTTCAGCAGAGGCCCACAAATGTTTTGGCTTTCCAGTAACCGGCATCACCACAGGTTTTAATATCAACATTCGCAAGGTGTTTATTGAACTAAAACACATCATTTTCTATGCATGTGTATGTGTGTGAGTTGTGTGCCACCCCAGGAACCCTAAGTCACGAATTAATTGACCGTTTTTCATATTGACCTTTTAGAGGAACCAAAGCTCTGTCATTCCTGGAAATGCCAAATATGGCTTCAAAGGATCAGATTTTAAACTTGTTAGTTTGCTATCTGCTAATATAAACCTTAACAGTTTATTTTTTAAAAGTCTAATGCTTTTAGGCTGAGAGGAGGCAATACATGCCAAAACAAACCAAGACTCACTTAGATGAAAATTGTGTTTTTAACATGTTCTTGTAGCATTTCTCTCATGATGGAAGGCATTTATGAAAAAAGTTAAGCTTAAATTTTATATTTGAGTATTTCTTTATTCAAATCGTTGTAAATCAGGAGCAGATGAAACTATGCTGTTTGACAAAGAGCATATTTTTGACATAGAAAATACAATGGGTGGGCTGTGACCTCCCTGCTCTGCTCAATCATCAATTAACCTATGAAGTAGGATTTTGGACTGTGGGAAAAAAGCCGGGAATGCAGATCACTCCTGGGATTCAAACCATGTCTTTCTCATTGTGAGGTGAGAGTGCTAACCACTGCACCACCGTGGACCCCCAAAACTGATGCTTCCAGTGAGATTTAGGTAGAGCTTTTGATTAGTAAGGAACAACAAGGATTTTGTTTTGCTATTGCAAAAGAAATGCATAGAAATGCAATTCTGCCCTGTGCAATTCTCCACAGTACGTCTTTCATTTCCAATCAAAGTGAAGCTGTATCTTGTTGAAGGTTGACAGAACAGCACAGTCAGGAGCTCCAGCTGAAGCAGAATGATTTTTCTCAATGATGCCCACATGGAGATGCTAGTTTGAGAAGTCTGCTCGGTCTCTCTCCTCACGTCTGCAGTCCACACAGCAGCAGGTATAGTAGTGGAGTGTGTTGGACTGCTGTGGAGGGAAGTGGGGAACAGTGTCTGTGATTGTGACTGTAGGGCCCCACAGCTGCCCCGGGAGTCCAAATCTCCCCTACAGCGCATGCTTTTGAGTGGGGGGGCTTTTTCTGTAGATCCTGTGTCAAATACGACCATTGAAGGGTTTTTAAATGTGACTTATTTTGTTACGTTTTCAATGTGCCTCATTTAGTCAGACGAACATTCAGGAAATAGGTCAAAAGGACTAAAAAACGTAGAAAAAAAACCTCACACTAAAGCAATAAATGCATGAAGAAAAATAAAAACCACACAATAAATAACACGATGGGATAAAGTTCAGATTTAGCACAAGAAGCATATCTGTCAGATGTAAACCAACCATAAACACCAGGATGTTGTAGTAATGCTACTATGTGTGTTTTTTAGAGGTGGGAGGGTGATGTTTTTTCAGCGAGCAACCAAGGCAGATGGGTGGAGTAAATTGGACCACTGGGGAATGTGAAATGCTTCAAAGGGGGCTGAAGCTGTTAGGAGAGTCAGGAAGGATTGAAATATAGCTGCTTTTTTTGAGAGTGGCTGTAGAGAGCTCGACTTGAGCCACAGGTAAATCTGGAACGGTTGACTCTAAGAGGATATTTTTCTGCAAAATGATTTGCTGATGCCGTACGAAGAAAGACTAAAAAATAAGAGTGCAACAGGGACCATGGCATCCTCAGCTCTGACCAGTCTCTCAATGATGAGTCTGCTCAGCCTCAGTTACCTGACCTGGGACCTGATGAGCCCTAACCAGCTGGAAAACACACCAGATCAAAGTTTTAATGACAGAGCTTCTGGTGTTCAACCTCCTCACATCATTTTCATCATGACTGATGACCAGGGGTTCAATGATATTGGTTATCACAGCTCAGACATCAAGACACCAACGCTGGATAAACTGGCTGCAAAAGGGGTCAAATTGGAGAACTACTACATCCAGCCCATCTGCACACCGTCTCGAAGCCAGTTCATCACCGGCAGGTAAACTGTTTGATCTGTTATCACTCTAAACTATTCACTGGTATGTCTCACTTTCACTTGTACAAAGTTATTGTTAACTAGGGAGATGATTTTGTAAATGTATTCAAAATTTGTCTTTCTATTTCAGTAAACAAGATGGTTTTATTTCACAATGCCGTAAGAAAATCAAATGTTGCTGAACAACACTTATGAAATATATGGAGAAAAACATGCAAAACTGTAAAATATTGGATCAAACTAAAATTCCCCTAAAAAGTATTGACTTGGTTACATGAAAACAATAAGAAAAAGTTCTTTTTAGTTAAAAATGAGTTTTATTTCCCCTAATTCAAAGGAAACTAAAAGGTAAAATATACAACATCAAAATAACTGTCAAAAATCAAGTTTTTTTTTGTGGTGCACCGATTTCAGAAAGTAATAACTTCAAATATGATTGCTCTTTGTTAAAATTCTAATGTCATTCATTTAGAATTTATTGCAGCAGCACATTTTTAAAGAAAAGTTGATGTAAGAAACTAGTGGAGGAAGCATCCAAAATGCATTAGACTGGACTAATGACAGAAACTTTGCAATTAAAAAAAAACAAAAACCTAAAGACCCACTCCAATGAAAATGGTGTTCCTGGTGTTTTGAACATGTTCTTGTAGAATTTTTACTGATGATAAAGGACATTCATTCATTTTCTGTACCGTTTTTCCCTTTCTGGGTCACGGGGCTGCCGGAGTCTATCCCGGCCACTTGTGGGCAAAGGCAGGGGATGCCCTGGACAGGTCGCCAGTCTGTCGCAGGGTAGAATGTCCTCAATCACGTGTCCATTCATTCTCACAGTCATACCTATGGTCAATTCAGAGTTGCCAATCAACTTATGAAGCATGTTTTTGGAAGCAGAATGGAAGCAGCATGTTTTTGGATGGTGGGAGGAAGCCGGAGATTCTGGAGAGAACCCACGCATACACGGGGAGAACATGCAAACTCCACACAGAAAGGTCCCCCATTGATGATGTTTGTCATGTCCCCCAGCTGGGACTTGAACCAGGGGCCTTCTTGCTGTGAGGCAAGAGCGCTAACCACTGCGCCACCGTGCAGCCCCATGATAAAGGACAGATATGAAGAAAATTAAAGGGCTTATACCGTGTTATTCTGAAGCCTTTTATAGTAAACAATATCCATGTTCATGATAATTTATTAGCTTTGGCACACAAAAGAACACATTTTTTAAACAAATGTTGGTTATTTTCCTGAGTTCTTTTCCAACCAGGAAGTAAGACGACTCAATTCTCTGAGGCACCGCCTTTTGCTCCTTGAGGGTGCCGCCCATTTCATGACGTCAACCTTGTTGACGGCCTTAGCAGCGTCTCTGCGTCTTGCCCACGAAAACAAACAACATCCAGATTTTTGCACAAATGGATGTGCATATTGTGCATATAAAAGAAAAGGGTTTTTGACTGACGCCGCTAGCTCCACGGAGAAGGTGCTAGCCTGGGGGCGGTACTGGCAGTAGCAGACTCTTCCTAGAAGTGGCTGTGCCTCACTTGTCTACATCACCTTGTAATGACCTGCTTGGTTATGGAGCGTTAGGGTTTAATGGATTGGGAGGGGCTGGTGCTCGGAGCGCAGGTTTTTAGAGGAATATTCCGAAATGTGTGAACGAATCAAAACACCACTTTGGGGTTTCTTTTTGTGAGGAATGAAAATTATAATACACATAAAAGCTCCAAAAATGTATTTTGCCGTTTAAGGCCCTTTAAGCTTAAAATTGTATTTCTGTGTATTTCTTTATTCAAATAGCTGTGATGCAGGGGCAGAGGAAAAAATGCTATTGAAATTGGAACATGCTCTGCTCTATTCCGATACATCCACTTGCAGACGGTTAGATTTACGGACGTCTGTGTTTACCTTGTCCGAGCTGGCATCTGGCTAAAAACTGCACAGCTGGATAGCTCCTATTTATTTACCATTACACCAGTAATTTTAGGTTAAATTGTGCGGGGCTGTAAGCTAGTAAGAGAGAGTGTAAACAAAGGGATGATGGGAAACGAGTGAAGGCTTACTCTGTGCCAACAGTACCGCCCACAATTCAGAGGTGGATTTCTATTGAACTGCTGCTGCTCTGCATAAAATTTGCTCTAGAAAACACAGTTTTTTTTTTAATTTTTGCCTAAAAACTGTATAATCATAATTGAATTTGAGTTACTCAAGTCATTGCACATATGTTTTAGCCGATCATGCATTCAGATTTTTGTGTATAATTCCACAGGTACCAAATCCACACTGGTCTCCAGCACTCCATTATTCGGCCCCGCCAGCCCAACTGCTTGCCCTTTGACCAGGTTACCCTCCCTCAGAGGCTTCAGCAGCTTGGTTACTCAACTCACATGGTGGGCAAGTGGCACCTGGGCTTCTACAAGAAGGAATGTCTGCCTACTCGCCGGGGATTTGACACATATTTCGGCTCCTTAACAGGGGAGCGTGAACTACTACACCTATAGCTCCTGTGACGGTCCGGAGCTATGTGGCTTTGACCTCCATGAAGGGGAGTCGGTTGCCTGGGATCAGGGAGGCAAATACTCCACACATCTGTTCACGCAGAGAGTCCGCAAGATCCTGGCAAGACATGATCCTCAGTCCCAGCCGCTCTTCATCTTCCTCTCCTTCCAAGCCGTCCACAGTCCTCTACAGTCTCCAAAGGAGTACATCTGCCCATACAGCGGGCTGGAGAACGTTGCACGCAGGAAGTATGCTGCAATGGTTTCAACTGTAGATGAAGCTGTCCGGAACATAACTTATGCTCTTCGCAAGTACGGATACTACCAGAACAGTGTTGTAATTTTCTCCACTGACAACGGTGGCCAGCCTTTGTCTGGTGGAAGTAACTGGCCGCTCAGAGGACGAAAAGGTACCTACTGGGAGGGAGGTATTCGAGGTCTTGGATTTGTCCACAGTCCTCTTTTGAGGAAGAGGAAGCAGGTGAGCAAAGCTTTGGTTCATATCACTGACTGGTATCCCACACTTGTGGGATTAGCAGGTGGGAATGAGTCTATGACTGATGGCCTGGATGGATATAATGTTTGGGAGGCCATAAGTGAAGGGAAGGAGTCACCAAGATTAGAGATCCTCCATAACATTGACCCCCTCTTTAACCATGCTCGAAGTGGCTCCCTGCAGCAAGGATTTGGGATTTGGAATACCGCAGTTCAGGCTTCCATTCGAATGGGAGACTGGAAGCTCCTGACAGGAAACCCTGGACATGGAGACTGGATCCCCCCACAGATTCTTCCAGGTTTTCCGAACAGCTGGTGGAACCTGGAACGTAACATGGAACCTCAAAAATCAGTGTGGCTTTTCAACATCTCAGAAGACCCCTATGAGCGATTTGATTTGTCAGAGCAAAGACCAGACGTTGTAAAACAGCTGTTAGCGAGACTTGCGTACTACAACAGAACGGCAGTGCCTGTGAGGTTTCCTTCTGAGGACCCTCGGGCAGACCCCCACTTAAATGGGGGTGCCTGGGTGCCCTGGGTGGCAGATAAAATGGAAGAGATTGAATCAACTGTTTACCTGAGGAAAAACACAAACTGGAAGAAGAAACCTAGTTTGTACAAACGCAGATCATTGTTCAGGAGACTAAACATTATTTCCAACAGAATATAGGACAAACAAGACTTTCAGATTTATCTAGGTCAGAAAACTTGTGAATACTATCAAAATATAATAATAAAGATATCGTCACTGTGAAACTGATCAGCTGTCACCAAGCTGTAGATGAATTTCCTTTAATCCAAAAAATGTTAGAAAATGTTTTCTTGCATTTAATCATATAAAAAATGACTTTTAATCCAGCAAAGTTGATGAAAACTTTACAAATTTGTAATATTTCTATTTTAAAAACAGGTAGAAATAGAAGAAAAACAAACATATTCTATCCAGACTGTAAAGGATCTTCTGAATGTTAAGTTAAATCATGTTCTTGTTAAAGGGAGTAGCACTTTTCAGAGTTCATTCAAATGGAGAATGACGCTCTTGATTCAGATCTCTTCATCACTTGAAAAACCATAGGCCGCTACGTTGTTTATGCCATTTTTGCTGATGAATTACTCTTCTGTTATCTTAAGTATGTTCAACATATTTGACACTTACTTTGTATTTATTTGATCTTCAAATAAAATATCTTCAAATCTGGAAGTTTCAGAAAAAACAGAGGCAAATCAACATTTTTTTTTTTTAAATAAATCAAGCAACTACCTTTAGGGGGTTTTATTGCCCCATCTCCCTAGTAGCTCCACTGACCCCAAAAGAAAACAATAATATGTTTTATAGCTTTTGAACCAATTCTAGATTGCTCTAAATTTGTCTGAAAGCTTTAATCACACCTTGTTTTGCATTTTTGGGGCTAATTTATGTGGTTATATATTTAATCAGACATAAAATAGTAATAACAGATTTGCATTCAATTATTGAATACTTTCTAGATGTGGAATATAAATGCAGGCTCAATCAATTTAGAGTCCAACATATATAAGTCTAATATTTTATGTTATGTTTATGAAAGAAAAAAATGAATCACAAACGGTTAAGATGAACACTAGCTTAGAAATCTATAGCTTGGGATTTCCATGTCAATTCCTTATATTGAAAAGTGTTTCACACATACAATTTCACATATTTTGCCATAAGACATTTACCTTATTATACCATTAACACTTTTTACATCATTTCTTTTTTTCACTTGATGGCTGTCAGGTTTCACTTGCAATTGAACTGAAACATACAATTGATTCAAGGTGGACCAAAGTAAACTGACTTGCATCAAAATTCAGAAAAACGAAATAGGTCACAGGAAAAGATGAACTCATGTGCAAAACTAACAGTACTGCTGCAAATAAAGCTTTGGCTATTTCAATCCTCTTGATACAATTTGTGAAAAGTACCATACTGCCTCCTAAAACTGCAAGCAACCAGACATTTTTGTATGAAGTAATGCAGGTTTTTATGTCCTTGATTCAAAGTGAAACTTCAAAACAACAGTCACAGCGAAGCAGAGCATGCCAAAAATCTATCTAGCTCTGCTCAAAGTGGCACTTCCGTTCTTTATGGCAAAGAAAATGCAAATATCAGATGAAATCAATGTTGTGAATATGTTTCTGTGTCGTGTATCAAACATGCTGATATGTTGCTTGCTGGATAACAACCGAAATGTGTTGCTTTAAAGAAGCCAAGAGAATGAAATCCTCCCAAGGATTTTGGTTTGTTTAAAAGAGAAGTGAAACGGTTGACTTTATTTCCGTTTTTTTTTTTTTGCACAAGCCAGGGTGGTTTTACCACACCTTTACTTGTTCCTGTCTACGTGTTGGGCAACTCGAAAGCTGAGCTTCCTAGCTCATGCATCTCTTGTTTCCATCTGCACACACACACATTTATTTTTACAGCCTTCTATTATCAAACCTGATCAACAGAGAAGAATGAAGCAGTTCCTTCTTTTTGCCCTGATAGTCGGAGCAACACACGGTAAGATTATCCACATTAAAAGCTGAAAATATAAACAAGATAATTGATATGATCTTTTTATTGCTCTTTTTGTTCAAACTTTTTTTCAGCGTTTTTACCACCTGCTGAGACAACGTGTATCTTCATAGAACCTGTAATTTCTTGCTCTCCTATTGTTGGGGGGACTGTGTACATCCAGCTGATGTCCAACGCCAGCAGCCACATGCTGCATTTTGACAAGAACACCACTCGTATCTTAGCGCTGAAAAAGGGAAACGTGAAAATACACGACGACTACAAGAACAGAGCAGAATTTTTCATCAACAATGGAACACTCAAGATCACAGAGATGAAGAAGGATGATTCAGGTTTATACACGGCAAAGATCTACAACAGTGACGGAGCCCACCTGAAAGACATCAGCTTTGCCCTGCAAGTCAAAGGCAAGTATTCATGTATTCACTAAAATCTTACCCTGGAATGACTTGAAATTGTAAGAATTTAGATTAAATAAAACACTAATGCCTTAGTCGCACACACCCATATGGGGGTTATGGGAATGCTTTAACCTAGGAGGGGCTGCATCTTAAAGGGAGCGCAGCTGTGTCTTGCAGTTCCCTTGTGGTCTATGTGGCCACGTCAAGGGACGTCAGGAGTATGGAACTTAACAGAGTTGTGCTTGTGGTAAGTCCATCGTAAAGTATTCTTAATGATGTTACACAAAGTTAAGTTATGTGATGCTGTAATATGGTGCCCTCAATTCCACACTATGTAATTGCAGCACTCACAGGGTGTGCAGGTGATATGTATCCTATAAATATGTAATTTGTAGAGTGTTCACACAGACTTAGACTTAGATTTTCTCATTTTTCTTATTTCTAACAGTCAGGCTGAATGCAAGGAGTCTGGACTTATCACTTGATCGGCACTCTTGTGCAGTGCAAAGGTTTCGGGGCAGTAAAAAAAAAATCCTGCATCCCTCCTACCCTTACTTACCCTTACATGTTGTTTAAATGTTCGCTACAACATGTCGCCTGGACCATACCTGTAGACAGATGTATGCATTACTCTACGGGTTCACCAAGTAGTCTACGATTTTAAAATTTCCACTGGACCTCATACAGGTTAGTCTACTTTTCGTCTGTAGACAGCCCGTATCCCCCCCCAGTATCTCCCCTGTAAGGGCAGTTGTGACTAAGGCATAAGTAAGATACTTTTCAATTCAATTCAATTAAATTTTATTTGTATAGCCCAAATTCACAACAACAGTTGTCTCGATGGACGTCTACAGACAAGACACCTTGTTCCTGTAGAAACATTAAACACAAATGAGAGTTACTACAAAAAATGTAGTATGATAAAGATATTGCTAATGTGCATGTCAAGCAAGACACCCTTTCCAACCATTAATAGAAGGTGTGAATAGGGTGTCATTGTAGTACAGGAACTGGCAGTAGCCTGGAAGATGCAATTAGAAATAACAACCAGGCCACTGACCTTTGCTTGTTTCACTGATGTTGTTAAGGAGATTATATAGAGAAAGCAGAGATGTGTGTATTTTATGACAAGTAAGGTTGACAGCATGTTGTTTACTGAAAAATATATTTCAGTTAATGGCTTGCAAAGGTTTTTTGTAAGTTCACTGGTGGACAAAAATTATTTAAAAGCAAAGATCAAATATGTAAAATAATTAAAACTATATAAGATGTTGTGATCTGTTTTTATTTTGGTATAGATAACATCTATACGATCGTGTTCATATGCCTCATTGCCTTGGGTGCTCTCCTGTTGGTAGTGTGCTGTATAGTGTGCTGTTGCTGCATGTTCAGGAAACTGAAGTCAGGTAAGACTCAATATGCTTGTATGCAAAGAAAAAAATGAACAAAAAGCCTCAATTTTAATGCAACCAATTCACTTTAATCATTTTGTTGTTTGTAGATAAATAAGAACTGAAGAACAGTCAGAGCTTGGACTAATATGAAGCTGGAGGACCACAATCTTCAGCAACTAAACCACAGACTCAAACAGCAAACAGGACCTTGTTTTTAATTCAAATGTTGTTCCATAGTTGAGATTAAATACCTACTCTGATGTAAATAGCATTTTTGGTGTTTCTAGCATGTAGATGTGAAATTTCTCAGATGATAGAGGACAAACTGTAAATAAAGACAATTAAGCTTACAATTTCATATGAGTATTTCTTTATTCAAATTGTTGTTAAACAGGGGAAGATGAAAAAAATGTTGGAAAAAGCTTGTAGTTGCTAATTAGATGCTAAAATCAACAGGCCACAAGCTCCCTGCTTCACTCTATTCTGATGCATCCACTTGCAGACGAATAGATCCATGTACCGGTACGTCTTCATTTCCTCGTCTGAGCTGGCATGTGGCCTGAAACTGTTCGATTGCATAACTCCAATATTGCTCGCTCTTTTGTTGCACCGATAATGTTAGTTTGGGGGTGTGAGGGGCAGTAAATTAGCGGGGGAAGTTATGTAAACAGATGGATAATGGGAAGTGGGGAAGGGCTTATTCCATCCCAACACTCACAGGTCAGAGGCGAGTTCATATTGAACTCCTATGAACTCTAGGACATTAAAACTATGACCTAGAAAAAGACAGGTTTAGGTTAGATATTGCCTAAAAACAACATAATCATAATTAAAAAGACCACTAGGAACGCTTTGAAAATAGATCAGAAGATAATCGGAGTGAGTCTTTAAGCATTTTCTACCCATTATCATTGATTTTTTAAAGACAGCAATGAAGTACCGATATTATATATTTTTTGCAGTTTTTTGATTCTTCAACAAATGTATTTATAACTCATTCACCTGTTTTTTGCAGAGGCCTTGTGGTAGATTTTTTGACTTTGAGATTCAGGTAAAGTTTGATTCTGTTCTGATCAAAGACAATCAGCACTTTATTTAGAACATCTGCTTTGATGTTTTTCTCATGAAAAAAATCTTTATGGGGAAAGAAAAACACTGTTTTAATTCCTTCATAGATCAGAGCAAAAGGTAAAACGCTTGCTCAATAAAAATGCTCAACCTCAACCGACTTCTGCTTTTGATTTCACTCTTTCTATTTGTGAAATGTCCTAGTTTAAAAAGCCTTTTGGTTTTACTGCAGTGCTTTCTCCTCACTGATGGATGCCTTCAAAAGCAATTGTTCATGTTGTCCCTTTCTTACAGCTTCCTAACAGTTCTGCCTCTTCTTCCTATAATAAGCAAACAAGAAAAAAGGCACAAAGGTCTCTGATTAAAAAAAACCACAATATGATGGGACGACTTCAAATATTGCACGAGTGTATCAACAGGTCACCTACTATTTTTTTATTGAGTGAATTTTACAGTTGCAGAGGAAAATTTAGAAAAATCAAATTGGTTTGTGTTTGTAAAGATTCTTTTTGAAGCATTGTTGGTTCAGACATAGATATCAAACCTTGCAGGTGGTTGGCATTCAGCTCAGTGTTTACTAATTATATGGATAGGTTTTTAACCAGCAACTGACCACAGCGTGCTTTCTTCCTTTTTCACCTCGTTCTACTTTAATAAAGTCAACAGCAGCGGTAAAAAAGCATGGGAACTGCATTTTCTGTCATGGACTGGGTTGTATTGGTGTTGTTAAGTCAGAAGTCTCGCCCATTTTAAACCGAACTGAGACAATTGAGTGACATCTGTGGAGACTGTGCAGCTGTTTTTAGTTTAGAAGATGATTAGTTCCACAGTTTCCACAGTATTCTAATTTTCTTAAATCCCACTTTCGTAGGTTTTATGAGGTGGACCCCCAATTTATGTAAAAAATAAACAAATAAACACTTAAAATCAATTAAATAGTATAGGCCCTGAATCTATGTTCTGTGAAATTTCTATTTTTTGAATGGAATTATGGAAGTAAATACATTGTTCATGATATGTGATTGTTGGAAAGGGTCTGTATGACATGGGGCCTCTGTCAATTACCTGCCTCCTCCCCCTTCCTGCTCTGCTCTGGATGCGACCAGCTGGTTCCACTCACCTCATCTTCATCCCCGCCTTCTTAAGGAGATCCAGGACCTGTTTTCGACGCCAGTCCGTTGTTCCTTCCACGGAATCATTGTCATGAGTGAACCTCGGGTCGCAGTCCACCATCCTCGCTCCGTATCCTCACTCTCGGATTCAGCCGAAGCCTTCCTCGCTGGCACATCCTGCTGCAAACCTCCAGTCAGTCGCCACGCCACAGCAAGAATCCTGCTTCTCACTAACCTCCTGTAAATTAAATCTTATCAAACTTACCGCTCGTCTCCTAGAGTCCCTCTGGGTTCCAGCGTCTGGGTCTGTCAGAAATCCTGCGAGATCATGACACTGTATTTAGAAAATCGGATATACCGGCCTCCAAAAACACACTGGAAAGACCTTTTTATCCTGCAGGAAACATCTGTACCGACCAACGAGGATGTTAGGACTCTGGCCATAGAACACATTTGCAATAGCTAGTTATAGTTATATCTGTAGCAATGGGAATCTTGTTTCCCTCTTCCAACTATTTTCAGAAGTATGATGTGTTTCAAAATGGAAAATGGCTTAGTTAATAGATACAACTTTAACACTCTGTTGTTTAAATATGTAGTATTATCTATGCTCTGATCTAGTTTAGATGTATTTTTGTGTAACTCTGTACAACCGTATCACAGACAAACCAGCTGCTCTAACCACTGAGAAACAGTCATTCTATCTCTGTAATTAGGGTGATGTTATGTTTTTTTCTAAAAATCACAAGTTGCATGTCCTGAATATTTTTTCTTTATGCATAAAGGAAGGCAGTGCTGGTGGTGGGGCTGTGGATCAAAGGTAGAGCGATCAACTTCTGATTCCCGCTCTGCCTGCCCACAACCCAAAGTGGGCTTGGGGAAACCGATGACCGCCTATTGGTCGTGGTGGTCTGGTAAGTGCCACCAAAAACAATATAAAAAAAGAGCAAAAATGTGTCCACTTTTAGAAGATTATGTAAATGTTATCAACAAGTCTGCTAACAAAAATACTAGCTTCACATTTGTCTTGTGTCTGTTGTTTTTTTTCGATCACGTTCTTTTTTGGCCTTGAACAGACATTTTGTAGAAGAAGTCATTGCATGGCAGATATGTTCAAGTTTAGAAGCAGCTTCAGATCAGCAGATGCTGATAAGTAAATGGAGAAATGTGGTCAAACAGCAGCTAGAAGTCTCACGACTTGCTTTTATTTCAAATATTTTGGTGTGTGACCCAAGAAATACCAATTTCTTGATTTGTTTTTAATTGACCCTCTGGGGAAATCTAAAGTAACGATGACGGGATTTTCTTTTAAACATATGTTTTTTTTGTTTGTTTCTTAATAATATAACTTTTCAAATGGTCATCACAGCAGGTCAGATTAATAGTAAAGTATAGTTTACATCATAGTTTGAAAACATTAAACATTAGATCCCAGAAATGCATGTTAATCACAAAAACTATCTTTGATAAAAATTGCTTTGCTTGTAATTAGTAATTCTCAGAAGTCTCCTCCCCATTTTTCAGTCGCTTGTCTTTTTTTGTCCCAACGATCAGTTGGTCACTAGTTTTTCTTCTGAGGTTGATAACTGTCACAGCACATTTCACAGTGTTGGAGGACACATTCACATTCTGTAAAACAACAACAGTAAAAAGCTGCCGCTGTTAAACTGGTGAGTAAAGAGACATGGAAACTGAAAGTTGGACCATGTTGCTGTATGATGTATATTTATGATGTGTTTTTCATTTGTAGATTTTTTTCCCCACAGCAGTTTAACAAATGTTTGTTTGTGTTAAGCATATTAAATTCAAATTCTAAAAATCTTAATTAAAAAGAAACTGAAAGCCAACAATTTATAATTAATGTTAACTTCGTAAGCAGTCTTGATACTTTACCTGGGAACAAAAATCATTTATGCAGGTGTTGTTCAGACAGGTTAGTCAACAGATTCTTAATTTTTCAGCAAAGAAGAACCTCACATGAAACAGACACTTGAGAAACTAGGAAAAAATCTAGAATAATGGGATTAACTGGAACTAATTTATTTAAATTCATTTGAAATTGCCACATTTGACATCATTTTTCTGGCTTACAATCACACTAGTTTTTTATATTCTTGTTTTTACTCTATAAGTTATGTGACAGTTAGAGATAATGAGACAAATCTGTCACATCAACAAAGGAAAGATTGAAAAAGCTATAATATATGTAATAAATGTTTAAAGTGCTTGAAGTCTAACTTGCAGTAATGCACAATAACCCACATGCCGTGCTGCTATCAGGTCTTTTCGTCTGTCTATTAGACACATGATTGTCTTTTAAAAAGTCAGTATTTTTTTTTTACTTTAGGAATACAAAATGATTGATCAGTGCAGGACAACTTTTTTGACTAAATTATGATCCCTTCTATTTTCATCCCTGCAGATTTCACACTGGAAATTGTTTTTTTTTCTTCTGGCTCATAAGTTACAGAATCTACATGTAAATTACCATTTGGAAACAAAATGAAACATATTTTTGGATTGCTAGCAATACTACTTGGAACATCTTATGGTAAGTCCTTTCCATTATTGTTAAAAATGATCCAGTCCTATGAACCACAAACTGCAGAAACGATGGTAGATAACCTTGATATTAACGTTGGTGATGGAAATTTGCCCAATTATTAATACAAAAATGTATGTTGAACTAAACATCAGTACTAAACAACTGTAAGCTGTATCTTTTGGGAATATAAAATAATATAAAAGTTCAGTTCAGTTACATCTTGCTGTTTTTGGATAGGTTTTCCGACACCAAAACAGGCGGTTGAGACGAACAACACTCATTGGACCGAAGCAAAATCAAAGTTCCCACCAACAGAAGCACACAGAGGTAAAGAGTTAGAGTCACTAACAGTCTTCACACATCACACATCTTTAAACAAAAATGTAACTTCAAACCCAGTGGAGTCTCTAAAAGATATATGAAAATCCACTGGAGTGAAGTACAGCATAAGCGCATGATACAAACTTGACATTTTTTGATTATTATGAAACATTTTGTTCATCACTTTACATTTAAAAAAATATAGATAAATTACTCAACTTGAAATCAAGAGACTCTACATCAAAGTTTACATTTTTGAAAGAAGATTTAGTACGAAGCATTGTTGTTAAAATGTTCTGTTTCCTCCTAAAGACTTTCCACACAGATCAACAGACATTTTATATTTTTTTAGGTGTTATATTTATATTGTGCTTTAAAATAAAAATAAACCCTCCAAATGTGAAACATTTTTTTAACTATCCGAATTTCCAGGTGTGGTGACCCACTGTGATGGCAGACAGAATGGAGCTCAGTGTTATGGAGCTTTGGGAGGAACTGTTTCTCTCCAGCTGATGGACGACTTCTCACAAATACATAAATACCAGTTGTTAGCTAAAAACATGATTGTACTAAAATTAAGAAATTCTATACTACCTGAGATGCAAAACAGATCTTCATTTATTTCCTTTAATGGAACATTTTGGATCCATAACCTGAGCAGGAATGACAGTGGTGAATATAGACTTGAAACATTTGATTCAAATGGAAAACAGACAGAAAACCACACCCTACAGTTATTAGTTCAAGGTAAATATATCATTTAATATTTAATAGATAATTGTACATCCAAAATCTGACTGTATGTGGACAATCTACTCAATAAGTGTCAAAGTTAGAGTTTAGTTTTTCCACATCTCTGCTCTTCATCAGAAAGATTGTGAATAAAGGTGTGTGTTCTTCTCAGCTCCTATGTCCTCCGTCTCGCTGGTCTCTGAGTGTTTGTCTCAGGGAGAGATGAAGGTGTCCTGCTCCTCTGAGGGAGGGGACAGTCCTCAGTACAGGTGGACTCTGAATGGAAAGTCACTGACAGAAGCTGAGCTGCTTTCTGGAAACAAGCAGACAAACATCATCACTTTGAAACAACACGTCTCAGGACGTCTGGTCTGCTCCTCCTGGAACCACGTCAGTTCTGTTTCTACAGAGACAAACATCTGTTCCTGCGGTGAGTTAGAGGAATAAAAAACATAACAGTCAACAAATTGATGGCTGTAATAATTTTGTTTATGGATTATGTTGCTTTCTCACAGGCGTCATTCCTGTTAACTGCACCAAAAGGACTCTGTGCTCTAAACCAGCAAAAAGCCCACCGACAGACAAGGACAGAACTGTGGGTAAGGAGTCGGACACCAACAACCTATTTTAAATTACATCACACATATTTCAAATTAAACACAACAGAATTTCTTGTTATCGGCTGAACCAGAGTCCAGACCAGCATCATTGCAATTTTTGTGGTGCAAGGGTAGAGCGGTCAACCTCAGATCAGAAGATTGCATGTTCAGTTCTTGACCTTCCCACCAATGTCTCTTTGGGCAAAACACCTAAACTCCCATTGCCCCTGGTGGTTGGAGGTTGGTACCAGTGTTTGGCAGCCCAGCCAGTGTGTGAATGTGTGTGTGTGCATGGGTGAATGGGACTGTGACTGTGAAGTGCTTTGGGCCTTTAAGGAAGGTAGTAAAGTGCAAAACAAGTACACACCACACACCATTTTAATGCCAATTAAACATTGATAGATGTTACATTGGTAACTACTTAAGTCTTCTTTACTAAACTTAAAGAAGAATCTTACTTATAATTTAAATACTTTTTCTTGGTCATGGATCTAACATATTGTGTCGTCTTTGTGTCTCTAGTTCACACAGATCCGTCCGCGCTGAGATGCAGTCTGATGTTTCTGTTTTCTGCTGCTTCCTTTGTTGGAATCGGCGTCTATTTCAAGTGGAAGATGATCAAATCAGAGAAAGCTGAACAGTTTGCTGCAAGACGCAGAAGAACGTTTTCAGAGCGTTTCTTAGCAAATGTACAGGTTCTGTACGATAACATTCAACCAAAATCATAATCTAGTATCATATTCAAGTTAAATACAAAGTTTATGACTTCTATGACATGACTGTAACTGTACTGTTCAAGCAGAGTAAGTCATTGTTTTTAGTATGATTCCTAATAGACTTAAGAGCAAAATGTTTTTATTGCTACCAGCTTAACACCTTGGTTCTCATACAAATATACATTTGTAACTTCTGTTTTGTAAATATTTTAAGCTTTTTTCCAATTTAACAATATAATCTAAAAAGTATAAATTAGAAATGATAAATCACTCTTAAAGTAAACTAAACCTTTTACCGTCATTTTGCTCAGTTTTCTGACATGTAAACATAAATGACTAAACTTAATTAATTTAAAACAAATTAACCAAAAAACGTGATTTATTCAGAACATTTGCATAAATACAAACATTCTGAATAAATCACAGGTTGCAAGCAGGTTGGAACGGCTGTGCGATATGTGGCAAATGAGAGTCAGCAAGAATGAAAGGAAATTTGTAGAAAACTGTGGGGACAGCAGCAACGTTGCTGGTTTATGAGAAACGAAGAGACAGGAAGCAGAGCTGAAGATATTGAAGTTTTTGTTATCCAATCTACTGCTTACGTTTGTTTTTCTCGGGGTTGGCTCTGCTATAAATTTGACTGCTGGGACCGTATTTTTTTTCCCCAATCTATCCAAAGAGCAAACGAGGATGAAAATGTGCCACAGTGAAATTAAGTCAGGAGAGCTCGACAGCTACGAATCATTTTCTGGATTATGAGCGCCCTCTAGTGTCCAATGTTTTTTCTTACTAAAGTTGACGGTTATGGTCAAAGGTTTTTACATTTTTATTTTGTCATACACGTCACTCTACATGCTTGAATAAAGATGACTCAATGTCTGTATGTGAATTAGGACTATGATAATGCAAAAAAGCTACAATTTTCAAGGTGCGGGATTTGTGTTGAATTACCCCCCCCCCAAAAAATAAATAAATAAATAAATAAATAAAAAGGAAATAAAACATGCCAAAGGGGTGATGAAAAAATATCGAAAAAAATGTTTCACGCAAATGTTTCCAAACTGTGTCTGCAACTCTCAAAAAGGGGAATAATAATGGATTGGATTTATTTGCGCTTTTCCGGCCGCTCAAAGCGCTTACATTGTGTCCATTATTCATTCATTACTGTTGCTACAGTAACGAACAAATTTCTCATGTGTGGGATCAATAAAATATTACTGATGCATTCCAAATGACCTAAATTAGATGTATTATTGTCTTTAAAAAGACATTTAAGCTGTGATAATAAAGTCAAATATTAATAAAAACACTGTAAAAAGTATTTTTTCAGTATTTTTCCCAAAGAAAATTAGCGTTGGCATTTTGTTAATGCAGTGGAAAAGAAAAACCCACATTCCTTCACACTTTTAATGTTTGCACTGCATCATATAAACATATATTTAATGTGTAATGTGTGTTACCTGCATGTATAGGTGCGAATATGTTTTTTTTTTATTAGGAGCACTTCTAATGTCAAGAGGTTGAAATCCTTTTATTTTATTTTTTTAATCAATTTATTGAATGTCTATCTTAAATGAATGTAATATATTAATATATTATTCGTTCACTCAATCAACCACAGCGTACTTAACAGCCAGATGGCGCACATCGGGCGTGTAAAGAAAACGCACCTTTCTCTTGGTCAGCACTAGCCGGCTCCCTGGATAGAGGGGGAGGCAGGAAAAATCCAAAAGACACACCTGCGCCTCACCTTCTCCCCCTTTATTCATGTGTTGCTTAAGTGTTTACCACTGCACACCCTGATGCCCACAGAAAACTTGAACATTTTCACCCTATGGGCTTCGCCTATCTCATGTTTTTCTCAAGCATTTCATAGTAAACTTTGTCCATGAATGTGACAATAAATTACCTTTGGCACATAAAAGAAAATTGCCTTACAAAATAAACATTCTTTTTAATTTTCCTACCCGGCAGTAAGACTTCTTCATCTCTGAGGCTCCGCCTTTTGCTTCCTGTGGGTGCCGCCCATTTCATGACATCAGCCCAGAGCTGGCCTCAGCAGTGTGTCCGCAGTTCACCCATAAAAACAAACATCTGAACTTTTGCAGAGATGGATGTGAGTATTGTGCATAGAAAATACGTGTTTTTGCCGACCACCGCTAGCTCCACTTAGAAAGTGGGTGTTTGTGTTTGTCTGGGGGCGGAGCTGGCAGTGCAGACTCGTCCTGGAAGGGGTGGTTCCTCACTTTGTGACGTTACAATGTGAGGTACACATTGATTTGCCAGTTTTTCCCCAGCAGACAGCCCCGATCCACCTGTACGGGCATTTGTGACTAAGGCTTTACTTACTGTGATGCTCTTCTAACACTTTGGCCAGCGTGCAGAATCAAACCCAAACATTTAAAATGCTGCCATGCCGCTAAAAAATCTTAGTTTTAATCCATTAGCGGTTTTAGGCACGGGGAATACGGGCAATTGCCTGGGGTGCAAATTTAAAGGGGGGCGCCATCCCCAGCCACATATTGCGTTCAGAGGAAAATCGTGGAGATGGCATGGTCAGCCGAAGTAAAAACAAACAAATCCGGAAGGCGCACGAGGAATTAGGCCGCTGATGCCCAGATGGATGAACTGCGAGGCGCTGACAGGTCTAATACAAGTCACGTCAACCTGAATACTTCCAAGGGGCCACCCTCAGTGGCTGATTCAAAACAGGGGCCCCGGAAGATCCCATCACATAACCCCCCCACAAACCCCTAAACCAACCAGACAGAACAACAAAAAACTGAGAGGTTGAGAAGACAAGGCCGCGTAAAAACAGACTCTTTCACGAGTGTGGCTGATGTTAGTTCCCTGAAGGCCAGGGCTGGACTCTCTGGCGTACACAGAGCGGGATGACTGCCCACACACCAGCCGGCCCCCAGGGAGGAAGGGCGGAGCAGAACCAGACGCTGAGCATGCGGTGGCGACGACACGAGGATCGCTGTTTCTGGACCAAGTGAATTAAAATGAGCCATAGATGCATAAAAGAGACCAATCATAGGTAAAATGAACCACAAATGAGAGACAGGTCCAACGAAGGACCAATCCAAATGCAAATTAAACCATCGAATGCACACAGCAGCTTTAACAGAAAAGAAAACAAAACAGAGAGCCGCCAAAATAACAAAGTCAGCATCGAATAAAGACGGCCAAGATTCACATTCAGCTCCTAAATAACACACAAAGCAACAACAAATTTTAGCCAGCATGAGAAACCCGTCCAGACAAGGACCGCCAGCCTTCACAACCACAGAAAAGACCCCACAACCCCTGAAACAATAACCGGACGACGCAGAGCCACACAGCAGAAAACAGACTAGGTAGACACCACTAAGTCCGAGAATCAAGAACTACAATTCCCAGGGTCCTTAGGGGCGTGACGTCACCGATGACCGGGTCAATTAGAGGAACCATGCAGGAAGAACCTTAGAAAAGCCTTAACAGAAAAACACGGGAAAAGGACCGCATGGGCCACTCACCGTAGAGATCCTGATGACCACGGCAGACAAGAAGGCTCAGACATCTCCTGATCGAGCGCCACAGACAACCCAAACACTGCAGGACGCACCCCCTGCAGATGCACGCTGCGACCGCAGCGGCGCAGAAAGACGCGCCGGGAGCCGCTACACCCCCTGTTGAACAGTCGCAAAAGGCAGACGCGGGGAAGATGTACGCCTCCACATCAGAAAAAGGGGGATCATCAATCCGAAAAGAAGAAGAAGAAAGTGGTACTTTCTGTCACATACCTAGGTGTGCAAAATTTGTTCTCCGCATTTGACCCACCCCCTGGGGGAGCAGTGAGCTGCAGACGAGCCGCACCCGGGAGGCGGTAGCGTTAAGGGTCTTGCCCAAGAACCCCCACTGGGTGATGTGAATTGCTCGCCATTGATAATTGCCCACAGTACCATTTTTTTTATTCCCCTCCGGGAATTGGACCCTGGATTCCTGCATTGTAGCCTTTTACCTTATCAACCAAGCTATCCAGCCGCTTAGAACAGGGGGGGGGAGACATCAAGACGCTGAAAAAGAGAAGGAGACCAGTGGGCATGGAAAACCGGAGACAACGCAGTGCTTCAGTAAAGAAGGATGAACAGCTTACACACCTGGACTTAAAGAGGACGCTGCACAGGTGAGTTAATGAACTGAACCGCCCTAGGGGAGTAACCGAAGTAAATGCCGGCCTGAGTTGCCTGCCCTGAAATGCTCCCAAGGTCGCTCACTTCACTTCACAGACTTCACATCCTTGTCATGACTTGCTAGGCGAGGCAGACCCAGGCGCTGGAACCCGGAAAACACAGGTGAGTTATGAGGTAAGTAATTGAGGTTATTTTTATCCGACGGGGCTTGAAGTCGTGGCGTGGCTGGAGGTTAATGCGTGGCGGGATGTTTCCAGGAAATTCCGTGAGTAAACTTCTGCTCTGTGAGATGGGAAGCTCAAGTGACCACTCGTGGTTAGTTGTCCTGTAGACGAGGCTTAAAGCGACATTAGGCAAGCAGCAAAAACCATGAACTATGCGTAAACATAGTGACCAGACTATGCACCATCAGGGTCAATGAACTGGTGATGAATGCTGGAGCTGGACCTCCTTAAGTAGGTCTGGAGGTTGATGAGGTGAGTGGTCACAGCTGGTTCGAGTCAGGAGAGCAGAGCAGAGAGGGGAGGGGGAGGAGAGGTCTGCCTGCAACCTGAAGCATGTTTTGGATTTAGGCCCCCTGTGCAGCTGAGTTTGACCCCCCCCCCCCCCCCCCATACAAAATTCCGCAATTCATGCATTTTTGATGTAATATGGCCAAATAAAAATAGGGCACACAAAAGGATATGTCCAACTTTTATGTGCAGGGGGTTACTCGCCCCCCCTCGCTCAGTCATGATTATGCTCAGTCACTATTTCAGCATCTTCCTGCCTGAACGGCCACATTCAAGTGTACAAAGGTGAGTGTGCATGTTGTGCATTACTCACTCCACTCTGTCTACAAACAACTGTTACTGGTTGTCCAAACATAGGGACACAAAAACAAATAAAACTGCTCAACATTTCAGAAAGTATTCAACAGACTGAATTTTAAAAGTTAGGCCTCATGTTTGAATTTCTATTGACAAAAGCCCCTGGTCACATGAGGTGAGGGATGTCACAATGATGTCACATGACATCATTTCAGAGGAATGATGAGGAATGATTTTCAGAGGAATTAAAATTATTAAAATGACATCATAAATGATTAAAATGACATCATTTGACATCATTTGACATTCAATTAATTCCTCTCCAAAGTTGACAAATACTCCATCTTACTAAGAGTCTGGCAGCATTTTAAAGATCAAGAGAGATTTCCAAGCGGTTTCAGAAATTCATATTTCCAAAAACTTTCAAGCCTTCAGCTCTTTCACAAATTCACTTCAATCCAGAAACAGCCATGTTCCACCACAATCTGTTGAAAGGTCTTGGAGCTACCAGCTCTTCAACTGAATCCCTCATTGATTCGGACAGCCAGACGCTGGACAACTCCAGAAAGCAGGAGCATAGATTCAAAAGAGTCACTAAGAGAGCAAAGCAAAGTATTAGGAAATGGTTCAAACGTGGAAAAAAAAAACCCAAGGATCAGATGTCTTGGGAGGACCTGTACAAGGACAAACAGCAGGAACTGAATTATTTGGTGGAGCAGAACTATTATCTCCGGAAAGCTCTCCAAAACCTGCAGATACACGTGAGGGAAGCTGAGAAGCTGAGAAAGGATTCCATCTCAGCCGACCTCACTGACAAAGCTCTGGATTTCACGTTTCTGACATGTGAGGCTGAAGGAGTTCAGGAGGATCAGCCTGGATTTCAAGCAGAGAGTCAACACCAACAAGATCAAACCAGCATCTTGTACTTAGAGCAGCAAAATGAGGAAATGGTCCAGGAACTTGAAAAGCTTCAGGACAAACTTCTTGTTTTGTCAGACAGAAAAGCCAAGCACCAGCCTGCAGGAGACCAGCTCAAAGCTGCCCAGGACCAAAACTCAGTCCTCAAAGAAAAGCTTCTGCAACTTCAATTAAAGATCCAACAAGAGGAAGCCCTCCTGGTGATCACTCCAGGCATTTCTCCTGAGGATCCGCAGAAAGAATACCAAGATCAGATCCAGGCCTTAGAGCGGGAAAATGCAGTTCTCCAGAAGGACTTGGAAGATCTCAAGAAGAATCGCAGTAAAGAAGCAGCAATGAGGATTGATTTGATATGCATTGAAGCCCAAAAAAGCCACTTGGAGGACCAATGCGAGCACATCCGGGAGGTCATTCAGATCCACAGAGAACAGCAGGATCGAGAACTCGTCTATCCTGAGCAGATCGAGGAGTTAAAATGTAAAATAAATTCCATTAAAAAAGAAAAGGAAGACCTTCTGGAAGAACAAAGGAAGATGGAAAATTCCAAATCAGACACTAAAATGCTGCTAAATGAATTCCACCAGGTGGTAAAAAATGTTGATGAATTGAAAAAGGAAAACTGCCGCCTGAAAAGGGAATTAAAGGAGCTTAACGTGGATTTCTATGAGAGACAACAAATACTTGAAGCTTCAAGACAAGAAGAGGAGTCTTTGAGGAAGGAAAATGCAGATCGGGCTGAGCAGGTTTCAGAATGCAGATCCAAGATCCACCAGCAGACATCTCAGCGTCCCACTAGAAACCGCCCAAGTCTGATCCCCAGACCCGTGTCTGTGAGAAAATCAGAACCGAAGCCGGTTTCCATGGATACTGGAAGGACAAAACAGCCTCAGTGTCCCGCTAGAAACCGGCCAAGTCTGATCCCCAGACCCGTGTCTGTTAGAAAATCAGAACCGAAGCCGGTTTCCATGGATACTGGAAGGACCCAACAGCCGAAAGCTGTTCTGAACAAGCCTCAGTGTCCCGCTAAAAAACGCCCATGTTTGAGACCCAAACCCGTGTTTGTGAAAAGGTCCGAACTACCAAAGAAGGTTCCAAGGGGTCCTAAAATGACCCTAACTAAGGAACAACAGAGACTCAGAGAGCTAGAAAGAAACTGGAGAATGTAGTGGATCTAGAAATATTTATTTAGCTTGTAGGTTATTTACTGGGATTAGATCTAGAAAATCTAGTGATGCTTTATTTTGTTAGTATTTTGTTATTTATTCGTTAGTTGATTATTAATGCACTGACATATTTATTTATTTAGATTGCCATGTTTTTATTAGCTTTTGTAACTGTTGTAGGCCTGTATCTTAAAACAATATTTTCAATTTCACTCTTTAAGCAAAAAACAAAAAAAAAAAGTTTCTGTTCTGTAAAATAAAAGTCTGGAAATCTCTTCAAAACTGTTTATGTGACTCTTCTAAATTATAAGTGGGGTTATAATTATGTTATATTTTTCATTATAGACTGTAAATGTTTTTAAAAACTGACTTTAGGTTGTAAAAAAAAAGTTCAAATGTGGAGTTTTTGTGTAAAATGAGTTCCCAAAATAAGCTATAAAAAATGGGCAGCACGTCGGTTTGTTGGGTCAGTTCTGGTTCCTGACGGACTCGTGTCTGCGTGGGTTTCCTCCGAGGGCTTCGGTTCCCCCCACCTGTTTAGAAAAACCATTCTGTGGTTCCTGATTGTTTATTTGTTTATTTATTTGGAGCCCCATTAGCTTCCACAAAGTGGTCGCTAGTCTTCCTGGGGTCCATACGCAAAAAATACACACATTTTACCAATTTCACAAAAACCGAAAATGATTTCACAAAATACATTGACTAATTCATCATATTTACCTTAAAACCTTCACATGTTAAAACAAGTTAAAAACGATTTCCTTTTTGTACCAGCATATCAACAACACATACATTTCATGTATGGTTCCTGATAGTTTAGGATCTACTAGAAGAGTCACAGACGATGACTTCCAGCTTTTTGTTGTGCAGGACGACGACCCAAAAATTACAACTGAAAACAAAAAAAGATTAAATTTGGCCCCAAAAATCAGTCACAGTAGATTTTTAGTTCCAAATGAAAAGAGCGGCCTGGTGGTTTCCTCCAAGTAATCTGGTTTTCCCACCCAAATTGTTAGTAATTGGCTAGTGACAGAAAAATTCCCCCTCCCTGAATCGCCACCTTATCGTGGTGGAGGGGTTTGAGTGCCTGAATTTACCCCCCCAGGGAGCAACTCTGTTAAAGGCATCTGCCCTGCTCTTAACGGGGGCAGGGCAGATGCACCATCAGATGAAGGTTTGGACTTCCAGTGGGTCCAAACCTTCATCTGATGGTGCAGCTCCTGGGGGGGTCAGGCAGGACTAAGGGCGATTCAAAGAAACTCCATGAATACAGAAACAGCAAAGATCCAGTTTCTGAGTCTGAACCAAAAAACTGCACGGCTATGGATGCTGCTGCTGCACTGCTATAGATGTCACTGGGTAATTAGCCAATCTAGAGTATGAACATGACGATAGGCTAACTGCAAAGTTGAGCGTGTGTTGGTGTGAGCATAAACCTCGTCTTTGCAAATTAATTATGAGAATAACACAAACACACCCCACCCTCGACCCCTCCGTATCCCGCTCATCTGCACACCTGAGGACAGGGGTCTTGCGGGGTCGGCTGCCACGTGCTCCGCTCCGCACGCTCTAAATCACAGGTGTCAAACTCCAGGCCTCAAGGGCAGGTGTCCTGCATGCTTTCTAACCAATCTGCCATTGAAGCTCCTTATTGGCTAAACACAACTGATCCAGGTAATCAGCAGCAGATGAGACAGGATTTCCGAAAAAGCAGTAGGAGGTCGGCCCTCGAGGCCTGGAGTTTGACACCCCTGCTCTAAATTGTACCTAAGTGTGAATGTGAGTGTGCATAGGTGTGTGATTGTGGCCCTGCGACAGTCTGGCTACCTGTCCAGGATGTCCCATACCTTCACCCAGGAGTGGCTGGGATAGGCAACGGCAGCCCCGAAAGGGACAAAACGGTTAAGAAGATGAATGAATGGAGAACCAATCCTAAAAAAGATAAGAAGTAAAGAGTGTCATCACTCTGGGTCAATGATCTGAATGTTGTTTTGAAACTATCATATCTCCTCTCGACTGATAGTTAAACTTATTTTCTACTCAAGGATCCTGATCTCCACAGTGTTGTGTTGCTATACAGCTATGTTTAGGTTCCACTAGAACAGATGTTATTGTGAAGAATGGAAATATAAAATGAACTGTATAAGGACATCCATTTGTCACGCTCCTTCAGCAGAGCAATCCCTACTGGTCCCTAAATGCTTAGCAAGCAACTCTATAAGAAAGGCCTCTAAAAACACTTTTGTTTGGGAATTCAAGACCAAAGGAACTAAAGTAAACAGGAACATTGTGTTATATTGAAAAAAAAAATGGAAATCAAACAGAACTGATAAAAACAAATATTCAAATGAATTTATCTTCTGAAACACATTTATTTTCTAAAACATTTTTTAGGTCTTCTAAGCATTTTGTCTTCTGGTTCTGTGTCATTATTTCCTGAGCTCTTACTCCTCCTTGGGGTCTCAGTTGGTCGTAAATCCCATTTATCTGGACAAACTCCTAAAACAAAATCCTGGAAAGGGGAAGAATCCAGCTCTTAGTGCTTCCTCACTGGTGTTCCTCAGGGTTCTGCTCTTGGCCCTCATACATCACCTTTTCATACTATGTCTTTGCTGAAGGCACACACAGGTCCTCCAGTGTTTAACATCAGATCCTACAGCAGCATGATAGTTTCCTTCTTTCCCACAGACCTCTCTGCTTAAAGGACAAAAAAATATTAATATTTTCATCTTAATGTCAACAACAAAAGTCCCCTTCAGGTTTACATTCACTAGTTATCTTCAGTGATGGCTTCTGCCGATTCCACAAGGAATATGATGACCAACTAACCTTTACAGGGAACATCTCCTCCACTTTTCCCTCTACACGAGGAAAATCAGACCATGTAGTTTACTTAACCAAACTTCTTCTCCCACACTTCATGTCTCTTCTAAAGCCTTAGTCACAAACACCTGGACATACGTTGAACTGTGCAGGTGCTGCAGGTTTGTGGCTTGTTTGGTCCCCTAGAGGTGCGGCTGCATCTTAAAGAGAGTGCAGGTGTGTCCTGCAGTTCCCTTGTGGTTTATGCGGCCACCTTAACCCTTGAGCTGTCTGGTGGGGTCCAGATGACCCTACTCCCAAAGTTAAGGCGTGTTAACATTGGGAGTAGGGTCATCTGGACCCCACAAGACAGCACAAGGTTTAAGGGAGGTCATGAAAATGAAATGCGTGATTGTCGTGCCTGTGGTAAAAGTATTGCAGAGTTTGAAAGGACAATGTGACACACAAAATGTACGAGTGATGCCATCGTGTATGGTGTCCTTATGCCGTACTCTACCGTTAGTGAGGTGACCGTGAGCAAATGCTGCACCCACAGGATGTGCATGTGATACAGTTTTGCCTGTGAGATGCCCACAGGATGCATTGCAATCTCACATGCTTTTTTGTAATAATTGTGGCAGAAAAAGCTGGAAGTTGCAGCTGTTTTTTCTCTAAAACATGTAATAAAATTTAAGTTAAAAGATTTAATAACTGATGTGTGTTTGTTGTGGTTTCAGGATGTTTAACAGGGAAGACTCATTGTGCGCTGAGACGCTGTCACAACCCAATGCATCATGGGAGATATACTGAAAACAGCGGCCGAACGCAGACAGACTCGCGTCTCTGAGCTTCATTGTTTTGTTCACTTTTTCCACGGTTTGACACCGGATCCTGCAGGAAACTACACCGCTAAAGACGAGCTTTAGCTGGTCTTTTTGATAGAACTGAGCGACTTTATGAACAGAATCAGAACAAGGAAGTGAAGACCCACTTCTGATTGCTCAGACTGATGACGTATAATTAAGCCTCCAAGAATGATTGGTGGAGACAGTTAAAGGGGCGGGACTTTTTCGAAAACAGCTGTGGCTGCAGCTAAATTGCAGTACCGTCATTCTTATCAAAGGGTCTTTCATAGAATCAAATAAACACAAAGAAAAAGGTATTTTATTATCTTTCATATTCCTAACTACTCAGTGTTTTATCAGGGCCTGTTTGGATGAACACAGAGCTGATATCCTGGAGATGGAAAATGTTTTTAGATTAGGTAATGAGGGCACACCTGACCATCTCCCACGGCACACTAGTGTGCTGCGGCACACCGATTGAAAAACACTGGTTAATATCACTCTGCCTTCGTTACAGACTGTTGTATTTGGACCTAATCTCCTGTCTTGTGACCCTGTACCTGACTCTGTTTGCCTGCCACCTGCCCAGACTCTCGCCTTGGTCTTGACTACCCTGTCTCTCCTCTGAGGATCTCATGCCTGCCATTGACCCCTGCCTGCCTGACCCTGACTTGGCTTTGTGGACTTTTAGCTGAGCTAATAAACCTGCTGCAATTGGGTCCAGCTGTCTGCCTGTTCTTGTGACAGCAGACACATGTAGATGTTTATTTTGTTTTCAATGTTCTAACATAGTATTTTTAAATTAGTTTTAAAAATCAAGCATTGTATTACAAAATAAATGTTACGTTCTGTGCAAACTGGTCAGCTATCTCAAAAAATCTATTTTAAGTTTGTAGACCCAGTCATCAGCAACTCACAAAAAATGTGATTTTAGCACTATTACAAAACCTTCTGACTGAAAAAAAATCCTCTACATTTCTTATACAAAGTGGTAGTTACAACACTGATGTGTAAACATCACAGAAGAAAATCAGCAACAGGTTCTCTTAGATAAAACCAGAACTCTTTGGTTCCCTTTAAGGGATTACAATAAATTTACAATTGCCGTTTTCTCATTAAATTGATCACCTATAAAAGAGAAAACTAAATTTATTTTGATACATTTCATTACATTCATAGACATGAAGTCCTGATTTGATGAGACAAACCTATTTCACTAACAAGAGGTTAAGTATGCTTAAACATCTAGTCTTAATGGAGGAAGTGACATCACAACTAAAAAGTCTCTTAGAATTAGTGCTTCATTTAGTCAGTTGATCAGGATTTCATAAAAAAATGTAACAAACAAAAAAGAAAGGATTTGTTGAATCTGTTGTTTTATAGACAGAACTCTGAGTATAATGAGAAAATCAAAATTAAACATTTACTTTTGCATGGTTTGATTGAATAATGCTGTACAGTGTTTGTTCATTTTCAGAGAAATCCTCTGAAAACTTTCTTCTGTGTCTTGCAGCAAACTGTTCAGCTTTCCCAGATTTGATCTTCTTCCACTTGAAATAGACGCCGATTCCAGCAAGGGAAACAACAGAAAACAGAAACATCAGACTGCATCTCAGCACGGACGGATCTGTGTGAACTAGAGACACAAAGACGACACAATATGTTAGATCCATGACCAAGAAAAAGTATTTAAATTATAAATAAGATTCGTCTTTGGGTTTAGTAAAGAAGACTTAAGTAGTTACCAATGTAACATCTATCAATATTTAATTAGCATGAAAATGGTGTGTGGTGTGTACTTGTTTTGCACTTTACTACCTTCCTTAAAGGCCCAAAGCACTTCACAGTCACAGTCCCATTCACCCATGCACACACACACATTCACACACTGGCTGGGCTGCCGAACACTGGCACCAACCTCCAACCACCAGGAGCAATGGGAGTTTAGGTGTTTTGCCCAAAAAGACATTGGTGGGAAGGTCAAGAACTGAACATGCAATCTTCTGATCTGAGGTTAACCGCTCTACCCCTGCACACAAACACATAGCGGAGCGCGAAGCTCCCGATCATGATCGCCTTCGGCCAAAATGCTGCTACGATCTGAGAAACCATCATATGCGTTTGTGTTTCCAGTGGTGTCCAGAACAAAATAAAGGATGATGTAATTCCCACATATTTATTTGCAGCTTCGCGCTGATTTTGCTGTTGGATGACAGCTGGAGCCCCAGATCAACAGCAGATTTCACATGCTAAACGTTTGCTGGTTGGACCAACACACACTCAGCGGGAAACTGCAGGAGACTGTCTTTTAAATGTGCTTTTATTACAGTTATGATGATTATTAAGGGCCTGTTCTATCATATTTTTTTTTAATCCGTGCAGTCAGTGCTTTTTTCTTCGCTGCAAGGACGGCCTAATTAGGCTAATATGGGCTAAAAACATTAGCAGAGGAAGGACATAATATGTGGGAATTACATCATCATTTATTTTGTTCTGACACCACTGGAAAAACAAATTCATATGATGGTTTCTCAGATCGTAGCAGCAGCACTTCCGGCTTCGGCGATCGGGAGCTTTGGGTGGTAGGGGTTCGCGCTCCGCTATGTGAAGGCAGCTGCCGGCCCGAAGAAAAAAAGCTTGTCCGCGGTGCGTCCGAAGGAGGACCGCAGAAGGTGGACATGCTGCTACGTAGTCCTGAGAAGCTGTGTAAAATATGAGGGGCCGTACAAGACTTATTTATTCTGTATTTGTTATTTATTAATTATTTATTATTATTTATTCTCATAGTAAAATCATCAGATGTTCACAACCAACACAAAGCCCTCTTCTCTGCCGCTAACACAAAGCTGCTCTTGGTGTGTCTGTGTCTCTTAGCAGCCGGACACACAGAGAAAGCACTGACGTCATCGCTCCGCCTCCCCGCTGGAAATGTTTTTTCGAATTGATTATTGCGACAATGTTCTCAGGGTGGATGTTAAAATGCAAATGCTATCCCCTCTTTGCATTTTCATTTTAATTATGACACAGAATAAGCGGTTTTTAAGTATAAAATGAAAAAAATGAGCATTTTGAAGTATTGATTTTTTATTTGAATTTTGAGTCATTTGATGCAGTTACATTTTGAAAATTAAAAAGCATTTCTGTTAATCCATTTTAATTGTCTAATTAGACTTTTCTAAATGAATTCTGCTACACATTTACTAGATGACTATTTGAGAAGGAAATGTCAAATACCATTTTAATTTTAATTAAGTGACAGAAAAAGCAGTGTTGAAAAAGAAAAGGAAAAAGCATTTTGAAGGAATGCTTTTTCATTTTAATTTTGAGTCATTTGATACAGCTTCATTTTGAAAATGAAAAAGCATTTCTGCTTTTGACGTTTATATTTAATTATGCAACAGAATCGCTTCCATACAAAACAGGAACAAAAGGAACGGAACCAAAGAACTCAAGATGAAGATAAATAAAAACAAGAATGAATAAAAACATAGAAAAGGAAAGAAAAAGCTGAGGGAGGGACAGAGCCAGCTCCAGAGGAATTTAGCTGAGGGGCCATTAGTCATTTTGGAGTGTCACAGTAATCACACATTTTCTTTAGTTGTTTTCAAATGCATTTTTTAAACTCTTATAATAGAGACTCAAACTCTGCTCAAACCTTACATAAAAACACAACAAAGGAGAATTCACAAAACATCACTGAGATCATATCTAATTGTAATGAACCGTCTTGCAGAAAACAGTGTGCAGCATCATTTTGTACTGAATATTTTCACCAGGGTCTGTTTTAGTACCATGAACTACAGAAACTGTTTCTTTACAGATAAATGTATTGCGCTGGAATAACTTTGGAGGTGCATTTCCTTAGGTTTATTAACTCCAAGGTCATCTGGATCCGACAAGTGAACCCGAGTGCTGCTGCCGCCCAGTGGTGGACTCAGCAGTTTGGGGGCCCCAGGTGAAAAATAACTCAGGGCCCTCTGCAGCGGTTGAACTACAATAAAAAAAAAAAAGTAAAAAGTAATGGGGTAAAACGTCTTCCAAATCTATTTGGCTATCTGTCAAGGTTTTGTATGAAAAAGTAAAAAAAATAATCAGTGTGGAAGTTATTTTAGAGACATTTTAAGTCTTCAGCTCTGCTCCCCCAGCACTTTGAGGGACCGAAACAGAAGAGTGGAGAGGCAGCGCTGATAAACCTGTCCTCACGGCGTTCGGCTGCGTATGCCTTGCTGTATATGCGTTCAAGTAGATAGTTCAAGCAAAAAAAAAAAGATTTATCACAAACGCTGCTCAGGGACCCCCCCCAAACTCTTAAGTTTGCCATTGTGCAGCCTATACCCGAAAATTGCCAAAAATTAAAATTTGGATAACTTGGTTAGAAAGTAGAAAAACAAAGCGAGAGCATGGAATGCAAATGCATTAATAAAGCAACTGCATCAGCGAGGCAAATGCAGCCTAACGGTGTGACGACAAACATATCAGCTCCGCTTCTCTACTCTGCTGCTGTTTCAGAGTTCCCACCACTACACGGCAGCAGCAGCTGCTTTTGGATTTAACCCTCAAAAATGATCCAGCTCAATACTTTTCTGGAAAAAATGAGACGTTGACAAACTAAAATATATTTTGTAAGGTGGTGAAAAAAAAAGTAAATGTTCCACATAAAATGATGACAAAGCTCTGTAATGTTCATCATAGATACTCTTCAACTTTGACTTCAACTCCTTAAAATTTTGTAGTGCATCCTTAGACTGAATGGATACATCAGAGGACCATTTTAGATGTTTTAGAGATAAATCAAATCAAATCAAACGTTATTTATTTATTTAAAATGAACGGAAGCAGATTGAGCTGGTTTGGACACACAGAGGAGGAACAGTGTTGGGAAGACCAAAAGAGAAATGTTCCCTGGTGGTAAAAGGAGGACATGCAGGTGTTTGCTGTGAGGATGATGGAGAGGAGAGGTGGATGATTCACAGTGGCGTCCCCTAGAGCAGTGGTCCCCAACCTTTTTGACACCGTGGACCGGTACAACGCAAGACACGTTTACCGCGGACCGGTCGGGGGGGGGGGGGGGGGGGGGGGGGGGCAACGCTGCAGCCCAAGACACATTTACCGTGGACCGGGGGTGGTATTTTCTCTTTTGTAATAATAATAATAACAATAATAATAATAATTTTCCCCTTGTCAAGGCAACTTTCTAAAGAAGTTTGTTTTTTGCTCATTTTGGTTGTTTGGATTTAATTTTAGCGGGGTGTATCACCTGATGTTTGGTGTCGCGACTTTGACGTGCGTTAAGTGTGACACATGTAACAGAGAGAATCCGGTCACTTTTCAAAATAAAACGTTTTTGTCGGAAAAAAAACAATAAAATGGAAATTATTTTTTCTTTCTGTGCGTTCCGGTGCCAAAATTTCCCGCGGCCAGGTACCGCTCCGCGGCCCGGTGCCAAGTGTCCCGCGGCCCGGTACCGGTCCGCGGCCCGGTGGTTGGGGACCACTGCCCTAGAGAAAGCAGCTGATAGACAAAAAAAAACGTTATTCTTTACTCTTTCGCAGCAAGAGGGGTATGGCAAATAGGGGTAAAATGCTTTTTCTTACAGCCTCTCTAAAATAAGTTTTAGTGCAGTAAAAAAACGTAACCCTGATCCCCACACAAATAAGATTAAATAAAAGAAGCAATTTGCAATCAATTATCATTAAAATTTAGCAGTGGGGGTGCTTCAACCCAAAACTAATCTAAAGCTCAGTTTGGTCTCAATAAATACCTAAAAAAAAAGTGTTCTCTTGATTTAGGACAAAACTTATAAACGTTACTATTTTAAGATTCAGAGCCAAAAAAACGTTTCACAGAGCGAAACAAGTAAACTACAAACTGCATGTTTATGAATGCATTCTGAAAGTAAATGGTATATTTCTCGCTTGAAATGTCATCAAAATAAAGATTAGTCTTCAAAATATCTTGTTCTGTGGGATTTTCCACCAAAAAATGAACAAGCATCTGCCATAGTTTTTGTTCACAGCACGCAAAATCTCAAAAGTCACGTGATCCTGAGAAGGCTCATAGAAAATGAATGGGAAAATGAAACGTATCCATCTCACAATTTAGGGGGTCGTTATTGTAGAAGTACTACATTTTTCCATGTGGACAAACGTAGCTACTGCACGCTTGGGGACGAGACTGGGTTGTTTAAGAAGTAAAATACTACATATGTATGAAATGGAGGAAAAAAATCTGTTTTCATAAAAAGGCTGACATTATTTTGCTTATTGACTCTCAGCTTTTTTATGAACACTTTGCATGTTTAAATTGTACAAATTGTCACAAATTGGGTGGCCTTTTCATGTAATTTATAAAATTAACCTAAATTATATTGTTAATAAAAAAACGTTTCTATAACTGAACTAAAATGAAGACAATAAATTCTCTTGGCATGTGAATAACTGTTTTCATCAAAATCCTTTCAGAAGCAGTTTGTTTTTGCAATAGTTCATGACTGCACAGTTTGTGTGAAAACATGTTTGATTAAGTTTGATGACATCCTCCATCCATCTCTTTTATAGACTTGGTTAATCCTGTATTGGGGTTAAAAGGATGCCTAACCAGCTACTGGACAAAGGACAGGTACAGTCTGGATGGTTTGGCAGTCCATCAGAAAGCGGAACTTTGTCCCATTTAGAAATTTGTCCTTTGACCTTTGCTGTTACTCAACTTTTTATTCGTTAAAGAGCAAGTGTGCACTTCTGATTCAACCCTCTGCTCATTAATACAGATCTTTTATTTCTAAGGACTCCATAAAACTAAACCTGAATAACCAGAAATGCTAACATGTGTCACAAAAAAGAAAAAAGTTTGAAGAGGAAAGACAAGCTGCTTTATATGAAGATGCAGATAACTTTTGTCCTTTTCAGAACCGGTAAAATGTTATCTTACTTGACCTTTTGACTGAGAAAGGAAGTGGTTTGTCTTTTTTTTTTTTTGCTGCTCTTTTCAAGGAAGTGGGTTCACAAACCTTAAATCAAAGAGATCAATGATTTGCCATAAGAATAGGGATTAGAAGATTTTGTTACAGCAGTTTTCAGTTATCAGTGTTCTTTGATTGAACCTTTCATCAGACTACAGTCAATTACTCCTTTACAATTACAATTTACTCCTCTCTCTATGAAGTTTTTTTTGCAAAGTTTTTTCGTGCAAATTATTTTTGGTTTTCATATTACTTCCTGCTACATTTTAACTATAGTGAATATAGTTTCAACAGTTAAACTAAAATTTTTATGGTCTCAAAATCTGTTTTACTTTCAATTTAGAATCTCTATCTTTCATCAGGATTTTCTGCTGATGATGAACTGGGGAGGTCAAACTCAGGTCACTCTCTTTCTTCCTGTCAGCCAAAAAAATCCCCCCAAAAAAACGAAGTATAGCGAAAATCTGTCTGGTCAAAGTGTTCACACCATCACCTCCAACAGCCTTGCTTAAAGGACTCACTGCAGATAAATATAAATATTTTTGGTTTCAGGAAAAGTCTGAGAAAAGCTTAAGGAGAGTCGACAGACTGAACTGTGCAGAAATGACATCTGTGATCGGACTGTTGCTGATGCTGATCACAGTCACTGATGGTGAGTTGATCATCTCATTCTTTTCTTTATTTCCATTATTAGATAACGCGTTATTAATAAGATTCAGTGAAAAATATTTGACAAATTGATGAACTTTTTTTTTATTTAAACCACGTGTTTCCAGTCTCTTTAGGAATCTTTCTTGACTCAAACAACAAAACTCATAAAATCCAAATCAATGGTTTGCAAAATCAACAAATGTATGTGCAATGTCATTACTTCTGATTTATGACTATCTTTAATTTAAAAAACTAATAAATGATTCCCTCAACAGAAATCAAAATCATTTATTGTCATTACAATTGTAAATTGTAAGGAGATTTGAGGAGCTCAAAGCAGACAGAGGATGTCAGTTGTTCAAAAACGAGGTAGACAGTGTGCAAATATATAGATGTACAGAGATGCAATTGTGGTTAAATAGAAACAGGTAAAGGTAATGTATATAAAAAATGAAATAGAATAAAGAAAAAAAAATTGGTTTTGCAGGGCGCTTCAAACTAGAGGAGTTCTCAGTTCCACTCCACTCCAATGAGTGAAGTGTAGTGAAAAGGTTTTTTTTTTTAACATGTTCTTGTGGCACATTTCTGATGATGGGGGCATGTATAAAGAAAGAAAATTAAGATTAGGATTGCATTTTTCAGTCTCAGTCTGTCTATTTCCTAGAAAACGACACAGGTGAACAGCATGATCATAATTATAAGACCACTTTTACAATAGATACCATCTGCTGTCCTGCAGATGTTCCACAGACCTTTCCTTGGTTAATCTAGATATTTGGTTTTATATAGAACTGTCCTGTGATCTTTTTTTTCTGACTTCCAGGTGTGGTGACCCACTGTGATGGCAGACAGAGTTCAGTTCAGTGTTATGGAGCTTTGGGAGGAGCTGTTTCTCTCCAACTGATGCACAACTTCTCACAAATGAACAAAAACGATGAAGCGACTGATATCAAGTACTTGGTTACAATACATAAAGGAAAAGATAAAAAATATTCAAATGAAATGCAGAACAGATCTTCATTTTTTCCCAGTAATGGGACAGTTTTGATCCCCAATCTGAGCAGTACTGACAGTGATGAATACACACTTACAATCTACAACTCAGACGGACTTCAATTGTCAATCCAGACCATAAACTTGTTTGTACAAGGTAAATGTTTTTGTCACTTTTAAAACATATACAAACATTAGTCTCATTATCCAGTCAACAGGGTCAAGAGGGCAGCAGCCAAAGCAAAGATGTTCACAGCCTCCAGACTAACTAAAGTCACAGCTATAGTCAAGGAGCCCCTATGTGCCCCATGTGTGTATACCTTTGTGACTTTGTATGGTGGTAGGGGACAGTGCCTCTGGAGTGGAACATCAGAGAAGGTTCTTCTTTTACAAAATAAGCTTCAGGAAAAGCAATCTACAGGGTACTGAGAGGGGAGAATTAAGGCAGTAGTTGAACCTCTGACTGTGAAAGAAAAAGTCTACTTTTTTGTCATAGTCTTTGATGAAATGAACAATATGCCACCAATTCATGTATGTCGCTAATTTGTAACATACCATTAAATCACGTATTGCACTCAATTTAACATCACCATAAAGCCAAAATAACATTGGAGAATATGCTTTTATGGACTTGAAAATAATTCAGGCATGACAGAGATACAGTTATTTAGCAGCTTGGATCTTCATCAGAAAGATTGTGAATAAAGGTGTGTGTTCTTCTCAGCTCCTGTGTCCTCCGTCTCGCTGGTCTCTGAGTGTTTGTCTCAGGGAGAGATGAAGGTGTCCTGCTCCTCTGAGGGAGGGGACAGTCCTCAGTACAGGTGGACTCTGAATGGAAAGTCACTGACAGAAGCTGAGCTGCTTTCTGGAAACAAGCAGACAAACATCATCACTTTGAAACAACACGTCTCAGGACGTCTGGTCTGCTCCTCCTGGAACCACGTCAGTTCTGCTTCTAAAGAGACAAACATCAATAACTGTGGTGAGTTAGAGGAATAAAAACTTTGAAAAGTTGTGATACTCTGTACATCATATACTTTGTTTTCTCACAGGTTTCATTTACATAAACTGCACCTTTAATGGGACAAAGATATCAAAGTGGGTGTTTCAGGAAAATAACACTCTGTGTGTTGAACCAACAACATCACCAACAGAGGCACAAAGCACTGTGGGTAAGGAGTCAGAGGACCATTATTCTCCATCCTTCACACATTTGTTAACCAATAAGTAAATGCAGAGCAGCTTGAAGGTCAAACTGAATAAAATTCTTCCCAATGAAAATATAATTTAGACTTTATTAAAACAGTAAACAATATTTATTAGTCCTCTGTAATGATGGTGTCCAGACTGCATGGTAGAGTAGTGGTTAGCATCCTTGCTTCATGGTGAGAAGGCTCTGGTTAAAATTCCGGGAGTGAATTTTCTGTGTGGAGTTTGCATGTTTACCTCGAGTGGGTTTTTTGCAGCCACTCTGGATCCTCACACGGTCCAAAAAATATGCTTCATGGGTTAACTGGGGACTCTGAGTTGTCTTTTGGTGTGAGCTAACTGGTTTGTGTTGCACACATAAATCTAGTCTTCCTCAATGCAGAATACTAAAAGTAGAATCTCTTTTACATTTTAAATACTTTTTCTTGGTCGTTGATCTAACATATTGTGTCGTCTTTGTGTCTCTAGTTCACACAGATATGTCCGTGCTGAGATGCAGTCTGATGTTTCTGTTTTCTGTTGTTTCCTTTGTTGGAATCGGCGTCTATTTCAAGTGGAAGAAGATCAAATCTGGGAAAGCTGAACAGTTTGCTGCAAGACACAGAAGAAAGTTTTCAGAGCGTTTCTATGAAAATGAACAAACGCTGTACAGCAACATTCAACCAAAATCACGGAAACATTTCAGGGGAGGAGCTTGATTTGTACGGATCATTTTGATGAAAACATATAGCGTTTTCCAAACTGATTGCATGATGTGGATGAAATGACATTGACTGTACATAAGATGCAAGCAAAGACAGGCAGATCAGTCTATAGACTCCTTGATGTAAAACTTGAGATGAAAAAAAACTTTTTTAAACTTCTTATCTTTCTTTTCTATGATATTCTGAACAACTGGCCAAAACTAACAATAAAATGTTTGACTTTTAAATGATGTGTGATGTTATTTCCTCTTTTGAGATTCTGAGTATTTAATTTCCTATACCTATAGTTAGTTAGATGGAAAGCTAAAGTTTTATTTCTGGAGCTTTGTAGACACTGCACCTGACAATGCAAATGCAGAGATGGAAATAAGTTACTGGAAGTCTTGTCAAACTGCAGTTTGTATCAGGACTTAATCTTTGAAATGCTTAATTCACACTGGATTTTTTGGTCACCCCTGGAAGTGAATCCAGGTTTCCTGTGCACCAGTCCTAACACCCAGCCAACTGAGCCATCCAGCTGCAAGGTACTTGTCAGAAGTAAGAGCTCTGTCTCCCCCTCTGGTCTCGACAGGAGCCGGCCCCAGAGTTTTAGCCACATTACAGGTCTCAGCACACACTTTCTGGATGCTGCAGAACATACAGTCAGGACCATAAATATTTGGACAGAGACACATTTTTTTCTAATTTAATTTCTGAACATTACCACAGTGAATTTTAAATAAAACAACTCAGATGTGCAGACTTTCAGCTTTTATTCCATGGGTTGAACAAAAAGATTGCATAAAAATGTGAAAAACTAAAGCATTTTATAAACACAATCGCTTCATTTCATGGGCTCATAAGTAATTGGACAAATGAAACAACACAAAACAAAATGGTCATGACTAATATTTGGTTGAAAACCCTTTGTTGGCAATGACAGCCTGAAGTCTTGAACTCATGGACATCACCAGATGCTGGGTTTTCTCCTTCTAAATGCTCTGCCATGCCTTTACTGCAGCAGCTTTCAGTTGCTGTTTGTTTGTGGGCCTTTCTGTCTGAAGTTTAGTCTTCAAGTGAAATGCATGCTCAATTGGGTTAAGATCAGGTGACTGACTTGGCAATTCAAGAATATTCCACTTCTGTGCTTTAATACACTCCTGAGTTGCTTTGGCTGTATGTTTTCTGTATGTTTTGGGTCGCTCTCCATCTGTATTATGAAACGCCGCCCAATCCATTTGGCTGCATTCACCTGGATCTGAGCACCTCAGAATTCATTGGGCTGCTTCTGTCCTGTGTCACGTCATCAATAAACACTAATGTCCCAGTGCCACTAGCAGCCATGCACGCCCAGGCCATCACACTGCCTCCACAGTGTTTTACTGATGATGTAGTGTGCTTTGGATCATGAGCTTCTCCACGCCTTCTCCATACTTTTCTCTTGCCATCATTCTGGTAGAGGTTAATTTTGGTTTCATCTGTCCAAAGAATGTTTTTCCAGAACTGTGCTGGCTTTTTTAGATGCTTTTTAGCAAAGTCCAATCTAGCCTTCCTATTCTTGAGGCTTATGAGTGGCTTGCATCTTGCAGTGTACCCTCTGTATCTACTTTCATGCAGTTTTCTTTTTATGGTAGACTTGAATATTGATACGCCTACATCCTGGAGAGTGTTGTTCACTTGGTTGGCTGTTGTGAATGGGTTCCTCTTCACTATGGAAATGATTCTGTGATCATCCACCACTGTTGTCTTCTGTGGACGTCCAGGTCTTTTACCGTTGCTGAGTTCACCAGTGCTTTCTTTCTTTCTCAGGATGTATCACACTGTTGATTTTGCCCCTCTTAATGCTGTAGCAATTTCTTGCATGTTTCTTTTCTTTTCTGTATTTATAGCTTAATGATGGCTCCTTTCACCTGCATGGAGAGCTCCTTTGACCGCATGTTGTCTGTTCACAGCAAAATCTTCCAAATGCAAGCACGAGTCCTCAAATCAACTCCAGGCCTTTTATCTGCTTCACTCATAATGACATAACAAAGGAATTGCCTACACCTGCCCATGCAATGGCATCTGAGTTGTTTTATTCAAAATTCACTGTGGTAATGTACAGAAACAAAATTAAAAAGAATGTGTCTCTGTCCAAATATTTATGGTCCTGACTGTATGTGGACATTTTTGGAGCCAACATGTATCTTGGTAACATTTGAGTGTCTGGACCAGCCCCGGCTCTTTTTAACTAACACTTACACCTGGCAGTAATGATTAGAAACCTTCAGCAACTTCTTGTTTGCTTTATGATTCTACCCCCCCCCTTCAATTATCATTCTTCTATTTTCTTATCCCGCCCTTCTTTTGTGCTCCCCAAACCATTCCTCTCTTCTTCCTTCCATCCGGTCCAACAAAAAACATATACAAATATAACCAAAATAAACTAAATTGAAGTCAAATCGTGAGTCGTATGAATGCTGAGGTCAAGAGGGGGGCTGAGCAGCAATGCCAGCCTTTCACAAAGCTGCAGTTTTACACTCTGTAGAAGTGAATATGTTTTGGTAGAGCCAAGGACAGCAACCTCTGCTCATGAGGGGAGTCTGATTAGATTAAATTATTTTAGGCGCCAACAGGTAGTTTGTTCTAACAACTGAGTCGTTGATTGGTCTTGCAGAATTCGAGAGACATTTTGCTCCAAAAAGTTGGCATTTAGACCAGTCTTCCTTCAATTCGGGCAGAAACACACTCCAAGTTGGCATCCATCTTCTGTATAAATTCAAGGGTCGCGAGCACCCTGCTTAAGTGGGCAAGGCAAGCACAGTGCTTTTGATCCACTAAGAATCTTCCCACAGAGCTTGGGGAGATCTCCTCTCTCCGTCTTCCGCTCCTACACTGTAAAAAAAGTCAGTAAAATTTACAGTACAATTTTGTAAAATACCAACATAATTTTACTGTAATTGAGAAAAAAACAAAATTGTGTATTTTTTACGTGCATTTGTAGCATTTAAAAAAAGTAAATATCCTTGTTATTTTAACAATAAAAACATGTTAAATATGTAGATATTTCCTTGTAAAATATACGGGTCACCATAAAATAAACACTGTTGATTTGTCATTTGGAAAACAATATAATCTCATGCCACCAACAGCATAAATATGTGAAAAATACATTTGTCCTTTGTTAAGAAAAAACATTACTGTGTGTAAATGTTTTTCGTTGCTAATGTATTTTTTGTTTTCGTGAGACCACACTTTTATAAGTATATTAGTGATTAGTTGTTAATACATTTTTTTAATCATTGTCTTTATACACTAAACATTTACCTATACCTCTGCATTTGGGCAAAACCAATTCCCAATTACCTAGTTTACTGGGGCAGGCTAAGCCCCTTCTTTAATTTTTTTGTTTTGTTTTAAGTCAGTGTTTAGATTTTATTAAAGCTCAGTCAAAACTAAGCATTTTTTGTTGGTGGTGGATTTTGGATGAACCCAACAAAGTTTCCCATTTCCCTTTGTCCTGCCAATGTTCCTTTTTTTTGTTTTTTTGTTTTTGTTTTTGAGGGTAGCGGAGTAATCTACAGGAAATGTGCCTGGAATAGTCAGCTCATTAGGATCCCCTAATAAGGAACTGAAATGCTTTTAGCAGGAGGAAAGTGTTAGATAAACAGGGTGGACGGCTGTTGCACTACATAGATTTTCACAAATAGTAATTTTTGCACTTTAAACAAGATAAATAGGCACTGATTTGCTATAAAATCTAAAAATTCATGACTGTAACTTGCTTTAAACCAAAGTCCCCTTTGTTGCCTGGGGTTAGAGGCTCCTCTCATGGACCCGATCAAGTCCATCCTGAAAAAACGATGCGGGAATACTCTCCAGTGGCCCCTCTACCTGCAGGATTCAATTCAATTCAATTGAATTTTTATTTGTGTAGCCCAAAATCACAACAACAGTCGTCTCGATGGGCTTAAATAGTAAAATAAACTAACGAACTGACTAAGCTATACTGGCATCCCTGCCCTTAGACCCCCCTTCGCGGTAAGGAAAAACTCCTAAAAAACCGGATTCCGGAAAAAACGAAGAAACCTCAGGGGTGCCCGCATGAAGAAGGGATAAAAAGGAGAGCTCAAAAGGGGCCGGGCAATGTAGTTTGGGTGGCAGTTGGATGCGGGTGCCTCAGCGGCCCAAACCCCGGTCATGGAGCTTGACTTTAGGGCCATGGAATGTCACCTCTATGGACGGGAAGGAACATGAGTTTGTGCAAGTGGACCAATTTTTCAACCTCCACTGTCTCTGTTGCTGTTAGGAGCTGTGGTCGCAAAGACTCTGGGGCCGCTTGTGGTGGCAACCTCCGAACCTGGTGGTGGACACCAAAAGTAAGGGATGAGAAGTAAGGGATGCCGGCAGTCTAAGCGAGCTGTGGCCTGGGCTTTTGCGTCCTCAACAGCCGGGGCCACAGCTTTTGCCCTTTATCTGATCTGTCCGGTGGAACAGGTCAGATAAAGGGCAAAAAGCTCTTTATTGGTGAGAAAGGGCTGCCCTTTATCACTGGTTCTGTTCATAGTCTTTATGGACAGAATTTTCAGGCGTAGCCAGGGCCAGAAGGCGATCTAGTTCAGGGACCACAGGATTTCTTCTCTGCTCTTTGCAGATGATGTTGTCCTGTTGGGTTCATCAAGACAGGACCTTCAGGATGCATTGGAGCGGTTTGCAGCAGAGTGTGAAGCAGCTAGGATGAGGTTCTCAGACATAGTGGTGCTAAGTCTGAGACCGCTTTACAGCTAAATCTGGGGCCATGGTTCTTGATCGGCGAAAGGTAGTTTGCCCTCTCTGGATGGGTGGAGTGCTTCTGCCCCAGGTGGAGTAGTTTAAATATCTTGATGTCTTGTTCACGAGTAAGGGAGGATCGGAGCGTGAGATCGATAGGCAGAATGAAGTGGCATCCGCCGTTAAGCAGTCAGTATACTGATTCGTTGTGGTGAAGACTGAGCTAAGCCAGAAAACAAAGTTCTTAAATTAACAGTCAATCTTCATTCCTATACTCATCTACATGATCATGAGCTCTGGGACATGACCAAAAGAACAAGGTTCTGAATACAAGCAGCTGAAATGAGCTTCCTCCGCAGGGTGGCTGGGCACTTCCTTAGAGATGGGGTGAGAAGCTTGGTCACCCAGAGATCTTGGAGTAGAGTCGCTGCTCCTCCACATCAAGAGGAGCCAATTGAGGTGGCTCAGGCATCTGGTCTGGATACCTTCCAGACACCTTCCTATGGAGGTTTTCCAGGCATGGGCAGAGGCCCCAGGGAAGACCCAGAACGCAATGGAGAGACTATGTCTCTCAATTGGAATGGGAACGCCGTGTGGTCCCCCTCTACGAGCTGGAAGAAGTGGCTGGGGAGAGGGAAGTCTGAGCATCTTTGCTTAGACTGCTGCCTCTGCAACCTGGTCCCCAGATGAGCAGAAGATTGATGGATAGATGGGTGGGTGGATCAGAATTGGCCAAAAAAATGCAGATTTCGAGTTAATTTTTAGTCATAAAGATGTGGCTGTTAACTAGTTCTCATTAAACATGTTTACCTAAAATAAACACGGCCTGTCTGAATAACATGATTTGGCATTTTTATATAAAAAAAGGAAATTAATAAAAAGGATAAAAACAAACAAGCAAACAAAAATCCTATATTGAACAGAACTGTTTCTTTAATGTAGTGTAACATTAATTTGTCGTTACAAATGGCAATTATTAATAGTTACTTTATCTTTGCTCTAAATAACATTTGGCATTTTTCATTAAACATAGAAATGAATGCAGAGAGTAAAAACAAACAAACAAAAAACAATTGTAATTTTCAAAAACAGTTCTTTTACTGTAGTGAAATATTAATATGTCACTTTTGCTTATTTAAATGCAATATTTCCTTTGTTTTTTACATATGGGATCGATTAGTCGTTACCTTAACTTAGGAATTACAATGCAACATTCCCTCCAGAAAACGGGGTTAGTGTCTAATTTCAAATTTTAGGCGCCTCAGCTCCCCCTATCGCTGTGCAGCTTAGTTTGCTTCTGCTTGCTGATTGGACCAACAAGAGCGCACAGTCCGCCCTCCTGCTGGAACTTTCCATACGTGATTGACAGCCACACCAGAAGAGATCTGCGTGCGGTAAGTTTTTCTGTTCCTTCCAAACTCTATAAAACGCTAATATTATGATATTTTGCTGAGGTTAATCTGATGTGTTTGTTTTTCTAATGCTGTGGACTGACGCTACTTTAGCTAATAGATACGATGCTAACAGGTTTGTGATCGTTTATGTGTACTGTTCTGCTGCAGACCGTCGATGTTAGCTTAACATGCAGTCATGCTGTAAATGTGGCGCTAACATTTGTTTCAGCCTCACAGACAGAAGCTTCGTAGAAAACTCCACAGATATGTGGGATTTATGACACGTTCTTCTTTTAGCTGAGAAAATTGTAATGATATTCTGTAATAGTATTTATGAGTTTTTTTTTTTTTTTTTTTGGTAGTAGAGGTGAAGTTCATATGCATTAGTGCTGAGAAAAGTTATATTTTTAAATATTGGGCTCTGAGAGTTGTCAAATGACTGAGATTTTATAGAAAAGTCTAAAATCTACATATTTTCATTTTTTATTTGACTGACTAAATTAAGATGTATTTTGTATTTTTTCTGTTTAGAGCTTTTACTTTGAAGGGTTGTTATCCAGGACACACCAAGAATTTATAGAAAATTCAGGAAGTTAGCACAGGGGAATGTTCTGACAATAAATATGTCAATTTCTCTTGAACAATTTTGTCTTTGTACAGTTCTGCATGTTATTAATTGTTAATTTTTTCTCTCTTGTTTTGGCTTTTCAGGTGCAGTTATTGGGCCTTTCCTGAAGGACTCTAGTTGGTAAATATGATTACATGTCAGTTTTGCAGTTGAATATTAGCAACATTAAGGGGATTTGCATTGTATTGTAATGTTCACAGAAATTAACCTAATAGTGTTTTTTTTAAGCGCCATGGCCCAAACTGTAAGCGAACATGTACTACTTATGCTGCTTTTAAGGCCCATTTTTATCAGGTTCACAGTTTGCCCACCCTAAAGCTAATTCTTCTTGTGTTGGCATAGATTTAAAATGGGTTTTTGACCTGTGTCAACTTCATACTGTCAAAGAGCTTGTAATTTTAAAGACCTCATAAGGGAGGGTTGCTTTGTATCATGTCCAGTGACTGGTTTTAAAAACACATTTAATGTGATGTATTTACTGCTTATGTCCAGGAAAAATAGAATATTTACAATGATTGGAAAATATGTGTGTAGTGTTCATCAAAACAGTTACTAAGCTCTCTGATGTCATTTATGCAGTGATCTGCTGCTGCCCGACTTGGATGAAAAGGAAGATGCAATGTTTTGCCATGTGGATGACGTCTGCCTTCCAGAAGAAGTAAAGACAGATGACGTGAAATTGACTCCTAATTGTTGTAGTATGCGGTAAGTAATCAATTTAAATTTTTTTATACTGGCAGGTGCAAATAATTGATGATGGTAAAACAGATCTGTGACTCAGTTGTCAAGTCATGACTTCTTATTACGTGTGTGTATATTTTTCACTAGTTGTATCTCCAATCTGTTTGATCAACCTGTGAATAGAGATAAACCAATATGCAGTTTTAGTAGGGAAACTCACAAAATGTATATAGAAATACATAGGTCGTATTTTTCTTGAGAAGTAATTCCTTCCATTAAAGTCTCAATAAAATGGCTTTTCTGTTTGCTTTTAATAAAATAACTTAAGGCTTTGTGGTTTATTAAGACATATGTTCTGCAGAGAAGCTGTAGCTCATTAGAAATTTGCTTCTGAGTTGAGGCTGAAACTGTTTGCATGAAAGTTAGCCTTTCACTAATTTCCCTCAACCCTTTGTTTAAACTATAAGCCAAAACTAACATTAGTTTAGCAAAAAATGGTGAACAACATTGGAGCAATGCAGCCGTACAGTTTTGATCCAAATAACAGCTGAGATGAGAAAAATGAAGACCAACATGGATCTTTTTGTCTGCAAGTGGAGGATTCAGAATTTGAGTGGAAGACTTTTACCCACCCATCGCTTTTTCAAACACCGGGTTTTTATCTGCTCCTCATCCAACACAATTTGAATAAATAAATACTCAGAAGCCAAAATTTAATCTTAAACTATTTTATATATATTCTTCATCATGAGAAAAAGGCTACAAGAACCTGTTAAAAACACCAAAAAAGGGGGGTCTTGAAAGACCCACTCCATTGGAAAATCTTGTTCTTGCTCCTTCGTGGAGCAGTTTAAAAAAGCTTGTGTTTGTGACACAGCAACTGCGATGGGCGAGCCAAAGTCTCCCTGCTCTGATAAAATTTCATCTGGCTCAAAACTGTACCAATGGATAGCTCCAATATTGTTTCCACTTTTTTTTTGCTATGCTAATGTTAGCTTGTGGTTTTGAGGAGCTGTAAGCTAGCGAGAGGCAGTTTAAACAAAGGAATGCTTGGATACACTATATCAGTGTATCCAAACCTAAAAGTATTTGCTAACCCACCCAGAATCCAGAATCAGGTATCTGAATCACTTGGTCTGGCCACAGGTGTATTAAATCAAGCCTTGGGTTTTTAAAATTACATAAACCTAACCTTTTTTTTCTACTCTTCCTCATTTTTAGGGCATTCCTGCCTTTCTGCAGGAAAGTTCATGCTATGTCTGGATGGAAACCTTGTGCAGGCCAGCATTGCTTCCCACATTTCTCTGCTATGCATGATCTTCTTCGCAAACTACTAGAGCTTCAACATCCACTATCCACCGGAGCTGACATCAACTTTGGAGTTTTTACAGAGGTTTGTCTTTTTAACTTCAAGTTATAATTTTACAGATTTTGATTGCTCTAGAACAGGGGTGCTTACACTTTGTCAGCATACGAGTTACGTTTGACACTACAAGCTCCAAAAGATCTATATATATAAAATTAAAATTATCATTTATGTGCTTAAAGACACATACTAATCGTGAAAATCAGATTTAAAATTGAATGGATACATTTAGATTAACATGTAAGATAACAACATGATAAAAAGTTTCCAGCAATTTCCCTTTGACAACTTGTTGAATCGTATCATGTCAGCGGCTCCGCTCGGCTTCTGTGTGCGTTCTGTTCTAGTTTTTTTTTCTTCCTTTTTTGAGTGACTGACCCCAGGCCTGTCTAGATTAATAGGGCGCATTAACAGCTACATCTACGGTTAGGAGTCTGACACTGAACATTCACACCTTTCTTAAGACGGGGAAAAGAAAAACTCTGCATCTGGTGCTCATTTTTTTACTTTTAACTTTGAGACAAGCATATGCTATTGGTAGGATCAACCAGGTGTCCCCCAGAAGCCAGACCGTATGGGAAGGCAGTGGGGGGGGGTCACTGTCGCTCACTCAGGCTTTGTAATGGGTGGCGGGGCTGGCGGCGAGAAGTGGTGGCGACAGAGTACACGCCGTGCAGCCCAGCATGGGCCCCGGTCCTTGGGCAGGGCGTGAGAAGCACATGCTTCTGGACGACGGTGCTGCCTGAGCGGGCTCGGATCCCTTGGGCAGGAACTGCGGACTTCCCAGCAGTCGCCATGACAGGACGGCTTGATCAAACAGGCATCTCTGTCTCGCTTCCAATTAAGGATGAATAAACACTCCTGCGGGTCGTACTGACCCTCTGCTGAGACCTGTCACACAGCTGGGCTAATAGAGGCTCTCTCCCATGTCAGCCACAATTTGCCAGTCGATCACACATCTGGCACTCTGTAGTTGAACACGCATGTGCAGTGACATGTATCAGAGGATGTTTAACTGGCTATTGTTCATGTCAATCAAGTGACATCATGGTGAGGAGGATTATTCCCTGACGGCAATGTTTTAAATGTAATATATTTGTATTTTTTTGAGTATTTAGTTTTGATGTCCCGCGGTTTATTGGGTAACACGATTGACGTAATGAGCACCCCTGCTCTAGAATACTGGAACCGCAAACTTAATATTTATCTAAAGTGAGCCCTTTCATCGAGTGTGTATTAGTAATGACTTGCACATTACTTTCTAACTTTGACCCTTTTTTTTCCTCTCTTTCTGAAGATGCTTTTCTCCATCAACCCAGAGAGAGGGACCAGAGTGGACAAGGAGGGCAAATCTCGTCTCATCTTGAACCCAAGAGTCCTAACCTCAGCAACGGTCAGATTTTGAATGGAGAGGCGTGTAAACACTGTAAGCAACATTGCAAGCAGTTTAGTTTTAAGGTTTCTTTGTTCTTTGTTAATCTTTTGCAAAAAAAAAAGTAATTACATAGTTTTCTGTTTTAGGTGCTTTATTTTTTAATAATGTTTTATTATCTACAAATGATAAACATTTGCTGTGTTTAGAGGCAAAAGGTTGGGTAAAATAAATGTATATAAAGACGTCTTTGTATTGGAGTGATTCTTCACTTTGAATTTCGCTTCACAGTTAGCAGATATTTAGAAACTGGGTTACATTTTCAGTACATTTTGTTTCTTTTTAAGTCTTAGCAAATCTAATGACCAAATGTAATAGACCTCAACAAAAAAGTAAAACGTGCAAATATTTTTTTTATCAGGATTGTTGAGCAATGCTTTAAATTCATCAGTAAGATTAGGAAACACCTAAATTAAAATTTCCAAATTACATTTTATATTCTCTATTTGTAAAAAGTATCTTGGTTTCAAAAAAGTAATTAAACACAAGAGTATGTTACTGTGATTGCATTTTGCATGGAAAAAAAGGAAAATTTTGTTATTTTTACGAAAACAAATTGGCAGCAGTGGTTGCCAGAATAAAAATGTAGAAAATACGGTAAAAATGTAAACAACTTTACAGAACACTGTATAAATTTAATGTCATAATCTTGTAAATACAACAACACATCCCAGACTGTTAAACATCAGGTTGTTGTAATTAAGACATTATTTTATGTAAAACAAATGTTTATTGCCGTAATTTTTACCCATAATATTGGTCAAAATAACCTTAAAATTCAGTATTTTCTATAAAATATGACTGTTAGAATTACAGTATAGACCAGCAAATTTAAAAAAATTATCTGTAGGTTTTATCAGAAAATAATTTTTAAATTACAGCTTATTTACTTAAATTAAAACATTAAAGTATGTAATATTTACGGTGTGCCTGTAAAGTTGTTTACATAGTCGATGTATTTTTTACAAGTTTATTCTGGCAACCACAGCTGCCAGTTTTTTTCTGTAAAAACTACGGAATTTTTTTTACAGTGTAGACAACCCGATAAATCAGAAATCCTCTCATCCCAATTAGGGAAGAATCCAATCATCAGAAATCCAAATAGTTACACATCTTCAATATCTTCCACAGACAGCTGGGAAGTTTAAAATGAAGATTTAGCCTAAATTACTAAAAGGGTTTATACAAATATACACCTTACTGTATGTGTCAGAAGATTCATAACCCCCTTTTGTAACAGAAACATATGTGAAACACAAGAGGCCTTCAGCTCTTATCCATTTGCTCTGCTGTTGGACAGAACAAGTTAGGGGGAAAAAAACCCTCCCACAAAAACGTATCATTTCCTTTTCGTTTTCAGTCAGACGCTTTTATTGTTTCTCCTTTATCACACCTGAGCCTTCTTTCTTTTATGGTCCTGACTGTTCACTTATTGCGAATTTCACTGTGAGAACATTAAAATGTGCGAAAACCTGCATCCGAAAAAATGCATCCGATTCGTATCCGATTTATTTCCACATATGAATGAGGCCTGTATCTGATCTGAGAAAATCAGAATCCATGCGTTTTTTTTCCTGCTTACACATTCATCGGTTATATCTGATCTGTGCCACATGAGAGGGACAAATCGGAATTGGGTCACTTGAACCATGCAGTGTAAATGCGGCCCAAGTTATTAACACAGTTCAGTCAACATTGTTAAATGTAGACTGTTAAGCACAAAGCAAAACTTAACTCTTACAGTTCTTGAACTTAAATAAATGGGTTCTTTGAAAACGGCTTCTCTTGCCTACTTCTTACCGGTGGAAAGTTTTCAGAGGATTTCTATGAAAATGAACAAACACTGTAAAATAACGTTTAACCAAAACCATGGAAACATCCGAGAGGAAAAGCTGGATTTGTCTGGACTACATCAATAAAAATATGTTTTAATGAATTTCCATACATTCAGAGAATTCTGATCTGTTTTTAAACTTTCATGACATCTATGAAATAACAATGACTAAATATTATGCAAGCAAATACAGGAAGATCAGTCTTTAGGTTTAATGCTGTTAAATGTAAAAAATCTTAGCTTTATTTTCTAATTACTAAATCCTATGTAAATATATTTGAAACTTCTACAGACTATTTTAGATGTTATGACTGTAAAGAATGTTGAAGTTTTTCTAAATTCTGAAGATTTTATGAAAGTGCTGAAACAACTCCTAATATGCATTTTCAGTCTTTTTTATCCCCTACTTGGATTTATTCTGATTTGCTTTTGCTTCTTTTGCTTTATCCAAAATAAAAATTATATCGAGAAAACTTAACAGTTTGCACAGAAGAAATCATTTTTTGTAACACACAACTATGACCAAACAAATGCCTGATTTATTTAGTGTTTTAAAAAGTAATAAAGAAACAAAAATAAAAAAAGGTCTTGGTAACAGTTCCAGATGACAAAGTGCAACTTTTTAATTTTAGTCCCTTTCATTTGAGGTAGATGTGTGTCTGTGATAAATGTTTCATGTGGAAACATGTTTGTATATTGTTTTGCTTTTTTATCGTCAGTAAAATTATTTGCTGTGTCATAGTTTCCAGGCGAGACAGACCCAGACGCTAAACCCAGAATGATCACACAGTTGAGTCACTTGGTGAGTGGTTTTAATGTCAATGGAGATGACAAGGTTGTTTCCAGCAGGTTGATGATCCAGACTAGAGCGTGGCTTGTGGCGTGGCGGGAGGTAATACCGCGGCAGCTCGGCTCCGAGGTCCTCTGAGGCAGCAGGTAAGTGGCAGATGACTTCCACACGGGTGACCTTCGTTTTGGTGAATCCTGAGACAAGAAGATACAAGGTAAGTACGAGGCGAGGCATGAGCAGACAGACCAGGCGCAGTCACCATTAGGGGTAACGAACTGGAATCGAATGATGGAGCTGGGTCTCCTTGAGAGCAGCAGGGTTGATGAGGATGAATTTGTCACAGCTGGTGGAGTCAGGAGCAGAGCAGAGGGGGCGGGCCTGACAGAGGCACCATGACATGCTGGAAATGTTTTTAAAAAAAATCCACAAAATAAAGTCTGTATTATGGTTACAACAGAAAATCACATGTCTCAACATGTTATGATCACATGCCTGCACTAACCATTCTTTGTGTTTGTATTAGTGATGTAGTGCTGTCGGCCCCCTGGACCCTTCAGATGCTCCTTTCGATAGGAATCTTGGGGTAAACCTTGACAGGTATTTTAAATTTGTCAAAAAGTCAGCGCTGTAGTCCAGTCTAGTTTTGATCACTTGAGACTAATCGGCAAAGTTAAACCATACCTGCCCCCTCAGGCTCTGGAACAAGACATCCATGCTTTGATCTTCTCCAGACTGGACTACTGAACTCTCTGTAAAGTGGCATTGACCAGTCTCTGCTCTGCCGTTTCTAGCTGGTTCAAAATTCAGCAGCTCACCTGTTAATGGAGCTCACCAGACAGTGTGAGCGTGTACAGTAGCTCCAATATACGCTCTCTTCACCGGCTTCCTGTGTCTTTTAGAATCATTTTTAAGATTTTACTGCTAGCGTTTACATGTTTTTAAATGGTGTGAAACCTCAGTATCCTTCGGGGCTTTTACATCTTTTTCATACACATCGATTCCAAGGATCTTAAGATCAAATGCTTTTAATGGTTCCCAGGACTCGGCTTGTGACTCGTTTCAGGAATACAGAGCCTATTCAGTTGAAAGCTCCTAAACACTGGATTGGTCTCCCCTTATATGTGAGGTCAGCCAGAACCGTCAGTGATTTAAAGACACTTTTAAAAACTCATCTTTTTACTCAGGCTTTTAAATTAGCTTGTTTTACTTGTTTCATCGCATTTATTGTCTAATTAATTTTATTGTTGTTTCTTTATTGTATCATATTGTCTAGTGATTTTATTTACATTTTTATCCTTAGCACTTTAACTGCCTCTGCTTTTCTAAGCCTGATTTATTGATTGATTTGTAACGATATCCAGGCAATATTGTTACACATAAGTACTCTTTCTGCTGCTGGAGTTTGTTTTTCTCAGTGCGGTCTGTGCTGCAAATGTGACTGCTGGGACTGAATCCCTTCCTGTCGAGAATTTCTTTGTGGATCCCAACAACAAACCAGTAAATAGACGGTACGAGAATGATCGATGAAAGAAAGTCAGGAAGTCTTGACAGAATTACTGTTTATCTAGTGTTGGCGCTCTGTAGTGGTAAATAGTCATGCAAACATTCTTCAGTGAAGCTTGAATCTCATGTCTGACAGTCAAAGTTTTTTTCTCCTTTTAACCAAACTGATAGTTCAAAGGAATTTAAATATAAGTTCTTGGTTATTATTTATTATAAGTCCTGTTTTTATTGCCTTAACATGTGATGAAACTACAGGAACAAACACAAAATATAAATGTAACTTAAATTGTCATCGCTCCATGTTTCTAAAACAAACTTAAATGCATCAAGTCTTTTCTCTATCTTTGTAAAAACATTGCACCACCTTCTCTGATTGACTATAAAGTCTTTGAAGTCTTAGTGTTTTATTGGATTTGTGCATCTTGATTTGAAGCGGAAACACAGAGAAACTTTCCTTTTTGGTTTTACACTAGAAGTCCCAAGGAGCAGCCATTTGACTGTTTTACCTATAAAACCCACAGGGCTGCCGATCGGCTGGAAGACTTTTAGCTAATAACCTAAATCAGCTGTGAACAGTTGCTGTACTTATGTAAATTTGGCAGTTATTCTCCAACGCACCATAGGTGGGTCCATGTTACATCACTTCAATGAAACTGGTTTTTCACTTTGTCATGTTAGGGAGAGATCAGCCCTCATGGGTTTTTTCCTTTTCTGAGATTTATTTATAAAAAATAGTAAAAAAAAAAAAGACATTTTACACATATTTGCAAATAATTAAAAAATGTCAGTGAGAACATTTCAGCAACCACTCACAATCCTGGTACTGCCATGGTATCTCTCCTCTGCATGTGTATCAACATCATCAACACATCACTTACAGGCATGTTTATTCTTGCACTGATGCTTGACCTGACACATGGCTCTTATTCCAGGGCTAGGTATGGAGGGTTTTTACCAAAGCAATTGTTCTTTTTGGGCCTTCTTTGCACCCACATGAGAGTTAGCCAACTCTCTTGCAAGCTCCACCAGGATGTCCACTCATCTCTTCTGTGCATACTCGATACAGCACATGTGCATTAAGTGCTGCCATATCAACATGGCAACTGGCCAGTGCCGTGTTTCTGTGTGGACAGTGTTCTACCGCACCATCTGGTCCATCACATCCACTCCACTTTGTGGTGACAGTGTTTGGCTTCCTTTTGGTGGTATTCTCAGTCTGAACCATGCTATGCATGCTGCTGAGAATGTAGACCTGGGGTGTCAAACGCAAAGTCACAGTGGGCCATAATTAAGCAGTGAAGTAAAGTCAAGGGGCAAACTCAATATTTATTGAAAAATTGACTGCAACTGATATGTAATGTTTAACCTTTTCATATAGTGTCTTCTTCTTCTTATGCTATCTTGTTTTGTTAGAGCCACGTTAGCTCTGCGCACAAGACAAGCAGGTCAGTCCTTTATCTTCGTGAACAGATAATCTGCCTCCCACCTGTCTTAAAAGTTAATCTTTCGTTCGGCCATTTTTGTGGAGGGTTAAGTTAATTTGTCCGATGTGATTGATTGATTTTGATTGATTTTATTTATTTAGGCGTCATGCACTAATGTGCCCAGCCCACACAGGCTTATATGACACTGAAAGACAAAATACATAAAACATATAGAAACATGCCCATCACAAAAATTCAATAACCCCCCTAGTCAGAGTCTAACAGAATACAAAGTGTCCATTCTTATTGTCCATGCCTATGACACAAAATTTGCTAACAAAAAATTTAGTTTTTAAAAAGTCAATGTAAAATTTTATCTTCAGATAACCAAAATAAATCAGGACATTTCTTTTCTATTACCTCATACAAACAAAGTCTCTGTTTTCGTACAAAGGACAGCAAAACAAAAAATAGAATTCATCCTCCACCACTTGCAGTTCACAGACCTCACAGTCTTTCCTCCTCAGGAACGCCTTTAAAGCACCCTACTTCCACCTGTAGGGGGAGCACTCCTGCTCTAAGTTGAGCACATAAGGATCTTTGACCTCTTTTTAAGTTGTACATAACATATGGCTCGGCAGAAAATCTGTCCTTCATTTGTAAATAAGTTCGTAATTTTGGTTTTGAAGCGGTTTCATTTTCCATTCTTTTTCATAATAACCAACTAAAGTTTCCTTAACAATATCTATCTTACATTTCAAACAATTAAAAAACACTTTGTGTGACTGGAGCATGGCTGTCAGTGACTGTCAACAGAAAAAAGGAGCTTTTTCTGGTTTTGACTGCACGCCAACTTACTAGCAAAGCAATGTGGGATTTGTTGTATTATCTGTGAAGTATATACAGCGGACGGGCTCGAATGCATATTTGATATGACCTTGCATGCCAATTATAAATACACTGCGGGCCAAATTTGGCCTGCAGGCCTGAGAATGACACATGTGACAGTCTTCTTCCTTTTGGGTGCATACGCAGTCAACGGAGCACCAGTGGTTGAAAACACCTACGAAAAAAGACAAGTTGTTATTTGCATAGCATTTTTACACACAAATTAGAAACACATAAATATAGAGCAACATAATACCTGCAACATACCTAAGTGGCAAATTCATTGCGGCCTGTCTGCCAGCAGATTGAGAAATCTCCCGGCGATTCTTGTTGACTGTGCCGAGGATGGTAGTTTTCCGGTTAAGCGGTCATTGTGCAAGTGACAGCCATGTGAAGAGTTGGTGGTAACATTTCTGCACTTGTCCAGGAATGGTTCCATCAAGCTCATCACAACATTTTCAGACAATCCCTTCCCACTGGGACGACTGGGGTCCTTGCCAAGCTATGGAAGGACATTGCAAATGAGCTTGGATTTCAAGTTACAAACAACCCAAAAACGTGATCACAGAAGTTGCAATGTATTCCAGGAAACAACAGCGAATCTTTGATGAGAAAAGCTGTTCATCAACAGTGATATGTCGACCAGGGTTGTAGGATGTGATGCAGTTGGATCTCCACACACCAGAAATTGCAACAAACTTATCAGTCTTTGCTTGGTCACTGTGGGTGGACCTGTCATTAAAGCGTAGGTGTTGCACGATGTCTTGAACGCGGTTACGGGACATAGTTCCAATGATTTGTGGGTTTGTCAGATTTGCTGACCAGCAGTCATGTAGTAACTTGGTAAGCCCCCGCAAGATGACAATTGCAAATAATGCCATTAGTTCAGGAAAGGGCCATGAACCAATCAACATGCTCTGTTTGCTGTGCATGTTGAATAGTCCATTCTTGAATGCCATGAAGCATGTCAAGAGTGATCAAACAGAGGAAGCTCTGAAGGCGACTTGTCACTCTCCCCCATACAAACAGGCAACCACCCCCACCCCACACTCCCCCGCTCATTCCTCAGGTAATGGCCACATTTACAAATGAAATTATGCTAAATTTAGCCTACAGATTAGCCAGATAGCATCTTCTTGGCTAAACGAGGTCCAGAAAAGTCTGGGACTTCTAGCATTAAAATGTACTTTTGTATTCTGTAAACAATCTCTAACCATTTAGTCCTACCCATAAGTACAAATTTGAATACACTTTATTAGTATGAACGTTTTTCAATTTTACAAATCTTCATCCTAAATAACATATTTGCATTCTTTTACCCCGACATGTAAAAGGAAGGTGAGAACCTTCTTGAATGTGGTTTGGCAAAAATGAAGTTGCAGCACTTGGAGCTCTCCTTACCTCTAAACTCTTTAGTTTGATGGTAGTCCCTGTTTTTGTACAGACTATTGTAAGGTCAATACAGTTACGGCTGCAGATTCTCTTCCACCGGCTCATATCTCCTTTAGCTTAAATCAAACACTTTTTCTATTTCTCCTGTGTCATGCTCAGGCCTCTTTTTAAATGCCTATGCGTGCACAAAAATGTAGTCTGTGTTTATTTTTTATAAAACTATTGCATCACCACCGATATGAAGCTGAAAAACAGGAAAAAAACTCCCTAATTGGTTTAAGATGTACTTTTGTCCTCAGCAAACATTCTGACCATTTTGTTCTATACATATAAACAGTAAAAATTATACAACCCTTTATTCGTCTAAAAATTAAAAAATTCACAATTCATTCTAATAAACGTAATTGCATAATTTTACCCGTAAATATTTGTCTTTAGTCGTAGATTTTATCTTTGTGTTTAAAACAACAGGTCTGTTAGTTCCTTTTTCTCTCTCTATTTCTTTATAAGATGGCTAAAAGTGGAAGCAAAAACTTAGATCACTTCCTTTCTTCCTGTCAGTCTAAAAAAGGGAGTAGAGTGAACCTTCGTCTGGTCAAAGTGTTCACACTGTCACCTCCAACAGCATCACTGAAAGGACTCTCTGCAGATTGTTCAGAGTAAAATCTAAATATTTCTGGTTTCAGGAAAAGTCTGAGAAAAGCTTAAGGAGAGTCGACAGACTGAACTATGCAGAAATGACATCTGTGATCGGACTGTTGCTGATGCTGATCACAGTCACTGATGGTGAGTTGATCATCTCATTCTTGTCTGCTGATCTTTACTCATCTAATTCTGTCCTTTATTGACTTCATTTAGATTTTTTAAGATTTATTATTGGTTATGATTAGTTAAGAAAATACTTTAAAACAGGACACATTTCTTTTATTTTAAAAATCCTGGGTCTGCAGTTTCATCAAGAACCTCTTTTGACCAAATACTAACAATTGTAAAATTGAAGTTAATTTATCAATCCTGAAATAGATAAACATGCATTACTATGTTATGAATTGATATATTTGCTTTATAGATCTTTTTATTTAAATGATTCAGTGAACAAAATCAAAGAGTAACTAGATAATGAGTAACTCTTTAACAGACTTTTTCTCTGTTTATATTTATGTTTAGATTTATGTATAACTGTGTTGTGATCTTACTTTAAATGCTATAATGTGCAATGTTTTGATTTTTCTTTCTTAACTTTCAAATCTTCCAGGTGTGGTGACCCACTGTGATGGCAGACAGAATGGAGCTCAGTGTTATGGAGCTTTGGAAGGAAGTGTTTCTCTGCAGCTGATTGATGACTTCTCACTAATACATAAATACCAGTTGTTAGCTAAAAACATGATTGTACTATCAGGAGGAAAAGATAGAACACTTGTGATTATAATGAAAGACAGATCTTCATTTACTCCCTCTAATGGAACATTCTGGATCCATAACCTGAGCAGGAAGGACAGTGGTGAATATAGACTTAGAACATTTGATTCAAATGGAAAACAGACAGAAAACCACACCCTACAGTTATTAGTTCAAGGTAAATATGTTTTTATCATCTGATATTTTTAGTGATATTTATACAAAAACATCTAACTGTATGTGGACAATCTACACAATAAGTGTCAAAGTTAGTGTTTAGTTTTTCCACATCTCTGCTCTTCATCAGAAAGATTGTGAATAAAGGTGTGTGTTCTTCTCAGCTCCTGTGTCCTCCGTCTCGCTGGTCTCTGAGTGTTTGTCTCAGGGAGAGATGAAGGTGTCCTGCTCCTCTGAGGGAGGGGACAGTCCTCAGTACAGGTGGACTCTGAATGGAAAGTCACTGACAGAAGCTGAGCTGCTTTCTGGAAACAAGCAGACAAACATCATCACTTTGAAACAACACGTCTCAGGACGTCTGGTCTGCTCCTCCTGGAACCACGTCAGTTCTGCTTCTACAGAGATAAACATCAATAACTGTGGTGAGTTAGAGGAATAAAAACTTTGGAAAGTTGTGATACTCTGTACATCATATACTTTGTTTTCTCACAGGTTTCATTTACATAAACTGCACCTTTAATGGGACAAAGATATCAAAGTGGGTGTTTCAGGAAAATAACACTCTGTGTGTTGAGTGTGTTGAACCAACAACAAAGGCACAAAGAATTATGGGTAAGAAGTCAGGGTCACTAACAACCTCTACTTTTAACACAGCCTACAATCAAACTGTGAGTCCAGGCACAGAGTTTTAGTACATTTGTAAGTGAAATATTTCTCTGTTGTGATACTCTGTACATCAAATTTTTTGTTTTCTCACAGGTTGCATTTACATTATCTGTACTTTTGAAGAAGAATCTCATAATTTCAATCATTTTCTTGGTCATGGATCTAACATATTGTTTCGTCTTTGTGTCTCTAGTTCACACAGATCCGTCCGTGCTGAGATGCAGTCTGATGTTTCTGTTTTCTGTTGTTTCCTTTGTTGGAATCGGCGTCTATTTCAAGTGGAAGAAGATCAAATCTGAGAAAGCTGAACAGTTTGCTGCAAGACAGAAGAACTTTTTCTCTGAAAATGAACAAACACTGTAAAGTAACGTTTAACTAAAACCATGGAAACATCCAAGAGGAAAAGCTGGATTTGTCTGGACAATATGAATAAAAACAAGTTTTAATGAATTTCCATACATTCAGAGAATTCTGATCTGTTTTTAAACTTTCATGACATCTATGAAATAACAATGACTGTAAATAGGCAGGCCAATACAGGAAGATCAGTCTTTAGGTTTCTCTCTGTTAAATACAAAGAATCTTCTTAGCTGTATTTTCTTATTACTACATTTTATGTAAACATATTTTTAACTTGTGAAGCATATTTTTTATGTTTTAGAAGATGTTTTAACCGTAAAGAATGTTCACGTTTTTTTTAATTAAGAAGATTTTGTCAGTGCTGAAACAACTCCTAAAAAGTTTTTTGGGTCTTTTTTGTATAGATTATCCTCTACTTAGACATATTCTGACTACGCCTTTGCATTTCTTCTTATTCTTTTCTAAAATAAAAATTATTTGAGAAAACAGAACAGTTTGCATGGAAGAAACCTTTTTTCTTTTATTAAACTTGTCCCGTCCAACAGCTGAACCAACAGCTGACAGCTAAAAGCCTCTTCTGTTGGACATATTTTACTTTTACAATACGGGTTATGAATCTTTTGACACAGGTGTATATTTGAAAAAAAAAAAAAAAACCTTTTGTAATTTAGCCTAAACTTTATTCATCTTACTTGCTGGATGTGTATAATCATTACATTTAGGTTCAGATGTAATTCAAATCTAAAACGGGCAGTGTCTGTCCACATACACATTCAAATGTTATATACATACCCGTTGGCTTCACAAATGTTCACCTACAGACAAGTCCACATGTACACAATACAACTTTTGTTAACACACGCATAGTTATGCATTCAGACCAACACATGTGAAACATTTAATTTAGTCGCACAAACTATTTGTGCAAAGGTGAGATAGCATCTGTGCTCGAGTGATTGTTTATGTTCTTCTGAGGTGGATGACAGAATATAAAAAGAAAGAGGGAGAGAACCCAGTCATCCTCACACCAAGACCGCAGCAGCGGCAGCGGCAGCAGCAGCGGCAGCGGCAGCAGCAGCAGCAGCAGCGGCAGCGGCAGCGGCAGCAGCGGCAGCCAGCGGCAACCACGGTTGGTCCAGGAGAGAGCGAAACAGGGACCAGCCACCCCTGCCCAGGAGGAAGATGCCCAAGAGAGGTGGGTGTCTCCCCCTCTGACCATGTGTGAGTGCGAGTTTTTAAGTTTAGTCATATAAGGTAAAGATATTTGTCTGTGTTAGATGTTTTATGTGGAAACATCTTTGTATATTGTTTGTGCTTTTTTCAAGTCAGTAAAATTGGTTTGTTGTAAACGTTTTTTTAAAGCCAAAAAATAAAGTTTGTATTATGATTTCTAAAACAGAAGATAACAGGTCTCAACAGGTTATGATCACGTCTGCTTTAACCATTCTTTGTATTTGTGGAGATATTGTTACACATAAATACTCTTTCTGCTGCTGGAGTTTCTTTGTTTCAGTGTGGTCTGTGCTGTAAATGTGACTGCTGGGACTAAATCACTTCCTGTTTAGAATCTCTATTGATCCCAACAACAAACCAGTAAATAGGCGCTACCAGAATCCATGAAAGAAAGACAGGAAGTCTTGACAGAATAATTCCTGTATTTGTCTTGTCAGCGTCATCTAGCGGTGAATACTCATGTTCTTCAGTGAAGCATTTATCTCATGTCTGAAAATTCAAAACAGCCAACATTTTCAATTTTCTTAATTAAATAGCAAAATAAGCAAAAATATATCAGAAGAACTGATGATGCTAAATAAAAATGAATAGATTCTGCCAAAGCCTCTATGTGGATTTTTTTATCATGAGTTCCAAGTTTCTAAATTTGCTAAAGTATATCTGCAAAGATTAGAAGTTTTTGAGAGTCAATGCTCCAAAAAAACTACAATGATCGCTTAAACTATATTTCTGACAGTGATGAAAAATGAAATAAAGTTTGAAAATAGTTAATTTTGCACGGACAAGAACAATGGGCAAACTCAACATATTTCATTTTTGAAGAAGCTGCAAAATATGCAAAATTACAGTCAAATGAGCGCACTTGGTCACGTATTCTGCAGACTCATTCACCCTGTACCGACTTGCCTTCTGCTGGTCAGCTACTGATCTATTCGCAAAACAACCCTGCACCAATAACACATACACTACCGGCCAAACACCAAACCTAGCTCAATTGCAAAATCTCTCAAAAACATTACAATGTGCCAGTGTAGCAGCACGAGTGGTTCAGGCGTACTGATAAAAGGGGACTCAATCAAGTAGAGACATGGTTCCAACTTAAAAAATATTTATTATAAATAGTTTAAAACAGGGGCCTTTAAGCTTACACCGGACTCATACATTTCTTATGTGTGTTAAAGTTCTTGCCACCGATCCACATCCGCCATCTTAGCAACAAAACGTGGTGTCTGAGTCATACCAACTCACAACTGGTTAAACTACGCATAAGCGTTACTTGTGCTGCTTTCTGAAGCACTTAATACATCATTACTGTTACATCTCATCTGTGTGCTGATTTAAACCAGCTTACTAATTTATAAATATACAAAATATACAAAAAAATACAAATATATGCAAAATCACAGTCAAAAGAGTGCACTTGTTCACGTATTCTGCAGACTTATTATTATTATTATTATAATGACTTCGCTTCTTCTGCTGCTGGTCAGCTACTGATGTATAGAGCACCTCTGCTGGCGAAAGTGGGTGTTAGCCAAAAACCATCTTTAAACACAGACAGTTTGCGTAGTCATAACAGTAATTTTACAAATTATTTCAGAGCTCAACATAAAATTAGTTGGGGAGCCGAGCGGCTGAAGGCGCGGCTCCCCATGGTGACCATACGAGCCGGAGGGACAGAAAGCTATTTTTAAGTAGAAAATGAAAAAGCATTATGGAGGATTGATTTATAATTTTGTTTTTGAGTCATTAGATGCAGTTACATTGTGAAAAGGAAAAAGCATTTCTGTTATTCCATTTAAATTTTCAAATTATATATTTCTAATTTAATTTTGCCGCCTGTTGCCATCATGGGCTAACCAAACCCATTTTCATGTCAGTGGAACTTCTGGGTGTTTAATTGACAAATTGACCATATGGGTTAGTGGCATAATGAGTCTCTCCTTATGTACAAAGTTGGTGTCAAGATTGTACTAACCCTTAGCTATAGAATTATTTAATAAGCCAATCATTTTTATAACTTCTGTTTCTGTTATCTCTTTTATAATAAATACTGTAGCACTGATCAATGGTAATATCTTCATAATTCAAGTGATAAAACAACTTGGATGTTTCTTTTTCCGAATTAACAAAAAATATGTTTAACTGTGCAGCAACTGTGTTTGGCTCCTTCACCAATTTTCCATCGATGATAAAATGCATCTATTATAATGTATGTTCTGTTTCCCAGTAAGTTTGTTTATTGGTTTCCAAATTTGCCTTTTGCGTGCTCAATGATTCTTTCAAAAACTTGCCTTTGCTTTGAGCAGTATTTGTGTAACTTTGTTTTGTGAATTTAGGAAAGGGAGGTTGTTTTTTCTTTAACTCTGTCTTAACTGAAAAATCAGCATTGATTTTGGTTGCAAAGTAATTACTACAAAAATTATGTCATTTAACGAAATAAAGGGTTCCAGTCCAATTCACGTATTACTAAATCCAGTGGGGGTTACTCTGGCAGATCATTCATAAAAAGGTCTAGGACTGAGATGATTAGTTATAGCTTTACGTTTTTAAATCTCTTTTTTTGTGGTGATACATAATTTAAAGGTTTTTTTATTTCCTCATAAGAATTAGCTTTGGTTGTTGGCTTTCGATACACACAACAGTTAGGAACATTTGTTAAGAGTGAAATGTTAACACCAACACATTCTAATTGAGCCTCTTGAGGTAATTCTGTTTCAGCACATTTAACATAAAATGTCACCTCCTTTACCTCCCTCTAAATCTTTTTTAAAAACATTATATTATCAAAAGTATTCACTCACCTGCCTTGACGCACATGTGAACTGAAGTTCCATCATTCCTAACCAATATTCAATATTCATGTCCACCTTTTGCAGTGATTACAGCCTCAACTCTTCTGGAAAGACTGTCCACAAGGTTGAGGAGTGTGTTTACAGGAAGTTTTGACCATTCTTCCAAAAGCTCATTGGTGAAGTCACATACTATGTTAGTGCAGAAGGCCTGGCTCTCAGTCTCCACTCTAATTCATCCCAAATATGTTCTGTCAGGTTCAGATCAGGACTCTGTGTAGGCCAGTCAAGTTCATCCACACCAGACTCTGTCATCCATGTCTTTATGGAGCTTGCTTTGAGCCCTGGTGTCATGTTGGAAGATGAAGAGGTTTGCTCCAAACTGTTCCCACAAGGTTGGGAACATGAATTGTCCAAACTGTTTTGGTATCCTGAAGCATTCAGAGTTCCTTTCACTGGAACTAAAGGGCCAACCACAAGTCCTGAACAACAACCCCACACCATGATTCCTCCTCTACCAAATATCACACTCTACACAATGCAAAAAGAAATGTACCGTTGTCTTGGCAACCTTCAAACCCAGACTCATCCATCAGATTGCCAGATGTTAAGCGTGACTCATCACTCCAGAGAAGGCGTCTCCAGTACTCCAGTAGTGGCGTGCTTTTATGTTTTTTTTTTTTTTTATGTACATACTTTAACCTGTGAAGCACCTTGTGACTTTTGTCTGTGAAAGGTGCTATACAAATAAAATTTACTTACTTACTTTCTAACTTACTTTACACCACTGCATCCAACGCTTTGCATTGAACTTGGTGATGTGTGGGTTGGATGCAGCTACTCGGGCATGAAAAGCTCCATGAATCTCTCTACATTCTTTACTTGTGCTAATCTGAAGGTCACTTGAAGTTTGGAGCTCTGTCTGTAATGGACTGTGCAGAAAGTTGGTGACTTCTTTGCATCCAGTGACCCCTCTCCATCAGTTTACGTGGTCTACCACTTCATGGCTGAGTTGCTGTTGTTCCAAAACTCTTCCATTTTGTTCTGATAGAGCTGACAGTTAACTGGCAGATTTGTGAGGAAACGTCACCACTGGATTTGTTGCACAAGTGGCATCCTATGACAGTCCCATGCTGGAATTCACTGAGCTCCTGAGAGCGGATCATTCTTTCTCAAACGTTTGTGAAAACAGTCTAAATGTCCGATTGTTTGATTTTATACACCTGTGACCAGACCAAGTGATTAAGACACCTGATTCTGATCCTTTGGATGGGTGAGCTAAACTTTTGGTTATTTAATGTATATTGCTATCTTGCATTGCAAGAAATGAGAGTGATAACCAAATTTCAGAATAACCCATAAAATCAATTTTAGAATCAATTAACAAGGGATCAATTTGTTCTATCTTAGATGCCAGACTTTGTACCTTTAGGTGTCCACCAAGTAAATCAAGAGTTTTAAGTTTTTAAATTTGCTAAATTTTGTCTGCAAATGTTAGAAACTTTTGTATATCAGTACTCCTACAAAACCACAAAATAAGATGATAAATTATTAAAATAGAACCAGAATTCTGTTCACATCTGAGTAATTCTTAAAGCTAAATTAGCTAAAGTAGTTTAGTGGAACAAAAAAAAAAAGAGTTAAAGCTTTTGATGAAAATCTAAAATATAGTTTTTAAAATGTCTTCCACTGGTGTTGCAGAAATTAAGTTGAAATACCAGAGATGCATTTTTAACTAAAGATAATTTTAGATCACGTAAAATTAGACACAGTATACTTAAGTGCGCTTGTCTTTTTCTCCACTTTGGGTGAAACTGAAACTGTTTGCAGCTCTGTGCTAACTCAAAAAAGAATTTATTTTATTTTTTTACTTCTTAATTCATTATTTCCTTTTTTTTTAGGAATATGAAGGAGAGCAGGAAGATGATTGTAATGAAGACATGTGATCTGTGACAGACACGTTATAATTTAAAGTCCTTTAAAACAGTCTAAAAAAGAGGGAAAAACATCTGCTGGTTTCAACACTATCAAGAACATTTCAACATCCCAGAGACCTCATGTTTTGTTTCAGCTGCTGGCCTGAACTTCTGCTTTGACAGTTGAATGTTGAAAAAATGAACAGTTTTTTTGACAAAGATACCAAACAGACATCAGTTCCATCTTTGTGTTCACCAACGCTAAAAACAGCATGAAAAACAGGAAAGAACTTGTGACACAGTAATGACAAAACTTAATGAAATCTGTAGAAAATGAGTCTGTTGTAATCGTCTTTGTCTTTCTAAATTGTTTGTGTTCTGAGTGAAGTTTGTGAGTTTTCTTTGTCTCATAGGGTTAGAAGTGGCTGTTTGGTGAGCTTCCTTCTTTCTTCAAGAAGTCTGGTGGGTCTTTAGTTCCGTTTTCAGCTCTGATTGCTGCAGAAAAATGGAAGCCGTGGTCGGAGTGTTGCTGCTGTTAGTAGGAGTCGCTCAGGGTGAGTCAACATTTTGAAGTTTTATCTGACAGAATCTGTATTTCTCTATCTAAAGTTCAAAAACTGGAGAACGCTTGTGTTTTTTTCCAGCTTAGAATTAGCTGACCAACAAATATAGAACGTTTACTGCGACTGCACAAGTGTGACATAAACTTCAAAAGCCCAAACTCTGAAAAGTGCTTCTGTCACAAACAAAAGAACATACATTTAGACAAAACAGTTGAAAACTGAAATACAGAAACATTTGAAAGGAAGGATTTGCTGTATGTATTTATGCGGTCCCACACTAAATTGAAACAATAAAACTAATCAAGATACTTTTTTTTCAGGTACAGAGACTTTCTGTGATTCTAGACAGGATGAAGCTCAGTGTTATGGAGCTGATGGTGGAACTGTGTTCATACAGCTGATCAACGAAGACACAGAGGCAGACAATAGATTTCAATGGAAGAAGGATGACTTGATATTTCTCAACGTGAACAAAAAATCCATTATATTTAATAGATTAGAGAACAGATCTTCATTTTTTTTCAACAATGGAACATTTATGATTAAAAACCTGAGTAAAAGTGACTCCGGTGAATATAAACTCATACTGTATAACTCAGATGGAAATATTGCAGAAAATCGAATCACCTGGTTAACTGTTAATGGTGAGTTCCCGAATTTTTGCACAACTTGTTTTTAAAGATCTTAAACTGATAATATTGTGAGTGACTGTAAAGTAAAAACATCTCATGGCAGTTTTTATGTTTGACAACAAACAGATGCAGAAACATGATTCATGTTTTACTGGCTTCTAAATTGTATTTTTGCTTCTTTGTGGGTTTATTTTGAGAAAATTATCCCAAATTTGTCATCTTGGCTACAGTGAGCTTGTTTTGAACTTTAATGCTGATTACTTGTCTTCCAAGAACACATATTTCTGTTGCAGTTCTTTATTTGTTTTGTCTTCCAAATAGAAAGGAATCCGCTGTCCATCCTGGCTGTTTTCCTTTCACTTCTGTTCATCTGCTTAATTGCTGGAACTGTTGTCATCTGTGTCTTGAAAAAAAACAAAAACAAAGGTATGAAGCTCACCTTTTCTTTCATTTCTCTCATTTCACTTCTCCATTTTTTTTTAAGTAAATAGAATATAATACTGTTAGATTTTAATTGAGTAGAAATCCCTTAAATGAACAAATAATGACATTTTCTCTGCAATCACAGGTGATCATCAAATAATCTATGCTGAAGTTCAGATGAAGCAGCAGCAGAAGAAGAGGCGCGTCTCTGAAAAGCTAGAAGTGGAGGTGGAGTACAGTCAAGTGAAGTTTGCAGAGCGCCCTCATCAGACTGAGGCTGCAAATTATGAAGCGTAAGCAGATCGTGGTTTCAGATGAAGCTAAGGAAGAGTTCATTAAAGGTCAAATGAACAGAAAGTTTAAATGGCTCATATTTCTTCAGTCAGTGGAAAAGATTCTCTGGACTCCCGTGTTGATTTGTGGTTTTCTGTTGCAGGTTCAAAGGAGATTCAAGTTGAGGAAGATGAAGAGATCTGCAGGATCTTCCTAAAAGATGCACTTTGATCTGTTTGTATGCAGCTGCCCTGATTTTCTTTTCTTTTTCTGTATATTAATGTGGGTTACATTGTGAGAACATGAGAATGTGAGGAAACTGCTGTAATTTCTCTTTTGTTTCTGGTGCTTGAAACAGGCCTCAACATTAGACGTCTTGAAGGCTATCCTATGTTATTTAAAGATTATAATGTTTGTTTTTCATCATTTATCAGTAACACAAAGCATTTAGATATGCTGCAAATTGATTAAAAGAGCCACATTTTACTACTAAAATGGAAAAACAAGTTCTGTATGTGATGAACAAAGGTAAACGTTTGGAGGCTTCTGGATAACAGCTCACATACTCACTAACATATGTTTTAATGATATAGTAAAGAATCCTAGAACCCTACTTTCTAAACATTTGAATAAAAGGATACAAATTTAATAAAAAAATAAGGAGGAGCCTACCTTTTTCTGTCTGGACAAAGTCAGTATAAGTTGTTCCAAACTGAAACTTAACTCAAACTCAGTTTGTTCTCATTAAGAAAATCAACAAAACTGCAAACATTGAAATTCATAGCCTGACTGTAATTCAGCTGTAACCAATTAAAAAACTGAAGCCATCGTTCTACAGATTCCATAGTTTCATATTCTTTTGATTAAGGAAGTAGACAGAAAACCACACTACAGATGTGAGACAGAAGAAAAAACCCTAAACTGTTTTCTATACTTCAAGTTATTTGTGTTTCATTTGCTTGTTGACTTTCTGTTTTTTGGACCTGGAGGCTTAGCGTGTTCTTTCCAGTTGTGACATGTACAAAGTTCCTGATCTATGAATTAGCATGTTGTTTAACCAACATCAAGGATGGACACGTCAACAGCCTTTCAGAAGCAGTTTGTCTTTGTATTTTCTGTGCTGATGGTTCAGTGCTGTGCAACATTTGTGAGAGTAAAATTTCACTTTGTTAGATAATACTAACCTTTTTGAAATTTCTCTTGTGATCTTTGCGAATGCACAATTTAAGAAAGTCACAAATAAACATTTAAAAAATAACGTGTGTGTCCTTTTAATTCATAATGAACCAGTTTGGATTAGTCTCTGCTAATCAATATAGACCACATTTTTGGGTCAAACTAAACTTGGATGAATTGTGGTGTTAAAATGTCTCAGAGGATAAAATGAAAGAAAGTTAGAAGAAGAAAGAAAAGTTTATTTTGATGAAGAGGCAGATAACTTGTTCAGAACCAGCAGCATGTTATCTTATTTGGCCTTTAGAAAGGAAGCGGTTTGTCTTTTTTCACCATCAAGTCATGATGTCATAACTTACTGTGCTGCACTTGTTAAGAAAATGTGTTCACAAAAACTAAAACACAAAGATCAGTGTTCTGTACACTGACATAAAAATAATGATTAAAATGTGGAGTTTTTCTGGTTTAATACTAGAAGAAAGAAAAATAAATGAATCCTGACCCTGTTTTGAGCAAAGACTTGATGATTCTTGTTTATCTTCTTGGCTTTAAAGCAAAGAGTTTAAAAATTCAGACATTTTTGGTTTAATGTATAATTTTTCTCTTGAAACAGTTACAATCATTGTGGATCACACTTGTTAGTTGAGACACATCTTTATATTTATGATTCTAAGATTCTAAAGCCAAAATGTTTTCAGAGGCTAAAAATTCAACCACAAGGGGGCACAATTCAGTGCATTCATGTGTTCAAGCAGCCATATGGAAAAATAAATCCTCCTAATGAGCATATTAATACTTTCCACTGGCACAAACATTTACTACTAATTTTGGAGAGTTTGATCCTAACGTGACCCACAGGTGATGCTTAAACGTTACAATAACCTTATTAAGCCTTAAACTTTCTTTAACCCAACAAAGTTTTAGCAAGTTATGAACAGGAGGCCAAAATACTTACAAAATGCAACAGATGAATAGAACTCTCACAAACACACAATTTTATTTGAGTTTTTATCTATTTTTTTGTAAAAACATCTCATCTCATCATATGATCTGGTCGTTTTTCCAACACATTTAAAATAAAAGTTTGAGACACTGTATTGATCTGAAGGTTGAAGATTTTTTTATCTTAATTCATGCAAAGAATTATTTTTTACCAAGGTTTCTGCATATCTTGAGTGGGGTTTATTCCCTCCTTTTAATGTAACTACTTGTTTAAAAAAAAGCATGCATGCAAAATCTTTATTTGTTTTAGAGAGTTTTTCCGGATTTTTTTTCTGTCACCTGGAAGCTTCCCCATAGTTTCAATAATTAAAACTCAATTCTTAAAGTCTCAAAAGCTGTTTTTAAATGTAAAATATTTCCATCTATCCCTCTCATCAGGTATTTTCTGCTGACAACAAAAAGGGGAAGTAAAACTCAGATCACTTCCTTTCTTCCTGTCAGTCTAAAAAAAGGAGTAGAGTGAACCTTCGTCTGGTCAAAGTGTTCACACTGTCACCTCCAACAGCATCACTGAAAGGACTCTCTGCAGATTGTTCAGAGTAAAATCTAAATATTTCTGGTTTCAGGAAAAGTCTGAGAAAAGCTTAAGGAGAGTCGACAGACTGAACTGTGCAGAAATGACATCTGTGATCGGACTGTTGCTGATGCTGATCACAGTCACTGATGGTGAGTTGATCATCTCATTCTTGTCTGCTGTTCTTTCCTCATCTAATTCTGTCCTTTATTGACTTCATTTAGATTTTTTATTATTTATTATTGGTTATAATTAGTTAAGAAAATACTTTAAAAAGGAAAACGTCTTTTATTTTAAAAATCCTGGGTCTGCAGTTTCATCAAGAAAGTCTTTTGACCAAATACTAACAGTTGTAAAATTGAAGATAATTTATCAATCCTAAAATAGATAAACATGCATTACGTTATGAATTGATATATTTGCTTTATAGATCTTTTTATTTCAATGATTCAGTCAACAAAATCAAAGAGTAACTAGAAAAGAAGTAACTCTTTAACAAATTTTTTATCCGTTTATGTTTATATTTAGATTTATGTATGCTGTGCATTTATGTATGTGATTACTGTGCTGTAATCTTACTTCAAATGCTTTAATGTATAATAGTTTTATTTTTCTTTCTTAACTTTCAAATCTTCCAGGTGTGGTGACCCACTGTGATGGCAGACAGAATGGAGCTCAGTGTTATGGAGCTTTGGGAGGAAGTGTTTCTCTGCAGCTGATGGACGACTTCTCACAAATACATAAATACCAGTTGTTAGCTAAAAACATGATTGTACTATCAGGAGGAAAAGATAAACAACCTGTGATTATAATGACAAATAGATCTTCATTTATTTCCTCTAATGGAACATTTTGGATCCATAACCTGAGCAGGAATGACAGTGGTGGATATAGACTTTTAACATTTGATTCAAATGGAATACAGACAGAACTTCACACCCTACAGTTATTAGTTCAAGGTAAATATGTTTTTATCAGCTGATATTTTTAGTAATATTCATACAAAAAACATCTGACTGTATGTGGACAATCTACACAATAAGTGTCAAAGTTAGTGTTTAGTTTTTCCACATCTCTGCTCTTCATCAGAAAGATTGTGAATAAAGGTGTGTGTTCTTCTCAGCTCCTGTGTCCTCCGTCTCGCTGGTCTCTGAGTGTTTGTCTCAGGGAGAGATGAAGGTGTCCTGCTCCTCTGAGGGAGGGGACAGTCCTCAGTACAGGTGGACTCTGAATGGAAAGTCACTGACAGAAGCTGAGCTGCTTTCTGGAAACAAGCAGACAAACATCATCACTTTGAAACAACACGTCTCAGGACGTCTGGTCTGCTCATCCTGGAACCACGTCAGTTCTGTTTCTACAGAGATAAACATCAATAACTGTGGTGAGTTAGAGGAATAAAAACTTTGGAAAGTTGTGATACTCTGTACATCATATACTTTGTTTTCTCACAGGTTTCATTTACATAAACTGCACCTTTAATGGGACGAAGATATCAAAGTGGGTGTTTAGGGAAAATAACACTGAGTGTGTTGAACCAACAACAGTTCCACCAACAAAGGCACAAAGCACTGTGGGTAAGGAGTCAGGGTCACTAACAACCTCTCCTAACAACACAGCCAACAATCAAATGAGTCCAGACACAGAGAAGCCTTGGTACATTTGTAAGTGAAATATTTCTCTGCTGTAGGTGGTTTTCTTTCTTTAAAAAGCAAAATATTCCCTATTTTCTGACTCTAACCTGCATGTTTCACTTCAACAGGGTATCTTCCTATTCTAGCTGGTGTTCTGTCTGTTCTATTAATCTTCTTACTAGTTGGAATCACAATGATTTGTATCAGGAAGAAAAAACCCATTGTAAAAGGTATAAATCAACTCTTTCATTTCTTTTTGGATGTCTGATTCCACAGAAATATAAATATGTGTGTGTGTGTGTGCTCCTCAGCAGAGGTAGGGGATCAAGAACTCATCTACGCTGATGTCAGGATTGTGAAACAGCAGAGCAAAAAACAGACGCGAAAGCCTTGTGAGGACGTGGATGTGGAGTACGGCCAGGTCAAGTTCAGGGAGCGACCTCAGCACATGGACACTGCTGCAGATGGGTGCGTTTATGCAATGGTCCAAAAAAGACAGAGGACCTGAGAGACTAAAAAGAACTGCACTACTGTAGCAGAAGGAGGGAAATCAGCAGGAGAGGATTTTGCTTTTGTGTAGAGGAACCTGTTTTTGTTGCTTGTAGCTTTATGAAGTTTTTTTGTTTTTTATTAAAAATTTTTGTGCTCTCAGAGCATGTTTGTATGCAGGAAGGACACTTTTCTGTTTAATTATTTGGATTTTTTGTATCCAATTTAAGTTGTGAATGCACAATTTGCACATAAATTATACTTCACTTTTTGCCCTTTTTTCCCTAATTTTTAAGAAAAGCTTTGTCTCTTGAAAAATCATCCTCTAAAGTGGAGGATTTAGCTTGTTCCTCTGACAGCTTGGGCGTTGTTTCTTGTTAAACCGATCTCAAAATATTCAGTTTTGCAACCACAATATTAGTTCATTCTTAAGTAAAAAAATAATAATAAAAAAACTCAAAAGTATTGAGCTCATCTATTCTGACCCCTAATATATTGACGTCAGTGAGCTCAGAAATCTGTTGACGGAGGAGGAAAATTAGCTTTTTTAAAAGACGCTGTGTTGCTCACAAACAGTTTTTCATTAGATAGGAACCAGAAAGCAGAAAATGAAGCTAGTGCAAATTCTGCAGCTTAGTGTTGAATGGAAAAAAACAATTAGCAGCCTGACGGATGATGGGGGGATGCTGTGTTTGTGATCTTCTATCATCAAGTCAAGTTTTCTATTTTAGTCTGTGTGACTTCCTTTGAAAAGTGTTTGTATGCTGATGATAGAGATTAGATTAAGTCTAATCAGGTTTAATTTTTTTTAAGTAGATGAAGTACAGTTTGCAGTTTTGTGAGGAAAACATGGCAGATTTTTTATATTTGTAGTATGTAAAAAATCAAATAAACAGAGAGCTTTGATCTTATTTTTTAAACTAAATGTATTTGATTGACACATGTTTTAAGGTCAAACTATTTTTAGTTGGTGCATAAGAGAATAGTGTGTTAAAATATGTCATTTTTTATTTAAAATATGTCAGAAAATGTTCCCTCCAGATTCAGATTTTAGGAAATAAAATCTTTGAGTCTTTACTTCACCTCCCTGTAATGATCTACCTTAAAGATTGCTGCATCTTGTAAAACAGCATATAAACCATTACATGTTAACTCATGAAGTGAAGAGCAAAACCACAGCATAATTCTCAACCTGGCTCCAACACCAGCAAAAATAATCAAAATAGATTTAATGCATGTTGTAGTTAGTTTCTGAGTAAAAGGAAGTCCCATCAGATTTCCTGTCTTGTTGATAAATTTAAAGCTTCTAGGAATTTGCTTGAACCCATTTAGATAGAAAAACTGTTCATTGTGCAAAGAATCCATTAGAAATTCAATTTGATGGGTTAAAGATGAAAATAAGAAAATGAAAAAAAAGGGTTTTCCAACACTTCTGAGTCAGTTTCCTTTTCACTTTGGGGTTCTAATGCTTGTATAAAATGTATTTTCTATAATTAATTTTGAATATTTTATGATAGTTATAATGCTATGATTTTTACTTAATATTTATGACACATTTTTCTTTCTGCTGTTTTACGTTCTGCTATGCAGAATTGCATTTTTACAGGGTTGACTCGTTTCTAAACAAAGGTTACTGCAGACGGTTGGTGTGATAGTTTGTGGTTAAATTTTAACAGCAATACAGAGCATTCAAAGCTCCATAAAATGCATTTATGATCGGCAGCTTGGTAGGATTGTCCTGACATAACTAGTTTTTCGGTGATCCGGCACACGCTAGTATTCAGTGCTTTACCTGTTTAATAGCTTAGTGACTTTTTTGTGCATATTTGTGTTTTACATTTTGTGTGAGAGGCTGAAAATCCTGAGAGGCAGTTGCATCCCAACAAGGCTGAGTTGCAATCAAACGTTCATTCTTGTCTCTTAAAGCCAGGTGATATTTTACCACAGATGAGACTCTTTCATGTGACGTGGCTCTGCTCTGCCAAAGCTGTTAAACTGTGAGAGACGAGGTCATGAGTTTGCTTTTCTAATGGAAGCAGTTTTCTGGTAAAACAACTTGTGAACAAGAAGATGAAAGAAAGTAAATGCTTTGATGTATTTTATTTGGCTTATTTTACTCTGTAAAGCATCAATTCAATAAAATGTTTTTTAAAAATGTTCACATTTTGGTGGTAATATGAAAGATTGCAGCTCTGAGCCACATTAACATGGTTTCACCAAAATATGTTCTTATTATAAATGGGACACAGAATAAAATGTCTTTTTACAATAATGAGGCAAAGACTAAAGCAGGAATTGCGTAACATTGGAAATAAAAAAAAATAAAGGAAATGATCTTTTTTTTTCTGTCGCACTGAACTTTTTCCGATTATCTTTCAAAGTTTGAAATCATCTTATTTTCCATAACTTAGTCTGCACTTTCTTGTTCCTCATTTCCTTTATATATATTTATTGAAAACAGAACCACTGGCCAAATGTTTTTTTTTAATGTTTGAGTGAGCACTGACTGAGCAGAAGGAGACCACAAAGACAAGGGATCTTCTCTTTTTTGCTAAAATCACACACAAAGTCTTGTGACAGGCTGATTTAGACATTCAGTGGCTGCCTGACAGAAAATCACATGCTGGATGGTTGAGCAATGTTGCATGCCTTTTGGAACATTGCTCAATTCTGAACTTTTTTGTTCCTACAAGACCATTTTTAAAACAAGCTGCTCTAAATTTGCATTGCCACAACCATAACCTGTCTCCTAAAATCTGAAACCTTTTTTAAAGATAAAATATTGTTTTTTGCTCAAATCTACTGGATTGCATTTTTTATTATATATATACAATACAAATCAGAATAATAGAAAAAAAGCTTACAAAGTGAGAACCATGCCTCTTTTTTAAGTTTGTTTCAGCTTTCCATCTCAGTTTGAACTCTAAAGACGTCAGGATTAAGACTGGATCATTTCTGCATAAATTGTTTGCAGAAAGAGCCACCGGTTTGATTGTATTTGGCAATAATGAATGAAAAATGCAACAAAAAATATATTTTTTTTCATCATAAACCCCTTCATATTAAAGAAAATTGAAAAACAGGAATAACTTTCAAACAGACAAACAATAAAAGTCCCATATGTTAAGAATCTGCATAGATTGAAACAGAAAACTGAAATGGTTCATGAATGCTCTTTAACTCTGATCAGTGCAACTTGTAGAGCTCTGCATTGGAAAAGTCAGAATGTGCAGCATTAATGAACCATGTTGCTGTGAATGATTTGTTTCTGGAGAACTTACAACAAAAGAATATTTACATAATCAGAAACTGTTCAGGTTTGCCGATCCATCTAGTACTCCTCAGATTTGATATCTGACACCATGTTGCTGCTGGGACTGGGGGCAGCGTGAGCGTCGGCGTGTCCACCCAGCACAGGCGGAGTCGGAGTCGTCGTGGAGGCCTGCTGGGAATGCTGCAGTTTTTTCCTGGTCATCTTCCTCTCTTTGGCACGTCTGTTCTGAAACCAGATCTTCACCTGTAGCACACAAACAGGATGGGGGATGAAGGGAAGGTGTTGATGAAGTTATTATTCAAAATGTACCCAATGACGTTTGTTCTATGAGTTCCTCTTTGGTTATTTTAAAGAAGAAACTGTGGGCTTTTTTGTGTGAATACTTTCACTCACTGACTTGTCGTTACTGTGTTTAAATAACCTAAACCTGACTGAAAATAATGGGGGGTTGGAGGTATTGCATGCAATCATCAGTTTGGGTTATTTGAGGCAAAAAAAAAACAATGAGTGCATTGTAACAGGAATGTACGCTCAGTCATTTACCTTTTTGGATGTTGTATAGAGCTACAAAGGTTTTTTTAAAAGAACACAATACAGTCATACTTCCTCTGCACAAGCAAACAAAATACTTAATTGATATTTGTAGATTTAAAGAAATACTGTATAGAGAATAAACAAAGAGCTTGAATATAATAATAGTAATATGTAATAGTAATGCATTTTATTTAAAAGCACCTTTCTTAACACTCAAGGACAACGTACAAATTCAAAGGTAAAACACAATAAAATCACCTAAATAAAAATGTTAAGAACACAATAAATAAATTGACGTCTTAATTAAAGGTTTGGAGTCTGGATTTAAAAATTGAAAAGGAGTCAAAGGAGGCAGCGATGTGATGGAAGTAAAGAGTTCTGGTAGAGAATATGAAGAACTCTTGCATGCATTACACCATAAAAAGGTACAGGCATGTTCACAAAATTGTTGGGAGTAACTTATTTCAAAAGAAAAGTATTGCACTAACTATTGCATTGTGTATATTCTTGTAACATTTTACTCACTGCGTGTTTAGTAACTCTCATATTACCACACATTTCCCGCCTTAAATGGAATTTTTTTAAAGCAGTGAGATGTTACCAAATTAAAAAAGACACCACAAAGTTAACCTTGATTGGCTTGCGTGTGGGGATTTCCCCTTAAACCCGTTTTCAGTTGTGTTTTTGCATTTTATATTCTGCTTTTAGGTTTTGTCTTTTCCTCCGTGTCACATTCTAAACTGGTTTCATTTTATAATTATCCACAGCTGTCTTCAGTTAAGTCAATCACCTTAAGTGTATTTTAGTGTCTGATTTTCTCTATAGCTTTGTCAGGTTATATGCTGTTGCCTTTGTTTGTTACTCTATTTGTTTAAGTTGCAGCCATTTAAACCCGCTTTATTTAAATAGTACTGCACTTTAAGTCTTTCTGAGGAACACTGACATCAGGTTCTCTATTTGGTCTTTTATTTCTCTCTTTTGTTAATATCATGATCAGAACACGAGACGGACCCAGATGCTGAAACCCGGAAGGAGGAGACAGGTAAGTGGTTGGTAAGTAAGATGATTTATTTAACTGATTCAGGCGAGACTGTGGGTAAACGTGGCTGTAGATCTTGGCTGGAGATCCTGGCGCAGAGCGTGGCTGGCGCTCTAGAGGAGGGGCGAGGCTGTGGTTCTTGTGGAGCACAGAGACCGAGGCTCTTGAAGCTGGAAGGCGTCAGCGTGAGTGGAATGAGTCTGCTGCTCGAGGTGGTGTGAGACTCAGGTGACTCTCGTGGCATGAGGTCAGGGCCGGCCCAGGTCTTCTGGGGGCCCTAAGCGAAATTTAATCAGTGGGCCCTCTAACTGATCAGCAGCACCAAAAAAGCGCAACTGTTGTTGTAATATAATGAGATCTCTCTATTACTACATTTGTGAATTATTGTTGCTGCTGAAGAATTGAATACAGTATGTTGCCTGCATGTTGGATGCACATTAAATGGTGCCAAACAAATTTTAAATGCAAAGAAAAAAATATGAATGACAAATGTATATATATATATATATATATATACAGATATATATATATATATATATATATATATATATATATATATATATATATATATATATATATATATATATATAAAATGTAACATTAGGCAGTCAACAAATGACACAAAACTCCAACTTATTAAAAACAGCAACTTAATAGAAAATCAAATAACGATAAACCAATCCAACATAAAGAACCCAACAGCTCAATGAGGGGGATTTTGAGGGGATTTTGGAAAGTCAAAGTCTTTATCAGTCTAAAAAGGACCTCTTTGCACCAAATCCATTCTTTCTGGATCAGAGAGTTTGTTTGGCCATTCAGCTGGACAGATTGGATTTGAGGTAGGTGGAATTTTGGATCCAGTTGGCTCCTCTTCCATAAACGCCTCTCTTGGAGCCTCTGGAACATGAGATACAGAACTTCAAAAAAGAAAACAGGGAAAAGTCAAACAGTCAAATGTTTCCCTTTCAACAGTAGATGTGGTGACAACAGTTTCTTCTGCAGCTAAAAAACAAGAATTATCAGTAAACAATAATCAATGATAAAGCTAATAAAATAACTATAGCAGAATACTAGTGGCTCATTTAAAGTCAGTGTGCAGGTTTTTTTACAATTTCATGATCTTTTTATATATTTATAAGAGATTTATTGTTTGATTGTATATTTGCATGAGGTCATATTTATTAATTTAATTATGAACAGTTTGGGGCTCCATACTCTTCAGCTGCTGTTTATGAAAAAAAGGTTTATGCAGACACTGTTTTTAAATGACTTTACATGCTATTAAAATGACCTGAGATTGCATCTTCAGTGATGTCAGGAACATTGTGGGATGTGGACGCTGCACCACCTCCAATACTTTGTGAGAGCAGAAGAGACTGTTGGCTGAGAAGGAACTGAGCAAAACATTATTATGTAAAACCAAAACTGCAAAATCCAAATAAGAAATAGATGTGCCCATTTATAAATAATAAACGTGAACACTAATTTGAGTATAAATGGAAACATAAGCATTTGTACACTTCTTTATCTATTATTTTGTATGTTCATAATTTTAAAATTTGTACATTTATTTTGTTTGTCATTTATAAATGAGAACATTTATGTCCTATTTGTATTTGGCAGTTTTGATCCTCCATATTTATGCTAATGCAAGATTTTAAGACACATTCATTGTTGAAAAGTCAAACTACCTGACTGGCTATAACAAACAGCAATTTCTATACTGACATAAACCGGAAAATGCAGAACGTTCTAAAGTATGTGTTAATAAAACAATGAAACAATACGAAAATAACGTGAGTTAAACATTTATCAGCCATTATACAGTTGTCATTATTTACTTTTCTCTACTCTCTGCCGTTTTAGAAGCTCATGTCCGACCTCATCTTAGGAACTTGGGTATCAGAATTATTTTAGAGTTTTCCATTGGAAATCACGACAAACGGGGTCGTTTATGTGGAATCTTCACCTCGGATCGATTAGTATTTTACGTAAATCTCGCAGCTGCACAGAAATACTGGATAATGTAAAAATACGGCCCCAACATTGAAGGGGGGTTGGGGGGGGGGTCATAAAAGTGCAGGCAACTTTCTTTTGCACAACATTCAGAGCGCACGTTGGTATGGAAGCTCTATGAAATGGGTTGCCAGATTTGGGTTTTTTTTATTTTATTTTTTTCGCCACTTTGGGGCCCTGGTGGTGACGGCGGGCCCTACGCGGCTGCGTAATTCGCGTATAGGGAGGGCCGGCCATGTATGAGGTAAACCTGAGGCACAGAAGACAAGACAAAATTAGCGAGGTATGAAATGTTATGAAAAATGAAATATGAAAAATTATGCTAAAAATATGAAATATGAAATGTCTTGCATTACAACAGTCCCTTTACGTAGTTTTGTTTTACTTCTGCAGTCATTAGGATGAAAATAACTTGAAAGTAATGCAGGAATCATGTAAAGCAATAGAGTAATGAGAGGACTTTGTCATTTGGAACAACCCCAGCCAGCCCTTCATAATGCCTAATAGTTTGAAAGTAATTTGCACAACGCTTTTTATAACACACAATATTCTATCAACATCATACAAACATTTCAGAAAGGCTTGTATACGAGCTCACAAAATATTTTTCTATCTTTTATACATTAATGATGTTTGCAGAGCCTGGGATTCGTTTAGAAATTGAATGGATGGTGGATGGATGATTTTATTAGATCAATAGTTAAATTCTTCCTCCGGTCTTTAACTTTTAAATACCCCCAATCTTTCACACAGTTACTGGCTTTGTTTCTCAGGTCCTGGTTATTTAAGACACACCGTTGGTGCAGGAGGTCCCTCTATTTAAATGAACCAAGAGTTTTTCTGTTTTTGTTTTGTGAAATAGATCTCATGAGGGTTGCGGCAAAAGCTGTTTCAATTTCCACTTTAAGCAATATCTGTGCCCACAGAGATACATGGAGTTGGGAGATAAACCATCATATCTATCCATTTTCTGAACCCAATGAATCTCTTTTGGGGTTGTGAGGTTGCTGGAGCCAACCCAGCTACCTTTGGGTGAAAGTGGGGTGCAGGTTGTCAATCTGTAACATGCATCATATTGTGCAATTGTGAAATTGTGCAATGAGAATGATGTGGGTCTATTAGTTTTTAACTTTCTCTTACTTAAACGGTATGGAGATAACATCTGACCAAGTCATTCTTGTCATTTCTCGTGCACGAAATGCCATACTGTTTCTATAATGACTTTGCCAAATAACATGTTTCCAATAACGCTACATTTTTGAACAGAAATTGCTATCTTGTGTTATGTTTTCTTAATATTTCACACTTTAATAATTCACTTTGTATGTATACCTGTATGTGAATGAAATGCTTGTCACGTGAAAAGAGGAAGTAGTTTCATTTTAGGTTAAAAAAAGATGGAACCAAAACTGCAAAGAAAAGACGTGGTGTGAAGATGATAAATGGAAAAAATGTTCAAAATAAGGAAATGTGAAGTTTTTGTTTAACAGACATTATACAAAGCAGATGAATTTTCAGCTAAAGTACACGTGCAGTTTCCAATGTGGTTTCCTGATAACACATAAGCAAATTTCAGACAGGAAGCCAATAAGTTGTGGCTTAAAGTAACTTTATGATGTAGCGGTTATACTGAAACTCCTTCTCCAGTTCTAGTCACTGGTGGTCCGTGTTCACCATCCTGTACTTGTCTTTAGTCCGAGTCTTCCCTCCTGCATTACAATAACAAATAAATACAATTATTAGGAAAAAGAAAATCTAAGTTTGAATGATCAAATCCCTTTTTTTGGACTGCAACAACGGTCGTCATGGCTGTGCACCCACCAAGTAGACAGAGAGGGTGAGGAGAGCTCAGAATGAGTGGCGTCCACTATTAAGATTTTTTTTTTTTAAACATGCTTTAATAAAAAGCATTCAGGGAAATTGATTGAGCCCGGATATCTGCATTAGAAATATTGTTTGAGTAGTAAATGTTTGGCTTGAATTGGAAACTCCCCCTCTTTCATTCCAACAGAACCTCCATGGCTCAGGACCGCGACCGGAGAAACCGACTGTGTCCGGCCGTTGAGAAGCCAGGAGGGAGAACAAGCTGGAGAACAAGCTGGAGTTCTTAGTTGGGAGGACACGCCTTTGTTAACGGCAAAGAAACCCTTCCACCTTCTATTTTTATTTATTTATTTTTTACTTGTCCTGTAGAACAGCTGGGCAAACAGATGAGAGCTGAAGGCCTACTTGGACATATTTTATTTTAACAACAGGGGTTATGAATCTTCTGACAAACCAGAGGTATGTCTGAATAAACCAATTTTGTAATCGAGGCCAAACTTTATTCATGTTAATCACATTTGAAAATCTTTTGTGTTGGACCGAAAGGAAAAGGAAAGAAGGGAAGAAGAGAGAGGGATGTTAGAGAGGGGGTGGGGGGTAGGAGGGCAATTATAGAAGGGGGGGGGGGGTAAAACCATAAAGCAGCATAAAGCAACAAGTTGCTGGATGTTTATAATCATTACAGTCAGGTTCAGATGTAATACAAGTCTGTAAGGGCGGGGCCTGTCTACACACACACACTAAAATGTTATAAACACACCTGTTGGCTCCAAAAAATATTCCCATGTCAACATGTACACAATACAAATAATGTTCACACACGCATACTTATGCCTTCAAACCAACTAGTGTGAAATATTTCATTCAATCACGCAAAATATTAGCACCTCATCACCACCCAGGAGTTCCAAACCCCAGGTACGAGTCAGGACCTCCCAAGGGAGACCCGCCCCATGCTCCAGGCAGCCACCCACCCGGCCCACGGTTGGTCAAGGAGAGAGCAAGGCAGGGGCCAGCCATCCCCGACCAGGAGGAGGACACCCAGGGGAAGAGGGGGTCCACAGGAAGTGTTGCAAACATGGGCCGACCAGGTTTACCCACAGTTGGAAATTTGGCAAGGCCCAGCACTCAGGGGCAAGGACCAGAACCTGCACCACAGGGACACGGACAGGTCTCCGTCCCCAGGCACCGGCCCTGGGGAGCTCTGTCTCTCGGTTCTCGGTTCTCACAGCCAACCAGCCGGGGCGACCGGCGATTGCCTCAGCGGAGACCCCAACCTGTCAAACCTGCAAGGTCCTGTGCCGATAGTGGGCCCTCCACCTCTCAGGTGGCACCACTGCTGTTGGACTAGTAAAGTCAAAACTTGAATGATTGCTTTGTGCTTGGGAGGACGTTTTGTTCGTCAGCCTTGATATCTCTTCCTGCAATTTCTTGCTTGCAGTCTGAAAACTAAGCTGTAAAGCTGCATTGCTCTTTCAGACTGGTTAAGGCAGCTGCATCTTGACTGGTATCATCACTAACTTTCGTTTGGCTGCTCTCTTTCTTTCACTTCATTTGCATGTTTAATTAAGCGGTCCAAATATCCATGTGCTACCTCCTCATCTTCATTTCCTATTGCAGTATCAACTGCTTGACTAATAGCTCTGATCAGCGTATGCTGTCTTCTTTCTTTCTCAGTTGAGATTTTGGCTTGAAAACACACGTCTTGCAGTTGGTCCAGCTTTAGCTGCAGCAGAACTTCACTCAGCTGATCCTGTAGTTCCTCCAACTCCATCTTTGTGTTGTTCTCACATCTCCGCTCTTCAACAGCACAACTGATCCCATTTCTGACACCAGTGTTTGTAGCAAACTTGAAAGGATGACCCGAAAAAATATTTTTTTTTTAAGTTAGCCTTTAGTGAGCAGCTGGAACACAAACAGCACACAGTTAACTTCTGTCTCCGTGTCTCATTAAACAGGCTCAGCTCTTCTGGCCTGCTCCATAAAGGAAATCTCCCCCTTGTGGTGAGAAAGAAGAACTGCTGTACTTTCTTCAGTAAGCCGAGTGCTGTTCTATAATCATGAGCATCACTGATAACATGATAAAAGATAACATACCAAACTATATGGGGGTGTGTGACAAATTTGACAACACTTACAAATTTGGCAACATTTATTCCTCACCCTTACATATGCCGTTCAGATAATATACTGAGCCTGTGACCTGACATGGATAAAATAATAAAAATCTTTTTCTCAAAAATTAATATCTTGTTCCCACAAATTAATATCTCGTTCCCAAGCAATAATTAAGTCAGTGGTTCCCAAACTGGGGGGCGCCCCCCCCTAGGGGCGTCGCAGAGGTATTGCAGGGGGGGCGTGGTGGAGTTTAGAAACAAAGGATTCGTATGTTTGTGTCAGTGTGGGTGGGCTCGAAAATATTCTAATCTTCAGAAAGGGGGGCCCTGCAGAATAATTTTGGGAAACACTGAATTAAGTTGTGCGAACCAAATTACATCTTGATCCCACAAAATAATATTCCATTCCCACGCATTAATTAATTTGTGCGAACGAAATAATTATTCACGACATAAGTCATTCATAAACACGGATGTGAGCAATATTTGGATTTCCAGCAGATACCTTCACATTTCTGTCTGTGTGTGTCTCATTATATTGCATGGAAGACTCGGAGGATGTTTAGAGATCAAATGTATTTATTTTAAAAAACACAAAAGCATCGGTAAACACGTTTTCATGTCTGGATTCGTTCACATACGCACTCCATCCTGCTGCAAAAGCCGCTTTCTGCCGCTCCCTCCGTGTCTCTGTGACCCACATTTGTTCAAGAGGGGAAAAATAAAAAAAAAGAATGATCGATTTATTATTGTCTCGACGAAAATAAGAAAAATATCATAAGATATAGTAAACCAAAGCTTGCTGCTCCGGCCCACCGCGGAGCTCCTTAGCATGTCATGCCGGCATTCGGGCAGCTGGCTGGCTGGTAGACAGACAGCCAGCGAATACTGTAGTTTAGGGTTGAATAGGAATAATAATATTCAGGAAATGTCTTTTATTAACATACTTTTCATCTTTTCAGTCCCACATCAATAACATTACTCAGTCAGCCCATTTCCATCTACGTAACATTAATCGTCTACGCCCCTCCCTCACTGTCCCCTCTGCGTCTATCCTGGTTCACAGTCTGGTCACTTCCCGTTTAGATTATTGTAATTCTCTCCTCTTTGGTCTCCCCCAAAAAACCCTCAATAAGCTTCAACTGGTCCAGAACTCAGCTGCCTGCATCATCTCCAGAACCTCCTCCTTCAGTCATATCACCCCGGTTCTCCACCAGCTGCACTGGCTTCCAATAACCTCCAGAATCCAATTCAAACTCCTCCTGTTCACCTTTAAGGCCCTCCATAACCTGGCTCCTCCTTATCTCTCTGATCTTATTCATATCAAACCCCCCTCTCGTTCTCTTCGGTCCTCCTCCTCTGTTCAGCTCTCTGTCCCTCCGGCCCGACTCGTCACCATGGGAAGCAGAGCCTTCAGCTGCTCTGCTCCCAAACTCTGGAATTCCCTCCCTACTGACCTCCGTAACATAGACTCTCTACCAACATTCAGATCAAACTCAAAACTCAAATCTGTTTATTTCTACTTTCCCATCTTGATTCCCTGTCGATTCTTGTCTGTTATATTTATATTTATATTTATTTTTTTGTGCTTTTAATGTCTATTTCTAACCTGTGTCTGTACAGTGTCCTTGTGTTCCTTGAAAGGCGCTTAAAATAAAATGGATTATTATTATTATTATTATACTCTTTAGCAGTCACTTAACATCTGATGGCTGGTAGGCTACATGCTGTGCATGTAGCCTACTATATCAACCCATATCAAAAGTCATACACTAGATATTATTTTAACATGTGATCTCAGTCTCCAATGTAACTGTCACGGTGCCGCTGCCTGCCCCGCCCCCGCTGCTCTCCTCTGGACTTCAACAGCTGCTACCACTTCACCCTCATCAGTCGGCTGCTCTTAAGGAGTTCCTGCTCATACAGCCGATGCCAGTTCGTTACCCCTAACGGTGACTACGCCTGGGCTGCCTGCTAATGCCTTGTGTTCGTTTGCCTTACCAATTACTGACTCCATGCCTTCCTGTCTCAGGATACCTCTCGACGAAGGTCCACTGTGCTGAAGTCCCCAGCCGCTTACCTGTTTCCTCGACGAAGTCCGGAACCGCAGAGCTGCAGTTTAACCTCCAGCCACGCCACGAACCTCGCTCTTGCCTGAATCATTCTGCAACTAAAACCTTGACATTAAAACCTACTTATCAAGTCAAATTCTCCAGTGATCATTCTGGGTTCCAGCGTCTGGGTCTGCCTTACCTGAACGTTATCACAGTAACATTTATTGATTTTATCATGTCTGAGCATAAGTGCATTTTATTTTTTCCAGAGCTAAATGGTAATCCTTTCTGGTTGATCTGATTGGCCGAAATTTGCATGTCTTATCAGTGAGGCAGAGGGGCGGATCTTTCATTTTTCAGAGCCAGGCGGCTCTTGAGCTGCATGCAGCTCTCTGCCTCTTGGCATAGTTTCTAAATTCAGTACTTTCACAGCCATAAGGTGAAAGTTTTACATTTTCTCCTACATGTACTGAGTGGCCCTAATGTGTTGTTGTGTGACTTCGGTAAAGAGGATCTAGGAGAGCATGAGAACGATACGGAGAGAGGTGAGGACGTGAAAGAAGACCCCCCCCCCCCCCTAGTACAAAGGTGCCGTTATAAGCATAATGCAGAATAACTTTGTTTGGAAACCCTGGAAATGCAAAGAGGCATGATTATGAGGAACAGTTTAAACTGCAAGCTATCAGCCACGCGGAGGAACACGGGAATCAAGCAGCTGCAGTTCTGTTAAGTTAGATCTTTACAGATTCAGACTTCCTGCTTCAATAACTCTTCTGATAAACGTTCAAATGTGTTAGCAAGTATCTCAATCATTTTGTATTAACACAGAGAGTGAACTGCAAAAGCATTTTTAAAGAAAAAATATCGTTTTTATTGCCTTGTAATCAGAATTGTTCGTTTTAAGCTGTGAATGCAAACAGAGCTGCAAGCCTGCTAAGGGACCGTCAATAAAGTGCGTGCCCTGTGAAACACTAAAAAATCTGTAAACTTTTAAAAAGCGAATAAATGTCTATATTTATATGAACTGGTAATGAAAACTCGTCAGCATAGTCATGCTACATTATTATTATTATACTAAATTTTGTTAGAAAGTCAACATCTATTTTATTGCTTATAGTTTTTAAAATTTAATAGAGATATGAATCATAACATAAATGCTCAGTAGCTCTGAAGATCCTGTAGTTACTGACACAAAACTTACTGTACTGACTAATCATGACCTTATTTTCCTACTACAATAAAGATTATGTAAAAAAAAAAATCTCTAGCATCTTCAGAGCTATTGAGGATTTTTGATCAAATCTGATCCATTTGTAAATATGAAAAATTCCTATAAATAAACAAAGTGAACTATTGACATTTATGATATATATTTTAGTATGACAATAAGGTCAATATTAGTCCGTACAGAAGGTTTGGTGACAGTAGCTTCGGAATCTTTATAACTACTGATAACTTTAGTCATGATTCATATCTATTAAAATTTGAAAAAGCATATGCAACAAGATGATATAAAGATGGACTTTCCTCCAAAATATTTATTGTAACACGAATATGCTGACGAGTCTTCATTACCAGTTCATATAAATATAGACATTTATTATTTTTGGTGAGATTATTGATTTTTACAGAATGGTGTTTCACAGTTCACAGAGGTTGCACTTTGTTGACGGTCCCTTGGCCGCCGGCTCGCTGCATGTCTGCATTCACAGCTTGAAGAGAACAATTTTAATCAAAGGCAAAAGAAACGATCTTTTTTCGTTTGAAATACATTTGTAGTTCACTCTCTGTGTTAATAAAAAAGGGTTGAGATACTTGCTGAAACATTTGAACGTTTATCAGAAGAGTTATTGAAGCAGGAAGTCTGAATCTGTGAAGATCTTTCTACTTATCGAACCTCAGCTGCCAGAGAATTTAAAATGATGAATCCATGGTTCTGGCCTTGGATTTTGTAGCCACTATTAGACCGAATTTGCACTTAGTATATTCCTTGATGAATCCATGGTTCACAAGTGAACCCCCCCCTGTTGTAAGGTTCACTCACTCAGTTCCTAAATACGCCCGCTCAGTTGTCTTTACTCCCTTTCAATTAATGGCAGAAATGTGATCCCATACCTACTAGCAATTCACCGACTTCCCTAGTAATCTGTTTGCAATTTGCAAATCATTTTATTAGCAAAATTACTAACATTAAGTCCCAGATATACATTCCCAGACTTTGGTCACCTCTCCTATTCCGCCAACTCCACCTGCGAGACCCACAGTGGTCTTTGAAGCTTTTCAGTCAATCTCCCTCAACGCTCTTTCTGAGACTGTTCATAAAATGAAACCATCCCATTTCTCTCTGGACATTATGCCAGTTAGATATTTTAAATAAATATATGGATCTGTTAGCTCCCACATACTGTTCCTAATGAACACATCTCAGATGATTTTATGGCTGCTATGATTCAGCCACTATTGAAAAAACCCTCTCTGGACCCAAATTGCTTGGAGCGTTACAGACCAATTTCAAAATGGCCTTTTTTGTCAAAGATCCTGGAAAAGCTAGTGGCTGAGCAGATAATTTCCTTTTTTAAATAAAAATAGATTATTTGAGATCCGTCAATCTGGTTTTAAGGCCAACCACAGCACAGAAACTGCCTTGCTGAGAGTAATGAATGACCTTTTAATTGCTGCAGACTCTGGAAAAATATCCATTTTAGTTCTTTTAGATCTCAATGCAGCATTTGATACAGTTGAAGACTCAATTTTATTTCAACGTCTGAAATCTTAGGTTGGTTTTTCTGGCACAGTTCTTAACTGGTTTTATTCTTATTTATTGGACAGGTTTTTTAATGTTTTCATTGGCAAATCTTGCTCATCTAAGGTGAAAATGACATGTGCCTTGGTTTGGTACTGGGACCTCTGTTATTTACAATTTACATGCTACCACTGGGGGAGATAATGGGCCAACGTAACCTTAATTTTCCTTTTTATGCCAATGATACTCAACTTTACCTATCCATTAAACCTGGTGACCTTGGTCTTTTAAAGAATCTCAATAGCTGCATTGCTGATATTAAAACCTGGATGGTCCAAATGTTCTGCAGTTGAATATGAACAAAACTGATGTAATTATTTTTGGTTCAGTTGACGCCCGAAACTGTGTGGCCCAGAAATTGGAGTCTCTGTCTAACAATGTTTCTACAAGCTGCAGAAATCTGGGGGTGATACTTGATACCGATTTGAATTTGGAGACACATGTTAAATCGGTGGTCAAATCTTGTTTCTTGCAAATACATAAATTATACAGGATAACACCTCTCCTATCGAAAAAATGTCTTCAGATGGTGATTCACGCTTTTTATTTTCCCCGTTTGGACTATTGTAACGGCCTCTACACATGCCTTTCACAGCAGAGTGTGTATAAACTCCAGTTAGTCCAAAATGCTGCCGCCAGACTCCTAACCAAAATCAGAATGAGAGATCATATCAGTCCAGTTTAAGCATCTCTGCACTGGCTCCCAGTACGTTTTATAATACATTTTAAGATTTTAATGATTGCTTTTAAAGCACTCTGTGGTCTGGCCCATAGATATAAAGCTGATCTCCTCGTTCTTAATGTACCTGGTTGCAATCTTAGATCTTTGGCAAAAGGCCTTTTAGCAATCCCACAATCCAGATTGAAGACCAGGGGAGACAGAATCTTTGCTACAAGAGCCCCAACACTCTGGAACGGTCTCCCTGAAGAGATCAGGCTCGCTAAATCCCTTTCAAATCCATTTCAAATCTCTTTTGTTAACTCTCTTTAATCTCTCTTTAATTATTTTACTGGCTTTTAAATTTAAACTTGTGATTTTATGGATTTGATTGATTTTAACCGCTATCACTGTTTTGTGTGTGTGCAGGGTTTTATTTTTTCATACTGGATACTGTTTTTAATCCTGATTTTGTCTTATGTTAATTGTACCTCACTTTGTAATCTGGACTTTGAAAAGTACTATATAAATAAAGTTTATAATTATTAATGAATTTCCTTCACAGGTTAAGTGGCAACTCTAAATTGTCCATAGGTGTGAGTGTGAGAGTGAATGGGTGTGTGATTGTTGACATTCTACCCTGCGACAGACTGGTGACCTGTCCAGGGCATCCCCTGCCTTCGCCCACAAGTGGCCGGGAGCCCCGTGACCCCAAAAGGGAAAAACGGAATAGAAAATGAATGAATGAATGAACTTCCTTTACTGTTGTGTGTATCGAAAGCCAACAGCCAACGCAAACGTTTATGAGGAAGTCAAAAAGCTTTTACATATATGTGACCACAAGAAAAGAGGTTAAAAATTTAAAGCTATAACTAATCGTTTCAGATTTACACATTTTATAAATAAGACTAACCTCCCTAACTTTATTTTATAATTACCAACAAGCCTGAAAAAATTAGAAACCCTTTTCTAACAGGAATATCTGATCAAAATGCAATACTTTTTATGTGAAAACTCCCCCAAAAGACAAGAAAAAGAAACCCTCAAAACTTTCTGGATAATAAACAAACAGACTACAATGTAATCCCTAAAAGCCTGAATACTCCTGAAAGACTCGCGACTTTTTTCTCGAAACTTTATTTCGACTTTTATGTCGACACGACAAGTTTTTTTCTCGAAACTTCGTCGTAATACGACGAAGTTTTAGGGCCATGGTGAGGAAAAAAAATTCTGGCGGCCACGGTGAGGAAAAAAAATTCTGGCCAACGTGACGACTTTAATCTCGTCATGATGAGAAAAAACTGGACACAAAGTTTCGAGATTAAAGTCGTCATGTCGAGAATAAAATCTCGTCATGACGAGAAAAAACTCGACACAAAGTTAAAAAACAATGAAATGAATAAAATGAATCATAAAAAACAATTTTTTTTTACACTTCAGTCTTTGAACTTAGTCTCTTTATAAAAGCAAAGGATAAATTTACTGCAGAAGTCAGCGTCGTCCCTGGAGTCCCTCTCCCTCTGGTGGCCACTACTTCAGCTTCCGCTGGACCTTTAACACGCTGTTCACCACACCCGAATCCTCAAAGTGTACAGTGTTGTCCTGGTTCTCTTTTGCAGCAACTATCTCTGCTCCAGGATATTCAGCCAGGTCCCTCTTCACCACTGCCGTATGTACTTGCCCAGAAAGAGGAAAAGAAAAATGGCGGGAAACCCCACTCCTGGTACCAAGATTTGAAGCCGGGAAAAAATGACGCATAAGACTTCAAAAACTGCTTTCTTTTGTGGGGTCTTTGTTTCCCATGTTTATTATGAAATGTCTTATAAGGAAAAGTAGAAAGGCAACAGTACAAAAAAAAAATCATACAGCAGTGGCACCTGAATGGACAAATAAAAACACAATCATCATCCTGCCTTTGGACATTTCCATACAGTGGAAGTGTAAATTATAAATTTCCACAAAACGTCACTCTGCTCTCAATAAAACAAACAGACAGGTACACACATGTTACAAAGTAAAGGGTGCAAAATACTATGTTAAACAGGAATTAAAATTTCCTACCAACACGTGTTTAACACACTCCAGCACTCGAGAGCGTCGTAACACGCACATCCACGGTCCTAATACAACCAACACAGAATATAGCGAACATAACTTAGACAAAACTTACAAAACCGGGGTATTATCTATCAACTACACACCATAAAATGATAAGGATTTGTTATTCCTTTCCTCACCGCTAATCTCAGCAGCCTTCTCTGTCAGTCTGCATCCGACTTCTTCTAGACTCCAGTGCCCCTCAACTCAGCCGATTACCGCTGCTTATACCATGGTCCGGTTGAATACTCGATTCTAATTGGCTGCTGGGTATGCATTAAAATCTGATAACCGCACAGTGAAAAAAGAAGTTCCGGTCGGCTAGCTTAAATGTTTTGTATCACTGCGCAGGCTTCTGTAAAACAACCTTTTGCTTCATCATCTGGGCAAAAACAAGCGGCAAGCGATTAACTTTCCCTCTGAATTGATGCTCTATTCAACCCATCGGGACGATTAGCATATATAAATCGCCGAATCTTGACTGCAGCAGTGGTGCTGCGCGACGCGGACTGCCGCATCACATAACATATAGTCCGCTGTTTGTGAGAAAAGTGATCCAAATCGGGAAAAAAAAACAAGAATTAAGGACTAAAACCTGGTTAATATGTATTGCTTTTGTAAGTGACCATGGTATAAGCGGGTTTATGGCCTTCCTCCGCTTCGCGTCGGACGGTTCAGGCTTCCAAAAGTAGTAACCGCACACTTCGTCGGCCATTAACTCTTACTTAGACGGCCTTGCGCCCTCTACTGTTTTAACAGGGTATTACACACAGAACTTGTGTAACTTGGAACAATATTAATAAATGGAATACTTCCTCAAACAAATATTGTGTACCACCTGGTTACAGATGAATGAAAATAGTCTGTTATTAGCATTACAAAGTTGAAAATGCCAAAAAGTGCTTCTCCTCCTCAGACGGAAGCGTCACACAAACGTAGAGATCTTGTCTCTGGTGGAGGAAGAAAGGATTCAAGCGAACATCTGCAGGGACACCCGACGGCTTCATCGGGCTGCAGAGATCCTGCAAACCACCCATCAATGAATAAAACTTTAATAAATTGTAAATCAAACAAATGAGCTTCCAGACATTTGGAACATTATCAATAAACATTCAGCTCACCTGTTCAACTAAGTTTAGTCGGTCTGCTCTGCTGCTGCACGGCGTTCACCTGCTGCTCTGCATGCTCACTTCCACAATAATCTCGTTAATTTATGAGTTGTTCCTCATAAATTTATGAGATGAAATCCATTGCGACTTTAATCTCGAAACTTTATTTCGCCTTTTAACTCGACACGACAAGTTTTTTCTCGAAACTTTGTGTCGAGTTTTTTCTCGTCATGACGAGATTAAAGTTGTCATGACGAGAAAAAACGTTGGCCAGAAATTTTTTTCCTCACCAGGGCCCTAAAACTCTGTATATTACCATTGATCAGTGGTATAATATTTATTTTAAAAGAGATAACAGAAACAGAAGTTATAAACATTTTTGGCTCATTAAATAATTCTATAGCTAAGGATGAGTACAATCTTGACACCAACTTTGTAAAAGAACATAAAGAGATACTCATTAAGCCACTAACCCATATGGTCAATTTGTCAATGAAGCACCCAGAAGTCCCACTGACATGAAAAGTGGGTTTGGTTAGCCCAATATTTAAAACTGGAGCCTAAAAATAACAATCACAATTACAGGCCAATAGTTATGTTCCCTGTAGCTCCAAAAAGAATAGAGAAATTGATGGTTCAACATATAACTGAACATTTGAACTATGTCATAATCTGTTGCATCCTATGCAGTTTGGATTTTGTAGCCACTATTAGACCGAATTTGCACTTTGTATATTGCTTGATGAAACAAAGAGATTTTTGGATGAGGTTGTGTTGGGGCAGGTCTTTTAGAACAATAGAAGGTTTTTCATACTGTTGACCACAAAATATTATAAAATGATCATTAATTTCTCCAAACAAGCAACTAACTAAGTAAAATAGTATCCGAGTAATAGAAAACAAAGTGTGGTGTTCAACAGCATCAAATCGCCATATCGAGAGTGCTCTGTAGGAGTTCCACAAGGATCCCTACTCAGACGAGTCTTGTTCTCGTTATACATTAATAATCTACCAGAGGTACAAAAACATACAAATACAATATTCAAGTTTTGAACTATTTTCCAACTTTATTAATTAATTGTTCATCACTGTCAGAAAGATAGTTTAAGCAATCATTGTGGTTTTATTGGAACATTGACCAAAAAAAGTTTAAAATCTTTGTAGTAAAATTTCAGCAACTTTAGAAACGTAAAATTTTTGATTAAAAAAACTCCACAAAGAGGCTTTGGCAGAATCTATTCAATCTTTTTTAGTACCAGCAGTTCTTCTGACATATTCATTATTTTCGCTATTTGATTAAGCAAATTGAAAATTTTGGCTGTTTTGAATAGTCAGACGTGAGGTAAAATTTTCAATGAAGAATATGTACATGATAATTCACCTCAAAAGGGGCCCACACTACAAAAAAGCAGTGATGATTCTGTCAGGACTTCCTAAATTTCTTTCATGGATCACTCTGGTCCTGTTTATGCACTGGTTTGTTGTTGGGATCCATAAAGAGATTCTCAACAGGAAGTGATTCAGTCCCAGCCGTCACATTTGCAGCACTGAGAAAAACAAACTCCAGCAGCAGAAAGAGTATTTATCCCTTGTGCTATCCCAGGCACCTTAACATTGGGAGTTGGGTCATCTACCAGTGGTTCTCAAACTTTCTTCAGTGATGTACCCCCTTAGAAATACATTTTTAGTCAAGTACCCCCTGACACGGGCAAAACATTTTTGGAAGAAAAAAGAGGTACAGTGCTGTAAAGTCAGATTTATTCAAGCCAAACAACAGTGAATCTGACAAAAACATCCATATGGCAAACATTGCATGTACAAACAAAAAAGTAAAACAGAAGACGTTGATCACCAGAAGGCATAAAACCAGTCAAAACTCAAATGTGCAAAATGCTGCTAATAATAAATAAAATACAAAATATACATGAATAACAAAAATCTGTTCACAGAAATAAATCTATAACTTAATTATAAATAAATATTTAGTGTACAAAATAAATTAACTTCATAAATAAAGATTTGCTCAAAAATAATAATTAACATTAAATCTTTTTAGGATAAAAAAAAAGAAGATTGCATGTGAATCACTTTGCATTGAACATTTGACTTGAATTGAACAGCATGTAACAGGCAGTGATTTATGAACAGGAAAAAAAATGTCCTCAATACATTTCACTGAGAAATATGAGCTTGCACCTCACTGAGGATCTTTGTCATTCTTGGTGGCAAGGAGGCAACTGCAGTGATCAAGCTCTTCTCCAGGCACAGTCTGTTTCTTTGCTTTGTTTTGATCAGCATCATTGCTGAGAAGGAGGCCTCATATAAATATGTGGATGCAAACGGTAGCAGCTGCTCCAAAGCTGTCTGTCCCAGCTCAGGGTGCCCCTGCCTCACACACAGCCAAAACTGTGTGAGAGTGGATGCACCAAAATTCATCTGCAGGACACGGTCAGATGCTACTTCCATCAGTTTTTCCTGATGAGTGACAGGAAGCTTGCTTCTGTTTGCTTCAGAGAAGAGAAATGGGTTTCTCACCCAATCCAGCTGCACTTATTTCATCTATGTCAGTAAAGTAGGAGTGAAAACCACTGAGCAAGTTAGCCAAATGTCCCACTATGACTAACTTCACTTGAGCTGTCCCCATATCCTCCTTTGAGAGAAACACATCCAACTGAGGAAAGCAGGTGAAATCCTCCTGATCACATGCTGCAGGATTTCCAGCTGATAGCGTGTCTGGTGAAAAACATGTTAACGACATTAAAAATGTCCTCTCCGGTTGTTTGCCCCTCCATTTCTTTGCAGAATAGAATGTGTTCACAGATGTCGTCCGTGTCAATGTATCTCACAAATGCAACAAGACGTCAAACTAATTTGGTGTGTGGGTGTGTGTGTGGGGGGGGGGGGCAGTTTTATTTCAAAGGATATTGAAACTAAATACTGAAAATAAAATTCAGTGCATGAACATATATTTATATTCTATCGAACTTTTTACAAAATAATTTTTCTCAAGATTTATTATTAGGATGAGCCTACTGATTTAGATAGATATTTTGAAAAGCTTCACATACCCCCTGCAGTACCTCCACGTACCCCGCGTAGCCCACCTTTGTCATGGTAGGGAGAACACGTCAATGTCAGGGTGGGGCCATAGGATAGCACAAGGGTTAAATGGTAAATGGCGTATACTTATAGAGCGCTTTTCTACCTACAAGGCCCAAAGCGCTTTACAGTCACAGACCCATTCACCCAGTCACACACACATTCACACACTGGTGGCCGCTCCGCTGCCAAACACAGGCGCCCGCCTACCACCAGAGGCAAGGTGGGGTTCAGTGTCTTGCCCAAGGACACTTCGACTCATGGGCGTGCAAGGCGGGAATCAAACCTGCAATTTTACGATCATGGGTCGACCGCCCTACCGCTGCACCATGGCCGCCCCGTTAAGTGTAACAATATTGTCTCGATATCTCTACAAATACAAACAAAGAATGATTAATGCAGACATGATCATAACATGTTGAAACCTGTTATCTTTTGTTGTGGAAACCAAAATACAAACTTTATTTTGTGGTTTTTATAAAAACATTACAACAAACAAATTTTACTGACGGGAAAAACAATAAAAATTACAAACATATTTCCAAAGGAAACATCTAACACAGACACACATTTTTACCTTAAATGACAGGGACTACATTAAAAACCAAAACCATATTTTTGTTTGTTTCTCTTTATTACATTTTAAATTACTTAATAAATCAGGCATTTGTCTGGTCATATTCATTACAAAAAATTATTTTCTCTATGCAAACTGTTAAGTTCTCTCAATATAAAGAAGCAAAAGCAAAGATGAAATCAGAATATGTCTAAGTAGTGGACAATCTATATATAGAAGACAAAAAAAAGCACAGTAGGAGTTGTTTCGTACGACAGAGTTAAGAAAACCTGAATTAAAAACAACTTCAACATTCTTCACAGTCTCAACTCCTTCTAAAACATTAACATTAAGATTTAGTAATCAGTAATAATTAATTAGAAAATAAAGCTAAAAAGATTTTTTATATTTAACAGCAATAAACCTAAAGACTGATCTTCCTGTATTTGCTTGAATAATATTTACAGTCATTGTTATTTCATAGATGTCATGAACGTTTAAAAACAGATCAGAATTCTCTAAATGTATAAAAATTCATAAAAACGTGTTGTTACCATGGTTTTGGTTAAACGTTACTTTACAGTGTTTGTTCATTTTCATAGAAATCCTCTGAAAACTTTCTTCTGTGTCTTGCAGCAAACTGTTCAGCTTTCTCAGATTTGATCTTCTTCCACTTGAAATAGACGCTGATTCCAACAAAGGAAACAACAGAAAACAGAAACATCAGACTGCATCTCAGCGCGGACGGATCTGTGTGAACCAGAGACACAAAGACGACAAAATATGTTAGATCTATGACCAAGAAAATGATTGAAATGATGAGATTCTACTTTAAAAGTACAGATAATGAAATGTGTGTGTCTAACATAAAAACTGAAATTAGGTTTTTAAACATAAATGTTCCATTATTGAAAAAAATGAAGATCTGTTTTCTAATCTATTAAATGTTATGGAGGTTTTTTTTTCCTTTGAGAAAAATCAAGTTCTCCTTCCATTCATATTTATTGTCTGTCTCTGTGTCTTCGTTGATCAGCTGTATGAACACAGTTCCACCATCAGCTCCATAACACTGAACTTTATCCTGTCTAGAATCACAGAAAGTCTCTAAACCTTAAAAAAAAGCATCTTTGTTTAAAATTAAGAGATTCTGTTTTTGGTCAATTAAGGAAGACTGGGTTGAAATGTGCATTAAACTAAAATCAAACCAAAGTGAATGTTATTAATAATTTGTAAACATTTCTGTTTCTCTCATCCATTTATAGAATATAAAAAAATAATTACTCTTAAAGATATTACATATATTTTTTTAGTTTAACCTCATAAATGAAACCTGTGAGAAAACAAAGTATATGATGTACAGAGTATCACAACTTTTCAAAGTTTTTATTCCTCGAACTCACCACAGTTATTGATGTTTTTCTCTTTAGAAACAGAACTGACGTGGTTCCAGGAGGAGCAGACCAGACGTCCTGAGACGTGTTGTTTCAAAGTGATGATGTTTGTCTGCTTGTTTCCAGAAAGCAGCTCAGCTTCTGTCAGTGACTTTCCATTCAGAGTCCACCTGTACTGAGGACTGTCCCCTCCCTCAGAGGAGCAGGACACCTTCATCTCTCCCTGAGACAAACACTCAGAGACCAGCGAGACGGAGGACACAGGAGCTGAGAAGAACACACACCTTTATTCACAATCTTTCTGATGAAGAGCAGAGATGTGGAAAAACTAAACTCTAACTTTGACACTTATTGTGTAGATTGTCCACATACAGTCAGATGTTTCTGTATAAATATCACTTCAAATATCAGCTGATAAAAACATATTTACCTTGAACTAATAACTGTAGGGTGTGGTTTTCTGTCTGTTTTCCATTTGAATCAAATGTTAAAAGTCTATATTCACTACTGTCATTCCTAATGAGGTTATGGATCCAAAATGTTCCTTTAGAGGAAATAAATGAAGATCTGTCTTTCATTGTAATCACAGGTTGTTTATCTTTTCCTCCTGATAGTACATTCATGTTTCTGGCTAACAACTGGTATTTATGTATTTGTGAGAAGTCGTCCATCAGCTGCAGAGAAACACTTCCTCCCAAAGCTCCATAACACTGAGCTCCATTCTGTCTGCCATCACAGTGGGTCACCACACCTGGAAGATTTGAAAGTTAAGAAAGAAAAATCAAAATATTATACATTAAAGCATTTAAAGTAAGATCACAGCACAGTTATACTTAAATCCAAATATAAACATAAACAGATAAAAGTCTGTTAAAGAGTTACTTCTTTTCTAGTTACTCTTTGATTTTGTTGACTGAATAATTTAAATAAAAAGATTTATAAAGCAAATATATCAATTTATAACAAAGTAATGCATGTTTATTTATTTTAGGATCAAAAAAATTAACAGAAACATCAGACTGCATCTCAGCACGGACGGATCTGTGTGAAATAGAGACACAAAAACGACAAAATATGTTAGATCCATGACCAAGAAAATGATTGAAATGATTAGATTCTGCTTTAAAAATACAGATAATGTTATGTGTGTGTCCAACATAAAAACTGAAATTAGGTTTTTAATCATAAATGTTCCATTATTGAAAAAAAAAAAACAGATTCCACCTTCAGCTCCATAACACTGAACTTTATCCTGTCTAGAATCACAGAAACTTTTTACGTAAAAAAAACATCTTTTTTTTAAAATTAAGAGATTCTGCGTTTAAGGAAGACTGATTGAAATGTGCATTAAACTAAAATGCAACCAAAGTCAATTTTATGAATGCTTTGTAAAAATTTCTGTTTGTCTGATCCACTTGTAACAAAGTATAAAAAGATGTTTACTCTTTCAAGATACGACATGATAGCTTCAGTTTTAAATTCATGCTGGACTTTGCTCAAATAGTTCACAAGAATATCATTTGCAGATTTTGCTGTGTTTGAATTTACTGATTGGTTAACAAATATGTGATGGATAAATGCTGTTAGTGACTCTGACTCCTTACCCACAATGCTTTGTGTCTCTGTTGTTGGTGATGTTGTTGGTTCAAGACACAGAGTGTTCTTTTCCTGAAACACCCACTTTGATATCTTCGTCCCATTAAAGGTGCAGTTTATGTAAATGAAACCTGTGAGAAAACAAAGTATATGATGTACAGAGTATCACAACTTTCCAAAGTTTTTATTCCTCTAACTCACCACAGGTACAGAAGTTTATCTCTTTAGAAACAGAACTGACGTGGTTCCAGGAGGAGCAGACCAGACGTCCTGAGACGTGTTGTTTCAAAGTGATGATGTTTGTCTGATTGTTTCCAGAAAGCAGCTCAGCTTCTGTCAGTGACTTTCCATTCAGAGTCCACCTGTACTGAGGACTGTCCCCTCCCTCAGAGGAGCAGGACACCTTCATCTCTCCCTGAGACAAACACTCAGAGACCAGCGAGACGGAGGACACAGGAGCTGAGAAGAACACACACCTTTATTCACAATCTTTCTGATGAAGAGCAGAGATGTGGAAAAACGAAACACTAACTTTGACACTTATTGTGTAGATTGTCCACATACAGTCACATGTTTTTGTATAAATATCACTTCAAATATCAGCTGATAAAAACATATTTACCTTGAACTAATAACTGTAGGGTGCGGTCTTCTGTAATTGTTCCATTTGAATTAAATGTTGTAAGTCTATGTTCACTACTGTCACTCCTGCTCAGGTTATGGATCCAAAATGTTCCATTGGAGGAAATAAATGAAGATCTGTCTTTCAGTGTTATCACAGGTTGTTTATCTTTTCCTCCTGATAGTACCATCATGTTTCTGGCTATCAACCGGTATTTATGTATTTGTGAGAAGTCGTCCATCAGCTGCAGAGAAACACTTCCTCCCAAAGCTCCATAACACTGAGCTCCATTCTGTCTGCCATCACAGTGGGTCACCACACCTGGAAGATTTGAAAGTTAAGAAAGAAAAATCTAAATATTGTACATTATAGTTATTTAAAGTAATATCACAGCACAGTTATACACACATCCAAATATAAACATAAAAAGATAAGTCTGTTTAAGAGTTACTTCTTTTCTAGTTACTCTTTGATTTTGTTGACTGAAATATTTAAATAAAAAGATTTATAAAGCAAATATATCAATTCATAACAAAGTAATGCATGTTTATTTATTTTAGGATCAAAAAAATTAACAGAAACATCAGACTGCATCTCAGCACGGACGGATCTGTGTGAAATAGAGACACAAAGACGACAAAATATGTTAGATCAACGACCAAGAAAATGATTGAAATGATTAGATTCTGCTTTAAAAATACAGATAATGTTTTGTGTGTGTCCAACATAAAAACTGAAATTAGGTTTTTAATCATAAATGTTCCATTATTGAAAAAAAAAAACAGATTCCACCTTCAGCTCCATAACACTGAACTTTATCCTGTCTAGAATCACAGAAACTTTTTACGTAAAAAAAACATCTTTTTTTAAAATTAAGAGATTCTGCATTTAGTATATTAAGGAAGACTGATTGAAATGTGCCATAAACTAAAATCAAACCAAAGTCAATTTTATTAATGCTTTGAAAAAATTTCTGTTTGTCTGTTCCACTTGTAACAAAGTATAAAAAGATGTTTACTCTTTCAAGATACGACATGATAGCTTCAGTTTTAACTTCATGCTGGACTTTGCTCAAATAGTTCATAAGAATATCATTTGCAGATTTTGCTGTGTTTGAATTTACTGATTGGTTAACAAATATGTGATGGATAAATGCTGATAGTGACTCTGACTCCTTACCCACAATGCTTTGTGTCTCTGTTGGTGATGTTGTTGGTTCAACACACAGAGTGTTATTTTCCTGAAACACCCACTTTGATATCTTTGTCCCATTAAAGGTGCAGTTTATGTAAATGAAACCTGTGAGAAAACAAAGTATATGATGTACAGAGTATCACAACTTTCCAAAGTTTTTATTCCTCTAACTCACCACAGTTATTGATGTTTATCTCTTTAGAAGCAGAACTGACGTGGTTCCAGGAGGAGCAGACCAGACGTCCTGAGACGTGTTGTTTCAAAGTGATGATGTTTGTCTGCTTGTTTCCAGAAAGCAGCTCAGCTTCTGTCAGTGACTTTCCATTCAGAGTCCACCTGTACTGAGGACTGTCCCCTCCCTCAGAGGAGCAGGACACCTTCATCTCTCCCTGAGACAAACACTCAGAGACCAGCGAGACGGAGGACACAGGAGCTGAGAAGAACACACACCTTTATTCACAATCTTTCTGATGAAGAGCAGAGATGTGGAAAAACTAAACACTAACTTTGACAATTATTGTGTAGATTGTCCACATACAGTCAGATGTTTTTGTATAAATGTCACTTAAAATATCAGCTGATAAAAACATATTTACCTTGAACTAATAACTGTAGGGTGTGAGTTTCTGTTTTTTTTCCATTTGAATCAAATGTTCTAAGTCTATATTCACTACTGTCATTCCTGCTCAGGTTATGGATCCAAAATGTTCCATTAGAGGAAATAAATGAAGATCTGTCTTTCATTGTAATCACAGGTTGTTTATCTTTTCCTCCTGATAGTACATTCATGTTTTTAGCTAACAACTGGTATTTATGTATTTGTGAGAAGTCGTCCATCAGCTGCAGAGAAACACTTCCTCCCAAAGCTCCATAACACTGAGCTCCATTCTGTCTGCCATCACAGTGGGTCACCACACCTGAAAGATTTGAAAGTTAAGAAAAAGAAAAATCTAAATATTGTACATTATAGTTATTTAAAGTAATATCACAGCACAGTTATACATACATCCAAATATAAACATAAACAGATAAAAGTCTGTTAAAGAGTTACTTCTTTTCTAGTTACTCTTTGATTTTGTTGACTGAAATATTTAAATAAAAAGATTTATAAAGCAAATATATCAATTTATAACAAAGTAATGCATGTTTATCTATTTTAGGATAAAAAAAATTAACAGAAACATCAGACTGCATCTCAGAACGGACGGATCTGTGTGAAATAGAGACACAAAGAAGACAAAATATGTTAGATCAACGACCAAGAAAATGATTGAAATGATTAGATTCTGCTTTAAAAATACAGATAATGTTTTGTGTGTGTCCAACATAAAAACTGAAATTAGGTTTTTAATCATAAATGTTCCATTATTGAAAAAAAAAAACAGATTCCACCATCAGCTCCATAACACTGCACTTCATCCTGTCTAGAATCACAGAACCTCTTTACGTAAACAAGGCATCTTTGTTTAAAATTAAGAGATTCTGCGTTTAGTATATTAAGGAAGACTGGGTCAAAATGCGCAATAAACTAAAAACAAACCAAAGTGAATTTTATGAATACTTTGTAAAAATTTCTGTTTGTCTGATCCACTTGTAACAAAGTATAAAAATATGTTTACTCTTTCAAGATACGACATGATAGCTTCAGGTTTAACTTCATGCTGGACTTTGGTTCAATAGTTTATAAGAATATCATTTGCAGATTTTGCTGTGTTTGAATTTACTGATTGGTTAACAAATATGTGATGGATAAATGCTGATAGTGATCCTGACTCCTGACCCACAATGCTTTGTGTCTCTGTTGGTGATGTTGTTGGTTCAACACACAGAGTGTTATTTTCCTGAAACACCCACTTTGATATCTTTGTCCCATTAAAGGTGCAGTTTATGTAAATGAAACCTGTGAGAAAACAAAGTATATGATGTACAGAGTATCACAACTTTCCAAAGTTTTTATTCCTCTAACTCACCACAGTTATTGATGTTCATCTCTGTAGAAGCAGAACTGACGTGGTTCCAGGAGGAGCAGACCAGACGTCCTGAGACGTGTTGTTTCAAAGTGATGATGTTTGTCTGCTTGTTTCCAGAAAGCAGCTCAGCTTCTGTCAGTGACTTTCCATTCAGAGTCCACCTGTACTGAGGACTGTCCCCTCCCTCAGAGGAGCAGGACACCTTCATCTCTCCCTGAGACAAACACTCAGAGACCAGCGAGACAGAGGACACAGGAGCTGAGAAGAACACACACCTTTATTCACAATCTTTCTGATGAAGAGCAGAGATGTGGAAAAACTAAACACTAACTTATCGACACTTATTGTGTAGATTGTCCACATACAGTCAGATGTTTTTGTATAAATGTCACTAAAAATATCAGCTGATAAAAACATATTTACCTTGAACTAATAACTTTAGGGTGCGGCCCTCTGTCTGTTTTCCATTTGAATCAAATGTTAAAAGTCTATATTCTCCACTGTCACTCCTGCTCAGGTTATGGATCCAAAATGTTCCTTTAGAGGAAATAAATGAAGATCTGTCTTTCATTGTAATCACAGGTTGTTTATCTTTTCCTCCTGATAGTACATTCACATTTTTAGCTCTCAACTGGTATTTATGTATTAGTGAGAAGTCTTCCATCAGCTGCAGAGAAACACTTCCTCCCAAAGCTCCATAACACTGAGCTCCATTCTGTCTGCCATCACAGTGGGTCACCACACCTGGAAGATTTACAAGTTAAAAAATAAAAATAAAACTATTATACATTAAAGCATTTAAAGTAATATCACAGCACAGTTATACTTAAATCCAAATATAAACATAAACAGATAAAAGTTTGTTAAAGAGTTACTTCTTTTCTTGTTACTTTTGATTTTGTTGACTGAATAATTTAAATAAAAAGAATATTCACAAAATAGTAATGCCTATTTATCCATTTAAGGATTAGAAAAATTAACTTCAATTTTACAACTGTTAATATTTGGTCAAAAGAGGTTCTTGAATGAAACTGCAGACCCAGGATTTTTAAAATAAAAGAAATTTTTGCTTTTTAAAAATGTTTTTTACTAAATCGGCTAAAAAATAAATCATATACAAATCTAAACAAAGGCACAGAAGAAAGAAGTAATTAAGGAAAGAACAGCAGACAAGAATGAGATGATCAACTCACCATCAGTGACTGTGATCAGCATCAGCAACAGTCCGATCACAGATGTCATTTCTGCACAGTTCAGTCTGTCGACTCTCCTTAAGCTTTTCTCAGACTTTTACTGAAACCAGAAATATTTATACTTTACTCTGAACAATCTGCAGTGAGTCCTTTCAGTGATGCTGTTGGAGGTGACAGTGTGAACACTTTGACCAGACGAAGGTTCACTCTACTCCTTTTTTTAGACAGACAAGAAGAAAGGAAGTGATCTGAGTTTTTGCTTCCACTTTTAGACGTCTTCTATAGAAAGAGAAAGAGAGAACAAAGAAATAACAGGCATGTTGTTTTAAACACGCAAAGTTTTGTAATAAAAGAAAATAAAATCTACAACTAAAGATGCAATTATTTACAGGAATTCAGGCAGTTTTGTTAATAAGATTATATTTTACTCTGAACAATCTGCACTGAGTCCTTTCAGTGATGCTGTTGGAGGTGACAGTGAGAACACTATGACCTGACAAAGGTTCACTCTACTCCTTTTTTTAGACTGACAGGAAGAAAGGAAGTGATCTGAGTTTTAGCTTCCCGTTTTGGTTGTCAGCAGAAAATACCTGATGAGAGGACAGATGGAAATTTTCTACGTTTAAAAACAATTGAGGCATGAAGAATTGTATTTTAACTATTGACACTATGAGGAAGCTTCCAGGTGACAGAATATATAAAAACTTGCCCCTCTCACCCTCCGCGGGTGGTTTCTCCTCCAAGCTCAGGTTCTCTACCAGAGGCCTGGGAGCTTGAGGGTCCTGCGCAGTATCTTAGCTGTTCCTAGCACTGCGCTTTTCTGGACTGAGAGGTCTGAGGTCTTTCCAGGTATCTGTTGTAGCCACTCCTCAAGCTTGGGGGTTACTGCCCCGAGTGCTCCAATTACCAAAGGGGCACCACCGTCACCTTCACTTTCCAGGCTTTCTCCAGTTCTTCTCTGAGTCCCTGGTATTTCTCCAGTTGTTCATGTTCCTTCTTCCTGATGTTCCCATCGCTTGGCACTGCCACATCCACCACAACGGCTTTCCTCTGTTCTTTGTCCACCACTACAAAGTCTGGTTGGTTCGCCATTACCATCCTATCAGTCTGGATCTGGAAGTCCCACAGGATCTTTGCCCTCTCATTCTCTACCACCTTCGGAGGTGTTTCCCATTTTGACCTTGGGGTTTCCAGTCCATATTCTGCACACATGTTCCTGTATATATTATTATATTATGTGCTGGATTGTTTCAGTGGGGACAGGCTGTGAAAAGAGGCGCCTGAAACAATCCAGCACATAACTGCAGGGTGTAAGATGCTGGCAGGTAAAGCATACATGGAGCGCCACAATCAAGTGGCTGGAATCATATACAGGAACATGTGTGCAGAATATGGACTGGAAACCCCAAGGTCAAAATGGGAAACACCCCCGAAGGTGGTAGAGAATGAGAGGGCAAAGATCCTGTAGGACTTCCAGATCCAGACTGATAGGATGGTAATGGCGAACCAACCAGACATTGTAGTGGTGGATAAAGAACAGAGGAAAGCCGTTGTGGTGGATGTGGCAGTGCCAAGTGATGAGAACATCAGGAAGAAGGAACATGAACAACTGGAGAAATACCAGGGACTCAGAGAAGAACTGGAGAAAGCCTGGAAAGTGAAGATGACAGTGGTGCCTGTGGTAATTGGAGCACTCGGGGCAGTAACCCCCAAGCTTGAGGAGTGGCTACAACAGATACCTGGAAAGACCTCAGACCTCTCAGTCCAGAAAAGCGCAGTGCTAGGAACAGCTAAGATACTGCGCAGAACCCTCAAGCTCCCAGGCCTCTGGTAGAGGACCCGAGCTTGAGTGAGAAACCACCAGTGGAGGGTGAAAGGGGCAAGTTTTTTTCATTTTTATACACACACATATATATATATATATATATATATATATATATATAAAAAACGCCCCTCTCACCCTCCGTGGGTGGTTTCTCCTCCAAGCTCGGGTCCTCTACCAGAGGCCTGGGAGCTTGAGGGTCCTGCGCAGTATCTTAGCTGTTCCTAGTACTGCGCTTTTCTGGACTGAGAGGTCTGAGGTCTTTCCAGGTATCTGTTGTAGCCACTCCTCAAGCTTGGGGGTTACTGCCCCGAGTGCTCCAATTACCACAGGCACCACCGTCACCTTCACTTTCCAGGCTTTCTCCAGTTCTTCTCTGAGTCCCTGGTGTTTCTCCAGTTTCTCATGTTCCTTCTTCCTGATGTTCCCATCACTTGGCACTGCCACATCCACCACAACGGCTTTCCTTTGTTCTTTATCTACCACTACGATGTCTGGTTGGTTTGCCATTACCACCCTATCAGTCTGGATCTGGAAGTCCCACAGGATCTTTGCCCTCTCATTCTCTACCACCTTCGGAGGTGATTCCCATTTTGACCTTGGGGTTTCCAGTCCATATTCTGCACACATGTTCCTGTATATTATTCCAGCCACTTGATTGTGCCGCTCCATGTATGCTTTACCTGCCAGCATCTTACATCCTGCAGTTATGTGCTGGATTGTTTCAGGCGCCTCTTTGCACAGCCTACACCTTGGGTCTTGTCTGGTGTGGTAGATCTGAGCCTCTATCGCTCTGGTGCTCAGGGCTTGTTCCTGAGCTGCCAGGATGAGCGCTTCAGTGCTGTCTTGTAGGCCAGCCCTTTCTAGCCATTGGTAGGACTTCTTGATATCAGCCACTTCAGTTATGGTCCGGTGGTACATCCCATGGAGGGGTTTGTCCTCCCATAAGGATCTGTCCTCCAGCACTGTATCCTCTGCTCTCCATTGCCTGAGACATTCACTGAGCACACTGTCAGTTGGGGCCTTGAGCTTGATGTATTCATACATCTTGGATGTTTCATCCTGGATAGTGGCTTCTACGCTCACTAGTCCTCGGCCTCCTTCCTTGCGGCTAGCATACAGTCTCAGAGTGCTGGATTTGGGATGGAACCCTCCATGCATGGTGAGGAGCTTCCGTGTTTTAACATCCATGGTCTGTATCTCTTCCTTTGGCCATCTTATTATTCCTGCAGGGTATCTGATAACTGGCAGTGCATAGCTGTTTATTGCCCGGGTCTTGTTCTTGCCATTGAGCTGGCTTTTCAGGACTTGCCTTACTCGTTGAAGGTACTTAGCTGTTGCAGCTTTCCTTGTTGCCTGCTCCAGGTTGCCATTTGCCTGGGGAATTCCAAGGTACTTGTAACTGTCCTCAATGTCTGCTATTGTTCCTTCTGGGAGTGAGACCCCCCCTGTGTGGACTACCTTGCCTCTCTTTGTCACCATCCGGCTGCATTTCTCGAGCCCGAATGACATCCCAATGTCATTACTGTAGATCCTGGTGGTGTGGATCAGGGAGTCAATGTCACGCTCGTTCTTAGCATATAGCTTGATGTCATCCATGTAGAGGAGGTGACTGATGTTGGCCCCATTTCTGAGTCGGTATCCATAGCCAGTCTTGTTGATTATTTGGCTGAGGGGGTTCAGACCTATGCAGAACAGCAGTGGGGACAGAGCATCACCTTGGTATATCCCACATTTGATGGACACTTGTGCAAGTGGTTTCCCATTGGCTTCAAGGGTGGTTTTCCACAGCTTCATTGAGTTTCTTATGAAGGCTCTTAGAGTCCTGTTGATGTTGTACAGCTCCAAGCATTCAGTGATCCATGTGTGTGGCATTGAGTCATAGGCCTTCTTGTAATCAATCCAGGCTGTGCACAGGTTGGTGTGTCGTGACCTGCAGTCTTGGGCGACTGTTCTGTCGACCAGGAGTTGGTGTTTGGCTCCTCTGGAGTCTCTACCAATGCCCTTCTGTGTGTTACTCATGAATTGATCCATGTGCCTATTTATCTTGGTTGCAGTGATGCCTGACATGAGCTTCCATGTTGTGGAGAGACAGGTTATTGGCCGGTAGTTGGATGGGACTGCACCCTTTGAGGGATCCTTCTGGATCAGGATCGTTCGCCCTTCTGTTAGCCATTCGGGTTGAGTCCCATCTCTTAGCAGCTGGTTCATTTGTGCTGCTAGGCGTTCGTGGAGTGTGGTAAGCTTCTTTAGCCAGTAGGCATGTATCATGTCAGGGCCCGGTGCTGTCCAGTTTTTCATACCTGAGACTCTTTCTTGGATGTCTGCCACTGTGATGGTTACTGGATTCTGTTCAGGGAGGTTGCTGTGTTCTTTTCTCAGAGAGATTAGTCACTGGGCATTGCTGTTATGTGCTGTCTCTTTCTCCCATATACTTTTCCAGTACTGTTCAGTTTCTAACCTTGGTGGGTCTGCTCGGCTGTTTTGACCCTGCCACTGAGCGTACACTTTCGCTGGTTGAGTTTCGAACAGCCTGTTTATTCGTCTGGCTTCATTGTCTCTTGTGTATCTCTTTAGGCGGCTACTCAAGGCTAGGAGCCTTTGTTTGGCAGTTTCCAGGGCTTCAGGTATGGGCATCTGGCTGTATCTCTTCGGTACTTGCTTTCTCATTGTACCTCTTTGAGCCTCTGTCAGCTTACTCACATCCTTCCGAGTTGCCTTGATTTTGGCCTCTAACCGTTGCTTCCATGGTGGGTATTGTTTTCTTCCATGGTTGCTCTTATAGCCAAGCATCTCAAGGATCACTGCTGCTGAAGTGTAAACCAGTTCATTGGTTTCTGTGATGGTTGTGGTAGGAATTGCCCGCAATGCTTCATTCACAGTTTCCAGTAGACTTTCAGGCAGTACATCACTTAACCGTTGTAGCTGGTGTCGGGGTTGCCTAGTGTTTATTGTAGACATTATCTTGTTTTTCAGGTCAGTTGCTGCCTCGCTCAGCATAACTGTGGTTGTTGGGGCTGTGTACCCAATCTCAGGGTGTGAGTGTGGTATAACCTCCTCTCTGACCTGAAGTGATTTAAGTGATATATATATATATATATATATATATATATATATATATATATATATATATATATATATATATATATATATATATATATATATATATATAGCAGCTGGGTAGCATCACCCAGTGAGGGTTCTTAGGCAAAACCCTTAACGCTACCGCCTCCCGAGCGTGGTTCGGCTGCAGCTCACCGCTCCCCAAGGGGATGGGTCAAATGCAGAGAAAGAATTTCCCTTTGTGGGATAAATACAGTGTAAATATATATATATATATATATATATATATATATATATATATATATATATATATATATATATATATATATATATATATATTTTCTTTTTTTTTTTTTTTTCTAAAGAAATATGTAAAACAAATAATTACATGCATACTTTTTTAGACAACTAGTTAAATTAAAAGGAGAGAATTAACCCCAAAACTCAAGATATGCAGAACATTTGGTAAAAAATAATCCAAATGCATGAATCAAGAGGAAAAAACACTTCAACCTTCAGATCAACACAGTGTCTCAAACTTTTATTTTAAATATGTTGGAAAAGCAACCAGAGACTATGATGAGATAATGAGCTGTTTTTAAAAAAATAGATAAAGAACTCAATTTAAATAGTCTGTGTGTGAGAGTTCTATTCATCTGTTGCATTTTATAAATATTTGGTCTCTTGTTCATAACTTGCTAAAACTTTGTTGGGTTAAAGACAGTTTAAGGCTTAATAAGGTTATAGTAACGTTTAAGCATCACCTGTGGGTCACGTTAGGATCAAACTCTCCAAAATTAGTAGTAAATGTTTGTGCCAGTGGAAAGTATTAATATGCTCATTAGGAGGATTTATTTTTTCCATATGGCTGCTTGAACATATGAATGCACTGAATTGTGCCCCCTTGTGGTTGAATTTTTAGCTTCTGAAAACATTTTGGCTTTAGAATCTTAGAATCATAAATATAAAGATGTGTCTCAACTCACAAGTGTGATCCACAATGTTTGTAACTGTTGTAAGAGAAAAATCACACATTAAACCCAAAATGTCTGATTTTTGAAACTCTTTGCTTTAAAGCCAAGAAGATAAACAAGAATCATCAAGTCTTTATTCCAAACAGGGTCAGGATTCATTTATTTTTCTTTTTTCTAGTATCCCTTGTGCTATCCTAGGCACTTTACCGTTGGGAGTTGGGTCATCTAGATTCACTAGACAGTGCTATGAACCTATTTTTTTCAATTTTCTGTGATCTTCACTGGTTCAATGGATTACATGAAATTTTTCCACCTTTATCCACCTTTGTCATGGTAGGGAGAACATGTCAAAGTAAGGGTGGGGTCATCCAAGATAGCACAAGGGGTATTAAACCAGAAAAACTCTACATTTTAATCATTATCTATGTCAGTGTACAGAACACTGATCTTTGTGTTTCAGTTTTTGTGAACACATTTCCTTAACAAGTGCAGCACAGTAAGTTATGACATCATGACTTGATGGTGAAAAAAGACAAACCGCTTCCTTTCTAAAGGCCAATTAAGATAACATGTTGCTGGTTCTGAACAAGTTATCTGCCTCTTCATCAAAATAAACTTTTCTTTCTTCTTCTAACTGTTTTTCATTTTTATCCTCTGACACATTTTAACACCACAATTCATCCAAGTTTAGTTTGACCCAAAAATGTGGTTTATATTGATTAGCAGAGACTAATCCAAACTGGTTCATTATCAATTAAAAGGACACACACATTTTTTCTTTTTTCACAAATTTTTATTTGTGACTTTTTAAATTGTGCATTCGCAAAGATCACAAGAAAAATTCCAAAAAGGGCAGAATTATCTAACAAAAGTCAAATTTTACTCACAAATGCTGCACAGCACTGAACCATCAGCACAGAAAATACAAAGACAAACTGCTTCTGAAAGGCTGTTGACGTGTCCATCCTTGATGTTGGTTAAACATCATGCTAATTCATAGATCAGGGACTTTTTACAAGTCACAACTGGAAAGAACACGCTAAGCCTCCAGGTGCAAAAAACAGAAAGTTAAAAAGCAAATGAAACACAAATAAGTTGAATTATAGAAAACAGTTTAGGGTTTTTTCTTCTGTCTCACATCTGTAGTGTGGTTTTCTGTCTACTTCCTTAATCAAAAGAATATGAAACTATGGAATCTGTAGAACGATGGCTTCAGTTTTTTAATTGGTTGCAGCTGAATCACAGTCAGGCTGTGAATTTGAATTTTTGCAGTTTTGTTGATATTTTTGTTGATTTTCTTAGTGAGTTAAGTTCCAGTTTGGAACAACTTTGACTGACTTTGTCCAGAAAGAAGAAGTGGTGGTCCTCCTTATGTTTTATTAAATTCTTATGTACCTTTTTTGCAAACGTTTAGAAAGTAGGGTTTTGGGTTTCTTTTCTATCACATTAAAACATATGTGAGTATGTGAGCTGTTATCAAGAAGCTTCCAAACGTATATTTACAAGATAATGACCACCCAGGAATTTCCTCATTTCTTTTATGGGAAGCTGGGAAAGCAGTCATGAGAGGCTAAATGATCGCCTTCTCATTCCATCAAAAACAGAAAAGAAATCTCTAAACTAGTGGATTTAGAGCAAAAAAATCAGACTGTTAGAGGAAACCTACAGCAACTCTCCGGATGAACAAACTCTACAACAAATAAGGAAACTAAGAATCGAATGAAATCAAATAACTAATCAAAGAACACAGTTTTTATTACAGAGATTACGCTTGGAGAGGTTTGATCACAGTAATAAATCTGGGAAATTTTTGGCAAATCAACTCAAAATAAACAAAGAGAAGATAACTATTTCATCAGTCATAGACTAGGTCTAATAACTCTGACATTTTAATTAAAAAAAAATATGATTCATTTTGCTTCATGGAAGAACAAAGGAATCCACCAGTTTCAGCATATAATTCAGAATAGAACATTTATGCCCCTCCCAACGTTATCCTCAATCTATAGGATTATTAAAATCAAATTTCTGGAATATCACCAACTTAAATCAGCTATAAGCACTAAATACTGCCTTACCCAGATAGACCTAGACTTTCCCCTTACAGTAACACATTTCATTGACCTTAAAAATCCAAAGCTCAGCTCCAAAATGTACAAGTTGATATCTAACATAGATGATACAAATTACTTACCCATGATAAAATGGGAGTCTGAGCTATCATTGAATTCTAGTGATCAATTTTGGCTACAGATCTGTTTGAATGCCTTTAATATGACCAAAAGTCCTAATCTGCAACTTGTTCAGTACAAGATTCTCCACTGAATTCACTACACCGGACAAAGGTTATTTAAAATGGGCCTCAATCAGTCTGCTATATGCACACAGTGCACAGGTAACCACATAGACGACTATTTGCATGCCCTGTGGTTCTTTCCACCTGTCCAATCATTCTGGCGTAAGGTCTGCAAGGATTTATCAATATGGTTTAATCATAAGATTCCTGCATGCCCCCAAATTCTGCCTACAATAGGTGACCTGAATAACATCAATATAGAATCTAACAAGGCTTATATGGTTCTCACCGCTGTATGTATCGCAAAGAAAACTATCCTCCTAAACTGGAAATCTAAAAATAATCTTAGCATCAATCACTACAGAAACCTCATGTCAGAACATATTAGTTTAGAGATAATTTCCTCCACAAAAAACCTGTCAGCTTCAGACTCTCCCTGGCTCCAGCTGATTAGTCACATCACCTAGTAGGGCTGGGAGGGTGATGGGTTGAGCCGGGTCCTGGCTGGTTAGGTGGACCCGGTTGGTTTGGGGTGGTGGGTTCTTGCTGGGATCCTCTGGGGCTCTGCCTCCCCATCACAGAGTGGGGAAGGCATTGGGGGGGTTTGGGAGGAGGGGTCAGATTATATGGTGGGTGGGGTTATTGGTGGGGGGGGGGGGAGCTGTGAGTGCGTGGCGATCTCTGGGTTGCTCGGGTCGGGTGCCGGGGCTGGCTTGCGGAGAAGGGTCCGGCGCCCGGTGGCCCCCATGGCTGCTGCCTGGTACAGCTAAGCGCTCCTGTTCTGTGGCCTGGGGGCCCAGACGCCGAGTTCGCCTATGTCTTTGGCCTCCAGGGGGGCCCCTGTAGGGGGGCCTTCTCTGCGCCTGGCTGGGTGGGTGGGCGGTCCCCTCCTCCCCCCCCTCCCGGGCTGCTTGGTTCCCGGTGCCAGGGCATCTGGCCTGGGGGTCTCTCCTCCCCTCTCCCGATCTGGCTGGTCGGGCTGGGGAGGATCTGGTTCCCGTTATGAACAATTAAATGTTGCATCAATATTTAAGTTTTCAACTATTTTCAAAGTTTATTATTTCATTGTTCATCACTGTCAGAAAGTTAGTTTAAGCAGTCATTATGGTTTTGTTGGAGCATTGACTCAAAAGTTTCCGATCTTTACAGATATAATTAATCAAATTTAGAAACGTAAAATTTTTGATAAAAAAATTCCACAACGAGGCTTTGGCAGAATCTATTCATTTTTATTTAGCATCAGCAGTTCTTCTGACATATCATTACTTATTTTTGCTATTTAATTGAGAAAATGGAAAATGTTGGCTGTTTTGAACAGTCAGACGTGAGATAAAAGCTTCTCTGAAGAACGTTTACATGATACCGCTAGAGGGCGCCCACACTACAGAAACAGTAATATTTCTGTCAAGACTTCCTGACTTTCTCTCATGGATCACTCCGGTACTGTTTATTTACTGGTTTGTTGTTGGGATCCATAAAGAGATTCTCAACAGGCAGTGATTCAGTCCCAGCCGTCACATTTGCAGCACTGAGAAAAACAAACTCCAGCAGCAGAAAGAGTATTTATCCCTTGTGCTATCCTAGGCACTTTAGCATTGGGAGTTGGGTCATCTAGACCCCACAAGATGAGCAGAACCTTTTTTCTTCAATGATTTGTGATTTTCACTGGTATCCATCGATTACATGAAATCTGCTCCACCTTTATCCACCTTTGTCATGGTAGGGAGAACACGTCAATGTCAGGGTGGGGTCATAGGATAACACAAGGGTTAAGTGTAACAACATTGTCTGGATATCTCCACAAATACAAACAAAGAAGGGTTAATGCAGACATGATCATAACATGTTGAAATCTGTGATGTTTTGTTGTAGAAACCAAAATACAAACTTTATTTTGTGGCTTTTATAAAAATATTTACAACAAACAAATTTTGCTGATTAGGAAAAAAGAAAATGACAAACATATTTCCACATGAAACATCTAACACAAACACTTCTTTACCTTAAAAGACAGGGACTACATTAAAAAACGTGCACTTTGTCAACTGGAACTGTTACCAAAACCATTTTTTTGTTTCTTTACATTTTAAATTAATTAATAAATCAAGCATTTGTCTGGTTGTGGTTGTGCAATAAAAAATATTTCCTTTATGCAAACTGTTCAGATCTCTCAATATAATTTTTATTTTGGAAATAAACAAAAGAAACAAAAGCAAAGATGAAATCCGAATATGTATAAGTGAGGATAAAAAAGACAAAATAAAAATAAAAAAAACGCAGTAGGAGTTGATCTGTGTGAAATAGAGACACAAAGACGACACAATATGTTAGATCCATGACCAAGAAAATGATTGAAATGATGAAATTCTACTTTAAAAGTACAGATAATGAAATGTGTGTGTCCAACATAAAAGCTGAAATTAGGTTTTTAATCATAAATGTTCCATTATTGAAAAAAAAAATTGAAGATCTGTTCTGAAATCTGTTAAATGTTATGGAGTTTTTTTTTCCCTCTACAACACCAAGTAACACTAAATCATCTTTCTTCCATTCAAATCTATTGTCTGTCTCTGTGTCTTCGTTGATCAGCTGTATGAACACAGTTCCACCATCAGCTCCATAACACTGAACTTCATCCTGTCTAGAATCACAGAAAGTCTCTGTACCTGAAAAAAGGCAAATTATGAGATTCTACGTTTAGTATATTAAGGAAGACTGGGTTGAAATATGCACTAAACTAAAAACAAATCAAAGTGAATTTTATTATTGTTTTGTAATATTAAAAATGTTTACTCTTTCAAAATATGACATAATATCTTCAGTTTTAACTTCATGCTGGACTTTTACAAGTTTTATAATTTATAAATTCATAAGAATATAATTTGCAGATCTTACTGTGTTTGAATTTACTGATTGGTTAACAAATATGTGATGGATAAATGCTGATAGTGACTCTGACTCCTTACCCACAATGCTTTGTGCCTCTGTTGGTGATGTTGTTGGTTCAACACACAGAGTGTTATTTTCCTGAAACACCCACCTTGATATCTTTGTCCCATTAAAGGTGCAGTTTATGTAAATGAAACCTGTGAGAAAACAAAGTATATGATGTACAGAGTATCTCAACTTTCCAAAGTTTTTATTCCTCTAACTCACCACAGTTATTGATGTTTGTCTCTTTAGAAGCAGAACTGACGTGGTTCCAGGAGGAGCAGACCAGACGTCCTGAGACGTGTTGTTTCAAAGTGATGATGTTTGTCTGCTTGTTTCCAGAAAGCAGCTCAGCTTCTGTCAGTGACTTTCCATTCAGAGTCCACCTGTACTGAGGACTGTCCCCTCCCTCAGAGGAGCAGGACACCTTCATCTCTCCCTGAGACAAACACTCAGAGACCAGCGAGACGGAGGACACAGGAGCTGAGAAGAACACACACCTTTATTCACAATCTTTCTGATGAAGAGCAGAGATGTGAAAAAACTAAACACTAACTTTGACACTTATTGTGTAGATTGTCCACATACAGTCAGATGTTTTTGTATAAATGTCACTTAAAATATCAGCTGATAAAAACATATTTACCTTGAACTAATAACTTTAGGGTGCGGCCCTCTGTCTGTTTTCCATTTGAATCAAATGTTAAAAGTCTATATTCTCCACTGTCACTCCTGCTCAGGTTATGGATCCAAAATGTTCCTTTAGAGGAAATAAATGAAGATCTGGCTTTCATTGTAATAACAACTTGTTTATCTTTTCCTCCTGATAGTACCATCCCATTTTTAACTATCAACTGCTATTTATGTATTTGTGAGAAGTCGTCCATCAGCTGCAGAGAAACACTTCCTCCCAAAGCTCCATAACACTGAGCTCCATTCTGTCTGCCATCACAGTGGGTCACCACACCTGGAAGATTTGAAAGATCTAGTTACTCTTTGATTTTGTTGACTAAATCATTAAAATAAAAAGATCTATAAAGCAAATATATCAATTCATAACATAGTAATGCATGTTTATTTATTTTAGGACTGATAAATTAACTTCAATTTTACAACTGTTAATATTTGGTCAAAAGATGTTCTTGATGAAACTGCAGACCCAGGGTTTTTAAAATAAAATAAATTTTTCCTTTCTTTAAAAAAGTTTTTTACTAAATATAACCAATAATAAATCTTAAAAAATCTAAATGAAGTCAATAAAGGACAGAATTAGATGAGTATAGAGCAGCAGACAAGAATGAGATGATCAACTCACCATTAGTGACTGTGATCAGCATCAGCAACAGTCCGATCACAGATGTCATTTCTGCACAGTTCAGTCTGTCGACTCTCCTTAAGCTTTTCTCAGACTTTTACTGAAACCAGAAGTATTTATATTTTACTCTGAAAACAATCTGCAGAAAGTCCTTTCAGTGATGGTGAGGTGACAGTGTGAACACTTTGACTAGACAAGTTTTTGCTGTACTCTGTTTTGTAGACTGACAGGAAGAAAGAAGGGGATCTAAGGTTTTGTTTCTACTTTTAGACGTCTTCTTAAGAAAGAAACAGAGAACAAGCAAGTAACAGTCATGTTGTTTTAAACACGCACAGTTTGGTAGTAAAAAAGATAAAATCTACGACTAAAGACATGCAAATATTTAGAGTTTTGTTAATAACATTATATTTTACTCTGAACAATCTGCACTGAGTCCTTTCAGTGATGCTGTTGGAGGTGGCAGTGTGAACACTTTGACCAGACGAAGGTTCACTCTACTCCTTTTTTTAGACTGACAGGAAGAAAGGAAGTGATCTAAGTTTTACTTCCCCCTTTTGGTTGTCAGTAGAAGATACAGTGGTATGAGAAAGTTTGGGCACCCCTGATAATTTAAGATTTTTCTTCATAAATCATTGGTTGTTTGGATCATTAATTTCCGTTAAATTTATCATATAGCAGATGAACACAGTTATATTTAAGAAGTGAAATGAAGTTTATGGCATTTAAATTAACTGTGCAATAATTACTTAAACAAAAATAGGCAGGTGCCTAAATTTGGGCACCCCAACAGAAACATGCCATCAATATTTAGTACTGGTAGATCCTCCTTTTGCAGAAATGACCGCCTCCAATCACTTCCTATAGCTTCTAATAAGAGCTTGGATTCTGGTTAAAGGTATTTTGGACCATTCCTCTTTGCAAAACATCTCCAGTTTAGTCAGATTTGATGGCTAACGAGCATGGACAGCTCACTTTAAATCACACCACAGATTTTCAATAATATTCAGGTCTGGGGACTTAGATGGCCATTCCAGAACATTGTACTTGTTCCTCTGAATGAATGCCTTTGCTGAATGGTTGAACGATGCACAGTGACACCATCTGCAGCCAGATCACGTTTTTGGTCTTTGGAGCTGGTCTGTGGGTTGAGTTTGATTGTTCTCCATCCTCTGCCTCTACCTATCTGAGATTTCTCTGGGCCGGCCACTCCGGGCCATTGCTTGACCTGTGCCTGCGGTCTTCCATTTTCTCACTATATTCCTCAGTGGAAATTGAGAGCTGAAATCTCTTAGCAAGCTTTTTGTATCCTTCACCTAAACTATGATGGTAAACAATCTTTGTTTTCAGGTCATCTGACAGCTGTTTTGAGGTTCCCATGTTGACATTCTTCAGAGAAGATGCAAAGAGGAGAAAAACTTGCTCTTGGCCACCTTAAATACATTTTCTCATGATTGGCTTCACATGTGTATGTAGGTCAAGGGTCAATGAGCTTGTAAAATAAATATTGTGTTCCATTATTGCTAAAGGTAGTCAAATCAATAAAACAGGGGTGCCCAAATTTACACACCTGCCTATTTTGGTTTATTTATTGCAGTTTCTATAAATCCAATAAACTTTATTTCACTTCTCAAATATCACTGTGTTTATTTGCTCCATGATATATTTAACTGAAATTGATGATTCAAAAAAACAATGATTTACGAAGAAAAATCTTGGAAATGATCAGGGGTAACCAAACTGTCTCATACCAGTGTACATGAGAGGGACAGCTGGAAATATTCTACGTTTAAAAACAGCTTTTGAGACTTTAAGAATAGAGTTTTAACTATTGAAACTATGGGGAAGCTTCCAGGTTAAAAAAAAAAAAAATTTAAATCTGAAAAGAAATCTGTAAAACAAAAATAATTTACATGCATGCTTTTTTTTAAACAGTTAAATTGAAGAGAATAAACCCCACAACTCAAGATATGTAGAAACTTTGGTAAAAATAATCGAATTGCATGAATTAAGATAAACCATTTAAACCTTCAGTGTCACGCTCGGCTAGGACGAGAACAGACCCAAGTGCTGAAACCCAGAAAGACAAACACTGGAGATGGCGTGAAAGGATTTATTACAAAGTCTATGGTTGTAGAGAGGCTGGCAGCAGAGACGTCCCCAGAGATGGAGTCGTAATGCGTAGAGATGGAGGTAAGTTTCTTCGGAGACATCGTGGACAGGTGAGAGGACGGTAAGCAGAACTTGGCGAAGGGAAAACGGGTTTGACGTGGTTGTAGGATGAAGTCAGAGCGTGGTCGTAACTTTGAGCTTGGAGAAGATCTTGAGGCTGATAATCTTGTGACTGGACACAGGTCGGCACAGGAGTATGAAGGATCACTGTAGGCAGATTGTGAGCTTGGATGATACGCGCACAAGAATATACTTGGCTTAAGCTTAGGTTCGACCATGTATGCACCATTGAGGGCCACAAGCCTGCGATGAATACTGGAGCACAACAAGCACAACAAATATGGCTGACCGATACCCCAAGACGTGTCACACTTCCCAACATTCTTTGCGGCCAATCATTAGTCTTGTTGTTACACCTTGGTTACAGGGGCACGGTGATTGGTCAGATCCATTTTGGGATGTGTGTGGTGCTTGGAGCTAAGAGGTAAGTGCGTTAGATGAAGCAGTCAGCTTAATATTATATTTTTCAGATTTTCATTGAGACATTAATAGATCGACCATTCTTGCTTTTATTTTAACCCCTATTGAATGCTCACAGAGACACGGAAGTAGCGGCAGGAAGCGGCTTTTGCAGCAAGATGACGGAGGGCGTACCAGAGGATCATGATGTGAATGAACGTGAATACGATGGAATGGATGCTTTTGTGCTTTTTAAAATAAATAAATCTGATCTCTAAACATCCTCGGTGTCTTCAATGCAATGTATTGAGACACACACACACAGAAATGTGAAGGTATCTGCTGTAAATCTATGACATAGATAACAGGAGAAACGATCGGCTAGTTAGTTACCATATAGCCTAATAGCCTTCGAATGCGAAGCGACTGACTGCTAAAGAGTATGTTAATAAAAGACAAGTCCTGAATATTATTATTCCTATTTAACCCTAAACTACAATATCAGCTGGCTGGCTGTCTACCGACCAGCCTGTTGCCCAAATGCCGGCATGACATGCAAGGAGCTAAGCTAGTAGTAGTAGCCTAGCAGAAGCTATCGTATTGCAAAGCAGCCTAGGTATTATAAATCCTATGATATTTTTCTTATATTCATTGAGACAGTAAAAAATTGATCATTCTTGTTTTTCTTTTTCCTTTCTTGAACGAATGTGGGTAACAGAGACATGGAAGTTACCACTGAAAGCGGCTTTTGCTGCCGGACGAACAGAGAGCATATCCCTGTGAATGACTTATGACGTGAATAATTATTGCGTTCGCACGAGTTAATCATTTCGAGGGAACGAAATAGTATCTTGTGGGAACGGAATAGTATTTCGTGCGAACGAGTTATTAATCTGTGGGAACGAGTTATTAATCTGTGGGAACAAGTTATTAATCTGTGGGAACGAGATATATTTTTTCAATTTTTTAATGTCATGACACGGGCTCCGTACTAATCTATAAAATGCTATGGAGTTTTTTTGCCTTCTAAGAAATCAAGTCATTCAAATCTAACGACTGTCTCTGTGTCTTCGTTGATCAGCTGTATGAACACAGTTCCACCATCAGCTCCATAACACTGAGCTTTATCCTATCTTGAATCACAGAAAGTCTCTGTACCTGAAAAGTATCGCTAGTTTTAATGTTTCTATTTAGTTTAGTTTATTTATTTAGTTTAGGTCAACAGAATTCAGTTTTCAACTGTTTTGTCTGAATTTACAGTGGGGAAAATAAGTATTGAACACGTCAACATTTCTCTCAAAAAACATATTTCTAATCGAGCTATTGACACGAAATTCACAGATGTCGGCATCAACCCAAGTCATGCACACATAGAAAGAAATCCAAACATTTATGTCCATAAATGAAGTTATGTGTAATAAAGTGAAATGGCACAGGGAATAAGTATTGAACAGGCTTACTGAAATGTATTTAATACTTAGTGCAAAAACGTTTGTTGGTGATTACAGCCTCAAGACGCCTCCTGTATGGAGAAACCAGTTGAATACATTGCTCAGGTGTGATTTTGGCCCATTCATCCACACAAACTGCCTTCAAATCTTCAAGGTTCCGGGGTCTCTTCTGTGAACCCAGCTTCACAGTTCTTCCAAGATTTTCAACTGGATTCAAGTCTGGTGATTGACTGGGACCATTCTAGCAGCTTTCTTTTCTTTTTCTTCAACTAGTTGAGTGTTACCTTGGCTGTGTGCTTGGGATCGTTGTCTTGCTGAAAGATCCACCCTCTTTTCATCTTCAGCAGCCTGGCAGATGACAGCAGATTCTGATCAAGAATGTCTCGATACTTTTCTCCAGTCATTATTCCTTCAATGATATGAAGTCTACCAGTACCACATGCTGAAAAACAGCCCCACGCCATGATGCTCCCACCTCCAAACTTGACTGTTGGTATGATGTTTTGGGGGTAATGTGCAGTGCCATTTTTTCCTCCAAACATGTTGTGTCTTATGACATCCGAAGAGTACAATTTTGGTCTCATCTGACCAGAGTATCTTCTCCCAGAATGTCATGGGTTTATCCAAATGTTGTGTCGCAAACTCCAAACGAGCTTCAACATGCTTCTTCTTCAAAAATGGAGTCTTGCGTGGTGTGCGTGCATGGAGGCCATGGCGGTTGAGTGCATTACTTATTGTTTTCTTTGAAACAACGGTACCTGCTGATTCCAGGTCTTTCTGAAGCTCTCCACGAGTGGTCCTGGGCTGTTGGAGAACCCTTCTGATGATTGCTCTGACTCCTCTGTCTGAAATCTTGCGAGGAGCACCTGGCCGTGGCTGGTTTATGGTAATGCCGTGTTCTTTCCACTTCCGGATGATGGCCCCAATGGTACTCACTGGAACTTTCAGAAGTTTAGAAATGCGCCTGTAACCAATGCCTTCAGTGTGTTTTGCAGCAATAAGGTTGCGTAGGTCTTTGGACAGCTCTTTGCTTTTACCCATCATGCAATGCTTCTTGTCTAACACCTTGCTGGTGAGAAACCTTTTTAAAAGGCATCAATCAGGACTATACCAGCTGATATTACTTTGCACTAATAGGGGGCAGGTTAACCTTCTGAATACTGACAAACTCCAGCTGCTTTCTTGGTTTGCCAGACCTTTATGCCCCTCCTTTTCTTACTGTGTTCAATACTTATTCCCTGTGCCATTTCACTTTTTTACAAATAACTTCATTTATGGACATAAATGTTTGGATTTCTTTCTATGTGTGCATTACTTGGGTTGATGCCGACATCTGGTGAAAATTTCGATGTCAATAGCTCGATTAGAAATATGTTTTTTGAGAGAAATGTTGACGTGTTCAATACTTATTTTACCTGCTGTATGTTTTCTGTTAAGTGACAGAAGCACTTTTCAGAGTTTGGGCTTTTGAAGTTTATGTCACCCTTGTGCAGTTGCAGTAAACGTTCTATACTTGTTCATTCATTCATCTTCTACTGTTTTGTCCCTTACGGTGTCACCGGAGCCTATCGCGGCCACTTGTGGGCAAAGGCAGGGGATACTCTGGACAGGTCGCCAGTCTGTCCCAGGACCACATATCACACACCCATTCACTCTCACACTCACATCTATGGACAATAGATGCCAGTTGATCTATGGAGGTTCCTTGAAGGAAGCTGGAGACCTCGGAGAGAACCCACGCATACACGGAGAGAACATGCAAGCTCCACACATTGATGTTCTGTTTCAGGCCCCCAGCCAGGACTTGAATCAGGGCGTTCTTGCTGTGAGGCAACAGCGCTAACCACAGCAGCCTCCATACTTGTGCAACTAATTCTAAGCTGGAAAAAGCAAAACACAAGAGTTCTCCAGTTTTTGAATTTTAGATAGAGAAATACTGATTCTGTCAGATAAAACTTCAAAACGTTGACTCACTCTGAGCGACTCCTACTAACAACAGTCAACACTCCGACCACGGCTTCCATTTTTCTGCAGCGATCAGAGTTGAAAAGGGAACTAAAGACCCACCAGACTTCTTGAAGAAAGAAGGAAGCTCATCAAACAGCCACTTCTAACCCCATGAGACAAGAGAAAATGCACAAACTTCACTCAGAACACAAACAATTTAGAAGACAAAGATGGTTACAACAGACTAATTTTCTACAGATTTCATTAAGTTTTGTCATCACTGTTCCTCTTTCTCATGCTGTTTTTAGGTTGTGTTGGTGAACACAGAGGTGCATGGAACTGATGTAGGTTATATCTTTGTTAAAAAAAAAACTGTTCATTTTTTCAACATTTCTAACAAAATCATCTGTAAAGCAGAAGTTCAGGCCAGCAGCTGAAATAAAACATGTCGAAATGTTCTTGATAGTGTAGTAGTCGACTAGTAGAAAACCGTTGACCACAAAATATTATTAACCAAATTAACTCACTTTAATTTCTCCAAACAAGCAATTAACTAAATAAAATAGTATCTCACTAAAAGAAAACAATGTGTGGTGGTCGACAGCATCAAATCGCTATGTCGAGAGTGCTCTGTAGGAGTTCCACAAGGATCCCTACTCAGACGAGTCTTGTTCTCGCTATACATTAATGATCTACCAGAGGTATGCAAAAGCATCCGTATACAAACGTATGCTGATGATTCTGTAATATGTACGCACACACCTATAACAATGTGAATGTACCCATAATGCCTTATAATATGGGACTGCATAAATACAAACAGCAAATCCTTTCAAATGTTGCATCAACTATTTTCAAATTTTATCATTTAATTTCTCATCAAGACTAAAGTTTCCAATCTTTGCAGATATAATTTAGCATATTTTGAAACTAAAATTTGTGATAAAAAATTCCACAATGAAGCTTTGGCCAAATCTATTCATTTTTATTTAGCATTATCAGTTTTCTGATGTATTTTGACTTATTTTTGTTATCAGCAAATTGAAAACGTTGGTTGTTTTAAATAGTCAGACATGAGACAAAAGTACCACTGAAGAATGTTTACATGAGTATTCACCGCTAGAGGATTAAGATGAAACAAAAAAACAGCAATAATTCTGTGAAGACTTCTTGTCTTTCTTTAATGAATCAGTCTGCTACCGTCTATTTACTGGTTTGTTGTTGGGATCTATAAAGAGATTCTCAACAGGAAGTGATTCAGTCCCGGCAGTCACATTTATGTTTATTATTGTTATTACAGACTCAAGGTCCATTTGCCACAATACACACAAAATAAATAACAGACTTAAGCATAACATTTAAAATCTTTCATGATAGTAGTATAATAGAACTATAAAAACAGTGACATAAAATCACCAAGTATCATAAACTTAAAAAAATGACTAAAACTTATTCTGACTAAAAAACCTAAATGTTTAAAAAAGGCAGCTGTAGCGCCCGTCCCATGTAATAAACTAAACGGTAAAACTCTAATATTGTAATACTATGGGCGGGGCCCTGGGTGTGATTTTTATGGTTTGGTGCCGTCACAAATCCCTTTAACTTCTAGGTGTTTTGTAGTTGATTATTGTCAAAATTAAATAATTTCAAAACATACTTCAAATCTAATAACTTAAAACTCTTCCTAGTTTACCTTCTCTAAGCTTCAAGAAAAACACCTTCAAAAACTCCAGACAAGAAGTGTCGTTTAAATAAACTGAAAATTTAGTTATTAAACAAATACAAAAATCAAAACAAAGTATGAATCTTAGTTCACAAATCCACAAAAAAATGGGAAATTAAGACACTTACAAACTCAAAAAATGTCCCTTTTTAAATAAACAAAATACCCGTTGCAGGCCTGTGTCGTCGCTCGGGAGCGTTGAGGTCTGAAACTTAGTGACCGCTTCACTTAGAAAGCAAAACAAAATAAGCACGTGCAGTGTTTTTTGTACTCACGGCCTCCTAGTTCAGTCAGTGTGGATTCTGGTGTATTGTCTTGGTAATGAGTGAGGGAAAGGAACTTGACCCAAACTGGAACTGGACTCTTGTTCAATGTTGACTGAACACAACCCGGGTCCCAGCGGGAACTTTCTGGATCTCCATCTGATGCCCACAGGAATACTCCAAGAGCGCGTCCTGGTCCTGCTCCTCAGCCAATGCACAAACATGCCTTATTAATATTCTCACACAACCTCTCAGTTTGTGTGTTTTATAACTGTTATACTTTACAACATTAGCACCGTTTACGTTTTTTACCGTAACGTTGAGTTACAGAATAACCGCTGCTAACAAGCTACATGCTAGTCACATGTAGCATTCCTCTCATACAACATGTGCTTCGTAAAAACTCAGCGCAATTACATACACAAATGTTGTCAACTGCTTTACCTTCAGCAGTATTTCATATGCTCTGAACTCCTTTGGCGAACTCTGCATCCACCACCGTCAGAGAATATAAATCAAGCCGAAACTTTCACCACGCTTCCAGCTTCTGAACGTAGTCTCTTCGACACGCACAGTGTTTTCCAGTTGTCCCGCCCTCAGATGTTGTGATTGGATTAAAATCCAAAAACCAACCAATAACACTCACAGAATCCGTTGATAGACAAGCTGACATCAAATTAGGTTAGCCTACACATTGAGCACACTTTGTACACTCACAGTAACTTGAAAAATAATAAAACAAATAATAAAACACTGATAATACCTCAGTTAAATTCCTTACCAACAGTTTAACTTTACATAGATAACTTAACTGTTTATCTAAAGATAACTTAAACAAATATAGATATTTTTTATGACAAATACTATTCAAATGAACAACTAATGTTTTTCTTTTAATACCGGGCTACATCCTCCCCCTTCTAAAAGGGTAGATGCCCTCATCTAACATAAAACTTCTTACCAGATGTTTTAACATGGGTTTTCTTATGTCCATCCCATGATACAGTACTTACAGTAGTGCAACTACTTCTTTCTGCTCAGTCGTAATTTCACGCACTTGTTGTATGAGCTTTTTGATCACTTTCTGTGCATTTTCAGGAGCTGTACATCTGACAGATACATGTCCATTCTCACCGCATCTGTAACAAAAAAATCCAGTACGTTCATCCTTGGATGGCGCTCTTCGGGAGACAGGTTTGGTGTTTGAAGCTGCTCTCCCTCTAACAGTATCGGTCCAACCTGGCGCACTAGATGCTGAGTTTACAGTCATCACGCTCAACTGCTCTTTGAGAGTGTTTACTTCTTTACGTAACAACTGTATTTCGGGGTTGTATTCACTTTTTGATTGTTTTCTCTCTTTAAACTTCTTTGCATGATGCTCTGTAGCTGGTTTAGCCAGCTTGGTTCTCTGCTCATTGAGCTTGCCTTGCAACTCTTCCATTTGAGCCTTGAGATCTGTCTGTGGATACAGATCTAAATCTGGCTCTTGCTCAACCTGCACTGTGTGTACACGTGGTCGAGGTGTAGGTTTTTGTAGACTACGCCTTACAGCTTCACGGTCCTCCTCTACTCGTATCTCTGTTAACAAGTCTAAAAAAGTAGGGGGCCTGTCTCTCCTATCTCGGAGATTCAACTGAAGCAACATTATGTCAGACTCAGTTGCACCTTTAATAAGCTGCTCAAGTCGAACTTCATCAGCTGCACGCCCAGTTAAGCCACCTTTCTGAATGACTTTATTAAGCGATCGCTCCAACCGGCGCAAAAACTCTGACAATCGCTCTCCTGGCTTTTGATAGAGTGACCGAAAAGACAAATAAAGGTCCTCCCCAGATTCTGTAACTCCAAAGGCATTTTCGATAGCCTGAATGTATTCCCTATGCTTAGCATCAGGATTTGACAAACGAACTGCTTGAATGATCTCCAGAGCCGGGCCTTTCAGACTTTCCACCAATCTACGTCTTTTCTCTTTATCTGTACATTCACATTCGTCCACCATTAACTTAGCCTGTTCAAGCCAGCCATCTAAACACTCCTCACCTAATGGAACAGGGCTCACACCTGAGAAAGTTTTTAACCTTCGATAGCTATTACTTTCTGTGGGTTTGGTGGATCGGTTTAGTACTTCCCCAACTGCACGAATGATTGACTCAGGACTGCTGTTCCACGCAGTGCTAGGAGCACACATTGTTTGGATATCATCCATGGTTTTACCTTCATCTTGAAGAAATTGAGCTAATTTCACGGTGAAAGTATCCTCGTCATTCACTACAGACTGGGCTATCACTATAGTCCACTTGGTCTCTCCTGTGGGCGGAATCAGTTCGGGGGGAATTTTAGAAGGGTCTACAACTTCCCGACATTCACACAACAATGTTACAGTCTGATTCTTAGAGTCAAACATTTTCCCTCTAACTCTCACTCTGCCGAGTGCTTTTATGGATTGCAATGTTTCCTCAACATTAGCTGTGGGTACCTCTTCCGGCACACCATGCACCATAAGAGCATGTTCTAAAGCCACTCCTTCTCCTCGACACCAGTTGGTTAACTCAAGTTGTGTCATTCTGATTACTGAGTCTGGTCACACACTACACTGTTACTAGTCAGCAACTAATTAAATGAAAACATTACAAAACGTTTAAATGTAGCAAAAAGGGTTAGTTGAAACTTGAAGAAAAATTATTTTAAATAAATCCCAGCGGTGCCTCCATTTTATGTAGCGCCCGTCCCATGTAATAAACTAAACGGTAAAACTCTAATATTGTAATACTATGGGCGGGGCCCTGGGTGTGATTTTTATGGTTTGGTGCCGTCACAAATCCCTTTAACTTCTAGGTGTTTTGTAGTTGATTATTGTCAAAATTAAATAATTTCAAAACATACTTCAAATCTAATAACTTAAAACTCTTCCTAGTTTACCTTCTCTAAGCTTCAAGAAAAACACCTTCAAAAACTCCAGACAAGAAGTGTCGTTTAAATAAACTGAAAATTTAGTTATTAAACAAATACAAAAATCAAAACAAAGTATGAATCTTAGTTCACAAATCCACAAAAAAATGGGAAATTAAGACACTTACAAACTCAAAAAATGTCCCTTTTTAAATAAACAAAATACCCGTTGCAGGCCTGTGTCGTCGCTCGGGAGCGTTGAGGTCTGAAACTTAGTGACCGCTTCACTTAGAAAGCAAAACAAAATAAGCACGTGCAGTGTTTTTTGTACTCACGGCCTCCTAGTTCAGTCAGTGTGGATTCTGGTGTATTGTCTTGGTAATGAGTGAGGGAAAGGAACTTGACCCAAACTGGAACTGGACTCTTGTTCAATGTTGACTGAACACAACCCGGGTCCCAGCGGGAACTTTCTGGATCTCCATCTGATGCCCACAGGAATACTCCAAGAGCGCGTCCTGGTCCTGCTCCTCAGCCAATGCACAAACATGCCTTATTAATATTCTCACACAACCTCTCAGTTTGTGTGTTTTATAACTGTTATACTTTACAACATTAGCACCGTTTACGTTTTTTACCGTAACGTTGAGTTACAGAATAACCGCTGCTAACAAGCTACATGCTAGTCACATGTAGCATTCCTCTCATACAACATGTGCTTCGTAAAAACTCAGCGCAATTACATACACAAATGTTGTCAACTGCTTTACCTTCAGCAGTATTTCATATGCTCTGAACTCCTTTGGCGAACTCTGCATCCACCACCGTCAGAGAATATAAATCAAGCCGAAACTTTCACCACGCTTCCAGCTTCTGAACGTAGTCTCTTCGACACGCACAGTGTTTTCCAGTTGTCCCGCCCTCAGATGTTGTGATTGGATTAAAATCCAAAAACCAACCAATAACACTCACAGAATCCGTTGATAGACAAGCTGACATCAAATTAGGTTAGCCTACACATTGAGCACACTTTGTACACTCACAGTAACTTGAAAAATAATAAAACAAATAATAAAACACTGATAATACCTCAGTTAAATTCCTTACCAACAGTTTAACTTTACATAGATAACTTAACTGTTTATCTAAAGATAACTTAAACAAATATAGATATTTTTTATGACAAATACTATTCAAATGAACAACTAATGTTTTTCTTTTAATACCGGGCTACACAGCCATTCCAAAAACTCCAAATAATCCCCCTATTTAGAGGTTTTGGTATGGCTGCCATTTTATAAACATATCTAAAAGTATAAAAGTGTTGTAAGTTATATTAGAGAGAGTTAAGAGGATTTGGGTCTTGTAGTTTTGAGTTTCAAGTTTGCCTGCCTATGTTGGTTTAGTTTTTTTTATCCCATATGGAAATGATATACATGTATATGAATCTTATACATTTTTTGTCTCTTTTATTTGAAACTTATAATTTACGCATAAGACAATCAAACCTCTCATAAGATCCTTAGTAAAATAGGACAATATGAAACTTGTATGTTTTGGTAACATAATAAGAAAAGTGTATGATAGTAGTTCCACATACATTATTTTTAGTAGGCATGTGTAATATAGCCTAGCCTGTGACTAGCTGGGATGGGCTCCAGCAAGACCCCCCAACCCCGGTAAAGGGATGGAGCGGGTCAGAAGATATATGGATGGATTTAAGGACCAACTATTCCTAATGACATTAGCAACATGATATTGTATCCAAACAGCAAATATTGAAAATACATGTGGGATGTAATTAATATGAAGCAAAGACATAGAAAAAGACGGATGCATTCTTTCACGTGATGCTAGAGAAAGACTTCTTTATTTTTGTAGTCTAATAATAGAATAATAACATGACATAACATGAAGTACAAAATGTTTTACATAAGAATACATGTGCAGTTTATCTTTGCCCTAATAGGTAATAGGTGATATTTCATTTTAGTTACATTGGTAATAGTTGAGGCAGAAATTTCTCCTTTTGGAACCTCAAAATGAATAAATGAACATATTCTCATTTAGCTAGTATAATTTTATCTACAGTAATATGTGTTCAGTAGCTTACATACAATTGAGCTGGACGGTGATTACTGAATATACACACATGATCTAATTACCTGAGTAGCACTTATGACTTTGTTGAAGCCAGTGGAAAACTGAACAGTTGACATGTAGCTCAGTTCAGTTCTGACATGAGAACATCTGGCAAATTTCTGCACTGTGCATTTATCATAGTTTCCTATGAAGACTGGTCACCCACGTCGATAAAGTGTAAGACTCTGAAAATACTCCCATCCTTTAAAAGTACAAAAAAGTTGTTTGTTTGTTTTGTCTTGTAGGAACGGCCATGAATGACTAATCCATTTACAGCAATTCTCTTGTAGTAACTCACCACAGCATTTGTGGGAACCTCTCTCACTGAGTGGAGAGCAGGGGGGGTATTCCAGAAAGCTTGTTTAAACTACCATGACTTTAACCCTGAACTCTGGCTGAAATCCGCCTGAACTTGCTTACTCTGGGTATGTCGGTTCCAAATGACTGGATATGAGTTAGCGTAATTACGCTCGACTTGGTAACCCTGGGTTAATGCACGTGCACGTCAAGTACATAAAGACATTCTCAATGGATCGCCGATTTTCGGAGTCACCATGGAAACGCATGGTGAACAAAAGAGACGCTACACTTTAGTGAGACGGAGTCGGAGATTTTAATGATGGCGTATGAAGATTATCAAAAAGTAATATAATATATATATATATATATATATATATATAACTTATCCAATTTTGCCAACTTAAATTAATGACTTCAATTGGTAACAAGTAATTGAGTGAAATTTATTTAGCCTAAATTCTTATGTCTATAAAACTTAATTAGTGTTTATACAACTCAAATCTACATTTTAATCTAACTAAATGTCATATTACTCTAATTCAATTATTCTTTTTTCAATCTCAATTAATTATAAGTCTCGAACTCTCAAATTTCTAAGTTTGAGCCTGCAGATAGACTAATTTGTGGTACAGTAAAAACTATGCTGTTGTACATGAAGAATGCATCCATTCATTTAGAACTTTTCCAATGTTGTCTCAACACTTGTACACTGTAGGGCTGCTATATAAACTCATCCTCCTCTTCCTCCCTCTCAGTCATGGTGCACAGACTTCAGCAAAGTAGGACAAAATAACTCGGCAAAACACAGCAAAACAGCTAAACAACTAAACACATTTGGTCAAAAACCCACACTTAAACCCAAATCCATCCAGACAGGCAAAGGGAATGGTATCCCACAATCCCTTGCGGTGCCAATCTAACAGCAGCACCAAAGTTACACCTACTTAATTGAATTCATTTGAATGAAAGTAAAATAACTGTCTCAACACTACGTGTTATTTTTAAGGTGACTTATATAAATGATTTATATAACTGAAGCAAATAATTAAGTTAGATCAACAATGTAAAAAAAAGTGTATCTTTCCAGCATCCATATGTGGTCTTATCACCCTTTCACGATGGAAAAATTATTATCTGAGCTTCTTCATCCACTAAATCATCTTCAAATGGACACGCCATGCTGCTTCACCTCTCTGAAAACAAACTAACCTTCAACTAAACCTGCTCCAGACCAGGTTATGTTCAGTGCATGAGTTGCCATGGCAACTTGACATACCCTGAAACATACCTCCATTTCTGGAACCGAAAGCTGAGGTTATCCTTACTTCCTTAGCCTCAAACTTATCGTGGGAGCTAGCATAACCTGCTTTCTGGAATACCCCCCTGGAGGCTTTATTGAGAAGAGGTGTCTGTCCATCAATGCCATTTGTGCACCAATACACCATGGTTCAGAAATACTCTTGGAATCCATCCATAAACTTGCCATATATCACACACCAAGCAACACACAGTGCATGTAGTCAGGAACCAGGAACCATCCCATTGATCAAACCACGAACAATTAATGCCCAGTTCAGACCCTCAGCGCTTCTAGACTGGGTTAATAAAAAATCCAGTCTCTGTTCTTTAGAGGAAATTTTTTTTTATTACTTTTCTACCTAACTGAATAACACAAACTGAATGGTCACTCACTTGCGCGCTCTTGTCTCCCTTCTTCCTTATCCTACACAAGCCCTGGACACACAGCACACACAGAGGTGTGCCGCGTGTGCCCGTCTCTTTTCTTCCTTGCTGCTGCTTTCAGCACACACACTGACACACAGACACACACAGGCTTCGCCAGTTTCTCTCTATTTCTCTCAGTTTCTCCTTCTGTGCGCTAGCGAAAACACCATGTTAAAGCACACACACACACATGGCCGGCCCTCCCTATACGCGAAGTACGCAGCCGCGTAGGGCCCCCGTCACCATCAGGGCCCCGAAGTGGCGAAAAAAAAATAAAATAAAAAAGCCCAAATCTGGCAACTCATTTCATAGAGCTTCCAGACCAACGTGCGCTCTGAATGTTGAGCAAAACAAAGTTGCCTGCACTTCAATGATCCCCCCCTTCAACACACCTGAACCAAACTGGCAACCCAAATAATGGCGTTACGCATCTGAGCCTGGCACAGTGTGTATTTACGAGAGCATTTTGTTTCAATAAAGTTGGGAAAAAGAAAAAAATACAGCGCATTTTGTCACACTGATCAAAGTGACAACAAGAGAACTTCATGCTACAGAGACTATATCCATCAGGAGCTAAAAAAAAAAGATGAAGAACAAGGTAAGTTTGGAGGATGTTGGGGCTGTATTTTTACATTATCCAGTATTTCTGTGCAGCTGCGCGATTTATACTAATCAAATACTAATCAATCTGAGGTGAAGTTTGGACATTAACGACCCCGTTTGTCGTAATTTCCAATGGAAACCCCAAAAATAATTCTGATATCCATTTCCAAGATCATAAGTTCGGACATAACCTTCCAAAACGGCGGAGAGTTAGCAGAGAAAAGTAAATAATGATGGTATGGTGGCTGATAAATGTTTTAACTCATGTTATAATCGTATTGGTTAATTGTTTTGCTACACATATTTAGTGCGTTCTGCATTTTCCGGTTTATGTCAGTATAAAAACTTTGTTATAGCAGGTCAGGTAGTCTGACTTTTTCAACAATGTGTCTTAAAATCTTGCCTTGGCATAAAATATGGAGAATCAAAACTGCCAAATACAAATAGGAAATAAATGTTCTCATTTATGAATGAAAAACAAAATAAATGTACAAATTTTAAAATTATGAACATACAAAATGATAGATAAAGAAGTGTATAAATGCTTATATTTCCATTTATACTCAAATTAGTGTTCACATTTATTATTTATAAATGGGTACATTTATTTATTTGTATTTTGGAGTTTTGGTTTTACATAATGATGATGTTTTGCACAGTTCAGTCTCAGCTGACAGTTTCTTCTGCTCTCAAAAAGTATCAAAAAGTACAGGGGGTAGTGCAGCGTCCACATCCCAAAATGTTCCTGATATCACTGAAGATCTAATCTAAGGTCATTATAATAGCATGTGAAGTAAAAAAAAACAGTGTCTGCATAACTTTATTTTCCTAAACAGCAGCTGAAGAGAATGGAGTCCCAAATTGTTCATAATTAAGTAAATAAATATGATCTTGAGCAAATACACAATCTAACAATAAATCTCTCATAAATATATAAAAAGATCATGAAATTGTGAAAAACCTGCACACATATTTTAAATGAGCCATTATATAATTAGTAGTATTCTGATATAGTTATTTTATTAACTTTATCAGTGATTATTGTATAATAATAATTCTTGTTTTTAGCAGCAGAAGAAACTGCTGTCACCACATCTACTGTTGAAAGGGAAAACGTTGATGTTGCTGCTGGTAAGTTCAAATCTAGACAATATGGAACCTATATCAAACGTATTGTTTCATTATTACTTAAAAGAAAGTCATACATTTGCACACACACAGACAAAAGTGAAGGCACTTATTTCCAACATTCTGCCTCCAGCATCACAGCAACTGTTCTGTAGATTTGATTAGACTGTTTGACTTTTCACTGTTTGCTTTTGTTGAAGTTCTGTCTCTTATGTTCCAGAGGCTTTAGAGAGGTGTGTAGGGAAGACGAGCCAACTGGATCCAAAATTCCACCCACCTCAAATCCAATCTGTCCAGCTGAATGGCCAACCACACTTTCTGATCCAGTAGGAATGGATTTGGTGCAAAGAGGTCCTTTTCAGCCTGAGAAAGACTGACTTTCCAAAATCATCCTCATTGAGCTGTTGTGTTCTTTATTTTGGATTGTTTGATCGTTATTTGATTTTCTATTAAGTTGCTGTTTTACTAAGTTGAAGTTTTGTGAAAGTCATTTGCTGACTGCCTAATGTTACATTAAAAATATATATATCTATATGTACATTTGTCATTCATATTTTTTTCTTTGCATTTAAAATTTGTTTGGCACTACTTAATGTGCATCCAACATGCAGGCAACATACTGTATTCAATTCTTCAGCAGCAACAATAATTCACAAATGTAGTAATAGAGAGATCTCATTTATATTACAACAAAAGTTGTGTTTTGTTGGTGCTGCTGATCAGTTAGAGGGCCCACAAATTAAATTTCGCTTAGGGCCCCCAGAAGACCAGGGCCGGCCCTGCACACACACACACACCCACACCCACACACTTAATGTGTGTTTAAAAAAAAACAGCGGGAGCAAATCTGAGTTCTTGTTAACAAGTGTCGGGACCTGGGTCTTAGCCCCGCCCATGGCCTCTGAGACTCATGGGAAGTGTTGATTCCCACACCATCAGTTAGGTGGCTGTGAAGAGAAGTGAGTCGGAGGTATGTACAGATTAAAATTGTTCACAGCGACACTGCAGATGTTGTCCATTTGGTCTTTACATCTCTCTCCTTTCTTCAGTCCATCTTCTTCAACGATGGTAAGGTGCACCAGCTCATAGGGCGCCCCCTGTGTGACCTTTAAGTATGCCTTATAGTCGTTAAAATATGGTAGATGACATAAAATAAAAATCATAACAACATATAAAGAAAGTATAATTTCACCGTAAGGAATATACATTTTACTTGCATAAAACTTACATTTAATATTTTATTTTAATATATGAAAAGTATATGTTTGGGAAAAGAACATGTAAGAAAAAAACTATGACTTTTATATGACACATGTATAGAAAACATAGTTGCCTTTCATATTTCTTATATTCAACATAGATGATTTTTACATGATACATATTTCTGGTTAATGTCATGTATGAAAAGAAGCAGAAATAGGCCACTTTCAGGAGTTTATCATATAAAGGTATTATAAGTCTTAGAGGATGCACATATATGTGAAACACACTGAAGGTCCTGTTAATTTCTTTTAAGTTTTATATAGTTTTTTTCTGTATGGGATTTGAGTTATTAAATACCTTGTTTACCTGGAACCTCCTGCCGCCTCCTGCCTGCACCTGGATACTCCCTCAATCCCCACAGTAACATCTTCATCCTAAATAACAGGGTGAGTCCCTTCTTGACTGTGGTTTGGTAGAAACCAAGTTGCAGCACTTAGATCTCTCCCTGCCTCTAAACTCTTTAATCTGATGGTAGTCCCTGTTTTTGTACAGACTATAAGGTCAATACACTTATGGCTGCAGATTTTCTTCCACCGGCTCGTACTTCCTTTAGCTTAAATCAGATAATTTTTCTATTTCTCCTGTGTCATGCTCTAGTCTACATGTACAAAAAATATAGTCTATGTTTATCTTTTATAAAAATATTGCACTGATATGAAGCTAAAACATGGAAGAAACTCCCTATTTGGTTTAAGACATTCTCTGATCATTTTGTTATAGTTCTATTCATATAAAGAGTAAAAATTATAAAACACTTTATTTGTCAAAACATAGAAAAATTGTGAGAAATATTTATTCTAATTAACGTAATTGCATAATTTTCCTTGTAAATATTTGCATGTCCTTAGTCAAAGATTTTATCTTCTTATATTACCAAAGTTTGCATGTTTAGAACAACATGCCTGTTAGTTCCTTGTTCTCAGTTTCTTTCTTACTAAGAATTCTAAAAGGGGAAGTAAAACTCAGATCACTTCCTTTCTTCCTGTCAGTCTAAAAAAAGGAGTAGAGTGAACCTTCGTCTGGTCAAAGTGTTCACACTGTCACCTCCAACAGCATCACTGAAAGGACTCACTGCAGATTGTTCAGAGTAAAATATAAATATTTCTGGTTTCAGGAAAAGTCTGAGAAAAGCTTGAGGAGAGTCGACAGACTGAACTGTGCAGAAATGACATCTGTGATCGGACTGTTGCTGATGCTGATCACAGTCACTGATGGTGAGTTGATCATCTCATTCTCGTCTGATGTTACTCATCTAATTCTGTCCTTTATTGTCTTCATTTAGATTTTTTATTATTTATTATTAGTTATAATTAGTTAAGAAAATACTTTAAAAAAGAAAACATTTCTTTTATTTTAAAAATCCTGGGACTGCAGTTTCATCAAGAACCTCTTTTGATCACATACTAACAGTTGTAAAATTGAAGTTAATTTATCAATCCTAAAATAGATAAACATGCATTACTATGTTATGAATTGATATATTTGCTTTATAGATCTTTTTATTTAAATGATTTAGTCAATAAAATCAAAGAGTAACTAGAAAAGAAAAACAGACTTTTTATCTGTTTACGTGGATATTTAGATTTATGTATAACTGTTGTGATCTTACTTTAATTATCTATAATGTACAATATTTAGCTTTTTCTTTCTTAACTTTTAATTCCTCCAGGTGTGGTGACCCACTGTGATGGCAGACAGAATGGAGCTCAGTGTTATGGAGCTTTGGGAGGAAGTGTTTCTCTGCAGCTGATGGACGACTTCTCACAAATACATAAATACCAGTTGTTAGCTAAAAAAGACACTGTACTATCAGGAGGAAAAGATAGACAACCTGTGATTATAATGAAAGACAGATCTTCATTTACTCCCTCTAATGGAACATTCTGGATCCATAACCTGAGCAGGAGTGACAGTGGTGAATATAGACTTAAAACATTTGATTCAAATGGAAAACAGACAGAAAACCGCACCCTACAGTTATTAGTTCAAGGTAAATATGTTTTTATCAGCTGATATTTGAAGTGATATTTATACAAAAACATGTGACTGTATGTGGACAATCTACACAATAAGTGTCAAAGTTAGTGTTTAGTTTTTCCACATCTCTGCTCTTCATCAGAAAGATTGTGAATAAAGGTGTGTGTTCTTCTCAGCTCCTGTGTCCTCCGTCTCGCTGGTCTCTGAGTGTTTGTCTCAGGGAGAGATGAAGGTGTCCTGCTCCTCTGAGGGAGGGGACAGTCCTCAGTACAGGTGGACTCTGAATGGAAAGTCACTGACAGAAGCTGAGCTGCTTTCTGGAAACAAGCAGACAAACATCATCACTTTGAAACAACACGTCTCAGGACGTCTGGTCTGCTCCTCCTGGAACCACGTCAGTTCTGCTTCTAAAGAGAAAAACATCAATAACTGTGGTGAGTTAGAGGAATAAAAACTTTGAAAAGTTGTGATACTCTGTACATCATATACTTTGTTTTCTCACAGGTTTCATTTACATAAACTGCACCTTTAATGGGACGAAGATATCAAAGTGGGTGTTTCAGGAAAAGAACACTCTGTGTGTTGAACCAACAACATTCCCACAAACAGAGACACAAAGCACTGTGGGTAAGGAGTCAGAGTCACTATCAGCATTTATCCATCACATATTTGTTAACCAATCAGTAAATTCAAACACAGCAGAATCTGCAAATGATATTCTTATGAACTATTTGAGCAAAGTCCAGCATGAAGTTAAAACTCAAGATATTATGTCATATCTTGAAAGAGTACATCTTTTTTTATTATTTGTTATGAATGGATCAGACAAACATAAATTTTTACAAAGCATTAATAACATTAACTTCATCTTGTTTTTAGTTTAATGCACATTTCAATCCAGTCTTCCTTAATATACTAAACACAGAATGTCTTAATTTTAAACAAAGATGCTTGGTTTACGTAAAGACTTTCTGTGAATCTAGACAGGATGAAGTTCAGTGTTATGGAGCTGATGGTGGAACTGTGTTTTTTTTAACAATGGAACATTTATGATTTTAAACCTAATTTCAGATTTTATGTTGGACACCAAAATAACATTTTCTGTACTTTTAAAGTAGAATCTCATCATTTCAATGATTTTCTTGGTCATGGATCTAACATATTGTGTCGTCTTTGTGTCTCTAGGTTACATAAATCTGCTGAGATGCAGTCTGGTGTTTCTGTTTTCTGTTGTTTCCTTTGTTGGAATCGGCGTCTATTTCAAGTTGAAGAAGATCAAATCTGAGAAAGTTGAACAGTTTGCTGCAAGACACAGAAGAAAGTTTTCAGAGGATTTCTATGAAAATGAACAAACACTGTAAAGTAACGTTTAACCAAAACCATGGAAACATCCAAGAGGAAAAGCTGGATTTGTCTGGACCATTTCAATAAAAACATGTTTTAATTAATTTCCATACATTCAGAGAATTCTGATCTGTTTTCAAACTTTCATGACATCTATGAAATAACAATGACTAAATATTATGCAAGCAAATACAGCAAGATCAGTCTTTAGGTTTAGTGTTGTAAAATATAAGCAATCTTTTTAGCGTTATTTTCTTTCTACTAAATCTTATGTAAATATATTTGTAACTTGTACAGAATATTTTTCATGTTTTAGAAGACGTTTTGACTGAAAAGAATTTTTTTTTCCGTTTTTTTTTTTAATTCAGAAGGTTTTCTTAAAGTGCTGAAACAACTCATCACACATTCTTTTTTCTTTTGGTCTTTTTTTTATCTAGATTATCCTCTACTTAGAAATATGCTGATTTTGTCTTTGCTTTTGATTCTTTTGTTTTTTTTTTCTTCCAAAATAAAAATTATTGAGAGAACTGAACAGTTTGCTAAAAATAAATCATTTTTTGTAACACACAAATATGACCAGAAATGCTCGATTTATTAAGTCCTTTTAAAATGTAATAAAGAAACAAAAGTGTTTTTGCTAACAGTTCCATGTTGACAAAGTGCAAGTTTTTAAGTTCAGTCATTTAAGGTAAAGATGTGTGTCTGTGTTCGATGTTTTATGTGGAAACGTGTTTGTAAATTGTTTTGGTTTTTTGCCATCAGTAGTTTTTTATAAAGGTTTTTAAAAAGCCACAAAATAAAGTTTGTATTATGATTTCTACAACAAAAGATCACAGGTTTCAACATGTTTTGATCACACATCTGCATCAACCATTCTTTGTATCTGTGGAGATATCCAGACACTATTGTTACACATAAATACTCTTTCTGCTGCTGGAGTTTGTTTTATTCAGTGTGGTCTGTGCTGCAAATGTGACTGCTGGGACTAAATCACTTCCTTCTTTATTGATCCCAATAACAAACCAGTTAAGCGGTACCAGAGTGATCCATGAAAGAAAGAAGTCTTGACAGAATTATGACTGTTTTTGTAGTATTGGCGCCCTCTAGCGGTGAATACTCATGTAAACATTCTTCAGTGAAGCTCTTATCTCACGTCTGACTATTCAAAACAGCCAACATTTTCAACTTGCTTGATTATATAGCAAAATAAGTAATATGTCAGAACAACTGATGATGCTAAAGTTGAATCTTAAAAAAGATTGAACTTCTTAGGTGTGCTGCCGGCCTACTGCTCTGTTTGAATAAGAGTGTGAAAGGAAAGACTAAAAAAGTCTCGAAAACCCACAAGCTTGTCTACAAGAGAGTCTGAACTCTTCAGTCTAATGAAAAGCAAGGGTGGAATACGGCATAACATTCCAGAAGAGCTAAGAAGAAGAGACTGAGGGACCCGTGCAATGAGGCCATTTGCTGCAGAGACTGTGAACTTCTAGCCGTTAGCATTCGGCCGTGCTACTTACCACGGGAGTTTACGCATGTCCTGGCTGTCTATGTTTACATCCCTCCCAGAGCGCACGCAGAGTCACTGATGGAGGTGGTTGTTAATACGGTCATGGAACTACAAGCACGGCACCCACAGGCACTGGTGGTCATCTCAGGGAACTTCAATCACGCCTCCCTGGATTCCCCGTTGTCATCTATGCAGCAATAATACGTGAACTGCCCAACTCGCAATGACAGGACTATTGATTTGTTTTATTGCAACATCAAAGATGCCTATCAGGCCACACCCCTCCCCGCTCTCTGCAAAAGATCCCGTTTTGATCTCCTTACAGCCTTCACACACACCTTTAGTGAGGAGACAGCCTGCAATAAAACGGAGCGTGAGGAGGTGGACACCTGAGTGAGGCTGAGGAGGAGCTCAGGGACTGCTTTGGAAGAACTGACTGAAGCCTTCTGCTGGATCACTATGGAGAGGACATCGAGGGAGCATCTCCATGCATAACAGACTACATGAACTTCTGTATGGATACTGTTGTGCCCACAAAAACAGTCCATTGCTTTGCAAATAATAAACCCTGGATAACGAGGAAGGTGAAAGTGATTTTAAATAAAAAGAAGAGAGCTTTCAACAAAAATGATCAGGAGGAAAGGAAAAAGGTGCAGACAGAACTGAGGAGCTGCTTGAAGGGGGCAAAAAAATACCTACAAGGACAGGGTAGAGAGGAAAGTGGAGAAAAACAACACCAGGGAAGTATGGGAAGGCAAGAAAACCATCACAGGGTGCAAGAAGGTGACAAAGGTAGAGGGGGAAAGTGCAGAAAAAGCCAATGAGCTGAGTACCTTTTTTAATAGGTCTGACATTTCACCCGCCAGCCCACTCCCCCCACTTCCAATACCAGCCCGGTCCGCACTACACCCATCACTGTGCCCTCCCCACTGCCTGTCCTCACCCCTCAGCCACAGGAGGGCCCAGCTGCTCAGGCTGCTCCTTCATCACTAACCAGCCATGAGCTCTCTCTTCCCATGTCCTCTACATGTGATCCACACCCTCCACCTGCAGGTGTGCTCCCCACCACATCACAGAACATCAGGTGAGGAGGGAACTGAAGAAACTGAACATCAGGAAGGCACCAGGTCCAGACTGAGTGTGTCCCAGGCTATTGAAAACATGTGCAAATGAGCTTGGGTCTCCTCTTCAGCACCTTTTCAACCTAAGCCTAAATGTGGGACATGTTCCATCCCTCTGGAAGACCCCATGTATTGTTCGTCTCCCCAAAGTCAAGCATCCTAAAGAAAACAAGGACTATCGGCCTGAAGCACTGACATGTGATGAAGACCTTTGAGAGGTTAGTGCTTCAGCAACTGAAGCCACAGGTGCAGCATGTCCAAGATCCACTGCAGTTCACATACAGGGAGAGAGTGGTGGAGGACGCAATCCTCTACTTGCTACACCGCATCTATTCCCACCTGGATGAAGGAGGTGGTGCTGTGAGAATGCTTTTCTTTGATTTCTCCTGTGCCTTTAACACAATACATCCTGACCTGCTGCAGGAGAAGCTCACCAAGATGACTGTACAACCATTCTTGGTCTTCTGGATCATGGACTATCTCACCAACAGGCAGCAATGGGGGGATCTGTCTCCAGTGGTCTCAGGGGCACCGCAGGGGACAGTCCTGTCGCCTCTTCTTTTCATGCTGTCAACGTCCAACACCTCGACCTGCCACATGCAGAAGTTCTTGGACAATACAGCTATTGTGGCATACATTAAAGGAGAGGAGGAGGGGGAGTAAAGGCGGCTGGTGGAGGACTTTGTGGCCTGGTGTGAGGAGAATAAGCTGCAGCTGAACATCCAGAAGACCAAGGAGATGGTTCTGGATTTCAGAAGAAAAGCCAGTCCAGGCTGTACTTTCTCCGCAGGCTGCGCTCCTTTAACATCTGCACAAAACTGCTCCACATGTTTTATCAGTCGGTGGTGGAGAGTGCTCTCCTCTATGCTGCTGTGTGCTGGTGCAATACCAGCAAGAAGAACATCTCCAGGCTCAACAAGTTCATCAAGACGGCGAGTTCTGTGGTGGGACTAAAGCTGGATATGAGGAGGTGGGAGAGCAGAAAACTCTGACCAGGTTCAGGAACATCATGAGGAATCCCTCACACGCCCTACATGAGGCCTTCACCAGCAGCAGGAGCACATTCAGCAACAGACTGCTGTCCCAGCACTGCTCCACAGAAAGACTGAAGAAATCGTTTGTTCCTCGTGCCATCAGGCAATACAACTCTCTGGCAGGGCATCTTAGTAATTTCTTGTAATTTTATTTATTTATTTATTTCACCCACTGATTTTTAGATGATCTATTTATTTGTTTTTCATCTATTAATCATTTTTTATATATTACTATTTGTCACTATTTTTATTGTTTTTAATGTGTGTGTGCTTTATGATTGTGAGCAGATGGCCATTTTTAAATTTCTCTAGGGATTATTAAAGACCTATTCTATTCTATTCTATTCTGTTCTAATCTAAATAAAACATTTTCTAAACATTTTCTGAACTGGCATTGCAATTTTTGAAGAATAACAAAAGCAGAACTCTTCCCAAAATGTTTTAATAACTCCACAGTTAAAGAATAAATGATCCACAATCTCAATGTAATTTAAACAAAAGCTGCAGTCATTCTCTTCAAACCCAAAACGAAGTCTCAAAAATTCCTTGGATGGGTAAACACCACTGTTGCAGAAAGGACTAGGTGTTACAATCCCTAACGTTACCACTTTCAATTTCAGGAGCTCTTGAGGTTCTTGAACTTCCGTTTATTGCCAGCGAGACACATCATCAGTTGTGCACCCCAACATCTTAGGGTGTTTCGGCCATTTATCACAATACACCCTCCACTGAGGTAGGCCCACCACAGGTTGATCAAGCCTGGGTGTGTGTCTCACTGCTAGTTGGTCATTTTTGCCCATGTGATGTCACTTCTCCTCATCCACAGCCAGTGGCTTGCCCTCTCAGCGGTGTTGGTCAGTTCTTTTACAGCCTGTCTGTGTGCCCGCCCTCTGACTCCAACTTCCCTTAGGAGATTAGTAGTCATACTGGCGACAAAGCCCCTGCATCCCACCTCCACTGGGCGCACCCTGATGTTGATTGATGATTATTTTAAAATGAATGTCTTTTACTTTTCGTTAACATCCAAAATTTAATGAAATTTGACCTTATTCAATCACTTCTTCTTTAGAGAAGAGGTTTGTAAATGTTGTTTTTTTTCTGATGAGATATTTGGAAAATTTTTCTTTGACAAACAACCTTATATAAAGCTGTTAGGTAATAAAAAGTAACTGATTCGATTAGTTAAAGCGTGTCGCTCTAACCGCCATGCCAGCGGAAGAAACGGTACCAGAGTGATCCATGAGACAGGAAGTCTTGACAGGATTATTGCTGTTTTTTGTAGTGGGGGTGTCCTCTAGCGCTGAATACTCATGTAAACATTCTTCACTCTTCACAAATAAGTAAACAAGTAATATGTCAGAAGAACCGATGATGATAAATAAAAATGAATAGATTCTCCCAAAGCCTCTATGTGGAATTTTTTTTATCATAAATTTTAATTTTCTAAATTTTCTGAATTATATCTGCAAAGATTGGAAACTGTTGTGAGTCAACGCTCCAACAAAAGCACCATGACTGCTTAAACTGTCTTTTGACAGTGATGAACAATGAAATAATAAAGTTTGAAAATAGTTGATGTTACACAGATAAGAATGATGGGCCAACACCTTCTCGGTGCAAAATATTTAATATTTGAAGAAGCTACAAAATACACAAAATCACAGTCAAAAGAGCGCACTTTATCACGTAGTCTGCAGACTTATTCATCCTGTACTGACTCCGCTTCCTCTGCTGCTGGTCAGCTGTTTAGAGCACCGCGCGCCATCTGCTGGCGAAACTGGGTATTGGTCAAAAACCATTTTTCAACACAAACTGATAGTTTACGTAGTCATAACAGTGATTTTAATAATTATTTCAGAGCTCAACATAAAATTAAAAGGGGGGCAACTTTTTAAATGAATGTTTTAATCACACAGTGCCACATTGACAACCAACTGCAGCGCCCTCTCAATAGGGCGATTAGACACTGTTGACCACCACACATTGTTTTCTATTAGTGAGATATTATTTTATCTAGTCAATTGCTTGTTTTGGAGAAATTAAAGTGAGTTAATTTGGTTAATAATATTTTGTGGTCACCAGTGTGAAAAACCTTCTATTGTTCTAAAAGACCTGCCCCAACACAACCTCATCCATAAACCTCTTTGTTTTTTCAAGCAATATACAAAGTGCAGATTCAGTCTAATAGTGGCTACAAAATCCAAACTGCATAGGATGCAGCAGATTATGACATGGTTCAAATGTTCAGTTGTATGTTGTACCACCGATTTCTGTGTTATTTTGGAAACTACAGGAAGCATATAGATTGACCTGTTATTGAGATAGTCATTTTTAGGCTCCAGTTTTAAATATTGGGCTAACCAAACCCACTTTTCCTGTCAGTGGAACTTCTGGGTGTTTCATTGACAAATTGACCATATGGGTTAGTGGCTCAATGAGTAGCTCTTTATGTTCTTACACAAAGTTGGTGTCAAGATTGTACTCATCCATAGCTATAAATTTATTTAATGAAATAATTATGTTTATAACTTCTGTTTCTGTTATCTATTTTATAATAAATATTATACCACTGATCAATGGTTATATCTTCATAATTTGGGTGTTAAAACAACTTGGACATTTCTTTTGCAGAATTAATTAAAAAAATATCAACCTGTGCAGCAACTGTGTTAGGCCCCTTCACTAATTTTCCATCGTTGATAAAATGCATCTATTATCATTTATGTTCTGTTTTCCAGTAAGTTTGTTCATTGGTTTCCAAATTTACCTTTTGCGTGCTCAATGATTCTTACAAAAACTTGCCTTTTCTTTAAGCAACATTTGTGTAACTTTGTTTTGTGAATTTAGAAAAGGGAGGTTGTTTTTTCTTAAACTTTGTCTTAACTGAAAAATCAGCTGTTTTCTCCTTGATTTTGGTTGCAAAGTAATTACAACAAAAAATATGTCATTTAAAGAAAAAAAAAAAAGGGTTCCAGTCCAATAAAATTATTATTCAATCCAGATTCTGTCTTTGGCTTTTATGGATTACGTTGTAGTCAGTTGGTTTATGATCCAGAAAGATTTGAGTTATTTTTTATTGTTTTTTGGGAGAGTTTTCACATTAAAAGAATTGCATTGTGATCAGATATTCCTGTTAGAAAATGATAAGTTTCTAATTTTTTTTGGCTTGTTAGTAATTATAAAATAAATTACAGTTAGTCTGATAGGTTTATTTATAAGATGTGTATATCTGAAATGATTAGTTATAGCTTTAAGTTTTTAACCTCCTTCTTGTGGTCACATATAGTTAAAAGCTTTTTGATTTCCTCATAAACGTCAGCTCTGGGTGTTGGCTTTTGATACAAACAACAGTAAAGTAAATTTATTGAAAGTGACATGTCAACACCAACACATTCATTTTTTAAAAACATTATATTAGCAAAAGTATTCACTCACCTGCCTTACTCACATGTGAACTGAAGTTCCATCCCATAACCAATATTCAGTGTTCAGTTCAATATGATGTCTGTCCACCTTTAGCAGTGATTACAGCCTCAACTGTTCTGGAAAGACTGTCCACAAGGTTGAGGAGTGTGTTTACAGGAATTTTTGACCATTCTTCCAAAAGCTCAGTGGTGAGGTCACACACTGATGTTGGTGCAGAAGGCCTGGCTCTCAGTCTCCAATCTGCTTCATCCCAAAATCTGCAAATGTTAAAAACTTTTGTAAATCAGTGCTCCAAAAAAACACAAACTGAAATGATACATTATGAAAATTGAACCAGAATTGTGTTCAATTCTGAGTAATTTACTTATAGCTGAATTAACTAAAGTAGTTCAGTGGAACCAAACAAAGCAAAAGGTTTGAAGCCTTTGATGAAATTCTAAAATTTAGTTTTTAAAATGTCTTCCACTGGTGTTGCAGAAATTCAATTGAAATACCAGAGATGTATTTTTAACAAAAGATGATTTTAGATCACGTAAAATTAGACTCCGTATAGTTAAGTGCTTGTCATTTTCTGTTTGCAGTTCTGTGCTAACTCAAAAAAGAATTTCTTTTATTTTTTTTACTCCTTAATTCCATTTATTTCCTCTTGTCTTTTAGGAATATGAAGGAGAGTGGGAAGATGTTTGTAATGGAGACATTCCGATAGAGACGTTATAATTAATACCGGGAGTCCTTTTAAAACACTCTAAAAAAGAGAAAAAAACTCCTGCTGGTTTCAACACTATCAAGAACATTTAAATTTTCCCCCCAGAGACCTCATGTTTTGCTTCAGCTGCTGACCTGAACTTCTGGTTTAAAGATGATTTTTGTTAGAAACGTTGAAAAAATGCTGAGTTTTTCAACAAAGATACCAAACATACATCAGTTCCATCTGTGTTCACCAACGCTAAAAGCAGCCTGAAAAACAGGAACTTGTGACACAGTAATGACTAAATTTAATGAAATCTATAGAAAATGAGTCTGTTGTAACCGTCTTTGTCTTTCTAAATTGTTTGTGTTCTGAGTGAAGTTTGTGCGTTTTCTTTGTCTCATGGGGTTAGAAGTGGCTGTTTGGTGAGCTTCCTTCTTTCTTCAAGAAGTCTGGTGGGTCTTTAGTTCCGTTTTTTAAGGTCTGATCGCTGCAGAAAAATGGAAGCCGTGGTCGGACTGTTGTTGCTGTTAGTAGGAGTCACTCAGGGTGAGTCAACATTTTGAAGTTTTATCTGACAGAATCTGTATTTCTCTATCTAAAGTTTAAAACTGGAGAACTCTTGTGTTTTGCTTTTTCCAGCTTAGAAATAGCTGAACAACAAGTAAAGAACGTTTACTGCAACTGCACAAGTTCAAAAGCCCAAACTCTGAAAAGTGCTTTTGTCACAAACAAAAAACATAAAATTGCTGTACGTATTTATGTGGTCCCACATTACAAAGAAACATTAAAAACTAATCAAAATACTTTGTTTATACATAACATTATACATGAACACCAATGTGGTTTTAGAGAAAACAGATCACCTTATCGGCTATCATTAATGCTATGGAGGAAATCACAAATGCTCTGGACAAAAAGAAATATGCCGCTGGAATTTTCATTGACTTAAAAAAAGCATTTGACACTCTCAATCATGACATCCTACTTGACAAACTGGAAGTGTATGGGATAAGAGGACTAGCGCTAACTTGGGTCAAAAGCTATTTGACGGAAAGAAAACAATTTGTCAAGATTGATTAATTTACATCAGAAACCAAAGAGATACGTTGTGGTGTCCCACAAGGATCAATTCTGGGCCCGCTGCTATTCAATATTTACATAAATGATATATTCAATGTTTTAAAGCTTATAAAACTCATATTATTTGCTGATGACACCAATATATTCTATTCTATAGACAATCATAGGAAACTTATCAATTTAGAAAACACAGAGTTAAACCAAATAAAATTATGGATGGATTACAACAAATTATCTGTCATGGAGCCTCGGGCAGTCTCTCCTCCCCCTCCCCTCTCTGCTCTGCTTCCTGATCTGGACCAGCTGTGAACACTCACCTCATCAACAACCAGCCCTTCTTAAGAAGATCCAGTTCCAGCATTCATCGCCAGTCTGTTGCCCCTGATGGCGCTCAGTCTGGTCACTTGAGCTTATCCTTTGCTCAGGTGTTTTTGCTCCTTGCTAACTTTGTTTTATGCCTCGTTTACAGGACTTCAAACCATGAGTGTTCACCTGACTCCCACTTCTCCAAGTACAGCTGTGTCCTCACTGAAAATCCTGGGATCTCCAAGCTACGCCAGGACCTCCAGCCACGCCACGAGTCCAAGCCATGTCAAAAATAAAACTCAATTACTTACCATCTTACTAACCTGTGTTTTTGTTTCAGGTTCCAGTGCCTGGGACTGTTCCGCCTAGCAAGTCATGACATTATCTTTGAACCTAAATAAAACCATAGTGATTTTTTTTTTGGAAACTACAATGCCAATAAAGAGCTCTTAATTGAAATAAATAATGTCTTAATTGAAAGTGTTACGGAAATCAAATTCTTAGGGTTTTTTTTATTGATGACAAACTAAGTTGAAAGCCACACATCAGACACATACAAACTAAAGTCTAAAAGTATTTCAATCGTAAATAAATCTAAATATATATTAGATTGCAACAGTAGATATTTATTGTACGGCTCCTTAATATTACCATATTTCACCTCCTGTAAAGAAATTTAGGGGAATAATTGTAAGAGCTCACTACATCCTCTCTTTTTACTTAAAAAACAAGCCGACAGGATTGTACATAAAGCCGGATGTCTTGATCATACAATTTATTTGATCAATCTAGACTTTTAAAATTGTGTGACCTTGTGGATTTATAAACTGCACAACTTTTATACAGAGTCAGTTGGAAATCGTTACCATTCAATATCCAAAAACAGTTCTTAGAAAATGAAGGAGGCAAAAAACTGAGGGGATGTAGGAACTTCAAGCTCAAATTGATAAGAACCTCAAAGAAAAGTTTCTGTGTGTCTGTGTGTGGCACTAAACTCTGGAACGGTTTAAGTAATGAGCTAAAACAAAGTTCAAATATCCAAATATTCAACAAAAGGTATAAAGAAACTCTGATTTCAGGATATGAAGATAAGAGGATTTAAGGATCAACAGGTGTTTGAATAATTCCAAATCCATGTGTGAACTTGATTGTGATGAAAGAATCAAAGATTTTTTAATTACAATCAATGAGTGTTACATTGTAATGTGCAATAATGATTACTGAAAGTTTGAATTACAATCAATAAGCCATTGATTTTGTTTACTTGATCTGCATGTGTAGTAATAATTAATGGTTTAATTTGATCATGTGTTCCAATGATAATCAATTATTATTACATTTATTGGTTACAGTTACTGTTTACTGAAATCATGAATGAATGTTTTCTGAAGATCATCAATCATTACTCGGCACTGAATTTTGTTACTTGAAGAGAATCTATCTGATCAGAATCTGATTAAAAACACTGTAAAACTATCAAATGAATGAACTCTGTAGGGGTGGGATTATAAAAGCTTGCTTCTTCCCACTCCTTTTCAAGCAATAAATCAAACTCTACTTATACTTTAATTAATGATCACTATGTTTAAGTCAGCAAATGTGATTTAAGTGACTTTTTTGTTTTGTTTTATTTTCTGTCTTTTTAATGCATTTCAACATTTCTATAATGAGTTTGATAAATATGTGTATATTCTTTTTTGCTTTGACTACAATGCTTGAAATAAATCAATAAATCAAATCAAATCAAATCAAAACAAATACAGCTGATGAACGAAGCCACAGAGACATACATTGGATTTGAAAGGAAGAAGGATAACTTGCTATATTTCTCAACGTGAAAAAAAATCCCTGCAGTTTCCTCACATTCTAATGGTCTCACAATGTAACCCACATTAATAGGCTATTCTATGTTCTTTAAAGATTATAATGTTTGTTTTTCATCATTTCTCAGTGACTCAAAGCATAGAAATGCAGCAAATTGATTAAAAGAACCACATGTTAACACCAAAATGAGAACAAGTCCCGTATGTCAGTGGTCCCCAACCTTTTTGTCACCGTGGACCGGTACAACGCAAGACACGTTTACCGCGGACCGGTCGGGGGGGGGGGGGGGGGGTTTGAGGTGCAACGCTGCAGCGCAAGACACATTTACCGTGGAATTTTCTCTTTAGTAATAGTAATAATAATAATGATAATAATAATTTTACGGCAACTTTCTAAAGAAGTTTCTTTTTTGCTCATTTTGTTTGGATGTTGTTTGGGTTTAATTTTAGCGGGGTGTATCACCTCATGATGTTTGTGTCGCGACTTTGACGTGCGTTAAGTGTGACAGATGTAACAGAGAGAATCCGGTCACTTTTCAAAATAAAACGTTTTTGTCTGAAAAAAAAAACAATAAAATGGATTTTAGTTTTTCTTTCTGTGCGTCCCGGTGCCAAAATTTCCCGCGGCCCGGAGCCGGTGGTTGGGGACCACTGGTGATAAATAAAGGAAAATGTTTTGAGGCTTCTTAATAACAGCTCACATACTCACTAACATGTGAGTATGTGAGCTGTTAATGTAATAGAAATATAATAATGTAATAGGAATATAATAATATAATAGGAAAGAAACCCAGACTCTTAATCTTTAAATGATTGCAACAAAGGATAATAAGCATTTAATAAAACATAAGGACCCCCTCTTCTTCTGTCTGGACAATATCAGTCAAAGTTGTTCTAAACTGAAACTAAACTCAAACTCAGTTTGTTCTCACTAAGAAAATCATCAAAACTGCAAAAATTCAAATGCACAGCCTGACTGTGATTCAGCTGCAAACAATTAAAAAATTGAAGCCATCGTTCTACAGATTCCATAGTTTCATATTCTTTTGATTAAGGAAGTAGACAGAAAACCTCAATACAGATGTGAGACTGAAGAAAAAACTGTTTTCTATCATCATTCTCTGTCGGCTTTTCCCCATCAGGGGTTGTCACAGCGACTCAGCCTTCCGCAAGTGTACGAGTCGCATGGTAAACTTGGCAATGTTTAACGGACGCCCTTTCTGACGCAACCCTCTCAATATTTCCGGGCATGGGACCGGCACAAGAGCAGAGAAGGGAATGGGGAGCAGGATTCGAATCATGGTCTCACGGACAGAAGGCGCCGTAAACCAGCACGAGCTAATCTGGCTCCCTCATAAACTGTATTCTATACTTCAACTTATTTGTGCTTCATTTGCTTGTTGACTTTCTGTTTTTTGCACCTGGATGCTTAGCGTGTTCTTTCCAGTTGTGACATGTACAAAGTCCCTGATCTATGTTTAACCAACATCAAGGATGGACACGTCAACAGCCTTTCAGAAGCAGTTTGTCTTTGTATTTTCTGTGTTGGTGGTTCAGTGCTGTGCAGCATTTAAAAAGAATTTAAAAACAAAAAATAAACATGTGTGTCCTTTTAATTTATAATGAACCAGTTTGGATTAGTCTCTGCTAATCATTATAGACCACATTTTTGGGTCAAAATAAACCTGGATGAATTGTGGTGTTAAAATGTGTCAGAGGATAAAATGAAAGAAAGTTACAAAAAGAAGAAGAGGCAGATAACTTGTTCAGAACCAGCAACATGTTATCTCAATTGGCCTTTAGAAAGGAAGCGGTTTGTCTTTTTTCTCCATCAAGTCATGATGTCATAACTTACTGTGCTGCACTTGTTAAGGAAATGTGTTCACAAAAACTAAAACACAAAGATCAGTGTTCTGTACATTGACATAAAATAATGATTAAAATGTAGAGTTTTTCTGGTTTAGCACTAGAAGAAATAAAACTAAATGAATCCTGACCCTGTTTGGAATAAAGACTTGATGATTCTTGTTTATCTTCTTGGCTTTAAAGCAAAGAGTTTCAAAATTCAGACATTTTGGGTTTAATGTGTAATTTTTCTCTTACAACAGTTACAAACATTGTGGATCACACTTGTGAGTTGTGACACATCTTTATATTTATGATTCTAAGATTCTAAAGCCAAAATGTTTTCAGAAGCTAAAAATTCAACCACAAGGGGGCACAATTCAGTGCATTCATGTGTTCAAGCAGCCATATGGAAAAATAAATCCTCCTAATGTATGAGGTTCCGTTTGTGCCAAATAGTATGAGGTTCCGTTTGTGCCAAAATTATAAAAATGTGTTTTTGCGTCCACTGTTATGTCTTTGGTCCATTGTCTATGTCTATTAAACGAGTTCATTGAACATTGGTTCATGTCTATGTACTACTAAGCAATATCTTCTGCATGCCCATGCTTCTTTGATTATTGCTTTGTATTTGCTTTGTGATGTATACACTTGCTTTATGCTTAAACTTTGCATTTGTCTTTATTATTGTCGTTTGCCCATGTCGTCTCCTTACGGCGTCAGAAAAGTCATTAGCAACCGTTGCTTATGTCACACTGTCGTTTGCAGCGTCGTTTCCGCGTGTCGTCAGGAAAATCCTTAGCCAAACCGTTGCTAGTGCTACGTTGTATCTCCATGTCATGTCCTTAGATCTTGTCGGTTTTCAAATTTGGCCAAAGTTGTCAGAAAAGTCCGGTAACTTGTTTCCTGTACTAGCACGGAACGAAACATGTAAAAAAAAAAAAAAAAAAACTTTATTGATATCGCTGCAGAAGCGCATTGCCAGAGGTGGTGGGGGGGTGGGGGTGGGGGTGGGGGTGGGGGGTCCATGCGTACAACGGTTTCACGGTCCCGTTTAAGGTTATTTAGTTTTAATTTAAGAATGGCTTCAATTTAATCTGGTGGTGAAACTATTATTTAAAAGACTTTATCCAACATGTTGTTAAAAATCTGATGGATAAAAGAGGAGCAGAGGCACCCAAAAGAGAAGTATACTGGTCCCGAGAGCGCCACCTCATGATCAAATAAATACATAACAGATTAAAAAGAAAAGATCAAAAGCCAGACAGAGTTTGGCCCGTCTGCTCCTCGTTTATCCTCCCAATTTGTGACAACATGTTTGAAAAAGATCAGTTAATTTTTAAAAGACTTAAATAATAGTTTCATCTCCAGATTTAATTGAAGCCATACTATAAATAACTTAAAACAATTGGCAAAAGTCGCTTCAGGAACGTGAAAGCATTGTACGCATGCGCGTGCCCCCCTCTTTCTGGCAATGCGCGTTTGGGGGAATATCAATAAAGTTCATTTTAAAAATGTATTTTTCATGGCTAACGCTAGCGCCGGCTTTAATAAACATTTTTTTCCTTCCGTGGTAGTACAGGAAACAATTTACCGGACGTACAAAGGACTTTTCTGACAACTTTGGCAAAATTTGAAAAACAACAAGATCTAACGACACGACATGGGGATACGTCGTAGCTAACGACACTAGCAACGGTTGCTAAGGACCTTCCTGACGACAAGTGAGACGACAGAGAGTAACGACAATAACAAAGACAAATAAGCGACAAGTGAGACGACAGAGAGTAACGACAATAACAAAGACAAATGCAAAGTTTTAAATATAAGGCATGAACCAATGTTCAATGAACTCGTTCGGTAGACAAAGACAATGGACCAAAGACATAGACAGTGGACACAAAAACATATTTTTGGCACAAACGGAACCTCATACTAATGAGCATATTAATACTTTCCACTGGCACAAACATTTACTACTAATTTTGGAGAGTTTGATCCTAACGTGACCCACAGGTGATGCTTAAACGTTACTATAACCTTATTAAGCCTCAAACTGTCTTTAACCCAACAAAGTTTTAGCAAGTTATGAATAGGAGACCAAAATACTTATAAAATGCAACAGATGAATAGAACTCTCACAAACACACTATTTAAATTGAGTTTTTATCTATTTTTTTGTAAAAACGTCTCATTATCTCATCATATTCTCTGGTCGTTTTTCCGACACATTTAAAATAAAAGTTTGAGACACTGTATAGATCAGAAGGTTGAACATTCTTTTCATCTTAATTATTGGATTATTATAACAATTGGATTATTTTTTTACCAAAGTTTCTGTATATCTTGAGTTGTGGGGATCATTCTCTCCTTTAAATTTAACTACTTGTTAAAAAAAACATGCATGTAAATTCTTTATTTATTTTACAGATTTTTTCCCCATAGTTTCAATAATTAAAACTCAATTCTTAAAGTCTCAAAAGCCTTTTTTTAAATGTAGAATATTTCCATCTATCCCTCTCAGCAGGTGTTTTCTGCTGACAACCAAAAGTGGAAGCAAAAACTCAGATCACTTCCTTTCTTCCTGTCAGTCTAAAAAAAGGAGTAGAGTGAACCTTCGTCTGGTCAAAGTGTTCACACTGTCACCTCCAACAGCATCACTGAAAGGACTCACTGCAGATTGTTCAGAGTAAAATCTAAATATTTCTGGTTTCAGGAAAAGTCTGAGAAAAGCTTAAGGAGAGTCGACAGACTGAACTGTGCAGAAATGACATCTGTGATCGGACTGTTGCTGATGCTGATCACAGTCACTGATGGTGAGTTGTTCATCTCATTCTTGTCTGCTGCTCTATACTCATCTAATTCTGTCCTTTATTGCCTTCATTTAGATTTTTGAATTATTTATTATTGGTTATATTTAGTTAAGAAAACACTTTAAAGAAGCAAACATTTCTTTTATTTTAAAAATCCTGGGACTGCAGTTTCTTCAAGAACCTCTTTTGACCAAATACTAACAGTTGTAAAATTGAAGTTAATTTATCAATCCTAAAATAGATAAACATGCATTACTATGTTATGAATTTATCTATTTGCTTTATAGATATTTTTCTTGAAATGATTCAGCCAATAAAATCAAAGAGTAACTAAAAAAGAAGTAACTCTTTAACAGACTTTTATCTGTTTATGTTTATGTTTATATTTAGATTTAGATGTATGTATAACTGTGTTGTGATCTTACTTTAAATAACTATAATGTATAATATTTAGATTTTTCTTTCTTAACTTTCAAATCTTCCAGGTGTGGTGACCCACTGTGATGGCAGACAGAATGGAGCTCAGTGTTATGGAGCTTTGGGAGGAAGTGTTTCTCTGCAGCTGATGGAAGACTTCTCACAAATATATAAATACCAGTTGAGAGCTAAAAATGTGAATGTACTATCAGGAGGAAAAGATAAACAACCTGTGATTATAATGACAAATAGATCTTCATTTATTTCCTCTAATGGAACATTTTGGATCCATAACCTGAGCAGGAGTGACAGTAGTGAATATAGACTTACAACATTTGATTCAAATGGAAAACAGACAGAAAACCACACCCTACAGTTATTAGTTCAAGGTAAATATGTTTTCATCAGCTGATATTTTTAGTGATATTTATACAAAAACATGTGACTGTATGTGGACAATTTACACAATAAGTGTCAAAGTTAGTGTTTAGTTTTTCCACATCTCTGCTCTTCATCAGAAAGATTGTGAATAAAGGTGTGTGTTCTTCTCAGCTCCTGTGTCCTCCGTCTCGCTGGTCTCTGAGTGTTTGTCTCAGGGAGAGATGAAGGTGTCCTGCTCCTCTGAGGGAGGGGACAGTCCTCAGTACAATTGGACTCTGAATGGAAAGTCACTGACAGAAGCTGAGCTGCTTTCTGGAAACAAGCAGACAAACATCATCACTTTGAAACAACACGTCTCAGGACGTCTGGTCTGCTCCTCCTGGAACCACGTCAGTTCTGTTTCTACAGAGACAAACATCAATAACTGTGGTGAGTTAGAGGAATAAAAACTTTGGAAAGTTGTGATACTCTGTACATCATATACTTTGTTTTCTCACAGGTTTCATTTACATAAACTGCACCTTTAATGGGACAAAGATATCAAAGTGGGTGTTTCAGGAAAAGAACACTCTGTGTGTTGAACCAACAACAACATCACCAACAACAGAGACACAAAGCACTGTGGGTAAGGAGTCAGGGTCACTAACAACCTCTCCTTTTAACACAGCCTACAATCAAACTGTGAGTCCAGGCACAGAGAAGCCTTGGTACATTTGTAAGTGAAATATTTCTCTGCTGTAGGTGATTCATGAAGTTCCTCTTGATTTTCTTTCTTTAAAAAGCAAAATATTCCCTATTTTCTGACTCTAACCTGCATGTTTCACTTCAACAGGGTATCTTTCCATTCTAGCTGGTGTTCTGTCTGTTCTGTTATTCTTCTTACTAGTTGGAATCGCAATGATTTGTACCAGGAAGAAAAAACCCATTGTAAAAGGTATAAATCAACACTTTCATTTCTTTTTGGATGTCAGATTCCACACAAATATAAATATGTATGTGTGCTCCTCAGCAGAGGTAGGGGATCAAGAACTCATCTACGCTGATGTCAGGGTTGTGAAACAGCAGAGCAAAAAACAGACACGAAAGCCTTGTGAGGACGTGGATGTGGAGTACGGCCAGGTCAAGTTCAGGGAGCGACCTCAGCACATGGACACTGCTGCAGATGGGTGCGTTTATGCAATGGTCCAAAAAAGACAGAGGACCCGAGAGACTAAAAAGAACTGCACTACTGTAGCAGAAGGAGGGAAAGCAGCAGGACAGGATTTTGTTATTGTGTAGAGGAATTTCATTAAAAAAAAAAGACACACAAAACCTTTTTCATACATAAAAAGAAAAATAGATGCATAGTTTGCACATAAATTGCACTCAACTTTTTTTGCCCTTTTTTCTCCTCATTTTTAAGAAAAGCTTGAAAAATCATCCTCTAAAGTGGAGCATTTCGCTTGTTCCTTTGACAGCTTTGTCGTGTTTCTTATTAAACCGATCTCAAAATATTCAGTGTTGCAGCAACAATATTAGTTCATTCTTAAGTTAAAATAAAAAAAAACAAAAGCATTGAGCTCATCTATTCTGACCACTAATATATTGACGTCAGTGAGCTCAGAAATCTATTGACGGAGGAGGAAAATAACTTTTGTAAAAGACGCGGGTTTGCTCACAAACTCTTTTCTTTATTAGATAGGAGCCAGAAAGCAGAAAACAAAGCTAGTGTAAATTCTGCAGCTTTATGTTGAATTGAAAAAAAAAACAATTAGCAGCCTGACGGATGATGGGGGAATGCTGTGTTTGTGATCTTCTATCATCAAGTCAAGTTTTCTATTTTAGTCTGTGTGACTTCCTTTGAAAAGTGTTTGTATGCTGATGAGAGAGATTAGATATAGTCTAATACGCTTTTAATTTTTTAAAGTAAATGAAGTACAGTTTGCAGTTTTGTGAGGAAAACATGGCAGATTTTTTTATTTGTAGTTTGTAAAAAATCAAATGAACAGAGAGCTTTGATCTTTGCAGAATTGCATTTTTACAGGGTTGACTAATTTCTAAACAAAGGTTACTGCAGACGGTTGGTGTGATAGTTTGTGGTTAAATTTTAACAGCAATACAGAGCATTCAAAGCGCCATAAAATGCATTTATGATTGGCAGCTTGGTAGGATTGTCCTGACATAACTAGTTTTTCGGTGATCCGGCACACGCTAGTATTCAGTGCTTTACCTGTTTAATAGCTTAGTGACTTTTTTTATGAGGTTCCGTTTGTGCCAAAAATATGTTTTTGTGTCCACTGTCAATGTCTTTTGTCTATGTCTTTGGTCCATTGTCTTTGTCTACCGAACGAGTTCATTGAACATTGGTTCATGCGTTATATTTAAAACTTTGCATTTGTCTTTGTTATTGTCGTTACTCTCTGTCGTCGCACTTGTCGTTTTATTTGTCTTTGTTATTGTCGTTATTCTCTGTCGTCTCACTTGTCGTCAGGAAGGTCCTTAGCAACCGTTGCTAGTGTCGTTAGCTACGACGTATCCCCATGTCGTGTCATTAGATCTTGTTGTTTTTCAAATTTTGCCAAAGTTGTCAGAAAAGTCCTTTGTACGTCCGGTAAATTGTTTCCTGTACTACCACGGAAGGAAAAAAATGTTTATTAAAGCCGGCGCTAGCGTTAGCCATGAAAAATACGTTTTCAAAATGAACTTTATTGATATTCCCCCAAACGCGCATTGCCAGAAAGAGGGGGGCACGCGCATGCGTACAATGCTTTCACGTTCCCGAAGCGACTTTTGCCAATTGTTTTAAGTTATTTATAGTATGGCTTCAATTAAATCTGGAGATGAAACTATTATTTAAGTCTTTTAAAAATTAACTGATCTTTTTCAAACATGTTGTCACAAATTGGGAGGATAAACGAGGAGCAGACGGGCCAAACTCTGTCTGGCTTTTGATCTTTTCTTTTTAATCTGTTATGTATTTATTTGATCATGAGGTGGCGCTCTCGGGACCAGTATACTTCTCTTTTGGGTGCCTCTGCTCCTCGTTTATCCGTCAGATTTTTAACATGTTGGATAAAGACCAGTTATTTTTCAAAAGTCTTTTAAATAATAGTTTCACCACCAGATTAAATTGAAGCCATTCTTAAGTTAAAACTAAATAACCTTAAACGGGACCGTGAAACCGTTGTACGCATGGACCCCCCCACCCCCACCACCACTTCTGGCAATGCGCTTCTGCAGCGATATCAATAAAGTGTTTATTTTTTATTTTTTTATTTTTTTATTTTTTTTTATATATATACATGTTTCGTTCCGTGCTGGTACAGGAAACAAGTTACCGGACTTTTCTGACAACTTTGGCCAAATTTGAAAAACGACAAGATCTAAGGACATGACATGGAGATACAACGTAGCTAACGACACTAGCAACGGTTTGGCTAAGGATTTTCCTGACGACACGCGGAAACGACGCTGCAAACGACAGTGTGACATAAGCAACGGTTGCTAAGGACTTTTCTGACGCCGTAAGGAGACGACAAGGGCAAACGACAATAATAAAGACAAATGCAAAGTTTTAAGCATAAAGCAAGTGTATACATCACAAAGCAAATACAAAGCAATAATCAAAGAAGCACGGGCATGCAGAAGATATTGCTTAGTAGTACATAGACATGAACCAATGTTCAATGAACTCGTTTAATAGACATAGACAATGGACCAAAGACATAACAGTGGACGCAAAAACACATTTTTATAATTTTGGCACAAACGGAACCTCATATTTTTTTGTGTGTATTTGTGTTTTACATTTAAATTTGTGTGAGAGGCTGAAAATCCTGAGAGGCAGTTGCATCCCAACAAGGCTGAGTTGCAATCAAACGTTCATTCTTGTCTCTTAAAGCCAGGTGATATTTTACCACAGATGAGACTCTTTCATGTGACGTGGCTCTGCTCTGCCAAAGCTGTTAAACTGTGAGAGACGAGGTCATGAGTTTGCTTTTCTAATGGAAGCAGTTTTCTGGTAAAACAATTTGTGAACAAAAAGATGAATGAAAGTAAATGCTGTGATGTATTTTATTTGGCTTATTTTACTCTGTAAAGCATCAATTCAATAAAATGTTTTCAAAAACCATTCACATTTTTTATTTTTTTTATAGTTGTCCTGTCCAACAGCTAAGCAAACAGATGAGAGCTGAAAGCCTTTTGTGTTGGACATATTTTACTTTTACAACAGGTGTATATTTAAATAAACCTCTTTTGTTATTTCAGCTAAACTTTATTCATGTCAATTATATTTGTTAATATTTTTTGTTGGACTGGACATAAAAGAAAAGGAGGAAAGAAGAGAGAGGGATGACAGATAAGGGGTGGGGGGGTAGAGGAGTAATTATAGTAGTGAGGGTAAATCATGAAGTGTCAGAAAGCAACAAGTTGCTGGAGCTTTATATTCACAACTGACAGGTTAAGATGCATGAAACACACACACACTCAAATGTGACAAGCACACCTGTTGGCTCCAAAAGTGTTCACGCACACACACAAGTCTACATGGACATACTGCCACTAACATTCACACGCGCATACCTATGCATTCAGACTATCACATGTGTAACATTTCATTCAATCACGCAAAATGTTTGTGCAAAGGTGATATAGCACCTGTGGTCGAGTGAGTTTTTATGTTCTTCTGGGGTGGATGATGGAATGTAAAAAGAGGGAGAGAACCCAACCGCCCCCCCACCAAGGCCCCCACCACAGTGGCAGCAGGGACCCCTCAACTCCAGCACAGTAAAGCAGATAGAGAAAGACCGCCTGCAGGGCAACCACATCCGCCACCCCGGGCAGGGCCAGCAGGACCGTCACAGCGGCCCCCAACGCCAGAGAGCAGGTGGGCGCAGGGGGAAGAGAGTGCAAGCTCCAGCCAGACCCGTAGAGCAGCCTCCCCAACGCGCCCAGGGGGCCCAACGATGGGCCCCGCCCCATGGGGGCACCCCAAGCCCCAGACAGGCAGCCCACCACCACCCAGGAGTCCTGAGCATCACCCAGCCCTAGGCACGAGTCAGGGCCCCACAAGGAAGACCCGCCTCCACGCTCCAGGCGCCTCCTCCCCCAGGCCACGGTTAGTCGAGGAGAGAGCAAGGCAGCCCCCCCCGCCCAGTGGCCAGGACCAGAACCCACACCACCGGGACACGGACACCCCCTGGCTCAGATGTAATGTTATCCCCGGCTCCCGGTCTTGCCAGAGAGCTCGGGGATCCCTCTCCCTGCGTGGAGAGGGGGTTGCCGGGCCCAGGGAGCCAGTACCCAAGGGACACAGCCGCCATGACAGAGGGCCCCGGTTTCCTCTGCCAGGAATGGGGTGGGGGACAGAAGATCAGAAGTCCCTCTTCCTTGTGTGATGCATGGGTGTTAGTGAGCGTGTGTGTGTATGGGTGTGTGTGTTGGAGTCTGTATTTTGTGATGTAAAGGGAGTGTGTGTACTAAAGGGTGTGGTTAAAATTGGTGGGGAGGGCACTGGGAGGACATCTTCTGCTTGCAAACAGTGATGTCCAAGCACCCCCCCCTACCAAGGGTCCCAGATGTCTAAAGTGCAATTAAAACCGATAGGGGGGGCACGTTCCACACGGCAACCAAGGTGGTGGGAGGAGCTGCTTGGCAGCGACCCCACCACCTTGGTGCATCGCAGGCCGACCCCCACCACCCTCACCCTAATAAATGGTTATATGAGGAAGAGGGTCGGGGACAGCTGGAGGACTGACCACGGCATTGGGCCCAGGGCTCCATGCTCAGGGGACCCATGGCGTGAAGCGCCAACCCCCCCAGACCCCACCCCACACAAGGACAAGGAGAGAGGAGCGAAGAAGGCGCCGCCCCCAGGAGGAAGCCCAGGCCCCTGCCCCCAAGCACCGCCCCTAGGAGAACTCTGGTCAGGCCTCGATGGGACAGAGGAAGCCGACCAACCGGGGCAGCAACCGATTAACTCAGTGGAGACCCCAAACCCGTCAAACCTCCCAGGCCCCATACCGATAGAGGACCAACTTGCTCCCCCAAGCAGCCACCCCCAGGACGTAAGCGTAAAATACTGTATAGAGAACAAAACACTGAACTTGAATATAATAATAATAATAAAACATAATAGTAATGCATTTTATTTAAAAGCGCCTTTCAAAACACTCAAGGACACCGTACAAATTCAAAAGTAAAACACAATAAAATCACCTAAATAAAAATGTTAAAAACACAATAAATAAATTGACATCTTCATAAAATCAGCTGACAGATGAAGGAAAATTAAGATTTGGAAAAGCAAATTAAACAGATAGGTTATGAGTCTGGATTTAAAAATTGAGAAGGAGTCAAAGAAGGCAGCAATGTGATGGAAGTAAGGAGTTCTGGTAGAGAATATGAAGAGCTCTTGCATGCATTACACTATAAAAAGGTACAGGCATGTTTTCAAATTGTTGGGAGTAACTTATTTCAAAAGAAAAGTATTGCACTAACTATTGCATTGTGTATATTCTTGTAACATTTTACTCACTGCGTGTTTAGTAACTCTCATATTACCACACATTTTACGCCTTAAATAAAAAATTTTAAAGCAGTGAGATTGTGAGATGTTACCAAATTAAAAAAAACACCACAAAATAAACCTTGATTGGCTTGTGTGTGCGAATTTCCCCTCAAATTTGTTTTCAGTTATGTTTTTGTGTTTTATATTCTGCTTTTAGGTTTTGTCTTTTCCTCCATGTCACATTTTCAACTGGTTTCATTTTATGATTATCCACAGCTGTCTTCAGTTAAGTCAATCACCTTTAGTGTATTTTAGGCTGCATTTACACTGCAGGTCTTGATGCCCAAATCCGATTTTCGGACCATATCCGATTTTTTTTGACGACCTGCTTACATCATCTTTTAAAAGTGACCCATATCCGATTTTTGCATTTACACTATACAATGCTGAAACTATCAAATCCCGAAATTAACAGTGGTTTCTGCCTCCAGCTGTCTTCGAACAGCAAAATCAGCGCACAAAAGCACCTGTAATAAGTCATGTGATCTCAGTCGGTGGTATCCTGAGTTGATGTCACTGACGTACGACTCGCATTTACTGTGGAATATCTGATTTGTCTGCTTACATGGCACACGCAAATGCACATATCTGATTCGTATCCAATTTATTTCGACACATGAATGAGGCCTGTATCCGATCTGAGAAAATCTGAATCCATGCGCTTTTGTCCTGCTTACACGTTCACCTGTCATATCCGATCTGTGCCACATGAGAGGAAAAAGTCTGACTTGGGTCACTTGAACCATGCAGTGTAAATGCAGCCTTAGTGTCTGATTTTCTCTATGGCTTTGTCAGGTTATATGCTGTTGTCTTTGTTTGTTACTCTATTTCAGTGTTTTTCAACCTTTTTTTGAGCCAATTCACACTTTATCCTTGACAAAAATCCTGCAGCACACCAGCATCCTAATAATTCAAAAAAAGGACAAACTCTATAGTCTGTAATGATATACAGTCCCTCCACAATCTCATGTGCATTTTTGTGATAATTGTGGCAAAAAAAGCTGGAAGTTGCAGCCAAAAGTTGTAATAAAAGTTAAGTTAGATTTCAGTAATAATTTTCAACTAAATTATTTGAAATTTTACCCTGGTAGTTGTTTTTTCCTCCAGTTTATTAACATGCAATTTCATGCAACCTCACAAAAAAACAAATATATTCTTATAAATAGTCATTTATTTTTTATACATATACATTTTATGTTACAAGGCTACATGCTACATATCCCATCATGCATCACACATATCCCATAATACATCTCGATCAATCACCATGGACCTGTAACTCTGATGCATTCAAAGACAATTGGACAAATGATGAGCTGTGTGGCATGTAGCCGCAAGCCTTCGGATGTAAAGCGACTGCTAAAGAGTCTGTTAAAAAAGACAAGTAATGATTATTATTATTCCTATTCGACCTTAAACTACCATATCCGCTGTCTGTCTGTCTACCGGCCAGCCAGCTGCCCGAATGCCAGCATGACAAGCGAAAGAAATCCGCGGCGGAGCTAGGAGCTATGTCCGGTGAATCGCTGTGGTATGGCAAGCAGCAAGCTTGGGCATCCTAAATCTTATGATATTTTTCTTATAGTCATTGAGACAATAATAATTGATCATTTTTGTTTTTCTTTTTCCTTTTTTGAACAAATATGGGTCACAGAGACACGGAAGTTACAGCTGAAAGCAGCTTTTGCAGCAGGATGGAGATCAAATTAGTGATTATGTATGACCTATGACGTGAATAAGTATTTTGTTTGCACAAATTCATTATTTCGAGGGAACAGAATATTATCTTGTGGGAGCAGAATATTATTTCATTGGAGCAAGATATTAATTTGTGGGAAGGAGAAATATTTTATTTTTTCCATGTCAGGACACGGGCTCCGTGACAAAACACAACAAAAGATAGCAATTTTTGTTCATAAATGTAGCCTTATTGGAAACATGCTTTAAGAAAAGTCATTATAGAACAGTATGGCCTTTCGTGCATGAGAAATGGCAAGAATGACTTGGTCAGATGTTATCTCCATACCGTTTAAGTAAGGGGAAGTTAAAAACTAATAGACCCACATCATTCTCATTGCACAATTTCACAATTGCACAATATGATGCATGTTACAGACTGGCAACCTGCACCCCACTTTCATGCAACAGTAGCTGGGTTGGCTCCAGCAACCTCACAACCTGGAGCCCATGGAGACGACTGTTGCTGTGAATTTGGCCTATGCAAATAAAATTGAATTGAATTGAATTTAATTAAACTGAATTGAACCTCAAAAGAGATTCACTGGGTTCAGAAAATGGATAGATATGATGGTTTATTGCCCAACTCCATGCATCTCTGTGAGCACAGATATTGCTTAAGGTTGATATTGAAACAGTATGTATCTTAAATAACCAGGTCCTAAGAAACAATGCCAGTAGATGTGTGAAAGATTTGGGCGTATTTAAAAATTAAAGACAATTAAAGTGCAAAGGTAACTGTAATTTTTTAACAATATGATCACAATATGTTTGATAAATTTTAAACAAATAAAACTAACATTATATTTATGTTTTCTGTAGCTACACAAAAAGTGAACATGTTGAAGTTTTATTAGTTTTTCTTTTGTCTTAATCAAAAATAAAGTATTTGAAAACTTTTACAAAAATGTTTTATTTCATATTAGATGCGAAAATTATTTTAATTTAGTTTAAATATGTCTTTTTGACTTTTCACCTTAATCCTGTTTCCTAAATGTTTTAATTACTTCTATTTAAGCTTAACTTTTCATTTTTCAAACGTGACTGAAGTCTTAAAGCGAATCCTTCAATCCAGACATTATTAGAAAAGTGTTTCAGTTAGAAAGATGACTTGGACTAAACTCTGGGATGTTTGTCTGTTATAAAAAAACACAAACCTTGAAGGAGAACTAAACTGTTGACCTCTGATTTCATTCAAGAAGATTTAAAAACTGTTTGATGTGTGTTTGTTGTGATTTCAAGACGTTTAACAAGGGAGACTCATTGTAGCGCAGAGATGCTGTCACTTTAACCCTATGCATCATGGGAAATGTAGTGATGCCTGAAAGACTCGCGTCTCTGAGCTTTATTATTTTTGATCACTTTTTCCACAGTCTGATACCGGATCCTGCAGGAAGGTACACCACCAAAGACTAGCTTTAGCTGTTATTTTTGTTGGAACTGAGAGACTTTGCGAGCTAAATCGGAACAAGGAAGTGAAGACTTTAACCCTGGGGTGGGCAATTCCAGCAGTGCCCACCTCTGCTTTAACCATTTCTGATTGGTCAGACTGATGACGTATGATTAGGGGTCCAAGTATGATTGGCAGAGACATTTGAAGGGGTGGGACTTTTCCGAAAACTAAGGCTAAATTGCAGTACCCTCATCCTTATCAAAGAGTCTTTAATAAAATCAAATAAACAGTAAAAGTATTTTATTATCTTTCATATTCCTAACTACTTAGTGTTTTATCAGGGCCTGTTTGGATGAACACAGAACTGATATTATGGCGATGGTCAATGTTTTTAGATTAGTGAATATGGGTAATTTCCCACGGCACACGTGACCATCTCCCACGACACATTAGTGTGCCACTGCACACTGGTTGAAAAACACTGATTTATTTGTTTGAGGCAAGTTGCAGCCATTTAAACCAGCATTTTTTTAATAGTACTGCACTTTATTTGAGTCTTTCTGAGGAACATTGGCATCAGCTTCTCTATTTGGTCTCTTATTTCTCACTTTTGTTGATGTAGATTGACTATTTTTTTTATTGACAAAAATGACTAAAGCTGAAGGTTGATCATGCTTCTTGTCCTTTCATTTTACCAAAAATGAACAATATTATTATTAATTAATATTTAACAATATTACGTTTCATCTAAATATGAAATGTTTTGCATTACAACAGTGACTTTAAGTACTTATGTTTTACTTTACCCCACCTTGCCTCTGGTGATAGGTTGGCGCCAGTGATTGGCAGCAGAGCTACCACCAGTGTGTGACTGGGTGAATGGGTCTGTGACTGTAAAGCTCTTTGGGCCTTGAAGAAGGTAGAAAAGCACTCTATAAGTATACGCCATTTACCCCATTTACTTCCGCAGTCATTAGGATGAAAATAACTTGAAAGTAATGCAGGAGTCATGTAAAGCAATAGAGTTATGAGAGGACTTTGTCATTTGGAACAACCACAGCCAGCCCTTCATAATCCCTAATAGTTTGAAAGTAATTTGCACAACGCTTTTTATAACACACAATATTCTATCAACATCATACAAACCTTTCAGAAAGGCTTTAGATACGAGCTCACAAAAATTGTTTCTATCTTTTATACATTAATGATGTTTGCAGAGCCTAGCGATCAGTCCAGGATGAACCCTCTTTGCCCAACAGTAGCTGGGATAGGCTCCAGCATCCCTATGACCCCGAAAGAGATTCGTTTAGAAATTGAATGGATAGGTGGATGGATGATTTTATTAGATCAATAGTTAAATTCTTCCTCCGGTCTTTAATTTTTAAATACCCCCAATCTTTCACAGTTACTGGCTTTGTTTCTCAGGTCCTGGTTATTTAAGACACACCATTGGTGCAGGAGGTCCCTCTTGAATTTAAATGAACCAAGAGTTTTTTTGGTTTTTTTTGTTAAATAGATCTCATGAGAGCAAAAGCCATTTCAAAATCCACCTTAAAGCAATATCTGTGCACACAGAGATACATGGAGTTGGGCGATAAACCATCATATCTATCCATTTTCTGAACCCAATGAATGTCTTTTGGGGTTCAATTCAAGTCAATTTTATTTGTATAGCCCAAATTCTCAACAATTTTCGATTAAGACAAAAGAAAAACTTATAAAACTTCAACATGTTCACTTTTTATATAGCTACAGAAAACATAAATATGTTATTTTTTTTTGTGTAAAACATATCAAACATATTGTGATCATTTTTTTATTCAATCATTTTCTATACCGTTTAGTCCCTTTCGGGGTTACGGGGCTGCCGGAGCCTATCCCAGCCACTTGGGCGAAGGCAGGGGATGCCCTGGACAGGTCGCCAGTCTGTTGCAGGGTAGAGTGTCCTCAATCACACACCCATTCACTCTCACACTCACACCTATGGACAATTTAGAGTTGCCAATTAACCTATGAAGCATGTTTTTGGACGGTGGGAGGAAGCCGGAGTCCCTGGCGTAAACCCACGCATACACGGTGAGAACATGCAAACTCCACACAGAAAGGTCCCCCATTGATGTTGTGTTTTTCAACCGGGGGCCTTCTTGTTGTGAGGCAAGAGCGCTAACCACTGCGCCACCGTGCAGCCCATATTGTGATCATATTGTTCAAAAATTACAGTTACCTTTGAACTTTAATTGTCTTTAATTTTTGAAATACACCCAAATCTTTCACACATCTACTGGCTTTGTTTCTCTGGTCCTTTATTTAAGACACATACTGTTTCGAAATCCACCTTAAGCAAGATCGGTCCCCACAGAGATGCATGGCGTTGGACGATAAACCATCTTATGTCCATCTATCCATTTTCTGAACCCAATGAATCTCTTTTGGGGTTCAATTCAATGCAGTTCAATTCAATTCAATTCAATTTTATTTGTATAGGCCAAATTCACAGCAACAGTCGTCTCAATGGGCTCCAGGTTGTGAGTTTGCTGGAGCCAACCCAGCTACTGTTGCGTGAAAGTGGGGTGCAGGTTGCCAGTCTGTAACATGCATCATATTGTGCAATTGTGAAATTGTGCAATGAGGAAGGTGTGGGTCTATTAGTTTTTAACTTCCCCTTACTTAAACGGTATGGAGATAACATCTGACCAAGTCATTTTTGCCAATTCTGTGCACGAAATGCCATACTGTTCTATAATGACTTCTCTAAAAAAACATGTTTCCAATAAGGCTACATTTTTGAACAGAAATTTCTATCTTGTGTTATGTTTTGTCACGGAGCCCATGTCTTGACATGGAAAAAATAAAATATATCTCCTTCCCACAAATGAATATCTTGTTCCCACGAAAAAATATCCCTTTCCCACAAAATACTATTTCATCCCCTTGAAATAATTAATTCATGCGAACAAAATAATTATTCATATCATAAGTTATTCATAAACATGGATATGTTTTCCGTCCTTCCGCAAAAACCGCTTTCAGCGATAACTTCCGTGTCTCTGTGACTCACATTCATTCAAGAATATAAAATTTAGGATGCCCAAGCTTGCTGCTCCAGCCCACCGCGGATTTCTTTTGCTTGTCATGCCGACATTCAGGCAGCTGGCTGGCCGGTAGACGAACAACCAGCGGATATTGTAGTTTAGGGTCAAATAGGAATAATAATATTCAGGACTTGGCCCTGCAACTGTGATGCATTCAAAGACAGTAGGACAAATGATAGGCTACGTAGCATGTAGCCTACCAGCCTATAGATGTAAAGTGACTGCTAAAGAGCCTGTTAATAAAAGACAAGTCCTGAATATTATTATTCCTATTCGACCCAAAATTACAATATTCGTTGGCTGTACGTCTACCGGCCAGCCAGCTGTCCGAATGCCGGCACGACAAGCTAAAGAGCTCGGCGGCGGACCGGAGCAGCAAGCTTGGGCATCCTAAATTTTATGATATTTTTCTTATAGTCATTGAGGCAATAATAAATTGATCATTCTTGTTTTTCTTTTTCCTTTTTTGAACGAATATGGACACGGGCTCTGTATTTTGTTAATATTTCACACTTTAATAATTCGATTTCTACGTTTATCTTTATGTGAATGAAATGCTTGTCACTCAAAAAGAGGAACTAGTTTCGATTTAGGCTAATAAAAAAATTTAAAAAATTGCCTCGTCGCCAATTTTTTATGTGGCCAGCGGCAGAAATCATCCCCAAAATAGATCTTGTTTCTGGATTTTCTTTTCAGCTCAACATACTACAACATAAAGCAGCTCATGTCAACACTAACTTCTTCTTCTACCTTCTAACTTCTTCTTCTACCTACCTCAGTCGTATCTCTTGCTCACTGCTCTGCTAAGGTAACGTCAAATGCTAAAACAATAGCTGAACACAACATCCCCCCCTTACTTTAGAATAACCTTTTCTATCACAACAATCCCTGAATTGAATTCTTACTTGCAATCTCCTTCGTGCATCAACAGCATATTTCATGTAGATGTCATTGATCACAGAATAAATAACAAGTAAGAATCTACTCACAACAGTTGAACATATGTAGATTTTTTTTACATTACAAAGCCCTTAAGCCAACCTGATGGCTTTTGTGAACTGACAGGGCGATTTAGGGCTTGATGATCTTGGTCAGGCTCCATTTCAACCCTTTCAGTACAGCTCCCTGGTGGTGATAGGCATGCAGGAAGCCCGTTGGGTACTGAAGCCAAGTGAGAAGCATGCCATGTCCTTCCATCATCTAAGATGTAAATACTTGGGCCCACCTGATATTTGACCCTAATGGGGGTCAAGAATTGTTGCTGACCTTTCTGCACGTTAACAGGTTTCTGTACACGCACTCTGTCACCTGCTCTGAAGAAAGGAGAGCAAGCACCTCTTTTAGCATCCCAATACTGCTTCACGTGACTTTGGCGGAGTGACACTTTGTGATGTATGTCCACACCAGGCTGTTCCAATGGTGGAGGAGGAAGAATGTTTAATTTTATCCTCATTTTGCATCCATGCATTAGTTCAAATGGTGACACACCAGTCATGGCATGTGGCGTAGCATGTTAAGCTTAAGCATCTTGATGTTGTGGATACAGAACACAGACTTGGCCCGAAAAGGCCAAACAACAACCAACCAAGAGGGATCATCTTCCAGTTTACTTTAAGGATTCACCGTGATGCTTTTTGGCGTGCCACAAAGAAGTCTGCTTTCCTAAAAGAACATAACCTGAAGATGGCGGAGGATTTGTCTGCTGAGGACCGCCACCGGAGAAACCAACTGTGGCCAGCTGTTGAGAAGCCAGGGGGGCGAACAAGCTGGTGTTCTTTGTTAGAAGACGTGCCTTTGTTAACTGAAAAGAAATCCTTCCACCTTAATGTAGGGGGGGGGGGGGGGGGGGTCTAAGGACAGGGATGTCCAGTTGAGTTTAGTCCGTTTGTATTTTCCTATTTAATTCTATGTATTCATGATCCTTTTGATTTTATGTTTTAATTTTTAAATTACCTATGCGAAGCCCATTGAGACGACTGTTGTTGTGAATGTGGGCTATACAAATAAAATTGAATTGAATTGAATTGAATTAATGATGGCTACAGGTATTATTGTGAAAGCTGGATTAGACTGTTTTCTGTTATTTTTCACATTTCACAAAATGAGGATAAAATTAATATTAGTACCATTGTTTATTCCCCTCCGGGAATCGAACCCTGGATCCCTGCGCGGTAGCCACTCACCTTACCAACTGAGCCACCCAGGCGCTATTTGATAATGATACTTGAGCTCATAAGATGATTTTATTTAAGATACTACTTTTTGTTTTAATTTTTATTAATCTTGGGCTTTTTTTATAACATTATAATGTTATTCTAAGTATTATGTTATAATTAAAAGTGACTTAAATAGCAGCGTCATGTTTTTTTCATTTTCTCTTAAAACATTACTCACATGAGGAATGCTATATGCCTCATTGGTGTTATTTTATAAGGAAATAATTATTGTTTTGGTCCAAGTTCACAGCTTTTTAGTCAAGGAGTGCAGGTTCTTATCCTGTCTCTGTTTCTAAGCAACCAAAAATCCTTAATTCAACTTCTTTCTTTCTTCTTTGGTCTGAATATCTTTTTTGTTATTGTTCTTTGTTCCTATTTTAATTTCATGTCTTTGTCCAAAAATGCAAGAGGTTTAAGAAACAATATTAAACGTAAAGCCAATTTTTTGTTTTGTAAGCAGTTTTATTCAGATTTTTCTTGTATCCAAGAATCCCACTCAATTGAACCAGACAAATCTTTCTGGAGGTCACATGGTACAGAGTGAGCTGCTGGTGTCTTAAAAACAGATTGAATGGAAAAGTTTTGCTATCTGACAGCGATAAAGATGGTCATTACATTTATATAATACTTGAAGTAGCCTATTCCGTCATTATTCTTGTCAATGTGTACAGGTTCAATCTCAAACAGAAAATAATCTTCTTTTCAATAGACTAGAAACACGTTTACTGCACTGGCTTTCTAAATATCCAAAGTCTCTTACAATTTTTGGAGAGGATTTTAACACCGTTTCTGATCATTCTGTGGATAGATGGCCTCCTAGTAGTCTAGACTCTAAAATTAGATTTAATTGACTCTTGGAGAGACTCTCATCCAAACCAGAGAGCTAATACATGGTGTAACAGATCTCAGACCAGACACTCATATTGATTTATGGTTTACTTCTAAAGACCTAAAAAAATGTTACAACAGACATTAATGCCACAACACTGTCAGATCATAAAACAATTCATCTAAATGTCCCTCTGTCGTGCTCCTCTGGCACTAAAGCTTGATATTGTAAATTAAAAAGCACCATCCTTGAGCATGTAGAGGTGATTTCTGAAACTCAACCCTTAATGAAACTTTATTGGAATAAAGCACTATCTGAACACTCATTCTGTAACAATTGGGAATTTTTAAAATACGAACTTGGCAAATCTTTTAGAAAATATAGCTTTGACTTGACAAAAAGAAGAGCTGATGAGACAGAAGTACTACAGAAGATTGCTCTTCTTACATTTAAACCAACATAGGTCCTGGATGAAATGGATAAGACGGCTTTAATAGATTTACAGCAATAGTTGGATGAAATTTATGAGCGCAAAGCTGAAGGAACTTTTATCTGATCTAGGAGAAGGTGGATTAAAGAAGGAGAGCAGAACTCTGTCTATTTTTTCAGGCTGGAGAAAAACCAGTCCAATAGTAATTCTATTTCACAATTAAATATTAATGGGGTCATTTCTTGTGATAAAATATTGTTCTGATTTTTATAGTAAACTTTATTCTTCCAACTATTGCTCAGCAACTACTCTTATCTTTCTGAACTCTGTCAGTAACATTACTCTAGTGAGGGAAGCAGACAGAGTCTGTTGTGATGAGCTCATTTATCTGAATGAGGTCAAGATTGCTATAAAATGTCTCAAAATAAATAAATCTCCTGGAACAGACGGCTTTACTGCCGAGTTCTCTAAACAGTTCTCCGACAATTTAGCCCCATTTTACTCAAACTTTTTGAAGAAACCATTAACAAGGGTGCTCTCCCTCCCACTTATCTCAAGGACTGATTAACTTGATCTCTAAACCCAGAAAGGATCCTCTTTTCTTAGATAACTGGTGACCGATCACCTTATAGAATTGTGATTATAAGATATTGCCATTGATTTTTGCAAATAGAAGAAAGATCTTTATCAACTTTCTTCAAAACACTTCACATTATCCAATCTTTTTCTAAAGCTTCTGGACTTACGCTTAATGTAAATAAATGTGAAATTCTACCTGTTAAAAACTGTTTGCCAACATCTATCCAAGGTATTAATGTAAAAAACATCTGTAACATACCTTGTTATTCAAATTGCTAAAGATATGCAATCCAGATGTTCTACAAATTTTTCTCCTATAACAGATTAAACCCCAAAAACAAAAGACATAAATTTACTCTAGCATTTTTCTATTTGTCTACGTTTATTTCTTTTTTTTCTTTTCTTTTTTCTTCTTCTGTGATTGTTCTTAATAATTAAGATTTTCCTAAGGTTATAACAAGTTTATTCAGAATTGTACTTTATAATTGCATAAATGCTGTAGTTTTTTGTTTTTGTATTCTGCAATTGTTCAATAAAAAAAGAAAAACCAAACCTGTCCTGCTCAGTGGTGTGGACTCAGGAAAGTCTGAGCCCCACATGCCTCCACCTTGCCCCCTGTTTGCTCCCACTACCCCAGGGGTGTCAAACTCAAATGCACAGGGGGCCAAAAACTCAAAACACACATAGGTTGGGGGCCGAACAGGATAAACATTTATTGAACCAACTAAAACAAAACTTTTTTTAAACGTGAACATGAATCCAAACAGACAGTATACAATAGAGGCCTACCATTCCAAAAATAATTAAACTTAAAATATCTTTCTCTCCATTCAAACAGCCTATCTCCTGTCATTAAAACTGAACATTTGAACCTGCTGGAGAGAAATCTGAAAATAAAAATGGTTCTTTTAAGTAAAAGTTAAAATCTTAACAAATCAAAACATTCCATTTTTTTGCACTTATGCCAGTTTGTTAGAGGTTGATGCTTGGCATCTTTTCTTGGCAACAAGTTCATTTATGTTTGGGCTTAGGTTCTGTGCTGTGGAGATTCTCAGGATGGACTTCAGGTGTTCATCTGTGAGACGACTCCTGTGTGACGTTTTGTTCATTTTCATCACAGAGAACAGCTGCTCACACATATATGTGCTGCCAAACATGCACAGGGTTCGAGCTACATGTTGACGGAGCTCGGCCATTGCCTCAGGAATGAAGCGAATGAATTGTGCGGGCCCCACAGTGTCGTACTTTGCCTTTAACACCGCGTTACATTGCAGCTCTATCAGCTCCATCTGCATCTCTACAGGTGCAGTTTCCACATCGACAGTGAACGGGTTCCGAAGCAAATCGAAATTACTTTTCTGTGCGTCAAAGTCGCCAAAGCGCCGGATGAACTCGGTGCAAAGTGCGCTCAATTTATCAGCAAAGTGGAGATGGCTGCTGCTGCTGCTTGCTGCTGCTAAATGGCCTTCTACAATCCTACTAAAATCTACATGATCCAATGGAATTACACTGATCTACAGCCTTCAAGTGCCTAATCTACAAACTCTTAAAATATCTGAAGAATATTCCAAGTTAAAGCTGGATATTCGGTGGAATATTGGGGAATCAATTCACAGGCCTGTTCAGCCTGAAGAACACCTGAACCATCAAGACAAAGCAGCCTCACCATATCTACCTACTAACTTGGACACGTGTGAGTAGTTTGGACTGTAAAAACAATGGCAACCAAAAAATTGTCAGAAGAGATGGAGGAAATTAAAAAATCACTATCCTTTATGAGTTCTGAGATAAGTAAAGTTGTGACTCAGCAAAAAAGTCTCATGGATCTCCCTGAGGATATCAGGCAACTGAAAGAAATAATTATTCAAAAAGACCACAAGATTGAACTCCTGGAGCAAAGGATTGATGATCTGGAACAACTAGCAAAAAACAAAGATGTTATCATCACAGGATTTGAAACTAAACATCGCAGTTATGCCAAAGTAGCATCTGGAGTGGATGAAGGTGAGGACGCTCCTACAGAGGAATTAAAGTCATTGGAACATCAACTTCTGCAATTTCTAAACAGCAAGAATATCACTCTGGAAAAGCAAAACATCTCCAGCTGCTACACGATTCCAAACAAAAATCCTAAAATGAAACCATCTGTTGTTGTGCAGGTAATCTCTGTAAAGCAAAAAATTGAGCTACTGAGACAATCAAAAAAATTAAAAGGCTCTGGAGTTAACATTAACGAAAGTCTTACAAAAAAAAATGCAGAAATAGCAAGATGTGCTCGACTGCTAAAGAAGCAAAACAAAATTCAAGCAACTTGGACCAGGAATGGGAAAGTTTACATCAGACCCAACGGGGTGGAATCTACACGCTCAGTGATGATAAGAAACATGAAAGAACTGGACCGCTTCAAATGACTGAAATAAGAAGGTATGCTGGGATCGGGTTTGGGACTGTTCAAACTGGACTGGATGCCTGATAATTATGACAGACAATACAATGAAAAATAAAACAAGCGGCAAAGTTAACTCAGCTTCAAAGGATCACTTTTTGCTGTGTACAGAAAATCAGTCTGATTCACACATCCAAGATCAGTCTGAAAACACTAAGCATGACTTTGAAAATGACATTGACCCGGACTCAAATTATTATAATGATCTTGAAATTAGTTGTAATTATTATACAGTGGAACAGTTTAACAGCAATGTGGACACTCAAGAAGGCTTATCAGTTATTCACTTCAACAGCAGAAGTTTATATAAGAATTTTTCTTCTATAGAATTGTTTCTTAAATCTTTAAAAAGCTGTATCAGAAACTTGGCTTGATGATAACAAGATGGTGGAAGTCAACCTTGAGGGGTACGAGCTTTATACTACCAATAGAAATAAAAGGAAAGGTGGAGGAGTGGCTTTATACATTGAACAAACAATAAATAGCAAAATTGTCGACGAATTATCTTACACTATTGATAATGTTCTGGAATGTATTACAGTAGAAATAGAAGATGGTCTTTCAAAAAAGATATTGATTAGTTGTGTGTATAGACCACCGGGAACAAATATGGCCAACTTCAATGAAAAAATGTCTGACGTTTTAAATACTATGGGCACAAATAAAATAAAAATAGTATGTGGTGACTTTAATATTGATTTAATCAATCCAACTGGTTTAAATCAAACAAGGGAGTTTATCAACTCAATGTATGGCAACTGTTTATGCCCAATAATTAATAAGCCAACACGTATAACCACAGAATCAGCAACGTTGCTAGATAACATATTCACAAATAGAACTGATAAAGAAATTTTGGGAGGCCTTTTGTTTTGTGATATTACTGATCACTTGCCTGTGTTTGCAGTGTTGAAAAATGTGTCTTCAAAGAAAATGTTTACACAGACCCAGGAAAAATGTACAAGGTGTTGCAATCCTGATAACATCGATTCATTTAGAAGGACTCTATGTAATCAAACATGGAATGAAATATATGCTTCTACCAATGTGAATGAAGCTTATGATGCCTTTCTGCAACGATACATAGAGCTTTATAATTTAAACTGTCCTAAAATTAAAATTAGTTATAAAAAAAATAATGAAAAGCCTTGGATAACCAAAGGTATTGAAAAGGCTTGTAAAAAGAAAAATGCACTATACAGACAGTTTGTAAAAGAAAAAAGTAAAGAAGCAGAAAATAGATATAAAAATTATAAAAATAAATTGGTGAATATAATAAGAAATTCTAAAAAACAGTATTATCATAAGTTAATTGAGCAACACAAATTTCACACGCAAGAGACTTGGAAAATAATAAACAAATTAACCAAAAAAAAACAATAAGAAACAAGAGTATCCAAGTTATTTTAAAAAAAATGATATTCATATCAGAAACCCAATGCTTATTGCAAATGAATTAAATGAATACTTTGCTAATGTTGGAAATAAACTTGCAATGGAAATAAAAGAGCCAATAAAGAAGTTGAAAGAACTTAGTATCCAATCAAACAAGTTCTCAATGTTTCTGTCTGAGGTTAGTACAAATGAAATATTAGAAATTGTAAGAACATTTCAAAATAAAAGATCCAAAGATTGGAATGACATTGATATGTCATTAATTAAAAACACAATTGAGTTCATTGTTGAACCACTAACTCATATATTTAACATGTCTTTTAGGGAGGGCATTTTTCCAAATAACATGAAAATAGCAAAAATTATTCCCATTTTTAAAAATGGAGATCGCCATATATTTACAAATTACAGACCAATTTCATTATTATCCCAATTCTCCAAGATATTAGAAAAACTTTTTCTTAAAAGAATGAACAATTTTATTGGAAAGTTTAATTTATTGCATGAGGATCAATATGGTTTTAGGGCTGGTAGATCTACTTCAATGGCGATAATGCAGCTGGTTGATCATATTTCTTCCTCAATAGAGAAGAAGAAATTTACTGTAGGCATTTTTGTTGATCTTCAAAAAGCATTTGATACATTAAATCACACTATGTTACTTAGTAGGTTGCAGAAATATGGTTTTAGAGGAATAGCATATTCCTGGTTAGAAAGTTATCTTATTAACAGATGTCAGTATGTTTATTTCAATAACGAAAAATCTGATATGTGTCCTGTTACATGTGGAGTACCCCAGGGGTCCCTATTGGGTCCTATATTATTTATTTTATACATAAACGACCTTTGTAAAGTTTCTGATTTGTTAAACTGTGTTTTATATGCTGACGACACTACTTTGTATTTATCAGGAGATAACCTAGAAAAGCTTCTTTCAGACATAACAAAAGAATTATCCATAATCAAACAATGGTTCGATTCAAACAAACTGTCTTTAAATAAAAATAAAACCAAGTACATTATATTTGGCTATAGAAAACGGGAAAACATCTCTGAGTTAAAAATTGAGGATGTTGTTCTTGAAAGAGTAAATGAAATAAAATTTTTGGGAGTAATTTTAAATCATACATTATCATGGAAACCACACATAACTTATGTTCTCTCTAAATTGTCCAAATCAATAGCCATCCTACATAAAGTCAAATATTTTTTAAACACAGCTACATTGTACATTCTATATTGTTCCCTAATAATTCCTTATTTGACCTATTGTTTAGAAATCTGGGGGCATAGTTATAAGTCAAATACAAAACCTATTTTTATTCTGCAAAAAAAAGCAATTAGAATTGTAAACCACTCTTCATACAATCAATCCACAAAACAAATATTTCCTAAATTAAGGGCAATTAAATTCTTTGATTTAGTAGATCTTAGTACTGGAATTTTTATGTTTAAAGTTAAAAAACAATGTGTACCCGCCAAAATACTGAGTTTGTTCGAAATAAAGGTTGATAATTATAATTTTCGAGGTAAAGATATGTTTAAAAAGAAATTGGTCAGAACTAATGCATTAAGGAATAGTATTTTTGTTCAGGGGGTCAACATGTGGAATTTATTATCAGACGAACTGAAAAATGCAAAATCCATACTGCACTTTAAGAAAATGTATAAAGTTAAAGTGTTTCAAAAATACCTTCTGGACTAAGAGACTTTGGTGGTTGTGAGGTCATTTTGAGAAGTGTTTGGGGTTTTTTTGTTTTGTTTTTTTCCTCTTTTTTCTTTTTTTTTCTTTTCTGATTTAAGGTTCTAACAATTTGTAGGTAGATGTGATGTTTGTATTCAGGGTTGGGGAAATAAGCCTTGGCTTCACCCAACACCTTTTTCGGTTAATGTTGTTCAATGTTTATGTTATTATTTTTATTTATTCATTATTATTATTATTACTATTTTTTTTCAATGTTTATGTTGATGTCTTGAAGTTTGTTTGTTTAACATAACCGAAATAAAGTTTCTCCTTTAATCACATTTGGGAACACCGTAGTAGCGCTAAGTTGCTTCAAGACTACTTGGCAACGGGGAAAGTGAGGCAAGTTGCATTGCTGCATTTGTGTCTCCCATAAGCGCAGCTTCACTTGAAATGCCTTAACTGCGTCATACATGTCAGTGATCATGCGCTCTCGTCCCTGCAGCTGAAGGTTTAAGGCGCTGAGATGAGCAGTTATATCAGCCAAAAACGCCAACTCACATTTCCATTTTTCGTCCCGCAGAACTGTGGAGTCTTTTCCTTTACTGTCCATGAACTGACAGATTTCCTCGCACAGCTCAAAAAGTCGATTGAGAACTTTCCCCCGACTTAGCCACCGCACCTCCGTGTGATAAGGCATGTCGCTAAACTCGGAATCTATTTCACGCAGAAACGACTGAAATTGACGGTGATTCAAACCTTGGGCTCTGATGAAGTTTACAGTTTGCGTCGCAGTGTTCATCACATGATCCATTTTTAGGACTTTACCGCACAGTGCTTCTTGGTGTATGATGCAATGATATGCTGTCAGTTCACCAGGACAGTTCTCCTCCCGCATCTTTTGGCGCATCCTTCCCACTAGTCCATTTTTTTCACCGCACATCGACGGCGCCCCATCTGTTGTAAGCCCAACCAGTTTGCCCCAAGGCAGTTTCATGTCGGTTACACTTTGACATACGTTTTCAAATATGTCTTTTCCTTTTGTTGTCCCGTGCATTGATTTAATGTCCAATATTTCCTCTGTAACGTAACGCACAAATTGGAGTCCACTCCACAGATGAAGATGGCCAGCTGTGCAGTGTCAGTCGTGTCAGTACTTTCATCCACAGCAAGGGAGTATGCAACAAAGTTTTTCCCTCTATCACTCAGCTGTGTTTTCAAATCAGTGGCCATCTCACAAACCCGATCAGCAACCGTATTTCTGCCCAGGCTTACATTTGCGAATGCCTGCTTTTTATCGGGACACATGACATCGCACACTTTCATCATGCAGCTCTTCAGGAACTCTCCCTCAGTAAATGGCCGGGCTGATTTGGCAATCTCCTCCGCCACAATAAAACTTGCCTTCACAGCAGCCTCACTCTGTGACTTTGCTTTGGTGAAAAACGTCTGCTGTGATTTCAGATTCCTCTTCAACTCCTCTACCTTCTGTAGCCTCTGCTCTGCATCCAGGTGTTTTAACTGATCGTGATGTTTTGTCTTATAGTGCCTTCTTAGGTAATATTCTTTAAATACAGCCACATTACCGCCGCAAATGAGACATACGGATTTACCGGTAATGTCAGTAAACATATACGTATTTTCCCATCGGTTTTGAAAGGCTCTGTTTTCAGAATCAATTTTTCTTTTGGCCATTGTTATGGGCTAGCTTTGATTTTAGTTAATTAGTTAGAGATCAAGTTCATCTGACGTAGCTGACGGGAGAATAATCGAAGCTAGCTTGTTCAATAAAAGTCCCATAATCCACCGCTATTGCAGTGCCCTTACGCGTGCGCTGTTCCACCTGGCAACCAGAGCCCACACCACCCCTCCCCTTTCATTCTCACTCACGCAGCCGCGTGTGACAGCAGACGGGAGGCGCGGCTGCAGGGACTGTTTCAGGATGTAAACGCTGTAATTTAAAAGATAATAGGAACCGAATAGAGGTGCAGATTATTTTTCCAAGCACTGAGCCGCTGTAATTTGCGCACCAGACAATTGGCCGGCAGCTGCCGCGGTTATCGGAGTTGCCGTGGCAGCTGCAAAGAGCCTGCTGTCTCTCTATTATCTGCGCTTCATATCGCCGGGCTGTGATTCAGCCGCTAATGAAAAAACCCTCTCTGGACCCAAGTTGCTTGGAGCATTACAGACCAATTCTGAAATTGCCTTTTTTGGCAAAAATCCTGGAAAAGCTAGTGGCTGAGCAAATAATTTCCTTTTTAAATAAAAATAGAGTATTTGAGACCTGTCAATCTGGTTTTAAGGCCAACCACAGCACAGAAACGGCCTTGCTGAGAGTAATGAATGACCTTTTAATTACTGCAGACTCCGGAAAAATATCCATTTTAGTTCTTTTAGATCTAAATGCAGCATTTGATACAGTTGAAATCTCAATTTTATTACAACGTCTGAAATCCTGGGTTGTTTTTTCTGGCACAGTTCTTGACTGGTTTTATTCTTATTTATTGGACAGGTTTTTTAATGTTTTCTTTCAGCCGAAACTTTCGTATCCTGTTCACAACAGTTAACTAACCCTCCAACCCAGCTATCAATAGAACTGGTTTGTACACCTAAATGTTATGAGTTTGCTGTATTTTTTAATGACAAGGTTCAGGGCATTAAAAAAGCCATCAACTCCACAACACATATAACTGTCCAACGGCCACGTACTCACTCTAAGCTGACTCACTTTGTACCTGTCACTGACCAAACTGTCCAAGAAACCATCACCCGTCTGAGCTCATCTACATGCTGCCTTGATGTGTTACCCACTAGATTTCTAAAGTCTATCCTGAACAGTGTGTTACCACCACTTACTCAAATAATTAACATGTCTCTTCAATCTGAAATATTTCCCGAGGCCTTAAAAACTGCAGTCATTAAACCCCTCCTGAAGAAGAGCGGTCTTGATCCCACTGTACTGAATAATTACAGACCTATCTCTAATCTGCCATTTTTAGGAAAAGTCCTTGAAAAATGTGTATACCAACAGCTCACTGACTTTCTCTTATTAAACAATTCATTTGATGTTTTCCAGTCAGGTTTTAGACCCCATCATAGCACAGAAACTGCTCTTATCAAGGTAACCAATGACATCCGCCTGAACACTGATGATGGCAAAGTCTGTGTCTTAATCCTGCTAGACCTGAGCGCTGCCTTTGATACTGTTGATCATGGGATCCTTTTGCACAGACTCCAAGACTGGGTCGGCATCTCTGGATCTGCCCTAAGTTGGTTCAAGTCTTATCTAGAAGACAGGAAATACTTTGTTGAAATTGGGAGTTGTGTCTCAGACTACATGGGCTTGTGGTGAATTGTGATGTGCCCCAGGGATCGATCCTGGGGCCCCTTCTGTTCAACCTCTACATGCTGCCACTAGGGCAGTTAATATGCAATAATAACATATCTTATCACAACTATGCAGATGGTACTCAGATCTATGTGTCACTGACAACAGGTGAATATGGGCTGGTGGATTCACTCAGCCACTGCCTCCAACAGATCAGTGCGTGGATGCAGAACAACTTTCTCCAGCTAAACTCAGACAAGACCGAAGTTATTGTTTTTGGCCCACAGAAACAAAGAGAAAGTGTAAGCAGCTACCTTCATTCTCTGTCTCTTAAACCTTCAAATCAAGTCAGAAATCTAGGGGTAATCATGGACTCTGACCTGAACTTTAACAGCCATATCAAGTCAGTAACATCAGCAACATTTTACCATCTGAAAAACATTGCCCAAATCAAAAACATAATATCAAAGCCAGCCAGACCTGGAGATACTTATTCATGCATTTGTCTCCAGTAGGTTAGACTACTGTAACGGCCTGCTCACCGGCCTCTCCAAACGAGCTGTAAAACAGCTTCAGTGCATCCAGAATGCTGCTGCTCGAGTCCTGACCAAAACCAGGAAGTATGATCACATTAGTCCTGTGCTCAGGTCTCTGCACTGGCTCTCTGTACCTCAAAGAATAGACTTCAAAGCAGCTCTGCTTGTGTACAAGTCTCTCCATGGCCACGCACCAAAGTACATCTCTGACATGTTTGTGCCATATGAACCATCTCGTACTCTGAGGACCTCAGGGTCCGGCCTCCTGTTGATTCCCAGAGTCAGAACTAAACAAGGGGAATCAGCGTTTCAATATTCTGCAGCTAAAATCTGGAACAGCCTCCCTGAAGTCGTAAGACAGGCCTCTTCTGTGTTCATGTTCAAATCTAGACTTAAAACATTTCTGTTTAGCCATGTATATGACTGAAAGGTCCTATCTGCACTTTTCTTTCCTTCCTTTATTTTTAAATTAATTTTCTATTTTTTTTTCCTTTTAAAGTAAATTTTACGTTGATTATTTCTATGATGTATTGTGATTTTAATGCATTTTTCTGTTTTGTGAAGCACCTTGAATTACTTTGTGTACGAATTGTGCTATACAAATAAACTTGCCTTGCCTTCCCTTCCCTTGCAAGATGGCAATTCTTGCTCATCTAAGGTGAAAATGACATGTGGCGTTCCCCTGGGTTCGGTACTGGGACCTCTGTTATTTACAATTTACATGCTACCACTGGGGGAGATAATACAGCGACATAACCTTAATTTTCCTTCTTATGCCAATGATACGTAACTTTACCTATCCTTTAAACCTGGTGACCTTGGTCTTATAAAGAATGTCAATAGCTGCATTGCTGATATTAAAATCTGGAAGGCCCCAAATGTTCTTTAGTTGAATATGAACAAAACTGATGTAATTATTTTTGGTTCAGTTGAGGCCCGAAACTGTGTGGCCCAGAAATTGGAGTCTCTGTCTAACAATGTTTCTACAAGCTGCAGAAATCTGGGGGTGATACTTGATACCGATTTGAATTTGGAGACACATGTTAAATCGGTGGTCAAATCTTGTTTCTTGCAAATACATAAATTATACAGGATAACCCCTCTCCTATCGAAAAAATGTCTTGAGATGGTGATTCATACTTTTATTTTTTCCCGTTTGGACTATTGTAACGGCCTCTACACATGCCTTTCACAGCAGAGTGTGTATAAACTCCAGTTAGTCCAAAATGCTGCCGTCAGACTCCTAACCAAAATCAGAATGAGAGATCATATCACTCCAGTTTAAGCATCTCTGCACTGGCTCTCAGTACGCTTTAGAGTAGATTTTAAGATTTTAATGATTGCTTTTAAAGCACTCTGTGGTCTGGCCCCTAAATATAAAGCTGATCTCCTCGTTCTTAATGTACCTGGTTGCAATCTTAGATCTTTGGCGAAAGGCCTTTTAACAATCCCACAATCCAGATTGAAGACCAGGGGAGACAGTAGAGCCCTGCGCGGGACTACTTTCTTCATCCCGCTCCCGCCCGCGCCCGCTGAATTTCTGACCAATCCCGCCCGCTCCCGCAACGTATGCGTTACACTCCCGCCCGCTCCCGCAATATGTATGTCCACTCCCGCCCGCACCCGCAAAACTCAGAGAATTTAGTCCCGCACAGTAATAGAGATGCATTGATTTTGTATCGTCCCCCGTCCCGCAGGAAAAAAACACGTATTTGTATTGATATTATTAAAGAGATTCATGTCCTCCTCCAGCCTCATCTTTTGATGCATTATTCTCTTGTGTAATGTGCATCTTAAATATTAAAAATATTTTCACAAATCCTGTTCGGTTAAAAGTGTGCGCGCGCAGACAGACGGCCTGAAGCGCGCTCTTAGTAAGAGGCGGGGCGGGGCGTTGCACCCCCCCAACAACAGGTTTGATGACAGAGGCCATTGGGCATCTCTACCTGGTGCTTCACGGAGCTTCAGTACGTAAGACTCCAACAGCCGCACAGCCTAACGTAGTCCGCTATTATATATTCATCCGATATTCATGCCAGCACTGATCCCGCGGGGTTTATTTTTTGCCGCCCGCTCCCGCCCGCAGCACAATCCAAACCGCCCAATCCCGCGAGATTTGGGTTGGGTCCCGCGGGACCCGGCGGGACCCGATCCCAATGCAGCCCTCTAGGAGACAGGACCTTTGCTATAAGAGCCCCAACACTCTGGAACGGTCTCCCTGAAGAGATCAGGCTCGCTAAATCCCTACCAGTATTTGAATTTTCTTTTGAAAACTTACCTCTATAGGCATGCGTTTAATGATTTTACTGGCTCTTAAATTGAAACTAGTGATTTTATGGATTTGATTGATTTTAACCACTATCACTGTTTTGTGTGTGCAGGGTTTTATTTATTTATTTTTTTTTCATACTGTTTACAGTTTTTAATCCTGATTTTGTCTTATGTTAATTGTACCTCACTTTGTAATCTGGATTTCGAAAAGTTCTATATAAATAAAGATGATTATTAATGTCCTTTACTGTTATGTGTAAAGCCAACAGCAAAAGTTAACTTTTACGAGGAAATCAAAAACTTTTTAACTATATGTGACCACAAGAAAGAGGTTAAAACTTAAAACTATAACTAATCATTTAAGTTTTGCACATTTTATAAATAAGCCTATCAGAAACACCTCACTAACTATAATTTATTTTATGACTACCAACAAGCCTGAAAAATTAGAAACTTATCATTTTCTGATGAATATCGGATCAAAATGCAATACTTTCTATGTGAAAACTCCCCCAAAAAACAAGAAAAAATAATTATCTCAAAATATTCTGGTAGCCCTGCCCTTCATCCCACTCCCGCCTGTGCCCGTCGAATTTCTGACCATTGCTGCCCGCTCCCGCAAGGTACGTGTTACATTCCCGCCCGCAACTGCAAAACTCTGAGAATTTATTCCTGAACAATAATAGAAATACATTGATTTTGTGTCTTCTCCCGTCTCGCAGGAAATAAAAACACGTATTTATATTATTAAAGAGATTCATGTTTTTTTGTTTTTTTTTTTTCGTTTCCCTGGCCTGCATGTAAAAAAAAAGAAAAATTGAAAAACATTTCCAAACATCAAACTTTCCTTGCTTAGCTTCTGTGCTGTAAATCAGCAGTCACCAACCTTAATGCACCAGGGACCGGTTTGATGTCTGGCAAAAATTCTCACGGACAGGTATATTATATATGCCGGAGTAGGTACAATAACTATTCGCCCTTTAGTAACCGTTGGGGGTCACCTCGACTGAGGATAACATCACACTACGGCAACCCAACTTGGACAAATTACATAGCATCCATATCTGCTTGATCTGCTCGGGCAAAACACATTTTCATTTCATTTGTAATATAAAGTTTCCCTTGTAAGTTGTGTCAGACATTCTTCTTTGTAGTGTTTATTGAGAGATTTTTGCCAAAACCCACTTTGTAAAAAGATCCATGGCCGTTAGAATGAACCAGCTGCTCCACACAAGTGAACCGTGTCTCTGAGCTGCCTGGAGTCTCTTAGCTTAGTGTTTGCAGGCAGGGACGGTGCTTTGTTATAGTGTTCAGTTTCCGTTTGGCAGGAATGCACTTAATAATAATCATAACAATAATAAAAGCACGTTTAGAAGATTATCTCGCTCTGTGTGTTTACAACAGACCGCATAATATCTTCCTCTATGTAGTATTGTAATTTGACCAGACCAATCACTATCTGACACGTCATCGGACTAACAGACAGCCAATCAGATAATGTGACGTCAGCACTACTCGAAGGACCACGAACGATTATTACATGCTGAGTAGTTATTGTGCCTACAGCGGACACACACTGTAGCGACGCTACAGTGGAGGCAGAAACACGTGGTGAAACGTACTCATGTTTGTAATGATTTGTCTATTATTTTTACTTGATTGCTTGAAATAAACCATTTTAAATCAAATCAAATAATTCTATAGCTAAGGATGAGGACAATCTTGACACCAACTTTGTGTAAGAACATAAACTCATTAAGCCACTAACCCATATGGTCAATTTGTCAATGAAACACCCAGAAGTCCCACTGACATGAAAAGTGGGTTTGGTTAGCCCAATATTTAAAACTGGAACCTAAAAATGACTATATCAATAACAGGTCAATCTATATGCTTCCTGTAGCTTCAAAAAGAATAGAGAAATTGATGGTACGAAATACAACTGAAATTTGAACTATCTCATAATCTGTTGCATCCTATGCAGTTTGGATTTTGTAGCCACTATTAGATCAGATCTGCAGTTAGTATATTTCCAGAAAAAACAAATAGGTTTTTGGATGCGGTTGTGTTGGGGCAGTTCTTTTAGAACAATAGGAGGTTTTTCACACTGTTGACCACAAAATATTATTAAATAATCATTAATTTCTCCAAACAGGCAACTAACTAAATAAAATACTATCTCAATAATAGTAAACAATGTGTGGTGTTCAACAGCATCAAATCGCCCTATCGAGAGTGCGCTGCAGGAGTTCCACAAGGATCCCTACTCAGACGAGTCTTGTTCTCATCATACATTAATGATCTACCAGAGGTATGCAAAAACATTCATTCACAAATGTATGCTGATGATTCAGTAATATGTACGCCTGTACCTGGAAAAAGCACATTTGTTGAGTTTAACTTTTCCTTTTAATATGGGACTGCATGTCCCATATGCATGCATCAAAATTTAGGTTTTCCACTATTTTTTAACTTTACTTCATTTTTCATCATATAATTCAGCAAATTTAGAAACTTGAAACTCATGAAAAAGAATTCCACAGAGGCTTTGGCAGAATCTATTCATTTTTATTTAGCATCATCAGTTCTTATGATATATTGCTTTTACTATTTAATTAAGACAGTTTAAAATGTTGGCTGTTTTGAACAGTCAGACCTGAGACTGGAGCTTCACTGTAGATGTTTACATGAGTATTCACCACCAGAAGACACCCACACTACATAAACAATAATAATTCTGTCAAGATTTCCTGACTTTCTTTCATGGATCACTCTAGTCCTGTTTATGTACTGGTTTGTTGTTGGGATCCATAAAGAGATTCTCAACAGGAAGTGATTTAGTCCCAGCCGTCACATTTGCAGCACTGAGAAAAACAAACTCCAGCATTAGAAAGAGTATTTATATGTAACAATATTGTCTGGATATGTCCACAATTACAAAGAATGGTTGATGCAGAAGTGTGATCATAACATGTTGAAACCTGTGATCTTTTGTTGTAGAAACCATAATACAGAATTTATTCAGTGGCTTTTATAAAAACATTTACAACAAACAAAGTTTACTGACCAGGAAAATAACTAACTAAAATAGAAATATGTTTCCACATGAAAAATCTAACACAGACACAAATCTTTACCTTAAATGTCAGGGATTAAATTAAAAAACGTGCACTGTCAACTGTTTGTTTCTTTCTCTCTTCTTGTTCTCTCTTCTTGTTTCTATTACATTTTAAAGGACTTAATAAATCAAGCATTTGTCTGGTCTTGTGTGTTACAAATAATGATTTCATCTATCCAAACTGTTCAGATCTCTCAAAATAAATTTTATTTTGGAAAAAAAAAACAAACGCAAAGACAAAATCAGAATATGTCTAAGAAGAGGTGAATCTACATATAAAAGACAAAAAAAAAAACGCAGTAGGAGTTGTTTCAGCACTTTAAGAAAACCTGCATTAAAAAAGAAACCTTCAACTTTACAGTCTCAACGTGTTCTAAAACATAAAAAAATGCTGTACAAGTTACAAATATATTTACATAAAATGTAGTAATTAGTCAATGATGCTAAAAAGATTCTTTTCATTTTACTGCAATAAACCTAAAGACTGATCTTCCTATATTTACTTGCATAATATTTACAGTCGATTCATAGATGTTATGAAAGTTTATGAGAAACAGCTCAGAATTCTCTGAATGTATGAAAATTAATTAAAACATGTTTTTATTTGTTTTTTTGTTTTGTTTTTATTTTTATTTATATATGGTCCAGACAAATCCAGCTTTTCCTCTTGGATGTTTCCATGGTTTTGGCTAAACGTTACTGTACAGTGGTTGTTCATTTACATAGAAATCCTCTGAAAACGTTCTTCTGTGTCGTGCAGCAAACTGTTCAGCTTTCTCAGAATTTATCTTCTTCCACTTGAAATAGACGCCGATTCCAACAAAGGAAACAACAGAAAACAGAAACATCAGACTGCATCTCAGCAGATCTGTGTAAACTAGAGACACAAAGACGACACAATATGTTAGATCCATGACCAAGAAAATCATTGAATAAACGAAGCATCTTTGTTTTAAATTAAGAGATTCTGCGTTTAGTATATTAAGGAAGACTGGGTTGAAAAGTGCATTAAAGAAAAAAAAAAACCAAAGTGAATTTTATTAATGCTTTGTAAAAATTTCTGTTTGTCTGATCCATTCATAACAAAGTGTAAAAAAATGTTTACTCTTTCAAGATACGACATATTATCTTTGGTTTTAACTTCATGCTGGACTTTGGTCAAATAGTTCACAAGAATATCATTTAAAGATTTTGCTGTGTTTGAATTTACTGATTGGTTAACTAATATATGATGGATAAATGCTGATAGTGACTCTGACTCCTTACCCACAATGCTTTGTGCCTCTGTTGGTGATGTTGTTGGTTCAACACACAGAGTGTTCTTTTCCTGAAACACCCACTTTGATATCTTCGTGCCATTAATGGTGCAGTTTATGTAAATGAAACCTGTGAGAAAACAAAGTATATGATGTACAGAGTATCACAACTTTCCAAAGTTTTTATCCTCTAACTCACCACAGGTACAGAAGTTTATCTCTTTAGAAACAGAACTGACGTGGTTCCAGGAGGAGCAGACCAGACGTCCTGAGACGTGTTGTTTCAAAGTGATGATGTTTGTCTGCTTGTTTCCAGAAAGCAGCTCAGCTTCTGTCAGTGACTTTCCATTCAGAGTCCACCTGTACTGAGGACTGTCCCCTCCCTCAGAGGAGCAGGACACCTTCATCTCTCCCTGAGACAAACACTCAGAGACCAGCGAGACGGAGGACATAGGAGCTGAGAAGAACACACACCTTTATTCACAATCTTTCTGATGAAGAGCAGAGATGTGGAAAAACTAAACACTAACTTTGACACTTATTGTGTAGATTGTCCACATACAGTGAGATGTTTCTGTATAAATATCACTTCAAATATCAGCTGATAAAAACATATTTACCTTGAACTAATAACTGTAGGGTGCGGTCTTCTGTCTGTTTTCCATTTGAATCAAGTGTTCTAAGTCTATATTCACCACTGTCACTCCTGCTCAGGTTATGGATCCAAAATGTTCCTTTAGAGGAAATAAATGAAGATCTGTCTTTCATTGTAATCACAGGTTTTTTATCTTTTCCTCCTGATAGTACAATCACATTTTTAACTATCAACTCGTATTTAGGTATTAGTGAGAAGTCGTCCATCAGCTGGAGAGAAACACTTCCTCCCAAAGCTCCATAACACTGAGCTCCATTCTGTCTGCCATCACAGTGGGTCACCACACCTGGAAGATTTGAAAGTTAAGAAAGAAAAAACAAAATATTGTACATTATAGTTATTTAAAGTAAGAACACAACACAGTTATACATACATTGAAATTATGAGATTCTGCTTTAAAAGTACAGAAAATGCTATTTTGGTGTCCAACATAAAAACTGAAATTAGGTTTTTAATCATAAATGTTCCATTATTGAAAAAAACACAGTTCCACCATCAGCTCCATAACACTGAACTTCATCCTGTCTGGAATCACAGAAAGTCTTTACGTAAACAAAGCATCTTTGTTTAAAATTATGAGATTCTGCGTTTAGTATATTAAGGAAGACTGGGTCAAAATGTGCAATAAACTAAAAACAAACTAAAGTGAATATTACTAATGATTAGTAATTTTAAAAAATGTTTACTACACTAAATGTTTATTACGTATTATTTTTAGTTTAACCTCATGCTGGACTTTGGTTCAATAGTTTATAAGAATATCATTTGCAGATTCTGCTGTGTTTGAATTTACTGAGTGACCCTGACTCCTGACCCACAATGCTTTGTGCCTCTGTTGGTGATGTTGTTGGTTCAACACACAGAGTGTTATTTTCCTGAAACACCCACTTTGATATCTTTGTCCCATTAAAGGTGCAGTTTATGTAAATGAAACCTGTGAGAAAACAAAGTATATGATGTACAGAGTATCACAACTTTCCAAAGTTTTTATTCCTCTAACTCACCACAGTTATTGATGTTTATCTCTGTAGAAACAGAACTGACGTGGTTCCAGGAGGAGCAGACCAGACGTCCTGAGACGTTTTGTTTCAAAGTGATGATGTTTGTCTGCTTGTTTCCAGAAAGCAGCTCAGCTTCTGTCAGTGACTTTCCATTCAGAGTCCACCTGTACTGAGGACTGTCCCCTCCCTCAGAGGAGCAGGACACCTTCATCTCTCCCTGAGACAAACACTCAGAGACCAGCGAGACGGAGGACACAGGAGCTGAGAAGAACACACACCTTTATTCACAATCTTTCTGATGAAGAGCAGAGATGTGGAAAAACTAAACACTAACTTTGACACTTATTGTGTAGATTGTCCACATACAGTCAGATGTTTTTGTATAAATATCACTTCAAATATCAGCTGATAAAAACATATTTACCTTGAACTAATAACTGTAGGGTGCGGTCTTCTGTCTGTTTTCCATTTGAATCATATGTTAAAAGTCTATATTCACTACTGTCATTCCTAATGAGGTTATGGATCCAGAATGTTCCATTAGAGGAAATAAATGAAAATCTGTCTTTCATTGTAATCACAGGTTTTTTATCTTTTCCTCCTGATAGTACCGTGTCTTTTTCAACTATCAACTGGTATTTATGTATTTGTGAGAAGTCGTCCATCAGCTGCAGAGAAACACTTCCTCCCAAAGCTCCATAACACTGAGCTCCATTCTGTCTGCCATCACAGTGGGTCACCACACCTGGAAGATTTGAAAGTTAAGAAAGAAAAAACAAAATATTATACATTACAGTTATTTAAAGTAATATCACAGCACAGTTATACACACATCCAAATATAAGCATAAACAGAAAAAAGTCTGTATTTCTTTTCTAGTTACTCTTTGATTGTGTTCACTAAATCATTTAAATAAAAAGATCTTTAAAGTAAATAGATAAATTCATAACATAGTAATGCATGTTTATCTATTTCAGGATTGATAAATTATCTTTAATTTTACAAATGTTAGTATTTGGTCAAAAGAGGTTCTTGATGAAACTGCAGTCCCAGGATTTTTAAAATAAAAGAAATGTTTCCTTTTTCAAAGTATTTTCTTAATTAATTTTAATAATTCGGGAAAAAAAATTTAATGAAGGCAATAAAGGACAGAATTAAATGAGTAAAGAGCAGCAGACAAGAATGAGATGATCAACTCACCATCAGTGACTGTGATCAGCATCAGCAACAGTCCGATCACAGATGTCATTTCTGCACAGTTCAGTCTGTCGACTCTCCTTAAGCTTTTCTCAGACTTTTCCTGAAACCAGAAATATTTAGATTTTACTCTGAACAATCTGCAGTGAGTCCTTTCAGTGATGCTGTTGGAGGTGACAGTGTGAACACTTTGACCAGACGAAGGTTCACTCTACTCCTTTTTTTAGACTGACAGGAAGAAAGGAAGTGATCTGAGTTTTTGCTTCCACTTTTAGCTTTCAGCAGAAAATACCTGATGAGAGGGACAGATGGAAATATTCTACGTTTAAAAACAGCTTTTGAGACTCTAAGAACTGAGTTTTAACTATTGAATCTATGGGGAAGCTTCCAGGTTAAAAAAATAAAAAACATACCATTTTAATCTGAAAAGAAAACTGTAAAATAAATAAAGAATTTGCATGCATGCTTTATTTAAAACAAGTAGTTAAATTAAAAGGAAAGAATAAATCCCACAACTCAAGATATGCAGAAACTTTGGTAAAAATAATCCAATTGCATGAATTAAGAGGAAAAAATCTTCAACCTTCAGATCATTACAGTGTCTCAAACTTTTATTTTAAATGTGTCGGAAAAACGACCAGAGAATATGATGAGATAATGAGATGTTTTTACAAAAAAATAGATAAGAACTCAATTTAAATAGTGTGTGTGAGAGTTCTATTCATCTGTTGCATTTTATAAGTATTTTGGTCTCTTGTTCATAACTTGCTAAAACTTTGTTGATTTAAAGACAGTTTAAGGCTTAATAAGGTTATAGTAACGTTTAAGCATCACCTGTGGGTCACGTTAGGATCAAACTCTCCAAAATTAGTAGTAAATGTTTGTGCCAGTGGAAAGTATTAATATGCTCATTAGGAGGATTAATTTTTTCATATGGCTGCTTGAGCACATGAATGCACTGAATTGTGCCCCCTTGTGGTTGCATTTTTAGCTTCTGAAAACATTTTGGCTTTAGAATCTTAGAATCATAAATATAAAGATGTGTCTCAACTCACAAGTGTGATCCACAATGTTTGTAACTGTTGTAAGAGAAAAATCACACATTAAACTCAAAATGTCTGATTTTTGAAAATCTTTGCTTTAAAGCCAAGAAGATAAACAAGTATCAACAAGTCTTTATTCCAAACAGGGTCAGGATTCATTTAGTTTTCTTTCTTCTAGTATTAAACCAGAAAAACTCTACATTTTAATCATTATTTTATGTAAGTGTACAGAACACTGATCTTTGTGTTTTAGTTTTTGTGAACACATTTCCTTAACAAGTGCAGCACAGTAAGTTATGACATCATGACTTGATGGTGAAAAAAGACAAACCGCTTCCTTTCTAAAGACCAATTAAGATAACATGTTGCTGGTTCTGAACAAGTTATCTGCCTCTTTCTCAAAATATATTTTTTTCTTCTTCTAACTGTCTTTCATTTTATCCTCTGAGACATTTTAACACCACAATTCATCCAATTGTTTAGTTTGACCCAACAATGTGGTCTATAATGATTAGCAGAGACTAATCCAAACTGGTTCATTATGAATCAAAAGGACATGGACAAGGACATGTTTTTTCTTTTTTCTTAAATTTTTCTTGTGACTTTTAAAATTGTGCATCTTTAAAGATCACAAGAGAAATTCCAAAAGGTTAGTAATGTGTAACTAAGTCAAATTTTACTCTCACAAATGCTGCACAGCACTAAACCATCAGCACAGAAAATACAAAGACAAACTGCTTCTGAAAGGCTGTTGATGTGTCCATCCTTGATGTTGGTTAAACAACATGCTAATTCATAGATCAGGGACTTTGTACATGTCACAACTGGAAAGAACACGCTAAGCCTCCAGGTCCAAAAAACAGAAGGTCAACAAGCAAATGAAACACAAATAAGTTGAAGAATAGAAAACAGTTTAGGGTTTTTTCTTCAGTCTCACGTCTGTAGTGAGCTTTTCTCTTTACTTCCTTAATCAAAAGAATATGAAACTATGGAATCTGTAGAACGATGGCTTCCATCATTTAATTGGTTGCAGCTAAATCACAGTCAGGCTGTGAATTTGAATTTTTGCAGTTTTGTTGATTTTCTTAGTGAGAACAAACTGAGTTCACAGAAAGTCTCTGTACCTGAAAAGAAAAAGTATTGTTATTGGTTTTAATGTTTCTATTTTGTGTAGAACAATAAAAATACAGCAAATCTTTTCAAATGTTTTAGAATTTAAGTTTTCAACTGCTTAGTCTAAATTGATGTTTTCTGTTTGTGACAGAAGCACTTTTCAGAGTTTGGGCTTTTGAAGTTTATGTCACACTTGTGCAGTTGCAGTAAACGTTCTATACTTGTTGTTCAGCTAATTCTAAGATGGAAAAAGCAAAACACAAGAGTTCTCCAGTTTTTAAACTTTAGATAGAGAAATACAGATTCTGTCAGATAAAACCACCCTGAGCGACTCCTACTAACAGCAACAACACTCCGACCACGGCTTCCATTTTTCTGCACCGATCAGACCTTAAAAAAAAGGAACTGAATGACCCACCAGACTTCTTGAAGAAAGAAGGAAGCTCACCAAACAGCCACTTCTAACCCCATGAGACAAAGAAAACGCACAAACTTCACTCAGAACACAAACAATTTAGAAGACAAAGACGGTTACAACAGACTCATTTTCTACAGATTTCATCAAGTTTAGTCATTACTGTGTCACAAGTTCCATCCGCTTTTCACCTAGGTGAAAACAAATGGAACTGATGTTTGGTATCTTTGTAAAAAAAAAAAATAAAAACTTCATTTTTTTCTACATTTCTAAAAAAAAATCATCTGTAAAGCAGATCCGGCCAGCAGCTGAAACCAAACATGTTGAAATGTTCTTGATAGTGTTGAAACCAGAAGGTGTTTCTCTTTTTCAGAGTGTTTTAAAGGACTATTAATTATAACTTCTGTAACAGATCAGAATGTCTCCATTACAATAATCTTCCTGCTCTCCTTCATATTCCTAAAAGAAAGGAGGAAATACATGGAATTAAGTAAAATAAAGAGATCTTTTTGAGTTAGTACAGAGCTGCAAACAGGTTTCAGTTTCAACTGACCACCCAAAGTGGAAAAATGTCAAGCACTTAACTATACTGGGTTTAATTCTAAGTGATCTAAATGTCATGTTCTGCTTGGCGAGACAGACCCAGATGCTGGAACCCGGAAAGGAACACAGGAGAGTTGGATAGAAGTTAAATTGATTTATTTTCCTGGACGTGGAGCCGAGGGTGTGTAAGTTGATGATTGTTTGACTGCGAGATGAGACTGATGTGGCGACTGGGAGTACTGGCTTGGGAGTTGTGGCGTGGCTTGGAGATCTTGACTTGGCTGGAGTCTTGGGGGATCTTGACTTGGCTAGGAGTCGTGCGTTGCTTGAGGCTAGGACTGCAGATGAGGATTGGACTGCTCAATGCATGGAAGGACCCAGGAGGACAGCTCGTGGTAATTGGTCCTGTAGATGAGGCAGAGGAGCGAGGTTAGAAGGTGGTAAGAGTACAAGAGCATAGTAAACGTAACTCGGGTGCCCAGGTAGGCACCATAAGGGGCAACGAAGTGGCGATGAATGCTGGGACTGGATCTCCTTAAGAAGGCAGGTGGATGATGAGGTGAGCGTCCACAGCTGGGTCCAATCAGGAAAGCAGAGCAGAGAGGGGAGGGAGGAGAGGAGAGACTGACAGAGGCACCATGACACTAAAATCATCTTTTGTTAAAAATACATCTCTGGACTTTTAACTGAATTTCTGCAACACCAGTGGAAGACATTTTAAAAACTATATTTTAGATTTTCATCAAAATATTTAACCTTTTTGTTGGTTTGACTAAACTACTGTAGCTAATTTAGCTTAAAGTAAATTACCCAGATTAGAACAAAATTCTGGATCTATTTTCCTAATTTTTAAATTATGGCCCGCAACGTAAATGTTTCAAATAGGCAGCCTCCAAATATTTGGAGGTTTTGGTATGGCTGCCTTTTTATAAACATATCTAAAAGTATGTGTAACCAGGTGGTATAAAATATTTGTTTGAGGAAGAAATCCATTTTTTATATCATTTTTCAAGTTTCACAAGTGAAGTGTTTAATACCGTTATGAAACAGTAGAGGGCACAATGCAGTCTGAGTTGCTGTAATCGGCTGAGTTGAGGGCTCACTGAGGGTAGAAGAAATCAGGTGCAGACTGACGGAGATGGCTGCTAAGATTAGCGGGCCGTGGATGTGTGTGTAATAGTTACGACGCTCACGAATGCTGGAGTGTGTTACACGTGGTGTTGGTGCCACTGCCGTATGATTTTTTTTAGTACTGTTGCATTTTTTTTTTCTAGACATTTCATAATAAATACGGGAAACAAAGACCCCACAAAAGAAAACCATTTTTGAAGTATTTTATCCCGGCCTCAAATCTTGGAGTGGGGTTTCCCGCCATTTTTCTTTTCCTCTTTCTGGGCACATTACATACGGCAGTGCAGGAGAGGGACCTGGCTGAACATCCTGGGGCAGAGATATTTGCTACAGAAGAGAACCGACGACACGGGACACCTTGAGGATTCAGGTGTGGTGAACAGTGTGTTACAGGTCCAGAGGAAGCTGAAGAAGTGGCCACCAGAGGGAGAGGGACGCCAGGAACTACACTGACTTCTGCAGTAAATTTATCATTTTCTTTGATAAAGAGACTAAGCTTAAAGACTGACGTTTAAAAAAAAATGATTTTATGTTAAAATGTCAGTTCAGGATGACATAGTCCCAACAGGGGATGAAGAGGACATCGAGAATAACCAGAACAGGGACTCTGAGGATGATGAAGAACAAATTCATGTACAAACACAAATACCGGTAAGTGAACTTGCTAGATGACAACAAGACGTCATGATAGCCATATCCTCGTTAAACACTGTACCTGCTAGGTCTTATGTTAATGCACCAAGAGAGCGTCACATTGCACCATTCAGTGGGGATATTGATAAAGATGGAAGGTCTGTGGATTAATTCATTGAAGAGGTAGACCGTGTCCTTTCTGCTAGAAACCAGTCCCCTGCTTGAGCATTTTGATTTTGTGATGTCTCTTTTGAGAGGTTCAGCATTAAAGGAAGTGCGTCCACAAAAAGATGACAGATCTGATAAGACAATTGATCTGTTTCATTACCTTCAGGAAGTGTTTGGAGATAAACACAGTGCTTCTCAGCTGCTACAGAACTTCTATAGCTGTAAACAGAATGAAGGTCAAAATATATGTGACTTTGCTCATGCTGCATTCCAAACACTAAGCTCTTAAACGTTGTCCCTACTCACTAGTAAATGAGAAGGTAGCAGAAAGGGATCAGCTTGTAGAGGGCTTGATTGATCCTTCCTTGAGAAGAGAGCTTTGCAGATATGTCAGAGCTCATCCTGACTCATCTCTGATAGAAGTGCGAGAAGAAGCTGACTTGTGGTTCTCAGAAGATCTGACAGCAGGCATGAAAGGAGTGAAAAGCAAAATGAAGTCTGGTAGTTCCATTTATGCAGATGCACAATGTACAGCTGTAAATGCTAACGAGAAACTGGTGCATTTGGACAGTGGGTTTCAGAACCAAGGCCAGATCAGCACATCCCAACAGTGTAAGGAGAAGTCTGTCTCTCTAGATGATGTTGTGAAGCTTCTTGCAGAACAAGGAAAAGTTATAAATGAACTTGCCAAAGCTGTAAAGGATTTTACTACTCACAACCCAAACAGAGTCCCAGTAGCAGATAGGGCTCAGGCTGCACTGAATTTCACTGCTGATAGTAAACCAATATGCTACAGATGTCAAACTGAAGGTCATCTTGCACAACAGTGTCCAAAGAGAAGGCGCATAGCTACAGAGAACCCTTCAGTATCAGGGAAACGGGAGCCCCTGGTTGCGGTGAGTCGAGCAATGCAGGGGAATAAGACAGGCTCAGCCCAATCCGAAATGTCACAAGAACAGCTGATCAATCGAGCCATAGGCACATGTCCAGTAGTTAATCTAAAGATGAATGACACACCAGCGCGCTGTTTGCTGGACACGGGCAGTCAAGTGAGTACCATCACAGATGCATTTTTCTGAAAAAAATTGTTTGGGGATGACAATTCTATGCTTTCCACTGCTAGTTGGCTAAAGATACATTCTGCAAATGGTCTTGCTGGAGAAGTGTTTTCCTGAAAATTCAGATGTTTACTGTTAAAAAAAAGACAATTGTCAGAATTCCAGGTAGAGACAAGGTGCATGATGCAGCTGCTTCAATGGCAACAATCATGGTTAAGGGTCACTTGGATGAGGTAGACAGAACCAGTCAGCTGATAATTGAGCCTGCAAACACACCTCCTCCACCAGATGTAACCCTTATTCCAGCTCTAGTAAACAGAAAAAGTCAAGATTGTTAAATTTTTCATCTGAAGATGTGTGGTTATGCCCAAGAACCAGGCTGGGTATTATCTCTGTAGCTGAAAGTGTGGAAAGTGAAATGACTTGTGATGTTAAGTTTCATTGTATCTCTGCAGATGTGGAGCAAGTCTTTGTTGCCTCTCGGGATGCACCGCTCTACAGGAAAGTGCAATCAGTCTTAGACAACTTGGACACTGATGAAGAGCGAGCTGCTCTACATGCATTACTGACTCAGTATGTTCATGTCTTTGCAGATAATGATGATGACTTAGGCTTTACTAAAAAAAAAAAGTAAAGCATGAAATTAAGTTGGATGATGATGTACCAGTGACACAACCATATAGACGTATTCCACCTAACCAGTATAAGGAAGTTCAGGAGCACATCTCAACGCTGTTGAAAAAAGGTATCATCAAGGAGAGTTTGAGCTCATATACAGTACCTCACATGTGGTGATGGTACAGAAAAAAGATGGTAGCATACGTCTTTGTGTAGACCAGGGGTCCCCAACCTTTTTGAGACTGAGGGCTATTTCATGGGCACTAAGTGGTATGAAGGGCGCCACAGGACCCGTTTACTAGAAACCTCCTAGCCCCCCCCCCCCCCCCCCCCCCCCCCCCCCCACACACACACACACAAACACAATTTTAGGACGCCCTTTTGTGTGCCCTATTTCTATTTGCTCATTTTACACAAAAACATGCATACATTTTCTAGACTTGTATTACATAGGGGGGGGTCAAACTCAGTTGCAGAGAGGGGCCTAAATCCAAAACACACTTTAGGTTGCGGGCCGAACAAGATAAACATTTATTGAACACATAGAGCTAAACTTTTACACCTTTAAAACTATAACTTAACTTTTTAAAGTTACATGTGAATAAAAAGACAGAAATATTAATCCAGAATAATAAATATACTCTGTCAAATGATGCAAATATGAACAGACAAAGTCAAGAAAATATTAATAATTAGTAAAAAAAATTAGTAAATAATCAAATTATTCTGTTTTCTTTGCTCTTTTGTCATTGTTTTTAGAGCTGAATTCCTGACATCATTTTTAGCAATAAGTTCTTTTCTGCTTGGTGTGTGATGTTCTGTGTGTGTCTATGGTCCTGTGTTTGTGTCTTTGGACCTGTGTGTGTCTTTGGTCCTGCATGTGTCTCTGGTCCTGTGTTTGTGTCTTTGGTCCTGTGTTTGTGTCTTTGGTCCTGTGTGAGTCCTTGGTCCTGTGTTTGTGTCTTTGGTCCTGTGTGTGTCTTTGTTCCTGCGTGTGTCTTTGTTCCTGCGTGTGTCTTTGGACCTGTGTGTGTCTTTGGTCCTGTGTTTGTGTCTTTGGACCTGTGTGTGTCTTTGGTCCTGTGTTTGTGTCTTTGGTGCTGTGTGTGACTTTGGACCTGTGTGTGTCTTTGGTCCTGTGTTTGTGTCTTTGGACCTGTGTGTGTCTCTGGTCCTGTGTTTGTGTCTTTGGTCCTGTGTGTGTCTTTGGTCCTGTGTGAGTCCTTGGTCCTGTGTGTGAGTCCTTGGTCCTGTGTTTGTGTCTTTGGTCCTGTGCGAGTCCTTGGTCCTGTATGTGTCTCTGGTCCTGTGTGAGTCCTTGGTCCTGTGTGGGTCTTTGGTCCTGTGTGTGTCTCTGGTCCTGTGTGTGACTTTGGACCTGTGTGTGTCTTTGGTCCTGTGTTTGTGTCTTTGGTCCTGTGTGTGTCTTTGGTCCTGTGTGAGTCCTTGGTCCTGTGTGTGAGTCCTTGGTCCTGTGTTTGTGTCTTTGGTCCTGTGCGAGTCCTTGGTCCTGTATGTGTCTCTGGTCCTGTGTGTGTCTTTGGTCCTGTGTGAGTCCTTGGTCCTGTGTGGGTCTTTGGTCCTGTGTGTGTCTCTGGTCCTGTGTGTGACTTTGGACCTGTGTGTGTCTTTGGTCCTGTGTGTGTGTGTCTCTGGTCCTGTGTGTGAGTCTTTGGTCCTGTGTGTGTCTTTGGTCCTGTGTGAGTCCTTGGTCCTGTGTTTGTGTCTTTGGTCCTGTGTGAAACCTCACATAAGTTAGTGGATAATCGTATCAATCTGTTTATTTTGTACACCCCCACCAATTGCCAAGCAGCATTAAGCTCACTTCTACTTACAGCTCCCTCACTTATGGTGAACGATTTAACACAACCAAGGTTCCCCACTTCCCATGAGTCTTAGAAGCTGAAGGCGGGGCTAACCCCCAGATCGCCACAATATATTGATTTGCTATATGAGAAGTGCTATTTTTGGAGCATTCCCGTTAAATTATATTTACCTTCCATTCATTTTTACATTCTGGCTTTGACTGGGATAGTGATCTTTGTGTCTTTTGTGGAAATGATGTAGAAACTGTGGAACATCTTTTCTTTGAATGTTTTCATGTAAAACAGTTTTGGTCTTCTTTTCATAATTGGCTCAAATCCAAAAATATCATTAACCCTTTAAATTGGAATACAATTAAAATTTGATTACAATTAATTAACAAAAATCTGGACTTTCTGATTAATGTACTGATTGTAATTTCAAAGCATTTTATTCATACTTGTACATTCTTAAAGGTGAAACCTCACATTAATGGATTACTCAACCGTCTCAGCCTATTCTCTAAATCTTTTTATGAATCATAAGAATGCCCAGACATTGTGTAATTTATTTGATCTATTTAAACTTTTGTAATAGACTCTTATTTTTATTGATTATTTTTTAAGTTATATTTGTTTTCTTATTTTTATTTTTTCGTCTACCTTTATCTCAGAATTAATATTGTTGTCATTGACAGACATGCCGTGATCATTTGTTGAATATTTGCTTCAATTAAAAAATAAATAAATAAATAAAAATAAAAAAGTTTTTTGGGTGCATTCCCTGCGGGCGCCACAAGGGGCGCACTGGCGCCCGCGGGCACAGGGTTGGTGACCCCTGGTGTAGACTATCCCAAACTGAATCTGAAAACTAAAAAGAAAGATGCATTCCCATTGCCACGGTTTGACTTGAGTTTTGATGCTCTAAAAGGCGCCAAATACTTTTCTACCACTGACCTCGCAAGTGGCTACCACCAGGTGGCAATGGATGAGCATGACAGACAAAAAACTGCTTTCACAAAACCATTCGGGCTTTTTGAGTACCTGCATATGCTCATGGGTGTTTGCAATGGTCCTGCAACCTTTCAACAGTTAATGCAGGCTGCCATGAGTGACTCGATATTTGAAATGATGCTTATAAATCTTGATGATATCCTGGTGTATTATACCTAATTTTAATCTCACCTAGAAAGACTTGAGACAGTGTTTAAGCGCCATAAACATACAGGCCTTGAAGTGAAGTGGGAAAAGTGCAATTTTCTTCAGAAAGAGGTGAGATTTTTAGGACATCAGATTTCTACAGATTGAATTGCAACAGATCCATCTAAAATAAATGCAGTTAAGGAATGGCCTGTGCCACGCAGTGTGAAGGACTTATAGTCTTTTTTGGGCCTCTGTAGTTACTACAGAGGGTATGTTGAGGAATTCTCAGAAATTGCCGTGGTAAGTCAATGCAACAGCACCTGCACTGTAAACAGAGCGAGCCAAAGGCTAAGTGCATTATGGGATACAGAACGTCAAAGAGCATTTGACACATTAACGCAAAAACTTGTGACAGCCCCAGTTTTAGGTTATGCAGATTTCACTCGTCCTTTTGTTTTGGAAACTGATGCAAGTGGACAGGGGCTTGGAGCCATTTTGTATCAGGAGCAAGGTGACAAAAAAAGAGTGATTGCATATGCGAATAGGAGACTCAGGGCTGCAGAAAAAAATGACAAGAACTACAGCAGCATAAAGCTGGAACTATTGGCACTCAAGTGGGCCACAGCTGAGAAATTTCGGGGTTACTTACTTGGCTCCAAGTTTTCAGTTGTAACTGATAATAACCTCTTATGTTACCTCAAGACTGCAAAGCTGGCAGCCATTGAGCAAAGATGGGTGGCTCAGCTGGCTGCTTTTGATTTTGATGTGCAATTTCGTCCAGGACAGTGCAACTCTGCAGCTGACGCGCTATCACGTCACCTGTTAGCAGGGGAGCCTGAGCCAGACATAGATGATGAGCAGTTTGATGACTGCGTAGCTTTTTGTAATGTGATCTGCAGGGGGACATTCCTTGAGCCTCAGTTGGTCTCCACCAGAATTAAATGTTGCCAAGTGAATCAAATCAGGACCTCTGAAGCTACTGCTGCTAAGTCTTCAGCATTTGAAGCTACAGCTACTTTTCAAGGTTACACAAAAGAAGAACTGAGAACATTTCAGAGCCAGGACCCGGTGCTTAGTGTTTTTCAGTCATTTTGGAGTCAAAAGGGTTCCTTGGGAGAGGAAATATCTCTGCTGCTGAGATTAGCAGACCGTGGATGTGTGTGCAATAGTTACAACGCTCACGAGTTCTGGAGTGTGTTACACGTGGTGTTGATGCCATTGCCGTATGATTTTTTTTGTTTTGTTGCATTTTGTTTTCTAGACATTTCATAATTACGGGAAACAAAGACCTCTCAAAAGAAAACAGTTTTTATAACGGACTGCGTCATTTTATCCCAGCTTCAAATATGTATCTAGAAGTGCTGTATGTTACATTAGTGAGAGGATTTTGTTATTTAAAGTGTTAAGACAGTAAAATCATAGATATAATGTCTCAACAAAGCTTGGAGAGTATCAACTCTTGCACCAACAAAACTGCATGTGCTGCACCACTGTGGCTGTTTTAATAAAATCTGTAGGGCATCACTACATGGAAACCTCTAGCTTTCTCATGCATTATGTTTTATGTATTTATGTGTAACAATATTGTCTGGATATCTCCACAAATACAAAGAATGGTTAATGCAGACGGGATCATAACATGTTAAAACCTGTGATCTTCTGTTGTAGAAACCATAATACAGACTTGATATTGTGGCTTTTTAAAAACTTTTATCACAAACAATTTTTATTGACGACAAAAAGCAAATATAAATATACTAACATTACATTTTGCATTGCAAAAAAAATTGTTCTTCTATGCAGACTGTTTAGTTCTCTCAATATACTTTTATTAGAAAAAAAAAGAAGCAAAAGCAGAAAACAGAATATGTCTAAGTAATCTATATATAAAATAATCTACATAAAAACAACAACAAAAAATGTCTTTGGAGTTGTTTCAGCACCTTTAGAAAACCTTCTGAATTAAAAGAAACCTGTGAGAAAATTAAGTAAATGATGTACAGAGAAATCATAAATAAAACGTATTTACCTTGAATTAACAATTGCAGGGTCTGGATTCCGACAGTCTGTCCATCGAAGTCAAACAGGGTGAGTCTATATTTTCACCTTTATTCAAGTTTTTAATCATAAATGTTCCATTACTGAAAAAAAAATTATCTGTTCTCTAATCTATTTTTTTCTCTTTGAGAAATATCAAGTTATCCTTCCACCATTCAAATTTATTGTATGTCTCTGTCTTTGTTGATCAGCTGTATGAACACAGTTCTACCATCAGCTCCATAACACTGAGCTTTAGAATCACAGAAACTCTTTATGTAAAAAAAAAGCATCTTTGTTAGGTTTAATTTTTAAATTTAGAGATTCTGCATTTAGTATATTAAGGAAGACTGTTACAGTTTGAGTTCTTTGCTTTTGTTTTTGGTTACATTCAGTTCAGTTTCCTGTTTTATTTTGTAGGGTTTCCTGTTTTGTGTTGTATTTGAGTTTTATTTTTGGTCCCCATCTGCCCTCATTGTTGTCACCTGTGGCTTGTTTGTCTGAATGTGTTTAAGTCCCGTCTTTCCCTTCCTCATGCGCTGCGCCATAGTTTGATGTTCTCCAGTTCCTGTGTCTTGCAGTTTTGAGTTTCAAGTTTGCCTGTCTGCTGCAGTGGTGTTTGGTTTAGTTTTTGGCCTTTGAGTTATTAAAGACCTTGTTTGCCTGGAACCTCCTGCCTCCTCCTGCCTTCTCCTCTCTGCGTCTGGGTACTCCCTCAACCCCCACCGGAACATCTTCATCCTAATTAACATAATTGCATAAATCTGTAGAAGGACGGTAAGTCCCTTCTTGATTGTGGTTTGGTAAAAACCACTAAACTCTTTAGTCTGATAGTAGTCCCTGTTTTCATACAGACTATTGTAAGGTCAATACAGTTACGGCTGCAGATTCTCTTCCACCCGCTCATACTTCCTTTAGACACTTTTTCTATTTCTCCTGTGTCATGCCCAAGCCCTTTCTCTTTTTAAATGCCCATACATGCACAACATATATATATATATATAGCCTGTGTTTATCTTTCATAAAAAAATATTGCATCACTACCGATATGAACCTGAAACACCAAAGAGACTCTCTATTTGGTTTAAAACAATGATCGAACGATATATCCAATGATCGAAGGGTCGGCGGTTCGATCCCCGCTCCCACCAGCCAAAATGTCGTTTTGTCCTTGGGCAAGACACTTCACCCTCCTTGCCTCCAGTGTGGCCTCCACTGGTGTGTGAATGTGCATGAATGATCCCGGTGATGGTCAGAGGGGCCGTAGGTGCGAAATGGCAGCCACGCCTCTGTCAGTCTGCCCCAGGGCAGCTGTGGCTACATCAGTAGCTACCATCACCAAGAATGAATGAGGAGTGAATGAATAATGGACACATTGTAAACGCTTTGAGCGTCTGGAAAGTGCAGAAAAATCCAATCCATTATTATTATTATTAAAACATTCTCTGACCATTTTGTTCTATTTCTATTCATATAAACAATAAAAAAAATTATAAAACACTTTATTTGTCTAAACATGAAAAACTTGTGAGAAATCTTTACTAAGCTCAGTGAAAAAAATGCAATTTAAGCCGCCTTTATCAGAGGTATTTAAAATAACAGATTTTCTGAGATAGTGAGTTTTATTTTTCCATAAAAAATTATATTATGTTATATATTGCATTGCAGACTGCGTGATTAATCTGTATAGATTGAGCTGCATAGGTCAAATGAGAGATCCTTTCTGCTTTTGTAAGCAGAGCTCTGCCTTTCAGAGATAGATCTCTTTGCAGCCATTGGTGATGGTTTTTTGGGGGGGTTTTATCTATTATAGGAGAGAAATTTGTAGAACATCTGGATTGCATATCTTTAGTAATTTGAATACCAAGGTATGTTACAGATGTTTTTACAGGAATACCTTGGCTAGATGTTAGCAAACAGTTTATAACAGGTAGAATTTCACATTTATTTGTGGAACAGCCTGCCGGAGAACCTCAGAGCTGCAGAGACTGTAGAGGTTTTTAAGAAGAGGCTCAAGACCCACCTTTTTAATTTAGCTTTTAGTTGATTTTAACTGCTAATTTATTTTATTAGTCTTAGTCTATGCTACTTTAGGTATTTATTTTCATTTTATCCATCTTATTCTAAATTTTATGTTTTTATATACATCTTATGTTTTTAATTTTAGGACCTTATCATAATTTTAGCCCCAGTGTTTCTTGTGGGGATCTTTTCCTCCAGGGCTTGCCGGCTTGGCCGTTGGCTGTTCCTGCAGTTCTTGCCCTTGCTGGGGCGGCTGGGGTCTAACTTTGCAGCTTCACGGCTGTGAAGTGGACCCCAGTGTTGTCCCGGTTGGGGTGGGCGCTGTGGCGATGGTCCCATGGCCGGGCCGGCTCCTGGTATGAAAGGATTCCCAAATGCCGTTTCCTCACAGCACAGCCAAGCCTTACTTGTCTGTTTGTTTGCTAATTTATTTATTTATTTATTTGCTTACTTACTTATTTATTTATTTAAGCTACATAGTCATCATTCTTTGTACGTGGGGGCCATGGGTCATATGTTTTAACGGAGGGGAGTGGGAAGGGTGAAGGGTGGGTTGGGTTTTTACTGTAATGTGTGTGTTCTGTTTTTAATGTTAAAGCGCTTCGAGCTGCACAAAATGCATGAGAAGCGCTATTTTATAAATAAAGTTTGATTTGATTTGATTTGATTTACATTAAGCATAAGTCCGGAAGCTTTAGAAAAAGATTGGATAATGTGAAGTGTTTTGAAGAAAGAGAGCAGTATCATCTGCTAGTTGATAAAGATCTTTCTTCTATTTGCAAGAATCAATGCCAATATCTTATAATCACAATTCTATAAGGTGATCGGTCACCAGTTATCTAAGAAAAGAGGATCCTTTCTGGGTTTAGGGATCAAGGTAATCAGTCCTTGAGATTAAGTGGGAGGGAGTGCACCCTTGTTAATGCTTTCTTCAAAAACTTTTAGTAAAAATGGGGCTAATTGTCGGAGAACTGTTTATAGGACATTTATTTGTTTTGAGACATTTTATAGCATCTGTGACCTCATTCAGATAAATGAGCTCATCACAACAGACTCTGTCTGCTTCCCTCACTAGAGTAATGTTACTGACAGAGTTCAGAAAGATAAGAGTAGTTGCTGAGCAATAGTTGGAAGAATAAAGTTTACTATAAAAATTAGAACAATATTTTATCATCAGAAATTACCCCATTAATATTTAATTGTGTGCCTGTCATTCCTTCACCATGCAGCTGTTCTGGCTTCCTAAACGGTTTGGTGCATTTTGGGAGCTGCCGTGTCTTGTATTGGCATTGGCTTTTTGAATTTTGAACTTTGGAAGCACGGCACCATTTAAATCTTAGACCGTGCTTAGACTGTGTTTAGAACATGTTATTGTCATAGTTCATGCCCTTAAAAAAGACTCTTGGATAAAACAAAAATCTGAATTGAACTGCTTACAAAACAGAAAAAATGGCTTTTTGTTTAACATTGTTTTTTTCTCTTTGTTTCTTTTCTTTTTTTCACACTTTATTGTTTCTGCCTAGAATTAGTGTCTTTTTCCCCCCTTTATCTTTGAAGTACCATTCAGGCTCCTGTTTCACGCTTGTTTTACTACGTTTTACTCTGTTTTGTTTTATTATTATTATGACTGTATTTTCTTACTTTTTTGTGTTTTGATATGATTCTATGCTCGTTTTATAAAGCACTTTGTGATTTGGTCTGGGAAAAGTGCTATAGAAATAGAGCTTTTCTATTCTATTCTATTCTATGTTCTGATGTACCGGTAATAGGAAAATAACCCAGACCCCCTTTAAATGTTTGCAAAAAAGGATGACAAGAATTTGATAAAAACATAAGGAGGAGGACCTCCTCTTCTTCTGTCTGGACAAGTCAGTCAAAGTTGTTTTCAAACTGAAATTTAATAACTCAATATAACTCAAATTCAGTTTGTTCTCACTAAGAAAATCAACAAAACTGCAAAAAATTCAAATTCACAGCCTGACTGTGATTCAGCTGCAACCAGTTAAAAAATTGAAGCCATCGTTCTTCAGGTTCCATAGTTACATATTCTTTTGATTGAGGAAGGAGACAGAAAAGCTCACTACAGATGTGAGACTGAAGAAAAAACCCTAAACTGTTTTCTATACTTCAAGTTATTTGTGTTTGTTTTGCTTGTTGACTTTCTGTTTTTTTGCACCTTGATGCTTAGCATGTTCTTTCCAGTTGTGACATTTACGAATTCCCTGATCTATGAATTAGCATGTTGTTTAACCCAGTGTTTTTCAACCTTTTTTGAGCCACGGCACACTTTAACCTTGACAAAAATCCTGCGGCACACCAGCATTCAAAAATTAAAAAAAAAAAGGAGAAACTCATAGTCTGTATTGATCTACAGTCCCTCTGTAATCTCACATGCATTTTTGTGATAATTGTGCCAGAAAAAGCTGTTTTTTCTAAAAGATGTAATAAAAGTTAAGTTAGAAAATTTAAAAACTGTTTGATTTGTGTTCATTGTGGTTTCAAGACATTAAGAGAGACTCATTGTGCGCCGAGACGCTCACGCTGTCACTTTTAACCCAATGCATCATGGGAGATGTAGTTCAATAATCCGCCGAACGCAAAAAGACTAGCGTCTCTGAGCGTTATTGTTTTGTTCACTTGTTCCATGGTCTGACACAGGATTCTGTGGAAAACTACGCCGCTAAAGATGAGCTTTTCCTGGTATTTTTGTTAGAACTGAGCGGCTTTAAAGGCAGAATTAAGAACAAGGAAGTGAGGACTTTAACCACTTCTGATTGGTCATAATGATGACATGTGATTAAAAATCCAAGAATGTTTGGTGAAGACAGTTAAAGGGGCGGGACTTTTACTAAAACAGCTGAAGCTACGGCTAAATCGCGGTACCCTCTTTCTCATCAAAATGTCTTTAATAGTGTAAGGATGCAGCTGCTCTGTCAATTTCACGGGGTAGCAAAACCCAGCCTGTGTGGCCTATGTGGCTTCATAGGAGAGCGGTCCGTGCCCCATACACCGTACAACCCCAGACATGCTCAAATTGGAAGGAACAGGCAGAGAAGTCAACTAGCTTTTTCAGCATCAAGCCCGTTAAATCAAGCACACACAAACAGCCAAACAGCATAGAGTGTCACTTCAGTGCACAACCCTCTGACTCAAGGTTTCACCCTAAAGCTCCCCACTTTCCATGAGCCTTAGGGGCTGAAGGCGGGGCTAACCCCCAGGTCGCTACACTAGAATCAAATAAACACAAAGAAAAAAGTATTTGATGATCTTTCATATTCCTAATTTCTCAGTGTTTTATCAGGACCTGTAAGGATGAACAAAGAGCTGAAATCCTGGAGATGGAAAATGTTGTCAAATCAGTTAATGAGGGCAATTTCCCATGGCACACTTGACCATCTCTCACGGCACACTTGACCATCTCCCACGGCACACTGGTTGAAAAACACTGGTTTAGGGAGGAGTTCCTGAAGATGGCGGAGTGAGTGGCGGTGTTTGAGGCAAAGAGAAAGGATGGTTTGAGCGAGGAGTGAAAGAAGCCATCTTTGTCAAGAAGGATAAACCTTCTCTCAATAAGAATGGTGGTCTCAGGTTTATCCTTCCATCCATCTACGGCAGTGTTTTGAAACCTAAACAAAGCAAACCAGTTCCACCTGAGGCATTACCCACTGAAAGAGATGACCAATTTGGAGAGGAAGTCACTGGCTCCCCAACCCCCAGGTGAGGACAAAGGACTCTTAACGACCCGAAACTATGTAGGCTAAGTGGACAATACCTCCAGTTTCAGGTCTGACTCCTCCCCCATGAGCGCATATATACCAGCTCTTAGACCAGCTAATTCAGAATTGACAAAGCCTCTTGGATAAGAGGTGAAACGTCTTCTAACTTTAAAACCAAGTCCAGATGACATCCCCTAAACCTACTACAATGGAACCAACCTGGATGAAAAAGAAAAAGGTCTGAAAGAGAAACCAATTTTTGTGTCCAATTAGGAATTGTGATGAGACCAACCAGCCCAAGAAGTGTCAGAAAATCAATATTAGGAAGAAAAAAAAACAGATAACCTCTACATATATTTTTGACATTTTTTTCTCTACTGCTTGAAGAATGGCTAACCCAAGGCAAGCTAACGTTAGCGAGCATGATTATGACCTCCGGGCTCTTGAAAACAGTTGTGAGGAAGAAGAAACAGTGCAAATGGAGCAAGCAGTTGCTGAGGATGTGAATGACCCGATCTGCTTAAACAGCCCAAACCCTAAAAGACTGAAATGGTAAATGGTAAATGGCGTATACTTATATAGCGCTTTCTACCCTCTTACGAAGGCCCAAAGCGCTTTACAGTCACAGTCCCATTCACCCATGCACACACACATTCACACACTGGTGGTGGCTCCGCTGCCGAACACTGGCGCCAACCTCCCACCAGAGGCAAGGTGGGGTTCAGTGTCTTGCCCAAGGACACTTCGACACATGGGCGTGCAAGGCGGGAATCGAACCTGCAATCTTACGATCATGAGTCGACCGCTCTACCACTGCACCACGGCCGCCCACTGAAGAAACGAGGAGCCACGAAAAAACAAGATGGTGCTAGTAATGCCAGCCTCGCTCACGCCATGCAGGCCATTCTAACCAGATTTGCCGACCTTGATGTATAGGGGAAATATATATATATATATATATATATATATATATATGTGTGTGTGTGTGTGTGTGTGTGTGTGTGTGTGTGTGTTGTAAATCCAAACAGCTCAGAAAAGATTTGACGACTTGGAAAAGAAATTGGAAGGCATAGAGAAACAGATGGATGGGATTGGAAAATCTTCAAAAGAGAACACAGAAAATATTGCGAAGCTGCAAGAATGTGTGGAGCATCTCTCATCTGAAATCAAAGAGTTAAGAGTGAAATGTCTGGAAAGCGAAAGGTACAAGAGGAGATGGGACCTGGGGCTGATGGGGGTGCCTGAGAAAGACAACGAAAACACCAGAGAGGTCGTCCTCGGTATCCTCACCCGTGTGGTTCCGATGTCTGTGGAGAAGCTCCGGGACACCGTCGACACCATTCATCGGCTGGGGAAAAGATGCGCAGTGAATAACAACATGCCAAGAGCCATAATAATCCAGTTTGCAATGCGTACGGTGAGAGACGAAGTTTGGAGAAAATCCAATGAAGCCAGAGTCTGCAAAGAGATGAAGATCTACTTCAGGGAGGACTTTTCCAGAGAAGATCGGGAAGCAAGAGCCAAACTCTGGCCAATGGTGGAGCAAGCCAGACGGAGCGGGAAGAGCCTTTCTGAAGGAGGAATACACACTGATTGAAGGGAGGAAAGTGATGCCATGACGACCAGAGACAGAGTTTAAAGGTCTGTTTTTGTTGAGCTTTAGAACGTTGTAATGTCAAGGTTGATAACAGCAGTTTATAATTAAAAAAACAAAAAAAAAAACAAAGAGCTTTTAGTATTATCGTGGAAGTTGGTCCAATTATGTTGCTTTATGGTTTTGGACAGACATTCTGCTCATTCCTGCATCTTCAGGAAATCTCAGCATTTATTTAAAAACCAAGTTTTCTGCTCAGTGTTCATGTCTATTTTATTTGTTTCTTTAAATCCAAGAGGTTTGAAAAATATTACAAAACGCAAGGCACTCTTTTTATTTTGTAAAGAACTTAAGGCAAATCTAATTTTACTGCAAGAAACCCACTCAGGTCCAGCAGATGAAGTAGTTTTGGAAACAACAATGGGGAGATACAGTCCTTTACTCACATGGCACAAGCCGCTCAACAGGAGTCATGATTCTGTTTAACAGGTTTTAGTTAAGTTAAATAGGCATCTTGGAGATAGAGAAGGCCACTGGTTGTTAGCAGCTATTGAAGTAAATGAGCAAGTCATTATTTTGCTGACTTTATATGGGTACAATAACAAATTACAAAATAAGAATATTTTGGAAAAACTTGATAAGGTTTTGGTGGAATGGAATATTTCTCATGCAACAGATAAAATAATTATTGGAGGAGACTTTAACATTGTTTCAAACTCCTGGCTTGATGGACTACCAGTTAAAGGACAACAACCAGAACATAATGATGTCATTAGAAGCTTCTGTTTGTCAACAAACACATTTGATTACTGGAGATTAAAAATCCCCACGTCTAAAAACTATACATGGATTAGTGCATCAAACAATAACCAGCGATCAAGAATCGATTATTGGCTTATTTCTCATCCTTTATCTGCTCATGTAGAAAACTGTGAAATAGAACCGTCTCCACTTACTGACCAATGTTTAATCAGCCTTTCCCTAAAACTGTGCAAAAATACACACCAATCTCACAACACGTGGAAATTTAACAATAAACTTTTACTAAATGATATATTTATTAAGGAGATCAAATTTCTTTGTTTGAGAGTCAAGGATATGGAAATGACAAATAAAGGGAAGTGGGAGTGGTTTAAATTTGAAAGCAAACGTATAGCAGGTGAAATTGGCAAAAATGTTGTACAAAATAGGAAAATAAAGCAAAAGGAAATTGTCAGAAAGATGAATATTTTATGCAACAAGGTTGATCCTTCAGAGGAAGATCTGGCCGAGTTAAACTTGCTCCAAAAACAACTTGATGAGATTAATTCAGAAAAAGCAAACGGTGCGTTTATACGATCCAGAGCTAAGTGGATAGAAGACGGAAAAAAAAACACAACATACTTTTATGGATTAGAAAAATGTAGACAAACAAAAAAACAATTAGGTAAAATAGAGAAAAATGGAAGATTAATTGAAGACCCAGAGCAAATAAAATCTGCAATATTTTCTATTTACTCAACTTTATATAGCTCTAATTTTTGCCAAGAAAATTGTGACATGTTTTTTACCCAAATTAAAGAACACATCCAACTGATAGAAGACGTTGATAGAATTAGTTTAGAAGAAGATGTAACTATATCAGAAATTGAAATTGCATTGAAAAATATGAGTCATGGCAAATCACCAGGAATAGATGGACTGACTGCAGAATTTTTAAAGTTTTTCTGGCAGGACATTAAAGATTTAATGATTAATGCTTTCAATGACTGTATCCGTGAAGGTTGCCTAACTCCATCTATGAAAACTGGATTGATAACCTTGCTCCCTAAACCAAATAAGGACTTGACAAAATTAGATAATTGGAGGCCCATCACCCTGCTGTGTAATGATTACAAACTATTGGCACTGGTTTATGCAAACAGGATTAAACTGGTTCTAGACTAAGTAGTGGATAGTTTTCAATCTGCCTTTATAAAAGGAAGAAACATACATAATAATGTTAGATTAATACTGGATATGCTGGATTATCAATCTATGATAGAAACAGAAAGTCTCATTTTATTTATTGACTATTTCAAAGCCTTTGATTCCGTAGAACATAACTTTTTATTTCAAACGCTGGAACATTTTGGATTTGAAAAAAAACTTTGCTCAATTATGAGAATGTTCTATACAGAAATTTACAGTTACATCACTGTTAACTCAGAATTAACACCCAGAATAAATGTAACATGTGGAATAAGGCAAGGATGTCCAATATCACCAAAAATGTTCATTCTATGTACTCAACTCTTAGCATACTTAATTCTAAACAATCCTAATTTTCAAGGCATTAAAGTTTTTGATTTGAGTTCCGCCTTAGCCAGTTTGCAGATGACACCGTTTTTTTTTTCTGACAAAAACATGGTAATGAAAGCCCTGCAAATTATTTCCATTTTCCCAAAAGCTTCTGGTCTTCAATTAAACTTACAAAAATGTGAATTACTACCCCTGTACTCATGTCTGGAAAAAGAAATGTTTTCAATTCCAGTAAAGCATGAAGTGAAATATCTAGGAATTAAACTAATTAGAGATGAAAAAGAAGGAGAAGAAATGAACATAATGGAAAAAATTAACCAAATGCATAAATCATTCAATCATTGGTTAATCAGAGATCTATCTGGTTTTGGAAGAAATTTGTTGTCCAAATCTGAATTAAAATATCAAAATTAATATATCCGTGCCAATCTCTATACATTAACCCAAAGAATGTAAAAATAATTAACTCAGTTATTTATAAATTTATTTGGAGAAATAAGACCCATTACATCAGAAAATCTCAACTAATTAAGGAATATAATTTGGGAGGTATAAGGATGACCAATTTTGAATCAATGGTTGGAACCTTTAGAATAAAATGGTTAAAAAACTTTATGGCTAATCCTGACTCAATATGGTTTCACAATTCCAAAAACATCTTCAATAAAGTAGGTGGATTAGATTTTTTGCTGAGATGTGACTTTGAAATTTCCAAACTTCCTATAAAAATTTCAGAATTTCATAAACAAGTACTTTTCCACTGGTAAATGATATTTAGTCACAATTTCACCCCTCATTGCGCTGCCCTGTGGAACAACAGAGTAATTACCACAAACAGGAAGACAATTTTTCATCAGAATTTTTTTGACCACAAGATTCTTTTTGTAAGTGATACTCTTGATTCAAATGGAGAAATTCTTCAGTTAAGAGACTTCAAAAGTAAATATGATATTGAATGCACAACCAAAGAATTCCAGCAGAGCAATCCCAATTACTTTAATACATTTAATAAAAAACACAATATTGTCTTCCTGTGTTCAAATTAAACTACCAAATTTAGTAATAGGATAAATTAATCTTAGTGAAAAAAAAAGTGATATTAAATACCTAAACAAATCCTTTAAAGGTAAATTATATCATGACTTTAATAGAAAAGTGAAATATAAAACAACTGAGACACCTATCACATCAGGTGCTCAGCTTTGGAAATTCATAAAATGGCCAGTGATCCCTAAAATTAAAGAAATGCAGTTCAAAATTATAAACAATTAAACAACCCAACACCTGTTTTTTTCATGTCCAGTGATCCAAAGATTCTGGCAAGATTTTCATAACTTAGTCAAAAAATTAACAATATACAATTCACAGAAAAAGATACTTTGTTTTATAACACTAAGTTGCCAAAAGAGACAACAAAATTAGTGAACATCCTCCTGCTTTTGGGAAAATATCATATCCATAAGAAAAAGTGGAAAAAAGATCGGCCGAACCTCCTGTGTTTTCAAAATGAAGTCAAATTGTATTTATCCTCATTAAAATGTATTCACAATTCAAATCCTTTCATTGATGACATTTGTAAATCTGCTACATAATGGTTACAAATCGAGGGTCCAGATTGTTGATTGCCTTGTATTTTAATTGATGCTGATTTCTTTAATATCTTTTATACATGATACTTTGTTGTTTTGTGTTTTTTTTATCTTTGTTTTTGAAAAGAGCTGTGCCTTGCATCTTTGTGTGTTGTGTCTGCGAGAGTTTTGTAATGATTATATTTCAATAAAAAATAAATAAATAAATAAATAGAAAAACACTGGTTTAACCAACATCCAGGATGGACACGTCAACAGCCTTTCAGAAGCAGTTTGTCTTTGTATTTTCTGTGCTGATGGTTCAGTGCTGTACAGCATTTGTGAGTAAAATTTGACTTTTGTTAGATAATACTAACCTTTGTGAAATTTCTCTTCTTTGAGAATTTAAATAGTTACAAAAAAATTGGTAAAAAAAAGAAAAAAAGATGTTTGTCCTTTTTGATTGATAATGAAACAGTTTGGATTAGTCTCTGCTAATCATTATAGACCACATTGTTGGGTCAAACTAAACTTGGATGAATTGTGGTGTTAAAATGTGTCAGAGGATAAAATGAAAGAAAGTTAGAAGAAGAAAGAAAAGTTTATTTTGAGGAAGAGGCAGATAACTTGTTCAGAACCAGCAACATGTTATCTAAATTGGCCTTTAGAAAGGAAGCGGTTTGTCTTTTTTCACCATCAAGTCATGATGTCATAACTTACTGTGCTGCACTTGTTAAGGAAATGTGTTCACAAAAACTGAAACACAAAGATCAGTGTTCTGTACACTGACATAAAATAATGATTAAAATGTAGAGTTTTTCTGGTTTAGCACTAGAAGAAAGAAAACTAAATGAATCCTGACCCTGTTTGAGCAAAGACTTGATTGATTCTTGTGTATCTTCTTGGCTTTAAAGCAAAGAGTTTCAAAAATCAGACATTTTGGGTTTAATGTGTAATTTTTCTCTAATAACAGTTACAAACATTGTAGATCACACTTGTGAGTTGAGACACATCTTTAAATTTATGATTCTAAGATTCTAAAGCCAAAATGTTTTCAGAAGCTAAAAATTCAACCACAAGGGGGCACAATTCAGTGCATTCATGTGTTCAAGCAGCCATATGGAAAAAATAATCCTCCTAATGAGCATATTAATACTTTCCACAGACACAAACATTTACTACTAATTTTGGAGAGTTTGATCCTAACGTGACCCACAGGTGATGCTTAAACGTTACTATAACCTTATTAAGCCTTAAACTGTCTTTAAATCAACAAAGTTTTAGCAAGTTATGAACAGGAGACCAAAATACTTATAAAATGCAACAGATGAATAGAACTCTCTCACACACTATTTAAAATGAGTCTTTATTTTTTTTAAATTTTATTTATTTACACAAAAAATAAAATTTAGTCTTTATTTGTGTGTGTGTGTAAAAACATCTCATTCTCTCATCAATATGATCTGGTCATTTTTCCAACACATTTAAAATAAAAGTTCGAGACACTGTATTGAACTGAAGGTTGTGATGTTTTATCTTAATTCATACGATTGGATTATTTTTTACCAAAGTATGTGCATATCTAAAGTTTTGGGGTTTATTCTCTCCTTTTTATTTAACTACTTGTTAACCCTTGTGCTATCCTAGGCACTTTACTGTTGGGAGTTGGGTCATCTAAATTCACTAGACAGTGCTCTGAACCTTTTTTTTCCAATTTTTTGATTTCACTGGTCAATGGATTACATGAATTTTTTACCTTTTCCACCTTTGTCATGGTAGGGAGAACATGTCAAAGTAAGGGTGGGGTCATCCAAGATAGCACAAGGGTTAAAAAAGCATGCATGTAAATTCTTTATTTATTTTACAGATTTATTTACATTTCTGTCACCTGGAAGCTTCCCCATAGTTTCAATGGTTAAAACTCAATTCTTTAAGTCTCAAAAGCCTTTTTTTTTAACGTAGAATATTTCCATCTGTCCCTCTCATCAGGTATTTTCTACTGACAACCAAAAAGGGGAAGTAAAACTCAGATCACTTCCTTTCTTCCTCAGTCTAATAAAGGAGTAGAGTAAATCTTCATCTGGTCAAAGAGTTCACACTGTCACCTCCAACAGCATCACTGAAAGGACTCAGTGCAGATTGTTCAGAGTAAAATCTAAATATTTCTGGTATCAGTAAAAGTCTGAGAAAAGCTTAAGGAGAGTCGACAGACTGAACTGTGCAGAAATGACATCTGTGATCGGACTGTTGCTGATGCTGATCACAGTCACTGATGGTGAGTTGATTATCTCATTCTTGTCTGCTGCTCTTTACTCATCTAATTCTGTATTTATTGTCTTCATTTAGATTTTTTATTATTTATTATTGGTTATATTTAGTAAAAACAAACATTTAAAAAAGCAAACATTTCTTTTATTTTAAAAAACCTGGGACTGCAGTTTCATCAAGAACCTCGTTTGACCAAATACTAACATTTGTAAAATTGAAGTTAATTTATCAATCCTGAAATAAATAAACATGCATTACTATGTTTTGAATTGATATATTTGCTTTATAAATCTTTTTTATTTTAAATGACTCAGTCAACAAAATCAAGAGTAACTAGAAAAGAAATACAGACTTTTTGTCTGATTATATTTAGATTTATGTATAACTGTGCTGTAATCTTACTTTAAATAGCTACAGTGTGAAATATTTTGATTTTTATTTTCTCTTTCTTAACTTTCAAATCTTCCAGGTGTGGTGACCCACTGTGATGGCAGACAGAATGGAGCTCAGTGTTATGGAGCTTTGGGAGGAAGTGTTTCTCTGCAGCTGATGGACGACTTCTCACAAATACCTATATACCAGTTGAGAGCTAAAAAAGACACTGTACTAACAGGAGGAAAAGATAAACAACCTGTAATTTCAATGAAAGACAGATCTTCATTTATTTCCTCTAATGGAACATTTTGGATCCATAACCTGAGCAGGAGTGACAGTGGTGAATATAGACTTATAACATTTGATTCAAATGGAAAACAGACAGAAAACCACACCCTACAGTTATTAGTTCAAGGTAAATATGTTTTTATCATCTGATATTTTTTAGTGATATTTATACAAAAACATCTGACTGTATGTGGACAATCTACACAATAAGTGTCAAAGTTAGTGTTTAGTTTTTCCACATCTCTGCTCTTCATCAGAAAGATTGTGAATAAAGGTGTGTGTTCTTCTCAGCTCCTGTGTCCTCCGTCTCGCTGGTCTCTGAGTGTTTGTCTCAGGGAGAGATGAAGGTGTCCTGCTCCTCTGAGGGAGGGGACAGTCCTCAGTACAATTGGACTCTGAATGGAAAGTCACTGACAGAAGCTGAGCTGCTTTCTGGAAACAAGCAGACAAACATCATCACTTTGAAACAACACGTCTCAGGACGTCTGGTCTGCTCCTCCTGGAACCACGTCAGTTCTGCTTCTAAAGAGATAAACATCAATAACTGTGGTGAGTTAGAGGAAGATATTAAAGTGGGTCTTTTAGGAATATAATGCTATGTGGGTAAGGAGTCAGGGTCACTAACAACCTCTCCTTTTAACACAGCCAACAATCAAACTGTGAGTCCAGGCACAGAGAAGCCTTGGTACATTTGTTAGTGAAATATTTCTCTGCTGTAGGTGATTCATGAAGTTCACCTTGATTTTCTTTCTTTACAAAGAACAATATTCCCTATTTTCTGACTCTAACCTGCATGTTTGCACCATGTTTCACTTCAGCAGGGTATCTTCCCATTCTAGCTGGTGTTCTGTCTGTTCTATTAATCTTCTTACTAGTTGGAATCATAATGATTTGTACCAGGAAGAAAAAACCCATTGTAAAAGGTATAAATCAACACTTTCATTTCTTTTTGGATGTCTGATTCCACACAAATATAAATGTGTGTGTGTGCTCCTCAGCAGAGGTAGGGCATCAAGAACTCATCTATGCTGATGTCAGGATTGTGAAACAGCAGAGCAAAAAACAGACGCCAAAGCCTTGTGAGGACGTGGATGTGGAGTACGGCCAGGTCAAGTTCAGGGAGCGACCTCAGCACATGGACACTGCTGCAGATGGGTGCGTGTACGCAATGGTCCAATAAAGACAGAGGACCTGAGAGCTAAAAAGAACTGCACTACTGTAGCAGAAGGAGGGAAAGCAGCAGGACAGGATTTTACTTTTTGTGTAGAGGAATTTCATAAAAAAAAAACACACACAAAACCTTTTTCATACATAAAAAGAAAAATAGATGCATATTTTGCACATAAATTACACTCAACTTTTTTTGCCTTTTTCTCCTCATTTTTAAGAAAAGCTTTGTCTCTTGAAAAATCGTCCTCTAAAGTGGAGGATTTAGCTTGTTCCTCTGACAGCTTCGGCATTGTTTCTTGTTAAACCGATCTCAAAATATTCAGTGTTGCAACCATAATATTAGTTCATTCTTAAGTTAAAATAAAAAAAAACAAAAGTATTGAGCTCATCTATTCTGACCCCTAATATATTGATGTCAGTGAGCTCAGAAATCTATTGACTGAGGAGGAGAATAACTTTTTTAAAAGACGCTGTGTTGCTCACAAACAGTTTTTCTTTATTAGATAGGAACCAGTAAGCAGAAAACAAAGCAAATTCTGCAGCTTTGTGTTGAATTGAAAAAAAAAAACAATTAACAGCCTGACTGATGATGGGGGGTGCTGTGTTTGTGATCTATCAGCAAGTCAAGTTTTCTATTTTAGTCTGTGTGACTTCCTTTGAAAAGTGTTTGTATGCTGATGATAGAGATTAGATATAGTCTAATCAGGTTTAATTTTTTTAAGTAAATGAAGTACAGTTTGCAGTTTTGTGAGGAAAACATGGCAGATTTTTATATTTGTAGTTTGTAAAAAATCAAATAAACAGAGAGCTTTGATCTTTTTTTTATTTTAACTAAATGTTTTTGATTGACTCATGTTTTAATATTAATATTTTTAGTTGGTGCATGAGAGAATAGTGTGTTAAAATATGTCATTTATGATTCAAAATATGTCAGAAAATGTTCCCTCCAGATTCAGATTTTAGGAAATAAAATCTTTGAGTCTTTACTTCACCTCCCTGTAATGATCTACCTTAAAGATTGCTGCATCTTGTAAAACAGCATATAAACCATTACATGTTAACTCATGAAGTGAAGAACAAAACCACAGCATAATCTTGAACCTGGCTCCAACACCAGCAAAAATGATTGAGATAGATTTAATGCTTTTTGTAGTGTGTTCTAAGTAAAAGGAAGTCCCATCAGATTTCCTGTCTTGTTGATAAATTTAAAGCTTCTAGGAATTTGCTTGAACCCGTTTAAATAGAAAAACTGTACATTGTGCAAAGAATTCATTAGAAATTCAATTTGATGGGTTAAAAAGGAAAATAAGAAAATGAAAAAATGATTATCCAACACTTCTGAGTCAGTTTCTGCATCACTTTGGGGTTCTGATACTTAAAATGTACTTTCTATAATTACTTTTAAATATTTCATGATAGTTATAATGCTATGATTTTTACTTAATATATATGAGACATTATTCTTCCTGCTGTTTTACGTTCTGCTATGCAGAATTGCATTTTTACAGGGTTGACTCATTTCTAAACAAAGGTTACTGCAGACGGTTGGTGTGATAGTTTGTGGTTACATTTTAACAGCAATACAGAGCATTCAAAGCTCCATAAAATGCATTTATGATCGGCAGCTTGGTAGGATTGTCCTGACATAACTAGTTTTTTGGTGATCCGGCACACACTAGTATTCATTGCTTTACCTGTTTAATAGCTTAGTGACTTTTTTGTGTGTATTTGTGTTTTACATTTTGTGTGAGAGGCTGAAAATCCTGAGAGGCAGTTGCATCCCAACAAGGCTGAGTTGCAATCAAACGCTCATTCTTGTCTCTTAAAGCCAGGTGATATTTTACCACAGATGAGACTCTTTCATGTGACGTGGCTCTGCTCTGCCAAAGCTGTTAAACTGTGAGAGACGAGGTCATGAGTTTGCTTTTCTAATGGAAGCAGTTTTCTGGTAAAACAACTTGTAAACAAAAAGATGAATGAAAGTTAATGCTGTGATGTATTTTATTTGGCTTATTTTACTCTGTAAAGCATCAATTCAATAAAATATTTTCATAAACCGTTCACATTTTGGTGGTAATATGAAAGAATGCAGCTCTAAACCAGACGAACATGACATGACATGACAGCTTAGTCTGCACTATAGTCTTCCTCTTTTTCTTTTTATATACAGTACAGACCAAAAGTTTGGACATACCTTCATTCAAAGAGTTTTCTTTATTTTCATAACTATGAAAATTGTAGATTCACACTGAAGGCATCAAAACTATAAATTAACACATGTGGAATTATATACATAGTAAAAAATGTTAAACAACTGAAAATATGTCATATTGTAGGTTTTCAGTTGTGTCACACTTTTTTGTTATGTATATAATTTCACAATTTCATAGACATAAAAATAAAGAAAACTCTTTGAATGAGAAGTTGTGTCCAAACTTTTGGTCTCTTTTGTATGTATTGAAAACAGACCAGCTGGCCAAATGTTTCTCTTTAATGTTTGAGTGAACACTGACTTCTCTTTTCTGCTGAAATCCTACATAAAGGCTCGTGACAGGACTGATTTAGACATTCAGTGGCTGTACTGGATTGCATGTTTTTATTATATATACACAATACAAATCAGAATAATAGAAAAAGAGCTTTAAAAACTGAGAACCATGCCTCTTTTTTAAGTTTTTTTCAGCTTTAGATTTCAGTTTGAACTCTAAAGACGTCAGGATTAAGACTGGATCATTTCTGCATAAATTGTTTGCAGAAGGAGCCACTGGTTTGATTGTTTTTGGTAATAATGAAAGCGAAATGCAACAAAAAAATCTTTTTTTTTCATCATAAACCCCTTCATATTAAAAAAATAGAAAAACAGGAAAAACTTTCAAACAGACAAACAATAAAAGTCACATATGTTACGAATCTGCATAGATTGAAACAAAAACCTGAAATGGTTCATGAATGCTCTTTAACTCTGATCAGTGCAACTTGTAGAGCTCTGCAATGGAAAAGTCAGAAGGTGCAGCATTAATGAACCATGTTGCTGTGAATGATTTGTTTCTGGAGAACTTAACAAAAGAATATTTACATAATCAGAAACTGTTCAGGTTTGCCAATCCATCTAGTACTCCTCAGATTTGATATCTGACACCATGTTGCTGCTGGGACTGGGGGCAGCGTGAGCGTCGGCGTGTCCACCCAGCACAGGCGGAGTCGGAGTCGTCGTGGAGGCCTGCTGGGAATGCTGCAGTGTTTTCCTGGTCATCTTCCTCTCTTTGGCACGTCTGTTCTGAAACCAGATCTTCACCTGTAGCACACAAACAGGATGGGGGATGAAGGGAAGGTGTTGATGAAGTCATTACTCAAAATGCACCCAATAACGTTTGTTCTATGAGTTCCTCTTTGGTTATTTTAAAGAAGAAACTGTGGGGTTTTTTGTGTGAATACTTTCAATCACTGACTTGTCGTTACTGTGTTTAAATAACCTAAAACTGACTGAAAATAATGGGGGGTTGGAGGTATTGCATGCAATCATCAGTTTGGGTTATTTGAGGCAAAAAAAAAAAACAATGAGTGCATTGTAACAGGAACGTACGCTCAGTCATTTACCTTTTTGGATGGTGTATAGAGCTGCAAAGGTTTTGTTAAAAGAACACAATACAGTCATACTTCTTCTGCACAAGCAAAGAAAATTCTCAATTGATATTTTTATATTTAAAAAAATACTGGATAGAGAATAAATACTGAACTTAAATATAATAATAGTAATATGTAATAGTAATGCATTTTATTTAAAAGCACCTTTCATAACACTCAAGAACACCATGCAAATTCAAAAGTAAAACACAATAAAGTCACTTAAATAAAGATGTTAAAATCACAATAAATAAATTGACGTCTTAATTAAAGGTTTGGAGTCTGGATTTAAAAATTGAAAAGGAGTCAAAGGAGGCAGCGATGTGATGGAAGTGAGGAGTTCTGGTAGAGAATATGAATAACTCTTGCATGCAATACACCAGTTTTTTTCAACCGGTGTGCGTGCCGTGGGAAATTGCCTTCATTAACTGATCTAAAAACATTTACCATCTCCAGGATATCAGCTCTTTGTTCATCCATAAAACACTAAGTAGTTAGGAATATGACAGATCGTAAAAGACTTTTTTCTTTGTGTTTATTTGATTCTATGAAAGACATTTTGATAAGAATGACAGTACCACGATTGAGCTGCAGATACAGCTGTTTTCGGAAAATTCCCGCCCCTTTAACTGTGTCTGCCAATCATTCTTGGAGGCATAATTATACGTCATTAGTCTGACCATTCAGAAGTGGTTAAAGTCTTCACTTCCTTGTTCCAATTCTGCTCATAAAGTCTCTCAGTTCTAACAAAAGTACCAGCTAAAGCTCGTCTTTAGCGGTGAAGCTCTCCACAGAATCCGGTATCAGACCGTGGAACAAGTGAACAAAACAATGAAGCTCAGAGACGCGAGTCTGTCTGCGTTCAACGGCTGTTTGCACTACATCTCCCATGATGCATTGTGTTAAAGTGACAGCGTCTCAGCGCACAATAAGTCTTTCTTGTTAAACGTCTTGAAACCACAACGAACACATCAGACAGTTTTTAAATCTTCTAACTTAACTTTGATTACATCTTTTAGGAAAAACAGCTGCAGCTTCCAGGTTTTCCTGGCATAATTATCACAAAAATGCACGTGAGATTGTGGAGGGACTGTACATCAATATAGACTATGAGTTTCTCCTTTTTTTAAATATTTGGATGCTGGTGTGCCGTGGGATTTTTATCAAGGTTAAAGTGTGCCGTGGCTCAAAAAAAATTGAAAAACTCTGCATTAAACTAAAAATGTACAGGCATGTTTACAAATTGTTGCAAGTAACTTAGAGAAGTATTGCACTAAAGAGAAGTGTATACTCTTGTATATTCATTGTGTATATTCTTGTAACATTTTACTCACTACGTGTTTAGTAACTCTCATTTTAAATTGAATTTTTTAAAGCAGTGAGATTGTGAGATGTTACCAAATAAAAAAAAAACACAGTTAACCTTAATTGGCTTGTCTGTGAGGGTTTCCCCTTAAATCTGTTTTTGCGTTTTATATTCTGCTGTTAGGTTTTGTCTTTTCCTCCTTGTCACATTCTAAACTGGTTTCGTTCTATGATTATCCACAGCTAACCAGAGTCCGCCCAATCCTCTCTCTTGCCAGCACAGAGGTGCTAATGCATGCTTTTATTTTCTGTTGTTTAGATTACTGTAATGCCGTGCTCTCTGGCTTACCAAAAAAGTCACTTTCAAATTTACAACTTCTACAGAACTCAGTGGCATGGGTTTTGACAAGGAACAAGGGGCGGGAACACATTACACCCATTTTAAAATCGCTGCATTGGCTCCCTGTGCATTTCAGGGTGGATTTTAAGATTCTTTTAATAGTTTATAAATGTTTTAATTGTCTAGGGCCTTCTTATGTAAATTATGTTATTTTGAAGTATGACCCTGAGGTCCTCTGGCACGGGCCTCTTAGTTGTTCCTCAAGTTGTCCCTAACCAAAACATACGGTGAGGCTTCGTTCTGCCATTACGGCCTGTGGAACAGCCTGCCGGAGAACCTCAGGGCTGCAGAGTCTATAGAAGTTTTTAAGAAGAGGCTCAAGACCCACCTTTTTCATCTGGCTTTTACACGACTTTGGTAAATGCTTAATTATTTTACTCGCTCTTCTTAATACATTTTTTATTTGATTAATTTATTTATTTTTGATTGTATAAGGACTATTATCATGAGTTTTATGTTTTTAATATACTACCCTTCTTATTGTTATTATGTTTATGATATTTAAGGATATTTTTTAATCATTTTACTTTTTTTATTTTTTAATTATTATTATTGTTGCATCTTATGTTATTTTTATTATTGTTATCTTATCCTAATGTTTCATAAACCAGTGTTTCCTCTCTGGGATCCGATTGTTCTGGGCTACAACATTCTCCACCTGTAGGGGGTGCTGTTGCTGCAGTGCTCATATTCATTGGGTTGGGGTCCTGCTCTATGGACTAATAGCCATGGAGTGGGCCCTAGGCTGCTCTGTGTTGGACGGGCACTGTGGTAATGACCCCCGGTGTCGGGCTGGGCCTTGGAATAAATGGATCCCCATGATGTCATTTCCTCACAGCTGTACCAAGCCAGACCTTTTCTTTATGCTGCAGTTATTTGTTTCTGTTCAGGGTTCTACTGGGGGAACTGGGTGGGTGGAGGGAGGAATCTGGTTAGGGAGGGGTCCCATCTGTGTGTGATTGTCCTGTGTTTTCTGTATTAAATAATTTTCATATTTTATGACTATTTTATCTGCTTTTATGTTAAGTGCTTTGTGTTTTTAACCAAAATGAAAGTTGCTATAAAAATCAATAAAATTTGAAATTTGAAGCTGTCTTCAGTTACGTCAGTCATCTTTAGTGTATTTTAGTGTCTGCTTTTCTCTATAGCTTTGTCAGGTTATATGCTGTCGTCTTTTTTGTTACTCTATTTGTTGAAGTTGCAGCAATTTAATACCGCTTTTATTTTTAAAGGGCACTGCACTTTATTTAAGTCTTTCTGTGGAACACTGGCATCAAGTTCTCTATTTGGTCTCTTATTTCTCTCTTTTGTTGATGTAGATTGTCTATTTTTTTATTGACAAAAATGACTAAAGCTGAAGGTTTCTCATGCTTCTTGTGCTTGGTTTTATTGAAAATGAACAATATTATTAATAATCAAGATTCAACAATTTGAACAATTTCAATGTTTTGCATTGCAATATTCTACCAACATCATACAAACATTTCAGAAAGGCTTTAGATACGAGCTCACAAAATAATTTTCTATCTTTTATACATTAATGATGTTTGCAGAGTCTGGCGATCAGTCCAGGATGAACCCTCTTTGCCCAACAGTAGCTGGGATAGGCTCCAGCATTCCTATGACCCCAAACGGGATTGGTTTAGAAACTGAATGGATGGTGGATGGATGATTTTATTAGATCAATAGTTAAATTCTTTCTCCGGTCTTTAATTTTTAAATACCCCCAATCTTTCACACAGCTACTGGCTTTGTTTCTCAGGTCCTGGTTCTTTAAGACACACCGTTGGTGCAGGAGGTCCCTCTATTTAAATGAGCCAAGAGTTTTTTTGTTTTGTTTTTTTGTTAAATAGATCTCATGAGGGTTGCGGCAAAAGCTGTTTCAATTTCCACTTTAAGCAATATCTGTGCCCACAGAGATACATGGAGTTGGGAGATAAACCATCATATCTATCCATTTTCTGAACCCAATGAATCTCTTTTGGGGTTGTGAGGTTGCTGGAGCCAACCCAGCTACCTTTGGGTGAAAGTGGGGTGCAGGTTGTCAATCTGTAACATGCATCATATTGTGCAATTGTGAAATTGTGCAATGAGAAAGATGTGCGTCTATTAGTTTTTAACTTCCTCTTACTTAAACACTATGGAGATAACATCTGACCAAGTCATTCTTGTCATTTCTTGTGCACGAAATGCCATACTGTTTCTATAATGACTTTGCCAAATAACATGTTTCCAGTAAGGGCTACATTTTTGAACAACTTCACACTTTAAAAATTCACTTTGTACCTATATCTATATACTATATCTGTACTCAAAAAGAGGAATTAGTTTCTGGTTTCATTTCAGGTTAAGACAAAAAGACGGAACCATAACTGCAAAGAAAAGATGTGGTGTGAAGATGATAAATGGAAAAACTGTTCAAAATAAGGAAATGTGAAGTTTTAGTTTGACAGACAAAAAAAGATGAATTTTCAGCTAAAGTACATGTGCAGTTTGCAATGTGGTTTCCTGACAACACATTAACAAATTTCAGACAGCAAGCCAATAAGTTATAGATACAAAGTTACACTTTGTGTGTTAAATATTTCAACAACCTTAAGAAATAAGGTACAGATCAGGTGTCAATAATAAAAAAGCATTTCCCTAAGCCATCTTTGATCAGAATACCAACATTTTGTACCATTTCTTTATCTTTATACACACTTACAGTCAACTCCAGTTGGTTTGTATCTTATCTATTTTTATGCTTTACTGCTCTGCTCCATTCTTTTTTTAACATTCTACCTTCTACTTCCTTCATGTGGCTCTTCTCACCTGTCTCTCAGAGAGGCTGAGGGCCAGTGACAGTTCCGATTTCCTCCTCATGGTGATGTAGCGGTTATACTGAAACTCCTTCTCCAGTTCGAGTCGCTGGTGGTCCGTGTATACCACCCTGTACTTGTCTTTAGTCCGAGTCTTCCCTCCTGCATTACAATAAAAAATAAATACAATTATTAGGAAAAGGAAAATCTAAGTTTGAATGATCAAATACCCTTTTTTGGATTAACTTCCTGTGCTGCAAACAGGCACTCTCATGAGTCACCTGCAGTTGAAAAAATACGTCTGGTGCCACGTTCAAGTTCAGGCGCCACTTAATTCCTCATTAACTCTATCAATCACGCTAAATATAACTGATGTAGAGACTCCCCTGTGCATTGCAACAGTGCTTCTCCTTATCAGGTTGAGTGCTGTTGACATAGGTGTTTACACAGGCAGCTATTCATTGACACAAATGTTCAAGTACACACACTGACCGTGACAGTCATCGATATTAAGGTTTAACCACGTGACTGCATCGATCAAGGCAAAGCGCACACACAAAGATGAGGGCTTGTCTTTAGACGTTTGGTTTACCTTCTCCAGACTCCCTGTGCTGCCATGTTATCTATCCGGTTTGTCATGGCTGTGCACCCACCCAGTAGACAGAGAGGGTGGGGAGAGCTCAGAATGAGTGGCCTCCACTATTTAGATTTGCTTTTTTTTAAAACATGCTGCCGGAAAAGCAGCTTTAGGAATGTTTATGGTCAGCTGCCGTCTAGGAAAATGAGCTTTAGCATGTCTCTCATCATTTCCAACAGCACTTAGTCTTGTTAGAGCACTGCAAACATGTTCTACACCAAAGTGTTGACGTTAAATAATGCATCAGAAGTGATAAACCCTATGCATAGAAGGACGTGCTCTTAAACTGACTCTCAAAGAGAGTGTGATTGTGAAACAATATTGTTCAGGAGTCAAAACAGTGTCCAGACAGAAATCATTTTAACACTAAAATGATTTAAAAGGTAAAAATGTGAGAAAGACTCAGCAATCTATGCTATGCACTCACATTCATTGTCATTACATTTTATTTTTATTTCTTTGTCTTTCTTCTGGGTATTTATCACACTCTTAACACATTTAGGATTTATCTTTAACCCCATTGTTTAGTTATTCATGTTGAAATACATTAAGACTCATTTTTGGGGTTATTTGTTTGATTTTAACACATTTTTCCCTGAGGTTTTTTGTCTGTGTTGAAATAACCCCCAAAAAAAGGTTAACCTCTGAGTTAGATTAAAAACAACCAAACTTGGGTTATTTCCACCTATGGAGTTTTAAGTGTGAAATACTACAGCTATTAAAGCATAAGAAGCAGTATTCCTTGATATCTTGTGGTAATCATTAATAAAGGAGAAGGGGTTGGGTTTAATAGGCATTATCTTCTTTCACATTCCTTTACTTACGTTTTGTTTAAACTTCTTTTCATATATTTATTGAATAAAATCAAAGGGAGAACATTCTTGCGTAGAAATGTAATGTAGAATCTGAGAATGTCAGGTTTACAGGTGAGTCGTACCTGACGCGCTCTGCCTGATGACCTCAGGTGATCTCCTGGAGCTGAATGGCTCCTGCGCACACAGGAAGTTGTAGGGGGTGATGGAGCCCCCTCCAGGGGGTGAGGGCGCGCCGCCCAGCTCCTGGGAGGTGAAGCTGGCCTGCAGGGGGCTCGGGCTGGACCCCGGGAAGCTGTAGGGGTACTCCTCCCGGTGCGTGTACGCGGGGTTCCAGGTGCCTGCGGTCGGGTCAATGACTCCTGGGACATGGTGGTGGTGGTGGTACCCGGTGAAGTCATACGCAGGCGGAAGGTACTGACTGTTCAGCGACAGCGTCTGAGCCGAGTGTCTCACTGACTGGGAGTTGGGGTACATGCCGGAGTCCTTGGTGTCGTTCCAGGCAGGGATGGAGAATCAGAGCCGCTGAAGCATGATGTGGCCTTGGGTTTGGCCCCGCTGTTGTCCCCCTTCGGTTTCAGGTTGAGGCTTATGACTGCCGGTCTACCTGCTCACTAACAACACACCTTTATGGATTTACTGCTAAGGAGTTCAAAAGTATCATGGTGACGTCACGGTTCACCTGAGTCCCATTTGCTGGCTCATCTTGGAGCCGGCAGGTCAATGACCTCACCCCACCTCACCTGCCCTCACGCACCATTCTGATAAAACTGAAGGCTTGACACCCACTTATGCAAGCACATTAGCGCCTAACCAGATTAGATACAAATATAAATATAAAAAAACAGGCTGGATGGTGTTTTCTCAATAATTTTCCTGCAAGTATCCCGCTCTTTAGAACAAATCTATAACTGTGAAAGCCTACACACGTGTCTTGTGTTGTGTTGTAAAACTCACAACTAGATATAGTTTGCATTAAAAAAAAGGGTTTTCTGTTACAGAAATACTTATTTTACCACCATAAATAGAAAAAAATAAAGCCTGAATTGATTTCATGCCCCATAAAAATGCTTTTCCATACATTTAAGTCTATTTTTTTCAAATATAGCAGCACTGCCTATATTATTTATTTCGTCTCAAACAATTAAAAAAGTGCAATGCTATTTTTGAAATTCCTCCATGATAAGATTTATTTATTTATGTTCAAATAAATTACTATTACTAAAACAAATGTAGCCTAATATGTAGTATAATTTAATATGACTATACAAAGCTTTTAATTTAAGAAATACATTTAATTTTTGAGTTTAATGGAAAGATAAAAGCAGGCTTAGTAGATCACATATTGCAATATTTGATATTACCACTCGAGGTCAGTAGAGAGCTGGAAACTGCCTTTAGTTCAGAGGTGAGGTGTTGAAATGTATACATTCTAACAGGGTTTGAGTCTTTTAAGGATGACATAACTTCCGGAGCTTATTATTGGCTGTAGCTCTAACTGATAAAAACACCAATGAGGAGAGGTTCTTAAGTGAGGTTGAAGTGGTATGTCTTCATTGAGCTCTTTTCCTGTCATTAAGACACAGCTTTGTGTTTTTAGTTACATAGCCTAATGTCCATACTGCTGATGATGTTTATGTTCAGGTCACTAAGCCTGTGTATAAGTTAATGTATGTCTAAAGCAAAGAAATACTCATAAAATATTCATCACTATATCGGACCATCACAACAGCATTAGCTGTTAGCAAGAAGTAATGGGCATGAAAGTAGTAGTGGCCTGAAACCTGAATAAAGTGCAGCTTAACATCACTGATATTATCCATCATCTGAAGCTCGATGGACATAGGAAATGGCCACTCAGAAAAACCAATGGGTAGAAAATATACCACATCTTTCAGCTCCATCATTCTCTCTCCTGGTGTTTTTTTAACTATTTTTTGCTGATGACACAGCCCTCGTCTTTTATGACTTCATGTGTCATTCTGCATCTTTTCTTGTTTCACAGAATACGCTGGAAGAAAAACAGTTAAACAGCCTCATTAAAAGCAGAAGTCGCGGTCTTCCAAACAGCAAAATTTCACTTTTAACATGGAATTTTTATTTCATATTCTGCTAGAACTTCTGCAATATTCACTCAAATGAAAATCCTGTTTTTGGTGTTTTTAACATTTTCTCATAGCATTTTTCTCATCAAGGAGGACATACAGTAAATAAAGAAAATAAAGCTTAAATTTGCATTTATGAGTATTTCTTCATTCAGATTGTTGTGAATCAGGAGCAGACAAAAAATGTTGTTGGAAAAAGCTAGTAGTGATGCAGAAAGCACACTTGTGAGGAAATCCTGCGGTTCTGCAGAAATTATGTCCAATGAGGTTTTTATTTTATTTTTTGCTAAAAACGGCATAATAAACATTAAAAGACCACTCAGAATGATTTTACAAAAAATAAAAAAAAATCGACTTTATAAACTTTACAAAAAAAAACATTTTTTCTCCCTCTCCCCCAACATTTTTACCTCTTCAATATCAGTAGAATACACCCCACCACCCTCGATGCAGGTACTTCTTATCTTTTGCCTTAATTACTGCAATGCTCTTCAAATAGAATAAGGTTTTCTCAGATGATACAAAATGCTGCAGCATCCATAATTACACTTCTGTTCACATCTCTGCACAGGATATGGCAAAAACATTAATTAGAGCTGATTAAACCCCAAAGAAGTTCCCTGCACCATGCTGCAAAGGATGACAAGCAAGTCAAACTCTGTGATCCCACAGACACTATACACATATTTAAAAAAAGATAAAGACTGAATTCAAGTTTTTATGTATTAAGATTAGAAAATAAAACTTGATCCACTCTTTGTTATCTCTTGCAGCTAAGGCAGTTTAACTGTGTTTGCGTAGACTCTGTCTCAGCTTTTGTTTGTTATGTACTTCATTTGTATGTCGCTTTGGTTAAAAGTGAAGGCCTAACTACTTAATGTAAAGATAAAAAAATATGGACAAATATCTGGCAATAGGAGCACAAACTCTGAACTGTATTATTTAGGAAGGTAAAATTAAAAAAAAAAACGTTAAAAACTACAAATGTAAAATCTGTTAATTTATAATGAAAATAAAGTTAAGCTACAAGGACCAAAAGGGACTCATATCTTTTTAAAACATTTTTCAATAAACTAAGAGATTTTTGGCAGCAAATCTTTTAAAAACAAACATCAGAATTGTAAGAAACAAAAAATAAAAAGTGGCATTTGAAATTAGGTGCATTTAAGGAAAAGTTCGGAAAAATAAGAAAATCCATATTTATACCTAAACTGAGTTGTCGTAGCTACTACAAATGATGCCAAAAAAGACAATAACACGGGAAATGAAGGTAAACAGTTCTACAAGTATACATCTTACGTATGAAACAATTTTTTTATTATAAAACTGCAAATGAACCAAAACTGAAACTGAAAAGGATCATTGAACACTAGGAGTAATGTTGCTGTCTTTTCTTGAGTCAGCAGTGTTTTGCTGCAGTGGATGCAGGCAGAGAAGAAACTCCTGAGTCGTCCCATCAGTGGAGTGCAGTGATTTGTTACAACTGATCTGAGCTCTCAGATCTGTCCTGATGCTCCAGCAGGTTTGAGGTCTGGACTGTGACCGGCCAGATTTAGCTTCAAGAGTCTTTCGTCCGTTTGCTTGTTTTTGTTGGCTAATAAAAGTCCACATTATTTCACTCAATGACAGAGCAGGATGCACAAAGTAACTTCCATTGAAGTTTACTGGAACAGAACAAATATCACCTTTGTCCTGTTTTTTATTGTTCCTTTAGTCTAAATGTGTCAGATTCATTTAAAAGCATATTAAATAATCAATGTTTTTTCATGCACAGCAAAGAAGATATTCTTTTTACCTTAATGTTGCCTTAATGCAGACACATTTTAAGAAATTAAATCTGATATCTAACATTCTAGGTTCTAAATTTAGAAATGACATTACATACAGTAGACTTTGCATGTTGCTGCCAGCGATGGATTCTTTATCTGTTCAGTAAAATGACAAAGTAAAATCATCAAAGCTTCTGAATCCTTTTATGAACTGAACTTTAGATCCTAGACAGTTCAGCCTCTCGATGGGTTTTTCATTTCCCTTTGCTTTGTTTTGTTTCCGTTTTTGGAGTTTCCATTTGTTTTAGAGCGATGGCACTTGTGCCTTTACAAAAACAAACAGATTCAATATTTTCCACATAAACAACTTTCCTTCATTTTGAGAAATTAGCTGAAGATGGGAGAAAGCACTCTAAAATATGTTTGTTTGTACAGAAAAATAAAGCACAAACCAAAAAAAAGCTCATGTTCACCTCACTATTACAGAAGAAATAAATCAACAACTAAAAAATGAACAGCCACACCTCGCACTGGTTTGTACACTTGCAAAATTTTCTAAAAGTTGCTGCAATAAATGGCAAACTACACAGACTTTAACTGCAAAGACTGCTTTTTCACAGTGAAAGTTTAAGTGTAAATTAAAATTTCATCATATGAAATTATTCAAAGTAAGTTTAGCTTCACTGACTTCACTGGGGACTAAAAGAGAACCTTCACTCTTTCTGGTGTTTACCACACTTGGTACGCACCAGAACTGAATCCTTCTAATAACTGGCTTTGTTTAATATGTGTGACAGCTCACCTGAAAAGTCTGAGGTAGTTTGGACAAGCAGAATCTATTCTGCACTAGTGTTTAGTTTTACTTGCAAGTGAACCCTGGTGTAGTTCACTTAGTGTAAATGTACATGGACTCTTCAACAGTCAATGATTTCAGCATCAATACAGGCATTGGAATAAAACAGTTGGCAACTGTCCTCTCATTATAAGAACAAATAGAAGTTTGATGTTTTCCTGTATTCCATGACCGTGGTCTCACTCCAGACTGAAGCTTTTTAAAGCTACGTTCCCACCGTCCATGGTAATGTGTGTTCACTTCCAATGAAAACACTATATAAATGTGGGTTAATGCACGATTCGGGCTTCCACGTTTAAAGCTCAGGCACTCATGTGTAGCTATGCATATGTGTAGCTATGCATATGCATATTTTTAAGACTGTCATCCAGATCTAGTTATAAAACCTGTAGCCATCAAACATGTGTTGAAGGTTAAAGCGGGTTGAACTTTGACCAGTCAGGGACCAGGTTTTGTTAGTGATTTTTGGATGGCATCCCTTTTAACTTACAAAAGTGCCAACAATTTTAAAAGTGATCACGGAGGAGAAATGAATAACTGTGGTTTGTGTCCTGCTGGAGTATGACGCCAGTTTTTTATATGTCAGAAAAGTGCTGCGAAAGTAAAAGCTTGGAGCAAGATTTACCCCGGATTTACTCTGCTTTAACATTTCACACCTCTTCCAACTGTAGGTGCATGTGCTAGTAAACCGTAGAAAAAGAAAACAAGAAGCCCCTCCCTGCTGGTCCACTGTGAACAACATGGGCTGAGCAAGCGTTCAAAAATGCGCATTTAGGGAGCTTTTCACCGCATAGCTTCCCAGTTCTCTGGCTGTGAGCGGAGCAGTTTAGCCTCTCTTTACTTGTTCAGATAGACTCTGCATTGTTGTGGCTGAATATTCTGGACTCCACTTGGTGAAGAGGTTCACTAAGCACGGCTGCCACATATAGAGCAATAAACAGCCTCTTTGTGGCCTTGCTGTAACATTCCATGGCAACAACATGCTAAAATTGGACAAGATAATAAAATGCAAAAAAAAAAAAGTCCATAGAATCAGTTTCCTGTTTTGCGCTGTGCTTTGGTGCAGGATGTTTATACAAATAACAGAACATTAAATGTGACTCTATGGTAATTTCTCTTGTTGTTTTTTTTTACCTGCATTTTCCTTACAATGTAAATACTGAACATGTATTACCTTCATCTGAATTGATCTATAGCAACTGTTAATTATATGTAGAAAGAAATTAAAAAGAGACTCTCCTGTGTGGTGTTGCTCCCCTCCTATCTAATAACTGGGGTTGCACTCACTCTCTAATTATTTCTTGCACAGCTTTTAGATTTACTGGTACAATTAGAGGAGACCACATTACTGTTCAGTTTGGCCCCTGTTCCCTCCCCTTCGTCTGCCTTTCCCCCAGTTGCTTGTTAGAGCAAAGAGACTTTGTCAGCGATGGGGTTCATCCCTTCATATCCTGGGAAAGAGAAAAATTAGGAAGCGAGCCAGCATTTAGGACATAATGTGCGCATGCATGTCTTTGAAAGAAGATGGGATGAAAGAGCAGGCAGAAGGGGTGAAGGCAGGGGGAGATGCTGACTTATTTCATGTGGCACACGTGAACAAACTAAGGAAATAAAATGTGGCATGCAAATGAGTATTAAAAAAAATCTGAATGGATGAGTCTTTAGCTACTTTTCCAACTTCTGAGAAACTTCAATGTCTGCTTCCAAAGCTCTGAGTTCTGCCAAAATGTTTTTTTTTCCTCCTGCCTAAACCTCTCACTCTTTCTCTTCGTTTTCACTGTGTTTGTTGTTTCATGGAAGGGTTTGACGCGGTCCAGATTGCTGTTGCCAATGGAGATGGTCTCAGTTCACCTACAGCCTCTCCATTCATAAACAAATCGCTCCAGCTTGGGATCTCTGCGCTGTTACCTAAGAACAACAAGCAGAACTCGTTCAGTGTTTTGGAGCTTGTGCACGTCTTTGTCCCCTCGTTTTCCCTAAACTTGCTTCTATTGCCTTTGCTTTTTTTTTTTTTTTTTTTTTACCCCACTTTGTTCACTCCTCCGGCTCCCTCCTCTCTCTGCTCACTCAGCTCCAGCTGGGCCGGACCACTGACGCTGCTCAGGGAAGGGGTTGGTGTCTGCATGTCTTCATTGGGAGCATTTTATTTAAAACGTTCACCACTCTTCTCTTTCTGAGTGGCGGGCAAGCTTTGTGTGAAAGAGGAGAGACACCCCCATGGTGCTGTGATTTGACTAAACAAACAGCCAGGCTCAGAGCAGCGCCTCCTCTCAACAGACTCCTGGGACAGCAGAGATTACCCCCAGACTCTGGACATCTGAGGGATCTGAGCATTTGAAGCAGCAGCGCCTGTGGAGACAAGCAGCTTCAAATTTGTTCCTGCAACCTTCTTGAACAGGGAGGGGAACTCATCTGTGCCTCCAGAACAGCTCTGAAGGTAAGAAACATCCCTTCTCCAACACTCTAAAGTGTTGAACTGACACTTATTCCCAGCAGAAAGGAAGAAGTTCTGCCAAAACTTTGTGAATTCTGTGACAAAGACGATGCTCTTCATCCTGAATTTACCTCCATTTGCTTGTCTTTCATTTAGTAGGCTGATAAGAACTAAACTTGCAGTCTGTTTCATGGCACAGTTTGGTCGTTAGTTATTTGTTGAGCCTCTGTGCTGGTTCTGTTTGCTGCCCGCATGTTTAAATGTGTACACACAAGCATTACAACGTGTCAGAGTGTTTGCAAACTGTTCAAACATCAACAAAGAGCCGGTCTGCATCTCTGCACACAGACACCTTTCTACTCTTTACAACCAACAACCTGAAGTATGTTTATCTTCTCGCTGAGAAAAGAAAAGAAAAAAAAAAGCTTTGACACTGCGTCCCACGGTTCCTGACAGATGCACCCACACCGACACACATCCAGCTTTACATCTCTGCTTGTTTGTATGCACACCACTTTGTGCATTACTGCTAAAGAGCTTGTTTATACAGCCCTCTTCAGTCACCCCGGGTGAACTGATGGTCCTCCCTTGTGAATGGCCCTAACCGAATCAATCTTCTCTGCACAGGCACACAGAAAAGCTGAGTGTTGATATCAGACCTGGCATCCGTCACTGTCACCCGCTTCCTCTTTTTTTACTGCATGGATTCAATCTTGCTGAAACTGAACACATCTTGATGCTTCTGTCACTTGTGGGCCAACAGCTTTGTGAAGGGGACACAGATGAAGTTTTTACGACATGGACTGAGTTACACTGTTGCAGGGCGAGCTGCTTTGTGGCTCAGACTCTGAGTTCAGCATGTGTTTTGCACCTGAAAGTCCAGTTATGGAATGAATAGATCTAATTTGGCAGCAGTTGTAATTGCATTATTGATGTTTTTCCATCTCTTCCTCATGATGCGGCAGTTTGTGTTTTGCTGTTTTTATTCTTTTAGGCAGCGTCTCACTTAACTACAGGCTTTGAGCAGAAACGTGAAATACTGCTCTCATTTCTTCCTCTCTTTCCAACATTTTCCCGGAACAAGTTTCTACATTCGTTTTTTTTCCTTGACTTTACAAAGTTTAAAGTCTTTTTCTGAGCAGCAGGGGCTTTCCTCCCGGTGTGTCAGGCTGCTGGTATGTAGAGCAGCCCTGATGCTGTGCAATCCAGGCAGCTCCTTTCCTACTAGCCTGGGCCTAATCCTTGTCATCAGCTGTTTCCTGGCTCTCTGCATGCCAGCCGCTGTGGGAAAATGTGTTTCACATTATGACCATGCTTAAAAACATGCCAGCAGTCCCATTCGGCTCACATGTGCTCTGCAGTGCCGACATGTAACATTCTGAGCTCATGCAGCAAAAATTGGACATCAGCTGGACTGGTTGTTATTTATGCTCTGTTCCTCAGGCTGCCCTTTAAGCTGTGTGAGCTGAAAGACTGGTCTGAATGAGTTCTTATCACCTCAGTTTTTAGAAACAAATGTTCGCTTTCCCTGACTCATTTCCTCTGGTGAATCATGTTTAGAGATTTGATTTCTTAGCTGGGCTGTTTCAATATCAGGGGACGAGCGTTGGTCTTGAATTAAGAAGAGCATCAACTCATTGTTGCTGCAGTGAAGCATCTTGTTTGGCTGCCTTTCCATCTGGCCTCCTCCTGGTTCATTCCCTTGCTCCCTCTCACCCACACAGCAGAGCTGACAGGCAGCTGCATCTCATCTTCAGTCAGGAAGCACAGTCACTCCTGCTGGACCAGTCATTGAGGAAACATTTCTTTTATTGCATTCTTTTTTTTCTTCTTGCCTTAGGACATGTGGTGGCCATCTAACCGTGAAATAAAGTCTTTTCAGGTCAAAAAAGCTCAAATGAACAGGATTTGACCTTCTTTACATGTGAAAAATGTAGCAGAAATGTTTTTTTTGTGTAAATTGTTTTTTTTTTTGGTTTGAGGAATATTAGTAAAGTTAGAACATTTTCCAAAAAACAGATACCTTTAAACTAAGGGAGGTGTAGTAGGTAGTTTATTAAAAATGTGCCTCTGACTTGTGGGTGGGGCCGTTGGTGCGGACAAACCCTACACCTACTGCCCGTCATCCATCTGTTTGCATGCTCTCCTGCTAGTTTGCAGCCCCTCAGAGCCCCGACCTACCAGTGCAACAACAACAAAAAAGTGAGCAATATTGGATCTATGCAGTCGTACAGTTTTGAACCGGATGTCAGCTCAGACGAGGAAAACAAAGACGTTCATGCATCTAGTCATCTGCAAATGGATGCATTGGAATGGAGTGGAGCAGGTAGCTTGTAGCTTTTATGTTACACCAACACCTGATCCTGATTCACAGCCATTTGAATGAAGAAATACTTAATATATGTCCTCCATCGTGAGAAAAATGTTGCAAGAACATGTTAAAAAGACCCAAAACACGGTTTTTAGTGGAGCAGGTCTTCAAAGCAGCTCAGCATTAAGGGTGGCTGAGTAAATCGCAGCAAATAAGTGAGAAATATGGAAATAGGTGTAGGAAAAGGCTCAACTTTTTTATTGGGATCGGTTAATTTTGGTCTGACTTAATCCAAAACTTCTGCAGAGTCCAGAAAGTAGATGTGATGGTAACTAAACAAACAGCCAGATTGTTTAGTTTACTTTTGCTGATTGATCATGTGGTAAGAAATACAGCAAGTCTGTCTGTGTTTTTGTAAGACAAGCTGTTCTGTGATCGATAGCTTGTCCAGCTCAACAAGCTTGTTAGTGCCGTACTCCAGAAAAAGCTAAGCGTAATTTACTTGATGAGGTCTAAATAAGGTTTGAGTTTTTGTAATTTTCTGCCATGTCACTGAACTTGAGGGTTGTGCCTTTAAAAGCTGTAAAACATGTGTTAAAACCCAACATCAGTCTTCTCTGGTATGTCATTTTCATAAATCTTCAACATTTAGATGGAAGTCAAGTTCAGGGCTCCTCCTGCTCCTCCCTCACGTTCCTGTCCTCACTGCCTCCCAAACACATTAGGATCATTTGAATGTTGATGCCGAACCCAGCAGAAGCACAGCGTTTCAACAGCATTAAAGGTGGTTTCTGTTGTGGTTCTCTGGTTATGGCATGAGATGAGGTCAGCCGGGAGCAAAACCACTCTTGTTTTGTTCAGAGAGGCTCTGCATTATTGTGGCTGAATATTCTGGAATCCGGCTGGTTAAAGCCCATGCAGGCTTTTAACGGGGAGGAAAACACAGGAACAAAAGAGATCAAGTGATGCTTTTTTTAATGTTAAAACCAGGCATGTATTAAGTGTAATTGTTTATGCTTAGATTGCAAAGTTGTTTTTTCCGTTCTTACCCCCACCTCGTCTTGTTCGTGGTCATGGGGGTGCTGGGGAATGGTCCAGCTGTCAACGAACAGAGACGAGGAGTATTTCACCCCACACAGGTCACCAAAACAAAACAGACACACGGCTGTTTTTAACTGTTTTGTCACCATTGTTGCCTGGAAATTTGATGTTTATTTTTTCAATCAAAAACAAGTATAAGACCAAAATTGTAAAAAAGTTATTTGCCTGTGGTTTGTTCTTTCTTTCTTTTTTTTTTTAAATCGCATTTATTGAGATCTTCATTGTCCCTCTGAATTTACAATGATAGACACAAAATAATTTTCCTGTAGGAAGTTTGCACCTCCATCAGATTTTTTTCTGCTCTTGAACCCTATCGGCAATAAAAACACACTGGAAATGGTGAAACAGCTAGAGGAGGACCAAAACTAAAACCCCAAAATAACATCCTGCTTTTAAAAGATTTTTGCAGCACCCCAAAAAAGAAAACATTTGGTTTTGTCTAGTAAGCATTAAATTAAGCATTTAATTTAATAAAAGCCATATACAGACATGGTATAAAGATATTAGTTCAACTGGAACAATGTCAGAAAAAGGTTAAAAAAATACTACTCCATTTGAAGATTTTTGTACAAATGAGCAAAAAATAAAAATCTGCCAATGGGGTAATTAATAGAATAGAAAAACGTTGAGTCGCTAAAGCTACGTTCACACTGCCCTCAGCCACCTTTAAATGAAAAGTCAATGTAAATGCATGTTAAGGTGCATTTTGGGTCTCAGTATTCAAAACTCTGACATTTCAAAATTCATCCATACACAAGTGTCTACATTGGTTTTTGGGCGCTACATACAAAACATGTGACCATCGAACCTGCATCTTCCAATAAATAATAAACCAATAAACCAGGTTGAAGTTTGACCAATCAGGGACTAGGATTTGGTAGTGATGTATGGATGACGTCCCTTTTAGTTAACTGAAGTGCCAATCGTTTGAAAATTGACCATAAAGAAGAAAGGAATAATTGTGGAATAAAAGTCTTTCATATATAGAGCTGTGGAAGAAAGAGCCTGGAGCGAGATTCACCAGATTTGCACTATTTTGACATTTTGCACAGAGCCTCTTCCAACTGTAGGTGACAGACATGGGCTATTAAACAGTAGAAAAGAAGAAGAAGAAGAAGAATCCCCTCCCTGGTTGTCCAGTGTGAACACCATGGGCTAAACGTCTTTAACCCTTGTGCTATCCTAGGCACTCTAACATTGGGAGTGGAGTCATCTAGACCCACTAGACAGTGCGCTGAACCTTTTTTCTCTAATGATTTGTGATTTTCACTGGTGTCCATGGATTACATGAAATCCTCTCCACCTTTATCCACCTTTGTCATGGTAGGGAGAACACGTCAATGTGAGGGTGGGAATATGGGATAACACAAGGGTTAAACGCGTTGTTGAGCGCATGTGTACGTAACTTCTAACACGGTTTCTGAAACTAAGATCATGTTTCTATTGAATAACTTTCCTAAGAAGATTATTGGGGAATGCCAAAGAAATTCAGTTCCAAGTCAGTCTGGACAGTTTTGAGGTGATGTATTTACTGTCTCTTTTTAAAGGGTTACATTTACGCAGATGCACCATGTGAATCAGTTTTTTTTCTCTTGAAGGCTAAAGTGACAGGATGCAGGACTGCTTATACTAGCTTTTAGTTCTGCACATTTTTTGTGTCCCAACAGAGGCCAATTCAACCTGGCTGAGTATAAAGTACTTCTTTTTTTTTTTCAATTTAAGTTTCCAAATGAGTCAAAATGACATAATTGAAATGATACTGAAACGTTGCCACATCTAAGACTGCTACTCCACAGACGTCCCTTTAGACCCCCCTTCCCCAACCCTACCACCACCACTACAAACAGCATTTACAAGTCTGTTTGAAAGGGAGCAAACCAAAGTCTTCTGTTTCCTGAACATGTGTTCCTTCAACGTGACTCTAGAGTCGCTTTGGCTTTCGAGATCAGACCTCACACAAGCTTTTTTCCACTTGTTGAACAGAAAGACACTAAATTTATGGACAGGAGTGACAGCAGATCCTCTTTTAGTTTTGATAGTGCAAACTTGAGTTGGCTTCAGCGAAGCATCAGCCTCTTGAGTTACAATCTAAAGCATTTTTGTTTGACACAGAACCTCGGAGAGTTCAGCGTCCAGCTGGGTCGCTGTGAAATCCAGCTGAAGGCGGGGGGGGGGGGGGGGGGGGGGGGTGTTCATGCAATTTAGTCTGTTCAGTACATTTCGCTCTAAAAGAACGACATCAAAGTAAGTAAAATTAGTAGTTAAGAGAAGAATAATTAGTATAAATGACAAAAAATGTTCCTTTTGGTGATCCCTCAAAGAGTTTCTGCTTTTGTGGGAAATTAATGCTTTTGGTGTCTAAAAACAAGGCTTGAAAAAGTATTTTATTTCATATAATGGACTCAAAAAAAATTGTTTTTAGTTTAATTGCACAAACACAAGATAAAAACACCTGGTGAGGATATATTTAGTGGATAAAATCCCTCTGATTTAATTCCTTATTTTGACTCCACAGCCTAATATGGCTGTTATCTCACTTAACTGACTCTGAAATTCTTTATTTTTTTTTTCTGTTGTTTCACTTAGAGATAAAAAGTGCTTTCAAAGATCAAATATAACATGAGTTGGTGCCAGTTTATCAAGAAGTAAATGTTTTTACTGAAAAGCAAAAGCACTTCATTTAATCTTACTCACCAGTCAAAAGATTTTACAGTCTTGACCACATTTACACAGCAGTTTTATTTTTATAATGGAGCACTTCCTGGACTAAATACATGGCTTTATTCCTGTAAGCCAGTAGTACATTGGAGGAACACATGAGATTATTTTGCCCATTGAATCTTAGATTAGAAGAAAACTTCCTTGGACTAATAGACATGTAAAAAAAATTGAATAAAGAAAGAGCAGTAACTAAAGGTTTGTTTCCCTTATAAATGTCAGAGCAACATGGAGCAAGAAATGTCACATAACAAGAAAAAACCTCTTAAGATCTGATAAAACATACTATATGGGTGTTTTTCCCCTCTCTCAGGTAATCTAAACATAACATTGATAAAAGACAACATCAAATGTTTTTCAAACAGTAAACTGGTTCATGAGATTACAGCTGAACAGCTGTTTTAAACTGAAATATTCCTGATTATTCTTCCAAAGAATAGAATAGAATAGAATAGATTTTATTGTAATTGCCAGCAGCAGTTAAGCTGTGGGTGGTTCTAACAGCAGCAGTGCACATTGCAATTGTGAGTAAGAAAAAAACAAAACAAAGAAAAAACAGCACATGGCAGAAGGCATCTGAAAAATACAAGAGAGAGACACAACAATAAAATACAGATGATACAACATAAAAAAACAACTGCATTCAAAGAAGACTTGATCAACATTTCTGCACCTTCTAATTAGCAAGAGATAAATAACATTACTTTTTATTTACCGCATTTTTGCTCCAATTTTCAGAAAAAAATAAAAAGAATTATTATTGGAACTCTCTAATGTTTCCACTTTCATCAAACAGAGTTTTGTAAAATTGCTTTGGCTGCTTTTAAAGACTTCTTACCACAGACTTCTTATGTTTTTTCAGCAGACTTGCAAACATTCCCTTATTTTACATGAGACATGGAAGTGGTTGTAGTTTTTCTTGGACCTTAGGAGTGTTATTCTTTGGGGCAGCACTGATGCAAATGACTTTATCCTGTTTGTAGACTTTGTTGGCACTGTAGCTTTGGAGTGGGAACAGTGCGTGATCGCTCTGCTGCTGAGGAGCCAGAAGGTTTTTCCTCTTGGGGGGGGATGCTGTACTTCAAAATGAGTGATAAAAAAGGAGGTTTGTTTTAGCAGAGACACTCTGGGTCATTTTTTTCCCACAGAGCTCGCCAAGCTCCTGCTGTTCTGAGACACATCATAAAGACCTGTCATTCCTCTAAACACTCAAATCCAAAGAGATGTGATCATGTCAACATATTCCACGTTCTAAAAAATGCCGGATGAAGAGGAGACGGGGTCAGATTCAGGCCTGTGTTGGCCTTTAAGTGCTTGGAAAGAAGTGACCGCTGAATTACAGATGTTTGTTTTGCAGAGCTCAGCTTCCTGATGTTTTCATGGAGTAAACATCACTGTCAGACTGACTCTGGACCCGTGTCTCACACCACACTTTGATGTGGTATTTCCATTAAAGTATATTCCATACTTTACACTGTTTAGTTTTCCCCCCCTTCTTTGGAGAATTGCTCTGATTGGCCTTTATTTTAACATATAATTACAGGTTTTGTTTTGATGCTGAGTTCTTATTCTTCATCACGTCTGACTCGAAGTTTACATCGTTTCTGTGCAGCTTGTTATCTGGAGATGTTTTTGTCCCTCTTTGTAAAAGTTTCTTTGCAGTTTTTTTTTTTTTTGTGTGTGTGTGTAAAGGTTTGGTTAGTGGTTGTCTTGCTCCGTTGTGTCAGGGATGCATCACACCCACACAGGGCCAGAAAATTCCCCCATGCATGCAGGAAGTGAATCCTCTCCAGCTGCACTTGGACACTTTTCTCTTTCTATAATAGATTTCTTTTCTCTTCCCACTCCTTCTCTCTTTTCTCTTTGTCCCGGTACACTCAAGATAACAATTAGTTTGAAATGTGACTCATACATCAGTTCCCACTTTATCGAGTTCTGCTTTATCACTGCCAGATGTTGGTAAAACAGCCAGACTATAGGCAGATAATCCCAGGAGTGGGATTACACACTCGAGCTGCATCCTGAGGCAGAGTGTGGGCCGCGTGCACCCCGCCGAGGTCGACTTTAGCATTCCTCCTCATTAGCGGGTGACACTTTGAGCGTAGCAGGGATGTTTACGGAGAGCGGGAAGGGTCAGTCAGCCACCAGATTCCCAGCATCTATGGGAAGCCTCATGCGGAGTGATAACAGTTTATCCCGCAGTGCGATTACTGTGCCATCACTGACATAAACGCTGGTTGATTCTCTCAGACCTCTGAGATTACAGGGGCAATGCAGGTCCCTGTTTCAGAGACAGAAAAGAAAACAATAAACATCTTGGTTTGAGAAATGCTTCTGAGATTTGTTAAGGCTCTTTGCAGAGTCTCATTGTGCAGTGAGTCACTTCAGTTATACAAACTGTGGGATGGGTTTTTACAGTAAATCTGACAAGACTCCCAAATCATTTTTACTATATAACAAAATATTTTAGTCTTTTTTTAATCAAAAAGGGCTATTTTAGATAGTTATTGGAGGTTTTTTTTTTTTAAAGGCTTCTATTTGGGTTCGAAACTTATACAATTTTTGTTCTGTGCCCAAAGATCCTCTCCAAAGAAAATAGTGTTTTTGGAGTTTTAAACATATTCTTGTAGAATTTTTCATGATGGAGGACATAAATAAAGAAAATTAATTTCAAATTTTCATTTCTGCTTTCTTTATTCAAATTGTTGTGAATGAGGAGCAGACTTTTATCTGTTGGAAAAAGCTAGCAGCGGTGACGTAGAAGCTACTTGTAGACAAATAGATCCATGTATTTCTTTATTTTCCCCGTCTGAGCTGGTATCTGGCTATAATCTTTACGGCTGGATAGTTCCAGTATTGCTCGCCATTTTTGTTGCACCAGTAATGCTAGGTCGGGGTTGTCAGGGGTTGTAAGATAAGGGAAGAGCTTGAAAACAGATGGATGATGGGAAATGGGGTTGGCCTACAACTTCAGGGGTGAATTTCTGAAGAACTCCTGCTGCTCCACAGAAACTATGTCCAAGCAAACAACACAGATTTTTTTTTTATTTTGGATGAAAATGGCATAATCAAAATTAAAATACCACTGGGGAAGCTTTTAGAATAGATCAAAAGATGACTGGAGTTTGACTTTAAAAACATGCACAATTTTAGAGCAAGATTACCCTTTTAAAAGAAATCTATTCATAGTCCCTTAGTCCTCCTTGGTCAACATGAACCCTTATCATATTTCAGTAACAAAATATTTTCCCCCTCATCTATGATATGCTGTTTTTTAACCGTTTGAGGCAGTCTAATCTTAGATACACATCCTGCAGTAGCCCTTACCGCCGCACTTTGGCCTGTTTTGAGAGCAGCCAGTAAAAGCATGATTTGTTGGCTTTCTCGCTGAAAGACGACACATGCTTTGGTGTCACTTCGTCTGATGCTCCAAGTCTTCATCGCTGACTCTGAGGTTACCGGATTCAGCTGTGTGCTGATGTATGTCTTCCTGAGTGGACGGGCCCTTGTCGTTTGCTGCTCAGGCCCCCAGGGATGGAGTAACCCCACCGCTCCTGCCTCCGTCACCAGCAGTTTCCCAAGTGTATCCGTGGTCCTGGGAAAGTTTCAGAGGAAAACTGTGGGAACGTGAACTGTACACAGTCACCAGTGACAAAAAGGGGGGAAAGGAGGTCGTTCTGTTTCTTTTTGTGTGTTTGAAGAAGGGAGGGCTATAAATGTAACATGTGTCTCTACACACTTGGCATTTCAGTGCACGTGTGTGTGTTAACTTTTCCTGCTTACTTTCTTGTTCTCCATCTATCTGTGTCCTCACCTCTTTATTGAAACCAGGAGTCGAAAAAAGGAAATGAGCCAGTCATGTTTTTGGAGCAGCTTGAGAGCTTTGAGCTTTCGTTGTGGGAGCGGAAGTACCAAAGGCTGCTAAGTTAGTGTAACAACATAAACCTTTGGGTTCATTAGAAAACTTCTAAACTCATCTTATCAGTTCTGCAAGCAGATATTTTTAACAGATGAAGAAAGTTTGAAGAGATTTATTGTCGCAGAAAGGGGGAAACAAAACTTCAGAACATGCTTACAAAACGCCTTAAAATAGCGAAATGTCCCAAAATAGAGGTAGTTAAATTGACATGCAATCTCCCCCAAAAAAATTCGAGGTGAAATTTTTCAACACATTTCACAATTTTTCCACTCCTCACTCCCTCTCTTCCTCCTCCACCCTCGCGCTTCCCAAGACATGCTCTTCCGCCCTCTTTCTATTTCCCACCCTCTTGCGTTCAGGCCTGTGATCCATCCTTAACTGTTTCCAGACGTCTGTGCGCTGAAGGCCTTAACCCCATCTAAAACATAACAACAACCCCACCACCACCACTCCCCTTGTTTGCCTTTTTTTTTTTTTGGCTTTTCTGCAGCATAAAGGTTTGAAGTATTGATGAGACAATAGGGATTTTTGCTCAACTTTAACCTCAAATGATGCCAAACTTTGTTATGGCTTTGACGTCAGAGAAAAAGATATCCTAAAGGTATTAAAAAGAAACAATTCAGAGTTGCAAAAACACTCTTGCTGGCAGAGGATTAGGTGAATGACCCGATTTTCACTTTTGTTTACCGCGAAACCAATTAATGGCTCAGCAAGCCTCTAGAATAGCTTGGACGCAGCATTGTTAGCAGTGAGCGCCCTGCAAAGCTGCACACAGTGACCCGTTTGTTAGTGGGCAGAGTGTTGGCAAACCAGAAACAAAAAGAGACAGACATTGTTGCTCTGTGCTGGTGCAGTGAAGCGTCAAACACCTTCACAGTGAACTGCACCTCTGATTCTGTCTGCCAGCCAAGAGCCATGAAAAAGAACAGCTTCAGTTCTGGTTTTATGATGGTGTTTCCATCAGCAGAGAGTCATTTCAACATTTCAAATATGTTGCTTTGGCTTTTACATACAAGCAATACAAAATCTGACAGCATTTTTTTAAATAATACAATATTAATTATTGTAAAGCAGCTGGTTGGGTCCCAGTGACCCTAGATGGGATTCAGAAAATGGATGGATGGAATTTATGTTTAAGATTTTGCAATTGGTGTTTGTTGGGTAAATTAAAAAGGAATCACTGGGTTTTACTCTTTTTTGCAGAACACATGGGTTCAGAGGCGTTCACGATGAGGAGGCTGACCACACACCAGCTGACAGTTATATTTACAGGTGAGAAAAACATTGACATCGATTTTTTTTGTGTGGCGTTTGTGAGGCAATCCTTAATTCATGCGTATATTCACATGTCACAAAACAGGCAGGTGGCTGAGCTGATAAACCTGCTACTAATTGCAGCTCAGCTATAAGTTCACAAAGCTAATCAGGGTCAGATATGGATATAACGCTCAGCAAAGAAGGCAGAGCAGCACAAACAATACTTCGCACTAAATGAGGCTCAGTACAGTGCTTAAGAAGACTGTGAGTGATTTGCAAATGAAAAAAATCTGGTGGGAGGCATCCAGAAATTGGGCACTGGTGTTGCTGGGAGATAAAGTACATTAGAACCCTGGAGACGGTTCCCGCCGGTGACCAGAGGGGGAGACAGAGCTCTGACCTCTGACATGTATAATTTATTTGTACTATAATCTGGACATTACAATTGCTTACAATTTATGCTTTCATTAAATGCGCAAAACTTCAACTAAAAAATTTGTAGAACTGAAAAGTTGACTTAAAAATGTATTTAGAGAAGAAGAAATAATTTCAACTCTTACAAATTAAGATCATCTTTTTTTGTTAACTTGAAGATTGGGCACTTCTTTGAAGTACGGACCAACTTCAAACTGACCTCTGTCATTCTGAACACATCTATCAGCAACACTGCATCCTTATCCTCCCACTCATCTGCTGCAGACAGCTCGTGCTCTAAGATGGAAGAAGATTCGACTCACATTGTTGATTTAACCTCTGACCTCCTGCTGTCATCTCTTTGACCTCTTCATCTTTTCTTGTGCACACTGCAGCCTGGCTGTATTTAGGCTCTGGAGCGCGCTGTCTGGAGGTCACACCTGATGAAAAAGAGATCGTCCTGGCTAAAGGCTCTGAGCTAACACTCACATGCTCCGGCTTAAGGGAGACAACCTGGGAGTTTAAGAAGGCCGACGTACCCTATTTTCAAATTGCGAAAGATCAAAAAAGTCATAAAAGCTATCAGACTGTAAAAAGTGGCGTGTACTCCAGTGTTCTGACCCTGCTAAAAGTGAGCTGGCAGCACACTGGGGTGTATCAGTGCATTAATCTGCACACTAAGGAAACCAAGGAGGTGGCTGTGTTTGTTGCAGGTGGGGCTTGGCTTGTTTAACTTTGAATGCACTGATTTTGAGTCACTGTTATCATGTTGTATGACATTTAATAAACCTGCTTGTGTTTATGCTTCAGACCCTGAAGTGTGGTTTGTGAGGAATGAACACGGCATGGTACACAAAAATGAGGAAACCATCATCCCATGCATGGTCACCAACCCCAACATCAGCGTCACGCTGCATGAGAAAAGCTCTCACACGCCCATCAACGGGCTGTATGTTCCCACTGAGGGGTTCAAAGCACCCCTGGAGGAAAGGACATATTTCTGTCGTGGCAAGCTGAACGGCAAGGTGAAAGACTCTCAAGACTTCAATGTCTTCAGCATTTTTTGTAAGTGTACAGGTCACCTGAGCTCCTAGACACATAGTTCACTATTTCTAAGGCTTATCATAGCTGAATAACTGAATGCATTTTCCTCAGTCCAAGAGACCTTTGAAACCTATGTCAACGCTTCAAAGACGGTCCTGAAGCAGGGAGAGCCTCTGACTGTAAACTGCACCGTTCATGGGGTTGAGCTGGTGAATTTTTCCTGGGATACTCCCAGCGGTGAGGTGAGTAGGAGGGGTGCAGAACAAGCATGTTTTGTTCGGCTTCTCCCCTGGTGATCCTTCATGGCTGAGCCCAAATTAGATCAAGATGTAGAGACACACCCCAGATTCAATTGTCTTGTGAATCTGAGCTCACAGCTCAGTTCCAGTCTGACTTTTTAAGACATTTTTAGCGCCATCCACATCTGTTTGTTATTGTGTTCATTAGGGAGGTACAAGTGTCTTCTAAATTTTGCAGATTGATGCTGCTTTTGTCATGCTTCAGGCTAGGTGATAACTAGGAGTTACCTGCCTTCAGTTAGATTTGTGGGGTACTCCTAAATGCAGATATAACTTCATAAAGATTTGCCATCTGATAAGGCCAATTCTCTGTGCAAACATGGATTTTTTTTCTCTTTTAGCTCGAGGGAGTTGATCCCCAGACTGAATCCCTGCCGTCCCTAACCATGCGCTCCTACCTGATGTTCCCTGGCACCACGGTGGCGCACAGCGGAACCTATGTATGCCACGCTCGCGAACTCGTTCAAGACCAGGAGGCCAGCGCCAGCATCGACATCACAGTGTTTGGTTAGGACACACACACTACTAAAACAAACCAATGATGTGCACATTATTATGGTGGCTGAGAGGAGACAGTTTATTATATCAGCCATAGCAGGTTGATGTGGGAGAACAGCTATTTAAAGGAAATTAATGTCAGGTTCTTTATTTTCGTAGAAAGTGTGGGATAAACCTTCGACACGGTGATACTTTGAAAAATAGAGCTTCAACTCAGCAGCTTTATATTCAGCCCCCCCAAAGTGAAAGAGTGTTTGTGTAAAAGAGATTCAACTTCAAACACAATCGCACAGCAAGTCAGCGATTTTAAAAACAGCCAGTTTGGAGCCAATAAAAGCAGAATTGCTTGTGCTTGAGCTTTTCGCTTCCATGGTCTGGCTCTTGACCCTCACTGGGACCATGAATGCTTACTCTGTCTGCAGTTAGGTGTGTCATGTTTAGGAAACCTTTAACCCAACCTGGCAGGTTCAATATCAACAGCAGGATAGGATTGTTTTTAGTGGGGAAGCTGTCTGGGCAAAAAGTGCCACAAAAATAGTTTCTCAAAATATACAAATTGTCCAGGATGAAACTCAGAGTGAAATATAACATAGTTTTGTTACTTGACTTGCAAGTTATGATTTGACAAATGAAAGCAAATAAAAATTTGTGGAAAATTGATATGCAAAGGTCCCCTAAATTTGCCAAGCTGTTGTATTATTTCAAATATGTTATAGTTTCTCTGTCTGTTTATGAAGTTTCAAAAATATACACCTTCAGAAACATTAGAACAAACTTAAATATTTGTTTGGTTAAAACAACTGAGCCTAATTTTTTTCTACTTCTTTTAATATGCATAATTCTGTCAGACAGGAGAATTTAAATGAATATATTTTTGTTATTTGAAGTCAGGTGCAGCTAAAAAATATATATTCTTTAACGATACAATAAAGTGCTTTGAATTGTTTTCTAAATTGAAATAAATCTTTAACATTATTGCAGCATATTCCTAACAACTTTACAATATTAATTGCTGTGGTATTAAAATAAAAAAATGTTTGCATTTCCTTTGTAAAAGTTAAGTAACAAGGGCTGCACGGTGGCGCAGTGGTTAGCGCTCTTGCCTCACAGCAAGAAGGCCCCTGGTCCAAGTCATGGGACATGAAAAACACAACATCAATGTGTGGAGTTTGCATGTTCTCCCCGTGTATGCATGGGTTTTCTCCGGGATCTCCAGCTTCCTCCCACCATCCAAAAACATGCTTCATAGGTTAATTGGTAACTCTAAATTGTCCATAGGTGTCAGAGTGTGAATGGGTGTGTGATTGAGGACATTCTACCCTGCGACAGACTGGCGAACTGTCCAGGGCATCTTCTGGCTGGGATAGGCTCCGGCACCCCCGTGACCCCGAAAGGGACAAAGCGGAATAGAAAATGAATGGAAAAAAAAAATTTAAGAAACAAAAACTTTTGCATTTTCAAAAAATACAAAATAGACTAAATCATGGTTTGTAGGAAGATCATGATACTAAAGTACCGGTAATTAATTTTCAAAATTTTACATTTAGCATATAAGTTAATTCATTTTTTTAAGAATTTGAACTGATTTTAAATGTACTCCAAATGGTCCAAGAACGACTCAAAGTTTATTTATTAATCTGAGATAAATCACTCATTCGGATCAGCGGACACTGTAGAGCATCCTCCAAAAGAAGTGAGGTAGAAGTGATGTAGGAAGTGAGGTAGATCTTCCTCATTAAATTGCACCAAAGCTTCACAAATGGATTCATTGTCTCCTAAGAAGCCAAATAAAGTCTCATGCATAGTCTTATTGTAAGTTTTAACGTGTGATTGCACTAAATATGCTGTGTTGCTGATGAGATTTTTTTTCTCTTACCAGAAAAAGGTTTTGTGGATGTGAAGCCAGCTCAGTCAAAAAACATTTCCACCAAAGTACAGGAGAACGTCGAACTGCGAGTGGAAATCAGCGCCTACCCGCCTCCCCAGATTCTGTGGACCAAAGATGGCACCACCATCAAAGGAGACAAAAGCGTCACTATTAGACAAGTGAATGATATCAGGTAGATCGTCCAGCTTGAATGATCAGCTGTTTAAAAAATTCACCACAAATCCACAGAGCAACACTTTGAACTTGTTCTGTTTAAGCAATTAGCAGAGGACCTGTGAGTCTTTTAGTCGGCAGATGCGTGCAGCTTATGTCAGTCAGCACCACGAGAGGCCTCCACAGAGAGAAACACAATACCCTTCACAGGGCCGGACTCCATCTTTCAACGCACATGAACCATAAACACAAAACGCCTGTCACAACTCTCAAAGGGCTTCTAGACAAATGCAAAACAAGAAAATACTTTTTAAAATGCAGGTTAAAAACTAATGATCTAACTGAAACATCAAACGCAGGCCTCATTAGACAGATTCAAAACAGCAAGTAAATGACCCACCATTATAGTGAACCTTAATGGATTTTGTTAGAGTAACAGATCTGACATTCTTTTCTATTATTAACCACATATTTACACCATCAAAACTTCATCTGACTTTTTTAAAGTTAAAAAGACAAGAATTTCAACACAAGATTAAGAAAAAGAGAATTCATTTCATTGATATGTTTGTTACATGCTCACTTACATGGAATCAGAAGGAGGTAAAAATAAGTAAGATTCTGTTTCATTCTCTTGTGCATCAGGTACGTCACCATCCTCACGCTGGTGAGGGTGAGGATGGAGCAGAAAGGACTCTACACTGTCCTCATTAGAAATGGGGATGACTCAAAGGAAGTGGCCTTTGACCTGGAAGTACATGGTAGGTAGACTTGTCCAAAAAGCATCTGCCTTGTTTATTTTCTTTAGTAATTTTTTTAACTGTGAATTATTAGATTAAAACATAAAAACTAAAGTCCAGTTGTAACTATTTTTTCTGATTTGGGCTGATTCAAACATGTTAGGACAGTATCAAGCACAGATAACTCTAGGTAGTTGCTTATCCCTTTTTTTAATATATTCTAATTTGGCCCCTTTAGGTCGCTATTGATAATTGTCACTTTACAAATGAACGGATTTAAAGTGAGCTAAAAATAATTTGTATAAATGTATTTCCTTGGCCTAGTTTACTTCACTATCCTTTATTGACAACTGCGATGCTTTTCTAACTCTACTTTTCTTGGCGTGTCTTAGTTCCCTCTCAGATTAAAGACCTGTCTGACCACCATCTGCCAGCGAACAGACACTTGGTGACCTGCACCGCAGAGGGGGTCCCAACTCCAACCATACAGTGGTACAGCTGTGACAGCATGCTGAAGTGAGTGCCACCCCTCCTTCCTGAGCTGCTGCAGTGTCAACACTAGAGGGCTGACTAAACACACACATTAATTCAACATTTAGAGCATCCGCTTTGGCTTTGCTGTCCTCTGCTGCAGATGTTGTGATTTGAGTGCTGATTCAACGTTCTGCTGCAGGTGTAGTAACCAAACATCAGCATGGCAGCCGCTGGTCCCACATTCAGAGGAGCTGAGCATCCAGACCAATGTGAGCTACAGCCAGGCACGAAAACTGAGTCGAGTGCGTAGCCAAGTGACCTTCCTCAAGCCTCAGCAGGTCACAGTTCGCTGTGAGACCACCAACCAAGCCGGACTCACCGACCGGAGAGACATCAAACTGGTGTCCAGCAGTAGGTGTTATGACAACCACTCAGAATGATGGATTTTTCATTACAGTGAGACCTCAACACAATTTTGAGAGTCTGTTATTGTTAAAATGTCCATAAAATGTTATTCTGCAGTTGTCTGTACAAAAAAGCTAAATAATTAATTGCGTCATTTGATGTTAAATAGAAGACATTCTAATATTAAGTTATTGTTTGCAGAATGTGGTACAAACTACTGTGTACTATCACAAACATTTATTCACTACTATTTTTTTAACTCAGTAAAGTAGTATTAAAACAATTGTTTATCCTCATGTCTGCAGAGTTTGAATCATATTGGTTTATTGTTTTCTTCTAAAATGCCAAATCCATGTGCTTTTGCAGCACTCTTCTCCCAGGTGACTGTATTGGCTGCTGTTTTGGCATTGGTGGTCATCATTATTATGTCCATCATCATCCTCATTGCTGTATGGAGGAAGGTAAAAAAAACACCTTTATGGAAATAAAAGTGAATTAAAAGACAATCCTAGAAAAAAACATTGGACTTTATGATATTCTTTTCCCTGATGTTCCTCAGAAACCTCGCTATGAGATCAGATGGAAAGTCATTGAGTCTGTGAGTCAGGATGGCCACGAGTACATCTATGTGGATCCCATCCATTTGCCCTATGACCTGGCCTGGGAAATGCGCAGAGACAACCTGGTTCTGGGTAAGTCAGAATGAGACAGAGGTGTGGATATTGGGAGAAAATTGGATTTATGACAAAGTGTAGGTTTCTTTAGTCTTTGTCAAAACCAAAACTAGTTAAATTATTTTTTATGCAATCTGAGTGCAGTTATTCAGTATAAACAAAGAAAAGTCAATTCAAGGGGTCTTCTACATCAGAAGCAGCTCTACTCTTGTTGTTGTGCAAAATACAGGTTCAGGTCAACCTGAATCTACATGAAAAAGAATGAACAGACAGTAAGTCTTTAAAGCCCCACCCTGTTTTAAAATCTGTTTTAGATGTTTTTAACATGTTCATGTGGCATTTTTCTCATGATGGCGGTCACAAATAAGGAAAATTAAGCTTAAAATTACATTTCTGAGGCATTTCTGTAGTGAAATCATGAAGCCGGAGCAGACACAAATACGCAGTTGGTAAAAGAGCTTATTTGTGATGTAGAAAATACACTTGGCAGGCCACAAGCTCCCTCCTCCACAATGGGGAGGGGAAGGGGGGTGGGGGTTTCTTTTGAACTGTTGTGCTCTGCAGAAAATGTGTGCTAGAAAATGACACAGATTGGGAACGCTTTTACAATGGATCAAGATATAATAAGGATGGGTCTTTAATGGCAAACCACAGAATATTCACTTTCAAAATAAAATTCCATGTTCACTTCAAGCTAACTTCAAAAGTTAGCTGTAAGGTCAGTGCATCATCAGACTACGCTTCTCAAAAGATGAACTACAAGTGGAGCAAAAAAACTGGTTATTCTGCAGCTGTGTGGCCAGGCCTTTGCTTGTTGTTCCTCAGATGTGAACAAACAGAATCAGTCACAATAAAAGGGTTGTTTTCTGGGTCATTTTGGTCCCATTGGTGACAAACAAAAACCCCCAAAAGTTTGAAGTTGTCTCACTGTTTTCATCTCTAACCAGATGACATTTAATCCATGTCCTCATTAATAATGTCTGCCTTTATCGTTGGCTGGAAATAAGCTTCAAGCCTCACTTTGCTTTGGTCAACGGTAGAAGTTACACAGATAAGCAAAAGAAGCAGCTTTCTTGTTTTGCCACTAATGTGCTCTTCGCTCTGGCTCCACCTCTCTAAGCGTTTCTTTGTCTCCCAGGTCGCACTCTTGGATCAGGAGCGTTTGGCAGGGTGGTCGAGGCCACCGCATACGGTCTCACACACTCCCAGTCCAGCACAAAGGTGGCAGTGAAAATGCTGAAATGTAAGCATAAAAACGGCAGACAAGTCCATCTGCGTGATTTACGTGAACAACCGGAGACCCCTGCATGGCTGTCAAAAAATCCTGACAGCGGGGCCGTATCCCTGCAACCTCAGACAGAGCTGCGGCCCACTGAGCTTTAGTTTGACTGCCAGGCCAATTCAAGCTGCAGACCACAGATCATTGAGCAATTTGGCAATAACAGTGTGTCCTGCTCTCACTTCTACTGTTCTTATTTCATATACTATACCCTTCTTTGTGCAGCCACTGCCAGAAGGAGTGAGACTCAGGCTCTCATGTCAGAACTGAAGATCATGAGCCACCTTGGTCCTCATCTCAACATTGTCAACTTGCTCGGAGCTTGTACCAAACATGGTAAGAATCATAGCAAGCCCTATTTGGCAATGAAATCACAGCCATTTAGAGATTTCTAGAAGAGTTTCATCATAGAGATGTGTGTTTCTGAGTTAGTTCTTTAAGATAAGACGTGTATTGATTCCTATCATTTTATCTGTACAGAGGCTACACTGGTGATGATTCTATTCATAATAAGGAGCTTGAATCTTGTTTGCTAGAGCTGGATAACATCATAACCAACAGTTATGGGTTCTTGAGGGAGATAAAATTAATGAAATAATAATGTTTTAGAAACAGAAACTAAAAACTGTCATGCTGAGGTTGTACACGCTGTGCTTTTCGCATTTATCAGCTGCATTACTTTCCTCGGGCTCCATTTTATTTTTCAGTAAATAGACGCCCCTCCCCATTTTTTCTGTTCATGTCTAAGTTTGGGTTCCTGATTCTTTGAAAAGTTTGGACAGCCTCCCCTTTGTCCAAATACTTTAACATAGTATTGCCTCATTCTTTTACTGTAAAATTTTTAAGTTTTAAAACTTTAGGCGGCAGAAAATAATTTAAAATGTCTATACTTCTATAATACATTTTAATTCAATAAGACCTCTTGTATCTCAAAAAACAAAAATGGTGACAATATTGATTTTGTGCAGAATAAGTGTTTATTTTGTAACATACAGTACAATTGCTTTCTAATAGGGATTCATCCAAAATACTGTTTGATCATGACAAATGTATTCACCAAGCAACAAAATATTCACCAAAATAAAAGTCTAATTTGACCTCAGTTCAGTTTTCTGTTTGCTCCAAGTGCTACATGGTCCATCAAGGGGCTGAAGATTTGTGGGAAAAAGAAAAGCTAATTATACTGTATGAACACAAAAATATTTATACTCCTGGCAAAAGATGACTTATTTTTACCGTTACTTAACAATTAATGGTTGCTGTTTTTTTTACCCATTTTAAGTGGAAATGACAAAAAGTTATAATACAATTAACTCCAGGCAAGAATCTCAGCTTTATTTATATTTGAACAAAAAGTGACATGCCCAGAATTTTCCACGCAGTTCCTGTTATGTCCTCATTATAAATAGCATTGCTAATAGGCAATTTTCTGCTCTTTTTCATAAATCTGTGTATGTTCTTTGTCACCACATTCAGGCCCTCTCTATCTGGTGACCGAGTACTGTCGCTATGGTGATTTGGTGGATTACCTGCACAGGAACAAACACACCTACCTGCAGTACTACGCCGAGAAGAACCAATACGACGGCTGCCTCATTTCTAGAGGAAGCACCCCTCTCAGTCAGAGAAAAGGGTAAGAGGAGCAGAAAAACAAGGCTTTTGGAGCTTCACGTATGAGATGTTTTACAAAACAGACTTTTTTTCTTGGAATTCTGTCTCATTCCAAGAAATTGCTGCAGATGGATTTATGAAGCAGACAAATGGAGCCTGTTACAGATGTACATATGTTTCACATGAGGAGGCACTACAATGCATATTTAGATATAGGTCAGTTAAGACTTTTTTTTCCTTGCTTTTCTCTCGTCTTCAGCTATGTGTCCTTCGGCAGTGAGAGCGATGGAGGCTACATGGACATGAGAAAAGATGAGCCCTCGATCTACGTGCCCATGCAGGAGCAGATAGACACCATCAAATATGCTGACATCCAGCCTTCTCCATACGAGTCCCCCTACCAGCAGGACCTCTACCAGGATCAAGGTTTGGCCCGACTCCTGTTAGATTTATGTCTGCTAAGTTAAGACAACTGTTGAGTGTTGGTAAGAATCGATTTTCCATTTATGTAGAAGTCAATGAGGATGACAAACAAAGCATGACACACACAGGAAACAAAGAAAATCAGGGAGATATGTGTGAAAAATATGATGTGAGGCCACGTACTGCTGCTTTCAGAACTAGAAGTTCTAAACTCAGCTGTATTTATGGATTAAAGACGGAAATGTCTGTTTTGTAATGCTTTTTTTTAGCAGAAAAATACAGAATTTTCCTAGAATGTCGCAAGTTTTTTTTTGACAAAAAACGTATTCCTTCCTCACCTGTGTGTCTTTTCCCCTCATTATCTCCAGGAAGCACCAGTCTGGACTTAGTGATCAGTGATTCTGCCAGCCTCACCTATGAAGACCTTCTAGGTTTCAGCTATCAGGTGGCAAAGGGGATGGAGTTTCTCGCCTCCAAAAATGTAAGATATCAAACAATCATCTTTCCGCTTCCGCCACCAACGTATCCTTTTCTTTTATCTAAAACCATTATTTAGAAAATTTTAGTTTCAAACATGACTTGTATTTATTTGAGGAAAAAGCAAGAATAACTCAATTGACTTTGTTTCCAATGCAGTGCGTCCATCGTGACCTGGCTGCCAGGAACGTGTTGATCTGTGAAGGCAAGCTGGTGAAGATTTGCGACTTTGGCCTGGCCAGAGACATAATGCATGATTCCAATTACATCTCCAAAGGAAGCGTAAGTGAGGACCGATTGGTCGTAATGTAATGTGTGCCACTCTGCCAAAATGAAATGGTTCTGCAGCAAAACAGCATTTTAACAAATAGGATCTAAATGGTTATTATACAACAGTCACAAAGAAGCAAAGTGGAATCTTTTAACCCTCCTGACTGTGAGAAAATGAGGTTCCTTATCATCTCAGCTGCAGTGTATTTCTCTTTCTTTTAGACCTTCCTGCCCCTGAAGTGGATGGCACCAGAAAGCATTTTTCATAATTTGTACACCACCCTGAGTGATGTGTGGTCATACGGCATACTCCTTTGGGAGATTTTTACTCTGGGTGAGTCTGACCACACGTTCATAAAGCGCACACAATTTATACCCTCAAACAAAGTTTTCATGCATGCAGGGGATTTACACACAGCTTTTAAATAAACTTCCCATTTGATCCATTTTTAAGTGTTGAACTCAAATAATAACAAAAAAACACAGTGCGGCAAATGTTCAAGTCCATGTCTGACCAAGAAAACGTACCAGTTAGTTTAAAGGCCCAAAATCCTGTTAGCCACAGTCAAGCTTTTACATTTCTCTTGCTTAAGGAAATGTAGTTTTTTTTTTCTTTTAATCCACAATAGATCTAAGGAAGCTACCATGAAACAAAGGAGACAGTTTAGTGCATTTCCACCATTAACTCCAGTCATAAAAAAACAAACTTACAATCCAGCCTCTGTAATTGACAAAGAGTCTCTGTTTGCTTGTTGGAAGTCAGCTTTCATTTTAATTTTTATCTTTTTTTTTCCTATAGATTTACATGTGTAGAAAATGGCTTGTTGCATGTGTCCAAATTTTCACCTTTCATAACTAAATATTTTAGATTTTGATTTAGATTGATTATGTTAGACAGAAGTCAGACTTTGTGGCTTCAAAAAGGGCTTCCTGAGTTCTGGCATGGCTTTAAAACCGTTCTTGTTCTTACTTAGGAGGAACCCCCTACCCAGATTTGCCCATGAACGAACTGTTCTACAACGCGTTGAAACGAGGATACCGCATGGCCAAACCTCCCCATGCTTCAGATGAAGTGTGAGTTTTTGTCAGTTGTTAAACTTACAACTTTTTATGCCTACAAATTAAAAAAACAAACTTATGTTTGTGTCGCAGGTATGAAATCATGAAGAAGTGCTGGGATGAAAAGTTTGAGAAGAGGCCTGAGTTCTCCTTGTTGGTTCACAACATGGGAAACATGCTGACAGACAGCTATAAAAAGGTATTGAATCCTAATCTACTTAACATCTACGTAGTTATTGCTCTAATATTCCCTTCTGAATATCTAACTCTGTTGCTTTACTTTGCTTGTCGTTTAAACATAAAAAAAGTGCTCAGTTAAAGACCCACTAATGGCCTTTTTCTGATAACTTCAAATTGTTGTGAATCAGTGTGTTGTGAATGAAAAGCAGACGCAAAATGCCACTGAAAAGCTTGTAAGAGCGGCATACAAGTAACTTTGGCAAGACTTAAGCTCCCTGCTCTGTTCCATTCTGATGCATCCACTCATAGACAACTAGATCCATGTACATCTTTGTTTTCAGCTGGAATATGGCTTCAAATGTACAGCGACATAGCTCTGATTGTGCTCGCCATTTTTTTCCGTTGGTAATGTTAGATTGGGGTTGTGAGGGGCTGTAAGCTAATGGTAGAGAGTATAAACAGATAGATGATGGGTAGAAGGTAGGCCTTTTCCATGCCAAAATTTAGAATCTTTTTTTAAAGCAGTGAGGAGAACAGTAAAACTGGTTTTGTCAGCTTTTTTTAACAGTCTGGAGAGTTCCTGATGTACCTGGAGATGTTATAGAAATACAACAAATAAAGTTTTTGTGTCAAACGCACATCTGCTGCAAATGCCTTCCAGAGCTGATATCCCCAAAATGAATGCATGACTGCATTTGAGGTTCTTAATTACTGTTGCGACCCATTTGGCAAAGCTGGAACGAAGACATTTGAGGAGCTGCTTTTATGAGATCAGTGCCTAAAGCTCCTTCCATGTTCACTGCTTTCATCAGGCTGATGGAAACTCAATATGATGCAGTCATTTTAAAATCTCAGCATCTTCAACTTAGCCATTTTGAGATCCTATCAGATCTAAAAATATACAGAATTGTTCTTGTTTTGAACCAATAATATACTTTTTTAGAATTTAATAATCCACTTCTGCAATCCAATTCTGGGACAGCCTCTTGTTCGTTGTCCCACTCATTTATTTAAAATACAATATCCAAACTATAAGTAGACTATTGCTTAACTATACATAGTAGTAGACTGCTATAAGTCAAAGTAGAGTAAACTTTAGAAGGACTCAGCATCTTTTGCCACATTATTCTGCTTAACAAGCATTTCTTCCAAAAACAGAGATACAGCCAAGTGAATGAGAACTTCCTGAAGAGTGACCACCCGGCAGTGGCCCGCACCAAACCTCGCCGGACCTCGCCCTTTCCCGTCGCCAACCCCACATTTGGCTCCCTGTCTCCTGTTGCCTTCTCCTCCTCTCCCGGTCCCACAGCCAACAACCAGAGCCAGAGGCTTGGAGAGCGCAGGCACGAAGCAGACGGGCAGGAAGTCGTAACTTCATATAATGAGTACATAATTCCCATCCCGGACCCCAAACCAGAGGAAGCTTTCAGCAGCATGCCGTCAGAAAGCCCTGAAAGGTACCGGACCGCTGCAAACACTCTGCAGATGTGTGTCAAAAACATGGGGCTGCAGGGGCGATGAAAATGTGTTTGCTTTTGTCTGCCACACACCCACTCATCCAGATGTTGAACTGACACAGTAGTTTATTATAAAAGCTTCATAGAGATGTATTTTTATAACTTAAATAAACACAGGACCAGGCTGGGACTTAAATCTACAAAAACTGCTTTTTTTTTTGTAAACAAAGTAGACCAAACTTTATTTTTGTGTTTGTTTTGTTCGCTAAGCCTTTCTAACCCGAAACCTTGCTTCCTTGTAAGAGATCGGGTGGGATTTGAAGCCAAAACTCATGTTTTGAGCTCAAGTGGTTCATATTCTGATAAATGGTCACTGTTATGCCTCAGAACTGAACTTTAGTAAATCATTACAATAAGACCTCCCACATTGATCATAATAATTCTAAATTTGCATCATGAATTATACACAAAAGTCATTGAGAAAACATGTTTACGTGACAGAATTTCCTTTAAAAATGGTTAAAGTTAAAAGAAGAGCTAAAATAAATGAATGGGACACTGACAAAGAGGACAGGCATGTCCAAGAGCCGGAATCTTAATAATTAGTTTACTTGTGACCAGATTGTTTGCAACAGTGCTGGTCAGCTGCTCTGATTGCTTTCAGATGTTAAGTAAGGCCTGCTCTGCCTGCTAAGAAAAGACAGTTTTTGTGTTGGTAAATTAAAAAAAAAAAAAAAGAAAACGCATCAAAGCAATGTTGCAGTCAATCTATGTGCTTCATCCCATCCTAATCTGTCTTTTTGCCATTAGCTCTCTGGCTGCAGAGGAAGAGGAGACTGACTCCATGTCGCAGGACACAGCTGAGACTCTTCCAGAGGATGAGCGGCTGGAGGACACCAGTGAAAGGGATGCTTTGCTGGGCTCCTCGCCGACCCCCGAGGTGGAAGACAGCTTCCTGTAGCCGTGCGTTCAAACCCAGAGACAACACAGCGCCTTTATTTTTCCCTTTTTTTTCACGGGAGAAAAAAAACTCAAATGTAGCAGAACTGAGAGGAAGAAGGAAACGTCTGTAGATCTGTGTAGCACTAAAAGAGGCATCTCTTCAAGTTAGGTACAGGTACTGAGTATGGTGGCACCTTGCTGACAGTTTAGGAAGCTGAATACTACATAACATGGTACTCTCGCCTACCTATAATGTTAGCCTAAACAGAATAGAGATTTTTCAGTGTATTTTTAATTTTTAAACTTTTGCCACATTATTAAAAAAAGAAAAAGCTTGTTCTTTTTATGTTTTAAGATGAAATTTAGCTTCAATATGATGCAAATAACTTTTTGGGTGAGCAATTTTTTTTTTTTACCGGAACAGAACAAAACATTCCACAAAAAACACTTTTGTTTCTACATTTAATTACCACAAATTGCATTTTTAAATCACTGTTAAGGGTCAGTTTTTGGATTTTCTCTCCTGGGTACTATCAGCAGATTTACTCTCTGTGCCGAATGTTTGTAAAAAAAAAAAAAAAAATCATGCGTAGGACTTGAAGTACAGATTTATTTCCCTGTGCACTGTTTTAAAGTGAGATGTACTTTTTATGTAGCTCCACAAACTACAGTGTTTCCATATGTGAACTTTGTATAGCATCTTGCATTGGGGTTGTCTTTTGTGTAGAAATAATTCCTAGTTGTGTGCCAGTTGCACTTTATATAGAAGAAAAAAATGGACACACGGTATGTTAAAGATATAGAAGTCCCACTCTGAAATATAGAGCCACTAGAGCATGACTATGACTGTTACCATGTCCAGAATATCCTTTGTGAGGAAAGGTGACTCTCAATCAATGCAGCATATCACTGCCTTAGCACAAGATGGCACACATGAGTGCCTTTGTATTGACTTTTGACTTGCAGCTACATAAAGTATGAAGGGCTACCAGACAGCTGTGCACGTTATGCTCTTTTGCCTTGGGTAACATATACATTAGTGCTTTCATCACCTGAAACTACACCTCTTCATTTCTGCTGAACTTTCAAAATGCACCTGCACGATGTACACGATCATGTTGTCACAAGCTACGGTACCAAAGCTCTTTTTAACGTTTACAAATGTATTTTTGTATTTGTCGTTTTATAAATGTGTCAATAAATGCGTACTATCAACAATTCCTTGTGGAAAATTGAATTCTTCATGACTCCTAAATTAACTTTTTATGCAGCAACACCATGTCTCCCTGCTCTAAAAACTCATGAAGCTAAATGTTTCTTGATGATATTCACTCTCTAACACAGTTAAGGTCTTGTCCACCACAAATTCTGTCTGAATCCAATTAGAATCTTTCTTTTTTTAAGTTTGGTTATCCAGTGTACAAGGATCTGTTTGTCTTTATTTATTTTGAACATGTAAAATATAGGACCAAAATTCCTTAAACTTACTAAATACTGACATAAATTTTAAATGGTTTTTAAGAACTCCCTAACTCTATTATATCTGCTCAGCATTGGTCAACAAAGACCTGCTTACAGTCAGATTGTTCTCACCTTGTCCTGGCAGCCATGTCACTATCCAAAATTGACACTAGTTTATTTATTTGCTGAGCGTGATTTGCTAGCCCCGCCTCCCCATTACAAGCAGTCCCCTCCTTCCTCCTCTCTCCACCACTTGCTCCCTGATGTTTGCAGTGTGACTTCTGCATTCAGGAGACTGAAAACAAGCAGGAGGAAGAATAGGAACAGAGACGTTGAAGAAGGCCTCCGCTCTGGATGCTGGGAGCTTTCAAACTGCATCTCGCTGTCCAGCTATAAGCATCTGTTGGTGAGAATAGTTCAACTGATTTAGTTTTTGTTGTGCCAAATGAGAACTTGGTGTTTTCTGTGAGAAAACATGACAATGCTGGTCTAAATGGTAAAAAAAAAAAAAGAAAGGAATCAGGCATAAAAGTTTCAGCCCTGTTTGACTTTGAATCTGCAGAACTGAAGCTGATCCAGGATGCGGCCCTACCTCACGCTGTTGTTGTTGATGGTGGCGCCTGCTGCTTCAGGTAAGCAAGATTTCCCCTGCTTTTCTTCCATCCTTTCCTTTTTTAGCGCAATTATTCTAAATCCAATTGTGCCTTCACAGTCTCAAATCAATGAAGGAAGCTTACCAGAGTGACAAAATCAGTACGACTAGCAGGACTAAAAAAAAAACCTGTAAAACTTTGATTCTATTGCTGTTGTGGATGATTTCCTTCCCACCACACCAAACCAATTGGTTATATAACACTCCACTGATGTTTTATAGGCGGCTTCTTGAGTGGTTCACTTTACAGCCGTGATGAAGACGTCCAATAACTGACATCATCATGATTTGCTTGGCGGGTCATTCCTGAGATGTGTTTTTTCTTTTTCCCTGTCTAATTTCATCAATTATGAACCTGTCTGCTGATCAGCAAACATACTGGTTTATCTTATTTCCATTAGAGCATATCCGGTGCTGATGGTCCAAAAACAGAGTAAATACACTGTTTGCAGCCTATGGGTTGAGTTTGACTGTAAAAAATAATTTACAAATATGACACAAAATTGTATGGGTAATTCTAAACAAAATACCTTGATGTAAACAAAAACATACCTATATGGTATATTGCCAAATCCAGCCACCCATTCATTTTTGTAACCAGCTTTATCCCATTCGGAGTTACTGGGTTGCCGCAGCCTGTCCCAGCTACTGTTGGGCAAAGGCTGGGTACACTCTGGACAGGATACTGCAAAAAAGTATCTATAAAAATGTTTATATATATATAGAGAGAGAGAGAAAGAGAGAGAGAGAGAGATTTGCATTATAACTTGTGCAAGATCTTTAGTTTGTGTTAATTTGCAGAAAAAATAAAGAAATTGAAAATTTGGAAAAACTATAAGCTACAATCTGAGTTATTTTGAGGCTGAATATGTTAAAAGCTCAAACACCTCATTGCTGATTAGCAGAAAACTGTTGTTTCATTCCCAGTTTCACTGAGGTGTATTGCGGTGAGGAGAAAAACATGCTGAATGTGGAATCTCAGTTCTGCTTCAAAAACAGTCCAAAATGCCTTAATGGAAACCTTTTGAAACATCTGCAGCAAAGTTTTTGTGGAAAGTTTGACTTGTGCAGGTTAACAAAGACAAAGTCCCTTTACTATAAGTACAACTATAAAGCTAATGCACACTTTTAGTGAACAGCACTCTTGATTAATCCTTTTAAAGCCATAAAGAACAGTACCCTTTTTTTGAACAGAAAACCTTGAATTTCCTGAGGTACTTCCTCCTTTTTTCAACAATGCCTTCCTAGAAAATGTATACTATCTTTCTCTTCCACCTTAAATCTGTGTATCATGTGTATTGTTTTAATTTGGGGAATAGGTTTTAGAAAATGATCCACGATTACCTTTTGTTTTCCCTGGCTTGTAGCAGATACATCCTATTTTCTGGTTTCATTTAATTAATAACAACAAAAAAAGAAGAATCAGAAAAGGAATTTAGTTGCTAAAATTAGCAAACATCAAGTGTGTTTATTTGTTGTTGTTTTTTCCCCTCAGTGGAACGGAGGCGTCCTGTGATCAAACTGAATTCTCAGTTGGTGGGGAGCACTGAAGTAGTGATAAAAACTGGGAACATTCTAGATTTGAGGTGTGAAGGTAATGAACCGGTGAACTGGCAACCCAGACTTGCCAAACACAAACGCTACGTGTCCCGGGGCAGTGGGAATGTCCGCACCTTTAAGGTGGATCGCGCCACTGCAGAATTCACTGGAACGTACAAATGCGTCTATGCTGCCAAATCCCAATCCTCCAACCTGACCTCCTGGGTACACGTCTATGTGAAAGGTGAGTGAGGTCAAAAGACTGCAGTCAATTTCTGTTGTCCATCTCATATAATTATATTGTCCTGTTTCCTGATTCGTTCAGATCCAAACCGGGTGTTCTGGACCAGCAGCACTTCTCTGAGAGTGGTGAAGAAGGAGGGGGAAGATTATCTGTTGCCCTGCCTGCTCACAGACCCCTCAGCTACAGAGCTGGGCCTGAGGATGGACAACGGCACCAGCGTCCCACCAGGAATGAACTTTACCGTCAACAGGCACCAAGGCATCCTCATCCACAGCCTCCACCCCAACTTTAACGCGGACTACGTCTGCACAGCCAGACTCAATGGAGTGGAAAAGACCTCGAAGGCCTTTTCCATCAATGTTATTCAGAGTGAGACCTTCTTTGGCTTGGATTTACAGCAAACTGAACAAACATTTTTATGATATGTGCCTTTATTCCAACACTCACATGTTTTTCCTCTTTTTTAGGGCTTCGAATCCCTCCGTACGTCTTCCTGGAACAAGAGGAATATATACGAATTGTCGGGGAAGAAATTAGGATTCCCTGCACGACACACAATCCCAACTTCTACTACAATGTCACTTGGAAGTACTCCACCAAATCAGTAAGTGCAAAACATTTATTAGGCTTCAATGGATTTATTTCCCAGATTCTTAGTCAGAATTCATTTCTCATATACTTCCAGAACCCAAAAATAGAAGAGAAAGTTCGCTCCAATGGGGAGAATCGCCTGGACATAGAGAGCATACTGAGCATTGCTGCAGTGGACCTTGCAGACACAGGAAACATCTCCTGCGTTGGTACTAATGAAGCTGGAGTGAACAGTTCAACCACATACCTGTTAGTTGTGGGTAAGTTATGCTCCTCTTGGCATGAATTAGGTAATCTATCAAGTGCTGATAAATCCAGAACATCCCTGACAGTGAGCACTGTTCTTGTCTCGAACAGACAAACCCTACATCAGGCTGTCACCCCAGCTGTCACCCAAACTGGCTCACCAGGGTCTATCAGTGGAGGTGAATGAAGGAGAAGATCTCGAGCTCGGCGTGCTCATTGAAGCCTATCCTCGTATTACAGAGCACCAATGGCACACCCCTACATCCCCCAACACACACACACAGGAACACAAGTTCATCCGATACAACAACAGGTACAGACACAAGGCTCAAAGACAGGCTAGTGCTTTCAGAAGTTCAAAAATGGAACCAATCAAGTGTATTCTATAAAGGGAAGCAGCTCTAGATTGGAGAAGTGATGTTAGGGTATTTTGAGTAAATTTGACCAGGGACAAGAAGGTCAGCGTATCTCAGCTTAGGTCAGACCAGCAAGAGGGAAGAGCTCTGTTCTGTTTTTGACTGTTGACGCTGCGATGATACATCGCTGTCTGTATTCAAACCCTAGAATTAGTCTGCTCTGTTTTTACAAATGGTTCTGTTTTTCCAGTAATATAAATCCCTTTTCATTACTTGTTTTAGATACCAAGCTACCTTGCAGCTAAAGAGAATGAACATACATGAACAAGGAGAGTACACCTTTAACGCCCGCAGCAAGTTGGCCAACGCGTCTATCACATTTCAAGTTCAGATGTACCGTAAGTTACACAGATCACAGATTTTTGTAAAAGTAAGTTCCATTAAAAGATATGTATGATTTGCAGAGAGACCTGTTGCTGTGGTGCGATGGGAAAATATAACCACGCTGACTTGCACTTCATTCGGGTACCCAGCTCCGAGAATCATCTGGTATCAGTGTTTGGGAATTAGACCCACGTAAGCGCACCTCCCACCCTGTAATCAAACAACCTTGCTCTCATATGTTCAATAGTGAGGTAATATTAGGCACCCATGTTCCTTTCTTTTTGTCTCCTGCCTGTGTGGTGTGGTGAGGCAGGTGCAATGAAAACAACACAGGCTTGCAGTTGGCAATCCCCCTCCAGGCTCCCACTGTGGAGGTCCAGAGGGAAGAGTATGGGGCTGTGGAGGTGGAGAGCATCCTCACTGTGGGGCCGTCCAGCCAGAGGATGACGGTTGAATGCGTGGCTTTTAACGTTGTTGGCGTGAGCAGGGACACCTTTGCTATGGAGGTCTCTGGTAAGCATTGCATCTTGTATTTCATCTTCAAATTTTCAGGTTAATGTATGAGGAATTTTCACACAAATCTGTTTCTGATTGGACAGACAAACTGTTTACTTCCACCCTGACCGGAGCAGCAGGTGTTCTGGCAATCTTTCTCATTCTGCTGGTTGTATTGCTCTACAAGTACAAGCAGGTGAGCTCTGTTCTGAGTGATATGAATGTTAGATATGAACTCAAAGACAAAATGAGGACATTTTGTTTCACTTCACTGGCTTATTATTTGGGTTTGTGCTTCAGAAACCCAGGTACGAGATTCGATGGAGGATTATTGAGGCCAGAGATGGCAACAACTACACCTTCATTGACCCGACACAAATGCCCTACAATGAAAAGTGGGAGTTTCCAAGAGACAAGCTCAAACTAGGTTTGAAACATGCTAACAACGACATTCACTGCATAGTTCTTTATGCTTATATAAATTGATTCTTTCCAGTAGTAAATATACCTTTTTCTGCGGCAGGGAAGATCCTGGGTGCTGGAGCGTTTGGGAAGGTTGTTGAGGCCACAGCTTACGGTCTGGGAAAGGATGACAACGCGATGCGTGTAGCTGTGAAAATGTTAAAAAGTATGCTTTTTCTATTTGTTTAATTAGCAAAATGAATGTTTCTAAATAGAGAACTGATACATGAAGTCCTTCCTGACAACAGTTACAATGCTTTTACCGTGATTCTGCAGCCAGTGCCCACTCAGATGAAAGGGAGGCTCTGATGTCTGAGCTCAAGATCCTCAGCCACCTTGGGCATCACAAGAATATAGTCAATCTGCTCGGAGCTTGCACCTACGGAGGTCAGACAGCAAGGACATGGTTCAGAAAATTTGTCCAGTCTGTACAAAATCAAGTCATACTAAGCGATTTCCACGTTTAACCGCCCGTAACACAGCGTGATTCCTCCTCAGGACCTGTTCTTGTGATAACTGAGTACTGCAGCCTTGGCGACCTCCTGAACTTTCTTCGCTTGAAGGCAGAGACATTTGCAAATTTTGTTTTGAATGTCCCTGATGTGGAGAAGAGCTCAATAGACTACAAGAATGTCTGCAGTCAGAAGCAGTTTATTAGAAGGTACATTTTCAAATATGCTGAGAAATATCTTCTCAGTGTGATGTTCATGTCGACTCGATTACACAGTTGAAATTGCCCCACAGTGACAGCGGGATTTCCAGTTCAGCCTCCAGCAGTTACCTGGAGATGAGGCCCTGCCTGCTGCCGAACACAGACTTATCACAAGGTACGCTCAGCATCAGGGTTGAAATGATGCAGCTGCTGAGAGCCTTTTTCTGCCTCTTACCCTGAAGCTTTTTCTTGCCAGACGTGTGTCCAGAGTCAGAATGTGTGGAAAGTGGCGAGTGGCCGCTGGATATGGATGACCTGCTGAGGTTCTCATATCAAGTTGCTCAAGGCCTTCAGTTTTTGGCCGAAAGAAATGTAAGGACCTTCGCTTCTGACTTCCTGCTGTTGTGGAGAATTCATGAACCTCTCATAAGTGTATTTTTAATTTTAATTGTATTTTGTTTGCTTCTATATCCAGTGCATTCACAGAGATGTAGCAGCAAGAAATGTCCTCCTTACCAGCCACAGAGAGGCCAAGATTTGTGACTTTGGCCTGGCGAGGGACATCATGAATGACTCCAACTATGTGGTGAAAGGCAACGTAAGCCATAAAGAATATGAAAGCCATCTTTCTTGAGATGCAATTAAATTTTAAAAAAGCGTATTTTTTTATGTGAAAGGCCCGTCTGCCTGTGAAGTGGATGGCTCCAGAGAGCATCTTTGAGTGCATCTACACTGTCCAGAGTGACGTCTGGTCTTACGGCATCCTCCTGTGGGAGATCTTCTCTTTAGGTATCAGAGGATGCACTCACCGTTTGTGCACTCTTTTATTCATGCCTGCATATAAAGTTGTTAATACAATAATCTTTATTGTAGGCAAAAGCCCTTATCCAAGCATGGCTGTGGACTCCAGGTTCTACAAGATGGTAAAGTGTGGCTACCAGATGCCTCAGCCAGACTTTGCTCCACCTGAAATGTGAGCTTTCAGCAGTTTTAGGTCCAGATGATCCTATCCTCTTCATTTCCACCTTAAATGGGTTTCACTGTGGTCAGTCAGGTGACTCTCAGCAGGGTTTTTCTTTTTTCTTTTTGGAGAGACAGTTACTTTCTGGCACCTAAATTGCTTGACATTTTACGGTACTGGGATTTCAAGTACCGATGAAAACGTTTGGCTTTCACTGAAAAGGTTAAGGTGATTGTCGGTTCTGACTCGATTCCGACATCAGATAATGAATCAGCCCAAACAAAGACTCCTTCATCTGCTGCTATCTGACATCTCAATTTCCTAACTCATGAAAAACCTCAGGATGCGCTCCCATTGTTGCCGATTTTTAAACCACTCGTATCGGGGGAACTGATTCCAAACGAAAAGTTTAAAAATACATACATGTATTGACTAAACAAATGTTTTGTTTTAAAAAAGAAAAAAAAAAAGTCTTAAGGCGCTAAATCTTCAGTGTGTGCTCTAATTTACTGTGGCTGTCACACCGCCCAGAATAACTCTGCTGTGGAAATGGAAGGGACTGAATCTGAGTCAGGGTCTAATCATTCGTTGTCCTGCTGTGAGTCAGGCCTCGGTTCTGCCTGTTACCCACATGATCTCGAGGCTGGGATGCCATGTAACTGCTATTTCACGCCAACAAAATGGGACTGCAGGGGCAGCGCTTCTTATGATCTCTCCCATCAATCTGCGTCACAGCCTCCATAAGTCTCTCATTATTTACTTCATTTCATTTCTCTGCACTGTTTTTGATTTTTCACTCTTAGACCAGTTGAAAGTAGATCCAGCGCTTTAGACATGAACTCCCACTATTTGATTTGATTGTTGTGCCCTGATTTTATCTGAGAGATTAGCTGAGTGTGGTTCACTTTTTTCCAGGTATGAGATCATGAGGATGTGCTGGAACCTGGAACCTACGGATCGCCCGACTTTCAGCAAAATCAGTCAGATGATTGAGCAGCAGCTTGGTGGCCAGCTTGAGCCGGGTCAGGTGAATTGTTACACCCAATTTTTGTAATTCCTGGTCAGAACTGCGGGAAAACTCCCAATAAAAAAATCAGTGGTTCTCCTTTGCAAGAAAACTGCTTTTATACCCAAAACACTATAAAATAATTTGGTTGAACCAATTCATTTTACTTTTTCGCCCCCTAAAGTTTTTTTTTTAAGTTTATTTTTTTATTCCTGGTCTGAGCTAATCAAAAACCCCGATTAACAAAACAATGATTCTATTTTGCAAGAAAAATGCTTTTATACTCAGAAGACTATAAAATATTTTTGGTTGAACCAATTCATTTGACTTTTTTGCCCCCTACATTTTAGCAGAAAATGAACTGTTTCGTTCAGTTTTTTAAGTTTAGTTTTGCATGTCATGGTGTCTTATTCATCCAGTATCCAAGAAACAAAACTGTAACTTCCTAATTAAAGAAAGCTACATTTCATTTCTGTGATCCTTCCAGACACGCTCTAAAATATTTTTAGTTGAACAAATTCAATTAATATTTTTTTTAGCTCCTTAGCAAAAGAAAAGCACAAAAACATGTATGTTGTCTCCTTTTCAAATTCCACCAGATTCATTCATCTTCTCTACAGGTCATGTACCAGAATATGCAGCAGCAGGTCACTGAGGGTGAGGAGTGTGATGAGCTCAAGTGCTACAACATCCCCTGTGACCAGTCTTGTGACAATGAAGAAGAGGAGCAGCTTTTAATGAAGACTAACAACTATCAGTTTTGCTGAGGATCTGAAGCAACAATAAGATAGCAAGTCCATTGATCGCTGATCAATCAGTAAAGTGGGATTCGATTATTTTGCAGCTTTGCAGAGCCGCATGTCTTCATCCTCACAGCTGTTTTTTTCCCTGCTCTGCAGACAGACAAGCTGCAAAGCATGTGACTCATTGACGAGAGCTTGCCGTGTCAAACGTCAGCTGCAGACACATAAGGAGGAAACTTGCAAACAAGCCCAAAACATTTAAAATTCCGCTCTAAAAATCGTATGTTTCAAATTGCTTTTCCACATCTCTGTCTTTTGCATCCCCTCTTTTCATTGTCAATATCAAATTACCAATGGATCATGACAAACTTTAATCATAGAGTCTTGTTTTTGTGGTGATATAAGTGTCAGCAGGTTCACTTCCTTCTCATCCCTTCTTTTCACATGCAGTTTCCCACAGGAAGGCGTTCAGTGCACACACAAAAACTGGTTTCTAAGCTAGTTTTGTTTCTTTGTTTCTTGTATTTATCATGTAAAGTACAAATGGCCCCACCTCCCCAGATTTAAACATGCTTAAGCCAGCATAGAGAAAACCAAAACTGTGACTTTGACAATAGCGTTGTTGTCTTTTTTGCTCTATGGACGCCTTTCATTGCTTTCTTGTAGCAACACAACAGCAGTGGCTGTCAGCGGAAAGCAACATGTGATTGTTCTGCTTCAATCTAATCAATTTATGGTGTGCAGTGTGGTTTCAGAGCCGGGAATGCTACTGAACTAAACAGGGAGGTCTGTGGAGTCATGCTGGACCAGATGAACTATATGTCATGTTTGACATTGTGAATGTTTTTACTCTTTATTGGGAGGCAAAGTTTAATCCTCATATATTTTTGTAGCATTAGTTCATTTTAGGAATGTGGTGTTCAGATGTACGCTTTTCCATTGTCTGTATGTAGCAGTCAGCCTACACTGCCAATTGAATGAATCTTGGAATGACATAAGCTACACGTGAGACTCAGATAAGAAATGATTTCAGGCATTTTGTTGGCGCTTATATCCAAATAAAGCGAGACGGATGTGTCGAATACTGTAAATAGGCTTCCACATAAATAGGCGTGCTCTTTATTTTCACTGAAACTTTGGAATTTGTAGTACATCAATTTTTCATGTTAGTCCTTTCACCTTATTTTGTGTTTGTGTAAGTCTATCCAAATAATGAAATCAATGTTAAGGTACTGAATTAAAAAAACGGATTAAACAAAAGGTTATTAAGCCTTTGTGTTCTTTTTTTTTCCGTGCTTCCTGTTTTTTTAATGGTCAAATTGCATTTCCTCTCAGATTTCCCACAGTATCTGCAAATATTGCCCAACTTCTCTTTTAGGGAAGTGTAATTCAAACACTGTCTCGATGTTTTTCCTCATCTGTCTTGTTTCAAAACTAGATCATAGGATTTTTTTCAGGATTATCCAAAAATAATTAGGTGCAAAACTTAAATAGAAGTTTAAAAAAAACACAGTTTTCCCTGAGTACATTGAAGGTTGAAGTCCATCTACTTTTTCTTTGACGAGCTGCTTAAAAATGCAGGTTCGGACTGAATTCTTTTGCTGAATTTGTTGTGTCCAAAACGGGTCACATGAAGTGTTGGTGATCTCATTAGTTAAAGCTCACACCAACATTCTTGCTGGTGATGTTTATTGTTCACCTCATGCAAGCATAGGGAGATATTTTCTAGAAGCTAAAAATAGTCAGAAAGTTCTTCAAAGATGTGCTGCCAGCCAAAAAATAAATAAATAATAATCAAAAGGTTTGATAAAAATGTCATGAAAGAGATTCACTCCGACCTAAAATCAACCAATTTTCCTGAAATTCCTAAACATAATGCAACTTTGGAGATAAAATAAAGCAAATAAATCAACATAATTGATGACATCCTGGCGGTTAAGCTTGGATTTTTCCGTTATCTTTAACCTTCGCTGCAAGAAAACAAGAGAGAATAGAAACTAGAGTCATCAGAAACCAGGCGGTTGAACTTTGTAATTTATGAAGGGATGAAAATTTAATTACAGACTGTCTGCTTAAACAACGTGTGTCACAGGGAAAACTGTAGCTTCCTTATTTCAGCTTTCATGTCCTATTATTCCCATCATTTGTCTCACTGATATTTACAGCTTCTTCAGAGGTCTTAAACGAAAATGGGAGAATTTTTGGCTGAAATTACTTTGACAAATTTCCAGTTAACGATCTTTAAACGGTTGCTTAAACATAATTAATTTATTCAATTCTAAAATGTGTGGAGGAACTTTCTGGTGCTGTCACAATCTCTCATTTTATCAAATCACATTTTGTTTTATCAAGTTCCCATTGTACAAACTGAAGATTTTAAGCCTTTTTGTGTTATGCTGACAAAAGACCACTTAGACAAAAAAAACAATCACTTTTAATAGTTTGGATAAAAGTACGACATTCTTAAGTAAAACTTCTGCTTTAACCTATATTTCAGTCAGACAACTCATGCAATAAAGAAGATTTATTTCTATACTTCTTTTAGTTTGGCATAAGGCTCCGTTCAGATACATAAAACAAAGATCTCCATAGAAAACTTTGGGTGTTAAACTAACCCTAACAGAGCTCACAGGTGGAAGCCTGGGAGGAGGGTGGGGTGACGAACGCAGAGCTCAGGGAAATGGATGAAGAGGGATAGGACCGCACCTGAAACGTAAGTAGGACGCTGAACAGGTGAGTTTATTAGACTGAACCGCCCGCAGGGAGGAGTAACCAGGTAAACGCACTGCTCGAACTGCCAGGGTCGGTCATTTATGGGTACAGAGAGATTAAAAAAGACAGATTATAATATTGTGAAAACTATTTTTTTACTATCAGGCTAATTTGACATTAATATAATGCTGCTGTCTAAGAGAGAAGAGGACCAAGTCTTGGTGGGAGCCGTTTTTTATGACACTTTTATCGTTTTTTTTAATGTCCAGAGTTTTAAAACTTTCTAAATATTTGGAATGAATGTCTAAACATTCAACTTTACAAGATTCCCATCTTGCTGCATGTAGATGCAGCCTTCAGGCTGTTTTTCTGTGCCTTTAAACACCCAGTCTCAACAAAGAAGTACTTTTTTGTCCATATAAGTACCTGAAAAAGACATTTTACAGTCATTTCAGCTCACATCAGCGCACAAAGGCCCGTTTCTCCTCACCGTGCTGTGACAGTTTTTGAGTGATTCATATTTGCGAGAAAATAGCAAATAAATCACACTGAATTGGTGTTGAAGGAATGTTGCACCGACTCCCAACAAATCTGGTCCAAAATTAGCCCTGTGCCAACACCAATGTTGTGTAAATGTTGCACAACAGCGACAGCCCAAGAATGGCAGACTGTTGTTTTGGTCTTCAGGGTTTGGGCTTTCTCACATTTCTCATGCCGTCTGACACATTGAAACCAAATCAACAAAAGTTCAACGCGAGTTCAAGACGCTTGTAAAGCCCATTATCGGGGATTTGCTTTGATAGTTTTCAATGAGATTAAGTTAGAGCGGCAACAGATTAAAGTGATATGACCTGTGAGATTACGGATCCATGGAATACAGTTTAAGAGACCTTAGCCCAAAAATCAACCTTACTCACATCCACCATCTTTAAAATCTGTTTACATTTCACAACAAAGCATATTTGAGTATATTTGATATTTGCATATTTTTGTAAACACATGCAGAAACTCCCCACTTTTGTTTGTTCTGGATCTAATGAAAAGCTGCCCTTGTGTTGGACGGTGTGTCTCCAATCAACTTATCAGAAGGTTCTAATGTGATCTTGATAAGATGGAATTCTTCAAACCATTGAGAATCACATTCCAGGAAGTCTGACGAAACGTAACTTTTCAAAGGAAAAGAAAAAACGTAGTTCAATATTTCACAAATAAATAGGTTACTTTTATCACATGTAAAATGTGATTAAACTTCTTAGTTTCCATTAACAATGGTTTAACTTCATGTTGCAATGGTATCTTTTTTTTTCATTAAATGCTAATCAATCCACATTAAATACAACAGTTTATTCCAAATAGACATTATAGATGGAAAAAAAACATTCCTTCCCACATTGTCCAGTAAAATCAACATAAATTAATACAGTTAAAAAATGTATAACGAAAAATCCAGCTCAATAAAAAAGCTATTTTTACTTTTTCTGCCCGTCTCTCAGGCAGAGAAAATAACCACACAATTTTATTAACTTTTAGGAATCATTTTTATTTTATTTTTTAAATCTACACTTCATTTTGACTTAAAGGCTTAAATCAGGGGTCTGCAACCTTTAACACTTAAAGAGGCATTCGGGTCAATTTCTCACCAAGTACAACCCAATAATTGTCTTACTTTACCCTTTAGAAAAATAAAACACTGCTTTGTATTTATGTTACTACAATGATACATGTCAATGAAATTGGATTTTTTTGTGGCATAAATAAGACATGAACTTAACCAGTAAACAGCCTTTTTCTAATTTTGATATGGTTTATAACTTTTGACAAATTTGCATGACTTCCTTTTAAAATAAAAGCCCCCTGTTCCCATAGTACCATCTCAATTCAGAAAATGTATTAGAAGACTACGGTATGTTCTGTCAGCAGTGATTAAAAAAACAACTAAAAACTGCTTATTTTACTGTTTGTGATGCATCTCAGCCTGAAAAGTCTGAAAATTGTAAATCCTGAATTTGTAGGATTTGTTTGAAAATAGAACATTTGCCTAATAATTCTCTGACTTCCAATTGATTTTCTGGGGTACACGCCACTCAAAAATCTGTTGAAATGTTTCAGTACAACTTTGATAAAACAAGAAGCCTCACCACTTGCTGGATTATTGGAGCTTTGTGGGTACTGTAGTCAGGAGACCGGCGGGGTGACATACTCTGCTTCAACTGTCTGCAAATGAGCTGATAAAGTTTGACTAATCTGAATCTTTTATTTTGCCTAGTCTTAAAACTATGTTACTTTTAACTTTTTCGTTTCCTTTAACCAGAGAGTCACAATGGAGCCACATGTGGTTCCAGAGGCTCAGGTTGCAGACTCCTGTAGTAAATCCTTGATAAAAGTCTTGACATAATATCTTAAAAAAACAGATTTTTCCATCAGAATCTTTACAATTAAGAGTTTCTGACCTCGCTGTGATCATTTCTTGACTTTTCATAATAAGAAGCTGCTTCCATTTTCTCACCATTGTGAAAGTTTCATGTATCTGCTTTTAAAACTCTTACAGCAGCTCTTTTGTTTGCGTTTATTGTACTTCTCTTCATGCAATTTTTACAGCGCCATAGAAACATTCAGCTATTTTCACTCATCCAGAACACCCCTCATGAGTCTCGGAGCCCTCCTCCTCAGTCTGACCCTCCGTCCCCTTTACTTCTTCCTTTGTGTTGATCTGTGCCACGCCCAGTCGGTACAACGAGTCTCTGATCACCACCTCTCCAGGCTGGCAGGCTTTCAGTACATGGGTAATTTGCTGGCTGACAATATCTTTACTGCTGAGGTAGTCCACCAGCCTGTTATAAAGATAGTAATACGCCGGGTTGTTGAAAAGGATTTGGTTTGGCTTTTCTTTTTCAGCCGTCTCATTTTCCTCTACTTTTGCCGTCGCAGCCTCTGACACAGCATCGACGTCCGGCTCCAGCTGTCTGCACAGGGCCATGGAGTGGTGCTCTGCAGGGGGAGGCTTCTGGTTTGCTCCGGGAGGAGGATGAACCGTCCAACATGACGAAGATTTGGTGATGGGGTGCGTCTGCTGACCCTCCAACGCCAATGAGAGGTCAGTGTGGTATGTCTGCTCCTGCAGCTCCTCACATGATACACACTGAAGGGAAATAGGTTTCAAAATAAACTAGACTGACCCACACTAAAGGAAAATAAAGCGTGGAGATGATTAACTTTCTAACCAAAATAGATTTACAAAAAGGAATTAGGGATAGAATGAAAGTTCTTCACATAAGATTGTTAGTACCACACTAATTTCACTATGTTGTGTTTCACAGCACATTAGGTTTTATTTTAAGGTTTATGTTGGATCTATTTGGCTGAAATTTGATTGTTTATTGTATTTCATGCATGTCAGTCAGTCTTTGGTCATGCGGCTGTTCTGACCCCCTATTGGTCAGATGCATCGTGGGAGCTGCCGTGTCTTTTTATTGCCACTTTCTTTTTGGATTTAGAACTTGGGAAGCACAGCAGCACATTAACCTCAGACCGTGATATTGTCGTGGTAAGGAAGTGTTTTTGCCTTTGAAATGTATTTTTTTTGTGGTTTGTATTTTGCACTTTTCACTGTTCAAGTTAGTGCAAGAAAATACATTTCATAAAAGGAAGAACAACAACATTTTTATTATGAAGCACAGTTCCTGCTCCCCAATTTCCAGGACTTGTTTTTATTCAATATAAGTTTATTCATCATAAGAATTTGTTATATGTGTACTTAAAGCATATAAAACGGATATTAAATGATTTGTAAACAAGTAAAAGGAGGAGTTGGAAAGAATTGTTAGTGTGAAACTAAATCCTCACCTCTGGCTTTTCAAGCGGGTCACAGAAGCACCCCTGGTTCCTGCCCCACATCTGGGTTGCCATATTTGGGTACTGTAAGTCGGTGCAGAGAGCTACCTCATGAGCACAGTCACAAACGTAGACCGGAGGCCAGAACCGGGACGACAGCAGCAGGTCAACGTGGTCTCGGGCCGTTTCTCCTCGAACTAAATACTTGGAGGAAGATACCACCTGGAGACAGAGAAAGGGGAGAGCAGGTGAAATAGAAAATCTCAGTGACTTTTCTTTTTAAATCTATTAGCTAATATAAATATGATCATGTGTTTTCAATGTAAACTTTATTTTTGATTTGATTTGATTTGAAATGGTTTATTGGAGGCCCACAGGATAAAAGAATGTACTGGTCCTCTCCAGCAATAAGATAAAGTCTTACCATAGTTTCTATTGACTTTGATGGGGATTTACAGATAAATCCCAACAGGTCTGAACTATTTAGCAAATAAAGACTATTGAAGAACCAAAGACATGTTTAGTATCCACCTGAGAAGAGACAAGGCAGCCCTTTTTACCTTGTGAGGGCAGACCTTGGACAGTTTGCCGGCAGTGAGCTGGGAGGACGGCTGTGCAGCCGAGGGGAGGCCACAATACACATGCGTGTAGAAGTCGACCAGAGACGCCAGCAGCTCTTTCTGCACAGAGACAGAAAGCATCAACAAAAACGAGAACGAGGAAGAAACACTAAGCCTTATTTGATGATTCTGATTTTTTGGTGGAGGTAAAAATCCTAATTTGCAACGTTTTTAAACGTTGACTTTATGACAGCTTTTCTACCCATCACTACTCCATTGAAATAACATTGTTTTGATTTGGCACATTAACATGGAAGAGTTTTTTTGTAGCTGTAAAAACAACAGAAATGTTTCTTCCTCCAAAGATGATGTCTACTACATGTGGCAGTGGATGCAGTTTGCTTTAGTAGACATAAGACAAGGCTGTGATTCTTTTTTTTTTTATTCGCCAAAGACATTCTTCTTACATCAGGGAATGGTTGTTTTTTTTAAATGATGGGAAGTCTGCAATAAATGACCCATCTTATTTGTAATAAATAGTGTTGTCACCGTTTCATAGTTTGAGGGGAAAATGTGTTCTTCACTTATATTTAATTTTGAATTAGGATTAACTTAAAAAATTCTACCGAGTTGTGAAACAAATGAAATGATTTGACTAAAGTACCAAACAATCTGTCATGAGTTTAGGTTTCTGTGAACAGAGATGAAGCAGGTCCCACCTGTAAATAGTTAGCAAAGATAGTGACATGTCACATTAATCTGAAGGGACTTTCAGTCAGGGAAGGATCAGTTATGAATGCATGCACACATTTCAAACCAATGCAAACCTAAAGGTTTGCATTGGTTTGAAATGTGTGCATGCATTCAATATTTTAATATTGGAGTAAAGACATTGGTAGATATTATCTGATGTGACAAATATGGTTGGAGTGCACAGTTACAGGCCAATAAAGCATGACCGGGCTTAAAGACTCTTCTTATCCACACACCTTGGTGCAGCCCGGTGAGACGTTGATCCCACAGCGGTCCAGGATCACTCTCAGCTCGTCTTCATTATGATCCTCAATCTTGTCGAGTCTCAGTAGACCGTCATGAATGAGACGGACCAACACTGACGGATCCCCTGAAACACAATGAGAGTGTTTACTTAAGAGTCCACATGAATGCATCCCAATCTGCATGACATCTGAAAACAAACTAGGATTTCCTCCAATGCAGAAAAAGACTCAGTCATGGGGGAGGGGGGGGGGGTCATTTCCATGCCGTCTCTAAAACTCACTGGTTCCAAATAGAGCAGATGGGCTACGGCAGCCACTCGTACCTGCCGGCTGCTCCGTTTGGGACAGAAGCTTGTCCTTCTCTGTGTTGATGACTGTTAGGTTCCTCATCAGCGGTGGGATGAAGGGAGCGATGATGGAAGCATCCACGCGTGTGATAGGGATGTCAGCGGGGAAAGCTGCCTGCTCTATGGCCTCGCTCTCCATGGTCAGCCAGAAATCATCCACAAGAACCTCATCTGGAGCTAAAAACTTGGGCCACGTAAACTGAGCAGACACAGATTACAAACGCACGTTCTTCAGAACAAAACCACACTGCAAGAGAACGTTTTAAGAAATGTTTACAAAGTAAAAATATTTTTCATTTCTTCTTTCTAGCCCTACACTGACGATTTCACCTCAGTGGGATTGTTTAGTTCCACCAAAGATCCATCACCTCCACGCTCTTGAGCTCCAGGACGTTGCTGGTATCCCTCTGAGCAATCTCAATCTTCGGAGCAACTCCACAAACGCCGCAGATCATGTCGTTGTAATCTCGTACTGTGAGACTCTCAAAGGCCCAGTATCCACTCAGGAGAAGCTCTTGAATTTGAGAAGAGTCTTCCAGGCACAAGTTGTGAACTGAGACACAGAAACGGACAGGAGGAAGAAACTAAAAATAAAACGAAGCCAGCAAAAGAGCTGGAGACTAAAACAAATGTAATAAAAAGATGTTTTTTTACAGAGTGTGAGTCTGTTCTTACTGGTATGATTTGGGTTGTGGTCGAATGCTGTCGCAGCTGCCTGAGAGGGGGGCTGGCCCTGCTTCAGGCTATTCCTAATCTTCAGGAACAGGTTGAAACTTACAAGCAGTCTGTTTCCAACGTTAAATAAACCTGTCATACAGCAACAACAAATTGATTTGTTAAAATGGAAAATAAACGGTTGATTCTTCATTTGAAACCTGCAAAATCCAACACACACCCCCCCCCAAATATTTTAAAGGTAAGGAGAAGATGCTGAGCTAACATGATTGCTGAACGCCAGCAAACCTCTGAGAGTTTTTACCGGGATGCAGGTCTGTGAAGCTGTGCAGGGCCAAACATTGCGGGTTGAGACACACTTTGACGTGCAGAGTGACAGCCTGCAGCAGTTTATCCGTGAGCAGCCAGCAGTCCTCTGACTCTGCGATAGTTCTGAAACGCACACAGACAATCCACAACAGCACACGTTAAAGACACACCACCATGAAAACTGTGTTTTTTTCACATGTTCTTGTGGCATTTCTCTGATGAAGGAGGACATATAGAAATAACTCTAAGAACAAATTTGCATTTCTGAGTATTTTTTTTTATCCAAATCGTGGTGCAGCAGGAGCAGACGAAAAAATGTTGATGGAAAAAGAGCTTATATGTGAGGCAGAAAATATGCTGGACGGAGCACAAGCTCCCTGCTCCACAACTGGGAGGGGAAGGGGGGGTGGGGTTGCTCCATACCAACAGTCCTCCCCACAATTTAGAGGTAAATTTCTAATGAACCACTGCCAGCCAGTAGAAACTACATCCTGGGCAAAAAGCAGCGGAATCACAATAATAACAAAATAAAAAAACATAAGAACACTTTTGAAATAGATCAAAAGATGATCAGAGTGGGAGTTTAAAACAAAATGAACAGAATGACACCAAGAACGGGCTAAACAGAATGCAGGAGCAAGGGCAGCTCACCTCTTTCCTCCTTTGAAAAGGGGGTAGTTACACAGACCGCAGTGAGTCGCTGCTGACTCATACATTTGAGGCCAGCCGGACTCCAGCAGGGTTTTAGTGTCTGTGCCATCCTCCCCGTTACCCCGTTCTAGCAAGATAACCTTAAGGTCATTCAGCTCCTCAATGAGGGACAGCGTTTCCTGAAGGTCAGAGTCACTCTCTGGAATCTGAAGGGAGGTACGCAGGAGCTGCACGGTGTTTTGACGCTGGATTTCTATCTGGCCAGGGCTCAGGGGCTTATACGGGTCCAGCAAAGTCTCAGACTGAGAGGAGGCACACAAAAAAAAAAAAAGGAAGAATTAATAAGTGAAATTTAGACATAAAATCACACAAATGTCTTACAATCAACTGATCATCACCAAATAAAGTTGTACAACAATTGGGAGTTTTAGTTTTAAAAAAATTAGCCCAATTCTGACCACAAAAACTAGAGAAAAGAAAAATACAAAATAAAAACAGCAGATTATTCTGAGTTGGAAAACAAAAATCTGAAAAGCGTAACATACAGACTACTCAAACATTTGGGGCGGAGCTTTAAAAAAAAATAATTATTCAAAGTTGCTTCCAAACTAATCCCAAACTATCTGAATTTGTGAGGCTGTGTGCTTAAAGGTGTCCTTCACCTTTTTCGCTTTGCTTTTCTTCTGTGTCAGCTCACAGTCACACTTTGGACACTTTGCAGGTTTGTGTCTGTTCTTATACATAAAATCACACGCTGGATTCTTACAGCGACCTCTGCCTCGAGCTGTGGACAGACCCAGGTCCTGAGTGAAAAGACAGAAGGGGAAAAACATTAAAGTCAGAATGATGTGATGGTAAAGAGAAAGCAGAATAAGTGGAAGGTTTACTAACAAAGCTTGAAACTGTGCGTGGTTCCAAAGGCACGACGGACAAGATGTTCAGTCCTCCGTCCTTCAGCAAGGACACAAGCTGGCTTTTGCCTGCTGAGTCCTAAAGGACAAATGTCCAAGTAAGAAAAAAGTGAGATTAAACGTCGACCTCTATGTGTTATCTGTAAGTGTGCAAAGGTTAACCTGGTTAGCTGTGGCTGGTGGAACTGGCTGGCCGAGCTGCTTCAGAGTGCTGGGTTTGAGACCCGAGAGGTTATCTGGAGGAGCTGCTGCCAAAAAGATGAACCACATCACACCAGAGGACCAAAACCCTTAGAAACATTTCATCTTTTTGGTTTTTTTTTAAAGCATTCTGAACGTGGCCTATCAGTAACCCAACAAACATGCTTTACTGCTGCAAAGATGGCAAAAAAAGAAAAGATAGAGTCAAAAGTCAGTGGTACCAAGAGACGATTTATCGTGAAACTTTCCTTTGTCTGCGGGAACAGTAAAGATCTGAATCAGAGTCCCACCTGAAACACAAAGCAATGTACAGCTCATTCTTGTTAGGGTTTAACTGAAACAAATGCTTTCTGGACTCTTGTATAGTTTCACCTGTGTTATGTGGAGCAGGGAGGATGGGTCTGACTGGTCGCTTCTGCACAATAGAGGAGCTCCTGTTCTGTCTGAGAGGAATCGGGACTTTGGGCCTGGCTTTCACTTTTCTGTAGAGCAACAAGAAGCAACACATTATCATTCGGACTTTTAAAAGAAGAAAGGAGAAAGGTCGCTGCAGTTTTTTCTAAAAGACGTATATACTTTTATATTGAGTAATGATCTGACAAATTCTCAAATGCACAGTCAGCTTGATCAGAAGTGAAAGTAAAGATCAGCAGCAAGAAGATTCAGGTCTCTACACCATTGAAAAAGCAGAAAGATTTACTCCAATTGAGTCTGGAGCTCAGTGCTGCTGCCCCCTGGTGGCGATTCGGTTGAGGGTTGTTTTTTGGAGCCCCGCTGACTTTTGCCTTCCTCGCTGCTCCCGCTGGTTTTGGTTCTGCCGGCATAAGCGTTCCCCTCCTGATCCGCTCCTTTGCAGCTCTTCTCGGGCTGATGTTCCCCTGCACGTCCCACCTGCAGCATAGCAGCCTCTTTGTTTCCTGTCCTCTTTGTCAGAGAGAACAATGAGACGCACGAATGCATTTCAATAGATAATCATTGGACACTTACAGCAGGCGTCCACTTTCCACCTAAAAAGCTCCCACATTCAGGACACGTGGAAGGCTTGTGACGGGTGACGTACACGAACGAGCAGCCCGGGTTTGGACACCTCCCTCGACCTCTCCTGGTGTACGTCTTCACAGACTGCAGAACAGAAAAAAACAAATACAGATTCAGCTCCTAGCAAGACAAAAGTACAGATTTTCCTTTTTCTCAACAAGTGTCTACCATGGACTCTATTGGCTTGACTGTCTGCTCTGATTTGGTTCCTACTGAGATCATCATCACTGGATGCACAGAACCAGCATCTGCTAAACACTTGGGCTCCAGGAGTTTCTTAAAAAAAACAACAACAAAAAAGGAAGAAATTAGTTGACTGTCAGCTCAGATTTACCACCTAAAAACATTTGATCCCAGCTGGCAGAAAGGCCTTACCTGTGTGGGTAGGACTGTGACCACCTGTGTAGCGTCCCCCTGGTTGTAGCAGCTGTCACTAAGCTGGGCCTCATTTCCTTTGAGGGCCACTCCACCCACTGTGAAGTCAGTAAAGCCCTATGAGACATAGATGTCTGTCAGTGAAGTAGTTCGGATTAAAAAGAAGAAGAATCTCATAAAAGGAAGGTGAGGTAAGGTACTGCAGAGGTTTCCTCTGTGGCGTCTTCAGTAACAATGTGATGCTCAGTTAGCTCCACCTCCGGAGACAGAAACTGGACCTCTGAGGTGACAGAGGTCGAGGGCAAGCAGGCTTCAGGAACATTCTCCGATTTAACGGACACACCGCCTCCTGGCTGACGGGTTAAGGAATTATTGCCGTTGGGTAACAGAAAGCAAGTGGCTCTGGGTAGGATTTTGCGAAAGCCTGGCAGATGTTTACAGGAACTCTGAGATAACTGTAGGGAACAAAAACAAAAAAATGTTCAAACTGTTCATGGCTTCCTCATATATTCATGAAACCGATGACTCCAACATGAATGCTGACATGAAAAAGTGGCACAAGCTGATCTCCTCCACAGTAAAACACAAAACATCTTTTTTTATTGATCCAGTGGGATACTTTAACTTTTTGAGATTCTAAATGTGAGGATTTCCTCATTTATAAACCTAACTAAAATATTTCAACCTACATGTAGCGACTATGTTAAACCAGTGTCACTGAAACAATGTCGCCATTTATTTTAGATAAACTAGTCAGTAATGCATTATTTCAACAAAGTCTCTGAAATAAACAGCAAACTATATCAAAGGACTCTTAAAACAACTGAGGGCAAAATGACTTTGGCTAAATATTAGCTTTTCTTACACATGCTAACATCAGAAGAGTGTATTCATGTATTTAAATTCATCTAAATGTTACTAGAATCAATCTTATTTAATCTGAGCAGCCTCATAAAAATGTAATATATTTAAAAGAATAAAAGAATTTGTCCCTACAGAGCTTCAAATCATACAGAATTCAACGTATATCTTGTCTGCTTAAAAAATTGATTTAAAAATTAGGAAGGAAAGTGATTTATGTTCATTTTTTGTCCACTCGAGTCAGAAAATACACCATTATTGGCTTTAAATCTAAAATGAATGTAAAAGACAAAGGTTTTGCAATTATTTTAACTTTCATGTCTCATAGTCTGGGGCCTTTGTGAGCTTTTCTTTCTCCTTTATAATTTGCTCTGATAATTCATCTTTAAAACTGTGGGTTTTTTTTAGGCAATGCTTGATAGAAATCTTTTTAGTACAATCTAAGCTTTTTTTTTTTTTTACTGATATTTTTCATTAGAGTACACAACAATTCCACAATGAACCTGAAACTGTCATAACATCTCACATCTGAGTGGTAGATTTGGTTGTTTTATACTTTAAAAATAAAAAAAATTAGATCAAACAGTTTTGATCTAATGTTTGATAACAAAGGATCGACCATGCAGAGAACAATAAAAAATGTATAAAACCACAAACATAGCAAAGACAAGGTCAAAACAATGTAAAAAATGTGTAAAAACCAGGAAAAGCTCCACTCAAAGTTCCAGGGATTTATTCTAACGGGTATCACAATTTTGTGTTATGACTCTTGTTTTAAACCAAAAATGTCAATGCTAAAGACTTTTTGAAACCTTCATGTTACATTTAGAATGAAAACTTTCAATGGGGGAGTTGGTGTCATTGTTAACAGCCAATGTGTTGGTGAATTCCTAGACCACTGAAGGTTCAAGAAATATTAGTATTTAAATGAAATGATACTGATGGATTCATCATGTAAAAGGGTGTGGATGCAGCGCACCGATTCTACGCCGTCCTTCTCCATCTTGGCTTTCTCAAGATAATAACTTCTCTCCGACACACTGAGTCTTTTCCAGCCTTCGCTAATCCGCTTGTTGACCTCCGATTGTGGCAAGTTTGGAGATTCAAGCTGCATAATTTGATGGATGTCAAAGTAGTAGAGCAGGTAGGCAGACCTGGGCCAGACAACACATTTCACATCGTCTGTCACCACATTAAACATGTATTTTTCCTTTATAATAGCTGTATTTTAGCTTCAAACAGTAACTGTCCATAACTGACCTTGGTTTCTTTGGTTTCTCCACATTGCCGTCTTGGTGTGTGCTAGTCCTCTTCTTTGGAGTGGTCCCCTTTGTTTTAGTGAAGGATCTGTCCTCCACCTCCTCAGTCACTTCCACAACTTCTGACACTTCCATTTTGTCCATGGCTTCCTGTATCAGCATCACATAAGATGTAAATACAGAACTTCCAGAAACTTGTCTCACAAAAAACTCCATCACCCTATAAAGAAAGGACTATAATAACAGCAGTTAATTAACATTATAGGACATTACTTCATGAAGTAGTGCAAGAATCACTAAATGACATATAGTAAATGTTGTATTAAATGATTTTTATAAGAAATAGTGGAATTATTTTAAAAGTAGAGCAGATATCTTCTTAGAGAAAACAAATCAAAACCAAATATTTAAATTAAAACTAAACGATCTGAACCTTGAACAGAAAAAAGTTGGAAATAATATGACGGAATATGCAGCTGCCATCTTGTTTAGTCTAGTACTTTTAGGGGAAATTAAACCAAACGGACTGCCTCTTAATGTTTTCGGCTTCTTCGAGGTTATAACTAAACGTTTAATGGCGTGTTTTAATACTGCTTACAGACCGACAGGTATCCAATGAAATGCCTTCTTATTGGCGACTTACCTACCATGGCCCGAGGCTCGAGAAACGGCTCGTAACAAACACTAAAACACGACGGAAAGATCAGATATCCAGTCTAATGTAAATAACGCCTTATATCGTCTTTGTTTCTATTGAAAAACGTAAAAAATCGTCGATATAAATGTATTTAGCGGAAAACTGAACCCTTTCTTTCCATCCAGTGTCAATCAGAATATGGCGGATTGTTGTCATGTTCTTCAACCAATCACATGTCGCGATGGATAAGAAATGACGAATCACCATCGACGTTTTTGCCACGTGAAGCCGCTATGGTGTCTCGTGAGTGCTGTACGTGTGCTCGTTTATGTCTGGCCACATGGTGGCGTAGTTTTCCCTTTTTAAATCCTCTTTTCCATTTTTTGTAGAAATTAAAACTTGGTCAGAAAATGTGGATTTTGAATCACAAGACCAGCTAGTGTAGGCTCAAGTCTTATCCTATAAATATATATATATATTTTGCAACAACTAGTGACAAATTATTAAACGTGCTTTAAATATTAAAGAAAATAAAAAAGATATCCAGAATTTTAATGGTGAAGTAGGAAGTAAATTCAAGAACATTACAAAAAAAATTCTAAAAGCACATTTTCTTTCTTTTTTTTTAGTTCAAAAAGGTTTTTTGTTAAAAGGTAAAGAGAGATAAATCAAGAAAAAAAGAGCAGAACGAAGAAAACTATCTCATCGGGCCTTTGTTCCATTTTATTTTTTCATGAGTTAAAAAAATTTTTTTATGAAGCTAAAAAGATTAATAAAACATCTAAATAGTATCCCTTGAAAATATAATAATGCATAGGGTAAGTCTTGAGTCTGTTACAATTGCAGCAATAACATGTTTCTGATATCCACAGGAAATGTTTTTTTTACTTAAGTTTTTTTTTTTTAAACAAGATATAACACATATGTACATGACATCAAGCAAAATAAGTCTTACAGACAAAGAGAAGAAATTAAAAAAAAAAAAATTTAAAAAAAATAAGTGAGGAGGGAAAATAAATAAAAGTAGAAAAATAAGACATGACAGCTGCCATTCCAGAAATGTTAACCGGTCATACAGTGGCCAGACAGTTTTTGTATACAATCCACCTGTCCGATTTTTTCTTAAATTTCCCTTCTCTCATTCTTAAAACAAAAGTAATCTTTTCCATGATGTAGATCTTCTCCACTATTTCAGGACGATGAGGGTTGGTGGTTCTTGCTTAAGCCATCTTCTGGTTATTGCTTTGGAAATGTTTAATGTGTCTGCCTTACCAATACTTTGTAACTAACTGCTGCTGCAAGTTCAACTAAGTCACACTGTTATGACACACTAATAGCTGTAAAAAAAAAAAAAAAAAAAAAAAAAGCCTTAAGACTGCAAAAGGCATTTGTACATTTGTGATCATTTTTTTTTCTTAGGCTACTTCACTCTTACTGTATTTTAAAGACAGACAATGCAGTCACACAAAGGCATAAATGTAAACTGTCGTTTGTCCAATGCACTCTTAAAGCTGCAGCTTCCCTGCGGAGTTTCACTCTCCACTACTTAATCAGCTTCGGTTGTCTTAATTTCATATCTGGAATGATTATAGGTCATACCTGAAAATGTACATTTTTTATATTTTTGTTTGTATAGAGCAGGGGTCGGGAACCTTTTTGGCATAGAGGAAAAGAGAGAGAGGTGCTCTCTCTCTCTCTGTCTCTCTCTCTCTCTCTCTCTCTCTCTCTCTCTCTCTCTCTTTGTCTCTCTCTCTCTTTAACTTCACAGGCTCCCTAAAATCGAGCCAAAAAGTGGATAAAACACTTAAAATAAAACAACACGTTTTATATAACCCTGAAAAACCTACGGGGTCAAGTTTGGGCACTGTTTTTTTTTAATTAATTTTTAAAAATGTTTTTTTTTCTTTTTCTTTTTATATATATATATATATATATTTTTACATTGTATTTATCTATTTGTTTATTTTGCCTCTATTAAATACTACCTCCCAAAATGTACTTGTACATTTTTGTATGTAAACAAAAACATATACAGTCAAATTATCTTCAAGCCCAAATAAAATAGTTCTTGAGTTCTCCGAAAATGACCAACACATACATTTGTTGTGTAGTTTCCTGTTTATCAGTCCTAAAATACAATCAATAAAATTGTGTTGATTATAAATTTTTTTTCTTTCATTTGTTTCAAGTCAGACCAAACTAATCGCGACGAACAGCCGAACAGCCTTGTGAATCGAATGCCGATCAGAGAACACTGGCAAACATGGCGGATGACAAGGTGAGTGTCGGCTATTCTGTCTGTTTAAAGTTCTTTTTCTTAGCCTTGGGGTTTGTTGGGCGTATCAGATGTGTTTCCTCCGCTAGCTAAAGTAGCTAGAAGTGGTAAGAAAAAAAATAAATAACTGTAGTTAGCTTAGAGTAGCTCCAAGTTAGCTCCAGAAGAAGAATCTTCAAAGGGTTTATTATATCTGTCATGCCTGACTTATATTTTCGGTAAAACTATCGCAAAACATTTGGAACTGTCGTAATTAATCATAAGGCTGAGCTGGATGGGTTTTTTTAGGCATCAGATGCACTTCATGTTAGTACCACCATTCCCCCCCCCCCCCCCTTGCTTTCATTGTAGGATCCTCTGAAACAGTTAAAAGATCTAACACAGCTCAAGAGTCAGTTGGAGGAAATCCAGAAGCGAGTAGAGCAAGAGGTCTCTGCAGGAATACCCCAGGTACGTTCATGCAGGTCCTCCATCAAAGTTGGTTCTTTTTAAACACTTTCTGCAGCTGTCACACAGTGCGTTGCTATGGTAACTGCAGGTTTATTCTCTGACTCTTGAAGGGAGGCTCTGTGGTTGGATCTCCCCTGCTGAAGGGCTTCGTCGCTGGCTATGTGGTGGCCAAGCTGCGCTCCTCTGCCATCCTAGGACTACTGCTGGGAACGCTCACCGGCGTTTATGCAGCTCAGAACTATCAGGTGCCCAACATTGAAATGACCATCAGAGAGTATATGAACAGCCTGAAAAAAGGACCCAAATAATTGGGATTGACATGTGTTTTATTTCTTTTCTTTTTTTTTTGACTGGCCTTAATCTGACATGAGGACATGTTGTCGTTCCTGCTGGCTTGAAACAAGACTCCATTCAAGATTTTGATCTTTGGTTGGATTATAGTTACAAACTTTGACTGGAATTTTCTCTTAGGACTGAAATATACTTTTTTGTACTTGGTTTCAGTTGAATGTTGTTACTTTTTTTTACATTTCCATTATCAACACACTGTTCAAAGCATAGTGCCTACAACATTTCTCTAGGCTTTTAAGACTTTACCAGAGCAGCTATTTGAAGTCAGATTAGGATTTGTTCCTGCAAAGAGTTCTGTGCCATCATATGTGTATTTCTCTCTTAGTTAAAGTTGGGTTTAATAACATTTTGAAGAATTAAAAACACAAAAAGTTCCTGTTTTGCTCTGATGTGCCGCTGTGTTTGGTAAAATTTCAAGGTGAGGATGATTGTGATCCAGAATGTGGGGGTCAGTTCCCCAGCACGTATTAAAGCACCGCGGTTGAACAGGATAAAGTGGGCTGTCCTCTTGGGGCTCATGGTCCTTATTTATGGCTCCCACGCACCACTCATCACTTTCACCAAGGTAGACGGCCGCGTCCCCTTCAGTGCCTCCTCCTGCGTCCTCATGATTGAGTTGGTGAAGCTCTTTATCTCTCTGCTTAGTCTTTTGCTCGCTGGAGGTACATCTGGCCTGCTTGGACCTCCAGATCTTCTCACTGTGGCCCCCTATGCCGTCCCAGCTGCACTTTATGCCCTCAACAACAACTTGGTTGTTTTAATGCAGGCCTACATGGATCCAAGCTCATTCCAGATGCTCTCCAATCTTAAAATAGCCTCAACCGCACTGCTGTACTCCCTCTGTCTGAGAAAGAGACTGCGGCCTGTTCAGTGGTTAGGCCTGGGGCTCCTTGTGGCCGCGGGGGTATCTCACAGTTACAACACCCTGGATCTGGTGGACCCTGAAGGGGCTGAGGCTGTGGAGAGTTCCAGGCTTCATATCACAGCTTGGGGCCTTTTTCTTGTGCTTGTTTACTGCTGTGTGTCAGGATTGGCAGCTGTTTACACCGAAATGGTCCTGAAGAGCCAAAGGTTGCCCCTTAGCCTGCAGAATTTCTACCTCTATGTGTTCGGGGTGAGCATCAACGGGCTGTCGTCTTTCTCGTCTTCGACAAGTGACAAAAGCTTCCTGGAGGGTTTCTCGGGGGCGGTTTGGGTCATCGTAGCGGGGCAAGCAGCTAACGGGCTCCTGATGTCGGTGGTACTCAAGCACGGCAGCGGGATCACCAGGCTGTTCGTCATCGCCTCCTCCATGCTCGTGAACGCCCTGTTGTCGTGGGCCGTGTTAGGTTTGCAGCTTTCGACATCTTTCCTGCTGCCTGCCTCTCTGATCGGATCGGCAGCTTATCTCTACTACAGATAGCAGAGAACATAGTAAAGGATAAGGCTCCACCCACTCAGAACATCTCAGACCTGCTTCATTGTTTTTGACAGACTTTCAAAATAAGAGTTTCTGCCTTTTTATTTCTGATCAAGTGTTTTTGAATCTATCAAAGGATGTTTGATCTTTTAGTTGATGACTGATAATGTTTTGATTCAAGTATTAAAAACGTTATAAAAATATTGCAACAAATGTGTGATATAAATCAATATTCTGTAAGTTAAAGATGTTCAGTGTTATTTATTTTGTAATTAAAAACGCTGCAAATGTGTCATACAATAAATATACTTGACCAATAAATTGTCAACAGTTTATTTATTCAGCATCATCAAACAGCATATTAGTCATTGCTGCTGGGAAGTTACATGAATTATAGGATCTCCTTTTGCTGCTAGAGCATCTTTTATCTCTCCTAGTGCTGGGAAAAGAATAATAAAAAGAAAGGGGGTAAATGTCCTCTTCTGTTACAGAGCCACATGTCCATGAGAAGCACACGCTGACCTTTACGAAGGTGTTGGTTGTCAGCTTGCAGCTGCTGGTTTTGAGCAGACAGATAAACAGCATCGTGCACAGCTTCCAGCAGCACGCCTCTGTACCTGCTCTCTGAAAGCTTCCGCTGCTCCTCACACACCTGACGAAACAGCCGAAACACCTAGAGAGCACAAAATCAAGTTCAGACATTCATTCCTACATCCCAAAAAATGTTATAAAATGTCATCAAAGTGAAGAATAACTTTTTTATTTCATTGATTTGTTTCTCTTTTTAGACTTTCTATTTTTTTAGAAACAAAATCTCATTACGATTTTAAATCTTTATTGAAAATTGTAGGTTTTAAATATTCATTTTTTTTAGAAATATATTTTTGCCTGTTCTTTTGATCCTTTTGCATGTGCCAAATACATATTAAACTTGAGTATTCAATGTTAATGCCACTAAAATAAAATTTAATGAACATCTCCAATGAAAATGGTGTTTTTGAGGTTATGTATACCTGTATATAGAAAATTACACTTGAAATTGCATTTAAGGGTATTTCTTTATTCAAATTGTTTTGAATCCGGAGCAGACAAAAAATGTCGTTGGAAAAAGCTTCTAGTTTTTACGTAGAAACTACTACAGCGAGCCACAAGCTCTCTGCTCCTCCCCGCTCTGATGCATCCACGTCTAGAATACTAGATCCATGTACGTCTCTCTTTCCCTCATCTCAGATGGTATCTGACTCAAACCTGTACGGCTGGATGGGTCCAATATTGCTCATCGTTTTTGTTACACCGGTAATGGTAGGTTGGAGTTGTGAGGGGCTGTAAGCTAGCTGGAGAGCATTTAGATGGAAAGTAGTGGCAGGCTTACACCTCGCCAACAGTCCCACCCACAATTCAGAGAAGAATTTCTGATGAAATCCTGCCACTCTGCAGAAACTGCATCCTAGACAACGACAGGTTTTTGGATTATGGCTAAAAACGGCATAATCATAATTAAAAGGTCACCTGGAACACTTTTGCAATAGACCAAAAGACGATTGGAGTGGGACTTTGAAGAGATGAGGACAACATAAGTTTGTCAATTTTCACAATTTTTACAAAATCTTTAAGGTTTATTCACACATGGCAGTTGATTTTCTTCATAATTTTTGAAAACAAAGTGACAAAAAACCCATTTGGGGTGTTTCTACTCTAAATGTACCCGTCTTTTTTGGGGGGTTTAAAAGCTGCTGTCTGAGTTTGTAAGCAAGAATGAAAAATATCCCGATATCCTGTGGAAACATATTAAATGTGCAACAATATTTCCTCACAGCACCACAAGCCCCCACCTGCAGGCTCTCCTCCTTCAGACACTGCAGCTCTGTTTGGTGTCGGTCATGTTGATCCTCCAGGTCTCTCTCAGCCTGCTGGGCCTCAGCACGCAGGGCCTCTATCTGCAGCACCAGAACCTGCCTCTCCCTGCTCAGAACCTGCAGCTCTCTCTTAGGACTCTCCTGCTGCCACAATTAAGCCATAAAATACAAAAAAAAAAAAAAAAAAAGATTTGTGCCGGAAAGTAACATGGCTTTCACTTGTCACTCTAAACCAAGCCTAGGGCTAGTTTAAACGGACTCAGCATCCTCAGCTGAGACAGAGATCAAGCAGATTGTTGAACAACGGTGCATCTCACTCTCACCGGTAGTTGCTCTTGTGCCAATTCTCTTTCCATCTTCTCCACCTCCTCCTGAATTAATCTCCCATGATCCTCCTTAAGTTGCCTCCTCCGCTGCTGCGCTTCGTTGTGTTCCAACTGAGACTAATCATTAAATTGGCAGAATAAACGTCTTAGTGCGCGTTGCCCACTCTTCCATTCCGAAATCCTATTTTGATACTGAAATGAGTGTCAAGTCAGCTTTTTGAGTTCATCAAACCCCAACCCACACGTTATGCTGCCTACAAAAAAGTTGCTCCCGGTGCAGAAATTGTAGCATTTTCAGATAATTGAAGTGCAGGAAAAGGAATTGTTGAAGATCATGATCGCGCAGCACCAGACCCTCAAGAATATTTCAAAAAGACTTTCAGAAGAGAAAATAACTTGATCCTCTCATCTATTTGTCACAACACTTAGATGTATGGCATATTAATAGCATTTGCTCCACAGCAAATAATATAAAGTAAAATGACTTTGGCATTTTGGAGGTTTATTAAAAAATAGTCAAGTTAGACAAGCTTATAGGAAAGAAAACTAAAAAGAAAAAATTCAATGTAATTTAAATGATGGGGTTTTTTGGGAGGAAGGCAGACACGTGTTAGTCAGAATCTACAATATATTCTGTAAACCAATGGATTATAATGTTTTCAGATGAATCTAAACTCCCAAAAGCAAAAGTGAATTTCCAGATGATGTTCTTTACTTGTGGAGAGAGCTGATTTTTTGCTCCTACGGCTTCCTTCCTCAGCGTCTCCTCTCTGAGAATCTCCTTCAGCTGCTTCATTCTCATCACTCTCTCCTGGATTTTCTCCATACTTCCTTTGCCATCTGAGAGCAACAGAAACATACAGCTTTCTGGTTAAGCTTTTAGGGCAAATCTAAACTTGTGAACATCTGGGTTTTTACCTTTAATATGTTCCTCCATTTCCTGTCTCAGTTGGTCCTGAAGGCGTTTCACTGTTTGTGTAATCTCTGTGTGGTCGGTGGGATGACCTCTAGACAACAGCTGATTCATTTTTGAGGGATTGTAGCACTGCTGAAATAATGAACACAAACAATCTGAAAACAAAATGCCCTTCAGATTTGTAATATCAAAATGAGGGAGAACTATTGAACAATCAAAACCTTGAATTGGATTTTTATCCTCTCAGATTCCTCTTTCCTTTTCTCCCAGGATTGATTTTTAACAGCCTGTTGCAATGACCACAAAGCCTTTTTCAGGTTTTAATTTAAGAAAGACTTCATGTTACGCTAATCTGGCATTTAGCTCATCAAAATGAGGGACCTGTAGGATTTGGGTCAGCTCAGCCAGCTTGTAAATGTTGGAAACGTCTCCCTCTCTCCGTGACAAAATGGTGTTTTGAAGATCAAGGATCTGCTCACGGATCTCCCGCTCAGCTGCTTTAGGACTCCAGCGTCCTGTGGAGCTTCTAGTTACCAGTCTGCTGGTTTTCTGCGCCAAATCCAAAGCAGCGGGGGTTTCATCATCCAGAAGACCTACCAGAAAACATCTGATGTCATATTTACCTAAATTCAACGCCTTCATTCATTTCTTTGGAGAATTTACCTGCTGGATTAATGCAGTAAATTAGAAACGTTCGGTTATTTCCCATTAAAGCCTCTTTGAGGAGGAAAAGTAGGAGGTTATCGTTGACTTCATCTGCAGAATGGATTTGGTCCAGAGTCTTCATCAGTGGGTTTAACCTGGAAAAACAGAGTTTGACATTTAATCCATTCTAAACTAATCAATATTTCCCAAAACCTAATCCTTCACTCAGAAATTACAACTGATTTTTTATAGAAACAAAAATCCTTTGGAGAAGATTTGAAACCAGGGCTAGGGGAGACTTGATTGATGTTTCAATTTCCAAATATTTATGCTTGTGAGAGGAAAATTCACTGAGAGTTACACAAATATGTATATTTATAGCAAATTCAATAAAACAGTGATTTGCTTCCCCTCCATGTCCGCCAATAGCTGTGTAATTTTCATAAGCATCCGCAGTCCCTGCCTTCCTGAAAATCGGAGGAAGAGTACTGGTGGGTCTTTGTGGGAGACAGGCCTGGTGGTTCATTCACCATTAAAGTCATGCTGCATGAACATTATCCTGATTTATGACGCTTACTTTGTCATCATTTGTCAGCACAATAGCCCATATGTTTTCCACAGACAGTGGCCCAGTGATCAAACACTCACATTCCAGACAGCAAATGTTGAGCAGACCTCTCCCTCCCAGAAGACCTCCATTTGCTTTTAATATATAAACAAATGATTACTCACCCTTAATTCAAAACTTTCTTTCGGCATAATTGAACTTTTTTTTTTTTCAAACTGTTTTTCTATTTTTTAAAAAATCTATTTCAGAGGAAATCTGCATGAGTAATTCCTGCTGATGTAGCCGCCTCATTCCTGAGGGTCTCTTCTGATGCAAACTCATTTCACTGAAGGATTCTTGCTGCCCTCTCTGTCCTCTGACCCATTTCGTAAGCTGATTTTTATCAGGTCCCACTTTGATTCTCTTATTCAGAAATTAATTGAAATTCTACTTAAGGGGAAAGGGAGAGACCCAGCTCACATATCCTGTTCAAACCTGTGACCTGTCCTAAAAACACTTTAATGACTTGTTTGTAGTTAAATCAGCTTCTAATAAGGTATATCTGACTCCAAATTGATACCTTGCGCTCCTTTAACACAATCCTGATATATAACTGTGCTTGAATGCAATGAATGCATTAGTAAGTGTTGAAAGGTCAACTGCGCTCTGAGCAGAGTAAAACAACTGATGGTTTGGCGGACACTGGAGGCGTTTGTCATTCTGAGGTCCTGTCACTGACCCTCTGAGGTCAGTCCTGCTGGCTGCTCCTGCCAGGTGGAACAGCTGCAGCCGGCTGCTGCAGACATCCGACTCCTCTGACTCCTCCTGCTCCGGATGGAGTTTCCGTTCCAGGAGCACTGAGAACACGGAGCTGCAGCTGAGGGCAAAGAGAAATGAAGCAAAAAAGCTGATGTGACAATTTAATTGAAAGTTTGATAAACAGACTGCCTCAAAATCTGGCCCCGGCTTCTTCTTCTTTCGGCTGCTCCCTTTAATCAAGGATCTCAACTACTAATGACCCCCTCTAACTAACTATATCCTCTGCATCCTCCTCACACAATACAACCACCTTCATGTCCTCCTCCATTACGTCCATGAGACCCATTGTTGGTCTTTCTTCAGTCCTCCTTCCTGGTACCTCCAAGCTCATCCTCCTTTTATCAAAAGTGCCCCTATTCTGTTCACATCACACCTGAAACCTTCCTTCTGCTCTTGACCTTCATTCCTCTCCTTTCTGGAGCAAACTTGCATCTGTAGAGGTTTCTCCACCTGCTCTCACTACATATTACAATGTCATCTGCAAACATCCTGATCTACAGAGATTCCTGTCTAACCTCACCTGTCAGTAAACAAAAAAAAGCTTAAAGCTGATCCCTGGTGCAATCCTAACTTCATCAATAACTTCTCTGTCACCCCTGCAGCACATCTCACCACTGTCTTCCAGCTCTCATTCATGTCCTGAACAGCTCTAGCATACCTCACTGACAATCCAGACATTATCATACAAACCACAGCTCCTCTCTCTGTATCTCTGTATCTTTAGATCCACAAGACACAGTGTAGCACCCACCTCCTCTGTTCTCTCCCAGCAGCAATCCTCAAATCAAATGTTGTATCTGTTGTTTTACCTTGGAACGAAACCGTACCGTAGCTCGAACCAGAACAAATGTCCATTCCACAGGCATCGTCTCACTCTCCAAGCTGTTGTTAAACCCTCAGTCAGTAACTGTGCTGCCACTTTTTCCAAACACTTCCCAGGTATGTTGTCAGGACCAACTGCTTTTCCACTCTTCATCATCTTCAATATCTTCTTCGCCTCACCCTTTCTGGTCTTTGCTACTTCCTGCTCCGCCAACTCTTCTGCAATGTCTTCTCCAACATGTTCTTATTCATCAGCTTTTCAAAGTTCTCCTTCCATCTTTCCACTGATCTCTTTCAGATAAGATTATTTGCACAAGATGTATTCATCTTGTGTATTCACCACTTCAATTTCCATCCTTATAGGGAAAGTCCATCATTGTATGTACTTCTGCATTCCTGTCTTGAACCCCAAACTTACCCGTTACTTCCACTTCACCTCTTTTTCCCCTCTCCCACAAGTCTGCTCTAATCACCACTCTCCTCTCTAGGGATATCCTGAATCTGTTCATCCATCTACCTCCAGAACGTCTCCATCTCCTACAGCTCACATCCCACCTGGGGAGCATAACCGCTCACAACATTCAGCATTACACTTTCAACTTTTATTTTCAGACTCATCACCATCTCTGTTTGAAATCCTACGCTGCCTTAACACATTGTAACACAATAGCATTGTAAACAGACAAGAGTGTGTCCTGAGGAGCACCTCTCTGACACCCTCTTCACCTCCAGAACATTGTCTTCTTTCCATCATTAGAACAGCTGGAGCCCTTCTCTCAATATATAGCCCTTGCTTTTGTTTTATGCTGAAGGCTCTTCCTGACAAACCTGGATTCAGAACAGCACACACAAGAATTGGATTGTACCCCCTTGTGGTTACTTAGCATGATCACAACCATTTTTTTAACCTACCGGCTGGAAACAGCACCAGAGTTGGTTTTCATCGCCTCCATGCATGTTTCATACAGAGCATATGCCTCTTCTGCAGAACACACGCTCACCTCACTTAAACCTCCCACAAAACTAGAAAAAAAGGAGAAACATGCATAATTTAATTTATTGTATGATCCTAAACATTAACATTCTTAATGTGTTACACCTTCCAAGGACCGGGTGTGTCAGAGGCTGCAAAGTCTGGTTATTGTGGTTGAAGAGATCAACTGTGCTGCCATCTGGAAAAAACTGGAATTGGGGAAAAAAGTCTCCTATGTTATAAAGACTACTAAGACTATTTGTGGCCATGCAATTACAGAATGATGTACCTGAAGAAATGACACAGAGACAAAAAAGTCATCAGATGATGTCATACAGCCAAACAGGTTTGTCAGAATCTGAAACATTCAAGATTGAAAAAAAAAATTACAAGGAAATGGACAAATGTGTTTTTAAACAAGAGTACAAGCTGGTTTTTAGTTTCACCTTTCTCAGAAGACTGTGGTTGTTTAGAGCTTGGACCATCTCTGTGGAGGCTCCACATGCCAGCAGCGATGCATTAAACCCACTCAGCATGGACTCACTTAGAGTCTGCAGGAGTGCAGAGTGGAGGAGCTGCAGATCAGGAGACACATTTGAACTTTTGAAGCTCAACAAAATGTTGTCACTTTCCAAAAAATGTGCAAGCTTTGAACACCAAGCGAATGTTTTCATCAGAGGGCAGAAACTACTTTTACCTCAATGTTCTCAGCAGTTACCACCTTGTCAAACGTGAAGGACTTTCTGTCCTGATGGGAAACCGAAATATTTAGAAGCTTCACAAAAAGAAAAATAAATTCATCTGCAGGAATAGATGAGTTTCTGTGTTTTACCTCAGCTTTAGTTGGTTTGTACTCAACTCCACAGCCTTCCTCACTTATAATTAAACTCTCTAAAAAACACACACACACATTTTAATTTACAACAAAACCAGTGAATTTGAATATTTTTTTTAATTTATTTTACCTGAACTTGCAGTGAGTACAAGTTCCACTTTCACGCTCTGAGCTCCCTCATCTATCTGTTAGACAGAGGAGGTCATTATCACATTCTCACATAAACCTGCCATGAGTCCATATTCCCACTGTTTGCACAAGAAGCTCCAAACAATACTCGTAGAAAACACATACTCACTGCAGCGTTTGTGTTCATGGCGGCTGTCATCTGTGTAACTCCTGTCACTGCTGGATTTCTTTCCGGTCAAATATTAATGAGCTGGAATCTACTTTCACTGCTACAGTGGATGAAATTACATCTTTAAAATGATCGAAAATTCACGGGTAATACATGCTAAATGTTCAACAGAGGTAAACTGATCCAACAGGATTCGCTTAAATGTTATGCTGTTTTTGTTTTGGGTGTACTGCAAGATATGTTTCTTTAATTCCGACAAAATAACAAATAAAATATGTGTTTTCAATAATCAGTTTCATGGCATAAACTCATCTAAATCTGTTTACTATTAATACAGTTGTTGAATTTAATAGTACTGGTTTTATAAAATATGGGATTTCAAGTCATGAAAAGCTTGCTCATTCAACAAAAACAGCAATTTTAGATTTTGATTATCATTGTTGATGATCAAGTTGGAGTTCATGCAGTCTTACTTCTGTTACCAGCTCTTGTTTGCAAAACAAAGTATATATCACATGGATCTATATAACAGGCAGAATATATATATATATATATATATATATATATATATATATATATATATATATATATATATTTTTTTTTTCTTTTTTTTTTTTTCTTTGCTGCTCTATTGTTTTGATAGTATTGCGTCTCTCGTTTTTTTTTTTTTTATCCTTTATGTTAATGTGGGGGTGGTCTTTGTCACAAGAACAGGCAGACGGCTGGTTCCAGCAGGTTCAACAGCTCAGCTAAAAGTCCACAAAGCTAAATCAGGGAAGTCAGGAAACTAGGTCATGCCAGTAGAGTGACACAAACAATACTTCACACTAAGCTTCAGTGTTTGAGCATGCTACGGTTGATTGTGTTCAGCATCCAGGAAGTGTGCGCTGGGGTTGCTGGGAGATGTAGTGTATAAGAACTCTGAAGATGGTTCCCGCTGGTGACCAGAGGGGGAGACAGAGCTCAGACTTCTGACAGTCTTCCACTTCACTGCACATCAGCTTGTTTTTTAGGTAAACACATGTGTCATTTTATGTTTTGTTTTCTTTGCATACTATGTAGCATGTATGTTTCTTTTATTTGTGCTAAATAACTCAAAATAAATCATACATTTATCATAAACAATCAGACTATGACCATCTTTATTTTAACACCTTTAAAGAAAAGTTCACTCAAATTATAAAGTCTGTACTTTGAGTGTAGGGCTTTTAGATCAAGTTCATCACACTTCCTCTTTTCTTATGTTTGAGTGGGACTAGTTTAAGTCTTCGCAGCCATTTTATGCACAAAAACCCAATATTAACATGTTTTTAAAAGAAATCAATTACACTCAAAAGGCTTTTTATTTTTTTTTAATGTAAATTAAATGGAAACACCAGGAAAAAAGGCTTTTAAAAGTGACAGAAGACGTAAAAAGAACCGAAGCGTAACAGGCCTGCAAAGATTTGATTCGAAGCTGACAGCAAACTTTAAAATCAGGTGATAAAATGGACAGGTGGCTTACAGGTGATTTGAACTGCAAAATTGTCAGATCTGCATCAGATTTACAATAACAGGTTATAAAGTTCTGCAAAGACTAGATAAGAAGAAGAAACTCCTCACTTCGGCTCAGCTCTGCTTCATTTACTTATCTGCAAAAAGACAAAACATGATGAATTACAATGATGTGTTTTTGCAAATGCAAGATAATCCACACACAAATACATACCCTTTTTCTCATCATCAAGAAAGGTCCTCTGCATCATTCTGGGTTGAACCATCATGCGATAAGGAGCCAAGCCTAGAATCATATAAAAGATAAAAATATGTAGTCATTGTTTTGACTTCCTGTCAGCCTTTCTCACCAGGTGAAGCCCTTCTTATTACCCCGGCGACAGTCAGGGCGTCCGCGCATGGTGGTTCCCTCAATGGGGTTGCCAGACTCGTCCACACACCAGCAGTATCCAGTGGCGTGCCAGCACTGCATGGGCATGTATTTGCCCTGCTGATCACACTGAGGCTTGTATGTGCCGATCTTGCTGATGGTGTCCGGTGCTGCCTCCAGCTGGCATTTGGTCTTGATCATGGATGCTGTTAAAACATCAGAGCTTCCTGTCAGTGTGTTAATGCTGAAATCTGCTCCATAGTTTCAAAAATTCAGTACGTTTGGGACATGCAGTCAGCTGGTCCGTATCTTGATGTCTGCATATTATTACATTCTCACAGTACAAGAGAACCAGAACCAAACAAAAGGAGGTAAATCCTGCAGTAACCTGGCTGAGGAGTTGGAGCAGGAGGCTGCTTCTGGGCCATCTGGAAGATCAGCCAATAACGCATCCAAGTCTCAAAAGTCTGCAGGGGAAAATGTAAAAAAAATAACAAACATCACTAACAATGTTTTATTTTTGACTCCTACAAAGTTTTTTGTCTGCGCATGAAGGATTAGGAAGCTTTACCTGCCACTCGCTCTCATTGATCTGCTGCCTCAGGGTCTGCAGGTTGGTCAGGAAGGTCTCATTGAACTTTGGCAGACTGACATCCTGCCAAGTGAATATCAAGGCTTTAGCCCCAAAAACAACTCAAAGCAACACATCAAGAAATCATTAAGTGACACTCACCTGCATGAGATCCATCAGCTGCTTCTCCACGCTGACCACAGCTGTGTTCTGCAATTTCTGGAGGATGAGGTGAATCATTGTTTTTATTCAATCAATAAATCACCATTTGTACATAGTGACACAGTCAGAGGTTTAGGAAGAAGCTCACAGTCAAAGGAGTCTTGGCGTCTTCACTGAAGTCTGACACCAGAGGCAGGCTGTTCATTGGCATGGCCATCCTCGCTGGAGCAACGGCTGCAAAGCAACAAAGCAATCCGAAAAATGCACAAAAAAATTTTAAAACAGCAATTAAAACATTTAATAACACACAAAGTACTCGATAATTTCACAAAAGTCAGCAGATGTTTAAATCCGTTAGTGTATTAAAGTATGACAAAGTAGCAAAAAAGATAAAAGGGCATTGTAGAAGTCTAATGATTACTGCATATTTACATTACATTTTTGACAAGGATTTGAGTGAAAAATAATTCTCTTCCTACATCTAGTTTGAGTAATGCCAGCAAACAGCACTGAGTGTGGGACGTTTTTCCATATGTATGTAACTATCCAGGTGTAAAAGCTCCAGATTTCGAGATTTTCTTTTTTTATCCAAACCAAAAAATAAAAAACATGAACAATGTATTCATTTGATCTTTGAGTTTTTAGTCTTCTAGTCTCGTTTAACAAAAATGTGTTTTTTTCCTATCCAGGTACAGGAAGTGGTTCAGCTGGGTTTTGTATTTTAGATATTAAAATTGAAAGATTTTTTATAGGAAATCTATATATAATGGTTGCTATATAGTTAACTGAAATAATGTCTTAAAAGAAGTAATACACTGAGTTTATTTGATACTTGGCTGTCCTGGTAAGTGGTCAATCTGCAGTTATAAAAAAATGATCCTGTTTTCATGTCAATATCAAAAATAAAAAAACAATAAATGGGAATTTCTTGTTCAACCAAAAGAGGCCTTTTCATTTCTTTGTCTGACCACAAGAAACATTTCTTTAGAACTAGCTTTCACTTCCCTCTTCACTTTTACGACAAATGATAACAAGGACACATTCTTATTAAAAATGCAACATTTTTTACCCTGGGATGCTCGTGTGAGTTGTTTCCCCATTTTCTCAGAGCTCTTCTGCAGGGTGTGGATCTGCTGCTTCTGGTTGAACACCATGTAGGCAGTGAAAACCTGGCTGGCCAGCAGCAGACATGCCAGGGTGGTCAGGCCGGCAATCTTGAAGGCACGGCTGTTGGAGCCGCTGCAGGAAAACAAAAGAAAAGTCACTTACAAAGCATCAAATAACAGAAAAGAGACTGTAATTCTAACCAAAAATGTAGACGCAGCAACAGGAATAACTAAGGCTAAACCGCTTCATTATAAAAAACCAAGGATGTTGCCTTTTCACTCTTTCTTTAACTGAAGTGACTTTGAGAGAAATTGTAAAGAATGATGATGCAATAGAAAGTTGAATTAAAGCAGATATGTCTCATTTTTAAAGCGCTTCTGTTGTGTAGGAGTGAGAGTTTTTGTTTGAGTGTTTAAAATTCACTGAAGCAAAACAACAATGGGTTCCTTCAAGGTCGTTTGGTAAATGTTTTCTTGAACACTGCACTGGAATAAACACATACATTTCTGTTTGGGATCTCCAAAAATACATGTCTACCAACAAAAATCGAAAATAAATAAAACCAAAACAAAAGCAACAAAATTGAAGAAGAAAAAAGTATATTATTAACTGTCATGCACTTTAAGTTCCACTTTTTCTAGACCACAACACTGTTTCCAGTTGACTGATTTGAATATATTTTCCTGTTGTGTCACAATTGCCCCCTAAAATAATTTTGTGACTAAATTGTTTATAATTAAAACCATTACTACTTCGAATTTTAATCATATTTGTTCAATGTGTGTCTACAAAACAAAACAAAACCAAGCGTTACAGCCAATAGCAAGGGAGTGTCACTAGTTGCTAGGCAGACGTCTTCTTCAAGAAACAGGGAAGTACCAATTTAAAGTCCATATGAGACACACACAAAGCAATAAAACATAAATATTAACACTATAATAAATAATGAGATAATAATAATAAAAACTTGACTTTCCAAAACAATTAAGAAAAAAAGTTTATTAGAAAAAGATTTTACAATAAAGTGAAAGGATGCAACTTGTTAAGAACAACAAAAATTCGTACAAGTTGTAGTTATAATGTAAATAAGCATAATGAGATGATGATAGGCATCGTTCACTATCAGGTTTTATTTTTTTTTGTGTGCCTTAAATGTACTTCAAAAGTGTATGTTTTCAGTTCTCCTCACCCTCTGTGCACCACACGGTGGATGAGGTTCTCCTCGCTGCCGGACACATCCTCTGCTGCCAGGGAAGAATTTTCTGCAGTGTTGGCCATCTTCAGCGCCTCTCTGCTGCTTCTTCTTCTAACTATAAATCTGGGAGAACTATGAAGCGCTCTTACATAAAGTCTCTTCAGAATGAGAAGCAAGAACCAATCAGGTTGTACAGGACAGAAAAAAGTACCTCTCAAAAAAAACAAAAAGGATTTCCTGAAGGCCGCGAGGAGAGCTCTGATTGGTTGCGTCGATGTTGTCATCTGTTGATAGAGGCAGACAACCAGAGGGATGAAATGTTCAGTGTTTTTGGTTTGCTTCTTATATGTATTTATTTTTAAATTAGCCTTTATTTTATTTTAGTGTATAGTTATTTGCACTTTTTATTTTGGCCCCGGATAATAATTAATTTAACCCTCCTGTTTGTCTAAATACAAATACAGAAGTTAAACAATTATGGATATGTTGATTACACTAAATAGGTACAAGATTTTAAAGTAGAAAGTATTTTTGTCAAGTTTTATTTATTTATTTATTTATTTTTGAAGATTTATAGAGCGGGTCATTTTACCCAGAGCATAACAGGAGGGGAAACTAAAAGTGCTTCTCAGAGTGACCATAAACTTTAAAACAATAATACAAAATATGTAAAGAAAGAATATTATTTAGCCCAAAATATATTTTTTTACAATTTCTTAACATGATTTCCCTTTTTTTAAGCTGGAAAGTTACTGTGTGAAGTGAAACCACTTTTTTTTTGGTCAGACCAGTGGAAGATTCTAGAAAATCCGCACTGACAAAGTGCTACTGCTGGGGCACTGACATTAATTTGAATAAAGTTATGCTTTGAAAAATGTATCAAACTGTTAAAACTGCCATTAACAAGTATAAATCTTTTTAATAATGAGTTTCTGGTTAAGGTTTGTGTTCTCAGCGTATTGCTCACATTTTAATTGAAATTCTGGAATTTCTGGATATGCTCCTTTCAAAGCTTCCATGGAGTAATATACAAATATACACGTTTTCAGATGTTTTATAGCCTTCACTTTTTTAAATGCCATTTTTTGCAAATAAAGTGCAAATTTTAGGGTAAGTTGAGGGTATTTATTGTCTTTATCAATAAAAAAAAGCAACCTTTATCTTATTTTTCTTTAATTTATCAGCTGCCAGTAGCTTTGGCTAAATACAATTTCATTTTATACAATGAAAACCTGCACAGAAAGCTGAATGTCAGCATGGCATCGTCTCATTTTCAAAAGTTGTGGCTCTTTTTGCTTTCTGTGCATCAACTTCCGTAGAGACATATTTTTTTAATATTACAAAAGAGTTTAAAAAGGCATTTTGCTGCTCATCACCGAGTTAACTCTCAATTGAAATCTTAAGAAATGACAGCTATTTCCAACACAGCAGGTCTCAATTGGCTGGATTTACAACAGAAAAAAGTAAGATCATTCAAATTACACTCACCTATCTGTGAAACTGATTTTAAAAGTATTTTTTAAGGACTAAATTTGGTTTAAGTGTGTTTAAATGAGTACACCATGAATTTATCTGTCAAAATAAAGTGCAATGAGAAGGTTTATGGTTAAAATTAGCTCAAAACAAAATGCTCAAAACTTCTGTCCTGTTTGCAGAAAGTTGCACTAAAACACAATAATAGACAAACACCAAATGATGACATCCACGTATGGCTGAAAGCTGTAGTTTCACTAATAGAATAAATATAGGAAGCGCCCAGCAGTTGTTATGTGGGGAGAAGTACACTAACAACAAGTTAGGGATATTGTGATAAACGCAATGGATGCCATGTACACAATGTTCTGTTTCACTGTACTAAATTTTGGGATAGGGAGGTAATGGTTTTGGGGTGATCGACACACTCACTTTGTGGTTTTCCACATAATGGTCTGTACAGCATGCCTTACTTATTGGGGCCTAAACCCAAAAATTTCTATAAGAAAAACCTTTTTAATGTTTCATTAATGAAAGATAAAAAAAGATTTTGCCATTAAGTCATTCAAGTTCATCATTCAAACAGCCATAAATACACGACGACACTTAACAGACAAGCAGCGCTTGTGGGGATTTGCTCACTCAGCAGTTTGGACTGTTAACAGGAGCACACAGACCAATGGATTTGAATCCATGTACCAAACAAGGCAAAGCTAGGTTTTAACACTTCCTTTTGTCATTTGGCACCATTTATATTAATCATAGAGTGCTATGTTATGTTGTTTTGGTCGCTTATGTAGTCACAAAATTCAAAATTCTTGTAAAAAAAAAAAAAAAAGTGGCTTTTCTTTGTCAATAAACTAACTTTTGAAATCAGTTTGGAAAAAAAGAGCAGAAAAAGAGCCCAACTACTGAAAAATACAGTGGTGTTTAATTTGCAAATTAAAAAGCACCAACAATATTAGTTACACTGTAAAAATTATAGACAACAATTACAAATCTTTATCATAAAGTCCAGGAGATTAGTACCATCATCGCCGCTATGTGTTATCGCGTAATACTTCATATGGACAGACTCAGTACCCTTTGTACAGCGGTTGGCAGTGAGAGGACATGAGGAACTACTCCGAGCGACACCTCTGCATGACGAAAGAATCCAAACTCCCCTCAGTGCAGCACTGATGTGTTCACACGACGAGAACCGATGGCGCGGAAACCCGGACACATTCAATAACTTAGCTCTACTGAGGGTTTTTGCTTTATGTACATTACAAAGTCAGGAGATGATCATCAACATGTGCATCGTTATTACATCGGAACAACGTATAAAACTATTGCAGTAAGAGCAGCTTCTTGTTATATACGCTTGACATCTAGCTGAAGTGGTGACATGTTATCCAACATCCATAGGGTGTCACTGGGCATACTGTTGGTTGGCCTGGTAGCAATTTCTTTTAATAAAATACCCCCCAAACTTCTCCCCCCTTTGAGTTTAAAAGTCCTGTAAGGAATGAAATAAAAAACTAAAATGAAATATACAGTTTGGACAAACAGACCTAGAAATGCACAATCCTCGCCTGTACACTGTCTGAATCTGAAGGTTCAGAGAGCTCAGTTAACATACAGTAGCTAGCTTATGATCATCTTCACAGATTGTAGCGGAAGCTGTTAAGTTAGTGTGCTTTCCAGGTACCTGTACGCTCAGTCGAGTGCTCATGTGCTTCCCACGTCCATCCCCAAGTTTGAGCTCATGCCCGCACAGTGGTCATAAAACTGACTGAAGAGCGGGTTGAGCCATAACGGTATAAATAAATGCACTGTTGATTCCTTATAAGTGAAAACAATGCAGTTAAAGATGGTTAGGTTTGGTGCATTCTATAAGTATGCATTCCCATCAGGATTATAGAAATGTTAAATCAGAGGAAAGATAAAAGAAGAACCCTCAAATGTCCATGGTGGTGATACCTTGATGAAGATTCTGTCCTGGCACTTGTTATACAATAACTAGGTTCTACCAAGGCCTATCATGTGAGGCTACAGGACGCAGCCTGAGTCCAGATGTCACATCTTTCACCCAATTCTCATACAAACGATTGCATTAAAAGAAGTTTCATCAAAGGTTTTGTCTGTCCTTCAGGTCGTCACCCATCTAAAGGACATTGTGTTTCCCATGGTAACATGTTCACTCGTCTGTCACCCGTTTTCAAGAACTGAGTCTTCAGAGTTCCTTTCTGGAGTTTCCAGCAGCAGGGTCTTGGGATGAGATAAAGTTTGATTACCGAGAACATGACAGTGATTATCAAACACTAGAGGTTTCTTCGTGTCCGTCTCCAAGTCCTCCCAGTGATGAATATTCATCCATGTTTCTTGAACACCACCTTTGCGCTCTGAGCTCTAGTTTGGCATTGCATCTTGAAGCCTCCGTAGATTGCAGTCTTTGTCAGAACGACTTGGGATCTGAACGCCTGCAGAGCAAAGCAGCGACGCATCGAGGGGAGCAGTGAACCGTCCCTCTGCCGGGGCTGCTACCTGCTGTGCACCAGCTCTTCCCGGAGCCAGCTGGGCAGAGGCTGACCCATCCTGTAGAGCAGCTTGGACAGCTCAATGTTGTGATCCCTGTAGTACTCCCTGAGGAACTCCTGGGACTGAAGGAGATCAACAAGTAAAATGAACAAAGATGCCGGAAACTCAAATTTGACACTTTGGAAAACTTATGAAAACTGGTCATACCTCAGGATCCATGTCGGGGTACCTGCGTCCTTTACTTTTTCCTAAACACTTGGTCTTCCCTCCTTCCAGCAGCTGACACCAGAATCCTTTCTTGGGGTCAAAACTGCAAATAAATACGAAAATATACTGTGACCTAAATATGCCATGGAAAAAAGCCCAGTGTGACAACATGAATTCTGCTCTTCGCATCACAGCAAAAGCAAAAATGTTGGTTTTTAGGGTTCAAATGTACATTTACAAAATATTTTGAGCCTGTAAAAAAACCTATACATCAGATTTTTGAATAAAACATTGCAAAACTTACGCTAAAATCTTGTGGTAGTTAATGACGTTGGTGAGACCAAGAAACTTCTGGATCTTGTCCATGACTGAAGCAGGTTCAGTCTTCAGCATCTGTCCGTCCAAAACTAACAACTACAAACACAAAGGAAAAAAAAACAATAAAAATTCAGGAAGATAAATAATTTCATAATTAAAAAAGGGAGAACAAAAAGTTCAAATTATTATAATAAAACAACAGGACATCAATGTATACACTACAAAAAGATAATATAAAATTGATCAACTTTTATGCTGCAAACCTGTCTGAAGTAGAGAAATGACCCACAATTCTTTTAATTTTGTTTGATCTTTTGAATAAAGTACATTTTGTTTACTTTACTTTACTTTTATGGACAAAAATTACCATAAAATGTGTGTACATTAGGAAAATAATTATTAAAACGTCTATAGATGTCAATAGATTTGTAAGGTACTATTCCAAAAAATAAAATCATAATTTTAGTATCTTCTAAATGTTTAATACTTTTTTAGTTTATTAAAAAAATGATTTTTATGTTAAAAAGTAAAAAAAAAACCAGATACATTCACTTAAATAATTGTTTTTGCTGTGGTCAGTGTCTTTATATAAAAGCACAAGGATTTTATTGCAGGGGATAATTATACGCTTAAATGAATAACAGTGGCTACTTATTTATTTAGGCCAAGAGAACTCTGATTTAATGAGAGCGTACAAAAACTAAACATCTCGAGAATCTGCACCCACAATTCCTCCCTGCGTACTCCTGCAGCTTACAAATGTGTGCAGAGTGCAGCATTAAGGGCTACCTTTTTCCTTCCAGAGCGTTCCTAAAGGGCAACGCTCGTCCACCAAGGTCAGCGGGTTTTCAAATATTCCATGGAAGTTGTACAAAAGAGAGAATACGCCTCACACATCACAAACTTCTTGCCATGAATTATAAAATAGCGACTAAAGATTTTTCTTCCTATTTCGATATGAGGACATTTAGGACACTGACAGATTCATTTACTTTTTTTTTTCTAATTGTGATTGTATTGATGTTCACAAAGGTATAAATGCACATTTAACTGTTTGTCATAAATGCTTCATTGCTTTTGCAATTACATTAAATCCTGATTAAAATGTTATTCTATCAGGGTTTAAAATGTCATATTTTCATTCTCATTTTAATGGAATGGGCTTCAAAGTTGATATAAATAAACCTTTAGTTTTACTGAGTGAAGTTACAAATATTTGCTTTAATTAGACAGATTCCTTATGACTAAACAAGGAATTTAAAGCAGAAATGATTCAGTCAAAAAATGTAATGTGATAAAACACGATTGTCACTTTAATCTAAATGTTGTAACTGCAAAGGATTGTGGGACTAATTAATGTCCAAATCCAGTAGTGTGGCACATAATTGGGGAATCGTTTGAACTGTTGCCCCCTTAGATATTGTGGGTCATTTCATTCAGTTATACTTTTTTTTGGTTCAAAAAAAGCTAAATTGTCTTGAACCGTTTGTGTTGCTGCACTGCTGCAGAACACTTTGGTCGATTTACAGTCACAGACACTTGTGACACATGCGTGGGCAGGGTGGGAACTGAGCCTGTGATGCTCTTGATTAGAGGTCGACCGCTTCACCTCTGCACCAGAACATTGTCTTGAGACAGATCTTTGAAGACTGAATGTCAAACGGAAATAATACCTGGCTAGAATGGTAGAAATTGAGCCAGCGCTCCAGGTGGATGGAGTACCAGCCGGGAACCAGACATCGATTTTGGAGAACTCGGAGTTTAACCGGAGCGTTGCGGCCCGCTGTGATGACCTCGTGGAACGAGTACTTTAAAGCCACTGGGTCATCATGGGCTCTTTGGTGCTGAGAGCAGATGGACAAGCAGGAAAAAGTCAAACCCGTGGGGATGCTGCAGGAGCTCATCTGAGAATGTGAAAGAATTAGGGCTTCCTGCCTCTGACCTGGTACCAAGAGTATGCTCGGTCTGCTGGGTTGATGAGAATGGTGATGATCTTGGCTTTGGGGAGGAGAGCTGCAGCCCTCTGAGCGGTCACCTCAGAGTCAAAGTAGTTGGCACTCTTCTCAAAGTAATAGTCGGAACTGGTGTTGGATGGCAGAGGGAAGTACTCCATGTACCTACACACAACAAAAACAAAATGCATAAACGAGTATGAATAAATATTACTTTCATGTCTAAACATCAAATTAACCCAAAAACCTTTTGGGAAAATGTGCACAGATAAGTTACACCGAACATTCAAATGAAAAGAATCTGTCTGCAAATAAAGAGTCACAGGGGAAAACTTTCTCAAAAATTAGATTTTTTAGAACAACCACAGCATCTCAGTCATCTCACCAGTCAATGCCTCTGTGATAGTTGTGTCCGTTAAAAAACTGGATCTCTTCAAACGTCTCTTTACTGGGATAGTTGCTGGTCAGATCAGGGTGCATGCCAAGAAACAGGTAGAGTGCCGTTGTTCCTGTGAGAGGAGCCAGAACCAAAGGGGTTTGAGTCCAAAATCAAGACATTTATAGGTTATGTCATGTTTAAGCATTAAAGTCAGAATTACTGCAAACACAGAGCAAGAGACCGCTGGAAACTTCTCACTTAACCATTTTTACATCTGTCCTGCAGAGGGTGTTGAAGCTCTGCATCTTACCCGTCTTCTGAGGCCCGATGACCAGCAGCTTAGGGAATCTGTCACATGTTTTCTCTTTGGACCAAATGTCCTTGTGCCTTTTGTCTTCACAAGGATCCTAAAGCCCCCCAAGAAAACGATAGAGGTTTTACCAAGTAGCAGTCGAAACAAAACGAGACCCATCTTTAATGGGGCGTTTGAGGATTTCAGCATCCAGTCAGGAACTGAGATGGGAGACTCTGTGGGGACGGATCTCAGCTTCAGTGTCTCACCTGCCAGAGGGGATCTCTCTCAGAGGGGAACAGGCTGAAATACTTTTGAGCCAGCTGGATGGGAGGGAGGGTCTGCATCTTCAGGTTGGTCCACGTTTTGATGAACATCACCAGGCTCTTGAAAGTGTACAGACCGAGCCGGTCGTTCCCGTAGTTTGACAGATGGGTCATGAAGATACTGATCTGTGGAGCCAATAAGAAACCACTACGATGAAGATCCAATAAAAGAAAAAAGATCTAAGTTTAGCCTAGAAAATGACCAAAGATGTTTTAATAACTCAATATTTTCCTGCTTTGATTCCAGCGAACGATGAGACAAATCTCCGATGTTTTAAAGTGTTTTATAGGAAACTGTACATTAAGGTCTTGTTTCTTGTTCCAACCACACGCTGGGTTCTTCATGAACTCTCAAAGTGCTTTTAGAGGCGAAAATGTAGATATGACCAAGGATGACACTGCAGGAGATCCACATTTTAAACTAACTTCTATAGAAAAAACACAAACCTTAATAATTCTAAAGGTTTTTTCTAATATCGTCAGCCTAATAGCATATCTGCCTAACTCATTTTTTCTGGTTTTTTTTTGAAAAGAAGAAAAAACACCTATTTTTCACCACTCACAGTAGAGTTAGGCCAATATCTCAATTTGGCAAAAAAAATGAGTTAAGCAGAAATGCTATTAGGCTGACGATATAATAAGTGAAAAAGAAGAAAGTTTGTTGTTCTTTCATATTCATTTCTCTTTTAAAAACAGCTTTCTGTGGAAAAAGGAAGCACGATGCTGACATCCCCGAGTGAGTCACCGATAAGTCATTGTCCTGCCCCACGTTTAGATTTTGATTATCTAGATGAAACTCCGAGCAAAGCGGCGGTGCGTGGGCAAGCGTCTGACTCACGGGGTTCAGGAGAACGGTGAGGAAAAGTTCCCCCCCGTTGATGAGCTTGTCCAGCTCGTTTGGGCTGCCCGGGTAGTCTTTGTAGAAGATGGTGTGGGTGAAGAGGCCGCACGTCTGCCTGGGCAGCACCTGCAACACCAGCAACATGTTAGGTAAATGCAAACACAGGAAAAAACAGAAAAAAGAAACAAAAAAAAAAGCTATCATCGGCACTCCACTGAGAGCAGAGCAGAGCTGTCAGTTCCCCACGCTGTTCACTCACAATAACATTCATATTATGCAGCTCATCTAGCCAAAGTAAACCTCTTATTCACGCTGAGTCTATATGGAAATTCATGGAAACAGGTTGGAGTGTCTGGGGATCTGAATATCAACCGCCGGTAAGCACTGGAGACTGTCCATTCAGACAGCGCTATCTCAAGGATGGTAACAGAGCGGTGGGACTGCACAGGCCAACACAACGGCAGACTACAAAGAGGGAGGACCGACTGAAGCAGCTTTGTTTCTTTATCAGTGCTGAAGGTCATCCTGGGAAAGGAATGGAGACAGGTTTTTCTTTTCTTCCCTTTTGAACCACTCAAATTCAGTTTATTCTAATTTAATTTTGCCCTCTTAAACTGTGCTATTCAGCGCCTACGAAAGCTATTAAGCTGAATAAAGATTTTTGGAGTGTTGACATTTCAGAGATTGCTTATGTGCAGACAATTTCTTCGCCGCTGCCAGATGTCAGTCTTCGTTTTGCAGCCGAGGCCTGCGAGACGGCGCGGCTCAGACAGGTGTCTCATGCAAGACTGCCTCTCATGACTACATTATCATCTCTTACTCCATAGATGAACATTACAGCCCAGCTGGACGGACACCACAAATGCCTTCTGAAGGACGTCAGCCGCCTCACTGATGTATGGTAAATGGAAATAATATTCTGCTCGTCCTCTTTAGGGGAAAGACTAAAGAATAACAGATGTGGCAGGGGCTGCTGGGAAAACCAACAAAGAAGAATACTCTGGGTGAAGGAGGGAGAGGCACAAAGACGTGGGAGGAGAAAGATGGAGGAAAAGACGGCAGACAGAGAAACATGCCAGAGGTGGGAGAAGAAGACCTTGAATTGATATCTGGGAGTGGAGCAAAAAATGTTCTTACGCTAATGCTGCTGTGAATAAAACCTCGCCGGAAGCGCGCCGGCTTCAGATGTGGGTACTCCTCGGTGCTGGTCACCTTGATGCCCCACACTTTCTTCCAGGCGTCGTACAGCTGCATGTGTACAGGGTAGACGCCCGAGTGGTGGGGGGCAACGGCGTAACCCATGTTAGTGGGGATCCCGTGCTCCTGGAGGAGAAATCCAGCAGAGAAGACAGTGAAGAAAAAAATAGATATATTATTGAAATGCCTTATTTATAATTTATTTGTTTATTACGACCAGTATTTCCATAATCTAAAATAGCAAAAACGTAATTTCACTCTTGACGCCTGAATTTATTTCCAGCTATGAAAAAATGATTTCATTTATGTTTTTCCTTTCAAGTAAAAGCTAAATTAAGGTAATTTAGGAGCTCAAGTACCGTAGTATGATGCGTATTTTCAATAATAGAAATCACTGGGTGCGGTGTTGCTTTAAATAAAAGGAAATAAATTTGTGAAAGAAACCAAGAAAAATTTGGTATTTATTCACAATTATATTTCAACAATGGCTTCCAAAGTTCTGGTTTCTGAAAAATCTACAGCAAGTGATGCGTATGGTAAAACAGGAAGTGCATTTATAAGGAATTTCTTAAAGATTCAAAGGTTTAAAAGGCCATAAAACTTTTAACCAAACTTTCTTTCTTTGTTTTGGCAAAATAGGATTTCTTAATTTAAATTACATTTGAATTCTTCAGTAACATGTATATAAAGAAATAAAACTGACATTTTATTTCTCCAGTAACACATCATGAAGTGTTTTAGCTGCACAGAGCTTTTGCCTTCAGTTTTAAGGACAAATCAGCTGGAAATGTAACACTTTTTATAATAAGTGACTACATCTATTAGTGTTAAAAAAATATGTTTGAAAAGGCTCATCCATGAATTATATTGTCTTCAGTTGTTGTTCAGGTGGAGATGGCTCTGATCACAGTTCACTCAGACGCTTGGAAACGACCTTTGGGCCCGGAGACTCACCGTGGCAAATTTCTTGTTGAGCAACATCTGCTCGGCCAACACGGACTGGTTGTGGAAAAGATGAGGCTGCATGTGGCTCCACATGTGAGGAAACCACCAGAAATCTTTCACGTGGGAAAGCAGCAGGTCGTCCCCCAGATCCTCCTCATCAGATCCTGAGCACAGCGGGGATGATGGGGGCAGTCAGTCAAAAAATGAAGTCAAGCAATAGAAAAAAAGAACAAACAAGGGAAAAACAAATGCTATCAGGCAAAAACGCATTCGAAGCAGATAACAGTTGGGGTGTGACAGGGAGAAGAAGGAAAGAGAAGGAAGTATCCTTGCAAACTTTACATTTTCACCTCTGTTGAGGTCTTACTAATGGCTGCCACTTACCAGCGTGAAAGAATTTTCCTGAGAAGCCAAGATTGAAGGTGAAGTTGGGCACATGGGTGCGCAGCTCCCTCTGTGCCTCCAGCAGGGCCTGAAGCAGTGGGAGGAAAGGAGAATGAGTCAACAGATGATGGGCTCAAACTGATGTTGGACTTGGTTAATGAGGAGAAGTGAAGATGCAGGCGGTCGCGTGCCCACATACGTCTCCTCATTCGGCAAGTTTCTCTCTGTAAACATCCAGCATCCACTCCCAGATGTCTCACGTCTCTCCCTCATTCTGTTTGATATTTCGCCCTCCTCAGATTCGGGGGTTTGTTTCATTTGATCTTGCTGCTGGATGAGACTCCTCATGCACACACACACACATTTCTCCATCTTGTCGGTGTGTGATTTGTCGCTAAAAGCTTGCTGTTGCTCTGCTGGTGACAGAGTCTTGATGTCTATTCCATAACTTTTCTAATACTCCATCCCTGCACATGTGGGGCCCGAAGGGACGCAAGCGAGGAGCTCTTCAACATTCTTTGTATTTCTCTGAGTCCCTGAAATATTCATTACTGTGGAATTTCTCTTACAGCTGTGGGGCCTGTCACCCTTGAAAAGTCTACAGGGGCATTCAGGAGAAGAAGACGGGCAAGAAGAAGGGCTGTCTGTGTGACTGACAGAGGGCTGTACATGACATGCTTACTGTGAGACATCAGGCTTTTATTATTCTAATGGAAACTTCGTCGATAAGTAGATAAGGTGTCTTCCTAGGAAACTCACCTTCACATCCGGCACTTTCATGCGGGTGCCCTCCTTTCCCACAAAGATGTCATCTATATCCACGAGGATGTAACGCTCGAGGGACAATGAGAGCCTCTTCCCAGTCAGAAAGGCCACAGCATCCACAAACACCAGCTTGTGCAGCCAAAAGTTCAAGTTGTTGCCAAACAGAACCCTCTGGATCCCGTCGTGGAGCCCCAGGTCCTGCACCACGGACGGGAGCATAGCAGCATTTTGCCCCATGGATGCAACGCTTTCCGCTGACTGGGTTTTCGCCAGCAGCACGGGCTCATATGTAGAGTGGTTGGACTGAAACACGGTCCAGTCGTCGCCGGGAAGAGGCCCTGGCAGGGCCTGCCCGGCTCGTGTGATGAACAGAAGTGGGGACTTGGGATTGACTGTGCAGTCCTTCAGACCCAAGTTGGAGTGAAGAAAGAGCGGGAAGCCTTTCAGCTGTGCGCTGAGCAGACTGTTTTCATTGGCCTGATGAACAGGGAGAGACAGCAGAGAAATGACACAGATTAATCACACGCACCGCATTGATGAAGACAGAGAAGTATTGGATATAATTCCTCCATTCCTCCAGTCATGGGTGAAATAAGGAATGTCAGGCCTACTCAGATGTGAAGGCAAGAGGCAGCTCCTACCTGCTATCCTCAATCTGCTACACTTGTGGCTGGCAGTCAAATGAAAAACCTCCTGCAGTTCTTAGACTGAGGAGGTCATACAGCAATTTCCTTCACTGAAGCTGTTATTCTCCCATTCTCACCCTTCTTTCCACTTTGGCTGAGTTTTTTTTTTTTTTTTTGACAGAACCTCACCACCTTGAAGGGGTGTTGATTATGGTATCATAAAGACAGCCGTGACACGCATTGTGTGGCAGCTAGGAGGTACTGATGTGCAAACTCCAGCCTGGAAAATAGTTGGCTTTTGACATCAATTGATCATTAATGGTGTCTGTTTTCGCCTCCATCAGCTGCTGATGTTGAAACTACTGCAAACTTTCAAAGCAAACTCATTACAACTCGGAGAATGTGGCGGGGCCTTTGTTTTCTCACTAAATCATCAGATCATTAAGTAAGTGGTGGTTCAAATGAGAAGCTATGAGATTCAAGTGGAAGTAAAGTCTTTTGTACTAAGTCAATGTGACTAAATATCCCTAGAGAGAAACTGAGAAGAATAAAAACTAAGGACCCAACGATTTGGTTTAAGGCTCAATTTGTGGGTCACGGTTTTGTTTCGGTTCGATATATGATTTGTGAATTACAAAACCAAGACAACAAAACCCTTAAAAAAATAATAATAATAATCAAGTAGCAATGTATTCCTATTACTGTTTTCAAAGTGTTCCCACTAATCTGTTAATTATGATTATGCCAGTTTTAGCCAAAATCCCAAAAACCTGTGTCGTTTAAGTTGTGAGCAGAACTGTTGACATGGAGCAAGCCCGCCCCCCCTTCCCCTCCCCAGCTCAGTTTGGACCCAGATGCCAACTGGGATGAGGACAACAAAGACGTACCTGGATCTATTTGTCTACAAGTGGATATATCAGTATTCAGCGGAGCGGGGAGCTTGTGGCCTGCCGGCGTCTACGTCGCAGCTGCAAGCTTTTTAAAAAAAGCATATTTTTGTCTGCTTCTGATTCACAACAATTCAAATGAAGAAATACTAAGAAATACATTTTCAACCTTAATTTTCTTTATATATGTCGTTAATCATCAGAAAAATACTAACCATGATTCTCATTGGCGTGGCTCTTTAAAGAAAAATAAAAAAAAAGTAATAATGAGGATACTGTTTTTACTCCCCTCTCTAAGAATATTGGTTATGTCCTGTCTGTGTGTATAAGTCAATGTGAGATAAATCTTCCATCATGAATGGATGAATATACTTTAAACTTGTACATAGCTGTGTGCAGACTATTTGTTAGTGTGTATATGTGAAAAATAAGTCATGCAGCTTATTTATGACACTCTTATGTTATGGTATTATCGACTACCCCCCTCATCTCCCTCTCTTTTCCTTGTCCGTCCAGTTCAACAAGGAATTTTTTTTATTATTAAAAATAGTGTAGCCTCAAGTACAAAAGGGGTTTATACAAATATACAGTCTGTTTGTCTGAAGATCCATAAACCCATGATGTTATAGTAAAATCTCTCCAAATAAAGAGGTCTTCAGCTCTGATCTGCTTACTCAACTGTTGGACAGGACACGTAAAAAAAAGAAAAAAAACTAATGAATATAGCCATAAGACTTTGCATACTATAAATAATTTAAAAAAATGCTGTAAAACTCTGGAAAGCCTGTTTGCAATAAAGACAACCCCCTTTACATTTACCAAAAGCACAGCCTGCTTGTTTTATACAGCCTTTTTTCTGTGTTCAACAGGAATACTCTATACAGTTGATGCCCCTTGTGTCTCTCAAATAAATCCCAGCCAACCTTTTGTGACAGCAATAGCGAGACAATTCTACGGGGAAATCTGAAGAAGTGGCTTCTTGTTCAAGTCTCATGTAAAGACGAGCACAGCGAAAGCAAATCCGATGTGAAGCCACTCTTTGTTTTATAGCTGGAGTCTCAAGACTCTAAATACAAACAATGCATCTGTCGCTGCAGCTGATGTCTGATACGGATTTTAACCCAAAAAAACAGTTAATGTCAGAACATCTGTAATCAGGTTTGAATTGAATCCTAAATTCAAAAGGTGGCACCTTTAAATATACTTGACACTGCATTTGAGTTTTTAAATAATCTGAAATCGTTGCTCCTTATTAGCCAACAGTAAATCCATGCTGACACACATACGGATTAGTTGATAATCCTACAGATATAGTTGTGGGTATGATTTAGAGAGCATGGCCACATTGTTGCTACATAGTCTTTGGAATGCATGGTCTTCTCCTTCTTTTACTCTCAATAAGTGATAAATCCCAGCGGACTAACTTTCATCTCCACCGCCGGACATCTCTGCACCACCATCAGTGCATCCTCACTTCTCTCTATATTCTTTCCCTGGCTCAGATAGGGTGATTAAAACCATAAGACCTCAAAACTCGCCTCAGGCAAACAGGGACCTCAGGGATTACTGACAGAGAGGAGAGGGGGAATAAGAAATATAGAGCGGGAAAAAAAAGACGAGGCGAAGAGCTGAAGAGCTGGAGACAAGCTGACAAAAATCAAAGAAAACATGGAACGGTGAATCAACAGCCTGTTTAAAGAGGACCTGAGGATGCCAGATTAGACCAACCACATTCGAATACAAAACAAAACAAAGAAATCTAGAAGAGACTGATATGAAACCAGACAGGTCTTTCAAGCTCAGTTAATCCCATCTCTTTTGAGACGGTGGAGCCAGATGGACAGGGCAGAAGGTGTGAGTGAGAAGGGAGAGGGAGGCAGGAGGGGGGAGGGAGGCATGGGAGCATGGTGATGTCCTAACCTTGAAGAAGCCGATGATGCCAACGCCGTACTCCACACAGTATTTGTCCAGGAGCTCCCGGTTCCAGGCGTCCAGGTTGACGTACTTCAGAATGTTCTCATAGATCACGAGTGTAAACCGGCCCCTCTCTTTGTCCGTCAGCGTGGGCATGTCCCCTTTACCGGGAGAGATCTCCGTCCGATACTTGAACCGGCCAGACTCCAATATGGCCACGATTTCCTGCCCCAGTTGAGAGTATTGGCTTTCCACAAACACCAAAACCACCGGGTCTGTCCTGGTCCCCCCGGGGTCCATTCCCGGCCCCCCGGGCATGCTTCGCAGAGGCAGCAGCCGAGACGGACTGATCCTGGGGTTGTCTGAGCTGGCCGAAGCCCCCTCGGCCAGAGACATGCCCCCTCCCAATGGCTCTGGCTCCCGCTTGACGCCATACAGGAAGTAGGAGAAGATGAAGACGCTGATCGCGCAAAAGAGGAAGAGTAGAAGCAGGGAGGTCTGCAAGGAGAGGAGGCGGACCAGCCTACGTATGCGTGTCACGCATCCCAGCATCGTCTCGGGCCGCACTGCTCCGCCCCTCCGGTCCAGCAACACGCCGTGGGGTCAATCTCTCGGAGTGGGCAGGAAAAAAAGTCTGATGCAGCGAAGAAGCAACGGTTCACAGCAACGACGCTACTCCTAAGATGCTAAATATAAACAGCATCGAGGTAGCAGCTGCAGCCGCTGCTGAAGGAAGGAACGCGGCGGTCATGTCGGCTCTCTTTCATGTTGCATCGCTGCTTATGTCACCATGGCAAAGCAATGGGGAGCCTTGGACTGCTGGTCCACGCTTGCTCCTCTGAGGGATCGCAGCTGGGCCCAGTCACTGATGGGAAGAGATGATGGAGGGCTGCCTCACGCGTCCATCACGCGGAGCTGTCGGCCGTATCCACGCTCGATATAGCTTCCCTCTGCTGATGGGAGAATAATCTCGGGAGGAAATTAAGGCCGTCCAGGTCATCTCAGCGGCATCGTTCCCTCGGGATTGGATCTCCGGACCCTAAGAAAAAGAAAGTAAGAGTTATCCAGCAGCACCGCATGAGTTCCCATCCAGCAGACAGCATATAGAGCTTTTTTTTGTGTAGGTTCAATGGTGTGTAGGAGTGGCGTGTCTATTGCCAATGCTAACGCGTTAAAAGTTTCCCTTTTTTTTCACCTCCTCAAAAGTGAGCTGCCAATTCTCCCCACACAGACCCAACATCGCAGCGTGCTAACCTAAAACCACATTTATAGAGGAAGAAAATGTACTCAGTCATGCAGCTTCCACATAATCAATATGCAGAATGTGAGTGACAACAAAGCTCTAGAGCTAGCTAATACCCGATTCACTCTGCTGGCGCTGTGCGACTCCACACAAGTGAAGCCATCACCCATGGGTACTCTTTGCCTCCATTTCTCTAAACCCCCTCATAGCGCCAAGACCAAATGCAGGCTGATGGAAGGGAAACAGTCCAAGAGCAGAGGCGTAGATAACAGCGGCAGACAGAGCTGGCAACAATAGCACCCTTTCCCCTCAGAGGAAATCCTTCAGTAAACCCAATATAGATTTCCATACCCTCTGGAGGCCTGACACAAAATCCCAGCCCTTCAGTCTATCTCCATCAAACAAAGTGTGAGAGGACCAGGAAGCAGCATGGGGGGGTGAGCTAGTCCCTTCACAAAAACATAATTTCTCCATTTAGTGCACTGGTGAGGGAAATGAGACAGAGTGTCATTACTTCTGCATGGAAATCCTGAGGATGGAAAGCCATTCCAGCAGAGAATGGAACAGAAACATTAGAGACATCCTCCTTCAACCAAAGGTTGTCTGACCACGTCAAGATCGGAACCAGTGACGGACGATACCACACTTTTTAAGCTTTGATACACTACTAATGACCTATTATGGGAAAAATTTGATTCCAAATACTGATACTGATTACTGGTCATTTCATATTGGTTAATTTTAATTTTATTTGTTATTCTAAATAGAATCAAAAACTGGCCAATAACTTTAACTTACAAGGTTAATAATACAAACTTTCTAAAATCACCTACTCTAGCGGTGCTGTTGCTTAATTAATGGAGCAGCTCATTATGCTGCGTTGGGGGGGGGGGGGTTTCGGCACAAAAAGTAACTCACCCGATAATCAAAAATATCTAGAAAGACACAAACTTCTATTTCTCATTTTCATAATTAGTACTTTAAGTCCCACTGTTGCTAAAGCGTTCTCAGTGGTCTTTAAATTATGAGACATTTTAGCCAAAATCAACAAACCTGTGTCGTTTTCTAGGACAGTTTCTGCAGAGCGGCAGTAGATCATTAGAAATTGCGGGCAGGTCTGTTGGCAAGAAGTAACCCTGCGCTCATTTCCCATCATACCTTTTTTTACGCTCTCTCCTGCTAGCTTACAGCTCCTCACAACCTATGTAGTTGTCTACAAGTGGATGGGTCAGAATAAGGCCGAGCGGGGTCCCATGATGTTGTTTGTTCTTTAACAACTGCAAGCTTTTTTAAACAGCTCCCGATTCACCACAAATTGAATAAAGAAGTAATTTTCCTCTTAATTTTCTTTGTATCTGTCCTTCATTATAAGAAAAATGCTACAAGAACAAACACAATTTTTATTGGAGTGGGGTTTTAATAAAGTTGATATCCAAAATTTTTAATGTGCAGGTATCTATAGTGTATTTTGATACCTTAGTATCGATGCTCCCATTGCTAATCAGTGGAACACAAAGAGACAAAATAGCTGCATTACTGACCAGGGTTTTACTATTAATGCCATAAATGAATGTTCAATTAAAGAAGATAAAAAAAGAAAAAGAACTTAAAGATGCTGCTGGTGCTCATTAAGATAATCCTTCCATCAGTTAAACGTTCATTACTCTAAAAGTGTGACGCAGAAAACAAAGCTCTCGGTTTCCCCCTTTCATTCAAAAGAAGCCTTAGAGCTGGTAAATAACTCTGCTCCCTCCATCCTTTCCAGCCAAGCTTAACAGGATGCCTTAAATCTCCCTGCAAACGCAGCGGCAGAAATCACACTTCCTCTCCTCTGAGTCGCGTCCAACTTTCTCTTCACAGGGATGCAGAGTCTAATGTAAAGAGAGGCCGTGAAAAAGAAGAAAAAAAACACAGTGGGTGTTTTTCGGAGAATGCATCACAGAAACCGCCGGTGCTGGTTGCACTGAGATACCCAGTGTACCTTATTTGTTCATTTCTGAGGGAGCTGAGCTTCGTGCCACGGCATATCTGAGCGTGATTAGCCACAGGAAGCACCTCCCGCTGGAAACCCAAAGGCAGAAGGCGAGACAAGAGCAACAACTTTTAAGATGACCGAGGCCAAGCAGCCGCTTTTTCTTGTCAGACTTTTCAAGAAAATGTGAAGAATGTACATAATTTATTCGCTTTTCTGTGAAAGGATGCAGTAATGATCCACTGTCTGGAAAAAACCAAGGAAAGGAAAAAGAATATATATATATATATATATATATATATATATAGATATATATATATATATATATATATATATATATATATATAGTGATAATGCTTCAATAGTATTTGCATTACATTGTAAATTAGATCACATTGCCACAAATCTCCCAATAAACAAATCTACAAAATGAAATCAATTTTGCTGAATAGTTCAGTTCAAAACCCACTTGTTAAGCAAAAGTATCACTTTTTCGCAACATCCTGGAGATTATATTGTGTACAACCTAATACACAACAACAAAAGCTGTGTTAGAATGGCAGCAACATGTCCAGATGTTTAAGTTTAACTATGAAGGATCAAAAGAACAAGGGTCTAGCTTGTACCCTGCCCTATAAACAGTCTTTGTTTTATTTATCTTCAGTTAATGAGTAATCATCCTCCAGACATGCTATCTCTGGCCGACGGCGGCGGGGGACACAATGAGCTCTGCTGCGGCTCTAATGACCCCGCTGACATGACTTGGGTGCAGCATTAACAGGGACAAGACACACACGGCGAGTAAAGCCTCAGAAAGCCGCGCTCCTTGCCCAATTCACAGTGGAGTCGACTGCCTCCCGATGTTGACCTTCAGACTCTGCAAAGGGGGGGGGGGGGGTTGAGGAAGGAGGCCTGATGGGTGGAGGGGTAAATGAGGGGAAACCTTAAGGCTTTGAGTGTGAAGCAGCGATATCAAGCTGACTAAGTAGAGAGCAAATTTGTTAGATCACACACACACACACAGAAAAATCTATATGTGTGAGTCTGAGAGTAAATCTGTCCTAGAGCTAAGGTTGGAAAAACATTTGCTTCTGACGATCAGGAAGACGGTGCAGCAACTGAACTGAATAGTGACTAATGGATCTCAAATGTCCACATCATTCAATGTACCCTTCCTGCGCTGCCCTTGGATTGAAAACCGAAAAGAAAAAGCATTCAAGAAATGGAGAAAGGAGACCTCTGTGGTCTCCTTTCTCCAAAATAATCCATGCAAAAATGCAGAGAGGGCAAAAAGGAAACATGAATATTTCATACGTTGAAATGAGAGGTATGACCAGCAGACATTTAGAAAAGGTAAGGACTATCCAGTGATTTGAAGATACAGATAGGCGTGGAGATGGAACAGCATCTGGCGGTTCTATTAACAAAGATCGAAGACGCAAAATAGGAGCATTATAATTGTTTACTACAGATCTCTCTTGAAGCCCCACCCCGATAAATATAATGTTTTTATCATTTTTTTCTGAAAATGAGGGACATATATTAAGAAACGTAATCTAAAAATTGCATTTCTGAGTATTTCTTCATTCAAATTATTGGGTATCAGGCGTAGACCAAAAAAAAGGCAGTTTTAAAAAGATCGCAGTCGGCAAGCCACAAGCTCCCTGCTCTGCTCCTTTCTGATGCATCCACTTGTAGACGACTAGATCATGAAGGTCTTTGTTTTCCTCGTCCGAGCTGGCATGTGGTGCAGCTGGATAGCTCCAATACAGCTCACCATGCTATGGTGACGTTGGGTTGGGGTTGTAAGGGGCTGTAAGCTAGCAGGAGAAAATGTAAACAGATGGGTGACGGGAAGTGGGGGTGGGTTTACACTGCGCCAACAGTACCGCCCGCAACTCAAAGACAAATTTCTAATGGACTACTGCTGCTGGGGAGACCATGTTCGAGAAAATGACACAGGTTTTTTAAATTTGGCTAAAAACAGCATAATCAGAATTAAAAGACCACGGGAAACGCTTTAAAATAAATCAAAAGATGATCGGCGTCTTTAAGCAGACACAGAGGCCAGCAAGAGGGGGGGTGAGGGGGGGGGAGAAAATGCGAGGACTTAGTGGGAAGGGACCGGTCCAACAATGACATACCTGGAGGGGAAAGAAATAAACCCTCAAGGGTGACCATCAATCTCCCAGCATTGGAAAATTTCAATTAAAATAGCCCCCTCATTATTTTACAGCAGCTGAGGAGGGGGGGCCGAGGAATGAATTGAGAGCATAAACAATAGCATGTGACTGCCTGGAGGACAGCAAATGCTTTTTCTCAGGGTGGGTGGCCACTTAAACCTGCTCGCTCCACATCACGGGAAGCGGGCCAGAACCATACTGCTAGATTAATGAGTGGTGAAGAGGAGCAGGGGGACAGAGGCTGGTCCTCAGCTGTAACAACTCTCAGGATAAACAACACTGCAGTTTCCATATGTAGCCTCCCAAACATGTTCTTCCCCCCCCCCCATGCACTGCTGTTGCACTTTGTTTAAAGTGTGAATAAGACTAAGTGGCCCTGGGATTTGTGCGTCGAGTCGGTACATTAACACCATCAGCTGGAGTCGGACTACACTTAGCTGATCCACTGGAAGAAAACTTTTTAAAGGATAGCCGACCCCCTCAGCCCCCCCAGGACTTAGCAGAACTTCCCTTCCACCTTCTCTACTCCTGCTGTTGTTTCTCTCTCCAATCTGCCTCATTGCTGCTGACTGACATAAAAATAAAAGATGACCCTTAGTGTTCGGCCGCCACGGGCTTTGGCAAGCACACGTTCTCCATGGAAACGCTGTAGATGTTCACGGGCATGGAAACTGCAGAGAAAGAAGGCCAGTAATCCATAAAACACGTATCAAAAGCCTGCTGTTGTCAGTTTTTTCTCTTGGTCTGTGCAATGACGGGGAATTACATTTCAAGCTGTTTTAGCATGAATTACTTAAAATAAAACATTTTGCTCCAACAACCAAGACTCACAGAACATAAAATCTGTTTAATACAATCTGAGAAGATGTTTCTATAGGGACATGGGTCAAGGTTAGATGGAGAAGAAAGACAAATGTAATCCCTAATCTGTAATCCTGTTCATCTTGACACTGCAAATGTGCATATGGCAGCTCTGCTATTGTGTTGCCTTGAAGAGATTAACACATGAGGCACAATAGAGTGACTGCAATTTAAAAAACTTGCAAAAGAGGTACAAACTGAGATTACTCTTTACTCTCTGTTGTGTTTTTGTGCTAAATTCATTGGAGTCGTTTAGAGGATGACAAGCAACAACCTCATTTCCATTTCAGATGCACCGGCTCTCCACAATAACAGGCTCTCCGACAAGCTGCAAGAATCAAAATAAAAGCACGGGCTCTGGATTTGCATTCCGGCTCTCAACCCCTTGAAAATAAACACACAAAAAGCACACATTTTTTAAAGCACGTCAAAGTGTACAAACAACTAAACCAGAAGAGAAAGGACGAGACCTAAAATAAGTCACCATTTTTTCAGAATCAAAGTGAAATTTAACGTCCATTTTGCACATGTATTTGAGATGATTAGAGGCCATGAAAGAGGTGCCATATAATCACTCAAGCTCCCATCTTCCATCCTTCAGACAATCCGAATGCACGAGCAGCCGGTTTGATTTGAGCTGCAAACATTTGCAGCGCCGCCGCCCTCCCTCTCTCCATCTCATCAATTCATTTCCATGCCACCGCATGAAGGACAGGAGACTCGCGAGGGGGAAATGTAGTTCTGCTATCTAATTCTCCAGAAAGTGACTTTCACACAATTTCCCCAACCCAAACCATGTGCCTGAATTATCACATCATTTCTCAGCAACTCAATTTTCTGTCCCCAAGACTGAGGCAATTTCACATGAGTAAAAAAAAGCCTTTTCCTCACTTCAGCTATGCTCCTCCAATTACATCTCAAGGCCCACTTGACGACCGCAGTTCCAGCACTGTTGTAATTGAAATGATTGCAATGTTATTCTTTGACACACTAATGGGACAAAGAGTGCAAGAATCATCTTCAAATATAGACAAGCGGGCGCATTCTTCTTGTAGGAGCAATTATGGACAGAATGGGAGGACAGGAAAAGTCTGTTCAAGGACAATTAGACAAAACTCTGTACACCAAAACTGCATTCAAATTCGAGCAAAGGGACATGGTACAGACTCTGCCCTTAGACTTTCATGAAATAGATCGCCCTTCAGATAACACCTCTAGGCACAGTCATCACGCTGTGGCTACACATTTGAATTATGTGGGAGTGTGTGATTACATAGGGTGCTGGGAATTAAACACACATGACACTGTAGAGGTAGTCCAACAGGGGTAGAACATTTCGTTTTAACAAATCCATTCAGATAATTTGTGGTTGTCGACACGATTTATAGTCGATAACGGTTCACTTTGACCGATCCGATTCACAGACCTAAAATTAATCTTCAGCCAATAATTCAACAAGTGTGACTCAGAGAGAAATACCTGGTACTGAAGAATGCAGGGGAAGTTTTTACAGATTTCTTGTATTTCTTGCAAGATAATCAAGTGTAAATTAAATGTGTGTACAAACAAACAATCAAAATAATCCAAAGGGACCGTTGTTAGAACATTCTACCACACTGTATGGTCACATGTCTTTGCTAAATTCAAAGTGTTTCCACAAACTGGACTGGAATGATGGACTGATCATTTTTTGTTGCTTTCATGTGTGTGTTGTCCGCTGTGATGCACTTGATCATTTTTACATCAATAGTACAATAAATCTACCATACCTCAATCCAAGTGGTATTTTCCAATATATCGATACAATCAATTTATTTCATTTTAAATCAATTTTATAACGGCATAGGTTGACTTGATTCCCAACTTGCCTCAGACAGATCAATCTGGTTGGATCATAGGAACATTAATCAATTCATCGACTAAGTTAATAAACAGTTACACCCCTATAGTCAAATCTTAAACATTCAAAGTCCTTCTTGACTTCTGATCTCAAACATGAATCTGTATAAAGAAGGTAAATGTGAAAACTATTATTTAGAGATGGGAACCCTGAGAAAAACTGGCGGTGTGGGGATGGAGCCAGAAGAAGATGGAATAAAGAGCAAACCAAAGAATTTTGTCAATAACCTTCATCAGTTCCATCCTCGAGCACACATACACCGTGATCCTGCAGAACTTTTTTTTAATGTAGACACTCTGTGGCCCATTTATCAGAACCACTAAGATGGACAGCCTTACAGTTATTGTATGAAGGGCGGCGTTGGAATGAACCAAAGTCTAATGATTTAATTACACTGTAGACTAATTCAGACAATGATCACATAAGAGGAGGGGCTGATTAATTCAAATGGACAGAAATAATTGACCTCCCTTCGGAGACGGGACTTAATTTTTGACTGACACTGCAGACTATTAGGCAGCAGGCGCGAGATGACTGATCCAACCGAGTAAGTCCCTGGAATAAATTAGAATTTCTTTCACCTCGTTCCCTTAAAAAAATTTATAAACGTAAGACATCATGCATATGGATGTCCTCTGCGGGGAGGAAATTATGGAGGTGACATGTTTATGCGTGGAAATTACAGGGTGGACGCCCACACTCTTTCAGCAAAGAAAGAAAAGAAAAGCCACTTCAGAGTGGAAAAAGAGGAGCGCACTCTATTGGATTTGTGAGGGTGGAGAAAGGCTGGTGGCTCCTCGGACAGCCGACGTGAGGCGGAGGGAGGTGGTGGCGGCGGGAGGAAGGGGTTGGTCATTTATCATTTTTGTCAGTTCTGCTCGAAAAATGTGTGTGTGTGTGTGTGTGTGGAAGGGGGGGGGGGGGGTTCTTTGATATAAATTGAGTGTAGGTGGAATCAATGTGGCGTTGGAGGTGAAAGTGGGGAGGGATGAGGGAGCTAGATCAATGCTGGTGGGAGTGACCGCTTGCTCCCATTGTTTATCCACTGTCATCTCTGCACACAACTGAAGGACGGGGGGGGGGGCACGGCGGGCAGTACAATCTCTCCGCTGGGACAGAAAATTGGTGATGCCCCCCCCCTCCTTATGAAGATAATACACATCAGTCAAAGGTGAAAGTCAAACTGCTCCTGTGTGTCATGGGAGTTGAGGGAGTTTCGAGAAGAAGCGGCAACTAAAACGTCGTTACCCTTCAAAATAGTTTCTGTTAATTCGGTTGAAATAACCAATAAAGAGATCTGAAGAGCATCAGGATGAAGCGCAGCTGCAAAGAAAACAAACCAGTTGGCTCTGGGTTAAAAAGAAAATGCTGCTGATCAATAAAAACTCTTACGCTGATCTCTAAACGGAGAAGGAAATGATCAAACCAATACTAAACTCCCTCGTGTGGCTCTGACGGGCTGCGGCGTAAACTATACGTCTCATCTGCTCCATCGATTAAGCAAAAACAACCAAGTCAAGGACGCGTCCCGCGCTGGGAAATGGATGAGCACAACACGTGGTCATGAAACGCCGCTGAGGAGCATTCAAGAAGCCGCCCGGTGAAATTAACCAAACCTCCAACTCAAGGGAGCCTTTCTTCTTCCTTTCCTCGTTCACACCTCCTCCTTCCATCTTCCTGCTTCCACGTTCTGATAAGAAACGGCCCGCACTGATCTGTATGTGATTCGCACAGCAGAAGTGAGTTCCCAGGAGAATATCACAGTGCGGAGGAAAAGCTGACACAAGAAATGAGATTCTGTTGTGCTGCCCATATTTTTGCCTGCAAGATCAAACCGATAAGATTCTCTCCCCCCTCCCCCTGCATGAAAAGCACACTCATAATCATCTACTTGCTTTCAAAGTACAATCAAGAACAGCAGATAAATGGATGGAGGAAGAAATGTGTGTACAGCGCGCTTTACATAAACAAAGAGAGCACGCTCCACAGTGCCCCCCTACAGGTAACGGCAGGGGATCAAGAGTGTAAAAACTCAACGCAAAATGGAAAGAAATAAGACAGTCTTATGTCTGACTAATGGTAATAAACCCAATTACAGCCTCGGTTGTTGGCCCAATCATGAAATCCCATTATACTCCTGGCAAGGTTTCGAGTTGTTTTCTTCAACCGGAGCCTTATCTCTTTCTTTTTCTGCTATTACAGTGAAGAAAGTAGGGCTGGGTTCATGGCCCACTTTTCTGACAGTAACACTCCCCATGTGTGTCTCCTACAATCTCTGAGCTTCCAGACACAATTTGAAAACACATAAATGTAAATCTAATGAGTCCTAATTTTCCATCAGTCTACAACGCAGAGAAACAGAGAAGAACAATCGCAGGTTTTCTTCAAATGAATAAAACCAAAAGAAAAATGAACAAATGGGATAAAAGAAGTTATCAAGAACATCGCCAAATTATTTGTATGTTTTAGGTTAAACAGAAATCTGTGGAACCTACTTGTGTGTTGAAAGACGTGACAGCTTCATGTCTGAAGAGTTTTTATAGCAGTCATGTTAAAGACTCTTACATGCAGCAAATGCCAGAGAGCAGGGTGGATGATCTGGACCAGACGCCAGTTTCAAAATAAAGTTCCTGTGCCTCTATTAAAGGTTTAGATTTCAGCAAATTTGCAGAGAGAGAAGATGGAAGTTGTTTTAGGACATGTCCTCAAGTCACCATGCTGGAGTCCACACATCTGTCGCACCGGGAGTCAGCAGATAACATTAAACTTGCACTTCATTACACTAAGAGCATCTGTGCAATTTTGCAAAGGGCCTAAAAGCAGGGCTTTCCACAGCTGACTACTCGCTCATTTAAAGCCAGCCGGTAAACTAAGCCGGTTGTTTGACGGTGCAAAGCCAACGGAGCACCAAGATAAGCAAAAGTTCATGTTTCAAATCAATGTTCTTCACTTAGAGACACACAATATTGCACAGAAGTCACAGGCAAGTGTCACCTCACACATCCTCCAATAAGATATGGTAATTCCTATCCAATATTTTACTCGCTGAATGACTTCATATTACGCTCAGAGAAACTGAGTTATTGAATTAATACATGCTTATTTTTATGTTTAATGTACACTGAATACTGAGAACATGTTAGCTAGGGTGCAGTATAGGAGGGACCCAAATATGTCTGATCCCAAATCAGGAAAAAACTAAAAGTATTTATGAGATTTGTCAGGAATTTTGCTTTTATAATCAATATTGATACTCTCAATCATCACCAACATGTGAATCTTCCTATTTGGGAAAGAGAGGTTATAGGAGTTGAGAAGGCAGAGATTGCTTTCCGGCAGGTCTGCTTTCCCCAAATGGTTTTCCAGTATTCCCTCGGCGATGCCGTTGGTCGCCATCATCTCTTCGGTGTTAACTTTCCGGCTTCAGATCTTCACTAAAGTACTCTACCTGTGGCCGGCAGAGCTGCTTTTCTCTCCTCTGCTCCTCCTGGAGCAGAGTGTGAGGCATGCGTGGGTGTCACAGAACTGACAGGTCTATCTGGGCTCTGTCTACTGTGCTGGCTATTCCCATTTCCCCTCTTCACTGCCTGCCTTTACAGCTGCTGTGTATCCAACTGTGACACCACACACACACACACACACACACACACACACATATATATATATATATCAGTTTACAGAAGGGGGCAGTCAGGGAAGTGCACATGGTCAAGCTTTCAGACGCTAAATGAATTGTGTAGACACTTTCTAACCAAGCTATATTTCATTATTCCTTTCAAGACATTGAGAGGAGACTTAGGGCAGCTTAGAAAAAAAGAGGGAAGGGTTTGTATTCACGTCAGAGGGAAGGCAACATGTCTTTTTAACACTGAAAAGCAGCTGCTCTGAGTTATGGATTAAATGCCACTGTGGAGCATCTCACCCAGACACACATTCCTCCTGACAGTTTATTGGCGTCCACGTAAATGCTTGCTCAAGTGTGGACACTTAAGTCCGAATGTGTCTATGCAAATCAGCAGGGATTAAAGTCCCACTCCCATCATCTTTGAATCCATTTTAAAAGAGCCTCCAGTGGTCTTTTAATGATGATTATTCGGTTTTTAGCTAAAATTCGCTTTTTAGGACATAGTTTCTGCAGAGCAGCAGGAGTTCATTAGAAACTCACCTCTGAGTTGTTGACTGTTAGCACAAGTTGAAGCACGCCCCCTTCCCATCATCCCTTTGTTTACACGCTCTCCCACTAGCTTACAGTCGCTCACAACCCCAACCTAACATTAGTGGTGAAATAAAAATGGCGAGGAACATCAGAGCTATCCAGTCGTACTGGAAAAGACGAGGAAAGGAAAGACGCCCAGTCGTCTACCAGTGGACGCATGAGGATGGAGCAGAGCAGGGAGCTTGTTCTGCCATCGAAGCTTCTGCATCCCTGCTACAAGCTTTTTCCAACTGCATTTTTCCGCCTGCTCCTGATTCCCAAAGGTTTGAATCAAAAAATATTTAGAAATGTAATTTTATTCTTAATTCTCTTTTTAGATGCCCTCCATCATGAGAACAATACCGCAGGAACGTGTTAGATGTACCAACAACTGGATTAAAGGCTCTATAAATTTAAAGACATGAAATGAAAAAATGACAACTTCAAATATTAGTTCCTAAAATCTCAATTCTGCCTTTTGCCAGTCGTCCAGAACAGGCCGGCAGCTGCCAGAGTCAAAGCAGTCAGGCACACGCCGTCACCATAAACCCTATGTAACACATTTCTCATTTGTTACGCCTCTCAGCCATTTGCTCTCCTGAGCACACTAACGGCCATTTCCAGTCTGTCACACACACACACACACAATCTATCTGAACAGCCACACAGACTGGCAGCACCTTCCCCCCCGCTAGCTGTAGCAGGTGTGCCTTCATGGTGGGGGGGGGAGGAAGATGATCCAGTCGCAAAGACTCCACTTAAGACATCCGTTGTCCCACTGCCATCCTTCACCTCCTGAGGGGAAACTTCCAATCAGGTCGGCAGATCGATAAACCCCGGCCTCAGGATATGAGGCTTGAAAGCTAACTAGAAGCACTTCAGGAAAGGGGGGATCTGTATTGATTACAAAAGAGTTAATAAGACCTTGTGTGTGGGCAGGAATTTTCTTTTTCAGAGACAGAAAATGCACACCCCGCTCATTTCCTCGACACAAACTGTAGCGGCATGGCGTACGGTCGATTCTGAGATGCATTAGGGTGAATGTGTAAAGGTAACTAGGTTTTCACCAAATTTTATTTCATTTTCATTTGCAATTCTTAATTGGCGATTTTCCTGACAGCAGCTGCAAAAAGTCACAGTCTCCAATGCTGTAAAACACCACCGAAAGAAAAAGAAGAAGATGCTAACAATTCTTGGATTTCGATGCGGCTTTTGGTGTAATAAAGCTTTATTACATGAAACCTCATAGCATAAATATGAAACCACATTTTGGCAGCAAACGGGTGAACATGCCTTAAATTTTATGATCTCGCCAAGGTACACAAACCTTTTCAACATGCTTGCACCATCATTTGCAAAAGCATATACCTTGACCACACAACTAAAAGGAGTTTCCTTTCACCTCAAGCTGTCCTCTGCATTGACTTTTCAGCCAAGATTAATCATAAAAAAAAATGGCCCAAATTGGATTTACAAGTGTGCAGTTGGAAGTTGCATTAAAGCAGGTGGCGGGAAGCAGCAGAAGCCGTTTACACACAGAATAAATTGTCAAAGTCACAAAGTGTACAAACACAGCTGTACCAGATGTGTGCAAGTGCAGGACAATTTTTGATTCTTCCACTTGTACCGATTTAAAGGTAAGAAAATGCACCTGTTTGAATTAAATTCAGACATATGTGGCTGCACATGTAATCATAAAAATGCAGTATTTCAATTAAAATCCAAAGTTCTAGCTCGCATTCTCAACATGCTCAACTTTGCTTTTGGCAACGCAGCATTGTGGGTTTCTTTTCTTTTTTTTACCTAACGCCACACAAAAGAGATAAAATAAAGCTGAATGAAAAGGCTGCAGTAGCACATCTGTCGGCTTGTAACATAGGTGCCATGTTGAATCAGGGCAAACTGACCATAAAAGAAGCAAAAGGGTACATCTTTTATCTTCAGTGTCAGTAAAAATATGGAATGCATGTCGGTTCAGAATATCAGGACAACTTTGCTCCGGTATCAATTATTTAGCATGGCCTTTTCCAACACTTTAATTATAAATCAGAGTTAGAATAACAAAGGCTGCGGGTGCTAAGTGTGTTCCTGCTTACAAAGGCACAGGCGATGAATCCGGATGGGGGGAACTTTACCCTTTAGGTGAGGGCTGGATGGAGCGAAGCCGGCCTTCATGCTGCTTCGCCAAAGTGTCGAACTGTCATCTATTATGTGTCCACCTAACCCACTGTGTGATCAGAGATCAAACGGTTAACTGAAACTCTAGCCTATGGCTGGGAGCTTACATTATTCAACAGCTTGTTGCAACAGCCTGTTCCCTGATCTCCCACACAGGGAGACGGAGCTGGAAACTCCAGGGAGGGGAATGCTGGGGACGAATATTCGGATTAAGGAAGAGAAGCTACGAGGGAGGGGACGAGACGAAAGATGGAAGGGAATAAGAGGATGGACCTGAGGGATAGTGGAGGAGGGGGGACAAAACAAAAAAAGGGTGGGTGGAGGGTGCCTAGCGAGATGAAAAGAGTTATTCAGAAAAGAAAGGATGAGAAGGTGTTGAAAGACAGAGAGCACACACAGGTGGATAAACGGGTCAACAGAGGGAATCTGCACACTGCAGAACTTCTCCTTTAGCTGCATAGAAGCCCGGCATGTCCAAAGTCCGGCCAATGGGCCAAATGCAGCCTGTGTCCAAATTTCCCGGCTCCTTTTCATAAAATCAATGATATACGGCCCTTAGCACTTTCTAAAAACTACATGCAATAGCAAAAAAAGCAGGAAAAGTCGCTGCATTTCCAGGGAAAGGGGAAGTTTCCATATCTTTTCAGTGAAAAATGAAACAACTACGTCTGCCTAATATGTCAAAAGACATATCAAGAGAGACTAGCAGACAAGACATGCTAACTACGACAAACTAACTAGGAATGAACAGTGTGAAACAATTGACAGTCATTTGGGTAAAAAAAAAACACATTTAGATGCATTTGTTTTCTATGTGAATAAATGAAAAGTATTTCATTGCAATCAAAAGTTTGTTAAATAGTTCATTTGCATGTAATGTTATTAAAATAATCAAAGGATGTCAATCAGGCTGAATGCTAACATCTTCACCTCCCCAAATCCAGCTCTCTTTGCAAAAACTTTGAAAACCCCCTGATCTAAGCAATCTTAAGCTATACTTCAAATTTCCCAGCTTAGCTGTTAATTCTGTCATAGGCTAAGCAGCAACACTATTAACCAGTAAGATAGCTCCAATCTTAAAATGTTCCTATCTTCCTCCTTTAACAACATTTGTATTCAGAATTGAACCTTGCAGTTTGACATCAGATAACACTCTCCGCTGGATTTATTAGACTCCTCTGAAACAGTGGCCCTTCCTCTCTCAGAGATACACAGCAAAGAAAAACAACATCCATCAGTAAAGCAGTGAACTGACAGAGATCACATTTTGGGAGCGCCCTGTTTACAGTCCCAGACTCACGCCGCTGCTCAGTGAGTGGGCTCCTTTGTTCATTAATTGATTGGTCTCCCCGGCTGGGCCTCAGTAACTAGGTTACGCAGATCTATGAGGGGAAAAAAAAAAAAAAAAGCAAGATCACCCCTTTCCCGTCCCCACCCCGGTGGATTGCCGAGGATAGACGGAAGGCGAAAATCCAAGCGTTAATATTACTAATGGAGGGAGGACGGCAGTGACTGAAACTGCCCCCATTTAATTAGTGTAAAGCAGCTGAGAGGGAGGGAGGCTTGAGAGGGATGCTGGGATTTCTTTTACATTAGCAGAACCATCGCATCCCACTAAAAAGTGAAGTGACACCAGGCTGGAACAGTAACACCAGTGCTGACCTCTAACCTCACATCTCTTCGCTCACTGTCAGAGGAAGAGGGGGTTGGGGGGTGGGGGGCTTCCCTTAAAACAATGGAGAAGGTTCAAGGAGAGTGCAGAGGTGGTCACAAGACGTTTGTTCTAAATGAAGCACTGGGCTTTCTGTGCCATGTCATTCAATAAAACCATAGGTCACACATTTGGAATCTGCTGACCTTTGGGGAACCTTCAGCTGTCAGAAACTTGATGAACTGGTTTTGCTGTAATGCGAGGGTAAGAAAAGTTGAATGCCTTTTTATGTCAAGTTACGTTTCTGCTTTCTGTCTCCCCGTTCTTCATTTGCGATTTGAGATTTTTCAGAGTCTGCTTGAACTCTGAATATGGCTGGACTGGGATTTTCAGTATTTTTGGATTGACCAACGCTAGAAATGTTCCTTTAGTGTGAAATTTAAAGGTCTATATTACCGTATTTTCCGGACTATAAGTCGCCCTTTTTTCATAGTTTGGCAAGGGGTGCGACTTATACTCCCTAGCGACTTGTATTAGAAATAAATGAAAATAAATTCATTGTTAACCCTCCTGTTATGTTCATTTGAGAGGAACAGAGACGATGTTCCTGGGTCAATTTAATGTATGAGGTATGTTAAGTGTTCAGAGGATGTTAAGTGACTCAGAGAATCAGCAAACTTTTTTTTACAGTAAGATCTTGAAGGCTAACAACATAGTATTCTATTTTCCAATGATTTCATAGATTCAGAAATGCAATAAAAATGACAACTGTTTCTACAAATACAGGATGAAAATAGAGTATTAGTTGGCCAATGATGCTTCATGAAAGGAATAAATAAATAAGTAGGAGAAAAGAATTACTGTGAAATTATGAGATAAACAGTCTGCTAGGATTGTGTCATATGAGGTTGTACAAGTTATTAGTTCTTGGTCTCAGATTTTGTCAAATAAATTTCCCGTCAAAATGTGACTTATAGTCCAGTGCGACTTATCTGTGTTTTTCTCTACTTTATAATGCATTTTTGGGCTGGTGCGACTTATTCTCCACAGCGACTTATAGTCCGGAAAATACGGTAGTCATAAACTGTACCAGACAACAGCCCCCCCTCCCTTTTCATCTTAATCAAAGAGCTCCTGAAAGCTACTAAGCAATGATTATGTTTACAATATCCAAATATTATTTTGACTAATTTGTTCACGTGCAGCAACAGGATTATTCAGACTAAACTGCTTCCAAGCATTCTGTTAATATCACACTGTCAAGGCTCAATGGCGTCAGTGTGAGGCACAATGAGAACACTTATCAGATGCGGTTTTACATCCCATTCTGACCTCCACATTGGAAGTTTAAACAAACAGACACATTTAATTCTTTTTGCAGTTAGAGCCATGAAGCTAATAAGATCTTGATTAAGGTCTAGATGACCCAGGAGAGCGCAGATAGGACTTCAGAGTTCATGAACGTAGACCAGAGAGACATTTTTGCTCAAACTGTGCTTGATGAACACTTTTTAAATAAGAGGAGTGCTTCTGTGCCTTTTTTTGACACTTGTGATTTTAAATAAGTTCTGAATGAATTCCAGTCTAATCCGGAATGCGACTCATTTAGGATATGAGTTTATTTTGACTAAGATTAAACTAAATGTACCTAATATCTTGATACCTTAACATGAAGAAATGATGTTTAGTGAGTACTAGTACTTCAAGTCCCTTTGCAACAAACCGCATGCTATATTTATCTTTAAAATCCCACTCTGATCCTAGTTTGGGATCGTTTCAAAGCATTCCCAGTGGTCTTTTACCTAGGATTATGCCGTTTTTACCTAAAATCTAAAACCTGTGTCATTTTCTAGGACATGTTTTCCGCAGAACGGCCGTAGTTCACTCGAAATTTGCCTCCGAGTTGTGGACAGGACTGCTGGTGGGGTTTAAGCCCACACCCCACTTCCCATCACCCATTAGTTTACAGCCACCCCACAATTCCAAGCTCACATTAGTGGTGCAACATAAATGGCGAGCATTGCTGGAGCTGTACAATTGTACAGTTTTGAGCCAGATACCAGGTCAGACGAGAAAAACAAAGACGTACATGTGGATGCATCAGAATACAGCAGAGCAGGGAGCTTGTGGGCCGGCAAATTGTAGCTTTTATGTCCCAACTGGATCGTTTTTTTCGTCTGCTCCTGATTCAAAACCATTTGAATAAAGGAATAGTCAGAAATGCAACTTTAAGCTTTATCTTTTCTAGATATTTCCTCTATCATCGGAAAATGCAGCAGTTTTCATCAGAGTGGGTCTTAAAGGCTTCAACGTAAGGATATTTAGTCATTTTAAGAGAAGTTCTAATCAAAAAACTATAGAGCCATGAAGTTCAGGTAGCTAGGCCCCTATCAACACTCCTGTACATTTAAGAAATGTGTATTTTAAGGTCTGTACATAGTATTTGACCAAGTACATAAAATGGAAATAGTTTTTTTCTACACACAAACTTAGTTGACACCAATTCTTAAACATTCCACTTAGTATATGGAAGACAGAAAATTAGAATAAGCTATTTTAGATGAAAAAAAGATAACTTTAGACCTTTACAACTTTTTGCGAGGACCTGTAATAAGTTTTTTATAATAATGATGATAGCATTTTGATTAAAAAGGAAAGATGGGGCAAAATAAAGAAAAGAAAAAAAGAACAAATACCCAAAAGGGGTGAAAAGAGGTAAAATAGTGTGAGGATGTGTATGAAGCCTGTACACAAAAGACCCACTTTTGCTTGCTTGATTCCAGCAGCATTGCATTAGACATATCTGAGGCCTCGTGGACGGGTTTTTGAAAGCTCAGACCCTGTCTACTTCAATCACTGGTAATTCAATCTTTTCACCTTTAAAGAGCTTTTCAACAAAAAGGATTGACTTCAAAAAGAGATCACAAAGGGATAACCGTCCTATAATTTCATTCAGTTGGAGCAAAAGACGACTTTTAGTGAAGCAAAAATATTTTTTGCAGACTGATGCATTCACATAATGTTGTCATATATTTGAAGAAATTCTGCTCATTTTACTTTCAAATATTCAAGCTCAGAGCTTAAAGCAGCTGGAAAATATATAAAAATAAAAGGATCACACCCAGCTGTAAACAGTTCAGACCTCAGACAAACTGCCATGTCTATAAAAACTCAAATCACATTTTACAGAGTCTTTAAAAAAAAAAAAAAAGCTACTGGAAAGGACTTTCAGGGAAGGTCTTGATGTTTTTCCTTTCAGTGGATTAATAGGTAGATTAATGTCTACAGGCAGTAATTCAAAAATTGTTTGTGCAAACAAATGAATGCAGTGACACGGAACGAGCCAAATTTAGTCTGTAGGCTCTTGAAAACCTCTGCAAACAGTAAACACCCAGCTCTGTAAATCTTTCAGTAAAAGATTCACTCGCCCTTCCCGTCTGCGCAGACGCCAACAGCTGGAGAACTCAGCTTCTGCATTTACTCTGCATATATCACAACAAACACCTTCCTCCTATGCGGCGAACGCAAAGGCCCAAAAAGATGTTCAGAACTTGTGGTTCAATCCTGAGACCAAACGGGATTCAGCCTGAGGTGACAGAACTACCCTCCACTTAAAGACAGATGAGCACCACCTAAAAAGCAGGCGGTGCGAGTGCTGATGGTGGTCAGTGTTGGGGATGAATGATGTGGATGTCACTGCCAACGCGCCGGCATTAGAAATAAAATCAAAGGGGGCTAATGGCAGCCTTTGAAAGAACCCAATCAAGAGTATGACTTTGCAGAAAATTTCGCTGGCGTTGTAATTCTCTACCCGAGTGCTGTGTGACAGCTCACAACACCATATTAATATATTATTGGATCCATCCTCCCCCTCGAGCGATGGAGTCATAATGCATTAAGAACTCCAGGGAGGCAGAAGACCCTGAGCGGCAAAGCGTTTGACTACTTCTCAAGAGAGATGACTGGAGGTCACAAAAGGCCGAAGCAGTGGAGCTGAGGTTAATATTGCTTTGTCGGGAAGATGGAAAAATGAAAAAAAAAAAAAAGGGACAGATGAAAAATAAATAAATCCAAAACATTTGACTTAAATTCATTTGGACTCCGAGCTACTTGCTTTGAAAACTGCAAAGACGCTGCTGACCCCCTCCTGACAGCTCCTCCAGTGGTCTTGTCTTCATTATTAATTCATTACCTTTGACTTTCTAGTAGCAAAAGCTGAAAGTTTGCCTTCCATCAGAGTCAAAGAACCCCAATGAGTCAAGAGCTCCCCACATATTTTCCTTGGGCAGCAAGCAGCAGCTATGTGTGCGGCTTCAATTCAATTTCGACCTCATCAGAATAGGAATTTTCTGAAAAGATAACATGTGGATCGGTAATGAATGTTGAAACTTTCCCACTGTGTTCCATATCAGACACGACATGCAGTTGGGCAAAGAATGAAAAACAAAGAAAAGCAGAGTTCTGTCTTTTTGGCAGTACTTTTTGATCGATGTCCCTTCGGTCATGCCTCACCATAAGCAAATGTAATTAGCCGTGTTTTGTCCCTTGATGGTTTCACCATTTCCCCTCACTGAGCAGATTATCCTACCACCACACTAATATCGGCCTCTGCATCAACACAATTAGGTGAAGAGAGAAATGCGAGGCATGTCTTCACATCTCCAGAGCTTCATTAGAGCACGCAGAAAGATCACTTGATGACAGACACACTGCTGCGTCTGCAGGTTTGAGATGCACTTGAGCAGGTGTATTTAGCAACCCTGTTGATTCTGGGGGTTTGTTCTAGTTCAAACAAATCTGCCATATTTTTATTGGCAGGAGAGGTTATAAAAACAAATATGAAAGGCACCTTCAATTAAACTCAACTACTAGCAAATTTACTTGAGTTGGGGGTTAACTAGGATGTGTAACCATTAATGGCTTAGTCACAAATGCCCCTATGGGTAGATACAGGGTGTCTGTGGGGCAAAAATGAGCCTGTACAGGGCACACAGGTGGTCCACAAAAATAGATTGTTTGGTGTGCCTGTAGGGTAAAAATCTGTTGACTTTTTTTCTACAGCCATGCTGCAAATGACAGGTCGTAGTAACCAACTATACAACAAGCTAGGGTAAAGTAGTAGTAGTAGTTTTCAACCCCCCCCCCAAAGGTGCCCGAAATTCACGTGATAAGTACATTTACTTTGCGTGCACCATATAGATTTCCCCATATTTCCAGCTGTAAGGGCAGTTGTGACTAATGCTTTACTATGACATAAGGGCACCGTGGGGTATACTTACATAGCGCTTTTCTACCTTGTTAGAAACCCCAAACCGCTTTTATAGTCACAGCCCCATTCACCCACGCAAACATACATTTACACACTGCTAGGGCGACCTATTACCACCAGGAGCAATGCAGGGTTCAGTGTCTTACTTTGACACGTGGGCGAGCAAGGCAGGAACTGAACCTTTAGAAGTCAACTGCCCTACTTCTGCACCACGGCCGCCACGATACCACAATGTCACCCATCTATCAGTGCATGCAACTTACATTAGGTTACAAAGACTTCACGAACACTTACCACAAGCTCAACAACTGTACCTTTCATTTACTACAAGCCTCAAGGGAACTGTGAGACACACCTGTGCTTTTCTTAAGATGCAGCCGCTCTTTTCTATGACCCTCCATGGGCCCAGACAATCCAAAAACCTAGAGCACCTGTACAGGTCACCTGTACACCTGTGTGGTTGCATGTGACTATACCTTGATAAAATATACTCTTAAAAACTTAGAACAAAAGAGTGAGATCAATGCCGTCCACAGAAATACAGAGTATTGTCTTTAAGCACAAAAGTAATGTTATCTCAAAGACATTGTTCACCTGAAAGAAAGATAAGTGATAGACTTTCAGATGTTTATCAAATGAGCTATTGCTGGGTCTGTTTTCTATTCTGTTCTGATCTTCCTAGGTTGTCAAAAAAAGGCCAAATATTGTCCAGAAAAAAAAACTAAGACTGCAGTCTGACATGAAGTCTGGAGAAGATAATCTATTGTTTCAAATAGCTCCCAGATGCTTAGCACTGTTGCATACTTTAGCTATAAATTTTAATTCAATTTTTGGCCTTCACATCAGCTCTCAACAGCCAAGCCACCCTTCAGTGGATTCTCTGGGAGAAGCTGAACTTCTGGGACCTTCAGGGTGTGTTGCTCTTTCTCCTGTTGCACACATTCAGGACAATAAATTAAAAGTCTGTCAGTAACAAATTCATGGAATGAAGGCAACAAAGCTCCAAAAACTAAGCAAAACTAAAAGACAACAACAATGTGTCAACAAAGAATAACTATTTCAAGGAATATAAAAATGAAGAGATTAGCTGTCATGTTATAAACAATCCTGGCGGGTTATTTACAGAAGACGCATAAAAAACAAGATTGGCGATTCTATCTGTTTCACTCTACATATTATCAAACATATTTACTGATGATTTTACTCATTTAGAGCCATTTTCAAAGGCCTTACCAGTAGAAGCTGATTACATCATTAACAAGCAAAGCAAAACAAAAGCTGGCAATTCAAACTCTGGCTGGATCATTAGGTCAGACTTAATTTGACAACATTTTGGTTACAATATTGTCATGTCAGCACTAAAACAGTGCAACTCTAAAGCATTGCATTTTTTGACTACGGGTAGGTACTACCGCCCTGCTGTCTCCTACAGAGACTGGTAATACCTGACAAAGACTATCTGATACCATGCCATTAGTTAAATTAAGAAAAAACTGACCAAAAGTACTTTTAATATTTGTATTTAGTAATTCTATTTCCTGAATGCCTTAATATGTAAAAATTCTGTTCATTTTAAGTGATACATTACAATTTTTCTAAAGCATTTTGATGGGAAAATCCCTCAGATAGTTATTTTTTGTTTGCATATGAAAGGGACACACGTATTTCTGTATGCTCTCATTTATTGACAGAAAAACCTGGTGCTAAATGGTTGTATTTGTGGCTCTTAAGATTTTTATAGGTGCTATTGAGTGTGCTCTTCTATTTGTACTACACAGCTGACAAAGGAACACATTAGTTGGAAAAATATGAAAAGAAAATAAGAATCTTGAAATGCACACTCTTTATATTTAAGAGGAAACAGTTTCTTACTGGAATTTAGTCCCAATATCCAGGTTTTAGTCCAGGTTTTGAACCCATGTGGAAACCATTCCATCCCTTTACAGTCTATCTGAAGTGCAGTTGTGAGTTTCAAGAAATGAACGCCCACAAAGAAATGCGCCATGGTTTCAGTTTTGCTTTGTCAGTACGTGATGACAGACCTGTTAGGCATGACAACCACCAAGCAGAAAAGCAGGCAGGTTTTTGACAGGCTCCTTCACTTTACTGTCAGAGTAGATGAGCTCACAGCGCCGTGTATTCCCACCAGGTCAGACCAAAACTTCGAAGGCATCTGGTGCCCAGTGCTGCCGTTGAACCATTTTGTTCCACTTTCCGGGACTCCTTGCCCCAAAGCAGACACCACCACATCACAACAAAGTCATCTGGTGCCCAGTCAGCTCCCATCTGTCAGCGTGTTTAACCTCACTGTAAACAAAGATTTGTGGCATGCAAGCAGCATCCAAACAGCTCAGATTTTCCATCTAACCTAATGGTTGAGTGGAAACTATTAGTGCATGGCTACAGATATGGATCTTCTCCATTTCAAATCAGTGTAGTATAGGCAGACGGAGCATGGCTGATGGTATCTACTCTCCATTTTGAACTGCTGAGGTGGAAAGAACTGTAATAGTGCTGACCTCAGGTTGAGCTTCTGGCAACTCCAAGCACACCACTCCAGTGATCCACAGCAGAGCTGTGTCTGCTCAGTCTGCTGCCTCGTCCATCCTGGGTGGTAGCAGGATGGTGTGTGTGTCGCTGTGTGTGTTTTACACCTGTTCTTGTGTGTGTGCAGGACTAATGTTTGCAAGCCAAAGGTGAGCACAGCCCGGGCTGGGTCAGGCTGGAGACATGGAATGACAGCTATATGAATGAGTTTTGCTTAGCCAGGTTTGTTCGGTTTTAGTCTGAGAGTGCAGCTTCCAGTGGGGTCTGCTGTGAAGGTCAGGCGGGGTCACGGCTGCAGACCGGGCCCCAACAGCACCAGGCGTGCGTTACTCACTGAGGAGCGCGGCCGAAGGCTCTGAGAAGAAGAACTAAACTAAAGAGACTTTGGTGCAAGCCTGTGAACATAAACAGAACGCTACCCCCTCTGTGAAAAGTCAAGTGGTAGGACATGTGTGTTGAATAAAGCACAGGTGTTTGGACCGTTCCGTGCACTCGGCTGGACATTTGTGTTTGTTTTCTCTTCCTAGTGGCCCATCCCGACTCTCAGCTGCAGCTCCAACCAAACTCATCAGCTATGGGTATGACATAATAGAGATTCTCCTTTTTTTAAAGTCCCAATCCAATCATCGTTTGATCTATGTCCTAAGCATTCCCAGTGGTAGTTTAATTAAGATTATGTCGTTTTTAGCCAAAATAAAAAAAACGGTGTCGTTTTCTAGGACATAGGGCGAATCAGAATAGCTTCCCTACCCCTACGGTTCCTCTCTATTGCTCTAATTATAGGGGCATTTGAAGCTTTAGTGGTGTCCGAAAGTGTTTTTTAACGTAAATGACCGGCAACTTTTGATGACGTCATCGAGTCGTAGTAATAGCCAAATTTAAAGACACCATTTTTTTTCGAAATCTCTCTGCTTGGAGGGATAAATGCAGGGATGGGGAGAAGTCGCACGGGTAGGGAAGCAATTCGGATTTAGCCATAGTTTCTGCAGAGCAGCAGTTGTTCATTAGATACTCAGCTGCGAGTTGTGTTAGTTTTACCCTACTGATGATGTGTTGCTGCAATAGTAACGCTGTTGGCATGACTGTTCACCATCATCCGTTCACACCCTCTCCCACTAGCCTAATGCCCCTTACAACCTTATTTATGACATTACCGGTGCACCGAGCAATATCAGAGCTATCAAGCCGTACAGTTTTGAGCCAGTTCTGACAAGGAAACCAAAGACGTACATGGATCACCTACAAGTGAATGCATCAGAATGGAGCAGAGCTGGGAGATTGTGGCCTGCCGTAGTAGCTTCTATGTCACACTTGAAAGGCCTTTGCCAATTTTTTATAGCTTAATTGTCTTTATATAGGTCCTCAATCATGAGAAAAATGCCACAAGAACATGTTAAAAACCCTAGTTTCATCTGATCGGGTCTTTAAGAGCTGTGGAACTCCACTTGAGTTTAAACCTGGTGAGGAAAATGTAGAGTGACACCCCATAACAATATTGCAGCCATACAATAAGCACGCCTTGTGTATTCCCTTTTCGTCTTCATCTTCTCCCTCTGATCTAACACAGCAAAGCAGCATTTGAAGCTGGGGAAGGCTCTGGCTTTGCCGTTGAGTCCTCATAAGACATCTGTGACAGGGATAAAAGAGCTGGAGGGGAACTGAGCAAGACGTGACTTTACCACAATCTTTCCTGCTGCTTTCCTCTCTTGCTGAAGCTTCTCTGCTGACGTCACTCCTCGAAGCTCTCCTTTGTTGAGCATCACCCTAAGGTGCACTCGGGGGAGTGGTTGGGAAAAAACTTCATGCTACGTCTCCCCTGCGAGTGTGACAGGGTGAGGTAATGGCTCGTTAACTTCTCAGTGACCTCTAAGTTTAATGACGTCCCATCAGCGGTGGTTACTTTCACACTGCCTGATTTGATGGTTTGGTAACCCAGTGGCCTCCCCATGTGGCCTGCCTCGGAGGTGGTTCATGCCGGTTAATATCTGGCCAACATAACTGTCACCCAGACCATCCCCCGCCTGACTGCCCCTCCTCAAACTCGGCCCCCACTTCGCCCAGCCACCCTCTGTGTCATTGTCTGACGCCTCCCCCTGAGAGCCATGTTTGCTTTCTTTATTTCTCTCATCTTTTCGAATTCCAGAATCCATTTTTTTTTTACCTATAGGCATGGTGGATGATGGCTAGAGATGGTGTAGCAAATTAAATTTGCTCTCCTTTTTTTCTTTTACCTCTTTTCCTTTCCCTGCAGACTCGGGCAAGATGGAACACTGAAAGAAGAAAGGGAGTGACAAAGCTGAAGGAAAAAAGAAAAAAAAGACCATTTCCCATGTATTACGGTCTCTTTCCTGAGGGTCTAGAGTGGTGTAATACTAACACCTTCATGCTTTTCTCCCTCTTTAATTTCCTTTTACTGGCTCTCCTTCGCTGCTGCTCCTCTTCACACACAGCCTAACCTGAAGGTCTCTTTGCTCTAGCTACTACTGCCAGCTGAGTCTGACCCACTTTATTAGTTTGGCTCTAGTAAATCATTAATCGAGGTTATCTAACTGTTCCTGTAATGATTCTGCAGTGACTTGTGTGTCAGAGACTTTTCTGTGTTTGTGACCGGCAGAGCTGAGTCTACACGCTTCACCCCCTTCACATTTGCACTCTATCATAACATCTCACCAAGAAGAAAAAAAAAAAACCATTGTTCTTCAAGCTAGACTATATGTTTAATAGGTGTGCTGTGCACTGTAATATGTCATTGTGTCAGAGCACAATACAAGAACTAAGTGCCCTGAATGCAAATTAATCTTGCGGGATGGCAGAGGCTGAATAGTGTGGTTTTTTTTGGGGAGGGGGGAAAGAAGGGAGGGACAGAAGGAGGGCTAATAGTGGCAACAGAGAAGAGAGGGAGAGAAAAGAGCATGTGAGGAGGAGGAGGGGGTGTGAGATGTAGTCATAGCCAGGCCCATTCATCATGCATTGCCTGCTGGGATGCGCTGGGGTCAGTCCTGCACAACACAATTACAGCCTGTTCTGGTGTGTTTTGCTCGGCACCACTCTGTTCTGACTATCTTTTGTTAGGCTTTCTCTGTTCTCGCTCTGCTTCCCAGTTTGCTTGCATGTTTCTTTCTTTTTTTAATTCCCCTCTGTTCCAATATTTTTGTGCCTGCGCAGTGGAACATTTCATCTTTTTTTTTGTCTGTTGCTGATTGAGCCATCATTAAAGAAATCTTTTGGACAAAGGGATCTCAATTAGCTGCATATTTGCTCTTGGTGTTTTGTTTTGTTTTTGACCCATCATTGCTCGGCCTTCCTTTATTGCATAAATCAAAAGGTACGACCTGTAATTTAAACAACCAACATGCCTGAATATAGAATTGTAAAATGCTAGGAAGTGCACGGTTTATCCTGCCTGTCTGGTAACCCCTTTCGTGTCTGCATACAGTGTATTTCCAGACAGCTGTAAATATCTGCTGTTTGATCCATCATGTGCAGTCATACAGATATCTCCGTCTTCCTGTCTTATGGGGAAGAAAATCTTGCCTTGGCAGGAGGCCTGAGGTGGTCTACATGGAAATATTACAGGAAAGTCTGTCGATAACGTCCATCTGAAGGCTGATTTGGATGTCTTTGTCAACACAAACACCTTTTGATTCTGCCACTTCAGCGTTTGTTTGGGTCTGCTGCAGTTTACAATAGATCGCACAAAATTCCTCTAAATAAAATATGGAACGCATCCTTTATGATTTTTTGTATTATTTTATTTATCTAATGTAACTTGCATCATAAGAGCACACATGCTTTTATAAGTATTGTGATAGATCACTTCTAAGCCAATTTCCACCACCCCCCCCATTTAGTTTGTTTTATGTTTTTAAAGATTTGACTTACACAATAAGTAAAAAATGTATTGTCATCACAATGACAGCCCCTGCAATGCATGTATTTCAAAAGATGGCGTAAACTGCAATAAATACCTTTAAAGTTTACACACATGCTAAAACAACTTCATGGAAGCTTTACGTATTTAACTTCCCACTACGATCTTTTGATCTATTTTTAAAGCGTTTCCAGGTTATTTTTAAATTATGATTGTGCCATTTTTAGCTAAATCACACAACTTGTGTCGTTTTTTTAGGACGTAGTTTCTGCAGAGCAGCAGGAGTTCATTCAGAAATTCACCTCTGAGTTGTGGGCGGGTCCGTAGCGTGGATCAACCCCTGAGCGCTCAGAGCGGCAGGGCTTGCGGCCTGATCCAGTATTTTTTTTTTTTGCAACAACTACAACCTTTTTCCAACCGCAGAAGGAAACAATTCATCAGAAATGCAGTTTTGAGTTTAATTTCTTTTTTTTTTTTCATCAAGAAAAATGCCACAAGAACATGTTAAAGAAACATCAGAGTGGATCTTTAACAAATCAAATACAGCCCTTTATATATTTGACCAATTGAACAGATCCCTCCACATTGCTGACCAATCAAATGGAGCTCTTTTATGATGGATGCATACCTTTCATGTACACAATGGTTGTTTTGGAGTATAATTTAAATTGACCCTTACTGACATTAAACTGTTGCAGTGAAATGGAAATAATGTATTTGTTGTTTTGTGTTTTGTTAGTTGTTCATTGCAGTATTGATGACTAATATCACACATCACAAGCTTTCCTCATTCAGTGCAGCCATACTGTCGGATCACATGTTTCTGTCAGAACCAGCAGCACACAAAATAAAGAACTTCACAGCACATTCTCTATTCTAAATGCAAGACCATAAACAAGTTTCACATAAGGGTCTCTAAGTATCTGTTTAAAAACCAGCAGGTTTTGGTTATGGTAGTTTTTTTTCTGTAGTTTCTGTAGTACGGCCAAAAAATAAATAAATCCAGGTTAAAAAAGATTAAAAATTTAAAAAAAGAAAAGAAAAACTTCATATAGATTCAGAGTAATCTACTGTAAAAACAAACTGCTTCACTGGACAATGACGTAAGCAGTCTGTGTATTAAGATAACAAAAGTTGAGAGAATGCCGTGCTGGGCATACTGCACTGTACGGTAAATTTAGCATCGACTAAAGTAAACGCCTGATTATCGGGCTCAGTTAGCTGCTGTAAGCTTCACTCCTGGGTTTCAGTATTTTAGGATTTGTTAGTTTCATCCCCTAAATACAGCTGTCTGATTTTTAGTTTTAAAGGTAAAAATGGAATTGATTTTTTTCCTCCTCCAGAACATTGATTTATGTGCTTAGAGTGAAAAGTTCCAGCATTGATGACATGCCAGGAAAAGAGCTGAATCTGTGCTGTGGGTAAATTATGTTGACTAATCTCAAAAACCAACAACAAATATCTCAATGCCTGATAAGTCAGTCTCCAGTTAAAGCTGATAAAGAAAACGATAGCAATCAACCATAGGAGATAACAAAGCTACAAGTCCTTCATTTTGGTCTGCAAACTTTGTTGTGGCTGACTCTGCAGATCTCTGCAATCTTTTCTCTGCGCTGCAGAACATCTGTCCACAAACAGCAGAACAGGAGAAAGATCAGGCCAATTTCCAGACCCCCAATTACTTTTTTGTTTTTTAAATAAGAGTAGTTGTCTGTGATTCATGAAGGAACTTACATGGAACGGAGGATACTATTGTTTCTAGGCTCTTGTCAGATTTAAAAAAAAACAGTGAATCTTTAAAACTGGTGCCGTGACGATGCTCAGATTTAGCTTCATGCGCTTTATTTTTTGATTAAAGGCTTTAGAGCACAATCCACTTTGTTATCCCACCTACTTTTAAAGCCATTCCTGCGTTACAAAGTCATTTAAGCCTTATTCAAATAGCAAATTAGTTCGAGAATGTAAAAGCATGAAGAAAAAACCCCCACAAAACTCATTGAAATACTAGTAAAGACAACTGCAATTTTGCAAACATACATTAAATGAAATATTTGCAGTAACAGAGGGATTTGTTGTTTGGGTTTGTAGTTATTTCTCTGTTTTTCAGTTTGATACATAACTTGGCACGCGTTACAACAATCACTTCTAATATTAAGCATGAATCACATGCAGCGCACAGAAGGACAGCTGTTCTGACCCGTATCTATTGCTGCAATTGCATTTAAAAGCTTGAACAAATTGAGATTGAAGCATTTGTTTCCCGGCTCATTATACAGCCATGTGCCAATCAGTAACTGACATCTATTTAAAAAGAGAACTATCAAGGCAATTAAATTACCATTTATATATTTATATATACACACATGTATATTTGAGCTTGAGAGCTGAGTACTATTAGTTCAAAAACGGTGGCATTAGAAAGCAAAACACAGAGTCCCTGTCACTTTCTTCAGAGCGTCTGAAGCTGGAAATCTGTCATTGGGTGTAGCAGTGACAGCGGCTTCAGTGCTGTCACTGATTCAGCTCACAGTTATCCAGCCTCCACATCTTTATTTATAATAACATCTTCAAATCATTTGCTGCAACAAAAAGGGAAGTTTGAACTCTTCTGCTTTGCTGTTCACAGTAAATTCTTGTCAGCGACCGACAACAGAATTTTCTCTTAACATCTCTTCTGGTCAGCATTTGTGGAGGCAGCTTACTGAAAGGTTAAGGCCATGCCAAATTGGAGGACCACGTCTACTGTTTAGTGGAATATTAAGCATAAACTGAAACAAAACCATCTAGCAGAAAAGACAGAGCCCCTCTGAAAGCCAACAACCAGACATATCTGGATTCAAACGACACGAGAACACTAACAACTTGAAAATAAAGCTAAACTGAAATATGCATAACAATCCACATTTATTCAAAAAGGAGGATATAACAACATGCATGTCTTTAAAAAAAAAAAAAAGTAACACTACAGTGATTCTCGGGTTGACTTTGACTGCATGTAGAAAGACTTTTGTCATCTTCCCATCATGCATTTCTCACAAAGGGCTTGGGTTTTTCCATTCGCATAGGCTGGAAGCCGTTTGCAACAACGCTGCATTCAGGTCGAGGCATTCACGGGCAAGGGTGTGCATGCTTTGACACTGGCTGAGGCTGTGTGTGTGGTATCTGCGATGCATTCAAACATTCAAAAGAAGGCAGCAGGCAACAGTACAAACATGGCCCCGCCCCTCCACCACCACCACCACCTGTTTTCCTCTTTGGGTTCACATCCCTGAACTCTGAGTCCAGCAATATGAGCTTAAAGTCTTTGTTAACCAGAAAACAGAGATTCTTCTCAGCCCTAAAAAAACAACAAAAAAATTAACAAAACCCCTAAATGAAAAAAGTGGGGGGAAAAGTGTAATGGTATCCGATGACTGATAGCACTTATGATGAAGACGGGGTTAGAATATCCTGCAGTGAAGTGGTGCGTTCCCATTACTGCATCTCTCCATCTCTGAAAATGGCTTCATTAACAGGCCAGTGCAGAGAGCTGGCTGGCCGAGTGCATGAGCGCGCCGTACCCTGAGGGTCCATCGAAATGGCTGAGGTGAAGTCCATTAACACCCGACAGCTTGTTTTTTGACCACTAAATAAAACAGGGCATTTTTCTGTGTCTTGCAGTAAAAATAGCCTTTAGCTGAAGGGCTAAAGTGCACGCAGTTCTGAAAACTCAACCGAGAGTAGAAAATCGTACGAGAACCGATCCGAAGGGAGGAGGAAGTTGAAAAATTACACAGGGCTCAAGGTCTTATAATCATCTGACTGTGATTTTTATTTTTAACTGACAATCTTCAATCAGGGCTGGTGTGGAAGTGGAAAAAAAAAAAAACTTTAAGAATGTCACCAATGGAGGAAATAAGTACTTGATCCATGCTGATTTTGTACATTTGCCCAACCCACAAACCGTGTTGATGGATAGGACGGGGCATCAAACACTGATTTCCCTCAGTAAAAGGCAAATACATTTACCATATTTTCTGCACTACGCAGCGCATTTAAGACTATTTTTTTCTATGAACAACAGTTTCTATATGGATTCTTTCTGGTTGTGTTTACTGATGTCTAGGCCGTTTTGAGAGGTACACGGCGGTCTGTCAATATGTCAGTCTGTTTTTTGTTTTTTTTTAAGATTCGCAAACAAGGTGGGGTGTTATTGTAAAAACGGTAACGTGGCTAACGTGCAGCGGTGTATTTTTTACATGTTACTACTAACAAGGTTGGGAGTTAGCGTAATCACACTAATGTTTGTTATAGTGGTATCAGTCTATTTACAAAGAAGGGTGGGAGTTACAGGTATTGTAAATACGTTAACGTGGCTATCGCGTAGCGTGTACCAAACAAGTTCTAGAATTCTAATGAACGCAGTTAATAAAGTCTGTCTCGCTAAATGCACCTTTTAGTTAGGTCTTATACGCGACTTCTGGTGCACCCTATAGTGTGGAAAATATGGTAAATACATTCTTTAAAGTCCATTTCTTGATTATTTTGTGGTTTTCCATCTCTCACTGTTTAAATGGACCTACCATAAGGATGACAAACTGTCAAATTCTGTCTGGGTAGGCAAACCTTTAAAATCAACAAATGATCAAATACTTCTTGCCATCACTGTTTATGACTGAAACCATGCACCCAAATAGTGAAAGGAGGAAATGGCTGTGTTAAAAGGAGAAGCAATAAAGAAAAAAACAAGATGTCTTGTCTTGCTGTAAATCCATATCTCGTATAACTTCCCGCTCTCCTGGCCCACTTACTGACCCTACGAGAAACCAGAGCCGGCCAGCTCTGAGCCTATGACATAGCTCTTCCTTTCCAACACTTATGACCCAGTCACCTGATGAAACGCTACACCCCAGTTACCATTATTTGTCTGGATACCGGAGCCTGTGGAATGTATCAGATTCCTGCCTCAGGGGGGTGGGTATGCACCTTAGGAACATGGTCCAGCCACAGATAGCCTCTCCTGTTCTCATCTCTGTTTCCATTCAGCAAAATTCCACCAGAGGCCTGCAGGATTTCAACCCCCTCCCTTCCTTTTTTTAAGGCACTTTAAATTCTGACACATATCTCTTCATAGAAGGCCAGAGAGAAGTTCTCAGCACTGTTTCGCAGCTGCCGTCTTTGCCTGCCCCCCCAATGAAGTAAAACTTCCATTCTCCATTGGTGATGGCAGGACACTAAAAAAAAAAATCAGCTTTAGTAAAAAAAAAAAGTTAAAAAAAAAAGGTACACTACATAAATCTTAATTAGAATACCATTAACTTCTGTGCAACAAAGGTGCAACCCCTCCCCAAAACAAAGCAACGATTATGCCATGCAGTCCTCCAACCTGTATAGAGTATCTATGAGTCACTGGTCTGCGTAATTCAGTCAAGGGAATTATGACAGTGGAAAATCATTTCCTTCAGCCGCGGATAGGAGGCCATGGCTAATCGTTCAGTAATCTGATCTGCCTGCATACTGTAGCCTTCAGCTGCGCAGCTAGCCTAGCCAGGCAGTCACACATGTGGACACCCCCGGTGCCTGCCAACTGTCTAATGGAGCCTAGCACCATTCGTAAAAGCGACTCTCAGGGTTTTTCCTGAGGATTACAGCAGGCATCATATGGTTTGCTAAAACTAGGTTTTGCTGAGCTGCCTATGCATTTTTCCTTTGACACTTCATAACCTTCGCTGCGTAAAAATGCAACATATTTCTATGTACAGTTGGTGTAATAATAACTCAAAATCCAAAGGCAGTGAGGAAACATCCGATTGTGCCCGTCTACAGGAAGTCCAATTCCAATAGGAGATTGTAGTATTTAGTGAAGTAAGTCATTACTTTATGAAAATGAAGCAGCACTAGAGCACAAAGCAAAGGCTTATATCCACTAAAAAAAAAAAAAAAAAGACAGAAAAAAGTTGGGGGTGCTCAAGTTTTGGAAAGATGCCTGGCTTTAGCTCCACTCTAAAGAGAGGTCTGCTCCCCACACACTGAGAGTGCCTACAAGGGGCAGTGACATGGAAAAATACAAGAGCTGGCATGTTGTGAGCCCTGTAGCTCCCAACAATTACTCTGTGTGGCTTTAAACGTGATGGTAGAGTTACTCCACACCATTATGTTGACATCCTCCTCTAGGTGGAGATAACAATAAGGCACTCAGGGCTCCAATAGGCAAACAATGAGTTCCGACAAACAGTCCGATCGTCCTTCATCCTGAAAAAAGGGCCGCTTGGTGACACGATTTGTCAGAGCTACTGTCCTTTTATCGGCCTTGGCACGCAGGTATTGCATCCCCAGATATGTCTAAAGTAAGGAGATGCTAGTGTATGATCAAATGGATGCAGCGACACGCTGGCAGCTGAAAGCCGCCAGATCACAGCGCGTTTGGCCAGATGGAGGTTTAGAACAACCAGACAAACAGTTGGCGTGGATAAACAGAACACAACTTAAGATTCAGCAAATTTAACAAGCATGCAAGCAACCATCCTGCTTTTTTTTTTTTTTTTGCTCTTCCCCTCTTCCGCTTAATATGTAATCTTCAAATGGAATAAGCCCTATACTTTTCAATCAGCAAAATGCAAGCTGGAACATGTGGCAACTGGAGGCTTATGGGTAACAATACTACGAAGCACCGGTCAGATAAACCTCATGAAGCCGGCGTGCAGCTGAAGGAATGTGCTCTGCAAAAGTCCTTGAGACTCACTTTGCCAAATGCATTTCCAGGATGAGTCAATGTTCTCTGTAATCTCTTATATTCAGCTAGGAGCACCCCCCAAGGTAAACCATTTCAGGCAGGTCTGGAACCCCCCCCCCCCATCTACACAAACCTACCACTGTTTATATTACAGAACATCTGTAGCTCTTAGTAGAGACAGACCTTTGCTCTACCAACAAAGGAGCAGCAAAACTGGCCTCGCGCGTACAGGAAGACACTGCTCCGAACAACCTATTTAAACCGCCGAATCCCATCGTCCTACTTTTCCCTCAAAAGAAGTTTGGAGAATCCCGCGTCATGGGATGCTCTCCGACCCAGGAGGGCTGCTCGTGTTTGAGGCGGTTCTAAAAATTCGCCTTGACTGTTAAAATCTTCGTAAATAATAAACCAGTACGGGATTACTGCAGGTCATAATAATCCGACGCGTCGTATCACAACACGGGAGCCTGTCACCACAGCTGAGAGCCAAATCCCACTCAATCGTTTATAAAAGATGGTGTTGGGAGCCATTGCATTCCACTTCTAGTCTTTTGTCCGCCTCTTGTCATGTGCGGACTTGCAGAATGAGGTGAAAGACGAATCATCCTTTCATTTGGATTTGCACACACTCGTTGCCTTCTTTTTTTTTTTTAATTAGACGCGCTGCGGGGGGGGGGGTTTGGGGGGGGGCTAGGATTATTGTTACGAGTTTTGAGGCACTTACTTGAAACGAGCATTTTTACGGCATTAAACGCACCGCAGCGGCTACAAAGTTATCAAAACAAGTTGCTCGGTGGCCGCTGGTGCATTCGCGGGACTCGAACACGGTACTCCGCCGTGAAAATCTCGGTGCAAACCGGCTGCAGCAGCTCTAGCTTCTGCCGGGCACTAAACTTCGAGCAGTGATTCAACGTATCCTTTCATTTTTTTCGCGTCGGAGCCAGGCTAAATCGGAACGCTGCCTCTGGAGCTTTTTGTTTTATCTTCAGTCGAGGGGAGTCAGGCATTGGCCTCAGCCTCGCGCGAGCCAGACAGCGAACACGAGCCCGGCCTGGGGAGAGCGCGCGGCGGGGCTCCGCGGTACCAAACACAGGCGAAAAGCAGCGCCAGCACACTTGTTTTTGTGTCGACGTACTCACCTATTAGCAGATTTCGGACGCTCGAGCCGGCCGGAAGGAAAGCGGCGCTGGATTTCGACGAGTGAACAGAAAAGGGTCTCGGCTCGCTGTTTGTCCTTAATGTAGAAGCGGCACGGCCGACTCGGCTGGGAGAAAGCTGGAAATGTGAGGAAGCCCCTCTCCTTCTGCAGCGTTGTGCACCCAGCAGTGGCCCATAACTGTCAACAGGGGGCGCCAACGTGACACTTTTTTTTCTTTTTTTTTTTTTTCTTCATATGCGCATGCATGCATGCTGAAGTCCTCAATATTCCTGGGGCTTATCTGCATCCCTGCTCCACGGTGCTGGGATTAAAGGGACCTTGATGTTCTGTTCGCTAATACTCTTGAACCAATTTACTTGTGAAGTGATGCTCGAATTATCTTAACAGATTTCTTTCAAAAATGTCATTGAAAAGTAGCTGTTTGATTTGCTTTTAGTAAAAAATGTATTTTTTTTTTGGGGGGGGGGGGAGGTATCGTGATTTATTTATAGATAAGAAATTACTTTACAGGCATACATTATGGCAAATGAAGCATCACAAAATATGCCTCTGGTTACAGATGATCTTGTAACGGAATATACATTTCTTTTTGGGGGGTTTTAAGCAAAAAATTAATAAAGCTTGGAGTATAAAACTGAGACAAACAAATTCAGAAACAGCCCCACTGTAGAGTTGAGGCATTAGCAACAAAGAACAGCAAAGACACCTACAAATCCACTGGCCTTGTGACTCATGAGGTTGGTCATTTTGAACGCTAAATAGCTAAATTTGAGACAAAGCTTTCCTTCAAAGCAGTTTGGCCATCTCAGTCTTTTCACATGATAGAAAAGACGGGGTCACATGACTCATTAAGATATGGAAGGTGATGCCCTGAGGGGGAGTTTCCTGTGGTGATCTTCTCAGGGATCTTCTTAGACGGACTCTGCTGGCCAAGCAGAGAAGGAAAACAAAAGGTTAAAGCGGATGGAAATTTCCATTCAACGCCTTACTGTGGAAGCACAAGCACATGGTATGCCCCTGATTTACAACCAAAAGTCCATGAACCTCTAAAAACACATCCCAAATCGGAGGGTCAATATAGTTTTTTTTTTTTTTTAGCTTACATGGCCTGAAAGAGCTCTGCAGACCAGTTAAGTGGGCCTGCATCTAATCTCTGCTCTGTGAATCCACAACCTGACCTGTGAAGTTAAGTAAACATTCAGGATTTAAAACCCACTCGTAATCTTCAGCATCCTTTGCCTCACTAATTGGAATTTCACACAACAAAGACACCGTGGCCTGAATTGGACCAGGTGAACGGGTAAACTCTAACTGGACAATTGGCTTTCACAAGCTCCCATACACCTGCCAATCAGCCAGCCTGTCACTTCTTCCGTCTCTGGAAATGACACACAAACTCAGGCGGCGCAAACTGTTGGGACTCACAGTTTTTCATAAACCTTGAACACTTTACATCACCTTTTTGCATTTATCATAGATTTATGCTTAAGTGAAAAATAAATTAATTAAGAAAAATATTAGATTATTTAGCAATACATGAAATTAATCATGTGTTTTTGAGGAAAACTACATGTGTTTAAACTTCTGATACAACATACGTTTTTGTTGCATTGCTCCTCTACACTAGTTAGATATCTTTCCTTCAGACGGAGCAGGTCATGGATACGGATTAGGTCTAATCCGGAGTCCGTAATCAGGTTAACAAGTAACTAAAAAAAAAAAAAAAAAAAACTATTAACCTTTAGTGCCAGAATAGAAATAAGTTCATGGTCTTTCAAAGCATAGAATTAAATATTTTTCCTGAAATAATAAAAGCTTTTTTTTTAGGATAACAACAACTGTTTTAATTAATAAAACATTCATTATGCTTTGCTAAACATTTTCTACTTTTAGACAGACAGACAGACAGACAGACAGACAGACAGACAGACAGACAGATAGATAGATAGATAGATAGATAGATAGATAGATAGATAGATAGATAGATAGATAGATAGATAGATAGATAGATAGATAGATAGATAGATAGATAGATAGATAGATAGATAGATAGATAGATAGATAGATAGATAGATAGATAGGTAGATAGGTAGATAGATAGATAGATAGATAGATAGATAGATGTTATTCCTGACTTTTAGTCCATTCAGTAAAAAGAAGTACACAAACCAAAATGCACAATGTCAAGAATACACAAGTTAAAGTTAAGTTAATTAGTACTAAGATCTGATTACTTAACTTAACTCACCCAAATGTTAATAGCGCAAGAATATTTTCGAAACAATAAACACAATTCTGTGATGCTTATAAAGCTTGATATTCTATTAAAACAAAACTGTTGTTTTTTCGGGTGACATCAGATCCTTCGAAGTAAATATCTTAAATTGTCAACACTGACGCACCATATTACTGTGAACACGTCAAACCAGTCCAACTCGATCCATTCCATTGAGGGTTTAATCCCTGACAGTTTCTGGTGAAAGAGCGACACCCACAGGCAAGTCTAGGCCCTGCAGCGCGGTGCATTGTGAGCTGTCGTTGTCGGCCCGGTTCTCCTCTCATTCAGCAAAATGGCGACTTCTCTTGGATCCAACACCTATAACCGACAAAACTGGGAAGACGCGGTATGTTGAATTGCTTAATAGTTTAAGCCTAAACGTGTAAAGAGACCACACATAATTTTATCACATTTCAAGAATACTATTACCCAAAAGCCTCTGTTTGATGTGTAACAAGGTAGCTTCCCGCTAAGTAGCATCGGCTAATGCTAATGCGGGAAGCATGGTGGCTAGCTACTGTTCTTCGTATCGTTACAGTAATTGTAAGTCTTTAAATCCCTTAATGGGTCAGGCAGACACAGATTGTGGATCGTTGGCAGCTGGTATCACCCATTTCCAAAAATCCAAAAAGATTTAATCAGCCTAATAAAGGCTCGGCATATATGCTAATTTACGTTAGCTTGGCTGCCTTATGCTGAAGTGATGTTGATTGAAATGTCATATTTGTAAGACCGAATCAGCATAATAATGTCAATGAAAAACAATTATTTTAGACAATTTTAAAGAATGGAGTATGTAGAATAATCCTAGATGAGAGTTAAACAATAGACCTGTTTTGTTGATCATCAACCGATCATGATCATCATCATGTTGCAACCTCGTCTTCACGTAAAACTTTTAAGTTATCATGTATTTTTTCGCTATTGATGTTACAAGTTTCCTGTTTAATTCCGTAACAGTACGACTCTTGTTTGATATATGTAATATGAGCTAAAAAATGTCTAATTGAGTGATTCATACCTGAAACTGGCATTATAACGCAGTTAATGCGACACTAACTAAACTGGGCAACTTTATTTAAGTTCCCATTTATTTATCTGTGGTCCTAATGTAAATCAAGCTAATGTACAAATGTACCTTTTAAGTCTTAACACGACTATAAAAGATCAAAAGTGTTTGTGTCTTCACTTAAAACATGACGCAACCAGACATTTGATTAAGTTTAGTTGAAACTACAGTCTAAAAACTTTGTAACCCTAGAATATGTGAGTGATGTTTGAGCACAACAATCTGCCCATGTTTGGTGTTTCTGGCTGAGTCTGTCAGAAGGATGGATGTATATTAGTAAATGATTAGCTGTAGAATCTTTGAATCCACACTTTCTTGTCTGTTTCAGGATTTTCCAATTTTGTGTCAGACATGCTTGGGGGAAAATCCTTACATCCGTATGGTGAGTGAGTTTCCAGCAGCATTATTTGTAGGTCTTGTTTATGTATTCACATTAATTATGTTCGTTTTTTCTTTTTTTTTACAGACCAAAGAAAAATACGGAAAAGAATGCAAGGTATGTTTTTCTGTTAATTTTCTTTAGCCTTCAGAAGAATACACAGCTTAAGCTTGAAATATTTTATCTTTCAACTGGATTTAAAGTTTTTCTTCTTTCCATTAGATCTGTTCTCGACCTTTCACTGTATTCAGATGGTGCCCTGGGACTCGAATGCGTTTCAAGAAGACAGAAGTCTGCCAGACTTGCAGTAAAATGAAAAATGTTTGTCAGACATGTCTGCTTGATCTAGAGTATGGTGAGTCTCAGGATTTTTCTACTTTCATTTGGATTTGTGTCCCCCTTATGCAGGTCTTATTTGTCAGTGTAACATGTTGTGTTTTGATTGACAGGTTTGCCTATCCAGGTCCGTGACACAGGCCTCACAGTTAAAGATGAGATTCCTCGCTCGGACGTGAATAAAGAGTACTACACACAGAATATGGAAAGAGAGGTAGATTTCCGTTTTGTTATGACTTTTCTCTTCAGGAGCATTGCTTGTTATGATGTATATTATTTTAGGTTGCAGTCATTTTCTTTACTTCCAAACTGTTTTCATATTGAAAACTGCAACACAACTTCTAAAGGTTTCCCGGTTCCTTTGCAGCTCTCAGGAGTCTGTAAACATCACTGCACAGAGAACAGCTTGGAGCATTTTGATCAAAACTGCTTATTTAATGTCATTAACGACTCGTCGTATTCACAGATGGCTAATTCTGACGGCACACGACCTGTAGGCCAACTCGGCAAGGCTACAAGCTCAAGTGATATGTTGCTCAAGCTGGCCAGGACCACGCCATATTACAAGAGGAACCGGCCGCATATCTGCTCCTTTTGGGTGAAGGGAGAGTGCAAGAGAGGCGAAGAATGTCCCTACAGGTGAGGAATAATAGCATCTGTAACCAAAAGACAAAGATGCTGCTGTTTGGTAGATCTAAAGCTGAAATCTACAGTTTTATTTGATTTAAAATATATACCAGCATGTTGTGTGTCTTTGGGTTTTATTCCTGTGTTTGTTGTATTTCATTTTTGATTACAGGCACGAAAAGCCCACTGATCCCGATGATCCTCTGGCTGACCAAAACATCAAGGACCGTTACTATGGCATCAATGACCCAGTTGCTGACAAGCTGCTAAAGCGAGCCTCAACCATGCCCCGACTAGACCCACCAGAGGATAAGTCCATCACCACCCTCTACATAGGCGGTTTGGGAGATAATGTCACGGATGGAGATCTCAAGTAAGGTTTTTTTTCTTTTTTCTCTTTGTCACAACAAGAAGTGACAATTTTGATGCTTTTGTCCTGTGCTTGAACTTCTATGTGTGCTCTTGCAGGGGTCACTTCTACCAGTTTGGTGAAATCCGAACCATTACTGTAGTCCAAAGGCAGCAGTGCGCCTTCATCCAGTTTGCCACGCGCCAGGCAGCTGAAATGGCTGCAGAAAAGTCCTTCAACAAACTCATCCTTAACGGACGGAGGCTCACTGTCAAGTGGGGGAGGTACGATGACTCTTGGTTACTGAGGAGGCCGTGCTGTCATTTGCTTGTTAAACGCCAGATGTTTTTTAAAGAGCAAGAGCCTTTAAAACTGCCTTGAGGTGAAGCCACCATCAGTGTTACAAGTGTTGGGAAACGGCGGAGTGTCGCGTTAAAAAAGTGGTTATTACAAACACAGCAGGAGCTTAATTGTAGCACACAGGTTCTTCCCATCTGGGAGATATTCTGTCACCTTTTTTTTCTGGCATTTAAAGTCATGCAAAATTCAAACCTGTTTGTCTTTTAGGTCTCAAGCAGCGAGAGGAAAAGATGGCGTCAAAGATGATGAGCTTGGGATCAGACTGGATCCTGTACCTGGACTTCCTGGAGGTAAGTCTTCTCTCACAGGGGGGGGGGTTCAGTAATTTATGTGTGGGCACACGCCGTTCAAGTCAAGAGTGTTGGCGCCCCTTTATGAGTTCAAATCGTTTTCCCATAAACATGACCACTTGCTAAAAAAATGATATCTCTAAGAGCCACTTTTTTAGATTTGTATGATGCTGAGATCCACATTTTAGTTTTGGAACTGAGAGTTTTTATGAAAAACTAAATGGTCATCTTACATTTTACTACACTGTTCTTTAAAATAAAGCACATTTAGTTATTTTTTTTGTCATCAAATAGCAGTTTTCTAAGCTTGTTCACTCTTTGTTTCTAAATATTTAAAGACTCGCTTTGATGAAAATGGTGTTTTTAACATTTATCATTATTTGGATGATGGAGGACATATTTGAAGAAAATTAAACTCAAAACTGCATTTCTGAGTATGTTTTATTCAATTCGTTGATGGTCAGGAGCAGATGAAAAAATGCTGTCGGGGTAAAAATACGTATCTGTGGTGTAGAAAACAAGAATGCAGAATCTGGATTAAGACGCAGCAAGAACATCTTTTTACCGCCTTTAATTCTTCTCTTTGCCAGCGCTGCCTCCACCTCCAGCTTTAGATGATGAGGCTCACGCCAACTATTTTAACCTGGATCCCAGCTCCGCTCCTGCTGTCATGAACATAGGTTTGCCTCCACCTCCAGGCATCAACCCACCTCCTCCAGGTAAAAACACAGCTTAGATTGACTTCTAAGTGATGCATAAAGAAAAGTGGAAGTAGATACTAAAAACCTTCTTTCTAAAAAAACCCCACGCAGCTTTTGGTCCTCCAATGTACCACCCTATGGGCCCCATGGCTCCCCCTGTGCCCCCTGCTATAACGATGAGACCTCCGGGTGCAATCCACTACCCCTCCCAGGATCCTCAGCGCATGGGTGCTCACGGTGCTCACGGCTCCCGTCACATTACCGAGTGAAGTCCTGCAGTAAACGATGTCTCGGTTTCCTCACGATGAACCTGGTCGAGTGTTTTCATGTGAGAGCCCCAAACCTGAAGACGTCACATGGATCAGTCCTTCCTTCTGTACACAACCCCACATGACATCCAATGAATTCATTACCTCAGTATGTCTCAAGAAGAAAAAAGTGGAATAGTACTCCATCACTTTGTTGCTTCTTGCAGTTCTAAATGAACACAAAAGACTTCCAACATGAGTGCTGGCCATGATTACTGTTGTAAAGTTCTTAGGGGTGGACCTGTTCTTGTCTTATTTTGCATAGTGTCACATAGAGCTTGATATGGAGGATTCATTCTAAATCTGTCTCTTTTCTGATTTCTTTTTTTTTAAATAAATTTGATGCAATATTCCACTGCATAATGACTTGGATTTTTTTTCTGAGCTCATCATCAAATTGACTCGGCTTTCATCTGTTTGCACCATTGGGTGGATTTGGAAGTCTGGTAAATGAAAATATATTAAACCAGAGTGTAAATTAATAGAAAAAGAGACTGCATATTAGTGTAAAATGTACTTTAGGAAATGCTAGGAATATTTGGGATAGAAAACTGTTAGAACTATTTATCCACAAGAAGAAACTCCATCTTTCCCTGCTTACAACTGGTACTCCTTAAGGAAGATTACCCCAGGAGGACGTTTGCACTTCATTTATTCTGGAGTATGCACATCTTCTTCAGCAGTTCAAGCATGACTGGATTAAAAGAAAACAGCTTAAATCTTTGTATGGCAGTGTTATTTCAATGTGGATATTTTTCTAAATCCAGAAATTCAGCCATAGTCTGGACCCTTTGATGTGGGTGTTATCTTTTGTAAGATTTTGAGAGTTTTCAAGTACTTCTAGACCGTTGAATAAACCTTGTAGGGATAATTTTTTAAAGACAGTTTTATTGCAAATTCTGGAAGTAAGGTTGTGTACAGCAGTCCTGTTTGGAAAGCCATTGGTTATGTGACTTTAAGAAACAAGTGTTCATAATATTCAAGCTTAATTAAGAGCTGACTCATCTAAACTAGCAATCCTTATGGTTTTCATGTAAACATATGGATGCTGGTCCACATCCAAAAGATCTAATGTGGGGCTTCTGTTTTCCTCCAGCCCCTGCTTTATGTTCCTAAATGAAATAAACCCAGAAAAACTGCATGTTGTAGTTTTCCAAATAACCACTAGGGGCAGGTTTTTAACAGCACCATTTCCAGTTGACCTATACAGTAAAATGTTCAGGGCTATACCAAAAACAAACTTCTGTTTTAGCATTACATCATATGAGAGAGCTAATTATATTCCAATACACATTTTTAATTTATAGAGCGAAATTTAAGGGCACTTTTTTTTATCAACAGCTTGGTGGATCCAAAGTGGACTCATCAAAAAATTGCTTTGTCCTGCACAATTGCCTGCTTTCAGAGCATTGTTGATTTGTTAAAAGATATATGTATATATAAGTGAATTTATGTCTGTTTTTTCCCTTTTTGCATACATTTTGGGTGCAACTCTCTAAAATAAACTGAATATTTCTTTATTTTAAGATAAGGTAGGTTTATCTTATTTTGTCCTAAAATAAGCTCAATATTTTGCATCAATAGTCGTGAATTTACTGGCGGGTAATAATTGGACTGATTAGCAGTTTTCCTTTGCTGTTGGGACTGTTTTCATTCCCATTTTGAATGGGAATGGATATTATATAACTGCAACACAATTCTAAAAGAATCCAAACATGTATGCAACTTTTTAAATCTGAGAAAAAAAACATATTTACATTGTTGCTTTTGTCCATACATTTATGCACAGGATACTTTGCCCCAGGCCCCTGAATATTTTGCATGATATAAATGTAAGTCTGTCTGGTGTTGACAAAAACACAGAACAGAGGCCATTAACAAAAATATTCTGGAAGCATTGACTGTATATGAGAACTGGACTGAGTGAGTGTGATGTCATCCATCGAAAATGACTTACTTCCAGTTCAACCAAATAAGATCAAGCCATTTTTTGGTGATACGAAGATGGACACGTTGGAGCCAAACAACATCATTGAGCAGTGATTGGTCCAAGTCGGTCTAAGACGGCATTCCCACCAATCAGGAGTGAATTTGTTGGAAGTCCACACTCCGTCCACTGTCCAGAGGCTCCTTTGCTTCTGGATAATCTGCCAATCAAATCTTTCGAACATTCAAGGTGGAGGTCAATAGGAAGCACATACTTGCAATGAAGCATCTGTAAAGCCTAGTTAAAAAACTTGCAATAAAGAAAAATATATTGTGAAAATTTAAGGATTAGTAAGAACATGTTAAAAAAGGTAGCAAGAACAAGAATGGTTATTCTGACAAATTGAATTACTGAGAAATAGCTGTTTATTTCTCAGAAAATATGGGATTTTGTTTTTTGGAACCAGCAGGTACTTTCTATTTGGAACACGAGAGGGAAGGGGTTACTCAGTCCAGTTCTCTTAATGTGTGGAAGATTGCTGTTGCCGTTATTCTTATTTGTTCTCCTAAGAGGAAAAAACAGGTATCAACTTTGTAGGAGGAGGGGGCGGGGCTTGAGTCTTTAGCTTATCGACTCGTCGTCTTCATAGTTCATTTGATTCCGGGCTGTAGTTCCCTCCCCATCCCCGGGGAGCTCTGTTGAAGTTGGGCCGTCGACACATGCGGTCCATAGAGACGTTGGGAAGGTTCTGGGACTCGACTGCCTCAAAGGAAATGACTGGGATCACTCTCCTGCTTGCCATAGAGCCCCCAAATGGCATCGGAGACCTGAGAGAGCAAAAGCATGATCTAAAATCCTGCTCCTTTCTTATTTTGTGGATAATTTCCACAACATGTGACTCAGATTCATGCAAAAAAAAAAAAAAAATCAAAAACAACTGCAGATGAGGTGGATTCAGCATGGATCAAGCATCTGTGCAGGTACTTATATTAGCAGTGTTATTACTTTGACGACTAGTTGAACAAATTTCAGTCAGGTCTAGTTATTTCTTAATAATCTCAAGGATGTAAGTCTACCCCCCACCACCACCATGAGGGTACAGTTACAGACTGACCCACAGAATTTGTTTAACCCAAAGCTCCAACAGAGCAATGTTTGTCTCGCTTGTTCGTCAGTTACCCATCAGTCCAACCTTCACCTTTGCCACATCTGATGAGTCCCTTCGTGCCACATAAAAGACGATTCTTCTTTTGTCCTGAATGCATGTCAAGAAGTTTGCACCCCCCCTCCCCTCTCCCCCAGTGGATCATCTATCAAGGCCAGGGTTCGAAATAGCCACCGTGCTGACAAACTCCAAGGAGGCAAAAGGCAGAGAGACTGGTTTAAATTTCAAACTGTGGAAACATGGAGTGGAGCCGAGAGATGAGATGATGGATAACTTGTTTAGGTCATTCACAGGTCTTTCTTTAGACGGGCCGGCCTCAAAGCTACGCTCAAACTCAGCTAGATTTATGAGATTTGATTGTTTTCCAGCCAGGAAATGACAGTTTGGACATATTTACCTGTTAAAACACCTGTAGTTGGCAGGCTGTAGTTTTTGTGGGGGCTGTGGCAGCTGTGTGTTTAGGAGACCCAAAAGCTCCTCATTGCCTCCCAAAGCTTCCCTCCATGGGGAGCAGTAAGATTTGGGGATTATGGTTGTGTTAAACTTCTCATGGGGAATTTCCTTCAAAGGTCCAGAATATCCTAGTGTAAGAAAAGGAACATTTGAGAGATTCTTTGTGACGAAAAGCAAAAGTTAACATTTTTCTATAACATAATCTTGTATTTTCTGTCAAACTAAAAACTTGCATTTCAATGAAAGCCATCCTGGATAAAGACACAAGTTAGCAGGCTGCATTTAAGCACACACAGATGAGGCATACATATAAAACTCTTTGAAGTTGCTGCTGTGTAGAATCAGAATGACAGTAATTAGATCTCAGTGTGAATCCCTAAGAATAAACAGAGCTTAATTCACCAGCAGTCAGAAACTGTAAGCAGTGCCTTTTTGCCAGACCAGATTTAAAACAGCGCCCAGCAAAAACCCCCTCAGATAATTGCTTTCCACCAACTGCCAACTCCCCTGGCTCTGATTATGATAAAACTAATTTGTGTGCTCAGAGCTTTTTCCATTTTGAAGGTGAGTCTTGACAACACAGAGCATGACAGTAGCTGTTTGTTGCTCAAGCATTCATGTTGTTCAAGCTCTGACCGTTGTATTACCTGGAGCCAGGACACCGGGACTGCCCTTCTTTGCTACAGTCTTCTGAAGGTTCATGACCAGACTGTGCTTACCGGGGATGGAGACAGCTTGGTTTTCTTTTCCTCCCTGCGGCTGCACCACTGTCTGCTGGGGAGGACTGGCCTCGAGGTGAACCTTACAAACGTGCAGAGGAAAGCATATGCTTGGCCATGAAAGTCAAAATGTTGCCTCTTCGTTAGAAATCTGCTGACTTTACAACAGCAATCATGCCAATGCATGACTTCAAAATCAGATTCTGCTCCCCCTTTCACACCTCTGGAGGTTTAAATCATCTGTGCTTTGTGACTGATGACCATTTCTGCATCTCTAACTGTATTTACTTTGTCTTCAGGTTTGGGTTATCAAATATATGGTAATGTATTCAAGCCATGGTCAGATACAGCAGCCACTCATCTGATGGTAGTGCAGGTGGGGGGAGCTACAAATATTTTGTTCCTATAACCACGTTTTGCACCCTTACTAGTCCAAACTAATAAAAAGTGCGATTTCAAAAAAGTTTTTATTCTAAAAATGCACAAAAAGTCACTGTTTTCATTTTCCGTATGTTGCCGAGAAAAGAATCCCATCTTGATGACAGGGATCCCCCTCAGGAAGTTCTGCTCTGGTCTTTCAATGTCATACCAAACCGTCCACTAGGGGGCAACAGTGAGTTTGAGGCTGATTTGAAAGCAAAAGTAACTGAAGCTAAATCAGTGAATAAAGTTACTGATGAGAGTCACACAAGCATGTCTGTCCCATTGACTGTACATGAGAACTGGACTGAGCGAACATGACATTCCAACAAAATGAAGTCAATTCAGTTGCCTTTTTTTTGCTTTACAGATGTCGACATGTTGGAACCAGACGTCAGTGAGTATAGAGTCAGCATGTCTATGGCAACCACTCTTGCCAATCAGGAGTGAGCTTGTTAGAAGGCCACTCACCTGCCACTGAAAACAGGTTCGGGAGACTTTTCGAACATTTGATGTGACACAAAATACTTTTCTGGAGGCATCTGATTGCTTAGTTCATTACTTGAAAAACTTTTGCTATGGAAAAAAAATAATGAAAAACAATCAGGACTAGCAAGAACATGTTAAAAACAGGTAGCAGAGCAAGAATGGTTATTTTGACAATCATATCGACTGAGAAATAGCTGTTTATTTCCCAGTAAAGGTTTTTAGTATTTCAGCTTTTTGGAACCTGCAGATACTTTTAAACACAACGGGGGGGGGGGGGGGGGGCACCTAGTCCAGTTCTGATATACAGTCAATGGTCTGTCGTCATTGATTCCAATGTAAAGCCTGAAATTTAGATCTGAAATAAACACACTTAAGTCTGATACAATTTCTACATTTTCAAAGGATTTATTATAAATAACTATTATGCACTTCAAATTACTTAAGAAAACTCAACACTTTATTTCATTTTTGAGATTCAAGATTGGACTAAGACATAGAATTGTACTTTCGAAAGCAATCCTGACCATGCCTGTTCAAACAACTAACAGTTTTTTTTGTCCTTCTTTTTCATCTATTTTTGTAAAAATGTCTGGGTTCTGTGGAGCCATAACCAGCCAAGATAGTGACAGCTGGGGAGCAGAAAAACTGGCTTTCAAACCAGCTCAAAAGAGAAGCACGGCTGACGTCACATACCCTCTATTTTTAAACTGCAACGATTCAAAAAGACGGTCGCTCCCACCTCCACCGAGTTAGCTGATTAAAAGACAGCCAGCATGCAGGGGAGAAGTTTGGCTTTAGGCCCAATTATCAAGATAAAGTATCAGAAAGGATTTAGCTTCAAAGTGGACGGCGTATCATCCAAAACTGCTCTGGACAGAGATGTGAACTTTCACCTAGAATACATGATTATTCATGAACATTACAAGCCTTAAAAACCATATTAAAAAGTCATTTTAACAGCAGTCATCACCCAACAATCAGTGTTTTTGTGAACTCTCAGGTCTTACATTGGTGTAATGAGGTCCAGAGGTGACGTTCTCCAGAGTGAACTTATCTACTCTCCTCTGTCTCTCCTGAAACATGCGAGAGCCGCGATTAGAGGGAAGGTTGAGCTCCTCCATCATCACATCTTTTGGAACGCTGATCTTTTTCCCCAGGTTCAGGCCTTTAGCACAGCATGCCAAATGGAACAAATGCTTTGGTAAGTGTTGATAAATGGATGTTATGATACATGTTCTGTGGAGGACAATTTTTGTGCAGTGTGGCACAGAATCTTATTCTGGGTCTGTACTTCATGAAATTTAGATGTTACTTCAAAGCAGTTGCTTTCAGAGCAAAGTGATGGTGGTGGTGGTGTGTGTGTGTGTGTGTGTGTGTGTGGGGGGGGCGCACTAATGAGAATCATTGGCAAATCATTACGTCTGTGCTGGTCTCCTTGTTTCTGTCAACATTAAGCAGCTGTGGAGGACTGATATGCAAAATCACAAGTGTGTGCAGCATCCCTAAGTATCCTCTCAGCTTTTGCCTACAGTCTCACGTTGTGTTGTAACACGACACAGCTGTGGGTCTCACATAGCCTCAAGATGATGTCAAGTTGTGTGTAATGTTTGTTGTGCTTCAGAGTCGCACGGGTAACTGGGCATATAAATAGGATCTTTGGATGAAAGGCTTGTGTCAGAAAACGGATGGTCCTTTCACTCGCACACGATAAGTGCTGCGAGAAGCCAGCGCGGATGCCACCCTCCAGGAGACGTCTTTGATCAGCCTGTGTAAAATTCAGTGGTGGGAGTCACATTTTGCTGAGCTTACGAGACTTGGTTTCAAAGGCTCGTTGGCAAACATCACTGTGGAAACAAGCAGTGCTGCTGGGACGGTCCCTACTTTGGAGATTATCAATCTGCCTTTGGGATTTCAGAATATAGTACAGCTGATTTCGAGCAGGGGAGTCATCCACCCCGAAGTTTGCTTCAGTTTCATCTGACACTCCCAGGTGGGATATTCCACCGTGGGATAGAGTCTTACTCAGTGGTGGAGGCAGAACATATTTCATGAGGGGCGGGAGGGAGGCAGAAGACTTTGGAAGGGTGGTAAATGAGAAGAACAGAGTGGACAGCCTTTACAGAGGAATTGATCAAAAAATATGTATTCAAACAGTTTTGTTATTATTTTTGAAAACAAAGTGGCTGAGATGCTATTACTAATGCTTAAAGAAACTGGTGTTAATGATTTTTTAAAAATCTTTGTCAATAATAAAACTATAGACCCAAAAATTAGGCTAGGAGGCAAAGCTTTTTTGCTGGTGGGGCAGTGGCACCCTTTGCCACCCTGTAGCTTCACCCCTGGTCTCACTAAACCGGATGCAAACGTTTCCTTTATTCACATAGACTACATGTTGGTTGTGTCCATGCATGCATGAATAAAATCAGTGCAGACTCTTACCTCCTCTGGCTTCATTAGCTAGGGCTTGTGCCTGTAACATCCTCTGTTTTGTCACGTCACCCAGGCCCGACTGCATCATCATTATTGTTGTCTTTTAATGAACACACGATAAAACATTTACTTAGGATTTACATTAAGCTGTAAAAAGTAGAACCAAAATTCACTTCAAATTGTCGGTTTTGACATGAACTTTTGCTAGTTTACATTCCATGCTGTAAAACAGACCACGCCCTGTTTCCCGGGCCCCCTCCCTGAGTCCGTACCTGTGTTTTGAGGCCGAATGTTGCCGGCTCTGGCAGCTTGGTCGGGCTGGTTTTTGAGTCTGCTGGACTCTGGAGCTGGGATGCTTCCACACTCAGAGGGAACAGTCTGTATAAAACACATCCCAGGATGCCTTCAGAGCTTACCTCACCAAGTTTTTTTTTAGCAGAGGGGCAAGAGAGTTAGGATGCATTTTAAAGGGGGGTTCTGTAGATGGCTCTGTGTGTGTGTGTGTGTGTGTGGGGGGGGGGGGGGGACTATAAAAAGGTGATTAAGGAAAAGGAACGAGTACAAGGATTTACATCCTGACCTTGAGTTTTTTTGGACTGGATGGCTTGAGGGGGTACATGTGTGTCAGCGTTTGTGTGTGTGTGTGCCAGAAGCAGCTGTCCACTCCAACCAATCCTGTGCGAACACACACATGCAAACGCATGAGCACTTTTATAGGAACAGTTGAAAAATTTATGAGGTAGCTGTGGCTAGAGGTTGTGACTCTTTGCTGGTTTAGAGCTAAATGTTGATCTCCGTTTCAGTTTCTAACAGTTTCAGACCTTTAACACCCTTTAAGACTGTTTTGCACTTGTGCTTGTGCTTAGTACCCAACAAACCACAGAAAAGCTCCTGTTGTGTGTCAACATCGTGCTTGATGGCTGTTGATTTGTTTTATTTTGTTTCACCCTTTTAGCAATGACCTTTAGATTTGGAGATTTTATCATGCAGATTTTTCATTTAATTATCTCCCTACAAATTGCTCATCTGAGCTCAATGGGAGCTCGGTGGCCCAACAAAATTGTTAATTGCCATAATCATAATAATAAACACCATAGTTTTTAGTTGGATTCAATATTAATTATCCAGCTCAATGGGGAGCCTACCTGTCTGCAGGGGGGATTGTGTGAGCTGAGAGGAGTCGCAGAAAATCATTGTTTAAATTATGGTTTTGTTTGATTTAAGTGGAGTTTCAGTTTATTCATCAAATGTCCTTTAATGACTTCAATTGGAGATCCGGCTCCTTTTTTTTTAACTTAAGCTGCAAATGAGATGCTGCAGATAGATGTCTTTTTATCTTTAATATTTCTTTGGCTTGAAATAATAATGGAAAGGGTTATGCAGTTTAAAATATAGTGTTTCAATGCAAAATTACTTTTTCTAACAAAAAAGTCATGCCCACAAAACTGAAAACTCCCAATCATAACTGCAGACAGCTACTCCTTTGTTTCATGTAAAAGAAACAAGGTTTACATTTTGAAAATACTTTGACAGGTAAAACAAAAGAAAATCTGATTTGCTGTGAATTTTACTGTTGCACTGTTTACTGAACAAACTACAGACTAAGTGAGATTAGCAAAGAAATGTGTAAGCATGACGATATTACGCTGAACTTCTAGTCCACTAGAGAAATTGTGCCTCTGCAGAAATTAAAAGTGCTTAAAAATGTCAACAACAAGGCCTTCTCTGATGTGTAGGGAAAATTAGAAAAGTGTGATTTGAGATTTTTTCAGATGTTCTTGTGTTTTGTGAAGAAATATTGGCCTTTTTCCAAAAATATAATCACCAATTTTTAAGCCTTTGTTTTTTCTACATTAACTTAATGAGTTTTTCTGTGTTACAATATGTTTTTTTTAAGACACACGCCTTTGAAAATTGTGCTATTAACATATTGTTGTAGCATTTTTCTCTTGGCAGCTTATTTCTATGAAATACATTCTTAAATTGATTGAACATATGAACAGAATTCTAATTTAAGATGGTTTGAGATGGAAGAAGTGTACTAAATATTAAATATATTTTTTCCATTTTGATCACATATATGTTCCCCACCCCTCCACTAACACGTTCACCGACACACAAATGTCATTTAAAGTTTCTGTACCTCTTAGAAATGATAGTTCCATTCTTTTAACTGACACGCTGTCATTTGCACTTTTTGCAGGACAGGCAGCTTTCTTTCTTGGGCAGATCGGTAGTCCCAAACCCTGCCGGAGATGAGCACTGGCAGCTGACACAAGAACAATTGAGTGCCATTCATACTGAAGGGCTTTTCTAATAAGAGCACCTTTAAATTGTTTGCCTCGTTGGCCCTCAGATAACACCTTATTGGCGGAATAGCGAGTCGCAGAAAGCAAAAATAGCTAAATTAACTAGTGCTTTTATCTTTTCCTGCTGTGAGCTAAATGCATTAAAATTCATGGCACAGCACTGAAGAAATCATCATTCTGAACTTTTCTCTTTGCCTTTGGGAGGACTGCTGTGAGTCAATCAAATGGGGAGCTGTCTTGACAGTGCTCATTTAAAGCTTGAATCCAGAGAGGAATAATAGATGAGCTGCTGTGCGAGTCTCATTGACTTGATCAAAGAGCCATATGGAGATAATGTATGGAAGCTGGTCAGAGAAAGAGCCGATTTCCCGTGGAAATGTTCTATCGCCCATCAGGTAGTGCCCACCAAAAAAAAAATAAAAATTAAAAAAATTCCCATAACTCTGCCTGCATAGTAAAATTTGAGAGCGATCTGTTGGTAGTATTATCTGCAACTTAGTTTTTCAATTTAACAGTTTTGGGCTATAATTAAACATTTTCAAAGCTTTTGTGGGAGCCTGCCATGTTTTTTTTTTTTTTATAAGAAGGGAACTTCTTTAGTTACAATAGATGAATTTTCACTTTCATTATTACAGAGTGATTTTATCGCTTTTTGGTGTTTTTAACATTTTCTTGTGTCATTTTTCTCATGATGGAGGACATAGATAAAAAAAAATTAGTCTTAAAACTGCATTTCTGAGTTATTTTTTAATTAAATCATTGTTAATTAGGAGCAGACAAAGAAGAAGGGCAGCTTTAAAAAAGCTTGTAAGTGTGACGTATGACTTACAGCTGCGAGCCACAAGCTCTCTGCTCCGCTCCATTCTGATGCATTCACTTACAGACAAATTCTTCGTTTCAGCTGGTGTCTAGCTCAAGGCTGTACGGCTGGATAACTCTAATACTGCTCGCCTTTTTTTTTTTTTTGCACTGCTAATGCTTGGTTGGGGTTGTGAGGGGCTGTAAGCTAGCAGGAGAGAGTGTCACCAAAGGGATGATGGGAAATGAGTGCAGGCTGCCTCAGAATTTGTAATGAACTACTGCAATCAACACAGGTTTTTTTTATTTAGGGTAAAAACGGTATAATCAACACTCAAAAAAAACACTGGGAATGTTTTAAAAATAAATGAAAAGATGATCGGAATGGGACTTTAAAAAATATATAACCTAACATAAAAAGAGTTTCACTACAACAGCACACAGTGTTCAAACTTAGTGCACAAATATATGGCAATTAAAAAAGTACAGGAATTTAAAAAATATGTATAAATGAAAAAATCCAGGGAATAACCACTTCATTCTTGACACCATTTCCAATTATATAAAAATTAATAAATTATATATTTTCAGTGTTTTTTCCATTTAAGATAAATGTGTAGTCCTGGATTTATTGGTATGTTGCAAAGTAAGAAACATACGACACAAAGAGGTTAATACTGATGTCGGTCAGCCCTCAGGCCCACTGGTCCAAGTCCCCTGCAGTGTTTTTCTGCCTCCCCTGTTATTGCTTCTAACTAACTTTACAAGACCTGCGTGACTGCAGGAAAACTTTTCATGAAGGAGAAGATGTTTTATTTTCACACTTTGTCTTTAGACAAAAAAACAAATCTTTGACTTATAATCCTTAACATTCCATCTTGTTGGTATTTTAAATTCACACAAGGAGTTTAGGCTTGACCCCCTATTAAAGCTTGACTGATGCTTATACTAGGCTTTTAGCTTGACTGCAATAATATACCTAATCTGAATAACAATATATTGATGCTACAGAGATATGGTTGGCACATTTCAACTTTATTTGTACCAGTATATTCAGATAAATCAAACTTTTAAAGCATTAAGTATAATTTAAGATATTTCAGCATGAGCATCAGCATCACACCACAGTGTAGTAAGGTATAGTTTTTTCAGCTACTTTCTTTAGGTAAACTGTGCTTATTAGTCATTAAATAGATGAAAAAAAAATAAAAACTGTATTTGTTTGCTTCTGAAAATATGAAAAAGAGCACTTTCCTGTTTTTCCAAATGCCAAGCTATTCTTTTGGAAATGCTAAATCCATTAGCCAAATTTTTTTTAAAGTGGTGGAATTGTGATGTACTCCTAAAATGTAATAAAAATTCAGTTAATGTTTACCACATTGACATTTATTCTGGCCTCCTTTAGACATTAGCAGGACCAAAAAGGGATTGAGAAGAAACTGCTTGATGCTAAAAGGACAAATGCTGCGCCAGAGGCCATCATTTTCCTCTGGGAACCCAAAAGGGCCCACGCAGAAACTCACAAAGAAGTACACTGACACACACTCTCATACAGATTCAGATCTTTATTAAAAGACTGCAGCTGGAAAGTGAAACATTCAAAAAAGCAGCAAGAGCTAAAGTGAATTACAAGGCTTGAAATAAAAGCCCGGGCAGTGAATCAAATCATGGGCCCATTCTCACAGCACTCACCATGCATGAAATGAGCTGCTAATTAGCTTGTAATCAGACAGTGCAGCTCTTGTGAGCCTAATGGGAACCTATTAGCAACTGAGAGTGTTTTTCACAGTCTGCACAACCAAAACATCTCCCTCCATTAGAAAACATTTTGTTTTGCAAGCAAAATGTACTTATGTCGGTATTGATCGAGCTATGGAAAAAGTTTAAATGCCACATTGCATTATTTAGATTATTGATGTTGCTGCAAACTTGCTAATCAGTGCCGTTTTTTTAATTTCTGACGGCTTCTTCAGACTTGACATTCATTCAATGTTTATTGGAAGTTGGCTTATTCACTTATTACCTTTTCTGGTTTTATGATTTGCCTTTTTCTCTTTCAAGACCCACTCCATTGAAAATGGTGTTTTTAACACATTCTTGTAACATTTTTCTAATGATGGAGGACATTTTTTTTTAAGATGGAGGACATGGGTATATAAAGAAAATCAAGCTTAAAATTACATTTTTGAGAACTTTTTTATTCAAATCTTTATCAGTCAGGAGCGGACAAAAAATCCAGTTGGAAGAAGCCTGTAGCATTAACATAGATGCTATGGTTGGTGAGCCACAAGCTCCCTGCTCCCATTCCAATACATTGACTTGTGAAATTTTAAATGGCATACACTTATATAGTGATTTTCTACCTTCCTTAAAGGCCCAAGGTGCTTTACAGTCACAGTGCCAGTCCTATCCACCCATTCCCACTCACACATTCATACACTGATGGCAGCTCCACTGCCGAACACTGGCACCAGCCTTCCACCAGGGGCAGGGTGGGGTTTGGTGTCTTGCTCAAGGTCACTTCAACGCATGGAGGGGCCAGGTGGGAATCGAACCTCGAATGCTCCGACCAGAGGTCGACCGCTCTACTACTGTACCACGACCGCCCTGTTGCTACACGACTAGATTCATGTATGTCTTCATTTTCCATGTCCGAGCTGGAATCTGTCTCAAAACTGTACAGCTGGATAGCTCTAACATTCCATCATTCATATTGCACAGGTAATAGGTTGGCATTGTGAGGGGCTGTAAGCTAGCAGGAGAGCATGTAAACAAAGGGATGACACCATAATAAGCACAAACTCTGCAGAAACTATGTCCTAGAAAATGACACGTTTTTGGATTTTGCCTGAAACGGCATCGTTAAAACTAAAAGATTGCTGGGAACCCTTTTAAAATAGATCACAAGATGATCGAATCGGGTTTTTACTTTTTTTTTAAGTTTGGAAGGTCTGGAAGCTGCTACATTAAAAGCTTTACATTATTAACACAGGGCATGTGGTTGTTGGTGAAATCCCACCACAAATGGAAAATGTAATTCATGACTTTTATCTTTGAACATCAAGGGGCATCAGAAGACATCAGAATAGGTCAAATATATTTCTATTCTGCCTAATTTTTTATTTCTTTACATAAATCCTTAACATCAGTGATTTAATCATTTTAATTCTGTCCTTCATCCTGAGAATGTCCAGGAGGATCCAACAGTGGAGAAAAAAAGCAGCCTGAGAGTTTTTGCAGTAAAACTCTTGGAGCTCATCCATCTGTTTAAACCGCTTGAATAATAGGGTCAGACAAACACAAGAACACCAAACGCTTGGAAAGTAAAGTTCACAGTTTGTCCACAGAACGTTTCTAAAAAGTGAGGACAGTCTGGCGGGAGAAGAACGCTTCAATGCACCATGAAAGAGTGGGACATTTTGTGGAGGTTATTGATCATCCCAGCAGGGAAAACACTAAGAAGAACATTTGAAGGGTTTGATTTGTTAACAGTAAAGATTACACACTTTTAAATACAGAAAGAAAAAAAAAATTACAACTGATTTTTATTTGTGATGAAGAGTAACATACTTCCTAAAAGAAAATTAAGAAATTTTCACTTGAATTGATTCATGAAACTTAATAGGGAAAGTTTAAACCATTGAGATGTGCTTAATTCCATATTAAATAGTCCTTTTTATGAATCGGAAATTATTGAAATATGTTCAAAATGTCTTAAGCAGTTTATTTTATTTATTTATTTCCTTCCTGAATCAAATTGTCTTATTAACTATACAACTTTTAGAAAAAACAAGATATCACCTTTGTTTTTTACAGTCTGTATTGAGATAAGATGAGGTGAGGAATTGTGCCCATGTACAGATATTTGCTTCATTTAGTTAAAGTTACCTGCATTTATTTCACTGGCGTACTGAAAATCTTTATGTTCTTGTGTTCACTTTTGTCCTCTTTGGTCACCTGCTTGGTCTAGCCATCAAATACACTTTTTACTTGTTAGCATCTCAAATTTAGGTGTTAGCTTTATAGTTATTCTACCACCGTGTTCAATTGATTTAAGCCTGATTGTAATCAATAAAATTTACTACACCACTAATAAAAACTACAACCACGTAGCGTAGCAGGCCACAAACTCCCTGCTGCACTCCACTCGTAAGTACGTCCTTGTTTTCCTCATCTGAGCTGGCATCTGGCTCAGTGCTGTCCGGCTGAAAAGCTCCAATTTGTTTCACCATTTTTTGTTACACCAGTAATGTTAGGTTGGGGGTGTGAGGGTCTATAGCGACAGAGTGTAAACAAAAAAATGATGGGAAATGAGCACAGGCTTGCTCTGCACTAACAGTCCCACCAACAACTTAGAGGTGAATTTTTGATTTGATTGACTTGATTTGATTAACTACCTACTATCACTCTGCAGAAATGATGTTCCAGAAAACGACACACGTTTTTTTATTTGTTTTTGGAAATGGCATAATCATAATCAAAAGACATCTGGAAATGCTTTTACAATATTTTAAAAGATGCAGTACAGCAGTGTATTGGCTGACACAGAGAGGGTTCAGTCACACAGTTTAAGGAAAGTCATGGTTTATTTATTTTTGACATATATCCTCACCTTCATGGATGAGTCCTGCTTGTCAATTGGACCTTATTCTCCTTCAGGAGGATTTTCTTGCAGCCACATCTATGTGCAGGTTTTGTTCTTGCTCAACACCATGCATGGCAGCCTCTGACATGCTTTCATTGTCCTACATCTTGAGGTCATATATGCACATATATTTATTACATATTTGTATTGGTCATGTAGAAATAGCCTGGGGTAAAACTGGCCTTTAACGTGTTTTTTCGTTTGAGACCATTTAAGATGCATAAACAGTGTTTGGAGGAGCTCCAGAGAAAAAATGTCACAGTCATAAAATCAGTGGCTTGGGTGTAAATTCACTATGAATGTTCATGCGTTTGCGGTCTTACTTGCAAGGTTCCTGCTGCTTTGGTTTGCAGGGGTGCACTGCGGGACTGGAATTAATGACAGAGCAATGGAAACACCACGGAGCTTGAAAAGCCCAAAGAAATGAGAGCAAGGAGAAGGTAACTTAACAGAGTGCATGTCAGAATATGCGATTATAATTATTAAAAGTTATGTTTGAGTTTTCTGTGATTTCCATTTGAGGACTAGCATGAACAGCTCAGCAGCTCCATCTAAAGGGATCTGGAGGGAAGTGTCTTTTTTGGAACCTAATCAGCATCGTAAAGGATGAGGCTCAAACTGTCGCCATAGCAACACTGTATTTATTGAATGTAATCAGCAGCTATACAAACAATTGTTTTTGAACAGGCAACACTTCAATTCACTCTCATTTTAAAGATAAAACTAAAATGTCAACGCTTTCTGCAACACCCCTTATAAATGGAGACAAATAAAAAGACTATTCATTATTTAAGTGAAAGAAAAGACTCTTCTCAAAATGCACGCTATGTTGTCACTGCATGAGGCAGAGATCAGTGCTTTGAACTTTTTTTTTGGCATCATTCACACTTTCTGAATCCTAAATGCACATACGATTATAACAACTCGTGTTGTTTTGCCTTCAGGGATTAAGCACACTTACATTGCCTATCTAACAATCACAACATGCTTGCTGATTTGCTGTTTTATCAGCAGGCACAACTCCCTCACTGTATGATCAAGGATGGTGCCTGCAGAGTCACTCCCGGATGTTTATCAGGCAGCTGATTACAGCTGGCAATCTTCAGAACGCCAGAGTGACTAATTTTTCATCTTGGATTTGTGTCATTAGATACTTTGTTCTCAAATTCATCTTTGATCAGGTTTTTTTTTAAAGTGAAGACTGAAAAAAAAAGAAAAACTTCATTGGAAATGGGCTTTTAGGCCAGGCAAAACAGAAGCAAGAGAAGTACGGTCTCTCATCAGATTAGTTTTTCTTTCCCTTTTTAATCACAGATTCATTATTCTTTCCTCTGTCTCCAAGTGTTCCCATTGGTAACAGGGGGAGAACAAAGATGATAACTAATTAATTCTCTGTCATCCTATCAAGAGGAGCTGATGGAGGCCTGATTGGTGGAGAAAATCCTTTTTTATTAGTTGTTACAGATTTCTTTCATTTTTAGGCTGCTAATCTTCACAAGTCTGTTCACCTTAAATATTATAATTTGGCCTACAGAGTTTTTTTGGAAGCTAGGGACCCCAACTGGGATGACTCACTGTTGTAGTTTAACACTCAGAACATGCCTTTGGTTGGTTTTGCTAAACTGCCCAGATAAAAAATAAATGAAAAAACTGTTATTTCTTGGTTTTCTGTTAAGTGATTAGCTCTGTCACAGCAATGCTTCAATATATAATTTTAAAAGTCAATTGTTTTTCTCAGCTTTAAATGGGAAGCTTTGGTGAACTGGGTTCAGGACTATAATACATAATGAGTGCACTGTGTGGTTATAAATTTGGTCCAGGGCATGTGGGGAAGAATTAATAAAACTTTTAATTCCTCTCACTCCCTTTTAGATATTTCTTGCATTTTTTTTATCTTGTCTTTTCTTTCCATTTAAAGTATTTTCAACATGAAATATCATCATCATCATCATCATCATCATCATCAACCCTGCCTTACCTAAACTGTAGCTGGGATAGGCTCCAGCAGCAAAAAGAAATGAGCAGATTTGGAAAATGGACGGATGGGCTCAGACATTTGAAAACACCTGCAAATTTTCTCATATTTCAGAGTTCCAAAAGTTTGCCTCAAAACACTTTAAGTTTTCCTCAATTATCAACCTCAATCAAGACAAATTTAAATCTGTGGTTACCTGGCTTTCGTTTGAAATTAAGGTAATATACTAAACAACTTGTTAAAATTTATTTTAATAAAATCTATCAAAGGCCCTTTCATTCCATAAAAGGTTGAACTTTTATCCAGACATGTTGAAAACTGGGCACTGGAAGCTCGACTGGATGTAACATGTATTACCTAGTGTGTTTCAATGCAAAACTTTGTGGACGGGGTTATTTATAGTCATGTTACTATGAAGAGTCTGACTGATGGATTGATAGAGCGCAAACAAGTGAGAAGCTGTTGTACTTTGGAAAATCTCAAATTATATGAAAATTCCCAGACTAATGTTGTGTCCGGACATGTGGAATAAGGTGAGCTGTGAATTTAGAGTCCTTGGTGCTTAATAATTTAAACTTTTGAATACAAAAAATATCCTTTTTTTTTCTCGCCCCCCAAAAAACGTCACATGTGCCACAACTAAACTGCAAAATACAAACATTTTTTATATCTACTTAACAAATAACTGCAAGTTTCACCAAGAGCCTTATTGCCTACAGTATTTTAATGTGTTTTCATCATATTGACATTTTCTTAGTCTAATTCCTTTATCCCTGAAGTCTCAATCATATGCCAGCTCATTGTTTTCCAATGATCAACAACAGCCAAAACCAAAAGGAAATCACTCGTCATCTAAGGGAAAATAAAGGTTACAGACTTTTTGTTAACATGTGTGCACATTCATTATTTTTGCCATCAAAAAGCTCAATGTTCACGTTTTTGCATGTTGTAAACATTTTTATTGAACACTTACATTGCACGCGCTTTCATATTTGATTGCATTTCACATCAACTCAACATGGCAACTCAAACAATAACTTAAAAAAACGGCAATAATTGTTTTTATTTTTATTTTCGGCTTTTAAAGGGGTAGCAGTTGTGGTCCGTGGGATCACCCTGCTTTCCCTTAATGCAGGCTCAAATCAATATCAAATCAATATGTGGCAATGGAACTGAATCCATTTGTAATTTTTTCTCCTGGTCCAATCAAATGACATTCCCCACTGACTGGTTGTCAGATGAGCTGTGCTTATAGGTGGCGTCCTCGGGATCCAGGCTGCATTCATTTCCCGTGTTGGAGTCTTTCTGCGATGAACCGATGCTGAAATGAAAGCAGAAGGCGTAGAAGAAGGCCAGCAGCAGCAGGAGGCAGACAACACAGAACACAATGACAATCAGGATGGTGTGCACTTCCATGTGGCGGCTCTGCTGTGGGAGAAGAGCGGCTGTGGTCAGAAGGCAGAGGGCGGTGGGTGTAGCACTGTGATCAGTGGCTAAGTTTGGCTTCACGGAGGTCAGCTGGGTGACTTCCTGCATGATGGGAGGATGAGTCTCCTCAGAGGCTAGAGGAGAGTTGACCAAAATCCCTAAAAAAAAGAACATTTTCAGAGATACATTATGAAGCCAGATGAATGCAACTTCAAAGTGTTTTACAAAAGTAACACAAATATGAGAAAATTCAGATTTTATTTTAGTAACAATACAATAAAACTGTGGTTACATCTTTTCACACTTTTAATTATTGTAAATTCTTGTTGGTTCATTTTAGTCTTACCTGCTGTGAGTGATTGCAGTCCTGCTGTCCTGCCTGTGTGCAGGATCCAGGGTTTGTGTTGTGAAGCTTAGGAAACTGACAGAAATGGAGGACAAGAGAGGGAGGGCTCGCCTGAAGAAGAGAGGTGGCTGAAGGACCACGAATAACTGGGAGAGTTGCCATGGCAACTCATGCTGAGGGGCCACCGGCATGAGAGTGACATCACATCATCCTAAAAGTGTGTTTAGCACCAACAGAGATAATTGGACGTTAGGCACACCTTTACTGTTTAGACTAAAGGTAATGCTGCAGTTAGACTTGAATAAAAGAAAAAAAAATCAGCTTTTAATTCCACGAGCTGTGACGAACAGAACCAAAGGTCTGGATTGCATCTTTCTAAATATCCATCTGTTGGTAAAATAAATAAATAAATAAAATAAAACTGACTCTAGTACTGTGAGGATGATGCAGGCTCATCTCCTCCTCCTCCTCCTCCTGCATCAAGGCTGCCTGGTTTCCCTTAAACCACCACAATTATCCTTGTTTCACAACTCCAAATTGGTTCAGCACCTCCTGCTGTCTCCCATGAAAAGAAACCAAACTCCAAAAATGTTTCAGGACTTGCTCCTAATGTTAGTTGCCATAGTGATGACTCAATCACTTACCCAGTTTTTTGGCCTTTTTACTAAGATCTGGCAAGCAGAGCAAAAGGTTTTTTTTTTTCTTTTTTCTTTTTATTTATTTTTTCTTTACAGAAGCACTCGTAAAGACCGGGGACAAAAAAAAAAAGATATGAATGTTCATTTGTTTGATTTAATGTGGAAAAGCACAGAATGGGAAAGTGGACAGAATAAAGCCTGATAGATGATGGGATTTTAGAGTGCTTTCAGGTGGTTAATTACAGCTTCACATGACTGAAACAAAGGATCCATTAAATCCAACTGCAGCTAAGCAGAGCCAAAATGGAGATTAAATATAGGGGCTTAGTATAGACAAAAGCCAGGCGAAAGAAAGCAAACGTGTGAGTGATGATCACTTAGACTGTTGAGTGTCTGACAGTTCCCACACAGACACCAAACAACAAAGAAGAAGCTCTCCAAATTAAGAAAATTAGACGTAAAATTGTGCAAGCCATTGTATTTTTTATATTTATTATTAAATGAGCATTTCTGCTAAAAAGAAACAAGCAGTATCTGTATACAAAGTTCCTAATTCCTGTTCCTAATTAATGCACTGTCGGCTGTGAACATTAAAATGTTACATTTTGTTTTTATGTGAGCATGTGTAGCTTGCTGTTCAGTTAGTCTCTCTCTCAGGAGAATTTCAGTGCTTGTTATTGTGGACTGGACAGTGTCTGCTGCTGAGGAGCAGATTTGGTTCAGAGTTGCTGTGTCACTGGGTAGCAGTATGTGTCTTCTGCCCTCTACAGCTCTAGCTGGATAACTAATGACTTATAGACCCTTCACAAAATATTAAAATATCATGGAATAGTGTATTCATTTCTACAATTCCACTCAATATTACTGACTGATTAAAAGTTATTTTTAATATACTGTAAAATAGGGTTCCAGCTCATAAAACCCACGAAAACAGGTTTTTTTTTTTTTTTTTTTTTTTAGAAAATTAGTATACTGTGGAGAAATCTGCATTTACTTCTCAGTTTTAGCAAACAATAAAAAAATAAAGATTGAGATTATGACCACATTAAATTAATCAAGTTGAAGTGTTTTCAAATTGATATATCCATCTTCAATCCTTGACTAGTGTGGACCATGACAGGTTGTCTGTAAGAGGCCACTCAAATATCAGCGAAAACCTGATCGCACAGAAATTCATTCGACTTTGAAACGAGGAAACAGAACAGCAGTAATTACTAATTATTATTTTATTGATGACACTTTCAAAACTCACAATGAACGCACACACAGTAACACTGTCTAGATAAAGTCAAACTGCTACACACCCAGCTTTATTTGACCATATTTTAAAGTAAAGTAATGCATTGGGATTGGAGAGAACAAAACAAAATTAAACAAAACACACATTTACATGACTCCTAACTCATGCTTTACACCATTTGTGTCAGCTACCCTTGCAAAATAGTCATAAAAATGTCACACATTGTAAAAACAAAATTGTTGTTAAATTCTATGAGGTGGTGGATGGGGGTGGGGGGTGGGGTTGTAGGTGACATCTGCTGATTTTCCGAGGAGAAACCCGTTTTTTATCCATTTAATGGGACGCCTTAGACACCTTTCAGTCTCGTTTGGGGTGGTGGCTCATTTTTTCTTGTTCACGATGTTGTTGCAAATCCAATTCATGCCATCCTGTTCATGAAGAGGAAACAAGAGCAAATCAATTAATTCAAAGAATTAACAGAAAAGCTAACATTCCATTTAAAGATCCACTCCGATCTTCTTTTGATGTGGTGTAAAAGTATTCCCAGTGGACTTTTAATGAGGGTTTTTAGCCCAAATAAAAAAATCTGTATCGATTTCTAGGACATAGTTTTTGCAGAGCGGCAGTAGTTCATTAGAAATTCTTCTATGAGTTGTGGGTGGAACTTTAGACACGGAGTAAGCCCGCCCCCTTCTTATAATCTATGTGTTTACATGCTTTCATGGTAGTTTACAGCCCCTCACACCCCAACCTAACATTACCCGTGCAGCAAAAATGGAGAGCAATATCAGAGCTATCCAGCTGTACATTTTTAATTTCAGATGCCAACACGGACGAGGAAAACAAAGACGTACATGGATCTGGTCATCTACAGGTGGATGCATCAGAATGGAGGGAAGCAGGGAGCTTGTCCCTTGTCCTTTGCCGTAGTAACTTCTACATTATTGCTAAAAGCTTTTTCAAAAGGCATTTTTTGTCTGCTCCTGGTTCACAACAAGTGCAGTTTAAAGTTTAAATTTCTTTATCATCAGAGAAATGCCACAAGAACACGTTAAAAACACCAAAAATATGATTTTCAATGGAGAGGATCTTTAACAACTAGTAGAATGGTGTAACTGTGGGAAGGCCAGGCTTGTTTCTGACCTGAACGCCCTCCCCAGACATGGCTGAGCAGGCCTGAATCTGCCACTCCCGATCCCGGTATGTGTGCAGGTTGAGTCCCTCAGCGATCTCACTGGCTGGCGATGCTGTGGCCAGATCTTGCTTGTTAGCAAAGATGAGAACAGGAACCCCCTTTAGGTTCTCCTCATCAATCAGCTCAGACAGCTCCTGCACAGACGGCAAAGATGTCAAAACATGCAAACTTCACATTGGGACTAAAATACAGCAGAAAGGGATTTTGGGGTCTGTTTGCTTCTTCTTGGTATTTTAAAAATAAAACGTTTATTGTGGCAAATTGTCAGACAATGTCAAAACTACTATTTAGGTTCTACATGATACATTTCTGCACATGCTTGTATTCATTTCCTGAAATATTTCTGAAAATGCAAGGATTCATCTTCATGTTCCATTCTGTTAAAAAAAAACCCTAAATAAAATAGAAAAGAAATGTATGCAAATATAACTATTAAAACAAAGTTTAAACTTAACTTTGTACACATTTATTGTAACAGTAAGATCTGTCCAACACAAGAGGCCCTCAGCTCTTTTCTTTTGGCTCAGCTGCTGATAAAAAAAAAGAAACCATGTAGTAAAAACTCAAGAATTTACAAAAGCATTTACATTTTTGTTTTAACTTTAGCATAAAGTCTAACGTTTTAGAAAATATTTACATGAATAAATCCAGAAAATTCAAACGGTCAACGTAATTTATGTTGGAGTTTGACGCAACACAATGAAAGACTTCTTACTTTCATTAGAACTGGACACACGTCCATCAGGCAATGGTTTTCTTCATATAAAGAAATGTGTTTTTTGAATTATGTCATAAAAAGTTTCTGAAAAATAAGCGGGAAAGTCTAAAATGCATCAGTAAATTGTAAGGATTTTGTTTAGAGGATGTGTTTCTTCAGTTCTTTTTTTCCTTAAGTTATGTTTTGCATTTTCCGGTTTTCAGTTTCACCACAGTCACATCACTCCAGATTTAATCAGTCACTGACCCCCAACCTTATTTAAGGTCATGGCTTTCAGTTACTGACTGTCGGATCATCTTGTCTCAACCCGTTTGACAGAATCTGTTCAGGGGCTTAATTTGCTCTCCTTACTGTGGGGATTTTTTATGTGCTTTTTTCATGTTTATTTATATTATTTAGTTCTTGTTCACTGGCAAAAATCCTTTATGTAGTGTGTGTACTTGAAATATTGATTTGATATTGATCATGATGTGCAGAAAATATTTCCATTCAGAAAGTCTTTTCACACTCACCAGCCCGGTCTCCTCAAACCGCTTTTTGTCAGCACTATCAATGACATAAATCTACAAGAGAAGAAACATATTTTTCAGAAGAAAGTTTTCATTTTATCCACTTTTTAATTCTCTCCTTTCTTTCTAATGTGTTCAGTGAAATATGAAGTGTTGTTGCTTTACTGTTGGAGGTATTTTAAAGCTTAAAATGGCCTAAGGTGAGTAAAAATGACTTACCAAGAGGTCTGTGTTTTCCAAATATTTTTTCCAGAAGGGCCTGATCTTCCTTTGCCCTCCTATGTCCCAAACGTTGAGCTTCATGCCATGAGAGGCAACACTCTTTATGTTAAAACCCTGAAGTCACCAAAAAAACAAAATACAAAATCATATTAAAATTTAAATCTGAAACCAGAAGAAACTTATGGGTTTCATCAAACAGCCATTGAGGAAAAGCACATTTGTTGTTGGAAGAACTTCAGAAAAACACAGAAATGATCTGTTGATTGTTTCGATAAATACATCTACCAGTTTTCTTTTAAGTGAAACTCTGGTTGGTGTCTATGTCACACAAAGAGGGTCTAGCATTTCTTTCTGAAAACTGGGGCCTGAATCAAGACCTTGTTTATGTCTACGAATGGACTTGGGTTGTGGTTCAGAAGCATTTTTTTGGTGTTCTGCCGTGCAGGCCCAGATTTACACTATCAGGGGAGCAAGTGTGGGTATGCTGAGAGTTTGGGGTGTCATATCCCTCCGAGCCACTAAAATGCATAGAAAACCATTCTGTCATCATATTAGTTCGTTTATCCATAGAGCTATGTCTTATAAGTTTTATGCTGAAGGTTTGGAACAGGCACAGGCAGAACAATGGTTTGTGCCCTGTTGAAGCTGCATTTATTTATTTATCTTTTCTATTTATGTCTGTCTCCATCGTTCTTTTTGTCCATCCTTACGTTTTTTTTGTCTTTCATTTTAATTTTTGTTGAGGTGTGCGTGTGTGTGTGTGTGGGGGGGGGGGCATTGCCTCCCTTGCCCATGCCTAAATCCGGCCTTGCTGCTGTGTAACATTTAACCAAACCTTGATCTACATTTGGCTGAAATGTTAAGGACTATGTGTGGCATACAAGTCGAGGTTAAAAACCCAACAAGTCCTTTTCTAGGAAGTGAGTTAAGTCAGAGAACAACACGTACTTTTAGTGTTTATGAGGACGTAGTGTTAATGTGTTAATCTGTTGCCGGTTTTCATAACACATCTGTTTTTCAGTCCGCAAAGTTGTATAACGACTTTATCCTGAGGGCCAAACGAGGAGAAAATCTGAGGATCAGCCGAAGTGTATAGACTAATGTGTCAAGTCTTATTTAACTTCATGGTGCCTATTGCCACATCCTCTCTGCCTGATTAGCCGTCACACTCGTCCCGGACCTGGCAGTAGATCAATTCGTTTCCTGGAAGGGTGTCCGAATATGAAATTAGCGATAACTACACCAGAGCAAGATGTTAAAAATGAGACCTCTGCATTAACAATGGACTCTTTCGAGAAAGTGCATGGCGAGCATGCAAATCAGGCCATGGTTTATGTTCAGATCAAAGGTTAATTAATGGAGTGATCTGACATCCTCACATTGTTGTTCCTCATTTAAATGATCTGACCGAGTGTAGGAAAAAGCCAAGGATTCTGGGTCATTGTATCATAACTCTTCATTCTAAACCAGAGAACAAAGAACTATAATGACAAACGCACACAAAAGACATTCATTCATGGATGGATTCTGCCAGACACAGACTCAATTATTTAATTTATTCTACTGGCTGCTGGATGGTTCTACATTTAGAGCCTCCCCCCACCTGAGTTGGTGTGATGGTGTTCACATCTTCAGAGGCGAGGCTTTTCAGCAGGGTGGTTTTACCAGCATTGTCCAAACCCAGAAGCACTATCCTGACCTCCTGCTCTGTTGATCCTTTCAGTTTCTCTATGACAGAGAGTAAGCCCTGCAGGGGGGGTCAAAGACAGGGAGGTCAGGCGAAGCGACAACTCAAACACAGAACCGTCCACACGAAGGAGGAAACTGTAAGATTTTGCAAAACTTTGCAACACCAAGAAGAAAAATGAAAAACAAGCACAGTCTTATCAAACTAATTTGAGAGATACTTGCATTTTTATGCACATACATACATACATACATACATACATACATACATACATACATACATACATACATACATACATACATACATACATACATACATACATACATACATACATACATACATACATACATACATATACTTATGAGTTTAGCAGCAGCAGAGTTAAGTTGCATAAGGGGATTATCTTATGACATTATGCTGTTAGAAAACCGTTGAGCTTGTAAAAATCTCTTCCACTCTCATTAGTGTGGATCCTTTTTATTTCTTTGACTCCTACTCAGAAACCTCAAACATCAAAATGAGACAGACACGGTCTCCATCAGAAACCAGCGACAAACCCATTGACCTCTTTTTAAATCGAGATCAAAAAGCAGTAGAAGTAGAAGACATTTCTCTGTGAATTTTGCTCAGGCCAGTACTGTTCTTTACAGCCACCACCCTCAAGGTCTAAGAATAAGTGTTTGCTCAATTTAGGCATTGATTAGAGATCCATTCATACAATAGTTCCCTGCTTAATGTGATTAGCCTAACGGGTTGCACAACCACAGACAGCAACACCACTGAGAAATGGCAGTGGAGCTTTAAACGTTAGGCTAAAAACAACAGATTCTGCGCTGATTATCTGAGTGTTTTACATATCCAAGAGAGTCATGCATGGGAATATTCACAGCTGTTGCTTTGCATTGATTTAATCTCAGGGAATTGACATAATCCATGCCATCTGAGGTGTACAGAAAATACTGTAAAACCACTTATTGGGTTACAGTCCTGCCTTTGTAGACCACAAACACTTGTAGCTTCACATTTGGCTTCATAAGTCCTCCTGAGGTAGATCAGGTCGCTTACCTTTTGAGCTTCTCCCATGTTGGTGTCTGTCTTATCACCTGGTCCAAGTGCTGCAGCTACATTCTCCAGTGATTCTCTCACATGAATGAGTCCGCAAAGCTCAGATATCCCAAAAAAAAGTCAACCACCAAAGGCCACCGACCTTCTCTGTAAACTAGTATGGGCGAGGTGCTGTGTGTGGATGTGGTTACGTCTACCTGGGCGCCAATTGCTTCTTAGGGTTAGCGAGCAGGAAGAGGGGGGAAGGGTAGAATGGGACTGGGATTAAGAGGCCAGAATTAGCCATAGCCACCCATACAAGGGCCACTCCAACCTCCCTCTCCTCGGTCCATCCCTCCATCTCCACTTTGCTGGTGGCTTTACCTGGATTATCTCTTAGCCACCTGCTATAGGAGGAAGCAAAATAAACAGTCGTTCCTCTTCCCTCACAGATAAAAGGGAGTTGTGCCATATGGCTGAGAGAGAAAAAGAATGCTGTGGATGCAAAGCGCACGGAAAAACTGCCCATGCATACATCAAAGGATTATATCATAGTGTTACACCGGGGAAGTAGATCTGTTTTCATTAGTCCGTTCTAAGATCCCATTTATAACCCACTCTTGGAGATGAGTGGATGGAATTATTGCTCCATATATCCATTTCAGGCCAGCCGGTGTTAAGCTGCTCTGCGTGGTGTGTGCTGCTGTGAGTAGAGCATTCAGTAGGATTAGTTTGAGAATCTCCATCCAGCCTCCAGATTAAAACATTTCTTGCATCTTTTTTTATTTATCAAGCCAGACAAAAACTAAAATAATCCAGCATTACATCATGAAACACATGGCAAAGATTTAGGCTCAAACACAAAGATAAAATGATTTATTATTTTTGGTTAAATAAAGCAGCAGAGAATTAGAAACAACATATAGAAAAAAAGTGTTTTTTTCTTTCTTCATTGTCCTCTTTGAGGGGAGGCTGCTTGGCGAGCATTCTGCTCAGCCTGGGCCCTCTGCTTCATCCTCTCCTTGTGTTGAGCTGTTGAGAGGAAGAGGAGCGTCTCAGATGACAATCACATTCATTATGCTGTTAGGATGACGTGGTGGTTAAAGTCATCCACACTCAGATTAACTTCAGTTTAGTAAGGAGATAAAAAAAAAACAACAATCCAGATCTACTAATGCTAACATAATCTACTGACCAGAATCTAACAAGCTTATTTTTTTTGGATTCAATCAAGATTTGACAACAAAACCAGTGGGATTTGTGACAGATTACAAAACTGTTTTCATCCAACAATTGACTCTCCTTAAACAATCTAAGTAAAAAAGATTAGAAAACAAATCAAAATGCATACTTTGAACAAAAGAAAAGAAAATTTTTTTTTCTTTATTTAAAATAAGTAAATTATTTAATAACATTTTCCAAATGTGAACAAAATTGAAATGAACCAATATGTAAAATAGTGAAAAAAAAAACATTTTATTTTGTAAATTCACTGCTTTACCTTAACGTTTTGTCATTTGTGTTCCACATAGGTACTTCCTCTATGTTTACCTAGTCTCTCTTACTTATCACACTTGTGTCCTATTTTTTAATTTTTTATTAACTAGATTTTCTAACTAATATTAGTTAATTTTAACAAACCCTCTCCTGTCTGTGTTTGGTTCTCATTTGTTTTGTTTGTTAGGGTTTTTTTCCTGTCTGTGTTGTCTTTCAGTTTCTGTTCCTTAGGTTTAGTCAGCACATTAAGTTTGATCAAGCTACCTACAAAAATATTGAAACTAAATAAAAATACAATTTGTTGGTGGTTAACTACACCTCTATAGATAGGCTTTACAAAAATATAAATGTCCAACTTCTATATTGTTTTTTGTAGTATTTTTTTCTACTATGTTTTTTCTACTACACTACTTATCATTTATTTAATGCTTTTGATTCAAGCTGGATTTGTTTTTAGTCAGTTCAAACTTTAATTGCCTTGTTTTTTTATTTGTCAATGTTTTTTTCGCCAGCTCTCACAGATATTTAAAGAAACTTTAGTGGTTTTCTGTCTAACTGCCTCTGTTCTCCTTTAGCTTTGATTTTTTTATTACCTTCCCTGTTCATCTTTCAGATTATCCCATTAAGGGATCGCCACGGGTGGTTTAGCAGAGAGTTTTTATGCCGGATGGTCTTTCTGACACAACATGTATAAGGCACAGGGATAGGCAGCAGCCTAAAGACCCTAAGAACTGGATTTTGGCTCATTGCATGTCCTGGGAAGCAAACCCTGGTTTCCTGTGTGAGGAAACAGTCCCACACTCAGCCAACTGAGCTATCCAGCCGCTCTTTGTTACCTTTCCTATTCTGGGTTAAACTCTGTACGGAAATTACTTAAACACTTTTTAACTTTACTTGCCTCCTGAACATAAAATGTATATATGTTGACAGGCAGTTGTCTATATTATGTACCAAACCCATAATTAAGAGATCTAAAAGCATCTTTGTAAAGGTTTAACCCGGTCACAAATTTATGAGACACTAATTAAAAAGATAGAAATTGAATATGCAGCAAGCTTTAAAATGTTTTTAAAATATTAACTACTGCTGACTTTGTATTTTTTGTTTATATGACTTCGCTTTAGACTAAAGTGAATTTAAAAAATAAAGACTAACCATTATCTCTCTTCAGCTTGATCTTCATGACCACTCCCATTATGACGATCAAGGCCAAAGCTGCAACTCCACAGATGACTATGATGATCACGGAGTTGTCTGGATAACGCCATGCACGCCGTTATAAAGACAAGAAAAAAAGTGGCTAATAAGAGAGATACATTGGTGTGGCATTCAAGTACTTGTCATTCAAACTTTAGCATTTATGAACTGGTCATGCATTAATTTAAAGTTGATAATAGGCAGAGCAAAGGAAGTGTCTACATACCATTTACTTTGACAGTTAGAGCTTTAGACTGGCAAGAATCCACTTTGCAGCTGTAATTACCATTCTTAACAGTAAGAACCTTCTTCAAAACAAGCTTGTCTTGACTTTGGTCTTTGTCTCGGTCTTTGTCTTCATATTCTTGGTCGTTAAACAACCATGCGACTTTCAGATCCGGCTTAGACAAGTTATAGTTACACATCATCGTGATATCAGCTCCCTCCTGCACATCCAATTCGGTGCTGTTGATACACAACTCAAAGACTGACAAAAAGAGCAAACATTTACAATACACATGACAGAAATGCAGACATAATTACATATTCTCATTTGTATGTAATTACTTAAAAATGTGCCTGTTTATTTTTAGCATTATTCCACAACACTTGACTGTTTTCTAACAGTCTACAGTGAGGCAAAAAAAAGTATTGGCCAGCCTTTGATTCTGCTGTTGTGACACTTAAAAAGATTCATGGTTCAAGTACTTCCTTGTGACTGCAAGGGCAATTCAATTGCAGTGAGAAAAGATGAGTTTGGCTTGAGTTGTTCATCATAGATGCATTTCACATGTGAGTGACAGAATTTAAAAAGGAATCAAATCACGTTGCTTGATTTCAAACCAATTTATACGAATATCTGTTTAATAACTAAAGTTTATCTCAATACTCTGTAATGTTACTCCGGTTGACAATGATAGAGGTCAAAGGTTTCCTGTAGGTCTTCACCAGGTTTCCTCACATTGTAACTGTTGTTTTGGTCCATTCTTCCATGAAGATCTTCTCAAGAACTGTGGAGTTTTGGGGCTATTGCTGTTCAAAGACTGGCTAGACGAATCCAGAACCTTGAAATGCTTTTTATGTAGCCACTCCTTCGTTGTCATGGTGATGTGCTTGGAATCCGTGTCGGTTTGTTACTGTAGTTCCTGCTCTCTTCAGGTAAATGACCAGTTCCTCTGTGTAGTTCGGGGGTTGTCTCCTCACCGTTCTCAAGATCATTTGTACCCCACTAGGAGAGGTCTTGCTTGGAATCCCAGGTGAGAGGAGGATGTCAGTGATCCTGTATTTCTTCCATTTTCTAATAATTGCTCTAACAGCTGTACTCTTCTCTCCAAGCTGCTTGGTTATTGCAGTTGGGTTCATTCTAGTCTTCTTCAAGTCTATAATCTTGACCCTGGTGCCCTTTGACAGCTCTTTGGTCTTGGTGGAGAGGTTGCAGAGTAATTGTTTAAGGGTGTAGACAGGTGTCTTTAAACAACTATCCAGTTTAAATAGGAGTCAATAATACAGGTAACCAGTGGAAGGTGAGCATCTTCAAAAGGTCAGCGAGGAACAGAATTCTTGCATGTTTGTAGGAACTAAATACAAATGTATTTTTTGCTCCATCACACAATTGAATTATTTAAATATCAAATAATGATATTTCCAGGAAGTTCTTTTTTACATCATGTCTCTTACAGTTGATGTTTTTCTATAGTGACGATTTTAGAACAAACTAACCTTCACACAGAGAGTTATTATTTTCACAAGATTCTAAAAAAAACTAAAAATGAATACATTTTTATCGACATTTCTTGAACTTCAATGACAGACAAAAGCAGTGGATTTTGCTGTTATCTTCTGTTTTTCTCACCTGTTGTGTTACATGTCTTACATTTGGATGTGCCAGCTGACAAAACCGCACCTAAAATGAGAGATATTTAATAAATAATGTAAAAGTAAATATTTACTGAGACTATGAAAAATACTTGCAAAATAAGGATTTTTTTTTTTTACCAAAGACAAGCTGAACAAGTAGGAGGTAAAACAGCATCTCTGTGCTCACCACGCCCTGTAAGGAAAAATGATGAGCAATACTGAATGTACACAGACATAAAAGCGCAGGAATGTCAATAACATTTTATTAGAAATAAAATACATTTGATATGTTTTCATTTTACCTGAGTTGCTGCTCAACCTGTGAACGTGTGTGACGATCTGGCCTGCTTTGCTGAAACTAACCATCTTTGCATTAGATAGAAAAAAATGTGGGCAGAGCTGATTATAAACACTGATAGCAATGCAAATGAATAATTTTACAGAACTGCACAGAACAAACACCAACACAGTTTGTTTGTGCTGAAAGAAAATTTGACAGCCAAAGGTGTGTTTCGGTGCTACATCAGTGAACCTTTTTACAGCCCTAAAAAAGCATCGCAATTTATATTGCTTGGGCTGAAAAAGTCAAGCTAAGGTTTGAAAGGAGTGCAGAGGCTAACCTAATGACTCCCACAGGAGGAGCATAAGCTAAGTTTTAAGGTCAAAATGATTAAAAAACACACACACACAACTGTTAACTCCCCACAGAAACAGGCACATGTAAAGAGAGAAGGAAACATGCAAAGTCAGACAGACAGGGGCCTATTAAGGGTGACTCACAGACAGGAAAACGTGTTTACTATGCAAACTACCTCCTGAACACAGTATGATAAAAAAAGTCAAAGAAGAGAAAAATAACTAAAGTTAGAGGATTCATGCAAAAACTGTCAAATGCATTTTGAATCAACATCATTTATCACAATTAATTCACACAGTGGCCGCTAGAGGGTGCTGCAGATTATCATTTTCTCAACGTTAAACCACTCAGCACTTTAGCCAGCTTAAAAACCTTAACACAAAATGACCACAAATACAGACTTTGGTCAGTGTAGGACAACTATTCTAGACATGAGGATCTGCATCTTTTTTTTCCAAACCCATGTACTATTGTCTATATAAATTAAAATATAAAAATGTATCTTAGACAGTCCAAAACATCTAACCCACCTATTTAGAAGAGATTATGGCAGCAAGAATGAGGTGACTTTTTTTTTTCCTTACCCAAAGCATTGTGTATTAAAGTTCTTTCTTACTAAAAAACTGTCTGCAATTAAAGGATAGGTTTTCAACTGACTTAACTCTAGTTATGCTATTTTTTAATTAACTTATAAGAACATTTTCACTCAAAATGTGCCCATATAAACTCATTTTACCAAAAAAAAAAAAAAAAAAAAAAAAGATTTGGGCACATTTTCAGTGTTTAAGGAACATTTTGGAAATTCTTTAATCAATGAGTTACATTAGTTTCTGTGCTGCCAGAGGCTGGGATCTTCTTTATATGATACACTATTGTATTTATTTCATCATTGATTTTTAAATTGAGTTTTTGAATATGTTGGCTTTATTTTCATGCATTGGCAGAACTCCTCAAACCTTTGGATGTTTGCAAATACTTAATAAGCTATTTCTTTCTGTCAGGATGTTACTTTTCTATGAGAGGACAGTATTGGTGCAAAAAATACAATTCAGTATATATACAATAGCATGAAAATTATTTAAAAAAAATTGCTGTTGGAGAGAGTATTATACACTGCTAAAAAAACTTTCATAGACAAAATGAAAGAAGTCATAGCATCTGAAAACCCTCACTCATTCGCACATTATTAGAAGGGTCAATGTCCATACAAAAAGCAAACTTCCATTGAGACGACAGATGAATTTTCAGACTTGTTTTAACATTGAGGTAAATGTCAGTCTGGCCACTTTAGAATTTTTTTGCGCTTTTGTGTTAAATTGTCTTTTTATGTATTCCTCTTATCTTCAGATGTTTAGATTTATTTTGCTGCATGTGAAGTCATTTGTGTCATGTTCTTTTTTTTCCATGTTTGTTTTACTCTATACAACTTACTAAGTAGAGGAAGAACTTCTCTTCTCTCCGTCAGAATAACTCACAAAGGCATGTCACCCCACTGCCCCTTTCATGCTTCCTCTTCAAGAGTTTAAAACAGGGGGTAGAGAAAGAAAAGCAGAGATCAGGACAGTTTGGACTTCATAAACAACTCCTTATTTTTAATTTATTTTTTTTAACTCTAACTTGTCCTGCCTGACAGCAGAGCAAACAGATCAGAGCTGAAGGCCTCTTGTGTTGGACATATTTTACTGTTACAATAGGAGGTTAAGAATCTTCTGACACACAATGTGTACATTTATATAAATACCTTATTATTTATTATAATAACCGTATTATTTTTTGTATCATTTTCTGTTGGACCAGATGGAAAAGAAAAGGAATGAGGAAAAAAGAGGGATGCTGGGGGGATAAGGGCACACAAGAAAGGGGGGGTCAGAAAATGGATGGATGGATTACAGAAAGGGGGGGGGGGGTTATAATCATTGACACATTCAATATAAAATAGTAAATAGTTTGCTTTTTCTCAAGTTAATTTGTATTTATAATGTCCCATAATTCAAGCAAATTTCAGGATTTGTACAAACATCCATAAAAATATATTGCTCTCAAATATGCAAACATATGAAACTGCTCTAGAAAACACCAACAACAACATTCTCTAATTTTAATTATTAATCTCTAAACACATTCCTATTTGAAGATAAAAATGTCCCGTAAAAAACACAACGCAGCTTTGTCCTTGGGTTTAGCAAACAAATACTAATTATGCCATTAAATAAAAAAAAGTAAAGAAATAAATGTATTAATCAATATAATACCGTTTCTGCACTGCAGTCACTAAGCTAACTGACGTACCTGCATTAGCTCCAGTGCGCATGACTGGATTCCTCAAACACACCTGTGGCCAACGGATTTACAGCCCCATCCCCACTGTTGTTTTGCGTCTTTTGCGCGAAAATGGTGGCTTTTAGCGGACTTTATCAGCGGTTGTTCCGTTTGGCAAACGGTGCAGCACAGAAACAGTCTTTCAAGAAATGCAGGAAGTGGTGGAATACGAATTCAGGCATCATGAAACATGAACAGGTAAGTTTTTCTATGTAAAAATCCTTATTGAAAAGAATAAAATAAATTCCTTCGTTCATTTCTGTTGTTTTTATCTTTATGTTTTTTTTCCAATCTGCTTTTATATTCATCATTTTTAAAGACAATCAGAATCTGATTGTCTTTGGTGGGACTGAAGGTGATCTCCACTCCCAGACTCAGAGAAACAGCCATGATTTTATTTGTCTCTCTGCACTGCCTTCATTATATATCATGACTTAAAAAAGAGCAGCTGTTCAGCAAATGTGCACCAAGACCTTATATTATTGAATTTCTCAAGATGCTTCATCATAGTAACCATACTTCCTCTTTTGTGGCTCGTTGCTATGGCGAGACTTCCCTTTCAGGCAGGAAGTGACAGGAAGACCAAAGTGATGAATTTGAAGTGTTGGTATGAGAGGTTTGCATCAAGTCTGGGTGGAGCACTGTGCTGTGCCCTTCGATAGTGTGAGACGCTTTAGTGCTCAAGCTGCGGCCATGGCTAAGAACTGCAACGCTTTAGGGATTCCAGTCGGCCAAATGGTGAGTTGGGGTCAATCTTTGTCCTTGAGATCGTCCTGTAGGTATTCTTAGATAATGGGATGTGGATTCCAGTTTTGATCATCACTACATCTTAATTATGGTTTTTAATAACTCTGAATTCCTTAAGTTTTCGCGTCTTTTGGACGCTTTGTGTCAGGCTTTTGCCTTTGCTGATTCCCACATGAGACGTCCTTCATTCCAAAGTATCAAAGGGGCGATGGAGGAGTTGTCCGTGTTGGCTGGTGTTGCCTGTTGCCACTTTGTTGGCATTTCTAGAACCAGTCATCCTGTGTGGCTACAGTTGGTTGCTGCTAAAAACAGACCAAGCCTTCCTGAGCCAAAAACAAACCATGTCTGTCAACCAGTATGTTGTGTGTGGGCTGAGCTGGCTTGCACATGCTCTTTGTGAGACCATCATGATTCTAGGGAAAAGGTATGAGGAGCATCTTTAGATATATTGAATCAAGTATAAAGCCGTGGCTATTACTTTAGTTTAAAGGAGTTGTCAGGTTTTTTTGTTTTTAAATGAGCTGTAGAGCACCACGAAAAAGTTTGACATCCCGCCCACTTTTGACCTTATATGGGCAACGTAGCCTAGAAATGTTCCTCACAATTGAAGTTTGCACATTGACATTTATCACCTCAGGTTTGCTTGTTAAAGAGCGTCCTAAAGGGCAGCCATTGTGTCGAGGTGCAACGGTTGACTCTGATCGGGAGATTGCAGGTTCGCTTTCCGCCCTGATTGCCCAAATTTTGAAGTGTCCTTGGGCAAGACACTGAACCCCTCAGTGGTCATAGGGTGGTGCCATCAGTATGTGCATGTGGGTGTGCAAGGGTAAATGGGACTGTGACTGTAAATATGCTTTGGGCTTACTAAGAAGATAGTAGTAATAATAAATAAAAAAGCATTTGATTTAAAAGCGCCTTTCACAACAATCAATGACACTGTTAAAAAAAAAAAAAAAAACACCATAAATCCCTTCAGCAAAATGTAAAAAAAAAAACAAAAGCGCAATAAATAAGTAAATAATAAAGCACTAAATTAGTATACACCATTTAAAGTATGGATTGGTGGCTTACTGTTAGAAACTTTCTGCTTGGTTTACCCAAATACATTTATAGGGCTTCCGTTAAGTTATTTTTTGTTGGTATATTATTTCATAATGATAACAAACAAGACCAGTACATTTTTTTAAATTTAGAATATTAGAAACTAACAAAAAACGAAATGGGAAGCATTTTTTGTATATATGACTGTATAAAGTACTCAACCAGCTAAGTAATTTTTGGGAAAAGTCCATTCGGTCATTCATAGGCTTGGACAAAAGCAGTTGTTGACTTAAGCTGACAGTTTTTGCGGACTGTACCATTACAACACCTTTAGCACTCGTGGCACTCACTTTTATAAAAAACGTCACGCTTTAAGTTCTTGGTGTTTTTTCAAAATTTCTAAAGCAAAGCGTCCTTTTTGCAACACATTGTTGCGACATGGAGCACGTTTCATGATTCACTGTTGAAATAAAACTGGTTAAAAACCTTAAAGACTATCTGATGCAGAAGTCAGGCTTTGTAAGAGGCCGCAATACTGAGTTGAAGTGTGAGACTTCAAAAACGGTCTTTTCTGATGTATTTCAAATAGCTGTTTGCCTTGTTTTCCTCAAAAAATGACGATCAATCCTCCTAAGGATCTCAGTGAAGCAAATAAAAAAAAATGTAATTTAATAATTGTTTTTTCAGGAAGTAAATTGCTATAAGAAAATATTTTTGTTGAAAAGTCAATCAGCCACTCAAGAAAATGTTTTTACCAGAATCCTTCAGTTCTGTTTCAACTTCAGATAACGACCTAAAAACACCTTTTGTTGTTCAACATATCTGTCTCCCAATTGTGATAAGAGTGCAACAGACTCTTATCAGATTTGTCTGAGAGATGCTTAGCTTGTCTAAGAAGGCCTCTTTATGTGCAAAAAAAAAAAAAAAAAAAACAGCTAGAGAAAGAAAAGTCTGCTGCCCCTTCAGAACGGACAAATATTGTTTCTAACTTTTCTATTTAAAGAGTAAATCTGGAGTTCTCTCAAATTATTAGAAAAAAGTCAAAAACAAACCCCTGTGTGTATATTTGTGCCACTATCTCCTCAAAGAAATGCTCTAAGATGAAGATTTAAAGTGCAGTCTTGGTATGTCGCCAAGCTGTCAGGGTTGTGTTCAGACACGACTGTCCACACAGGTTTTTCGTGGTGCAGCCGGCTCCAACCAAAGAGCTCAAGTAAAAAAAAAATACACTTTTGCAAGAAGTGAATTTTGTGATCTCTGAAAGCTGAATGAAAGCTGCTGCCGTCAGCGCTGTGACCACTTCCTGTGAAAACTGTCTTGACTGAGCGCACTACGGATACAGAGGGGAGGAGAAAAAGCAACAACAAAAAAACCCTGCAGCTGTTCACTTCCTAAACACAATCGGCAGCACACATATACTTGTAGCACAAATGATTTCTGAGTGACAGTTCATTATGACACTACGTCTGAATTTGCTTTAGAATTAATCATTTTCAGGTATGAGTTTTTTTTTACTTAACTATGGCAGAAATGGATGAAATGTGGACTCTTTCAATAAAGAGCATTCTACTATACTGAATGCTTGCATACGTTTTGTGTTGACTTGTTTCTCTTTGTGTTCACAGAGCCAGGCAGTGTCAGATGGAGGTAAGGCTGAATAGGCGGCACACACAAAAAAGCCGTTGGGATTGTACATGCCAGGCTTGTACAATCCCAACATGTTTGTGCATGAAAGTATCAGATTCAGTCTAGTTCTTGCTGTTTCGCTCTGGAAACTGATAAAGAAGTGAGCTTATGACTGTGTTGTAGAGCTGAACATGTCCGCGCGCGGTTGTGGAGGCAGCAGCTCCAGCCTTCCAGGGACTCCCGGTGGAGATGTGGGCCCTGCCAACAGCGTGCTGAGCTGGGCCGTCTCGTTTGAGAAGCTGTTGGAGGATCCCTGTGGGGTCAGTTACTTTACGGTGAGTTATGGTCATGCGTGGAATGCTTAGGAAACTCAGAATTTTTTTATATGCTTTTCCCTAAGGTTTCCTACTAAATGTGTCCATATTTTTCTGTGTGTTTGTCTGCAGGCCTTTCTAAAGTCAGAAGTGAGTGCGGAAAACATTTTATTCTGGCAGGAATGTGAGAAGTTCAGGAAGATTCCAGCAACCTCCTTGGAAAAGGTTCAACCCTTCAAATCCGTCTTTTTGTGATGCAAAGGATCTTAGTGCCATATGTCTAATATCCTTCAATTTTGTCTTTACATAAATTAAAAGACTGTTTCTATTTTTGTTCTTGTCAGGGTTTTTAATCAGTTTTGTTTGATGACTTTCCACTTCATCTGTGGAGTCATTTTTCTATTTTGGTTATGATTTTAATTGCAGTGTAAGTAATAGCTGTTGGGAAAAAACATGATCATTTTGTGTTAATGATCAGCTTCCTGAAAGATAAATTAGGCATTAAAAACTTTCGTTTTGTCACAGCCATTGCTTTTTACCAGTTTACAGGGAAAACATGAGTCTATGTGTGTCTGGGTTTGGGGGAGGTGGGAGGAGCTTTTATTGATGTTCATAGAAATGTTCATTCCCAGAAAGAATTTAGAAAAATTGCCTGTATTTATTTATTTATTTTTGTCCTCCTTTGCTTTAAGTTCCAGTAAATGTTTCCATGAAAATGTAAAGTATAATCTGTCTTGGATTCCAGCTCAAAGTAGAAGCGTGCTCCATCTACAAAACGTACCTGTCTGACAGTGCGCCCTACTCAGTAAACATTGATGACACTGCCAAGATAGAAGAAAAAGACCTGGAGAAGCCAACACCTGACATGTTTAACAAAGCTCAGCTACAGGTGAGCATTGTCCATACTTTCAAAGACTTGATGCAATGTTTTTCTCCAGCTTTGAGCTTTTTATTATGCTGCTTTGATCAGATCTTTAAGCTGATGAAGATGGACAGCTATAGGCGCTTCGTGCGCTCTCCTCTGTACCAACGCTGCACCTTGGCGAGTGTCGAAGGGAAACTTTTGCCTCAACTCTCTTCAGAGCCCACCCGCATGGGATCATGGGAGGAAATAATCAACAGTAGCCCCTTAAATGACAAAAAGGTAGTGGGATTAGGAGGGAACAATGGAAAGTGCTTGTTCCTGAATGCTTTTAATTCTAATATAAATATTTGTCTTTTAAAGAGCAAGAAATCTGACTCCAACAGCTTGCCAAGTAGGACTTTACAACAAAAAAGGGAATCGGTGGGAGGTAAGACCTGTCACAGGGCTGATCTTGTGTTTCTTAGGTTTCTTGTGTCTTTAAGTTTCAGTTACTTGTCACATCTGTCCCTAAAGATGCGTCCAATGTCCTTCAGATCCTCGGAGAGAGCCCTACTTGTCGACCAGCAGCGTGGAGCTTGGCTCCCTCTGCAGGCAGATAGAGGTCAGTGTTCATTTTATTTATTTTTTTGACAAAACATATGAAGCCTTCTAATATTTATGTCAAACATGTTGTCTGAACACTGATTGGAGCATACAGGAAAAACACTATACGGGCATTTTGCTCCTAAAAATACAATTTTTTTGCTCCACTATTAAACACCATTTTTCAGTTTTTAGTATCTGTTCCAGTGATGTCTCTTAATATCTTTTTATTTTTAGCTGTAATAAAGTAGCTTTAATGATTTATATAGTCAGGATAGAAGAATATGACATTATGTTACGTGTAAAATACTAATAAATGTGCCTCGAAAAGCTGTACAATCTGTTTTGTAGCCCTATCATCAGGTGATAAATTCGTCATATTTTTAGGCTTTAATCCCTTTGCATCGGTGTTTTAGAATGGACGTCTGAGTCCCCGTTTCTCTGAGCAGAGCAGTGGGACTCGTGCTGGTTCCGATGGGGGTTATTGCTGCGTCTACCTACCAGATGGCAGCGCCTCGCTGGCTCCCACGCCCAGTGGCCAACTAATCAAAGATATGCTGGCTAGCCTGTGCGAGAAAAGAGGCTTCCCGCTGAATGATGTCATTATTTACCTTAAAGGCAAAGAGAAGGTGAGCTCGTCTGCAGCGCCAACTTTTAACTTTCAGAACAAGTCGTTGAAGACAAATTTTTCTTTTGTGCCGCACTCTGTTGTGGTTTGCCCTCTTCCTGTTCTAACATCCTCTAACATTCTCTTCTTGACTCATTTCTGTCTTGTTATTTCCTAAAAGTATTTTTAAAGAATTGATGTCTCTCATGTACATCCATCTGACTGACAACCGGGTTTTCTCTGCAAAACAGCCCTTACTGCTGGACCAGGACTGTTCGGTGCTGAAAGATCAGCAGGTCAATCTGGAGCTCAGGGTCAAATTTGCGTAAGTCAACTGGGTTTCTTTATTTTTGTCCTTTTCTCATGTTGGTGCATTTTTCACAATCACATCCGCACAAAAGCATCCAACTCACTGGACAAAATGTATTTTCATTTATTTTGAAAATTTTCTTTTTTTTTAAAATAAATTCCGACTTTGTTTCTGATGAAACAAAGTCTGTGTGACCCTTAGCGTGTCATTCATCTTGATCAGTTAAAGCTGAAATGCTTGTGTGTTACAGGCTGGAGATTGCTTTCACTGATAAGACGGTGGTTATTATTGCAAAGTCCAAAAAGACGCTGCAGGACGCCCTCTCTGTGGTGATGCAGAAGCACCAACTGAAGCCACAGGATGCTCTGGTTACTATCGTACGTGTCTGCTGCATTCAAAGTAGGATCAAAGTGTAAAACTTGTGCTCAGCAAGTTGCTCAATTTACAAATTTAGTTATGAAGAAACTGTATATTAATATCATATTAGAGGTTCATTTTTTTGGTTAATACCTGAATACTTTAAATGTTATTTTAAATAAAGCAGCAAACTCAGAATTAAATCAAAATTTGCAAGTATTGTTAACACCTCACTTTACTGTTTAACCTACATTTTTATTTCAGACTCATAATAAATATTCTAGGAAATATTCACATTTCTATTTTAGAGGAGTCATTTTCATCCAGTTTTTATTAAAATGCAAACTACTTTCTTATTGTACTATAATTAAAGCATGAAGCTTACCCATAACCCTATAGAATCCAAAGAATTGACACAAAATTCAAATGCTTTTGGAAGTAAGACATTTTTTAAATTTGAATTTTGAAGTTTGAAGAATTATCAACAAATTCAGCATTCCTTCAAAACAGCAAGTAGTCATTTAAAAAATGACTACTAAAAGCCTTTCTCCTGTCCCTAGTGGAATGATGATGAACTACAGGGCAGAAAACATTGACCAAGTTATGTGCACTGTGTTTTTAAGGAAAGTTTGGATCATTTTAATGAGTGATCCAAACTTTTCTGGGTCTCATAAATCCTCGTATTATATATGATACAAATGGCTATATAGGGTTAAAAACCAATGACAAAATGAAACTAAATGAAAATGAAACTTTATATAAAATGTTTTAACTATTATATTACCCCTCTTAGGCAAATGTTAAACCCAATTGTAGAAATTCTTCTAGAAAAGAAAAACATAATTGTAAATAAAGCTTTTTTCCAGCTCTGTTGCATGTCTCTATTATGCATTCTTATGCATAACAGACCTGAACTTCAGACTGGTTTGTAAGTTTATAAGTAAAAAAAAAAATCTGTTTGCAATCTTTAAACAGGAAATATGTGACCACAACAGTTAGAATGCCATGCTGCATGGTGTTTATGCAGAAACCTACATTTTGAGGTCAATAACATCTTAAATGTGCCTTCATGAGACTTTACAGAACTGCATTTCCTCCATTGAGAACATTGCGGTTCTCCGTCTGAACCCTGCATCCTCTGTCGCTGTGTGTTTCAGGTTGGAAGTGATGAGCCCGTAAGCATGAACAGCTCTGTGTACAGACTGGCCAATAAGACGCTCCGACTCGACAAAATCAAAGGTTAACACACTTGACCTTTTTAAGAACAAGCCACTGATTGGCTTTAATATGGGTCGGGCCGAAATGTGTTTACATTTCAGTCAATGCGTTGTGTGGCTCAGTGAAAGGATCCATCAGTCAGTATGAAAACAAATGCCATTCAAATGGAAATGAAATCAGATAAAGGTGCTCCTCTGCTTTGCATCAGTTCTTTTAATCGATGGTTGATCTACTGACCGTTCTCTGTCCTGTCTGCTGCTGTGTGGGCTCCTCTGGTCATTACATCCTAATGTCTCCTAAAAGGATCAGCTTGTGGCTCTAACTCTTTGTAGCTCAGGGGGAGAGTCTTTACACTCTCCACTTAAGTGCCCTGGTTTCTGCGCATCACTGTCTGCATGCCCCACTGACTCTGAATCTTTTTGTGTGTATTTGTGTTTAGTCTTCATCTCTTTCTTCCTGTCTCTGCTTTTGACATGTCTTAGTTCATTTGAATTGTTTAAAGCTGTGTCACTTTCAGTTCACTCACCAGTCGCTTCAAGTCCAGTACTGGCTTCAATTCACATCAGAGGGGTGCGCTTCAGCTTCCTTTTCTACATTTTGACTTATGTGGATTTTATTTTGTCTAAGATCTGTCCACCTAGATCTGTCTTTTAAATAATTAGTTTTTCTGTGTTTATAGGTAAAGACCAGGCCAACAATTCCAGAGGAAGCTTTTCTCCTACTTTACAGGTAAGGCAGCACTCCTATTATTTCTGTTTCCATTTGGTTCATAAATTCTGTAGTTGCTTCAATATTCTATTTATTTTTTAAAGATTCTTCCTGTTTGCACAACAAATGGAACATTAAAGAGTTGGTGATCTAAACTTTAAAAAATATAGAAAATAAAAGTCTTGGTTTACCTGGTCGTCAATTGTTTTCCCAGTAGAACATGTCAAAAATACAACGCTTTCATCTGACATGGCAACATGGTAAAATTAGTCAGACACCATAATAGTTATTTATTTGAATAAAAATAATGTTATAAAATACATTTTTTATCTTGTAAAAACTGATTGGATTTTAGAACAATCAGATTTTTATTTTTTTCCATTAAAGTCCCACCCCAATTATCTTTGATCCAATATAAAAGTGTTCCCAGAGGTCTTTTAGTTAAGATTATGCCATTATTTTAGCCGTAATAACAAAAACAGTGCGGTCTTCTAGGACATAGTTTCTGCAGAGTGCCAGTAGTTAATCAGAAATTCGCCTCTGTGTTGTTTGTGGCACCGTTTTCGCGGAGTAAGCTTCCCCTTCCCGTTGATGAGAGATTTCCATTTACCTGTTTTCCCACTAGCTTACAGCCCCTCACATCCTAAAATTCCTGCTAAAAAGGTGAAGTGTTGGAGATGTCCAGATGTACAGTTTTGAGCCAGATGCCATCTCAAATGAGTAAAAACGAAGGCCTACGCAGATCTATTTGTCTGCAAGCGGATGCATTGGACTGGAGCGGAGCAGTGAGATTGTGCCCTGCTATAGTAGCTTTTCCTTCACACCTATAAGCTTTTCAAGCGGAAATTTTTCGTCAGCTCCCGATTCACTATCTTAAATAAGAAATACTCAGAGATGCAATTTACGCTTAATTTTCTTTATATATGTCCTCCATTAAGAGAAAAATGCCCTAAGAACATATTAAAAACACCATTTTCATTGGAGTGGGACTTTAAACTGGGCATAATTTACAGATACATAAATAGTAGTATCCCCTGTATAATCAACTTTGTTACTAATGTTCAATATAGCACCAAAGCCAAATTACTGTTTATGTTTTATGGAAGCTAACTTGTACGTAACAATAAATATGTCACCATGTTTATTTAAAAAATTACATGGGTATTTTTTGATGGGATTGGAAGTTTTTTGGGGGATTCGAGGAAGAAAATAATCTATACAAAGTTTTTTTTTCTTTATAGGTTTGCATATTTGCCATAAATGTTGCCTTGGGGATTGTTCAGCACCAACTAAAATACAGATTGTTGCTCATCCTTAACCCTATACAGTGTATTTTAGCAGCAAAGCTCAGCATGTGTTGTGTTTGTGTAATGTGTGCCAACATATATCAGGGAGGATCGGTGAATGCAGGTCTGGACTCTCGCTCATCGCTGCACACAGACAGAGTCAGGGGATCGTCCAAACCCAGAAAGAACCGAGAAATGGATGGTAGGACACCTGATCAGCGCCCAATGCATCTAGATACAATTTAGCAAATAGAATTCATGTGTTTTTTGTGACAAACTAAGGGTATAACAGATGTTGAAATGTGCAGAAATTTTCTACAAATTTTGTGGGAAAACAGAAAAATAATGAAGATACATCTTTGTGAAACTACTGTAGTTTATATGACAGTATGTGTTTTTGTCACTTTGTTTCTAGTTGTTTGGAATGGTGTTAAACACTTATTTCTATTTATTTAAATGGACTAAACATGCACATCTCCTCTCAAGTCATTTTAAAAAACATTGACTTTAAAAATGTTCAGGTTTTTGGCTGTGAATACTGAAACTCTATTTTTTCTAACATGGCATCTGGGTTTCTTCAGGGTTCCTGGACATGCTGACTAAGGCTCAGTGCTGCAGGGTCGAAGACCAGAGAGGCCTTCTAACCAAGGAGCAGCTTGAGGTTCCTCTGTTCCTGCAGGTCCCCTCAAATGAGGGACAAGACGCTCCCGGCGAGACCGGCTCTACTGCCACCGACTCCAAAACAGAATCGGAGGCAGGCGCAGAAACTTCTGCCTCAGTTGAATCAAAACCCAAAGACATGAGGGAAACAACAGTTTGACATGGCCTTCATGTGTAACATGGACAGTGGCATGATCCAAAAATATTTTGGACTCATCTCTCTCTAACGCTTAGGATCTTGTCAAAATGAAAGAAAAAGATTTGTTCAAATGCACTTTTTGTACCTGTTAATGAATAAGCTCTGAGACTGCAGTCAGCTTCGATACATGTGCCTGATGACTGGCCTTTTAAAGGCTCTGGACAGAGACCAACATGGCAAGCAGTTAGTGTCTTTAAGAAACACTACAGATCGTTGACAGGAGAGAGTTTGCCCTGATTTCCACAATGGATTTCATATGCATAACAGAAAGATGAGCTAAAGCTTAAAATATTCGTATTAGCCTCGTCAAATCTTATCAGTGGCTTTTCATAATCTGAATTTATATTTTATAATGTGAACTCTAAGCTAAAGGGAAACTGAGAGGGTCAAGAAGGTTTTAAAGTGTTTTGCATGATTGTTTTTGAGTATCTTATTACCGTCGTTTTTGTTTGGTTTAAATTGTGTGTGCAATTTTACTGTTTATTTCTGGCCCCTCGTGTGTTTAGCTTAGTGCTTTGTGAATCGAGTTTTTTTTTTGCTTTTTCAGCATCTGAAACCATTGTGGTTTGAATGGAACCTCACAGGGATCTGTCGCTGTATGTCTGGACTTTGTTCCTAAGGTGTTATCTGAAGAACTTGTTTATTGAAATATTTGCTGCACATGATGTCTTCAGTCCCTAGCGAAGATGCTTTTTAATTTTTCTTTTTTACATTATTTATGACCTCTGAGATCCTACCATGTAATCAGATCATTTTGTAACATGATGCTGGTCATTGTAGCGTTCTGATTGGGTTCTGAGGATCAGTTTTCAGCCAATGACTTTCTTCATCTGTCTGAAGACTTGTTGCTGAATTGGGACTTGCATTTCTGCATCTTAGGTCATCGTGTGGGTTTCAAAGATTAGATGAGTCATAAGTGATTTCATTTCCACGGTTGATGCGAGCCACAGTATTTGATGATGTGTGGATTAAAAGCTCCCCCACATTTTCAAATTGGCTTCTACATGTTTGTTTGTTTTTTTTGCTTTTAATTATTAGTAAAAGAAATATATGTTAATGTGGTGTGATATTTTAGCCCAGAGATTTGTTGTAACACACCTGGTGTGTGTGCATGCGTGTGTGTCTCCATCCATGCGCGAGTGTTGCGTCGGTGGGGCTATGAATGGGCAGAGAGGGGTGTTCTCTCCAAGGCACCGTCACGGCAGTGAGATGAGTGCTATCTACTCCACTGCACGTCTGCCGCTCTGAGGAGAAGAAAAGAGACGGAGGAAAAAGAGGTGAGCATCTTAATTCACCCCGGGCTTCTCATGTATGTTATTTGTAGGCGCTGCCGTTGTGCTTGTTCAGTGGTTAAATGTGGTCGCCAGCCCCGTTTCCCCCACTTTCCTCCTCCCACCTGTCATAGAGGGCTTTATTGCTTGATGGAATGACTTCTTATGGAGATACATATTCACACTCACGCCTTTGAAATATCTTATTTGTCTTTTGTGTTGCCATTTCAGCTTTCAGTCCGAGCTCAGCCTCGTGCCTTTAAGAGCCTATATTGGGATACATAACTGGCTTTAAATAAAATAAGTGTTTTCCTTTCTGGCTTTGCCTTTTCCTAAATTCTGCAGATAAATTGCAAACCAGCCCATCAAACGATTGCATGCACATGATGCTGCAGGGAAGGACAAAATCTGTCAATGATGGAGCAGCCCTGTCGAGTCTTGACTGGGTTTCCAGGTGCGATGCGAGCGGCTCAGCTGCGAGTCAGACAGGGAGCAGCTGTGTAGGTGGAGGGGACCTTCACCCTGCTGAGGAGGAAGGATGGGTTTGGAGTGTCACACCTGAAGGCAACAAAGCAGATGGCTCCTCTTCATCAGTTAAACACAGAAAGTCTTCCAATCTTTGAGATCTTCCTTTTTTTTATTTATATTGCAACCTTGGAGCTCTGAGCTCCACCTATCACATACTGTGTAGAGATACTGCTCACATCTTAAGATTTATAGAAGCCCTTTATTGGTGGGGCGGGGCACTGATGTCATTACAGAGTGCATCAGGACACACAAAAAAAAGAGTATATTTGAGCTGTGCTGCCTTCTGCTAAGAAGAGAAGGAAACCTGGAATGATGAAGTGTGTGAGGACAGCCGTTGGAAAAAAAACAACAACTTTGCAGACAAAACTCAATGTGTTTGTCGTTTAGCTTCTTATCTGGGGCGGTTCATCTAGCATCATGCTGTCAAATCTCTGGAGCAGATTTTCTTGTTATTGCAACTTTTCATAAAAAAATGTAAAGGCTTCAGTTATTTTTCTTTCTTTACCTTGGAGATTTTTGGTGCAGTATTATTCTCTTAATACAAATATGTCTGAGTTGCTTTTAAGATGAGACTGTGTTTTAGCACAAATAGACTCATCGGTCACTTTATCACGGTAGTTGCACCTTGCTAGTTGGACCCTTATTTGCCTTCAGAACTGCCTTTAACCTTGGCCTAGATTCAACAAGTTACTGTTGAATCTCAGAGTTTGGTCCATATTGACATGACAGCATCACACACAGGCTGCATATCTGTCGGCTGCACATCAATCTCCCGTTCCACCACATCCCAAAGGTGATCTATTGGGTTTAGATCCGGTGACTGCGGAGAACATTTGAGTCCAGTGAACTCATTATCATGTTTAAGAAACCTGTCTGACATGATTCCAGCTTTATGACATGGCATCTTATCCTAGTCGAAGTAGCATCAGAAGATGGTTCTCTGTGGTCAGAAAGGGATGGACATGGTCAGCAACAACACTCAGGTAGACTGTGGTGTTGGAACCATTCTCAATTGGTATTAAGGGGCCAAAGTGTGTAAAGAAAAAAAGGCCCCACACCATTATACCACCACCACCACCACCCTGAATCTTTGATACAAGGCAGGATGGATTCATGCTTTCATGTTGTTGATGCTCAAATTCTGACCCTACTATCTGAATGTTGCAGCAGAAATGGAGACTCATCAGACCAGACAACGTTTTTCAGTCTTCTGTTGTCCTGTTTTGGTGAGTCTGTGGGAATTATAGCCTCAGTTTCCTGCTCTTAGCTGACAGGAGTTCCACCCGGTGTGGTTTTCTGCTGCCGTGGACCATCTGCCTCAACGCTGGATGTGCTGTGCGTTCAGAGATGCTCTTCTGCAGACCTCGGTGGTTATTTGAGTTCCTGTTGTCTTTCTATCAGCTGGAAACAGTCTGGCCATTCTCCTCTGACCTCTGACATCAACAAGACATTTCCACCCACAGAACTGTCCCTTACTGGATACTTTCTCTTTTTCAGACAATTCTCTGTAAACCTTAAAAATGGTTGTGGGTGAAAATCCCAGTAGATCAGCAGTTTCTGAAATACTCAGACCAGTATGTCTGGCACCAACAACCATGACAGTAGGTCAAAGTCACTTTAATTACCTTTCTTCCTGATACTGATGCTCAGTTTGAACTGCAGCAGATCATCTTGACCATGTTTAAATGCATTGAGTTGCTGCCATGTGATTGGCTGATTAAAAATTTGTGTTAATGAGCAGTTGGACAGGTGTGCCTAATAAAGCGGCCAGTTAGTGTATATCTGCGTGTTTGCATATGGAAAGAATGCCACACAGAAAAGTCTGAAGTTACTTGCTTTTATTTTACTTAAGGACACTTTTGTCACAGCCACAACACGTTTAGCTTAAAGGTGATTATCTTTGTGGCCCTTAGTGCAACCTATCTTGTTTTTATGCTTCAGATGCAGTGGAAGACACGGGGGAATGCAAACCAAAGTTCTCCTAGAAGTCATTCCCCTCAGTGAGCTGGTCAGATAGAGCCCTCAGATCTTCTGACATAATCTCTGTGCAGGCTTTAATGCACAATTTGGACAAAGTGCGAGGGTTCAGTAGCCCGTTTCTTGCCCTCTGGGTGTTTAAACTAAACTTTGAATGCAAAAACAAAGCAGAGCAAAAAGCCAGGGAGGCACTGCTGGGTCAGTAAGTTCCTGTACTCATCAGAGCAGTTCTCTCCATAATCAAATGTGGTTCTGCCATGACTGCTGACGTCAGGTCTTCACAGTGGGTGAGGCGGCGTCTTTCATTCTTTATGAGCTCAGGGCTGACTTCTTCCTGCCGAGCAGCAGGGTGGCACACCATCTCCCTCCAATCTAAACGGCTTTACGTGTTATTTTCGTTTTCGACATCATACTGCAAGTGGAATTATAAAAACTCTAAAGGAATCATTTTAGTGTAAAGTGCGTCAGCACTTCCTGTATTATCCTGTGCCTTTGAAATGAGCACAGTGTTTGCTGCTTTTTCAATCAACCAACCAGTCAGTCAATCAATCAATCAATCAATCAATCAATCAGTTTTTTTCACTAAGGGAACAGTTCCTGTGTTTTCAGATGATCAGTCACTTATATACATATTCTGAGTTAGTCACTAATGAAACATATCAACTCAAACCACTAAGTTTTCGCCTAATGGATAATTAAGTGACCTGCCAGGATGAAATTTCATAGAATAATTGACATTACGGGCTATTAGTCATGTCACTGAAAATAACCATGTTGAGTTGATTCGTCGTTTAAGGTTTTTTCTGAAATGATTTGAAAAACCACAAAAGGAAGGAGCTATGAGCATTTCTTCTATTAATGTTGCAAAGAAAATGACAGGTCTACATTTATCTTTGCCTTAATTGAGCTCAAAGCTTCTATCATTTCTTTCTAATGGACAACACCACTGGACCATCTCCATGAAGCCCTACCCTTGCTGGCTACTTTACATTCCCCCTGTGTGTATGACAGCTGGAGTAATCAATAGGGAGATGTGGGGTTGTTGGACTGTAAAAAAGTATCAGTCTCCTGGACATTCATCCAAAGCCCAGAGGTGTTTTTGCCCCCAGCCTCCGGGACTCCTGACGCCAGCTGTGCCTCTGGCTGCGAGTGCTGAATGATATTCAAGCCTTTGCTTTATTTGACAGGCATTACTGTGCGTAACTGCATCCTCTGCGCTTTATCCTCCTTTTTGTTTTGGCTCACCTATAAGCTTCTTTAAACCATTTAAATTTGCACTGAGATTTATTTTTGTGAAAAGACTTAATGAAATTAGCTTAATCTAAATCTCACATTAGGTTTTAATTAAGAATATGAATCATCAAACGAGCTGGTTTGAATTATTTTAATCAGCAAGTTTCCTACTTAGAAAAAAAAACAAGCACATCCACAAAACATGTTTTTAATCTTCTCACTTGTGTTGTGAATATGTGTATGTACATTAAGGTACTTTTGATATACACAAGTGTTTAAGTCGCACCTTTTTTTTTGTTCTGCATCTTTTAAATGTTTAGACTCAACAATTTGTCAATAATCTCCCAGAAAATTGTCACCTTTTCTTCCTTCCTTTTAGAAAAAAGTTTATTTTTTGGTAGAAAAACCAGCAGCATAAAAAAAAATCAAATTGTGTCTCTTCCATCTGAATTTGACTTAATCTTGCCTGCAGCACTTTCTGTTCAGCACAACATATTTCTCTGTGTTCCTATTCTCAAAGACCGGCTTATTTCTTAATGCTGTAAAAACTGTAAAAACGAAGACGGTTGAAAATTTTCTGTAGCAGTTTTATTTCAAATTTGCAGCAGAGGTAAGTGACATCCAACCACATGCAATTTCCTGATGCAAAATGTAAACTTTTCTGCTCTAAACATGAGATGACACATAAAACAGAAATAAAGTCCTTGAATGGGTATACAAAACTTTAAATTGAGGCTATGTGATGTCTGACAAAAGCCTGTGTGAAAGTTACACAACAATTATCTTATTTTAGGTCACTATAGAGCTTTGTAAAAGCAGCCATGAATTTCTTCACATAGATGTTGTTCTTAGATGTTTCTAGCCATCCATCTTCTAAAACCCTTTTTGGTGTAAAGGAGTTGCTGGAGGCTATCCCAGCTACTGTTGGGAGAAGGTGGGCTACACCCTGGACAGTTTGCTGGTCTGCCAAACACTTTAGGGACCATTTAGAGACTGAATGTTATTAGATATCGAAAGATCAGTTCACAACTGTCTGTCATATAGATCTTGGAGTCCGAGTTCAAGTCTAGAAAAGAAAAGGCGTCCTCTATCAAGTATTTAAATCATGGGATGTATCAAAGCTGGATCCCTGGACCAGATTCGCCACCTAGTGAGAACAGCCTGTAACTGCATGTTCATCTGCACAACTGGTCTTTGTGAAAGGTTTATTCATTGGTTTTGTAGAGATAAATCAAACCTGAGTGTGACCCTGCAGAGCTCTGCTCCTCCTAAGAAGTTTGAAAACTGCATCCTAAACATTTTAAGTACAGCTCCATCATTTATTCATTTTATCTCTCCTAACTTTACAGTTCCTCGAGCAGAATTTGAAAAAAAAAGAGTAAAAGTGATTCATCGTGAAGGAGTTTAAGGACCAAGTCCTCCCATCAGTCATGGAGCAGAAGACAAATGAGGTGTGTAAACGCTGGGCGCTTATAACATCTGAATCATTCAAGGCCTATCTAACAGTATCCTCTCCTCCTCCAGACTCCCTCCAACACCTCCCCTCAGAAGCACATGAGGAACAGGTCTAAATCCACGGAGGAGGTGCAGCAGTCGAAGAAGGTGGGGGATTAACCCTAACCCTCCCTGTCTAAGATCAGACCTCCTGTGACACTGCTGTCTTTTTTCATAGGCCTTCTCCTCACAAACATCTCTGCCTGGCAGGCCAGAGCTGGATAAAGTGAAGGTGAGTTTTGTTGGCCGCATTTTTGCACTTCTAAAAAGAGAACTGCTTCTTCTAAAGTAGATTCTGCACTCTTGAATCACACTCTGAAGTGACTGTAGTCATGAAACACTGGCAAATGCAAAGCCTTCGTGTTTCCTCCCTGTCCTGTAGGAGTGTCCAGACGGCTCTGACGCATCCTCGTCCTCCACCGAAGAACTGAAATGATGAACAAAGCTGTTCCAGTTGACGTAAAGCTGCAGTGTTGTCATAAACTGAAAGTGTATATACAAGAAATGCAGGGCCACCAACAGCAAGAGAAGAAAACAATCAATGTGTCAATTTGTGAGGTGAAGTGAACACAACCAGTGTGAATCTATTTCATGTAAAGTACACAACCCCTCTGCAGAAGTGGTGTCCCTGTGGACTAAGTGCTGTGCATGAGCCATCTGAATATGAAGTGACAATAAAGTTAACTTAAAGTGGACACATCTTTATTGTGTTTTCATTCAGTATAAGGAAATAATCTTAATTTCAGGTTTAAAGCCCCACACTGATCATTTATTCATTTATGTATTTATTGAATATTTATTTGAACAGGGACAATGCACATTAATGAACATTGCCAACTGCAAACAGTAAAAATGACAAGTAATGCAAAAAGTCTGCAAGAGTTTGAAAGTTAAATAGATTAGTCTCTACACAGTTTATTAACAACTAACATGTAGATTGATAAATTATCTATAATGAAACTATTTAAATAGTCCAAATGTGACATGCATCCAAAAGTGGCATATAATATTTAGATTTCATGCAATGCAGGAAGCTTAATTTATAAGTTTTGATATTAAGTATTAAAAGCGTTCCCAGTGGTCTTTTAATTATGATTCTGCCGTTTTTAGCGAAAATAAAAAAACCTGCAACATTTTCTAGGACGTAGTTTCTGCAGAGCGGCAGTAGATCATCAGAAACTCACCTCTGGGTTGGCGCGGGGCAACCCCACCCCTCTTCCTATCACCCATCTTTTCACATGCTCTCCCCCTAGTTTATGGCCCCTAACCTAACTAATTTAACATTAGCGGTGCAACCAAATTGGCGAGAAATATTGGAGCTATCCAGTCGTAGAGTTTTCATCCAGATGTCAGCTCAGATGAGGAAAAACAAAAATGTTTGTGGATCAATTTGTCTACAAGTAGATGCATCAGAATGGACCGGAGCAGGAAGCTTGTGGCCTGCCGATTGTAGCTTCAATGTCAAAAATACAAGATTTTCAAAACAGCATTTTTGCATCTGCTCCTGATTCACAACAATTTGAATACAGATATAATCAGAAATGCAATTTTGAGCTGAATTTTTTCAACATATATCCTCCATCATGAAAGAGAAATGCCACAAAAAACATGTAGAAAATACAATTTTCCTCATAGCGGGTCTTTAAAGCATTTAAAAAGCAACAATTTACGTTGCCTGACAAGACAAACCTTTAAGATAAACATTTTTGTTGAACTTGATGAATAACCATAATAATAATAAGTGTGAAATTAAATTGTTCAGGCTTCATAACTGGGAAAAAAGCTGTTTAGCTGTGTTTTTTGTTTTTTTTGTTGTTTTTAGCACAGAAGAAGCATAGACGAGTCAAATCCTTTGAGGACAGCCATGTGGGACATTTTAATTTCTTTTTCTTTCATGACTACTGAGAGAACCCTCTGGGCAGTTTTGGCAAACAAGATTATAGAAGTGCAAACTGTCTTTCTGGGGAACAATCTAATAAAGGTTTTATATTGTTTTGTGAGTTTTATGTGCATCGTCTGACTTGAATTGTAGTTGTTTTTCTTCTTCACCTTTAACAAACAAGTTAATGATTTGTCATTTCAAATACATTTTGGGTTGTTTTAGAGTAGCTCAGCCAGATGACTCAGCTGCTGTAAAAAACAAGAGTCTTTCCAAATGATTATGTCTTGGCCTAATTACGATCCAGTTTTTTTCTATCATCACATTCCGTCTTACTTTTTGTTCCTGTTTATCCTCCTTTCATACACTTACGGTACTTGAGTGTATGTAAGTCACAGCCTCAGGGGTTTCTGAAATAGTTTATTTTCAAAAACTAACCCCCTGTTTGAAAAAAAGGAAACATTAAATGTCTTTGTGCTCTACCTTTGAGCTGGAATGATGACCAAACCATCAATATTTAGACAATATGCGGTTTTTATTGACCCTACCCCGATGACCCTTTCATAATAAACATTTTAGTGTGTAAAACCTACCAATTTCTGGTAACTCGGCATGAAACCTAATAATTAGTATGTTTTCAGGAGTTGTTCTTGTAAAATTTACAATTTTTAACTTCCATTTTGTCATCCATGTCTTCAATTTGTTATTTTGAGCATAAGAAACTACCGGTATGTGACAAAATATGAGAAAACTTTATCGTACACAACTCAAACATTCTAAACTAGTTCACAATTTTATGCAGGCAAAATAAGTGAAAAAGCTAATAATTTTGTAAAAATAAGGAAATATTTTATCTCTAGGCTTCAAAGCCTTCCAGTGTTTAAAGACTAGAGTAAATGCTTTATAGAACCCATAAATAAAAGAAGAATAGTAAAATATTCATCAGTAAGGATATTATTTGCAACATTAAGGACTCTTTTTACCACTCCAAGTACGCTAGTTTTCTGTGTATAAAAATCCATACTTTTTATGACACAAAGCTTGAAAGTGTTTCTCATCGGTGGCATTGAGGCAGCAGCCTGAGGTTCAGCCTGCGCAGCAATATAGTTGGAGCACAGCTCCCAGCTCTCATAACAGCTTTGAAAATAACAAGTTCATTAAGGGGAGGTTATGAAGTTCTTCTCTTCTGAGTTCATGGCTGCTAGTCTGAGGTCAGCAGGTTTGGCTGATTTGCTTGAGAGCTCTGCTGATGAGACAAAACTGGAGCTTGGATAATTTTTTACTGCGGCTCTCCTCCTCAGGCTGATCGGTCCCATGGTGCGGAGGACTTCCCCTTTGGGTGGTGGAGAGTTCTGGTAAATGTGCATGCATGTGTGTTTGCACTATCAGGAGATTTCCACGATGGCTCATTTGCAGTTGCAACATGCTTCTTCTCGCTAAATGTGAACATCGTACATGTGTGGAACAATCCCTGCCTCAGAAAGAATTGATAATTTGTGGCCCAATCTGAAATTTCTACTCAGAGATAAAACAGAAAGAAAGCACTAGATGGCCAGCATTCCTTTGCATTTGCCACTAGATGTCAGATTTCTCCTGCTCTTAAATCCTAAAGATGCATCTGTAGGAGTGATGAATCACCCCAAATAGGTCATTTTCGAATCCTTGCCTTGGCCCCAGATCAGGAGAAAGCAAGCATCAATCATTAGCATCCAAAGTAATGCACCATTAACTCTCTTTTTTGAGTGTTACTGATTTACAGTGTTGTCTCTGATGATGAAGCAAATTAATAGTCAGGGGTTTAGGTGTTCCCCCTGACACCACAGCACCTGATTTCATATTTAAAGGTGTGTTTGATGCCCTGCCCCTCACACAGAGATTTGTCCCAAACGGTAAGAATCTGTTTTATATATTGTCATTGAAGAAATATATATATTTTTGGCATTTAAAGTGTATTTTCTAATGATTTTCCTATTTCAGTTGATGCTTTCTAAAATAAGGAAAATACATTCCATAAAAAAAGAGACGGCACAGAGATTTTTCTCCTCCCCAATAATCATTCTTATTTTTACTCTTCATCAAAAGAAGTCAGTCTAGCAACCCCTCACTGAAGCATAAATGGCTCAAAATGGCATGCTTTAAGGAAATCCTTAAATCAAAAAGCAGAAAATTTGAGTTGCAATTTGTCAAACTGATTCGCACGCTGCCGCCTGATGTGAGTATCACTCCGTATTGTCAGCACCGGCACAAAAGCAGAATAAGATCTGAATGAGAGTTTGCTCATCAGTGATCCGTGAAAGTGTTTCCCACATGCTGCCGCACACAGAGAGACGTACGTATGGTAAAAAGGGTCCCTCGGCAGATCAGAACCTGCAGGAGGATGCCAGGCACAATGCTAATGATGCAGCGACTGTAATTGCTGTAATTTTGCCCGCTGTAATTACTTCCATCCTCTTTGCTTTTAGGGGATACTTTCATATTCCCTCATCCATTGAAGTCTTGAAGTTATTGCAAAGTGACTGATGTAAGAGAGAGGGGGGGGAAGCATTAAAAGGAAGGATGTAAAAAAATCATTGAAAGGAATTCTTAAGAGCAGACTTGCAGCTGTAGGAAGTGAAGGATCAGCTGTATCTGTGCTGATGTTTTCTTACTGATTCTGACATGATTCGTTATGCACGATCAATCTGACTTTAAATCTGCCACTTTAGCTCAACGTGAGTCTCTTTTTGCTCGGCTAGACGTCTGCTCTCAGTGTTTTTTTTTTTTGAGAAGTTCTCGTGTAGATGCACAGTGGTCCTCTCTTCTTTTAACTACTGCAGGTGGCTGATAAACAAATATTCTCTCGTATTTCCTCTCTACAGCAGTGTCATCCTGGGATTTTAATTACTTTCACAGCCCTCAAAGCCCCATATGTTCTCTCACACTCTGGCTATAGTGTCTCCTGGACAGAGTGCAGGGCTCAAAGACGGTGATAACAAAAACGGCCATCGTTTTCTCCTTGAAATGCCATCTCTTTCCATTCTATATGAGAACTTTGTCAATCTTTTCTTTTCTTTTTTTTAATCAGGCTTGAGGATGCACACTCCCCAGCATCCAAAGCCCAGGCTGGACGAAGACACGGAGTCTGGTATCGGCTCCACCCTTGACCTCACAGGCAGCAGCAAGGGTGATGGCAAACATACAAATCAGCCCTTTGGTTCACCTTCATTCAGAGAGGCAGACAGACTTCCCAGAGAGAACGGTACAAGATGGTCATCAATAGGAGTATCTTACTTTCATCTCAAGGAGTGGCAGCTGGTTTGATTTCCTTTGAAAAGACTAATTATAACTGCAGAAGCCGAGCCAAATGCTTATCGGACAAGGACATGCTTAAAAAAAAGACCCAGCCGTAGTGGGACCATGTGGCCATACATACTGTCCCGCAGTGGTGTTTGGCTGCACGCGGGTAATGGTGGATGGAAGATGGCTTTGTTCTCTGCATGTGGCTCAAGTTATCACTCTCACCCAGAACCCAGAGAGCAGAGAATAAAAGACAAATGCAGCTGCGTGAAAAATTCCACATTTCGGTGCCATTACTCCTTGAGCTTTGTGCTGTTTTGACTACAACCTTCTACCTGTTTTGATTTTTTTTTTTTTTTTACAGAAACCCCCCCTCAGACCTCAGAAGTGAGTCCACACAAGATCAAACAGCTCCTTATCAACATATCCAAGGTCCCTCTTCTCTTCATCCTTCTCTTCTTCTTTATTTGCTCCCTGGACACTCTGAGCTCTGCCTTCCAGTTGGCAGGGGGTAAGTGTAATTCTCACTGCTCACCCACTGTGTCCATCATCACTCAGCGAGTTGATGTTTGACAAATAAGCTATAGCCACAAAGGAGCAACCTTTGCTGCTCCCCTTAGTCCCTCTGGGTAATGTACTGGGAAGCTTCATCTGTGACCTTCATAAATTTGGGGAAACAAGCAGTTGGAGTCATGTTTAACATTGCTCATGGCAACCTTTTCATCCCCGGGTCTATTTTTCTGTGCCTGTGTGTTTCTGTGTATGTGGGTGGCATATTTAACCAGGTAAAGTGGCAGGGGACATTTTCAAGGACAATGCGGTGCTGTCCAACCCCGTGGCTGGCCTGGTGGTGGGGATTCTGGTTACTGTGCTCGTTCAGAGCTCATCAACCTCCACCTCCATTGTTGTCAGCCTGGTGGCCTCCGGATGTGAGTAGGCGCGTTCGAGTTTTATATAAAAATGTCAGCATATTTCATATTTTAAATAAGGTTTTGAGGTTGAAAGAAGGCATCCAAGCCAGCTTCATCTAGTCTGTGTTCAGTGCGCTTAATCCTTTAATTCTTGTGTGTCTCAGCAGACTATCATTACCCATGAATAGACACAGCAATAAATACGAAAACCTTGATAAATCAATTAGGAGCAAATAGTCGATGCTGAATCTTTGATGGCAGCAACAAATAAATATGTTGATTCTTACAGCCTGGCTGTTAAAGTAATCACTGACTGTATTATCAAGAGAAGCTACCGTAAATTATTATCCTTTATTTTTACATGATGTTAAAGATTTATTTAGTAAATAGAAATGACACTGAATGGATAAATGTTTATTAAGATATTGGAGAATTGAAAGCTCCTTATTGCTCTGTAATAGTGAGATCTTTGTTCTTGTTAGTCTTCATTTAATTTGCAGCGTATGTCTAATAGCTTAATCAAAATTTCCTGTGATCAACCATGTGATGACAAAAGGTCAAACATATCACATCAGCAAGTCAGATTCTCTTCATGCAAAAGTAAAAAGGTTTAACTTCAATACAAAAATAGGCAGGTTAACCTTCTGATTATGAACAGTTTTTACCTCTTTAAATGCCAAGCCTACTGCACTTGGATTTAATTTTTATACACATCATTTTTAAATTTTGCATCAGAAAGCCAAACTGTTCGCCATTTCATTAGCAGGCCGCGATTGCCTCTTTGACTTTATAGGAGCTTTATTGTCACGATTGTTTGTCTCACATGTTTGGACCTTTTTAGAATTATCAGGAAGACAACAAACACAAAGCTAAAATAATGCATTATCCTCTTAAGACATGAGCAAATATTTGAGCGAACTCTCTACACACATAGACACAGCGTCTCAGAATGAACTACTGTGGTAAAATAACCGAACATGGGATGTCCACGCATGTGGACGCCAAGTCTATAGACGTTATAGTTGTTCCAGTGCAAACCGATGAGTCCTGTGCCTGTACACTTTGATCAGCTCTCTATGCAATCACAGAGCTTTCTGCTCGCCAAGTGTGAAATGTCCTGGCCAGAAAGACCATTGTTCTTGCAGAACAAATGTTTGGCTCCCTGCAGAGTTTAAACCTTAGTTGTCTATTAGTGCAGATTAAAGAAGCAGCTGAACCGTCAACTCTATTATTTCCTCTTTATTAGTAAGTAATATAAAAGTAAAAGTAGAATCATTATTTTATCCTTATACTTTTAAAAAGACTTTAAAAGGCTTTCTATTCGTTCTATTTAAGACCAACATTATGGAAATATTCCCAGAGCAATCCGATATTCAAACATCTAAAACTGTGAAAGTAAACATGCAGCTATGACTGAGTTTAAAGGGTAATACTGACGCCACTGGAGCTATTTATGGTTGTATTACATTTTCACAGGTTTCCTGAATAAAAATGCACACGTTGATGTCACATGAACATATCAGAGAGGCAAAATATTGAGCACTTTCCTGCCTCTGTGTCAGCTCCAGCGGTAATGGATGTCTGTGGGTCCATCAGTGTTGGTATTTATTTTTTGTACAGCCAAAACAGTCTCTGAAAAATGTAAAATGCTGGCACACATTTGTTTGGAAAATGATTTTCCCTTTAGCTCAAAAATAAAAAAATCATGCAATAATTATGACAGCAGTTTGCACAAATGTTGCATTGATTATGCAATTGTGACATTTAGTCTCCAGATGGCTAAATAATAATTTCATATATACATTTTAAAATATAACCAGTTATATTTGAGCATTTTGATAAATATTTATATATATTTTGAAAAATAAAACAGTCTGATAAGCCCTTGACAGCACTTTGGCTCCAAACTTACCTTCATTTTGCATCCACTTGAAAAAACATGAGTGAAATTTATTTTTCAATCCTGAAAATAAATTCAGGCGTCAAGTAGTTAAAGAGTGTAGGTTAAAAATTATTCTTGAGACTTCCAGTTCAGATTAAAATTTGCAGAAAACGTAAAACAATTAAGGTAAATAATTGTTTTTACTTTTATTTTGAAAGGACTAATTTCTAAAGTGTTTGCACACTAACTTATAATCAGGTAATTTTTGTTACAGATCGAACTAGACGCTCAAATATAAACAATATAAATGAGTAATGAAAGATTTCTGAAGAATAAATAGGTTTCTGAAACTTCTGTGGACAAAAAATACTAACAATACATTAATGCTGCAATGAAAGTGTTTACTTTTAGCGACCTGATAATATAGAATGCATTAAAAAAAAAGATTATGTCCTGTTCAAAACTGACCTGGTAAACATAGATTTGTGGCATTAATAAGGAAAATAACGTTAATTGTTGGAGCTAAATATAGTGAAATTCTACCATAGTTTTAGTGAGAGTATCATTTCCTCCTGCGTAATAAAGAAGGGATATTTCGGATTTAGACTTTTACGTGTTCCACATTTATCTTCTGAAATGAAGTATTAGTGTGAAGAAGCTGTTTGTGAGGCATTTTTTTTTATAGGAAAGCACAGCATAAAAAAACATAAACATGCAGTACAGACCAAAAGTTTGGACACACCTACCCATTCATTTGAATGAGGTGTGTCCAAACTTTTGGTCTGTTCTGTATTTCTTCATGAAGTGGGTTTGTGATGTTATATCAATGAGGGCACATGCAACATTAACCCCTCCTGTGAGAGTGCCTCCTCTGGTTTAAAAAATGCAATCACCGTTTGTCTATTCAAACTCAAGTCAGCTCCAAAACACTGCAGGCCGTGCATAGCAATTATACGTGGAGGACATGCATACATTGTCTGTTGCAGTTAGCTTATTTACTATGCATGAGGATAGACACAATGATCTTATTATGTAAAACGAAACCTTCTGTTTCGTCTTCTCCTAGTGCTAGAAGTGAAGTCGGCAGTTCCAGTCATCATGGGGTCCAATATTGGCACTTCTGTCACAAACACCATAGTGGCCATGATGCAAGCTGCAGAGAGAAATGAGTTTCAGCGGTGAGTGAGGAGTGTGGTAAGGCAGAGAACAGACAACAGAGGAGCAGGGAGGATGGAAATGAATCAGTCCAGTGGTAAGTAGGTAGGAAAAAAAATGGAAGACGGAATAATAAAAGTAATGAAAGTCACAGGGGACAAAGCGAGGGGGATGATGAGAAAGCATTGGTAGTTGTTTGCTGGCTCTCACTGTTAACCTCTGTTTTAGTGTAATTTTAAAATCATGATAATAATGGCATCAGGCCAAATTGACTACAGCTGTAAATATCTGGTGTAACTCATAGGCTCAACAGATGGCATATTATTTTACCATTTTTTAAAGAAACACATTAAAATATATCAATGTTTTGGACTCAGTCAACAATGAAAACCTTCACTGGAGCACAAAATCAGAGTAGTCCAGTCCTAAAAATCATATTAAAGATCAACTACTTTGAGTAGACAATCATGTTTATTGATGGCTGACCTGAAAGAACATAATTCTATTGACCTGTTACAGCGCCTTTGCTGGAGCAACCATCCATGACTGCTTCAACTGGCTGTCGGTCCTGTTCCTGCTGCCTCTGGAGGCGGTGAGTGGGTTAATGACCCGGCTGTCCCACCTCCTGGTTAGCATCTTGCAAATCCAGTCAGGGGAAGATGCACCCGAGCTTCTAAAGGTCATCACTGAGCCAGTCACAACGCTCATCATACAGGTAAACATGTCAGCTAGGCAGCACTTTCTCAATATTCTACTTTGTAAAACTGTCCCTCAAAAGAGGAGAGACCAATTGCTGCGACAACAATCTAGCCAGTTTCTACACTCCCCTTCTTCTTAATTAGGGTCACAGCGGCCTGCTTTACCCTCTGTGGCCTGTGGGAGATAGAGTAATTCTACCAGCATCTCCTTAAAACGAGGAGAAAGGGATAATCTCTGGCATAACTATGGCATTCCAAATTCAAAACTCTGAAATGACTAAATGTACCATGTATCTCAAAATCTCTGAATGTTGTTTTTAGAAACAATTATTTGTGCATTAGCATTATTGCAACAATGTCACTTCTAAATTTAAAGTTCCACTCCGATCATCTTTTGATCTTTTGTAAAAGTCTTCCCGGTAGTCTTTTTATCATGATTGTGCCGTTTTTAGCCAAAAAATCAAAAACTTGTGTTGTTCTTAGTGACATAGTGCTTGCAGAGCGGTAGGAGGTCATTAGAAATTCACCTCTAAGTTGTGGGCGGGACTGTTGGCGTGGAGTATACCTTCCTGTCATCCCTTCATTCACATGCTGTCCCGCTAGCTTACAGCCCCTCCCAACTCTTAGATTTGTAGATTCGAACAGCTAAAACATGGCAAACGCACTACAGTACATGGCACACTGTATAGTGAGGAGAGAAGGAATTTGGACACAACCTGAGAGAGACTTAAATTTCGACAGTTTTGGATGTGGTGCTAATAATCTATCAGTTAGAAAACACAAGAGATTGTTTCTTTTTTATTAAATAAACAAGTATAACAAGTTAAGTTAAAGATATGGTAAAAGATATATCTGGAACTAAACTCCAAGTTAAAAAAAAACATATTTAATTGGACCAAGGAGACCCTAACCCTAAAAAATCCTAACTCTGCTAAAATTAGGATATTGCAGCTTTAGATTTCTTTATTTCAACCCAATTAAAGGACATTGACAAATTTTACTGACAATTTTTAAAAATGTTTATCTGATTGCAATGTATCTTTAAATACTTTTATAATAATTTTTTAATTGTAAGAATAGGCGTTCAGGCAAAACATCAGTGCATTTATTCATATTGCATGCACCTGAAAAACTCTGTGGTAAAGCCTTGTCTAATGGGTACAATAATTTGGATTTTTTTTTCTCATTCCATTATTTTACTATGATTTAAAACAATTTCCTTTTTTCTCTTAGCTAGAGAAATGTGTGATCACAGGAATTGCCATGGGAAATGAGGGCATGAGGAACAAAAGCCTGGTGAAGGAATGGTGCCAGGTAAACACTCTTTTGTGCCATTCTTTCCTGCACATTTTGTCACACATGCAGCATCTGAAGATTAAAGTCAGGCCTTTTCCTCGTCCTTACCTTTGGCTTCTTTCTTCTCTTTTTTTTCTTTCTAGTCTGCTGGCAATGAGAGCTTTGACAACTGTGGAATTAACGATTTTCCATTGTCGTCACGTGTTAAATGCAAGTAACATCAGTGTTTTCACTTTCTAGAAGATAACAATGAAGTGAAAAAAATCTCAAACTCTGTGTTTTTGCTTTCTTTGTAGGTAAACATCTGTTTGCATCCACTGAGTTGTCAGACCTCACGGTGGGTCTTATTCTCTTGGCTGCTTCTCTGGTGGTCCTCTGCTCATGTCTGCTACTTCTGGTCAAGCTGCTTAACTCTCTTCTTAAAGGCCAAGTAGCAAAGGTCATCCATAAAGTCATTAACACGGGTGAGTTAATGAAGTGAGCAGCAGAAAGTCAGTAGTGCCATTAGAACCTCAAAACAACATGTGGTCAGAGTCAGAACGCTCTGTTGTTTAGACTGTGCTACAGTTTTTTAATATTTATCTTTTTATTATATCCTGAAAGACCTGCCTTATCCCTTTGGATGGCTGGCAGGATATGTTGCCATGTTTGTGGGTGCAGGCGTCACATTTGTGGTCCAAAGCAGCTCTGTTTTTACTTCAGCCATGACTCCACTTGTAGGTGAGTAAAGTGCTTTGATTGAACCTAAACAACAAGTTCAGTTTTAGTTTTTTTCCTCCAACATAATTTACCCTCTATTACACATTTATTCAAATTGTTCTGAGGTTGAACAGAAATTGAGGTTATTTAAAAGAACAAATATCTTTGTTTTTTTCTGCGTGATCCAGGAATCGACAGGCTTCTAAACTAATAGCGAATGAAATTTTAAATTTAAGAAATAAGCTTCTCTAAACATTTTTGATACATACTTTCAAAAAAAAGCTTTAAAACATTTTTTAATAAAAAAAAAAATAAAACAGTTTGTTGAAACAAAAATGTCACACGTTTCTGAAAAAGGGAGAGCTTTGTACAAACCTCAATGTAATGAAATAATCAATATCTATAGAAGAATTAGACTATTTCTGTTCTAAGATAAAACTCTTCAGGAGATGAGAAGGATTTGGTTCCAAGTAAATAAGCCTTTCAAACCTCAAGCTACGTTCCAATTAAAAGTCTATGTATACATGTGTTAATACTCAATTTAGATTTCCACACTCAAAACTCTTGCATTCACACACCTCTATGCAAGTTTCTACGGCCGTGTTTGGGCTCTACATACAAACACGGGGCCACTGAATGTGTTTTGCAAGTTAGATCAGGTTAAACTTCAGCCAATCACAGACTCAGATTTGCTATTGATGTATGGATGGCATCCTCTTTGATTCATGATAGTGTCAATTGTTTGAACATTGCTCATGCAGAATATATTAATTATTGCGGTTCGTGCCTGACTGGAATTCTATGACACCAAGCCTTTCATTTATCGGATTAGAGCTGATAAAGGAAAAAGTCTGGAACAAGATTTGTGAGATGTGCACCGCTTCAACATTTCGCACCAAGCCTCTGCCAACTGTAGGTGGTAGGCATGTGCTGGTAAACTGTAGAAAAAGAGGAAGCCCCTCCCTGCTTGTTCAGTGTGAACATCATGGATTACACATTCAAGAACACGCGTTTAACATGTTCTTTGATGCCTGTCACATGCCTGATGTGTCCATAGCTTGAAAAAGCCATAGGTTTTAAGTATAAATGCCTTTAAAACAATAACTTACTTAATTCATGAGCGGGTTTTTGTTGCATTCAGGCCTTTGCTGATTCTCACTTTAGGATTTTTTTGATTGGGTTTTTTTAAATCCTCGTTGCAAATTCTTTCTTTTATTTTTTAATGTTTATTGTTATTTATTATAGATTTATTTAAAGTGATTGCCTCTTTGGGTATAACCTCTAACACCACAATACAATCCCTGATGATTTTACTGCTACAGTTGTTTTATTTTTAGTCTCCAGTTTCTGCTGGGTTGAGTGGTCAAAGCAAAGGTGCCATATAAAGTTCTAGGGTTATTCTGCTATGTGGCCAGTTTAAAGGCCTATAGTTTTATTTCATTGCAGGAGGTTATTGCTTATAATATCTTATTAAACTAGGCTCTGGTCATGCTGATAATTTGTTCTTGGTGAAAAAAAAAACATTGTGCAAAGGTTACTTTAGACAAGTTTATTGCCTGAACTCTGCTTCAGGTATTTCAACCTGGAAACCATGCAATTATTGCGTTGTTGGACAGTGGTGATGAACCATGGTTCTAAAGAAAAAAGGAAAAGCATAAAGCTGACATGAATAGCACTGGGGTTGCGTGTCGCTCTGATCCATCAACCCACAAGGTTCTGCACCAAACTAGGGGTGATGCCACAACCCCCCAACAGACGTCTACTATAATTGTTATAAATCTTTCAAATCAAAAAGAACTGCATTACATTCGTTATGTGACTAATAATTTTTGTTCATGGTTACAATGGCAAAGTGCCTAAATTTAATGTTGACTAATGGTTTGTCTCCTTTCTGGACCATACCAAATAAGGATGTAAGTTTGTGTAGGTCTTCTAAATGGCTCTGTGACGTTTTTGAGAAGACATTGCATAACATATGTTTTGTAATACCGGCTAATAGAAGCATGCAAAATCAGTGATGAGTGACTCACCAGCCTGCTACACAGTTATAAATGTAAGATCAGAATCATTTTGTAATTAACCAAGCTTGAAATTAAAAAAAGCCGCACACTGTTTTGAGAAAAGAGGGCCATTAATATTACTTAATAGATGATAATATGTACTGCATATTGAGTTTAGACTCCCTTAGAACCTCTGTTTTCAAAGGCTTTAGATTGGAGCAAACAACACATAAACATCAATTGTAGAACTGAGCAGAATTTGTTTTGTCAAACTTGTTTGCAGAGTGCATAATCCAATTTTCTGCTGTCTTCTCCTCCAGGCATTGGTGTCATCAGTCTGGAGAGGGCCTATCCTCTCACCCTCGGCTCCAACATTGGCACCACCGCCACTGCTCTGCTGGCAGCTCTGGCTAGTCCTGGGAATAAACTAGCAGCTGCGATACAGGTATGCCGTTCTTTTTTTTTAGGGGGGGGGCATGTGACGCTTTTGTAAAGACTAAAATTCGACCCTGTTGCTATGGTTTTTATTGCTGGTACTTCTTTGGTTAATATAAATATCTGTTTTCACCTCCGAGAAGAAAAGCATCTCTACAGAGAATTCTATAGAGCTCTGCTCCAATACTGACACTCTGCATCTCTGTTTTTTTTTTTTTTTTTTAGATTGCTCTCTGTCACCTCTTCTTTAACATTTTTGGTATCCTGCTGTGGTATCCTATCCCCTTCATGCGCTTACCCATAAAGATGGCTCGTGTCCTGGGGGAGCGGACTGCCAAATACCGCTGGTTTGCAGTCTTATACCTGCTCCTCTGTTTCTTGGTCTTTCCATCAATAGTGCTTGGGCTCTCCTTGGCTGGCTGGCGGGTTATGGCTGGTGTTGGGGGTCCTTTTCTGGGAATCACCATCTTCATTACCACCATAAATGTAATGCAGACTTGCAGTCCTCGTCATCTGCCCACCAAGCTCCAAAACTGGGACTTCCTGCCTAAGTGGATGCACTCTCTGAAGCCGCTTGACCGCTTGATTACCAAAGCAACTGTCTGCTGCAGAGTAGCATGTGAGGAGGGTCAAGATGAGGAAAATGAGGAGCCCATCTTAGCACATCCAGCACCTGTTGGTGTGGAGGAAAAGCCCTCTCAAAGGACAGAACAGATAGCGTACTGTAACCCAGTGCTAGACTGCCTTGATGAGAAGAGTCCAGGCGTGCTGGTTTTTAAACTACGAGGGTTAGAAAGGTGCAACAGCACTCCACTGTGAAAACAAAGATGTTTTAAGGTCCACAAAAGGTTCACAAGGGCTTTGGAAAAAATCAGAAAAAAAGATTTCTAGATGTCATTCTATTACCCCTGAGATGTATTAAACATCTCTACAGCCATGTGGCAGAAAGAATAGACCTAAGATGAAAGTTTTTTTTGTCTTAAAACCTTGTTATTAAAGACTTCGAAGAGAAACACAAAACAAGACATGTTCTGTGCTTCATAGAGAGCTTTGAGATTCACGATCATCAGTTGAGTAAATATGAGCTATAAGTAAATTAGGCGAGCCAAGCGTACTTCTTTTAGCAATCACTTTTATTTACAAAAAATGCAGTAGTGTGGACATAAGTGGCATTTTCTTCTGAAACTTGACCAAAAACAAGGTTTGGAACTTGTGAGCAACACATTTTTTCATCAACCAGTTTCTATTAACCTTTGAGGATTATTGTAAAAAATCTAACAGACAGAAGCTGTTTCCTGTGCTAAATGTCTTATTGTGAAAAATGTGCAGCATTGCAGATGCATTAAAGTTGCTTTCACACTGAGATAACCCCATGGACTCCATTCCACTGGAAGAGGATGCAGAAAAATACAACAGCGTATTGCAGTTACCTACATGTTTTCCAACTGCCATTGAAGCTCCTTATTGGCTAAATACACCTGATCCAGGTAATCAGATGAGGCATACAATCCAGCAGGATGCCGGCCCTTGAGACCTCAAGTCTAAGACCCCTGATGGTTTGATATTTTCAATGGCAAACCATGGATGAACTGCACAGAGTCACGTAGACCACTTTTGGCTTGTTTCCACTGATTCCACACTGGGGTTCACAGACACCTGAATCGAGGTCTTGTTTTCAGATCAGAGTTCACTTGCTTTGTTTTTGTCTGACTCCAGGTGAGCCTTCACAACGGCCAACTTAACCATGAGGACATTAGCTCAAATGTGCCCGTGTGAATATTGAGTTTAAATGGTAAAATCGTATACTTATACAGTGTGTTTCTACTTTGCTTTAAGGCCTAAAGCTCTTTACAGTCACAGTGCAATTCACACACTTGTGTCAACTTTTAACTACCTGGAGCAATGTGGGGTTCAGTATTTTACCCAAAGACACATCGACACATTGGCGGGCAAAGCAGATAATAACTCTTTGATCCTCCACTCAGAGGTCAACCGCTTTTCCTCTGCACCACAGCCGCTTCCTAGATATAAAAAATTGTAGCCTACTGTAGCTTCTCTGGTATAACTGGGGTTGAACAGGTTTCCCTTAAACAGGTTTAAGTTAAGTTATTGGTTAATTCTAATTAATTTGAATTTCTTACCAGTTTGGGGCTTGACCTGGGCTTACATGAAATGATAAAATCGTTGGCGTTAAAATATGAATTAGTTTCACTGGAAACTTGTACATTTTGACGTCAGTGTTCCTGCTGTCAATTTTGGTTAGAATGATCCTGGAAGTGGTTGGAGGGCGTTATAATGCAAAAAAACAGCTAATCACATTTATGTCAATTTTCAACTTTAATTACCCAGTAAACCTAATTGTTTTGAGTTATTTTGTTAGTTTAAGAAAGCCTTTATATGTAAAACTATAAAACCCCCACATTTCAACTGGAACTTGTGCCTCTTTCCCCGACTGCAGATTTGAGCAAAAATCAAACAATTAAACCAGTTTCCAGCTATAAAACCAAAACCAAATATTAGAGAATAAAAGCAGGTTTGCATTAACTGACTTTGAAAAGCCATGGTGAATAGATTAAATAATAATAATAAAATCTAGTAACTGAGGGTGTTGTTTCCTTCAACCAATCTCTTTCGAGTAATCACAAAACCATCTAACATGATTTTATTAAAGGTTACAGATGTTTTTTGTTCAAGACTAATCTCCACAAATGAGAGTTGATTGCCAAACAAAGTTATTATGATGACTTTTAAAAAAATTTCAGTCTCTTCAGAATAAATACCAAGTTTATCCATTAAGATAATCACTCTGGGCAATGATCCGTCACTGCACAAATGCTCAGCTGTGCGTAGAATGGGCTTATATAATTGTGAGTCGAACCCATAAGCATGATTACTAAATCTTAATTTTTTGCTGGTATATTTAGGCCTATCGGGAAATGGATTTGTTTATTCTGGCCTCTAATTTTCTTAGAAAAACAGATAGAGAGTGGAGCGCTTTCCCCCCTCAAAGTTTAACAAAACAACTGCGTGAGCAAGAAGACAAATGTCTGCTCATTATGTCAGAATATTTTGTATTCATTGCTCATGCAAGTGTTTGTGGGTGACTGAATCCACACAGACACTAGAAGACATGGAAATCTTCACATTAGCTTCTTCTTGTTACGCACAGGGACCTGTGTGAAGCCTGCATGTTTGTAGTTTTGCTGGTGTGGGCTCACTAAGTGGGCGAGCGTGCACACTTGGAGGTGCTGCTGAATGTGTGAATATGTTGCTGTGCTCCGTGTTGTTGTACAGCAATTTATTGTGTCTTTAAGGAATGTTGACTCTCGGATCTCTCTCGGAAAAAAATAAAATCGAGAGACTGGAGTGGAAAACTCCTCCACTTTTGAGGTGACGGTTCAGGCAACGACATGCTCAAGAGCTCAGGATGAAAGCGGGGTGATCAATATTCAAAACCAGGACCGGGAGCTGCCACAACTGCCTTCGACGCTGCACCTACCTCTTTTTACCTCCTTTCTGAATCAAAAGCAGCCCATTCCATCCATACATAGACTTCTAAGCCATCTATGTTTGATCACTTATCTACAGTTTGTAGTGTCTCTAAGCTGCAGCAGGTTTTTTTTATTTGTTCTAGAGGTATTAAATCCTATAAACTGTTGCTTCCCTTGTGTTCCCTCACTCTGCATTGTTTTCTGTTACTGTCAAAACCCGGCAGGTCATGGTATCCAACAGAGACTGAAGAGATTTATGGGTGTCTTTGGCTCAGGGGGCAGAGCAATCATCTGTCAACTGGAAGGTTGTTGGTTTGATCTCTGTCCTGCAAATTGCATTGTCTTTTGCATGACAATGAATAAAAGGACATTTGTTAAGAATAGAAAAAAGGAAAAGAACACTAATATTAAGAAGAATATTACAAGAAAGAAGTAATGATCAGTCCACAAAGCAAGTGATTAATTTTTAACAAGAAATCTTGTAATGAGATTTTAGAATCTAGAAGCCAAGACTTCTCCACAAGCATTCAAAAGGGAAAAATAAAAACGTTTGAATTACGCAAATTTGAATTTTGTACAACTTAATAAGTATTTTTTTTGCTAATTCTAAGCAATGGTTTGAAGTTTTTGAGTTTGCAGTTAACTGTAGTTTATTTTAATTACAGTGACATAAAGCTAGACATAAAAAGTAGAAATTACTCATTTTAGAACACAATTTAAACAAAATGAGAAATCGATCTGAGTTCTAGGTTGCCAGTCTTAATAAATCCTCATCAAATCTAAAACTAGCACTTATTCTGAGAGTTTATGTCAAAATTAGTGATCCTAAGTAATGATAATGAATGCCAGTCTAACTAGTCAATATATATGTCATGGAGCCTGTGACTTTGCTCCTGCTGTGATCTCCTGGAGGCCCTTCCCTTCCTGAGCTCTCCCGCTTGTCACAAGTGTTCTGAATTATGTTAATTAATTAAGTTTGTCTATATATGCAGTGTCTGTTCTTGTTTCTGTGTTGGAGCGTCTTTGTTCTCCTCTGGTGTTATGGTTCTCTGGCATTAAAGCCCCCTTCGAGTGAACTATTGGATTTGGGTCGTTCTTCCTGCTCCTGGGTTCTCTCCCTTGGACAGTCTGTCACAATATATTGAACTTTAAAATAACATCTCTACTATTCAACCAAATATGAAAGTGTAATTAGGTTTTTTTTGTGTCTTAAATCAAGTTTTTTTGCACTATTAAGTGTATGGAGCAAAAGAATTTTGAGTCATTTTATAAATAATTTCCTTATGTCTAGGTCCTACACTCAATGAGACAAAATTTTCGTGACTGTGCTGATTCTGAACTTGAAAAGTGTAAAGCAAAGAGAAGTTTTAGCAACATAAAACCTGGTAAAATGTCTTCGATGTTTAAAAACAAAGTTTTAAATCTTTGCAAGGATCAAATAGTTTAAGTTTTAAAGGGGATTTTTTTTATCCCGGTGCAATGAGAGAATCTAGTTTTATCAAAGAGGAAAAACCTCTAGCTTGTCCATCATCCTCACTGATCCATCAGGATATTTTTAAATACTTCACATCATTAATTCATTAGTGAATAATGCAGGTATTTACATGAGGGGACTTACAAAAAAATCAGCAAATTAAAAAAAGAGCAGCTCACTAATTAGCGCCTTTGTTTCACACTTGAAAGTACTCCTAATTTTATTTTAAGTGGATTTTTTCTCAGTAGCTAAAATGGTTAATTATTAAATTAAGGCCCTTTTTTGTTTAAATATGTAGCAAAACTAATTTTTAAATGATTTGGGGTTATAGAAAATGTATATATTTTTAATATTATATTATAATATAATATATTTTTAATCACTTGTCTAATCAGAGTTTTGTCCTTTTTCTAATATGGATTGTTGGAAATCAGAATTTCAGAGCTGCAATAGGAGCATTTATGATATATTTTTTTTATCCTAATCATTGGAGCAGATCATTCCAGAATCATCTACACTGTCAAAAAAACAACAGCATACATTTGTCCCATTAGATAAGGTATATCTGTGTGTAATAGAACCATGGGGCTACGTTCTGGATGAAAACCTTTGCTTTCAGTGCTTAACCTTAAACACTAATAGATCTGCATGCCTGCACATACAAACTTAGAATCAGACTGCAAAGTCTGTGGAAGAATAAATCAAAATGTATTAAGGTAGTGGTGAAGGTAACACAGTAGAGAAAGGTGAAAGCTCAAGTGCTGCTGTGCAGTCCTGGCCACTTCCCATGACTCTCGCCACAGGGAATGATATTAAATGTCCAAAGATGTCCAGAATTTCAATTACCTTTCCATATAGGGACCTAATTACCACTGAAACCTTTCATACCTTGATGTCTTAATAACTGCAATATTACTAAAAGTGCTTTCTTGTTCTACTGCCACAATTTACTCAGAGGCCAAAAAGTGGAAAAAGTCAACTGTGAGGGTCAGAAAAGGTCACACCTTTTAACTTCAATTTCAGGCGTTTTTCATGAAAGTCTGCAAAGTTCCCACAAGGTAAATCAGCTTACAAAATGTTTAAACATTTGTCATTTTGACAAGTCAAGTTGGACGAAAGGAGGAGTTTGAACAGCTCAAGTCTCTCCTGCCTTTACATACTTTGAGGGAGAAGAAACACATAGTTTTTATAAAATAAATGAGAGTTTTGAAACAGAAGTTTAGACTCAGCTCATTTATTCAGCTCCCATCAGCAGAACCAGATTTGTCAAGAATAACCATCTGTCTCAACGGGTTAGCGCCACGGAGGGCATGAACGAGACAGGCAAAACAACAACGGAACATCTGTGATTAGAAAACGATAGGAAAAATAATTGCTGTCAAAAAGACATATGAAAAAAGTTTCTAAAATAGTGGCGTTTTGTCAAAAGACATTCAAATATTACCAAATTTTCCACAATCTCCGTTTATTTTTCCACATCAAATACATATTTTGTTACGGAGCCTGTGATCTAGCGGGGTAAAAAAAAAAATACGAATTTGTTCCCTCGAAATAGAAATTCATTTCCTTGAAATAATTACTATGTAAATGTAAACTTCTGTGCTGCAGAGCACAGGAAATCCATTTCACCCTACTAGGGGAGGAATATCCACCCCTAAGTCACTATGGCTCCCCCTTTGAAAACAAGTTTGGACACCTCTAAAGCTCCAAAATGCCCCTACAGTTGGAGGAATATGATAGAACCTTAGGGGTAGAAAATGAATTTGCATTTTGGTTTCATGGAGCCAGCAGGTACTTTCTAATTGGAAGACCAGAGGGACGGAGCCACTTTGTCCAGATCTTATGTACAGTCAATAGTACTACTACAATGAAATTTGTTTTAAAAAAAAACATTTTCATAGTGTCATTTTAATTTTATCTATGGGTCTGAAAGAGTTACGTTTTTTAAATGAAAGGTTATGTCTGAAAGGTCAAGAGACAAAAACAAAAAACAAATGATCACGATCTTCAATAAAGGACAGCACAAAGAAGACCCATATTTGAATGTTAAACAAAACAAAAATGTACGGGTGTCTCAGCTCTCCTTCTACAGCCTCACTTGATATTTTGTTCCACAGAACAAAACCGCCCTCCTCCCCACATGACGAAAATGGCTAGCTTTTGAATGTAAATGGTTTCCCATCTCCTTCAGCAGTTTTCCTACTACACTTTGTTTTTTTCTTTTTCTATCTTTTTGCTTCGGGCTCTATAAACGTGAGAGCTGTATTCAAACAGTACCTTTCCAGTAGATCTCATGACATTTGTTAAAAAGTTCACATATATGAATTGGTTGGTTGGAGTTTTTCTGGTGTTTCATTCTGTTTTGCTTTGCGTCAGGAGATCCATTTCCCCCACAGAGACTTTGTTTTCTCCCTGGCTGTCAATCACAGTTCCTTCACGTCTCGTGCTCCAAAAAGGGCCCCTGTTCAACCTCCGCAGCAAAGCGACAGAGGTTCCGTCTGAATGAGGTTCGTACATGTGTTTTATAAGGTTGACAGCCTTTCTTTGGTTGTGCAAAATTGCAAATTAAAACCACACTTCCTCTGCATATAGTCAGATAAGGCGGTAGCTGTCACACAATCCCAAGGCGCACTGATGTGCTGCATCTTCCGGGAGCCATTGCCTCAGTCTAATGGTGCCAAGATCTGATAAGATGTTAAAAAAAAAAACTGTGTCTGTGTGTTCCTGCTCAGCATGCCTCTTGATTCTTTGCCAGTTAGACAAATTAAAATGCATCCTCTTTTACCATCCTCCCAACTTAGCATTTGGTGATTCCCCCGAAAACACCCGTGGGGCCCCCACACATCCCCTCCCTCTACTGGGAGAGAGTTAAGAGGATACAAGGAAGTAGTTCAAAAGATAAAACCTGCAGGAGATGGTGTTAGGCTGAGCTGAAACGAGCTCTTGAATGGCTTTGAAGCTATTTGTTTGCATACTGTTAATGCAAAGATCATGCTTTCCAAGCAGCAACCTTATTTAGTTAAAACAATACTTCAAACTGTGCAAAATGTCATTTCTTGTGTATTTTTTCTTTTAATTACAAAAAGAAAATGGTTCCAATAAGCCTTTGACACCAGAGATGTTACCAACGACGCCTAGATAACACGTGACCAGCGAGAATCAGCTGATTCTGACGTGGAGAAAAAGCGTCTTGTCCTGTTGGCTTTGCACTAGTATACATCACATTAATAATATAAAGTTCTGCAAGGCTGCTTTTCTCCGCTTCAGAATCTGCTGGAATTAAGTGAACCGCGTAAAGTTTCAATAGTCCAAAGAATGTAAACACTGGAGCTCTGGTGTAAACGGGTTGATGCAAAGAAGAAGTGAAATATTGGGTGTGTGTTTCCTCGGTTTATTTTGTATTTTTTAAATTATACCTTATCTATCTCAAAACATATACAGCACATTGTTGCGATTTTTCTCATTACCTCCGGGATTTTTTTGGTTTGTGTGCTGGACTGCAAGAATTGCCAAATATAACAATGCAATAGAAAAAAAAAGAATAATTTTGTGAGGCATTTCAAAAAGCCACAATAAGACCCTGGCACCCATCTCCTGCAAAACCATGTGTGTTTGTAAACAGGAAAGAAAATAAATAAAAAAAGAATCAAGAAATAGCAGAAATATAATAATAAAAAACCTAAACTCAAAATCCAAAGATTGCCAACGATCTGTCTTCTATTTTTGTAATTCTGCCTAAAGCTATTTCTTGTGCTGTCATAATGGCATTTAGCATGGAAACATCGCTGAACGTTAAGTAGAAAACTGAACATGTTGCAGCCACAAAAACACAAACTAGGCTCTAACATTCCAATAAATCCCAGCAGGTTTTTCTCAGTCCTGCTTTATTGTAGCTTCAATAACAAAGAAAACATTCCATATTTTCCGATTCCATCATAGCTCAACATGATGCATCCCAGCTTTCTCGCTACAATACTAACATCTTCTATTATTAATAAACGTATTCAGATGACACAGCTGTGGTTTGCCAGTGGCAACTGGTTAACCCTGAAAACATCAAAAGAGGAAGAGCAGCTTAGCAGATATTTTGAAATCTGCTCCTCCTGCACCATCACCTTCTTTAACTTTTAACTTTTGTGTTGGAGACGTTTGACTGACAGCGTGAACTTAGCTTAAAAACAAACAGCAGCCATCACTGGGATTTAGATTTATTCAAAGAATCTAATGTGACAGTTTACAAAAAGAGCAATTTTTAAAACTTTTTCAGTTATTTTATCTCAGACTGATTTGTTCTTTCCTTCAGTGATAATGGCTTTATTTGGAACAAATGTACACCAATACTTATTTAGCAACATTGATTTAGGACCTGGGCTGCAAGTTGGTGTGGTGGTTAGTGCTCACACCTCACAGTGACGAGGCCATGGTTCAAGTCCCAGCTGGGTCCTCTCTGTCCTTTTTCCCATAGTACAAAAACATGCTTCATAGCTTAATTGCTGATTCTAAATTCTCCCTTAAGAGTGAATGTGTGTGATTTTGTGGCCCTGTCCCGGTCGAACCCTGCCGTCGTCCGACAGTAGCTGGTAGAGGCTCCAGAAACCGCATGACCCTGAAAGGGACTAGGTGGGTCCAGAAAGTTGGCTGAATTCAGTTGGCAACTATAAGGGAGAATGAAGTGTCTGAAGAAGCAGGACGACATTTTTATTCAAACTTTTGTCACTTGTAAAGGGCTTCCTGGTGTGGCTAAAATGGCATTTAAAGAAGGTATCAGAAAAGTCTAACTGGCTAAAATTAGTGCAAGTCTTTTATTTCATGACCAAGGTTGTCTAAAAGTGCTGCACAAAAAAAAACCCCATCTACATTGAGCTTTATTAATTACATTTATCTTACTCATATTAAATCCTTATTATTCCAGTAAAGCCAGATTGTCTGTGTAAAATCAGCCATAAAAGGTGACTAACAGATTACATGGATGGATTTTCTGTGTCATCTTCATCCCAGCAAGATTAAAAACATTTACAGGAGTACCTAAGGTAGAACCCCCCCCACACACACACACACACACTTTATGAAGTTATTTGCTTTTAGGATAAGTATATTCAACATTAATAGATTCAGAGTGTCGGCCGATTGTTTGCAAAATCATTTCTGAGAGTCACGCTGAAATGGAAATGTGTAAGCAGCAACCAAACAATGTCCCGTTTTGACAAAAGCAGCGCCTTGCTGCCTGCTTCCACTTCAAACAACCGCAGAGTCGTCTGGACCAGTTTTTGTCAGAGCTGAAATGGTTTAAGCTCCAAAAGCACAGAAAGAAAGAGCATCCATTCCTCCTTGATGTTCTGCATCAGCAGTAACTCAGTGCGATACAGATCTAAGATGAAAGTATCGAGCAGATGTGACGCAAACACAGCTAAGCCTTAGCACCACACTACTGCAGCGACTTTCACTGAGCTCTGTTGGCTTTGGAGGACTTTTTTTATTTACCAGAGAGGCTGAGACTGCATCTTTACCAGAAACAGAAAGAGTCAACATCTGCTTAATCTTTTTAGCTGTTAATCTTTGTCGACTAAAGGAAAACAACAGACATACAAGTTTGGGACTGGCAGAGAAAACTGATATTTGGTTAGTAAAAACATTTACAGCCTCAAAGCAGAGCATTCAGTTTATATTAACTGTCTAAAAGTGAACTCCTGAGATTATAGTTTATTTTAGAAGTATAGCTTCTCTGCACATGACAAATGAAGTCATGATGATTAAGAGATGCCACGCTTTGTTCAAAAACTTCAATTAGGTCTACATTGAAATTTCAAAATATGATTTATGGAGCTGCTTCCTGGGGTTTTAGTCCATCACAGTCAGAGTAACACGAGCAACTTAGACTTCCGTTGCTATATTTCTATGCCAGTTCTGCTTTAAAGACAGCCTTTATACTGTGAGTATCGTATTTCGTCAAAGTGCCCTTATTCTGTTTAGTAAAACAAGAGATTCCTGAGTTGTAATTAGAGTATCCATATTTGTATATACAAGTCTTGACAAAGCTACAATTTGCACAGCATGAACTTGTCAGTGAGTAATCATTAAAGCATCAGGAAGCAGCAAGTCAAGTTTTCAAAAAGTTCCCTGTGAAACCCCTGATGTGGTCTGTTCCCAGCTGTTTCCGTGTGTCCTCTGTGGTGAGCTAGACTTTTTCCACAACCTTTAGTTTATTTCGTGAGCAGAAGTTATGGCTGAATTCTATTAAACTGATCTTTTTTTTCTTTTTTGTGGACAGTCTTTTGTAATCACATGCACATGCGCACAAGTAAGCAAAGTCACACATGGAGAGACACACAAAAACGAACACCAAATGAGCCGTCACGTTGTTGGGAAGGAAGCAGGAGTTTGTTTCTCCTCCAGGGATGTGAAGCAGAGCTGAATCATCACTTCACATCCAAAATTCCACCCTAAAACACACAAACATGCATTTGTTTTGACCATCAACAAAGAAACACAAAAACATCTCTCCCATAGATGGAATCAAATTCTTAATTATAGTTTATTGTTACTCCCCAAACCACAAGTTTTTGGGTTACGTGAAAAGCAATTCTCGATCTAACAGTGAAGCAAAAACCACAAATTTAAAAAGTCACTTCAATGAGAATTGTGTTTTGGTGTTCTTAACATGTTCTTGTTCCACGTTCCTCAAGATGGAGAACACAGATAAAGCTAGAGCAGATTTTGAGAACCTATTTTTGAAAACATTGATTGTGTATATTACTCACCCAAAGCGATGGGCAACAGAAAAAAACTTTTTATTTACATTGAATTTGTCTTGATTTGGTAGTTCATTCATTTTCTATACCGTTTGTCCCTTTCGGGGTCACGGGGCTGCCGGAGCCTATCCCGGCCACTTGTGGGCGAGGGCAGGGGATGCCCTGGACAGGTCGCCAGTCTGTCGCAGGGTAGAATGTCCTCAATCACACAGCCATTCACTCTCACACCTAGGGACAATTTAGAATTGCCAATCAACCTATGAAGCATGTTTTTGGACGGTGGGAGGAAGCCGGAGACCCCGGAGAAAACCCACGCATACACAGGGAGAACATGCAAACTCCACACAGAAAGGTCCCCCATTGATGTTGTTTTTCACGTCCCCCAGCCGGGACTTGAACTGGGGGCCTTCCTGCTGTTAGGCAAGGGCGCTAACCACTGCGCCATCGTGCAGCCCAATTTGGTAGCTAAAGGGTTAAAATTGCATCTCTGTGTATCTCTTTGTTGCCAAGGTCGATGAGAACGTAGCGTTAGGTTGGAGTTGTGAAGGGCTGTAAGCTAGTGGGAGAGCGTGTAAACAGACAGCTCTCAGTTATCGGTGACGCTATGCACCTCACAACCGCCCACAACTTAGAGGTAAATGTCTACTGCTGCTCTGCAGAAACTTTGTCTAGAAAACAACACAGATTTTTTGATCATCATTAGGATAATCATTACTAAAAGTCCTCTGGGAACGCTTTTAAAATAGGTATAAAATTACTCAGAGTGGGACTTTAAGAAAAGAAAAAAAAAAACGTTTTTCCCTGCTTAGATTAAAACAGATTTCAGGACAAATTCACCAATATCATTTATCACACAACTATACGTTTGAAGGAAAACTTGTTGATTTGAAGGAAGCTTAGCACCACATCACAACGAAGTCAACCGTGACACCCCCCACTGCTTCTCTGCTGACGCTGACTCAGCACTGTGAGCTGCTGTCCCACTTTCTGTTTAAAGCTGAGGCCATCCATGCAATCATCTTCAAAGAATCAATTCAAAAACATTTCAATGGGGTTTAGAGGCAGTTAATACTATTCATTTCAGTTAAAGTCACTTTGATTCCATAAAGCTTTCTTGATTCCACAGATGAAAATAAATTGCTACCGTTTAAAATTCAGTCCTTGTACATCTGATTTTCCTTCAGACAAACATGATCTCTTGAACTGAAGACACAGTTGTTTCAACACTACATTACCCAGAGGGTGTGCAGTGATGTCAGGGATGTTCCAAACCTAATGCAACATTTATCTTTGCTCAGCAAACTCTAGAAACTTCTGCAGCGCTGCTATCTTTGTCAGTTGTTCACTTGTTCAGGGTTTGATGCTGCAGACTCAGCAGAAGACTCCATAAAAAACAAGAATCACTTTCCACTGCAGGTCATAAAAATATACAATATATAACTGCTTGGCAATTTTACAGCCATTAAACTTCCATGTTGAGCAGAGAAGCCATAAAATCACGTAAGACAAGGTCAAAGATGAAGTTTAATATAAGAATATCAACAACTTAGCTTTCCTGCCTCATATAAACAAATCTCACAGCTGCAAACCATGTATCATTCAACCAGAGAATTGGCAGGTTTTATCATGTGGGTAATTTCTGTCTATGGCTTAAATCTTGCTCAAAAGTGTGTTTTGCTTTTTCTTCTGGAGCAGGACATGGCCTGGATACATGCTGAATGGTTTGCTTTTTACTTTCTGCTGCCCTCTTTGGCCTCAGGTGTTCCAGTTCTGCGATTTGGAAAATTAAATTTATCATGACTAATAATAATAATGCTCATTTATGGATTTCCTTTGGTTTCTGGTGTTGGTCAGGTCTGCAGATAATGTGTTTGATTCAGCTGAAAGTCCATTTTTGCTTGGAAATGTACCACAATAAATAAACATTTGTTATGATTTGACATAAGTTTAAAATGACCCAAACGCTAGAACCTGGAAAGAGACTCGAACAAAGAGGTAGGTTTAGTGGATTTAAAGTTGAGTAGGAATGAGTATGTCTTCCTTCCAGACGAGCTGTGGCAGCTGGCTGGAGGGGTCTTGCAGCGGAAATCCAAGAGCGTATACACAGGTGACCAGAGGACTGCGACCTGGTGAGTTTCCAAGGAGGCTTTTCCTGAGACAGAGCGAGAAGCACAATGAGTGGAGCGAAACGTGACAACATTCAGGAAATATGAGTTGACCAGACTATGCACCATAGGAGTAACAACGAACTGGCATCGAGTGAAGATCCAGGAGCTTCTTATGAAAGCTGCAGAGATGATGAGGTAAGTGAGTGCAGCTGGTCGCGTCCAGAACAGAGAAGGAGGGGAGAGTAGCTGACATGCAGCATGACAACATTTTTATCTTAATTTGCATTTCATGAACAAAATAGCTTCCTAAAGCCTACTCGGCATGTAGCTGTTTTATGAATCCTTTAGTGTGAGTTGCAGTGACGGATTGCTAAAAGGAGGAAGGTGAACCTCTCTTTTTTTTCTTTTTTTAATCTAATGGCGACTGGGATCCGCTCCAGCCCCTATGTGACCCTGAACAGGCTGGAGCCCATTTCAATCAGATGGATGGAAAGTTGCTCAGCTGTTTCAAAAATGCTATTTTATTATTTTTCTTCAAAGGTTATTTAGTTTGATACCACAACTTGATTCAAAAACAGAGAATGTCTGGCTCTTAAGCTATATTCACTCACATGTTCATAGCCACTTGCAATGAAAAATCTACATAAACACGTCAGAGACTCGGATTTGGTAGTGATGTATTAATGGCGTCCTTTTTAACTAATAGAAGTACCAATGGTCTGAAAATTGATCATGACAGAAGAAACTAATAACTTCGGTTCGTGCCTGGCTGCAATAATACAACACTAAGGCCAAATCCAAATTGTTTCCCTACCCCTTTGGCTCCTCACTATTGCTCCAGTTGTAGGGGCAGTTGAAGCTTCAGCTGTGTCGTAAAGGTTTTTTTTTTTTTTTTAAGGAGGGGCAGTAGCGACTTAGGGGTGGCTATACCTCTGCTGGAGGGTGATGTGCAAGAGTTGCACTAACGTGGATGACCGGTGACTACTGATGACGCCATTAAGCGGTAGTAACATCCGGATTTTGAAGACACTATTTTTTCCATCTTCCCCCACTTGGAGGGATAAATGTAGGTATAAGGAGAAGCCATAGGGGTAAGGGAGCAGATTTGTCTTTCATATATTGGGAAAGAGCTGTGGAAGGAAAACCCTGGGGCAAAATTGACAAGATTTGCACTGCTTTGACATTTCACACCAAGCCTCTTCTAAGTGTAGGTGGCTGCCATGCGCTAGTATACAGTCAAAAAAGAAGAATAGGCCCCCTCTATGGTTGTTCAGTGTGAACACCATTGGCTATACGTCAAAGAACCCCCATTTAGCATATTCTCATGCCCAGTGTTCGTAGCTGTAGGAGTTTCTACACATTTTTTTTCAAAAAGTTAGAAAATGCCCTAACGGTGACAGGTCACAGTAAATCAATACAAAAGGTATTTTTTCTTAAATCCATCTTCTCCTGATATTCAAGATTTTGCTCAAACTTTTATGTGAGCAGTCTACTATTAACAACACAGCTCTTCAGGTGCTTGTGGTTCTATTTAATCATATTAAAACTGACCGTCGCATATATTTCCAAGTGGTGCTAGCATATGCTGCAGAAAAAATAATAAAATAATCTGAACTGACTGACTGATCCTCACATTCCAAAGTCGCTGCATGTCTGCATTGTTGTTTTTAGCCTCAGATAAGTGACGTGCTTCTTACCATAGCAAGCTAAACTAAATGAGTCCACATGTATTTCTAATTGAAAAATGTTGCTGATCACAACAGGAGGGCTGTTGAGGATTGACGCCGCTTTTGCAGAGTCGCTCGCAACAGTTTTCTTTGTGATTGCATGTTTACCGTCAATGCCTCACATAACAGGGACAGAAAGATATTCAAGCGTTCTTGATTTGTTGACAGAAAGTGGAATTGCTGTGTGAAAGCAACAGTTGCCCTACTATGGATTAACAAAATAACAATAAGAAAGGAGAGTAATTTGCCCGCCTTTTTATGCCATTACAGTTAGAGCAAGCCCCATACAGAAAAAAGTGCCAAAAAGGAGCCCAGACAGGGGGAATAATTTAGTTTGCATGGTTGGACTTAAAATAATATTTCCCATTGAGATAATAATGTTAATGTCATATAGTTGTCCTGCTGCCCCCACTTTATTGTAAATGAAGACAGGCTGGAGACAGGTCACAGCTGCCTGTGTGTCTGTGATTTTCATGCATAGATGCAAAAAGACAGATGGAGGGAGATATGTGAGCTTTTCAGTCCAAGCATGATGCTGTTTTTGGGTCCTTCTCTTCCTGTTGTTGACAGCTTTTTGGCAGCCATTTCTTGACGTGGAATAAAATATATTTAGCCAAAACAGAGCAACCCAGATGCCACGGGAGATTTTATTCAAGCTAAAATGGAAATTATTTTGTGTTGATAAAAATTAACTTTCTACATAAATATCTTATGTAACAGATTCCAATTAATTTTTGGTACATTTGTGCCTCAAGCATTCAGCTCCGTAGTTCAATCTTTATGAATACTTGAGAATCAATGCTGTCATGTTGGAGCCAATTTTTGACAAATGAGAATCAACATGCTGAAATAAAAATCCCCCCAAACAAAGCTTTTTTCTGCAAACCATTTAATTTTGAAATTTCTTCATAAAGTCAATGTTAGCACTATTATATCTGCACAGGCAGAGTTTTTATTAAAGAACAACAGAGGCTGCAATCTAATTTGTCCTACAGGAAAATCCATGTTTTTCCCTTCTGGTTGGTAAAATTGAGTAAAATCTTCATTTTTTTATGTATTTATATGCTTTTTGTATAACTGTCTTTTTGTGTTCTCTAATGTCCACGGTGATTTAAATGTGTAATATTTTGATTTATATTCCAAAATAATTAGATTAAAAATATGTTTATTTCCACCACCTAAAAATAGTGCTGTGCCTCTTTATGTCTGTGTAAGCTCTTCTCAAATTTTATCAAAACAAGTTAACCCACATGGGGGCAAAGAGTTTCCCCAAAGAGCACCCAGTCCTGGCCTGTGGTCAATTTGATTACATGCTATTATGTTCATAAATAAAAAGCTTTTTATCAGAATTTCAACTCTGTAAACTCACTATTTCCAGACTGTTATCTGCCTGAAGGAAATATCTTGGAAATAGGAGACACACTGACACGTTGGGTTGAAAACGTCAAAAGACAGAATTAGGATGAACAGAGTTTCACTGATGAAGATTTAAAGAAGATCAACGCTCCTTTAAAATGTATCCACTGCAACCATCCACAACAATGGAAAGTTGACATAGACGTGCGCAAATGCATAGCTACACAAGGTTCTTCGAGTGTTTTTTGGCTCTTTGTAATAAACATTCTGCCACTGAATGTGTGTTGCAAGATAGACCAGGTCGAACTTTGACCAGTCAGGGACTTGGATTTGGTAGTGACACATGGACGGTGTCCCTTTGAATTGAAGCAAGAGCCAACCGTTTAAAAATTGAAAGTAACAGAACTTTGCAAGATTTGCCACGCTTTGATATTACACACCAAGCCTCTTCCAATTCTAACTGACATGCGCTAGTGAACAGTAAGAACATAAAAAATAAAAACTGCTCATCTAGTGTGAACACCATGCTGAAAATGCCTTCAATAATGAGCGTCAAAGCGTCAAACACGCGTCAATGCCTTGTGTGAATGTAGCATTATTGTATCTCTGAAACCAGGTAGTGGATTGTCTGTTTTCCTGTTTGGACAAGTAAAAGTTTGGATGTAAATGGAGGTTATTTAAGGTTAGGCGTAGTGATTAATGAGTGTTCCACTAAGCCTGTAAGAGAATTAATGACAGTCAATAAAATGTCACAATAAGAGAAGCTGGCCAAACCTGTGTGCGTATGTGGTGTGTGTGTGTAGTGGGCTCATTTACTTTTTACAGTACCAAATTATTTTTGCAAATACATCTCTGTTGAAAGCATACATCCATACATTATAGTTTTTTTCGTACATTTGTCAAGCCGACAGATCATGTAATTAATTTATTTTGCATTTCTGAAGTTGTCAAGACCAGTCCAAGAAATGCATTACCACTAGGACTCAACAACTAATACCCCTACAAATAGTAATTTGTAACACTGTTTGTATCATTATATGCAGAAAACAGGATCAATCACACAGCTGCTGCAGTAGATTGACTTAGATTAAAGAGGTGTATCATTCGAATGTTAATGGTGGAGCAAACTTTTCCAAGTTTAATTAGTGTGAAGCACAACTTCAAGAAAGTTCCGTCTTCTTATTGAGTGCAAAGAGAGGACCAGATTAACCGGGAGAGCCCCCAACTATAAAGAGACGCTAGAATCACATGCAGGAGCTTATTCTTCTCATTATCGTGATGTTCATAGTACATCTATGAACATTTTTGGGGGTGCTTGGTGAAGTTAGATGTTGCCATGACAATAGCAGCAAGAGTCATTTCCAGTTTGCCGTCACTTTTCTCTGCACAGTCACAGTGAATATGTGTGAAACCCCATAACAGACCCTGACAAAGAGCAGCCGTGCTGGGACATGCGTGCAGTGTGGGTCTGTGAAGAACTGGGTGAGTTGTCACCCATACTCACTCGTGACATTCTATAAACCCCACCACCACTGCCACCGCTCCTCCACTTTTCTCTAACTCTCTCCTAACCCCCCCCTCCCCCCTCTCCTCCCTTTTCCCCACCTGTTTTGTTTGAGTGTGCACATGGAGCAGAATGAATCCATTTTAATTGACACGTTCCTGTTGCACAGTGGCCAGGCTATGAGCCGCACGCAGCGCATGAGGGACCTACCTGGTTTGGTTTCTAATGAGGAATGACAATGTCAGGTCTCGCTTGTGTGTGTGTTTGTGCCAGCTGTATGTGCATGAATGCATTTTTTCTTTTTTTAAGAGACATCAGATTAGCACTGAAAGAGCCAGTTGTCCCTTGGCAACTTGTGCGCTGAGGTTTGCATAAAGACTCCTGATTTAATGGTGTTTATTTATTATTATTATTTTACTGGACAGCAGATGTTGAAAACATGACTGGCTCATGCTATGTTTCTGCTGGTTTCTAATTATTCTCTTCAACATAACTCTTAGCACATGATCATTTGTTTAAAGACCCACTCAGTGGAAATTATATTGTTGTTGTTTTTAACATGTTCTTGTGCATTTTTTTCATGACGGAGGACATTTATAAAGAAAATTAAGAATAAAACTGCATTTCTGAGTATGTCTGTATTCAAATCATTGTGAATCAGGAGCAGATGAACAAGTGCAATTTGAAAAAGCTTGTAGTTGTGATGTAGAAGCTGCAATCGGCAGGCTACATACTTATGCATCCACTTGTAGACAAATTGGCCAAATCCAAGTTCTTCCTCTACCCCTCTAGCTTCTCTCTATCCCTCCAACTGTAGGGGCGTTTGAAGGGGTAGAGCTGTCCAAAAAGGTTTTTTGAAGGGGAAACCTAAGCGAGGGTGTTCCGCGTTGCGGTGTGCGGAGGAGAAGCGCATTTCTTTGTGCGGGTGTGCTCTGAAGCATAGAAGTTTACATGTAAATATAAGTAATGCCATTTTGTTCTAGCATGACTTTTAGAGTTATATAATTGTTATTGTTTTGTATTTTCCGAGAGCCTGGGCGACTATGAATTACGTCACTGAGTGGGAGTGATGTCCGGATTGGAAGACACTATTTTTCTATAACTCTCCATTTGGAGGACTAAATGTAGAGCTAGGGAGAAGCCGTAGAGGTAGGGGAAGAATTCAGATTCGACTATAGATCCATGTACATCTTTGTTTTTCTCATCTGAACTGGTATTTGGCACAAAACTTTACAGCTGGATAGCTCCAATATATCTCACAGATTTTGTTGCTCCATTAATGTTAGGTTGGGGTTGTGAGGGGCTGTAAGGTAAGTGCAAACAGATGGATCACAAGATGGAGGGGCGGGGATTACTCTGTTCCAGCAGTATAACTCTGAGGTAAATTCTTAACGAATCATTGCTACTCTAAAGAAACTATCTTCAAAAGAATTTTGCATTTTTTTCTTTTTTATTATTTTGGCTAAAAACAACATAATCATAATTAAAATACCACAATAGATCAAGTGAGTCTTTGAGTCAGGTGCTCAAATAATGTTAAAGTCAAGCCAAAACAGACACAAGTCACAATCTGGAGGAAAGAATCATTACAATGGGACACTTTTACATTAAAGACGTTTGGTGGAGTTGGTTCAAAGAGGAGGCAAATCCACCAAAAACATCCCCTCTTGGTTTGTTTTTAGACAAAATCAGAACAAGCTGCTTGCAGTAGCAACAGTTGCTTGTTGGTTTGCTGCCTAAATAATACCAGACTGAGACAGAAATAAAAGGATGATGTAGAAAACCAGCCGGTCCCATTTTTTTTTATTGCATATATTGAAAGCGAATGTGTTGCTTTAAAATCATTCTGTTGTTTACTCTTTTGATTCTTACTGTTTTTGTGCCTTAATCCTAACCCCCGGAGTTTGCAACTGATCCTCTTTTTGCTCTTCTTGTTTGCATTCAAACTGGCACTAAAGGGCACTAAGGTCATATGCAAGCAGTGTTGTGTCCAGGGTTGTCTGAAGTGAGCTGTAGAGTTGTTGTGAAGTTGCCCTAGTTTAGTGAAGTATGGCTAATCTGAAGTGATTAAAATGTTAAATAGATGCTCTAAGCATTACTGTAAAAGAAGAAACGAATCTTTTCATATCTTAATTTCTTTTAAAAAAGTTACCAGATTTCACACAGTGAGAAAATATACAACCAGTGTATAAAAACATGGAAAAGCCTGTAGGTAAATAAAAAAAAAAATAAAAAAAAAAAATGGACACGCCCCTGCAGAAATCCTAGTTTGTTGCAAACTGCTTCAGTAAAGCAATAAAAAGCGTAAACTTCATTGATTAATCCTTTTTTTTTTAAATCTCTGACTGCTGGATTCATGATAATATAATCACAAAACAAAAAAACAGAATTTATGTAAAAACCTTCAACACTGCAAAGTCTAAATGCAGAAATGAAAGAAGTTTGGGGTTAAATACTGACAGCTGTTTAAATCATACCTCACACAAATAGTAACATAAAGTTCAAGTATTAGGAAATGTTGAAGGCAGTCCCCCGACGGTCTATTAAAATGTACTTTAAATTGAGTCTTTTTTGTGGTTTCCTGTTATTAAAGTCAATGAGTAGACAAGCAGGAGAAGATAAGAGCGTTGAGATGCAGTTGTGCATAGTACATTCTGTTCTATTCAGAAAATTAAACAAATGTATTTGCATAGCATTTAGTGACAGATTGTGAGCGTCATGTTTTTTGTAGGTATAAAATTACTTGTGATGGTCAGAAGAACCTGGTGGCTTGCCCTGACAGGTACACCATCTCCCATTTTCCTGCTTGTTCGAATGACAAAGCCCTGAGGCTTTCAGGAGAAAGAAAATACCTGACAGAAGTACAGTGCATTACTCTAAAAACTCTTCTGAATGTCACAGAAAATACCTCGAGGGTGTATGAGTGTTTTTGGTGAATGTCTGATGATCTTTCTCCTGGCTGACCAGAAGCAAAACATTTCTTCTTCTTGTTTTCAGAGTCAAGATGCAAACTAAAACTATCAATAAAAGATGTGCAAGTATTACAAATCTGGGGTTTGGCAAAGAAACATTGAGGTCTTCTAAGCTGTCTTTGCTGTATTCTCATGTTTAATTCCACTTGTCTTCTTGTGAGTCTTCAATCGGAGCCATCTGCATCAGGAGGTCACCGCCTGTGGAGGCTCTTCTCTCATGAGGCTGATGCAGTCAGCTCTCCTTTTGATTCGTCTTTCATTGAGGGTTCTGCGTGCCTCGCCTTTTGGTACGGGTTCTTTTGGGAAATCTCTGGGATTTTGAGATAGGAGAGATGGTAGAAAAGGAGAATACAGGTTCATCTAAAAAAATTAGAGTACAGTATTGTAACGATCTGGCCGGACCGTCACTTTAGTGGGGAAGCGAAAGCCAAGCTGCTCAAAGAGCGGTTTCATTGGAGAGCTGAACCTGCCCCATACACCGCTTTCTCTGTGTTTGAGCTGAGCCCTGAGTGATAAGGCTGCTCCAGAATCTTTACCTTCCTTTGGCTCCTTGTCTCTTTTTTTTGTCTGTCAAGTCTGCATTTCTAGTAGTTTTGATGAGTATTGCTTACAGGTAACTCATCCATCCATCTTCCAAAGGTGACCACATTTTTTTTCAAGGTCATTGGTTGCAAGAACCCATCCCAGCTGACCATTGGGCGAAGGTGGGGTAATAATGGATTGGATTTGGATGCTTAAAGTGCTGACAATTTATGCCCATTATTCATTCACTCCTCACTCATACTTGGTGATGGTAACTACTGATGTAGCCACAGTTGCCCTGGGGCAGACTGACAGAGGTGTGGTGCCAGTATTCTCCTCTGACCATCACCGAGACATTCATACACATCCACATACCACTGGAGCCACATTGTTGTTGTGCCCAAGGACACAACAACAGTTGACTTGGGGGAGTGGGGATCGAACCATCGACCCTTTGATCAACCACCTGAGCCACTGCCACTCAGGGTAGGTTGCACATTCACACCTAGGGACAATTTAGAATCACTTACTGGAAACGAAAACATCTAAATCTGTCACTAACAAATACTATTGTGAAAAGCTTGTATGTTGGAAACTCATGGTGTCACATGTTATGCAGTTCATTAAACCTAAACACGTCAAATATTTTCTAAACCCTTAGTACGTCTAGGTCAGTGCGCTGCACAACCATGGGGAAGACTGCTGAGTTCACGGATCTCCAGAAGACAGTCATCGACACCCTTCACAAGGAAGAGGAGCCGCAGAGGGCTGTATCCAAACATAACGACCAGCAACTTGAGAATGAATGAAAAATGTGGTGGGAGACGGTCCAACAGAAACAGAAAGGATTGCAGCCTTGAGACTATTGTCAGAAATTCAAGAATCAAAGCAACAGAAGGAGACTGAGGCTGGAGTACCAAAAGCAAGCATTCAACATTGGCCCAAAAATAGGTTCTTGTGTCAAGCCAATCTTATACAGAGACATCAAAAGCATCTTGCATGGGCTAGATGTCAAAAAGTCAGGAGGAGGAACAGAGAAAGCAACAGTCAAAGCAACATGGGCTTCCACTACAACTACTGTATGTGGTGCCACAAGCTGATCATCTATTGACTTCATGGAAAGAAACATGTCAGAATCCTGAAAACTATGTGCTGAAAACATCAAATTATCAAAGTTGTTTAAAAAAAAAAGGTACTATTTTATTGATCACAAGAATTCTGTTTGAGCATAAATTGGAAAAGGGAATCATTAAATAAATATGAATTTAGCAGATGCTTTATTCACTCACAATTTGCCAGAATCCTCCATCGGGGCAATGCCTCTTTCCCAAGGACCAATAAAACAATTTCCTTCACAACGCATTAGCTGTCAGGGACTTGAATAGGAGTCTTTTTGAATTAGTTTTATCTTGTTTTTTGTTCAGACTTTTTTGTCATAATCATTTAAGTCTTAATTTGTTTTTATGTTAGCTCAGTATATCCAAGTTAATTCCCTTAAAGTTTTGTAAGATCATCTGTTTTATCACACTAGTTTGCTTGGTTTAAGTGAAATTCCTACCATATTTATTCATCATTGACAGAGGTAGAGATAGAATTATGTATCTAATAAATAAAACTAATAACCATAGCCCTGCTGTGGCTGAATTTGCAGTGGAAACCAGTTTTCTGTTGGTAAACATGATGCATTTTTCATGGTTGAGCTTATCCTCAAAGCAGAAAAAACTCAGAGAAAGCATTAGTCAGAAATTGTATATATATTTTTTACTTTTATTGGGTGCAAAAGTTGGCTATTAGAGATAATATTAACCCTCAGGGACCAGACTGAAGCCCTGGGCTTTCAGATATCCCAGCTCATGCCACATTGGATGTGCTTATCATTGTGTTCACAGTTGGGGAGTACAGATAAAAGAAGGCAGAGGTTCACCCCTGTTTGGCTGATGTTGTGCTAGTGTTTGTATCCCTACAAAAAAATGTTATGTTTAATTTATTTCAGAAGCTAACAAATACACTATTTTTATTTATTTATTTTTTATATTATACTTTTTTGCTTTTTATATTGTTTCAGAGCAAACAGCTGTGGTTAGAGGACCTCTGTTGAATTTTTGCCTCAGGCTCCCAAATACTCTGGGAGTAACCTTGAGTGTAAAAGCTCCTTAACTGGATGGATGATCTGACAACCCACTGTGAGACGACCTGACATTTACAGAAATGAGCAAACACATGTCTCTGTGTGCCTACAATTATGCACAGAATCACGTGCGCAGCCAAAAGTAAAATAAATTAAAAAAGTGTATTTGATCTGAAGGTTTTTATTACAGCATCTCTGGAGGGTTTATTTAGCTTTCACACAGATGAGATTTTCAGTTAGGTTTAATTTCATTTTTACAGCTAAATTCTGAAAAGCCTTTCCCCTACAGTAGCTGGATAGGCTCCAGCAACCCCATGAACCTGAACAGGAATGGATGGATGCTGAAAAAGTTACTAAATCTTCAAAGCATACAGAGACATGCTTCAGAACCAGGAGAACTCCGCCTACATAACCACCTGCAGTTTTACAAGGAGTGCTAACAAAACCAAAAGCATGAAGATGTTACATGATCAAGTCTTTGGAAGGAAAAACACATTCTGGTATTATCTGCAATGATGAAAACATTAGAAAATTTGGCTACAGGGTGAAGACGGCTGCTGCACTTGATAAATCCGAACCTGGTTAATGTTAATTAAGAAATATATCTTCCTAATTAAAAATCTGGCAGTGGTTGTTTTTTAGGAGATTATGTAAAAAGTAAACACTTTCACTCATCTATCTTTATTAGGATTTTTCCCCTTACAGTTGTGCTGGTTGACATCCTTTTCATGTAATTAGGAATTAAATAACCTTTTAATAAAATGAACAACTAAACTGAATTAAAAGAAAATTGATGCACCCCTTGTGTAATGATTTCAACAAAGAGAGCTTCTTGGAATGTGAGTTTATTTGTGATACAGAAAGATGTGAAAGAATTACAGTAAGTCCATAGTCTTTGGCTCTGGCACAACGACATCTTGTATGCATGATGAATGCATGCATTGATGAATAAACCCCAGAGCTATGGGGCTGCTGGTGGTTAAGGACAAGTCCAGATGAGAGACGGCGCAACTGTTTCGAATACAAAGACAGAACCTGCCATGACTTTCAAATGATATTTTATTGTGATTGGCTGAGAACAATAGACAAGCCATGTAGGTACTGGTTCCAAGAGAAGACCTTGCTGAAAATAGGTGCAGAGTGATGTAAAAACCATTGACTGTATATGAGATTTGGACTGAATAGTCCCTCCCCTCTCACTTTCCAAACAGGAAGTACCTGCTGGCTCCAAGAAGCCAAAATCCCATAGACATTTGTAGAGAAAGAGACTGCTAATACTTATTCAATTTATCAGACTATCCATTCTTGCTCTGCTACCATCCATCCATATTCTTCCGCTTATCCAGTACCGAGTCGCAGAGGCAGCAGTAAAGAGACATAGTCTTTCCAGCATGTCCTGGGTCTTCCCCGGGGCCTCCGCCCAATGGGACATGCCTAGCCACCCTACGAAGAAAGCTCATTTCAGCAGCTTGTAGCGGGTGCTGTGATACCTTTAAAAAAAAAAATTGTTCATGTTAAAATGGCAATTTTTTGATGTTTTGTTTTGCAGTCAATCAAATGCTTCAATAAAAGTATGTGGTCTCACGTGCTTGAAACATCTGATTGACTGATTCTCCTGAGTCGCTTTCAAGTGGTAGGCGTGTGGCCTTCCAACAAGTTCACTCCTGATTGGTTGCTATAGAAATGTTGACGCAGCCCAAATCAGACCATCACTGCTTACTGGTGTCATCTGGCTCCAATGTGGCGGTGTTCATGTTGCAAAAACTGGAAACTGAATTGACTTTGTTTCATTGCAGCCACAAGTCTGCCGTTTTTTTATGGATGATGTCGCACTTGCTCTTTCCAGTTCTTTTATACAGTCAAGGGTAACAACCCCACATTCCTGAGAGTGAGGTAAATCTAACATAAGCATAAGTGAGCTAAATGATCATTTTGCACAAAAAATGCTTTTTTTTTTCCTTTTCATGAGTGGGAGTTTCCAACATATAAATCAAACCTTTCATCAAAAGTTGTCATGAGATGATGTACAGATGAGATTGCATGTGACAACAGAAAAGACTAAATGTTTTTTTCATCATTTATTTTGGTTTAGTAAAAAGTTAAAAGGATATTTATTTGCGCTCATCACACCACAAACAGTTTTCCTGTGTTTCTGCAACATTTACACAAAATCTTTGTTTTTATAATATTTGATTTTGTTTTCTAAACTCTAAAAAAATAAGTTGACTTTATATAAGCCTGTAAAATCTGAACTTTTAGTAGCCTCACATGAATTTGCTTGTATTCAAACTGCTTTTAGTTTGAAAGTAGCTCATCAGTGCACTTACGACAGCTTTTGTGCCAAAAGGATCAAAAATGATGATAGTTGCAGGAACCAACAGAATACCTATGTGTTGTAGTGCTAAAATGCTGCATAAATTCATGCTCATGCAATGATCATTTACATAATAGTAAAGCAAAACACTAAAGGGAACTGCGAAGGATAATTGTGCATCAGATTGTCTACCTTTTGGACGTGGCGCATTGTAATTTATCACAAGCACTCTATCATATACCTGTATGTGCATTTTGTGTTGCAAATGCATTTTTCAGGAATATTTTTACACACAGACAGCCATAAGAAATGAATTCTTCAGACTCCTCTATTCGACATTAGAAGCAATGTCTTGTTATACTTTTGTTTGTCTTTTAGTTCATTTGTGTTCAGATCAAATCTTATTTGGCTTTGACTTGCTGACAGACATTATTTTACATATTAATTTCCTTCCCTATCTTTAGCCACCATGTTTCCTTAACAATTTTTTCCACTGTGCAGACCAATTGATATTTTTGTCCATAACCTTTGATAGTCTTGCATTATAAGCAGCGCTTAAGCTTCTTTCCATCTGTCTTTCTGGATAACATTCTCTATCCCATCCGCTCTGTCTGTCTGTGTCCGCTGCAGTGTGAATACCACAATGGAACCATGGATCTCCTTCAATTATGGATCGAGAAATACATTTCATGGAGTTTTATTTGCTATGTGGCCAACGTTTTAGGCTTACCCACCATAGACACCTGCAGTAAAATGTGGTTTGGATGATCTCCAGGAGGTGTAGTGACATCCTGATTGATAAATTTGCATTTAATCCAAAAGGGGAAAAAAATTGCAAGAAATTTCGATAGTGCTGTTGTCTGCAGGTATTGTGTTTAAAGCAACCCAACTCATTCATAATGCATCGTCACAGAATAGAAGCTCATTGGTGAAAACAAAAGAAAAAGGTTAGCGTGACAAAAACCTTCACCTTCACTGGGAAAAAGGATGCTGTGCAGCAGAAATCGGCTCTAAGGAGATAAACATTGTGGTGTACTGTAAATAATCCTGTTATACGGAAACAGATGCACATCTCTGTCAAATCAGGGGCTTCCTAAGGCAAAAAAGAAAACATTATAGTTTACTGTTTTGACATATTTTTATTGTTAACATGATGAGAAACCTCCAGCTGTTGGGATGTGCTTCAAAATAAAAATTCAGTCCATAAATCTCAACTAATTAGAAAGGCTGCTGTTTGGTATAATCCAGAGACTCGGTTTGATTAAAAAATTGAAGGTGAAATCAAATTTATAACAATTAAAAAGAAATGTATTCTTAGGTTGGAAAATGGAATTGGTATATTAGAATAAAAATACATTTTAAATGTTGTAACGGCAGACATTAAAATCCTCTATAAACACAATAAAAAAAAGTTTAAATACTTAAATTTAAAATGACCAAAATTCATCTCAGTTACTAGTAATCTGGGGGGTTTTTGAATAAACTTAAAGAGAAATCAATTTAGTTTCTAAAAGCCAGGTTTGAAGCTTCTTTAAATCAATTAAAGGAAATAAGATTTTTTTGCACCATAATGTCCTGCTGCTTTAACATGTCCAACAAAAATATTTGTGAAACATTTTGTGTGATAAATCAACCAGAATAGCTTTTTAAGTTAAATGAAAAAAGATACCATGTTTTTAGACTAAACAGTTTCATTGTGAATCAATAGGACAGCATTAAATTGCTTCACAACAAGCGCTTTCTTTTTCAGAAAATGGCTGTTTTACTGCAATCCTAATCTTTCTCTTTTTCCATCCTTTTGCCATAAAAGTGTTATTCCACCTTTAGCAGGCTGCACAGGCCATCCCCTCTGCGTCACCTCCCCTAAACAGAGGTTGATGCCCGAGCATCCAGCCCCTTTCATTTAGCTACCAGACAGCACACGCATTTATGTCACAACATCACAACAATTCAGGCAAGCTTTTGGTCACGCATGTCTTCTCATGCAGGAAGACTTCCCTTCTGCTCAACATAATTGGATTAATACAGCATAACACAATTTAGACAGCCACTTTGTTTTACCCTAAATGCAATGATTTCCTGATTATTAAAAATCTATTTTTATTTGCAATAAATGTTTTGTTTTTTTAAGATTTAGAAACTACCTACAGTGAACACCTTCCTGGGTTACATAACAATTACACATTGCTTGACACTCACAAACGATTACGAAAATAGTGTTGGCTGCAAACTGTAAAAAGTTGCAGTGGTGTCTCTAAGGCAATTTCCCATCTGGGCTGTTTGGTCCGGACCAGTTTTTACTCTTTATTCTGCAAATATGAAAGCTCAACAGACCTCTGGGGATGACCAAACAAGTGAACTAAGGTCCACAGGGACACATGAAGGTCTCAGTTTACTTACAAGTGAACCCTGGTGCTGTTTACTTTATAGGAAATGCAAACAGACTCATCAATGAACCACAAAACATAAATAAAGCAAAAAGACCGGTAAAAGTAATGCAGTATGGGAACAAAAATAACACAAAACATCAAGTTCACAAAGCAAAGCCAAAAGAGCAGAAATGGGAGCAGAGCTATACATGATAGATGACTGATGGGACCCGCTGGGTGTTTTTCTTGATGCTTTTTTTTATCCACTGCCCTCCAAACTACTAATGTTACCTGCATAAAACATCCAGGCAGTTTGATCCTCTCTTAAATTTACAATGTGAAACAGACCAAAACACATGGAGGTGGGGATTTCTTTTGACAGAAAAACAAGAAGAAGTTTGAAAAGATGGTCTTCTGGGTAGATGTGGGGTATAGTGAGGAAGTTGGTATTGATCTATGATGTTAGATGGTTAGCTATCTTTTTGGGCATTTCTGCCCCCAAATAAGCAGGTGATGTAACTGTCTGAGGTTGCAAGATGAAAAGTGCAGTGCCAAAAAAAGCCAGAGGGTCAGATTTCATAGAACGGGACTGGGTCCACTGCCCTGTCCTTTAATGAAAACTTCTAAACTCATCCAATGATCAATGCTTTTTCAACGAATGAGTACTAAATTTATGTCTATCAAAATTTGGTGTGTAATAATGTTACTATTGTGAGTAATTTTCTGATGACAAGCAATAAGATTTCAGTTTTATTAACTTGATCTGCAATGTGTAGCAATGATTCCTGAAATAATATAATCAATTGTTCATAAGATGTGAGTATTACATATTTGTTAAGCTGTTGTGCTGAGCTTTGTATTTTTTTTTTATCCGGTGCTCTCCTTTTTTGTTTCTGTAAATCTGCTTTTTTTTTTATTTTCACCCTGTGTTCATCATATTATCCCACTCTGTTAAATTTCAACGATTTTTTTTATTCTGTTTTTTTGGTCTTACTTTCTCAGGTTGAATGTAGCTAAAATTGCTATACCTGGCACAGAACATATTTTCACATTTCATGTGATCAGTGCCCTTTGTGCATTGTCCTTTTTTTAAATATATAAACTCTAATGTGTGAGGGCTGCACGGTGGCACAGTGGTTAGCGCTCACCTGGTTCAAGTCCCGGCTGGGGGACACTAAAAAAAACATCAATGGGGGACCTTTCTGTGTGGAGTTTACATGTTCTCCCCGTGCATGCGTGGGTTCTCTCCGGGATCTCCGGCTTCCTCCCACCGTCCAAAAACATGCTTCATAGGTTAATTGGCAACTCTAAATTGACCATAGGTATGACTGTGAGAGTGAATGTGTTACGGTTTCTTTGCCCTTGTGGTTTGTTTCCTTTTTGTTCTGTGATGTTTTGAGTTGAACTTCCTGTTTTATTTTGTAGTGTTTCCTGGTTTGTTGTAGTTTTGAGTTTTACTTTGGTCCCCATCCTTCCTGAGTGTTTCCACCTATGTCTCGTTTGTCTGCATGTATTTAAGTCCCGTCTTTCCCTTCCTCCTGTGCTGGTCCATATTGCATTGTTCCCCGGTTTCGAGGTTTGTGTGTTTTTAGAGTGTTTCGAGTTTCTTGCCTGTCGTATGCAGTGGTTTTGGTTTTGTCTTTAGTTTTGTTTATTAAAGCCCCCGTTCCCCTGCAACCTCCTGCCTCCTCTCCTTCTCTGCGCCTGGGTACTTCCCTTCTCCCCCGTAACAGAATGGATGTGTGATTGTGGACATTCTTTTTTTTTTTTTTTTATTTTTTATTTTTTATTTTTTTTTAAACTTGTCCTGTCCAACAGCTGGGCAAACAGATGAGAGCTGAAGGCCTCTTGTGTTGGACATATTTTGCTTTAACAACAGGGGTTATTAATCTTCAGACAAACCAGAGGAATGTCTGAATAAACCCCTTTTGTAGTTGAGGCCAAACTTTATTAAATTCCATCATGTTTGAAAATCTTTGGTGCTGGACCGGACGGAAAAGGAAAGGAGGGAAGAAGAGAGAGGGATGTTAGAGAGGAGGGGGGATAGGAGGGTGACCATAGGAGGGGGGGGGGTAGAACCATGAAGCAGCCTAAAGCAACAACTTTACTGGATGTTTGTCATTATGGTAAGGTTCAAGTGTAATACAAATCTCAAAGGGCGGGGCCTGTCCACACACACATTCAGATGTTATAAACACACCTGTTAACTGCAAAGATGTCCACATGTCAACATGTACACAAAACATGCACACAATACAGATATTGTTCACACACGCATACTTATGCCTTTAAACCAACTAGTGTGAAATATTTCATTCATTCAATCATGCAAATTATTAGAGTAACGGTGATCTAACACCTGTGCTCAGGTGAGTGTTTATGTTCTTCTAAATGAATGGTGGAATGTGAAAAGAAGGAGGGAGGGTGACCAGCCATCCCCACACCAAGACCCCCGCAGCAGCAGCAGCGGCAGCGGCAGCGGCAGCCAGAACTCCCAGCGCCACCCGGCAGCAGGCAGAGAACAACCACCCCCTGGGCGATCACATCTGCCACCCAGGCCAGGGCCAGCAGGACCACCACGAGGCCCCCAGAGCCAGAGAGCAGGGAGGCATGGGGGGAAGAGAGCGCCGCCCCAGCCCAACCAGGGGAGCAGCCCCCCCGCCGCGCCGGGAGGGCCCAACGCAGGGCCCCACCCGAGAAGAGCGCCCACAGCCCCAGACGAGCACCCCCTCACCACCCAGGAGTTCTGGGTATCCCCCCGCCCCAACCCCAGGTACGAGCCAGGACCCCCCAAGGGAGACCCGCTCTGCGCTCCAGGCAGCCACCCACCCGGCCTACGGTTGGTCCAGGAAGGAGCAAGGCAGGGGACAGCCGGCCCCGCCCAGGAGGGGGGCACCCCGGAGAAAAGAGGGGCCCACAAGGGGTGTTGTTAACATGGCCCGACCAGGCTCGGCCACAGTTGGAATGTGGGCGGGGGCCCAGCGCCCAGGGGCAAAAACCCGAACCCACCCCACAGGGAAACGGACACCCCCGGCTCAGGTGTAATGTGAACCCCCTCCCTGCGCGGAGAGAGCCCCGCCGGGCCCAGGAAACCGGCACCCAGGGGACACGGCCACCGCTGCCAAGGGCCCAGTACCCCCCACCAGGGATGGGGTAGGGGACAGATTGACCTTGGACCCACCTTCCTTGTATAATGTGTGTGCGTGTGTTCGTGAGGGTGTATGTGTGCATGTGTGTGTGTTTGTGTTTGAATGTATATTATGAGAAGTAAAAGGTGTGTGTACTAGGGGGGTGCAGTTAAAATTGGTGGGTAGGGCACAGAGAGGACATTTCCTGATTACTCACAGTAATGTCCCCTCACCCATTGTGGACATTCTACCCTGTGACAGACTGGCGACCTGTCCAGGGCGTCCCCTGCCCTCGCCCACAAGTGGTCGGGATAGGCTCCGGCAGCCCCGTGACCCCAAAAGGGAAAAATGGTATAGGAAATGAATGAATGAATGGATAAACTCTAAGGTTTACATAAATTATACAAGAACATTTTCTGAATATTTTTATACATTCTTCAGTTTTTTAATCACTGCATTTCTTAATTTCTAAAACAATTTGTATATATATGTGTAATTGTTGTTGTATTGTCAAACTCTAAACAAACCAAACTAAATACTTATTTGTTTTTCTTTAACAAATACTCCAAATAAATTAGATTTCACATTTATAAAGAACCTCCAAAGTTCTTTTCTTTCAGCTTTTTGACCTATTTTCAGTAAGTCAAGTTGTTTCCATCTTTTCTATTCATCTTCTGCACAAAGATCAGAGCTAACAGTATAGCAAGCAACTTTTTAAAACTGACACAATTCACTGTTGGTGTCAAAGAAGTAGACTAAAAAGGAAAATCCCACTGAAGATGGTAAAGCAAAAGGAAACTGGGAACATTTTCTTGAATACAGGAAACACTGCGAGTCCCCTAAAGCTTTTTCCACAGACAAAAGCATCGGAGCTCTGCATACTAGCGCCAATATTTAAAATATAAAAACAAAATAAATATATAATTTACTTTTTATGGAACATTATTTCAGTCATTGTTCACTTATTACATCAATTAAGCTTCTCAAATCAATGTTTAGCTTTCATTTTAAGAAGGTTTACACTTGTTACACTTGTCTGTTGTATATTGTTTACAATAATAGTAACTGAACCCTGAAGCCACTCCCACAGGAATTTGTCTGTATTGACAATAATGCATTTTTATGTTTCTCTCATGAAGCTGTTTAAACAGTAAACCATCAACATTTAACATCATTTCTGCAAAAGGATATGGACATTTCCTTGGTCACAAACCCAAATAAGTATTGAAGCATTTATATGTCCAGTATGATTTACTAAATCTCATACTGAACGTCAATCTTGCAATGTTATTTTTACAGTTTCTGTAGCCCCAATTCACACAATTTTTTATGCAAAAAGTACAGCTGACTTACAAAGAAAAGTTTTAAAAGAAGTCAGAGAAATTAGATTTAAATGTATTATCATCACGCATAAAACTTTTAGCAAGAATTTGTAAACAAGACGGGGAAGCAAGAAGGACAAAGAAATAAAATGTTGAGTTCTGATGCTAAGCATGCCTTCAGAAATGTTATGATTAAAAATGTTATTTCTTTAATTAAATTATAAGTCAAAATTGAACCATTTAACACTGCAAATGTATTCTTCACACATCTGTGGGTAAACTTGGAAATATTAAAAAGTTCGATGAATATTGAGGTATTTTTCTAAAACGGGGACTTTTCTACACTGTCTTTGGGCTGCTCCCTTTCAGGGGAGCCACGGAGAATCGTCCGCCTCCATCTCCTGCTTTTTCTCTCTGCAACCTCCTCAATCACACCCTCATGTTCTCTTTGACCGTATCCATGAACCTCTTTGGGCTTCCTCTGCCTCTTTCCTGGTAGCTACAACCTTAGAATCCTTTTACCAGCATCATCACTGTTCCTCCTCTAAACGTGTCCAAACATATCAATCTGCTTTCATGCACTTATCTCCTCTCATAGCCAGTCCCTCTGACAAATTCCTGTCTGATCCTAACTGTCACTCCTAAAGAGGACTTCAACATCTTCAGCTCTGCTACCTGGAGCTCTGGTCTCTTTCTCTAAGTCTCTAATCCAGCAACATGGTTGCTCACACCACAGTCTTCATCACCTTTCCTTTCATTCTTGTTGACACTCTTTTGTCACACCTGAAACCTTCCTTTCTCTGTTCTAACTGCACATTTCTCTTCTCCTATTTCCAGCACTCTCTGTATCTCAGGACTTTGGACTCTTCATACTTAAAATCCTCCGCCTTCTTCACCTCTGCTCCGTGTCACCTGCAAACATCATGGTTATAGAGATTCCTGTCAGACCTCATGTATCAGTCTGTCACAACAATGAAGGAGGTCAAAGATGATCCTCTGTGCTGTCCCACCTCCTCCTGGAGCCCCTCTGTCACACACCGACAGCACACCTCACTGTCCAACAGCTCCCATAAATGTCTTTTCCTTCCAGACATCAACTGGATGACATCTAGTGGGCAGGTAAGGAAAGGCACACTTTGAATCTTAATTATTTGCCAATACTTTAAAAATAGAATTAAACTATTTCTGGTGTCTCACATCAACCTGGTATATTTTTTTTTAGCTTAAAATGAGTTTTCACTAAATGCATAGTCAACATATTTGACATGAAATGTATTTTTCTTGTTGCACTTGCTGGTATAATTGAAGGTGAATTCAATGGGGGGAAAATACAACTTTTAAAAATTGTACTCAATGTCTGTAAGTATTTTAACCGCCCTCGTTAAATAGGCCGACTGCTCAGTCTAATTGTTACCAGCTGTATCTTTGTGATTATTAGTTTGCCTTGTGATAAGTAAAGTTCTCTTCAGTTATAGTCTTTTAAGGGCTAGTCTTTTTTCTGGTTTGCTCAAATTTGATTTTTTGAATCCAGATTTTTCCTTTGTTAATAGTTTTAGTGGGTGGTAAGGTGTCCAAGGATGCAATAAGTAAAAAATCAACTGAAATCAACAAACAGACAGGCTGCTGCACCCAGTGAGCTAAAGTCTCACCAACACATGTGAATGTCACAACAATGTGAACCCATCACAGCTAATTACTCCAAAGCAAATTAATTATTAAAAAACAAAACCTTTACTTTTTTGTATTTTCCCATTTCTCATGAATATTTTAAAGATCCTTTTAGAGGAACGAACCACTAATTTCTCTGTAATTATAGCACACTTTGACGTCCCTTTGTAAAGTCACATTTACAAAACCTCTCAGTACATTTCTTTGGTGTGCTGACCTGCATCTTGAATTATGAGAAAACGGTGCATTAACGTTATTTGAACAAGAAAAAAAAAGTAAAGCTTGAAAAAATAAAGTAAACTCCCAAGGGGGTCCAAAAGCTTGGTGCAGCAGCGCAATCGTTCCAATAGGTAAAGCATTAATCAAAGATTTGCAGAGCATGCCGTTTCATTTATTTTATTATTAGAACAGGTCAAGCAGAACCACATTATCAATCCAACCATATAATGAAACAAGAGATTTCAGACAGCTTCTTCTTTTCCTTCTTTGCATTCAGGCTGTGTTAGCAAACTGAAGCAAGATGAAAGATCAATGCCAAGTACCCAGCTCTCAACAGCCTTTTCCTCCACCCAAGTACACACTCAGAATGTGAAAGACTGATGCTTCACAGCAAAATCCAGATACTGATACCTGACTCACAGGTAACGCATGAACGAACGCATATATATATATATATATATATATATATATATATATATATATATATATATATATATATATATACACACATTCTCATTCAAATGAATGAGAGTATGTTTGTGAGGTACACTATGAGGTGTGTCTGTGTTTATGAAACCAATAATAAATCTGAATTTGACCCACATTTTGAATTTTATTTTGTGAAGTGATTAACCGGGAGATAAACACAAAGATGAAGGAGAACTGAAGCAGCAGAAAGGGGGCAAAAGTCCTAAAAATAAACAGTCTCTGTGTTTGTGTTGCTCTCTCTCTGTAGGACTATTTCCTTGGGGTGCCATCAGCAAACTTTCATTATCCTTGTTTTATTTTTCCTCTGCATTTATTTGGATGCCACAGTGGAATTGAGCAGCTCCAGTACATGCAGAGAGGCCACTGTCCTGCACAGCTGTTCCTTCTTCAGCAGTCGCCTTCAATCAGCTTGTTGCTTTGAGTTATTACTTCCTGTTGCCCTTTGGAGTTTTTCTACACTGTCCATACAGCAAAAAGTTCAACCGCCCTATCCTCCTTCATGGGTGCTTAGGAGAGATGACCAGAAAACAAAACAGTCTCTTTCCTGAGCTCAGATTTCTGTGGACGAGTTGTAGATTTGTGAGAACTTGGTTTCTGCATGTGACCTAAGTGATTTCCTGTTCCTCCAGGGTTTCAGGAAGGGATAGAGAAGGTGGGGCCATGCTTACGTGATTGGTCATGACTTTTATGTCTGCAGTCACATGGATCGTACAGAATGCAACTTCCCCCTTCAGGTTTCATAAGTAGATTTTAAGTTGAACACTTACAAAAAAATGTAAGTGTAAGTAAAGATTATTTAAGCGTATATAGTGAAGATAAAGACACATTCTAAATTTGGGAAAAATGGAAAAAAGGGGTGGTGGGATAAAAGTTAGAATTCTTGTAAAATGTTGCCGATCTTTTTTTTCTTTCTATGAGTTAGTTCTTGATATTTTTTACAATGTAATATTAAAGCCACCATAAAAAATTCAATCAATATACAGAAATAAAGTTGTGAAAATATAAGAAAAATTTATTTTTAAAAGAAAAGGTCTTTCATAGCCTATTGAGTCATAATCTTTTTTTTGTTTTTTGTTGATTTGATTTCTCTTAGTAAACTGCCTTTTGGCTAATAAAATTATCACTTTAACCTTGCAAAGTGACCAATAATAACTTATGAAATTATAACTTTATTCCTGCCATTTTTTTAACTTTGTTCTCATATTTTTCTGCCTAAATTTTCATAAATGTTTTTGGCATTATTTATAATGGTACGACTTTATTTTCATAAAATAACAACTTCTCCCTCAAAATTTTAAAACTTTATTTTCATTAAATTGCAACTCTTTCTCATATGTGTTACTTTTTTTCTCATAATTTTCTCATCATTTATTTTAATTTGTGGTGGCCCTAATCTTCGACTGTATTTCTGAGTGGTTTTCTTATCTTTTGTTTGTTCTTATTTGTCCTTGTGGGTTTTTGTGGTGTTTTGCTTCCTGTTCTCACCTTATCTCTGTTCCTCACAGTTCCTCTGTGTGTTCTTTACCTGCCTTACTCCAAGTTTCAGTGAAAATGTCTAAATCCTCGTCTCTAGACTGTCTCTCTGTATTAGTATTTTGCTCCAGACACCGTACACAACAACACTTCTAGTTGTTTTTTTTTTTTTTTTTTTTGTAAGAATATCACATTTAAGTTCCAATCAAGGTTTTTTACACTTGCACTTTCTCTAAAAAGAGCTCAGTCCCTGAGAGACTTTCTCCTTAAAAAGAACGGTTCTGGGAATAAATCAAAAGGTCTTTTTTTGCAAACTTTGTGGCAGCTTTTCTTTAGAGCAATAATTAAAGATGGAAATTATAAATATACTCTCTAATTTTTTACAGCCGCTACTGAGTAAACTAAGGTGCAAAAATTGTGATGTTGATTTATTATTTATCCTCTTTTTTTAGGCAGCTCAATAAACAGTAAGGAAAGCAGAGCTTTTTTTTTTTTTTATCTGAACAGAAGCTGTTTATTTACACAGCAGTTGTGGAGCAATATTGTTTTTCTTTGGACTCATGTATCCGATCATCAGATGAATCTTCAGTCCAATATTTACTCTTCCGTTTGCTCTTTTTTGATATTGTCTCCTTGGGGAAATATCTGCCTCTTTAATAGCAATAAGCTGTCTTCAGCAGAACACTGCATTTGTAATTTGTCTTTTCCTTTAATCCTCCGAAACAGCGATCAAACTCGGATGTGAATAAAAACCAAAAACACTCCTTTTTGCCGAGGGAAGCTGCAGAGTCTCATGAATTCTCTGCGAGTTCACGTCTTTCACATCAAAGCAAAAATATTGATCAGCACCTCTGAATAATGAGTGATTTCTCAAGGTCATAAATGATCAAACTAGTTTTATAGAAAGTATACTGTCTCCCAGAGTTAATCCATGAAATATTTCATTTTATGCATACAGTAATAGGAACTTGATCCTTTAAGAACAGGAATAAAACCTTGTTATCCTTTTTTTTTCTCTTTTTTTTTACTAGGGCTTAAAAACACTCCCATATCCGGGATTAGGAAAGCTGTGGAGCTGCGCCGGCATTTTAACAGTTTCCACTCGATTACGAGGCAGTTACACACACTTCCTGAATGACTCTTTTCAAACCTGTTAAAAATGCCAGAAAAACCACATGTGGGAGAATGCAATTATTGGAATGACCAATATCTCTCTCTATGTGTAGAAGTGTGATGCACAAATGTGAGTCCCTCACGATGGTTTCTTTTAATCGTGATTACATGAAAAGTAAAACAATTCCCAAGAACAGACAAAAAAAATGAAAAATTGCAAAACAGGACTTTTGATCAAAAAACTGTAACAATTTCCATAATCTTCAACAGGGACTCCTGGTTTTTAAACAGATGCATGCGGTGCAGTGTACAATCTCCATGTTTTAAAGCTGGAGCCCCTTCCTGTTTCTTAAAAAGATATTGACTCACTCTCTGTACTTGGAAGCCCCTGGCAGAAGCAAGCTCTGGGATATCTGTACCCATCTGTCTTAGGCTAGCAAATGCTGGAAAGGCAGAGGACAAATGTGGAGAGGGGTTCTTTTGCCAGCAAAAGCTCTGCAGATGATACTTCAGCCGTTTCCTTATAGCTGGAAGCATCGGCTATTTGTTGTTTCAGCAACTTTTTGGAGTGGGTTGAGATTCCTTTTTTTTTTTTTTTTTGGTAACAGATCTCCAAAGTGATTTAGAAAATGCATTTATGACTCTACAGCCACTGTTGCATAATTCTAAACACTATAATACAAGTCTGTTTGTCTATATTTTCCCCTTCTTATGTAGCTGTGACGCGTCTTGATGGCATAATGGGGAGATCAGTCTCCTCCGTGTTTTTAGACATCAAAGTTCCCCGTGTGTCACAGGTCATACAGCCGTTAATGGTGTATATGGCTGTGCTTGGAATGGACAAACACATTACAGCGTGTTAAAGGTGGGTGTGTCTTTGCAGGCATTGGCAGTAATATCAAAGAGGAGATGAGCAGCATGCATCCCCATCTGACCTATTTGTTTCAGTGCAAGACTGAGGCGAGCACCAGAATGTACTGAAGTTACATCTTCTTTTTGAGACTTTGAGAGACAAGCAAAACACAAATGAAGCAGTTGCTGCATTTAGATTAAACATTACTAAGTAGATGGAAACCAAAAAGCATATATTTTTTTTCTGTATTTCAGAGTCTGCAGGATCCTGTCCAATCAATGAGAGAAATGTGGGATGAGGTATTCATTTGTCCATCATTTCAACTAAGTTATTTGGCATGAAGCGATACTAGATGTGCTCCATACTAATCATAAAAAATTATAAGTATGCAGCATTGAAGGCACATTTGGAAAAACTCAAATGTCAAAACTCATACATCCTCATCCAGTTAGCGATGTCGCATGGTGTATACCTTTTTCTTTTTATTATTAATATATTTTTTTAACCTTTTTATTTTGATTTTTTGTAATTACTTTTGTTTTCCAAAAGCTGCTATTTTTATTTCGATTTTTCTTTTTTTTTTTTTTTTGGAATTGTCTTTCAATTTCAATTTTTTTATAATTATTTGTTTAGCTTTATTGATTGTCTTTGTGCTCTTTGATATATTTTTGTGTGAGTGATTTGTTGGTGTGATTTGCACTTAAGGGCCCCCGTATTAAACAGGTCGCTAACCAATCCCAGGACCAATGAATAATCCCTTGAGAGTTTAGGGGACTTTCACACTCGGCTAGTCCTGCTGTCTCAGTTCAAATGAGCAGGGAATGTTAAAAAGGGGCTCACCTTTTTTGTGCTCTGATTTGCTTTGTTTTCTCACAGTCAGATCAAACAGCCGCTCATTTGAGCAGGGAGTTCAGCTTTGATCAGAAAAGAAAACTACAAAAAAAAAAGTCTTTCTAGTCGTCTGACCAACACAAGAGCATTCAACTTCTCACTACATGAGGACATTTTCCACAATCTTTAAAATGGATGGTAATTAGCTTTGGTCCAACCTACAGCTCCAGTTAACCTGCCAAGCAAAGTGGACTGCTTTTGCAAACTAAACCTGATGCCAACCAAGCAGCTGAGTGTGTCTTGGAAGCATGAATAAAGCCAACAGTCATGAGTTTGGACTGAGTAGACTGGAGTTCAATAAGGTTACATCTCAACAGGTCAGATCTCCACATGGATCTATAGATCTTAGATCGTGCAAACAGGGTTCAGGGGTTTCTTTCACAGCCTAAAAGACAGAGAGACAGCCGCCAAATTGAAGAGGCAGAGACTGCTGATGATTGACCAAGTCTCAGACAAGAGTCTAAGACGAATCAATAGTCATTGTAAAGAGGGCAAAAAGAGGACTTACATGTTCAGACTAGAAATCTAGCACTCAACTAAATCAATGCTAAAAAGGTCCTTGCGCCTGTAATGATCCCTAACTTGACAGTTATGCCACCAAACTACTGAGATTCTCTAAATAATTTCGACATCTTGCTTACTTTTTTCGTCACATTGTATCTCATCACATCAGCCAGTTTTAGCCATTTAAATGTATTCATTCGGGTCATTTGCCAGATGGTGAGCCTTCAACTTCTCTTTCATCTAATTAAAGTTTTACAAACTTCTGTTCACCCTATTGAAATGAAAGGTTGCTTTGAATTATGGTTTCTTTATGTTGATTCTCCACCATTTTTTGCTCTACAAGTGCACCTTCGACTTTAAAATGTAGTCTTAGTGTGACACTACAGAAATACTCAGAAGTATCTACAGTAATAAGCTTTAGTTTTTGGATTGCAGCTGTTTAAATAAAGGCAAACCTTCCATTGTCTCTTAGGTTCATAATGGGAAGAAGTTCAAGTCCTGCATTGGAAGACATCAAACCTAGAATGAGGACAGACCATAAAAAATTAGATCTAGGCTAACTCTTTGGACACATCATCCATTGGTTTGAGTTTATTTAAAGACCTTTTTTCAGCTCTGTGGTCTTTGTCATACATGTCAGAAGTGATGGAATTGAACCCCTATTTTTCTCAAAAACTCATCAAATGAGCACGACAAACACGCCTGACAGGTGTTAGAACATGGCCACTCAGCCTGTTATGGAGCTGACAGTTCTACAACAGTTTCAACACCATTTTGACATCAAATCTAAAAATAAATTGATTAGTTGATTGAGTTCTTAAGGTGTCACCTGGACTCCGTTTGTGTTGGATGTAAAATTTAACCACAAAGGTGAAAAAGGTGTTTGATTTGACTTGATTTAGTGTACTGAAAGTGTATTTCTCAGCATGAGGTTGACATGAGAGAAAACACAAAAGTCATAATGTCATGAAAGACAAAAACAAAAAAATGGACCAAAATTTTGAAAGCAGACTGTCTTCGTTAAATATTTTGACTTGGTAGGTGTTAGAGAATGTCTTCTCTAGTTGTGACAAGACCTGGGATATCATTATACTGTCTCATTAAACTGTTGTGAATATAGTACCAAATGCTGACTATCTTGGTCTGAAAAGCCATAAATACTTCTCTGTAAATTGTCTGTGTAGAAACTCAATTTATTTCAAGAAAATAAAGCTTTGAACTTTTAACTAAAAAAGTGCTGGGGGGTGTAAGCCAGAGATCTTTTAGAGCAATGAAAATGAATAAAGGAACCTTTTAGAGTCGCAGTTGCGCAATGTCTTTGTTGTTTTGAAGTTGGACCTTTTTACATTGCAAGGAAAATGGAATGACCTGATTGTGATCCAGTGGTTACCTATGAAAACTGATGTGGCTCCTCTTATTCTTAAAGTCTCACTCCCATTATCTTTTGATTTATATCAAACGTGTCCTCAGTGGTCTTTTAATTATGATTGTGCAGTTTGTTGCAAAAATCCCAAAACTTGTGTTGTTTTCTGGGACATTGTTCCTGCAGAGCGGCAGTAGTTCATCCAAAATTTATCTCAGAGTTGTGGGGGGAGCCATTGCTGCGGAATAAGTCTGCCTCTATTTCCCGTCATCCGTCTTTTATGCCCTCTTCTGCTGGCTTACAGCCTCTTACAACCCTAACCTAAAATTTGTGGTGCAAAAAAAATAAAAATTGTGAGCAATGTCAAAGCTATCCAGCCGTACAGTTTTGAGCCAGGTGCCAACAAGGAAAATGAAGACGTGCATGGATCTGGTCATCTACAAGTGGATGTATCAGAGTGGAGCGAAGCAGGGAGCTTGTGGTCCACCGATTACAGCTTGTACAACACAGCTACAAACTCTTTCAAACTGCATTTTTTCATCAGCTCCTGATGCTCAACAATGCTACTTTAAGCTTCTTTGTATGTCCTCCATCATGAGAAAAATGCCACAATAACATGTTAAAATCACCAAACACATTTTCTTTTCAAGAGATGTGTCCTTCAGGAAATGTCTCCTGCTGAGAGAAACTGACTTATGATACTTTCAGAATATTTTCTTATAGAGCCTTATTTGTTTGCAAAATATAGACTGTTAAGTAAACATTCACACATCTTTTTAATTCAAAATGTGCCAGTTACCAAATTTGAAGCCTAATCCCTTTGATTTCTGCAAAAAGAATCGAACCAAATTTTAAAAAGTTTCACGGCCAATCTGGAAATTTTTGACAGCAGCAAAACAAAAGTAATCTCCATGCATTGCTTTATTTCCTGTGGTTCTCATGCCCAACAGTTGCTTTGCTACCTAATGATGATTTTCTTGTTTGTTGCTTTGTGCAGCGTAGAAGACAATGTTCCACAAGTCTGTCCTGTGCACAGGTGGTCATGATTAGGCTCTGCAGGCGGCCTTAATGAGCACCTATGTCTGAATTTAGACCTGCACGCTCACCACAGGTTCACAGAATCACTGACACCGGCATGGAAATTATTTTAATAAAGGGAACTTTTTTGAATGTTTGGTGCTGACTTTGTCTCTTTGATATTATTAGATCACTGCTGCTTTTCTGTTTGTTTTAATCTCTGCCTAGCTTTCAATAATGCTAGCTCATTCATTATTTAGCCAAGCGATGTTTGGCTTATGTCAACTTCTTTGTGTAGTTTCTTCAAAATATATAACATTAAACCTTTATATGGATTTTGTTTAAAAATGTTTGACTTTAGGTAGTTTGTTGGAGTTCAGCCAACATATTACTATTGGTTTTATTATTGACCATTGTTATTCTGCCTATTCTGGATTTATTTATTTATTTATTTCTGTATTTATTTTTACAATGTTTTAGTTAATTTAGCTTTTATTTGAGTATTGCACAAAAATGTCTGGCAATTTCAATTAAATGTTGCAGCGGCTATTTGCAACATCCTTTGCTTATTCAGCTAATTTCGACAGTCTTCCTTTTTTTTTTTTACAGACAATTGAGAGAGAAGTCTAATCAAGAATATTGTCATTGTTTAAATGTTTCATTCATTAAAAAAAAAAACTAATTAGTTCAGCGGATAAAAGTAATATGCTAGCACTTTCTCACGTGACTGAGCTATTTCAGCATTCCAACTATATTTAGCATACTTAGTTGATCTAGCTACTTCAGTGCAATAATGTTCTTAAAGTCTGTTAAGTCCCACTTCAACTATATCTTTTAATTATGATTATGCTATTTTTAGCCTAAAAAATCTGTTATTTTTTAAGACATATCAGAGCAGAAGGAGTTAGTCGAAATTTGTCTCTGAGTTGTCTCCATGTGACTGTTGGCGTGGAAGTAACCCTCCACTGATGTCCCATCATCCCTTTGTCCACAATTTCTCCCGCTATCTTACAATCCCTAACAACCCCAATGTTAGATTAGTGGTACAACAAAAATGGCGAGCAATATAGGAGCTATCCAGCCCTATAATTTTGAGACAGATGCCAGCTCCGATGAGGAAAATAAAGACATTAATAGATCTGTTTGTCTGCAAATAGATGCATAAGAATGGAGCAGAGCAGATCGGGAAACCATTTCAGTTATTGCGTCACAACTGATAGCTTTTTAAAAGCTGATTTGTCACAATTTTAAATTCTTAAATACACATTATTCTTGTACTCTTTTATTTATGCCCTCCATTATGAGAAAAAAGCCACAAGAACATGGTAAAAACACCAAAAACACAATTTTCCATGGAGTGGGTCTTTCGAGTTTTAGACTATTAGTAGAAACTTTCTTAGAATCAGCTAGAATTTTCAGAGAAACAGTAATCAAATGCATTTACTACAGAGAAAGCGAATCATCCAAGTCCTTCATTTTTTCCTTGACCTGTCCAAACAGCTCTCCATCTAGTCTTGCTTGTGTCACCTTCATCTAACCGTCTGTTTTAAAAACCACAGTTGCAAAACAGTTCTAAGCTTTCTGGTAATCTGTTCTTTTTGCAAGCATTTATAGTATATGGTATCTATATATTTGGAAAAGCAATCTGCTGTTTTCTATTTTTTAAAATACCCTGTGTCATATCTCAAAAATCAGGGCTCTGAATGATTTGAAGTCCATTCAACAGTTTAAAGGCAATTTAAGGTGCTGCTGTTGATAACACCTTGGAAAACTAGAAAATGGGTGGATTTTGTGTGGAACAGTTTGAAGTGGCACTTTAAGGATTTTGCACGAACTCTAAAACAAAATTACAAAGTTAACTTTTTTACTACAAATAATGTGTTTCCTTTACTAAATGGCATAACTCTTTGTTGTTCTTTTACCTTGTAAATGCTTAGTGAAATGAAAGCTTCATCTTTTTCATGAAAGGTCTTTCATTATTAATAAATACCTAAAAGAAAAATCAGACAATTAACAAATAAATTCCTTAATAGGATGAAAATGAAAAAAGAAAAACACGAAATTATGAAAAAAGATTCGTCTCAAATTCAAAACACAACATTTTTTTCCTTGCTTTATAAATCTGCTTTGTATTCAAGTAATCTTTTCAGGTGCATTTCATAATGTGTTGATGCATTTTGGAGATTGTTTAGAACTAAGAGATGCAAGATGGCAAACATAAGTGTTTGGTAAATTTGCTACTTTTACTATTTTGGATTTTGAGATTGATGAATTAGATGTTGAAATACCACTCCCACTCATTTTCCTTAGAAAGAAAAGTCCTTCCTAAAAGTTACAGCTCACACTTTTGGTTGCACATGGCAACAAAAGTTTTAGCCAACCATACTAAAAGTTGATTTAGAGACTAGAATACATGTCTTGTTTTTATTCATTACTAAATGTACATTTATGTTTAGATCTGTAACATAGATACCAAAGCAAACTCTGGCTGCCTTCATTGCATTTTTATAGTTATTAAAAAGCCAATCCGCTTCTGATTTACCCCAAATTTGAGAAACACAGAGACATCTTTGCAACAAGTACATGGAAAATTATTTTGAATATAGTTTAATTTTGCATAGTTTGATTAAGCAGCTCTGTTAGTGTTTTGATGCATATTAAGAGTAACCGTAACCATTGAAAATTTGCTTTGCTTTGTTTTTATTCCAGACCTGAAAAACCCCAGATAACAGTCTCATTCTTTCTTCTTCTAAAATGCCTGACAATGTTTGAAAACCAAAAAAATTATTATTTTATTCCTTAAATGATTGTAAATATTATTTTGTGTTTGTATGTTTTTAAAGGATTATACAAAGTTATACATTTTAAAAGAACTTTGCTCGTTTTCTGATGCTCCGATTACTTAAATTGTTGAGTCGCTTATCGGTTAGGACATTTTTCATGTATTTTTAAACTTTTTTAACTTGAAAAACATACTTACAACAAACCATAGCACGCAGACAACAGGTCACAAAGTTTAACCATTCAGAATTATTTCAGATTTAACAAACAAAATGTTCATTCTTTTTAGTTTAAATACAAATGCTGACTATTTTAATAAATGCACCTTTTTGGCAGATTGTTGAGTTTTTAATGTGTACAGTCTTTAAAAGGGACTATATTGTTAATGTAAAGCGAGAAAGCTTCTCTAAATCATTTAGGTATTGTAAGTGTCTTTACCAACTGCTTCCCTTTGTTTTCAGAGTATTAAATATTTAGGTCTTTCTGTAAGGCTGAGAAAAAATATTGGATCGCCAAGTTTGGAGGAGGAAACTACAGAATATGAGCACAAACTGTATTTTTTTTTTTGATACAGTTTCAAATCTTCAGCGCCGTGGATCGCCCGCCCACAGAACCCGACTGACGGAACATTAAATCTTTGTTTCATAATAATTCTGTTTCCAAAACACAAAGAAAACGTTGTTTGTCGAGACATGTGCAGGATGTGAACATGCACGTTCAAGCGCAAAACCCAGTTATGTAACTGGGGTCTTCACCTCTATACCTGTGTGGTTTACTTTGACACCGCTGCAGTGAGACAGAAAAAAGACAAAGCTGAAGTGGGGGAGCTGCCGTTCCACCCTGACTTGACACCAGCAGATTTACACTAATAACAAAACGGCTCTTCTCCCTGAATCTTGGCCTTGCTCTCCATCAGCGCCTTATCTTGCTTCAGACAATTGAAAAAAAGCAATTATCCGCAGATACGGCAGCGAGCGACAAAGTAATGGAGCAGACAAGTAGAAACTGTTTCTTTCTTCTTTGTGCTGCACTCATCACTAAACATTAACAAGCGTTTATTTTCTAACAGTTGGTAGCACAAATAGGCTTTCTCTTCCCTGACCTTAAGGACCTCTAACTCGTCACTCTTCTGCCATAAAGAAAGCGTTTTTCCTTCATCATCCCACACCTGCAACATGTCAGTTTCAGCTCAATCTGCTGATGAAGCTTTGGATGAGAGTTGAGGACCATTGAAAAGGGACTGTATCCTCCATGAGGATCTCTACATTTGTTTACAGATCGGGATAAATGGAAGACAGGTGGAAGTGTCGACTGTGAAGCAACAGTGTCAAAACGGCCTTGAGTCAGAAAGTAAATATGAGAGTGTTTATTTGATGAACGTCGAGGCCACTTGACAATTTGACTGCTGGAACTCTGACTACAAGGTAAAACTCTATGGAAGTTGGAAAAGTACACACAATACATAAATGTAGCAACACCGCACAACCTCCAGGTTTAGCACAGACCTATACAGGAGATCCTCTCACTAACTTTCATTTATTTTCATATTTTTTAGGGTGGATCAGCACAGTGTACCCTTCCTCTTGTTCATTGACACCTGGCGCTCTGCATATACTGAGGAGAGTAAAGTTTCCACCAACTGAGTCACTTTTTTTGTGTATTCCGTGAAGATTTATATCCCATTATTTTTCTTTGCTTTGCTGCAGAAGAAAACAAAAGCAAAGTAATAACGTGCAACAAGATGAGAGCTTTGTTTTGTGAACAAACATGGACAGAGGTGTATTTGTCAAGGGAGTTTCCTCGCTCCTGCTGCAGCGGGGGAAACCGATGTGAAAACAACTTTACAGGGAGGTGGGATTCAACGAGGGAGGAGTTTTTTTTTCTGCCAGATACTAATCAGTGCACTGTCAGTAAGAAAATCACAAATGAGCTTTCATGTAAACATTTCTAGCTTGATTAATGAAACACGAGGACCGCTCCTTGGAGGAATTAGAGTCTAACATCTGTGAGACATGACCGCAATAACTTTCACTTCCTGCTTGAGATGTCCAAGTTGAAGACCCCAATTTATCTGTGAGCGCGGCTGGATTTCCGCTTGCTCCTTAAGTTCCCGAATCCCTTTGATAGAGTTTCTCCCCTTGCAGAAGTGCAGATTCTCTTCAACTTTCTTTGCTAATAAATAAAACAGCGGTGCAGATCAAGAGGAAATTAAACATGCAACCACCTTCCCTCCTGCTTCCCTTGGTGATATTTAAACAATGCCCTCATGAATCCTTCACCAAAAAACCGCCTCAGATATTTCTCTGTGAGCATGACACCCCTCAGACGGCGTGATTATCTCTGGCAAGGCGCCACTGAGCTGGAGGAGTGCTTTGAAGACATTCCTAAGGCGATATAAATAGTGTATTTTTTTTTCCTCAGCACCCCCATGTAGACAATAGGCTAATCTGGAAGTGGCCAGCCCTCCCCTCGCTCTCCACCTATTTCCCAGAGAAGTGCAGACCTTTTGCATGCAACCACTGTGATGCATTAGACCACACACTGCCGTCACGTTTAAATATAGCCTTCATAGCATTTATACCACCCTTTTCCTATAGCTTGTCTCAACATCAAAATCTGTTTTATGATCAAGACTTGCAGTGGCAGGAATTCTTTTTGCAGCCTTTTATTTTGTGACACAGTTTAAATAATATTAATAATGAAAGGCGTGCTGGATTTCCTCTAAAATTCCAGCTTTTAGGAGCAGAGATTTTAGGAGATTTGGCCGACGGGTACTAAGCTCCCTCCTTTTACAGCAATGCAAGTCCAGCTCTACCATCAATAAATGGACATGTAATTTGGTGGGAAGCGGAGAGGATATTACAACCACCAATCAAAGGATATTAGGAAAAAAATCTCTTATTCCAAGATGATTGATGGATGATAAAAACTTTTTTTTTTTGTACCAGAGACTTTTATGATTAATGTCAACTCATAAGTTGTTGACTGAAAAATTCTAAGAGAAAAATGTGTTTTGAATGTGCAAAACTCTCCACATGGTCTGGTCATTGTTCTGGTGTGAGTTAGTGTGAAATCAGACTCTTATGTAAGTTTGACAGCTCACTTAAAATAGTTGAGAGCCTTGCAGCAAAGAAAGAGGCTATAACAGTGAAGTACCTGGGATCCTGGTGTTGTTTTAGCCTGCTGCAATCCACGTCTGATAGTAATTTTTTTTTTTTTATTAAATGCACTTGCTGCTACGCTGGTCATACGGGGATTATGTCTCTGTTTTTCTCAACACAAAGCACTTTCTGTGAAACGGATGCCAGCTCTGGAAATCAGCTTCTTGCTTTTCCTTTGAGATCCAGAACCTTTTTGAATGAAACAGATCTATTGAACTGAAAAGAGGATTTGTTTTTATATTTAATGTGAAGGTTTGCAAGACCTTTTGTGTTGCAAAAAAAAAAAAGCTACAACTTCCCAAGCAATAAAATATTAAACCTTATTTCTAGGTAAATGATTCCATCTGAGCCTCACAGCTGAAATGAGCAATGAATATTTCTGCATTACGGCACCAGATTCAATTTATTTAAAGACTTTACTGCTACACAACACTGGACTTTTTTCTCATGATGGTTACAGTATAATGATGTGGCACTACATCAATAATATTACATTTCTAATCCCATTTTAGTGGGGGCAAAAAATGAAAAGTAAACACCTTTTTATGTCCGCTTTGAAGTTCTGCATATGATTTTCTTAAAGGCTTTTCTGAAATCTCTATTAAAAATCGTGTAAATGATGGGATTGACAGAACTATTGCAGTAGCCAATCCAAAAGAAGAGGTTGAAAAGGGCGCCGGGGATGTAGCAGCTGTCTCTGCAGATGGCGTGGAGGGTGTAGGTGAAGAAGAAGGGGAACCAGCAGAGCACAAACACCCCCATCACCACAGCCAGCACGAAGGTGAAGCGCTTCTCGCGCATCTGGGCCACTTTAGTCTTGTTTGCCAGCTGCTGTCGCCCGGGTGGGTGTTTCTGCTCCGGGTAGGGCTGTAACGCCCGGGCTGAAGCCCAGGAGAGGCGGCAGCTCTGCGGCGGGCAGCAGTCCGACCCCTCCACCTTCCTGCGCTTGGTGAAGCGGTTGTGGCGCGGCTTAGTATCCGAGGAGTAGCAGCTCTCCTCCAGGTCAATGTCATCCAGCTCGCCCTGCCGCTGCTGCTGGCTGCCGGAGCTCTGGCTGCTCGGGCTCTCAGCCTCGAACCGGTCCTTCCGGACAAAACAAGTCTCTGACTGAGACGGCTGCCTCTCCAGGCCGTTCTTAGCCACGAACACAGTGGAGGAGCGCTGCTTCGCCACTTTATAAATCTTACAGTAAACAAGGATCATGATGAGACCCGGAGCGAAGAAAGAGACCATGCAGGAGGAGATGATGTACCAAGTTTCATCGTTCAGCAGACACTCCCTCTCGTCATGCTTGGTCATGAGGAGGGGAGGGAAGGAGATGACAGCAGAAATGACCCACACGATAGCAATCATCGACTTGATGCGCTTCGGCGTGCGCTTCAGGTTGTAGCTCACCGCTTTGGTGACTGACCAGTAGCGGTCCAGGCTGATGGCGCACAGGTGCACAATGGATGAGGTGCAGAACAAGACATCCAGAGCCAGGTAGAAGGCGCACCAAGTACTTCCAAAGTACCAGTAACCCATGATCTCGTTAACTAGGGAAAAGGGGATCACCAGCGTGGCCACCAGGATGTCCGCAGATGCCAAGGAGACGAGGAAAAGGTTCTGGGGCGCACGGAGAGCCCGGCTCGTGAGCACCGCCACAATCACCAGCACATTACCGACAATAGTGACCAAAATGATCACAGTAACCACAAGGATGATGAGCGCAGTCGCTGCCTCTGTATGCGGCAGAATAAACGGCGCGTCGGTGGCGTTTTCATCACTGGAGACGTTTTCCACCAGCAGATTGAAATGGCTTAAATCCATTCTTGCTGCGTACAGTCCGTTGGCATCATTTTTTGGGGTATTTTGCACCCCGTTTTTTTTCTTTTCAGAAACAGTTTCTGCAGGGCGCGTTCTGCTGATTTACTAGTGCATGACGAGAAGCTGCGCGTAACCCTCCAGAGAGAACAAACGGAGCGCAGCCTGGTCCGAACCCATTCCCTGAAGACGCAGCTCCTTCATTATAAGTCCTTCAGATACTTCAGACTCACTATATTCTATTCCCAAAGCCCGACGAGAGTGAGAAGTTCCCAAAGTGTACGGAGAGGCTCCCCGATCGAATGGCGCTCCACTTTGTCTGTGCGTAATGGTCGGTTTTTGCGTCTAGGCAAATAGCTAGTCTATGGAGAGGGCCATGAGACGCACACTGCGGGTGGAATGAACGTTCTCACAGGACTGAGGTGACATCACTGAGAGAAAGAGAGAGAGGGGGGGGAGCGCACACAGGGAGAGTTGGATCTCTGAATTGTGAGAAAAGCAGTTTTTCCTTCAGACCAAACCTCTGGTGGATTTTCTCTCTCTTTGAGCTTTTCCTTCATTTTCACTCAGAATTTATTTTACGTGTTCATGACTTTAAAGTCCCCCCAAAATTACTATATTCTTAAGACTGTGCGCACTGCATTCTTTACACCTAATCCTGTTACGCACTGAAATCCATTCAACAACATCAGTTATTTGTATGATTAGGTCAAAGCTTAAAACAAAACCATGCAGAAATGTTTTGATGGATTTGGCCAAATAAAACTTTTTGGGGGATCAAGTTTATGTTACAACTTTCAAATACGGCAATTTATTCTTGTTTTTCTCTTTTTTGCAGACACTTGTCATGTGAACTGCGCACAGTAACGATATAGTTACATACGTTGATTTGCATGCCAGTGAAATCAAGCTAATTTGGTCTGTTATTATTATGGTCTGGCACTGCTGGGCCATTGGTCTATAGATTGCAAGGGGCCAGCAGCTGGGCTTTTAGTAATCCATTTTTCACTGATACATTGTTCTATAGTTATTTGAATGTATTTGTTGGTTATGTTTAATTTTTAAAATAATATGATACATATAATTTTCTTATAATGTTTTACAAAATGCCCAGTTTTTTATATATTACATGAATGCTTCTCAAATAGTTTTTGAAAATCCTTTACATATAATAAATGTGTATATTTTGTTTGTTATTTATAACAGAATTTATGTGTGTATATTTATGTTATTATTAGTTTAAACTTGTTACAAATGTTCAAAAGTGGGAAATTTCTGCCCTTTATTATGTTCTTGTACTTCAATTTTAATAAACTAGTATTTAAAAAAAAAAAAGTAAAATCAATACACTGTGACAGACTGGCGACCTGTCCAGGGTGCCCCCTGCCTTCGTGCACAAGTGGCCGGGATAGGCTCCAGCAGCCTTGTGACCCTAAGAGGGACAAAACAGCTACGAAAATGAATGAATGAATAAAATCAGTTCCGGTTGATTGTCCTAAAGGGGCGATGATAGTAGACCTTCAGAGCTAAATTAAAATGATCCTCCCTGTATTGCACTGTATTCATGGGTCGCCACTGCAAATCAGCTTTCACAGATTCGCACAGTTTGGCAGAGATTTTTACTCCGGAGGGCATTCCTGACATAACCCTGTATCTTATCCAGGCTGGGGACCAGCACAGGGAGACCCTTTTCAAAATCCAGGTCTTCTGTGATACATTGATGACTTGTCATCCCTGCCTTGCCCTGAAAACTGCAGTGATAAATTCCAGAAAATTTCCCAACCACAGTAAGTAAAAAGGCAGGTATAGGAAATGGAGAGACAGATGGGAAATTTCAATCTTTCTAAGGGAGACCTTGACTCATTTGTATGACAAAGAACCCTCATCTTTATTCAGCAATTATTATTTCTCACTGTGAAGATGAGTGTTGTGTTCTGTATGTATTTTCTGTAATTGTATAGTTATGTAAGCATTGTCAGATACACAGATTTATTGCCAAGAGATATTTTTCAAGAATATATAGTGCCATTAACACATAGATGCTGAGTCTGCCTTTAGGTGTCATTGGTAAATAAAAATAAAATTAAAGCGTCAATGAAAATACTGCATAAAAAAGAAATGAATTCCAAAAACAATTAATTAATAACGTGTTAAAAATTGTAAAAGAAAAACAAAATGTACAAAAAAAGCTGCATGACTAAAGCTGCAGATTTATATTTATCTTAGAAATGCTCAGGAAAAGCTCTTCCTGTTGTGAAAAGAGCACGGAAGGAGCTGCAGAGGATTTTGACAAGAGAACTGGCTTAGGATACAAGAAGTCCTTGTTTTCCTCTTGCTTTTTCTGGCTCTGCAAAAACAAATGCAAAAACAAAACAAGTAAACAAATGAGGAAAAAAAAACAGGAAATGTCATCCTTTAGTCACTTTATGTCAGTGTTCATGTGAACACATTTCCTCAAGGCTTAAACCTGCTACTCTCATTGATACGTGGCCACATGAATATAGTCTCTTTAACACACGTATGGGTTTAAACCTGAGAAAACGTTTTTTGTAAGCATGTGACATTAAAAGTAAGAAAAATAAAAGAAATTGCACATTTGTAATTCTGTATACACACCTCTCCATCCAACCATCCTCTATGTTTTTGTGCAAGGTTATGGGGCTGCTGGAGCCTATCCCAGCTGCTTTGGGGCGAAGGCATGGTACTCTGGACAATTTGCCAGTCCATTACAGGGTTACACAGTGACACACAATCAAACACACATGCACACTAAAGGGCTAATTTAGAAACATCAAGTAACCTGTGCATGTTCTTAGACGGTACAGACAGCCAGAGTGCCTAAAGAAAGCCCATGCGTGCAAAAACAGAACATGTAAACTCCACACAGAAAGGACCCAGCCATTGCTGTGCGGTGAGAGTGCCAACTACTACACCCCCATGGAGCCCTGACGAAAAACAAAACTCTCAGTGAAATGATATCAGACCCAAAAGAAGCAGCTGTTGAGTTTAAATTGTTAACTCATGCACCAATGATGTACACGTTTAATGTTATCGTCTCAAGATGGACCCCGCAATAATTGAAAAGCTACATAAGCTACAAAAGCAATGTTTCATTTATTTCTTTTTTTGCTAATAAAAAGTCTAGTCAAAAAACATCAATTACTGCCTTTGTTCCTGTTAGATTATAGCAGACAGTGGTACAAAAGATAAGAACTAAGGTGTCTTAATTATGTCCTTCTCCTCCAATTTCCAGATTCAGTTCAGTGGACACTTAACAGTTTCATTAATTAAATATCACTCCACAAATTTTGCTTGCAGCCTACAGCTGTTTTTATTTCCATGGAAATGCAACAATACCCAGCATCCCATTAGTCTGGCTTTGGCTTCCTGCTATTGAGCAACAGATGCACAATTCTTTCCCCAAAGTCCTTCAGTCGGCTCCAAAAGTTTTTCCACATTTAATAAAGTCACACTAATTAGACATCAATTGATATTTTCACAAAGCTTATAATGAAACTCAATCCACAGGTTGGTCTTGTTTTGAAACACGAGTACCAGAAGCCACAAGACGGTTTGAAGCTGCCACAAAGTCCCTGCTCATCAGCTCAATCATTCTCAATTCTCTGTGATTTGACAGCTTGTCCCAGAGCCAGCAGGTGAGATTTTGACTGATGTGGCTTTGCAATATTTGCTGCCACGAGAAACGATTCATTATCCCAGCCGTGATCCTCAGCGTGCTCTGTGAACGGCAGTTCATTGCCAAAAAGCTGCGACGCGGTGCCTCCAGGTTCTCTGAGGTGATTCCTGGCCCGTTTGCTTTTTGGGAAACCTCGCAGGAAGTTAGCAAAAAAGGTCGCCCCGTCTGATTAGGCTCCATGGTTGTATGTGTTGCAGAAATACATTACTAAGCCTACATGGTGATGCTGATAACACTGTTTATTGTCAATACAAGACTTTGTAGACAATCTGGGGCCAACAGCTTAATTCAACCATTGTTGGAATGGAAAAAAGGGAAGTCGTTTTTAGAAACACCATAAAGCAAATTAATTCAAACTTTATGATGTTTGATTGTCTTGTGGATTTGTCTTTGTATCTTTTTCACTTAAACATCTTTATCCTTGCCAGACAATGAGATTACAGTTGTGTCATAACATGCTTCAGGTCATAGAAGCAATACGTTTGACAAAATCATATCCAAACACAGGTTGGAAATGTCACCTTGATTAAGGTAATTATTAATGAACAGAAACAAATCAACATATCTAACTTTCAAGGTGCTAAAATTTTTTTTTCAATTTTGAACAACTAATAAAAAATGAACACATCGGGTCCAGAGTACTCTAGTTGAACACATCAATAAACAGAATGAACCCTTTTAATCCAAAAAAATATTGATAACAAATTGCTTATCATTGCCATGATACAGATATTAACATACCTTATTCCACAGTTTGTCACAACAGCAATATAGTAGTAAAGACATGAGGGATTTTACAGTTTAATTTAACCTGTTTGGTGAATTTGATCATTTTGCAGACTGAGATGCAGCAGAAGAGATGAGAGAACACAAGAAGGAGGAGGAAAGACATGAGGAGGTGACAACGGGGGGAGTTGAACAATTTAGACTTGGGGCTTTTTTTCTTTGATAAAACTTTTGCGTAAGGATCTGGTCAAAAACAAGCGCTAACAGGTGAACTTTCCCTCTGAAATTATGATTTCTTTAACTCCTCATCATTTTTGGAGGAGCAAGATTGGTGCAGGCGCTGTAGTTGTTGCCATGACAACGCATTGTACAGCGTTTAAATAGTTCACTATTTGTGAAAAGTTATTCAAACTTAAAGTAATAACAAGATTAAAGTACTACTAACTGATTTACTATTTATTTTTTTCACAAGTGACCCATAAGCAGGATAATAGCCTAAGGAGTGCATTATCAGAAATGCATGGGTTTAGCAGAAGCAATCGTCCGACGTGAAAAGGAGATTAACCTGATTTTAAAAAAGCATGCTAAATTGTCTGTAATTAATTAATTACGATCAACGGGATCTTTTGACACCCCTAACTTTGGCTTGCTTTTCAAAGTCTGTCAGTTTGTGATGTGGAGAAGTTTCCACTCTTGGTCTACATGGAACTTCTGTACCATCAGTGCTCAGGATGGGGTTTTGATCAAAAGTTATTTGTTATTTACCAAATGTACAGGAAGTAACATTGAGTATTGAAAAATATCAAAGTTGCAATACTTTCTGAAATGACTCAGAACCCTCGGGTATGAATAATTTCAGGCAGCCCTGCATGGGGACAATATCAAAGGTGATTGGTGTGATTATAACACATGCTTATGATAAACTAAAGTTGAGAAAAATGGCTGCTGATTCATAGTCTGCCTGATGAAAGAGCATAAATGTAACATCATACTTTGGCAAGCCTTCTTCTGGGGTAATACGCCTCTGATGAAGCTCATTAACCCCTCAGTTACATCTCAATAGGTGTAGCCTGCGTTTACTGTCTCCTTGTTTCTTTTTTTAGTAGAGAACAAGGTTTGGGGTTTGCCTGCACAGCATAAATCAGGTTTGCCTCCTCAAATCCAGGTGAGTCTAATCCCCTATTCTAATGGATGTTGACATCATATTTAACCCCTTTATACCTGACTTATTTCCAATTACATCAAAACGTATTTTTGTTTTTTTTACATTCAAGGGGATGATTAAGTGGGAGTCCTGGATTTACATAATGGTACACTGTGAATTAGCCACATATGGCATGAAGGAGTTCAGAAACAAACTATTGTACACTGTATGTGACTACACCAATCGAGAACAAATGTCTTCATGCAAAAGCTTCTATTCCCAAAGGGCATCCCCTCTAAAAACATGTCAAAATCATGTCAGTGTGGGAAATGTATAGCTGTTTGTTCAGAGTCACGTTTTGGCTGCATAAAGCACCTACGGTATACTGCATGAACATGTGGAATATGCTATGAAGACATCATGATGCATTATTTATGTCAAACTACTTCAGGTGTAAACTGATGAATAAACAGCACAAAAGGTTTCACATATTTCCTGTGTTCCACTGAAGCTAAAAAAAAAAATCTTAAGAGCCGGAGGTTGGAGTGTATGAGCAAACAGAAATCCTCCAAACGCCTTTTCCTGCACAATAATTTGACTTTAAGTTCCTTACACAGTTTTTTTTTCATGTTCTTCTAAGTAAATGAATGTTTCCGGCAAAACATCAAATAAAAAGTCTCTTAACTCTCTTATTACATACTTTTATTTATAATTCAATTTCCTGTGTAAAATCTGTAAGGAGAAGCAGCTGATGGTGTTTTCCCCCGCATCAATCCTCTTACCTTCCTGTTTTTTTCCCCTTTTTTTTTTCTACAGAGGGTGTTTGGCTGGATGCAAACAGATCCCACTGCTCCGTTATGTAATATTCCAGGAATAAATGCTTGGTGGTGGTGTGTAAAAGCTCCTGCACAGGTTTCAGGTAATTTGCTATGGTTGACATTTTCTTTAGGAATTTCATCCTAAATATTTGTCTAAACCTTGTCTGCATATTTAATTTATTTTAAGAAATGCATATCTTTTCGGAAGTGTGAAAAAGGTTTTTTGTTTTTTTCCGGCTCTCACGCATACTTGTAGGAGAGAGAACAAAGGAAGTGTGAAAAGCCTCTGCTTGTGTTTCAGAGCTAGAAAAAATAGACTTCATTTTTTTTATACACATTTGCTTTTTTCTTCAGGTGTTGCCTTTGCTGTTGTCAGGTTGGGAAGGTCAGAGAAAAATGTGCGACCTTTACAATGACAAACAAGATTTTTCCACACTTTTAAGGGCATAAAAAATCTCTCTAATTATGAAAATATGTTCACTGAATCTCGTTTGTAAGAACAAATTGGACAAATTTATCACACTCGATTTAACCTTGAATATACCTCAGAGCATCAAAAAAAATCTTTATGTTCCTTACAAACGTCTGGAATTATTACCATGACTATAAGATTTGAAAGATTAAAAATGACTGCAGAGGAGTTAGCGAGAGATTTACAGATTAAAACACTGTAAGACTTTAATCAGGTTGCCGGAGAAACGCAAATGCAAAGACTCTTCCATGTATAAAAAAGTCAGAGTACCGCTGGTTGGATGTAAAGTGCAAAGCATGCATTTCCTTACTGACCTTGTTGAATAGATTTGTGAAAAATAAAGACTGAGTGAAGCTCAGAGCACTCCATAGCGTGTTTCCTTTAGGGGGCTTGCTCACAAACGGCTGCAAGCTCACCTCAGATGAGAAATAAACAGACTTGCTCAATTTAGCCACAGAATTGTGTTCCTCCCGGTTCAGAGGTTTGCCTGGCGGTCCATGTTCATCTCAGTAAAAAGGTTAAGATGTGATTACTGAACAGCCTGTAGATGGCTAAATACCTTTGCAGCTCAAGTTGCTATTTCAACTTCAAGGCCGTTGGTGGAACAACTACCTTCAGAATGTGGAAATGAAACCTCCAATTCAGCGAACAACTGGATTCTCTTTTGTCTTGGCAGGATTAAGTCATATGAGCAGTTTAATAGAAGTCATGGTGCTTGGTTCCTCTGTGAGGATGTTGAGGCTTTCAAAAGCATCTCACAGAGTCTTGGTGATTCCAAACTTTTACTCAAGACTCCATAAATTTGCTTAAAACTTTTCATGTGCACAGTTGGAGGTTGACCCAAAAACCGACTGCCAACTGAAATCTTCAATTTTCCAACATCTCACTCAACTTTTAGAAGAACCGAATGAGCCTTAAAGTCCTGTTGGTCAATAAATGAAGATCTGGCTGTAATAATACGCTGCTCTATCTTTACATGCAGTCTTCATATCAAACCAAACGTGTTTGGATTAAATGATAAAATGAAAACTTAGCATAATTAAAAAATACTGCTATGCTGACCTCTTTCTACTCCACTGCATTCCTGCATCGACTTTCTAGGCGAGGCTGACGCATAAATCTGCAGCCCAGTTCACCCACATAAAGCTTTTTTTTTCATAAAATCCATGCAGTGTTGTGCAGAAGTGTCACTTGGGACAGCTTCACACGGTGCTCAACGGTGCAGCCACGAGCAGCTTAAATCTTACATTTTTAAGCTGCTCAGCAGTACGTGGTTGTTGTTGACTCATCCCTCACTTCATCATGCACAGGATTGTTGAAGACGCCTGGAGGGAGGCTCAGGGCTGCTTTATCTCGTGGCTTGAGTTGGTAAAGATGACGGATCTTAATCCAGTTGATCTTATTTTGCCGCTCCATAAATTCCATTTTTATACCAAGTTACTGGAAATTATAGAACAATGCCAAAAAGTGAGTTAGAATTAATCCATTGTTGAACAGTTACCTAATTGTGAAGTTGAACTTTAAATTCCTGTCAATATAGCTGCTTACTTGAGCAAATGGAACAAATAAGGTTTGTTAGAGCAGTGCAATGTGTAAAGCCTCATTTCCTATCATTTTTTCCATGTTGGTTTTTTTTCCCTTATTTTTTGTTTGTCTTTATCTGCTCAAACAGGACAGGCCCCACACAGAACCAGTTCCATTTATCGATTTATTCAATTTTTAAGTCTTCAGTTTCAAAAAATGACTAGTGCAAAGATAATACACTAGTCATTAACACTAACACAATAACACTTGTAGATGTTTAGCATCTAAACTAAAGCAGGTGCTTCTCTATGACTAATTGTGGACAGCCAAATTTTTTCTTTTAATTGTGTCATGATCGGGCGTAAGTTCAGAGTGACCCAAATGCTGGTCTGAGGAGACTCAGACAATGAGGTAAGTTTAGGAGTTTTAATGAGTGATGATTATTTTCCAGGCAAAGGCGCGGCTGCTGGCTGGAGGATTCTTGTAGCGGATTTCCACGGGAGACCAGAGGACAGCGACCATGAGTATCCGGAGAGATTTTTCCTGAGGCAGAGCGAGAAGCACAATGAGTAGGCAAAACGTGGCAACATACATGAGCATGAAATTTGACCAGGCTATGCACCATAGGAGGAACAACGAACTGGCACCAACTGAAGATCCAGGAGATCCTTATGAAAGCTGTGAGTAGAAACAGCTGGTCGCGTCCAGAGCAGAACAGGCGGGGGAGGGGAGAGTGACTGACAGGGAAAACCATGACAAATTGACTCTCATTTTATCTGACAAGTTCAGTTTTGTAAAAGAAAAAAAAAATAACTTTTTTTTTTTTTTAAATGAGCCTTTTTAAGTCTCTTTCAAATCTAGGGTTGTTTTTTTTTAATCAAAATGTGTTCAATTTTTCAATACAAAAATACTTCAGGGTGCACTTGGCTTTTCCAGATGCTAAAGTCATTGAATGGATTTGTGGCATTAAGGTTTTATTTGCTTTTATTTCTTGTTTTTATTTTATGGTTCAACTTATTGCAATGCAGTAATCTTCCAACATTTTGAGAACTAAAATGTTAACTTTGTTTAAAATTTATTGTATGTATTACTACAAATTCAAGACTCTGAATGGTTTCTTTATTATCTTCAAAGTTGTCCATCAATAATTATTTTCTTCACATAACAAGGAGGAATCCTGTTAATTATGAGTATCTGCTTACTTCTGGGTAGCTATTGGATTATTGAGTTAATATTTAGAGCAACAGGGAAAAGCATGGTTTGGTCCAATCAGTGACAGATGTGTGATCTGTCTATTTGTAGTGACTTCATCCTTATCATACTGTGGTGGATAATATTAAATGGTGCATTGTATAAATTCAGTATTATAACACATCGGTAGTTAATATTCAAGGCATCTCTTTGCTGTGTAACATTCTGCCTTTGTCTGTATTCAGGAGAACAGCAGAGGAGAGGAGCTGAGAGGCTCTAGTGTGAGTGAGATGCTGAAAATGAAAATACACAAGAGAAAACAACAAAAAGTCCAAGAGTGCAACTGAAGGATCATCATCACCTAAGTTAAAAAAATTTAGATTTTGTTGTAAATTGCATGATGAGATATCCCGCATATTTGTTTCCTGGGTTATTCTAATATGTTCATTAAATGTGGGTGCTGCTTTTCACCGCAGCTGAGTGTTTGGCCACTGCTATCAGGGGGATTCTGAGAGCAGAGAATATTTGGACCCTTTTGACATAAATGACAGTCTAAGTTGGCTCACGTCTGCGAAGCCTTTCAAGGTCTACTCAAAAAACAGTCAATGCCAGTGCTCCACGACCCAGAATACGGCTTAAACGTCTGATCACATGTAGTTATCTCCTCAGTCATCCAGTGTAGAGGCTGAGTCCTGTGAGGTAGCAGGGATGCTGTCAGACTTTGAGCTATTGCGCTCAATTTGGTTTAATGTTTGCCATGCGATCTATTTTCTTTACCTCTAAGAATCTAGATCTGAACCCAAAGGTATGATTAATTCTGTTACTTCATTCATGCAGTGATTCATTTATTTATCTAAGGTTGTTCTGAAAACTGAGAGCAGCAAATGCTGCAGGTTTCGGATATTTTCACCTTCTCTGTCTTGAAACTGCTTTTGTTGTAAGGTTTATTTGTGGTGCCAACATGTAAAAAAATAAGTCAAAACATTGTTTTTGCCATAAGTATTAATCTTTAATAATTTCTACATTATTTTGTACACGTTAACACATATTATTCAGATTTTTCTCTTTAAAATTGTGATCATTATTTATTGAAACCTATTTTTTGGTCATTATAGAGTTTTCACAACCCCCATTAATTCTGAACCGTCAAATGAAAAAGGTCTGCAGCCAGCCTTAAAGATGATGCTAATACACTGTTTGGCAGTTCAGAGCCGTCCAGTGAAGGATTCTGGTGTGACAGTCATCCTCCTCTGGGGGTCACAGATTGCAGAGTGAGTCATTGGGCTTGAGTCCATGATCAGCCACATCTGTCTCTGGACCTGGCATGCTCTGCCACTCAAAACCACCTTGTTAGAGATACTGCTTCACAGAGGAAGAAAAAAATAATAATGCAACATGGATACACTTGCAAATTTGTGTAGGAAGTCAAGAGAAGAGGCGCTGCTTTTACATGGATGCGTGCAGGAATGAAGAAGCGTGAGCGTGTTGTTGCTGGATGCTTTCAGATACTGTGTTTGTTTTGCCTGGTGACAGCTGACATGTGCTTCTTCTGTAAGCTCCTGTTTCCCTTGTGTGTCCTTTCTTCCCAAAGACCCACCTCCACCTACAGATCTCCAACAACCCTTAGCATTTGCTGGGGAATTTTGGGACCATCTGCTGGACTCCTTTGCTGTTCTACCCCTGAGGCAACAAACTTGAAGCTGCTCACAAAACTCCCCGCCGTCCATCAGCATCTTACAACTTCATGTTCTAAATCTTAACTAAAAATCTTCATCTATTTTCTTGGAGAAATGCTGTGTTTTCTTTAAGGTTGTATTTTTCCTCCTTCTATGCACAACATGCTGTATCTTCATGTTTGCTTTTTTCATGCTGATCTCTCTGCTGCGTGTTTCTGTGCGCTTTATTTTTGTGGCCTTCTTTTTAGTTGAGAACACAAAGCTGGAGCACATTTCTTTGCCATGTTTTCTTGACATTATTTTGGAATTTCAGCACCTGAGGGCAATGTCTGATGGAGGTTGTGGGTGTTCCCTGAAAGGATCCTCGCAAGGAAAAGTTTCAAATCAGAGGAGCTGATGAAGTCAAGATGATATCTGTGTGTGGTGAAGAGCAAGCAAACAAACATCAAAAGTCACTATCTTTACAGAATGTAAGCACTTATGATGTTTCAGTTCTATTCAAATCCAATGAATGTTGATTCAGCCAGCTAGTGGTAATCAACGTCTTTTTAAGACTAATGGAAATGACCATAGGAAACCATCAAAAGTCTAAAACCTTATTGCCTTATGATCACATTTTGTTACATTATTTTGTTCATGTTATATTTCTAGGCATATACAGTACAGAACAAAAGTTTAGACACACCTTCTCTTTCAAATGAATGGGAAGGTGTGTCCAAACGTTTGGTCTGTACTGTATATATAAATATACATGTGTACTTTTTGTATTATAAAATGAACATCACCGTAACAAGCTATGCTAGCTACAGTAGGCAGAGCAACATGCAGCAAGCATTGTTGTTCTGCATTCTCTGGGTAAAATACAGATACTCCTGCCTAAGAACAACACCACATCTGTTTAAATCTATTAAGATGTTCAAGAAGTGTGTTGTGGATGTGAAAGAAGCAAGACGTGGGTCCAAAAGGAAATTTATACCAGGCTGCAGTGGATGCGCTTTATTTATCGGTAAATAACTGCTCTGTTTAGAAAGAATGGTGCTATGATACTGTAGTAAAAAATATATATCTAAAAACTGTTTTTCTTAAGCTAAATATATTCTGAGTGAAGTGTAACAGGAGTCAGGATTTTGCGCACAAGGTTGCGGTTTCTCTGTATTTAAATAAAATCACATTCTGTAAATAAAACAATCCATTAAGAATGAACAGAGAGACCATCAGCCAGATGTTGGCAGTAATTTGCAGGTATTTTCACTCCATCTCTCGGAACAAAGAAACAGAGCACCACAGGAAACATGTTGATTTCTTGTTTTCCTTTATAACGCTGAAGTTCTTCAGTGGGCCAAACTGTCCTTATGTAAATATGCTTGTACAGTTCACTCGCCGGGGATCTGCTCCAGCACAAGTTTCATGCAGACTAACTTCAAAGCCTGTCCTGCATGTTTAGAGGTCCTGCTCCGGTCGCCTCATGGTTCTGTGCATCATCAGAGATACTCCTGGCCTGTAGGGGGCTTGAGACATGCCCTAAAATACCAGAAAAAAAGAGACGGAGTGTGGTAAAGCAATACAATAATAAATGCCTTTGTGGAAATAGGCACGCATTGTGTTCTTGCTGTTTTTAACATGTTCTTGTGGCATTCTTCTGATGATCCATACAGAAAATTAAGGTTAAAATTGCATTTCCGAGTTTTTTTTATTCAAACTGTTGTGAATCAGGAGCAGACGAAAAAAAGCAGTCTGCAAAAGATCACATTTACTACAGAGAAAATACAATCGACAGGGTTCAAGCTCCCTGCTCCGCTTCATTCTGATCCACTTGTAGACCACTCGATCCATAAACATCTTCCTTTTCTCTTCCGAGCTGAAATCTGAAGACTGTTCGGATGCATAGCTCCAATATTGCATGCCATTTTTGCTGCACCGGTAATGATGGGTTGGGGGCATGAGAGGCTGTTACGTAGCAGGAGAGTGTGTAAACAGAGAGCTCTCGGCAATGGGCAGGGGGAAGGGGGGCAGGAATGCTCCATGCAAGCAATTCCGCCCACAACTCTGAGGTAATTGTCTAAGGAATTACTGCCGCTCTGCAGAAAGTATGTCCTAGAAAACGACACAGGTTTTTGGATTTTGGCTAAAAACAGCATAATCATAATGAAAAGACCACTAGGAAGGCTTTGAAAATAGAAAAAAACAATTTGACCAAAGCGGAATTTTAACATAATGTAGTCGTAAGATAACATGATATTGTTTCCTTAAAGCTCAACTCTAATTTAAAAAAAAGCAGTTCCAGGAAACATTTTGCAGTTCCTGACAATCATCTGCAGACTTCAGCCCAATGTTCACCGTCAGGAAAGATTTCTTTTACGCCTGAAAATAAAAACGTGCATCTTTATACATTATTGTCCTTAATTATGTTCTGTAGACCTTTGAAATTCCTTTGTATTGGAAATCAGACATTCTTTCTACTTTTAAGGAGAGCATGAAAAAAAAATGTGGTTAATAAAACTTCTTGTTAAATGAGGCCAGAGAGACAGTATGCTGCAATAAGCTGGGACTGCTGGAGGACCCTTTCCTTACAAGGAGAGCAAGTAAAACCTTTCCTTCACTCTGCTCTCCTTGTCAGAAATGCATTCACAATTTTCTCTCTATCTTTAGAATAACAGGGGTTCCAGTTTTGTGTGTTTCTTTCCTGTCCTTCCTCACACCAACTGGTGAGAGCTGATGGTATCCCGTTTTGATACTGCTGGAGATTACTTCCTGTTAGGAGGAAATCGCCCCCCCTTCCACAACTGTGACAAGCTTCCTTAGATCAAAAGATTTTAAAGCAATCTGCTGGCTTCTTAACCGTTTTTTTAACAATACAAATACAGAAATAAATTCCTCTGCAAAGGTAAACCTTCCCTGACTACTGGGTTCATTTCTCTTCAAAATTTCACAAGTATCATAACCAAAAAGCTAACCTTCATTTGACCACTGACCAAAGACCACTGCTTTACTTTACTCCTTATGTTGAGATGAGCTTAACTAAGACAAAATTAGATGAGACAATCAGGTTAAGACGAGATGAGAAGACGTGAGATGGGAGGATAGTAGATGAGCTGAAATGATATTAAATCTACTTATTTTGCTGAGATAAGCTTAAATGAGTTCAAATAAAATGATACGAGTCAAGATGAGACAAGTCAAAACTAGTCAAGGGGTGACAAGACAAGATTAAATGAGATCATTGTCATGGAGTTAACTTGGGTCAAGACGAGATGGAAAGAGCTGAGTCGAGTCCAGATGAGATGAAATGAGTCGAATCGACTCGAGTAAAGGCAACACAAGATCAGATGAGTTAAGTTGAGATGAGATGAGACAAGAGGAGATGAAATTGATTCAATCAGATGAGATTGGAAAACTCTTTGCTTAAGCAACAATGTGCAAAAACAAAAAACTTTCAAAAATTGAGCAAGTGTGATATTTAAAAGCATTTTTAAACATTGCAGCAAAAAGGTAAAAAGAAGAAGAGTTTGACCTATTAACTTTTGACTAGATTTACGATGCTCCCGAAACACACACAGGGCATTTGTAAACATGTGCCTTTGCAAACAGAGTTGAGGTATTTCATTTCCTTGAACATATTGCATTGGGTGCGTATTGCAGGGCTACTGGGAGCAGCACAGGTTCAACAGTCTAACATCAGCAGGAAGTAAAGCTCTGCAATGCTGTTCCTTCATGGTGCCCGGGTGGAGCAGACTGCTCTTAAAGGAGCAGCCCGGGGTACTTACAGTGCCATGAAGAGGGTGGGATTGGTTTTTCATCAGAAATGATGGTTTTGCTTCCCCTCTTCTGATCACCCACCACCAGAGCAAGTTTAGTGGAACATCCCAAGACTTGATGGGTCTAATTATTGTGTGATGCAGTGGCAGGGAAGCCTCTGCAGACCATCCTATAAAACATGTCTGCCCTGATAGGTTTACAGAAGTGCACCCTGTACTGTACTTCCACAAGAAATACACACTACTCCGGCTTTTCTCTGCACATTTAAGTTGTATTTCTAATTGTGTTTATTGTTCAGATGACCTGCAAAGGTCCGGTTCTTCAAATATGATCATCAAAAGTGTTTTTTGTTACCAACACCTGTTTTTATGATGTATAAAGCTTTTTGTCTGATCTCAATGCGATGCGTCTTGTGGGCTTAATGGACTATGAAGAGTCCAAACTGTCTGAGGAAGAGAGGGCTCTTTGCTTCACAGAGCTTATGTCATCTCAACTGGAGTGAGACTAATACTCCTAGCTACTGAGAAAGTACACCGGTGTTGTTAAAGCGCCCATTTCTGCTCGTGCAGGTGCCTCGCATTAGTGGGAAAATGCAACAGTACTTTGCATGTGGTATTTATTATTCAATTGAATTAAATTAACTGTACACAGAAAAAATGTAACAAAAGCAAAGTAAATCAAGTAAATCTTTTGGTCAGGCAGCAAATTCTGAAATCCTAACCTGAAAATATCTTCATTTCTTAATAAATAAAACACACACACACTTTGAGAATTTATTACAATTTATTGGGAACTCCTTTAAAGCCAAAACTGTAAAATAAAAAAATAAAAAGTACCAAGGTGACGTTTATGTTAAACATTTGGAGTCTTCCTTCAGCCATCTGTCTTATTTTAGCCCATTCCACGTCACAGATCTCCATAATTGTTTAGAAAGCCAGCTGGCTTCATGGTAAACATCGCTGCCTTCCAATGCAATTAACTGCTAATGAACACAAATAAGCCTTTTGTTCAGGTTTTAAAACAAGAGACTTTACGCTCAGCTGCAGAAATATTTCAAATTCTTGTCCAAATTTGCGCTGCACACAGCATACAGACTGTTTTTCTTGAATTTCACAACCCCCTCCGTCCCTACCTGATCTCACCCTCTTCAAGTTTGTGAACCACTGTAAGGAAAAAATGAGACAAAACGAAACTCAAAGGAGGACTTAGTGTCAACTTCTGCTGCTTCTTTGATATTAGCACTCCAACAATAATTTGTTTCTTGAGGCTGGAGTACAGGCTGTTGTCAAAGTGCAGCATGTGTGCGCCAGCATTCATATGCTAAAAAGAAAAGGATGATTTCCAAGGCACAGGCAGCACACAGGCATAAACACAGTCTTTACGTATTAAGTACCCTAATAAAGTCATCGTACTGCTGAATAGGTGTCAGGAGGTTGTGTGTGTCTGCCTGCGATGAGTCATCCTGCCTGATATTCCTCACAGCGTGTAATGATTGTAGACATTTGAGGTTAATAACCCGTTTCATCCAATTACATGAGACTGGAAGGGGAAAAAAAAATCTACATTTCTTTGGAAAAACAACCACAAAAATATGATCTCTCTTTCCAGATAACATGTTGCACATGCAGAGGGTAAGACTTGAACTCACAAAGTTGTTTACCAGCAACATATAAAATAGATTTATGTTAATTTAGAGAAATTTTGTCACAACCCCATCAGAGGATAACTGTTTGGCACTGGGCCGTTCCACAGCTTTCTATCAAATAATAGAATTGTCAGTCTGCAAGCTTTTAGTGAAATTTGATGTAAAGATAAAAACAATTCCAAATACGATTAAAAAAATGTATACATCAGCAACATTTTTTAGCCTAATATTAATACTTCTTTTGATACTATACCATATTTGTTGTTTGTATACATTTTTGGAAAGCATGGTAACACATTGAAGTGTTGAAACGTGCCCTGTACATGTATAAATGAATATTGTTGCACATTTCAGAATCTTTTGCACAGCCTGAGTACACCCCAGTGGTGAAAAAATGTGACTGCACACAAAGTCAGGGGACATCAGTGCTGGTTTATTTATAGGTGGTACAGTCTGTACATTAATTTTTTAATATAAATCTGAAACAGTGCAAACATTTGATTATTACGGGATTATCAAACATAGTATTAAATGAATGGATTTATTTTACATTGAGTATGGTAAATAAATCAAATTTAGCAATGAAAGAAATTTGAAACAAAGAATTATATTCCATTATCTACATGTGTCAGAAATGCATTTAAAAGATTATGAAAAAAAAAACAACTACATGTTCAGTGATCAAAACATTATTTATCACTGTATTTTTAAGTATTTGAAAAAACTATGAAGCACTGTTATCAGGTTATGACATATACTGTGGAGTCAATATCTGGTTGGTTACCCTTCATAGAAAAACACAAATGAGGAATATAATGAATTGATTTAGAGTCAATTATTACTTTCAAACACTGGATAACAAGTGCTGTAAAATTCAGCAAAGTTATGTTGTGATAAAACTTTATGATGAAGAAGACTTGTAAATGTCTGAAAATACTTTAAGGTTCATTAAGCACTGATGCTCTAACATCTGAAAGAGGTCTGCTTCGTTTTAGAAAACTAAATGAAAATCTTCCAACCAAGACAACATACCGCATCAATATTTGTGTCTTTCACTCTGATGTGCAAATAAAAATGGTGAATTAATACTTAATAGACTGGTAAAACAGCAGAAATTAATGATGTTGTATAAAACCTCAAGGTATACATTTAATTTAACATTAAGTCACATTTTTGTAATTGGATGTATACAAATATATATATATATATATATATATATATATATATATATATATATATATATACATATATATAATAGCTTAAACATTTTATTAATCAAGTACTTTCATACTGAAATGTAATCAGATTTTTTTTCAAGCGATTCAGTTTATTGATGTCACGTAGAGCAACAGCGTTTTTGTTTTGTTGTGTTTTTCTTATTTATAGAGAAATATGTTATATGACATTGTCTTTTTTGTATCCTTAATACTTCTTGTTTGAGGAAATTTGAGGAAACATTACTTTACACTTGGATAAACAGCAAGATTGCAATTAACCCAGTTTTAAGGCATACGGTGTAGTTCCACCCCACAACACCAGGGGGAGCGCTGCAACTGCACCGGTGGTTGTTGGACAAATCAAAACTGATGAAAAAAGGGAAGTGTGGAAATGTTGCTTCCTTGTTTTAGTACCATGTATAGCCAGTTTGTTGTTTATCTAATGTATAGACTCAGTCGTTGCAAAAGACTTTGATTTCATACCCGCTAACTCTGTCGGTTGATGAATGCAATCCAGCATTAAACTCCGACTCTTTGTAGAAGCTACCTTTAGACTCATGAATTTGGAGTGTTGCAACTTCACTGAGGATGATTGTATGCTTCGTGGCTTTGTTAATGATCCAGCCCATGACAATTTACTCGTAAAATAACCAATGAAGTTGCGGTGCGACGAAAAGTGCAGAAAAAAGGAGGGAAGCGAAAACGATTCGCGCATGCGGGGTATTGATCCCGTAGCTTACAGATCAGGTAGGGACACGGACCCCAGAGAAATGGAGGATGTGATTAGCCTGAGCTCCGACGACTCTGATGTGGAGATAGTCGGTTCTTTTAGTAAGTTCAGCGCTAAACTGCCGCTATCTGAAGTCCGAGTGGACCTGGAAGCGAAAAACGTCAGTATTCCGCCGGTAAGTCACGTGATGTGAATATTGATGCTTAAAAACTAGCTTAAAAGCTAAAAACAAACGCACACAAAACTGCTTAAACATTCACGGTCAAAAATACGTCCTGAACTGTCCAGCTGCTGGAGGTACAAACTTCCCGGTGTGTGAGTAATAATACTGAAAGTTTTGCTATTTTCACCAGGTAAGTGAATAGCCTAGTTTGTCAGTTTAGAGGTAAATTAAATATAAATTTTGCTGCTCTGTCTGCCGCGTGAATCTTGACAGTGACCCTCCACGACCATGTCGCTTTTCCCCCCCTTTCTGTTATGTCCAATATCTTAGTTATTCAGAGTTAGTGCAGCCCTCTCAAAGTTTTTTTTTTTTTTTTTTTTTGGGGGGGGGGGGGGTATTTACTGTACTCAAATGCAGTTTTTTAAACTCCCTTTCCAACTTTTCAACATTCTTTTAACTAATTTTCTCTATGACTTGTTGAGGAATAATAATCCCGATATGTCACATTATGTCATAAAACCTTTAAGAGATTCATAAGAAATTGCAATTGCTGCTAAATTTGGGTGTTATTAAAGGCAATAATAATAATAATAATAATATTAAAGGGAAACTACATTTTCACAGCTACCTCCTATAATCCATCTATTACTGTCTATTTGTCCCTGCATCAGGTCAGTTTTCCTTATCTGTGTATTTGAGAACAGTCCCAACTTTCTAAATTCATTTATCTTTGATGCTGTTGTTCATGTTTTTCAGCATATCCCTTCAGGGGATCAGCTTTCACTGATTCACACTGGTTGGTTGGAGTGTTTTATGATGGATGCCCTTCCTGACACAACCCTGGATTTGAAGTGGATACTAAATTAAGATCATTCTGGCGTCAAAGTGGTTTGACACGTATTTGCATCAATAGGTGTCAAGAGGATAAATGAATTATGGGAAACAAAGACTTTAGTTTGCAGATTCTTTCAGAATTTTCAAGGATATTGTCTGGATCCTCCTTCCCTTTGCTCAAGCTTCACCTCTACATTGAGTTTCATGAAAGTTCTGCCTGGTAGTCATTTTCAGACCAGTCATCGGGAAAAGACAGGAAGTCAGACTCCAAAATCCTAATATTAACATCAGCTTGACACATCACTGTAGGAGCAGGACAAGAAATGTTTCTCTGCCCAGATATGTATCGGTTTAAGGCGAATGATTTAAAGATCCTAGTGGCTGGATGGTTCCGTTTGTTGAGTGTAGGACTGGTGCGTGGGACACCAGGGTTTGTTTCCCAGTGGCTGCCTATGTAGCCACGAAGGGGCCTAAGTCTGTGGGTCTCCCTGTATAAACTATAGCGTTGTGTCAGGAAGAGCATCCCGCATGACAATCTCTGCCAAACCTGCGGTTAGAATCAGTGGAAGCTGACTTGGTGAGGCGGCCCCTGTAGGGATATGCCGAAACGTTAACGACAACATCAAAGGTAAATGAATTTTGCATGTATATTTTTTTCTACAATTTGGGCTATTCTCAAACGAGTTTGATACATTTGTACATTGTTTCTTCAAAACTTTTCAACAAGCAAAATGAATGTGGCAAAGAAAACCCTTTTTTCTCTCAAATTTTTTAATAAAGTTTACCTGTAAGTTGTTCTTAAACCATTAAGCAGTAATTCAAATTTTTCTAGTTGTTGGAAACAACTGCTGCTCCGAATGGAAATATTTCAAAGACTTTTTTTTTTAGTTTTGCTCCTATGTAACTTTCAAAATAAACCCAATTATGTTTTCCGCATGGGTTTACTTTTTCCAAAATATGTGTTTGTGTTCACTCTAAAACGGATCATAGCATGTATTTTAGGTCAGAACTTCCTTGTCGGAATGTGGTTTGTGTTGCCTTCTTCTATATTTCTGTATTTTCTCATATTTGTTCTGTGTATTTTTTTTTTTACTAGCATTTTATTGACCTCACAGATCCAAGGTGGTCTTTTCCAAAACTGAAGCTGCACAACAGAGAAAATTCCACTGACAGGTCTGTGATCGACTTAACCGCAAGCAATGCCAAAGAGATTTATGTGGACACAGAGAATTTATCGCCAAAATGCAACGATCGCCAGAACCAGACGATAAGGGTGATCGTGAAATCCTAAAGGACGACTGCAACCTGCTGAAAAGGCCTCCCACAGACTGCTTTGTTTTTACTCCACATGCGCCAAAACAGAGACGCTTGAATTCTCCAAGTCAACGCGAGGAACAAGAACCTCTAAAACGTATTTGTCCTGAAACACCAGTTGTGAAGTTAGTGCGCTCACCATTTCCTGAGTGTCGTGTCACTGAGCTGAAAACATCCACTCCCTCTGTGCGGTCAGACAGTCCTTCTGAGATGCCAATACATTGCACAGAGCCGAACTCTAAAGATGAAGCATTAAGACATGTTGATAATTTGAGGGAAACCATAGCAGCTGTCATTGAAGAAAAGACTGAGGGACTTGCAGTTGCACAGTTGCTTGATAACGAAGCTCAAAAACTCCAGGGTCTGGTTGACTCTTCGAACCCCGGGGAAGAAAGCTCTGCCGCAACTACAGGAAAGCAGAACACTAATGAAGATGGCCTCCTCTCATCTGACTGCCGTTCGTCCCGAAGTTCTACCCCGTCATCTGGAGATGAAAGCCAAAGGAAAGCCCTCGGCTCCAACCTTAAACAAGCAGGATCAGAAAAGGCTGACAGTCAGAGCTCCCCCTCTGATGTCTCTTCCCCACAATCCTTAACAACTGGGTCCAACTCTTGTGGGCTTTTGGAGTCTTTCTCTCCAATGTTGTTGGATTGTGACAGCCAAAGTGACAAAGTCTGTGGCGATGTACCGGCTGGAAATACCCCCGAGTGGCAGCTGGAGGCAGAGAAGTATGGAGATTTAGGCCCTGACAGTCCAGTGTCTTTGCTGTGGCGAGGGGACAGTGACGGCGAGGACACGGGTGAGGAGGGCAGATTCAGCGCGGATTTCACCACAGCCAGCACGGAAGACAAGCGCTACGTGTGTCCGACCTTTCTCCGGAGGGTGATGGCCAGACACGGTCACATCTCGGTGAGAAGATTTTCCTCTCGGTTTCACACCCAGCTAAACGTTGAGCATGAACTTCTGATCGTTTGTTCTTTTTGCTTCCCAGAACGAGGATGAAAGTGAGAGTTTGGAAATGCCAGAAGTGTTGTGCCGTCAGAGCCTGAGCTTGGTGTACAGCACCATCGATGAGTGCTACCCAGAGAGCACCTTGCAGCTCCTGTCTGACCTGCTGCAGCCTGGCTATTACCCACCCAAAGATATCCTGGCGCACCTGCTCCGTGGGATTCTGCTTGACCTTCAGTGTCCATACTACCTTTGTGTGCAGGCGTTCAACCTGCTGATGAGGACCCAAAGGTATTTAAATTAAAAAAAAAGCAGGAAATGGTGTTGTTTATGCTTTATCTGGCATTTTGTCAAATCTTTTTTCTTTCCTAATTTCAAAATGTGAGTTTAAATACCAGTTTTTTGTTACAGACACCACATAGCTACTAAAAGTACCGTTCCATGGGACTGGGAGTTACTTACATCCGTAATGACAAATCAGGTAAAATGTGTGACAAAATAAGAAATGCTGAGAAAAAAATGTATCTGTTTTGTTTTGCTTTGTTACACAGCGGATAAAAAGCTGACATTGGTGCCATTGTGAGTAAAAAAAAAAAAATGTGTCGATATTTTACGCCTCAATGAAGCAAAGTCTTGTCTTCCCTCATGCATCTCCTAACAGGACCAGAGGAGGGAGCGTGGCGGTGAGGTTGTGTGCATGTTCCTGGAGTACATTGTGCAGACTTTGGAGGATGACTTCTATCTCAAACGGTCTTCATCCTCTCTAAGCCACTCCCTCGCAAAGGCGACGCTGTCGTGTGATCAGCAGTTTTCTCGGGTCAGGTGAGTTTGACAGCACGTCTGAAACACGTTTGTGGACGCTTCATATCAGATGACTGAAACGGTTTTTGTTTTTGTCCCATCAGCCCTTGTTTCAAAGCAGCATTGTACAAAATCTCCTCATAGGACGGTTGTTTTACAAACCAAATTAGACTAGGTTCGATATTTCGCCGTTTCCTGTTTACTGTCAGAACTTGAGCGCTAAAGTAACTTTGATAGTCGTCATAAGACTAAATTGTCATATTTCCAAGTAAAGACAAAAACAAATCCCCAAACATAATGCCTACAGCCACTTGTTTTATGAAACGTGTACGACTGATCTGTCATTTCTCAACAGGTTTTTAGCTTTTGGTTGAACTTTTTCTTGATAATTTTGAATTTTGTGCAGATTTCTGACAGATTATCTCCACTAACAGCTGCTATGAACACTGCTGCATTGTTACAAATGTTTTGCTATTCAAATGGGCATTTTTAGAATGAACTGACTTGTATGAAGCAGTCATTTTCATGACACAGTGCTGCAAAAGAGGTTGTCTTTTGTATTTGCTTTGCCAAGCACACTAACTTAGAGCTGGGCTACAAGGACAAAATAATGCAATGCCTGGGTATTTTCAGATAAAATCCAAACTTTTGGTTTGAAGTCTTTTTTTTTTTTTTCTTTTTCCCAAAAGAGAAATAAAGGAAAGACACAAGCTTCTAGAAAAATAACTGCAGAACTACTTAACGAAAAGAAAAATGAGTACTCCTGCACCATACTGAAGTGACATATTGATATCTGTGTTTTAATATAAACCACAAATTTTAAATCAAATCAATTATTTTTCCAGCTCTGGATAAGAAATAAGCTACTATTACTTTTCTATCTTGTATTTTCAACAAAATATTATATGTTGCATCTGTAGAAATGGCAAAATAAATGCTGTTTTCTGAATTGTAGCTATAAGTGTTGCACCCCAACTACCGTAAGTGTTTTCATTCAATTTTCTGCTTCATATTTTGGATGCTAAACATTATCTCATATACTTCAATTACTGTTTTTCTTTTTTTACAATAAGCATTTTTTTAAGTAATTTCTTTTCTACTTAACTACAAGACCATTAAAGAAATAAACAGGTTTATTTAGTTTTAGTTTATTTAACTAAGAGTTCATTTTAACCATCTAATTATATGACTTTGCTAATACTTGTGTTTTGAAATAAAATAACAAAGAATTATAAAAGACTTTCTTATATATAAATTAATACATTTTTTATTATATCTTCTTGTGGTTTTAAACTTTACTTTGCACCAAATTATAATCTTTAATACAGGATTTTTTTCAGCGTCCTAATAAAAGTCTGCTGCTCTTTTAATACAGTTTGAAATGTCCTCACACAGTTCTTCCATGTTTATCTAAATATTGGGTCACTTTTTAATATTAGTTATTTAAAAATCTCATTGCCATACCGTAAGTGTCTCCCATATAACAAACCATATTTCTTTTCTTATTTCTCTACAGGGATGTTATTAAGTGGTTGTTTTCAGCCATCGTGAATTCAACAGAACGTGGAGCAAATGAGGAAGCTGCCAGAAAGAGAGAAGAACAAATAAGGTTATTTTTGAAGAGCAGTGCATTTAAAAGTCTGTGTTTTGAGCTTTGAATTTATGCTTCAATTGAAACGTCCGTTTAAGTTTGCTGCTCTTTGTTTCCCTTCAGAATAGTCTCCATGTTCCAAAAGATGCTGTCCCTGGCTCTGGAGGTGGACCGTTGTCCTGCTCTGAGCTCTGCCAAGCTGTCTCAGGAGCTCTTCCACATGCTCCTCAGTGACGCTCCTCTGAGAGCACGCAGGTAAGCAAAGGATGGGAATAACTTCCAAAAAGAAAATGTAGAAAAATATATAAGTGTCTGCATTCCAGCTGCAGTTTTGCTTAAATATTGTTATGGCTGCAGTCAAGTAACTTTTCTTTTTAACATCATTTTTCTATTACTGAAGGAGCTTCTTTGAGTCTCCATAGTGTGATGGAAGCTTTTGCTCCTAAAGGATGTTAGCCTGCGTAAAAACAAGCTGTTTGGGTATTAGCTTGTAGTCCGGAGTGCAGCCCAGCACATAACTGACTCTTCTTACCAGTTTGTTGAGTCTCTCTGTCTGCACTGCCCTTCACCCAGCAGACAAACAGCAGCAGATTTGGGGGTTTTTGAACTGTATCAAATTTAGAGTTTGGTTAAAAAATTATACTAAATCCTTAAATTATTATTAGTACTATTATTTTTGTAAATCTAAGGTTTTTCAGGCAAAAACAGTATTTTTGTTTGTTTTTCCAGTAAGAAATTATTTTACTACTTGCAGTACCACTATTGGTTGGGTTTATATGACAAATAATATGAACGCTGTTTTTATTACCAAATAATTGTTTTTTGTTTGAATGGAAAGAAAAGCAAACTGAGGTGTTAACTGAAATCAAATGGATTCAGCATTTTGGCAATGATACCCAAATTATAGCTTAAACAAAGGAGACATCAGATTTATTGAGGATGTTGCTTTCTTGATCAAACATAATTGTTCAATTTCTCTGCATCCGTTTGAATTTGCCTTTCTATCATCTGTTTGGGGTCTGCAGGATGCTGCTGCTGGACAGCCTGCAGAGCAAACTGCTGAGATGTAAGCTGCTGGAACATCTGCTGGACTATGCATGTCCCCAAAAACTTGCCGTGCCCATGTCCCTCACGTTACTGCTTCACTTTATGAAGAACTGCACTCTGGCCCCAGACCCCACCGTAAATATCCAACACCTGTTTACCTCATTGAAATATCACAGCGTATTTGTTAGAGTAGGAAAAAATAAATAACTTAAAAATGGAGAGAGTAAGGAAACCTGGTGTAACTAAACTGTGATTGTTTTTAACAGGACGGAGCAGAAAGGTGGCTGAAGTGGGAAGAGTTGATCCATCTGCTGTGGATGCTGTTGCTCAGCTACAACAAAGCAATGAAAGGTGAGCTGGTGGTAAATATTCATGTACTCTGTTGAACGTAAACTGCACCGCTCTAACAATGAAATGATGCCTTTAGCATGGTTTCAGTATGGGTGTTGTTAAATGATCTCAGAATATTTGAAAAATATCAAGAGTGTAGTTTATCACTTCTATCACAATAGACTTGTGTTTGTGTCTCTGTGGAATTATGAATTTATTTTATATGAAAATTATTTACGGTACAAAGAATAAGGGGAGAAACGAAGAATCGCAAACTTGGCTTGACTTTAGGCTAATACTTACAAATCTAAAAAAAAATGTGGCCAAGTTCCTTCTACAGCACCTTACTAAGGTATTCACTCCATTTGTTGCTTTCATATACACACTTGTGGTCAGTAAAATCTGTCTTTCCTCAAACATATTTACTAAAAAAGAAAAACCCTTCAATGTTCACGTGAAAACAGATTTCTACATGCTCCATTCGTCTTTGCAAAACTGTTCAAGTCCTGTCAGGTTGCGTGGATTCCTGGCATAAACAGCCCTTTTCAGGTCCAGCCACAAACTCTATGGACTCTGACTCGGCCACTCCAGAACATTGATCTGGTTCTTTGTAAACCCTTCCTGTGTAGCTTTTGCAGTGTGCGTTGGATCATTGTCTTGATGGACAAGAAATCTCCTCCCAACCTGTAGTTCTCTTGCAGACCGAAAAAGATTGTCCTCCAAAATGTCAGTGTATTTTCCAGCATTCATTCTGGCCTCTATCTTTACAAGCCTTCCAGGACCTGCTGCTGAGAAACATCCCCACAGCATGATGCTACTGCCACCATGCGTCACAGTGGGGATGGTGTATTTTTGATGTGCAGTGTTTGGTTTCCACCAAACAGATCGTCTTGTCTGATGGCCAAGAAGCTCAATTTTGGTCTCATCAGACCAAAGAATCTTCTTCCACTTGATCATGGAGTCTTCCGCATGCCTTTAGGCGGACTAGTCGAGCTCTAATCTGTTCTTCAACAGTGGCTTTCTCATTGCCACTCTCCCATAGCTTAGACCAGTGAAGAACCCAGGCAGCAGATGCTTCCTGCAGTCTCTCCCGTCTCAGCAGCTGAAGCTTGTACCTCCCTCAGAGTAGTCCTGGGGGTCTTGGTGGCTTCTCTCACAAGTCACTCAGCTTCTGAGGGCGACCTGATCTAGGCAGATTCACACATGTGCCATATTCCTTCCATTTCTTGATGATTGATTTCACTAACTCCGGGGGATGTTCAATGACTGGAAATGTTTCTGTTTTTTGTGTCCATCCTCTGACTCTTGTCCTTCAACAACTTCTTCTCTGAGTTGCTTGAAGTGTTCCTCTGACTTCATGGTGAAATGGTAGCCAGGAATACTTCATTTCACTAATTGGGAGACTATTGGCACTAATTGGATGGACTTCCATTGAAGAAGACCAATAAATTTAAAAGGAGATGAACAATTATGCAAACAATTAGATTTCATTTTATATTTTTGTTTAATTGATTTTACTTTGTAGAAATCTGTTTTCACATTGACATTGAAGTTTTTTTTCTAGTAAATTTTTTGTCTGAGGAAAGACACATTTTATTGACTATGAATAATTTATGAAAGCAACAAAAGAGACAAACATCCAAGAGGGTGAATACTTTTGCAAGGCGCTGTACCCTGTACAATTTATGATTTCAGCAAAGTGTTGAAAATGTTTGTCTCTTTTCTTTTTGCATTGAGAAATTCCAGAAATCAGGAAGAATTCCCACTGTGTTTTTGTTTCCTGAGTCACATGACAGCTGAAGCAACAGACAGGCAAACAACCATTGATCTTTATTATGGCTGTACATTGCTTTGGGAATGGATGTGGCACCAACATGATGGTGGCAAAGCCTAAACAGGTTCTCTAGAAGTGCATTAAAAATATAAAGCTCGATGCCAGAGGAAACAGATTAGTTGTTGAGCTAAAAGTCTTCCTGAATGAGGAGACAAAAGTCAACCAGGAAGTTGTGTTTTAGACCAATCTATGGGTAGGTCTCTAAAAAAAAAGATTTTATTGACTGTCCTTCATTTATTTAATTGATTTTTTAGATACTCGTTAAATTATTCATATATATATATATATATATATATATATATATATATATATATATCTAAGAGAGCAAACTGCAGACTAAGCAGACTGAGAAGTGTTAAAATAATATTTTAATTTGAATTAATTTTATATCTTAATTGGTACATTTTTTAAACTATTGTTGAACTAAAGTTTCTATAGGGAAACAAGGCAAAATAGACATGGAAACTCCCAAAACTGTTGTGTAAATGTAATTTTATTTATTCATGTTTTTTACTGGTAAAAATTGCATGCACTTGATTGTCCAAGTTTATAGTGTTTTGTGTGTGTGTGTGTTTTAACAGGCTACCTGTCCAGCTCCTGCAGAAAACAAAGAGACAAAGCAGGCCCACCAGTTTACAAGCCGCATGACATGGTATCAAAGGCTGCTGTCCGAGAAGCTGTGGAGTCCTTCCTGTCCAGATCCCAGGCTGATCTGGACCAAGCCTTACCTCTTCATGTGGAGGAGTCTCTAACTTATCTGCAGGATTACCTGCTAGATATCTGTCATAATTAAACTTAAAATGTTCTTGTCATTTTTGGTACTGATGTTCTTTTTTTTATTTTTTTTTAAATGAACTATATGTTAAAAAAAAATAATTTATGAATTTGTTGTGATTGCACATGTTTTGGAGGCCTTCCTGTCCAGATCTTATGCTGATCTGGGGCTAAAGTCTCTACCTTTTCTGCAGGATCCCATGTTAAATGTTGAATTCAAAATGCTCCTGTACTCTTTGGTGCAGAATGTGTTCTTTTTTTAAATCAATTATATATTAAATATAATTTATTTATTTTTGCTATGATTGTATTGTATGATATGTTTGGATGAGTTAAAACACCACTCTTGAATACATTTTTATTGTTTATTTTGCCCTGAATACGTGTGTTTGTTTGTTTTTTTATATGATCTTCCTCCTCCTCATCACAGATTGGACCATTACATCATTAGCTTGAACTCAGTGATAAACAGCTCATTCTTCTACGTATAGATATTTCCCAAACAACTGGCGGTAAATTTAACCAGAATGTAAAATTGCTGTCTGGTGACTCGGTCCAACACCTGGTTGAACCCTCTGCTCGGTGAACCAATAAGACGCTTCGCTGTTATCGGCACCGAAAAATAAGTCCTCACAGTCGCCATGATATAGCAGCGGAAACGGAGAAGAAGTAGCTAGAAAACAAAAGAGAACACGCAGTTGTCCTCGCGGATTGGTATGCTCTTGCAGGTAAACATGCCATCCTTTCGGTTGGGACTCAATATAGTTATATTATTTGGCCACGGCGCCTGTAAGATGTGTAAATTGCCTCCGTCGTGCCACCAAGCTAGATCTTATTTTTGTGGAAAGGCGCTAAGCTTCAAATAATAGGAACCTGTTAGCTTTTAGCTAGTAGGCTAAGCTAAGCTAAAGAGCTCGCCATTTCTTTTAAGCACCGCATGTTTATAGTTTTTTGTCTATTTGTTTGTTTTGTTGGTTTGAAATGTTTTTTATTTATTTATACTTAAGTGCAGCTATGCAATTTAACTGAAACGTTATCAAATAAAGCTAAGTAATGTGTTGTGGCCTCGTGTTTATGCGCAATTCAGTGGTTTGCCATTATGTAAACAAAAAGTGTTAGATTAAAGCTACAAATCTGTTGATGTTGTTTTTCAGGGTTATTTTAGGAAGGTTGTTGTCGGCTGTATGCACTATAAACTTTACAAACCCCTTTTCTTTCTCACAGGTGGATAGGGTTGCTGGTCCAGCTTTGTTATGAATAGTTCGATAGCTTAAATTAGGTTAAGCTAGGCTAAAAATCAGTTAGCGATAGAGAGCATAATCGCCAAAACCTAGTTGCATTTGTTCTGTTTTCATTACTCTGTTTTCTAATTCTGCTCAATTTTGCCCCTCATACTAGAACCTAGTTTTCAGGTTTGTGCAAAAGCGTTGACATGTATTTTTATTGCCTTATGTAACAGCTGTGAAATCAGTGATCGTGGTTTATTGCAATGTTTTGCTTCGGAAATGATATAGCAGATTGTTCATGATTGGCCACTAATGAAAACCTTTAGGGTTCTGTCAAGTTCATTTAATAAGATGTCAGTTCATACAACAATATATAATTGTTTGGGATTTCATCCTCATTGTGTACTTTTAGAAATTGTAACCTAGAATGTTTCACTTTTTCCATTCGTGGGTTTTTAACATGAATTGATTTCTGCAGTGCTATAGGAATGCCCAAGGAAAAATATGACCCGCCGGATCCCAGGCGGATGTACACAATTATGTCCAGCGAGGAGGCAGCAAATGGGAAGAAGTCATACTGGGCTGAGCTGGAAATCAGTGGTGAGTGTCTTTAACCTTTATAGACACATCTGCTCCTTTTTCGTTTTTGTAGTTTGCATTAAAAAAACAAAAACAGTCATGTTGTATTTGTAAGCATATTAAACAAAATAGTAACATTAAGATGGCTGTATTGGTTTTATATAGATGTAATCCTTCATAATTGACAGACATTATTATTTCTGTTAGTGCAGCGATTACACAGTAGTAATTAACGATTAGTAAAAAAAAAAAAAAAAAAAAAAAAAACCTAATATAAAGCTTTTAGTCGCTATCCCCACTCTGTGATTGTTGTAAGTCTTATTCATTGCAGTACACAAGAGTACAAGATGAACATGAAAGCCATTTTAAAAGATAAAAACTGTGTTCAAATTTGGGAAAACTGTTTTAATCCTCTCTAAGCCTTTGTAGTCTATTCTTCTGTTGAAGTGTAACAATTGATCAATGAATTGATTTCTATTCCTACGATCCAACCAAATGAATCTGTCTGAGGCAAGTTGTTAATCGAATCAAATCCAATCGAGCTCTATGATAATATCGTTTCAGAATGAAAGAAATCAAATCGACATTGGAAAATACCATTTGGATTAAGGTTTATTTCACTATAATGCAAAAATAACCAAGTACCATCACAGAGAACAACATGCATGTGTTGGCAGCCAAAAAAATGATCAAGTCACCATTTCAGTCCAGTGTGTGGAAACACTTTGAATTTTGCAAAGACCTGTGACCATTCAATGTGGTGGAATTATCTAATATCGTTCCCTTTGTACTATTTTGATGTGGTAAAAACAAAAAATCTTTATGAAACTAAAATGTAAATGATTTGCCATAAAGTCTTGTTTACTTTTTTGTTTGTACACATTTAATTTACACTTGATTATCTTGCAAAAAATACAAGGAATCTGGAAAACTTCACCAGCAATGTTCAATACCAGGTATTTCTCTCTGAGTCACACTGCTTGAATTGTTGGCTAAAGATGTCCTGGACCGATTTTAGGTCAGTGAATCGGATCTTATTGGATCATTCAAAATGAACAAATATCGTCTTTGAATCATATCTGCAACTACAAATTATGATATGAATGGAATCCTTGTTAAAGTGAATTGTTACACACCTATTCTTTTGCAGTAGATTGTACGGATGCAACGATGCACTTTCTTCACTATTGGCTTCAAACTTCCATTTTTGGGTCACGGTTTTATTGCCCTTTGATATGTGATTTGTGTATTACAAAACAACAACAAATAGCAAATAACAACGAATAAAAACATTTTCTGAGGGGGTTTACTGAAGCCTGGTGTGATGGAATTAAACATGAAATAAAAAATTCCTCTTAAATTTAACATGAAAGTGTTTGCCACTTTAAACATAAACATGCTGGTATGCCGTAGGAATGCAGTGATTAATTTCCCACACACTTCGGTCTCGTGGCATCTCTAGTAGATTTGATATCTTTAAAATGAGTTCAGTCAGAAATGTTTGGGTCCTTATTAAAATTAGCCTCTTGCGTTTTTGAAAAACATCCTCATTAGAACGAAATCTCATTTGTTAATAGGTTTTATGCTTTTGATTTTACAGGTTAAACACACAACTGTCAGAGTTTAAATCAGGGATGTTCTCCAAAGATTTGAGTTTCAGTCTTTTACTTTAAAAAATGACCCGTATAGAGTATACTGGAGTTACAGAAAAGATGGGCTATTCCAGTGTAGGCTTCATTGTTTTTTTTAGATGGGACAGGAAATGAAAGTTTCTTTGTTTGCATGTTTTTCTGACGTTGCATAATGTTGCTATGTGGGTTGGTCTGCTGCTGGTTTTTATATACCGGTAGTCCTTTTCTTTGTTGGAATTGGCATATATGAACTCAGGATTTTCTTTAAATGGTTGACTTTCACTAAGCTGATTGTGCATAAACATTTCATTCATTCATTCATCTTCTACTGTTTACTCCCTTTCGGGGTCACGGGGCTGCTGGAGCCTATCCTGGCCACTTGTGGGTGAAGGCAGGGGGCACCCAGGACAGGTCGCCAGTCTGTCGCAGCATATTCACTACACCTAAAATATTAGACATTTATTTTCACAGTTAAAATGTTTTGATGCTGAACTTATCTCTGTTGAATTTGTGTCATCCTGCTTTTTGTGTTTTCACGTGCACACACCCAAACGGTTGCTTTAGCTGTACTCTTCTACTAACAACACAGAGCTACAGTCAAGACATAATATTTCATACAATTAGCTTTTGTTTTGACCAAAAACTACACTGAGGGGCTTTAAATGCATTTTTTTGCTGTTCTATTTCAACATGGCTTACAATGGAAAATGTAGTCATCATAGAACTACAGAGGAACTCCTTTGCTCAGTTAGGCAAGCTTTGTTGAGGCCTTACTTTAGTGACCACAGTAGTGTTCAGTTCAGTGTCACAACATCTGGTTTAATTAAAATATAGGATTTGCCAATATTTATTCCAGTAGTTTAAGAAAAGCCCCCCAAAAAAACACTAGTCCATCTGGCGTTCCAGTGCAGAATATCATCTTTTTTGTTGGTTTTTATGGTAGTGGTAAAATAGTTTGGCACTTTGGTGCCACCTTGTGGCTGGAGTTGCATATAAACCTGCTGAAATTGGAACATTTATTGCAAAACCGTTTTTGATTTCAGAGCTGTTGATGAACATTAAAATATGTAAAAATGTTGCTCTCCCCCGTGACAATTATTCTTTAACATTCATAAATATTATGAATAAATATTATAAGTAATTTTTCTGTTGTCTGATATTCAGAGCATTGTTTTCATAATAAAAGTTTTTATGATCATTTTTATATAGTGACAAAAGCTCACAAAATATTTTTTTGCACTGTTTTATGGGTCATTTAGTAGCAACTAACTTTGTACTTGTAGTGTTTAAATAAGCTGAGTTTTTGTAGAGCATATATTTAGGATGGTTTCTTTGTTTTAATCTCTTCTTTTCAATCGAACAGAAAAAGATCTTTTAGTTTCAGTAAAGTATTGCCACAAACTAAAGCCAATGCTGAAGCCAGGTGAGAACAAAAACACGTTTTTATTAAAAATCCTTTTTTTTATAGTAAAGACTAAAAATATTTTTTATGTATTTCATTTGCATTTATGATCTTCCGGATCAGTTTTTCCAAACAGTGCAGGCAATAATGAAATCAAATTCGATTTAAAAAGCAATTTTCTTACTTTTGTAGAGCTTTATAGAACAAAGAATAACCTTCAAACTTGGAAAACCAAAACAAAGACTTGCACACAAAAAATGATCAAAACAATCAACAAGAGGAAAGCTTTGGAAAGATGGAGCCTGCTTCTGTCTGTCATGTGACCTTTTGACCGCTCTCAAAATTGTAAAAGGTCTTTTTAATTCGGGATTTGCAAAGTCGACATTTTGGACAACAGATTGCATATGTAGAAAAATGGCAGTGGGGGTTTTTGAAATTGCATTACTGTATTTTTATTTAGTGAATTTATGTTTAAGTTATACTTGGATAAAGTTTTCACACTAACATTTAAGCTGATGCATCACAGTGAAAGAAGTTGGTTTAGCTTAAACTCCGGTGTGTTTGTGGCCCCCCCCCCCATCTGTTTCTGCAGGCCGAGTAAGGAGTCTCAGCTCAGCCCTGTGGTCTCTCACCCACCTCACTGCCCTACACCTCAGTGACAACTCTCTGTCACGCATCCCGCCAGACATTGCCAAATTACACAACCTGGTGTACCTGGATCTGTCATCCAATAAGATCAGGAGCCTGCCAGCAGAGCTCGGCAACATGGTATCTCTCAGGTCAGTCTTTGTAGGTTACAGCAAAGAAAACATCCACTAATAACGATGGTGTCATGTGAACCAAGACATGCCAAATGACCATAATCCAAACATAAACCAGTGGGATTAATGTGTCTGTTCAGGTTCATTTGATTGTGTCTTTTGTTTTGCTCTTAAAATATTTTTTAAAGTTATAGGTAAGGGTTGTTGGCCGACGAAGTGTGCATTGTTACTTTTTAACGCACGCCGGGGTAGCCTGATTCGACGCGAAGCAGAGGACGATTGCTTCCGCGAAGTGCGTTAAAAATAATAATAATATAATAATAATGCACACTTTGAAGGCCATTAACCCGCGAATACCATGGTCTCTTACAAAAGCAATAAATATTAAGCAATTTTTAGTCCTTAATTCTGTTTTTTCCCCCGACTCGGATCGATTTTCTTACAAAAAGCAGACGTTAGTTACGCCGCACCACGTAACAAATGGTCCGCGTCGCGCAGCACCACCACTGCAGTCACGATTTGGCTATATATATATATATATATATATATATATATATATATATATATATATATGCTGATCTTTCCGATGGGTTGAATAAAGCATCAGTTCAGACAGAAAGTTCGCCTCTTACCGCTTGTTTTTTTTCCAAATGAAGAAGGCAAAAGGTTGTTTTAAAGAAGCCGGTGCAGTGATACAAAACATTTAAGCTAGCTGACCGGAACTTCTTTTTTCAGCGTGCAGTTATCCCGTGGTATATCACTTTTAATGTACACCCAGCAGCCAATCAGAATTGAGTATTCACCCGAACCATGGTATAAGCTAAATTATTACACAGACCTTTTAGGAAAAGTAATGACAGGATCTGTAATTTTTCTTTCACAGGGAATTGCTTTTAAATAACAACCAGTTGCGGGTTCTGCCATTTGAGTTGGGGAAACTTTTTCAGTTACAAACTCTTGGGTTGAAAGGTCAGTGGCTCCAAAATGTTCTTAGTGGGCATTCAAGCGTTGAAATCCCCAATGTTCTGTTAATGATTGTTTTTTTGGGTTTTTCTGATGAAATATTTATTCACCAGGAAACCCACTTGCACAAGAAATAATGAGCCTCTACCAGGAACCCGATGGCACACGAAGACTGCTCAGCTACTTGTTAGACAATCTGGCAGGTGCTATTAAACGCAGTAAGTAGCAATCATCCACTTTACTGCAATCTGTCCTTATCTAGCACAGCAAAATAACGACTACATGCTGTCTGGTCGGGACATTTGTTAGTATGCTAGTGGTGTTTTTGTGGAAATTGTGCCTCATTGAACATATATATCTATATATATATATATATATTTATTATTATTTTTTATTTTATTTTTTGCAGTACCAACAGAGCAGCCTCCAGCCCGGTCATGGATCTCACTCCAGGAACCCGAACGAACGCGCTCCTCAGGTGCAGATGAGACACAAACGTCACGTTTTAGATTATTCCTCACTGTCGGGCAGCTGCTTAACCAGTAACATCTGGATTTCAGCCTACACTTTATGCAATGTGTGTTTTTTGTTAGTGAGAAGGAGCAGTCAAAAGACAAGTGAAGGTTTTGTGGTCTCATTAACCCTTTCCATTACTGTAACTCTTCAACGGATTCGGAAGCTGAGGGCAGAAGCCATAAACTGATAGGCAACGCTGCACAGCACTGAAGTGATTACGCAATCAGTGTAAATTAAAGCCACTTTACTTTAATATTGTGTTGCATATCGGTGCAAAGCTGAAGTCAGAATCAGCTGAGTCACGTTTGAAGCAGGCAGTTATGGTATGAGAGTGTTACTTCATATTTCACCAAATTCATGTTGAGATTTGGTGATCACAACTCACACAAGTGTTAAAGTCTTAAGGTCTGTTTTGTTGCTCTCCTCCTTTTTAGCCGCCGTAGAGACGAATGTAGCTGAAAAACCTCGTTATTGTGGTTCTACCTTCTGCTGGACACAGTAAAAAGTTGTTTTTTGGCATAAATGCCAAAGGCGATTTTAAAGCCTTTTAATGTATGAAATGTATTTTAGATGATGAGCCTTTTGGAGCTTTTATCCTGCACTTACTTGAATTTCTGTCTTCTTTTCCGGCCCCAGCTTTGTTCTCTGTGATGTGCTACAATGTGCTGTGCGATAAGTACGCCACACGCCAGCTGTACGGCTACTGCCCCTCCTGGGCTCTAAACTGGGAGTACAGGAAGAAATCCATCATACAGGAAATTATGGGCTGCAACTCGGACATCATCAGCTTGCAGGTGAGAACCAACAAAGTATCTGCTGAGGTTTTGCTTTGATTCAAAACGAACAACAGTTTTTCTGCTAAAATAATCAACCGTAAGTCTCTGCACGATTAAAAATAACAATGCTTCTTTAATAAAAGTGTCTGAAGTTGATCAGAAAAGGTAACGTTAAGTGACCTATGTTTAAAGCTTTTTTTCAGAAGTTGTACATTTAGATTTAATTTATGTTTACTTTAAGATATTTTATTTCTAAAACTATCTTGATTATTATTATTTTTTTTTTGTTATCTGTCTAATTTAAGTTTTCAGACATAAAGAAGTCCGGATTGATGTCAAATTATTCTGGATTAAGCTTTAAAAAAAGTTAAAACCTGGTTAGCATTTACCAAATTAGCCACAGTCTGTTTATTTATTTATTTAATTATTTATTTATTTTAATATTCATAGTGAATGAGATTTTTATTTTTGTGTTGATTTTTAGGAAGTTGAGACGGAGCAATACTACAACTTCTTCTTGCCTGAGCTGAAAGAGCAAGGATACGACGGGTTCTTCAGTCCAAAATCCCGAGCGCGAACTATGTCGGAGTCGGACCGTAAACATGTGGACGGGTGTGCTATTTTTTACAAAACAGAGAAGTAAGTTATATCATAAATGTAGGATTTGTAACATAAACTGAAAGCGCATTTCTCTTTGCATTGTGAAGATCTAGCGCTGCTTTCATGTCCCCCCCTCACAGCATTTCCTCCCTATTGTCCCTCTTGTGCTTCATAATTCCTGCTTGTAACATTCATGTTGTCTCGAAACAGTAAAAATGTGGGCTTTCTTTAGAGTGACCCCATCCCACCCCCCTGCTCCCCGCCAGAAGGCCTTTACTTTATATCCGCCTGTTTTCCTCAATAAGCTAAAACTTCAGAGATCTTTCAAAGATTTTCTTATTGCAATGCTAACTCTGTATATTTTCACTTATCTGATGTTTTTAAATGCACTTCAGTCTTAAAAACAGGAAAAAAAATCTTACTTCTATTTCTTTTTTTGTAAAAATCTTTAAATGTACACTTTTTGAATCTGTTTTTTTTTTCTTTTGAAAGAAATGTTAAATGAAGTCAAATGTGTTTACTCTTCTGCTAGAGGAAATAGTTTTTGTTCCAGTTAATGCGTTCCATAGCCTGGGGTAATGTTTATACAGTGTTTGGACTTTAAGTAGAAATATTTATGTCTTATTTCTTTTTCATTTTTTAGTTTATTTGACAGAGACCATGTGACGGAGCATTACTCAAAGAAAAGATGCTTTGTACCAGACTGTAACTCTTAAGAGCTCACTTCCATCTGAAGTTCCTCCACATTTATCTTGACCAGGAAAAGCAGCTTTAGTCCTTTGCCACAGTTCTTTTTTTATGTTTTAGACCAATTTTGTCAAACATAAAATTACTTGTTTAATGGCGTGGTTATTTAATAATCTGCGTGTTTTGACTGTCCTAACTTGGGTACATAATTTGAAAGGGGTCATGTGGAATTAATAGTGTTTTTAACTGCTTGCAATGAATTAGTCATCATCACCTGTTGGCACTCTGCAGCTGAAATTTGCTTTTTTTTTGTCCTCAATTTGAAGTCTTTCTTTAATGATGGTCTTGTTCTGCTATTTCGACTCTGATTTCTACCAACAAAATGGGTTTGAACTTTCATTGCATTGCCTTTGTTCTGGCTTCCCCTCCAGGTTCAGCGCTGTGCAGAAACACACGGTAGAGTTCAACCAGCTGGCCATGGCTAACTCCGAGGGCTCAGAGGCCATGCTCAACAGGGTGATGACAAAGGACAACATTGGAGTCGCTGTACTGCTCGAAGTCCGCAAAGAGATGATGGAGCTCTCATGTGAGCCACTGATACTTTTTTTTTTTCCTTCTGATTGTTCTGATGCCAGATACTTTTTTAATTTAACATTAGCTTACGCTGTAATTTTTTTTTTTTTTTTACATGTCTCAGCTGTTTAAACTGCTTGCCTTACTAGTGACCATTTTTACAAGTAAAACTTCTGGCAGCTTTTAAAAATGTTCTAGTTGTTGTAAAGAACCTGCCCTTGTTCTTCAGAATTGTCTTCTGAATATTTGTGGCTATGCTTCTGCTAGCTGGTAAGTCGCTCCACGGCATGGAGAAGCAGCTTCTCCTGGTGGCCAACGCCCACATGCACTGGGACCCAGACTACTCTGACGTCAAGCTGGTCCAGACTATGATGTTCCTGTCGGAGGTGAAGAGCATAGTGGACAAGGCCACGCGCAGCCTCAAGTTGTCATCTGTCTCTGGTGAGACCAACGCAATTCCACTGGTACTGTGTGCTGACCTCAACTCGTTGCCAGACTCTGGTGAGTAAACAAGTGACTATTGGTAGACCAGTGGTCCCCAACCTTTTTCATGCCACAGCCCGTTATGACGTCACACAAACTTTCACGGACCGGTCTTTCAAATACAGGCGGGTGATTATTATAGCAAAACTAGGATGATGGAGGATCAAATACGTGACAAGACGAACCCTGAGCTTTTATTTTGACACGCAGTTGATATGGCACAGGTGTCATCACCACTCCTCCTCCTCCCCCCCCACGCTCATGGTGCATAAAGAAGTACTGTCTATTAAATGTAGCTTTCCTTTTTTTTAGAAAGTCTAATTTACCGTCCACCACCAGATCCTGGATGAGATGGCCTTTTTTGGTGAGAGAGCGGGTGTTCAGTAGACCAAAGTTTACTTTTATGCTGCTGCCGGTGGTTGTGTTCGTCGTTCTTGGGACTCACACCACGACCCGTTCAGCCCAGCGACCCGTGTTTCTCTTTAAGGTGCGAGTAGTGGACCAAAAAGAAGGGATGGAGCTGGAGTTGTCATATTGAAAGTTCCGATGACTGCCCCGATGAATAGGTCTGCGGCGGGGAATGCAGGGAAGATCCAGTCGCTGGAGGAAAGCAGGTGCATTATGTAGGGGCATTGTGGAGCTTAGCCTCAGAGGCAGGGTGCTGGAACAGGGCTTTCACTGGGTGGCGAGCAACCCACAGGATGAACCAGAGGAGTACCAGCCACACACAGTTTATCCACATCGCTGTTTAAACTGGTTCCCACTCAAAGGTAAGCAGTGCAAGCCGGGCTGGTGCTGGAGGTTAGCAGTGCTGGGCACAATCTTGTCGACAGCTCTATGCTGATAGGCAGGAGATGCCTCCTGGAAAGTGGAGTAGACTGAAGCAGCAGCAGGTTAGCAGAGCAGCAGGCCTGTTTATATACTGATGATGAAAAATACACGGTAAGATTACACAAAGATACTTTTGTATTAACATATGAGGCGTTTTATTACAAAGACAGAAAGCAGCGAATATCGTATGTCAGGCTCTGTTGTAAACCGTGCAATGGGGGGAGCATGGCATTTTCAAGGCGCTGCTGGCTCCGTACGAAGCGCATGCCACGTAAAAAACAGCTTCCTTAATGAGCTCATATTTATCGGGCGAGAACCGCAAAGCTGGTAGCAGGAGGAGAAACGCGGGGCGGCTTCAAAAAACACTAAAAACCAGAGTGGTTTTCTGCCGAGGACTTGACGCCCTCCGGTCAGAAACCCACTTTCTGAATACACAGGATTCCGTTCTGCATGTCAATCAAGTCCCGTACTTCTCGGTAAGGATTTTGATTGGCTTCTGGAATGTTGAGAAGTACATTTTTTATTTTTATTTTTTATTTATCCTTGCTGGCCTGCGATCTACCGTCATGTCCTTGGAGATCTACCGGTTGATTGCGATCGACGTAATGAGCACCCCTAAATAGACTGATGTAACAGAGAATTGGGCAATTTTTCAAAATAAAATATCTTTCAGATTCCGAAATAAATAAAACGGAAGTAATGCAAGTTATTTATTCTTTCTGTACGGCCCGGTACCAAATGACCCACGGACCGGTACCGGTCTGCGGCCCGGGGGTTGGGGACCACTGTGGTAGAGGACACATTTTTCATTTTTCTAAAGACTTTATGAATGTCTTTGACTGATGTTGGACTGTGTGATTTAAATTAGATAAAATTATGGAGGCCACATTCCCATCTATGGTTGCTGCTTTTTATACTATTTTTAAAAATACTTTTAAACATTTTAATTGCATAAACTGTGGTCTTTAATTTACTGAACTGTAACTCAGTGGGTGGCCTACTTTTTCAAAAATGTCTTTAATGTTTACTGATAAATAACAAATAACAAAAGAATAGTCTTTTATTTACTAATAGACATTTATATCACTTCTTCACAAAGTAAAACGAGCAGAGGTGATAGGAAAAAGACAGAGACCAAATCTAAAAACACAGAGTTTTGTAGAGAATATATATATTTATTGTAGGTTCATCATTCATTAGCAGACTGGCCTCAGACTCTTGGCTAATAACTTTAAAGTGTATAATGGGTCAAAACAGTGTTTTTCAGTCACCAATTCTGCAATTTGTCCCACTTAAACAGATGAGAGACGTATGTAATCATCAACTGTGACAGAACGAATAAAAAAACAAAGAATCCAGGAAATCACATTGATTTTTAAAAGACTTAAGGATTCAGTACCTCACAGACCTGTTGCTACTTCTATAAGCTCTTCTATGCTCCTCCTCTTACCAGTATAAACCGGTTATCTGTTTAAAGACATCTGTCAACACCCTTCAACAGTCAGACTGCTACCTCTCCATCACAACCAAAGAGCTGTCGAAAGACACCAGCGACAAGAATGCACACCTGAACAAGACTGGGATGAACAAACGTACTGCTTGGAGAGAAAAGATCAACTGTTGGCGCAATTATTACCAAAGGAAAGAAATACAAGATTACTGACAATCTCCCTCCACCTAGGGATCTTACCTGGTGGGGTTCAAATGATTTAAAAAAACAGTGAGGAAACGGCCCAGAATTACACAAAGGAACTGGTCAATGACCAAGACACTACGTTGTGATGGATTCAAATCCTGCAGATCTCCAAAGGTCCTCCTACTTGTGTCCAGGTCTGTCTAAAGTTATCCACAAACCATCTGGATGATCCAGGGGAGGATGATCATGTGAGCAGATGAGGCTAAAAAGGAACTCTTTGGCATAAAGGTCACTTGTTGTGTTTGGAGGGGGGAAAAATACTGAGCTGCATCCCAAAAACACCCCACCCATTATGAAGCATGGAGGTGGAAACATCATGCTTTGGGGCTGTTTCTCTGTAGAGGAAACGGAACAACTGATCTGTATAAAGAAAAGGATAAATGGGGCCATGTGTGGTGAGATTTTGAACAAAAACCTTCCATCAGTGAGAGCATTAAGAATAAAACATTGCTGGATCTTCCAACATGACACATCACCATGACAACGAAGGAGTGGCTACGTGAAAAGCATTTTAAGGTTCTGAAGTGGTCTAGCCTGTCTCTAGACCTTAATGGAACAGAAAATCTGTGGAGGAACTTGTCTGTTTTACCCAGCAACAGCCCCAAAACATCACAGCTCTTGAGAAGATCTGCATGGAAGGATGGACCAAAATGAGCAGCTGCACTGTAGACTGTAACCTCTGTTATTGACCTCCAGGGTTACATTACAAAGTATTGAGGTGAACTTTAGTTATTAAACAAATACTTATTTTTTTCCCCACCAAATTACAAATGAATTCTTTAAAAATTAAACTGGATTTCCTTGATTCTTTTTTTTTTCTCACTCACAGTTGAAGTGTATATGGAATAAACATTACAGATCAAATTCAACTTTTAAGTGAAAACACTTGCAGATTCACAGACTTATCAGTACTTTTTGTTTCACTGTAAAGCCCGTCACTAAAGAACCGAATGCAGGGCAAAAGCGGGTATAATCAACTTTTACTGAAGCCCTTTTGTAAAGATCCGTCAGCATGAGTGAGGGAGTCTGAGCGGTACTGGAGACCGAGAAGCCCAGGCTTTGACTGAACTGACACATATTTTTTTTTTCCAACACTACTCTAGGTGTAGTGGAATACCTGAGTACTGGTGGAGTGGACTGCACCCATAAGGACTTCAAAGAGCTCCGTTATAGTGACTGCCTGACCAAATTTAACTGCAACGGCAAGAACAGCACGTCTAATGGCAGGATCACCCACGGCTTCAAGCTGAAAAGCGCCTATGAGAATGGCCTGATGCCTTATACCAACTACACCTTTGACTTTAAGGTAACGCCTGAAGCTGCAGGAAAAAACCCAACTTTAAATACCTTTCAAAAATGGTGCACATTTATATGCTTATTTAATATACCCCCCCCTTCTAGGGTGTCATCGACTACATTTTCTACTCCAAGCCTCACCTGAACGTGCTGGGAATCCTGGGACCGCTGGACCCCCACTGGCTTGTAGAAAACAATGTCACCGGCTGCCCCCACCCCCACATCCCCTCCGACCACTTCTCCCTCTTTGCTCAGCTGGAGTTGCTCCTGCCCAACATACCCTCCCAGGTCAATGGGCTTCACCTGCCTGCGCGCAGGTAGTTAGACCCTGCCATACCACTAGGGGGAGCTGCAACCACACCTCCCTCTCAGTTCTGCTCCCTCCCTGTACCAGCTCTTCCCTCCAGCACGCTGGAGGAGAAAGACATCTACACAAATCCACACACACACACACACACACACACATACAAAAACCTGTAAAATATTCGTACAGTGAGGTCTGGCTGACAGGGATTTCTTATAGATACTCTATATTTTTCTTTGTTTTTCTTTTTATGTTCTTTTTTAACTGCTCGATTCAGCCCTGTTTGTGTATCATATTTTGTGTATTGGACTTCCCCCCCACACCCCCCCGGTTAAATCCACCCCCCCACCTGCTTTGCTTCTGTCTCAGACTGCAGGGGATGGTGGCTCTTTCGGCTTCCTCTCATGTTGTGCTGTGATGTTTTGGAGTCTTGGAAAGGTTAATGTTGCTAGAAAAAAAAGGACATTTGAAGTGAAAAGCTTCAGAGCTGAAGGTCTGCCGGTCTGTCTGTTCTGTATAAACCTAAAACCAGCAAAGACAGCAGACCCATCCCTTTCAGGCTTCTTCTTGTCCTTCGGGTCCATGGTGCACCCCTCTCGGGTGGACATGGAAACACCGTTCTTGTGTTTGGGGTTTTAGAGCAGCTTTTCGAGGGGTTTCTCTGGAGTGATGCAGCTCGCTTTTGTGTGTGTGTGTGTGTGTGTTGGGGTTTTTTTTCCTGCTGTCGTGCTGTGGTGCTGAGGCCTTTTATGAGGTCATGGCCTCTTGTGGTGCTACAAGACAGTCTATGCCTCCCAGCCCCGGCACATTAACCCCACAAGAAGACCAGAGAACCAGAACCCTTAGCTTACATTTGTCCGATTTCACCGACGCCATGTAGCTTTTAAAGAAAGACAGGGAGAAACTGAGTGCAGCTGCTATCTGTTCTGCAGACTATTTCACCCCCTGCTTGTGTAGTTGTTAGGTTATTCTTGTGCTAGGAGCTTATGTGGCCTGTGTATCGCCTTTTTTTTTTTTCTTTTTTTCCTGGAAGGAGCAAGGGATTCGGCTGATTGGCTGATCCATCGGGGAGCCATCACGCCCTTTAAGGGTTGTGATGGCTTTTTTAGGCAGAGATGGACACACCGGAGTAAAACCAGCATTCTTCTCACTGTCGGGAGTTGCCGTCCTACTCCAACCATGCAAGCGTACATGCTCTCGCATACACCAAGATCTCTCACAGGCAGATTCTGTAGCACTGTCTCCACGGCCAGTAGTGACTCCCCCCCCCAGCCATGCGTTCCGTTCACAGAAGCAGTGGGTTGTTGGTTTCCTTTTTTTTCCCCCACAAGTCTTTGTACAGAATAGAAACCTAGACTCAGTCTTTACATGATTGTATATGAACCACAAAAGACCTGTTTTCTCGCGTTTTTTGTACAAAGAGTAAATTATGGTCAAATTTGAAGAAAAAAAAAAGAGAGAAAAAAAGATTGTATTGTAAACTAAGGCTAAATTTTTATCCAGTTGATGTTGAGATGAATTGATATTACCAGCTTGTACAAAAGACGTAAGAAGAGGTTGTTGCAGGCATTCGCTGCCACTACTTTGCACTCCCTAAACATTAACTGTAACTTCAGTCCACCCCCCCCCCTCCCCAACCCCCACCCCTCTCTTTTTACCCTCGTTTGATTCGCTGACTCTTTGCTATGATGTAAAATAGGCAGCGAGGAACCTCTGCCTGTTGCTTCTTATCCATTAACGCCGCTATTTCTTTGTCTTTTCGCCTCGCTGCCATTAGTTTGGTTAGAAATGACATCCGAGGACGAGTACCATCTGTTCATCATTAAAGCGGTCGATACACACCCAGCCCCCCCACCCCCCCACCCCACCAATGTACATCGTGCCTCGCTGTAGCAGTTGACTTTGTCTTGCACTATTTATAAGCGGCGAACGCCTCAACAACCTTTTCTCTTATTTTTAAATACTGTTGAGACATTTGTGAAGATTTTGTCCTTTTTTTTTGTCAATGTTTCCTTTTTTATGAGATGTGACAATGTTATATATACATATATGAATATATATATATACACACATAAACTCTGTCCATTGACCTCTCTAGTAATCAGGTATGCTTTGTCCACTGACCCTCTTCTGTAAGGAACATAAGTCGGGGGGGGGGCGTCTGCTAAACTCCCCCTTTGATTGCCGTGCTCCCTCTTTGTACCTAAAGCACTGCTCCCCCCCCCCCCCCCCCCCCCATCCCAGCTCCAGCCCCCGGCTTCCTTCCTGGCCACGCGTTCCACCCACCAAACCACCGATCGTCTTTGTAAAGCCCCCCCACCCAACCACTTTGTATAGGTTTTTCTACTCTTGTCACTGCAGCTATAGTGCCATTTGTGGAGCCCCCTACCTCTGTGTTGGAAAAAAGGTGGAAAGGCCCACTTTTCCTTTACTCTTTGTGGGGGGAAAACTTTAAAAAAAAAAGAAAAAAAGGGTGAGGGTCAGTGAGCTTTCCTGTCAACACGTCGCTGCAAATCCAGTTTGTCTTATTCTGAAAATCCAAGTGAAGTCTGTCAGCAACAGCGTAATCGTTTGAACGCTTTTGTGGACGATGAGCACTTATCAAATTCAGAAACGGCTTTTCCCATTCCTCCTATATTAACGTCTAAAAATGAATTCTTTTGCATTTTTTATGCAGCGAAGAAGCAAATCTACAGGAAAAATAATCAATTGGCCCCTCTCTAACTTCCTTTATTATTGTTGTTTTAATTGCCCCCCCCCACGCACCCCAGTGATAACCAATGTGTTCAATTTTGACATTTTGTTTCTTGAATGGCATTAGTATTGTAGTAGATTTAAAGGGGTAGCTTTTTTTGTAAAGTGTGAATAAAAGATGTATCTCATGTTTCCTTTCTAGAAGATGTTGGATTGTGTTGTTGATGTGCAAATCATGAATTCTTGGATGCATTGTTTTTAACGCACCCCTACCCCACACACAAACACACACCTGCGCGCCAACTCCACATCTCTGGAAATCGCGTCGTCTTGATGGGTTGGTCCTCCTGAATATAAAGTTTTAGTGCGTTTCCGTAGAAACCTGGGTCATTGGTATTAGTTAAACGCCCCTCCCTGTGTTTCTCCTTGATCTTTCATCTTTCTTTTTCCATGCTTGCATGGCACCAGCTGTAGAGCGCTTGTGCCCACAGGCGAGGGCAGCAGAGCTGTCGTAGCGCCGTTGGTTTCTACGGAAACACTGTTTTGACAGGTGGAAAACGTGTTTGTACAGCAAAGCTAATGATGTGCAACTAGACTGGTTCTGTTTTTTTTCTTTTTTCTTTTTTTGCCCCTCTGTTTCTATTCCTCCATCACTCCCTCAAACCTCTGCCTCTTAGTTTTTTGTGTTTTCTTTACATCATCTGTGCATTTCTATCAAATCAGCTGAATTCTAGAACCCAGCAGCTTCAGCGTGTGATCTTTTTTTGTTTTCCTTAATTTGGTGGCTTGTTAGGTGGAGGGATCTCTCTCCAGGCGGCTACATCTCCTCGTCGCGGTGCACACCAAAGTTGCTTGTAGTTCAGCTGTGTCATTTAGTTTTATTTAAAAAAATTCATCTTCATCAAACGTAGGGCTGTCAGGAAAAAAAACAAGGTACTTTTATCCCTTTTTTTGCCCCCACTTTGTTCACATTATCCTGTGCGTTGTTCTATGCCATTCTTTTTCCAACCCCAACAACTAAACTTGGCAATAATACCCAGAAAACATTCACTTTCCTCATTTTAGCTAAAAAAAAAAAACTAGCTGCTTTCGAATTAAAAAAAAAAAAAACTTTCCATCTTGAATTCTTCACGTCCTTTTGCAACCCTGAGGACATTTTTACGCCCCTCTTATTATTCATTTTGTACATTTGCTCATCTCTCCCTGCCAATGTAGTGGTAGTTGTTCAATGATCAGGATTGTCTATCTGTAGTCAGCTGAGTACATATATTGATCTGTGTCACTGTGTTAATGCACTGGACCAACTATTGTTTACCATTCATCAAATACCAGCAAGATAAGTAAAAAAAGAAGAAGAAAAAAAGAATTAAGATGAAACACTTGCACAATGTTTTAGAATGTCCATAAATAATCCAGAGGAGAAATCAAGGCAGCTGTTTTCAAATCAATACATACTGTTTTCAATGAAACTGAATGGTAAACAATGCTTTCTGTTGTATCCTTTAGCCGTCCTCTTGATTCATTATTTTATTTTATTTTTTTGGACTAGTTTTATCCTACTTTTTTTTTTCCTTTTGACTACAGGTTTTTGCTCGTTTCCTTTACACCTATCTGTGTATTTTCCTACTTTGAAAATAAATTCTGTATTATCCGTTTCAGGCTGTGTCACATCTTATTCTTTGCAATGGATATTGAAAATAAATTCTATATCTGTTCTTGTTTCGCCTGCTTTTTCATCCTTGTTTTGTTTTAATTTCGAGTGCTTTTTAAGTCTAAATTTTCTTTTTTTTTTTTTGCAAAAAGATGTTAAAAGGGTTTCAGGAAATGATCTATTGGGCTCATCCTGAAGCTGTTAGAGGTGGGATTATAAGAGTTATTTTCTTTTTCATGTACTTTAGTTCACCTCAATTAAAATATGCTAATATTAGAACCCATTGGCTTAACATGAAAAAAAAATGTGACTCTTAAATGGAAAAAAAAAAAAAAAAACTTTTAGAACTGTAAGCATAACTCCAAAGTGGAAATTCCTCAAGTTTCCTTTAGTCTAGAAATGAAGTAAATGTTCCTCAGGGGATCACTAAAGCTTAATATTTAGAATCCAAAAACATGAGGTTTGTGTGTTCTTTGGACACATGGTGGTGCCAGAAGACCAAAAATGGAAAGATGGAAAGGTAAGCTGAGCTTTTTTTTTTTTTTTTTAATTATATACAATCTGACCGAAGAAGGATTTAAAACATCACGTCTGAAACCGCTGCAACTTTAGACTAAAAAAAAAAAAAAAATCAAAATAACTTTAAATATGAAAATTCAAAATTGTGTAATTGTCAAAAATAAGAGAAGCTTTAAATAATTGTATAGTAAAAACATACAATTTTAAGTAACTTTAATACTCACTTGGAGCATACTGTCAAATATAGAAAATATAGATATACTTTTATTAAAGCTTTTAGTGGGAGCAGCTTAAGCTGCAAAAACCGGCTTTCGTTCTTAGACTAAAGGTCGGAAAATCCAACGAAAAATGTTGCAAGCTTTTAAAAGAAAACAAACCTGGAGATTTAATTTCTGTTTCTGTTCCGTTTCACTTCTTTTTTTCCCTAGTTTGGTTCCTGTGACCTACATCAACGCTCAGTGTGTCAGTCTACTCCTGTTACAAAACACTGCAAGGTTAGACTATTTGTGCAGGGATGGTGCAGGGAGGCGGGTCGGGGGCACAGAGGAAACATCTTGCATCTGCTTCTCAGGTGTATTTTCTTTGTTTTTTTTCAAGGCTGGAGCGATGCCGGACAACTCTAATTTGTAAAAACATGGAGGTATGCACGAGGGTCGAATCAGCACTTTCCAATCAAAGTGAGGTTGAAAAGGTTCAACTCTTGAAAGGTTATTAGCTTCTTGTTTCTCAGGCAGAAACTGATATAAATGACATCTTTAGGATGTCTTGATGGTTTTTAAGTGGTCTCTATGTCCTCATATGCTAAGATGATGCATTCATGTCAAAGAAGGGCTTTTAACAGGAGCCTGAATGTGGTGGGTAAAAGTTTAGCCAAGTATTGGATTAAAACAATACGAATATCCACTTGAGCTTTTATGTAAATCTATATTGTATTAGCTGAATCCTTTAAAATATTGATTGTAAGTATGCCCTCTAGAATAATCATATTTTTGGTGAAAGGATGACAGTTGTCAGATAGAATCATACTGAATGGAGATGCAGGATTTTACTGGAAGGAAATTTAACAAACCTCAATTTAGTTAACTTTAATGTAGGTTTAGGTGGATCAGGACTGGTTTTGTTCTTGGGTGGTTTAGGACAGGGGTCTGCAATCTTCAACACTAAAAGAGCCATTTAGGTTGATTTCTCTCTTACCAAAATCCAACAAGAGCTGCAGTTTTTCTTCACCGTTTAGAAAAGTGAATAAATGACGTGAATAAGAACAAAAATCCATCTATTCGTGCATTTTCTAAACTTGTGGAATCTCTTCTGGGGTTATGGGGTTGCTGGAGCCTATCCTAGCAACTGTTGGGCAAAGGCGGGACACACTCTGAACAATTGATTTTTTCTAAATTAGAAATAATTTTTTGTTTTGACAAAAATGGTCATATTAATTAATTCATTCGTTTTAAAATTAGATATCCAGTGCAAAATAAGACTGTTCCGCTGCAAAACAAGTCAAAAAGGAAAATTCCTCTCATTGTCCCTTAAGTCTGCCGTAATGCACCATCAGCCTTTCCCTAATTTACCACTGCAATTAACCTGAATAGAGACAGGACAAGGACTTTACAGGTGTTTCAGTTTTAAATAAAAAAGTAGAAGTTAAGAAGATTACCAAAGTTTTGTTCACTATTTGAAATCTGTCCATTCAATGGTTGTCCACACAAACTCTCTTGATTTATTGCCAGCAGTGGTGTCAAAAACGTCACACAGTTTAATTTACAGTTAAAGAAGCTCCTCAGCCATAAATTCATAAACCTGACTGATTGAAATGAAATGAATCCTCTATAATTCACACTTACCTTTTGAAACTTACTTTTATCATTTTATTTTAGCCAGAGAGCCACATGTGGCTTTGGAGCCTCAGGTTGATGACTCAAAAACTTCAAGAGTTCTTTGATAATCTTAATTTAATCAATTTTATTCAGAAAAATAACGATTTTTAGAGTTAAGTGCATTTGCTTTTATGGACAAATGTAGTAAGTTTAAAAATATAAAGGCAACCCTGACATAAAGAGCACCAAAATCCCCTTAAAAAATCATTTTATAGCATATATATATATTTTTTACATTTCCATTGCCTGCAGCTCCGTCATCAGTTCTGGCTCTCGTCACCTCTGCTGCTTTTGCCTCAAAAATCCTGAGAAGAGGCTCTCTCTGCAGTCTTTTCTTCATCGCGGCGGGCCTCTGCCTCTCCAGCACCCCTTCAGTGATGACACTTTCATTTTCCTGAAACAGCTCTTCATCCGATTACCTGTAAGGACACATCAGATTACATGTGCAGCCCACTGTGGATGTCCTCCATACAAAAGCTGCCTGGAGGTTGCTTTCCTGCTGGACGTGATTAAAGCTCCACCAGAACAGCTGTTCTTTCAGATCGCTCCGGGTGCATCCAAAGAGCTGCTAAAACAATCTGTCCATGTACTGCAGGTCTGATCATTAAGATTGTCAAAAAAAAGTGTTAAACAGGAACAGATTGGTTAAAATGATGGAGTTTTCTTATTCGTTAACCCCAAATGAAAGATTTCAATTAAAAATGTTTGGTAGCTAGAAAACATTGTGAAGTGAGGGCTTTAGTTTGCTGATCTTTCCTATACCTGAAGTAACATATGCAGTAGTTTCATATCTTACCTTCTGTGGTTGGGCTGTGGCCAAAAAAAAACGCTGTTAAAAATCCTGTTTAAGTGTATTACAAATAGTTTATAATAAGAGTGTAGCAGTATACTTGAAGTGTACTTTTTATATACTATCTATGTAAACTTAAAATGTTCCAATTAAGTCTGAAGAAGTATTCAACATGCATCCTACACTACACATACATGGTCCAAAGTACACCTGCTATACTTAATAAAACAAACTTCAGGTGTACTCCTATAAGGAAACAGATGAAGTCACTATTCTGCTCAAATATCTGACTGTATAAATCTTCATTTTGGTAAGTATCAACCAAAGTTTTAAACAAACTTTTCTGCTTTGAAGAATAACTCGAATTTTGGTGGCCCCTTCTTCAGGCCATCATGGAGTCTACCAACAGGTTTGAGAAATGGCATCACATTATTTTCCACCAGAATTACAGCCACAGCTCCAGTCAGACATTGAAGGTACAGGGAAACTCTGAGTTACTGTGTCTCGTCTCCATGCTCCTCTGGAGGAGCTTGTTTTTGTGCTCCGATTGGCTTTTTAGCTGGATTTTCCTTCATAATTCAGGTCCAGCAGTCTTTTTCCAAAGCCATCTGATGCAACATCAGGTGATCAGGTGACAGCTTCACCCCCCATACCTAAGTGTCCCAATCTCAAACCGGTGACTCATCAGAGCTTAGTTTTTGTTTCTTTTTGCAGTTGTGAAATAGGAAATGTGACACTCTACTTAAACGTTCAACCAATTTAACGTCTCATTTGTCTTTTAAAAGACTGAAATATTTTTCTGTTTAGTTTTACGTCTAAGAATAAAAAAAGGGGGGAAAAAACCTGGAAAGAGTTTTTAGCTCATTGAAACAGTCCCGATATCTGGATTAGCACAGTGGATAAAACACTTCAGGCCTTTCCGCCGTCTATATCTAGACGTTAAAACTTTTCCTGACTAATGTTATTGTTCATTTGTCTTTTATCGTCATGGTGACACAGCCATGGAAAACGCACCGCTCTTCCAGAAACACTCCAGCAGTTTCCTTGATTAAAAAAGAAAAAAAAATCATTGAAGAACATTTTGCAAAGCACATAATCTGAACTGAACCTCATCACTCAGTTTTTGGCTCTTTGGTAAAGCAGTTCTATTTCCTGTATTGGACTATTACAGAAAACATTATTCTCACCTGAATGAAATGTAGGAATGGCAAACACGTTGGTTGAACTCTTTTAGAGTGAGAGTTGAGAAGTGGAGAAAAACATCAAGACCTTTCCAAGAGCAATTTTCCTTTTCAGGTCATGAACTGTTTCTTATTTTGGGTGGCATTAGTTTTTTTTGTTTGTTTTTTTTAACAGCTGGGTGATTGCGGTTTCAGTTAGTGGGTGAAGATTTTTTTTCACACTTCCAAAAGAGGTAAAAAGAGCACAGATTCCTCTTCCTTTCACCACAATGTTGGCGGGCTGTCTGCCTGCCGTTGACGTGGCAGCAAAGGCTGTAAAGTCGTGCGCAGATGTGCTACCTCCCCTCTCCTGTTTCTTCTCCCTTGTCACTCCTCCTTTTGTTCAATTATATATTTTTCCTCCTTTTTCGTCAAAGTGGCAGTTGTGCGTGTGAGGCTGCGTGCGCGCATGACTGCGAGGTCAGCTTCCTGTGTGATGTTCAGCCAACTCTTCCCTTTCTTTGGGTTCCACGGTTGCAGATTCTGGTTGTAAATATCCAGAAACTAGTGCATAAAATATGGCTGTGCGTGTCTGACTGCCACGGCCAGACACATTGCTGGAACATATGGGTCTGAGTTCCAACCTGATCTTCTCTGGAAACCTTTGAGAGAAGAAGCTAATGCCAATGTGATACAGGTGTTTGCTAAACAAGAATCGAATGGACTTTGTAATCTGGAGAAAATGTAACCTACATTTTTAATTATAGGGAAGGTATGGCCCCTGAGCGATGGCTGCCCTGTTAGGAGCACATGCTTGCACTTATGTGCATTTTTACTGCTCTTGTTAAGTTTTGCCGTGTGGTCCTGGCCCTTTCTGGACAGGAAGGTGGTACCAGAAATTTACTTGCAGCAGCTTTCAAACACATTTACACTGAAATGCTAGGAGCCTCTTTGAACCCATAGCTTAGGCTGAGAAAGTGGGTTTTAAATTTTTTTCAAATTCAATAAAGTTTTAATGGAGCAAAAATGAAACACTAAAATGCTATTTTATGCTTAAATTTGGTAAACTAGCCGAATGTAGTTTAACTGATATTCTGTGCGTTTGCGAGTCCAAATGCTTTAAATAAAGTCACATTTTTAAAGGCAAATTCCACAGTGTTTCCACTTGACATGACAGTGTGTTAAACCATCTGCCCACTGCAGTAAAAGAATGGAAGAATGATCTGGTTTTATAGTCAGGTTCAAGAACCTTCAAAGTTTATCTAGCTTTAGTACCGTTTGCTGAATGAGCCAAATGTCGCCCAAAAATCGACAACTACTGAAATCTGCATTTATTTTTTTTTACACACATATACTATTTTTATGGGGAAAAAACACATTTTTAATGTATCACAATTTTTATGATGTTAGCTGACTGTAGAGAGCAGAGATGTAAGGAGTTAACTTAGTCCTTTTATAGCATTCTTTTCTCCTATTAAATGAGGAAAATCACACAACCCTCTATGGGATAACTGACAGAGAACTGCAGGCATCCTTTACTTAAGGGTAATTAAATTGGTGATTTTAGGACTGCTTCTATGTGTTTACATGTGTTATTCCTCATTTCAGTTCAGGTTCTTGGTACCAAGAACGTTTTCCGCTTTGTTATTTTCAATTGTTTATGTGCAAAAGCTGATCTAAACTCATTAACAAACAAGTCCTCTGAACATGGATCTCGGTTCACCTGCAAGTGAACCCTGGTGTGGTTTAACATAGTGTGAATGGAGGCAGACTCTCCAGCAGACCAAAGCTCAGAAGTAAAATGAAAAAAAGTAAATGACAGAAGAACTTTGCAGTTCATGTTAGAAAATATGAAAGCCCACAGTAGGAATCCCAAAGATTTGCCAAATAAGAACATGTTGGAAAACATGTATTTGGGGTCACATGAAGCAGCTAGGAGGCATTTGTGGTGACATCCTATATCATATACTAAGTAAAGAAAAATGTATTCTAAGAACAAATAAAATTTAACTGTTATTTATGTTGTATCTATACTACTGAACTGCAATTCAAAATATATTTAGCTTTTTTTGAAAATAAATGACCTGTTTTAGTCTGAAAATCCAGTTTTTTCTAACATGATGAGTGATCTTGCCTCCAATTTAAGTCACCAGATGAGAAATAAAATTCCTTTTTTTATACCTCTGTCCTATTCAGAATCAATATTTATCCATTGTTTTTGTTTTTTTATACTTTAGGAGAGAACCTACCGGTATACACCCAGAGAGTTCAGATGGAGGCATATGCACACTGACTAACCTTCATTCTTAACATGTAAAATGAACGTCAAACATGGTGGAAAAAATATTTATATTTTTTTAGTTAATAATAATAAAAGCTCATATTTTGTTAGCTTCAAAACGTCAATATGAACTGGCAACCATAACAGATTGGAAAGACCACACGTGTGTTTTAGTGCATTTTCCTGGCAGATCTGAATAACCAGGTGTCCTCCTGTAAAAGGAATACCGTGTACGGTTGGGTTAACCTTACCAGACTAGTTTACATAATCCAAAATACTACCTGGCTGAACTCCTGCTTCTTGGTAAACTGTCAGACGTAAAACATTGTTGCTAAGTAGGATAAACTTTTTGTTTTTATTAGAAATAATTTGCAGCTGCAGATCTCTTTTATTTAGACATCCAAAGGTTGTATTGCAGCACTGGTTTGTTTTTGTTGTAGTTGATTTTTGATGAACCCTTCTTAATTTGATTTATTATAATTGATGAAATCATGTGGTGTTTATAAAATAGGCTGTAAAAAGATCATAAAAATGTCTGCATGAGGCAGACAGTCACCTTGAACATGTTTCCTGCAGACCAGCGCGGCTGCAGAGTGTTTTCCAAAGCAATGTTTCCAGCAGTCAGCCTCAGCATTCATCATTTCAGTCTGACACTTTTACTAATTCAAGCTGTACTATGGCTCCTTTAGGATAAAAGGCTTTTTTTTCCCCATCACAAAAACAACTCTATTGGAAAAACAGTTTGGATTTGCGAGATCGTGTCAGCCAGGAAAAAGCAACATAAACTTATCTGAAGAATAAAATAACACGTGTTAAAAGTTATGAATAGGCAGAGGAGAACGCTGCGATAGCTCTGAACTTGCTGGGCATGTAAGAAGAATTAGGGCAGGCGTAAAGACCTAATTAAAAAAAAAAGGAAAAGAAAGAGGATGCACCGACAGGCGAGCACACCTGCTCGCAAATGCACACATGCATAACAACTTGAGCGGTAACAACCCTGCCACCGCCATATATCCTTCACAGACAGCACAGGAGAACAAGGCTGTTCGTCTGTAAAGCCATGCCAGGAATTCACAGCAGGAATTTCATGCAGAGAAGCAAGAGCTATCTGTAAAACCAACAAGTTGAACAACAATTGCTGCATGATAACAGCACATTTCTCCCTTTATCTGGTAAAAAAAAGTGTTTTCCCTACAGTGTATTTTTGCTAAACTCCAGTGATTTATTGAAAACCCTTACAGTTAACCTTACGTTGCTCAACAGCTTTGCTGACTTTTTGTTGTTATTGTCCTCTCACCATCTTGTCGGTGAGTCACAGAGCACTGAGCACATGGGGACTGAAACTCTGCAGCCGAGCAGGGTTGCTGTCCCTCATCTCTTCCTGTAAGCTGTCGCCCAGCAAGTTAATGATTTTGTGTTGGGATTTGGCTCAAGTGCTATCTGTGCTAATTGTTGTCAGACTGAGGAGCGTTTGCCTGTTGCTCCAGGTGTCACGTGTCTGGATCAGAGGGCTTCTGGGAAGGCTGTTTTCCGAAGGTCCTTCATGTGTGTGTAAATTTTTGTCATTTTAGTCCAAAACGATGAAGACGTTTCTGCAGCATTATGTGAAGTTTTATCATACCAGTTTCTAGTCTGGCTACCGTTGGGCAACGGCAAGGCACACCCTGGACACAATCCCACACAACAAGGGACAATTTGGAGTACTCAATCAACCTATGAAGCATGTCTTTGGACCGAAGAGGAAGCTGGGGTGTCTGGTGAAAGCCCACATGACAACATGCAAACTCCACATAGAGAACGTCCCAGCTGGGATTTGAACCAGGGCTTTGTTGCTGTGACGCAAAGGCGCCAACCACTGCACCACCACATGCCCAAATAGGGTTTTGCAAGGCAAAAAAAAAAGAACAGAGACAACTTTGGTGGGCAAATAGGTAATTTTAGAATCTGAGGTTTTTGAAGGAGTTCAAGAGTGATTGTTGAAACTTTCATGCAGCCTCACTATTCTGCATGACAGGCTTGGGTATCTCCTGCCATGGGGTGGGTCCCTGGTGATCCTTCACTCCATCACTTATTTGTAACTTGCAGAACAGTTGGGTGCAATGTAAGTCCTTTATTTTTCATGCTCTTAATGCAGCTGCGATTGGGTACTCTGGGCTGTGTTGCAGTGGACCATGGATGTGCAATCAGCTGCTGGTTTGAGTTGAGGTTTAGTTACAGTTAGACGGAGGATCCTGTGTTAAGCTTCTGCCAGTTCCTCGTGCAAATTACTCTGCTGAACTGTTGAATTGCAATGAATTTTTTGCTTCAGCATCGAAACCCTATGAAACTGCTTTTTACTCGATTCTTTTCTATGGTTTTTGGCCAGCACCAGCTAGTAATGCAGCATGAAATCCCAACCCATGAGGATTAATATTCCTGCTCGCTGGTGTGGTCTTTACAGCGTTTTGCACAAACTAATCCACATTTCCAAAACTAAGCCAGGCTTTAGATCAGCTTCTCATTGTTTGTTGAGGCCATGATAGTAAAATAAATATTTGGTTGATCCAGAATGAGGCAGGCAGCACGGAGCCTTCTTAATGAGCACTGTCGCTTGTCAGGTTGTGATTTGAGTGTTTTTTTCTGCATTTACCTGGTCTTCAGTGTGCCTGCGTGGTTTCTTTCTTCCCACATCCTAAAAATCATGCACCTTAGGTTGAATCCAACTGTCTGTAGGCGTTTGTCATGTTTTTTCTGATGTCGGTTTTGACTGAAGCTTGTTTTTCTGTTTTTGTTTGAGGTGGTCCGAAACTTTATAATACAGAAAAGTTACCAAACATAGCACCTACTTTTAGTCACATTCACCTCAATGTCTTTATTAATTTTATAGAAATTTAGGCAACTCCAGGCCTCGAGGGCCGGTGTGTCTGCATGCTTTCCAGATATCCAAGCTCTGCTTGTGACTAATTACCTGACTCAGGTGCAAAGCCAATTAGAACATGCCAGAGCAGGGTGTGTTGGAAAACATGCAAGAATGTGGCCCTCCAGTGGCCCATCCTTGGCTGCACAGTGGCGCATTGGTCAGCGTTCTCACCCCACAGGGAGAAGTCCAAATGCTTTAGGTTAAATGATTACTCTAAATTGTCCCAAGATGGGAGTGGGTGGCCCTGCGACAGGCTGGTGATCAGTCCGGGGTGTACCCTCCCTTTAGCCTGGTTAGGCTCTGGCAGCCCTGTAACTCCAGAAGTGGACTAAGAAAATGGAAGGATGAATGAAAAAAATATAGGCTAAACATTTGGCTATTTATGTTAATATTTAATCTATTTTAAACTGATTTTAGCTTCACTGTTTTTCACTTTAAAGGAGCTTCCCAACCTCCACTCTGTCCTGTGTAAGAAAAAAGGACCCTCATTTAGGTTTTTATTTGCCTCCATTCATTCAAGCCGCAAAAACATTGGAAAGTTTTTAGTATTGAAGCAGAACTGGCCATGAAAGAGTGATTTTCACATGTAATTAAGCTCTGCAGTGCAAGTAAAGGACAAAAAACAACAGGCATTTAATGACAGTGCATATTGCAGACAGATATTTTTTTGCGTCTGGACAGTGATTCTAGCTGGAGTCTCCTCAGGTTCTCTGTTAGGCCTGATGAAGCTGTTCATTAATGTTGCAGACTGCATGGTGTGATGTTCCTGCCATCTCCAACCTGATCAACCTTTTGGTCTCTCAGAAAAAGTGCAGTATTGCTTTGGCATCCAACGAAATGAACATGTTGCGACTTGAAGTTAGGTAGTTGGGGGAGAAAGAACATCTGAAATTGATTGTGCAGCTTTTTAGCCACACTGAACCGTGAACATCTGATTGTTCAATTATTCTGCTGCTGTCACTGAAGCCGTCATTGCAGTTGATGCTGCTGCTGTTTGGGTTTGTGGAAGAGACTTGAAGTCCAATGTGAGAGGTACTGGTTGCGGTTGTCCCTTTGTTTACTGTTGTTGAGTCTGTTATATTTATAGACACAGCAGTGCCTGTTTCCTCTAATTATACCATGGATACCATAGGGACAATTGCAGTTATGACTGGCTGGCTTTCCATTGCATTTGCAGCTGTTTTCTTCACTGTTTGATAACAGACTTTTGGTGCATCTTTGTCTTTTCTGCAGAGGCTGGTTAAGTATCTGAAACATGTAAACACATTAACACATTAACACATTAACATATTAAGTATTATTACTTCAAAATAAATAATATTCAGATAGAATTAAAAGCAAGCCACTCAAATAATTACCCAAGTAATAGTTTAACCAATTCTATGGTTTAAACTTAAATGAAAAATTATTACTCAAAACTAAAGTTCCTTTTTAAATTCTGGGTTCTTTTTGTGGGGAGTTTACGTGTTCTCACTGTGCATTCCTGGGTTTTCTCCAGGTTCATCGCTAATGGTGATTCTAAATGATAGTTTTACATCCTTAGATTAATGGTAACTAAACAGACACAGCTCATTAAAGCCGATCAAGAGTGCAATTAATTTAGTTAAATTGTGCTTTAAAACTATTCAAAAGTGTTCCCAGTGGTCTTTTAATTACGGTGATGCAGTTTTTTTTTTTTGCCAAAATCAAAAACCTGTATTGTTTGCTAGAATACATTGTCTGCAGAGCGGCAGTAGTTTATTAGAAATTCAAGTAATGAGATTGGATGAGATGAATGAGGTTGTTAGAGCAAAGAAACCCCCCTTCCCTTCCCCATTGCTGAGAGCTCTCTGTTTACACGCTGTCCTGTTTACAGTCCCTCACTCCTCCAACCTAACATTATTGGTGCAACTAAAATGGCGAGCAGTATTGGAGCTATCCAGTTACATGTTTAAAGCCAGATACCAGCTCAGACGAGGAAGCAAGGATGTCCATGGATCTACAGTCATGGGTGTCTTGAGTTTCCAGTTATTTCTTCAACTCCGATTTTTCTCTGATAGAGTGGTTGGGACAGGCTTGACTGTGGACACTGACACCTGTGTTCCATCATCTTCTAATTCTTGGCAGATCTGCTTTTTGGTGGTTCTTGATTGACTCTGCACCCTTCTGACCAATTTTCTCTCAGCAGGTAAGAGTTTGCATTTTCTTTCCCACCATGGTGGTGACAAAACAAGGCATTGCATTCTATACTTAACAAACAATTGTTTGCAATGTTGCTCTTGGGACCTTTCGGCTGCTTTGTAATGGCTCCTGGTGACTTTCTTGACTTGTTCAAGTCAATGACTCGCTTTTTCAGATCTGTCCTGAGCTCCTTTAACTTTCCCATTGTAGTGTTTGAGGGCATTTTTATCTATTAAGCCCCATTTAATAGCGTGAGAGAAGTCACCAGCTGTAGTCGCTCATAATTACTCAAAAAAGTTAAAAGGCCATGCTATGAAGCTCATTTCAGTAAGACAACTTTCTGAGTAACCAAAATTGCTAATTCATGTTGCTGTATGTATATTTTTGACCCAGCAGATTTGGTCACATTTTCAATTTTCTCATTAAGTAATAAAAGAACCAAACTTCATAAATGTGTTTTGTGACCTAAAAGTATCTGTTCCGATCACTCTGTCAGAGAAAAATCCGAGTTGTAGAAATAACTGGAAAATCAAGACAACCATGACTGTGTGTACTTTAAAAGTGTATGTAAATGTTTGACCACTACTATCTGCAAGTGGGTGCATCAGAATAGAACAGAGCAGGGAGCTTGAGGCCCACCCAGTGTATTTTTTACATCACAAATAAGCCCTTTTTCCAGCTGCTTTTTTTTCATTTGCTCCTGATTCACAACAAATTTAAATAGAGAAACACTCAGAAATGAAATGTTAATCTTAATTTTCTTTATGTCCTCTATTATGAGAAATGCCACAAACACTATTTTCATTTTAGTGGGTCTATAAGGAGTAGAGGTTTCAGAAAAACAACTTGACCTTTTAAGAACCGAGCTAATATCTGAGCTCACCTGCTACGAATGCAGTCACAGCGCCCTAGTTAAGCAGAATTACCAATGACCTGAAATATAATATAACCCAAAATGGGATGTCAAAGCATGTGGACGCCAGGTCTTAAGAGGTTAAGTAGTATAATTGAGATAATGTTTACTCGTCAACCTCGGCTTTTCTAAACACTTACATTTGAGTGTTTATAACAGTTTACACTTATTGTTGTATTTTTCATAAAGACACATATCTAAAAAATGTTCATGCAATTCAGGGGTGAAAGCCTCCATCATCTTCAATTTCTCAGCTACAGACTCTGGAATGTTCTCTAATCAACCTTAATTATAGTTTCCCAGACTCTACTGCTCTCAGGTCTGTTCCCATCCAGGCTCCAAGCTCAACAGCTCCTGAAACACCTTATCATATTTATCTCAATGTACAAACCTGCACCCAAATACCAAAACACACAAACTTTTGCAATGGCATTTCAAGTTCCAGAAACCTAAAAAACATTTGAGCATTTTGTTGTGTGTTTTACAAGTGTTGGCAACAAATGCTGCAAGGCACCAACAGAAACCATGGCTAAATATAATTTATACATCTCAATTTGACATTGCTGTCTGTGGTGTTAAACTGTTGACCTCACACTAGCATGTACACAACATTTTTTTTTGATCTGGTCAAAAGCCTGAAAGATAATTCAGTCCAGATCAGGCCGAAGCACACATATGTGCTGCACGGATGTTATTGACGCACATTGGAAGCCCGGCTGACACGTTTTTCAAATAATGCGTGCGTTCTGAAGGGGTCCTGGAGGGGTCAGGGAGATCTGACAGGAGGAAAAAAAAAACAGCCTGCCATGAGTTTAAGATGTACATCAGATCTGTGTCTGTCCACAAACTGACACCCACAAGAGGTTTCATGTTCATACATGATCAATTTGGCTCAGAAAGTCTTTGTTGGAAAGGGATGAATGCAGTTCAGCAGCTGTAGATAAACACTGCTTCCATATAAGAGCTTAATCTTCTTTTTTCTTTTTTTTTTTGCTGCGTTGGGTAAGATGTGTGATAAATCTTTTGTTAGCAGCCTTCCGTACATCAGGTTCAGAAAGCTCTTTCTTCAGTGTACCTTTCTGCAGCTCTGACAGCTGGCTCACGCCTCTCTATGTTGCCTTGATCTTGGCTTCCAGCCTTCTTCTCCATGGGGGGCACCTCCTTATGTTCTGAGCAGTTCATCTTGTAGCCGAGGATTTCTGGGAGAACTCCTCCAGCAATGCAGATTAACGTTTACAATTCAACGATGGTCCCAGTAGGTTCGTATGTACAATATGTTAACATTTGCAAACGGTCTTTAACAATTTGGGTGTCGTTCTTCTGCAGTAACTTGAAAACAGACTCATCTGGTTGGAACATAGACACTAAATGAACAGGAAAGGGCAGCAGGAAACGCATCTTAATGATCAAGATGTGAGAAAGTACTGTTCTAATCATATTTAAAAGTAGAAGGATCTGGAAAATAATTCTTTTTATGGGTAAAAAACAAAAATGTGGCTTTAAAAATGTGGAAAATTACATTTTTTGTCTTGGGTTTAGGTGTGTTTTTTTACCCAATCAAACCAAAAGGTTGGAGTTTTGTGTCTTTCATGTTTCAAAGATACTAACAATTTAGGAGTTGGAAGGAATGGCTTCTAATTAGCCTAATATGAATCAACAAGTTATGTCAGACACACTGCTGAGCACTATTGTACTGTACTGTCTGTACTGTACTTCTAGTTCTCAGTACAAACACAATATATGTTGATTTGGTGGTTTGATTGACACAAATTTGAGTCAAACAAAAACTGGTGACAGAGGTTAAGTCATAGCATGTTAAAAAATGTCCTATGCCAAAATATGAGCCTATTTTGAAAAAAATATATTGATATGGTCTGACTCATCTTTACTTGCATGACAAGCCATCTAGTGGTTACCTGGTGAACTGACCAGGTTTCATTTAGTTTTTGTTTTGAAAAACCTCAAACAGGATGAGCAAAAGTTGACATTAAAGTGCTTAAACTGCTTGGTAGTTGTTCTTGAGGCAAGAAATGTACATCTTTGGTGTCTTGATAATACATGTCAATCTAACAACATGCCAGTTGATGTGTGTTGTTTCTCTGCCAGCATCATCCTCATAGGCTTTTTAGTTGTATTTTTCTCATAATGGTCTAACAATAAAATGAAACTAATGTAACATTTATAAACGTTGCTTCATTTTTGTTGTAGTTTGGCCAACCATGATTACTCGCATCAAATCAAATCAACCTTTATTTATATAGCACTTTTTCAACAACAGATGTCACTCAAAGTGCTGTGCATAAAATACAATAAACTATAAAAACACGATGACAAGACAAACAGTGCAACAACCCCCCCAACACACACACACATATGCACACCATGATTAAAAAAAAAAGTGATAAAATGATAGAATGTAGAGACCTGGCTCTGTCCTGAAGTGGGGAAACGATATTTTGGGGACATGTCCACACCAGTCACCGCCCACCCAAGTTCATGGAGAACACTACCACAGAACCCCCCCAGATCCGATCAAAAGAGTCAGACCCAGGAGATCCCACTGCAGCGAGCCCCGTTCACCGAGAAGGGTCAGTCACCGATGTGAGGATCCCTCAGAGGAAATGCATACAGATTATTTAAAACGTGCGACACCTGCTTGTTTAGGGCTTAAAATCTATAAGGCGCACTGAACTGGGCTTCAGTTAATAGGTTTCTTCAGAAAAAGCAAATAAAATGGGCTCAATCTACTTCATGCAGATGGAACATTTTGAGTTTGCGTTTGATGGGAGTTTGACTTAAATGCTGCTTTCCTGTTACTTACTGACCAAGAAGTGTCTGACTATTGGTTAACAATGACCAGCCAATGTATCATTATAGTGTTACAAAAACAAACCCCCCACCACACACACACACACACACACAATAACAAAAGTTAAACAGAGTTAAACAGATTACAATAGATCTTCAGACTGATGTATGAGTGGTTCACTTTGGTTCACTTTGACAGCGTTTACATTTAAAAGCCATAATTACTGTTTTATTTTCTGTTAAGTGCTGCTTAATTACTTATTACTTTCTAATTCATGATCCTTGTGATTTAATTCATTACAGTTCTGTATTTGAATGGGAAAAAAATTCCCAGATAGACATCTATGACAACCCTGAAACAATTGTGACTTAAAATAACATTTCCCCTGCCTTCCGCTACAAGATAGGTCAGATTAGATAACTGCTTTACTGATTATTCCTTCTGTCACACATGCTTAAGCTGATAGAGTTTGCTGGCAAGGATCCTGCTCCTGCTCTAGTTATAGCTGACAGGCCTTGAGCATCCTACCTGCGTGTTCCTGCCAGTTCTCTGACTGATGATGTATGGCATCCTAGCAGATGAAGCTGCCAAGTGAGCTTCTCACAATCCTCCTTCGGGACTCTGGCGCTGTGCTGGTAAATTCAGGCACAGAAAGCGGCACCTTTGCAGGCATAAGGCAACTGTGTTTGGCTGAGGACATGGATGCCAGCTGTTGTTTCACAGCTGCACTTTTGGTGACTCTAAACCAAACAGTATCTTTTCTTTTTTTTAAGCAGAAATTGACAAATTATTTGCTGAGACAGGGAGCTGCAGTAAGACAAAAAAAAAAAGTAGCAGAGTAGCTGAGGTGAGAAGAAATAATGATGCAGCTGGCGTGTGAACCCCAGAGAATTCTGGGAAAAGCGCATTTGTGTCCTGTGGCAGAGATCAAATGTTGACTCTGTTGTCACGCGAGCAGGGAAAGGGCTTTGACTGCACAAAAAATGCCACTATCGATCACTTATTGCAGCTTCATCTTCCTTTGTTTTGAGGCCGACATTGTCTCCATTCAGCATTCAGCTCATTGATCTTTCCTCTCAGCTTTCATGTGTTTGCTGAGTGTAGACGGCTGTTTTGGGGATTTTCTTTGAGTCTGTGTGTGAACAGCTCTGTATTTTCTTACACCCCAGTTGACAAACAGAGCAGTAGATTATAGCTTGGGTAAAGGATTACCTAATAGGATGGCAGGAAAAATCAGTACTTTGACACATCTGGATTTAGCCTGGATGATTCTGAATCAACTATTAAAGACCGAATATTGAATATGAAAAGTATAAGAAAAGACAGAAGCGAAACAAGAGAAAGTTAAATATGCTGTGTGCCAAACTCCCAAAAAATCTAAGAAATTTGGCAACGATAAACTTGGACATAAGCCATGCTGTATGTAAGTTGCAGCACACAAAGATAAGATATGGAGAAAATGCCCGGACAGTGTCATTTTTGGAGTGATTCTGTCAGCTTGAGGTCTGATGTAAAAGTACTAATGAAACTTTCACTCTTTTCAGAAATGATAAAGCAAATTAAAGCTGTGAGTGGTGTTGTTTGGTCCTCAAGCTCTACCTGCTCTCTCCGCCCCCTCCTGACCTGGCCTCACTGGATACACGGCCCTCACTTTCCCCCTGTGTCGCTGCCACCCTAGTAAGAGCTGCATGTGACAAATTCATGGGAAAAATCACTTTCTTCCATACTGCAACTTTTCTATTGGTTTTATTTCCATGGCAACCCGTTTATTTTTGGATCGTCTGAGGGGATAAACAACAGGTCAATGTAACTTTTAGAAGAATCTATTAAATTAAATTTTTGGATTTCTCTGGCAACTGAGGTCTTTTTTGTTAACCATGTTCATATTGTATGTCATATCATTTTGTTCAGCTCAAGCCAATGATTCATCTTTTAGATTGAAACAATATTCCAAGTCAAAAATGTGCAAACAACATTGAAACGCCATTTTTGGAAGCTCCCCGCGCAAACACCATTCTAGATAGACAAATATTTATTTACTGTCATTATCACCAGAACAACGAAATTGAAAATACAACATTTAAAAAAATATATTTTCCAAAGTAGCTTCCCAGTAATACTGGAGGAGTTATGATACATCGAAATTCCTTGGAGGGGGTTTAAATTTATAGCTGGTACCAAAGGTGATTAAAAAAAAAAAAATCAAGATTGCAGCATCTTCCTGAGGTCAAAGGTCAATGAAACGTCTGTTGTGGTTGTAGACTTCACTTTGTGGCAGGTGTGAGAAATTTTTTTGAAGATCGCTACAACTACATGTTTTTTTTTTCCCATATTGTGTGAAAAGGTCAAAACTCACAGATTTCACACTTTGCCAAAGACTTTAGTAGTTGGCCATCCTATAATAATTTTCAAACTTCCTTTGGATATTCCATTCACGTGGGTCTTGGTTCCGTTACTTGTTTTTAAAAATGTATTTTTATATTTTATTTTTTTCTTAACACTAGAGCACTATCGCCGAGTGATTTTCACTCGAGCAAGGAATGGGTGAACTGAAGACCAAGTTTCCAGTATCATTTTATTATTTGTTAGGAATTTTTTGTTCTCAAATTCCAAAATTTTCAGTAATTTTTGAGCATGTTTTTAGCAACTCCCTATGTTTATCTTTTTCATTTTGTTACACATACCACAGTTGAAAATCAAAGAAAACCACTTTAATTTATCACGTGTTGTCATGTTTTGATCTATTTTTTAAAGTACCTTTTGTGGTCATATTATATCGGGTAAAAATAACCTGCCAAAAGTGATGGTGTAACTTTTTATAGCAAAAGTTTTCTAGGGTTAAAATTAATTTTTTTGCAATGTAATAGGTACATGGATGACGGTGAGTTTATGACTATGTGGTAGGGGTGAAATTTTCCCTCAAACCCACAGTAGGATAGAAGAATTGCGAAAAATTCTGGTCTTTGCACTTCATTACTGCTGTGGATCTTAATGAAGTTAAGAACTGTATACATGCTGTGCGGTGACCTTGAGGGCCCAGAACGGCGCCTTATAAATAAAATGTATTATTATTATTAAAGCTAAAAGGTAAAGTCAAATTCTGCGAAGGGAAATGAAAGGAGCGACAGCTCTTCTGCAAACACGGAAACCTGCAGGGCGTCATTCCGTTTTGTCCGCTCACACGGCTGTCCCAACACTTTCTTTTGACACAAACAAAAGTCATGACATCGGTGGTGACGCAGGTGGCACAGCTGCGTGGCACTTAGACATTTAGCACCACAGCATCTTACATCACTTTACCCAAATTATAGAGGACTGGCAGCTACAGTGAAATGAGTTTGAAACAAGAGTCAGAGCAAAATAAACTTAATTCAATCTGGTTTCAGAATTTTCATTGCACAAAATTGTCTCCTAAATCCACAAAGTCTCAAATCGGTCATCGGTCAGGATGGATAACTTATTTTGAGGTTAATGAGCACTTTTCAATGAGAAAAACGTGTTTAAAATCCAGAACGTAGCTCTTGTTCCTGTGAACCACATATTTTTTACCATCACATAACAGCACAGGAAAACTCTGCTGTTTGAGAGAAGATGACTAACCATTCTTCTCTGACCTGTTCAACCAAACACGCTGCTCAGGTCAGCCGATTAGCTGCTCCTTTCCTTCCAGTTCAGAGAAGTGTTTGCAATTGTTGCTAATACAAATTTTTGTATCAGTTGCATGCACTTTTTGGATAATTTACATCAATACCTGTTTAAATAACCTAAAACAAATAAAATTTTTACCCCTGAATTACTGAAGCTGGGAACAGACATTTTTTTGTGTGTGCTTATTTTCTTTCAATAACGACATCTACCTTTTCTTTTTTTTTTACTGGTTTCTTGTGATAACGGCATTTACCATTCCATTATAACGATAGTAAATTGCATTTTTCCCTCACAATGCTGATTTACACATTCTTTTCAAAAAGCAATGAAACAGTATATGAATTTGAAAAGGCAAAAAGATGGACACTGCAGCCATTTAAAAATGCAAAATCCCTGTAGGCAGTTTTCCAACTTTCCATAAAGACATCCCATAGTACAGTGCACTGAGGCGGAGTGACACAGGGACCAACCACAGAGAGGTTTAAATGTCTGTTGTGTAAGCAATGGGAGCCTTTTGAACTGCCTCTTCCTGCCACACAAAGACTGAGGATACCTGAACACACTGCCCTGCCATCTATTTAACCCATGCTGAGTGACACCAGAGTGTTGTCACAAACCCGACTATTTGCTTGACCTTGCATGTGTTCTTGCAAAAATTGCCAATCAGCCTCTGAGGTCCCAGCTGCCAGTGCAAAGCAGAAATGCCAAAAAAAAAAAAAAACAGTAAGATGGCATCCTCTGGTCCAAATGACCTCCAAAAAAGTTGAAAGGTAGATGTTACTGTGCCTGGATTTAGAATGGATGGTGAACACCAAGCCATGGGATAACAAAGCAGAGAGCTTCAGGATGGTTGGTCCCTGCTCACGCCACACGCTGTATCTGGTTCTTCTCATCTGGCCCTCCCTAGATTGAGCTGTAGCTGCAGACAGCGGGTCACACAGACAAACATACCGACAAAGACGGATGAAACACTTGAGAGGAGGAATGAAATGAGACTACAAGAAAAAGAAAGTGCAAGAGGGACTGAGGAGGGATGGTGTGACATTGGCAGAGGATAGAGATCTCAGCTCTGTCAGTCTCCTTGTCCTCTCACAGGGCTGATGGATGGTCCAGAGCTCTTCTGAGGTCTAATGATCCCCCTGCAGGTGTCAAAGTCTTATTTCCTCACATGTGTGACAGCAGGTGAGCTCACATTTTCATGAATCCTTTGCTCTTCATAGGTTTTTATGATTTCAGAACAGTAAAATATTTGTTAAGATTTGATTTCTGCAAAACCAGGAAGATTTCATCTTTTTTTTTTCTTTTTTTTTGCCACAACATTCTCTTAATCGAACCCTCTGCACAGCCTTTGATCTATATTTTAGACAGCCGGAGTTCATGTTCAGAATAGATAAAGGTATCACAAACTTGACACTACTGTCTCATTAAAACCGGCAATGCTGTTCATAAATTATTTCAAGCCGAGGAGAGCTGTGGCCCGGAGGGTTTTGGAGGAGACCTTAAGCCAAGCAGAGACCAGTTCACACCTTAAATAAAGATTAAATGAGGGAAGAGCAAGGATGGATACCTGAAGCTTAACGCAGGAGCTGCAGTCTGGTGTTCAGGATTCATGATTTATTCCTGCCGATCTGCAAAATAAGGTATTGATCCTGCAATTTGCCTTTGTCACTTTGTGGACATTTTAAACTGGCAAACTGTCATTTCATATACAAACCAACGCTTCACATCTGACCTTGGCTTTGCACACCGAGAAGCACCCTTGAGGCTGAATTTAATCAGGTGTAGTTCCTGCTTGTAGAGACAACAGTCTTTGGACCCCTTGCTCGTGACGTCACAGCGCCTCCATAAAAAAACCTCTCTGCCATTTTAGGAGTCTAACAGTGGGAGTCGACCAAATACTGTCATTGACAAGGATCTTTGTCATGTCGATTTTTTTTTTTTTTTTTTTTGGCATGTTCACTTTACTGTCTGCCTTTGATCAGATCTCTGTTGTTGGAAAGATAAAATAAAGGTCGGAAAGGTGATCAAGGAGTCTGTTTCCATGGACAAAAAAGTACTGTTACCCTTTCAGAAGCAACGGATTGTTAAGCATTGGTACCAGATAAAACCCAAACGGCATCAATTCCTAACTGTATCGCTTTTAAGACAAAAAATTGTGTAACCAAAAGCCTCCCTGACATATTATGTTCACAACAGTCTGGTTGCAACTCTTGGCTTCTGTCCATCCTGTCTTCATCCTGCGGAAAACAGTAAAAAGAGACACTTGAAAACAAATGATTAATCACTTATTGAAAATGGTTAAATTGATTAACGTTAATGATATTACTTCACTTGCTCCAAAAATTGATAAATTGATTCAAAAATCTTTCCTAATTTTCCATAATTTTGCACATGTTTTTAACTTTTGATACTTGATGAAATTTTGCTATGAAAATTCCTGAAACAGTGTTGTGTCTATTTATTGATATAGTATTATGTTTTAATCATATGAATGACTTTTATAAGTAACATAATCTGCATATATTTTAGATGACGGATCTGCATTTTCCATGTTGATTTCTAAAATACTTATTTTTTACATAATAATTAAATAATTCATCTTTGTCGTGTGCTTTATTGATACTTAATGAACCGGATATTGATAAATCATGTAATAAAATGGTTATAGTATAACGGGGTGGGATTACATAAGTTCGCTTCCTTCCACTCCCTTACAAGCAATATTTATTAATATGTCTAATTATCCAAAGTTTGATTGGTTACTGTATGAATGTACAACTGATGATTATATTTCTTTTGTGTATTATTTCTACTTAATTGCTTGAAATAAACTATTTCAAATCAAAAAATCAAATTTGGAGTTTTTCTGTTGTGACAACCGACAGCAATGCCTTCGATCAATGATGAGATTATTGAATTAATTTATAACTTGAATAACTTGCACTACAGCAAAACTATCATGAAAAAAGGACATGTTAATGAAGGGCAGTAGAGCAAGTAACAGCTACTCTACTGTAATAACACTGAGTAATAGCTGTTTATGTCTCAATAGAAGTCTATGGGGTTTTTGGAACCTGCAGGTACCTCCTTAGAGTGCAAGGGGGGAGGGGTTGCTCAGTCCAGTTGTTATACATTCAATGGTTGAGACATGTAGCCTACATTTCTATAAAAGGAAGACTAAACACGTAAGATTTATTCCACTTTCTGCCACTAGTGCCCCCTAGTGGGATTTGTAGTTGCTCTGCAGATGGGTTGTAACTGCTCTCCCTCACTTAACCCTTGTGCTGTCTTGGATGACCCCACCCTTACTTTGACGTGTTCTCCCTGCCATAACAAAGGTGGATAAAGGTGGACAAATTTCATGTAATCCATTGAACCAGTGAAGATCACAAATCGTTGAAAAAAAAAGGTTCAGAGCTCTGTCTAGTGGGTCTAGATGACCCAACTCCCAACGGTAAAGTGCCTAGGATAGCACAAGGGTTAATCATGAAAAGGTGAGTCCTGCTTCCAGCAAACATTTGCCTGGATGACCCATTACACCAAACTGGTTGTTTTTTATCAACCCTAACTTGTCTTACAAAACTAACTGTTCCTGCTTGCTGCTAAACGATTTGTAACAACAAACATTACAACATTTTAGTGAACAAGTGCTCACAAATGTGTTCTGGACTGACCTGCATAGTCTCTATATGAGTTAAATTCTTTGTTTCCACATCTATTTTGACAAGATAAGAAAAATCCAATTGCAGGTATTTCAAAATATCAGCTCCTATAGAGGACACTGCTGTGTCTGAAGCTCAGAGAGCAGAAAACTTTTCAAAATGTTGGGACCTTTCCTAAAGTGGAGGTCAGACCTGCCAAAGTTGGATAAAGTGCTATAAACCAGGAAAAAAGAAGCTTTAGAAAAAGTCCGAGCTCTGTCTGACGACCGGTGTTGATTGAATCACAAGGGCTTCCGTCAGGACGGGGTTTTGCCTTCTTAGAGCGTGTGACGGGAATAAGATGGGCAAAAAGAGACAAAACTTGTCTCATGCTGATTAGCCATTAACTCATCATGTGAGGAACAATGATATATTCCAGAGGCTTCCACAGGAGCCATTAATAAAATATGTCTCTATTTGAGCTTGTATGAAATTTCAAACAGAGCTCTCATTAAAAATTGACAGGAACTTTTTCAAATTTCAGCTGTAAATACATCAGTTGTATTGCTGCTCCTGAAAAGTTTTGCAGATTCGCCTTTGGTGTGAAGGGTCAAATTTGTCCTTGGTGACATTATTTCATTTAAGGGAATTTAAATTTGAAAACAGCCCACTCTGACTTTAATGAGAACAGATAAAAACAAGATGAGGTCTACAAGGTGTGAACACTTTTCTTAGAAACTCCTCTTCTCATTCTTAATCTTGCAACTGCTCACAAAAGCACTTTGGCGCCAAACCCCCTGCTTTCCTCGCGTTTCCATGGAAACCTGTGTTGCAGGAGCGGAGAACTCAAGGACAGGTGTTTGGCGAACCAATCCTCCTTGTGTCACATGTCCTGTCATCCCTCCTCCTTTAAGTCAGCCGCCGCTACCCAAAAAAGTCTTTGAAATTTGAAGTATGTGGGACAGAACACGACACATGTTGGTATTTGTCTTTTGGCCTGCTCTACATTTGGTAAATCTGCAGAGCATGCTGTGTTTGCATGTTTACTTGGGTGTGTGTCAGTGTGCAAGTACCACATGTTTGGCTGCTTCGTGTAGAAGAACAGACACAAACACAGGCATACACCAATATGGTCTCCGGACGAGGAGAACAGAGTGTCCTGACTTCTTTTTTCCGACACTAAGCTTCACAAACGACTGAAGGAAGAGGTTGCACAGAGTTTTTAGTAGAATGCTGTAGATCAATTTTACAAAAGAGATTTGATGCTTTCTTTGATGAAACTGGCACAGTAAGAGTTTTGATTAACAGTATCACTTTCCAAAACAGCACATTTTTCACATCAGGAAGGTTCAGGGAATTTATATTTCTTTGTGAAAAATAAACATTTAGACTTTCATGACAGGCTGTTATTGCATCAAACCAGATACATGCAACAGAAGGAACATATGAAGTTCCATCTTTTCCGCACTATAGGGCATATAGGATTGTAAGGCACACCGTTAATGATTGGTCTATTTTTGAACTTTTGTCATATTTAAGATGCACCAAACTATAAGACACTTTGAGCCAGAAAAAGAGACCGTTCAGACTTTATTTTCTGTGTTCACAGTAACTTTATAACTTGTTTGTCATACGCTAAACGTTAGAAGCAATAGCCACTCTAGCATACTCACAAAATATTATTTGCAACTCTTTCTGATAAAACAGACTCCCAGTCTTGTTAGTAAAATGTTAAAAAAAAAAAATAAAAAAATTAAAAAACAGTTCGACACCATTACACGTTAGACACTTTAACTTATTCCCACTAAAACTTAACTTTGTTTGCAACTGGTTATAAGAAAACCTGACATTTTGACAAAGTGCAGTTTATCTCTAAAAAACTCTTTAACATCAATAAGAACCACCAGAAGAATAATAATAGAAGAATAAGCAAAAAATAAATAAAATAACCACCAGAATTCAGTATACAAGGCACTCAGAGTTATAGAGCACACTGTTATTTTCGGAAGAATATTCAGACTTTTAAATGCGCTCTATAGTGCAGAAAATACTGTGGTACTTTTTTAATTTTTTTTACGTACTTGAACACGTTTATGTGTTTTTTTTTTTGTTTTTTTTTATTATGATTATGTACCGTTGGTTGCACTGAAATACTCAGTCTGGGAAGCAGATGGACAATAGGAGAAGGAATTTTTTTAATAAAACCTAAACAAAAGAAAACCAAGCCGAAGCTGCTGAGACAATGAAAAACTGACTGATTAATGACAGACAACTAATGACCTGGGAGATACTGAGAGAAACCAACTGCTTTTTTACAATTCATTTTATTTATTTTTTAGCTTTTATTAGTAATTAATTTGCTTTTCTAAATATTTTACGGGTTATTTATAAAACTCTCTCAACTTGTTTTCCTTACACCTTAAGTAAGTGCTTTTCAGTGACGTGCGGTGAGGTTAATGGCTGGTGAGGCACTGACGTCATCAGTCAGATTTTCAAACATATGAACCATACTGAGTAACTTATTCACCATTTGATTGACAACAGTGAACGTGTTTTGTTTAAAATATAATTTCAACATGTTTTTTTTTTCATATACAAGCTGCAGCATAGAAAAAAACACAAACCTTATTATCATCTTACCTTTACTTGTAAATAAAGTCCATACGCCGCTCCTTCTGAGGAAAATGACTTGCCGCTTGCTATCACTTCTTCTATTATTTTTTAGTGTCAGAATCTCAGGGCTCACCGGCGCCCCCTAACATGAGGCACGAGAACTGCTGGCCTCACCCAGCGGCTTTTTTGCCAGCGTTTAGCGCTCAACACAAGAAACACGTCCCTCACATACAGTTATTTATAAAAACAAACACTGTACATCATATACATCTGCTAAATTATGTAAACTCAGCTCATATAGTACAAGTGATTGAACCGACATACAGAGAGACAGCAGTACCGTCTGACTGCATAGGTATTGCGCAATCCAAGGTGAGGCTCAGCGGGCTGGTGCCTCATTGCACGTCACTTCTTAGTATCTGAACGGCAAATGCGGAAATTCAGCGATTTTGAAAAGAAAAAACACCCAAAAATGGTACATTTAAATGGAAAATGACTGCAAAGCACAAATTACTGATTAAATATAATAAATGAATTTACTTTTTCTCCTTTCTTCCCATAATTACAGGTGAGGCACAGCCTCACCTGCCTCTCCTGACTGCACGTCACTGGTGCTTTTACATTCTAAAAAAATGATCGGATAGTGTCGATGCAAGACTTGAAAAAAAAAGAGTGTAATAATTCAATCGGATTCACTGACCGGAAATGGATTTAGGACATATTTAGCCAAAAATGACGTGTGTCTCAGAGATACTGACGTGAAGTTTTTCAAAATTCTTGCATTTCTTGTAAGATAATCAAGTGTAAATAAAATATGTGTACAAACAAACAAGAATAAATGTCAAATCTATTCACATTTCATTTTCATGAAGTTTAGCCCACTGTTGGTTCATTTCTCTTCCACATAAAAAACAAAACAACTTAGAATTTTGCAAATACATGTGACCATACAGTGCAGTAAAATGTTCACATATTGGATCGTAATGATGGCTTGATCATTTGTTGCTGCCATCACATGTGTGTTGTTCGATGTGATGCACTTGATCGTAAAATTCAACTTCCATGTCTTAATCTAAATAGTATTTTCCAAAATTGATAGAATTGATTTATTTTATTTTGAAGTTATTTTATAATGGTATAGGTCGATTTGATTAAAAACTTGCCTCAGATAGATTGATATGGTTTGACCGTAGGAATATAAATCCGTTCATTGATTTGGTCAATTAATCGTTACACGGTTACTGGAAAATGTTATTATTTGAGAAAAGTTATGAGTGTAGACTTAGCTTCATGTTGGGTTTATCATAGGCTCTGCAGCATTGTCCTCTACACTTTCAGATACTTGCATGACTTTTTGCATCAATGTTGTTGTTTTTTTAATATCTTTCTTTGATAATTATTTGTAACTAAAGCTTACACCTATTAGTGATGAGGAACGAAAAAACCTAAGCATTCCCCTTATCATTTGTTTGGATGTGACATTATGTGCATCTCCTTATGTTCTACATATTATGAGCTGCATGGGTCCAGATACACATACATGCATACTCAAGCTGTTGTGGCCCCCTATGGTACTTATACCATATGTTACCCCTGGAAGAAGCTGCTTCCGATGGTTGCCATGTAAAGGGATGTGCCTCGTGTCATGCTGCAGGAATCAGAAAACTGCACTCTCAGCTATTTTCCCCCTCTTATTTACATGCTTTGTGCGCCTATAGCACTTATCACCATCACATGTGTATTTTCATTACATTTCAACTTGTAAAGCTATAATTAATTAATCAGAGCCTGGTGTAAATTCTGGCATTTTGATGTTGTCGTGGTAATAGACTGATTAGAGGAATAGAAAGTTCTAATAAGCTCCATGCACATCTGCATGGCAACCAACTTTTACCCTCGTCTGGTTTGCTCTTATGTCACTTTTCTAACTTCAGGTATCACAATCTCATACTCCTTTAGAATTTCCCTTGAAGCATCTAGCACCTAGAAACTTTCCGACAAAACAAAAATACAGTACACGAAAGGAAAAAGAAGGAAATTTTGAGAGGAAAGAGTGATATAACACTTTGTGTTATGCTTTTATATGAAAAGTGCTATATACATGTGCTATATGAATCAAGTTTGACTGATTGATTGATTGATTGATATTACATGTTTGTGAAAACTTCCAGGATGTCAGTCTTTGACATTGCTTTTTATTTTTTGCTGTGGTTTATAAAATATAAAACAGTGAAAAAAATAGTTTTACTAAATTCTCCAACAGTGTTGGATGGTTCTTTGATCCCACTTTGCAAGCTGTTAAAGTCAGATAGGTCACAAAAGAATTTGATTGGTTTTTTTTTGCTTTTTCCTGATAATTCTGTAGAGCGGGAATGTATTGTTTTGAATTTGCATTGAAAATGTATCGTTTGGTTTAGTTTTCAAGTTGGACATCATCGATGCATGAAATCTGAAGAGTAAAAAACCTTCAAAACAAAGGCAGATAAACTAAAATTATGATAACAAAGATCTTTTGCTTGTCAGGACTTTCAAAATATATGCATCCTCATCTGACCAGATGAACTCAAATGTCAGCCATGAAACACCCGTATTTTACCCAGAAACCCTCTGTTTTCATGCCCTGTAAACTTCAAGTTTGTAAAAATGCTGCTAGATTCTTTAAAAAAAAAAAAAAAAAAGCAAGAGAAAATTGAAAAACACACAACTGGTCACGCACTTAGCTTAGTGTTCTGTTACTTAGTGTAAAAGCTTTAAGACTGCAACTGAGCTGCAATTACCGAGTTCAGTTAATGAGTTATTAAAGGCAAAGGGCCTCTTAAAAAGGGATAAAATATATTTTTGAACAATCCTAAATAATTACCTGAAGGGAAAAATTTAAAACGTTTTTTTTTTATTATTAATGATTGGCTCTCATTATATCAGACAAGGACTATTGCTATCATTCAAATTTCCTTGAGGGATACAAGAATTAATGGATTTATTTTTTTAAAGAGTTGCATCTGTCATGCTGTCATGTCCAGTATAACCCTGTCTGTGTGCACGCAACAATGAAAAAGCATGAATTTTGAGAGGACCACATTAAAAAAAACACTTTTTTTTATGACAGATTTTCTCCCATAAATATGATTACGATGGTAAATTGCATTAACCTATATTTTTAAAAAAAGTTTAACGTTAAAACCACACAGATTTGAATTGCGGGGCCAAAAAAGCACAAATATTTGCTTTTTACAGTGGAATATTTAAAAAAATGTAATTGACCTGGAGAGTAGCGTTTCCTCACAATAAACACATGGGATGAGCTAATGCTGCAAGCCACTAAGGATTGAGATGACTTCAACAACACTGTTTATCTATTCAAACTGTGTAAATATGCTCAGACTGAAAATAGGGCAGCCACTGGACAGAAAAAACAAGCTAGTAAAACAAACGTCTTGCTCTGCACCTGTATATTCATCTAATTTACTCTCCGCTATGACACCAAACTTGTGACATTTCATGCTGTGCTGCACAGTTTCAGACATGATACATGGGTCCCTCCAAAATTGTATGATGCACACGTGGTGAAGTCAGAGACACACATTTCCAGACACAGAAGAGAAAAAAAAAGTCTGATGGGGAAAAAAATTCTGTACCTCACTGAATGTCCAAAACAGGTTCAAAGATATAAATAAATCACAGCACAACACCTTGAGTTGTGTCTCTGCTGTATTTTTAATGACCAGCTGCTGTGTCCTGGGCTGAAGTGTGACCCAGAAATCTAGACACAACATGACACACAACTCCAGACACTTCCCAGTCCTAAGAAAGACTGACTGCACAACGTCTTCTACTGAAGTGGCTTAATAGTAATATAATAAGTAAAGAAATTACAAGTACTGTAAACTGTAAAGCATCAAACTAAACATGAAATAACTCTAAAATAAATAAATAAATACATAAAATGTAATAAAGTGCTCTGACTATAACTGCATTGGGTTATAGGTATCTAAACCTGCAGACAAAGTAAAGTTTAAAGTCTTTTCAAACCAAGGATTAATGCCAACGTTATTTTTTTTACCATCACACAGAGCCAATTGTCTTGAAACATCTTGAATTTACGACAACCGCTGTTCACAGATGTTTTTTTTGTATCAGTTTATTACATAATTTAGCTATTGTGTGTCTTTTTAAATGAGATTATTTTGGGGTTTCTCAGAATTTACTATCCCCATGTTTAAAAACAGTTATTAATGTGATCAAAATAAAGCTTTGAATATAGCTTGACTCCCATTGTACTGTTTTATTTAAAAAGCCTTTATAAGTTTTTCTCCTTTCAGCAGTAATAACAAACAGTACTTGACTAAATTAATTTATTCCCCAAAAATATTTTGGTTAATAGTTATTTTAGTTGTTAGACTGTCAATATTTAATTTAAATTTCTCTAAAATAATTGTTATGGTTGAGGAATTACAGATTAAAGTAACATTTACACACTCAAATACATGTAAAGGTACTTTCTGTTAAAAAGTACTCAGGATAAAGTAAATCTGCTTGCATGAATGGCTATGCCTCATAAGTTAATTTGGTAGGCCTGGGGTTCAAATCCACAGCTTCTGTCCAAGGGCAGGACACTTAAACCCACACTGCCTTTATTTCTATGAAATGTCTGAGACATACAAAGTAAACACCTTGTGTGTCCCTGATTTGTAACAGGAAAGCTACATTTCAAAATGTGTGACCATTGAAGTGTGTTGCCAGTCAAACTTTGACTGATCAGGGACTTTGAACCAAGACAGGACAATGAGCCTGACAATGTCTTACAATGTCTGACAATGTCTGTGTTTGTTAAAAAAAAAAAAAAAGATAAACCAAGATCATTCTCCTGACTTGATGGTATTCCATATTCGTCACTGTAAGGACGCTTGCAAAAAAAATAAAAATGTTTCTGGTTTGTGCCCAAATTGTGAGATTTGCATCACTTTGATGCACCAAGCCTCTTCCAACTACAGATGCCGGAAATGTGGTGGTAAACATGAGAAAAGAAAAGGAAGAAGCCCTTCTATACTTGTCCAGTGTGAGGACTGTGGGATACAAGCATGTTAGTACATCCTTTAATGTGTGTCAAATGCCTGCTCAGTACAGACTTTTACATCTCTCCACCACAAAAGGCCAAAAGCTCTTGTTGTGAATTTCTCTAAATCACACCAGAATGAAACCGTCTTGCAGTGTTCTGATGATGTCAAAGATTGGCTGTGCACCAATTTTTTAACTTCAAATCTATTGCAAAACTGCAGTTTTTCTTTCTTAGAACTGAACAGATTCTGTGGATCTTAGCCTTTTGTAAACGAGATGTCAGGTCAGCCTTGATGTCATCACACTCAGGAGATCTATATTTGATTTAAAAAAAAAAAAAACATAAAATTGAGTAAAATCAAATGTGCAAGTGTAAATCTCCTGAAGTGGCTGCATGATTTGGCATCAAAGAGGCTTCAACCACTAAATTTTTGCTGAGGATTCTATACGATTAAAAAAAAGGATGTATAAATCAAAAAAGTTGTTTAAATTTTGCATTAGCATTTACAAAGTCAAGCCAAAACTGCAAAAATATCGACATACTTGACGTCACGAACCAGAGAATAGGCAGCAGTGCAAACATCTGCAGACAAATGTGCCAGATGTTAAATGTGTCGGCCCCCCAAGTTTGGGTGCTTCTTCAGTTAACTGTCTCCGTCTATCTCACCCAGACAGGAGAAACGTGGACCTGTTATGTATTCTTTTCCATCACTCTTGCTGGTTCAGTTTTAATTGGCCGTTCCTCTCCTGTATTTTCTTTCCTCTCTCTGTCAGCCCTCCTTTATTTCCTCTCAGTTCTACTCAATTGTATCTGTGTCCATCCTTCTCATTGTGTATTCCTTATTGTTTAATGTCTAACCCACTTGATCCTCTTCTCTCCCACTCTTCATGGCACTCTGTTTGTGTTGGGTTCTTGGCATGAATGGCATTGCCTCCATATGGAAGTGTTCAGGAGATGATATAGAACATATGTGACCCTGGCTCACTGGCTGGGCACTCTGTGGTGATCACACGGTGTCATTAGTGGCAGGGAGGAGAAACAAGAAGGGCATGTATAATTACTTTAAGCTAGGGAGACATTGTGAAAGGAGGCAAAAGAAGAGGAGATGGTGTTGGGTACATTGTGTCCTGCAGGAGCTCGGTGTGTGTCTATGTGTGTTCACACCACCTACCTGGCTACTTCTCAGCAGTAATTTCCGCTGAACTGAAGCAGAAAGGCCAGGTAACCTCAGACTTCAACATGCTCACAGTGTTTGCTTTGATTCTTACGCCATTGGGCACAATTTTCACAAATTAATTTAGTTTAAGCCATTACATAATGAGATCTGTCAAGAACTATTAACTTGCTGCTCCAACGAGAAAGACTGCCCGATTGAAGGCATTGATTACGTAATGTACAGCCACCTCAACGACAGCTTGCTAAACCCTAAGTTTGAGGTTTTTAAGGCTGTGAAGACATGCGCTGATGTCATGCAGCCTGAATGAAATACAAGACTCCATTTTCCACACACGGTCTCCCAGAGTCTGACTCTGTTTTAGAGATTGCTAGTCTTCCACTTTGGCTGGTGGAAGGATTTGGCCAAGCTGCAGTTATTTCGGTTCAGCTTGTGAAAGTCAGCAGTGCTCAGCTTTATTTCTCACAAAACACTAACTTTAAAGAGGATGGCCCCCATTAAACTATTTAATTGGAAGCGCTGGGCCAAGCAAGGATTGTTGGGGTGTCATCTTACATTCCAGTAATGTAGATTTATCTTTTTACAAAAGATGTTACCATTTGAACTTGAACGTCAATGTTTTCTAAATTAAAAGTTGTCAAATCAGCATTGCTTTGCATTGCACGCCCATGTGTCCTTGGGCAAGACACTGAACCCCACATTGATCCTAGTGGTTATGGGTTGGCGCCAGTGTTTGGCAGTGTGTGAATGTTTTTGTGCATGTTTGAATGGGACTGTGACTGTTAAGCACTTTGGGTCTTCAAGGTAATGAAGCACTAGCTACCGTAAGTATTCGCCATTTTCCATTTACCGTTGTTAATGTGTGCAACATGTCATTGTAATACAATTCTTATTGTATTATTACAGTTGTCCACATCCATTATTGGAAGTAAAGCAGCCCTCCATTGAGCCTAACTGAGCTCTCAAACTGAGCACATACTGTATTTTAGCGCACTAAGAAACACACTTAAAGACCCACTTGAATGAAAATTGTGTTTTTAGTGTTTTTTACATGTTTTGTGACATTTTTTCTCATGATGGATGACATATAAAAAGAGAATTAACTGAAATAGGCGCTCCAAAGTCTTACAGCTATTAACACCTCCATTTCCCTCCTCCAAGATGGCATCTGGCTCAAAACTGTACAACTGGATAGCTCCAATATTGGTCGCTGTTTTTGTTGCCCTGCTAATGTTAGCTTGGGGTTACAATGGGTTGTAAGCTATAGCGGGGTTAGGGTAGGATATCAGCGGGGGCTTTCTTCAAGCCAATAGTCCCACAGAGGTGAATTTCTAATGAACTACTGCTGCTCTGCAGAAAATGGAAACGACATAGGTTATTAGATCTTGGCTAAAAATGGCATAATCACAATCAGAAGACTACTGGAATAGATGCAAATATAGTTGGAATGGGACTTTAAATGATGTCTAGCTGGAAAGTCAACACTCAAAGGCATTCGCCTCGTTAAGTGTTTTACATAAATTTCCTGCCATGTTTGAAAACGTTTTACATTCATTCTTGTTTCTTTTTCTGCTAGCAGGTGTCTTTCTATTAATTAGTGGTTTTACAGCAGACTGCGCTTGAGCTGTACAGATTATTGTCAGAAGTGTGGACAGACCTGCAGCTTCCCAAGTGTGTGCCTTCACGCTTGAAGAAATGAAAGGGGCATACCAAAAATAAGGTGGATTTTCTGCTTTTTTTTTAGCTCTGCACAGCATTTGTCAAACAAAAATGTTTAGTAATTGAATTAACCCTCATGGACCAGTTCATAGATGTTAAAACAATAATTCTAACCATGAATCAGTCATTTTTCAAGTTGGTAGAGACCTGTGTGAAGTATGTTACATAAGCTAACAAATAATACAAAAGTTTACTGTCCAAAGAAAAGAGTATATTTGGGCAAAATATGACACCTTTATTGTTGTTTATCTCTTAATTTATTCATCTTTACATTGACCCCCCCCCCCAAGAAACTTTTCAGAAAATCTGACATTTTTTCATTTAAATTTTCTTGCTGTCATTTATTAACGTGTGATAATTAAAATTATTAAAAAAAAATTCACTTAGTCTTACAGAATCCATACTTTTGGGGGAAACATAACCCATGATTAATTTAAGGAAATATTAAGCTAACAAAACATTGTAAAAGCAATGGTTCGGAGAAAAAGGCAGCGTGAAAAGCTGGAGAACCGTTGGGTAAGGAGAAAGATGGCAGCCAGCAGAAAGAGACAGACAGTGCTTGTTTGCTCAGGCATTGATTCGGGGCCCCTCGAGGCTGCATTTTCCATTTACCGATTTGTGTCTTTCCTGCACATCCTCACCTCCGCCCATCTTCCCTCAGATCATTCGTAGGGAACAAACAACGTCGCTCGGGAACACCAGACCCTTGGTTGCCAGGCAACCACACACTGACTTGATGGAGTGGAGGTAACTTCAGAGGCCTCTGTAAGAACATTATCAAGGTTGTTATTAAACTTTAGTCCCGATAACCCCCCAATCCCTCCAAGCACACACACACACCCAACACACAAACATCCCAAATAAACTGGTGACACACTATAATTACTTATATTTACTGAAGTGATTAAACTGATAAACCTTCCTTCTTTACCTGAATAACTACTAATAGATGGCCATTACAGTTCATGAGACTTCTATTTGAGTCTTTTGCTATATTTGCTAAACTTCTGTTTAACCACTTTTTCTGGTTTCTAATGGGCTAAAGAGGATGCATTTCCGCTTTCCTCCCTATAAAAGTGTGGGTTTGATAATAACAGTGCCATTTATTGATTAAAGGGAGATGATAATTGCTGCTGCTGCCTTTAATTTACCTCCATGTCACATGAAGCTAGGCTATTGAAGCAAAGGTCTGCATGTGTTCCACTCTCCTCAAGTCATTCATTTCAGTTTTTGCTTTAAGACTAACTATTTTGGGTCTTGCTTAGGATTTTTCTTCCGTTTGGTTTTCCACTTGTCCCAAGTGTTTCCAAACGTTGACTGTTGGTTTATTTCAATGACTCCTTTATTGTTCTCATTGCAGTTGTTTACCTTCTATCTATTGTAATACTCTTATCCAAGTTTGGATCACAAGGGCAGTAGTCAAAGCATTAAATCCAAGACTTCCATCACATGTGACCATTTATTTCAGCTAAAAAAGTCTCCAAGTGACCAGGTAAGCCACAGGACCTCCACCAGGTTGGCCAAGCCCACAGCATCTCTAAAGCGAGGTGTCAAGGGGAATTTCTACCAGATGAACACATAACTTATTCCTGCTCCACTGTGGATGTGGAAAATAAAAAGGCTCCACTTTGAGCCCCTACTTGATGACTTTCTTTAAATAGGATACTCCTTCAAGAGTTGTAGAACAAAACAATAGTCTTAATCTTCATGAAAAGAAGGATCTTTGTTCACTTACAGTACAAAAGTCGGTGTGATTTAATATGCTTTGCAAGTACCTTGTACATTGTAAGCGCAAGGAGTAAGTTTAAATGTAAATGTAGTTTATTCACCGTACTTAACCCACCGTACCCACCGTAATTGTGACGTTCCCAGTTGCCCCTCAGCTTTGGAACTCACTTCTCTCAGGTCTACGGAACATGGACTCACTCCCACAGTTTGCCAAAAATCTCAAAACCCACCTCTTCAGACAAGCATATCCACCCTAATTAATTTATGATTCTATTATTTTGTTTTGTTTTTAACTACTGTTTCTTTCTTTTAATTGTATTCAAATGTTTTCTATCTGTAAGGCGATCTTTAGTGTCTAGAAAGGCGCCATATCAATAAAATTCATTATTATTATTATCATTATTATTATCACATGTAAAAAGAATGCAGTTATACTTAAATTCCTCCTGTGTGGAGTGGTGTCCTATACCTGAACAAGGAGTTTTAATTATTTTCCAACAGTAAACCAGAGCTTAAGGCTTGGTGATGCCTGATGATCAGAGATTACGTGGATAACAGTTATTGGTGGGAACTTTTACAATACTGTCCTCCTCCATTCACAATAAGGTTAAGTTGTATTTTTTACTAAGTTGTTTGTCAACCATCTTTTAAGAAAGAGAAGAAAAAAACCTGACAATGATTTCAACCCTGCATGAACAAGAAGAGCACAGCTTCCTCTGGAGCCTGCAAAATTAATGCATGCAAGTTTTACACAGAAATAGTATCAACAGATTATACTTTTGACTTTTGTAACTTACTGTTACTAGAGCACTCCAAACACTCCTAACACTCCAAAGCTAGCTTAAAGTTTAAATGTGGTAGGCAGATTTGTTTAATGTTGAAGCTTGATGTTTACATAATCTTTTAGAAAACTATTATTTGTGAAATTATATTTTTTTCTAAAAACCTTAAAGTCCACAGTGAAGGTAAAGACCATACAGCATTTGCTGCAAATAAACACCAAATGGTTCAAACTTTTTGTGTGTGTGTGTGTTACAGTAAAATATACTTTAGTCTTTACAAAAAACACCAAAAAAAAACAGAGTTTAAGTTAAGTTCTTTTATGTGTAGAATATATGTATATAAGCCTGAGAAGACCTTTTCAGGAAGAAAGCCAGCAGACTGCTCCCTACATCTCGTCAAACGGGGTTACGTCTTTGTCGACAGCAGTTTTGAAATAGGGGCCAACGTGTGAATGAAGCTGTGATGAGGAAGCGCTAAAAAACTGCCACCACTTCACACAAAACACGAGAGTGAGAGCCTTTCCATTTGCCACAGTCTCATCTCACACTTTTCACCTATTCCTCAAACAAAGGACCTCACCAGCCGTTGTATTTATTTCATTATTTTTAAATATTTCTGTTTGTGACCAACTGTTCTAAATCACTACGGTTATTTCATGGTGACAGACATAAAGCTAATCACAGTGTGATTTGTTCTTTATTGCGCGTTCAGCCTCACATATATTGAATCAAGTCAGCTGCTTGAACGCCTGCAACACTTAAGCCATTGGTCAGGGCTTGTTTTGCCATGGCGACCCTGTTGAATTGCTTTAGAGCCCATTTAGGTAGAAGAGCAAAAGCGAGGCCAAGAGGAATTGGAAATCTGATCCTCCCCAAAAGTTCCAGTCAGGTGGCGTTTTAATAACCTTGGTCCTGCCTCACAGATTGGCCTGGGGCCAAAATATGCATGTTTGCATTTTGTTTCTTTTTAACACAGTGTGTTTGGGCTGACTATTAGACTAATATTAAGCATTTAGAGGACACTGGTCTTTCCTTAAAGGCTCTTTTTAACCACAAAGGTAAGAAAAAAACAGAAATTATAGTGCAAAAACAGTCAAAAATTCTTAAATACGAAAAATATTTTTTGAAATATGCAGGGTGGGAGGAAGCTAAAGTATATATATATATATATATGTGTGTGTGTGTATGTATGTAATTGTGGCCCTGAGATTTGTAGAACAAATGAACAAACATGAGTATATGTGACTATTCCATAGTAACCATATTTTGTTGATAATAACATGTCCCTGACCTACTAACCTAATTGTTATACACTAACATTACATCACAGTAGACAATGACACACAAATCACAAATTCAACATTAGTGAATACAATGTTGAATTGTATCGGAAAAAAATAAAATTGTTGTAAATTGATCATATTTTGAAAAAATTCTGTTAATTACAAGTAGCTTGGACACACTTACTTGGGTTAAAGAGTATTTCCTTCCATTCATCACGTTTTTTTTACCCACTGATTCCTTTAGGGTCCTATCAGGTGAAGGCAAGGTACACCCAATTTGCCAGTCCATCACTGGGTCACACAAAGACAGACAACCGCACACACGCTTACATTCACACCCAAAGGAGAATTTAGAATATTCAATTAACCTATCAAGCATGTTTTTGGACTGTGGGAGGAAGCTAAAGTACCTGGAGAAAACCCACGCATGCGTGAGGAGAATCTCCACACAGAAAGGATCTTGCCGGGATTCAAACAAGGGCCTTCTTGTTGTGAGGTGAGAGTGCTAACCACTACATCACCCTGCAGCCCATATTCTACTACATTTACACTTGTTTAGAATAGAATTCATAGCATCTACCGGTAGTTATCTTCTCAAACTAAAAAGAGGAAAGATTTAATGTACTGTAGTTTCTGCTGTGCAATCCTTTCAGGATTCTCCTCCAGCCACGGCAGCATCTAAGACTTGGTAAAGTTTATTGAGAAGAATTGCTTAAAGGGAGCTATGCTGAATGAGAACATGGATGTTTGTGTATTTTGTGTGTTTGGGCTTTTCTCTGTGTATCTTGGCAGCAGCTGGATGATGATAAATGAGCATCAGCACCGGGTCAGTGTTTTAACAGCTGGAGAAGATTTCTTTCCGAGAATGAGAAGTGTCTGTCTTCATCATACCACTATGCATTTTTGATTTCCAGAAGCTTTCAAGTCATTGTTACATTTTCACAGACAATATAATTTCATGGTATAATATTGATATGCTCTTAAAATGGAAACCTCTTCTTCTGAATATGATCTTACAGCAGTTGTTCTCTGCCCCAACTCAGAAATGTTTCATGTTGACTTTCGAATTGGTATGTTTCTTCTGGAGGACATTCTGGACTTCTGATGTCAGAAAATCTCAGGACTTTCACACAGTTTTCCTTTCAGAAAACTTTTTTTTTTACTTTGTGTGCTGTGGTGTGGACCGAACGAGAAACCCTGTGCAGTATAAAAGCAAGAAATTCAGCTCACTGAATTAGGAAGTTGGAAAATGGGTTAGTGTGTTTGCTGTGCTGTTTTAATGATATAAAGACTTTGACTTATTAGATTTATCAAGATGTTCTTGAAGTGTGAATTTTGGTCTTTAACTGCTCGTTTAATCTATTTTAAAAGCATTCCCAGTGGTCTTTTAATCGTGATCATGAAATTATGTACAAAAATATTCTAGGCAAAGGCTCTAAAATCTCTCCATCCATTTTCTGAACCCACTTAATTCTTTTTATTTCTTTCTGGCTTCACAGGGTTGCTGGAGCCTATCCCAGCTACTATTGGGCAAAGGCAGGGTACATCCTTGACTGATTACCAGTCCATCACATGGGAAAATAGTAACACACATTCACATTCACACCTAGGGCCAAATTAGAATCAGCAATTAACCTCTGAACCGTGTTTTTGGACTGAAGGGGGAACCAGAGTGCCCAGACAAAACTCCCACACAAAAAAGGAGAACACACAAATGGAACCTTCTTGCTGTGAGGTAAGAGTGCTAACCACAACACCACCATGCAGCCCTGGCCCCCAAAATGCTAAAATGTTTTTAAAAAAGTCATTATAGTCAATTAAGAACTGTGGGTTTTTTTTTTTTTCAATTTCTTGTCATGTTTTCACACCACACGGTAACCAAGCAATTATTTTTCCAACTTTTTACAGTTTTTTAATGTGTAAAAGGTTCTAAATTAATTAAATGTTCAAAGCCTATTGTCTTTAATTTTTTAAATCAGAAAAGTGGAACAGAAAGTGAAAGTTGTAAGGAAAGACTGATTTAGGCATTTTTCTAGAATGGTTTGAAGTTATGTCACCATCATAACATAAAAAATAGTTCAAAGTTAACTAATTAAAGTAATCCTAAAAAACGAAATATTTTTTTGATTTGATTTGAAATGGATTATTTCAAGCAATCGGTAGAAACAATACACAAAAGGAATGTAATCTTCAGTTATACATTCATACAGTAACTAATCAAACTTAGGATAATTAGATAATTATTATTAACAGGGATCATGTAGTTTGATGTATGTATTAATCTAATGGGAACTTGTTTGATTGTCTATTTATAAAGTAAGCAGTGTCTGTGGGGGTGGGCTGCATTGGTTGGGATAAAATAGCTGACGGCACGACTTTTTGGAAAAATGTTATCATTTCTCAGAAAAAGAATTGAATAAAAGGCACTAAAGACATAAAGGTTTTTCAGCTGTCCGCAGTCTGTTCTTCTACTCTGTATGGAAGACAGATGTTTTAGTAAACAGCACCAAGTGTGTCTCTGAGTGTGTATTTTCTGCTGCAAAGCTGTGCTTTAATTCCACAAAAACACAGAGATCTTGATCTAGAGATAATGTGAGACACACTTATACGGTTTCACCTCTAAAGCATCTCATTTAATGTGGAAGAGGTTTCCATCCTGGCAGCGGTGACGTGATTGTCCTGAGTAAAGTTACTTCTGGAGAATTAAAGAAAGATATAGCTGAGGACTCTGCTAAGATGAAAGGTATGCCTGATACGTTCTGGTCTGTTTTTAAGTCTGAAGTACTCACTGAACTCTGTTTGAACTCACATATTGTCTCGAGGAGCATGTTTTTCTGTTCTTGTGAGGACCAGAAACCCTGCATGCTTGTGTGGTCGCAGAGTTTAAAGGGGAATCAATCGCTCAAAGGCGTGGTTTAAAGCCAAAGTATGGATTTTTATTCTTATGAGATTAAAGAGAATAACAATCATGTCATCTTAGGGTATTATCTGTGTTTTCTCGATGTCATACATGGGTTTGCAGACTGTCAAGTTTAGGGTTTAAGATTTAAGACGTTTATACCTTTTTTTCAGAGTATAAGCCATGGTTTTTTTGTGCATAGTTTGTGCATACTCAGGTGGAACATATATGTAATTTTTTTCTTCTTTTTTATGCATTTTTTTGGCTTTTGCGACTTGTACCATGAGGCAGCGACTTTCTCTGGGCTTTTATTCTGATAGACTTTTCTTTGCCACTATTTGGCCCTGCAATGCAATGTACCCCTGTTCAATCTTGACCTCACACCACATTTTCTTATTATTAAAGGATCAAAATCTATAATATAAACGTAATAACTTAACTGAAACAAACCGTTCTGTGCTTGGGCAGTTTGCTTTTCTATTGGATACAAAATCTGACCTAATGCTCAAAGTAAGTAAGCTTTTAAATTCAAGTTGGTCCCATCTGCTCAGTGGTTTCTTAAATGTGTGCACTAACAGATCTTTTCCATAAAGGACAGCATGCAAGTCATCTGTCAAAACAGCTTACAGCCCACATGTAAAGCAAAAACTGACATTTTCCTTTCAAAAGGGTCCAATTCTTTTCCAGCAGTTGTAAATAGTTTTGATGTGTCACCAATTTAAGTACTGTAGGTAAACCAGATAACAGCATAAGCTGAATACATTTTAATGCTGAAAAAGCCAAGCCTATTTAAAGCTATAATTTTCCTAAAAATGGGTGTGGTTAAGCACTGAGTGATGCTTGAAATATGGTATAATATTGAAAATCCTACTTTAAATCTGGAGGAGAATGTTTCCAGATGTGTAACTCATGCTGTTCTGCTTTTCTTTTTCAATTAAATCTAAAACTGCAATAAAAAAAAAATAAAAAAAATTAAACATCTGCTGATGCTTTACAGAGGCTTTAACTAATAATCATTGAGCGTTTTCATCATAAATCCTCTCAAACTGTGACTGAAATTTGACCAGGTCATTAACAAAAAGTTCCAAAAGTTTGATTTTCTTCTGAATGTCTAAAGGGACAGACTTTCTTATAGCGCTCTGTTGAGAAACTTAATCTAAAGGTGCATCTAAACACACATTTAAAGATTGTGCAACATACAGAACAACCCTTCCCACAGCCTACAAACACACTTGAGTTGCAGCCATGGCAATAGTTTTTTTCCCCTCCTGTTTTAATTAGAGGAAAAGATCAGAGAAATGCCAAGTGTCAATACTGCCGAGAAGGAGAATATGGCAACAGCGACCTTTTAGAGCTCACTGATCTTTTATAATGTCAGGAATGGAGCATCTTGTTCTTTTTTGCCATAAGTTTATGCCCTCTGCCACACCCCCACATGGAAATATCGAGAACTGCAGACAAATAACAAAGCGCCATCGTTTTCTCTTAGCTTTGACAGATATCTTCAGTGGCATCGATAGCATTCTGGCATCATTGCTGATTTTTACAGTGAGTGAACTTTCTATACAATTGTTGATAAGAGGGTTTCTTTCACCATAGAGACAAAAATAAAAGCCTAAAGATTTGATTTTTAATAGATAATTGACGTTATATTTTATTGCTTTTTAAAACTGCTACAATAGACTTTAATATTAATGTATTCATTCAAACTAAAATAAATAAATAAATTCTTTTTATATGGAAAAGGTTTATTTTTTTTCTTTGTTTTCTTTTATTTAGTTGGATCCGGTTTTACATTAGGAGCTGTGCTTTGTTGCAAAAAGTTCCTGGTTTCATGCTCTTTATATTTTTTTAAATCCCAAAAGCTGCAAGGAGGACAGGAAATGACCCGCTCAGGGCCAAAAGGCCCAATCTCTGCAGGAGTAGCCCTTTCCTGTGTTTGCCACAAGATGGTTCGCAGAAGCTTTTTGCCTCAGGCTGTGGGTCAAGGAAAGATTCAGTCCAGGTCAAATTGAAGGTGGACTCACCTGCAAATCTTAAATTATAGTTAAAAGATTGAATTTCAATTGTGAGTAAAATGAAAAAAAAAAAAAAAAAACAATTGGTGTTGTGTTTGTTTGTGACTTTTTGCTTCAAGAAGTACATCCACACTGTGAAATGGGATCATCTCTCTGCTGTTGCTGTAGATTTTCGAGCACCATGATAAGAGTTTTAACAGCCTTTTGGTGAAAAAAAGAACAGTGATGGCAAAAGGGCATCTATGCAATCAGAGATGAGAAGAATAAAAGAAAAATACAGTTTGAGGAAATAGATATCGAAGAGGACAAGTACTAGTAGAAGTTGATATCTTAAGACTCTTGGATACATGTGTGTTTGTGTTATCACATCCCTGTTTGACTGCCAGCTGAGTGAGTTGTCCTGGCTGGTAACTTATGTTTGTTTAGCTGTGAATTCTTCCTTCAGATTCAGTAAATCACCTTCTGGTTATCTGGCCAGAACCACCCATTATATCATTGATTTCACCAGACATCAAATACTGAGCACAATTACTTTAACTACCGTTACTTTAACCATTTTAGTTGATGTTTTTTTAATATATATATATTTTCTAATATAAAAGCAAACATACACAATACACATACATATATATTTTTAAAGATCTATGTACATATTTCTTTACACATATATATTTTAGTTGTGATTTGCTGATGCTGCATTCACACCGCCCTCACCAACGCGCGTTCAAGCGTCCAGTTCTAATATAAAGTTTTTAAAAAAATACTTTGGGGGTTTTGCCGTTGCTACACAAGTTTCTTAAGACCATTTTCAGGCTCTAAGTACAGAACATGTGACCACTAAACACTCATTCCAGTTAAAGCAGATCCAACTTTGATCAATCGGGGACTTGGAATCGGTCGACTTTTGAACGACATCCAATTTGTGACGGATCCCAACCATTTGAAAACTGATCATTTAGCATAAAGTAACAATTGCAGTTTGCGTCCTGCTGGAATTCTATGACACAAAGTCTTTCATATGTCGGAATAGAGCAGTGAAAGAGAAAGTCTGGGTCAAAGTTCATGAGATTTGCACTGCTTTGACATTTCACACCAAGCCTCTTTCAACTAAAGGTGACGGACATGCGTTAGTAAACAAAAGAAGAAGAAGAAGAACCCCCACCCTGCTTATCCAACGTGAACACCAAGGGCTTTATACCATTCAAAATGCCGCGCTTTCTTGACAGCATGTCACATGTCCGCTGTGAACGTAGCTTTGGTAGGTCATAATCATTGACAAGGGTTTTAGTATCTTGTATGTGAAGTTATCATTTCTGTCAAAAAGGAAAAAAAATGTTTGAGGTGTTTTCTTTTACGCTGTTGGATGTGTCTTTGAAACCTCTGTCCTAAAAACACAAGATGTTTCTTTTCCTGAAAGCACAGTCCTCCAGGACAACACCCCATGTTATCAGTGTGTCAAAAAACGGGATACACCTCCCTGAAAAGGGTTTCTTCCTTTCTTTGCATCTCTTCTCAACCGAGGGAATGTTTTTAGCTCCCAGACATCCTTTGATGCTAAAGATGTACTTTCTTTTTAAACCTAAGTGATGATGAATCAAAGTCTGAAACAATGCATCAAATGATCTTTTTTTAGGTTTGGAAAAATCGTCTTTCACCATTATTTTTTCAAGGAAAATATGATTATCAGTCAGTTTGTGATGGTCAGACACAGACCAAGACGACAGCAAGAAAAGAGGTTTTATAAATAGTGTTGCCGTGTGAGAAACAGACTTTGCGAGGCCAAAGGGACACGAAGGGGGTGTTTGGATCAGCACTGGCAGTACACTCTGTAATTGTGTGTGTAAGCTCATGCATATTTGGGGCCCAGATGGACTATAATAAGGTTACTTGGAAAGAAGAAAAGACTCGTGTTGTTTGGGAAATAGACTTTCATGCATGACACATTGAAAAGTGTGACATGTATGTAGGAAAAGCAGAAGAAAACCTTCTTTACAAGATGTTTTATACTTTTATGTATCTGTCAAAGGTCAAATTAAAAAAAATGCAAATAAAGACACATGACCTTCAAGTAATGTAGATACAAATAGATGTTTTGTCCACAATTGTGCAGGAACTCACTGTACATGTTTCAGAAGTGGGCAGGTGGATAGAAATCAATCAGGTAAACTAGGTCAGGTGAGAAGGGGCACGGAAGACTCAGGAGGTCTCTAAGGAGCAGGCCTTCCTTCAATATTGAAGATGGCTTCAGAAAGATCCATCAACAAAATGCCAGCGGCTTTTCCCCGAGCTGCAGAAAACACGCCGGGTATCCACAAGGTTTTTGAAGCACAAACAAATGTTGACCTGTCTGTATTGTTTGAGTTGCCTGGTAGTCAAAACAAGTTACACAACATGGGATCCAGGGTCCATAATCTCCCATCTCGTACCCTCAGTGATGGAGCCTGGCATCACAGTGGAGTTACTGGAATTTCCCATCTGGCTTATAATCACCTAGACTTACAGATGACCATCTTTGTGCTCAAAAACTTAAAGCAGCCTCAAAAGTAAGACAGCAGGAAGCCGGGACAACTTTCCATCCTACTCTTAATACCTTAATCAACAACGTCTTATAATACAACGAGGAATAATGAAGCACACAATTAAATCAATGAAATCCACCTCTCTGTGATGAAAACAAACATTTTCACTTGTGCACCATTATTAGATCTTAAGACTTAAAATCAAAAGCTCCGTCGTGGGTTTGATTACACATCAGGGCAGATTATTTTGTATCCTTGGCTTTTGCAAGTCAGAGTGTGAGACAATGTGCTGTTCTGCATGAGCTGCAGGGCAGCTCCATAAAGTTTAATTACATGTTGCATTCCCTGTGGAAGGGCTGAGATTACACTAAATTAAATTGTGTTGGGATGAATAAAATGTTTCTGCGCTGTGGAGAATTTACACCCACTGTCATTTAAATATATATGTAAGAGCACAGGCGCACACACAAAGCAGAAGGATGTGGCGCTAGAAACAGTTTCAACTGCAGTTTGCTCAAAGTGACAAAAGCTTTTTCACTGCATCTTATCAGATTCAATTTTTATTCTGCACTTTTGAAAGGGTCTAAACAAAATGCTCTAACACAAACATGCACAAAACACTTTTTTATTTTATTGTTTGAAAGGAATTTTTTTTCTCCATCATTTCGCTGCTTTTACCTAAACTGATAGAAAAGAAATTTCTCCTCCTTCTTTGAAAATTTAACCTTTGCAGCTCCTAAATACAGGCTCATTAGTTGCAGATTTTCTTTGGTCATATCATATTTTTTCCACTATAGCGCCCCTCAATTTATTTATTTATTTTTTTTAACGACAGTGCACCTTAAGAATTAAGTCTAGTTGTGCTTACTGATGTTACAATGATCTTATGATTTTGAAAGGTACAAGACGCTCTGTCAAAATGTCAGTCTGTTCTTTTTTTTAAATTTGCAAATAAGGTTGGTTGTTTTTGTGAATATGCTAACGTAGCAAACATGTAGTGGTGTCTGAAAATATATATATATATATATGTTTTACTTCTTACTAACAAGGTTGGGAGATAGTGTAGTCACAGTAAAGCTACGTTCACCACTTTTAATGAACAGTCAATGTAAACGTGCACGTTTTGGGCTTCCGCGTTCTAAACTCTAGCATTCACGCGTCCCTACGCAAATTCTCACGTCCATTTTTGGGCTCCATGTACAAAATGTGTGGCCACTAAAGCAGCATTGAAAGTTTAACAGAATTAACATTGTCCTACCAACGACTCTGATTCTGTAGTGATCTATGGATGGCATGCCTTTCAATTCACTGAAGTGCCAACCGTTTGCTAATTGATCATAAAGGATAAATTAATAGTTGTGGTTTGTGTCCAGCCATTGTTATAGGGCACCAAGTTTTCTATATATTGGAATAGAGCTCTGAAAGAAAAAGCCTAGAGCAAAATTCACAAGATTTGAACTGATTCGACATTTCGCACCAAGCCTCTTCCACCTGTAGGTGGCGGACATGCGCTGGTATCGGGAGGCTACAGTCCAGTGTGAACACCATTTATAAAACGTGAGTTCAAGAACGTGCATCACATGGCCGATGTAAATGTAGCATAACGTTTGTTTTAGCGGTATCCGTCTGTTTCCTTACAAAGAGGTACAGGGTAACTACTAACAATTTGGGGAGTTAAATGTGTTTTAAATATGCTCACGTGTAATGTGTAGCGTTACGAACAAGTTTTAGAGTTACTGAGAAAGTAGTTAAAATGACTGACAGACCTATCTCTTACTCTTTTGCCCTTGCTTAACACACTTTATAATTCTGTGCACCTTATATGACATAAGTTTGAAAATAGGTAATTCATTGACGTTGCGCCTTATAGTGCGGAAAATACTGTCGTTTGTGTGATTCATGGTAGCTTAGCCTACATTTTGTGTTTTTCTTTTATTTAAAATACGTCTTCCTCATTGAATCTAAAGGAAAATGAGCATAAAATTTCTCCTTCCTCCTTGTCAGCTACTTTATCAGCTCCTAAAGAAATGTCCACAAGCAAGGCAATGTTTTTTTTTTTTTTCATTTGTTGTGTTATATGAGATTGACAGCAGCTGCATAAAGTTGGAAAAGGAACTGATGTGAGATGAAGCCAAAACACATTCCTGCATGCTGCAGAAATGCAAAACAATGAGCCAAAAGAAAATCTCCATTGCTCAAAGGGGAGCGAGCTGCACTGTTAAACTGAAACCACGGTGTGTCATTTTAACATTACTTCCTTCACATTTGATCAGCGCTTTGTCAAAAGAAAAACACCAAAACTTAAAAAGGATAAAGTAACTACAAGTATTGGGTTTGAAAACCAGAAGGCAGGAGACGCAGTGACCTCAACACAACCCTCCTGCTCCCTCATATGAACTCCTCTTTTTGCATAAACACAATCTGCTGCTCCTGCTTGGACCAATTACATTAAGAGTTTCAAAATAATGCATTTGTCAGTCCCTGTTCTTCTCTCCTTCAGTGACACAAATGGCAAAAATATTAAGCAGATCGTGCTCAAAACAGACACTTTCTTAATTTGCCTTGTTTATGATGTGTGTTCATATCCTGTTAGGAATAAATTTTAATAAAAAGAGAAAATCTGTTATCCCGTGTGATGAACGCTACGGATAAAAATGTTGGGTCTTCCTTAAAAAAAAAAGGCTGTTTCTGGCTCTGAGAGCAATTTCTGGCTATTTATAAATGATTACAAGACGTAAGCTTAATTGGGATTAGAGCAGTAATTATGTTTTATTGTCATAGTCATAAAGTATGACACATTTTACTCTTAGCTCTGTTAATCTGAGGATAAGTGTTTAGACAAATTTAGGTTGGAACATTGAGCCGTTAAAGAGACGTAAAAAAGCTTTTCCACTCCTTATGTGTTTGGGCTTGATGTGACGTGTTCTTTGGAGCATTCTTGTCATATTTCTAGCACCCATAGAAAAGCAGGAAAAAAAGAGCATTTTTGTCAGAGCAGATAGTGTTTCCATATGTTTCTTTTTACAATCTGCTTTTTTGTGACTGCATTTTTTCCTTTTTTCAAGGAAACGGGGATAGATTTTGGATATCAGAATCAGCTCATGTGTGATCTTTGTGTCCATGCGGAAGTTACCAGCTGTGACAGATTTAAATGACATCCACGGACTAAAAAAAAAAAAGGGACACTTTCTTTCTTTGCAACTTCAGCTTCCGCATGCTGCTCATGAAGTCCTTGTGGTTTAGGAGAAACATCCCCGTTTGATTTATTTCATTAAGAATAATTTATAAATGTTTTTAAAAGTGATTTTATTTCATTAAATATACACTAGTTCAAAGGTTTGGGGTCACCCAAACAATTTTGTGTTTTCAACGAAAAGTTGCACATTTATTTACCAAATGAGTTGTGCAAAGAATAGAAAATATAGTTAAGACGTTGACAAGGTTAGAAATAATGATATTTACTTGATCTTTTAAGTTGTAAGACAGACCTGTTCCCGGTCCACGTTGGACTCCGGCAGGGCTGCCCTTTATCACCGGTTCTGTTCATAGTTTTTATGGACAGAATTTCTAGGCGCAGCCAGGGGCTGGAAGGGATCTGGTTTGGGGACCACAGGATTTCCTCTCTGCTTTTTGCAGATGATGTTGTCCTGTTGGCTTCATTGAACCAGGACCTCCAGCGTGCATTGGGGCGGTTTGCGGCCGAGTGTGAAGCGGCTGGGATGAGGGTCAGCACCGCTAAATCTGAGGCCATGGTCCTTGATCGGAGAAAGGTAGTTTGCCATCTCTCGGTGGGTGGAGTGTCCTTGTCCCAGGTGGAGGAGTTTAAATACATTGGGATCTTGTTCACGAGTAAGGGAAGATCGGAGCGTGAGATTGACAGGCGGATCGGAGCGGCGTCCTTATTTATGCGGTCGCTCTATCGGTCCGTCGTGGTGAAGAGAGAGCTGAGCCGAAAAGCAAAGCTCTCAATTTACCAGTCGATCTACGTTCCAGTACTCACCTATGGTCATGAGCTATGGGTCATGACCGAAAAAACGAGGTCCCGAATACAAGCGGCTGAAATGAGCTTCCTCCGCAGGGTGGCTGGGCGCTCCCTTAGAGATAGGGTGAGAAGCTCGGTCACCCGCGGAGAGCTCGGAGTAGAACCGCTTCTTCTCCACATCGAAAGGAGCCAGTTGAGGTGGCTCGGGCATCTAGTCCCTGTGTTTCGGGCATGTCCCACTGGGCGGAGGCCCCGGGGAAGACCCAGGACACGCTGGAGAGACTACGTCTCTCGGCTGGCCTGGGAACGCCTCGGGGTCCCCCCAGAGGAGCTGGAGGAAGTGGCTGGGGTGAGGGAAGTCTGGGCATCTCTGCTCAGTCTGCTGCCCCCGCGACCCGGTCCCGGATAAGCGGAGGAAGATGGATGGATGGATGGATGTTTCAGTTGGATTGCATGCTGATCTTTAAATGGTCTTCAAAGCTGCTGTTTACATGGGAAAAAAACATGTTTTCCTTTGACAACTGTACTTTGCCAAACAACCAAATAGCTTGATATGTAGATGACAGTGATGGGCTGTCAGCACCTTCAAAAAATATCTGAATCATGTGTTAATTATATATTGTCCATGCATACTTATTAAATTATTCCAAATTGTATTTATGATAGTTTTGCTGCTTCCAGACAGACGTGTTTTCATATTGGAACATTTAACCAATTGCATTTCAGCTGTCCTCTGTTGCCAGGGTCAGAGCTAAAGAGGCCTTCACCATAAGTTCTGAAGGCCCTGTAATGCAAAATCAATGTAGGTCATTCATTACTTTCAACCAATCAGAATTTGAGTATGTGTCAGCTGGGCCTTCTAGCAGGCTTAGGCAACATCACAATATACAGACCTTCTGATTGGATAGAAGTTTCAGGAAGACAGAAAATTTTTCCCACATGCAGCCTTGTCCAGTTTGACACAGAGCCACGGAGCACTTTTTCATCTGTCTCGGTTAAAAAGTTGACAGAAAGAGTTGACAGAAATGTACTCCATTGGACGATTTTGCAGGAAAATCTCCCACTGATCTCCTTGACTTCCTTCATGAAAAATTTGAGTGAGATCGTGAAGCAGCCGTACAGATTTGTGTGTTTGGCACTGACCATGTCCACTGTGTTTGTCGAGTGGACATTTTCGGCTCTAAAGCGAATTAAAACCTACACAGAAACACAACTGGCCAGACTCGGCTCTCAGCACTGGCCTTGATGGCATAGAAAAGGACTTCTTGACGAAACTGAAGCGCAATGATAGGGTGATAGAAAGGTTTTTGAGTAAAGAGAGGAGGATGGAATTTTTCTTAAAATAATCTGATTTTTTGATGAGTGAAATGATAAATATCATAATAAATAATAATCCTAATTTATGTGGTTATTTGTTTACTGTTTGTTTACTGTTTACTGAGATTTGTTTACTGTTTTGTTTATTCAGTTTATTAAGAGGCATAAAAATGGTTGAGGGGTTGAGTGATTCTGACGTAGCACTACTGAAGGCCCAGGTGTGTACTGCATAGTCCACCACTTGTTTTCAATACTACAAGCATAAAAGTCATTAGTACAAATAAATCAGGTTTACGACAGCCTTAGAAACACACACATACAAAAATCCTCCAGCAAAGAGATGAAATTTAGTCAACTTTAATTTGAATACAGATGACAGTTTGTGAATTAGCTGGTATCTTAGAGAAAAATCATTTGATTCTTGATGTACATCCTCTCTCTCTTTCTCTCTTTTTTCTTTCTCATATTGTTCTTTTCCTCCACCTGCTGTACTCTTTCTCACTCCCCTCATTCATCATCTTTCATCGTTGCAGATGCCCCAATTTGTCAAGGATTGACCTCAGGAGCTTACCCTGATCACGTTAATCAGTTGACCTTTCCCCTCCGACACCCGGACCTGCTGTAAATGCAGCCTGAGCAAAGATGGGGGGCACACCCACCACTGCTGCTACTTTCACATCCACAGCAAAGGTTTACCTTCGACATTGCATGTTAAGGAATTCCATTTTTAGGTTTTCACCTCTGTTAAGAACAGTTTAAAATGTTCAAACACAGAAAAGTGGGTTCTTGGCTCTGAAAGCTGGAACAATTTCTTTCTTTGGATGTCATCAGTCATGGAAGATCAGGAGTGTCTCTAATAAGAAACTAAAATAAAAATATATAAAATGCCATATTCAATAATATGTAATTAACCTAGACTTTGGGATATTAAACTGCAAAACATTTAATAAACAGACATCTTTAATGAAAATAGTACAAGTGCAAACAAATGACCAATTATCAATTAAACAAAATGACTTTCCCCCACAGAATGAGATCCTCACTGATTCTTCAACCAACTACAAAGCTATTTCATTTAAGCATGTTTTTTTTGTTATTTCAAAAGAACTCCTCCTACATAACTTTATCTCCTTAAACATGAATTAACACCAGCTCGGATACATCACCATACAATATAAGTTAAAGCATGTACCCCCTGAAAAGCAGCATCGATGAAAGTTGTATTTATGTCATTATAATTACTAAGACTAACATTTTCTCATTTTGTTTTTTTTTAATTTATTACACACTAGTTATTTCAACACTGCCTTTAAAATACAAAAAATGGATTAAATGCAGCTGTTTTCGGGGCGGCTGTGGGGCAGCGGTAGGGCGGTCGACCCATGATCGTGATATTGCAGGTTCGATTTCCACCTTGCACCCCCATGAGTCGATGCGTCCTTGGGCAAGACACTGAACCCCACCTTGCCTCTAGTTGTAGGCGGACGCCTGTGTTTGGCAGCGGAGCCGCCACCAGTGTGTGAATGTCTGGGTGAATGGGTCTGTGACTGTAAAGCGCTTTAGGCCTTGTAGGTACAAAAGCGCTATATCAGTATACGCCATTTAATTTTGCATCTGTGTTTTTAATTTACTAAATATAGAAAAGTTAAACATCCCTTTTTACTAAAAACCAAAATTATTTATGGTTTTGTATCTGCAATAAGAAAATGAAGCTTTACTACAATGGTATGAATGCAACAGCATGACATGTAAAACAAATAAATCTCTTTTAATATTGCAACTGTGAGCTATCTATTGTGTATTTGACATGTTTTTCTTGTCATTGCAGGTTAACCCAATAGATCCCATGGTGCCATCAGTGCAACAGAAAAATATCAGAAATATATTCTGGGGTCTACTATTCTTGATGGTAAAATACACATCATTTTATTTTTTAGAAAAAATGGGTCTGTGTTCTTATGGGTTAAACTCACTCTTTGCCATCAGCTCTCCATTAAATTTGTTTGAGACCGACTTATTGTGAATTGGGTTTAAAAGTTCTTCCAGTTTTTATGAGAAGATTTGAAACCATATAACAATAGCCATTCCTTTTGTTGCTAAAAGTATTTTCCAGTGGCCTCCAAATACCCCATACACGCATTGTCAAAACACATGAGGAAAGAACTAAAAAATAAAGGTAAAGACTAATCAAACCAAACACTAAAAAAGCAAAAGAGGCTTTACCTGAGTATTTTTTGTACTTAAAAAAAAGCACAAACTACACAGTATTTTAAATATTTAGGAAATATGGACTGAACAGAATTATTTGTAAATGGATTACTGAGTTTATCAAGATGTACATTTTTTTAACAAAAAATAGAAAGACATTTTTTTTCACTAAGATTAATAAAAAATAAAGTGATGCAATTGCAGCAAGCATTAATTAGAAAACAAAATTGACATTGCACCAGGGAGCCTATATTCAAGGCCTTAAACAGGGAATGAAGGTGGTTTTCAGCTAAGCCAGGGCAAGGTTACATGGAGCAATATTGCCTCCAATTTATTATAAAGCTGGTATAATAAAGCAGAACAGGTGGACTCTCTCGATTCATATAAGGCCAGAAAGGCAAACAAAGACAGAGGATCACACAGAGTGGGAGAAAAATAAACAGACATATATAAAAAAAAGTCAGTAAAAGATAATGAAGGAATATTAGAATATGATGCTGAAGAGCTGGGGCAACCCGCTGTCACATTTTATGTGATGAAGAGCCAATGATATGAGTGAAGTAAGACACCTCGCGCAGGGAGCAACTGTGAAAAAAGGCATACAATAATCTGTGGGAAACAAACAAAAAAACACATGAGTTTTTTTAATGATTCAAGGCCATATAAATGGTTTAGTTGACTTGTTAGCATTTATGCTATTGTTATCTGAATGATTATTCATAAGTTGCACATGCGCTAATATCCTCCTATATTTCATGAAGCTAAATACGGTTATGATGTTGAAGCATACCAATATTCAGACAATAATAACATAATAACAACAGTACTATAACAAAAAAAAATATGTTTGAAAAAGAGCACCAACCGTCTATGCCGGGGAAGGTTTGCATTCATCCAGGTGACGGTGTCTTGAAGTTGAGTCATATCAATTGGGAGATTTTAAGCCCAGTTGTTATCATGTTCCTGTTTATGTTGGAAACTTACACAATCCTAAACATTTTAGAATGTTTTGGAGTACTGGAGTTTCTGGGGTGGATAATCAATTTGTCATGTCTTATGGGGTTGCAATGTTTCCTCTTTCACATGCTGTTTTCACTTTGGGCATCAGTTTCTTTTTTTTTTTTTAGTCCTTCAACATCTGTGAAGTCTTCATTTATGTTTCATTTATGTTTGTTCCTGTAAGATTTTTGACTTCTGTAAAACGCTTGACTTGTCTTTGAACTGCAGAAAATGTCATCACAATCTGCCTTAGTCTGTTGTGGCTGCTTTCGGCCTTTCCAGTATGGTGTACTTTTTCCAACTCAACATCACATGAAAACTGCGACTTTTTCTCAATGATTTGTTTGACTTTTTCCTCTGAATTTTGCTCCAATTTTGTTTACAAATCTGTTATTTGTTTCACCCCTAAAACTATGCCTATTATATTAGTACTACTCATTATAATAAAATGTTTAGTGTTTATTACGCTAAATTCTTCCAAAAACAATAGCAATTCTTCAGGCTTTTGTTGATATTTAACACATTTAGCTCCATTATTTAGCCCCGTTTTTTTTTTTTTAGAGCTTTAGTAGTAAATGTATAATCTCTAACATTTTCTACTTGCCATACTTTTAAACTCCAAGCACTCTTATGCACACATTTCTACTCTTGTTTAAACAGTCATGTGCGCTTAAAGTGCAGAAACAAGGCAAAACATTATTATTTATCAGATTTGAGACAAAAAAATAATCAGATGCCTAAAACAGACGTTTTAACGCAAAGTTTGCAATTTAATATTTTTAAATTTTACATTTTTTTCCCATAATCCCTGGATTTATGCTGACCTTCCCACAGTGGAGCAGCTTAAATTTAGGGAGATGACTCTGCTCTCTGCTGGCGTGTTCTCTGTGGGATGGAGGTGCTGAGGGAATTACAGAGCAACACCGCTCTCAATCATCCACACCGATTTCCTCTGGTCTCTTCCTGTGGTCAGTGACACAATATTCTCATCAAGACAATGATTAAAAGCATAAGGCAAAAACAAATCCTTCTAATCTTCTTACCGAGACGAAAATAAAACGTAATAATTTATACTTGGTCCCGGAAAGAGTATAACAAAATAGCTTAATTCCCACAACAGCTGGTGGTGGGAGTTTTTCTATTTCCTTTTTTTATTTAATTTGGAAATTTGATAGAAAAAACCCCACACACCTTCATGCACCAGATTCACTATAATCCCTCTTCAGAGAGGGCACAGAGGCCGATCAGATCAGTTTAGTGAATAAAAGGAGGCGTGACACAGGCACTCCATCTGAGCTGTGATAACATTTTGACCCTAAACAGCCATCCGTATACAACGCTTTGTGTATCAGTGAAACCACCAGGAAAACACTTAGTGGCTTGAATTCAGATACATATGAAAAGTGGCTACATTATCTAAATATAATGTAAAGAGAATCACATATGTACTGAATAGCATTTGGCCACATGTGATCAGATAAAAACCATAAATTAACTAAACTGTAAAGGAAAAAGAAGATAATGTAAACATAATGCAAGTCTCTAATCATAGCTATCCTTTGGGTGTAAAATAGTAAACAAATGTTTTGATTTAGACTATTGAATACGTGACATATGTCTGTGTAGACATGAACTGTGTGGTTTGAGGTTCGATTTTGACTCTGATTTGATCTCCTCTGTGGGTCACTGTTGTTGACTGGAGTCTTAAGCCCAGCTTTACAATAAACCCTGAGCTGGGAAGTAATAATTGTTTGCACCATAGGCAGGATGGATAATCTCTGACGTCACCAAAAGAATTTTGAAAATCAAAAATTAAGCCTATAGTGGGACCAGCGCCTTGACTAGAAGTTACTTCGCCCAAATAATTACAGTCCCAAAGAAATGGTAGAGAGCCCAGGACAAAGTGAAGTGAGTATTTTATTAAGTTCCCTCAAAGTAAAAGATAACAAGCAAAAGGGAGATGGTGACCTAAAAATAAAGTGTGATAAGTAGTAGTTTAGCACACAGTTGAGGAGCACAATACAGGCTGCAAAACAAGACGAAATGCCACAAGTGTACACTGCAGCAGCACAAAACACACTCTGGCCAGCGCAGCAACTTGTCCAGGGGGACAGATCTCGGACAAACCCCCAAACATGTCATGACCTTAAACCCAACACCTCAAACTTCCTTTGCAAACAAGAAAGACCGTAACACATGAGCTACAGGACACTGTGCATGACAGTTTAGGAACATTTGATTATGAGGGATCAAGTTAATCTGCGTCCTGCGGAAAAAGGAAAACAAAAAAGAGAGAAAATTTAGAACACCAAAAAGAGGAATGAAGCCAGGACCTTGACCAAAAATCAACAAAAGTAGGAAAGTGACAGACGGAAACTGATCATTAAAGTCAGTACCTCCACCCTAACAAAAAATATAATTAATCAACTAAAAACATGCAAACAGAGTTACAGAACGCACTGGCAAACCAAAAAAAAAAAACAAAAAAAAAAACTTTTATCAGTACTGAGGATGAGAGAAGCAACAACGAGACAAGTTGCCTGACATGTTGACTGAATCTGTTGTCATGTCACACCCCTCTCCAGCTGACACTCACACTAGCTAAAAACAGATGAGCTGATTAAACACACATGTGCTTGGTACAAGCCCACCTGTTCCAGGAGCAGCAGGAAGGGAAGAGAAGCTCAGGTAGCCAGGTAACATCATTAATTCCACTATGATACTCCTTCTACTATTTATCTTATTTTGATTTAAATGAAAAGGTTGATACAAAGAATGCTTTAAGCATCCATTTAAACCATATTTTCTAAGCTCCTCAGTCCTTGAAGTTACCAGTACCTTTGCTGCAAACACTGAATCGAGTTATATTTTTATAAAACACAGGAATTCGGCTGTCTCTGATTATAGACATTTTCCTATTGAAATAAGCCTTAACCCTAGTTGATTCATTGAAAAACTCCAAGTGAGAGATTCTAAATGCAGTGGATTTTATGATGCTCTCTGCATGTATGTCTCATTGTGTGCAAACCTTCAGTTTTGCTCCCTGGGCACTGATGTTTGTGTAAAGTTAGTTGGACTGACTTTCAGCAGCCACCTGTGTCAGGGTTCATGATTTATGCCTGATGCGCTGTCACAGGCCTTTGATGCCTCATCATGTAACCTCTCAGAGACACAGGCCACACCTGTCCTTGTGCTTCTAAGGTATGCTAATGCATGCAGACACATGGTGGCCGGCTGCCTGACCTTGGTAGGACAGTAGATGTCATTTGAGAGACTGGTCATGGCCGCCCTGCAGGACGCTTTCTGGCATATGCTCACTCAGCATATCCCTGAACACGAGCACTTCGACAAATCTGTCGTTGTGACAGTTATCCAATGCTCAGTCGGATCACACTAGCATCTAGTATGTGAAAAAAGCTAAATATTTAATTTAATTTCAGGTCTTTAGAGCTTGTCTTGATCATAAAAGGATAAAATGATCAGGACAGTTTGATTTATTTATTTCTGGGTACCTGTCTGTTTTAGTGTTGTGACTTGTTGCTGACTGACAAATCACAGAAGAAGAAGTGAGTAAACTAAAAGTTGTAAATAAAGTCAGGTTTAAAAACGTTTGTCATGAAAAAAAGAATCATTGCAGCATGTTGAAAGCCGAACAGATTTGCTCCACTTCTCTAAGAATGGAGCTCTTTTTCTACTCACAATCTGTTTGCACATGCACAAGCAGTGGACATTTGAACACCCACCTCCCAGACATACACGCGGACATGTGCCGGCTCAAACAGCCCCCTTCTCTGCCAAAGCCACCATAATAACCTCCACAAACACAAGACTTTGCATGTCTGTTAGTCTAGGAAGAGGGATATTATTGTCTGCCTCTCCGCTACGCCTTCCAAGTGCACTTTTCAAGGTGCAGGGCTTGGCATCTCCATAGCAACAGTGAAGCCACCAGAAACAGAAAGAGGGAGGGAAAGGTGGGTGTGGGGGTTTGAAGCGATGGAGGAAGAAGAAATGGGCGACAACAGTTCGTGGAGTGTGTGGTTGAGGTGTGTTTGTGTTTGTATGGGGGGGTACTTCATAGCTTTTGACAGCCACTGAGGGCACACAGACTCGGGAACACGCTGACATCTGTGTGTCGTGACGGCGGCGAGAGCTAAAATCAAAGAGGGAGTGGCTTTTTCTGTTTTTTTTGTTTTTTTTCTGGAAACATTTGTGTTTGTATCTGAAGTGACATCTTTTCTACTGTGTTCCAGAACACATTTCACAACAGTCAGTGGGAAGCACAGCTGCTGTAATCTTGATGCTTGATGAAGGATGACCTCTCACTTTTAGTAAAAGGGTCACTCTCTGGGTTTGTGAGGCAACAGACCTCCAGGTATTGCTGCAGCGTGTTTACACGTTCATGCTGGCCCAGATATGTCCACCTTTGTAGATTCTCCCCCTACTTCCTCTGTTTTTTTTTTTTTTTATATGACCTTCTGTCCAATATGGCCACTTGTGCTTGTCTGCTCCCCTTAGTGATGGTAAAATCACGTGAAATGACTAAAAAACAATAAAGATATTATAACAACATTTACCTAACCCTGTAAAGCCCATTACATCAAACAATTAACAAAAAATGTAAATTCTTCATCTAAAACAATAAAAAAAATATTTAACCCTTTGGGGTAATCCACAAAACAAAATTTGCAATACAATTTTTCAATGAGATGTATCAATTATGATACATTGAGTAATTCGTTAAGTTTTTACTCACAACAATGTAAGTTTAAAATGCAAAAACATTGACATCAGGGTTCAGGACACAAGCACCTTATTTACCCACCGTCTCACACCCTTTTGACTTGGTGTAGCTGTTTCATAAAGAATTAACTATCAACGAACTTTGCATTCTTTAAATCCAGCAAGTAGTTCTTTTAACAATGATTAGCAATTGATGAGTTATTCTTACCAAAAAGTTTGGAAAATCAGTAAAACTTTTTACCATCAAAAGTCTTTTTTTAGATTTCATGGAAGCAAATATTTTGAGATGAGCAGGAAAAGCCCTTCTACTGCCCCTAGTGGTATGATGATTAACTACAGGGTAGAAAAGAAAATAAAAAATAACAAATGAATTGAAATATGTATGCTTCTTTTAATTTAAAGAAGAGGATTTATGAAACCCAAAATTCATTTATCGCTTGTTTGATGTTTTTATTTTTGAGTCTCATATTTGCACTCGTGAAAAATAAAATCATTTCATTACTGCAAATATGAGAATCAAAATAATAGCAATAATAAATAAATAAACAAATAAATAAATAAATAGAAATCTGTTATTTTTGGTAAAATAGATAATTATTTTGGTGGTGAAAAAAGGGTATATTTGCTTAAAGAAACGGACACATTTTTTTTAGCTGCAAATTCAATAATTATCTTTTTATTCACATTACTTTCAGCAGTAGCTTAAACTGAGATTAAAGATTGAATTACATAAATTGTACTTTTTTTCTTTTTTGAGTGGTATTGATGATTTTTTTTAAAGCGCAATTTTTTATATTGTGGTTTTAAAGTTCTCTTAAAAAATTCCTAATATGTAAACGTGTCTACAAACTTTGAACGTTTCCCACGATTGTTGAAGATAAAAGATAAAGCAGTTTTTACTAAATTCGAGGGCAGCAGTCTGCAGACATTTCCATGAAGGTCATGCGCCACAGAAACGGGATAAAACTGAGCCCCGAAGAAAATAATTGAACAAAATGAGAAGATTGACTTTAGAGTGACTTTGAAAATGAAACTGAAATACTCACTTCTACAAGGCAGTGTGTGCTTTTTATTTAGTGTTCAGAAAGGCTGCTCTTTGAAACCTTTTTAAAGAGAAAAGGAGTTTGATGAAACATAAAGACCAATGATCCTGACCCATCGAAACAAAATCAAATGCAGCAATTTGGTGAAATTGTCCTTGACAAGACACATTTTAGTCTCTGCACAGCAATTTCAAAATGGTCAAGTCAGATGAAGACATATATTGACATTTGCACAACTAATAAACCACAATTCATATTAAGGAGATGTTGCATGTGTGGTTTTAAGAATGAAATTGAGAAAAAATGTTACCAAAAAGATTGATATTTTCATGTAGGATTCATTTTATAAATTTCTCACCTTTTAAGGTAAATTTATGTTGCTTTTGTTTATTGAATGTCGCTGTTTTAAACTTTATTATTGTATTTCTCACCCGCCTAAGAAAAGATTTGTTTGTGAGAATCACTTAAAATCACTGCTGACTTGTTAGGTCTCTAAGAGTCAAGGATGGTCTGTTAAGGATTAATATTCATGAATGATTTGATTGAATGTTTGATGCAGAATTTCAGTTTCCCTCAAATAAAAAAAAAATAGAAAAGAAAATCAGTTTTAAAGTAGGTACTATAAATATGCATGGTTTTTCTTCAATAGGGCATGGTGGAAGTCAAGATTTTATTAATTTCTCATAAAAAATAAAAGTATGTCAGGTCAGTCACATTTTCTTGTGGCTTGATATTGCTTTTCTGATTTTCTTTTCTTCTGCTTTAGAAAAAATTGTAAGATAACAAATGATTCATTAATGAATGTTTCACTCCAAATATTCCCTGCATTTAGTCCATCAATTTAATTGATTGGAGACTTCAAAATAAATAAATAAATGGGGACATTTCTTCATGAGTTTAACTGTTGTTTAACTTACACGATTTTGCATTAGAACTGTAATTATTTTATGTAATTTAATGAGTATTTCGTGGTTTAAAAAATGCTGACCATCAACACTGACATGTTGAGATGTCTTTTCAAATTAGGTTAATCAAAAGAAGGTAAATCCCAAATAGAAAACAACAACAACAATAAAAGTTAATATTTGTGGGTTTAGAAGTTTGCGAGGAGCTTCACATTAGTTTCTGAGAGCAGCAAATGATGTGCAAATCGAGAGCAGTGTGGGTCGCTGCTTCAGCGGCTTCGCTCTTTTCTAACTGCAAATTGGACCCTTGGGTCCTGCAAAGACGGCGTGCGCTTCCAGCAGCAGCCGCGTGGCGCGCTGGTGCTCGGGCAAACCCGGAGTGTTTGGATGGAGCAGTCAAAGTTTATCGTGGGCTTTCTGTCGCGCGGCTGAAGCGTGGAGCAGAGAGTTGAGTGGCAGTAGTAACCACAAAAAACACAAAAAAAAGGACTTGAGGGGACGTCTAACCCTGAAGGTGAGAAGGCGAGATGCGCTCCCGTCTCACCTCGGAGGCGCATGGGTGGTGGGTGGGTGGGAGACAGATGCCCGGCGCTGCGCGCGTGTGGGGGTGGTGTCAGAGCACCGGTGGGAAAGAATAGGGGGAGCACGCCCACTTTCAGAGAAGAGTTGAGAGGAGAGAGGCGCGGAACGGAAAGAAAAGGAAGAGTTGAGAGAGGAAGAGAGATAGGAAAAAGACCTCGACGGAGAGGAGGAGGAGGAGGAGAGAGGAGGGGGGGGGGGAGCTCCGTCTCTCCCGGTGCACTTGGCAGTCTAGTTGCGGGCTGCTGTGCTGTTGCTGTCGTGGCGTAGCTGGTTGCGCCAGGCGGGGAACTTCACCGCACTGGAGCCCGGAGTCCCACTCTCCCACCCGCGCAGTTCGGAGCTGCCATGGCTCTCCCGCCAGGATTTGCCGTGATCATGATTCTGCCGGCCTTCCTGCTGCACACCAGCGGCCTATACATCGCCAGTAGCGTTGGTGAGTCCAGTGCGCTTCAGCGTGGTCACTGTTTACACTCCCTATCTGCTGATCTCCTTATCAGCGGGGCTCCTGGCGCGGGGCTCCACGAAAAAGGCTGCAGCTCCTCGAGGAAGCGCAGCCTCCTCTTTAATGTTTTAACAATCTTTTTTTTTCTGAGTTTAAAAATAACACTGTTTGGTCGGAACTTCTGTCCGTCTTCTACCTGCACTTTCCAAGCGGTCCAAGAGGCTTGCTTTCTGTTTCCACCCGTCTCCTCTTCTGCACGGGATACTCCTCTGCGTGGAGTGTTAAAGGGCATCTCAGATGCGCCGGTGTGCTGTGCAGGCAAAGCATGTGATCCAGCCGCTGTCGCATCTATCGATCTGTCACTGAACGCTGGAGTCAGATTTCAGGCTGTCGATCCGACTTTTTTCGAAGCCTCCCCTCTGACAGCTGAGCAGAGAGCTTGGTTTTCACCATTGGATAAACTTTATCCACGGAGAGAGGTCGGCTGTGGCGGTGCAGGTGTCTGTGATGAGGCTGACACCAGAGGATGGCCTTTAGGCTCGGATTAAGTGTGGATGTATGGGAGGTTTTTTCAAAAATAAAAGAAAGATAAAAACTGTTTCTGTGATGTTCAAATAACAAATGTCGCGCGCTGTTTTTGTGCGTCATGATCTTTTACACAAACGCAAACATCTAAAGGAATGTACGTGTTTGTTTGTTTATTTATTTATTTATTCAAGCATAATTTTTTTTCGTTCTTGCATGAATATTCCGGCGGGGTAATCACTGTGCACACTGACGCTGAAGCTGCGGTTTGCGCCTCGGTCTTTCCTGTTGACGATGGAAGGGCACAGGAGATGTCAGGAGCGCAGCGCGCACTGCTGAGGCTGCTGTTTCCAAACGCGCGCGCGTGCACACATGGGATGGGGGGGGGGGGGGTCGCCTCTGGGTTCATGGGTGGGGCTGCGTGCTCCTGGCACAGGCCCGGATTTAGCCACCCCCACTATGGGATGCAGGTAGAATCTCAGCTTGGGCAAGTCTGGTGTGATGAGAGTTTGAGGTGTCAAATCCCTCTGAGTCCCTAAAATGAAAGAACCATGTTTTCATCATATCAGTTCATCTATCCTTATATCTATATCATATAGGTTTATACTGAATGCATTTACCAGGCTTGGGACAGGCAAAATCATGACACTGGTTTATGCCCCGTTGAGGCTGCATTTATCCTTCTTTTTCATTTTATGTCAGTCTGTCCATGTTTTTTGTCATTAATTTTTGGAAGTAAAAGAAGAATTGAAGTAAAACATGGAGATTATTTTATTTGTTATTTTTATTCTTTAATTCGATGTGGATTATTGTAGGCCATCCCAATTGAGGAAAACAGTCAGTGAATTTAGGAGAACACTGCTGCCCCCTTGCCCCTGCCTGTATCTGGGGGGTAGTTCTGTCTGACAAAGTGTATTTAACCCCCTTTGGGCTTCACTTTAGTAAACCATATCAAGAAACAATATCAAATCTTGTCATTTTGCTCCCGTCCCCTTTTTGTTTTTTTTTTACTTCCATCTGTTCCTGTCCTATCTATCCTATATCCAAACTGATTTTTTTCCCCACATTTCCACTACATGTTTTATTCTCATGTGTCTAATAAAAATATATTCTCTCATTTTTCCACTTCACCCTCTTCCCAACCCAACTGCCCCTCTCCCAGACTCCCTGCAGCATGTCCTGGGGGAGTATGGACTGGTGAGGCCAATCAGTGTGGATGCAGAGGGCCGCTTTCTGTCGCACGCCATTTCATCTAGACGTGCTGCAGCGGGGCAGTCCCGTAGGCGCCGGAGGAGGGAGGTAGGAGAAGGCGACACCGAGTGGGAAGGACCAAAAGGAGCTGAGGAGGAAAAGCTTTACTACAACGTCACAGTCTTTGGCCGGGAGTTCCACCTGCGCTTGCGCCACAATGCCAGGCTGGTGGCTCCTGGAGCTAAGATGGAGTGGCACGATGACAACGACAACATCCGTCACACCGAGCCGCTGCACGGCGAAGACCTGTATGTGGGCGACATCACGGACACGCCTGGGGCCACTGTAGCTATCAGCAACTATGACGGCCTGGTGAGTGGAAGCTGTGCTATGTGTGATCCGCTCGTATGCAGGGCTGAAGGAACATCAGGGTCCCAAAGGGAGGAGATCGATTCAAATCTAAGGAATTTTAGCTTTGTTGGCCCTAAAGCTCTTGGGGTCAACTTTTCAATTTAATGCTATTTGTTTGATTCTTAGAATTAAGGGAGAAAGGTTTAAAACGTTTGAGAGATAAGATCATGCTTGTCACTATCTTCACTTTCACTTTAAGTGCGGCTGACCCCGGCACTTTTTCCAGTTGAAAATGTTTTGTTCCTTGCACAGTGATTCCCAAAGAGCCTGCAATGCTTTTAATAGAGCTGATGATGGAAAAGGAAAAAGAGGAAGGAGACGGTAAACAGTTGGTGAACGGCTGTCAGTACCAGGGTGAAGTGAGATACAGACAGTGTGAAGACTGCATGGGAACAGAGATGAGAGGATGCAGAGTGATGGAGACGGGTGCTTGAAGAGACACTGTGGAGGGGATAAATGTGAAAGAATAAAAGAAAAAAGGCAAGAAAATGCAGGGAAATATCCAGAGAAATATTGAGATGTGAATGTAGATGTGGGAGGGGGTTCCTTCATTAGCAAAAAAGTGTTCATTAGTCTGCCAAATCAGTCTTCCACTGAAGCTGAGCAGCAGCAACTGGATCTGTTTAGGTTTGAGGACGCTGGGGACTGAGGTAGCAGCTGAAAGAGCAGGCAAGAAGCCAGGACAGCACATGCCTGACATGCTCACTTAGTCTGACACCAGCCAGCAGCAGCAGCAGCTCACCACTGCTGCTTTCAGCTCCAGACTGTCATTTCAGGACTCAACCCCAATCTGGTGGTGAGGTTGTTGTCAAATTTGACTCGTGGCGGATCACAGGTCAAGTCGGGGCCCATCATTGCTTTGTTGATGGCTCTCCTGCCCCAGATTTTTTGAAGGAGGATTCCCGTTTTAAGGTGTGCTCTATGTAGATTGCACAGTAAAGCAACAGTCTGCTCTCTGTAATCTTTTCTCTGTCCATATTGGTGATGAAAAGATTAACTTGTGGGTTTGACTTTAAATAATCAGAAAAAATAAAGGGAACAAAAGCTAAACTCCTACAGAAAGGTGGCATTAAACCAAGAGATTCGCCAGTATTTGAGCAATAAAATGAGATAATCAGAAAATCAAAAGAATATCAGAAAATGGGGAAAAAAATCTATTAGAAAAACAAACAAAACAGACATATATACTGAAGAGCTGGTATTATAGACGGTGCACTTTTCGTATTATAAATAAATGTGTGGAAAAACAGACGAAACACATGAGAAACAGGGTAAAAATTTAAAATCTTTTTATTTTCATTCATGTTTTGCTGCTATTACATGTTGTCCACTGTGATGCACTTGGTCATTTATGTCATAGGAAAATGAACCTACCGTGCCTCAATCCAAATGGTATTTTCCAATATTGATCTATAATCGATTATTTCTGTTGGTATAGGCCAATTCAATTAGCCACCTGCCTCTGACACATTGATCTGGTTGGATGGTAGGAATATAAATTGATTCAGTGATAAAGTCAATTAATTGTCACACCCCCATTATATATATATAATTTATGGTCATGATTCTGTTGATCATTTTTTTATTGCTTTTGTGTTCAATCAAGAGGATGAAAATTCAGACGGCTCAAAAAAAAAGAAAATAAATCTTTTTATTAATAAAACTAAATGTAGCTACTATAGTCATTTAGTTCTCTGCATGGCAAGAAGGAGGCATCGCAGTGCACAGCGTGTTAACAGGCCAGCATGTGTGTTGTTGTCTTAAGAGCGGGGCCAAACAAAATTAATCTGCTGCTGAGAGCACGTTTCCATGTTTCTCTGTGTAATGAATGGACTGCAGCATGAATCAACAACACGAAACACAAAAAGCTTAGTGGGTTTCATCTTTGTTTGGGTTTGTTCAGCGTTGGTGCAAGTAATAAAATCAATGGTTGAGTTTTGTTTTTTCCATTTTCAACTTTGGGCTTTTATTTTTTTGGTTCAAGTTAAAGAAAAAAAAAAAACATTGGTTGTGTCTGAATTCCTTCGCTACTCACTACTTCACCATTTTGTAGAGCTGTCCAAATCCACAATTCCAAAATCGAGTGCTCTAGAAATTTCCCAGAAGTCTGCATTGCGTTTTAAAGATCCTTCATGCGGAAAAAAAAGTGTTTACTTTTTAAAAAAATAAAACCTGCTATGTTTTTATCACAGTGGATTCATAAAAAAATGTTCGTAAAATGTTCATATTTATTAGTCTGTGATGTCAAATTTGGCATTTAAAATGAAAAAGGAGTGAGCATGGTGTCCGAATTGCTTTAAAAATCCAGGGCACTGAATAGTCCCGTACTATATAGTTTTTTTTTTAGTAGTTGACGAGTAGGGAGGGAATTCGGTCGCAACCGTTGGGGCTGTTATTATTTTTTTAATAGAATTTGTTGGCTAATGCTAAAGCGTACAAGGACAATGAAGGAAAAAGAGAAGACAATACACCCTAAAATTTACCATAGAATCTTACCTCATTTTTTAATGCTACATAACAAAAAAACAAACAAGCAAAAAAAAAAAAAAACATTGCAAGCAAAACAGAAATCCTGCAGATAGTCCCCCCCTCCCAATTTGCTGCAGTTTCAAGACAAACATAATATTAAACAAAAGATTTCAGGTCTTGAATTGCATCTGTGAGTGTGTCTGTCTTTGTGTATGTCAAAGAGAGCCTTTGGCCATAGCTGCAGGCTCTTCCTTTAGTGTTTGTTCAGAGACTGTTGACTATGATGGCCTGATTTTCGTGCACATGTGGGTGTGAGGTCAGGTGCAGTCATGCATGTGTGCGTTTTTTTGCCATCTCATGGGGAATTTAAAGTGTCAGTAGATCTCCTGGTTTGGGGAAGATGCACAGGCCACAGTGACGGCTGCTCAAGAGTTACAGCATTATTGCTTTAGAATTGGACAGCAGTCTGCAGCCATGAAATTCAGATGCTTTTTATTCTTTATCAGATAAATCATTTTCATTTATCTGAAGCTTGTTTAGATTTGATGAAGGACAGCCTTTGCACAGTCGTTCTAAGAGCTCACATCCATGTGTGTGCCTCTCATTCACATCTGTGGATTGACAAGGTGAAGTAGTTTTATCCTTGTAAAAAAAGAACAGACAGAAAAAAATTATGTTGAATGTGATAAGTAGTTCTGCAAAGTGCGGAATGCGACTTATTTCGAGCCTAAATACTCAGCGTGTGAGCCAATGACAGAGAGGCCTCTTAAAACGCTGCTTTTCACAGGAAAAAGTGGTCAGACAGAAGATGAATCTTCAAATCCCAGACCAAACAGATGCATTAAAAGCTGTAATTCAGAGGTAAAACATGGCACGACAGCCAGTAGGGTCTGAGAGTAACTTAGGCTAAATAATTGAATTCATACATTGGTAGGGCTGCGTTTGACTGCTCTGAAAAGCAGATTTTCCCCAGATTTGATTCAATTTATTGTGGTTCAGTTACACGTTAATGAATGTTTTTGATAATATTTCTGATCTAAATGTATTATTTTTTTGCCTCTAAAATTCAAAATTCACGCAAGGAGTAAATTAAACTAATGACAAGAAAACTTGAAACAACAAAATGAACACATATTTAATGAAAACTACCATACTACAGACTACCATAAAAGCTGTTTTTGTGAAAAAAAAAAGGCAAAACAAATCGATTGATTTAATAAATAGATATAGTATTTTTCCGAGTGAAAATCAATTCAAATGGTCCATTTTTAAACCTCTACCCTGCCAGCTGGCTTGGTGGTTTGACACAAATCCATGTTGTGGAATTGCCTGATGCACGTTCTCTCACTATAGCACCTCACTTCCAGGTGTCTGCCTCTGGTGTTTGTAGTCTCCAGTTAATCAGCAGGTTCTGAATAATGGTACGGGAGTAATAGTTTACGGAGAGAACAAAAGGCAGGACAGGTCAGCGAAGACATGAGACATGCAAATAGGCCAGAGGTCCAGCAGGGTGACAAATGATGGTCCTGTCTCTGACAGAGGGAAGTGTGTGTTGTCTGTTATCTTTGTTTTATTTATGCTTGCAAACCAGGTGGATGCACACCTGGAAAACAGCACACAGCTGGAACGCAGGATGCCTGCTGTCTCTGATGTATGTGATAAACGCACTACAAATATACATCAAATGGCAAAGGCAAAAAGCAGCACAAGAGCCAAGTTTTCTCTAAAGGGTCTTTGCTGCGCTGCACGACAAAAAAAAAGGTGGAGTGCACATTTCTTTTCCTGAACCCATCCCTCACTCCGCCTCTCTTGCTCTTCTTGGCCAGCAGCTATGGGAACAAGCAGGAGAGCTCTCCTAATGATGCTAATAAAAGAGTCAGGAAAACGGCAGAGAAGGAAAAAGACAAAGAATGTGGCAGACAGCTTTTTGCTCCCAGACACCCACAGATCCAGAACTCTGACAATTTATTTTTTATTTTTGAAGGAGCAGCATTTGTCTGTTTTTAGCAGCAGTTCCTGTCTTGAGCATTTATCACACTAGTAGCTTTATGGAGGTGGATGATTCACGGTGGCGACCCCCAAAGGGAGCAGCCGAAAGGCAAAGAGGCGTTAAACGTCAAAGGTATCACCTGCTGTCTGTGCAGAGGGGACGATTAATTAACCCTGGTTCTATATAGGTGTTTAGCTTTCAATGCCTGGTGTTTCATACCTTATTTGTACCAAGAAATTCTGCAGGGCAGCAGTTTGACTTAGTGCTTTTTGTGTTTAGTCTGGTTCATTGGTGCATATTTACTTTATTTTCTGTGCTGCCATATTGCTTTTAACCCTACCCCAGTTGACAATTTTTTTTTATGTTTCAAAGTGTGGTTCACTCACCAAAGCAGTTATGAAAGTGTCTAAATTGGATGCGTCAACAAATCTGATCACCTTGAAAATAAAAAAAGACTGAGCAACTTTAATCATTTATTCAATTTGGGATTGACGTATTTACCTACGATATTACCTTAGTCCCAAAATGTCAATTTTCAATGGCAGAATCCACATTTACAAACACACTTTAGGTCAGGAGACCATCAATAATAAGAACTTTGATTTGTTTCTACTAAATAGTTGAAGTGAGTTTAACTAACCGATGTTTGGTTCTGTTTTCTGAAGTATGTTGTGAAAGAATTTTCCCTTTTCCTAGTACTGCAGAGGACCTCCCAGATGGTTCTGGTACACATACCATCTGGTCCATCAGTCACAACAATCATGTTGAATCTTTTTGATGCCTTGTAAAAAAAAATCTAAAACACTGATTTCATTTATTGAACTGAAGTCTCTCAGAGTTGCTGAAAAGTTGTAACACTACTAGCCACTACTCATGGCTGCTTTATAGCAGAGCGTCATCAAACACTTCGACTTCCTGTTTGAAGCTGGCTTAAAATCAAAAGTTACTTTATCTGAATCAGATCATCACAATATGGCAAGAGCGGGGTAACCAAGAGTGCAAGCGCAAGCTCTCTGATCTGCGCCATCCAGCGTCCACAAGCTCAGATGTGGTTGAACAGAAGAAGGTATGTTGCTGCGTTGCCTGCACACACTTTAAGTACGCCCAAGGCTGGATTTTTGATGTTGGGTACACATATTTAAAATTAAGCTTAGAGTTAAAGTCCCATTAGCTGTCACACACCTAGGTGCGTGAAATGTGTTTTCCGCATTTGTGTTCTCTCTCTGTCCGAGTTTGAAGGCTCCTTGTTTGGCATTAACCAGGGTAATCAAGGGACCTTTTTTGTATTACTCTCGCTGAAAATAAGAAAAATATCAAGTTCAGAAGGTCTGCAGCAGTTCTCTATCTGGCCACCAGCTAATCTCCCGGGAGTCGGCATAGTGATCACGATCACTCCACCTCCATCGGCCCTGCGACAGACTGTTCAGGGCGTACCAGCCTCACATGTGCAAAGTTGAGTCCCTGATTGCCAGAGTTCTGAGTTTTTTTTTACTGCGGCCCGCTGTGGCTGGTAGCCCAAATTGCGCCGCTCAAATCATGCTGCTGCCATACCTTTGCGCCACACCCGTTGATCAAATTGCGCCGCCGGAGCTTAGATCGCGTCCGCACCATTGACTTGACATGGAAACTGGCCGCCACTGCTACACGAATCTCGTGCTGTGAACGCAGTTTAACCCTGAGACATAATCCTAAACTTAACCCTTCCTCTGGGTCCGTGAGACCAAGAAAAAAGTTCAGCACTGGCCGCATGTATTTGGGAAATTAGTTACTAATAGTCACTTTTTTTTCTGGCATTTCCTTTTAATTTCTGTGCTAGCATCAATTCAGTTATGAGTGATGCTTGCTGATGCAATGCAGCCTAAATTATAATGTAATTCAAAGCTCCAAAGATAAATTAACAGGAACATCAATTTCAAAATACTAATTGTGATCGTGAAATTAGTTTTCATCTTCATCCATGAAGAACTTTGTCATCTATTTTTAAAAAGCCCTTTAAATAAATAAAAGAAAAAAGTTGGTCAAGTTTAAACAGCTTTGAAACGTCTACAAACTAAATCACAGTGTTCCGATAATAATAGCCTGTCTGCTAATTTTTTGTCGTAAAGTAATGAGTTCATTTTTGCACAGTGCAGGGTCAGATGAGTGTTTGCTTGTGTGAGTCTGTCAGCAGAGGGGGACACAAATCACAGGGAAACCCCCGGAAACACAGTAAATGTTGGGCGACATGGACGATTGCACCAGTCATGCCCCTGGAATACACTCAGTCATTACTTCCACATTAGGAGTCGATAAAAAAGGCAGCTGAGAGCCGTGTCAACCCGCTGATTCATCCAGCCACCCCGGCAGTAAAAGCCGGTCAGGTGGAGCCAGTGACTGGGTCCCATCGCCGAGTTATTCCACCCCGTGTTACACGATAAGCAGCTCTCAACGATAATCAGCTCAAATTGAAATGATGACATCAATTACAGCACGAGCGCACAGCTGTTATTGACCCCAGCACTCACTGGCTGTGTGGAGTAGACTGTGGACAGACAGAAAAATGGTCGAGGAGAGAGGCCTGCAGGAACCACGGGGCTGGAGGGAAGGCCTACACCAAGACGACAGATGAATGAAGAAAAAAAAAAAGGAAAAATCATTCACAGCTAGAGAAACATGCTCTCAGTGTCTAATTGTAGGTTCCACCCTGCAATGTAGCTCCACTCAAACATACAATTACTCAATCTAGAGCTATTATGAGAATCAGGAAGAGAAGCAGAGGGAGAGAGGTACAGTCAGTTAGAGTAAACACATTCTGAGGAATGCTACGAGTGCTTTTACCAGAGCTGTGATTACCGCTGCACTTAACCAGCCCTCTTTGTCTCATTCTCTGTCACTCACAGACTGCTGGCTCAGATTATCTGAGTGGTTAAAAATAATGGGATTATCAAAGTGAAGAAAAGGGTTTTACGTCTTCAAAAACTCTAGATAACGCAAAGGCCTCTGTGTCTTTCTGAAGATGACAATTGATTTTCATGAATGGATATCACGAAAATAAAAAGCATGCGTTTTTTTCCTATTTTTTTCGTTTAGTCACTCATCTTCATTTGTTTAGACTGAAGTCTGCAACCTGAGTCTTCAAAGCGGCATGTGGCTCTTTTGGCCCTTCATTGTAGCTCGCAGGTTAAAGAAAAAATAAAACGTTTTTAATTTAAAAAATAAATGTAAAGAATAAGTAACTAGTAAAGTAAAAACAAGTAATGTAAACTATCTTAAACCTTTTTCAATTCAAGCATTCTTAAACATTTAACAGATTTCTGCCATGCTGCTTACCACAGAAAATTAATTTGAGGTTTATAAACACAACCCAAAATAAGGTGCAGCGGTAATATAAATGTATTAATTAGTACCCATAATAATTAATCTAATTAATATATTTTTAATCTAACTAATAGTTAGATGAAAATTCTACTTGCTATGAAAAGTCTCATTTTGAGGTATTATTTAAATTGGTCACATTGTGGCACAAAGTGACATTAAGTTTTTTAAAATAGTCAACTCTTATTGAAAAATGATTTAACACAAAAAATTAACTATGTCAAAGTACTTAAAATTGATTCAATATATACTGTATATCTTTTGTAATGGACCATGGTATAAGCGGGATAATGCCCTTTGAGGTGTGCATTATAGGAAATGAATAGTTGCACAAGCAACTGCCTGACGTAATCAGGCCTTCACGATGTACATTAATTTATGATAATGAATACTTCATCTGGCATTGTTCCTTACATTGTGGTTACAGATTAAACATGTGATTAAAGTGATTAAAAACACAGTGCGCTAATATATCTGTAATTAAATAACTGAGATTAACACAATAATATGACACCCCTAGTCAGAAGATGGCATTAAGCTAAAGCTAAACCCCTGGCAGAATCAGGACATCCAGCTCCATCGGACAGACTGACCAATCCTGGAACAGCTCTTCCCCTTACACAAAGTGTGTCTGGATTCACAGGAGTTTTCCCACATTTTTGGCTTTGAGAATTTTAATGTAGCATTTAGGGGTGTAACGATACACGCAGTTGAACTGAACCGTTTCGGTACAGCAGTTTCGATTCGGTAAGTTTATTCTTTTTTTTTCCTGCATATACATTGTAATGATCCAGCTGCTTTGTCACTCGTTGCGGGGAAATGAGAACCGAGCTGCCAGTTAACTAGCTGCGTTGACTGTTCTTGCCCCATACTCCACACGCCCTCAAACAGTCTCAGAGAGAGAGTAGACTGAGAATAAGATAGCTCCATCTCCTTTCCAGCATTTAAACCCATTTATTATGAACACACACCAACAGTGTAACAACATGAACCTCACTTCGCTTCATAGCTCTCTCAGTGATGGTGAAGGATTCAACGCAAGATTTTACATTTCCCATGAGTCTTAGTGGCTATAGGCGAGGCTAACCCCCAGGACGCCACTGTATTAACTTGGCACCAAGGCGGAAGTAATGTTAGCCGTGAGTTTCCTCCGAGATGCTATTAGGTGACGGACAGTAAGCATGTCAACATATGGCTAATGCAGACACCAGGCCAGAGATGAGGACCCCCCCCATCTCCTTTAGGGTTGAGCGATGTCCCTTAAATTGGCAGTAAAACATCGGGATGGACGATGATATAGTAAGGGAGGGGTGTATTTAATTTTTTGTTATTATATAATTATTATTTGTTATTTTACTTTATTACTTTATTTATTTTATTCCCAACTAATGACTCATCCGCGATGAAAAAATAATGTCCAGTATAAACTGAGGGAAGTGACTTTAACAAAAAAATAACAAACAAAATAGAAAAGAAGTAGTCTGCTCCTGCACTTGATTAGTCAAGTGGACCGGTGCAGCGAGCGACCGTGTCTCTGAGCAGAGCATCCGGACTTATAGCTTTGTGTTTGAGGGGAAGGGAGGATGCTTTGTTACGTGTGCGCTATGTGTGGGAGATTTCGGACTGCGATCCGTCCCTGAACGAGCTACCGAACTCAGGAGAACCTGGTCTCCCGGTAAAAGTGTGTGTCAGGGCAGAGCTCGGACTGCCAGCTCACACAGCTGCTTTGGGGCAGTGTGTGAGCATTTCAAAGGAGAAATGTCGCTAAGTCCTTAGAAACTGTTCAAACAATCACATGGATTTGTGTTTCCAGTCGTGTCCCGACAAAGCAAAGGCTGATGTTATTCTCACATATATGCAGTCAAGATGCAGCATTTCCCGCATGGATTTTATGTTCATCCAAGGCTAAATGTTGTTAGCGTGTGTTAGCCTCTCCCAACCCTGGCTTAGTTCTTCCGGCTCCATTCCGGCACAAAAAAAGCACTGACCATACGAATTAAAATTAAAATGATGAGCGAACAGGCGCTTCATAATAACTATAACAATAATAAAAGCACGTTTAGAAGATCATCTCGTGTATTACCAAGCTGCCAGATATCTATGTATTTGGCAGCTTGGCTTGCTTGCAGTGGAACTAATTTCCTCTTTCGGTATTTCAAACACTACTGTGCATGTGCGAATGGTTTATTCCGACCGAAAGTGTGACCCATGTGAAAGTTTGTTATAATCGGAAAAAGTTTTTCTGGGCCCATATACATGGTTGCATTTTGATCCGACCTTTGATCCTATCAAGATATTTTGCACATGTAACCACGGCTCATGGTGTCGACTCGCAGCGTAGCGGGGGGGTGGCATCACGATGGTGTTTCTCCATCGTGATGCCAGACAGCCATCATGATGGATGATGATGTCGTCAAGAAAAAAATGGTTTTTTTCAGGCCAGTGTTAATTATCCAAAGTTTTTGGTTCCTGGCAGCGAATAGTTTTTATTTTATTAAGCAGATCACCTACATAGGTGAATTTTATTTATTGTTATGTAAAACCAATAAACGCATTTTGTAAGTAATTTTTTTCTGCCTTAGTTTTTTGTACCGAAACAATACGATAGATAGATAGATAGATAGATAGATAGATAGATAGATAGATAGATAGATAGATAGATAGATAGATAGATAGATAGATAGATAGATAGATAGATAGATAGATAGATAGATAAAAACTTTATTAATCTCCTAAGGGAGAAATTAAGGTGTCTGGCAGCAAAACATACACAATGAATAACAATAAAATAATAGTTAATAAAATAGCAGTTCATATCAGGCAGATTTGTTAAACAGCAGCACTGAACTGAAATGTACCGAACCAAGGCCTATGAAATTCTGAACCGAACCGAATTGAGATTTTAGCGTATCGTTGCACCCCTAGTAGCATTTGATGTTGTTCCTCAGGAAATCCTGTTGGAGGTACTATGGCACAGGTGTCAGATTCCAGGCCTCGAGAGCCACTGTCCTACAAGTTTTCCAAAAAGACCTGCCGTGGTAGATTCTTTTCAAACACACCTGATCCAGGTAATCAGCAGTATGTAGCGACAGGTTTCTGAAAAACCAACAGGATGTCGGCCCTCCAGGCCTAGAGTCATGACACCCCTGTGCAATTAGAACACGAGGTCCGGGACTATGTTCTATCCACCCCTTTAGAACGAGAAAAGGATTTTAGTTTGTATTGCCGACAGTAAATTAAACCAGGATACTTAATGACCTGCATTCATTCAATACCTGACGTGTACATCGGTGGTCAGAAAGACAAAACCGTACTAGTATGCACAGTAACTGTACTTGCCAAAAATGGCAAAAAATTATTTTCAGTCATTGAGTTGTCAGTCAGTAGAGATGGTGTTCTGTGAGTAGGCTTTAGTCTTATAGCACTGAGTGCAAAATGACCAGTAGGGAGCAGAGAGGAACAGACAAATGGAAAATAGTTCAAATGTCTGTATGAAATATTAATTTAAAAAAGTTAGAAAATAAATTGTACACTATTTTTAGACTATTGCTCTGGCCTTTGAGTATCGTTATGAGCTTAACAAGCAATGAAATGAAAAATTTGAAAATAGTCTAAAGATGGAGGAAAGATATGCTAAAGACGAGAACGAGAACCTGCTTGGTGTGTTTTGCTCTCATGAGATGCCAGACTATACATTTTGTCCTCCTGACTGTAAAAACCCAAAGCTGTTGGCCCTAAATGTTAAAACGTGAAAGAAGTGGATTGATTTCAATTGGGAAAGTGTCTCATTAGGAGTACTATAGATAGGCAGAGCTGCTGTCTTGATTTTCAGGACGGCTGATTTGCAACTCTGACCCCACTAATCTAATTATGAAGTCTGACACTGTTCTAACCATTTATCTGGGAGACAGTGCAAGCGTGAGCATGCATGTTCTAGGGTATTTTTGTTTTGTTATTTTTTTTAATAAAAAAACATGTTTCTATGCCTGGCTGATGACTGAGAGTCAGCCCATCAGTTTGTCAGGATGGAGGGTCATGTTGAAAATTGATTGATGCTCGCCGCATAAGCATTTCTGTCTGTCCTTCCAGCCTCTGTGGATCTTCTCAGAAACTATGAGAAATCATGCCGCATCTTAACAAGGCCTCTGCATGAACACCCATGACTGAGCTGCACCGTGTCTCCAGTGGCTGTCTTTCCTCCCATTTACTTGTCAGGAAGCCCCCCCCCCCCCACTTAATCCTCAAAATGCATTATGGGAGACAGAGGAAGAAATGCACTGGAGGGGTAGTTGTCCAGTGCAGCATCAGAACATCTGCACCTATGTTCTGTCCAGTGATGCTTCTAAAACAATTTCCATCTGGGATCAGATGAAACAAGAAATTTAGGATGACACACCAAATGATTCATTGGTTTAGCTCAATGGCTGGATAGTCAATTCATTTACCCAGATCTGAGAAATTATTTTAAGGAAAGAAACACCTTTAAAATTATTTTTTACACAGCTTGATTTTATTTCAGAATTTTCAACTCTTGAATGGAACCAAATAATAAAAAAAATCAAACTGTTTTTAAAACAAAATAAATTATTCAAAGCAAAGAAAAAAGCACACGCCTTTTAAAAAAAATTGAGTCTTAAATTAGAATTAGACACTAACATTTAAATTTTGGGCTGTTTTTTACTTCTGGTAACAAGGACATTTTATAGGAAAGACAGAGAAAAAGCAGAGTGGAATAAAATGTGTGCTGCAACTAAATTAATGATTAAGCTTAAAAATAAATACTATTTTGTTCATTTTATGAAGATTTACAATGACCTGCAAAAGCTATTTTTAGCTAAGCGCCTTTGATTATTGAAATGCAAAAGTACATTTCAGTAAACTTAAGCTGATAATTATTTGATTACAGGCATGTCCAAAGTCCTATGGGGATTTAAATTTTTACCGGTTCCTATTATAAAAGCAAATATATGCGGCCTCCAGCCCTTTGTAAGAATTGTTTTTGATTTCTTTGTGGCAAGAAATTTTAGGCAACAACCTGTGGTTACTTGACCTTCAGAGCCTTAAGGGCCAAATTGTTTCTAGTACTTCTGAATTCTCTGTCTGTCTCTCTCTGTGTTTGCGGACATATATATATATATATATATATATATATATATAAAATAAATAAAAATATATTAATTAATTTCTTTTTTTATGTTGAGTTTTTTTTCATAATTTTTCTTCATTTTATTTCTGGTCTATACATTAAAATTAACAGTCATTAATAGTTAAAAGGTATTTAGATGTATTTCTGTTTATGTGAAGAAATAGAAAAATATCCCACAACAAGAAAATTATTATTAAACTTGCTTTGAATATTATTATAGGGGTTCAAACAATGTTTGACCCTCATTAATTTCCACTGTACTAAATCTGACCGTTTTTGCCAAAAGCTTGGACACCTCTGGTTTATCAGGTTATTAAAGTTGGTGATTTCATGATTTCAGGTGAGGAGGGGCATGTCCCTTGGGTGATGAGCAGTTTTTTTAGAAGATGCCAGGCAGCGTGTTACTCAATTTTTCAAATTTGTATTTCATGTTTGACAAACAAATGTGGGGAATTGTAACAGAGCAGGATATGTAATATATTATATAATAAAATACTGTTTTCTAATAACTGCCTCTGTGGGGGCTGAAATGAAGCAGCCGAAATAAAGCAAAACATGTAGTGCTTTGATCAGAGTGACTGATTGTCTGCCAACTTGTACATAGAAAGCTTTGGATACTGCAGTTATATAACCTCCCAGCCAAGATATAATGTAGATTCTGAGAGGACTTTATCCATGTAAAGCACTGTGTGAGACTTTGAGATGTTTGAAATCCTTTGATTTTAGAGACATGGCCAGGAGAGTCAAAAATAGCTTGGTTAACATTTTCTAATCTAGCAAAAGGGATGTTTATTGTTTTATAGAAAATGGGGATGCATCTGTGAAGTTTTCTGCTACACCAGGCATGTGACTTACATTAAAGAATGCTCTAAATGGGCATCCTTGAAAGTGTGTTTAGCCCATGATGTTCACACTGGACACGCAGGGAGGGGCTTCTACTTCTTTTTCCTTTTTTTACTGTTTACTAGCGCATGTCCGCCACCTGCAGCTGAAAGAGGCTTGGTGTAAAATGTCAAATCGGTGCAAATCTTGTGTATCCAGGTTTTTTTTCTTTCACAGCTCTATTTCAATATGAAATACTTGATGTTATATAATTCTGGCTGAACACAAACCGCAATTATTAATTTCTCATCCACGATCGGTTGTCAAATGGTTGGCACTTCAGTGACTTAAAAAGTATAAAATATATGTCACTACCAAATCAGAGACCCTGATTGGTCTAAGTTTCACCTGGTTCAACTTTCAATAGCCGCATGTTTTGTAAGACGATTTTGAAAATTGTCTTAAAAATGTGCCTAGTTACACATGAATGCAAGAATTTTGAACGCTGAAGCCCATGATGTGCATTTAAGTGCATTTACAAAGCCATTCTATTGTAAGTGCTTGAAAACACGTGTAAATGAAACATTCAATTGGGTTTGGCCTAAAAATGATGAATGAACAAAAGATTGAGAGAATAAAAATTGATATGAATTAAAAATAAACAGTTTTTAGTGAGCAAATCTCCCCAAAAATAAAAGATCATTTGACATTTCTCAATACCATTGTAAAATATGCTGATAGGCTGATGCTGCTTTACTAAGGGAACTTGGGAACAGTCCCATCTAACTTTGCAGGGTTGGTGTGCACCCTGGTTTGGACATACCACTTAGAGACAAACTCAATGAGCTCATGTCTTTAGCATTTCAAAGATTTCTAGACTCACATAAACCTTTATGTCTTTCAGTTATTTAGGTGTAATGGATGAAAAGGTGTACAGACTGTTTTTGAGATAAATAGTGATGAAGGCTGTTATCTTTTTTTTTTTACTTTTGTTATTTTATATTGAAAAGAAAATTCCCACTTTTTTCCTTGTCACTGTCTCTCTGTCACGGTTCCAACATCTGGAAAGAGCATTATTTTAATGACTCATAAGAGGAAAGTCCTTTAGGATGAAGTCATTTCTCTATCAAACTTTAAAGTTGATCTTATTATGACTTCTTCCTATTCCCTTTTAGGCACGTTAGGGGTTGTAGTATTTATGAAGATATTCCATAAGTGGTTAAGGAATGTGATCTTAAATTTGTGAAATGTAGACCTGTAGACTTCTAGCACAGCACATTCACTGACATTGAACTGTTGGAATGCTATTATACTAGTAAGTCTAGTGTGGAAACAACTTTGGATCCTCCTGCTACATACAAAAATTAAGCAGAAAAGTGTGATGAAGAAAACAGTGCCTAAGAAGTACAATTAAATGTCCATAACTAAATTGGCTAGCAAAAAACTAGGCCCCTTGCTGCATGCCTGGAGTGGTACACTAACAAATTGAAGCCAGGAGGACAAACTGGATGAGATTCAGTCTCATATGGAAGAAAGAAACAAATCAACAATGTTCAGAAGCTAGTGGATTTAAGAAGATAACATACTATTAGGACATCCTAAAATATCTTCACTGTGGCACACATCCAAGAAAGGGTCTTGGGTATGAAGAGCATCATGGCTGACACGACACACACCTACTGGCAACAGAAGCTGACAGTACTATAGAAGTGCCTGGATGCATAACTGAAGCAGCTGGTTGTGGATGAGACCCACCCTGAAGGGCAGACGGTCCTTATCTCAAAGGATCCCAAAAATGGAACACCCTCATCCTAAATCGGCCCAACCACCAGCTTCTGCACACCATGGAAGCCTCTGTCAAGGCATCAACATCTGAACCCTGCCAGTTATCAGATCCAAGAATACATCAGGAACATGGCTCCAAGTGATGGTGTGTGCTTAGAATACAACTCAGCAGGACAAACTCTGGCACGGCTTGTGTCACCACCAAATAGAAGCAGTGGCTGATATTGAAGAATCCTACCAGCAGCTGGACAAAGCTGGACTTAAAGACAGCACAGAAGGACTGATCATGGCAGGAGCAGGCTCAATAGAGGGTCAGCAGAGGCCAAGATCTACCACACAGGCAAAACTCCAGGTACAGCCTGTGCAAAGAAACCCCTGCGAGAATCCAGAATATAACAGTCGGATGGGAGATGTTACAGGTGGGACTTTTATGGCGCACCATAAGCTGCTATAAGCAATATTCTGGCATAGTGAAGAGAAACATCTGTGCCAAGAATGGGCTAGATGGTCCAAGGTCAAGAGGGAAACATCTCCGATGGAAGTTGAGAATGACCAAGCTAAGATGTAGGACTTCCAGACACAGATACACAAAATAGTAATGGATAACAGACCAGACTGGAAAATGAGGAAGGTGAAGGCACCAGTGGTCCCTATGACACCTAAACGTGATGAATGGGTCCAGGAGATTCCAGGAACAATGTGCTTTGTCCAGAAGGAACAGCTTAAGTACTGTGCAACACCATCAACCTCCCAGTCCTCTGGAAGAGGACTCAAACTTGAAGGGAATCAGACTTTTGCAGACTATGGATTGGTACTGTTTTGTGGAAGACAGCATAATCTCCTTGGGAAGATGTAGTCTTTCTACTTAATGGTAGCTGTTGTCTCCTGCATTGGAAGGAAACAACAAAAATAACCTCAAGGCTAAAAGATCAACATCTAACATACCTAGTTGCCGTGGGCGGCTGTGGGGCAGTGGTAGGGCGGTCAACCCATGATCGTAAGAATGCAGGTTCGATTCCCGACCATGTGTCGAAGTGTCCTTGGGCAAGACACTGAACCCCACCTTGCCTTTGGTGGGAGGTTGCCGCCAGTGTTCGGCAGCGAGTCACCACCAATTGTGTGGTGTGTGTGCATGGATGAATAGGACTGTGACTGTAAAAGCGCTTTTGGCCTTCGAAAGAGGGTAGAAAGCGCTATATAAGTGTACGCCATTTACCATCTATATTTTAAAAACAGTGGTTTTAACTTTAGAAAATCTTAAAATATTTTACTTTGTCCAGTTCTGGAATCCACCTCCTAAGATGACATCTTTATAAACGATTAGTTTTTATACTTGGTGGTGGAGGACCCAATATGCAGGAGACTTGGCTTGGTGGCGGAATCTCAAACATTTAATAAATTAACTGAAACATGACAAAACTATGGGTGCAACATAAGGATGCCAAAGCAGAACAGATGACCTGACAATGAGAAACTGAAAAACCAGACTCTTAATAGACTTAGTGTAATTAACTAACTGAAGACAGCTGTGAATGATTACCCTAAACCTGCAGTGACTGACAGGGGATGACTCAGAACATGACTAAAAACATAACTTAAACCTGAATTTTCACAATTTTCCACAATAAAATGCACACTTGAAAGCTGTTTTTCTTTTTTAAATGACACTGCGCCTTAAATGGCATACACTTATGCAGAGCTTTACTACATTTTTAGAAGGCTCAACACACTTTACAGCCCCATTCACCATGCACACACTCATTCACGGACTGATTGCGGCTCCGCTGCCAACCGTGGAGTTCAGAGTCTTGCCCAAGAACAATTCGAGGGGAACAGAACCTGTGATCTTCCAATCAGAGGTTTATTACTCTACTTCTTGACCATCGGTGCCATATCGTAAATACCCGAAGACCGCTAACGCTTCTAACGTGGCTGACATGTAGCTCATACAAAAAAGTTCTAAAGTTACAATAAACACAGTTAAAAAAGTCTGACTGACTCTTTTGTCTTACCTAATGCGCCTTACAGTTCGGTGCGCCTTGTATATGACATCATTTCAAAAGAAAACCATTCATATATGGTTATAATCGGTGTCCTCTATAGTGCTGGAAATTGGGTACTTATGACTGAGGCTCAGACATCTTTTCCTCCTTAAATGTTCTACATCTCCTTGAAGTCAACCTTGACTTCTGACCCGTCAAGAAAGGGTTGATGAAGCATCAGATGAACAGCAGTTAGTTTTTTCCTATTGTACAGTAAATGTTTGACTTTAAGTGTTCTTCAAATGTAAACAGATTTATTTTTATGTCTGAAAGACATGGCATGTGGACTCTATTCACTTGAGAAAAAGAACATTTAAAATTCGATTTTTTTTTTTTAAATGTTAGTCAAAACTATGGGCATGTGCAAAGGCATATGCTTAACGATACGTATAGCTTCTTACACTGCTTCCCTTACAGAGCCCTGATTGACAGCATCAGCACAAAGGGGAAATTAGTGTTTGTTTGTTTTTTAAACCACAAATGCTAATCGTTTGTATCTGCTCCTTACAAGCGGACACACAGACTAACCAGGGAGATGGCACTTATTGTATGGTCGTGCTCCATCTCCACAGTTCATGTTTAATCCTCTTTCTCTCTTTCTTACCATCCTCATCTGCAACACAATCCCTCCCCTTTCTGAGTGAAGTGGTCACCGCTCAATCCAGAGGAGCAACATTACAGGCCCTCACAATGGCTAGATGCACCGTACTCGCAGCACGGTGAGAAGGGGAGTGGGAATATCTAATGAGGAGCAGGTTGCATGAGCAGTGAAACACCAGAATTAGGTGGAGAGCAGGGTCTAAAGGGGGCAACTGAGCAGAGAGTGGATGTTTTTTTCCCCTCTCTTCAGTTCTTTTGCTCTCTTTTCCCAGCATCAGGGATTTTTTAGTCCTGGTTTGAATCCAGCTGACTCTCAAGTGATGTGATATGACCTCTTCCCTTTTGCTGGTGTGTGGCTGATTCTCATCACTCAACTGTGGTTCTTTTCTCAGTTTTTCACACAGGTCTATAAGACCAGTTTAATGCTTTTTCCCCTGTTTTTTTTTTTTTAATTGTTGCAGGCAAAAGCAAAAAAAAAAAAAAGAAAAATGGTACAGAAGTTCAAAAAAATAAATAAATAAATGACCGAATGAGAATCTATTAAGAGACAGACAAGTTTACTATGCAGGCAGTAGTGTTTCCAGCTTCAGAGAAAGATTGGGTGACAAATGCAAAGAAGGTTGAAAGTGCTGATGCAACTGCACTACAAGTTGTTCATCTGCCATGCCTTCTGAATGTCTGTGTTTAGGTCCAAATGACATTTGCAGAGTAGAATGTGGAAAAAAAGTACCATGTGTATTATCCTTTAGGGAAATCATAGCAGTTTTGTTTGTTTTTTACTTCTTATTTTTATGATTTTATTTAAATCCAAAAGTCAGGTTGAAGAAAATGCATGTGGAAACATAACATTCGAAAATATATTAGTATATGAGGTACTTTAAATAAAAATGAAAAAGAAAGAACACTTTTGATTTCTTTTGTGCACTGCAATTAACTGGAAAACTGTTCAGTATGCATCCCTACCTATGCCTATAACTGGATAGGCTCCAGAAACCCCAAACTCTGCTTACAATTAAGTATAGACATGAACACAAAAACCTGGAAACCATAAGGTTAAAATCTAATAATAAAAGCTGTTAGGTTTTTCCTTTTGGCTGCTCGCTACAGGGGTAGCCAAATCATGCACTCTATACATGTGATTTACCTTTAGTTTTTAGGTGGATGCCATTCGTGTCCTTACCCTCTGCATTTGCCCAGACTTGGAACCAGCCTGTGGAAACACTGGCAACTGCTCCCATGTGGTTGCACTGATTTGCAGCACCTGGTAGTCCCAGCCAGAATCCCATTGAAAAACTAACTAGACCTAACCCTGCTTAGCTTCTGAGATCAGATAAGATTGGGCGAGTCCAAATTGGAAATTAAGGGCCCATTAAGACTAAAGTTGCAGCCGGGGGACAGTCTGACAGCTGTCCCTGACTTACCCTCTTCCTCATATAATCTCTTATTAGGGTGAGGGGGGGGGTTTCAGCCTGCGATGCACCTTTGGAGGAGGGGCTACTTGGCAGTGGTCCCCCTCCCGTGTTTGCCGTATGGAATAGCACCCCCCCCCCCACTCTGTTTTAATTGCACTGTAGACATTTAGGGCCCCTTGGTGGGGAGGGTGAAGGGACATCATTGTAATCAGATGTCCTCACAGTGCCCTACCCGCCAATTTTAACTGCACCCCCTTAGTACACACACCCCTTACCCCTCAAAATATACACTCCAACACAAACACACAAACATGTGTTTCACAAGGAAGGTGGGACCTCGGATCATCTGTCCCCTACCCCATCCCTGGAGGGGGGTACCAGGCCCTCAGCGACGGCGGCTGTGTTCCCTGGGTGCTGGCTTCCTGGGCCCGGCAGCCCTCTGTCCATGCAGGGAGAGGGATCCTCTGGGAGTTCTCTGGTAAGGCCAAGAGCCGGGGATCACATCACATCACATCTGAGCCTGGGGGGTGTCTGTGTCCCTGTGGTGCGGGTTCTGGTCCTTGCCCCTGAGCACTGGGCCTCGCCAAATTTCCAACTGTGGATGAGCCTGGTCGGGCCTTGTTTGCAACACTTCTTGTGGTCCCCCTCTTCCCCTGAGTGTTGTCCTCCTGGGCGGGGATGGCTGCATCCTGCCTTGCTCTTTCCTGGACCAACTGTGGGCCGGGTAGGTGGCTGCCTGGAGCGTGGGGCAGGTCTCCCTTGGGGGGTACTTGGGGTTGGGGTGAGGGGGATGTCCAGAACTCCTGGGTGGTGATGGGGTGCTCGTCTGGGGCTGTGGGCGCTCTTCTGGGGCGGGGCCTCACGTTGGGCCCTCCCGGTGCGGTGGGGGGGGGGGGGGGTGCTCTCCTGCTTGGGCTGGAGCTTGCACTCTCTGTTCTCTGGCTCTGGGGGGCCCCGTGGCAATCCTGCTGGCCCTGGCCTGGGTGGTGGATGTGGTTGCCTGGGGGGCGATTGTTTCTCTATCTGCTACCGTGCGGGGTTGGGGGGGGTCCTGGCTGCCACTGCTGCTGCGGCGGGGGTCTTGGTCTGGGGATGGCTGGGAACTCTCCCTCTTTCTTTTTTCATTCCATCATCCATTTTAGAAGAACATGAACATTCACTCAAGCACAGGTGTTAGCTCACCTTTACACAAATAGTTTGCATAATTGAATGAATGAAATATTTCACACTAGTTGGTTTGAAAGCATAGGTATGCGTGTGTGAACATTATTTGTGTATATGCTGACATGTGAACATTCTTGGAGCCAACAGGTATGCTTACAACATTTGAGTGTGTGTGTGGACAGGCCCCGCCCTTATATATGTGTATTACATCTGAACCTCACTGTAATGATTATAACCATCCAAAAACTTGTTGCTTTATGCTGCTTCATGTTTTTACCCCCTCCCCCCTTTCTATAATCACCCTCCAACCCCCCCCCAACATCCCTCTCTCTTCTTCCATCCTTGCCGTTTCCGGTCCAACACAAAAGATTTTCAAATGTGATTAACATGAATAAATTTTGGCCTTGATTACAAAAAGGGGTTTATTCAGACATACCTCTGGTTTGTCAGAAGATTCATAACCCCTGTTGTTAAAGTAGAATATGTCCAACACAAGAGGCCTTCAGCTCTCATTTGTTTGCCCAGCTGTTGGACAGGACAAGTTAAAAAAAAACAAAAAACAAAAGAAGACTAAAGTTGCAGGGCTAAACCTGAAAGGGGCCCTTCTACAATATATTTTAAACATTTATGACACAGTTCTGTTTTGTCTTCCTCATTCTCCTGTTTCTCTTTGCATGTTGGCTATGGTTCTCCTGGAGGGCTCCACCCTCTCTCTGGTGGCTCTCCATGCAGTGGCACACAGCTGCCTGCACTTTATGTTAATTAGTTTGAGCTGTATTTAAGTGCTTCTGTTTCTGCACTCTATGTCGGAGTGTAGCTTATGTTTAGTTTCTCGTTCTAGCACATCTTGATTATTTTTTTTTTCTCGTTCTGTTATGTTCTGGGTTTTTCCCACCTAGGGTGGCGCTTTTGTTATTAAATACTATTAGTTCTCACTGTGGCTTGTTACCTGGTCCTGTATCTGGGTCATCCTGATACCTCCATGACAATTCATTATTGCAATGACAAACATGCGCCTAATGTTGCGTACACACTGGGCATGTAAACGTGCTGAACGCGGGTTCTTGAGTGCACTTTTAGCATATGGTGTTCCCACTAGACTCGCTATACTCGTGCATAAACTCACAGATAGAAGAGGCTTTACAAAATGTTGAAGTGGTGCAAACCCTGCTAATCTTGTTCCAGGCTTTTTTTCACAGCTCTATTCCAATAAATGAAAGACTTGGAGTCATAGAATTCTGTCCAGACACAAATTGCAATTATTAATTTCTCCTCCGTGATCAATTTTGAAACAGTTGGCCCTTCCATGAATTGAAAAGGACGCCATTCACTACCAAATCTGAGTCTCAGATTGGTCAAAGTCAACTTTTAATGTGCGTTCAATGGCCGCATGTTTTGAACGTGGGTGTTTTGAACACAGAAGCTTGAAACGGAAGTTTACAAAAACTTTGCATAAGGCGTTGTGGCTTGAATGCGTGTTGCTGAGGCCGGTGTGAACGTAGCATAAGGTTCATGAAACTCATTACAATTATAGCATTTTCAAGAACAAACAAAACTAAACCACATGGCACTTGCTCATACTTTTTTCTCTTAAAAATGCTATGGCAGTTTTGTGTGAAAAGAGCGTCCCGTGAAGATGACAGGAAAAGTTAAGATCGGGGGGAAGGGTGCTCAGATCTTCTGTGTCTGCTGTGTTTTATTCTTCCTGCTGTTCCACAGCACGATTATCTCGCTTCTGCCCTTTTCTGAGCTCTTTCCCTTCTTTTCATCCTGCGTGTAGAGGTCATAGCCCCAACTGAGCAGCAAGATGTTGTTGCCTTAAAAGCACTTCTCCTCCTCGGTGACTTGATTGATCATGTTGCTCTACATAAGGAAGATCACAGACGACGTTTAAACACTGCAGTGAAAAGGATTTATTTCATGAGCATCCCTGCTTTTACTTTCTTGTTTTGCAATATGAAAGCAATTATTTCATGTGATGCAATCCTAAAAGAGATTTAAAAAAAAAAAAAAAAAAAAACACTGCTTGATCCTAACCGTGCATTTTGGATAACAGTCAGTTGACATTATCTTAAATGCTCATTAATTGTAAAAATCTGCTGTGACATCATCTCCCGATACCTTTTTGCATCTTTACTGATGTTTTTAAGATTAAGGTATGCATTATTACTTTTGTGGCAGTTTTACAAAGATTAATAAAAGGCACAAATTACAAAAAAAGTCCTAGATTTCACAACTTGCTCATTTAGCATAATTTTGTAGTAGCATAATTTTGTACGTTTTTAACTTTTGATACTTGATGAAAGTTTACTATGAAAATCTCTGAAACAGTGTTGTGTCTATTTTACTGATATAGTATTATTTTTAATCATATGAATGACTTTTATGAGTAACATATATTTTAGATAACTGATCTGCATTTGCCATGTTGATTTCTAAAAGTTATTTTTTATTTTTAACATAATGATTAAGTAATTCATCTTTTTCATGTGCCTTATTGATACCTTATGATTTTTAATTCTGTCTGATAAAAAACTGGGAACCGGATAGCGATAAATCATGTATTAAAATGGTTATAGTAAAACGGGGTGGAATTATATAAGTTCGCTTCCTTCCACTCCCTTTCAAGCAATATTTATCAATATGTCTAATTATCCTAAGTTTGATTACCGGTAGTTACTGTATGAATGTATAACTGAAGATTATATTCCTTTTGTGTATTGTTTCTACTTGATTGCTTGAAATAAACCATTTCAAATCAAATCAAAATCAAATCAAATTTATCATTTTTTAAAGCAGTTTTATTTTTGCCTTTTGTTAATTTGCACTGAATACTGGTCCTACTTAAGTGTATTAACGACACTTTAATTTGAGAACCGAAGCCTGCATTTGGATGAAATCTTGTTTTTTTTTTTTACACACACACATATACATTGGTGAGTTACTAATATTCCTGGCAACATCTTTCTGCAATATAGATAATAAATAAAGTTAAAGTTGCATAACATCCAGACCCATAATGAGACTCAGTTGTTCTTGTTTTAATTCCCCATCTGGGTGTTGATTTATTAAGACATTTTAGAACTTTGAATTTTGGTTTATGAATGTGGCTGAAATGTGACTCAAAATTTTGTGTCAGTTAATAAATCTAACCTAGGAAGTATGCTAGTGCTTTTTTATTATTAATTTGTTAATGTTAAAGTCCAACTCTGATCCTCTTCTGATATATTTCAAGTGTTCTCAGTGATCAATTATGATTATGCCGTTTTTGGCCAAAATAGAAAAACAAAGAAAAAACTGTCCTTTTCAAAGATATATTTTCCACAGAGTCAGGAGATCAGTAGATATTTACCTCTGAGTTGTGGGCGGGACTGTTGGTGCGGAGTAGGCCCGGCCCCGTTTCCCATCATCCATCTGTTCAAACCAACTCCGGCTAGCTTATACTCATTGACAGTCCCAACCTAACATAACTGGTGCATCATAAATGGCAAGCAATATTGGTGCTATCCAGCTACAATTTTTTTCCAGCTGCATTTTTTGTCTGCTCCTGATTCACAACAATTTGAATAAAGAAATACTCAGAAATGCAATTTTAAGCTTAATTTTCTCCTTCATCATCCAAATATTACTACATGAACAGGTTAACAACACCAAAAGCATTATTTTTTATTATCAGAGTGGGTCTTTATGGACCTAAGTGTGACCAAAATCTAACCCAAGCCCTGATTTCTATCTGTTAAGATTTGTGTCCAAGTGTTGCTGTTTTCGCAATTTTAACGCTTTTTTTTGTTGATGTTTATTGTATGAATTTGTTACTACAGTCAAAAATAGGGCATTTTGTACAGATTTTGAGCAATTTTATGTTTCTACAGTTTGGAAGTGTAAATCTGTGGATTTTTTCTTTATTTTTTTTTCTGAACGCATTTCACTGTTCAGTAAAAAGACGAGCACTGGAAGCTCTGCCTGTGGAATGTAATAGTTTAGTCTCATTTCTTCTCAACTGCTGCCGGACATTGAAGCAGTCTTTTTTTAGACAGCAGCAACTCTGAAGCTCATTTCTTAGTGTCTAGAGAAAGAGGGGTGGGTGAATCAGGGGTTGGGTGGATTGGGTGGGGTGGGGGGATAATTTGGTTAGAGGAGGTAACTATGAGATATGGCAGAGAGGAAACCAGGCTTTTTGACACAGCCACTCGCTGGGGCTTCGCTGTGATGTATAATAGCAATACAAATAGGCTCGCAGAAAGCTGAAGAGCACGCACAAATAACACACACATGCACGAATACACACCTATGCACGTGCACACACACTGAAATTGAAGCGATAGGCTTTCCGACCACCCTGTGAAGCCTGCGTGCTCTCAGAATTGAGATGTCGGCTTGATCTCTGTGAAAGTATTAACATGAAAAAGAAGAATGTCTTTTAGCAAAAAAAAACACAACTTTCGCAAAGGACTCTCAGGTCATTTTTTAGCGATTTCTTTCAAATATTGTTGCATTACTTTTTTTTTAACACATCCCAACCAATGGCATTTAGCTCAAAGCAGACAGGAAAAGAGGCTGGTTGCCTTTTAGACACTGGGAGTCCATTAAAACTGTGTCTTGTTGTCTCTGCTTATAATTGAGGGCAATTGAGGAGTGTGTTGCTCCTCTGCAGATGCAATCTCTTGTCTGGATAAGAAAAGGTGTGAATTACAATGTTCAGGGAGGTTTATGTGCAAGTGTGTTTAGTAAATGTGTGTGCGGTTGCAAATATTTGTTTGTTTTAAAGGAACAGGGTTCCCCCGTGATTGTCGGTTTGATAGCTTGCCACATCTTTTATTTTTCTGGAGGTGAGTTTTCTCAGAGGAAATTCTGTATACATTTTCTACCTGTTTTTTTGCTTGTGATGTGCCGTTTGCAGATCTGGGATTAGAGGTTCCTGCCAAACCCTTTTTGATCAGACATTTGAATGAAAGTGCGTCAGTGGTTTCATCGGCGCCCCCACAACATTCTCATGCATGCATTCACAAACTTGTAGGGATTCAGGCTAGACACACATCTAAGTGTGTATTTGCAATACTTTGTATTTGCTTTATAGTGGAAAAACCTTGTAAGGATAACAAAAAGAAAAGTCTGCTTTCATTTCGTAATTAGTGTTTTTATTATTCAACAGGATGGTGATAGGTAAGTAAAACATTGTAAATAATGTGATGTAAAACAAGATGATGTAACTTCTATGTTCCCACCAGGGTTGAGATTGGGTCCAGCTGTGCTGAGCAGCTGTCTAGGGCAACATTTTTATTAGATGTATGACAGTGTGGTTTATAGGCATTTCTGCAAAATCTTGAGGTTGCCCTTTGGGAATATAGACTTGTTTTTGTCTTTTTTTTATGTTTGGGGGGAAAAAAAAGCCCTAGATTGTGATGGTTGTTCCTGCCTTTTACTGAAATACAAAAAGTTTTACTAAAAAAGAATTAGGAAAAATGTAATTCCATAAAGTTTAAAGACTCATCACGACCATCTTTTGTACGCTCAAAATGGTTCCCAGTGGTCTTTTGATTATGATTGTGCTGTTTTTTGACCACAATAATAAAACCTTTTCTTGGACACAGTTTCTGCAGGGCGGCTGTAGTTCATTAGAAATTTCCCTTTGAGTTTTGGGCAGGACTGTTGGGACGGAGTAAGTCTACCCCCACTTCCCATCCTCCATCCTTTTACACTCTTTCCCGCTAGTTTACAGTCCATCATAATCCCTACCCTAACATTAAAAAATGCTATTCAGCCGTACAGTTTTGACAAGACAAGAAAACAAAGACCCACATAGATCTAATTGGAAAAAAGGAGCTTGTGGCTCACCCAGCTTATTTTCTCCGTCACATGCGATCTTTAAACAATATTTTTTTGTCTATTCCTGATTTAGAACAATTGACTAAAGAAATATTCAAGAATGCAATTTCACATTTAATTTTCTTAATTTATGTTCTCTATCATCAGAATAGGCCACAAAAACATCTTAAAAACACAGATTTTAATCTAGTGCTTTTTGTAAACCATTTAGTCTGATCAAACTATATTTTATGACATTTTTTGTTTTTTGGCAAAATATCTCTTTAAATTGAAACGTGGAAACGTGGCTTTGTTTTGTTTTAGACTTCTTTCAAATGTGCTGTCTTATTATAAATATGGCTTTTTAGTGATGTGTAACAGGATTTCAAAGCTACTGTTGCGATATTAGTTTTTCATCCCCAATCTAGGAAACAGTTTCAAATTCTCATTTGGAACTCTTGTTATTTGCAGTGACTTGACTGTTAATGTCAATAAAATCACAGGGTTCACAAAGGGGGAACTGTTTCTTCTAAAGCTGTTTGGATTTGATCAAAACCCTAAATTGTGTTTAATTAGTAGAGGGCTTTACAGATTTGGCCAATGGGTGGTGCCAACAAAACTCCCTTTTCTTTGTCCTATCCAATTAGATGGGATAAACATCAGTTAACAGAGCTGCATCAATTCATGGTGCATTTTAGCTGTTCACAATCCTGTCGATGACGCCAGAGATGATAGGTCCAAATGATATGTGGCCATGGCATCTCATGCGCCTTGACCCAAAAGTCCACTTTTTTTGTCCACGGAAGTTGTTCCGGGCTCTACAGTCATAATTCATGTTCATCTCCGGAATTTGTCATAACTTCTCTGTCAGCATTCAGGATGGTTGTCTAGAGACTGTTGAGCTTTGACTTCTGAATAATCTATATATATTCTTATAACAATTAGACTTTATCTTCAAAAGTCTAATTATCTAACTTTTTTGATAGCTTGAAATAATCCATTTCCACTTTACCGTCAAAATGTTTGTCTAGGATTTTTTTTTACTCTTCCCATACGACTACTCTTCTCCTACCATGGTCCATGTTTAGCGTTCTGTACACTGAGGTTACTTTTTCCCCCCTATAAAGACAGAGTCCAATGTAAATTGTGTTTCTTACATGTTCTTTTGGGATTTTTCTTTATTAAAAAAGAAGATTTCTTTATAGAAGTTGTTGTGAATCAGGAGTAGACTAAAAAAATGCAGTTGAAAAAGGCTTGTAGTTGTGACGTAGAAGCTGCCATCGGCAGACCACAAGCTCCGCTTCATTTGGATACATCTACTTGTAGACAACTAGATGGATGTGTAAACAAAGGGGTAAAGGGAAGTAGGGGCAGTCTTGCTCCCAGCAAACAGACTTGTCCACAACTCAGAGGTAAATTTCTAATGAACTCCTGCCGCTCTGCAGAGAATATGTCCTTGAAAACAACACAGGTTTTATGTATTTATTTATTTTATAAAACAACATAATCATATTTAAAAACCACAGGGAACGCTTTCACACCAGAGCGAAAGATGATTGGAGAGGGACTCTAAAAAGGAAGACTGACTAATTACCAGATTGAACACACTAATAAAAAAACACCTTGGTTAAACATGTCCTTACAGTCAAACCATTTTCAGTCTTCTAGGGGTCCTGTCAGTTTAGTCCGGTTCTGTTTCATCATCTTTTTTCATCATCAAAATGAATATTTTTAATTACCTTCGGTCAAATATTGGTGAAATTTGAATGGTATATAATCATATAATAGATTGGTATGTATGCACAGACACTATAAGTTTTAAAAATTGCAAAAAAAATTGAAAATTTTTCCCGTTCTCCTACAACAAAATAATTAGAACTTGTGATTTATCAGGAATAAATAATGGGAATGAAAGTATTTTGAAACAAAAGGCAACAGCAGATAGATTTCATGTGTATAAAAACGTGTGTTTGTGAATTTCTTTCAGTTTCTTGTTTCAGTCCTTGATGAATCCAAAATGGTCTAAGTACTTTTGATAAATTGAAGAGAACAGCAATCTCTGCCCCTGTATCTCTAGCAGAGTTTGGAGCATGTCTAGGAATACTATCTTTCAATTTGTGTTTGAGTGTCATGAATGCAAGGGTTCTCGAGGCCTTCCTTTGTCATGGAAACACCAATTTTTAATCCGGTGACTTTAAACACATCAAACCAGCTAACTGCCTCAATCACTAATATATGCAGCATGTCATAACAGATACTCCACTGCTGTCTCATGAAAGAATCATGTTTTTTTTTTTTTTTTTTTTTTTTTGCAATAGATTAAACACAGATTGTTTTGTGATATATTCTGAATGCTAATATTGGTTTAAAAGAAGGGGCTGAGGATGAGAGAAAAAAACAAACACACCCAATCATGAGGTTTTTCCAATAATTGATCTGATGTTAGAATGTGGAACATTGGGGAAACTCCAGTATGCCTTTATAGAATCATATGTTCCAGTCAACTTAAACTTTTTCATCTACTTCCACCTTTATTACTTGCCTGTGATCTTTCGTGTGTGTTTTTTTATCAAAAAGAATGTAAAAATCAAGACTTTGGCCACACCCTTTTCTCCACAAGCGGCTGTGTTGGTATCCCATGGCTACCGATGGTAACCTTGGTGATACCGGTGGAGATATGCTGCAGTCAGTGGGCGTTGCCAAGGCGTGATAGGAAAGCATAGTTGGAGCGTGTGTGTGGGTGTGTGTGTACATTCATGTTTATGGGCGATATAGTCTAAGATCATGGCAGCAGAGACAGCCAGAGCCTTGAGTTTGACGTATCCTTTGATGACGGCAGTGGCATTTGAGCAGCCACACTTGCACACACTCTCACGCAAAGACACACACATATGCAAAAAGGGGAAGAGGTAGAGATTAAAGAAAAAAAAAAAAACTTTTTAATATGAGACAGCAGCTTTCAAGTTCAGGGAAGGTTTAAAAAAAAAAAAACAATTAACATTCTAAAGAAGGCAGACTGCAAAACGAGGTGTTCTCCTGGATTTTTATAGGTTTATTGTCTGCTTGGATGATCTAAAATGGTTATAGTTTTCTTTCTGGGCCCGACAGAACCAGAACCAAATTGCCTTATATATGATTTATAAATGACTGTGCTTGATCAACAGTTTTGTTCTCCTACTGCATCTCCACAGAGATTCAGGCACACACTTCTATATCTGACAGGCTATTACGATTGGATAACACAATAATCAATAGAGAAATTAGCATCTTGAATTGTGTAAAAGTATTGCAGCTTCAGCTTAAAACACTAAATGCACATTTTGGAATGTAGCTGAGATAAATAACATTAATTTAGTTTTCAATATTTTAAATTGGTTTTCAGACTACTTTTAAGTGCTTAAAAAAAAGCTGTATAAACCCCAAAGAGGAGCTTTCACTTGCTCAACTCTTCACATTTGGGTACTTTATACTTGTCCTGAACACCAGGGCTTTTTAATGTCAAATCCCTCCAGGGGGACAAAGTACAAGGAACAGTGGAGTGGAGGAGATGCAGTTGTAGAGTGGAGTTAGCAACTTTCCACAGAGGGTTGAGGAGGAGGCCAGTAAAGCTCACTCATCTGTCAAACACTCACAGTGTCTGTCTTCCAGCAGACAGACTCCCTTGGCCGGGGCTTTCTTCATCAACACATTAGCAATATGCCGCAGCCAGCAGTTCTGAGTTACTACACTAACACAACAGACACTCTCCAGAGACTGGGGTAAAAGTGGGGAGCTCATGTGAACAACTCAAGGACCAGCTGCAGACAAAACCTACGACTGAAGTCTTAAACTCTGCTTCATCTTCGTTTTCCTTTTTTCACTGATGTCCTTATCTTTTTTCTGCTTTTCTTTTCCTCCCGCCCTACCACAAGAGAAAGAGGTCATTACGAGATTTCCCCCAAGGTTTGTTATAATCAAATATTTGACCTAATGAAGGAATGTAATTACTAGTTGCTTAGCACTGGAGGTGTCAAATTACTTTTCTCCCTTTTTGATTTTCTCAGCAATTTATCACCATTCTGACAGCAAGGTGTGCATGCTTCTGTGGTTCTGTGTATGTGTGTGCTACATGACAGAGTGTAAAAATATTCTTTGAAGCAGCATGGTGAAGGAGTGAGCATGGACCTGTGTACAAATGTTTAGTTAGCATGTCACTTGGGACTGAGGAAGCAGACAGGCTTGTTGGGGGGGGGGGCATCTAAACTATGCTAATGCCCATTCTTTTTTGCTGCACTTTGCATTCTTTCTGGGATGTGTCCAGAAAATGCAATGCTGTGCGCTGCTTGCTATTCATCTGAGAAGGTCAAACAGCCCAGACTTTATGTAGTAGATGCATACTTTTATCTGTAAAAATCTGCAAAAAAATTGGTTGCTCATCTTCACATGAAATACTCTAAAAATTGTGAATGCATGGTTTAACTTAGACCAACTTTCAAACAACAACAAAAGTGACTCCTGGCTTATCAAATGAAAAGGAACCAAAAAAGTACAAGATTTTCCACACTATAAGTTGCACAGGACTATATGGGCAGCCGTGGTGCAGTGGTAGAATAGTTGACCTCTGATCGAACCTGAAGATTGCAGGTTTGATTCCCGACTTCTCCGCCCATGTGTTGAAGTGTCATTGGGCAAGACACAGAGCCCCACATTGCCTCTGGTGGTTACAGGTTGATGCCAGTGTCCAGCAGCAGCCACAGTGTGTGTATCTGAATGGGTGAATGGGACTGTGACTGTAAAGCGCTTTGGGCCTTCGAGGAAGGTAGAAAAGATCTATATAAGTAAACGCCAATTACCATATAAGGAGCAGCGACTGAATGGTCTATTTTTGAACTTATGTGATAAACAGTAGCGCTTCACAAACTAAGAGGCGCATTAGCAGAGACAAAAGAGTTAAGCAACGTTCACACCACCCTCAGTAACGCTCGTTCAAATGACCGCTTTGAATGAAAGGTATATGTAAATTTGTATAAATGTGCGTTTCGTTTTTAAGTCTGTTTTCGGGTTCTACGTACAAAATGCATGGCCATTGTATGCACATTGAAATTTAAACCAGGTTAAACTTTGACCAATCAGGGACTTGGATTTGGTAGTGATGTATAGACAGTGTCCCCTTTTAATGAAAAAAAAAGTGCCAAATGTATGTGGTCATGTGACCCACTGGTTTGTATTAGATTGATCTCAAATCAGTTTGTGTGTTTTTTTTTCTTCTGAAAATGGACAAATAAGTGGGACAGGAGATTTTGACAGCTGTTGGAACACGCCCAGTAATAGGCTGACAATTCTCTCTCCTGTCAATCAAAAGACCATGCCCCAGTTTTTGCGAGATTTTGATTTCATATTAAAAATAAATGAACACTAAACTTATCATGGATAATAAATTTAACAATAGAAGCAAATTTTTTTCTTCTGGAAAACGACTAAAGTTGAGTGTTTTGACATTTGAATGAGTAGATACTGAATTGCATGTTTAACATTTCAGCAAGTTTGGCTTGATTAAGTGATCTGGGACAGGTTACTTTCATGTTTTAATGGAATCCTCTTACAAAACTTAGAATTGCTCCTTGAAATTGTCACTATTTCCTCCATTTCTCCCATCATTCTTTTTTTTTCTTTTGTTGGGGAAAGGAGTAGCGAGAAAATGGCCAGAATGATCATGTGATCGTTGCCTTTTCTTTGTCCACTTCCATCCATCTCCTCTCTTGTCCTCACGCTCTCTCCTCTCAGCAGTCTTGTTCATTAGCGTGATGCATTACATGCCGAACAGTCTTTTATTAAATCTTTTATTTCACGATGTGATGATTATATCATTAGGCCATTTATCATTTAATTTTCCTATCCAGGACAGAAATCCATGCTAACACACAAATGAGGCATTCTGGAATCAGCTCCTCTTGTCAACCTGTTCTCTTTTTGCTTATTTTTATTTGTTTTTAGTTGTTTTCTTCCAATGCTCCTTAAACTTTTATACCTCTAAAGGACTAGCCACTCGACAATGCACTATGCCAACCACGTTGGAGCATTCTATACCTTCAAAAGGGCTCTATTTTTGGTGCTATTGATTTCTTTTTAGGATTGGTTGGATTTAGCAACATTGATCCATTTTAATGAGGGTTTCAACAATTGTTTGCCATAATGGATTTTGTTGGCGATAAAAATGTATTGATACCCAATTTTGACCATCAATGTTTATTGTGTAGAAGTTTGTAAATTTATACAAACAGTGGAAAGGAAACTGAAAGACATGGTGGAACTAATGTTTAGTTTTTTGTTTGTTCCCTGTGCCTGTTTTTGTTGCACATTCTACTTTCCTACATGTAGGATATGTCTGAATTCCTTCACTACTCACTTTGCACTCACTAGTGCAAAATGTTGTGTGTTCCCCATTTTTTTTTAGTACTGTCTGAAGCTATGGCTATGTCCAAATTCCCACCCTAAGCCCTAACCACTAAAAAACTATATAGTGCGGGACTATGTAGCGCCCTGGATTTTAAAAGCAATTCGGACACCATGCTTATTATTTTTTTTAACTGTGAATATGACGTCATCGATTTCACAAAGTAAAAATCTCATTGATATGAGCGTTTTGCGACGATTTATGGATGAACTGTGTTCTGAAGCTGAAAAAGTTGATATTTTTATTTTTTAAGACCCATTTAAATACATTTTCCTTGCCAAATTTGTTCAGACCCAAGGCATTGTGGTATATATATGGCCATCTAGGGAGCAGCGAGCACACTGGTTTTTCGCACAGACTTCTGTGAAATGTTTTAGGGCACTCGATTTTGGAATTGTAGATTTGGACAGCACTACAAAATGGCGAACGCACTATATAGTGCACCATATAGTGCGTAGTGAAGGAATTTAGACACAGCCTACAATTCCAAAATCGAGTCCCCTAGAACATTCCCAGAAGTCTATGCGAAAAAACCAGTGTGCATCGCTGCTCACTAGATTGGAAGGTATAGACCGCAATCCGTTGCATTTAAACTTTTTGCGGAAACAAAAAAATATAAATGTTTTTTTTTCAATAAACAATCAAAATTTTCATCTTCAGAACTCAGTAGATTCATAAATAGTTGGTGTAAAATGCTCATATTATTTAGATTTTCACTTTGTGAAATTGGTGACGTCATATTTCCCGTTTAAAAAAAGAAAAAAAAGAAAAACGTAGTGAGCGTTGAGTCCAAATTACTTTTAAAATCCAGGGCACTAGATAGTCCCACACTATAGTTTTTAGTTGTTAGGGATTAGGGTGGGAATTCGGACATAGCCATAGCCTCTGTTGTTTTGTGTTCATATGCTGTTTTGTGCAAGACAATAAGCCAATAAATTAGAAAAATTGTCATTGTATGCGACTTCCAGCTCAGCTTCTAAATGTTATTCATGAAAGTTCCAGACTCTCTTATGATAAAGAGCCTCTGTGGTCTTAGCAAGCCATTGCTAACATATTACCATCAGGCAAGCAACATTTTTATAATGGTCAAACTGTAACTTCTTCAAGTTATATTGAATTTCAGTAAAAATTGGATTGTTTTCTACAAGCTGTGAACAGACATGAATGGAAGAGGTGCTGATGCCTATCTGCATCGTAGAGATTTTATTTTGACACATTTGGGGACTGGATTTTTGAAAGTGATGCACATGCACACATAAGTTTAAGACTTGACTTGGCTTTGGGAAATGATATGGCTCTTAAACAATGTTTATTTGTTTTATCTTTGTTTTTAGCTGGAGGACATCAATGTCAGAGCTAATAAACAATGTCTGTTTTCTGTTTTCATCCTTTAATGTTACTTTTGTGGCTGTGCAGACACAAATGTGCAGAACTGTGTCCTAGCTGCTTGTTTTCGACTACAATTGAGACATTTTCTTGTAATAATGCTTTTGAACTTTGAATTTAAACCGCAAAAATAACTTAGCATGGACTCACAAAAGCAACTATTGAGCACCACTGTATTTTTTGCACACCTTAAGGCCCGTATACACCGGGACGAATTTCGCGCGCGATATTCGCCGACGTTTAACGCCTCCTGACTAAACAAAGGGCACCAATGTGAGTGTGCTCACCGACGCAAAAAAACGCCACGCGTCAATGCGTCACTTTTTAAAAAACGCCTCGGGTTCGTTTTTTTGGTTTGACGCGCCGCATCGAAAACTATACAACCAATGAGAATGGCGCTTTTGCACACGTGTCTGGAGCTTCTGAAGTTACAGTAAAACACAACTTGGGGGCGCTCAAACACAAAACTGCCTTTCTGAGCACACATACCAGCAAAGAAGATAGACGCCAAGTAGCGTCTACACTGGCGCAAAGAAATAATGACGGACATTCTAAAATAGCCCCGAAAACGCTCATGAGACATTTTCAGCTCTTGTACCAGTCGATAAAACTCACCATGTTCTTCTCTTCTCGTAACTATGGGATGTACCCAAAATCGGCGTCTTTTCCGGCGTCTTTGATCATTCAACAGAACAATAATGTCTTCATCATTGGAACTGGAGCTGGAGCTACTGGTGCTTGAAATATTCATGTTTTCTTTGTATGATTCTGACAAGCGCGTAAATACTGGCTCTCTTCTTTTGAGTGAAAAGCGACCACCTTGTGTACAGTAGTATTTCTGTTTTACATTAAGCGCCATCTAATGTCAGGAAATGTAATTGCATGTTGGCTCGGCTCATCGTCAGCGAAAATCGCCTGGGTGTGAACACCATAGACGTGGCGAAAAACGCTGGCGAATAACGCCAGGCGAATATTCGTCCCGGTGTGTACGGGCCTTTAGGTGTGACAGCTACTTCTTAGAGACATAATGTCTGTGTAGCAATGCAAACCAAATAACCGTTCCGTTTAATCTCTGACAATCTGATATTTTCTGCACCCCAACAGCCGCTCTCACTGAAAATTCAACATTTTTTGGCAAGTCAGTAAAACCCCCGGAGATGGTTAGGTGTAAATATTTTCTCTTTTACATTCTAACAGTTTGGGAACATCAGTCATTCCCAAACTATCAGAAGTTGTTTTCAGCGAATGGAGGATGTCTAAAAGTATGAGGATGCATTTGGCAGAGAGCTTGCACATGCTACACCTCTATCCCAGACTTGGTGGGATTTCCAGTTGCACTGCAGACGCAGCAAAACCGCCACATCCCACTACCTCACCCGGTGAGTCTGGGCCTTTAAGCAGAGCGGCATCTCCAACAGGTTCTCCTCCCTCTTCTGCTGAGCTTCAGAGAAATCTTTAATCAGAGCTGGCATCTCACTCCCTGATGCACTCAGTGAGTGGGCACACTCCTGCTATGGTGCGCTCCAAAACAGACGTTAGTCCATCTTGCAACAATGCTGGGCGTTTTTTGATGCATTGTAAGTTTTCTGGGCTCTTATTTTGCATGACACACTTTTAAATAAGCACAAAGTCTCAGAATTATAGGATTTACATTTGCAGGAGTGTTTCAAACCTTATGCTTTACCTGTAAGCCCAAATTGAAGTTTAAGATGTGAAAACCCCTGTTGTATATTTAATAAGCATTTTATTGGGGGAATCACCTTCTTTTGCTGGATGGTAAAGTCTGCCTCTGGCAATAAACAAACTTGGCAGGAATCACTTGCATATGAGCATTTACTTTTTCTAAAGATGTGCTACTACCAACTATTTTAAAGAGCTATTTGCTCTTTAAAATGAGTAAATCAGAAGATTTATTGAGTGTTCCTGTGGGCATATGATCTTGAAATAAGAAGTCTGCTTATGCTTTAAATCTCACAACTCCTTGGTAAAAAAAATTACATAAACAAAATAAAATCTGTAAATGTTGAGATGCACAGTGACTAAGACACAAATTTTCTTTTCTTCTTTTTTTATTTCTGTGACACAAACCGATTTTGGATACCGCAGTTTAATTTGACCTGTCATTGATTGGTATTTATTGTGAATAAAAACCAAGAAGCAGCCTGTAGTAACGACTTAATCTCAATATCTGTTCTCACCTTATATGAAACAAATGCTATTCTCTTAAATGACCAAGACCTGTGCCAAACCAAAAAAAAAAAAAAGATTTAATTGTTTCATAACTTTAATTTTTGACATTCATGCAAAAAGTGTGCATGCTCTTTATTTAAGAAAAATCTTTGTCCAAAAGTAACAAAAAACAATTGCATGTGCAGAAAGTGCGCATAAATGAAACATGACAATAAACACAGACAATTTACAGTGAGTTTACTGGGCAGCATGCATGACCTCAGTCGTGCACTTTATGATTGGAAAAGAGCCGAAACAGTTAAGCTATGCTCCATTTCTTCTTAACACTGCCATTTTTCCCGTGGTCGCAGTATCCCAACATTTCTCTTTACTATCCACACCAAGCCCCTGAGGATTTGTTCTGCCTCTGCAGTCTCAGCCTCCTGACCCTGTGGGGGTTAAGCGAGTGTGAGGAAATTTAAGGGACTGTGGCAGTTTTCCCAGTGTCCCTCTTTGGACCTCCTCAGGAACGGTTAGGCTAATTTCAGCAAAAGGCAGTGCTGAATGTCTAATACATAGAGTGGGTGAGCGTGTGACCTTAATTGCTAAAACCATTAGACTACAGAACTGCACAAACTCGTGACCCGGTGACCCCATCGGTGCCATCAAAACTAGAAGTGGTGAAACGGTTAGCACCCTGCATGAACTTTCTGGAACTTTTGCTCTGTAACTACACTTTTATGTGCAGGCCCACGTAGCTGAGCTTTGTATTAATGCTGTTTAATTAGTGGTTTCAAACAGGTCAGCTTAATTTAAAATCGGTCCTCTGTAACAGCACAGATTGCAGAAACATCAATAGAAACACTGCTGTGCTTTTCTTGGCACACCTCCACACTGCTTTCTAAAGATTTTTTTTTACAGGTACATAATGTGATCATTTCTAAAGGACAGATAACTTTGGTGAGCATTCTGTGACATTATCTGTAGTGTTGTGCCTGCTGTGCAGAGTTGTCATGGTTGCTATTCACTGTGCGGTCCGTTGCAAGGTTTCTGGCATAAAGACAAGTTGACCTCTAAAGCTCTTATGTGTTTGTGGGAATAGCTGGCATAAACACATGAGAGTAAAGCAGAAATGTAGTGTAGCTGTTTGTTTTTGCACATGCCGAGTGTTTAATCAGATTAAAATAAGGTCTGCGACAGTCGTTGCTTCTATTAGGCACACAACATTTTCCTGAACCTGTTATCCTCCTAACAATATAGTCTGTCTGAGATCTGACTTCTGTCATCATACAATAAGATCACATTGGATCAGATTTTCCTGTCAGACCTTTCCAAATTTACATGGACCCCATAAAACCTGGATGATTTCAAGTGGAAAATATTTTATATAAAAAAAAGGAAATGTGCAAAGGGGACTAATTTCTATTGACAAGTCTAAACAGGTGTAAGATGGTGTGGGTATTGGTTAAAAACAAGCTTCTCATGAAAAATTGTGGTCTAATATAAGTATGAACTTGAGCTGCCAGTTCATACTGGCTCATACATACTGGTTCATACATTTTAAGAAAAGAATCTTACTGCAAAATCTTGCGTGTTTAAGCTACAGTCTCTGTGTTTCTCTAAAACAAAAACACACAAGTGTTTGAACAGCTGATATTTTTTACTTTGTTTTACACATTGGGGTTTGCTGGCTTGGATGTTATTATTTTAGATGCATTATGTGTTTTCAATTTAAAGTCTGTATTGCTAGAGTTCTGACACATCTGTAAGATATTATGTCCTTTTAAAGTTTTGCATCACTGCATCAGAAATGGACATCCATCAGACAGACTATAGTACTTATGTGTGGAAAATGGACTAAATGAAGAAAGTGGTTAAAACAACCTGGCTTTGGAATATTTGTTTAGCATTTAGTCACCATCTCTGTGTCCTTGAAACCAGAATTTTGCAAAGACAACAGTCTTGTCAAATGGCTGAACTTGTTGAATTTAAAAGCAAACATGATGTCAAATGCACATTTCAGTGGAAGTGACCTTATAACATTGTAAAAGCATCTGGAAATTAGTTATTAGTGCTGTGTTTTACTAAAAGAATGACTGTCAGTTGTCACACAAATTTCAGTTTTGACATATGTGATGTAAAGTTCTCATATCAGGGGGCGAAAATGGAAGAAAACATATAAAGGTTATATTCATATAATCAGTTATTCTGCTATATTTGGAAGAGAAATTACCATTTTAAAATGGTCCAAACATTATATCATAATATTTATGATAAGAGTATTTAGTAAGTGTTCATTACTTAGTTGAATGATAATGCTTTGAGTGCATAAAATAAATGTATCATAAATAGATATGTCATTACAAATAGTGGTTGTTTTCACCTGGAGAGCTGTTCATCCATCCAACAACCATCCCCTCCCTTTATCCATCCATCCATTAACAATCTTTCTTTCCTTCCCTGCATCCATCCATGTAACCCCCCCCCCCTCCCACCATCAACCATACCATGTAGCAGCCCTTCATTTCTTCCCTCATTCCATCCATCAATCCATTCCTCCACCCATGTTCCAACCCCCCACCATCCTTCTATCCTTCCATTCACCCATTCCTCCATCCACCCATCCATCCATGTATCCAACCTCCCCTCCTCCAAACTCACCTCCACCATCCTTCTATCCTTCCATCCACCCATCAATCAAACCATCCATCCATCCATTCCTCTCTACCAATAAACATCTTCTTTCCTCCTTCATTCATTCCTGTAAAGTCTGGAGTTGTTTTGTTTTAAATGGTCATTTTTGTACTTTATCTGATTATATTTTCAGGAGGACTATGTGTGATAGAGTTGGAGTAGTTAGAACAACAAACGTTCAGCTGTTTTGGAGGGCCCCAAGTTGGAAAGTTTTCTTTATTTTTCCCATTTTGGTGTTCTGCTATAGAATCCAGTTCATTACAGCACTTTGTCATTCAGGTTTGCCAGCACTGTTCCAGTCAAAATCACATAGTTCTGAGTGGAATGATGGAGTTGTTTGAGTTTGCTGTTCCTGCCACGGAACCCTTCACGTTAAATACTTGAGATTAAAACGACGGTTGACAGATGAACTTTAAATAGGTAACAGACCCTCAAAAGACCCACAAACGGTTTCCCTGTAAACACGCTTGTTTGCTTTTGTGAGTGGGTTTATTAGTTACACCCTTTACATCTCCTTGAAACATGGTCAAATGCTCTCATTTCTCATTCTTTGAATTTGTTTTCCTACACAGGAATGTTGACTTCTCCCAAAGCGTGACATGTTTCACAGATACTTGTGAACTCATTAAACAGAGCACTTCCTTATGACTTGGATAACTTCCAAATTTCTGGATTCAGCTTCATCGGAGGATAACTTTTTGTACTCTCTCAACGGGTATGACTACATTGATAACCTTATTTTGGTGTTCAGCTATGTATTCTGACATATCTTTTTTTTACATTTTTGCTTCGTTATTACCCTCTTCATATTCTATCACAATCACAAAGCTGCCTCTCTGTCACCCTGATCAGACTTTTGTCTGATTCTTTGGAAATTCTTGTTTTAATGCCTATAAAGCCCAAACTCTGACTTAATAAGTCAATGGAAGACATTTGTTGTAAAGAGTTTTGCATCTGGATGTAGAATGAGTCCCTTCAAGTCTGTCTTTTTTGTAGAAAACTCTCAAAAATCTATTTTGGTTTGGGGACATGATGTTGCATCAGTGGAGGAGTAAGAGTTTTTGTTTTGAGGGTCAGTGTGATGGTTTGTGTAAGTGTAATAAAGCCTGACAGACAGAAATGCATTGGCAGTCCTTGGTTTGATAAGATCGCTGAGAATGTCTGTTGTAATTTCAGAGGAAATTGTGTCAAAAAGCAACATACTGCTCATTTGACCTCACCAATAATCAGAAAGAGCTGTGTGCACCGACTGAAGGAATTCAATGACTGCAAAAAGCCCAGTAGAGTCTCCTCCAAAGGAGATATGGGAGTCATTGGTATTTGAAAGAATGTTGGGGCTTTTACCCTTCTGTATTAAACACAGCCAGGTAAACTGGTATGACATTCTGGTCAGAACCCCTTCCAAATGACTTACAGTGGTGCCATTTTGGACCAATCAAGAAGTGGGCAGATCAATGACTTGAGTGTTAGAATTTATGTCTTGACTGACGTGGAATGTCTCATCTAGTAGCAATCTGTACTCAGACAGCTGACCTTATACTTAAAATATGTTTTGATCTTTGAAGAAGGATTGTTTTAACTGAAGGCTGACCTGAGATCAGGTTGAGAAATGCTTTTCACGCTCTATGTTGTTCACTTTACCTTCTTTCCCTCCTACCACACATTCATGTAACAGTTGATCATTTGCATAATAGTTTCACACAGTAGACAAAACAAATTGTGATTTAATCTATGCCACAATTATACACCTAAGATTGAATATATAATGTATAAAGCAGTTTGAAATACTCAGTAGAAAATTGATGGACAGATAAACAGATGAGTGTTAGACAACAGGTTCAATGTGTTCTGGCAATCATGATCTGTGGTTCATTGACTGAATAAAAGATCAATTTAAAGTTTTAGGAAAAACGTTTTCTGTAGCACCAAGCATTTGCTCGTCTTATCTGTCCTGCTTTAATCCTCCACATCTCTCGTAATTGACAGTAACATACAACTTTATTGATCTGTGGGGGAAATTATTCCATCTAACATAAAACATAGGTACCAAAAATAAAATGATCCTAGGCGAAAATCTATAGAGGTACAGAAATGTAAAAATAATTGATTAAAAAAAATCTTACTACTAGTTCATAGAGAACTATAATGATAAACGTCTACTAGGGTCCGCTGAAGTACAAAGTAAAACCCCAGTTTTAGCTCATCCCTTTCTCTTATTCCCCCCCCTCCTTCCTTTACTCCGCAGTGGCTTAAGATGCGTTCCCACTGAATAGGATTCAAATGGTGTCAAATTCGAATCAGATGCCTCTCTTTCGACGTGCTTCAAATTTACTGCTGAACGCTTGTCCAAAACTGTGTTCATAAACTTGACGCTCCGGACGTGTGTGGGAGGAGCAACTGTCTAAAGTTTTTAGCCTCGTCGCTACATGGAAGCACTGATTTATGTCTCTTTTATAATGCATGGAAGACACAGATGATGTTGAGAGATCAAGTGAATTCATTTTGAAGAGCTCTACAAAAGCATGGGTAATCACGTCTCCATGTCTGGGGTCATGAGATCATTCAGGCACTCACCCAGTACTGTGATGTTTACCATCTACTGCAGGAGCTGCGTTTGAATGACGGCCACTTTCAGCACTACTTTCGTCTCTCTGTGACCCAGTTTGACGACTTCGCCTTTCGGCAATAGTCCAACAAAATGAATACATTAAAAACAGGGATAAAATTAGACGATTTTGTCTCAATTGTCTCGATGGAAAAAAGAAAAAATATCTTGAAGTTTATGAGGAGAACGGTCAGCTTCTCCACCATGATTGTTTTGGACTCCACCCACTGATCGCGTAAAAAAAAACGTCACGGGCCAAAGTTCCTGATTGGTTGAAGCTTCAACTCTTCTTTGCCAAGTTCAGATATTTGAACTCTGAATGTGCCATTATGCCCAAAACATAATACTGTCAGACTGACCCGCCATGACAGATGCTCATGCTCATGTGACCTCTGATCACATCTGTACATCGCTGTAACTGGACGGTATGCATGTAGCTTTAATATTCTGTCATCTTGAATTTGCCAAAATTCTAGAAATGTTTGCATTGTCACACAGTAAACATTCAAATGCGTCTTTGAGGCACTTTCCGTTTAAACTCCCCAGAAGATAAATATCTGACACCAGGCTAAGAATTTTCCAAACCAATTGATGTCAATCCACCACACTACAAAATGTAAGACCCCTCCCTTAAAGTCAGATGTGTCAATAAGAACGACAGTTTTAAAGACTTACCAAAAACACACATCTACACGTTTACAGACACACGTATTCCCTCTTGGCCAGGTAACCTCCTGGCACCTTACCCAGTTGCTTTGCCGGCAGTTCCAAGGGTGCCAGTCGTCTCTCGTTTGTGTTTGAAGTGTAACAAGCCTCCTGGATTCTCACACATGTCGCAGATGGGAAACCTGAGCTTGGCAAAGGGATAAAGAAGGGACATCCCGAAGAGATCAGGCACAGGAAACAGAAATGAGTACAAAAGTATGGAGTATTAGAAAGGAAAAGTGCAAGACACACACGCATGTACGCACCAACACACACACAAAGGGCTTTAAAGAGGGACAGAACAGGCCAAAGTCTGTTTAAGCATCAGAGTCAAACTCTTCTGAATCGGCTCTGTTTGAGTTATGAGTTGGATTGTAATTATCTTCACAAATCTGTTCAAACCCTGTTTTGTACTCATCTGTTGCCATTTGTTTTCATCTGTGAGGTTTTGTGTGTCTGTAATCCACGTTGGAATCCTGCAATCCAGTTCTGGACTCAAAACACAAACTTTAAAATGATGACATCCATAGTTTAATGAGAACAACTTCATTTTTACAATATAAGTAATAAAAAACAAAAAAAAAACTTAAATGTCATCTTGTTTGCCTGGAGGTTAAAACAAGGACCACAACATTTCCACAGCGTGTTTTTTATGGACCAAAAAGATTAATTTCTTGCAGAAGAAAGTGGAAAACCTGATTCAATCAATAACAGTTTCTTATGCTTCACCTTTACTTTACATGGGGGAAAAAACATGCAAATATACTCCAGATAAGAACAGCCATTAAACTATCAAACGGAATGGCTTTTATTAAAGTTAGATAAAGGACACTAAGTGGATACACATAGACAGCTTAGTGCAGGCGGTGCCGCTCACATCTCCATTGGTGTCAGGGCCAGGAGAGGAGACATCAGGTAATTAAAAAGAAAAGTGGGAGAAAGAACAGCAGACAGGCGAATGAGGAAGATAGGCGAGGAGCATGGAAGAGGCCAGAAGGCTAAAGAATAATGGACAACCTCATGCTGCTTTGCCTGAAACCATAACTTGTCATTAGCAGAGCCATGAGCAACAGGCATGTTAGGGCCTGTGGGCTCGACTGAATGACACAGCTACAGTCAGCCGGTCTGGATGAAATCATTTTAAAGTGCAGCGTTCTGTATGCTTTTATGTATCCAAGCAGGTTGTGAGGAAAAAATGCCACTATGATAACTGACTGCTGCACACACTGGCACCCCTACTTTTCCGAATAGTTTTCAAGTTTCCCAATCCTAAAAAAACAATATCATCGTTGAACAAGAACCTGATTCTAAACAAATCCTCCTCACTGATCTAACTGAGCGATGTGGAGCCCAGCTGTTAAAAAGATATCTAACATTTTCTTTGAGGCAAACTTTCAATATGGTCTGTACTCAAAACTGAAAGTCTCTCTGCACAAACCTCTTAGGCAATGATGCTGTGTTTAAGTCCCACTCCAATCTATTTTAATGCATACCCAGTGGTCTTTAAATTATGATTATGCCATTTTTAGCCAAAAAAACCTGTTTCCTAGGACATAGTTTCTGCAGAGCGGCAGAAGTTCATACATACATTCGCCTCTGTGTTGTGGGCAAGACTGGTGGCACAGGGTAAGTCTGCCCTGACCTTCCATCATCCCTTTGTCTACACACTCACCCACTGTAGCTTATGGCCCCTCAAAACCCCAACCTAACATTACTGGTGCAACAAAAAAGGGTAAGCAATATCTGAGCTGCCCAGCGGGAGAGTTCTGAGCCAGACACCAGATGTTTCAAGCTTTTTCTGACTGCATTTTTATTTCGTCTGCTCCTGATTCACAACGATTAAAAATACACAGAAGTACAATTTTAAGCTTAATTTTCTTTATTTCTGTCCTCCATCATGAGAACGTTTGACATGAACACGTTAAAAACTCCCTTTTCATTGGAGTTGGTCTTTAATCATCTCTGAACTGAGAGGATGCTAACGTTACGATTTCAATATTTTTTCCCACTTTATTTTTTAAAAGAACTGTTTGCTTTGTTTTCCAAACTGTCAAACTTTACACGTCAACTTCAAGTAGTCACTTAACAGGTGTCTCTGCGGGAGTATATTTATATGCATGTCCGTGTGCACAGCCGGCCTTGTATATATGTGCGAATATATGTATGTGCAAGGTTGTCTGGTGATTAAATATTAAACTCAGCTGTCAGGTTTGTTCAGGAGAAACTTCCCCTCCAGGCATGTCCATCAGGATGGATCCCAGGATGCAGGAGACCAAAAAGAAGAGGAGAAAAAGGGGAAGACGGTTCAAAACATTGGCAGCTGGGGAAGAAAACTGAATAAAAAGAGGAAAACACCACAATGGAGAGATGGGAATTATTTAATGCTGAGCATCCTTTACCTGCACTTTTGTTCAGTTTAAGACGTTGAAGGGTGAGACAGTGAGCCGTCATTACGGAAATAGAGTATGTATTCATATCTTGTTTGTTTTCTGTTGTCATGGTTGCAGTGAGTGAAGTTAGCTTGTGTCAGGTGCCTGTTTGTTTGACCCCTGTCTTTGAAACTGACAAGTGCTTGAAAAACACACTGAGGAGATCGGACGGTTCCTTTTCACACACCCACGCAGGCTCAGATCCATGCAAAGACAAAGGTGTGCATGTGGGCATATTCAGACACACTTATCCACAGCCAGATCCCAGGCATCAATATCATAGGGGGGCAGTTTGCATTAAATGTTGACATTTCAGTTGATTGGGACTTAAGCTTAAGCACAATTGGCATATTAAATGACGGAAAAATGAGATTGTGTGCAGGATATGGATGTGAGGAACAATATGTTCCACTATAAGCCAGTCTAATCCCATCGTGCAAAAAGTAAAATGAAGTAAGGTTTTACTAAATATATTAATTATTTGCATTTTTTAGGCACCCACCCCAATGAAAATGTTTTTTTGTGTGTGTTTGCAGCATGTTCCTTTTAGCATTTTTCTTATGAAGGAGGACACATTTTAAAATTAAGATTAAAACTGCATTTCTATTTAAATCATGTTAAATCATTAGCAGACAAAAAAATACAGTTAAGGCCTGTACCTGTGATGTAGCAGGCCACAGGATCCCTGCTCCACTCCATCCCGATGCTTCCACTTGCAGACTAATAGATCCAAACACGTCTTTGTTGTCCTTGCCTGAGCTAGCATCTTGTACAGCTTGATATCTTTTTGTTGCGCCCGTAATGTTACGTTGCAGTGTGAGTGACTGTAACCTAGCGGGATATAGTGTAAACAAAGGGATGATGGGAAATGAGGACAGGCTAACTCTGCACCAACAAACCCGCCCACAACTCAGAGGCAAATTCCTGATGAACGACCACCGCTCTTTAGAAACTATGTCCTAGAAAACTACGTTTGTTTGTTTTTTTTGGCTAAAAACTACATACTCATATTAAACGACAACTGGGAACGTTTTTAACAGATCAAAAGATGAACAGATTGTGAATTTAAGTACAATAAGCTAGAAAAAGTGTAAAAAAAAGTAAGCCCGTAAGGCAAATAAAGACAAAAAAGTTTGTTCCTATACTTCCTCATTTTAGAGCTTTGACAAAATGCAGTTGACATGGGAACATGTCAGGGCACAAATGAATAAGTAAAGCAAAAAATTCACACAGGCACACAATTCATGTGGTGCTATCAGTTAGAACTGGATGCCGTTACCTCGGTAAGTGAAGAGGTGGAAAAGTGGCCCAGCTTCCCCCCCTCACTGCTCCAGCTGATTTGAAGTGAATGAGCCTCTCGTTCTGTAAGCCGTGTAAATATTTCATCAGTTCGGACGCCTGCGCCAAGCCCAGCCACCGCACTATGTCACTGACCATTAGTGCTAACCTGCTGCGCCTCAGTCTTTCCTGGCTTTTGTTTCTCCCGACTCTATTTTCATCTGCTCCCCAGCTCATTTGACCTCATCTTTACTGCGCACCGGCATTTTATTCCCGGTTTGAAGAATTGTGTTGTGTTATCAGGGGACAGTTTGGATGCATTTACACCAAACTGCCTGAATCGCAGCAACCCTGTGTTTGCTAACTGGATTTATGAGGGCAGTCCTAATCAGTCTATTAAACTGCAGCGCCAACCTTCTCCTTGCAATGTGATCTGCCAAATAAGTTCTCAGAAAACAAAATCACTCCTAAATACAGTATATCATTAAGTTGCCATTAAAGCTTATGCTTACACGAAGACAGTTGATGAGGTTTTTGATTTTCTTTTATGTTTTGCAGTAAACCAAAATGAAAGAGACAAACAGGGAAATCACAAGATCTATTGACAACACAACAGGTCATCGCCATGCTCCTGTATTTCCCATGAATGCCTTTGGACGTTTTTGTATGTTTTTTTTTAAGGATCTCAGCCTGTACGATCTAAAATAATTATTTAAAAAAATGGCAAATTTACATTTCCGATCTGAGTTTTTCAAAGTTTTGTTGGAACCCCTTAAAGATATGTAGTTCCAACTGTTTTCTTTGCAACACATGAATGGTATACATACGGGTAAAAGTACGTTCATTTAATTAATTTATTTTCAAATTTTCAAATGTATTTGCTAAGACTCTCCAAAAAGTTCTGTCCACTTAGTTTTCCTAAATTTTTACTTGGTCTTAACAGTTTATAACAATTGTTTTATCTACAGAATTAGCTGAGGAAGCCATTTTCATCAGTTTTTCTCTTTATTGCCAATAATTTGTTTAATTTTTGTGTTTAACAAGTTGTAGCCAGGCGATTACAAAAGCGCATGTTTTACTTTTGTTTGAAGATTGTACTTCACTTAAAAATTTGCATTGCATGGCCTTTGTGAACGTCTAAAATATGAAGTTGTAATAAGTTAATGAAGGCTGGTGGCGGTCAGTGTTAATTAGGGACTAATTTGAGTTTCCAAACTCAATATGAAGCTAAAAACAAGATGTATGAGCGTGAATGGAAAAATCTGAGATTAATTTTACAATGTATTTTTTTTTTGTTCTATTGACTTTTATTTCTTTACATGCCCAATTAACACACAAATTAAAGCAATCTAAGACAGATGAGGTCCCATACCTTTTAAATTCATTAATCAATATGAATGGAAAGATTACCGCTGGTATCCAAACAGAAGCTAAGCACTATTCCTTGGTGTGGAGGGGGTTTACTTGATTTATTACAGCAACAAATCAAAGGAAACAGTTTTTCAATCTAAAACCCTCATAGATAGTTTAAGGTTTGTTTTTCTATTCTGTAAAATGCAGCTGAAGGGACTGAAATGTACAGTTGCCCTAAAGTCCAAATCACTCAAGGCAAAAATGTTTTATAGATCACAACAGCAGTTAAAAAAGCCACATAAATAATACAAAACAATGTTACATTTTAGAAATCAAAGCAAAATTCCAAAAACCTAAACAAAATTATAAAAAAAAATAAATAAAAAGAAAAAGAGACGTTTTGGAAAACAAAATTCATTTCCAGAAATCAGATTGAAATGTTAAAAAAAGGAACGACGAAAAAACTGGAAAAGGTAGGTACTATGGGACAGTGCTGATTGAATGATGATGTTTGAGTTTTTTCTAAATCATCTTTAATGTCAGCATTATTATGATTACTACAGAGCATATCCAGATGAAGGACAAACCTCATTCTCCAATCAGCAATGTCCAATTGTACCTACCTTTTCTGGCTTCTCTATTGATGAAAATAACATTTCAGAAAACAAAAGCAATTTCCAGAAATCAAAATGACATGTTAAAAATGAAACAAAAGAAAAGGCATTCAGCCACCATAGAAATGGAATTTTGTACTAAATATATGTTAATGAAAGTAACTCTTTTTTTACTCAGGGGGGTTGTCATGGGTTTAGTAACGAGTTAAAACCAGCCTATAACAGGGGTAGGAGGGCAGTATTTTTCCATACCGTGTTTGTATATGATTTGGCTTGTTGGACTTCCTGGTGTGGTATTAAGACTCTGACTTTGCAGGCAATTTGTATATCAGATTTCTACCACTTTTATTTGTTCATTTATGCTGGCTCTGCCACTTTATTCATAGGGTAACTGAAACAAAGCTCCAATGTGTGAGTGTGTTTGTGTGTTTGGTTCTGTTTGAAGCTTTCCCTGTCAATGTTAAAGTGAAGTCCAAACTATCTGGTGTGTCTTCACTAATTAAAGCTGAATTATTGATACTCTGGTGCATTATTTAAGGGAGACAATTAGACATCGGAATAAGGGTAAACAGAGGAAGCTGAGGATTTAAAGAGAGTTGGAATGAAATGCATCCTTTTCCTCTTTCATTCCCAAGATTCCCCAAATTAAGATGCATCTGTCCTATACTTTGTAATTGTGGATCTCTTTCAGTTTAATTCCTTTTTTGTCCTCCGTTCCCTTTGTCATCGTGCCACCTCCTCCTTCCTTTCCTCTTTGGAGCCTGTACCTGCTCTTTCCTCCTCTTCTCAGTACCCCACCCATTAGACCTTCCTGCTCCTTGTTGCTATGACATTAGCTAGCTGTAGTGGTGTCAGACCGGTTTTTAGGGATAAGACTAGGGAGCAAAATTTTCATCCTTCTAATATATTTACGTTCCATCCCTCCATCCCTTCCAATAGCCTCTTCTTCCTTTACCACTTTTTAAACCTCGTGCTGTTTTTTTTGTGTATTTCCGTGTCGATATAACAGAGAATCCTATCCTCCTTCTCAAACTGTTGATTTTGGTTCTTCGAAGCACCTCCTACTTACAACTTGCGTTAGTTACAATATTCGTTTACTTCTTTTTTAATTACATTTGTAATTTTTTTTTAACAATATTGCAAAGTCTTGCATTTGCATGCACATTCTGTCTTCTCGTATTTTGTGTTTTTGTGTCTGTTTTTGTATTTTGGCCCAAGCTTGACCTTGATTACCACATTGATGGTAAAGTTCCTCATTAGTGCCGGACTGGAGGAAACAGGGTAATGAGGGAGCAGCATTGTCTTTACACAAACACACACACACACACACACACACACACACACACACACACACACACCCACAACACACATCTACACATGCACACCCAGATGCCAATGCACTGCTTCACATTGGTGCTTGCGTGCACCTGCTGACACCTGCTCTTATGCAAGATCTCTCATAATTCTTCTGTTCACTCGTGCAGTCACACACAGTCACGTGCACGCACACGCGCACACGACACACACATGTTCAGTTTGAGTATCTCTTCGTCTCATGGCCCCCCACTCAGTTGTCTCGCCTCACCTTCTGTTTAGTGTTTTTCTCTCCCACACACATTCTGCCTCTTCCCCTTGTCTCTGTCTTCCTCTCTCTGTTCTGCCCACCAGACAGACCTTGCAGACCTTCCTGCCCACTGACTTCCTGAGGATGTGAACTGCCACAGTGTCGCCCTCTGGTGGCATTTCCCACACCTCAAATGGCACACGGCCCAAATCTGTCGTTTTGGTTTTTATATCCAGTGTTAAGGTGGAACTCTGACTCAAAAAAATAAAAATAAAAAATAAACTCAAAGGACAATAGAAAACAAATCATCCAAAATAAAGCAGAAAATCCAAGGATCTGAGTTTATATCCTATCCATTTCAGTTCAGTCTAAATCAGACCATCTTAGAACAATTTAATAAAAAAGTCAATTAAAAAGCCTTGGTAAAGTATGACCCAACACATTCCATTGAAGACTTTTGATTAAAAAGCTATGTTGGACATATGTGGGGTGAAATTTGTAGGTTGGCTTACAGAGGGGACAGGAACAAGGCAAATAAATACACGTAGAGATCAGTTAGCAACTGGAAGAGCCTGAAGGTTAGACACATTTTAAGCTCTGTTATTTGTCTGTGCAGTTTTCTACAATTGACTGCAGCACTTAGGATCGGCTGAAGATTGCAGATGTCGAATCTTGAAAGAGTAAGTTAATAGAAAAGTTGTCTTGGATCACGTTAAGACAGGCATGTCCAAAGTCTGGCTTGTGCAATGGGCCAAAAGAGCCTGCGTTCAAATTTCTATCTGCCTGCAGGCTCCTGTCATAAAATCATTAATATGTGGCCCCCAGCACTGTCTAAGAGCAACGATTTCTTGATTGTGACTGGCTAGATTATGTTAAAAGCCGTTGTAAATCTCTGGCAACAACCTGTGGTTACTTGACCTTCAGAGCCTTAAGAGGCAAACTAGAGAAACAGATTTTTTTTGTTTCTGTGATTGAAATCCACATTTTTTTCCTGATTTTAGTTAATAGTTTGTTAGGAGGACTGCATGATGGTGTTGAAGTTGTTAGCACTGTTGCTTCTTGAGAGAAGGCCTTGACTGCAGGGTCCTTTCTATGTGGAGTTAGCCTTTTCTGTCTGTACAAGCATGGATTTACCCGCCTCTCCATCTTCCACCATAGTCCAAAAAACATGATTTAAAGGTTGAATGGTGGCTCTAAAGCTGCCTTATACAGTTTCATTCTACAAGCCACTAACACTATGACACGCCATGAGTTGAATTTCAATTAGCTTAGAATCCAGCCTCAAAGTGGACGGGCTTGTTGCAGTTAGATGGCGCAAAACTCCTTCCTGCATGCAGCATCTCCGTCTCGAGGCAGCGCGGCTGTTTTGATATTTTCCAGTTTTCAATTAGGCTAAGAAATCAAAGAGTTAAGGGAAAGAAGAAGACTCTGGGTGATTGTTGCCCAGTTCTGTTTTGGAGGCAAAATGTCCACAGTGACTGTCCTCCAGACTAAAAACAGGCAATTTTTTTAAGTCTCTCTGGCCAATCAGTAGCCTAGAGTCTGGTTGGGAACACTGAAAGTCAGCCCAAGTCTGGATGGTTGGAACCACAACGTCAAGTGTTTGAACAATGTACAACGCAGTGTGGTTTGGCTCAAAATTGAAATAAATCTGTGTGGAGCAAAACCATGTCCGACAAAGTAAGGAAATGCTGTTATGTATCTTTATAGCATATCATAAAGTATTAAGACATTATATTTACTGTATACTCATCATAAACATTATCATAAAGAATAAATATATGTACAATCTTTGATCTGTCATTTTTTTTTATTCATGTTCTTGTGAAATCAAAGATTTCTGCATCATGAATATTAGAACTATTAAGATTTGACTGGTGATGGGTTTTTGAATAACTGGCCTTCACTTTGAAGCCTTCAGCTCATCAACACACAAACATGCACACACAATGCAAACCACACTCGCAAAGCAAATTTTGACTGTTCAGATACTTGGCAGAATAATTAAAGGCCACAGATTTTTTTTATGTCCTTGAAAGTTTGCTTTACCTGAAATTAAAGTGTGTCTTTTTTGTAAGAACTTAGGCATTTCTCCGTTTTTTTCTTTCTGATCTCCCTTCGTGTCTTCTTTCCATCCATCCAACAAGAAGCTGATTAATCCTCACAATTTTCCTGCTTTGATCGCTCCCCTCAGACGCAGTACGACTGGAGCTGTTGACACAGTGAGGGGGAGCTCTAATGATTCAAAGGTAGAGCGCCCCCCCTCACACGCTGCATCACCCCCACCCGCTTTTACAGGTTTGGCCAGAAGTAAGAAAAGGAGTAAAAAACGGATAAAAGTTAAAGGCACATTGAATTGATGCCCAAAAACCCTCTGTTATTGCCTGCAAAAGTTACAATGAAGTGAACAAAATATTCCCTTTTTTATACATTATTTTAAAAAGTTGGAATCAACAAAAATTGGTATCAGCACATCACACCATTGGATAAGCAGAATTTAGAAAAGGCTGAGAAAAACTATAGTTTGAGGGAATTTAATCCATTGATGTGTCTTTTCCAGTAGTCATTTTAATTGGGCTGAGCAACAAAATAAAAGTCTTTACCAAGAACTAAGAATGTAAATCTTAGGAAGGAAAAGAACTCAGCAGGTTCGATGCTGTTTGAGTGGATAAAAAAAAACGATACCTGTGCACTGACGTGTTGATTTTTCCACACAACAATAGCACAACAGGAAGCCACTCACACTTTTACCCATAGAAGTAAAATGCCTCCCAAGATACGGAGAGAAATGAACCAGACTATTCAGGATAGGTCAAGGAGACGTACTAACACATAGTGCATTTTATTAATGTCATGCACTTCTGCAGCTCTTGGTTAATATATGATTTCATGTTATAAGATCCATGGACAGGTCAGCCAATAGAATGATTCCTTAGTGTTTTGACTATTGTGTAACTGGCTAAATTCGTGTGCACATTACACACACGTGCTTGTTTTTGCCTGTGTGAAGAGTCAAAGAGGTGGAGAGCAAGGGCGCAACTCCCCGCTATGACAAACGTTTGATTGGCTCTTGTTGGGGCCTTGACACAGTTTGATTGGATGTTGGGTCCAGCAGTCAGAGCAGGTAGGGGTGGGTCTTCATTCGTCTCTGTTGCTAGGTTACAGGTATACCCAATAGATGTGGAGATATGGAGATAGAGTACAGATAAGGCTGAGGATGGGTGTGGATCCGTGTGTGTGTAGGTGTACAGATGTGACACATGCATACTGCATACGCTGTGTGTATGTGTGAAGAATTTTCAAGTGAGGGGGAGAAACAGTCATGCTCACACTTACATAGCACATTTTAACCTTGTTTAGATTCTGCAAACAGGTTTACAGTCTTTTCCTGTCTTTTCCTCATTTGGCAGTTCTTACACACAGACTAACACCCACACACACGCACTCACACCCACATACAAATACCTAAACACAATCTATTATAAACAAGGAGTAGATTTTTTTTTTTTTTTGCTTCAAAATCACACCGGTGTGGTTAGCATATTAAAATGTGATATTCTGCGTCTTCCTCAAGGACGCTTTGACACATGGAAAACAGATGCAACTGAAGAGGAGACCACGCTTTTCTCAAATCCATGGTCGCCCTCCAGGGGTTCATAGGTCATGGGGATGGAAAGATAAATGACAGCACAGGCGAGAAATGGTCTGCTTTTCCAAAATGTGAAAGAAACTGGTTCAGTTCAAGGTCAAGTTCATGTACACATACTTGATTCAATCTTTTTTTTGAGTAAAATAGTCAAACTTAGAACCTCATAGGAAAACTTGGACAAAAAAATTAAAGGGTTTCATCTTTTTTTCTTTTTTTTTTACCATTTTAAAAATGTTTTATATGTTTGTGTAGCACAAAAATCCCATTGGTTTCCACATATAATTTGTAATTCATTACAGTGCTGCCGTATTAATTACACAATGCTCTGAAGTGTGTAGCAGTGAGAACAGCTGTTCTGCCGTGCTGAGATTGCAATCATAGAGTGGTCAGTCGGCCTTTAATCGTGGTCGTTTATCAATCGGTAAGAGCACACAATCAAATGAGAACACACTAAGGTACAGTAACGTGCACACACAATGATCGATGGCTGGACTGTGCCGATGAAAAGGATTGATGTGTGTATGTGTGCAGCGGTTGGTGGTGGATGTTTTTTACAGCTCTTTTATTCCCTAAATACACAAGACTGTTCTAAGTTTAAAAGGGCATTAACGATAACAAGTAGGGGTGTCAAATAATCACAATAATCACAATTAATTATTTACATACCAATTAGTGTGTTTTTTTTTAAATGGCATAAATCTAATATTTTATCAATAATTTATATCTATTATTATAACCTAATCAAAAAGCCAAGTGTTAAATTGTATCTGATGTTTTTTCTTTTATTCTTTTATTGTTTGAGATTGAAAAAGAAAAATCCCTTGGTAGCGTAAAGGTAAAGGTTGGTAGTCTGTTCTGACAAAAAGCTTCAAAAAGCAACTTTTTTAGTTGTATTAACACAATTATTGCTATGGTCAAACCCTAATTTGATCATTTTTAGCTTTTATCTAAGCTTTGTTTTGTCTTTCATTTTTAATGGGGGAAAAAACACTAACATTTTTGTACACTGCCAATGGTCAGTCCACAAGTTTACAGCTGCAACAAAAGGTGGCACAGGAGAAATGAGCACAACACGCAAACGGACTTTCTTATTTTCTTAAGATTGTTGATTTTTTTTTCTGAAGGACTTCATAGGTTTTTCCTAACTGTGGTCCTGTGTGTTTTTCCTGTGTTTTCCTGTCTGAACACACCTAACTTAACATCATCATCAAGCACTGCAAAGGCCTGATAATGACAGTCATTAAAGGCAGGTGTGTTTGTGCGGGGAAACAGGAAACAGAACTGTAGGTCTAGACAACCAGCGTTAAGAAACCCTGACCTAACGGACTGTCACCCACCCACGCAGTTTTAAAAGTGCACTCTTCCGCTTCTCAAAGTATCTGCATCTCAACGTTCAGGGGCTAGAAACTTAAATGCATGTGAGCATCTCTGTGATTGTCCTGAGACTGTAAAACAAGCATCTGCTTCATTCGAAAAAAAGCCACCCATTGTCAGGCTTGTGATGTATCATCTCACGACACGGCTTTTGGCTGACCATTAGAGCTTGAAACTAGATCAATCAAAGTATTTAATTTAGTCATTCTATATTAATTTATGTGCAGCACTTTGCTTTCACACTAGAAAAGTCTCGGCGGCTCACTCCAACCATTTGATTTTCTGCAAGAAATGCAAGTGTGAATACTGACAAGTGAAGCTAATCAGTGAAGATGTATCGGTATTTTAAAGGAAAGCTAAAGAACTTTAATGAATTGTCAACATTTTTTTCTAATGCTAAATAACAAATATCGCAAAATAAATAATACAGTTTAAAGGCTTTAGACAAGCAAATTGATTCAAAACCCTACAAAATTCAAAAACTGCAACAGTAACATTAAGTATTGCTAAAATTCAACGTTAACATTTTTTTGATAAATGTATAATTAATTAATGTACTATTAATATATTTCAATAATTAAGATTGTGTAAAAGGCACCCAAAATGTGTGTATGTATATATATATATATATATATATATATATATATGAAATGCTAAAGGCCACTAATGCAACTACTAAGGTGAATATTTGATTTTAAATCACCGACGTAGCTAACAAGTCTTGAAAATCTGATTACAAATGAAGAAGCCTGACTGCTGCAGGATTGCTTAAAGTTTGAATGATATTTTTTAACTGTAGGTGCGCTGAGCTCTTTCTCAATAAATACAGTCTTTGAAGGGTTTGAAGCATTTCTTATTTATTTTAAATAAGCATGAATGAATCTCAAAAACATAAATTAGAACAAAACAAAACCTCCATTCAAACAAAGATTACTGGTAATGTTTCAATGCCAGAAAGATGCAAACTAGTAAAAGTAAAGAAGAGTTTAAATGTGCAGAAACATGTGTAGGAGGGTTAGAAGAGTGAATGCTTCACAGCGTTCACACTAACAGAAGGGATTGTGGATGTTTTTCACACAGACAGAGCACATTGAAATTCTTTTAGTTTTGCTTGTGTGCAAAGTTGGATGAGATGAACAAACAGCCTTGGAATTTCAAGCACAATTGCAACAGCTGTATGTTTGCTTCAATTAGCACTAACCTGGAAGTAAAATGCAAAAATCAAATGATTTGTTTTGCTAGTTACCTCCTCAGACAACAATTTTAATGATAAGACTTTCTTTGATTTGTGTGCCTTTAGATTTGTCCCGTGAGTTTTTATTTATTTATTTTTTATTTCACGTTACATATTTAGCGTCCTGTCTTGTTCATGTTCATGTTTTCTGTTGGTATAAACTAACGTTTTATAAAACAGATTTTCTAAATGAGTTTCTTCCTGTTGTCTCAATGTTGTCTGTATATGGGACCAGAGAGAAAGTGAGAACAGGATACAGAGGCAGCCCAAACTGTCTGGCTGTCTCTCCGTCTGCCTGTCAGACCGTTAGCATCTGTGTTTCTGTCTGTCAATGCTCTCACCCTGAACCAAAATGTTCAATTACCGTGCAGCCATGGTATTCTAGTTTGGCATTTGCCTGCTCTTTTTGGTGGTTGTGGCTTCCAGGATTTCTTTGTCTCGATTTTTGCGTTTTTAATTTCCCAACACCTGAACTTAACCTACTTGTTGCTTATTTAGAAGAGTTGAAACACACAACAGAGAAACAAAAGTGGAAAAAACAAGAGCTGACAAGAAAAAATAAACAGCGTATGGTGTGTAGAGCAGCGTGGTGGTGCTTGAGGTGTTCATCTTCATAAGAAAGGCGATTTTTTTGATAGAGCAAATTAAAAGCTCACTGAAGAGCTGCTTCCTTTTCATGCTTGATTTCAGATGTGAATGGCACGGTGTTAGCGTCTGTTGGAGACAGAGGGAGTGTGTTTTGTCTGGCTGCCATACTGAGATCAAAAATGTTGGTCAAAGAACTTTGTAAAGGAGGCGCATTTAGAGACTAAATATATAAAAAAAAAAAAGACTGACTGAGACAGGCTTACCATGCATCAATTTGTGCATAAAGTTTAGCTTTCTTAAGATCGTTTATAATGCAACACTAATTTTATTTGTTTATCCGGTTTAGTGTCCAATCAGTGTTATGCTCTACTGACAGAGATAAAGATAATAGATGTCATCAGTATTTTTAACATGTTCTTGTGGAAATGTTCTCATACTAAAGGACTAATATAAAGAAAATTAATTTAGACATTTCTGAGTATTTATTTATTCAAACTGTGGGGAATTAGCAAGAGAGGATGTAAACAGACGAATGACGGGAAGTGGGGGCAGGCTTCTGATCCCACAACTCAGAGGTTTTATGGACCACTGTCACCCTATAGAAAATAAATCCCACAAAACAACTGTTTTTGATTTTGGCTTAAATAATCATAGTTAAATAAAAAAAACTGGGAATGCTTTTAAAATGGATCAAAGATGATCAAAGTGGGACTTTAAGGTATCCAGCACACACAGAGAAACTGAGTTTGTTTATTTGCCTTTTATGAAAATTTCTGTAACTTTTATTTGATAATTAATTACTCAAATTCACCGGTTTGCGCCTCAAACTGGCCTTTACCCTAGACATTGGTAATCTGAGTCAAAACATGAAATGTTTTCCCATAAATCTTAGTGGTGGTTGTCAAGATTAAAGGAAAAGTTTCAAAAAAGTTCTTTCGTGTGTAATTTGAGAATCAGAAAATACTTCTTTTTGTATTTTTATTATTTTAATGCACATCTCTGTAAGCCATAAGAGAAAAAAAATGTCATAATTTCAAAAGCAATGAAGCCCAGAGCTGCTGCTACCTTGTCAATTTGTTCTAAAGTGGGTAAAGATGAAAGTGTTTGAAAGTCAGTGCTTTAAACCAAGTAATGATCTTTTTCTCCTTAAAGCATCTCATTTTTTCGCCCAACTTGAAGTTTTTCTTACATTGAGATGGAAGTACAAAAATGCACTGATGTTTCCATTTTGATGCTGCTATGGCTTTGCAGTTGTGTCCTTTTCACAATGCATGAGTTCTGCAAAGTGAAGAGGCGTGACTGGGTGTCATGTATTCTCCTGTTTGCTGTGCCCATTTCCATTGATTTTCAGGTGCAAGCAAAGGTGCATAGTTTAACCAGCAGCACATTATATATCATTGCAATTGGAAATACAAGGAACATACAAGTTTCCTTATTTTCAGACCAAAGTTAAATTAATAGATTTTCAAACCTCTTTTCAAGCCCAGAAAATTCAGTAAGTCTCTGAAATCTTCAAACCTGTGGTGGCTTTGTGGGGAATTTTATTATGATATTACTATAATAGTTACATTACAATGCAAGTTATTCAAGTTAGTAAAAATATGCAGTCTCACGTCAAACGTTCAAATTCTTCTGAGCCAGTTTTCAAGTGTAGGGATGTGGACTTCCAGCAAGCTCATTCCTGACTGGCGAAAGTGGTTGCCATAGAAATGATGATGACTCACACTGACTTGGACCAATAATTGCTTACTGGCAGTTTCTGGTTCCAACATGGCAGGTCTTTGCTATGAAAAAATGGCGACGGGAACTTAATTACATCATGCTACATTCATACAGGCCAATGTGATGCGCATTCAAGAATGTGTTTTTAGTTACCCGCTATTCAATACTAGCGCATGTTCGCCACCTACAGCTGAAAGAGGCTTAGTGTGATATGTTGAATCAGTGCAAATCTGGCTCCAGGCTATTTCTTTTACAGCTCTATTCCGATAAAAGACTTGGCGTCATAAAATTCCTGCCAGACAAAAACCGTAAATATTAATTTCCCCTTCAAGATCAACTTTCAAATGGTTGGAAATTCCAATCAAAAGGGATTCTAAACATACGTCACTTCCGAGTGCCCGATTAGTCATAGTTCAACTGGCTTGACTTTTAACACGCATTGAATGGACGCAACTTGTACGTAGAACCAGAAAACAGTCGTAGAAACTAGCGTAACTATGCGTAAACGCAAGACTTTTAAATGCGAAAGCCTGAAACATACATGTACACAAGTTTAGATAGACTTTTCATTGGAGGTGGTCGCTTGACGGTGTGTTGCAGAGGGCAGTATGAACGTAGCATTGCAGTTGGAAGCAAGTCATTTTCTATGGGTGACATCACACTCACTCGGTCCTGTTCTCTTCTAAAATCAATGTTTGTAGCCACGTTTTGAAGGTGAAAAGTTTTGAGGACAATTTTTTATGTTGTACAGTACTTTTTGGTCCATATGTTTCAATGTCATCTGGACACCGGATCTTATCATCACTGCTTGTGCGTCTAAAAAAATGAACTTGATGCACGTCTGCTACTACTTCTTACAGTGACAGAAATAAAAGCAAATGTTTTGCTATTCTGTGACTGTGACAACTGAGTCAGAAGTAGAACAAACAGGCTATTTCAAAGAAAATAAAATAAAAAAAATACTCGTCAGAGGATCTTGAATCTAGAAAACTACATTTTCGGCCTTAACTTATGAGCATTGGGTCTTTAAATTTTCTTTATTTGACTAGATTTAGTCTTCTCATCACCCTCTTACATCCTTAATTGATTCTATCAAATAATCATCTCTGTCTTTCTAACTCAGAGCAAAAAAATAATAATTTAGCTGTCCTAATCTTCCTGGTTTAAATTCTGTTTAATTTTTCAATGATTAATACAACAGAAAATAGGTTTTCTGAGGGTACATTGAGGAAATGGTCTGTAAATTCCAGCCAGGACCAAACAAATCTGGGATTTTCTGAACACAAAAGTGTTGATAGCTGCAGATTAATGCGGTTAAATGAAACAGCATTGATATTTACAGTAACATGTGCTCTTAATCTGCCTCTCTGTATCCCTGAAGTGTGACAAATCAGGCTCACTGCTGAACAAGGCTCATTCTGTTATGACTCAGGGGATGAATGAATGGAGGGTTACGCTGAATGAGTGACTCACTATCAGAGCTTTATTTTGGTGCGGGTGTGTGTTTGTGTTACTGTGCTTGCCCTGCCACGGCTGCCTGCCGATGTGTGTGCACCACTGTGTGTGTGAAGCTATCCAGCAGATGCAGGGTTACAAATCAGAGCAAACACACACACGCACAGCAACACACAGTGACAGCAGATCAAACGTGCGTAGACTCCGACTGGGCTGGACTTGAACTGAGAGGCCCTGACTGGGTGTGACTTTGATCCTGACCGCAACATCCGCTGACCCACACCGACACTGCTCTTCGGCTACTCATCTGCCTCACGTGCCCCTCTGGAATTCATGCCGGCCTCAAGTTACTCCTTCAAATAGAGCTCAGTGTGGTTTCAGACAGAGAATCCTCCAGTTGTAACTGGAAACTCCACGTTAAAATCCAGATTTGGAGCACATGCATAACCCCTTGGTCGTGAAACGAAAGAGTGGGGTCATAAAAAAAAACCACAAATAAGAAAATATCTTGAATTTCTAACCTAAAGTAAGAAGCCTGTTTTAATTTTTGAAGATAATGTTTTTCTGTTTTTGACAGAAAAAAATCTGACATTTAATCCCTTACTGGAGAACACAGGCTGATGCTGCTTAAAAGGTCTAACTGTCTGTCTGGAAAGGGTTTTCCTAAACCCACAAGGGTTTTTGAAAAACAACAAACCTGGCAGCTGTAGATATCTCAAGTGAGTGAAATATTTTTATTTAAGTCTCTAAATATCAGTCAAAACACAATGGTGGCAAATGTAGCAGCTTTTTCTGCCATCATTGAAGAGGTAGCACAGAGGTAGCATAGGTAGCACAGGAGGAAAAGTCATAGGAACCAAAAAATGCATAAAAAAGTTAGAAAAAGAAACACATATAAGATGCTCCAGAGTATAAGTTGCGCTTTTTGGAGAAAAGTGCAACGCTTTGGAACAAATCCACCAAGCCTGGGGTTATGCTGCGTTCACAATGAACGTGATTCCCGGGTCAAATTCAAATCCGCTGCCTCACCTTCAATGCGTATCAAATGCTTGTCCAAAAATGTGTACATACACTAGATGCTTCCGTCAAAAGATTTTAGCCTCATCACTGCATGGTAGCACTGACTTTAGGTCTCATTTACAATGCACGGAAGTCCCTGATGACGTTGAGAGATCGGGTTCATTTGTTCTGAAGAGCTCCACAAAAGCATCGTTTATCAGAATCTTCATGCCTGGGTTCAAGGACTCATTTATAGTCAATGTTCTTTAAGGAGATCTTTCCCTTCTACCATTGGAGCTGCATCTGAGTGACGGCGCTGTCAGCACTACTTCCTTGTCTCTTTAACCCAGTTTGATGACTTGCTGTCCTACATTATTCAGAAGAAGGAAAAAATAAAAACAAGAGTAATGTTGACTCGATGTACATAAGAAAAATATCATGAAGTGCAGAAGGAGAATGACCAGATTCTCCTCCATGTTTGTTGTGGATGGTGCTTCTTCTTCTGCGCTGCAGTCTGTAGCAAAAACTGATACACACATCTACACTGCTCTGTAGCAGCTGTTAGTGGGAAAATAACAACTATATTAGCCTATACAAAAATCACAAAGAAAATCCTCCAGAGTATTAGCCACACCCCTGGCAAAACTATGTAAAAAAATTTAACTTATATTTGGAAAATACTCTAAATAGTTCTGTATCTTCTCTAAAGACCAGGGGCTAGGTTAGCTGCAATTTTATTTGGTCATTCTTTTACATCAAAAGTACAATAGCACCTGTGTTTTTGCTTGAGACTATTTAGGTTTTAATCAACCTTTGACAGACTAAACTTTGGCCAGTGAAGTCATGTGGTGTACTTAGGCCTGCACAATATACCGTAAATTTATTGTTATAGCAATACCCATCACTGTAATGTGAATATCGCAGCAGATGGTGAAAATTGCAATAAATGGTAAACCTTAAATATGTTACAACAATCTTATGGCAGCTTGAAGCATTTAACAAATCAAATAAATCCCTTTATGCATTTGATCAATTGGATGGAGGCCAATTGTGTTAGATGTTTGTCATCTATGTCGACCAGGATCATTTGGAGTATAATTTTTAAACGGTTGCAATGAAAACGCAATGATGTTTTTGGTTATTTTGCTATTTGTTTATATACCGCAAATTAATTATATATATTATATATAACCTCTAATATTATATGTCGCGAGTTCTCCTCATATGTGCAGCCCTAGGTGTACTGCTGATGATTCAAAATGTATTGCCCCTAATCTGGATATGGTGTTTGGACAAGCCTCCCTGTAATTCCCCTGACTACCGGTAGTACTTTGCTCTTCCTGCTTCAGAACAGACTGAAAACAATAGGCTGTTTTTTTTTTTTTACACTAGAAATATGTACAGGTGCTTAAAAGCCTTGTTGACATCAGGATATTTTTTTTAAGTACAGTTCTTTTGCTTCCTCATGGTGCCCGTGTCTCTAACCCTCCATCCCCATTATGCTTGATCTGATCGATCCAGCCCTGTCTCCCTGTCCCACGTGTCATCTTTTTTTTTTTTTTTTTCCTTAACACTGCTCTCCTCTCCCCACTGCTTGATATGCTGGAAGTGGAATGCATGCATCATTGAAGATCTGTCAGATCCAATCGTAATTCCTCACGATGGCTCTCAAATGTAGTGGGATGAGAAAGGAAGGGAAGAAGGGAAACAAAAGGACAAAAAAGGAGGAGGTGGGAGGAGAGGTCAGGGGCTTGCTGAGATCCCCTGTGGACCAAAGCATCAAAACGAGGAGGAAAGAAGAGAGAGTGGACGAGATGATAAAAACAATAAACCGCCATAGCATTGCTCTGAAGACTGCCTTCAACACCTTTTTATGGTGAATTTTAATTTGAAATTTTAAACTATGTAGTAACAATTTGCTGCTGTGTCGTGTTTAGGGTCATGGAGGGGGGTCTAAGACCAACTTGCCCAGCAGTAGCAGAGAGAATGTGTGACCTTAAAAGATCATCAATTCATAGAACCACTAAAGAAGAATTGATGACTGACTTTCAATGCATGCAAACATACATTAAGCAGTAAAGTGGTTTAGCTGTAATTCCTTTTATTGTGCAATGCATGAAAATTACTGCAAACAACACAACAGTGACAACAAAAAACAGGACAGGAGTTTTAACGTGGAATGTAGACACAAGTTTAAACTTTCAAAAAACAAGAGTGTTACAATTAATATGTAAATCTTCACATTTTTTATTATGTTATTACGTAATGTGGGGTGTATTTTGTGGTAGAGTATTGCCATTAAAATACACTTAAAAGCTCAAAAAAGATTATTTTGCACGATATAGGCCCTTGAATCAATGCATAGTTTTGCATATAAAACAAATTTGCTCTAGCATACTGGAAACATACTTCACTTCACGATGCTTATTTTTTATAATTTCTCGAATTTCTGTTCATGTCTCCCTTTCCTGTTCATAGTAAAGGGAGCAGGAGAAAAGCAAGTGTTGAATGTGTCCAGATCTTTTCTTTTTTTTATGTATTACTCTTATTTTTGGTCCTATCTACCTCTCAATCCTTTGTGTGATCTCCCTCATGGCTTTCCTCTACAACAGTGTGTTGCCTTGGTAATTACCAGTTGTCTTAAACAGACAGATGGAATAAGAGAGAGTGACGGGCAAATTTCCCAGTGCTTGTTTTCCCCATGTATATGTGTGTAGCTCCTTTTTTTTGCACATTTGTTCTGTATTCTCACTCCTTTGCTCTTCGTCGTTCCCTCCCTCCCTGCCTCCCTCCCTCCTGTCTAACGCACTTCCTGTGAGTTTGCATCTGTGCACTGCTAATGTGTGTTGTGAAAGTGAGTGTCAAAAGCGGACATGGGAAATTACCTGACAGGATGTGTTAGCTGAGGATTGGAGTGGGACAATCTCATCTCCTGCTCGTGCGCCGGCTATTTTAGATGCCAGGTGTCACTCTGAACCTCTGTGAAGCCTCTGGGAGGTGGGGGGGGGGGTCATTGATTTGCCTTCTTTTGGTTTTTACCCAGCATGTCCCCCAAACCACCAAGGGTAAAAATAAAAATAAAAGGGGGGAAGTACAGTAGTACAAATCACACTAATAATTACACAACGCAAAAAAATATTAAACATCACGATGACATTTAAAAAAAGCTTAACAAACAATACAAAAACAACAAAACAAAAGTCTAGAAACCAAAACACAATAAAAAAAAAGAATAAAAAACAAAAGTAATTTCAAGAAATCAAAATGAAATGTTAAAAAACTTACCACAATAAGAAAACCAGAAAAGATAGGTACTACATCTGTAATTGGATGATGACGTTTGACCATCATTTCAACTTAAAGTTATTTGGCATGAAGCAATAGTGGATATGCTGTGTGTAATCTTAAAAGTTTTATTGTGGACATTGAAGACGCTTTTGAAAAAATGCCAATATCAAAATTGAAATGTCATCATCCAATCAGCAATGTCCCATAGTACCTACCTAACTTTTAAGGTTTCTTGTGTTTTGTTTTTTTAACATTTCATTTCGATTTCTGCATTTTTTGTTTTGTTTTCTGAAATGTATCATTTTTATTTTTATTTCTATTTCTATTTTTTAAATTGTGTTTTGGTTTCAGGGATGTTCTGATTTCTAAAATGTAACTTGTTTCTTTGTTTGTTTCGCTTTCTTTAAATTGTGATCTTCACCATGTTTCTGTACTGAGTGATTTATTAGTGTGATTTACACTTCATGGCCACTGTAGGGAGGGACACACGACATGTGAAGGACTAACCCTTGTTACACCGATGTCAAAGTTCACTTATAAATATTTATTCTGTCCAATTAATATTTTTCTTTCAGGCTGGCGTGATCAGGACAGAGCAAGAGGAGTTTTTTATCGAGCCACTGGAGAGGGGAGATGGGGTGATAGAAAAGGAGGAGGAAGAAGCGGGAGGAGGCCGGGTGCACATCGTCTATCGCTCCTCAGCTGTTAAGAAACCCCCCATCAGCAGTGCAGCAGAAGGCCTCCACTCCAGAGGTTAGCGTGCGATTCCTGTCCTGCAGCTCGATACATCCTTCTTTGAAGCATTCTTTTTCTTCATCCATCCGTCACAAGGACACTTTGATACACTTGATTTATGCTAAAAACACGAAATTACATAACCTTGAAAAGAATTTCTACTTGAGTCAACGTTACCCACACAGACATTTCTCTCATTTAATTATGCTATCGCAAACTTGACCACATTCTATTTAACTAAACTTCAGAATGTAACTGATGTCAAGAATAAGTCACACCTGCACATTTTCAAGTGCATCCCTGTATTATTGCTCTAATTTCCAGTAGAAAATAAAAATGATGTGACATATGGAGAAATATGGAGACTAACATAGTTAGTTCACACCCACAGCCTCTCCAGCAGAATAACATACTCCTACAGTCACATTAAAAATCGACATCTGGCACTCAGAGTCATTGGTATCGGCTTCATTTTTCCTACAAGCTTTATTTTTTTTTTCTAATTACAAAACTAACTAATTTGAAAGAAATAAAAACTTTAGAGAGATAAAACTTCAGCCTCACTGTTTTGTTGGAAAAAAAATGCTGTGTATTATTGTAATGTCATGTGTCTGGCTGCAACACCTCAACCAATGGAGAATTTTTATTGCACATTTGCATTTTCATCTCTGTGTTTCCTTTTGCTGGTTTGATTTTGTTCTTTATTACAGAAACCTTGTATTTTTAAAGTCTTTTAAGTTCTGTTTTGTATGCATCAAATTCATTTAGGATTTAGATAGTTTAGTGGGACTGAACAACAGAGACAAAACTGATGAAACAAACAAACAATCAAATAAAAACCTTCACTAACTATATTGCATAAAGGTGCCTTTTTCATCTGCAAGCATAAAACCAACACACACTTTTGCAGGTGAATAATAAAGAAAGGCAAAACAGTATTTAAACTGTGAATATATACATTTAGTAGCAGAGAGTGAAGCCATCGACATCAAATTGTTTTTTATATATGATCAGTTAAAAATATCCAATCCTCAAGGAAAGTCTGTTTGTTTAGAGATCCGCTCTAATTTTTAACATGTTGTTGAAGCATTTTCCTCTTTATGGAGGACATGTTTAAAGAAAATTGAGATTAAAACTGCATTTCTCAGTATTTCTTTCTTTAAATTGTTAAGGCATGCTGACTGACTGAATAAGGAACAGATGAAAAAAATGTCATTTAAAAAAGCTTACGTAAAATATACACTCGGTGGACCACAAGCTCCCTGTTCCACTTCACTCTTATGCATTCCCTCATAGACAAATCCATGTACATCATTGATATTCTCATCTGAACTGGCATCTGGCTCAAAACTATTTGGCTAGATAGCTCCACTATTGCTCGCCATTTTTGTTGCTCTGGTAATATTAGATTGGGGTTGTGAGGGGCTGTTATAGCATCAACGGTCCTGCTCACAACATTCTAATAAACTACTACTGCTCTGCAGAAACTATGTTCTAGAAAATAACACAAGTTTTTCCTTTTGGCTGAAAACGTCATAACCATAATTAAAAGACCACTTTTGCAATATAAAATATGATTGGAGTAGGACTTTAAACAAGTCACCAAACTGTAAAGATTAGATTTAGTGACAGAGAGTAGGACGACAGAGATCGAATTGGCTTTGATATTTGATCCGTTTAAGGATCAGGTCTTCAAGCAAAGCTGTCTGTTTAGAAACATATTTAAAAACCCCAAATTTGACAAAGTTGCCAAATCAAAAAACACCCACTTTGCGATAATGTACTTTGGAGCTTAGAAAAACAACGAGTAGAGTTTTTTTGAGTGCCGGTCAAGCTTGTGTGAAGCCCTTAGCAAACCTCATCACCGCCACGGATTGAAACTCTTAATAATATATGGACTGCAATAGATGAGATCTATGTCTTCCTATTCTGAGCAGTTGATTTGAGAATGTCTAATAATATACGGAGAGTTTCCATAGGAACACCCGGTGTGCACAGACTGCATTAGAGTAACAGAGTACTGCTCTCACTGTTACTGATACCTGGCAGTACATCCTCACACAGACACAGTGACTATGCAGCGTGAGCACATGCGAAGAAAAAAAAAAAACTTAACGGAAGCGCGCTTATACACGATGTAAACCCACAGAGCTTACACAACTTCCTTGATCAGGCATTTCCACTTTCTGAACACAAACATGCTGCTTTTGCACAGACACAAAGACACACACACACTCAGTGCATCTCGCTGCTCCTTGCTGCCTTTGAATCCTTCCTTCTAATGAAGAGTGGGGTGCAGATCAATAGCGTAGGAAAAGAACAGGTCCATTTTGTGTGTTTGTGTGTGCATGTCCATGGATGGCGTGGGCATGAGTTCTGTGGTCGTCTGGCTCTGAGTGCTGGGATTTTCAAGGCTAAGCAGACAGACAGACAGACAAGAAAAGCAGGCATGTGCTGCTCCCAGTAGCATTTGAGGCGCGGATCTCTCTCTTGTTTCACTTATCACTTTTTTGTCTCTGTGCTATTCTAAACATGACATTATGTAAACAATGCATTTACCTTCAAGTTGTACCTTAAATCTTTGCAACAGTCTCAGCCCCACTGACTCAGTTTGACTGTTCTTGACTTTTCACTTTTAAACTCTAAACCCAAATTATTTACATCACTTTTTCCCCCAACTTTTAAATCATGTCTCTTTATTGATGGATTAAGCTCATAAAGTGTTTGCTTTTAAATTCAGTCAATCATTTCTGGAGATTTTCTTTATCCGACTTGTTGAATTTGCAGTCCTTTATTAAATGCAGGACTCATTGTGTGGCTAAAGACAGAGGGAAGGCAGCTATATTTAGCAATGTAATGCAGGAGCTGAGGAAGAAAGGGGAGAAAAAAAAGGGATGAAGGGAGCCGGATTGATTGGTTTCTTCCACCATACGCCGAGAAAGTGTGAATCAATGTCCAAAATGGAGAGCAAGCTGTATTATTAATGCGGCATATTCGTCAATTAATCGCTTGGCTGATTGAAAATGACAGATTGCCATTCTTTTTACCAGGGTAGGAAGTCAGCCATTTCATCTGCCTCCCACAAAACCTCCACAATTTCCTTTAATCACATTTTATTTGTGCTTTTAGACCTACTGTTTGCTAATGCTATTGATTTCATAATCTGTCTGTTTAGGTGGGGTCGGTAAGGTCACTTAATCTTAAGGTCACTTAATTTCCTCCCACACGTGTTGTCATCTTCTTCCAGACACTGAAAGTAGAACTTCCTGTTTCCCGTGGGACTTCACGTTCATGTGCTTCCAAATTTACATGCATGCAATCCAGTCCATGGCACTTAGACATGAGACAGCCTGTTATAGTTCTTGTGGCATAAATACTCATTTGGGTTTTTCAGACTGATGTTGTTGGTTGCTGGTTTTGTTGCATTGAGCTTCATTTTGCAGACAGGCTAGCACACAAAAATGTGTCGTGGTTAGCAGCCTACTTGTTTGTGAAGATAATTTTCAGATACATATTGTTTGTGCAAAGTGAAAGTTCCACAATAGTTTGGCCAAAAAGACTGCAATTAGTTGGTTGGGAAGTAACAGGGCGGAGCACCACAACCGCGATGCAAGATCTAAGCTTCTAGCAATTTGTTTTGCGCCGCAGGCACTCGATTTTCTTTCTATTTTCTGATTGTTATCCATTGTGCTAGGTTGTTTTGTCTCATTCAAGCTCTTGTTTTATAAAGTTATTTTGCCATTTTGGCTTTTTGCTGCATTTCAAAACAATACAATTAAACTCCGGCAACAGGATGTCAGACAGGGTCATTGAAAGGCCAGCGCTAAAAAGTCTCTGCTGTTTAGCATCTTCCCCCACCAACCTCTGCAAGTCAGGCATAGGATCATAAATGGCAAATAGAGTTTACTTACCGGTATATGGCGCTTTTCAAGACCAAGACACTTTCAGAATCACACTCCATTTACACAAACAGAAAGTCATACTCCAATGGCAGCCAAGCAAGGTGCTAACCAGGCTATAGGAGCAGTGTGGGGTTCAAAGACTACTTCCACTGATGGGGGTGGGGGGTAGAAAGGGATCTGAACAAGTGACAAGAGGTCAACTACTATGTCTGCACCACAGGTTCCCCTAACACAACTCCCTCACAGACTCACATTCAATGCTTAACAAAGAGTCTTAGTTGTCATTGATTTGCTCTTGATACCTTTGAATGTTGTTCACCTTTTGGCACATCTGCTCGGGGGTCGCCACAGTGAATCAGGTTGCACTGACCGGCACATTTGGTTTGGCAGAGATTTTAATGCCGGATGCCCTTCCAGACACAACCCTGTATGTCGTCCAGGATGGGGATCGGCACATGAAGACCCGGAGACTCCTTGTGGATACATACTGTAGTTAGGCATTAGTGTGAAAGGTCTTGCCTAAGGTCCCACACTGGATTCAGCTCAATGTGCCCCCTGTGAAACGAACCCTGGTTCTCCACCAAGGAAATACCTACTTTATACCTGACATTTTGACAAGCAGTAGCATGCTAAGTTTGTTTTGTCCTTTAACAAAAACATTTCATTGTTCCTCTAAGCCAACAAAGACTTTTTATCATTATGGATTAATTTATGATAAACTGGATAATCTTCATCTTTTGCCAGTGCTGTTTTTTACAATGAAATCAGATTTTTTTTATTTTAAGTTTTCAGCTAAAATTGCTTTATCACAGTTTTAGGCTTTTGGCTGTGGTTCTTTTGGACAAAAACAGAATGTCTGCAGCAAATGACAGGCTGTGCATCCATAAGAGAAATTTTATTTTTTATTTTTTTGCTGTTCCTGCTCTATTTTAACAGATTTTATCAAATGTCTTTTTTGCTTCACGTCTGATTTTTTTTTTTTTCTGTCTAAACAGCAGATTGGGTTAGAACAATGTTTTGGGGTTGTATTTTTGTTGCTCTCCTTTAACTGAGAAGATGCACTTTAAGATTTTGGCCATTTGTCTGATGAGACTGAATCAAGGCAGCAGCATTACTGCAGCTGGCGTTGTGCAACAGCGTGTGTTTCATGATAAAATGACTTGAAATTCCATGTAAGTAGAAGGGTGTTGCACTATGCTCTGGGGATCCTCTGTGAATAATCTGCGTGCAATTCTTCATAAACACACAAACACAAAAGGTCTAGTAAAACAAGACAACAAACTAAAACGGTGGGGTGGTGTAGCTTCACATTTTTGCACTGTGCAGATTCATAAAATGCAAAAACACATATGTGAGAAAAGCCCAGGTGTGCCTTTGGGAGGAAATTACAGTGTTTGGAGGGGAAGTATTTCAGCAGCCAGCTGCTTCCGCTCTCCCTCTTTGTGGCCACTAGCTCCATCCCTGGAGAGCGCGACTGTTTTTATTGCTGTGTAGCACTCAGCACGTGTGTGTGTGTCTTTCCCTGTCTGTCGAAAAGGCTTTTATTTCTTGTGTGTTTAACTCACAGCTGACTCGACAGGGTTAGTGTGTCTGCTGGTGTTCAGGTGCATTTCCGTCTGCGCATATTCCCCCTTACGGCTTGCGGGACACCTCACCTGCTAGTAAAGGCTCAGCAGGCCTTCCACTCAGCTGTCAGTCAGCATGCCACAGACCTGCCTTTAGCTGAACAGGTCCGCAGGGTAAATAACATGATGTGGCCGCCCTCCTCTCCAATCTACAGCCACCGACTCCATGCTGACTCACATATTTGCATATGTGTGTGCGGACAGAGCAGGAGGAGTTGAAGTAAAAGGAAAGCCCTAAAGGATGAAGGAGTGTTGTGTTATTACAGCCAAGATGATTGAGAGGGTGTCACTATAATCATGGTGATCATGGTGCTCTGACAAGATTAGCACCTTTGTGCTGCCTCCAATATGACTTTCATATTTCCAGAGCCTGACTCTTGATGTTTCAATCCTTTTAAAGACCACATTGAGCCCCTCTCAGCTGTATTTTGCTGCATTTTCTAAAGGAATACTCAGAAACTCGCATTCCTGTACAGTTGGATAGCTTCAATATTGCTCACTATTTTTGATGCACTGGTAATGTTAGGTCGAGGTTGTGAGGGGCTGTAAGCTAGTGAGAGAGTGTAAACAAGGGAATCATAGAAAATGGTGAAAGGTGTACTCCATGTCAACGGTCCCGCCCACTACTCAGGGGTAAAACTCCTGCAGCTCTGCAGAAACGATGTCTAAAAAAAACGACACAGGTTTTTTGTTTTGGCATAATCATCTTTAAAAGAGAACTGGAAATGCTTTTAAAACAGATCAAAAGATGATCGGAGTGTTAACAGACAACATCGCTATATATATTTTTTTATCTTCTTTGCTAATTAAAAAAAAATAAAAACCACTGTTCTTCAAATTCAAGATTTTTAAAAAGTACATTTTTCTTTAAATAAAATGCCAACACTTTCATCTAAAAAAGTCCAGGAAAAGTAAGCAAGCACACCTGTGATCACAAACTCACAAGTCTGAAAACCTGTCAGAAATGAGCCTTTAATGCAGGCAGACAGACAGTACTTCTGCTTTACATCCTTTACTTCAATCCATTTTTTTTTCTTAAAGAGAAGAGAACACCCCCTGCAAAGATTAGGAAAAAAAATGTCAGAATATCTCTCCTACAATTTGTGCACCACAGGTAGCTTCCATCCAGGGTAACATGGTGTATAGTGAAGAAAAAGTAAACTATGTAGTTTTCAATAGTTAAGAATACAGTTATCACAGCATTGGTCTAAATGATGTTCATTCGCCTCTTTTGAAGAAAGGTACAAAAAATTCCAATCAATTGTTAAAATATATTTAGTTTCAACCTATTGTATATCAGACCCACTCTGATGAGTGTTCTCATCATGTTCTTGTGGCATTTTTCTCTTGATGGAGGACATTTATAAAGAAAGTAAAGCTTAAAATTGCATTTCTCAGTATTTTTTTTATTCAAATCTGTCTGAATCAGAAGCAGACAAACAAATGTTGGAAAAACTTGTGGATGTGACGTAGAACCTACAACAGCAGGCCACAAGCTTTGTTATTCTTGTCTGAGCTGGTATCTGGCTCTAAAATGTACGAAAGCTCCAATATTGCCCCCCATTTTTGTTGTCCCTGTAATGTTTTGTTGGGGTTTTGAGGGGTAGTAAGCTAGCCCCTCAAAAACCTAGCTAACCCATGTAAAGAGATGGATAATAGGAAGTACAGGCGGGCTTACTCTCCACCAACAATCTGCCCACGATGATTGTGGACATGTCACCTTAAAATCAGTTATTCACATATGATCATTTATGATTAAGAAATACGTTTTTTATCTGTGAAAGCTGATGTGATCTTCAGTTATGCAGTGTATCACCCCCCCCCCCCCCCAAAAAAAAAAAAAGTGGTCGATGCTCCGTCTTCAGATCAGTTATGCAATAAGCCAACCTAAGGGACAGAAGCTCAAGGAAGATGAGATGGCGTGTGACTTCCATCCTCCCACTACTGTCACAGTGCTGAAAACACACTCGACACATAAACACATTCACACACACACACACACACGCTCTGTGTTAAATCTGGCACTCCTCAGAGAAGTGCAGCAGAGACAGCCAATGCTAAATAAGCTTCCATGATGGGCTTCTGCAACAAAACTTATTTTTGAATTCTGAGTTAAAAACCCATACTGATGAAAATGTCTTTTTGGTATTTTTAAAATCTTGTGGCATGTTTTCTCTCGTGATGGAGGGCAAATATAAAGAAAATTAAGCTTAAAATTGCATTTCTGAGTTTGCATGTAATCAAATTGTTTTAAATCAGGAGCAGATGCTGTTGGATAACCTTGAAGGTGACATAAAATCTACACAAGCTCCTTGTTCTTCCCCATTCGGATGCATCCATTCGCAGGTGTCCGTGTACATTGGAATCTGGCCCAAAACTGTATGGCTGGATGGCTCCATTAATGCTCGCCATTTTTGCTTTTGTTGCACCAGTAAGTTAGGTTTGGGGTCTGAGGGGCTTAAAGCTAGTGGGAGACCATGCAAACAGATGTATGATGGTAAGTTAGGGGGGGCTTACCCTGCACCAACAGTCCCGCCCACAACTAAAAAGGGGAATTTTAAATGAACTCTTGTTGTTTTGTAGAAACTGCGTTCATAAAACGACAAAAACGTTGTTTTTTAATTTGGGCTAGGAACAGCGAAATCATAAATTAAAGGCCACTGGGACCGCTTTTAAAAAAGATCAAAAGATGTTCGGAGTGAGACTTTAAAGCTTTTGCAATGAAACTAAAGACTTTGATTTATTTTATATAACAATCTAAAAAGTCAAGGGACTTGGAGGTTAATGGAGTTTTCATTTCTGCAGAGTAACATATTGCAGCAGTTTTGAACCATGTGTTTGTATTTTATTATTCATGTACAGTTTGGTTATGAAAAAATAATTTGTAATATTTTTTCTATCAAGATGGCTGGTTTTTCTTTTATTGCTATCTTTCCCAATTTGGTCGAATTTTTATTTATTTATTTATTTATTTATTTATTTATATGTGGGAGAGGTTTTGATGGCAGTTTGAAGTCAGAAGTCTGCATTACTTGGCATTTTTGTTGCTATTCATGTCAAAATCACTTCAAATATATGCAGCCCATTTTCAAAGATGACATATTTTATGAAATATGATTCATCCAACAAGCTAGACAAAGTTCCTCATTAGTCCTGTCATATTTTCATTAACACTGAAAATGAATAATATGAAGTAAAACCTTGTCATTTTAATAAAAAAGTCAAGTTTTTATCAAATTTTGGTAAATTTCAATTGAAGCTGATGTGGCTATACTTCCTAGACAAATCAACTTTTGTTTAATAATCACACAGCATGATGTGATTTAAAAGAAAAAAAACTGTGCTCCCCACATGCGCGTCAGAGCGTTACTTTATTGTGCGAGTTTGCGCCTCGTTGCCGCTGTCTGATTAGTGGAGTGATGTGTGGCGGTAGGAGTTTGTTAGGCTGCAGTTAATTTGCTGCTGTGCCCTCTTGGGACTTTAATTTAATAAAACACAGCTCTGTGGCTCTTTATTCAACAAAGGCAGTAACACAGGACAGAGGCACGCATGTTCACAGCTCTGAAAAACGGCGCAGGTTAAGAATGGTTGACGGATCAAATTGCTTTTCCAGGGATTTATACAGAAAATCTATTTGGGAATTCGGTTCTAGTCAGAATCATTTAGTCCCCTTTAAACTGGCTGGTTTATGTTGTTACATAAGGATGAAATTCAGATCAAATTAAAGGGAAAGTGGCTGTTTAGTGAAGCAGAGAAATAAAACTAGGGCAATTCAGTAAAAAAAAAATGTAATGGCATTAACTCAACATAAAAAAAAAAACAAACTTCAAAAAATCTATTTGTCTGCTTTATCTGCTCAGACAGAGGTTTGAGCTTATTTTGATTAGTTTCTGTTAAATTTGAATAAATTAGGAATCAATTTCAAAATGGCTCTGAAATTAAGACAAATCCTGATCAAGGGGCCTTTGAAGTGCTGGAAAAGAGTTCCCTTTGCTGTATTTGATGGCTTAATTGAGCCTCAGGTTTGAACTGTTAGTAGAAACTAAAATTTGGAAGATTAGGCACTTGCAATGTGTCTTTGCAGCTGTGGTCACAATCACGCTGAGACAATTACAGAGAGTGCTGGCAGGGCCTTCACTGGAGAGCTTATGTGCAGATTCTTCCCCTGCTGCCATATGTGTCATCCTGTAGCAACGAGAGGGAGATAGATAGTCCTCTGTAGCAGATATGCTGATGCCAGAGAAAACTTAGTTCTCTTCTTTGGCATATAACCAATATTAGCTCTGTGATCCCTCTCTTTCTCCAGGCTTTCACTGCTCATAACTCTTGGAGATTTCTGAAAGGATTTCTGATCAAGCTGTTAAACCCCGGTTTCCTGGCTTGCGATCATCTGTGTGTGTGTTTTCTCTTCATTCTCCTCCCAAACACTGTTGCTAACTTTTCTTTTCAAGTGTCTGCATTCCTTTCTTCATCTCTGTTCTTCCTGTCTCCACGCTGTTTCTTTGGAGAGTACTATCATGCCTGTAGAGGTGGAAAAAAAGAAAAATGTAAGAAGCTTTGACAACAATTGAGAAGTGTTTCAAAAATGGTAATTAAGAAGTGTTTATTGTGTTTAAATTGGACTAAAATAAATTTGGAATAGTTTGTTTTAACCTACTCTCCATAATATATATTATTTTTTTAACATATACAGAATTACAAGCTAAACATGGTTAAAGACATAGAACCAAAGAAATGCCCATTAAAGCTATGTCAAAACACTAAGCACGCATTCTTGAACATGCCTTTAGCCCGGGGTGTTAACACTCTTGTGAATCTAGCTTCAGACTTTTTCCTTCACAGATCTATTTTAAAATATGAAAGTCTTGGTATCATAATTCTGGCCGGGCACAAACCACAATTCTTAATTTTTCTTTCATGATCAATTTTATAATTACCTGGCCCTTCCGCGACTCAGAAATGACAGCATCCATACATTACTACCAAATACAAGGCCCTGATTGGTCAAAGTTCAACCTGGTTTAACTTTTAATGTGGATTTAATGGCCACGTTTTGTACGTAATGGCCGAAAAAAAAGGTTGTAGAAATTTGCGTAGCTTTGTGTAAATGCAAGAGTTTTGAATATGGAAGCCCGCAACACATGCTTCTACATAGACTTTTTAATGGAAGCGGTTGCTTGACCCTGGCCTTCAAAGGTCAGTGTGAATGTAGTTTAACAGTCAATTGTTCCTGCTGTCATCTCAACCTTTTAATGTTACATATAAAATTATGCAAAAGGATGCAATTTTCATTTAATTTGATTCCTCTTATTTGTAAATGTATCAACATAACAGCTGAACATGTTGAAAACAATGTTATTTTACAAAAATTAGCACCTTTTCACAAATCACAGTTTTTTTTTCCCCTCAGTTTTGAGGCTCTGTAATTATTTTTGCTGAGAAAAATAGTGTTTCAGAGGAGACTGTAGTTTTTTTCCCCCCAAATTGGAGTCTCCAACCCGCTTAGCCAGGGATATTTACCTCCTGCTTGTTCCCACTGGCGAACAACACCTGAATCAGGAAAGTAGTAGGTGGGGCAGGAATGTCCCAAAAACACGCAGGACAATTGGTTTAAAGGAATAGGGTGAACATAGTGTACAAAAAGGGGTGTTTTCTGAATAATCAAAATTTTTTGTTTTAAAAGTTGATAATTACTTTATCAATAATTAATAATGTACACGTACTTTTTTTTTTTTTTTTGCTGTTGTTTCTTGTATTACATAATAAAACTGAAAGAAACACACACAAAAACTCATAAAACATCCTAAAACAATTTTCTTACTTAGGAAGTAAACTCAAAAAAACAAAAAAGCACCAAGAAAATTTTGCTTTCAAACCTCAAAAACATATGAATTACCATCTAATCGGAGAGCAAAGTCCAAGTAATTCATCCAGAATTTAAAAGGTCATTTTTGAGTTGAGGTTCTGGTGAATTTTATTTGGTTCTCTGGCTTTAATGCTTGAGCCCTTAGTATCCCCATCATAAAGCCACACCCACGCAATCTTAAAATGAGGAGATCCCTGGGTGTATGTCACACTTCTTTTTGTGTGTCATTTCATTATGCTTGTGGGGTGTAATTTATTATCTGCCTGCCATCACATTTCCTGCTCAGCACATGAAAAACACACTCAGAGGCAGACGCGGTGGTGATGTCTGCCTGTGGAAATCGTGTGGCTCTCCCTGTCTGGGTAGTTAGGACTGAGATTGCCAATAAATAGTGACCGGTGGCCTTCACCGCCAGTTGGGAGAGATTTGTGTCCTCGAGGCTGATTGGCTCATGCCTGAGGAAGAGAACAAACCATCTCGTTAATCAGGGTACACTGTGTGTTTTTCTGTGGCCATCACATGCTTGTTGTGGCGCACAGCTAACCCGTCAACACGCGTCTGTTTGCCACAGAGGAAGAGAGTAAGGGAGAAAGTGTTGTCTGTGCTGTGTTTTGCCAGCTGATTGAGACACCAGCAGTCAAAATTGCAGTCAACGACAGATGGGTGTGAAAGGTCACTGAAGCTGCCACGATTTACATACGCACATGTTTGTGCACAAAATTCAGACTGCACAATCCTACCTGATTTCAGTGCCCCTTTCTTGCCAACTCAAAGTTTTTCTAACAGGAATTTCTTTGAATTTTGAATGTTCCAGTCAGTTCTTGAATTGGTGATATTTTCCAAAAAAACTATGAAATTAATATGGATTAATATGGATTAAATATTAGATGGTAAAATGCCATTTCATCATGTGTGCCTATAAGGACCAATGACACACCCAGCTTTGGGTTTTTACCACTTTTGCATCTTGATTTAATTTCAGAACTGAAGGTATAAGATCCAGATGAGTTTTATAGTGTCTCCATGTTCTATTTTTTTTTTTTGCTGTTTTGCGTTGCAATCTCCGGCACAGTATAACAGATAGAGGAAATCCGCCCATCGGGCAATCCAGCCAGACACCAGGGCTAGCAGGATTGCCGCAGGGGTCCCCAATGCCAGACAGGCCCCCCAGGACTGAGGTGAAGTAAAGGCAACCTCAACCAAAGGTGCAGGAGGTGTGGTCAGACAGCTTACAGTATGTTGCCGGGCCATCTGCAGAACATGCTTATGCACACACGTTCAAACACACACACCAAAGGAGGGTCACACCACCTTGTCTTTACCCTGATATTTAGTTGTGTTTTAGGTTTTCTATTTGTCATCATTTAATTTGGCTTGTGGCTTTACTTTTTAGCAGAGTTGAACTGGTATTTGCTTATTTTTTTTACATGCCTCCTGGGTGTTTTATGTTTAACTGCTGTTTTCATTCAGATCAAATTTATTTCAAGCTAATAGTTAACCTCCTCAAGGAGAAATGCAGTATTTAATGATAAAAAATGTGAATAAAAAAAGGGGGCAACCTAGATCTGTTTATTTTGCATTTGTTCATTTTTTAATGTGTTACAAAAGTGTTGGATCTGGACTTGGAATTGGCAAATAAGCAAAATCCAATGGCTCAGAATCAGATCTTGGTTAAAAAAAATAAAATAAAAAAACTGATGAGGACGTACCTGGTTGTCATCTACAAGACCATAGCTCCTCCATTTATGTCCTCCACAATCACAATCATTGTTGTTCTAATTAGTAGTTGTTCGTAAAAAATGGATATGAGATGTTTTACACATTTTTGTCTTTTAGTTCAACACAATTCAAAAGATTAGAAAGAAATAGACTCTGAGATCTCCATTTTATGTAGTTTTAAGGTACATTAAGGGGAATGCCATTTTAATGGCTTTGTTCTTTACATTTAAAGCTTAAATTGAGTGATATCCACTGACGAAACTCAACTTAAGAATAGACCTTCTTTTTTAAAACGTCTAAGCTCCAAAAAAAGAGCGGAATAGAGCTTCTGTGTTTACCAATTACTATAAATTCACAATAAAACTAGCATAACTAAAGCAGGATTGTAGTCCCACCAGTGACAAAACTAAATGATGGCAGAACATTTATGAGCAACGCCGGATGAAATTATATCGGCTTGTTTCTCCTTCATGTCAGCCTTCTGGATTTATTCCAGTCACTGCACCTTTCCTTCTTCCTGCTTCCTCATGTGTTCTGTCCTCGAGGTGGCCTCAGGGCTGAAGGGCCTGTGTGCTTCTGAGCGTGTGTGTTTATATCTGTGCATTCCTGGCTGAGCAACATACTCACTGTACAGCTAAAGCACTGTGCATGCACAATTCTGTTTAATGTTTTTGACAGTATTAAGCCCATATTTAAGTGGAATTGTTCTTTTGCAAATCTTTGAGTCAACAGTGGCTAATGGAGTCCAGTCTGACCACTGATAGTCAGTGATGGGTAAATTACTTTTAAAGAGTAATTGATTACTGATAAAATTATAATTAAATTACTTTACTCATTCCTCAATTCAAAAAGTAATTCACTACTCTTTACTTAATTTTTTTTCCACTCACACACAAATTCTCAAAACTAGGACAAACAAGATCCTTTAGTAAAATCCTTAAACAGGTTACATAAGGGCAATCAGGTTGGTTTTTTTTAGCACCACCTCATTAATTTCCCCCGCATGAACAAGAAAAAAATGTACATTGTACAGTAATCTACATTGTAGACAGGTTGCTCATTGACACTAAGGACAATGGAAAGCATTTCATCTTCAGGACAAAACTTGTACTTAACTGAAATGTGTTTGCCTTTGTTTTCAACAAATTGGAAACAATTCGAATATCTCCAGTTGCCGAATGCTTCCACAAATTGATCCATGTCCATATTTCCTGTCTTTGACCAATCTCCAACTCTTCATTACCGCGCATGTGTCATTAACTGTTCTTTTTATTGGTATCCGTTTTGTTTCATTTAACCAAGTGACAATGTCAGAAACATTTGTTTGATTAGTTACCTATGGTTTTCCTGCATGCAGTTGGGATTAATGAAGTAATGAGGGTTTATGTAGTCTAGTAATTGCAATTTATTTACTGAAAATTGAACTGTAATTTGTTATGTGACTCCATTTACTCACAAAAGTAATTAAATTAAAGTAATTACATTATAATGTATTACCCCAACACTGCTGATAGTGTTTCATTATACACATCATACACTTTCTGCTACTCTTTCTATTTTTGTACAATCTGGTCATTCATATTTGGGAAAGAATCATATTATTAACTCTTCATAACCATTTATATCATATTTGATACACAAATATCTGAGACCCTTATCTCATTAGCATGTTCAAACTCCTTAAAAATTAATTGTAAGTAACTTGGTCTATAGTTTAACTTACCGATTGTTATTCATTTTTTGAACAACTTGCTGTATTAAAAAATTCTAAATTTGTTAAAAATTTGAGGCAGTGAATAATTACGGCATGCCGCTAGCTATGTCTAATTAAAAATGATGTTGCAATGCTTTTTAGGTTTTATCAAAGGATTTAAAGAACTCTTTGATTACATTTTTTTCTATTTTCGGACAATTTTTTAATGTAGTGGGTTTTATGGGGTTACGTTGCTAAATACTAACTGATTCGCTAAAAAGGTTGCTAAACACTTGACTTGTTATTCTGTTGAATAAACAGCAGAGCTTTACAACAGCCAACTAAAGCAAGAAGAGTAAGAGCGCCACCAAGTCAGAGACAATCTCATGTTTTCGGTATGGAAAATAGCAAACGTGTGAGTATATAGGTTGGTGTTTGCAATAGAATGCTAAAAGAATAAAGACGAGGTCCCCACTTCCCACTCACCGGCAGAAAGCATTACTCATTCTTTGTCTACTGTTTTTCTAATGGGATAAAATTGTGAGGACAGTAGTCGTGCAGAGCTCCTATCCACCACGATAAACAGTTTTCTTTAATCTGTTCAGGTTCCAACATTATGTAAAGATAAGCCTATGCTTCTACCAGTAATACTATGCTTTTACTTCGAAGGTATGAAACAATTTGATTTCCTGTTTGTGAAATACTTTGACATTTTTGAAATTGCCAGTCCAAAGTAAAAAGAAAATCTGGTTATTAAAAAAAAAAAAAGACATTTTCAATGTTTATTCATCGCTCCTAAAAATTGTAGATTGTCCGATTATTTATGATGTTTTGATTTCTCTCTCTCTCTATTAGTCTTCTAAAATAATAGTGTTGCCCCCTGAGTTTAGAACAAATCAGAAAAAGGTGTTTTGTTTTACCATCTAAACCATTTTAAAACGTATAATGAGTTGCAATAGCAACCAAAGTCAAGTTTATTTAGCTGAAAATGCAAACCAATTAATAATTTTTAAGCCATTACTTCATGCATGTCATATTTTAATATATGTATTTTCATTATGGCCTCAAAGCATGCAGACATTTTTAAGCATGCCGTGGTTTCACCCAGACATTTTACCAGACATACTTCTAATGTTTCACTGCAGAACAAAATCCAGTGAAATCCTGTGGTGCATCACAACCAATTTATTTTTCCCGATCTTCATCAATCTCCAGTGTGACGCCCTGAGCTACCCGCTGCAGGGTCAGAGTGAGCAAAGGCAAAGGTGATGTTCGGTATTCAAATATATTAAATATTAATAGAGGCAGCCAATTAAAATAAGGGCAGGCACGGTGTCCCTTGAAATCCACAGAGGGCATTAGCATAGCCCTAATAAGATGATTTCCATCAGTGGGCACACATTTCAGGTAATGGCAGTCAGACATAAAGAATCTTGGCTTCGGGTGGATTTTGATGGTGAGAATGGCTGATTGAAATAAAACAAGAAAGATATTTGAAAGCATGTATAAACGCAGTGTGATAAAACCTGTGCTGCTTTTTTTTTTTTTTAATGTATCTAAATAACTATGTTTGAGTGAGTGATTACTAAAATAAGAAAGACTGATTCTTTGCAATCTGAAAAGCAGGCCCAGACAGCAAAACTGATTACCTTCTCTGGTTTTATAGTTCTTACTTCCTCAAAGTCTTCACCTGTCTCTACACACTTCTGTGTAATTCATCAGGAACAATGGGAATTTTGGTAAGGTTGTTAACCACTAAAACACATGCATATGCAGAACGGATTTATATACATTTGCAGTGTTTATGGGAAATGCAAAGGGCAGCTATCTTTTTATATAATCACCTAATCAATTAACCCCCTACAACCTATGTTTATCTGCCTTTAGCTTATTGGAAGTTTGGGACCACACAGTTCCTTGTTATGGCACGATGTGTGTTAGTGTGCTCCTCTTTTTTTCCCTGACTCATCATTACTAAAGGACACACAGCTTGCCCTATCACACTTCTCTTTCTACCTGCTTCCTCACTGTTTTATAACATGAGGAGATATACTGAGCATGTGGATGCAAACTTCTTCATTACAACCTTCTGGATACTGATATTAAAGCATGGTCTCTGGTTGCTCTAAAAGGTGTGTGTGCAAGTAAATATATTTTATTGGGTTTTTTTGTGTTTCTTTTGTTTTATATTAGGCAGATATACATTTGAGATCACATGTTCGTTTTTGTGTGTTTTTTTTTTTACATTAGGCAGATACACGTTTGAGATCACATTTTCTTTTTTTTATTCTTTATCTCCAAAAATCTTTTTTTCTCATGATGTTATTGAATGTCTCCAGGAGCCCCTTAAATGAATGCTATATACCTGTATAGGTTTAGTGATCACTTAAATTAAAATCATCTTTTTGGTGTTTTTAACAAGGAGGAGGGAGGACATAGATCTAGACATTTTTGCATTTCTGAGTATTTCTTTATTCAAATCGCTGTGAATCAGGAACAGCCAAAAAATGATGTTGGAAAAAGCTTGTAGGTGTGATGCAGAAGACAACCGGCAAGCCACAAGCTCCCTGCTCCGCTCCATTCTGATGCATCCACTAGCCAGCGGTGACCAAACTTTTTCGCTCAAAGGGCCATAATCTAAATGTGATCTTGGTCCGTGGGCCAAATACAATAATTTCTTGCATGTCATGAAATAAAAGCGGAGAATAAAGAATATACTGTAGTTTATTTATTTGTATTTGGTACTTTTCAAGGTAACACATTAGTGAGACTAAAAAGTTAGTAACATTTTTCTTTGAATCTCTCTCGATCTCCCACTCTGTGGGAGTGAGGATAGCTTGCTGTGACCGAAGTATAGACTGGAACTCCCTAGAATTTGTCTTTTGCGCCTCACCTTTGTTTTTGGATAAAACTTAGTGTTTTGTCTCGTAGTGGCGGCATTATTGTACTCTTTAAGTACAGCCACAGACTGCTGACAAAAAAGACAAACAGCCTGAGAAGAGATTTCTAAAGAAAAATAATCCTCCTCCCATATTTGTTTAAAATACCTCTTATCCGTTTGCTACTGCCGTTGTCGCTCCATAAATGAATGGGAAAGGTTGAGGGGTTTTAACTAAACACTCTGTGGCCTCTAAAGGCATGACTTGGTTGGGCAAAAGACAACCTTTGGTGGGCCAAATTTGACCCGCGGTCCCTACTTTGGGCACCCATGCACTAGACAAATAAGTCTTCCAAGTCTCTGGTTTCCTCGTCTGAACTGGAATCTGCCTCAAAACTATAGAGTTTGATTGCTCCAATATTGCTCTTCACGAGTGACACAGGTTTTTTGATTTTGGCTCATAATTAAAAGACCCCCCAGAAACCTGTTTTGTTAGAATGGATCAAAAGATGATCGGAGTGAGTTTTTAAGCACCAAACTTTACTTTTGGCCTCAGTCGGGCATGTTGCTGTATATTGTGAGCCACACAGAATAGTAAAACAGCAAGAAAGAAAAAAAAAAACTCTGTTTGTCCTTTATTTGAATACATTTCCTCAATGTCTGCTCACGATTTTTAGATGAGCTGAAAATTTACCATGAAACCTGCAGACAACAGTTGTAACTAACCAGGGCTTGGTCTTTACCGTCTACATTCTCCATCGTACGCCACAGTCCATAGTGAACTTGTAACCCACAGGTCCTAGTTGTGCCTTGGACATCTTAATGTCTCGGCTACTGAAATTTCACTCCCATAATAATATGAAAATGGGACATTCACTTAATACAAACACATTCAATCGCTACCAGATGAATGGAAACAGCTGTTAATGTGCAGTTTATCAGACACGTATATTAACCCTCCGTATTCACACTGGCATATCATTCTGCAGAGTCTAATTTGTATGCTCCTATCACAACAACACAGCACAGCAATCACAGACTTATCAGCAATGCAACTATTATTAATGAGAGAGAATGAGGTCATTCATATTTAAACAGTGTCACTAAGGCCACTACCATGAGAGTATGTGCTGTCTGTTTGTGCGTCTGTGTGCCCACATGGAGAAGCACTATAAGGCAAAGCAAAGTCAGACCCACTTAATTATAATGGGATGCTGTGGAGAGACATTACTTCCTTAAACGGAGAAGAGAGGAAAGACGGAAGAAGAGGAATCTGATATCCCTCCCTGTCCTTAAGTTCCTGTCCTTCTCTCTGCTCACATCCCCGTCGGTTGTTTCTGCTCTGCGGAGGATGAAGAGGCTCAAATGGGAAGCAGCAGATATCTCATTACATTGCATTGGACAGGATTGGATCCTATGTGTGTGTGGGAGTGTGTGTGTGCTGTCAGTGTCTAAATGAACACTGTTGGGAATTGCAACTATTTGCTCTGTGTCTAGTCCTCCATAGTACATGCTCCGATGACAAACTTACACAGCATTAAAAATACAGTTTTTATTACTAGAAAAACAATATGGACTCTTAGGTTGATGGTGTTTTCCCCTGAATATATTTTCCAAATACCAATAAACTTAACTCTTTCATAAGGTAAACCTTTCTGTTAGCAACGTTCACCGTGTGTGATGCGCTTTCAGGTACACATCAAACACGCATTCTTGAACGCAGTTTAGCCCATGAACTGTCAGTACCTGATACTAGCACATGTCCGCCACTGACAAATGCAGGAGAAAGTCAAAGTGGTGAATATCTCAAGAATCTTGCTCCAGGCTTTTTTCTTCCATGGCTCTAGAATGTGTCATAATTCCAGCCAGGTACAAACCGCAATTAGAAATTTCTCCTCCATGATCAAAGAATTTAAAAAGGATGCCTTCCATATGTCACTTCCAAATCCAAGTCTCTGATTGGTCAAAGTTCAACTTGGTTTAACTTGCAAAACTCATTCATAACCATCCATTTTGTACGTAGAGCCCCAAAAGGGTCTTAAAAATGTCAACATGGAAGCTTGAAATGCGCATTTAAATAGAGTTTTCATTGGTAGTGGTCGCTTGAACGAATGTTGCCAAGGGCGGTGTGAACGTAGCTTAATTCCAAAGCCTTTCCTTTCCTGAATTGATGGATGCTATCTGATCTACAAAATAAGGAGGCCAGTGTGCCCTGTTTTTTAGTTGGGAAAATGAACATTTAATGAAACCTACTTACAAAAAGGGGCGAATATCAAAATGTTTGTAAATGTTAAGAGCATCTGTTTGTGTTGAAGTGATTTCTAACTCCAAAATAAAAAAAAAAACAAAGCTGATAAACTAAACCTTAAGTGTGTCCAGGAGCACTTAGAGACAATAATTCTGTCATTCAGGGACCAGTCCTCTGTTTACAAGCTCATGTTGCACCACAGACCTAGTTTAAAGTGCACTGCATTGGCTGTACAGTGGGAATTGGAACTTTTTAATGATCAACCCCCTCTAGCATCTGTTTTAATTAACCACACTTCCTCCTAATAGGTCACCCGTCAGAGTTCAACCCGGCACGTCCAAATTTTTAAAGTCTGATCTGTCGAGAACTGCTTGATCTCAACAAATGCAAAGAGAAATCTTCTTGCTTAGGCTCCAGCATGAATGCGTGCATTTATAAGGCGAAGCACATGAGAACTAGCATATGAGAAATGTTTGTGTAAAAAATAACATGGCACATTATAGTTAATTATGTTGCTGTGATCTAATCAAAAACTGCCATTATTTTTTGTTTTTGTTTGTTTCTTTGAGTGGATACACCTAATGTTGCCTGTTTGCTCTATCTGTCTAATAATAATAATTTGGTTATTTGTGTGTTGTAACTTCTGCATGCGTAAAACACGTCTTCTGTTAAACAAACACAGCGGTCATGCGTGTTCTGAAGGCTCGCTCTCTGCACACGCTTACAGTGGTGGGTCATAACATGAGTGGCTATAAACCGGAAATGTCCGTCTCTCTAAACTAAGAAAGTTTACTTACCTGCAGCAGGTGCTGTGGTGTTTAGTTTGCATATGACAGAACAGACGACAGGTCTCTACATGTTTTAAATGTGTGAAGGATCTGAACTAAACCATTACATTTAGGCGAATCTTCATAACCATGGAGTTGCAGAGAGGAGCAATCAAACTCCTGAAATACCACTGATACTTTGACTTTTTTGTAGTGTGGGCTAGGACCTTGCTGGTTACACAGTTTTTCCCAGTGGATTACAAATCCCCCCCTTAGACTAACACCTGTTTGCTGCATGCAACATGGGAGGAATATGGTGACAGTTGTGCTGGGAAATTTGGGAAGCTAACTTAATTGTTTTTCAAACCTTTACCAGTTGTCACACTTTATATATACCGTATTTTTTATTTTAAGATGCAGGTGAGTTCATAAGAAAAAAAAAGTGCATTTTTCTCCGTGTGTGTTTTAATCTGAGCCTTACAGTTTTAGGTCCTAGGGGGGGCAACAATTTTCCTCTGGAGACTGTGTCAACTTTTAAAAAGGAATCATAGAGCGACATGACTCAGAAAGTTGTAGTTTGGAATTAGTATACTGACCTCTGCAAGATGTTTAAGGAGCAAAGCTTGACAGTTAGCAGAACTTGTTTTTAGCACATGATCTTTTTTTTCTTTTTGAGTTATTCATTGGTGTGCATTTTGTTTCCTATCTTATGTGAATTGTAGTGAAACTAAGAAAACTATTTACTACCATATTTTTTGGACCATAAGACGCACTTAAAATACTTTATTTAAAAAAAAAAACACAACAATTGTTTGAGTAAAAAACAAAAGATCAATTGCAGCTGCTTTGGGCAAAACATTTAATATCATGCATATAACCTTCAAAAAACAGGAAATACAGCTAGTCATGGTTTTGTGGGTCTAGGGGTTATCTGGACCCATGGAGGGTGGTAGAGTAGCGCGACTCAATCTTAAGGTTCATCTTGCAGTTCCTTTGAGGCTCTTAAGTGATGTCATGAAAGTGGAACACACCATTGTCGTGCGCGCAAATGCTACATTCATGATGTGTGCAGGTGATACACTATATAACCAAAAGTATTCACTCACCTGCCTTGACTCACATGAAGTTCCATCCCATTCCTAACCAATATTCAATATTCAGTTCAATATGATGGCACCTTTAGCAGTGATTACAGCCTCAACTCTTCTGGAAAGACTGTCCACAAGGTTGAGGAGTGTGTTTACAGGAAGTTTTGACCATTCTTCCAAAAGCTTATTGGTGTTCTGCACCAACACTGATGTTGGTGCAGAAGGCCTGGCTCTCAGTCTCCACTCTAATTCATCCCAAAGATGTTCTGTCTGGTCCAGAGCAGGACTGTGTGTTGGCCAGTCAAGTTCATCCACACCAGACTTTGTCATCCATGTCTTTATGGAGCTTGCTTTGTGCACTGGTGCACAGTCATGTTGGAAGATGAAGAGACCTGCTCCAAACTGTTCCCACATGGTTGGGAACATGGAACTGTCCAAAATGTCCAAAATGTTTCGGTGTCCTGAAGCCCCTTAGTTCCTTTCAATGGAACTAAGGGGTGAATCAAAAGTCCTGAACAACAACCCCACACCATAATTCCTCCTTCACCAAATTTCACACTCGACACAATGCAGTGTAGTGATTAGGACACTTGATTCTTGACCATTTGGATGGGTGAGCTAATACTGGTAATAGTGTATCCAAGTGCCTGTAGGATGCTCACACAAACTGCACTCTGATTGTCTAATTTCCTAGTATCTAACGGTCAAGGTGCAAGCACTGCAGAATTGTCACTTGGCATTAATGGGTTTGGGGGTGGGGTTGAAAAATGAAACGTCTGTGTGACGTGCCTGCATTCTGCCTACTTCATCCTTACGGGTCGTATAAGCGTTCACTATCATCTGTTGGCCGCAGGCCCGGGCCCGGAGAAACAAGTTGTGCATGAACATTTTTCCTCACAGAGTGGTCTATAAATAGGTTTTTTCGCTCAGGTGACCTGCGCGCCCTGTACAGGTTTGCCTATTTTTCCAGTGTAGACAGCCCGTATCCCCCCGTAAGGGCAGTTGTGACAAAGTCTATAATTTGATTACAAAACACTAGTTCCCAACATAAAAGAAAAAATTCATAACACGATCAGCATGTTCTCTCCTTTAACTGTGAATGGTCAATTATTGCTTCGCTAACCATGTTGCTCTAATCGTAAATTGGTTGTTTTCTCTTAGATCTCTACATTCAGTGACTGAACAATAGATACACATTGTAAGCGCTTGAAGTGTCCGGAAAAGCTCAGAAAAATCCAACCCATTATCATTATTAGGTTCATCTTGATAATTCAAGGCCAAAAATGCAATAACCTTCAGTTGTGCCAGATGTTCAAAGGCACTGTGCAATAAACTGCTTTCAAACAGCAACATTCCTACACTTTTCAAACTAATGAAAAAAAAAGATAATAATCAATACAATTTGTAACTAATCGACTAATCAAAAATATAATTAACTCATAGTCAAATCCTGTTAAATGGTACAACGGGGAGCTTGCTTATGTAAATTGGTACTTGCATTTAGTTAAAATGCAATTATTTTCCAAGTATAAACACTTAAATAAACAATAAACAGACTGTTGGCTTAAAATATCTATTAAATTAGGGCACTATTGAAAGAGAAATCAATCATTAAAATTTTAGCATGCTTTTGTGACATAGCACCAAGATGCAGAGGATGAGAAGATTATTTTAAGCTATTTCTTTGAAAACATTAATCATACACTTGTTAATGTATTTAGCAGTCAAAAGCTTCCTGCGAATCATCTCAGCATAATATTCTGTTTAAGCTTTTTTTTATCTTCATGCAACTAAAGGCTGTTGATTACCTACTAAACCTTTGACCTTTGTGATTTCCACACCAAATGTGAAGAATAGATGGTACAAATAAGCAGCTGGAGTCACAAATTCTAGAATTAATTGAAATAACAAAATGTGCTCTAAACATTTAATTCATTTATGTAGACGCCTTTACAGGTATAACAGCTTCAAAGAAAATTGTATTTTTGCTGCTTTAACATGTATTTGTGGCATTTTTTTCTCACGATGGAGGACAAATAAATTAGAATTTATGCTTAAAATTACATTTCGGAGTATTTCCTTATTCAAATCGTTGTGAATCCTGCTCCGTTCCATTCCAATGTTTTTAATAAAACCAATAAAAAAATCATACTGGGCAATATTTTATACTTCAGTAATGTCTGTAATGTTTGTGTATAATGTAAGTATGAAGAACAAAACAGACTGGCGATATCATGACGAGTACATAAACTAAACAGATGTGTCTCTGACACAGACACATGGTGGCTTTGCTGCTTGTAACTGCAGGTCATCCTGTAGTTGTCATGAGCAGACAGGTTAGTGCCCTGCGTGTTTTTCATTTTAGAGTTGGTAAAAAAAAATGACAAACAAAGATCACCTCTTTTTTTTTGTTAAATGTAATATGCTTCCACACCTTTTTGAGGAGACATGACGCTATAAAAAATGACAACCTGACTTTCTTTGCTCTCAGTGCTGCAATGGTCCTACTCTTTTCTATCATTGTTTGCAATTTTGTTGCCACTTTTCAGTATTCCCACTTTGTTACAGGTCTGCCATCACAACCACATGATACCACAGGATTTTCCAGCACTGCTTTCATGCAGATTCAGTCTATAAGAAATGAAGAAAAGTTGGAACAGATTACTTTTAAGGTTGAATCAACCTCTAGTAAATTGTGTCTTTTTTGTGTTCCTTAATGTAGTTTTAGGGTAACCTTATCTTTTTTATTTTTAAAACTCTGACAGTCATTTGTTGCTACTGTACTTTACACGCTATGTTTTTGGACGTTTGAACTTGAACTGTATAAACTGTCTTTGAAAATCCTGGAGTGTTGATGTGTGTCCATGTTTATGACACTTAAAAGTCTTTCATTTGAAGATAAACAAGTTAAAGAAACTGTGATAACAAGAGTTTGATTAGATCATTTTGTTTTCCTCCATGTATAATTCTGGTGGTTCAGTTGCTTGGCATTGCTAATCTGTACCCTCCCTCCTTATTGGAAAACAGTGATCCGGATTAGACATTACTTTTTAACTCTAGATAATAAAGGAAACTGCTTCTCCCGCTTTTCCACATCAGTTTTGTTAACTCAACAAAAAAGAGTTTCCACTGAAATAGGTGGCGCTTCTCGCTTGCTCTGCCGCACCCTGATAAAACACAGCAAACACAGGTGGGGCCATCACGGAAACCCATACGGGGCCCACATTTTCTGCCCACTTTCAGACCATATGGGGCCCACTTGGTCTTGCTGGCTGGGTTGTAGTTTCCTTAACAGAATTCTCTTAAAAGCAATGCCTTAACACCACAACGATGAAACACTGCAACTCATTGAAATGTGGTCACATGAATGCAGGCTCATCATAACAACTTTTAACGTGACACTCATTGCTTTTCACACAAAGGATTTCATCAGTGTGAATATACCCTAAGACTCGCTTTCAGATGAATTTAGCAGAAATCAGCATGTTGGATTTCAACCATCCAGAAGGGGCTTACTCACAGATGAACAATATGGTGGCCATATGGAACCATAGGAGCCACATGTTCAGTCCTTTTTGCTTGATGTTAACTAACACTGAAGGAAGAAGAAATAACCCGTTGGTGACTTTCAAACTTAGTTACGGTCCCATTAAGAGCCCTGATGATCGTCCCTTTATTGGCCATCTGCCTGTGTGTACACTGATTTGATTACCTGGTAGCTACATTAGGATAAAGAGACAGGGGAGGCCGCCACGGAAGCTCCTCTATCCTCCCCACCTGAGTATAGAGTTACCTTTACACGGAAGAAGCTGCATTGATTAGTCAGGAGGCAGGAGAGCTCGGAGTTTCACTCCAAGCCATCAGGACTTGCGCCAGGACACAGCCGCCTGAGAAATCTGGATGTATGGAGACGATGGAGCCTAGTTCCTTTTCCTCTTATAAATGCTTAGATTCACTTCAAACAAAGCTATCATCATCTGGACAGAAGCCTTGGCAATGTTTAGGAAACAGGGCTAAAAAAAATCAATAGATCCATCTATTCTGTGAATCTGCTGTCCTGATATCCCCTGGAGAGCTCAGGGTTGAACTTGTTTCTCTGACTTTGATGGTAGTTTTATGTTTATATATATATATATATATATATATAGATACAGACATATAGATATATCCTGTGTTGCGCTCACTCTGCTTCAGTGGCCATGTGTTGTTTGACAGACATGCAGGGAGTTCAGTCCAGTGCACCTGGTCAGAGGTGTGATCTTCACATAAACAAATCTCAGCTCAGGCACCAGTAACCTTTCTGAGAGGACTGGAAGTGTTGTACTTTTTAGCTGCTTTGCAAGAATGGTGAGCAATTATTTCACATTTGTTTTTCATTTATGGCAAATCTAAATGATTGTGTTAGGAAACAGTCAATGTAGTCCCACTAATACACTCTAGTGTCATTAAACCAGTCTCTTCTGGCTCCAGCAGAGTGCGACTGGAAAGCTATGCTTGTAATGTTTACGGGTGGCAGAACACGCCTGTTTGTGAATGCCAGAACCGCTAAATTTGCATTCTTGCTTTTCAAGTTTGCTGTGTGTTCAAATGCTGCTTAATTACTGAAAACAGTTTGAGAGTAATCTCTGCTGATTTACCTCTCTGTTTAGGGACTTCGGTTAGAGATGATGTGTAACTATTTTACAGTCTGGTAAATGTGTTTACTATTATAATTTCTGATGTGATTACATACATCTTCATTCTGCTTCTCCACAGCAGGTGTGTGGGTTTGGCCCCCACCCTCGCCTTGCTTCACATAGTTTTTTTTTTCTTGCCCATCCGAGCGCCACAGCCGATCCCTCAGAAGCACTTTCTGTGAGCCTTTTCTCTGCTCAAATTCAAATTCATCATTCAGGTCTGCCCCAAAATTACAATCCTCACTTTCCAGCAAGTTTAATGAAATCCGCCTGGTAACGTCTCTGTAAACTTGTTAACCAACAGAAAAATATTCATAAGTTCATTCATCTCTGCCTCGATTTATGGCATTACTGGGAAAACAATAAAGCAGAGGGATGCAAATGGAGGAAAACGAGATGAAGCATTTACAGAACAGATGGTTGACAAGACGCAGGGCGAGTGAAGTTGAGAAATTGAGGACCTCCAACTGCTGGGGTCAATTTCAGTCACCTTGGAGGGTTTTGCCAGTGGGATGGTGTAGTTAACATAAATCTTCTTTTTTTTAATCCCACTCCAATCATCTTTTAATCTTGTGTAAAAGGATTTTTAATTAAAATTTTGGAGTTTTTAACCAAAAGCAAAAACCTTTGTTGTTTTCTAGGACTAAGTTTCTGCTGAGCGGCAGTAGGTTATTAGAAATTCACCTTTTGAGTTGTGGCCAAGACTGTGCAGAGTTAGCCCTGCCCCTACTTCCCATCATCCATTTGTTCACACTCTCTCCTGCTAGCTAGCAGCTCCTCACAACGACAACCTAACATTAGCGGTGCAACAACAATGGAGAGCAATATTGGAGCTATCCAGATGCCAGCTTGGATGAGGAAAACAAAGACGTACATGAATCTATTTGTTAGAGTGGATACATCAGAATGGAGCAGAGCAGGAAGCTTGTGGTTTGCTGACTGTAGCACCTATGTCACAGTTATACGTTTTTTTAAACTGCATTTTTTTCGTCTGTTCTTGATTCACGATAATTTGAAAAAAGAAATACTCATAAATGCAAATTTAATCTTAATTTTATTGTAATTTAGCATCTACTTGAAAGAAAAAATTTAAATGATTATTATTATTATTATTATTTTGCTAGCTAGGAATATATTCAGTCTTCAAGGGGTCGTATTGCAGTGACATCATAGATCAGATTCAAAAAATGTATTGTTGTTTAAAGACAGCATTGCCCCCTTAACCTCTGGCTAAAGATAATTATCTGAAGTCACACAGTCACACTAGTCACACTTAGGAACACAGATCCTTTGTCAGAATGTAAAGGGCTTTGCTCTTCTCTCTGGGTTTAACCCTACCCCCCACCCAGGACAGAAAGCTGTGAAATGTAAAAAAAAACGAGGACAATAAAAAGGCGCCGGGGTCTCCCGTATTCCAGCAAGGACCCTGTTTATTGTGATGGATAATCTGTTGGTTATTAAATCAGCTCTGGAGCAGCATTCTTAGCTGCTTTTTGTTGTTGTTGTCTATTTAGTGTTTAAAGATTTTTTATTTTGTTCCTAACGATAGGAAACACACTAGATGAGTGTATCTTATAATTTGAGATCTGTATTGGTCTCATACTTTACCAGAAATGTATATTTTTCCATGCATTTGGAGAAATTACACACACTTTTCTTTTTTTATACTCTTTGTATCTCTCTATTTTTTTCACTTTTGCTCGAAGGAATATACAGTGTTTTGATTGATTAGCTCAAATAACTAAATGATCAAAATCAATTGTTGATAATAAACACGCTGCTCTGTTAGAATCAATAAGATGATGTAACAAATGGTCAATTCGATAACCTAATTTCCCTCAAGAAGAGACAATTATCTTGAAAAAACAGAAACATGAGTTTGTGACCAAACATGCATTCACACCAGGAAAGCTGTTGGTCCGCCTTTTTGGTTACAATTGAATATAGACTTTATTTTTCTTTGTCACATTTTGCAAGTACACTAAAACTTGTAAACAGAAGCCTGTTTATGACAAATGCTGTATCCACTGGCCAGAAATCACAGAGGTGCTGTGTGCTCCACTTTTTGTCATTATTTCCTGGTTACAAATTTTTGAAAACACATTTAATTCTCAAGATCAGTGGATCCAACTTCATCTTAATGTCATTCTGGTTACTTTTTTTTCAGTATCATCAGGTTCATCAAACCTTGAGCCTTTTCCTAAATCAGAACTTTTACTCTTGCCTAAAGCTTTTATTTAGCTCCAAACTCTTAGATTTATTTATTGATTGATTCGATACAGGGACAGTGCATATCAATAAACATTTCTGTCAATATGCCAGAGTTAGCCAAAGGGCTATTTTTCATCTGCAGTCCCTAGGTAGATGTTAAAATCACCCTAAAAGATCAAAATAAAATTACATATTTACATAACATTACGTAAATATATTAAACCATACATTCAGTAATATTAGCAGTTAACCTAAAAGTAAATTGGCGATAAAACAATCCAAAATCAGACAAATGTATGAACATATACACACATACAAGACAAGATGGTAGCTGGAATGGTTGGGAGGAGGTTTACTTAGTGTGATTATCAATGAGCCATTTCTTTAACTGTGTTTAAATGAATTATATGTGTTTTGATTTTTAATAGTTATGGTTCCACTCAGTTGCAGCTCTAATCAGTCTGACCAAAAACACTTCTTCTAAAGGGAATGACACAGTCTCCTCTGACTTCACTCTGAGTTCTGTTGTGACTTGCTGTCCGGACGTTAACAAACTGGTGAAAACTGGTAATCTAAAGATGGTCCTCCATCTTTACATTAAAGATAAAAATGATCAAAATATTCTTTATCTGTTCTCTATCAGCGGTGTTATGAAGGTGTCTATTTAAAATCAGGGAGGTTCGCCATCTGCTCATTGCTCTAGGTTTGTCCACGCCTTGTGGCTTTTCGCAAAACCTCCACAGCTGTTTATTCATTTCAAATCCGGCTGTGGAAGCCTGTTAGTACCAAAAAGGCTGATGATTGAAGTTAGAAATGGGCATATTTAGCTCTAGGGGTGTAACAAGTGATCAAGGTAATTAATGAATCCAACAATCCAACCACATTGATCTGTCTGAGGCAAGTTGTCAATGGAATTGAACTATACCAGTATAAAATTGTTTTAAAATGAAATAACTCAATCCTGCAAAATACAGCAGACAACACTCGTGATGGCAGCAAAAAATGATCATTCCAGTCCAATATGTGGAAACACTGAATTTGGCAAAGGCATGTGACCATACAGTGTGGTAGAACGTTCTAATAATGTTCCTTCTGGATTATGTTGATGTGGGAAAACCACAGTGTACTTCATGAAACTAAATTGTAAATGGATTTGCCTTTATGACATTCTTGCTTACTTGTTTGTTTGTAATGCTATGGTTGGGCAGACAGGTTGAAACCCAGATGCAGGAAGGACTCAAAATCCTTCAAAAGCTTTCAATGTTCCAAGAAAAACAAGCTCAGTGCAGAACACAGAGAGACACCTTCTAAAATACAGAAACCCTTAATTAGTGATTACAGGCAGCTCTGACCTACTTAGAACGAAGTCACAGCTAACCTGCAAGACAAAACCAAAGGACAATCCATGACATATTTAATTTAAACTTGATCAAATACAAGATATCTGGAAAATGTATTCTCTGAGTCACACTGGTTGAAGTTTTGGCTAAAGATGTCCTGGATCGATTGTAGGTCAGTGAATTGGATCATTCAAAATGAATCAATATTGACTATGAATCATGTCCGCAACCACTAATTATGATATGAATGGAATTATTAAAATTAATAATTACACCCCTAATCAGGACAAATGTACCCCCATAGGTAACTGAAGATGGAAGTGGATCAAAGGCTCCTTTTCATAAGAGGCTTGGTCCAAACCAGACTTTGCATGAATGTATTCACACCCAAACACTTAATGTGGTTCTGAATATAATGGAAGATAATCTAGGTAGTTGTAACTGCACCCTAAGAAACCTGGTTGTGTTGTTCCATAAACATTCCATCCACTTTAAATTTTACTAAGGATAAATGTCTACTTTGTGAGGTAAATTAAAGTTAAATTCAATTCAATTCAATTCAATTAATCCATGTCGGGGTCATGGGGATGCTGGAGCTTATCCCAGCCACCGAGGGGTGAAGGCGGGGAACACCCTGGATGGTTTACCAGTCCGTTGCAGGACGACATAGACATAAAATAACCACGCACACATACAATGGGTAATTCTGAATCACCAGTTAAATTCTGAAGGATGTTTTTGACTGTGGGAGGAAGTCCGAGGGACCACATCAAGCCCACGCATGCAAGAATGCCAACCACTGCACTAGCATGCAGCCCTTGCTTAAACTTTCATTGATAAAAATACATTTTACTGCTGTCACCTCAGGTTTTTTGCTTTTTGGGTCTTATTTTTCCTTAAGTTTATTCCTCTCATTCTTTCATCCTTCTCTCCTGTGCCTCTCCTTCGTACAGCCTGCAGCCCCCCCCTACACTCTTACAGTGCTGTGGCTGACAGATGGCTGGACTGTCATAATAACTGGAGCTGCAGGTCTCAGGTGGTGGTTACTCTTTAAGCATTTCACAGCCAGGAAACAACAAGACAGGACACGGCCACGAGCTGTGAGCTTAGCAGGGAAAAATAAGGATGGGAATACGGATGACAGATTGAAAAAACAGTTTTAGTTTCAGTGGACTACATAGATTTTTTACAATTTTAAGTATTTCAGTTATGATTTTTTTTTTTTTTTTAAAGCAGACAGTCTACATCAACCAGTTTAACTTATTTAATGACTCAGTGAAGGACTAATGAATATGTTTTATTTGCAACAAAACCAGAATGGCCACATGAGAAAAACTGAAGTGGGTCTCAGTGAAGATGGATGTTATACGTCATTATAATCTTGTATTTTGTTTGGATTTTGCATAGATTATCTAAACATAAAATTCTTGTAATGCATCATTATTTTGTTCTAAGGTCATCAAACTAATTGTGGCTCAGCTTTTATCCCTTGTTAAATGTAGCAAGCATCTGAAATAAACATCGAAAATTCTGGTCCTCATGACCAAAGCCAGACTCTAACTAACTCCTCATGTATTGATTGGTTGCAACCAGAAAAAGCAATCATTTATTTGATAGAGACTTTCCTTGTAAGGAAAAGGTGCAGATATAGATTCTAATAAAATGTAAATGAACAAAAAAGAACAAAGCACTCAAAAATCTCAAAAACTATAAATTGAAAAGAGGTGGAAACGGAAAAAAACTGTGAAAATTAGAATTAAGAATTGCTCAGGTGTGACAAAGTTGGGTAGGCTTTGGGTATGTGTGTGCGGGGGGGTCAAGTGAGAAATTTACCATAATAATAATGAAAGGTAAATGCTTAAATATTCTTTTTGTGTGTGTGTGTGTTTCACCCGTGTTGCAAGATGCAAATATCCAAATTGGAAACATGCATGACAGAAAGAGTTGCAAAGAAATGTATGTGTCAAATACAGGAAAATAATAAATATGTTCATTGGAAATGTAGTTCATATTTTTTATTACAATTTCAAAAAAAGCAGATTTTGATCATTTCACACAAAAGGAAACCAAAAAAATGTGATACATGAAAGTATTTACTCTACTAAGTTCTCTTTTAAAAGCTAAAATCCAGAGGTTTGTCTTTTGCAAGATTTTATTGATCACTTGTATACGTTTCTAAATCAACTTCTTAATATCAGCTTTATTCTCGTCTCTGCATGAGCCCAAATGTGGAATTAGAGCCTCAGGTAGAGCCCTCGAGGTTAAAATCTAAAAGAGATTGATTTACTGTCAGAGCCATCTCAGCTTTGGAGCTTTGGAGCTGCCTGCCCAAGGAAATATGACATTCAGGGTCAGTGTCTTCCTGTGAATCTCTTTTAAAAGAAAAATCTTTTTTGGACTTGCTTCTTGTGATCTAGCCTATTGGTCATTTTTAGATAATGTTCAAAACCCCAAAATCTGCTGGATGTTGGATTTTTTTAAATTTAGTTGGGATGTTTTTTTTTTTTTTTTTTAGTCAGGTCCAGTTTGGATCAAAAATCTTGTGTAATAACCTATTAAATGCAGAATTTTAGAATTTTAAGATAAAGTTACTTAGTTTTAGTTCTAATTAGACCAGGCGCCTGCAACCTGAGGCTCTGGAGCCACATGTGGCTCCATGACCCCTCCTTTGTTGCTGTCTAGTTCAAGAAGAATAACATACTTTATTGTTTCAAAAAGTGAGGAATATTTCAGAAAATGCAACGCATCAAGCAAAACAAGAGTTGGATAAATCAAACTTTATTCAACTCATTCACAAACAGTTGAAGCACTGTGTGTTTCGCTCTTTACTACAGTACCCATAATGCTCCAACAATCCATCAGTGTGTGCAGCTTTTGTAGCTTAGCAAAACCGAAAATTTTGACAGATTTTTGAGCGCTGTGTACCAAAATAAATCAGTTTGAGGTCAGTAAATAGAATTATAAGATCGAATGTCTAATATTTAACAGAATTTATGGATTTTAAGTAACCCAAATGGTGAAAGATTATGGTAAGGGTCACATAGTTAGTTCTATATGTAATTTTAGTTTGTTAGATTTACAAATTTTATGGCTGAGATGGATCAACAACGATAAAATAAACGTGTAATCTTTTAACCACTGCCAACATCACACTATTAACTATCATGTCTGCTGCATGGAGATGATTCTTTATGGTAAAGGGTACATGGTGTCTTTTATTTTAAAAGGAAGTCATATGAGCCTTTTTCAAAAGTTCTAAACCATTTCATTAAAAAAAAAAAACTCTTTATGATTGTTTTATTTATGCTTACAAAAAATAGTTAATTATATTTATCTTAAAAGTTAGTGTAAGTCTGTTTTCTTTTTCTAAAGAGTAAATTAAGACTTTATGGCTCCTATTGGCTTTTGTGGTCAGTAAAAAATAGGCCTGAAAAGCTCTTTAAGTGTTTTAAGGTTGCAGAGCCCTGAACTTTTCAGTGAATGGCACCACATTTGTGTCCCCGCTATTCATGCACTTTACTGCTGACTTTGAAAAAAAAAAAAACAGGTTCAGTCTCACTCTATTAAGCGGGTTGTCTTTTGTGACAAATACGTGTTTTAGTCTGTTTCTTATCTAACCGTGTTGTTTAGTTGTTAGATCAATTTATATTTGTTTCTGTGGAAGGAGCTATAGAAATAAGGTTTATCTTATCATGCTTATCATTAGTTAATGTTTTTTTTTGTAGGGCAGATGTAACCGTGCATGCAGTACTGAAGTAGACACACTTGCCGTGATGCTTCAGACAGTGGGAAGAAATGTCATTGTTTTAGCGGTCTTGAAAGCTGCCGTCTGCATACCTGTTCTCTCAGGTTCTTTTCTTCCCTTTTGAGCTGCCCTGCTTTTTCCCTCAGATTTCATAAGAGACCTTTAGAAATGTCCCACGGCTGATATAAACAGACACGGAGGAGGACAGGTAGACAGGCCAGTGTCAGACTGCCACACCTGCAGTAAGCCTCATATCAGCCTGACTTTACTGCCTTATTGAACACTAAGGCTCTTCAGTTTACACTGAGCTCCACAAATCTAACCACAGTGGGGGGGGGGGGGGGGTGGAGAGGCTGCAAAAAGAAGACCCGTCAATCTCTGCAATATTTCTTGTCAATGGAAGAATAATAAAACTGTGTTTAGAGGTTTGTGTTACTGACATAGTTCAGAAGTAATGAATACATCTTGGTAGAAAAGCAGTAATTGATTTAAATTTTGATTTGGGTAAAAAAAAATAAAAATAAAACAAGAAGAAGGCATTCATTGCTTGAAATGACTTTAGTTTTAAACTGCAGGAGAGTCTGTTTCCTTTCAAAGTAGGTGCCCGCATCCATAACGGGCTTTCTGAAAGAATGGCTGATGTCGGCTAATGAATCTGTGGTAAAGAGGGCCACAGGAGGAATCGATGTGCACCGCCTCACCTCCCTGGCAGCCAACAGCCCTGTGGGCTTCTGACAGACAGACAGTTATGTAAGAAGTGAGAGTTAAAGGTTGCCTTGTCTCCTGAACCATTAGAAATCCGCACAGACAGACGGGCAGCGGTGCAGATATGTGGCCGGCTCACCTGCTGATTTTAAAGGCTACTTTGTGCAAAAATAATAATAAAAAACTGTTCTCCGCTTCACTTCAGGGAGCACATATGTAATGCAATAACCTCAATATTATTGATATTCGAGCGAGCCGAAACTCAACAACTCAAAGTATCTAATCAGCATTATAGTAAGTCCCGGTAGAAAATAAACAGCCCTAACCTAAAGCTGTTATTAATTAATAGGCTAAGTTCAGTGCTTGATGTTTGAATAATTATTGTAGTCTTTAGGGAGCTGTCCATGTAAAATTAGACTGCTGATTGCCAACCTAAATAATTAACACAAATTTGATTACAGGGACCATAGTTCACTATGTGATCCGCAGTCTGCAGCCTTTACAGCTGTTATATAGCAGCTTAGGAAATAATGAGTGTTCATTATAGGGACATTGTGTTGGACAGCATGGCATATCCCTACCTGCCAAGATACTCAGGGCAGCATTAACAATCCACTGACCAAGCTTCTCATCACCTTGACAACCCCGTCACTGAGGAGACAAAATGTTCAGCCGCGTAATGGAGACGTGTCTGGCCCTGACCCGAATACAAGTATTGACTCGGATGGGGACCAAACTGTGCACAAAATACCAGTTTGGGATAGAGTAGCAACGATAAATCAGAGTGAATCATGAATTCTGTTCAAAGACCAAGGACCAAATCGTCACCTTCAGCCAGCTGGTTGGTCACAAAGTGTTGCTTGACATGAATTATCATAGCTCTCCTCCCCTCTCTTGTTAGGCAATCCATACTATCTTGAACCCTCCCTTTTCCCCTCCTCGTATTCAGTGGGCAACCAGACATTCTTGACATTTTGCAAAGGTTGAAAGACAAAGAACCTTTGTCTCCTAATAAGGCCATGCTCCATACCCCACCTGAATGAAAACAGGGCGAGGAACAGATATGTGTGTGGGGAAGTGAGTGTAGTGCTGAGAGTTTTCATGAGGTGGTTTGGGATGTAGATGCAAATGTAAAAGGATGTTGAGAGTGAGTACAAGGGATGCTTAGTTTAGCTTAGTCTGTTTAGCTTAGTTTAGCCATGACTATGGTTGTAATATTGGGCTATATAAATAAAATTTAATTGAACTGAATAGAAAGAGGAGTGGGAAATGAAGCAAAAACTAAAGAGTTAAGCATGAAGGAAGAGGAGGATGGAGGCCAAAAATGACAGGAGAGGATAAAGTGATCATGATCAGCTTTCTACAAAACACTTGAACCTATGAACCAAGAGACAAAGAAAACGGTGACAACGGATGGCCTCACAAGAATGAACTGAAAACCAAGTTAAATAGCCTGAGGGGTAGTCAGCAAAAATTAAAATATTAGTCATTGAAAATGTGACCAGGCTGCAGTAACGGGGGGAAAACAGAACATAAGATAAACAAAACACGACCAATGACCTCAAATAAAAGGGTACCAACTCCTCACAAGTTAAACCCACACCAACAAAAATCCGGTTTTTGGACATAAATACAGAAAATGAAAGTTGTTTTTCTAAGTAGTCTTTATTCAAATCATTATGAATCAGGAGCAAATGAAAAATGCAGTTTAAAAAAATCTTATAGTTACTACAAACTACAATTGGCAGGCCATAAGCTCCATACTCCATTCTGATGCATCCACTTTTGGTCGTCTAGATCCATGTACCTCATAATTTTGCTTGTCTGAGCTGGCATCTGGTTCAAAACTGTACAGCTGGAAAGCTCCAGTAATGCTCACCGTTACTGTTGCGCTGCTAATGTCACGCTGGAGTTGTGAGAGGCTGTGAGCTAGCAAGAGAGAGCAGCGTGAGAACTAGGCCTTTGGTCATATGATAATACTCATTTGGACAATACAAAGCAGCCATAATGTACTTTATTTGTAATAAGCGAGAACGTTTTGAAAATGTTCAAGTAGTGACATTTTGAATTTTCATTTGAAAGCTTAGTTAAAAGTTTAAAAGACAAAAAACCCTTAGAAAAGGTCAAATTTATGCCTGATTAGGTGCATTTTGAAGAAAAAAAAACCCAGACCAAGCCCATCATATAACACAAAAAAATTGCTATTTAAAAAATGAATCATAAAATATTACATGCAACTATTAGTTTTGGTGTGGTCCATCCTCAAAAGTGCACTGTGAAACCAAATAGAATCCACTCTGCTCTGGTGGTCTAAATGTGCGCCTAGCCTGCTGCACAAGACTTGATTAAACCCCCTTTAACCTCTGCTTCAGTGGGGTCATCTTTTTCTAACAAAATTTGTATCACCTTGAGTGATCGTTTCCACAGCTGTGACAGTGTTGTGCCACATTGTCTCATTTGTCCTGTTGCGGTATAAAATGTCAAAACTGCTAATTGATTTTGTACGTGTTTTTGCCCTTTGTTACATAAGTAAAAGGTAAAAAGTCTCTGCAGCATATGGGGTGGTTATAACATCCGTCTAGTTGGCTATACTTGGAAAAGCTAATGGACGGTGTGAAGTTTGCTGCCTTTAATACTGATTCTTCTGCTAACATGTAGAGGAATAATTTCATATCTGTATGTGATGAGTTGCGAAATAGTTAAAATCTTAGTAGTTTGACCCCCCCTTTGCCCACGCGCTTGTATTGTGTTGCTGTAAAATGCTGGTCAGTAACAGCAATGCGTTCACATTAACTCTTCCACGTGCACGAAACATTGCTAAACGCATCTTTGTTAACACACCCATGTGCTGGTTGTCTTGGCAACATTAAGAAAGGAGTGCAAAGTGGGAGACCCCTTGCTGGTTGGAAGACAATTTGGCAAATGTGTTTTCCAAATTCTACCCTGGCGTATGCTTTTTGCCTCTTGTTGTTTTCCTATAGCGAACACTTGAACAGAGCTGGATGTGTCGCTGGAGCTCCAAACTGTATCCTTCATTGTGATTTACGTGTTGAATCGACTCAGCAGGCAAGCACCTCTAAATAAAGCTCTACAGCAAAAACAGCGGGGTTAGTCGGCCCTGCAAGCAAGCTTCAGCTAAATTAAAACTCCCTTTGGAATGATGATTTATGGCCCAATCGGAAATATTTGTGCACGGCGTCCTCACACACTAACACCTATGCACACATTCCCAGTGCACCTCTTGAGCTGTTTTTTATGTGTTATCCTTGGCTGCAGGGAGGCCTTGAAGGTTCTGAGAATGTTAAATCCACTGGGGCAGCATGTTCACGACTGCATGACTTGGCCTTATGTGGCTTTTCTACCAGTATTGAGAAGAGCATGTAAGGGTAGGATGGCCTTGACTGCCAAGAAAGGCCCATTTATCTCTTGTATCTGTACCGACACCAGCTCATTACTTCTTTATTGAGGAAGAAGCACCATCAAACACTCAAAATCTGAGCAAGTGCTGTTCATCCAAAATGTCCCAAAACTGAGCGTAATCTGTGATATCTCTATAGATTAAAACATTTTCAGAGCAAATCGGTTGTTTTCCAAAGGATTTCCCCCTAATTTGAGAATTTAAGAGGCCCAGTCTGTTCTTTTTTAGTTGAATAGGAGTTAAAGTATTTGGTTAGTAAGGAGAAGATCATGAAAGGATGGTGGTACATACTCAACTGATGAGTCAGAAAGCAAATCTATTCATATTTTCTTTTATAGAATTCTTCTTTATTATTGCTTTTTGGTAATTGCTTTGTCCTGCCTGCTTTTGTATTTTCCCCAACATTTTGCTATCAAGATTATACATCCTGAGTTTGAAGCAAACCTATAAGTACCACATGTTGCAGTTCCTTAAAGGGAGGCACAGCCTTGTGGAAAATCCTTTCTTTTTCTTTTAATGCAAATTGCTTTTCTTCTTATTAATGAAAACTGTGTGTTTGTGTGTGTTTGAGGGGTGTTAAGTCAGCATCTTTACCATTAATACATCTGAAATGTATCTATATGTTTGGGAGGAGGGACCAATTGGTGGGGACAAATTATTATTATTGAAATTTTGGTTTTGTTTGCAAGTCTCAAAGCTGCTGCTTGGTTTGTAGCTTCTTTCAGTTCTAAGCTAAAAATTACTTGTCATAATTAGTATTTTCAAATGGAAGGATTACACACTGTGTTTGTTAAATTTAACCAGGGACTTTTAATTTCACACTTTTATGCTCATGTAGTAAAAATGTACTTTTGGAATTATGTCCTGTCAGTTTCTACTTAAAATATAACATATATTTTTTAATCCAAAGGGATTTAATTTATAATTTAAGTTCCAAAATAAAATTGTAATTGGTTCATTTTTGTAAATAGTGGGTTGGATTAGCGGGAAATTGTGTTTTAAGTGCAGCCTGTGGTTCTTAGATAGCGCAGCTTTTGCTAAACAGTTCGTAAACCTCTGGACTTTGTAATTTATAAACTCCCAAAGTCCATCTGCTTCTCAAAATGCTGGAATGTGAGAATCAGTTCAAAGTCACTTTTTTTGTCCAACATATGGATCTTCTTTTGTTCTCTCTTGCGCTTTTTAGCGCTGCTCTTTTTCTGCCTGTTTTTCTATTTTCTGCATTCCTTCTTGTCAACTTTGATCCTTTTAAACTTTATTGTTGTTGAATAAAACTAATCAGACAGTCCTGGAAAAAAAAAAATCAAATATTTGGATCAGTTTATTCCTGTTAGCCTTTTTTTTGTGAGCAGTTTCTTTTTATTTCTGAAATATTGACAATCCTTCTCCCCACACAGAATTTGGACGTTTGCGTAGTAATCAGAAACCCTCTAAGAGAAACGTGAGCAATGAGATAAAGTCTGAAGATGCAATGCAGCCTTTAATCTTTTACTTTTGTCCCAATAAGAAAGTGCAAAGAAGGGAATCTGAGACGGACGATATCAGCCTTCAGCAGAAACTCATAAGGCTCCAGGTTATAACCAGACAGAACCAGGAAGTGCCAAAATATGAGCTGACATTAGGTCAACAGGTTAGAAGGGCTGACAGGAGTGCAGCAAAAATATACATGTAGGGACCAAAATGAGAAGAAAATTCAGATAGGTAGGATAAAAACAAGGAAATCACGATCTTAAAGGTAACACACCATGAAGATGTTTCTCCTGTGTCATCGTACAGTTTGACTTGACCTTTCCTTGCTCTCACTTTTAGCACCAATACTACAATCTATGATAGTTCACACTTTAAAAGTTATAACGACAAAACATGGTGAGATCTCACCACTGACACGAATTAACTTGACGGTACAGACGGAATACACACTTTCATAAATCTCCAGGCCAAAAGTGTCAACTGTGATTACACTAAGTCAAGTCTGTTTTGATGGTATACATGAATGTGTTCTTAGGATATTCATGTGTGCATGATAGTATAAGGTTTTATTGAATTATTGAGTCACTTTACTGATCAATATTAATGAATGCAAAAAACTATGATATTGGAATATTCCTCAACCCTCATCTTATTTATGATTGTTTAACAGGAATACTTTTATTATCTTTATAGTGAGCTTTCAATCATGTTTTTTTTTTCTTGCCATACTTTCTGTTGATATGATTTGATCATTTTTTATCAATTCAGGGGCAGATCTGGGTGGCTTGATGGACCTGGAGTCTCTGTATCGGGGTGTGGAGCAGAGCATCAACCACACCCGAGCAGGGCGAGTGCGCAGACAGAGCCCGGACCGATCCTACAACATCGAGGTGCTGCTGGGCGTCGATGACTCCGTGGTCCAATTCCACGGCAAGGAGGATGTCCAGAAGTACCTGCTCACACTCATGAACATTGTAAGTGTGTGGTTGAGTGTTTGTTTTTTTGGTGAAAGTAAGGCAGAGTTTTGTGTTGCCATTAAAAGTGAATCCATGGTGATGGAGATTTTTTCAGACACAAAACTGAGGCTTTCTCTCGTGTTAGAAAAAAGGTGATTACATTAGAAAATCCTTCCTTTTGAGTCGAACAGAAAGTCACAGTGAGGTCAGGGAAGGATTGTAACACACACCCTCACCCGCACACCAGCTGAATTAGGATTCAATTCCCTCCCTACATGCCCTCATCCTGCAATCAGAAAGAGGTAATCCTTTCTTCTCCATCTGAATATGATGAGATTGTATTTGTGTAGGTGTGTGTGTGTGTAAGGTGAAGGGGCTCATGCATGTCGTTCCATCAGGTTTGTGTCATGTCATCATTGTTTGAGTATGAGTGGCAGAAAGGTTGCAGAAACCAGCAGGTAGTGAGCCCCAACAGGCTCACAGTCTCAGGTGTTGTGCTTGCATTGTGTGCCAAACTGCACACTCCAGACTTTAATCTTTGCAAATGAAACCTGCGTTGGGTGTGGCCCTTTTTTTTCGTCGTTTTTTTGCAGGCGTTTGCGCATCCGTCGGTGTGTGTCCTGGTGTTTGCCGTCGCCTGTGTTGCGACCCACTGTGTAGGGAAGTAATCTCCGACTGTTAAGCAGGTGCGAGCACAGAGCAGCAAATCCGAGCGCACGTCTTTGTCTCAGTTCAGCGCTTGAGAAAGAACAATAGCAGGCGTGCTCCCTGCCTCCCCTTTTAGATATTTGTTAGACTATATAGGAGAAGGGAATACACAGCCCTGTCACCGCTCTCCTTTAATCTGTGGGAAAAAGATGGAGGGAAAGAGGGAGAAGAAGTATTTTAAACAGCACATTCGGAATAAATTACTGGCAGACGGATAAACAGAAATAAATAAATAAGGGTTTCCTCCCACGCGTGGCATCTGGGCGACTTTCTACTTGAAAGTTTGCTTTGCTCACTTTAGGATGGGTGTGCAACGTCTGACTGTCTTCCTCTCCTTCTTCCTCTTCCTCTTTCAGGCTCTCTGCGGTGCTGCTCGCTCGCACTGTTGCTCCTCCCTTGATGGAGACAGTTTGAAGCAACAGTCTCCAGTAATGTGAAGACATTAAAAAAAAAAAAAATAAAAGTATGAATGAGTGTTAAGTATGAGAAAGCACACTTTGAAAGATATGAATTCAAAGAAAGAACCGATTCTTGAATGTCTGCTGTAGAAGAAAATATGAGTTATTCTAGAAAAGTACTGGAGAGTAAAAATTATAATCTACTTCAAATGAGACTAACTGGTATATAAAAACAATAAATACTGGAGTTTAAAAGATGATAGGAGTGAGTCTTTAAGATAAAATTAAATGCATCTTTCCATCTAATGTATTTTTTAAATTTAACTTTGTTTTGTGGTTCAATAATGAAAGGAGCAACCAAACTACTTCTGTGCTGCTTAGTTTTGTACCTTGGGACTTGAAATCTTTTCCCGGAGGGGAGAAGCTTAACTTCCCTTTTAAAAGGTGGAAGTCATTGTTTAAGATAGAAAAGCCATTCTCTGTGCTGTCTGGTGCACAGGGATGCCAAATAAAGCTGTGACTCACTCCATTAATTGAGTCTTCCCTCTTTCAGGGATGTGAGGCCAAACCATGACAACAAGGGACGAATACCTTAAGTAAGGTAAACGTGTCCAGTCAAAGTGAGAAAAAAAACAAGAGTTTTTTTGTGCAAATATAAGCTTCTAAAGTCCTATTTTTAATCAAAATCTGTCTAAATATGATTTAAAAAAACTGCAAATATCCTATCTCAGACTAAAATATTTTTTTACTAGGGTTTCTCCTCAAATTGATCAGTATATGTTGACTTTTCATGAGACTGTTAACTCTTGTGTGCTAAACTGAAGCCACAGACACACCAGGCATGTGAGGCACATTCAAGAACACACTAAAGGCGCATTCTGAAATGTGCATTTAGCCTATGGTGTTCACACTAGACAAGCAGGGAGGGTCTTCTTTTTTCTTTTTCTACCTACAATTGGAAGAGACATCGGGACAAATCTGGCCAATCTTGCTTCAGGCTTTTTCTTTCACAGTACTATTCCGATGTATAAAAGACTCTGTGTCATATAATTCAAAGTTAATTTCTCCCCCATAAAACAATTTTCAAAAGGTTGGCACTTCCATGAATTAAATGGGACGTCTTCTATACGCCACTACCAAATGAGAGTCGCGATTGGTCAAATTTCAACCTGATTTAACTTTCAATGTCTGTTCAATAGCCACACGTTTTGTTTGTAGAGTTCAAAAATGGTCGTAAAGACTTGCATAGCTACATTTGTTTGTGTAAGTTTTGATGGCTGAAGCCCAAAAAAACACCTTTACAGCAACTTAATAGGATGTGGTTGCTTGAACGCACATTGCTGAGGGTGGTTGGAACTTATTTTAGAGCTGAGTCTCATCAACATAACAGAAATATAAGCACATCCTTGATAACAAATCTGTATATTAAATACTTATCTTAATAAGTGGAAATAATGAGCCTTTCACCCTGCTTAAACAAAATTCTCAAGTGGCATTTAAAGATTTTTCACTTTGAAACACGTGTTAGCTTTTACAGTTAGTTTGTTTCCACCACATTTTTGCCAGATGGGTATTTTCTGACCTGCGGCCATGAGAAATAAGTTTGGAGATGCTAAGTGGATTTAAAATCAGCAGCTCAATTATCGAAGATGCTGTATAGTGTCTGCCATAAACCACCTTATATTTCTGAAAAGGTTTGTCGAAACACTACCTTTCAAGGAAGATGTACAAGTTCCTGAATGGTCCTGTTCTTTTTGTGATTTGATTCTAACACATGGATGAGTTGGTTAGAAAAGTATAACAAATGAAAAGTTTCATGCTAAACATAAACGTTTTCCTGAATTTATCACCTCAGATGAAAAAAGACTAGCAGAGATAAGCACCAGTAGCCAAAACCTCACACATCTAAACAGCAGCTGAGTAGGGAAATTGGGAGCATAATACAATCAATTTGGCATCAGCGCCTTATCTGTCTGAAGGTTTAATTTAAAAATTTTAATAAACTCTGTGCCACATTAGAAGGACTAAGTCAAGAGCCTAAAAAAATGCATTTTTATTGTAAATATGTGAATAAAGGTAAACTGTATTTCAAGAAAACCAGTTTTATGCACTCAGAAAGAGTTGATTAAAACCTCTAGGGAAACTGAGAAGAGCAGGACGTTAGACCAAGATTGCACCTGACCCAAAAGAACTAACCTTTGGTTTGAGGAACTAACCTTTGGTTTGAGGAACTAACCTTTGGTTTGTCAGTTTTCACTTTGAGGCTTTGGCTTTGACATGCTGCTGTCAGTCCAGACATCAGGGCAAGGCTGCCATGTCGCTCAACATGATGTGGAAGATGTTAGCATTCAAACCACAAACTGTAAGATTTAAGGAAGATCCAAGTGTTTTCACTTCTGACTGTAGGAGAACTGGACTGAGTGGCCGATCCTGTCCTGCTTTTCTAGCAGGAAGTACCTGCTGGTTCTAAGACGCCAAAATGCCACAGACTTCTCTTGAGAAATAACCAGCTATTACTCAGTCATCATATTTGGCAGAATAACCATTCTTGCTCTGATACCTCCTTTTTTTTAACATGTTCTTGCTAATCATATTTCTTTGTCTTTATATATATATATTTTTTTTGTATTACAAGTTATTCAAATTATAAACTGACCAATCAGGTGCATTAATAACAGCATGTGGTCTTGCATTGAACGTTTGAAACGTCTGAGGAACAGATTCTCCTTAGCCTGCTTTTAGTCGAAAGGGTGCTGACTTCCAACAAGCTCACTTCAGATTGGCTAGTGGTTGCTATAGAAACAGCTCTGACTGACTCAGACCAATCACTGCTTACTAACGTTATCTTGCTCCAACCTGGGGATGTACGTCTCGCAAAAAAATGGGGACTGAATTGACTGAATTTGGTTCTGAGCTGGAAGTAAAACCTTTTTTAGGGGGGGGGGGGGGGTTGCACTCACTCGGTCCAACTCTCATAGACAGTCAATGGTTTGCACTGAGTTGACTTTATCATAAACCCCACGTTGCCAAAAGTCAACTGTAGTGATACCGTGCGCCCAACTATATTATCCTGGTCTGAAAACGATCAGAGCAGGTGCTTTATTCTGGTATAGACGGACCTCAGGGAAGACCAGATAGAAATGATCAGCTAGTAAAAGCTTGGTGATAGAAACTTATGAGGTTCACGAGGTTGAATACTGAGGGTTTTAACCATGATTCTTTTGTGCACTTCTGTTGTTGTTTGGAAGATGTCAAAATACCTAATCAGTAAAGGATTACTCATCATTATAATACTGTTCCATGGAACTGACAGTATACCTAATCTTGGGAAACAACGGTCATGGTGAAGATCCTGTGTTAAAAGCGCAGTGTGCTGAAGGCGCAGTGCTGTAATCTTGCTTGCACCACACCATGTTGAGGGACTTTGTTACTTGTGGTGATTTGTCTGCCTACGCATCTTTCCCACCATTATAGGAGACCTTTAGATGAGTGTCACAAAGTGTTAATTACTTTCTCAGTGTATATTAATAGTTGTTGCTGAAAATGATGCGTGTGTGTGAGTGAGAGAGCGAGAGAACACTTGTTTAATGTTGATTTCCCCTTTTGGTACATTATCGTAATTTCATCAGCATCTTTAGTGCCTGTATAGTATTACAGCTATCATTTGTATAAAAGGTCACGGAGGAGGTGCAGATGGTTGGGGCTTGTGTTTGTAGTGCCAAGGCTTCAAGGGCTTCAGAAAAATGCAGTGAAAAATCCGGAAGATATATGGAAAGGAGAAAGTCCAAGGAAATATAGACCTCTTCTTAAAAAAGTCAACCAATCAATACTTTTTTATTTATATGACACTTTTTACTTTTGGTAACACAAAGTGCTTTACACCAAGATAAACAATAAAACAAGCAAATGAATTTAAAAATTGGGACTTCTGGGAACATTTATCTAATTGTCAAATTGTGTATTTCATAGATGCCAAAGGTAGCTGTCAACCTGCGGATGATCTCAGATTTTCCTCTTTATATATCATAAAACTCAACTTCATCCCTTGTTCTACTTGAAGAAGTTGATTACTGAAGCAAAAAGGTTAAAAAGGTTAGTTACATGCACAACATTTAGCTGTGGATCTTACAAATGAAGAAGGAATCAAACTTATATTACTAATTTACTGTTTAAACAAATCCTATTTATAGCTTTAATTTGAAGCACAGAAATCTGAATTTCCATCACCATCCTGCTGCATTACATAGAGAATGGCTTTGCAGAACTTTCAAAATGTATAGTTAGATCCAGACACTGACTGGTAATAAACCTAGAATTCACTAAAAGCTCGCTAAAAGTTCATAATGCACCATATACCTGTACAATAACGTCAATTCTAATCAACCCATTGCAATAGTATGTTAATAGGTGTAATTTTATATTTATTCCCAACTTAACCAGCATTTTCTGTTGACAGTATGAGACGGACAGATTGTGAAAATGTTATTTGTAGGTTCGTACCAGGCTGATTAAATGTCAGTTTTTCAGCTACATAGTCAATCAATCGGCAAACCGACCGACCGACCGACCGACCAACCAATCAACCAATCTCCGTACTACATCTACTCCAGCAGTGTTATTTCCTGTTGCCGCCGACAGCTCTGGTGTTTAAGGGTTAACTTTCCATATAGTTGTCCTCCCGGTTATTGCTTGTTTTTAAATATTGCAAGTTCCCTTTCCGCCTTGCCTGCCCAGTTGGTCAAAATGTTCTTGGACAAAACAGTGAGCCCCATCCATGTTGCTCCTGCTAGTCTGGCCTGCACCTTGCATGAAAGCTCTGCCATTATCAGTGCATGTGTACGTATGGGTGAATTATGACTGTAAAGCACTTTGGGCCTTAATGAAGCAACAAAAAAAGTACATGCCATTTACCATTTTTAGCCTTCATCTGTGAAAGTTACTCTGAGAAATAGTAAGTTTCCATATAAAGCTAATTGTCCAGAAGTCCCAAGCATCCTTACAATCCAAACAACACAGCTATTTGTAAAGCACTTGCAACTTTTAATGCATGAAGACTGTTTACAGTGCTCAATAAAAACAATAGCGTACAAATAAAAGATAACATTGTGCTTAGAAACATTTCATTTAAAAAATGTTCTAAAAAGCAGATAGTACAGCATGCAAAGAACTACACCAAATGAGGAGCCAATTTGGACCAAGCAATGTTAATAAATCCAGTTTTTTGTCTAGAATGTTGGAAAAAGTTTAGTTCTTTACAGACGTGTACATGCTGATGTAATGAAGTTATTTGTTCCAGACAGATTGTGGTTAACCAGTAAAGACGTAAAAATCTGCTCCACTCACTTCCAGAGTGGAAAAAATTTCTTAATTTACATCATGTTTAAAAGTAGCTTATATTTTGTTTGGATATTTTATCTTCTTCTCGTCTTCTTACTGTCCCTCTGCCTCTTTGTGTCTCATACCTTTGTCTGTGCAGTTTACTTCTCTGATTTGTAGCTCTTTGTGTACAGTCTGCATTTGTCTTTCTCTGCAGTGTGTCCATCAGCTGTCTCATTATAGCTGTCTGTCTCTGCATCCATTTGCCTCATTAAGCACCAAATACAGCCACTGAGGACAGCGGGACTCAACTTCCATGCCACTTCAGCACTCACTCTTTGGTTTTTGTGTGCGCGCATGTGTCTGTGTGATCTGTCTGTGTTCTGCAACCCCCCCTCTGTCACTCATTACCCTGTTTCTTTGCTTACATGTGTTTTGTGCTTTGCATCGTCCTCATCTCCTTTTCATCTGGCACTAATGGGAAATTGAGTTCCTTGCACTGGCCTTAGTATCCTTAAGTTCCTTCTCATCTTGTATGTGCGGTGCTTAAGAGAGACTTCACTCCAGCCCTTGACTCATGGTTTTTGTTAGGTCACTTTTCATAAAAATCTATAAATTCTTTATAAATTCGTTTCAACCTCTTTTAGTAAAAAACATGTTTAACATTGTTTTGTAGACTTTAAAACAGCTGGATCTCTTTCAACAAACATAATTTATGGCTTTTTTTTCTTTACCTCAGTTAAAATCCTCCAGAAATAAGAAAAATAAAAAGCATATTTTGGATGTGTTTGTAACTAACCTGACAAAAAGAATTAAATAAAAGTGAAATCAAAGTAACAGTGCTAATAAACCCTGACAGACTCAAGAGATGGAGTGATTTAACCACAGACATTTGAGTTCAAGTTTTTTATTTTTAGTTTTTATTTTTTACACTTTCACATACTTCAATACTTCTCCTGATCCAGCTAATAAAAACACATCTAGTTTTTACATGAGTCTGACACAATAGATCCCTTAAGTTGGTTTACCACTAAATGTCTACTTTTCAAACGTGTCCCCTTAAAAGACGTTTCAGTCTTACATGTAGGATTACACTGAATATAGTATCTACTTTTAACCTTATTTGGATCCAAGGTGCAATTTTTTCTGTCATGAAAATTACAAGAAATACCACCGGCCGATATAATAATAAAAAAAATGGATAACACTTTACAATAAGGGTTAATTGATAATGCTTAACAAAGCATTAATTAACTATAAAGGAAACTCTATGGTCTATATCAACCATATTACCAGAGCACACTGGATGTAAAATAATTGAATGTGATTGTCAGACAAACCCGAAGAAGAGACATTTATGGCGTTTCCGAAGTGATGAATTTAAACAGTATGGCAAAAGTAAAAGAAAGCCTCTACTAATGCATTCCAATGTAAATTTTCTTTACTTTTTTTTGTGTATCCCATCAGGTGAATGAGATCTATCATGATGAGTCTTTGGGAGCAAAAATCAACGTGGTTCTGGTCCGGATAATCATGCTGGGCTATGGCAAGGTAAGGACACGGTACCGGTTAAAAGCTGACTGACCGGAAGCCCCTGAAATCTTAACTCCCCGTTGCTCTCTCAGCACTTTGCACTGTGCTAAGATTCTGCTGTGATCGCTCTTAGCCCCACTGGCTAACCCATGCACACGAGTTCATAAACAAACGCATAGAAACACACGCACAATCATCAGCACACGCTGGTGCCCGGAGCCCGTTATTCCAGTGGGCTGAGCAAAAGAGCAACTAAAAGCTTGCAGCTTCCCAGGGGACTGTTTCCAAGTGGCAAGCTGCACAGTTCAGCACCAAAGCAAAGAGGAATTCTGCCTGTTATGCAATCAGGTTCTTCCCCGCATGTTGATGCAAAAAATCATGGATAAAGATAAACAATCAATTACAGCCCTCCTCATCAATATCTTTCCCCTTATGACTGTAACTCTATCTGGAACTCTGTGATGAAAGCAGGAAAGAAAGATATGATAAGAACAGGGGAGGGCTGGGATTACCCCTTTGGATGATGTGAAAGACTTTATTGCAGGATAGGTGTGCTGTGATGGGCTTGTGCTGCTTCAGCCATCTCTACAATCCTTGGGGAACTCTCGAAACACACACACTCCACACAACATTGATCATTCCGGCCCTTATGCAGCTTCAGCCAAAGCCCGACTGTCCATCATTCCCAATTACCGTGGCAACAGAGCTGCGCCCAGACATCCTGGAGATCGGCTGTGTGACCCTGAATGCAGACATGCTCACACGCCCACACTCAGCACACACAGTCCAGCTCAACATTTACACACGGCGGAATCATTGAAATTAACCTGCACAAAAGGCGACCGATGGAGCTGAGAATTCACACATGCATACAGTTCCACTCCCATTATGTGTGCAACAGCAGGTCGCATTTACACACTGTTTGAAAAGTAGAAAAAAAATCAGAACTATGTGAATAATGAAGTAGAGATAAGCAAGGATTTTAGATAGAAAAAAGACAAGGAAAGAATTGTAGGCATCTGGTTGTTCATGGACGTGTTAGATCATAGATTCATTGGTTGATGTTTTGGACTTGTCCTTTTACATTGTGTTCATGGCTTATTAAAGGGCCATGCTTTATTCCAGGTTGCACTTATTAGTGAAAGTATTTATTTAAAGAGCGCTGATCATTTTTGTGCATCTGTCTGAGACCATATCTGTTTGTGTAGGTGATAAAGTGTTATATACACCCAGACAGCTTGCAGCATCCCACAGCCTGATGCAAAAATACAGTGACACCGCCCCCTACAGGGTTTTGGGGGAATACTGTGCAAAAATTTGAAATGAGAATGTCTTTATCAGCCTTTCTACTTTTCCTTTGCCTGATTTTTACATTTTGTATCTTTTTGTCTCAGTCCATGAGTTTGATTGAACTGGGAAACCCCTCTCAGAGTCTGGAGAACGTGTGTCGCTGGGCCTTTCTGCAGCAGAAGCAGGACACGGGGGATGCTGAGTATCACGATCACGCCATTTTTCTCACAAGACAGGAATTTGGCCCCACTGGCATGCAGGGTATTAAAGGATTTGTTCTTATTCTTTTTCATTTCTTTTTTACTTTTTAAACAGCTATTGTCTTGGTTCCTTTGCCTGGTGGAGCTGCAGAGAGTGCTGTGGCTTTGGTGGTTTTTTGTGCAGGGGAGGACAGGCAAACTGTCAGGCTCAGGGGAGAGGCCTCGAGAGGCAGTGGCCTAGCTATGCAGAAGTCCTTCATCTGCCCTTGGGCCCAGCCATCAGCAGCAGGAAATCAATATAAAGAAAAGCCACAGCTCCACAATTAAAGGCAGTACAGGACAGTCAAGCACACAAGAAATCAAGGATTGGCATTCTAGGAGTTCAAGTATTAAATTATTAAATGTATTTTATAGGCAAGGCTGTGTATTTTTAGAATTGTACATAAAAGCCGAAGAACTGGGTAAGATCAAACCTTGATTTATCGATCAGTGTAGAAATAGGGACAATTGTGAAAAACGGTTTGTCGTTCCAGCAAACAGTCTATTGTGTTACTTCCTTAGAAAAACGACACTTTTAACCTCAATGTCTGCTTTAAATTCAAGAAAAGGAAGTATTAGGTTGCATTTTACTTGTTGAAAAGTGAATCCTGGCATCCAATGCCTAATAAATACCTCTCTCTTTGAGCTTTTCTGCACAAGTAAAAATCTTTGACTTTGCATATCCCCTCCTGGTTGCTCAGGTTACGCTCCAGTGACAGGGATGTGCCACCCGGTGAGGAGCTGCACTTTGAACCATGAGGATGGGTTTTCCTCAGCTTTTGTGGTGGCACATGAGACTGGACATGTGTAAGTGATCATTTGTTGAAGCCTGTCGGCACTAAGGAGTCAATAAAGCAGTCTCTTCAGAGGTGGTGTCAATTCATTACAGTTTTAGCCAAGTGATCAATCTCTCAGTGAATGGCTGCTGTTCTTTGCAGCCTTCACACCAGATTTTCGTTTGACCCAGTTCGATGCTGAATTTTGTGTTTTGGTCTGTCTGTTGGATTTGTTGCAGGTTGGGAATGGAGCATGATGGTCAGGGAAACCGCTGTGGAGATGAGGTGCACATGGGCAGCATCATGGCTCCTCTGGTCCAAGCTGCCTTCCATCGCTTTCATTGGTCCATTTGTAGCAAGCAGGAGCTGGGACGCTACCTTCAGTGAGAAACACACTCACAGACCACTGCATTCACATAGAATAGAAACCATCGTGTTTCCAAACAAGACATAAAGCCTGGTTGGGGGCGACAGTGGCTCAGGTGGTTGAGCGGGTCGTCCAATGATCGAAGGGTCGGCGGTTCGATTCCCCGCTCGTTGTGTCCTTGGGCAAGACACTTCACCCTCCTTGCCTCCAGTGTGGCTCCACTGGTGTGTGAATGTGCATGGATGATCCAGGTGATGGTCAGAGGGGCCGTAGGCGCGTAATGGCAGCCACGCCTCTGTCAGTCTGCCCCAGGGCAGCTGTGGCTGCATCAGTAGCTACCATCACCAAGAATGAATGAGGAGTGAATGAATAATGGACACAATGTAAGTGCTTTGAGCGTCTGGAAAAGCGCAGAAAAATCCAATCCATTATTATTATTACCTTTTTAAAATAGGAAATCTGAGGTTAAAAAGCAACAAGCTTCTATTTTTTAACAAAACTGATTCCAGTGACATCAGAGATAAACTAACATCCTTTAAAACGTATTTCAAAATTTTTTTTTTTTAGTTAAAAAATACATTTATAAAAGCACTAAGGGTATTATAAAAGAGTCATGAGCATCTGGGATGTTGACTGATGATTAGCTATAACCTAATATAACAAAACTTCTAAAATTGTTGATGTAAATTTCAAAATAAAATACCTATAATTTAGAAAAGAAATGAAAATAAAAGGCTGTTTTAAATTCAGTTTAAACACTACACACATATTGTACAAGTCAGCGGCTGCTTCAAGATAAATATGCCAAAGTTAGCACAGGAGCTACATTTCATCTGTTGTCCCAAGGCAGGATAAAAGGTTCAACAATTACGTTTAAAACACAATACAATAGCACAATATTAGTGATAACAATATTTACAAAGGTTATTTAGACTAAAACATGAGTCTAACAAACCCAAGAAAAGCAATAATGACATCAATGTCTGCAGGACTATTATGATTCTTCCTCCAGCTTAACTTGAAGGCTTAGCACCACATGAGCAAACAGACATGATGCATTTAGGAAGTTTTAAGTTGACCTGGAATAATTTATGGTTCAGCTTCCAGTATGTTGGAAGATAAAAATAACATTAGATCATTTAAAATTTTCATTTTTATATAGTCAAAATTTGACAGATTCCCTATCAACAGTAAAGCAGAAGCTGATGTTGGAAAGCTCATCAGCTTCTGCTTCTGAATGCATCAACCTTGCCTGTGAAAAAAATTGAGAGCGACCAAATTCAGAACAAAATGTGCAACCTGTTAGTATCAGTTTGAAACACTCAAAATATGGTTGTAAACTTTTTGTCAATTTTTTAATAAGTCTGATGCACTCGAGTGCAAATTCATACTGTACAACCTTCCAAAATATACATTTTTAACACCTGGACCTAAAGTCATTCCCTTCCCTTGCTATAATATCACTGTTTGGGCTGAAAAACAACATAAGCCTCATCTTCAAACACAAACGTTTCTGAGAGCAAAAAGATCCTATGTATCTTATCAAAAGCCAGAAAGATGAAGGTTTTAATATTGATTCAAGTTTGACAAAGCCTTTTTGTCTTCTTCATTTTTAAATCTTACCACTCGACACCTTTTTCCCCAGATTCACTAGTGACAGACTTATTACAGACTGTATGGGGAACTCCAATTCCAACCATGCCTGAATGTATAAAAATGAATACTCAAATAATGTCTTTTTCCATCCATCTGCAGTTCATATGACTGTCTTCGTGATGACCCGTTTGACCACAACTGGCCATCTCTGCCTCAACTTCCTGGATTGCACTACTCCATGAATGAACAGTGTCGCTTTGACTTTGGCGTTGGCTACACAATGTGCACAGCGGTAAGCGATGCTGGTGATCATTCTACCCTTTAGATACCTCACTGACAGCACAAGCTTTCTTGCACTCGTTGGGTTTTGCTTGAGTTCTCCATTTTTTGAGAATCCAATAAAATTCCCCAAGAAATCCAGCAAATTTAAGCAAAACTGCTGAAAATATATTGGTATAATTATAGGTTTCCCTGGTCAGAATGTGACTTTTCTCTTTCTCCAACCCCATGTTATTACACACATCTCAGATTTAAATTAAACAGACAAAAGGCACACAGCTATTCATGTTCTTGTGATGTCTTGTGTTTCTTCTCCCGGCCTCTGGTGCGATGTGACATCTTGCTTAAAAGCAGGTAAATCTGTTTTGTAAGCTGTTTCTTTTCCTGATTTTATTTGTTTAAGTAATTTTTATAAATTATGTTTTTGTGATTTTGATCCATTTGCCTTAAAGCTACAATTTCTTCGAGTAAACAAGAATTGTATGAACACATGCACACTATAGACAAGTTAGTCCCTGCTGCATCATGTCTTTGCATCTTTGCACTCCCCCCAGTCAAAATCACATTTCTCTGTGATTGTGAAGCCACTGCAGCACACTGCTGCAAACCTATTGCTTAATTGTATTTTTTTTAACATTTTTTGAGACTTTGCACAGATTGCTAGATTACCCTCTATTCTCTTGTCAAACTCATTCCCCTCAGCTACAAAAGGCGGGCCAGGCAGGAACACAGGTAAGGTAATCCAAGCTCCAGGAAGAAAACATGTGGCCCATCATTGATCCGATCAGGTTTTCTTTTTTGTCCTTTAAAGTGTTGTAAAGTTGCTTTTTGCCCCCCCCCCTCCCCCTCCTTACTCATCGTCTTATTTTGGATAACGGTCTGCAGGATTCTAAAACGCTCAGACTAAAAGCTCTCTCAGAAATTTACTATGCTAAAATAGTTATGGTGGTGTGCTTCAACCCTCCCCAGCAACTCTGTGTTAAAGACCCACTCCGATCATCTTTTGATCTATTGCAGGGGTGTCGAACTCATTTTCACCAAGGGCCACATCAGCATACTGTCTGTCCTCAAAGGGCCAGATATAACATCTAAGTAAATGTAATAAAAAGTAAATGTAACTACTCCTTAATGTTAAATAACTCATTTATTTATTAATTTATTATAACTTTTTAGGGTGATAATTACAGTTTCATAAAAAACATGTTTGCTTGTTACTCTAGCAATAAATCCTTTTAAATTTGATTAAGTCAGGTTAGGTTATATAGACAGTCCTAATATATAGTTGCCCAATCCCATATTCCAAGTCCAATTCCCCCTAGATATGCATAAATACACACCAATTTTTACTTTTTATTTTAGGAAATTAAAAACTTTTATGCTCTCGCGGGCCACATAAGATGACATGGAGGGCCACATTTGGCCCGCGAGCCTTGAGTTTGACACATGTAATATATTGTAAAAGTGTTCCCAGTGGTCTTTTAATCATGATTACGCCATTTTTAGGCAGAATCCAATTTTCTAGGACATCGTTTCTACAGAGCGGCAGAAGTTCTTTACAAATTTTACCTCCGACTTTTCTGGTCGGAATGTTGACGCAGAAGTAAATCCTCAGCTGATATCCCATCATTCCTTTGTTTACACTCTCTCCCGCTAGCTTCCAGCCCCTCGCAACCCCAACGGTGCAACAGAGTTATTGAGCAATATCAGAGCTATCTAGCTGTGAGGTTTTGAGCCAGTGGTCTGCTCAGAAATCAAAAACGTACATGGATCTAGTCATCTACAAGTGGATGCATCAGAATTAAGCAGAGCAGGAAGCTTGTGGCCTGCTGATTGTAGGTTCCACATCACACCTACAAGCCCTTACAAATGGCGTTTATTTTCCTTTTTTTGTCTGTGCGGTTTATTCTTACAACTATTTGAATAAAGAAATACTCAAAAATGCAAATTAAAGCGTAACTTTCTTTATAAATGTCCTACATCATGAGAAAAATGCCAAAAGAACGTGTTAAAAATATCAAAAACCCAATTTTCATTGAAGGTGGGTCTTTAAATCAAATAAGTGTTGGCAGGAGGAGCCTCAATGTATTGGCACTTCCCAGAAAACTAACAAATGGAAAAGGTTGAGAGATAGTCTTTTGAATTTTTTTGCCAAAACAGACGGTTTTTATTCCAGGAATACACATCAGCTTTTAGGATCCTTCAGGCTGATGTAAGGTGAATTGCCTACCCCAGTCGGAGCATCTAAATTGTGATTCCCTTCCTGAACGTTTAAGGTGCTTCAGGATCATTTGGCAGGAAAGTCTTTGAAAAGGAGGGAAGAGGGCTTGTCCTTTAGAAACTCAGCTGCTTTCCTGGTTTCTTCTTTGTTTTCTGTCTGAGAAGGAGAAGAATTTCATTCTCTAGCGGTGTCCAAAAGCATTTTACACATCAGAGAGAGAAAGTTGACCTTTTGGTTTGAAAACGCGTGCCCTCTGACCTCCCTCATGGTGCAAACAAACCACAGTGTTTATCTCCGTATCATATGTCGGCTGTGTTTGCATGAATGGCTGTTTGTTTTCTCAGTGACGCACAGTGTTCAGTGCAGTGGCTCAGTACAGGTTTGATGTTTTTATCATCGGGTATACTACTGTGACAATAAAATGTTAGTGTACTATTTCCCATCTTTGCTTCTGTTCCTTGTATTTGTTTCTTTTTAATATCATCGCAGCCTTCTCCATTACCTGTCGTACGCTAAAAGCCGGCTTTCTGACTTCTGACTGGTAAGGAGCCTTTTCTTTGTGCTCCACAGTATCGAACTTTTGATCCATGTAAGCAGCTGTGGTGCAGCCACCCAGACAATCCATTCTTCTGCAAGACCAAAAAAGGCCCACCCATTGATGGAACCATGTGTGGAAGTGGAAAGGTATTGAAACACAGCTTTGTAAAATAACAGAATGTGGAAGCAAAGTCCTTTGATCCGTATTTTTCCAAATGCTAACGTTGCTGTGCATTGTTGCTGTGTTAAAGCACTGCTTTAAAGGTAAATGCGTCTGGTTGACTCCTGACATCATGAGGCAAGATGGAAACTGGGGCTTGTGGAGCGAATTTGGACAATGTTCTCGTACCTGTGGTGGAGGGGTACAGTTTCGTACACGCACCTGTGACAATCCAAGGTATGTCGGTGCACATGTGTGTAAGCATTTATATTTGTCTCCTCTTTTTCTGTCTTGGTTCAAATCCTGTCCTTTAATGGTGTGTATTGCCACCTTGTTTGCCCTCTTTATGCTGTCTCTGAAACTACCAAAATAAAAGACTACTGGAGATCCATATATCTTTTCATTTATTCGTTCATCCTCTAAACCCGTTTTGTCCCTTTCGGGGTCACGGGGCTGACGGAGCCTATCCTGGCTACTCGCGGGCGAAAGCAATCATATCTTTAAAATAGTTACGGTAAAAATGGTAACACTTTGCTTTGATAGACATGTGCAGGTATTCCAAACAAGTCTCAATGGAAATCAGAATCTTGAAGTAAAATGTGATACTGCTCCCCCAGTATCATACCAACGTTTTGAGCCCACAGCCTGCTGGTTGCTAGCCCAATGGAATCCCCATTTTCCCAAAACCCATGGGGCTAAATAAAAGTCAATATTAGAGATGAAAACCATATTTTTGGAGTGTGGAAAATGCATTTATTCTGTTCTGATCTTTCCCAGACCCGCAAATGGAGGGCGAACCTGTGTGGGGGCAACTTTTCAATTCCAGATGTGCAACTCAGAAGAGTGTGAAGACATCTACAGTGACATAAGAGAAGAGCAGTGCCAAGAATGGGACCACAGCGACAAGCACAACTGGCTGCCTTATGAACACAAAGAGTGTAAGTACAGCCAACGCAGTAATGTGTCAAAACAAATAAAGGAGACCAAAATCAAATTCATAAAAAAGAAAAAACGTTTTAGTTTCTTTAAATAAACTCAGAAAAATGACTAGAAAACTTGCTGCTTAAAAAAAATCATCATTCAAAACTAAAATAAATTGGATAAAAATTGTTATGACCAGAAGAAAAAGCAAAAAGTGATAAAAAAAATATCTAAAGAAAAAGACAAATGAACAACAGTATCATTAATGTGTTGAGAGATTGAAATATGAACAGTTGTGATGTAAAAATGGATCAAATCCTTATGCAATGGAATAAAACTAGAAAGAAACTATTGTAGGAACTAAGATGTAAAACTGACCTGAATGAATGTAGAACAACTAAAAGGAGCCAGGCTTCTGCATGGAATGATCTCTATCTGTACTTCTATAAAGTTTAAGAATGGCGGGATTTAGGTACCACTTTGTTCATCCAACTTTGAACATACATAGGTAGCAACCCAGCATGCAATGCTGTACTACGGCAACTACGGTGAGACAAAAACCAAGTGGGCTCAACAGCAGAAAAACAGAGGAATTAGAACGATTTCACTCATTCATTTAGTCCTCAGTATCATTGAGAAAATTAAAAATGTGCATTTTGTCGATGCCATCGTGTAGGTTTGCTGGGAATGGAAGAACATGTTCTAGTGGTACAAGAAAAATTGATTCTTCCTCTGCAGCTCTCCTCACTTCTGTGACACTCATCATATGAGCTGTCATATTACAGTGTAAGAGCTTTCATTCAGATGACTAAAGGCAGGAACCTTATATTAATAGTCTGCTTTCTCACTTTAACTTGTCAGCGTTTTCCCTTTGTAAAGTAAATGTATCGCGGTGTGTCTGCCACCTTTTTGCAGGTGTCAAAGTTTAAAAATGACAGTGATCAGATGCATGAAAACCTATGAAACTTATGCAAGCTCTTCTGCCCTCATATGTGTGCTTTCACAGGAGCAGAAAAACATGCAGATGTTGTAGACTATACATTTGTGTCTCAACTAGTGTAAGTGGTTAAGTACTGGCACATTTCTGATTTACAGTTAGGGTGTTAGGAAAGGGTGCTAAACACACTTGTGTTCTCCATCCATCCATCCATCATCCATCCATCCATCCATCCATCTTCAGAACCCGCTGTATCCCTTTCGGGATCACGGGTCTGCTGAAGCCAACCCAGCCACTGTTATGTGAAGGGAGGGTATACCCTGAACAGGTCACCTGTCCCAAAAATAATAAGATATTATATTCCAAAAACTAAAAAGCAAAAAAAAAAAATCTTCCATCTTGCCAAAATATGCGAATGACTTATAGAAATATAGTAGTTTTATCTTTTTGTGTATATACCAGTTGTATTTCTCTCATGGTTTTTTGATAAAGTAGAAGCTTAAGTTCTTGTTTGAGGGATCCTGATGTGAAAAAGTCTCAAGAACACAAAGTCTCAAGCCTAAAATCAAGAATTCTTTTAGAACAATATAACTAGTTAGAGCTGGTTGTAGAAATTAAGCGACCAACATTGATAACTGACATTTTATTGGCGTGGTCTTTGTGTTTGCTTTCTAGCTAACAAGCGCTGCCAACTGTACTGTCAGTCCAAGGAGACACAAGATGTGGTCTTCATGCAGATAACTGTCCTGGATGGCACGCGCTGCTCGTACAAGGATCCACACAGTGTGTGTGTGCGTGGCGAGTGTAAGGTGAGGGGCGCTCAGTGAGACAGCTGTGTTCGATCCCCTCCGTACGCCTGAATCCTTCCTCATCTCGTTTACAGAAAGTGGGCTGTGATGGTGTGGTAGGCTCCTCTAAGCAGGAAGACAAGTGTGGTGTGTGTGGAGGCGATAGCTCCACCTGTAAAACCGTTAAAGACATAATCACACGACCTGCAAAGAAACAAGGTAAACAGTCCAAATGATCAAACTGGCAGTGTGATTTTGAAATAAATAGCAAACTCAGCTCTGCATCTATGATTATTTTTATACTATCCTCTAAAGGACAATTGGAAGATACCTATCTTTTTTTGCTAAGCATTGTGTATGTTTTTTAAAACATTGTGTGTGTGTCTAAACCAGTAAAACTAACAAGTTAATTTTACTGGTTTTTTCCACCTGATGTCCTGACAGACTTACATTCTTATTTTGGTAGACAATCCCTGCAGGGGTTTTACTTTTTAGCACAATATTTATGGCTGAAAGATGTTGTTAAGATACATAATTGTTTTTTTTTTTTATTTAGATGAAGTGAGTGCTAACAAGAACAAACGTTGTTGGGGGTTTTGTTTTAGGTTTCCTCAAACTTCTTGAAATCCCCAGAGGAGCGAGGCACCTTATGATTCAGGAACTGAAAGCGACCCCACACATTCTTGGTATGTGACTGCACACTAACTGCTTGCATCTTACTCATATGACTGTGCATGCCTTTTTTTTTTTTTTTAACCGTTTTTACTCTCCATTTATGTGCAGTTGTAAAGAATGTGGCGTCTGGGTTTTTTTTCCTAAACGGGGACACCGAAGACCCCAAATCTCGCTCTGTCATTGAGAAAGGTGTGGAGTGGGAATACGATAATGAAAACGACAAGGAAAGCCTTCAGAGCACAGGGCCTCTCAGACATGGAATTTTAATAATGGTGAACACGAAGGACTTGATGTTTATTTGGTTCACACTTTGTCCTGACTGGGGCTATAAATAACTGCGCTTCTTGCCAACTGTTTTTGCAGATGAAATTAATCGGGGATGAAGATGTGAATTTGTCCTATAAGTACATGATGAATGTGGACAGTGATTCCTCCATTCAAGACAACATGTTAGTAGAGGACAGTGCGTATGAGTGGGCTCCAAAGAGATGGTCCTACTGTTCCAAACCCTGTGGGGGAGGAAAGCAGTACCTGCGATATGGCTGCAGAAGAAAAGTAGACAGCAAAATGGTTCATAAAAGTTTCTGTAACAAGTCTAATCTGAAACCAAGAGGAGACATTAGAGACTGCAACCAGAAGCCCTGCCCCCCACCTCTGTAAGTGCTGATGAACACGGCTTCCGCTGAACAATTAAAGGAATATATTTTGGTATGTCTAATTCTGTCCTGTTTCTTTCAGCTGGGTGACCGGAGAGTGGCAGAACTGCAGTAAACCCTGCGGAAAGACAGGGATGCAAATCCGCTCCGTCAGCTGCATTCAGCCTGCCGAAGACAACACGACGCGCTCCATCCATAACAAACACTGCAATGACGACCGGCCCGAAGCTCGGAGACCCTGCAATCGATATCCCTGCCCCACCCAATGGAGAGTGGGGCCGTGGTCTCAGGTGCGCAAAATTTACTGGGCTTAACCCTTGTGCTATCCTATGGGGTCAAGATGACCATTGACGTGTTCTCCCTACCACGACAAAGGCGGATAAAGGTGGAGAGGATTTCTTGTAATCCATGATCACCAGTGAAGATCACAAACCATTGAAGAAAAAAGTTCAGCGCACTGTCTAGTGGGGTCTAGATGACCCCACTTCCAATGTTAAAGTGCCTAGGATAGCACAAGGGTTAAGCAGCAATCTATTGAGGGACTCAGCTACAGACAAGATGGTAGCTAAAATCATCAACCGAAAGCAGAAATTACTCAATTTACCCTAATCCTAACCCAAAGTGTTGTGTTATGATAAGCTTAAAACGGGAAAAGCCTAACTGTTAGGGCAGGTTTTGTCAGAGCCCAGGCCTTGAGGGCCGATGTCCAAAATGTTTTCCAGCCAACCATTGAAGCTCCTTATTGGCTAAACACACCTGATCCAGGTAATAAACAACATAAAAGGTGGGATTTCTGGAAAACCAGCAGGGAGCCTGCGCTCAAGGCCTCAAGTTTGTCACCCCTGTGTATGGGTCACCAGTTAAAATCAAGTTTTTTCAAGCAACTTCTCATTGCAGTCCTGGACTTTGATGTCTGTAGCCAAGTCCTCTTAAAAACAATTGGTGCTGTGATTTTAAGTTTACAGATTTTGTAGAGAGGTCATTTAAATTAATAGTTTTTTAAAATGTACCTATTGTAATGGCAGTGCTCAGTAAGTTGCGGTAACGGGACCCAGCAGAGGCAGGCGCTGTGCCACACCAGGGACAACACCATCGGCCTGTGTCTGGACAGTAGACCGGACACCATAAGAGTTTGTCGCCTGGATCCATGTCCCAGTGAGTGTTGAGCAAATTCCATTTGAGAAGTAACCTTCATAATAAATCATTTCAGAAACAGCAATTTTTTTTTTTTAAGTTTGAAAAATTTCAAACCGAAGTGCAAAATCTGAGTGTACTGTTACAAAGGTTAGAATATTGGGGCGCCTCTTAATTCTCATTGGTATTTTTCTTATTACTGCTATAAAATATTGTGTTTATGTTTGATTTCTTTTTATTCAAGCAGGCAGGGTAAGCTTTAAAAATCAGTCTTTTTTTTTTTACAAATGTCCTGAATTGAACCGCCGTAGCAGCAGTTATGAAAGAACATAGAAATGTTGATTTTACACATCATCAGCAAATGATTTCATACCCAGAAAACACTGCAGACTACAGTTCAATAGAAGGAAAATGACCCACATCTGCCCAAAAAAATTGCCCTTATCTTCAAGGCTTTGTAAAATTAAAAAAAGAAATAGTCATTAAATTTGAAGTAAAATGTTGCTGACCCAAAATTATATAAATTTTATTTTATTTTTTTAAAGAAATAAGAGCAGATCTTTAGTTCCAGCGGTTTTTAAGCTAGTCTAAGTAAAGAAATCATTATAATCTGACTCTGCTCACAGATTCTGGACACTTTAACAAAGGTCTGGTTGCTCTATACCAATTTGTTTCCTTGAATTGTCAGTTTTTCTCTTGGTAGGTACAAAAAGTTACTGAAAGGCATGGGTACATGCAGATAGACGTTGGTGTGTTTCAGCGACAGAGGGCGTGTTTACATTCACAAAACCTTATGATTATTATCTGATTCCTTAAGGACCTATTTTTCTATGTTACACGTAGATTAAAAAAATCTGATGTTTCTTCTCCAATGGCAGTTTCTGATAAGCCAGTGGCCCCTGGCAGTAACGCAGTTTGTGTCCCATGTACAGAGTGTGTTTAACTTTACATAAATCTTCTATTGTCTCTGCAGAGGGCTCATCAGACCTCAACAAAAATGGCAACATTCTGATCCAGTGGCTCTCTCGTCCAAACTCCAACTACCCAAGGATCTCCTCACGTAAAACCTCCCTCTATAGCTCCCAGCCTGGCCTCTACAGCGGCAGTTGCAGCTGCCTGTCTGTCCTCTGCTGGGCCCTGCCCATCTCTGTCCTCCTGTCTCTACAGGGCTGGCCCCGGCTGGCCCCCTGACCCACCTCCCCAATGCCTTGTGCCTGTGCCCACGCCCGTGAGCGAGCGGCAAAGCTTTCGCTTCTCTTTTGGGGGGGATATTGTCTCTCTCTGTGTCTGAGACGGCTCTGACCGGGGGAGGTCTCTGGCTCCTGTGTGTGCTGGTTGGTTCTCTCTTGCTCTGTCTCCTTCTATCTCTCTATCCTCTCCTGTGTGGAGCATTGTGTTGTAACCGCTGGCCAGTCGAAAACTCAACAAAAAAAATTGATGTTCAAAAATTAAAGTGGCAAGACAAGCGGGCTGTCAACGGCACCTGGTGCAAGTTAGCCCATAACCTGTGGGGGACTCCATCTGCGTTTGGAGGCTGTGTTTTGCGTGAGCTAGCAGCGTGTTTTCAATGGTTACCACTCCTGAAATGCCGCTGCACTTTTCTCTTTTTGAAGCGCATTGTCAGTGTGGTGTGAAGGAGGTGTGAAAATAAACACTAGAGGTTTATAAAGTATTAAAATATATTATATATATATATAAATATATATAAAAATATGAAAGCTTTATTGTGAATGTGATCTGAGGACATCTTCGCTAAAATGCTCATCTGACATCCTGGCTCTTTATGGGAATGAGAGCGGCGTCTCATTCTACGTTCCACTCTCAGATTTACAGGAACTCAGCACAGGGGCAGGAAGTAGTATGAGTAAGCAGTGTGACTTTTTTGGGGTGGGGTGGGGGGAGTGTATGGTGAAAAAACTGAAGGAGAACAACAACAAACAAAAAACCAACAAAAAAAAAAACGAAAAAAAACAGGGTAGTCTGACCACTTGAGGTTGCTTCCCATTTCACCTCATAATCAGCCATCCTCTCTTTGACTGTTATACAAAAAAGATTAATAAATGCAGCTTATTTGTGCTTGCAGACTTTGAACAAATACATCTACAAGTATAATTGTTTTTTATATATACTTATCAAAATCTATATGAGTAACAATAACATTAATAATGTTTTACCATGAATAAGCTGTAGCTTATTTGCCTAAAACCTTTGGACTGCTATTGATCGCTTAGATCCTTGACTGTTATGTGTATTTTTTTATTGGTTTTACATAAATACAGATTAATATTTATTAGAAGTGTTCCAAGGGAGGGGGTTAGATCTATAGTATGCAGGACTCGGTCAGTTAGTTGCCTCTCCATTCTTCTCAGATGGATCAGGAGTTTATGGTTTTCTTCTCGTTTTGTTTTTTTCATTAAAAATAGAATCAAATTTTGTCACGCACATTTGCATTAATTGCTAGGAAGTTTGCAGATGCAGGTGTGGTTAAGGGTGCGGCTGTGTGTCCACGTGTATATTTGGACGTGGTGGGAGGCAAGACAAGTTGTGTTTGTTTGTACTTGTGTATGTGTGTGTGTGTGTTTCTGAGAGTTCGTGGGTAAGGGTGCTTCACCATCCAGGCTTTCACACACTGCGATCAGATACAGAAATACCTCATAAACTTTGATTTAAGAGCGTCCAGTGGTCTCACTTTCTTTTGATGAACATTAACCGCATGAACAATGCCTTATCTTGGATTGAATGTAATGGCGTTTATCTGTGAAAGAGATGGCTTTATTCATTCAAAGTTTCACTCGAAATAGAGGCAGCTTCAAACCAACTTAACAAACTCACACCCGCCAACCATCGAACCTAACTAGGCGATGTCGGACCATTGTCCGACATCAGGAAAAAAGGGTTTTTAAAGGGCCTAGGGTATTAACACATGTGACATTGAAAAGAAAAAAAGAAAAACACTTCAGATTTGTCATTGTATTGTGATCACATATTTTTGTTGTGACTATGTAGCGAGCTATCCAAGGTTTCCTTCTGCTGAAGCTGGACTGTGTGAATCCAAGCCAGACTTAGCAGTGCGATACTGTATATAACATTGGTGTTGACTGTATTTAATAATGTTCATGACTGTTATCTTCTTCTATAATATTCTATACTATGGGTAACTGTTTTGTGGCTTCACTGGCCTGCTGCGTGGGGCTGGCTAACGTTCGGCTAACGTTGAAGAAACATTCTGATGGACTACGTGCACTGCGTCTATATGCACTTTGATTTATCAGGGAAAATTTTATTAATGTTTTGTAAATGTTTCATATGACACTTAATGTGCCATTCCAGTTTTTACATCATCATGAAACATTATGTATTTTATTTAAAAAAGCAAGTATAGTTTATGTACTTCATGGTTTTGTTAAGTTTTCTTTTTTTTTTTTGTTGCTTTTCTTTTCAATCAATGAACAGATTGAGTGGTTGATTTCCAAGTAATCAAGTGTTTTACCAAAGTGACTGTGAACTTGTAACTTTCGATACAGTTGAATTATTTTTCTTAAGAAAAAAAAACTATATATTGAGCAGAAGTGAGGGAGGGGCGAACATCTCATGGTTTCAGTTCCTGTCATTCTCAACAGCAGAGTTGTATCAATAAAAAATGTTTTAAAAATGTGTCATCTTTCTCTCAACAGGAATGTTCACTGTTTTGGTTGGTAGTCGTGGAAAATGTCTAATTGTGAGACAGTGCTGTGTGAATGTAGTTATGTTTTGCACAATGGGGAAAAAGTGAAACAACTGGTAGAATTTTGACATTTAGCTAAAAAAAAGAAAAAAGCCAGATAGTTTTTAATTAGGGGGTGTAACGGTTAATCAAATCACTGATTCATTGATTTATATTCCTATGATCGAACAAGATTGATCTGTCTGTGGCAAGTTGTAAATCGAATTGAACAACAAAATTGTATCAAAATGAAATAAATCTATTATATCGTCACTGAAAGATACCATATAACCTAAAAACAACCAAGTGCCAACACAGCAGACAACACACATGTGACGTGATGGCAGCAAAAAATGATCAAGCCTTCAATACAGTCCAGTGTCTGGAAACACTTTAAATTTTGCAAAGACATGTGACTGTGGTAGAATGTCCTGGAATATTTTGATGTGGAAAAACAACAACTTTATAAAACCAAAATGTAAATAGATTTGCAGTTAATTCATGTTTACTTGTTTGTTTGTACACATTTAATTTACACTTGATTATCTTGCATGAAATGCAAGGAATGTGGAAAACATCACCTGCACTGTTCAGTTCCCAGGTATTATATTGCTAAGTCTCACTGTTTGATTCTTTGGCTAAAGTCTTTAGTCTGGCTTTTACATAACTTTTGATAATTTCTTATGTCTTTTTTTATTTTTTTTTTAATTTATCTATTTATTAATTTATTTATGTATTTAGTCATGTACTTATGTCTAAGGACTGTTATTATCTCTGTTTTTAATATGCTATTCTTTTCATTATTTTACCAATGATACTTAGGTTGTTTTAATTTTATTTTTTAATTACTAACATTGTTATATCTTATTTTATTTTTTATCTTGCTATATTTTTATTGTTATTTTATGATCATTTTTATTCTGATGTTTTTATTCCAGTGTTTCCTCTTGGGGATCCATTGTTCTGGGGCACCACCAGCTTGACCTGTAGGGGGTGCTGTTGCTGCAGTGCCCGTTCTCATTGGGCGGGCTGGGGTCCCGCTCTGTGGTCTAATAGCCATGGAGTGGGCTCTGGGCTGCTCTGTGTTGTGCGGACACTGTGGTAATGACCCCTGTGGTCCAGCTGGGCCTTGGAATAAATGGATCCCCATGATATTGTTTCCTCACAGCAGTACTAAGCCGGGCCTTCTTTAAGCTGCAGTTCTTTGTTTCTATTCAGGGTTTTACTGGGGTAACTGGGTCAGTGGGGTAGGGGTGGGGGTGGGGGGTGGTGAGGACGGGGTCCCATCTTTGTGTGATTGTCCTTTGTTTTCTGTTTTTAACAATTTTCATTTTTTATGACTGTTTTATCTGCTTTTATGTTAAGCGCTTTGTGTTTTTAACTGAAATGAAAGGCGCAATATAAATAAATAAAGTTTGAGTTTGAGTTAAAGATCGATTTTAGTTCAGTGAATCGGACTGAATTGGATCGTTTATAATGAATCAATATCGACTAAGAATCGTATCGTCAACCATAAATTTTGATACAAATCAAATTGTTGTTAAATTGAATCGTTACACCCCTATTTTTCTCACTTATTCAAACAAAAATGTTTCTAGTACAAAGAAAAAGAAAACTGGCAGCTATTCTTTTCCTTTTCAGTTGCTCAGGACTGATCTAATGACTGCTCTTCTTGGGGGTTTCTCCTCATCCTTCCTGCATCTTCTGCTAATGGTCTGGCTTTACTTCTGTTCTTTGCACAGTGTGGAACTAACAAAAACACACACAAAAATGTGAGCATTTTATATTTATGTTTACACTAACAAGCAAACAAAGACCATGGTAATGTAACACCAATATCCTACTGTGTTGTTAGTTTACAAAGCATTAACACATTGCTTGGTAGTCTCTTGCGACCGGTGGCACATCTGAGCCCTTTTTTTTTTCTCTTTCTTCCACAGGCCGGCATTGTCATGGAGACCGCTCTGTGTTCTGCCGCATGGATTTGCTGAAGCGGTACTGCACTCTACCGGAGTACCGGCGCATTTGCTGCAAGACTTGCAGTACCATCGGCAAAGTCACATCTGCATCTAACAACAATACCAGATCCACCCCCGTCACATCTGTCCCCCCCAGAGTTACAGTGTCTTCATCTGCCAGCATGTTGATGTCCGATATTCCCAACCCTCAGCCTACCAACGTCGTTGTAACCACAACTTTACCTTCTGCCATCTCTTCTTGGTCATCTACCCATCCGTTGTCTACCTCCACCTACAGAATTCATCTCCACCTATCCAACACCTACAGCCAGCATTTACCCTTCATCTTCCTCCATTCCATTCACTATCAGCACACTTTACACCACTTTTCCCACAGATCCACAGTGGGAGAGTTCCTCAAACTCTCCAACAACAGCTGGAACCAAAATGCCCACAGAATTTTTAACAATAACCAGTAGCATAACAAATCCAACAGAATTGTTCTTTAAATCTACGACAGATGGCAAGAGTAGGTCAAAACCCAACCCATCAACAACCGACCCGAATAAGAACACCACACAACCAAAAACCACAGAAAATGTCCTCAGAAAAACAAACACTAGTGCAGAAGATGTAACTCCACCAAACACGAAGGCAGAAAGAGGCAGTCCAGAAAAACAGCTGAATAAAAAGAAAACTCCACCAAAAATCACAATAAAAAAGACAGCTCCACCCACAAGTACAGATAAAAAGACAGATTTACCTAAAATTACAATAAAAAAGATAACTCCACCCAAAACTATCAATAAAAAGACACCCACGCCAAAAATGAAAGTTAAAAAAACAACTCCGCCACCAACAACAGTAAAAAAGACAACTCCACTAAAAACTACAGTTAAAAATACAGCTATGCAGAAAATGACAGTAAAAAAGACAACTCCACCTAAAGTTGCTGTAAAAAAGACAACTCCACCCAAAACTGTTGTAAAAAAAACTCCACCAACCTCAACAGTAAAAAAGACAACTCCTCCTAAAACTGCTGTAAAAAAGACAATTCCATCAAAAGTCAAAGTAAAAAAGACAACTCCACCAACCTCAACAGTAGATATGACAACTCCTCCTAAAACTGCTGTAAAAAAGACAATTCCATCAAAAGTCAAAGTAAAAAAGACAACTCCACCAACAACAGTAAAAAAGACAATGTCACCTAAAATTCAAGTTAAAAAGACCACTCCAGTAAGATCTCCAGAGAAAAAAAACAAACCCGTGTTCAAAAAGGAGGTTTCTCCAAAGCCCAATACCAAAAAGAGTCTTGGAATAAAAGCAGAAGACAAAAAAACAGCCAAGACTAAACTTTTTCAAAAGGTACCAACGATAGGACCCAATGGTTTCTTAATTGTACAAAATAAGGATAATCCGAATAAAACAATAAGCAAAATTACCCATTTCAAAAAGAAAACCCAGCTTCCTTTGAGCTCAAGTCCCACTCCAAATGCAAACAAAGAATCAACGCAAGTAGAGTTGTCTTCCACTGTATTTTCTAGTGTGACTGCAACAGTGGAAAGTATCATCAATTCTGAGTCAGGGACCAGCACCACATACATCAATAATGACCATGCTTCAACAGTTAAAACTTTATTGTGGAACAATGGACACACAGTGACTGAAGTCACCACACCCAGCACCTTTGGTGATTTTGTAACCACCACTGGAAGCATGCTGTACAGTGAGCTCACAGTAACAAGCAGTGGGAATGCTATGGAGAGCAGCGGGACTTTCTCAAGTGGTTATGAGAGCCCAGAGTTTGACAGTAGCTCAGGAGTAATCAGTGAAGTAGGTGTGATGGATGAAGACATTTCTGTGATGATTCCAACTGTGAATGGAGAGGGCACAATGGAGTACTCCTCGTCACCATGGTTGAATTTCTTTGAGGACATTGCCATGACCATTCCCACTACCCCAACAACCTTCAGTATAGTTGTAGCTGAGGCCCCACAAACAAAGGAGGAACTGACAACAAGCACTGTGGCACCTACCTTACGGTCTGGACAAGCTACGACAAAGGACAATGAGAATAACTCGATTGATGTTTTTAACCACAGAGTCATCAGTTCGGACAGCGATATCTCTAAGAACAACTTCATTCTAAAACGACGGGTCAACCTCAGAGAAAGAACCAAGAACAAACGGATTCAAGAGCTTTTAGAAGAAAAGAGAAACTTTCTTCTCCGGATGAAAAGAGGACACACCTAACAATACAGTAATTTTATCAACAATCATTTCTCTTATAGAGATACAGATTTTTTCTTTGCCAATGCTTTTTCCATGCCCTTCCCCAAAAGATAAAAAGGAATAAAAAAAAAAATCCGTATATTATGAGCTTTGCTGCAGGGAAAAAATATAACAAAAAAAGACCAGAAGACCAACTCACTATTCTACATACTGTTGGGTATAGCCACACCAGGCAACACATATTGAACCCAAGTAAACCCATCTCATCTGAGTTGTACTTGACTCCATGCTGTGTTGTGATTGACCAAGCCATTTTTAGGTTTAAGGTCCCACTCCAAACATCTTTGATCTATGTATTCCCAGTGATCTTTTGGTTATGGTTATGGCGTTTTAGCCAAAATAAACAAAACCCTGTGTCATGTTCTAGTTCTAGAACAGTGTTTTTCAACCAGTGTGCCGCGGCACACTAGTGTGCCGTGGGAGATGGTCAGGTGTACCGTGGGAAATTACCCATTTACTAATCTAAAAACATTTACCATCTCCAGGATATCAACTCAGTGTTCATCCATTAAACACTGAGTAGTTAGGAATATAAAAGATCATAAAGACTTTTTTTCTATGTGTTTATTTAATTCTATTGAAGACATTTTGATAAGAATGACGCTTCCGCGATGTAGCCACAGCTTTAGCTGTTTCTGGAAAAGTCCCGCCCCTTTAACTGTCTCCACCAATCATTCTTGGAGCCTTAATCAGTCTGACCAATCAGAAGTGGTTAAAGTCTTCACTTCCTTGTTCCAATTCTGCTCATAAAGTTGCTCAGTTCCAACTAAAATACCAGCTAAAGCTCGCCTTTAGTGATCTAGCTTTCCACAGAATCCAGTGTCAGACTGTGGAACAAGAGAACAAAACAATGAAGCTCAGAGATGCTAGTCTGTCTGCATTTGGCGGCTGTTTGCACTACATCTCCCATGATGCATTGGGTTAAAGTGACAGCGTCTCAGCGCACAATGGGTCCTTGTTAAACGTTTGAAACCACAACAAACACACATCAAACAGTTTTTAAATTTTCTAACTTAACTTTTATTGCATTTTTTAGAAAAAAACAGCTGTAACTTCCAGCTTTTTCTGCCACAATTACAAAAATGCATATGAGCTTTTAGAGGGACTGTAGATCAATACAGACTTTGAGTTTCTCCTTTTTGTTTTAAATTTTGGACGCTGGTTTGCCGCGGGATTATTGTCAAGGTTATAGTGTGCCGTGGCTGTAAAACAGCTGTTTTATAAAACACAGTTCTAGAACATAGCCACTGCAGAGAGACAGTAGTTCATTCAAAATTCACCTCTGAGTTGTGGGCGGGGCTGTCGGCATGGAGTTAGTCCCCTTTCATTCCCCATGATCATTTTGTTTACAATATTTCCCACTAGCTTACATCTCCTCACAACCCCAGCCTAACACTAACAAAACGACAAGCAAAATTTGAGCTAACCAGCCGTACAGGTTTGAGCCAGATGCCAGCTCAGACGAGGAAAACAAAGACGTACATGGATTTAGTCGTCTACATGTGGATGCATCAGAATGGAGCGGTCCAGGTAACCTGTGGCCTGCCAATTGTAGCTTCTACAACATCGCAATGAAATTTTTTTTGACAATGATTTGAAAAACCTGTCTTTATATATGTCTATATAGACCACTTATCTATGACACATTGCATGCAATTCTCTCCACCGCCTCTTTCTATTTATTCACTCTTAATGCACGTCAATACATTTTCCACGATCATGTGACATATCCCACCTTCTAAAAGGGCCGTTTTAGCCACTAAAACAAAATGCATTAGCACTAAATTAAAACCTTCAAGCTGGCAAATTTGACAGAAGTGAAAACATGTTTCATAAGTTTCTTTGTGCAGAAAAGTTAATGAGTAAACAAGAAAACAGCCTACAACTTCAAAACAAAGAAAGCTGCATCCAACAGACCCCAGAGTTCTTCTGAAAAAATGAACTAGTTGCTCCCACACAGCAAGCCTGCTCTGCATTATATGCCACAACCAGCTGTCAAACTTTACAAGGATGCTGCTAATATGGTGGATTTATGGTGGTGGACATGGTGGATTTATATTTTTAGAAAATACCCATTTTTGAAATGGTTGTATTATTTGATGTAGTTGTATTTAATTGTCACAGCCGAAAAGTCAGACGAGGCTGGTTTCTTTTAGTTTCCTCCTTGATGAGTAAGAGTCAAGTAAAGGAAAAATCTATGTCTCATTAAAATGGGTCCAAAACAAACCTAGAGTGCAAATACAGTTTAAACCACCATAAATCTAATGTCGTATTTGCATACAAGCACAGTAAGTATATGCTCTTGTTTATTGACATAAATATTTCAAGGGCAGCCAGAACTTCAAAAAATGTGGCACAAACTTCTTAGATAGGTGAACGCTAAAAAACAAAGCCAAATAATTACAGTTTTTTGTTTGAAATTTTGTAAGTAGTTGAAAGTTATTTTATATTTACTCAAAATACCCTCAGGAATTTAAAGTAAAAACAAGGGAAAGTGCCAAATATTTATGTCTAAATTGTGATAAATCTTCCTTTTAAGGGAAAGTTGTGATTGCAATAATTAAGTGGGAAAACAAAACCATTTTTTCTTGCATTTGCAAGTTTGGTGCTTTTTTTTCTAAGTGTTGCGGAAAGCCTCTGACTCATGTAGGGATAACATGCTTTCATAAATAAATAACACATCAGTATACCTGAGCTAGGGCTGTAGGATTAAAACTAGTCTATATTCTAAAAGGTTCAGTATTTGTGCATCTCAAACCTGCAGCAGAAGCAAAGCCATCTCTCTCTCTCTGTACGATACTTGTACATATGAAATAAAAGTTCATGTTTAGTATTTATTAAAGTTCTTATGGGTTTTGGCATTTCATCTGTGTTGTGTGATTTTTGTTTAGTCTTGATAAATACAGTAAAAACTGTTGTACGGTTGCACCACCAGAGTTTCAGCACATAGGGGGAAACAGTGGAAATGTTTGTTCCTCTCATGTGGTCAGCAATGCTTTCCTTGAGATGATCAAATCAACTAGGCCATCTGTTAGTTTGTTTGTTTTTTGGCTTTTGGCTTTTTGCTTTTATCATTTTCTTGTAAAAGTAAAACAAAAGAAGGCATGGTGTTTTTCAAAGATGAATAAATCTAATATATGATAAAACTAAACAAAAAGGCTATCTTAGAATCAAAGTTAGAGGCCCTTAAGCCATCCATGTATTCTGTTGTTGGTTGGTGGATTCATGTTTAAAAATTGGTCTCATCGGTGTTGCAGTTGGAGTAAAGTATTACCTGGTGATTTCCTTCCCTCTACCAATGTCTTTCTTAGGTGGAACATAGTCTATTATCTAAAGGAGGATTTTACCTGTGAAAGTTTCTCAGATAGTCCATATTGGAAAACTGGAAAGAATCAGTTATTTGACATTAACTATGCAAGTGTGATCTTAAGAAAACCTGATCTATATGTTGGTATAGGAGAAAATTTTGAAGAACAGCATAGGTACATAATGACACGACTTCATGTTACTTTGTCTTTGAGAACATGTTGTGAACATTCAGGCACTCAGAGTCATTGCACTATCTTTACTAATGTGAAAACTAAGGTGTCTAAAGAAAAAAAAAAAACACGTTATTCAGACTGCCAAGAAGAAATGGCGGCTGCCTTGGTTACAGAACCCTCTTGGGACTTTATGTATGTGGTTCTCTTGGGTCACATGGTCAACACATACATAGAGTGCAATGCAGCAACTTCTGTGTCTTACTGTTTGTCTAACGCTCAAATGTAGATGCTCTTAAGCGTCAACCCAACATAAAGCCATTTTTTAAATGTCTTTTGGGACTTTTAAGTGCATCTGACTTCTTGTCAGGGTCATGTTTAAACGTCTTTAAATTGAGTTTCTGGTGCACTTCCAGAGATTTTTTTAAGGTAACAGTATGTTTTTGTTTTTTATTTATACTCCTTCCAGACCCTTGCACTAACATTTATCCCTATGGAAATCAAAAGAAGTTATTTCAAAGAGATCTGTAGGTATGGTCACATGCACTCGTACCAGAGTTGAGCGGTGCAGGTTTTTGGGTTTTCCGAGCCCGTGGCAGTCGTAGAGAGGAGCAGCTGTTTGAAGGCGCATCTTAAGGCGACCTCAGGTCTGTCTTGCTGTTCACTTAAGGCTCGTTGAAAATGGAGCATATAATTATCGTGCATGTGGTAAGAGTATTGTGAGGTAGTCATGAGGCTAATGAAAGTTGCATGCCCTGTGTCGTACAGTCTTCTAGTCATTGATAAAGCATTAGTTACTCTTATGCAGTCTGCAGGATTTGGGGATTTTGAAAAAATGAAAAATCTGTACTATGTGTCTACTTCACCCATGCATGTGTCACATGCAATAGGTCGCAGAGTTCACTGCGACCTATCGCTTGCAGCATACCCATAGAAAAAAATGTCAGTAAACATACAACATTGATATTTCATGCAAGTTCACCTGTGTGCCTTGTTCAGGCACTGCCTATTTTTTACCAGCAGACAGTACGTATCAAGCACAAATGAATGAACCATTAGGAATGTGAGTGACAATTCATTTTTGAGACAAAAAAAATGTGCATGAAATGCAAGTCCATAGTTTTGGTGATCAGGCTCTGGGCCAATGACGTTTTGCTTATTTGGAATGAGCTCAGACCATAAACCTCCAAAATACAGGAAAGACTTACTTTAATGAGTCTTTCCTCAAATCAGTGCAGAGTGGAAACTGCAAAAACAACACGCCAACACATATTATCTCTTTTACAGTATTGGGATATATGCCATGTCGATCCCAATACACATATACCGCCAGACTCTTGTCACTACACAGCCCTAATCTAACCAGAGTTAGCTTTAAAGAAAAAAGATATCTCACATGCTTTGCTCTTAGCTGTTTACTGCGGGAAGATGTTTTAGTGAACTGTCAAAATGTTGCACAGCTGAAGTCACACTGACAGCAGATTTATTTGCCTTTTTACGTAATTAATGGCTTTAAATGGCCGTCAGCAAAAAGTCAAAACAACCTTTGAGCTGAGGCGGGAGAGCAGAAGGAAGCCGTTGTATATGAAAATGTTAACAGCTGTGCCCATCTTACAGAAACACAGCATGTTCTTGTTTTTTTGGTTAATCTAGTTAAAAACATCACAGAATTTATTTCTCACAATTTCTCAAAACGAAGTGATTATCTGCAGCAGTCTTGGTAGCAATCAATGTCAGCTCTATAGCTTCTAAAGAAACAAAGAAACATACTCGTTAGAAAACATACAATGGGCAAAGTTAGATATTGGACAGCTTTTTCTTTTCTTTTAGAAAAATCAGAGAATTATGTTTGGTAAAGGTTGCTATGTGAGCAAAGCAAAATGAACACTTTGAATTGAAAGGTCTGTCTGTTAATCCTAATATTGCGCCTGTCAAGGATTCTGAGAAAGGATCATAGATATTATCTGAAAGTCAAAAACTAGAGGTTCCCTGAAAACATCCTCTCTTCCAAGAATCTGTTGTTTTGAAATGCCTTTAGGAGAAAAAAAAGTACAGAGACTTGAACCTAAAAAGAAAACATTTCCTCAAATTTCCACCTGGTATTAATGTAAAATGCAACAGAATTATAACACTTAAGAGCAGTCTCCATTGATTTTAAATACAAATTCTCAGGCACAGCAATCCTTATGCAAAGTGTTTCAAAAAACGATTTGTTCAGATTAATAGCAATTCAAAAAACATTATTTTTTCACTTACATATTTGATTCTGATGCTTACATCAAAGGAGGGTCTAAGGGCAGGGATGCCCAGAGTAGTGTAGTCTATTTAGTTAGTGTATGGTAAGAATTTACCTATTGAATTGTATGACTTTATGATCCTTACGATTTTATGCTTACTGTGCAATTACCTGGTATGAAGCCCGTTGAGATGACTATTGTTGTGATATTAGGCTATATAAATAAAATGAATTGAATTGCTGCTGAACTCTCAGGCATTATTGGGAGACTGAGAAGCTGAGCATTTTGGGAAATTAGGACTTCATCCCAACTAGACTCCCAGATACAGTGTGACTGCAGAATAAAACAATCCTAAATGTCTGTGTCTTCAATTTTGGTGTTGTGCTGGTGCTTACCTGATGTTTAACAGGCTGGTTAGAACTTTGGTCAAAGCGTTCATTCTTTGGCTCATCAGATCAAAGACTGTTGCTTATTGTGGTTGAGAGTTAGTCAAATGTGAGATTCTCAGCAGGCTGTCATGTGCCTTCAGAGTAATGATTGTATGCTTTCAATCCTCAGTTTTTTAGGGTTATCCATGTTCAACAAGTCTACTTCCTGGTTGTTTTGCTTTTTAAATAATGTCTGATACTGTTGTGCTGTTTGATATGAAGACGTGATGCTTTTTTTTATTAGCGTTTCCTTTTTTCAAATTCTACTGCAGTGGTCATCAGAACTGCAAACTGAATCCTGTCAGAAACTGTTGCTGAGGGAAAACTCAAAGGCTTAATTACAAAAGAAACCTATGGACAAACTGTGAAACAAAAATGAAAAAAATAAAAATTAAAAAATGGCAACACAGATGACATGACAGGCATGAACTGAAAATCAGACACTTAAATATGCTGAGGATGATCAGCTTAAATAAGAACAGCTGTGGGTAATTAGAAACTAGAAACTGGTGACTGACAGGAAGAACACACAAAAAAAAAAACATGACAAATTCAAGAGAACCCATCTGAAAGTCAAATAATGCAAACTAAAGGGCACAATGCTTAGCGTAAAACAGATTATATTGTACAGTTTAATGAAGTCATGTGTGACTTTTTAACGTTGTCAAGAAGCCAAAAAGGCCAAAAATAAAGTTTAACAAATTTGAATCAGCTTCAAAAAGCAGAAAGGTTAGAACTGAAGAGTGTAGAACAAATGAAATCTTAATGAATCATAGAAAGTTCTAAATAAAATAAAGTCAAATTAGAAAAAAATAATTTTACGCAAAAATGCTTGTCATGCACTTAAATGTTTGTGATGTTTCTTCAGTTTTTGCCATTGTCTGCTTTCCTCGTCTGCCCCGTCAGGCTCAGGAGGATCATCCACAACTGAATTCATTTAGTTAATTACCCTTAGTGAATTTAAGGATCTACTTTTCTTTAATTCAGTCAGATCATCTGATTTGCCACCTTTTTTTTCTTTTGTTTCTCTGTGGGGTCTTTTCATGTTTAAGTCTGTTTCTTAGATGTTTACGTTTCTGCCAAATCTCCTGCATTTAAGCTCCTACACCCCCAGTGAAAACAGTCTGCTTTAGCTGCTAGCTAAAGTTTTAGATGCTGCTTGAGGAGTTTTAAAATGCTAATATTATTTGTTTAACATTCATGTAACCTGTTTTACCGCTGCACCATGGCTACTCTCAAAGAACTTGATTTTCCATAAACTATAAGTGCTCAAAGCTATTCCAAACACTCTGAATGGATTGTGTAAAATGAATAACTGTTGGCAATTCAAAAGGCTACATGCTAAGGAGGCATAAATGAACTTTTATTATTCTTTCAATGTTTTAAATAAAAGTACCAAAGAGGAATATTTCTTTATACTTATTTACCTAAAATATAATCTTGCAGGAATTAGTTTTTTTAAACATTTTTAAGAAGAAAAAAAACATACATGCAGAATTGTTAAAGTAGCAACTGCCCTTACACAAGAAAGGTATGGGCTGTTTGCAGGCCAACAATGAGCAATCCTGTATGAGGCACACAGTTGTCTTGCACAAAGTAACATCATAGACTGTTTAGGGTGCTCATAAACTGAGAATATGCAAGGCCAATTAAGGGTAAAGTAGGTGAGATGGAGGCGTGTCGTCTCCATCCTTAATTTTTCGATCTACCCCTAAAATCTTGCGGACTGCTTTTTTTTAGCCAAATTCAAAAAACTTGTGTTGTTTTTAGGACAGAGCAGCAGGACTTTATTGAACTTCGCTCAGAGTTGTGGACGGGATTGTTGACATGGAGTAATCCTGCCCCTACTTCCCAACATCTATCTGTTTACACTCTCTCCTGCTTGCTCACATCCCTTAACATTTCCAATGCAGCAAAAATGGCGAGCAATATTGGAGCTATTCAGACATAAAGTTTTGAGTTAGAAACCCACTTAGACTAGGAAAACAAAGACATACTTTGATCTATTTGTCTACAAGTGGATACGACTGGAGAGGAGCAGGGAGCTGGGGGTCTGCTGATTGTAGCTTTTATGGCACAACTACAGCTTTTCCAACAACAATTTTGAATTTCAGATTAACCCACATTAAAAAATGCACTTCCAAAAAAAACTTGAATTTGAAATTTGAGTTTTCCTGAACCTCTAACACTAAAGCATCTTATCACAGACCCTAATTGTTGCCCATCTGACCATCATCAGTTAGTTATTTGTGAAGTTGAATGAGGCATTGTTCTTCTACACACACAGACATTTGCACAACTACCACAAACTCTCAGGTCTACGAATACAATTAAAATGGGGTCTTAAAACGATCCTGTTTGCTAAATTTTCACATAAGTGTTTATCCAGCAATCTCTTGTAGAATCTTCTGTCGTCAACCTGATGTTGTGCTTGGTCTGTGTCATTAGCAGTGGCATGATTGTGAGAGTAGCCATTGTGTGTCTAGCTGAAACATGTTGGTTTAAAGATTATTTTATCTAATTTAACGCAGGAATAGTTTGGGCTGCTTTTACCTTTAAGTCATTGCTGTGATGCACTTGATCGTTTGGACGTTAAAGTAAAATGAACCTATCATGTCTCAATCCAGATGGTATTTTCCAATGTAGATTATAATTATATATATATATATATATATATATATATATATATATATATATATATATATATATATATATATATATATATATATATATACATAAACTTGAAAATATTTTCTAATGGTTCATTGATTAAGTTGATTAATTGTGACACTCTAATGAGAAGAACTTTATTTTAATCTGTCGCATGCACATGAACCAGTCTGCACACAACTGTAGGATGCACCATGCTGCTTTCCACCTTATTTCTCCCCTCCATGTCCTCCTCTATTTTTGCCTCTCCATCAGTGCAGTCGACCACAGACCGTGCTGGGGCTGAGGAAATGGATGGGGAGTCTATTTATAGAATGAGGGAAGGAGGGCAAACCAAAAGTAAGCTGGAGAGAGAGAGAGAGAGAGAGAGAGAGAGGGTAGGGTGGGAGCAGAGTGAGTGTGGGAGGCGGAGGAGAGATGTGAGGAGAAGATAAATCTCATTCCACCTCTGGTCAGAGACAGCTGAAGTGACAGCGTCAGAATATAGGACCGGGAAAACAACAAAGAAGAGCAACACTGATGGAGAGCGGCGTCTGAAGTTCCAGGAGCAGATTTAAAAACAAACCAAAAAAACAAGTGGACACCACAGATCTGGAAGTAGGTGAGTGTGAACGCAAAGATCCTGCATGATTCCTGGAAATACATCAGATGAAGCCCAACTGTTTGTCCTCCAGCTGCTGCCATGCAGCCATTTTTAGATGTATGCTGACGGGTAATCTAAATTTAGCTATGGCTACACCTTGAAGGAAACTGGTTCAGACTGGCATTTTTGGTTCACTCTCATTCTGACGCGGAGGCGGTGCAGGCTTCACTCGGGGTTACAACAATGTGAGGTAGGCAGGAGAAAACATACAGGCTCACATGTTCTGTGGCTTCACGTGACTGAGGTGTTATTCAAAATACTCATCTATTTTTGGAGGCTCCTTTTGGGATTATTTGTATTCTGGGTTGCACTCCAAAGTAAGCAGTTCACGGAGCCTGAAAGGAGGAAGACGAGACTCAGGAGGAGCAGAGGGAGGCTTTATTTGTCCTTTGATTAATACCCTTTTTTTTTTTTTTTTTTTGGTGGGGGGGTTGTTTTTCCAACCCTGCTGTTGTGCATCATGTGAGCAACATTCAGATTATATCACAGGAAAAACATAATCAGTGCATTTTAGGGAAAAACTTTTGAAAAACCGAAAGTTTTCTAAATTTTTTTAGTCTTTTGGACTCAGGTCACAGTTTTAAGCTTCATTTACAAATTAAACATCCCTGTCAATCACATGTTTGTTCGTTTTCTTAAATAGAGAGATGTGTGTTTTGTACATCATGATATATTTTGGGAAAACAGTAAAAAAAATTATACTCAAAAAGCCTCCACTTCCTGCTGTCTTCCAGCTATGCGGCCACGGTCCAAACTGCTGTCCAAGAGAGGACTCATGCTGCCCACCATCACGGAGGGGAACGAGGAGACAGTTAAGGAGCTGAATGGAGTCAACGCACTTCACAACGGCGATCAGAGCCAGGCTGTTTCCTCAGAGGACTACCTCCTTTCCATCTGCCACCTGGCCCGCCCAACCAGAGACGTTTCCCCCGACAACCTCCACACACAGCAGCCCAACGCGGTCCTGCGGAAGCTGAGGCCATCCCAGCTCATCAGGACCACGTTAACAACTTTTGATTTTAACCTGAAAGAGGAGGCTCAGGTGACTCTGGAGGAGCAGGCAGATGAGGAAGGACTGAACAAATCATTGATGGGCGGCAGCTCCGACCCTCTGGAGTATCTTTACGGACACCAGAACAACATTTCAATGCTCTCAGGAAGTGTGAGGAGGAGGTTTGGAAGGCAGCATGGAAGAGCAAACGGCGCTGAGGCAGGTTCAGATTTCCCCTGCCAGCACAGAAGCAGCCACTCCGAGATACAAGCAAATGCTTCTGCCCTAAATGTCCCCCCAAAACACAATATGTCCATGTCAGAGGTCGGGAAAGTTTGCCAAGAAGGCCAAGGAGCAGAAGGGGAGAGACAGAATCCGGAAATCAAACAGTCTCTTATTTCCCAGTGGATTTCTGACTGCAGGTCAGCTTGGAGGGAGGCTCGCGCAAGAGCATGTGTGCTGCCGGCCATTGCTGAGGTTTAGGCGTGGCCAAGACCGCCAATCAAACATTCTCCTAAACATTTTCTATACTATCAATGTATGACACATGGATTAAAAAATGCAGAAAACAAACAGCGTGCATACTTGTAAGATTGATTTTTATCAGGGCTCCTTTTTTCTATAATGTTGTTGTTGTTCTTCATGTTTGCTGTTGATCCTATTGAGCCAAAAAAAAAAAAAAAATGGGACAATTTGCAGCAACTGTTTTAGAGCTTTTAGTGATTTGTGACTCGTGCAAGCACTAATAAATCCATCTTTTGATACATGCTGGGCGCCATCAGTGTTTTCTTTTTGGCTTCAAACTGTGTTTTCTTGCCAGTGGAAATCCCTGGAAACCGAAGCCCACTCTCAACTGTGCTGGTGCCAGGTGATGGAGTTACCATGGAAACTGCCGTGGGATCTTTCTCTGGTAACACACATGTGTGGAAGAACACCGCCTGAGAAAAGATGACACCGTTGAGCCCACACGCAAGATGCAAGTTGTTTGTTTTGGTTTGTTTTTGTGAAAAATTGCCTAAATGGCACAACCAAGAACAAAGAAATGCATACTAAGAAGCTGCAAAGGCCAGTGACTCACAATGCTTCTGATTAGCACCAGAACAACAAGGCTCACATTTCAATTGTAGAATAATTCAATTAAAGATGATCTCATCAAATGCTTTCATTTGAATTTGTAAACACATTTTTATTTCAATCTACACCAGCAGAGGGCGTGCTAGCAACATAAACCAACCTGAAAATTGTTTTGCACAACGACCCTGTTTTAAAATCCCTTGTAAGCTGTTCTTACCTTTCCTTTTCATACCAGAGATGTTATTACATTTAATAAATTCAACAAAGGATTTTGAGACCTTTTTGTCATAACTGTGGCTGTGTGTGTGAATAATTGGATAACCAGCATGGCTTGCATATTAAAAATACACATTAAATACTTATTGAAGTCTATTCATTTAAACACTTAAAGCAGGTATGCTGAAGGATCAACTGCACTTGATATTATTGGGAAAAACTAAGCCAAGGACAGTTTTAAAGTAATTCGCTAAGTAGAAAAGGTTGCACTTTGTTACTTAATGATAAATTAAGTTTGAATACAATTGCACAAGAATACAGAAAGGTTAATTTGCTGGATAAAGTTATCTTACTTTAGTCCAGGATTCAAAATGTTTACAGAATTAAAAAAAACAAAAAAAAACAAAGAGACTTCATGTCATTGAGACTGACAGCCAATGCAGGGATAAATGCTGCAACCCCTTAGAGCAGGGGTCGGGAACCTTTTTGGCCGAGAGAGCCATAAACGCCACATATTTTTAAATGTAATTTAGAAAGAGCCATACAATAATGTAGCGTCCCTTTCCCACACTGAGGCACGGAGACTTAACCTCTTTTAAGGTTATTTATTCTGGTTACTGCAGACCGCAACAAACACCGTAAAATTAATTCAGCAACTCCTCAATCTCTCCCGCTGAGATGAGAGCGCTTCTCCCAACTTTATATCCTCTGCTCCCGCTCCAGCCCTCCCATTTCCCTTATTCGGCCCATAGCTGAACCCCATTGGTCCAAACTACCTAACAACAGGCTGAGCGACAGAACTGAGAGCCAATCAGATCTCTGCTTGATGCGTTTGCTGAACTCCAGAACTTTTAACGCGTCCCAACAGCGGACCCAACTCAGTCCGCGACAACATGTTTAAAACTAAATATACAAGTGAATGTGAGCATTTGATGTAATTTCAACATTTTTAAAGTACAATAAGTCTGTGGATTCTTTTTGATAACATCGTTATGCTGTTGCTAATAAATGATGAGTATTTCTCGTGGTAGTTTTGCTGATGGTCTAGTCTGGTTGATACGTGGTGAGTTTCTGCTTCATGCAGGCGTTGAGACTTTAAACGTGATCGTAGGTCTGAATGTTCTGGAGATGTGACAAAGACTCACATGCAGACCTGAAGACAAACACACACTCACGCTGCAGTATGTGACGGGCAGCGGGTTTTACGTTTTTACAATCCCTGCGCGATTCACCTGCTGCCTGTGAGGAAGAGAGCAGAGGGTGGGGGGCACCCCCACCCTCTGCTTTCTTCCTCACATCCCGTCCCCGCATCTGCGCGCTCTCTCTCAGAGACGGGAGCGCGCAGGTTTAGGCACGGCAATTAATAGGTTTCCTGCTGGAATAAACTCTGTGAAATAGTAGATAATAGTAAACTGAGTGCTGGCGCAGATTTTTCTCTCCAAGCACCGCTACTACTGCGCGCCCCTCTGGCATCGCATCGCGCACGAGAAGGACTGGTCTAATGAAAAAAAAATGGTATAAATAAAGATTTGTCTGCGAGCCATACGTGACCATCAAAAGAGCCATATGTGGCTCGCGAGCCATAGGTTCCCGACCCCTGCCTTAGAGAAACAAACAGGATATACTCACATTCCAAGTCACACACCTATCAAAACTAAAAAAAAGTTGTTTTATTTTGTTTTAGGTTTTCTAAACAGGTTATGAGTTCAAATGTCAATCAGTTAAAGGTAAAGCAAATTCCATAATAATGAAAAAATGGTGCCAAAGGAAAATGGTTAGCTATACAAGAGTAGATATTTTGGTTTTAGAGCTTTTATTTTGAAATATAGCAAATATTTAAGTTAAATATTTTAATTAAAACCTGGAAAAATCTGAGCTTGTTAAAACTTTGGGCTTTGCATTTGTACCCAACTAACATTTTCCTAATAGAGTAGAAGCATCTTCTTTATGGTCATGATGCATGCCTCTGGTGAAGGTGTTGCGTCTCTAAGCTGGAAACAGGAAGACGGTAAGAGTCTTATGGTTAGAAGTCTTAGCGGGGTGTGAAAAGAGCATCCTGCCTCCATCCTGAAGTCTGGTAGGCACTGAAATGTTTCAGGTCATGAAATAAAATATCAGACAACCAAACCCATGCGAAGAAGGGATTGCCACCTAAAACTATAAGTGATCGCATTGCCTTTTAGCGGCAACAATTGCCAAAACTGAAATTAGCTTAGCGACAGTGAAAAATCCCAAAGCACAAAACTCCATTTAAAGGTTTAAAAAAACAAGACAATAGAGAACATTCTCCTCTGTTATTTGTTTTGTTTTGTTAGAAAGCAGATCAAGGTTCCATTTACTGTAGTAAGTCTTCCTGGTCCTGAAGCAGCAAGTACAGCCCATACCACTAAACTACTACCACCACATTGGACATTTGGTTCTTTTTCTGAAATGATGTTTTACTTTTACACATTTATTGTGACAGACACTTTTCAAAAGGTTCCCCTGTTGTCTTGTTGGTCGCCAGACGTTGGCTGCAGGTTGGTTAGCATTCTCAGATGGGATCTTTCTGTGTAGAGTTTGCATGTTCTCCCCGGGCATGAGCGAGTCTTCTCTAAGCACTCCGGTTCCCTTCCACACTTCAAAAACAGGCTTCATTGGTTGATTAATCATTTCTAAATTGTCCCTGGGTAAAAATATGAGTGTGTGATTGTTTGGCCCTGCATGCGATGGATGGCGACCTGTCCAGGGTGAATCTCACATTCTCCCAACAGTGACCCTGTAATACCAAAAGAGATTCTGCAGGTTTGGAAAGAGGATGGATGATTCACAGACATGTTTTTATTTTTTTTTACTTTTAAAGAGACTCTTTCATCCAGTCTCTTGTGATGGTGGAGTCACATAAACTGACTTTAACTGATATTCTTGCTTTTATGACATGTTTGAATTAAACTAACTAAGCTAAAACTAAACTGGGGCAAAAGATGCCTTCAGTTATTTGGATGTTGTTTTGGTGTTTTTTTGACCCTTTAGATGAGTCATTATTGTGCCTTTAGTATGGTTCACCTTTGTTCCACGTATTCTCTATTTGTGAATAATTTTTGCCTCAGTGTGCTTCTCAATTATTTTTTGCAAGGCCTCCCCTTGGAAAAAGGAAATGCCCCCCCGCACACACACTCGCCGCGGTGACTTTAAATAAGATCAGTATCTATAAAAATTCTGTAAGTATACCCAAAATTGTATCTTTTAACATTAACAAAAGAAAAAAGGCAATATAAATCCACTTTCCACAAATATTAACTTTATTTTGCCATAGAAACCCTGTTATAGTCTAAAACAGAAAAGAAGCCTAAAGTGCCTGAACTAAAAACAATTATTGTCAGTCCTTGTTTAAACTAGAGAAAAATAATTCAATCAATAACCAACATTAAATGTAAATTAATCTGAAACATTAACACAGCAGCACCAATATATTTAACATTTTTACTCTGAAGGAATAGGTAAAAGACATTGTGTTGATTTTCTTTTTCTAAATGCTGGATTGTATATCTATGATGTCATAAAGTGCAGCTGTTTTCCTGCATTACCTGCTGTCTTTATGTCAAATACTGACACCAACTAAACCACAGGCAGACAAAGAATACATTAATGGAAAATAAAAACACGTCATCAAAATGTCTACAATAGTTTATAAACAATGACAATTGTTATGGTGCCTGTCAGTCTCCTCCCCCTCCCCCTCCTGCTCTGCACCTGACTCCACCAGCTGGGACCTATTCACCTTATCACCTGCTTCAGCTCTTATGGAGACTCAGCTCCAGTATCCAATGCCAGCCCTGTGCTGTTTTTAATTAGGATTAATGATATCTTTAATTCAATTGGATGCAAATTTGGGAAAGCATTATTTGCAGATGATGGAGCCTTGTGGAAGAGGGGAAGGAATATTCGTTATGTGGAGAGAAAGATACAAGACGCTATTACGGAGGTGGAAAACTGGTCATATGATTGAGGGTTCAAGTTTTCAGTGACTAAAACAAAATGCATGGTTTTTACTAGGAAACGTGATACTGTTTTGAACTTAAAATTACATGGAGAAGCAATGGAGCAAGTGCATAGTTTTAGATATCTGGGAGTTATATTTGATACAAAGTTGAAATGGAGAGAAAATATTGATAGTATAGTAGGGAGATGTAAGAAAGTCATAAATATAATGAGATGCTTGAAAGGTACTGGGTAGGGAGCTAGTGCGCAGGCTTTAAAGCAAATATATATTACTATGATTAGGTCAGTCACAGATTATGGAATCATTGTTTACAATACAGCTTGCAAGACGCTGTTACATAAGATTGAGGTAATCCAAAATCAGGCATTGAGAATATGTACTGGGGCTATGAGGTCAACTCCTGCTGTGTCATCACAAGTTGAAATGGGGGATCTGCCATTGACTCTCAGAATCAAACAACTGATGCTTAATTATTGGGTGAAAATACAGGGTTGTGTAGATGTAGAACACATGGTTAGGAGAGCTATTACTCCTTGTTGGGAAAGTGGTAATGGGTCAAAAGAAAGTATTGCTTGGAAATTAGCTAGTTTTGCGAGAAAAGCAAACATTCATGGTAAAACCATAGTTAAGACGTTTTTGTACCCGACCACTCCTTTCTGGGTTTTTCCAACCATACAAGTGGATTTGTATCTCCATAGAACAATGGAGGGTAGAAAAGGGAAGGGAAACTGGGATGAGATAACAGCAGATGGGTTAGACACGGTCCATGCTTCATTTATCCCCATATATACAGATGGATCTAAAGATCCAGACGCAATGAGAACTGGTTTTTCTTTCTGTATCCCTACATTGGGGAAATATATCGGAATTAGGAGGATCTTTCAGTTTTTACAGTTGAAATGTTGGCAATATCATATAGTTTAAGCTGGTCAGAACAGAATGGAGTTGGAAATGGTATTATTTGTTCAGACTCATTGTCAGCTTTGATGTCTCTGAAGTCTTACTATTCTGATGGCAGATCAGATATATTGTATGAAATTTATGAGAGTTTGTTCTCTGCTCTGCTCTGACCCATAGTCCAATGCAGCAGGTGGCGGTAATGCACCTTTACGATGGTGCCGCCCGCCAATAAAACCAAAAGAAGAAGAAGAAGAAGTATCCAATGCCAGATCGTTGCCCCTTATGATGACTAAACCTGGTCTCAGTCTAAGTTCATGTGTTCAAGTCTTGCCTCTATTCTAACTGATCTTTCCCTGCCTCAGGATTCCAGCCTTCAAGTGTCTCCAGTGTGGAAGTCAGTCCGAGCCCTCCAGAAGCCCTGTGATAACTTCAAGCTCAGTAAAGCCACGCTACTACCTCCAGCCATGCCACAAGCCGCTGTCCTCATAAGCTTCTTACCAAGCCATCACCATCTCTCCTGGAAAGAAAATAAAATCTCTTCCTTAACTCTCAACTACCATTGTCCTCATTCTGGGTTACAGCATCTGGGTCTGTCCATCCTACAAGTCATGACAACAATATTGGCATGAGCTGAGTCATCTAAAGGCATGCGATGATCCTGGTGTTGTGCAACAGAGGCAGCGCTCCGTGTGCGCCATTCCACCAGGGGGGTATTCCAGAAAGCAGGTTATGCTGGTTACCACGGTAAGTTTGAGGCTAAGGAAGTGGATAACCTCAGCTTTCGGTTCCAGAAATGGAGGTATGTTTCAGGGTATGTCAAGTTGCCATGGCAACTCATTCTCTGAACATAACCTGGTCTGGAGCAGGATTAGTTGAAGGTTAGTTTGTTTTCAGAGAGGTGAAGCAGCATGGCGTGTCCATTTGAAGATGATTTAGTGGATGAAGAAGCTCAGATAATAGGAGGGTGTTAGAGGGTGATAAGACCACATATGGATGTTTAAAGATAAAATTTTTACTTTGATCTAGCTTAATTATTTGCTTCAGTTAAGATAAACCATTTTTTTGTTAAGTCAGCGTCAGTTATCAGGCAGTTATTATACATTCATTCAAATTAATTCATTTAAGTAGGTGTAACTTTGGTGCTGCTGTTTGATGGGCACTGCAAGAGATTGTGGGATACCATTCCCTTTGCCTGTCTGGACGGATTTGGGTTTAAGTGTGGGTTTTTGACCAAATGTGTTTAGTTGTTTAGCTGTTTTACTGTGTCTTGCTGAGTTATTTTGTCCTACTATGCTAAAGCCTCTGCACCATGAGTGAGAGGGAGGGAGAGGAGGATGAGTTTATATTATAGTAATGCAAATGTTGGAAGATTGGTAAATGAAACAATGCTACCTGTGAATATAGTTTATTTCTTTTTATTGTTATAAAAATGAGAATATCTGCCGGCTCAGACTTAGTCATATGAGAGTTCAAGAATTATAATAAATTAAGATGGAAAAAATATTAAAAATATTAAAAATATTAAAAATATTAAAAATATTAAAAATATTAAAAATATTAAAAATATTAATATTAATATTAAGTTGTATAAACAATTTTTGAGTTTTTTAGACGTAAGAAATTAGATTGAATAAATTTAACTCATTTACTTGTTACCAATAGAAGTCATTCATGTAACCCTTGTGCTATCCTAGGCACTTTAACATTAGGAGTTGGGTCATCTAGATCCCACTAGACAGTGCGTTGAACCTTTTTTCTTCAATGCTTTGTGATCTTCACTGGTGTCCATGGATTACATGAAATCCTCTCCACTTTTATCCACCTTTGTCATGGTAGGGAGAACACGTCGATGGAAGGGGGGAGGGGGTGTCATAGGATAGCACAAGAGTTAGGTTGGCAAAATTGGATAAGTTATATATATATATATATATATGTGTCACAATGAAAATTGAAATGAGATAGAAACTTGTGCATTTTCTTTGTCCGTTCTTTTTCTCCAAGCAGAAACTCTTTTTTGTTTTGCTGATGATGCAACCATGTTACTTTTTTGATGGTCTTATAATCTTCATACGTCGTCATTAAAATCTCAGACTCCGTCTCACGGAAGTATAGCGCTCTCTTTTTTTCACCACGCGTTTCCATGGTGACTCCGGAAATCGGCGATCCATTGAGAATGTCTTTATGTACTTGATGTGCACGTGCATTAGCCCAGGGTTACCAAGTCGAGCGTAATTACGTTAACTCATATCCGGTCTTTTGGAACCGACATACCCAGAGTAAGCAAGTTCCGGCGGATTTCAGACAGAGTTCAGGCTTAAAGTCATGGTAGTTTAAACATGCTTTCTGGAATACCCCCCTGGCAGCCTGAGCCCACTACCTCCAACTGTACTTTTACTAATTCTAGAAACCACAACAAGCAATATTTAATTTTATGTATAATTATCCCAAGTTTGACACATCATTGTATGAATGTATAACTGATGATTGTAATGTTTTTGTGTACTATTCTTATTTGATTGCTTGAAATAAACCATTTCAAATCAAATCAAATCAAATAGTTGTGAATCAGGAGCAGACGAAAAAATGCAGTTGAAAAAATCTTATTGCGCTGAGGTAGACGTTAAATTCCATTCCAATCCATGGATTTGCAGATGACTAGATCCATGAAACTCTTTGTTTTCACCGTCTGAGCTGGCATCTGGGTTTAAACTGGACGACTGCATAGCTCCAACATCGCTAACCAGTTTTTGCTGCACATATAATGCAATGTTGTGGTGTGAAGGGCTGTAAGCTAGCAGGAGAGCGTGAAAACAGATGGATGACAGGAAGTGGGGGCAGGCTTACTCCCCACCAGCAGTCCTGTCCACAACTCAGAGGCAAATTTCTGATAAACTAATGCAGTTCTGCAGAAACTGTACTAGAGAATGACAGCTTTTTTTTTGTTTTTTTTTTTGCTTTTTTTTTTTTTTGCTAAAATGGCATAAATTTCATTAAAAGACCACTGGGAACGCTTTTACAATAGATCAAAACATGATCAGAATGGGACTCTGACATCTTTTAGAAGACCGAAAAGAAACATAAAAATGATCCCTGCAGTGCAGAATGTTGTCGCTTTCTAAGATTGTGGATTCAGTTGTAAAAAAAAAATTGTTTCATAGTTCAGAGATGTTTCCACGCATTAAAGTGGATCTTTTATATTTTGACTGCATGAAAATGTTATAGTATTTTACACAGAACAGCTTAAAAATGCTTTAAATTAATTGAGATTTTCCTTTACAAAGAAAAAAAAAGCAAATTTCAAGTAAAAAAATATTCACCATGACAGCCAATAATGTTAATATTTCTGTCATTTCACTTAGTTTAGCTTTGAAATCTGTACATGGGTGTATTAAAAAAAAGTGTTCAACCCCTTGAAAACTTTAGAGAAGCTAAACTCTGCTGAAAGTTTGTAGAAAAGAAACGCTCATAAATGAATCCTTTCAGACTAAAAGAGCAAACGAGTGGGCCCGAATTCCATCTGATGACTCATATGTCAAGTCAAACTGTATGTTTTTTGTCACAAGATTACACATAAAAGAAAAATGGCATTCATTCAACCCCCTTTAATACAGTATTTGAAATATACTATTAAAAATGCATATCAGTTCCTTTTTCATAGACACAGTTTGCTTTCATAAAATGTTTAAACAAATGTTCTGTGTCTTTGTAATTCTGGTCAACTCTAAAGTGGAAAAAAGGATTGTTTTAATATATTTTGCACTAAAAATACATTTATTAACATTGGTGGGTATTCAAAAAATAGACTTTTTTTTCTTGAAAATGAAGGCACTTTCTGTGAAACAGGAAAACACATGAAGAGTTTGAGCGATTGCGCAGTCGAGGAGACTTGGTTTTCACACTTATCTCAGCAAAAAGTCAGGGGAAAGTTTGCTCTTACCAGCCTTATTGCTTTGCTTGAAAGGTTAAAACTGTAGGCTGAATAAAGCGTGAATTTTGAATGTATGCAACACCACACGTGTTTTGTGCCTTAAACTTTCAGCGGCATTATGACCTAACAAAATGAAGAACTGAAAAGTCACTTCATGCCTACTGCGGACAGGATCGACCACACATGAAGACACTCTTTTAACCCAAAAGTCACAAGTTCATTTGCACTTTGACCCAGACTTTTTCTTTCACAGCTCTATCCCGATATGTGACAGACTTGGTGTCATAGAGTTACGGGCAGAAACCACAGTTATTGATTTCTCCCCCTTGATCAACTTTTAAACAGTTGGCACTTCAGTGAACTAAAAAGGACGCCATCCATATGTCGCTCGAAAATCCGAGTCCCTGATTGGTAAAAGTTCAACCTGGTTTAACCATCAATACGTGTTCAATGGCCGTGCGTTTTGTATGCAGAGAGTGAAAACAAGGTATTCAAAAGGGTTTCTTGTCATATGTACAGTAAGGAAACAGGTTTCCCTGTACAATGATATGCTTACTTTGCTGTTCACTCTGAATGCCATAAGGTTGAAGGTTATATAAAAGATAGAGTAGGATATTTACTGGATATCTGAAGCATTCACAACAAATAGAAAATATAACTGTGCATCATTAAATGACTAAACCTCTCTATATATATACATATATAGATCTGCTGTTATGCAAATTCAGCTGAGAATAACTGTGCAAAAGAGACTTGCACGAAAAAACAACATTCTAGAGCAACACAAGGAAACACGTTCGCCTCGGGGGGCATCATGATGAACAAGAGTTTAGAACAGGGAAAGGGGGGAAAACATGTTTACATAGACTTTTCATTGGAAGTGGTTGAAAATGCAGCAGAAGGGGCTGTAGGGGGCTACAGCAGGGGGCTGTAGCATGACTGTCATACTGTCAAAGTGCACAATTTAACTAGTTTTTACTTCCGAGTTAACAGAGATACGTTCTGCGCACCACATCCTTCCTGCTCTGGTCGATTCAGATGCATACAATTGCACACAAATGGATCCATGTATGTTCTTGTTTGCTGGCATTTGACTCAAAACTGTAAAGCTTGAAACAGTAGCTCCAATATTGCCCACCATTTTTGTTGCACCGACGATGTTAGATTGGGGTTTTGAAGGTCTGTCAGCTAGCGGGAGAGAATGTATACAAAGGGATCATGGGAAATAGACAGAGGCTTACTTCTGCCCATGATAAATAGTTTTTAACATCTGCATTCACAGAAAGGTACATTTCTAATAAACTAGTGGCATTATGTAGAAACTATGTCCTATAAAACCACACAGGTTTTTTTATTTAGGCTAAAAACAACATAAGTAAAACGCCACTGGAAATGATTTTACAATGGATCAAATCATGATCAGAGTGGAACTTTAGTTAAACGATGATTTTCCCCATCGTGTACATTTCATATCAGTGTGGCTCACAAATCAGACAGCAACAGGTGCTGCAGAAGGTTTGCTCTCAACAATGTCCTGCGCTGGTTTTTCCTCTGTCAGGGATGGAGACTTGTGGTAAATGCAAAAGCAGGAAACAAAACTCAGTGGAAAAAACCGAAATACTTTAATAAATCAACGCAAAAAATAACCACAAAAAAAACACAAAATTGACTGTGACATAAAAAACCAGGGGTCTTTGAAAAGAAGGGGGTGAAGGTAATTTAAAAACCCAATTCTTAAACCCACTAATGGAATAAAACAGAGGCAGCTGTGGATGACTAATCTGAAACCTGGTGTTTCAGTGCTTGGAGGTAAAGCAAAGAGTCTGACTAAAACACAAAGCTAATTATGAAAATGAATCTAAAAATGTATGAATCTTTGCTGCATTGAATTGGTCTTGAGAGCTCTAACACATCATTTTTTTGCTGTTCGGTCTTGTGTCTTAGGCCTTCTTACAGTTCTTTTCCCTCTCGGTTTCATTAAAGCATGAAAACCTGTTTATAGTGAAATGAGAAGTGCAACTGCACAAGGTCGCAGAGTCAAAGTCTGAAAGGGAGTCTGGAAGCTGATGTAATCTGTACCTCGAGGCCTACATCACATGTTGAAGGGTTTATGTTTATATTAAAGAAAAGAAAAAAATGCTAATATGATAAGGTACAGGCTTGAATGGCAAGTCTATCTGGTCACAGACAAAACAACAATAAAACTTCCAAAAACCTGAGGTTTAAAGATTTAGTCAAACGCCGGCAAAAGTGAAACGGCATCGTAAAAATGGAACTGAAACTGATGTGAAAGCTCCATGTCCTCAAAAATAGAAAATAAAAGAAGGAAATAAAGGATTTTTCATAAAGTCCAGTCCGTCTTATAATGAGTCTATGAGAGCTTGTGAGATGGATTAGTTTCTGCGCGGTCACACTTGCTGGTTGCTTGATCACCTTATTGTTCTGTATTTGTTCGGGGAACACCCCCCCCCCCGCCCCCCCCTCTCTCTCTGGCATTCTAAACATTTTCTTACATTTCTTCTTTCAGATCTGCTGTCAAGATTTTTATTTTTTTTATTTTTTTTTTTTACTTTAGAAAAAAACAACATAATTCAAATGATATCCCAGTCTTTAGATTCAGTATTTGACAAACAAAATCTGTAGTTTTCAATGGTTTTGACTTTGGTTCGTTTGAGATGCTTATCTCAAAGACTTGAACCCACATACTTTCAAAGAGGAGGGAAAACCACAGCAAGTGATAGCACAGTTAGTCGTTTTTACATTATACTCAAATAAACCTACCTCAATCCAAATGGTATTTTCCAATATTACTTAATGAGTTTTCTAATTTTTGAACAGATTTTTAATAATAGATTGATTTGATTAACAACTTTCCTCAGACAAGTTAATCTGGTTGGATCTCAGGAATATAAACTAATTAATCAATACAGCATGCAGTGCTTCACCAGAGCTCAAGTTAAACACAAAGAGGATGAGGAGGAGCTTCTTTGGGCGCTTAACCAGAACACCTTCTGGTTAGCAGCCAGTCTACCTATACTGTCTCTTAACAGAAAACTCATCTCTACACAATCTCTGCAAAGTATTCACTATGTACTCTTTGAACACTTTGCAGCATGTTACGAATATTAACTACAGACCAGTAGAGTTCAATTTATTGCTTGAAAAGGAGTAAAAATAAGTGAATTTATACAATCTATTAAACCTATTTTGTTATTACATTTAATATTTTTGCGTAGTTGTCATGATCCTATCAGTGCATTGAAAAGCATCTCTGCTAATGTACCAGTTAGCCAAAAGACTATTTTCCGTGTGTCGTCCATGGACATGTGGTGCTTTTGTCTCGCCATAAAACTGTCAAATTGACAACAAAATTACAGCATATATCAACATTGTAAAAATAAAATATAAATGATGCAAAAGTAACAATAATGACGAGTAAAAACTTAATGTCAGCATAACAGAACAGTAGTAATCTTAAATATTTAAATGAAATCAAAAAGCAGTAGAGATCAACTTTGTAAAATCACTTTTGTGGTCTAAACACAAAAAAAGAGAACATGATGCCCAAAACAGAAGGAAATAAAAAGCTGTGACTTTTCATTCTTGTCCACAAAAAGGAAAGAGGATATAAAAAGTGAAACTTGTAGAAGCTCTTCAACTAAAATCAATGGGTTTTCCGAAATACTACACACGTATCCCGAGGGCAGATGGTGGGAGATGAATGGGGCCTGATGACCATAACATTTCCTTTAAGGTAATGGATCATGAACGGCCACAAAAGCAACTGCAGTGGAAAAAAAAGACTCCCCACTGAGCATGTACAATGGAAGGAAACTAAAGCTGGCTTCTTTTTTTTTTTTTTTGTTTCTGTGAACTTACACATTTCAATTGTTACCCCAAATTGTTAAAGGTGTTAACCACCAGTGCAGGCTCCATGCACGAGACACCTGCATTGCAAAGTTCATCATCCCACACGTTCAGCTTAACAAAATGTATTTGTGAATTTCCAAACATTGCAGTCTATTCATAAAAAATATTTGATAAGACCTAAATCCTTTGAACTCTTTTTCATTTCACTTTTTATGACTATAAAATAAAGAGATAGTAATGTGAATCAAAAACATTAAATATATCAACAAAATTATTTATTTACATAATCACTTTATTGTTTTGTTCATTTATACATTTATTGGCAAAATAAGTCTAATTCCTTTAAAGATCGTCATGTTGAGTGTGTCAATAGTTGAGTGTGCCTCTGCACATGCTGACAAAACCAGACTTCCTGTGTGTGACCTAAATAAATCAAAACATTAAATGTGAAATAAATCTTTTTTATATCTATAAAAATTCAAGACAAATCTCCAAATTACTTGTAAAATCACAATTTAGGCAACATTTTTATCCATATAAAAATACAAGCTTCAATAAGTTAATTTCCATCTGAAAAATGTCACTTTTTGTTCTTATATGTTAATTGTACGCACAGTTTTGTTTATTTAAACATTACAACAATTACCTTTTGAGAAACCGGTAGCAGAGGGAGAGTGGGATTGAAGTGCTTTTTTTTTTCTCTGGTGGTTTTTTTACTTCCACTTTCCAGTCTGAACAAAAATCCCCTTTGACACAGGAAAGATGGGGGTTTCAGTCTTGGAGGAAGGTATTTAAGGCGACCCCAAAGCCTCTAGACCTCACAGCGCTCCTGACAAACATCTGACCTCCAGCTCAGATTGTCTGCCTTGCTGCCTCAAGACTTCCACTGTCATTTCAACTGAGAGGAGAAACCAACCATGTCTGGCATGATTCCAGCGCTTCTCCTCCTGGCCGCCATGGCGTGCTTCACACAAGCTCAGTGTAAGTTCTTGAAACCTTTATTTTTGTATTTTTTTTCAGAAGAACAGATTCCTAAAAACAGCACATTTGTGACCGAAAATTCATTATTGTTCTTCTCTTTTGGCTTCCTTTTAGTCAACGAGGCTGGACAGCAGTGCCTATGTCAGCGTGTCAGGAATGGCATCTTGGGAAAGAATGAAATAAAAGACATCCAGATCTACCAGGCGACTGCTTTCTGCAGAAAAGTTGAAATTGTGTAAGTAATGAAAGTGGGTAATATTAAGAATTTATAAAGATTAAAAAAAAAAAGAGAATGCTGCTTTTGATGTTTTAGGAATCTCTAAATTCTTTTGTTAATGTTTCAGAAGCTAAGTTCTTTCCATTGTTTTTAACAGAGTGACCTACAAAAGCGGCCTTCGCGTTTGCCTGAACCCAGAGCTGAAAATTATGAAGAAGGCCATGGCTGCTTTTATGTAAGTATCATTGGAGGGAACCTTTTCCCAGATGAATTCATTCATGATGTCTAATAGTTGTCCTTTTTTATATTTTATTTTGTCACCTGTAGGAAGAAGCAGAATAATGTCAAATCCAAGCCCACAAACTCCTCTTCCACTCCCGGCAGCACCCTGACAACTTCCAACTGAATCTCTTTCTATACTCTTTTCACCAAACTAGGACTTTTTGTGACCACTGATCCCAAAAAAAAATACCAAAGCACTTTCTGTGAATGCGGATGTTAAAATGTTAAATTATTTATCATGTATTTATGCTAATGATGTCTTGTAATACTTTCATCAGAGCTAAATGTGGTTTCGGGCTGTTTTGTTGTTCTCTGTATTTTTGGATACATCACTTTTTGTAATAAAAATGAAAAAAAGAAATCCAGAGCTGTTCAGTGTCCTTTTTTTCTATGTCAAGTCTGACCCAGTTTGTGTTCAAAACAACTGCAATATCCTGTGGAGTGGAGATGTAGGGCCTTTATACAGCCCAGAGTTTCCATTGTTGGGACGAGGTCCCTGAAAGAGGTCATACTATACTGCTTTGGGCTAAAATTATGGTCAAGTAAACCTGTAAACTGGTTGGTGGGCTGGTTGTTAGGTAGGTAGACAGGGAGTAAAGGCAAACAGACAGATTCTAAACCAGAGAAGCTCATTAATCAAAATCAAGTCCTAAAAGTGAGTCTTGCGTTTGAATGCCTGTCTCTATTATAATGTAATTGATCCTCTTGCTTTACCTTCATTCTGACAACAATTTTGGATGCTGTCCAACAATCACAACCGGCCTCTGTCTTCTAGTTGGCTTGGTGGTGGAAAGTTCACCAGAATGCAGAATAGGAAAAGAGTAAATATGCTTGGACTACAGAGATCATCCATTTTGCTGCCCTCAGCCGAATTTATTCCTGCTTTGTGATCCCTGCCATCCATTACGCATATTTACATTAAAATCAGACCGAGGTAGAATATTAACGCTGCAAAAGAAAGAGAACTACGGAGCCCTGGACAGGACAATTAAAAAGAAAGGGTTATAAATTACTCCCTCAATTTAATAATTTAACAAAGAAGTATTTTCAATGGACAAATTAGTATTTTGTGGTGCACATTTTAGTATTTTAGTATCTTCACTTCTTACTATTTTTGGAGTCAAAAACTGATTTGTAGTGTCAAAATACCAATTAGTGCACACAAATTATTAACTTGTGGCCAGGAAATTCTAATTTACATTCTTATTAGTTATATATATATATATATATATATATATATATATATATATATATATATATATATATATATATACACACATATATCTAATGTCCTGGGTTCCGTGGAGAACAGTAAGAACAAATTGTTTTTTCTGTTGACCAGTTTCATTCTCTAACGACAACCATGCCTACTGTGTTGTGCTGCCTCCCGGTGGTCTACTTAGCTTAACACCGTTCAGTTTGTTCTTTTGGAAGAAATGCACCAAATCAAAATGAGTTTATTTCAGGGCGATGGGGGAGAAAAACTTTAACAAAGTCATACTCAGAAGTCTACAACACACAGATCTGACCTTTAGAACATGTTTAATGTAAATCTAACACATTTCAGAAGAATGTTTAGCTACAACATAAACATTCCAGTAGGTTCCTTAAAAAATGTCAGATGTTTTGACATCTACAGAGCATGGATGACATGAAGTCAGTTTGGAAATATCGAACTTTTCTGGTTAATTATCAACCAATTCCAGGTTTTCTGACTCTGCACTTACATAAGAGTGGGCCAACCGCCATGGAGTCCTATAGGCTGAGATCTTCTACGCCCACAGACATACCAGGAAATTTTGGCATAAGTGCCATTTACCTGAAGAACAAGACTACAATGGATTGACTAAATTGAGCAAATGTAAGCTTTTAAAAGAAATGTTTAAAGCAACATTAGCAGGATAATGTGCAAATGAATCAATTATAAATATATAAAATACATATATATATAAATATATATAAATGTTCATAAATGTATAAATGCACAATGTATAAAGTACAGAATGATGCCTAAAAGAAAAGATTTAATCAACTGGGGCTGTGTTGTGCGTTTTATCATTACATTTAGGTCCAAGTGTACAGTTCTAAGGTTGCACATTGGGAACAGTCATCCCCTCCTCTTCCTCCTCCTCCTCCTCCTCAGCCAGTACACACAAACACATGCAGCCATTGAAACTTTGGAGTTTAAGGTTCCTGTGGGGCGGTTCCAGTGCTGCGTTCATGGCCCCAGCCGCGCTCCGGCCGCTATTGCGTCACCAAAAGTCATGGATGAAGTCTCAGCTGTGAGCAAACACGCTGCTGTCTCTTTTTTGTCTGCCAGATCGTCCCCACGGCAGCAAACTCACCCTTGAATCTGTGAAGGGATCCAGCCGGGAGAGGAAAAGGAACGCATCGACAGGTTAGTGTTTCCGCTCAGCTTAAAAAAAAGGTGTTTTCCTGCTGGTGAGCACCACAGCAGCTGACCAGACAAAAGCTACAAATGTCTGAAGTCAAATCCAAGGATGAAAACATTTAAAGATCACTACTACCTTTTAAAATGTTTTTGCTTTTTCCTATTTTGTTTAAACAAATTGTTCATTTGTCGTTGTGGCAAAGGGGGCAGTCACAAACTAAATCTAAAATTAGAATTTAGACCAAATCCATCTATTTGATTGAACAGTGTTATTTTTTTTTACCAAATATGAATCACTGCTGTCCTCATTACACATCTTTGAGTTTTGTTCCGAAGAAAAGTGTAAAAAAATACAAACAAACACTTAGATGCTTAGATGTTGCCTTCAGAAAAAAATAAATAGAAGGAGCCCTTTTAGATGGGCTCTGCAGTGGGCAGAGGCTCATATGCAAGCTGTCACATTTACGACAGTAACCAGATACTCCTGTTCTATTTAAGGCGGAACAGGAAAGGATGAAAGAGTTTGCTGCATGTTGAAATCACAAGTCTGATGGGTCGATTCTTTAAGGTTTTATGAGCCTAAGCAGTTAATTTTTTCTTTTGTGTGTGGTTTAACCTGAATAATGATTTAAATCTGGATCTTGTGGTGTGATGTAGATTTAAATCCAGCTGAGTGCCACCTCCTGATTTCTGTCAAAATGGACCCAGGGCGGGAAGACTTTCCAGGTAAGGCTGTAAATCAAATGTAAAAACTAATAGTCTCCCTAGAATGGAGTATTTCTTGTGTTTTTTCCCCCCAAAAAAGCTAATCATCACCTTTTTCTCTTTTCTCAGCCATTGAATCAGGCATGCCATCTGGTTTTTGCACCCCTTTATCACCAGCCATTGGTGTCCGACACAGTATCCGGTATGACGAGCACATGGACATTCCCATGCATTTACCCCCTCCTGACATCAATGTAAACACCCAATGGAAAGACCCCATCATCCCACAGCACAGGTTCAGAAGCAGAGAAGAGGTGGGTCTCAGTCTGTTTGTTTTTTTAACCCCTATTGTTGGTGCTGTACATGACCTTGCAATTCACTGCAAAGTAAATTTGATTATGTAACTTTGTAACCTGATGCTATTGCTGCAAACCCGTGTGACTAGGAAGGTCAGAAAGACAAGAAGGCGTTGATGATTGAGGGATTTGCACCGCCAAAGTCTCCAGTGCCCGTTGTGAAAGCCAAAGCCACCTCTTTCATGAGCTCACTTATGACCAGTAAGTTAACCAAACGAAAGCATCATAGATTAATCATGTTTATGTTTAAAAAAAAGTTTTTTCATTTTTTGTTGCAGAATTATGATGCATTTTTGCAAAGAGAGGTTGATGTAACCCCAAACCACTAACAGTTTAGAACAGCTGCTTTCTTGAAATTGTATTCTTCAGAATGGGTTCTAATCAAGCAGAGAGAAAAAACATGGGGACGAAAATCAACTAGACCTTGGGTTATTGCACTTAGATAAGCACCACCACCTCCTCACTAAACTGTGTTTACAGACCAGATATTTTCCTACTTTTTCTACATAGCTTCTGCCATTATCTGTTATCTGCTGGACAGTTTTCACTTTCGCCACCTTAACATGGTGGAGAGGTTTGACCGCTGGAGTGGTCCTAGGAGCTAAGTTGTCTGGGACAATGCGCATGGCAGACAGGTCCTAAGTGACACACTAGACAAAGAGCAGTCCAGAATCCCTTCATGAGTAATGACAATGTAGATCTCTTGGGTTGACCCCACTCTAGAGCACTTGCAGGTGAGCACCTGGTGGCTGGGGCTTTTACAATAAGCCCTGGTTGGGCCCAGCCCGAAGTGATGATGGGGGCTCATTCCCCCTAGGGCCAACCATCTGCAGGAGAGCTCAAAAGTTGTTGTGTTTGTGTTCCCTTTAGAGAAAACCCAGGAGAATCTAGATATGTTTGAGCACCAGGCAGGCCTAACAGACGACGTTTATTCACCACACAAGGGCCTCTCTGCTGAAGAGACCCATTTCCATCGACGAGCAGATGCAGTTTCTGTGAGTATAGGGAAAAATAACGATTACCGTAACCCAAATTTTTGGGTGTCAGGAAGACAACTGCTAAAAAAAAAACTATATAGTGCCTGGATTGTTCTCTGCTTTTTTGCTGTTCGTCAAGGCAAGTATGACATCACAGATTTCCTGAAGTAAAAACCTGAAGAATGTAACCATTTTACAAAGACTATTTATACATGCACTTTATTCTGAAGATAAAACTTGGATGGTTTATAAAAACAAAAAAGAAAAAAGAAAAAATTTCACATGAAATTGTGTTTTAACGCAATGCATTGTGGTCTATATTTGCCAACCTAATGAGCATAGATGCTCACTGTTTTTTTACAGAGATTTATGTGACATTTCTAGGGCACTGTAGATTCAGCCAAAATGACAAAGGCACTCTATAGTTCACTAAGTAGTGAGCAGTAAAGGAATTCCGACACAATGTGTTTACTAGACAAGGAAATATCCCCCATAAGTAACGTCCTACACTGTCAGAAGCAAATATTGCCCCAGATCCATTGATTAGTCAATTTACTACTTCCAGTTAAAGGCCAATATATTGTGTTTTTTATAGAACAACATTTGTTGAAACTTTATTTATTTATACTTTTTAAGCGCGTAAATCACTTTTTGCATTGTATCACATGAGAAGCTTCTCGGTAAACACATTACGTAATGAGTTATGTGCTTTCTAGCTTTATCAGTACTGTTGCCAAGCAACGCCCTTACAAGAACATCCCCTCCCTATTTTCTGAAACGGACCAATCAGCGAGGTCCCCACTAGTAAGGCCTTTTGCCCTCTACACGATTTGGGGTTTATCCGGAAAGAAAAGAATTGTCTATAAACAAACGAAATATGGACAAAATGAAAGAATCCATCCAACTGAGGCGTCAAAGAAAGCTTTTCATAAAAAGGTATGGATAAAAAATGGTTGTTTGCTGGCACTACTACGGTCGAGGTCGTTAGCAACCTAGCCTAGCTAGCTAACAGCTTTTGGATTGGAGATGTTTCTCGAACATAAACAGCTTATAATATGATGTGTTTTCTTTGTTCAAGCTCGGTTAAATCTCGTTACTGGACAATTAATAATTATTGAATCGTTCAAGTGAATGATATTCACGTGGAGGTCAATGGCTTCGTAGTTACCGTGCGTTGCCGCACGAAGTGTTCAGGCAAAAAAAGCTCATGATGTCTGGGGAGTGTGTTTTTATTCAGGTGAACTGAAAGGCCGTTCGTTGCCACACAAGCTTGGCTCAAATTCGTGCTACTTTACTGCCTGAACTCAATGACACTGCTGTTATTGGCTTGGTTTAAACCCAACGCTAATGTCATTTAGGTCAGGAGGACTTGTCTTTGTTCTAGAAAACGTGTCATTCCTTTACAATGTATGGAATTTTATGTTATTTCCCTTTAAGAGATCCCTGTTTTATTTTTTTATTTATTTATTTATTTTTTTGGCTTATTCAATTAGTTTTGAGGGGAAAAATATTCCATCAAAATATGTAATACGCGTGTTTTTATTTATGAGTGAATACAAACATATTTCCAATATAAGATTTTTATTTAATATTGTGCTTTTTATTTAGTGTGTTTATCTGGTCATGTGATTTTGTTTGGTCACTTAGTTTGTCAAATGTTTTTCTAAGTGGTTCCACACGTTCTTCCTCTTTTTTTGTCCTTTAAAGCACATTTTTTAAATACACAAGCAGATGTCAGAAGGGTTTATGGTTTCTTAAGCTTCATCTATGTTTGTTTGTGTAGATTTCTGATCTGCAGCTTGAGAAAATGCATTTGGAGAAACTTACAAAGTGTCCAAGGATTTCACATAATCTGCTACCACCACTGGTTTTTGTGTGTGTTCTGGCTGAGATCCAGCTACAACAATGGATTCTTAACAGTTTTCTAACCTACATAATAAAAGCCACTAAAGGCACTTTGTGTGATCATTTGCATGATCCACACTAGCCTGAGCTGAGAGCAGAATGTCCTGTATTATTAGGGAATGCATTTGGTTCAATATATGGATGGGAGCACAGCTGCATGACATGGAACTAAAGTTTAAAAATCCTTCTCCAGAAGTGGTTAGCATCCTAAATTTGAATGCTAGGTTGGCTTTATTTTGTTTCCAGGTTGATGTTGTTGTTTTTTAGGGTGTTTCTTTGTTTGTGTTTTTCTTTGAGTGATTGTTTCCTCTTTTGTCCTGCTTAAATCTCTATGCTTCAGCTTTTTTTCTCTCCATGACGCAGGAACAGCCTAAAAGCACAGATGGCCTGTGATGCAATGTGCTGTCTTCATTTATAGTCAGCAGAACAGTCTTTTAAATCAGGCACCATCAAATATTTTTAGGGCTGTTGTTAACACACAAAAAACACATTTTCTGAATTTATTTTTTGAAGAACTCCTAAATTTAAAGGGCTTTTTGTGCAAGTGGTACTACGATGTTTTATTATGTTGTTTACATATATTTGTGTGTCTTTTTCTCTAATCAGAAGTTGAGAATGCCAAGTGGGGACTTCAAGGAGGACAGGCTTACAACATCAGCACAATCCACTGCGAGGGGCACCCCTCCAGTCACCCCTTCTGTTACCCCCAGTGTCACCCCCACTGTCAGTCCCCTCTCATCGCCAGTTGTTCATCGAAGGTCAGCAAAATAATCTAAAATACTTGATCAATATCTATTACTGTGTATTTTTTTAAACATTGTTTACATTCTCTTCTGAATGTTGATGCAGGAACTGGTTCCACCTCAGTTCGGCGCCTTTTCTCGCTCTTCCGGAGCCTGACAGACGCCATCCGAACACAGACATGGGGGGAAACGAGGGAGGAGGTGGAGGCTTAGACAAGTGGAGCTTTTTTGGAACTCGGTCAGTGGTGCATAAGTCCCCCACTGATCCGGGCTCTGAAACCAGCACAGGTGAGGGACTAGCGTGTAGCTTAAGACCTCTTTTTAAATGTTGTTGTCATTTTCAGTTTAGTTATTGTGGAAGTTTCCAGCAAAAACAATCTGGTTATTCTTTCAAACTGAGACCTTTTAGCAGTTAAAATAGTGTTTAAAGTTGAAGCAGATTTGTATTTTTATATTAATCATCTGGTTTAGGGTAAAAACTCGTCTGCCACCCCCCTCTCTTGCAGGCTTTTCACTGCAGTCATACTTTGGCCTTCAGAAGTCCTCTACCATGGATGGCACCAACAGCCAAATCACTCTCAAGGTCGACGAACCCCCCAACTTCCTACCCCCTAAGCCTGAAATACCAGGCACTGATAAGCGAGTCCCCCAGCGGCCGCATAAGCTCAAGCCTCGGGACATGAATGTTTTAACACCCTCAGGCTTTTAAAGCGCGACCAAGAGCCCAGATATTCTTCCATCTAGAGTTCAGCTCATTCCATCCATGGGGTTACTCATTTCCAGTTCTGTTGTCTTGTGCTTCATCTGCCTTCCTAAGAACTCCCTATGACTGAGAGAGAACCATCCACCATCCATCAACGATGCCACTCGGTCATTGTTCCAAATGAAAAGTAAAAAAAGCTGTTTGTCCCCTTTGAAGAGGAATTACCAGTATTTTCTGTTCACTTCACTGATGAACATTTCTCTCCTTCGTTCACAGTGGTGTAATACATGACGTGAAATACGTCGTCAGTGCCTGGAAAACTAAAGCTGACCACATATTTCACAGTGCCATTCATTTTCTGAGTTTTACCATTTCATATAAGCTAACTCATTTACTGTTGACTTGTGCTTTTCAGTCAGCGTGCAGCGTAGTGTGTGACTGATTTTGTGCCTGGTCTCGCAGGGTGAAGTGTTTGGGTTTTTTCTTTTATGCCATCGAAAGTTTTTGCTCATGTTTTGATAATGTGAAAGAACATCCTTAATTATTTTTGTTAGCAAGGCCTGACTTCCTGAAATATATTTTTTAAAAGCATTGCATTAGCTGTTTTCATATTGGTCTACTTTCTAATGATCTTTGTGTTCTAAATAGCAGATTAAACAGTTTATGTTTACTATTCCAGAGCATTACAGTGTTGGTTCAGCTGCGACAGAATCGGAGAGCTTATTTTCCTTTTTCTTTATAGGTATTGTTTTATTGTTATTGTGGGATCCAAGGACTGAACTATGCTTTTTCTCTGGTGAAAAATGATTTTCATTAAATTATTGCACAAGGGACTTTCCCCAGTTTTTTCATCTGAAATAAATCTGTCAACAACTATTTGTTTTGTTGTTATTTTTTTAGATTTGTTGCATCATGGAAAAAAACTGTATTTAATCATTTAAATACATATTTTTAAAATCATATTTTACAATAGGTATTGAAAAGGCATGTAAAATAGTTGATTTTTGTCATCCATTAACAAAATCTAGTAGTTACAGCAAAGTTTGAAAAAGTAATTCCCAACATGACCAGAAGATGGCACTATTTATCCAGTACATGATTGCATTCATCCTCGCTGCTGCTGCACACAAGTCTACAAATTCTACTAGTAAAAAAGTGGACTAGATTTGGTGTCATTCAAAAGCTCCAAATGCTTCATGTTAATAGTAGAATATTATGCAATGGTTGGGAGATATTCAGGTTTAGAATAGTCATCTACAGAGGGCAAATTTGCACTGCTGGTGATCAGGAGGATAAGGAAACTTGTTTGTTTCAGGCAATCTCATATCTTACCAGCGGGAGGCACTAATGGGAAGGCAGTGTCCTGTTTGATGACCAGTGTTCTCTTTACACTCACCAGCCACTTTATTTTAAGGCATGTTTTTTGCAAGTACCGAATTGGACCCCCTTTTGTCTGCCGTAATCCTTTGTGGCATAGATTCAACAAGGTACCAAAACATTCAGAGAGTTTGGTCCATATCAACATGACAGCATCACACAGTTGCTGCAGATTTGCCGATCCCCCGTTCCACCGCATCCCAAAGGTTCTCTAATGGGTTGAGATCTTGTGACTGTGGAGAACATTTGAGTCCAGTGAACTCATTATGTTCAAGAAACCAGTCTGAGACGATTCCAGCTTAATGACATGGCGCATTTCCTGCTGGAAGCAGCCATCAGAAGATGGTACACTGTGGTCAGAGAGGGATGGATATGGTCAGCAACGATACTCATGTAGGCTGTGGTGTTGGAACCATTCTCAATTGGTATTAAGGGGCCAAAGTGTGTAAACAAAATAGTCCCCACACCATTATACCACCACCACCACCAGCCTGAACCGTTGATAAAAGGCAGGATGGATCCATGCTTTCATGTTGTTGATGCTCAAATTCTGACCCTACTATCTGAATGTTGCAGCAGAAATGGAGACTCATCAGACCAGACAACGTTTTTCCAATCCTCTAATGTCCAATTGTAGCCTCTGTTTCCTGTTCTTAGCTGACTGAAGCGGCCCTTCTGCTGCTGTGGATCATCTTTCAGTTTCTGAAATACTCAGACCAGCCCGTCTGGCACTAACAATCATGACACGAGGTCAAAGTCACTTCAATCACCTTTCTTCCCCATTCTGATGCTCAGCTGGAGCTGCAGCAGATCATCTTGATCATAAACGCACTGAGTTGCTGCAATGCGATTGGCTGAATAGATATTTGCTTTAACGAGGAGTTGGACACGTGCCCCTACTAAAGTGGCCAGTGAGTGTTTATAAAAGAAGTAACAGAAGAAGCGTATCAGACTATACATGATTAAATCTTTGAGTCATTTGAATCTTGTTTTTTTAATGAAAAAAAGTCTCTGTATTTAACATCATTTTCATTAAATATATTTTTATGTCAAGGAGCATCCCAAATTTAGGTAACACTATTAAAATGTTTATTGTTTGCTTCACTCTTCATTTTCAGGCATGTTCTAAAAAGAAGTAAAAGGGGGATTCAGGACAAGGAGAAAATAAAAATTAGCACGAAAACAAGTAGTGATGCAAATAAAAGAGTCAAACAGAAACAAGCAAAGAACTCTGGTAAACTGACAGAGGCAAACCTTTAAGTAGTGGTTCATTTATTCACAGTAGACTCAGTTTCAGCTTTGCATTGATAAGACTCTTCTGCTGCAGAAAACAGCAGCACAGCAACACCAACCAGACTGTGGCTGAGTAAGTCTGGCTGGGAGGGTAGGGCACACCAAGGGAAAATTAGAGAGCAAAGGGTGGGGTTCCTGAGCAGTCTGGGTGTTCCACCCATGCTCCTCTCTGCAGACTGGATGTGACGACATCCTGCATCTCCTGCCCCCGCTCTGCTGTGAATCCACAAAAATCATCACATTTCTTTTTTCTTTTCTTTTCGCAATCTCAAGCACCACCCAGCCAAAGGGACCAGCGCCAAACCGAAAACCCAAAAGTCTGTGTCAAACCTTCTATCTCAGTCGTTTTCGTTTTTATGAACCAGTCCGGCTGGATTCTTTCCTTGACGGTTTTAGACTTTTTTTCCTCATAGTCCTAAAATGACACCATGAAGATTTGTCAAGCTGCCAACTCTTTAACTGGAAGCAGCCCTATTGTTCTTGGATGAGTTTACTCCCCAGAATCACTCTCAGGTATGCTGGTGATAAGGTGTCTGCAAAAAACTGTTAATCATTTTTTCAATAGTTTAAGGAAGAATTTTATTGAGTCTTTGTAGGAGTCGGAGAAGCACTTTATGTCAGGGTCACACCAGGAGCACCCGTGGGGCGGCACTGCCTGACCCCAACAGTTTTTTTGCTGCAAATATGGATTTTTGTTTATGGTTTTTTGTCATTGTTCAGTCCATGGGAGTTTCTTGATCTTTGTGTCTGAAGGCAACCAGGATGGACTTCCTTCAACAAAGTGATAAGATAAGTCTAAAAGCCCAATCAGACCATCAGTATTTATTAGGACAATACCCTTCATTTATAGCTCTCAGGCCATGCAGGCTTATCTCTGAAATTATTAATGATGATGCACGCAGAGAAGTCATGGGCGGGCTTGAAGGGGGTATATGCTGCGTTTGACTCATGAGCACTAAGACCACATCTGGTACTGGTTCTGAGACATCTGGGACAGTGTTGAACCGAAAGTACGTGAATCTGGAATAAAACAGCATAGTGAGCTGTTTAAAAATGAGGGTTGCTGCAAATTCAAGAGCTTCCAAAACACAAACAATTTAAAACCTAAACCTCCATGCTGTTGTTTAAATGCTAAACTGACCAGAAACACAGTCGGGCATGGTGGCGGATGTGTGATGATTTGTACTTATTCTACAGTTCAGTGGGTCTGGAAATCTTTCAGTTCTCCACAAGATTATCAAAATAAATTCAAGTTAACTAGAACGGCCTGAGCTGGATAGAATTTGGGTCAAGCAATAAGAGTTTATAACACAATGACTTAAAAAATATAAAACAATCAAGATAAAGCAACGACACTGTCAAAGTCCAGAGTTACGCCGTTGGCTGAATCAATTCCTGTAAACCTTGATGAGGGTTTAAGGACGGAAGGAGGGCCAAACCCCATTGATAATGTCCACAAAAACTGATTGAGTTGTAAAGTGACACAAACCAAAAGAGGAGATTTTTCAGTTTTTAGGTAGTGCTCAGGTTTTGGTAAAAGTTGTGCTTCAAGGTCAAAGGTCTTCAAGTGCATTGATCTTTGGCACGGTCTAAGGGAAACAGGGGGGATCAGTTTTCAAAGAACCTAAGAATATCATCTGTTTCAGACAGTTATCCAGCCTCAGGCCAACAACCCACTGGTGTCCCAAACTTCCCTGTGCTGGCTGCCTCCCCCCTTGTGGTGGCCCTAACACAAAGCAGATGTGTTTGAGGAGAATCCCTCACAGCGGTATGTGAGCCGTCCTCTAAAGCCACATCCGATCCACGGACACACTCATTCCAAGACTCCACAAGCCTGGAGAGCTGCTGATGTCTGACCCTTTAGAAAAGCGAACACACAAAAACACGGTTTAAACGTGCGTCTCTGCGGGCCAAACGCAGTTTTTTTTTCGGATTTGCTTCCATTGGGGATCAATTAAAGATTGTGCAACTGATCAAAGTGCATCATGTTTTTCTAATCTAACCAATCAACATTGGTCAACACGATCTTGTTTTGGTGGAACATTTGTGCGGCGTAGACATCATCTGGTGTTTCATTTGGATGACTTCACCCACCACCAAACTCTAGCTCAGAGAATAAAGGTTTACATTTCAAAAGATAATGGATGAATATACGAAAAGAATGAAAACAAGAATTTCGATTTCCCCATTATTTGAAATCATCTTAGTTATTACGCAACCTTTGATCTCAGGAGTGTATATTGTTACATAACTGTGTCACCACTGATGTTAATCTCTGTTGCTGGATGGGAGGGTTAGCTTTTTTTTTTTTTTTCATATTTTCATCTCCACAAACGAATGAAAGAAAGAACGCTGGTCATGCAGGTGTTGATAATACTAAATATCTCCAGCTACAAGAGGAAAGGAACCATCAGCGGTCAGGGGAAGCTCAGGAGCGGTGGTCCAAGTCCCACTTCAAGAGATTGTGCATCAATTAAACTGGTTAATAACTCAACATCTGATCCTCTGAGAATTGACTCCTACCTTGTCAGGAACTTTTGGTTGTCAAGAGACAGAAACTCAGATAAGCAGTGCCAGGATTTACCTTTCACCGAAATTCGGATTTCTTTTTTTTTGCAAACCACAACGTTGAAGTCATTTCAATAAATAATAAACCATAGTTTACGTAAGCATTACACCCCCCTCACCATTTCTCTCATAAAAGTCCAATCAGACTATCAGAGTTATGTAGGATGGTAGTTATTGCTCTGATTGTTTCTTTGGCATGAAATCAAAGCTTTGGCAGGACCTTTGCACTTGGTAGAGGCAGACGGAACTGGATCAATGATAAGACTGAAGAAATACTTCAAGTGGAAAACGTGGAAGTAAAGGAAACCTGTTAGTTCTATGAAGTCAACAAACCAGTTTGGTCATGTTGGGTCCATAGAAAAGTTTGTTTTCTAAGAATGGGATTTTCTATGTAGATATTTTGTTTACTGAAGATAAAGATTATGTCTCATTAATTGAACAAAATGCAAGATTAATGCAGAATTCAAATATCTTCACATATTCTAGTGTAAAAAATGTGAATAGAATAGAATTTTATTTCAAATTTGATTTATTTTTGAATATAAAAAGAAATTTCTTGTACAAGAAAATGCATTGATGTGATGGTGTGAAAGAAACCCATCTGGGATTTTTACATGGTCACACACCAATACAAATTTACATGCAGTATTTTATTAAAATGTAATTGAAACTAAACAAAAGAAGATTGAAAACACAACAGTCAAAAATGAAAGACCCACTCTGAAGAAAATGGCGTTTTTGATGTTATTAACATGTTCTTGTGGAATTTTTCCACTGATGGATGACTTACATGAAGATAATTAAGCTTAAGCTTCATTAGAATTTCTAACTTCTGCCGCTCTGCAGAAACTATGTCAGAAAACATAGTCATAGTCATAATTAAAAGACAACTGGGAACACTTTTAGAATAGATCAAAAGATGATCAAAGTGGGTCTTTAAATCATCAAGATCAAATAGAAGTTTATGGATTATATATAGTATATATATATATATATATATATATATATATATATATATATATATATATATATATATATATATATATATATATATATAATATATATATATATATATATATATATATATATAGATATATATATATATATATATATATATACATACAATTATGCATTGTTCAACAATATTGACTTGTACATTATAAACAAATCTATATCTCATCTCTTGATATCAATTTTAAAAATGAATGAGATTAAATGATCAGTTCCATGCACAGTTCAACCAGTAAAAAGCAGGAAACGGAAATTTTCAATAAAATAAACATGCTTTTCAAAATAAAACTTTGTTAAGGCTTTTTTGTTTTTTGTCAATGAGCAAGGAAAACTCAATTTGTCATCAAAACATTTTTTTTTACTTTTTAAAATGGAGGGGGAAAAAAAACAACCACTGGCAAAATGAGCCAAATCTATAACAGCAATAAAGAAAGCTGCTCCATTCCAGTGCTATTTCACATCATATCATAAAGCCACAGTCTATGGTTGATTATTCACCAGTTTCTGGTTAAAGCCTATCCTATTCCTTTTTGTAAGTATCCAGTCAGGTCAATTGAACAAGGTATCAGCCCCTCAGCCCCCCCCCCCCCCCCTACCACCCCACCTAGCGCTCCAGGAGCTGGAATACCTTATTTGATTTGATTTATAAAAAACGTGAGGGACGTCTACAACGTTTCTCTGGAAACGATACATCCATCCATGTTGTTTAGCGGTTGCATCCTGTGTGGGGTCACAGGGCCTGCTGCAGCCGATTCCAGTGACTTTAGGGGGAAGACAGAGAACAACATGGATGGTTCTCTAGTCCATCCCAGGGCTAGGCTCAAATCATTCCAAGGAACCCACCTTTTCATGACCAACTATGATCTTTGAAAGGAGTCAGCAAGATTACCTTGAAAAAAGGAGATTTGATGGTCAAACTGATGATTTTGAACAACAACAGAGAAAAATTCTCCCAAAAACTAATGTAGAGGGAGGAAATGTCCTTTCAGGCATCTGTATCCCTTCTTTATTTCTTGCACTGTGTTGCTCTGGGATTAAATCCACACAGCTGCAATCAATTCAGATTTTGATTACATTCATAAGAGAAAAAAGATAAAATATTTTTGCGGAAAACCCTAAAATTAGCCATCTATCTTCATCTTGGGGGTTACTGGAGCCTATCTCAGATATTTTAAAAATAATTTAAATAAGATGCTTGTGAAATTCATGCATAACAGTATGAATAGAATGAAAAAACCATGTTGTGAATCCGAGATCTTCATTCCAAAGAACTGAACCGATTTTCCGAGTAGTCTCCTGATAATGTCGTTCGTGTTGAATCTGTCCAATCAGAAGACTTCATTGAGGTTGTCAATTATTTGCTCATATTTTATCAAGAAAAACTTGCAGCCGTTCTTGGTAAACACGTGTCAACCCAGATTAAATTGAGGATTCTCGTCATCCTGCTACCTTGATGACCAAAATGAAAAAAAAAACAGTTCATTTGTTCTCTTTTTTTTTCTTCATTAAAAAGCAAAAGTTTCTGTTTCAATTTGTTTAATCATAGCCCACTGTTCAAATGAAGGAGAGAGTGTATGCAAACAAAAACATAAGAACAAACCAAAACCAAAATTTGAACTCATAGGGTCATTACAGTCATCTGTCTGTATGTTTTTTCAGCAAATCTCCATGACAATCTGGATTATTTCTTGAAAAAATCACTTTCATAAAAAAGAAGAATTCTTGCATTCATTCTTTGTTTTAGTGTAAATAGAAATAAAAAGATTCCATGTGTTGAGTCAATCCTTCATTTGACGTGTTCCCAATACCTTTTAGGTATTATAAAGGATTCATTCAGAACCATAGAAAAACAGCTGTCTTAACCTTTCTTCTTTACAGAGAATAAAACCCCCCAAAACACCTAAATAAGGCATAAAGTCACTACCTGCTCAGTTTTAGCTCAACTCATTTTAGGAAGGCCAAAATTGTGTAACCGGATTTAATTTAGCAACAGTATAATATTTTTTTTTCTTCTTTTTTAAAGATCAGGTGTGGGTCTCCATATGGAACATGAGTTTTCATAACTTTGGAAAAAAATGTTCTCATGGTATGACAAACACGACAAAGCCTTTATGTGGTGGGATCAGTGAGTGTAAAAAAGAGATCAATTAATAAAACAAAACTCTTGTTTTATTATTTATCATGTTTTTAAATTGCACATCTTAAAATAAAGAAACAGAAATAAGCAAAATACTGAAAAACCTAAGGGATTCATCAAAATAAAATCCAAACTATATATATATATATATATATATATATATATATATATATATATATATATATATATATATATATATATATATATATGTATATATATATATATATATATATATATATATATATATATATATATATATGTTTTTGTTTGTTTTTTGTTTTTTGGATAATTGCCTAAATGTTTAAATTAAGCTTAAGTGCTTTATGAAGACAAAGACCTTTGGCTCCGGTTCTTCCATGATAAATGAGACTATTGCTGTCATTTGAAGCTTTACTGTAAATCCAGCTGCAAACACTCCAACTCCAATATGTTGAGTAAGGAAGATAAGGTGTGGAACAGTTGTAAGTACGCATGACGTGGGCAGGAGAAGGTTGGAGGGAGGTGCTGAAGGAGGAGGTGGAGCAGCTCCCTCCTCAGGACGCACGGCTTAAAGGCTTGGTGGGAGTGTGCCAGGGCTCGCACTTCATCCAGATCTGACAGAAACGAGCCTGACGCATCACTCTAACCGGCATTTGCACCGTGAACAGGGACGGAACGCGGCAATCATGTGCGGTAAGAGGCGTTTTGAAACTTTTTGTATTTCCTTTTAGAAGCTTACATTTAAATTTAAGAACAGTTTACTACCCCTACCACAAAAGCGCCGTTAAAGCTAATAAAACATTTTACTTAGCGAAGGGATATTTAACTGAAACCTTTTTAACATAAAATCAGCCTGAAAAAAGACGCATTTTGTCGTGTTTGGATTTCCGCGGATCTTAGTTTGCGCACAGCTGAACGCATCAATGGGTTTGCGGATGCAAAGTCCTAGCTGCTGAAATAAGACTTTTCTCAGCCTCACGTCTGTGGAAGACGCCGTTGCCTGGGTGTGTTGCGCCGGAGTGTCTCCGTCTCCAACACTCCAACACTGTGCGCAGTGTGCGCGCCCGTCAATGGCCAGCTGTGTGCCTGCGGGAGCAACAGCGGGGGCCCAGTGGAGTTTCCAACAAGCTGGGGCCCATTCTTGACCCACAGCACTGGTTTACGTGTGACTAAGTAAACTGATAATAATAGTAATAATAATCAGTAATAAAAAAGGAGGGGTTTTTATCTAATTGTTTACACTGGAACAAGTCATATAAATAATCTATTAAAAAAAATGTGTAACCCACATGACAAAACTTTTCTTTGAACTAAATGGAAACATTTGCTGATTCACTTGGACAAAGTTCAAGATATAAAAGTATATCAGCAATAATAAAACTAATATATACAATGACTTCCCAATATCAGCAGAGCCATAAAGTCTACCCCTGATTGCACCAATAACTGCTTTTACACTGTGAGATTTATATTCCAAAAACATATTGATTGATAAAAATAAAAAGGTAAAAAACATGCAGTCCAACATTTCAATTATGTCTCCATTTTTCCTCCTTTCAAAGGGATCTTTGCTTACCTAAACCACCAAGTGCCACGAACCAGAAAGGAGATATTTGAGACGCTGGTGAAGGGACTGCAGAGACTGGAGTACAGAGGGTACGATTCAGCAGGTGAGGCTCATGGACCCACACATGTTTGCTGTTCAATCTCAGATTGCTTTAAAGCTGCCAGTTCTCTCCAGTAGCTTTTGCCCCTCATGCTCTTGTTTTTGTGTAAAGCATTACAAAAATACAGATTTAAAGCCCTTTAGACGGAAATACACACAGGACAAGTAAATGTTTGCCTCCACTGTGGCTGAACAGGTGTGACAGAAAAAAATATGCTTTGATGAAGTAATGCTGCAAAACCAGAAACACACAGTCAGCATTCGAACATTTTTGTATCGTTAAAAGTAGGGCTGGGCGATATGGCCTAAAAATAAAATCTCCGATTTTATTTTTTTTAATTCGATTTCCGATTTTTTCCCGATTTTTTTTTTTTCCCACCCTACTTAAGGAAAGCAATAAGTACAAACGGCAGACAAGTTCAAGCAAATGTTGCTTTTATTTAATCAAACTCAAGACAAATGTAAAGCCCATTTCTGGTATGAATAATAAATAAATGAACACGCTCTTTGAATCAAAGTTAAGTATAAGATTTTTCTTCTTCTCACTCCCTTTTTGGACTTGTGTTTAAATAATTTTGTCCTGTTTTATATAACTTTTGTCTTGTTTTTGTTTAATTTCGTTATTCTACACTTGTTTTCACTTGTCCAAAATAAAAAGGTTACTTCCTTAATTAAAGTCCAAGCTGTGTTTTCAGTCACACTTTGTAGTCTAGACTAAAAGGAGACAAACATTCACCTTAAGAGTAGCACCATTATCTAAAGGATTAACAACACAGCTCATATCTGGGCTATAAGGTTTTAAATAAATTAAGAAACTCCGCCTTCTCCACGTAGAAGATGACGAAGCAGCAGTCATGGTCAGTCCCCCCCCCCCCCCCGCCACCCCCGCGGCCGCCTCCTCCGAAAACAAAATCCTACGGCGGCCGCGTCGCAAATGAATATACACGTAATAATGACAACGCAGTATTCTTTATTAACAGATAACAGTAACAACTAACTAACTAACTAATGAACTAACTATACAGGTGTTGTAGAATGAGTATATGTGTGTGTCAGGGCGCGTGCATGTGTACGAGGACTGGGCGCGTGAGAGCCTTTGACTCCGATGGGCTTTAGGCAGCGTGGGGGTCTCTCTCTTCCTCCACGTCTGTGGCAGCAAAGCCACACCAGTTCCAAACAACAGATGATTTTATTCCTTTCTTGGGAACAAACTTCCCACTGTCACCGGTGGCCATACTGTCGCTAGCTCCTTCGTGTGTCGATTGTCGCGTGTCGCTATGTGAAACTAATGCTACGGAAGCTCTGGGGAGCCAAAAATGCGCCACATAAAAACTCGATTTAGTTATTTTTGAAATCCCCCGTGACAAAAAATTCGAATTAATTCATTTGATCGATTTATCGCCCAGGCCTAGTTAAAAGTGTATAAAAATAAGCTGAATGCCTTACCTCTATACATAAAACAGGTGTAACAGGTGACACTGGTTTGGTCTCATTCACGGATAGGAGAAGTCATAAATCTGGGCGGGGTTTACGCCAGACTAAAGGTCCTGCGGCTTGTGGGGATAAAAATACTTTAAGAGAAACTTTATAAAGATCCCACTCGGTGGGAAAATAATCTATTTTTTAAGGGTCCTCACAAAACAAAGCGATGAAGTATTACAGCTGCTGAATGTGGCAGAACACACCCATACACGTGCTTTATGTTTTTTATCCTGTTTGAACAGGATAGCCTTAAGCACACATTCACGTCCTCAGGACACGTCACAGTGCTTTCATTTAATTTAGGAAGTCAGCTTTAGCTGCATCCAACACCTGTAGAGAACTCTTGAAATGAAGAAAACTCAGCTAACATGTAGGAACCTGCTTCTTGTTCATAAACACAACAGAGGAGATTCATGGGACTTTCAATTGGGGGGTTATATGGAAACATGTCTTGTGACACCCCCCTGGCTTCCCGCAGGAGTGGCTGTGGATGGTCCAAATAAGACAAGCACCGACTCCAACAACAACTACATCCGCTTGATTAAGAAGAAGGGGAAGGTTAAGGCTCTGGATGAGGAGCTCTACAGTGAGTTCATGCGTTTTTAACCATGAAGTCTTTAGGATTTCTTCTTTTCGTTTTTCTTGTTTACTGTTTCCCTTTTCCTTTGGAGCAACAGCTTTTTTCCCCCAAACATTTGGTTCAAAAACTTCCAATGTAATTTTTCAGAGAACTGAAAGAATTTAACTTCATGATTTGCTTGTCAAAGGTTCTTCTGAGATAAATCGTTGTAGGTTGATGTTTTTTTTTTAGTAAAGGACTGTGCTTCCCCACTCCAGAAAATGACTCCCTGGACCTTGAGGCGGAGCTGTCCACACACTTTGGCCTGGCTCACACGCGCTGGGCCACGCACGGAGAACCCAGCGCTCTCAACAGCCACCCTCAGCGCTCTGACAAGAACAACGGTAAAGCGTGCTTCCATACAATAATCCAACTTCCCTTTTTAAGTTATTTGAAATTGTCTCTTAACATGTCTGAAAGACCGACTCCCATTAAAAACTGTTTTTGATGTTTTTAACATGTTCTTGTGGCATTTTTATGAGGATGGAGGACAAATATATGAAAAAATAAAACTTAAAAGTGCATTTCAGAGTATTTATTTATTCAAATCATTGTAACTCAGGAGCAGACAAAAAACAATTCAATTTTAAAATGCTGGTAGGTGTGATTTGGAAGCTACCATCTGCTCCGCTCCATTCTGATGCATCCATGCAGACGAATAGATCCATGTACGTTTTTGTTTACAGCATCTAAACTGGAATCTGTTTCAAAGCAGCTGGATAGATCCAATAATGCTCGCCATTTTTTGTTGCACCACTGACGTTAGATTTGGGGTGTGAAGAGCTGTAAACTTGTGAGATGGAGAGTAAAGAGGTGGATGATGGGAAGGAGGAAGTTAATCCACGGCAACATTCCCACCCACAACTCAGAGACAAATTTCTAATGAACTACTGCCGCTCTGCAGAAACAACATGTATGTCCTAGAAATGACCGTTTTTTTTAGATTTTGGCTAAAATGACATAATAATAATTAAATTACCTCTGAGAATGCTTTGAAAATAGATTAAAAGATGATCGGAATGGAACTTTTAAGATAATAATTATGCAGATATAAACATTTTTTGGTAATTTTATAAAATTAATATTGTTCATGCTTAAAAGCAGTAGCTATAACTGTACTACACAGAAATTAAGTCTAATATTTTAAAGTCTACTAAGGCTTTTACTATTTTCCAACTTTCTTATTTGTAGTCTCTCCACTTTTTCTAAAGTTATATACATTTTTATACCGCCAGCCTTTTGCTAAAGTCGTCTGTCAACCAGTGAATTTTAAAATCAGGAGGTGTAGGCAACTTTAGTGTACTACACTTTAGGTTCTTGGGACATTTTTTTCTAATTATTTAATTTTTGCTTCTCTTTTTTTTTCTAGAGTTTGTTGTCATCCACAATGGCATCATAACCAACTACAAAGAGCTGAAAGAGTACCTGGTAAGTGTATTTTTATTACAATGAGCATCAGCACTGACAGTACTTCTGCTGCACTGTATATAAGCTTTATTTCTGCTTTCATCTCTGATGAAGATTTTGCACATATGAGTCAACTCATGTGCTGTCATTTTATTTAGGCGCGTGATTAGCAATCAAACGCAGCGGCATGGGCGCGGTGTCGGGAGGCAAATGTGACTTTACAAGTGGCCTGAGTTTGTTTTTCTGAGCCAGCATCTCTACTCTGCGGGGAAAGAAAACAAAACATGGGAGAAAAACAACAGCAAAATTCTATTCTAAAGGGATTGCAAAAATGCAAAGATGTCAATCAAATTCAAAACTGATGAACACTAAATACCAACAGAGAATTGTAGCAAGAATAATGTTCGTGACATTTTTGTGTAAGATATTACAATTTTTCAATCCAATTTAGTTGGATTTGTCAAAACAAAAAATGCAATGTTTTGTTTAATCTATTTTATGAGGAACAATGCATATTAATTACTTTTTTAAATAAATAGTTAGAATAAAGGCTTTAATTTATCTGTGATCTACAGCAAGTCACAAAAAAAACAATGTCAATGAACATAAGTACACCATTAGGTGGATTTTGGGATTTTTAATTCACCAAACTCTGTTCTGTTTTCTTTCCAGCTTGAATAAAGTATTGAATTTTATTTTGAACCCTCCTGTTATGTTCCAGGTCAAACTGACCTGTTTTTAAAATTTAACCCTCAAGAGGGTTAAAAATAATTAAAACAAAAAAATTAAAAGTATTTTTCCACTTTAAAACTTCTCCTGCTTGGGTTGTTTAGTGTGATCAACATACAAAATAAAAATGGTTTGGTTACTCTTTTGATATAATAGAACAAAAATAAATGTTGTTCCTCATAAACAGAAATGACAGGAGGGTTAAGAATCAACCTAACAATAACTGGAGAAATCAAATGATTTCTTTTTTTATTTTTATTTTTCAACCCATTAGATACCAGACTCGTTTTTCTTTAAAAAATAAAAAACACATTTCTGATATTTATCTGTTACACTGATGTCCCCATGTGTTATGAAACATAACTGATAGATTATTAACACTCAGGCTGTCAACGTGATTCTATTTCTCTTGATCTATTGGCAGCAAAGACTCAACATTTGATTGGTGAATGTTTACAGCGATGTTCAGCATCATTTATATTGCATTCTCCATGTTTCTCAGATCACCAAAGGGTATGAGTTTGAGTCCGAGACAGACACAGAGGTGATCCCCAAACTCCTGAAATATGTTTTTGACAACCGAGAGAATGACAAAGTCACCTTCTCCACGCTGGTAGAGAGAGTAATTCAGCAGCTGGTGAGTTGATCACACATGACTTCGATTTTAAAGCTTTATAGTCTTTATAACTGAGGATGTTTTTTTTTCCTTTTAGTTAATTTAAAGCCTTTTTTTTCCATCATTTACTGCTATTTACAATGAAACTCTGTGAACTAAGTTCACTTTTACAACAAAACATTTCCATGGCAACAGCCCCCACATCACCACATAATGATGTCAGCAAGCAGATTTTTGGGGTGAGGTAGGGTCCAGTTTTTTTTTTTTTTTCCATTGTATGAGTAATCTTTGCAGCTTCACACTTTCTGTTCAAAACATACAGTGTCCTTTCTAGACCGGCTATAATGGGAAGCAGATTTTCCAGCTTTCGACACAGCTGACGTTACGCAATCCATGTCCCAACACTCGCCCCAAACATCCCTCAGATCTTAAAAGTTCTGCTAGAGCGAAGAATCGCAGAAAATCGTCACACAGAGCAACTTTTATTAACAAAAAACCTTTCTGTTTTCTGTGTGTGTGTTAGGAAGGCGCCTTTGCTCTGGTGTTTAAAAGTCAGCATTACCCCGGAGATGCTGTGGCTACGAGGTTAGTGAGCACACACTGACACAAACACAGACACACTCTTCCTCTGATTTCACTGATCCTCCATACACGTCAGCCCTGCTGCAGATGCGTCACAGCTGTTGTTCCCCCTATGAAGCAAGCCAGAAATGATTTCAGGAGATTTGTTTGATTTTGGGGTGTCTTGATGATAAGTAAATGACTCTGTGGTTTCAGATATCTTTAGTTTTAGCTACTTTTAAGTTGAAATTAGTCAATTTTGCTGTCTGGAGGTGCGACTCAGATTCTTTTTTTCCCTCTCGGTCCCCGGGCCTCCTGGTTTCTCAGCTCAATTTCTTCATTTTCTCTGTGACTCATTAACAGGCAGACTGGAGAGTTTCCGGTCAGCTCTTGCTGCGTAGGATTGTAATTTAATTGCTTTTTATCATTTACTTTTACTTTGCAGTTTTCCTGGTTGAATGAACTGTCACGTATCACGGAAAGAGGAGATTGTTAGTACGCAGGAGGGAGCCAATAAGAGGCAGCAGAGGGAGGAGGGCAGGGAGGAAGTTACCAAAGAAAGATTAGGGGTACCTGGTTATTTATGCAAACAAGTCACTATGACAGCTTCTGCTGTTCAGACCCCCTCTGGTTATATCTAATCTCTGCAAACAAAAATGGACATATGCATTCTGGAAAAAAAATATTTAAATTCTAGACTCTGAAAAAATAGCTATGCTAAATTATAAGGCTACACTGCTTTGGGGGCTGAGGAAAGAAGTAATACAACTTTTAAACTAGTTTTGTTGGCAGTACGATTATAAATTTCCTGTGTTAAAGCTGTTAAATTGTTCAGTTAGCTTAAAAATCCTCAATTGTATGCTTGCTCAGTTGCTAAATAGACTGCGGTGAAGATGAAATTAGCTTTATAATTCTAAATGATATGTGTTTGCTAAATGCAAAAAATACAAGAGTAAATAGTACATTTTATTTTAAAAAAAAAAGTCCCATTTTGAAATATGCTTTTAAAATGGATGAAAATGCTAAAATGATTGGAAAAATAATGTTAAAATATGTGTAGGAAAATTGAAAAAAATCTAGACAAAATTGCTAAATAGCCTGGCTAAATATTCTTGAACAATAGGCTGTATGTATGCTAAATGCTATTTAATAGTGGTTAGAAGAATCATAATTGCTTAATATCATTGAGAAATAAAAATGCAAGGTCTAACAGCAGAGAGTGTAAAGTAAGTAATTAGCATATTCATATATTATAGAGGAAATAAAAAAAACGTCCCTTTCACTCTCCGCGGGTGGTTTCTCACTCAAGCTCGGGTCCTCTACCAGAGGCCTGGGAGCTTGAGGGTCCTGCAGTATCTTAGCTGTTCCTAGCACTGCGCTTTTCTGGATTGAGATGTCTGAGATCTTTCCAGGTATCTGTTGTAGCCACTCCTCCAGCTTGGGGTTTACTGCCCCGAGTGCTCCAATTACCACAGGCACCACTGTCACCTTCACTTTCCAGGCTTTCTCCAGTTCTTCTCTGAGTCCCTGGTATTTCTCCAGTTTCTCATGTTCTTTCTTCCTGATGTTCCCATCGCTTGGCACTGCCACATCCACCACAACGGCTTTCCTCTGTTCTTTATCCACCACTATGATGTCTGGTTGGTTCGCCATTACCATCCTATCAGTCTGGATCTGGAAGTCCCACAGGATCTTTGCCCTCTCATTCTCTACCACCTTCGGGGGTGTTTCCCATTTTGACCTTGGAGTTTCCAGTTCATATTCTGCACACATGTTCCTGTATATTATTCCAGCCACTTGATTGTGGCGCTCCATGTATGCTTTACCTGCCAGCATCTTACACCCTGCAGTTATGTGCTGGATTGTTTCAGGCGCCTCTTTGCACAGCCTACACCTTGGGTCTTGTCTGGTGTGGTAGATCTGAGCCTCTATTGCTCTGGTGCTCAGGGCTTGTTCCTGAGCTGCCAGGATGAGTGCTTCAGTGCTGTCTTGTAGGCCAGCCCTCTCTAGCCATTGGTAGGACTTCTTGATATCAGCCACTTCAGTTATGGTCCGGTGGTACATCCCATGCAGGGGTTTGTCCTCCCGTGAGGATCTGTCCTCGTGGGAGGATATATATATATATATATATATATATATATATATATTTTTTTTGGGGGGGGGGTATTTTTTTCAACAGCATTTTTTCATCTGCTTCTGATTCATAACGATTTGAACAATAATTTTGTCCTCAATCATGGGAAAAGTACCACAATAACATGTTAAAAACACCAAAAACCTGATTATTATTGTAGTGGGCTTTTAAAAGTTAGGGCTACTATCGGTTTATTTTTCTTCTACTAGAGAGCCACAATGGAGGGGTAAAAGAGTCACATGTGGCCCCAGAGCCTCCGACTCATTGCCTAAAGAACCTAAAAAGGAGTAGAACTTCAAATGAAAGTTTTTTTTAGCAGAACAAGCTCCAGCTAAAGATGAAAGAGGAATGGATGGAGAAGTTGGACCTGTATTATTCACAATGACATGTTAGGTTTAGATGTTGGGCTGCAAAGCAGCATGTGATGATGTCTGGCGCTGCTGTGTCTTGGAATCCTCGTTCCCATTCTTCCCCTCCTCACGTGCCTCCTTTTTGTTTTCGGCAGGAGAGGAAGTCCGCTGCTCATCGGTGTGCGAAGCGAGCACGAGCTTTTGACTGAGCAAATCCCCATCCAGTACAACTGTGGTGAGTTGCGGTCCTCCCCTCGTCTGCTGCCCCATTCTCTGCATGAATGCTTGATTTCAGCGCTCACATGGACAGCAACACGTAGAGCTCCAAGTCTTTCGCCTGAAGTCCAAAAAGATCACCGCTGATGAGCTGTGAAATACACATTATGATGCTATCTCTAAAAGCATCTGTAAAAGACGTGAATTCATTCACCAGAACTATAATCCACCACCATCTAACATTTGTCTCCTTTATGACCATTCTCAATTTAAAACTCTGGTGCTACTGAAGATATACACTTAAAAAAGGGGGAATATGAAGGACAGATGCAGAGAGGCACTGCAGTTTAACCCAAGTGAATGGTAAATGTTTGCTTGGTTGTATTTTTAGCACATAAGGCAACTGCAAATGTTTGCAGCAGCTTGGATGATCTTAGTGGTAAAAATGAGGGTTTTTTTAAGAAAACTTTTCCAGAAATTACATGGTCCCTTTAATTACGTTTATCTAAAAAGTTTTGCTTATAAAGGGGATATCTGCCTTTAGGTTTTTAAATAATAGCCCACTTATTAGTGTGCAATTGATGCCCAATCATACAGAAAGCTAATAATGACAAACTAAGTTTATCCTAAAAGAGACATTTCTGTTTTGTTTATGTGTTTGTTTAAATCTTACTGAAAGCTCTACTGGTTTCCTCAATACTTCAGAGTCAAAAAGCAAGACACACTGCTACATGGTTTTCTTACCTGAGATGTTTTGAATTACTGCCACATACACTGCATTTATTTATTTATTGCTTTCTTAGAAGGAATATATTCCTGAAAAGTCACAATGGGACACCTGGGTGTTTTTACATGTGGGGAATTTTAAGGAAATCGGAATCTGGGTGAAATTCAGAGAATCCTTGCTCACAGAGACACCTGTCAAAGGTGTCAACAAACCTCACACTTCAACAAAGTGATCCGAACTAACGATTGCTGGTTGTTGTACGAGCTGCCCGCTCTGTTTCCCCCCTTTTATTGTGCATTGGAATGTGTTATCAGTTAAAGGAATTGTCAGTAGAATAGACCAGACTAGTGCAAAGTTCAAGGAAGAGTAAAAAAAAAGATGTCATGAAAGACTTTCCTGTGATATTTATGGGGGGGAAAAAACGCCGTACAGAAGCCTTTAGCAGAAGGACAGTGTAAAAGTGATGCCTTTTGCAAACAAAGAAGTAATTTTTTTGACATTTTGAGACATAAGAGATCCAATTTAGCTTGAAAAGCAACTGTGTGGGGGAAAAACTGCAGTGGGGTGTGGAAAAATAAAATATACGCCAGTCGAACAAAGACAGAGAGACTTGTTTGAATCCAGGAACATCTGCAATGCTGTTTGTCTGGTTCTGGTAATGAGAAGCGGTCATCAAAAGCAATCTTTGAGGTGCGCTGTGAATGTGAAGTAGCTTGAAACATACATAACACTCACCTTTAGCTGACCTGTTATCTGTTACCTCTGTAAAACATGTCAGTTGTAAAGCGCATGCTGTAGCTGACATTGCAACACCAGGCCCATCTGTTAGCTCTGCTGCAGGAGCCGGAGAAGCTCCAATAGTCATGTATGACTCTGGTTTAGCTAGATGTTAAAAAAAAAATGTTTTGTTTCCATTTTTAACTCTGCAGGTCAGTTTAAAGAAGGAGTTCAAGAGAAGAACAGTCACAACCGGTCTGACAGCTCCATCAACTCTGTGGGGGATGGCAGGGCCGTGGAGTATTACTTTGCCTCTGATGCAAGGTCAGGAAGCAGCCTTATGTGCATCCAAAAGGAGAATGTTTTTAATCTCTTCATTTCATATCTTATCCATGAATTTGAATGTCTCAGTTGTGTTTCCCTGCCATTTTATTGTTTCTCTGACTTTGTCCTGTGTTTTTCTGTCCACAGCGCCATCATTGAGCACACCAACAAGGTGCTGTACCTGGAGGACGACGACATTGCAGTCGTTTCCGGGGGCAAGCTCTCAATCCACAGAATCAACAGGCAGGCTGGCGAAGACCCAGTGAGGGCGATTCAGACCCTGCAGATGGAGATGCAGCAAATCATGAAAGGTCAGATGATTCCTCAGTGCCCTTATTGGTTTTAGTGGCACTTTATTGAAAATTAAATAAAAATGTTCCAAGCTTGAGCAAGACATTTAAAAAAAAAAGGCATGTTTGCCCTCTACTGGTCTGATGAAGGAATGGTAATTGTGACTTTCCATTCATATCTCAGACAGGAAAAGTATTTAGCATGTCAAAACAAAGCTTAAAATATATCAGCCAGATGAGCTAATGTTATCCTTTTTTCTTTTTTTCAGGAAACTTCGACGCCTTCATGCAAAAGGAGATCTTTGAGCAGCCAGAGTCGGTGGTCAACACCATGAGAGGCCGCATTTGTTTTGAGACCAACAGAGGTGATTGATGATCAGAATTGAAGCTGAACGTTTTGTTTTATCAAACCAGAGCAGGCAACAACCTGGAAGCTTTGGTTTTAACCTATGTTTCACCTTCAAGTTCTGTCAATTTGCTGGACAAGCTTCTGTAAAAATGTTCTAAGATGTGCTAGATTGGTAATGTCGTGTCTGCTTGGTCAGTGGTTCTTGGGGGACTGAAGGACCACCTGAAGGAGATCAAACGATGCAGACGGCTCATTGTGATTGGATGCGGCACCAGTTTCCACGCTGCTGTCGCTGTGAGTAGAACAACGGAGGCTTGAACTTCCTGTGTGTGCTTGATGACTTTCACTATAACCCATAATAATCTTAATTTTCAGTTAGCTGCAGTAATGATTTCATGGCTGTATTTGTTCTGTTTTGTGTTTTTTAGACAAGACAAATGCTTGAGGAGCTAACAGAACTGCCTGTCATGGTGGAGCTGGCAAGTGACTTCCTGGACCGCAACACGCCAGTGTTCAGAGATGACGTTTGCTTCTTCATCAGCCAGTCAGGTGAAGGGGAAAAAAATCCAAATAGCTTCAACCCTTTTATGCCGTATGTTACTAATCTGCTACGTACCATACAAGGCAGAACTCCTGCTAATCTAGCATCACCTTGAACGGGAAGAATGTTGAAACATATATTTTTTAAATACCTGAATATACATTTCAAGCATAAAGGGGTTAAAACATCACATTTGGACACATTTGTCTTTATTTTGTATACACATAGTATTAAGTTGGTATATTATCCGCATTCTCAGGAGAGACAGCAGACACTCTGATGGCGCTGCGCTACTGCAAAGAGCGCGGGGCTTTAACAGCCGGTATCACCAACACTGTGGGCAGCTCCATTTGCAGGGAAACAGACTGCGGAGTCCACATCAATGCTGGGCCGGAGATAGGAGTGGCTAGCACTAAGGTACCATTTACACTGCATGTTGATGAGCAACTTTACAAAAAAAATGTGTTCTACTTTTGAGGAGCCGCTGAGCATGCAAACGTGGATGATTTGACTCAAAACTATGGCATTAAAGAGAACAATATCCCCACTTTGTTTATGAAAATAACCTCTTTTGTAATCTTAGACTTTTTGTTGTCAAAAAACTGAAGATAAATTAGTTTTTTGTGTTAAATAACATTTTACATGCATTGTTTTTGTAGCTTTTGTTGCTCTCTTTTCTGTTGCAAACCACAATCAGCTCAAGAAAAGGATCAACGTGAGTGTTTTCTGTGTTCTAGGCTTACACTAGTCAGTTTGTGGCTCTCATCATGTTTGGCCTGATGATGAGTGAGGACAGACTGTCTCTGCAGAAAAGAAGACTGGAGATCATGGAAGGCCTCAAGGTGCTACCCGGTCAGTACTCCCACCAACTATGAAACATTAAATAAAGAGCTGAGGGTTCTAGATGAAAGTTTCAATGGTATCAAATGTTATTTTCAGACCTTTCATAAAACGGAAGCCTTTGAGGTGTTGTCCTAGTTTTTAATAAAGAGTTTCTTTATTTTACAACACATTTATGTGGAGTGAGCTTTACAAATCTGCATCTTTATAGTGGAAAAAGGCACTCACCTCTCCTTTTTTTTTCACCTTTCACTCTCCCTGGTCTGAGCTGCACGTGACAAATTCATGAAAAAAACACTTATTTCAAAATGACTGCTTTTCTTTTGGTTTGATCTGCATAGCAACCATTTTACGTTTTGGCCACCTGGTGGTGACAAACAGGGTCTATGACATTTTTAGAAGAATCCGCAAAAACAAACTTTAGGGTTGTCTTGGCAACCAAGGTTTTTTGCTAACCAGGCCTATATTCATAACGCATTATATGTTACATAGTTTCGTTCAGCATGAGCAAACGGTTCATATATTCCATTTTCACAATATTCCGGTGAAAATTGTACAAGCAACAAGGGAATGCCACTTTTATAAGCTGTTCCAAATCTACAACTTTTATTCCAACATTTTATCTCAAGTAAGGCAAGGCAAGTTTATTTGAATAGCACAATTCATACAGAAAGTAATTCAAAATGCTTCACAAAACAGGAAAATGCATTAAAATCACAATACATGTAGCTTCCCATATAGTGTGAAAAATCGCCAAATTTCACCATGTTCCCCCCACAAGCCATAGGCTGTGTGGCCATCCCATAATAACTTTAAAACATCCGTTGGATATCCCCAACATGTCGGTTTTGTGTATATATATATATATAAATGCACGCGAGCAGTAAGAACTGCTGCATGACATAAATAGACTACAAAATGAATGCACTCAAGACCTTGATTCATGGAAAGGTGTTTGGTTAAACAAAAATGCAGAGTCTGCATTTTCATTAAATATAAATACATTTAATTAAAAGTTGAAACTTTCCCCAAAACTGCACCAGTTTATGATCAGTACAACACTCTCATGTGAGCCATCACTTCAGGGCGGATTGTTCCTTCACTTAACTTTGTGTTTGACCTTCATGTTTTAAACTCTCATCATGTTTTTTTGGTATCCCACCCTCATAGATCTTATAAAGAATGTGCTGTCACTGGATAAGAAGATTAAGGACATTGCACAAGAACTCTATGAGCAAAGATCTCTTTTGGTGATGGGCCGAGGTTACAACTATGCTACCTGCCTTGAGGGGGCGCTGGTGAGCTAAAATTCATCGTTTTAGATTTGTTTGTTCTTTACTTTTAGATCCTAAAATAATAAAAGTTGAACATTCTATGAATTCTGTGGGTTTTTTCAGTGACGATCTGACTTATTTTTTTTTGGGGGGGGGGGGTGTATTTTTCCTTTTCAAGAAAATCAAGGAGATCACATACATGCACTCAGAGGGCATCCTGGCAGGAGAGCTGAAGCACGGCCCCCTGGCACTCATAGACAAGCACATGCCTGTGATCATGATCATCATGCGTGATGCCTGCTACATCAAGTGTCAGAATGCTCTGCAGCAAGTCACTGCTCGATCAGTACGTCTGGAAGAGACACAAATTGCAAATTGCATTCCAAATTGCAAAGCGTACCCAGAAATGGAAGCACGTGTGCAAAAATGCATCCACAAATCTCAACGCTCCCTTTGTTGTTTGTCTTCCAAAGGGTCGGCCTATCATTATCTGTAGCCAGGACGATTCGGATGTGACGAAGAATGCCTACCAGACCATTGAGCTTCCACAAACCGTGGACTGTCTGCAGGGCATCCTCAGTGTCATCCCCTTGCAGCTGCTCTCATTCCACTTGGCCGTCATGCGAGGATATGATGTAAGTGCTGGGGAACAACGCACAACCTATAGGAGATAGACAGCATTTGGTATCATTTACCGGTTACAAACTTCGAGGGAAAAGAAGATAGTAAAATAGTAACATTTATGGCAGTTGTTTAAACTCATCTTCATTTTATCTTATCAGGGTAAATCTCTTATTCATATATGTTGTCAAATGTAAGTAAGATTTTAGCTGACGCAGCAGGAGTAGTCCCTGAGAGTGTTTATATGCATTGAAGTGGCCTGGTTTCTAGAGATAAGCAAAGAAATCCCTTTAAGGGTTTTCAAGCACAGGAGAATCCAGATTACAAAACCTGCTCTCTGTAATCTGGGCATAGGGTTATGAAATTCCTGTGATGCATTTCTGTCAGGGATTTCAGCTTTCATAAAATGTAAATTTGCCTAAAGTACTTGAGGTGTTGAAATCTTGTTACTAAGATGGTTTTCCCAATAGCTAGGCTTCGTGAAGGTACCAAAGTGCATGAAAATCCACATAGTGGTATAAAATTGAACTTGGGAAACCAAATCTACATCTACATCCAGATCCTCAGCAAAAGGAATCGTGAAGTCCTCTAGTCCAGAACATTCTGGTAGACTGCTGCAGTGATTTTGAGTAGAAGAAAGCTGAGTTTGCCAATACCAGTGCTGAACATTGCAGCCTAAATCATGACTGATTGTAGAGATTTCACACTGGACTGGAAGCAGCATGGGTTCTGATCCTTACCAGTCCTTCTCCAAACCCTTGGACCTTGATTCGCAAATGAAAGGCACACTTTACTTTTATCAGAAAACGGGATCTTGGACCACTCGCGAACAGTCCAGTCCTTCTCCTCCTTGGTCCAGTTGAGACATTTCCTCCATTGGTCCAGGCTCAGAAGTGGTTTGACCTGAGGAAACCCACAGTTGTAGTCCATCTCCTAAATGTGTCTGACTATGGGTTTTTGAAGCTGTTCCTCCACCTCATTCCACTCTTTCTGGATGTCTGCAGGTTCTTCAATCTTATCCTTTTGATAATCTGATAATCTGATAAATTCATGGTCGTCTCTTTTGCTGGTGCATCTTCTCCTTCCATAAGACTTTCCTGATTCTGCTTGGACACAGCGCTCTATGAACAGCCAGCCTCCTTAGCTAGGAACGTCTGTGGCTTATCCAGACTATGGAGGGGATCAATGCCGGTCTTCTGGCTGGTTGTCAAATCTGAAGTCTTCCCTGTTGAATTGAACTGAGACAACTGAACCTAAATGAATCGATTTAATGACATGTGGGGAATTCGTGCAGGTGCTTTGAGTTAAACAGATGATTAGTCGATGAAGCTCAGTTAGAAACATTCCTATCCTTTAGAATTAAGGTAAATTTCTTCCAATTTTTTTTAACTTCAGTTTTTGTGGGTTTTATTAACTGAAACCCCAATTTAGGTAAAAATAAACAAAATTGAAATCAATTTAATAGTGAGCCCTTAATCTATATTCTATGCATAGTTTAATTCTTTGAATGGTATTATCAGTATACTTCCTTTACATGATATCCTAATCTTTTGGAAATAGTTTATCTTATATTTCTGCTCAAATTACAACAAGTAATTGTCTCTCTGTGTAATTAGATGTTTTTAGCAGCTTTTCTCTCCTTAACTGACGCCAACGTTTGTCTTTTGATTAAGGCTGATGTGATTAAGCAAATACAGGAGAGAGCAAAACCAACAAACTACCTTCCTCCTGCCGTCTGCATTCGCAAATATGGTTATTTTTTTTACCAGTGCTGTAAAGTTCATTGAACAAAAGACCTTTTGTTTTTCAGGTGGACTGTCCCAGAAACTTGGCCAAATCTGTGACGGTGGAATAATTACAACCCATGGAAGTCGATAAGATGAAAAAGTGAGAGCTTCACAAGGATTTCAGTGCAATTGTGTGATCAGTTTGTGTATGCTGCAGAATCAATGTAATGCTTAGAGACTCTGCTCCAGAGTGTGAATGGGGATTGTATTTTATAAAAGCAAAATGTGAAATCTGAACAATAGGCTGCTGAGGAATGAATTGTTCCAGAACAAAATCTGGGAACAGCAGAACACACAGCCCGTTGAACCTGTTGTGCCTTTGTATTCATCAATAAAGACAACAAACACGTTTCATACATCACAGAAAAAGAATAGAAATACTTTGAAGTGTTTTTGACTGTGCAATACAGGCACCAAAGGTGCATCAAGAATGTATTTAATCACTTGATGATCTAAATTACTCCTATTTCTGAGGTTGAAATGTTGGTCTGGCTTTAGAACCCGCTTTGTATTGAAGGAAAGCAGAAAGAATTTCAGCTTTTATTGATTTTTAAGTCAAATTTTGTACAATTCTTTGTAAATGTCTATAGAAATTATGTGACTTGAAAGTCAAGTTTTCCTTGATATTATTTTTAGTTGCTTTAATTTAAAATGTGTTATGAAGAGAACGTTTCTAAACTCTGCACTTCATGCTGTTTATCAAGTTGTGCTTTACTGATTAATATAGCACTTATAAAGGTAAATTCATAATTTTTGTTTACAATTTTTGTCAACCTTTTGTAAGGATTTGGTAAAAGAAAACAATGTATTTAACTGATTATTTTCTGTTTCTTGTTTTTTAGTTTTTTAGGGAAAAATATTTTTGGTTGCATTTTAAACTGTTGCGGCAAAGGCAATCAAATACATTTGATGAAGCATTCTTTTTCAAATGTGCACTTTTCTCATGCAACTTCTTTTCTATTTATGCATTAAGTTTATTAAAAATGGTTCTTGGACTTTAAAGCTACAAGTCTTATTACTTTATGTCCATTTCTTTGTTATTTTTTGTGTGCTAATTTATTGTATAGTCACTAGATCTTATATTAATAATAACAATAATAATAATAATAATAATATAAACATGTTTTCATATAAAGGCCAAAAGATGGAAAACAATACATTGTATGCTCCTGGTTTGGTGTAAAGCTCCACAGGTACAGTTAGGTTAAAGACGGAAATAGAACAGGTTGTATACGTGAAATTTGATCACATAAACAAAATCTGAGTTATTTAGTTTCAATAATTCTAAAGTTATGTTGCTTTTTAACTGTTAAAAAGATAATATCATTGAGTAAATATTGCTCTGAATTAATGAACTACAGCAACAGTAAAACACAAAAATTATAAATCTGGACTTTGATCTTAAATTATTTTTTACTTTTTTTCTGCCCTAAAAAATGAATTTATTCACTGTATGCAAACACACTAAAGTCAAATCCACTGCACACACTCACACACAAAAGTTTGATCAAGACAAACATACCCGCTGCCATAAAAAAAATGCATTTTTTGTCTGCTGCAAAGCATTTTAAAATATTTGGTAATTCAAATTTAAAAATTGTTTTTCTTCTTCACAGGTTGACTTTTCTGTTCATTTGGAATTGCTAACTTTTTTTTTTAACAAACTTTATCGAGAACTATGTACAATACAATTGGTAATAGAAATCACTCACTATCCTGTACAACCTGCACATCAACAATCAACCAAAAAATATAAGAAAAACAGGATTTTGTAACTCAAGTGTTTTTCTTAGAGGGATCCTCCAGTGACTGACCCTTCTCAGTGAACGGGGCCGCTGCAATGGGATGTTTTATGTAAAGCACTTTGGGAGGCACAAGGTGGAAAAGTGCTTTAAAAATAAAGTTTGATTTGAAAGAACGAGTCTAGGGGTTTGAATATAGAATATATTTTATAAAATGTGCAGTTTCTTTAAAAGATTAAATGATCTTGTCTTGTTATTCTTCGTGTTTTGCGTTTGTTTGAGTGTTTTGGAATATGATTTAATGTCTAGATGGAATACGTTAAAACAAGGTTGTGGTTTGGACCATTTACAGTTGTGAATGTGGAATTTACTGAGAAAAATAAACAACTAAATAATACAACTGTAAAAATAAAATGCAATTCAAAATACAGAAAAAGTTATTCGGGTATTTACATTCAATTCTGTCATTATTAGTTATTCCAAATCAGACCAAACTTTCTTTGTGTACGTAAAATAAATGAAAACTTGTTTCATAACTTGATTGGGGGGAAACAACACAAGACTCATCTGTGTTTAATTTAACTATTGTTAGCTTATTTTTAACTGGATAAATTTGATGTAAATTTTTTTAAATAGTATTTATGAACAGCCTTTTCCCCAATTTAAATCACCCATGGTTGAATACCAAAATAACAACAAGAAGTAAAATAACAAGAAGAAGTTTGATATTGGTGCATCCTTTCCTTGTAATGTCCACATCTCCAATAAATACTTTTATAATTTTAGCATTATTATCTGTGTCTATTTCTATACATGTCTTAAAAAACTAAAGAGAGCCTGCACATTTATTTTTGTGTCACTGGAGAGCTAAAAGTCGGAAGAAACTGAATATCACTCTGTAGGCGTTAACTCTGAAATTCACTTCTGAAAGGAAGTTGCGACGCAAACGCTTGCTCTGCGTGATGACGTCAGCCTGCCGTTGGGTCTCTGCTTGTTGTGGCTGCGCAGCCGATCCTCCGAGCCGCCGCTGGAGTTAGCAAGAAGCCGGTTCGACGTCTGTCAGCGGTGACAGTCTTGTCGGTCTTTCATCTAAACTTTTCCGGTAGCAGAGGCAGCTGACAGACGGGGGGCTTGCTTTGTCGTGGTTTGTGGACGCATGGGAGCTCCCTCAGGAGCGGCGAAAGGGAGAAGGTAGGCTTCGCTGCAGGGTCTGCCGCCTCCTGCCGTCTTTCGGTCGGTCAGAGCTTTTCAGTCTAGTCCCTCGGCCCCGAGACTACCGCAGTGCTGCCGAGAGAAAAGGACCGGTCGCGCGGGGCCTGCTAACTTCAGAGTGGGCTTCGGGCGTCTTAAATTAGGCTTCCGCGATGGTTTCAGAATGTTTTAGCAGCAGTTTGTGCTGCCACGGTGTGTCATACAGGGTGACTTCATACCTTCTACCGAGTCTGCGTGCATCAGACCGGCTGTCATTGTACTCAGCAAATCCCCAGAGCTGCTGCTCTGAACCCCAACCCACCTGTAGTTTGAGGCGCACGTGCGCAGGTGGGATCCTCATACACACACATATACACACACATATATAGATATAGCATATACTTAATGCTGAATGCTGGCCTCTATTTTATCTTATTGTATTGCTATTTTTAATCTAGTTGATTGCTATTTCATTGTTTGCTTTCTTTGCACTGTCATACTAGTGAGACATCTCGTCTCACTTGTGTATTTCTCTGCAAATACTGTGTGTGAAATGACAATAAACGAAATCTTGAATTATGAAGGAAAAAAAATACACTAAACTAAAAATTTGTGTATTTATTAGCTCACGCTGGAGTCAGATATTTCAATTAACGATGTAAGAGAATAAGCTAAAAAAAATGATTACTTTGAAAAAGGAAAACTCACATTTTCAATAGGAAATATACTTAGTCTAAGCTTTAAAAAAATAATACATTTTCCACCCTTTTTGCAGTTGGGTTGAATTTAGACTTTCATTTTTCTATGTATTGCAGCGTTTTGAATGTAACCACCTTCACGTTGTAAGAGACCCACACATGGATAGATAAACGTGGTTTAGTCATTTTCCAAATTTTTGCCATTTCAACTCAGTAGAGCTTTATTGTCATTTGAAAACACTTTAAAGAACATTAAGGCTGTTTTTAAAGGCCCAAATGAAAATTGTGTTTAGCATGTTTGTGTAGCATTTTTTTTCACAATAAAGGACATACTTAAAGAAAATCTAAATTAAAATTATGATTCTGGGGATCTCATATTGGCGTAAATCAGCAGCAGATAAAAAAATGCTGTTTAAAAAACTTTTAGTAGTTGCGTTCAAACTACAATCCTTAGGAAACCTTAGAAATATAATAATTTCTGCATTTTGTTTTAGACTAACACTGCTTTCAGGTTTTTTTGTCAGAATTGATCCCATTTCCCCTCACATTTGTTCAGTTTATGTTAATCCTGATGTAAAAACATGTTCTAGCTAGAGTGCATTGCTTTTATTGAGATAATTTCATGTTGAATAGAATAGAAATGGAATGGATCTAGTGTTTTGGCAGTGATGCCCAGCTCTACGGGTTCATCTGCCATCCAGTCAAAAATAATACAGGAAGCCTGTTACGTGTTCTATAAGGTGCTGTGTTGTAGGAGGATGAGTCTGTTTTTCTTGTAATCAGCTAGATAAATGCTTCTGCTGTTGGCCGCTGTTTTTCATCAGGAGTTGGTTGTTGAAGCATCATTTGCCCTGCCGGGCAGCAGCAGCAGCAGCAGCAGCAGCAGCGCCATGTTTTGCTGTTTTTTGAACCCCACTGCATGAAGATTAGACATTCATTCTTCAGGCTATGATGGTCTGATGTCATGGCCAGCCAAATCCCAGTGCGGTGGATTCATGTACAGCAGAAAATGTGATTTGGAGGATGGAGCCTGTTGTGTGAAGGGCACACACATCCTTCAGCTGCTTTCACAGCACTGAAGCGCAGCAGAAAGAAATGTTCTCGCTGTCCCACAATTACCATCAATGTGTCATTAATTGTTGTCCTCTTTGGCACTCGCTCTTTTTGATTAGTGTGACAGTGAAAAGTTCATTGTTGTGTAAGATTTAAGCATTAGTAGACCTCTCGATGCTATGACGTATACCCCCTCCCCCCCCCAAAAAAAAGAGATTAGAGGTCTCAAACTTTTATTTTGAAATGTACTTAACATGTCTCTTAATGCTTAAAGATCTATTCGAGGACAAACAATATATTAGCTCTGTTTTATTTGAATGGTCTATTGTTTTCTTTTTGCTTTTAAGAATAAAAAAAATAAAATAGATTCAAACCACTACAATCCAAATGTTTTAACCTAAAATATTCCTGTTTTCTGCTGATCTCCACTCATTTTTTTTCTATTTAAATATAAACTAAAAGTGATCTGTACCGTTTACTGAAGGAAAGTAACTCTGACTTGTAAAATATTGAGCATTTTTCGTGATGTTGGAGAGAAAACAGGATCTTGTACTCAAACCGAAGCAGCAAAAAAAAAATGTTCATGTCAATCTACTTCCAATTGTTTTTCATTGTGTTTCTAAGAGCAGCTGGGGGCTGCAGGATGCTGTCATCACTGAGGGTGGGACATGTGATAGCTGGCCGGTGGTTGGTGCTGTGACTCATCCATCCTCCCAGCTTTTCTTTGGTGAAATCTGCTTTAATGCTTTCAATTGAGTCTTGTCTGTATTGGAAGTATTTTTATCTTTGTTTTCTGCCCAAAGCATCTTTAAAAACTCTTTTCACCAGCCACTTAAATTGTGGAAGGTTATTTGATTTTTTGATTTAAATTTTGATTTGAAATGGTTTATTTCAAGCAATTACAGTAACTAATCAAACTTAGGATAATTAGACATATTAATTAATATTGCTTGAAAGGGAGTGGAAGGAAGCGAACTTATATAATCCCACCCCGTTATACTATAACCATTTTATTACATGATTTATCAATATCCGGTTCCTAGCTTTTATCAGACAGAATTAAAGTCTTCGTATTCCTAGCTTTTCTTGGGGGCCATGGTCAGCTCTCTTTTTTGGAGAAATCAACTTTTTAAGTCATTTGAAGATAGTTGTATAGCCGCCGTGAGCCCCATGCACCCGCGTTGTAATCCGGAACCGGAAAGTCGTTATTTTGATGTAAAATATCTAAAAAAAAAACTTTGTTTTTTTAATACATTTTCAAAAATATTTCTCATCTTCTGTCTAAAAAAATCATTTTTTTTTTTTTTCCAGAATCCAGTGCCACTACTACATGTAACTAACATGTTAAATGCGGTGAAAATGATGTCACGTGTCGCTGTCTGGAGAAATTAGTGCATTTCTTCCTCTGTTTGAAATATTTTCTTGTTTTATTCAACCCGGTTGATGAAGGGATAAAACATTGCAAAGAAATGTTGTTTTATTTAGTAACTTAATGAAAGTTGAGGTTATTTCCTCAGGGAAAGACAAACAGATGCTTTGCTGCTGCAAATCTACTCAATTCATCCACCTACACGTAAACACACAAGAATCCCACAAAGAAGAATAACGGCCCCCCCGTGTCCAACTCCAGGAGTCGGCTCTGCCATGTTTGTTATGAATTCTCAAACAAATACTGTGCTCTGCTAACGCCTGTGGACGAGTCTGAGTGCGGACCATCGTCCTATAAACACACTCAAACCTAACAAAGTGTGTTTATGGTGAACACACTAAGTTATTAACAGCTTCAGTGTTGAGTTCATGTTGCCTACGGTTACTGCAGCCTGATGAACAACATAGAAAGACTTGGTGTTAGCACAAACTTGTGCAGCTCCACGACCTCATTTGGGGTTTTAGCCGGTTTCCTTTGTTTCCTGCAGACACTGCTGCTGGTCCTGACCGCCGGGCAGAATGAATGAGGCAGAGGGGCAGTTCTACAGTGTGCAGGTGGGAGACTCCACCTTCACTGTGCTCAAGCGCTACCAGCAGCTCCGTCCCATTGGCTCTGGGGCTCAAGGCATCGTCTGGTGAGAGGATCACCTCAGCGTTTTTGTATACTTTCAGTTGCGAAAACTGTCACATCCGTGTTGATCTGGTCTCCTTTCAACACAGCTCTGCTCTGGATACAGTCCTTGGGATACCTGTGGCCGTAAAGAAGCTCTGTCGACCCTTTCAGAATCAAACCCATGCCAAACGAGCCTACCGAGAGCTGGTGCTACTAAAATGTGTCAACCACAAAAATGTAAGTACCGGTTATGTAAGCCCCGTGACCCCGAAAGAAGATGAATCTGACGTCACTCATTTGCCGGAGTAAAAACTAATAAATATAAATATTTTACAAAGGCTATTTATTTATGAAAGCACTTTGATCTGATGATGAAAATTTGGAAATACAGTTTCTTTACATGAAAAATCATTCCATCCCAATGCATTGTGGTCTTTATTCACCAAACCAGTGAGGACCGATGCACACTGGTTTTCTCAGACTTCTGGGGAATTTCCAGGGCATTGGATTTGGGAATTGTAGGTACGGACACCCCGACAAAATGGCAAAAGCCCAACATAGTGCAGTAAGTAGTGAGGGAATTTTGACACAACCGATGTCGGCTATTGTTTCTTCTTCCATGAAGAAAAAAGAGCTGGAAGACGAAGCCTGACTGCATTTGATTAGAAATAAAAAAAAGTCAAGCAGAGAAGAGAGTCGACTTTCTGCAATGCTAAAGAAGTTTCTCGCTTGGAGGGAAAGCCTCCAGACGAAACCCTCTCACTGCTCCGTGCAGAATTGACAAGCCCTTCACCATGGAGAGGCTGGAGACGGGGGGACTCACAGAGTGAACTAATGGGCTGTCTCCCTGCTTTCAGATCATCCGTCTGATCAATGTTTTTACGCCTCAGAAGTCTCTGGAGGAGTTCCAGGATCTGTGAGTGGCAGAGCTGGCTTTTTCCTTTCAGTTCCTTCATTGTTTACCTCCTAACTTTTTCTGCTACGGGTCAACTCTTTAAGTTTGGATCCTGTAATCCATTGTAACTTTCTGTAACTACATTTTGTCACCACACTTTTTGTCTTGTTTCCGTATTTTTTTTCTGTCTGTCCAGTTTCTAACTCTCTGTTTCATCTGTAGGTATCTGGTGATGGAGCTGATGGATGCCAGCCTCTGCCAGGTGATCCACATGGACCTCGACCATGAGAGGATGTCTTACCTGCTCTACCAGATTCTCTGTGGCATCAGACACCTGCATTCGGCAGGTATCATTCACAGGGTAAGCATAGGAAATACATCTCTCATCTGCATAAATACATTTCTTCATATTTGTCCTCCATCATCAGAAGAATATGTTAAAAACTCCAAAAACACTGTTTTTATCGGAGTGGGTCTTTAAGGAAACACTGGTCCTTCATCAATCGATGCTTCTTTTAAACTCTTTTCTCTATAAACTGTTGTCCCAATTTCAGTGAGAGTCTATAGTTTTTCCACAAACGTCTTAAGTTGATCATGTTCATCTCAGAAAATGATTCAAACTGTGATTCTGTACGTTTACCACCATCAACATAAAAGTCTTCCAGCCGTCTCATGTCTAACTGCAGGGATTTTTCTGTAGACTGATAGTTTCTCTGCCCTCAGGACCTGAAGCCCAGCAACATTGTGGTGAAGTCCGACTGCACCCTGAAGATCTTGGACTTTGGGCTGGCAAGGACAGCCTGCACTAACTTCATGATGACGCCTTATGTGGTGACCAGATACTACCGCGCCCCAGAGGTCATTCTGGGCATGAAGTATAAGGAGAATGGTGAGGAAATCCCCACTGTAACACAAGTCTATCATAACGTGACATGAAGTCACACAGAAAAGGGACATTTTTTTTATTTGAAAGAGTAAAAGTATGCTGAGATTGATCACTTAGACCAGGGGTCGGCAACCTTTTTTACTCAAAGAGCCATTTGGGACCGCCCCTAATGAAAAAAAAAAGCACCCGGAGCCACAACCCGTTTTGACATCATTATATGTATTATGCATGTATATATTATATCAAGGGTGCTCATTAGGACATCTTCAAGGACATGAGTGTAGATCGCGGTCCAGAAAAGATTAAAACAAGAAAAAGTACTTCTTTCTTTCCATCATCATGTTTATTAGTTACATGTTTATTTGAACATTATTGTTTATGTACTGATGATTAAAAACTACACAGTGAGTTTACATAAAGATACTTTTGTATTAACAGATGAAGCGTTTTATTACAAAGACAGAAAGCAGCAACCATCGTATCGTATGTGTCATGCTCTGCTGTAAACGGTAGCGTGGCATATTATGAGGCATTTGGCGCTGCTGGCTCCGTACGAAGCGCGTGCCTCGCAGCTTCCTTGATGAGCTCGGATTTATCGGGCAGAGCTGATAGCAGGAGGAGAAATGCGGGGCGGCTTCAATAAACACTCCGGTTGCTGGTCTTCTACCGGGGACATGATGTGCCGCGGGGCAGAAAAAGACGCTCTGATGACAGAGAGTCTGCGCTCAGTGAATTTAAACTCGCGTCTGCAGTGACGTATGTGTCAGAGGATGTCCGAATCGCCATTCTGCATGTCACGTACTTTTCGGTGAGGATTTTGATTGGCTGGTGGATTTTTGAGAAGTACTTTTTTTATTTTTATCTTCTCTGTCCCGCGATCTACACTCATGTCCTCGAAGAAACATACATCAATGCACATGCGTGTTTAAAAACACGAAGAGCAAATTCTCTGTCATCAGAGAGTTGCTCTCTGCCCCGCGGCACGTCAAGTTCCCGGCAGAAAACCACTCCTGGACCCGGAGTGTTTATTGAAGCCGCCCCGCGTCTCCTCCTGCTATCAGCTCTGCAGTTCTCGCCCGATAAATACGAGCTCATTCATTAAGGAAGCTGTTTTTTACGTGGCACGCACTTCATATGGAGCCAGCAGCGCCTTTGAAATGCCATGCAAAATGAACAAACTAAAATAAAATTGAATTTTTATAAAATACTCATTATTTTCCAAAGTTACAGGGAGCCACAACAGAAGGATGAAAGAGCCACATGTGGCTCCGGAGCCATGGGTTGCCGACCTCTGACTTAGACAGATATTACAGAACACACAAATTAGCATCCCAGTTAAGTGTGAAAAACAGCAACACAAACATTGTGCTATCACCTCAAAGTTATTCACCTGAAGTGTCCAGAAAGACCAGTTCCTTAAAGCTGCTGCTGTTGGTAGATCTTTGTTTTCTCTGCTAGGTCAAGCTGCATGTCAAGCTACTTACAAATCAAAAAGGTCCTAAACGTGCCTTTTTGAGCGTGCATTGAGCCCATGGCATTCACACTGAACAAGCAGGGAGGGGCTTCTTCCCTTTCTAGCGTTTACTGTGGCATAACCGCCACCTATAGTTGGAGGAGGCTCGGTGCAAAATGCTGAAGTGGTGCTCCTGAATTTTGCTCCAGGCTTTTTCTTTCACATGTCTGTTCTGAGAAGTAAAGTACTTGGTGTCTTTGCTAGACACAAACCACAAGTATTCGTTTCTCCTCCTTGATCCGTTTCAAATGGTTGGCATTTCCATGAATTGAAGGGAACGCTATCCGAAAACCTGAAAACGGACTTAAAAAATTGCGAAGCGACATGTGAACGCGAGAGTTTTGAACTGGAAGCCTGAAATGCACACACACACACACACACACACACACACACGCACACACACACACACACACACACACACACACACACAGGGGAGCTTAACCTCTCCGTTGAAAGTTGCTGCCTGAACTTGTCTTGTCGCTGTGAACGTAGATTCCGAGTTCAGAAAATGCGACTGCAGTTCTTTCCCCAACATCCCCTTTGTTTGAGTCCTTTTTAAAAAACGTGTTAGCGTTTTATGTTTTTCAAAGCACATTTCCTGTAGGATTGGACGACGCTTTGACTTGAGGGGAAAAGGAAAAGTGGGAGAGATGATTACAGACTGCTGCCTCTCACTCAGCTGACGTGGCTCTGCAGCAAGTCTATGAATGACTTTGCTTATTGTCTTCTTTCCAACTATTTTAGATACAGTAATAAAATGGTTCTGGTGCGGGCGTTGGGCCACTCACCGATGCTGCAGGGTTTTTGTTTTTCGTTTTTCTTTTCCGTGCTGCAATTCTGCGTTCGCTCAGAGCCAGAGCTTAACATAGAAGCGGCTACTTTCTATTTCAAAACACTGGCGAGGGGCCAAAAGCAAGCAACTGCAGCAAGCAACTCCTATGTGGATCAGAGCAAGCAGGAAAGAAATCCAACTTACAAGTCCTATAGTCTTTCCTTTTTAATGACGGCTCCTGCGTTCCTCCACTCCTTCAGTGGGTTCCTGCTGACCTGGTTCTGCGGCTGTCTTGACTGGTTATTATTTAAAGCACATAAAGGTGATGCAGCCTGGAGATGCTTCAGAAACACAACACTTTGTTCACGACAAACCCAAGATTAGCTCTTCTTTTTATGGAGCCAGAAGGAGCAGATGTTTACGTTGTATCCAGTACTGTTCGCAGAGAGAAAAACACAACCCACATTTTTCTGTTTTATTCATAAACTAGTGCTAAAAGTAGCTTTATTTGGGAACTGATTCTTCCCACCACATCCAGCTCTTTCTTCACCCATGTCAACTTTCTCAGTGGCGTGTCGAAAATACATTTGTTTCTTTCTTAAAGCAGCTGTGAGACCTGCCGCTGTGAGCCTTCAGCTTAAATAAATAAAAGAGAGCTGCTTTTAACAGACAAACCACGGGTCTTTACTCCACATATGGATTTATTGTGACAGTTGTTCCCACACACCATCATCATGATAATGCATCATATTCAGCAGCCAGCTGTCTAATGTTACCAGGATGCTGCTAATGAAGTTGCTCAAATGGTGGATTCACGTTTATGATTATATTTAAAAAAAATACCAGTTTTAGGGACTTCCATCGCACCTTAAAAGTCGGAAAAGTCAATTTTGTCGCTTTCGCTTTGACATATGTGGGTTCATGGAAAGTCTGTATCACATTTTAGTGGTTCTTACATGATGTCCTCGTACGGCCTGTACGGCCTGACATGAAACCGTTCCGCGGCCTGAAAACAGTTGGAGGACCACTATGCCAGAAGATGCTGCTGATGAAAGCGTCACGCACAGCCTCCACTTCACATTTCACAGCACACACAGTCAGGACTCCACTAGGAGGTTTGGAATTCACTTTGATTTCATATCTGCCTGATTTTGTTTGTGTTCTCGGTTCCCAGTGGACATCTGGTCAGTAGGATGCATCATGGGAGAGATGGTAAAGGGCAGCGTCATCTTCCAGGGCACAGATCGTATCCTTCACCTCTCTCTTCAGATCTGTTTTGCTTCTTTTTTTTTTTTAACCATCCTAAAATCCATGCATTTTATTTATTACGTGTCCAAACACACTACTTTTTTTTCCCTCTTACCTTTATTAGTTATTCCTACGGTACAACCAAAGAAAAGCAGCTTTAGAGGCGACATCCACGCCTTGTGTGTTCTTTTCATTGATTCCCAGCCTGTGAACTTGCATAACCTTTCAGGGATCAAACTTGAATAAACACTGTTCTCAGTTCCACAGGTTTGGTATCCGATTCCAACCGATTTGCCCACCTTTCACTCCATTGTTCACGCTCAGATTTAGGAAGGGATTAACCGCACAGGTGGGATTAAAGGTGGATTTGCTCTTCATTCATGGAGGTAATTGCCTCCTTCGTTTGTAGACCATCTATGAAGGCGGGAAGGAGGGAGGGAGGGAGGGGGGGGGGGGGGTCCTATATTTAGCTCTGCTAAAATGGCTTAGCTCATTGCCAGGACACTGCATTGATCCTGACTCCTGCTGGTTCCTTGATAAAGTGGGCTTTTAGTTTTGCACATGTTCTCCCTTTTTTTTTCAACACACAAAGTTTGGGTTGTTTTTTGTGGATTTTGCAGCATTTTCACGACTTTTTATTGAATTGAATATGGCGATTATCCTTCCTGTGTCTTCTGGTGTATCACTAAATACATGGGATGATGTCATCATGCTTAGTCTATACTATGATGAGGAATACATTTTGTGAACCTTTAAAATTTTACTTTTAAATGTTTAAAGCAGCTTCCCTTGTTTATAGTCAGAAAAAGCTGATAGAAATATTTCTTTAGTTATGACGTCACCAAAGGTTTTTTCTCGTTTAGCTATCAGTTTTTGTTCTTGAAATCTTTCTGGGGTTTTCCTTAACTGGAGAGCTGTCAGACATCGATCAGTGGAATAAAGTGATTGAGATCCTGGGAACTCCCAGTCTGGAGTTCATGAACCGACTGATGGAGACGGTGAGGAACTACGTGATGAACAAGCCTCAGTACCCGGGCGTCAGCTTCGGCGAGCTGTTCCCAGACTGGGCTTTTCCTTCTGAGTCCGAGCATGATAAAGTGAAGAGTAAGAACCCCACTGCACTTCACCACCACAGAACCTCACGTTTCCATGGAAACGGCAAGAAATCACTGTTTGTGTATCATTTGGTGTCCAAAGAGCAAATACAAAATCTGTGCTCAGGTTTGAGCCTTTAATAAATTGTTTGTTAGCTTTCAATAATCAGATTTTTTTTATTTTTCTGTAAAAGTCTGTTAAATTATTTAAAAAAAAATGTTTTTAAACAATGAAAAAGCATTGTCTGCCTTTTCATCGGCTACTTTTCTGTTCTTTTTTTTTTTAAATCATCATGGAAGACACCATCACCACTTCCTGAAGGGACATAAGGATCAAAAATCTCTAGAACACTTGTACCCAGCATGGAGTTAAAGTACACACTGAGTAGTATTTTCTCTTAAGATGTGTAAAATTTGAATTCCAAGCCATTTTACTTACTCCTTGTGTGTATAAAAAAAATCAGTCTCTTTTTTTTGGGTTTTTCTAATCCTTCTGTTAAACTATGATTGATTTATAATCATTTGGAATTAAAGGAGAACAATATTTTTAAAATCTTTAACATTTTAATTTCTCCAGTTTTCTACTTCAATTTTTGTTGCCAATTATTCCAAAAGTATGAATTGATGTGTGATACAGTTTTAGACATTTTGTACAAGGAAAACTTAATATTGCCTTAGTTTAACACCGTCCACAAATACATGTTTTGTTGTTGAGAAGTCAAAGTAGTCAATTAAAATGTTTAATAGGTTTTTCTTGAGGACAGACCCTGCATTAGTGTTTTTTTTCATGCAATTTAAATCAATTCTTGCTTTGGCTATAGATGGATTAAAATAATCTAACCAATTTATCATTTTGTACACTAGACAACAATCATCTGTCTTAACCTTGTTAAAAAGTTTTTTTTTTTCTTGCTCTGCAGGAAAAAGGAATTCTACAATGCTCTAAAATAAAATGATGTCATGCACTTGTTTCCATAGTAACCCTTCTCCTTCCGCTTGTTGCCAAAACAGCCGCTCAAGCTCGGGACTTGCTGTCCAAAATGCTGGTCATCGACCCCGAGTGCCGCATCTCCGTAGAAGAAGCTCTCAATCACCCCTACATTCACATGTGGTACGACCCGTCAGAGGCAGACGCGGTGAGGAGGCGGCTTCAGCTGCCGCTTTTCCTTTCCTAAATGCATGAAAGAAATTGATGACATATCTGTGATTAATCCTTTGGTTTCACAGCCGCCTCCCCAGATTTCAGATAAGCAGCTTGAAGAAAGAGAGCACACCATTGAGCAATGGAAAGGTGAGATATACTGCCCCCAACAGGGACAACAGGCAGCATTGTACCTTCACCTCTTTTTCTTTTTCTTTTTTTTTTTTTTTAAACAGCTTTAAACTAACACATTGTTTTTACTTGAAAAATGATAAAAATGTAGGGGGGGGGGGTTACATTTGGAAATATTTATTTTAAATTTCAAGAAATACTGAAAACTTGAAACAAATTGTACATCTGAAGCTTTTGCCAAATGAAAAAATGTACTTACTTTTTCAAATTCATTTCTTTTTTTGAACTTTAAGGTTCACAATGTGGACTTTCGAGTATAAAATTGTTTTTAAATGTTCTTATTTTATTTTATTTATTTTTTTCAATTTACATTCTGGTTTTTCATCCTGATTTGACCCTATGCCCCTGCCTTGCTCCAAGTGCAATGTTTTGTTTCTCCACAGAACTTATTTATGAAGAAGTGATCGACTGGGAAGAGAGGAATAAGAACGGTTTGATGAAAGAAGACTGCTCAGGTACACGAGTTTACCAAGCTAGACCAGCCTGCAGGGAATGTGCTGTTCAAGTCCCACTCCAATAATCTTTCGATCTAGTTTCAAAGCGGCGCCAGTGGTCTTTTAATTATGACTGTCATTTTTAGGCAAAATCTAAAAAACTGTTGTTTTCTAGGACATAGTTTCTGCAGAGTGGCGGGAGTTCTGAGCCTTCAACTCTTCCTTCTACAGATACTGAAACGCTCCACTCGATCCCTTAGTTATGTTCTTGCCTGAATTAATCTTTTCCCATTCAGATCCGGTGTCAGGCTCCGCCTCCCAGTCATCCTCGGCCAACGACATCTCGTCCATGTCCACGGAGCACACGCTGGCGTCAGACACAGACAGCAGCAGCATCGACACGCTGACTGGACCACTGGAGGAGAGTCAATGAACGCAGCCTGCTGCCTCCCATGTCCATCTGTCTGCCCACCTTAGTCTGGTCTCCTTTACAAAATCCAAAAGTCTTGTCAACCATCGCCTGTTATTTTGCCTTCAGTCCCACAACCATAACGTCCTTTTTAGTTTTTACTTTTACATTTTTATCCCATTTCTAACCAATGTTTTTTTTTTTTTTCCTCTTCCTTGCAAAATCATTGTTTTTCTCATTGTGTGATCCATTCACTTCTATTTATTTTGATGACGGCAGATGTCATGTTGAGGGAGGGAGCATGATTTGATTTATATTACTTGACTGATGTGTTATATTTTTTTTTAGTAAATTAAATTAAGCCGTTACGTCATCAAAGTAAAGCGCACTAAACCTAAGTTCCAGCTTCTCTAGTGCATGAAAGCCAAACAGAACAGAGGCGTGTCGTCGATCGGACATCCTGCTGCCGATTTCTACTTTGAACGAATCTCGCACACGCTCAGACTCTCTGCAGTCTGACTTAAGATCATTTGTGATGCATGAGCGATGTGAATTTTCTCTTCTTACTGCTGGAACGACGTTGCGGTTGCAGTGATGGCGTCATGCTTTCTTACAGTGTTACATTTGTGAAGTCGTCCTAGTTTGAATCGAACAAATCAGAAGTGTGCCTGTTCTGTTGTTCAACATTACTGTAGAAAACAGGAAATACAATCATCTGATGACTTACATGCAGACTTTCATGCTGTTGATCAAAATCAGATCCCTACGCCTAAAAGAGGCATAATGATAAATAATGTATTTTTTGTTGTTCTTGCAAAGTGTTGCACATAAATCACACAGAAGTCCTAATGTGGGAACTTAAGTTTCCACACGGGCAGATTTTTCTCCAAACCATTCCATTAATGCTGGAAAAAAGACAAACAATCATCCTGTAGAAGACTCGTCAGACTACATGAATCACGTTGCATGAAGGCGTCAGGCCAAGGCGATGCTTGTTCTTAAGACTTCAGCTCTCCTCTCTGCTACTGTAATTTGAAGCTCTTGATTTTGAGAAATGCACTTTTTGTTTTTGTTTTTTGTTGCCTTGTACATCTAAAGAAGTGAAACCGACATAACCTGCTCAGCACTCTTCTTGCAGTTCTCTGTTTTATGAAAAGAAAAAAAGTCAGCGGAGAAAGTTTACCGGTCAACCAAAAGCCCTGAAGGTGCCGTTTCCATGACGATGGAAGCGGCAGAGCCCAGAACCAGTATGTAGGTCTCACATGCTGAGGATGAACTTGGACAGAGCTATGGACGTGGAAATAAAGACACTATGGAGGACTTTCTGTACTCAACCAGGACTTTATTCTTTCTGTTATGCCTTAATGACCTACAAAGTGGGCAGAAGCTGATGTAAAACGTAAGCAGATGTGGACTGAGCTCTGGAGACCAGGGATGTCCCGTGTGATATGTCTTGACCACCACGTTATAACTCGGCCAACATCTTTTATCCATCAAAGCTAATAAAGTGGATATCAGTGATTCTCGTTTCCTGTGCTTTTCTAAAAACATTCTTCTAAGCATACCTCAGAAAATAAAAGTTCTACTCCCAGACATTTGAGGAATTCCAGCAGAAGTTTGAAAGATGAGGTGACCCTCTCAGGAACTGCTCAAAAGCTCTTGACGATGTATTCTGTTTTCTTGGCCTCGTTGTTGAGCTCGCCAAAGGTGTCGAAGAACTGCTCCATCTCCCTCTGCAGCGTGGCGTTGCGAAGCTCCGCAGCAGCCCGGGCCCTCTCCGACTCCTCGATCTTGGCCTGAACCACCTGGTACCATTGCCGCTGCTGCGAGAGGTTGGTTTTCAAATGGACCACCTCCAGCTGCAGCTCTTCATTTCGCTGCTCCAGACTGATGGAATGAAGGAGAAAAGTCATATTTTGAAAAGAACAGGCAGTTTCTTGTGATCTACAGTGTAAGTATTTGATCCCTTGCTGATTTTGTAGGTTTTCCCACTAAAAAGAAATTGACAATCTGTCACAACAGTACCGGTAGGTTTAATTGATCAGTGAGAGAATATCAGGAGATTGACTTTAAAGAATTTATTTGCATTTAATCCATGACCTTCTTCTTCAGCCATTTTTTTGTTTGCCTTGACTGTTTGTTTTGGGTCATCATCCTGTTGGAAAATCCACCCACAACCCATTTTAAGCCTCCTGGTTTAAAGGGGTGGGGGATTCTTCCTCTGGATTTGATGGTTTTATTTGATGGCTCCATCCATCCTCCCATCAATAGGGGGAAGTAGCCCTGCTCAGAAAAACATGTCCCCAAATCGATGTCTCACTGTTGTCATGATCATGGAAACCCAACCAGGTCAGATCGTGTTTGGAGCCCCAGACCTACAGGTGGATTGATGGTCACGTTGTGATAGTTGCACCAACAGTTGTCACCTTAACCCCCAGCTTCTTGCTGATGGTTGTGTAGTCCACTCTAGTCTTGTGAAGGTCTACAATTAAATCCACTGAAAGCTCTTTAGTCTTTCCCATGTCGGAGAGTTTAGAGTCTGACTTACTGATTCTGTGGACAGGCGTCTTTTCTACAGGTGATTAGTTCAAACAGGTATCTGCAATTCAGGCGACTGGTCTGACTGGTCTGTGTGAACCAGAGCTCTAACTGTTTACCAGGGGTTCAAATACTTATTTCACCCAATGAAATGCAAACAAATATATAAAACATTCTTTCAAATCAACTTCTTTATTATCTTTAGGTTTTTCTATCTTTCACTGTTCAAAGGAATCTATTTCTTTCTGAGTGGACAAACCTACAAAATCAGCAAGGGATCAAAAAAACCCAAGAGGCAGAGGCTTCTCAACATGATCAATCTCCCTCAAGTCTTTAACTATTTTAAACTGTTTGGTATCAAATGTTCATCTCATGCAGTAGGTGGACGCTGGTTCGTTTTAGTTTTGGTCATTTAAGACTTATATGTACAGTTTTAACTGTAGTAAAAGAAAAAAGCTTCACCAAATACAATAAAACGGATGTTTTCTTTGCAGATTTTAGCACACTTTTAGGAAGACAGACTGTTTACACAAACCAATCTTTTGGTTTTATACATTTTTTATTGAATTGCAGTTAAAAATAGTGAACGTTTAGAGCATTTGGAGTTTTTAATAGTGCCCTATGTCTGAAGTATTTGGGATCTCAGAGCTACTGGAATCCGGCAAACAAATCAAACGGGTAAGAATTGAGTTTTCTGTTTCATTTTTGGTCTTTTGAAGGACTGTTGAACAATTTTCTGTGTTTTTCTAAAATTGTTGGATTTAATTTTTCATCATCCACCGTTAGCTTTGCAGCTAGTCCACTTTATCTTTTTCCAATCCTTCAGTATTTATGAAATAACTTAGAAGTGTGTCCTTTTACATTTTCAGCTCCTTCCGCGAGCCTTTTCCCAGGATTCAGCTCTGCATGCTTGTAGGGAGGGCAGAAATCTGCTTTCAGAATAAAAATCAGCTGAACCTTTTTCTCCTTTTAAGTTGACTTCATCTAACCTTTACTGTTTATGTTCAGCGAAATAAGTCGTCATTTCCCTCTCATTCTCTCTTTTGTGACAACTGGCACCAAAGCGTGATGGTACACTGAGACGAGCTCTATCTATATCAGTAATAAATGAGGAATGTGTTGTGTCTAGGTCAGCAGCGTGGCCCCTTAAATTAGCTCTCTTTCCAGTGTGGTGAGCTGTTTTCTATATGTCAGCCATGTGCTTGTTTTCCACCTCCAGCTGTTTGCTCAGGAAAATAAAAGTCTGTGCATAAAATCTAGAATTTTCTTTGTCTGTGTTTTTCTAGTGTTTATTTTAGTTTCCACTGTAGATTTCAGTGATTTTCCTTCCCTGGGAAACCTACAGGGATTTCTTTCACTGCCGATCCTCTGTGAGCTAAACCGGATGAGGGGTGAAGCTTTGGGTCAGCACTTACTGGATGTGGGAACATTACGTCTCTGAAAATGCCGCACAAGCTGCAAAATTTTTTAACTTAACGTTACACCAAAGGAAAAGTCATGTGAGATCATTTTTTCTGTTTATTTCAAGGCAAATTTGGTATTACCTGATGATTTGTGCCTCATAATCCTCCCGCTGTCTCAGTATTTGCTGCTGGAGGCTGGTGAGGAGGCTCCGGAGTGCACTGGCAGAGGGGTCAGCCAGTGGGGGAGGAGGGGGCACCTTTGGAGACAAAGATGGCAGCCTGTGGTGCTGGTCTGCAGCAGGTGGCCACTTGACCTGGAGCTTAGTTTGGAGTAGTTTAGGGGAGTTTTCCGAAAGGTCCAGTTTGGAATCCTCCTGCGATGACATACAAAACCCAGAGTCCAGCTCAGGATCCTGTTGTTGCTCCCCTTTCCCTGGATTCTGGATGAGATCGCAAGACGACCACTTGTTCTTGTCTTCCTTCTCAGCATCTCCCTGCATCGGTTCCTGCATCTCCTCTGGAGCCCACGCCTGGTACATGTGCTCCTGCCAGTCCTGCACGCTTGTTTCCACGTCAAGGAGCGGCCGATGGCTGCCAGTCGCGTCAGCATCCAGAAGATTGTCGTATAGAGACAAAGCACTCCGATGTTCCTCGCTTAATGATGGACAGGAGCTTTGCTTCAGGCAAACTCCGTCCTCTGCCCCCCAGCCACATCCCTGTTCTCGTGTTTTTGTCCTGCCTCCTCTTGGCTCCTCTTCCCAGGCCGGACGTCCCAGACCTCCTCTGCAGCTGGAGAAGCAGCTTTCTGGCAAGGCGCCAGCCTCTCCTCCGCAAACCAGCAGATGAACCCCAGCCAAAGCTGGGACCACACCAGGTGGGGGGCTGCCAGTGCCTGGAAATCTGCTCACATTAGGACATGAAATTCCACCCTCCACTCCCTTCTCTCTGAGTTTGACTCGCTGAGCAAAAGGCGGGCAGTTGTCGTAGAGGGGGTCCATGGAGCAGGTGCTGGCCGTGGTGGGGGTCTCTATAGGAAGGCAGCGCAGCTCCATCGTCCAAGCAGGCACATGGGGATGCTGAGAGATGACCCTCCTGTTTTTAGTCTTCTGTAATTTGGGATTAAAATCTGGGATTGTGGATTTGTAAGCGTGGTAGGAAGCTTCCTTTTAGCCAAACGTGACGTGTGGGGGGTCGAAGGGGTGGGGGCTGCAGGAGCCCTTCTGTCTTCCAGCTTGCTGCCTGCTGTGCCTTTGACTGTACTGTTACACAGGTTGTAGTGCGGTTGTAGCTGGGACCGTGTGTGTCTTTAAGCAGAACTGACATCAGCTGTTTCTTTAGCGGGCCGTCTGGGGGAGGGCCCAGGGTGTAACATGGTCCGGTTCATTCCTAAAGACAGTCATACATAACTGGAACCACAGAAATAGATTGTGGCCGTGGGCACAAAGTGTGAAACTCACAATGAATCTGCTGCAGACATCTGCTTCAGTCACAGCCATTTCTGCAAAGGTTAGGTCACATTTACAGACTACAAAAACAGTTTCCACCACAACATCTTTCCTCCAAAAGTCATTTGGTCAGCATTTATTTTGGTATTTTGTCAGCTAACAGAAAAAAACCTCTGCCATTTCATTAAAAGGGTAAATATGAACATGATCTCACAAGAAGTGGGATATTTTTAACCTGCAAAACCAGAAAAAGCTGCAAATGTTTACCTTGTTTATAACGGAAAAGTTGTCATTTCTAATTTTCATTCTTGTCTGACATATTTTATTTTCATATTTGAAGAAAACAGTGTTGCACTCAGTGACACGTCAAGAAGGAAAGGTTGTTCCATTACCCCACGACTGTCTTGGAGTCAGCCAGGGATACTTACACTTTTTGTCTTAAATTGATTTAACCTTTTGGCTGTTGTTTTCATTCTTTTTGAGCTTTTAATGTACAGCGCTTTGTTTGACTCATTTTAAGGCGCCATATTAATTACGGTGAATAAAACATCTTAAAGCAGACATGTCCAAAGTCCAGCCAATGGGCCAAATGCGGTTCAGATTTCTGTCAACCTGTAGGCTCCTTTCATAAAATTAATGTTAATGCTTTCTATAAGCTCTTTGTACGATTTTCTTGATTGTAGTTGGCTAAATTACGGCGTTGTAAACCAGTGGCTACATTGTTGTGGGTTCCTTCAGTGACACTTTCTAGTTCATATCTAAAATGTCAACAGTAAATAAAAATAAAAGTTGAGAGGCAGGGACACCACTGGAAATCTGCATTTCTTGTGAAATATGAACCATGAAGCAAAAGTCTGCCTGATATTATGCCAAGAGACTGTAGCTGTTTTTAAGATGTTGAAAACATTAATTACAACAAGCAAACTAGGAGGGAATGGTGATTAAAAACTGGCAGTAAATTTGGTTAAAAAAAATATTTAGATGTTAAAAGCATGCCAACACATCACCAAATCTGGCCCTCTTTGCAAAAAAACAAGCCAAGGGACGACAAGTGTGGAGCAATTTGAAGCACAAGGTGGAACAGCTGATAACAGATGGATCGGTTTGGTTTTAAATTGATCTTTCACATGTTATTTATATGTAATATCTCACTTTCTATGTACACTACCGTAATCTGTGATTAGAAATAAGCAACTGAAGGAGACTTCAGAAATCAGCCATATGTGTCATCAGTAGAAAAAATGGAAAATGTTTTGTAAATATTTATTTTATGCTTAAACTACAATTGCTCTAGTTATGGGAACGTTATGTTGCACTCAAACAATGACAAGTCGTGAATTCTCCAAGACGGAAAGGAAATTTTACATTAAAAATGTGAATGAAACAGAAATATCAATCTTTGTCTTTGTTCGCCTGCACAGGCGGGGTCACTTCAATGTGTTCCCTTTGAAAAAGCTGATCTTCCTCCCGGACCCTCGTCCTTCCTCTTCTCCACCTCTGTACGTCTGCTCTGCTGAATTTAGCCACGATCTAGAAGTCCATGGCAACAGTTTCCCACGTTGCAAAGATGCGCGGGCGCTTTATTTAGCAGCCATCAGAAGGGAAGGTAACTGAGTGAAATCACAAAATACAAAATTTCCATAAGAGAAGACAACTAACGCAAATTAGCAGGCACATCCTGAAGACTGAAACATTGATGCACAGAGGGAAGAAACTGGATTTTTGAAGAACAAGGACAGAAAAATAAGTACTTCCAGTATATGGTTGAACATAAAATGTGTGATCTGAAAAAAAAACTTAGCGGAAGCAAAAACACATACCAGGATAGAAGAGCAACATCTTTTACAGAAAAGAGTTGTGAATCAGAAGATGAAGATGATAGTTTTGATTTAAATTCAAGAATATAAATACGATTTAAGCAAAACAAGAAAAATATTTGGAGATTTGATTTGATTTGATTGCTAACGTCAAACATAGATTGTACATAAAACAACAAAATCACACAGACATATTTAAGTTCATTACAGAAGTAATTAAAAGCATTCATTTAAAAAACAAAAAACAGGAAAGAATTACATAAATGTGAGAAGAAAATAATTGTTTCTCACAATCAGAAAAGGTGACTTTAATGTTAAAGGAAAGGGAGGAAAAGTGATCTCCCAGGAAAAATCACAAGTATTATGGTGGACCTGTCACAGGGGATTGACATAATTAATGCCTAACACATTAACACCTTAAAACATGTACAGAATAAACAGGAACAAACCCAAAACACAAATGATTTTAGGTGTCGCAGTGACTAAACTGCACTGTTTCACCTTCATTTAAAGCAGCATATATGCAAAAGACCTTCAAGCATGATGTGACAGAGAGCTCAAAGAAATAAACATTTAAACCTTTAATCAAGAAAAACATGGCTTTACTGAGTTTTTATATCAAGGAATGTTTTTTGCGTTCAAACAGGAACCGCCTGTTGTTTGAGTAACAAACCACAAGGTGGCAGAAAAGCCATAAAAAGCAGCTTTTGTTTACAACTTTGCAACCATCCTTCTACCAAACAAAAAGAAAGAATTCTGTTGTACTTTCATCCTCTGCCTTGCAAATCTGTTTTATTCCTAGAAAAAGATTGCTGAAAAGAAACCTTTTTTTTTTTTGGGTTGAACTGAAAATGTAAATGAAATTCTTAAAATATCCCGAAGCACATAATTTTCAGCCTAGTAGCATTTCTGCCTAACTCATGTTTTTGCCAAATTGAGATATTGGCCTAATTCTACAGTGAGTAGTGAAAAAAATGCGTTTTTTCTTCTTTTCAAAAAAACCTGAAAAAATGAGTTAGGCAGATATGCTATTAGGCTGACGATATGGAAAATAGTTAGAGTATGTCAACAGATGTGACCTCAGATTTATGGGGGAAAATATATTTATAAATTTGCATATTAAACTTTGTAAATAGTTTTTCCCTTAAGAATGTTATAATGATATTTGTTTTGCTTTTCTTGAATGATAGTTTTATTTATATTTAATTTTTCATTTATATCCATTATAATCCTCAAAAAAACAGGATGTTTATGGTTGCAGTGAAAAAAGACATGAAGGTAGCTGGTCTTAGAGTGAAGGATCCAGAAGACAGGGTTAGATGCAAATTGGAATGTGGCAAACCCTGAAGGGAAAAGCCGAAGAAAAGAAAAGAAAAGAACAAGAAGATAAACCCTAAAAAAGTTTTACATTACTGAGTTTGTGATTATTTTGTTTCTCCATTATCTGTTGCTTTGTATTTGTTACTGCAAATGTCAATTGTTTTTTTTATGTTAATTCGTCGGACATAAGGCTAAGTTCTGTCATTCTCAATTTTTCAATAAAAAAAAAACCTTTACTGTAGCTCTTTTTTTCTCAGGTGCTGATTCAAGAGTGATCGCATAAATGCTCTAAAGGAAGAACAGATTGCACTGTTCCTTGTGACTTAATTCACATGAAATAATGTTCAAAATTGGCTGGAATAGAAAAACTTCCTTTTAGAGGCTTGTAGAAATTTCCCTCTTGGATCAGAACTAAACAAATGAGTAAAGAAAGTAAAAGCTTTCATCTTAGAGGATTTTTAATCATTGCTTTAAGCTCTATGACCTGTTCTTTTTGCATCAGACTAAACCTAAATTTGGGTCCGTTTCCATGGTTTACCTGGCAGACATTGTGCAGCATTCTTATAAATGTTTTTCATTTATTCAAGAGGTATGAGTTTTATGAAGAAGTGAAAAACCAACTTTTATGAAAATTTGCATCAAACAACAGAAAAACAAGATGGAGAAGACAATTTTGGACAAAATGTTTCTTCATTTCCAAGTTTCTCTCTCTAGGTGTTTCATAAATTGATAAAGTTATGTGTAACAAAAGAAAATGGCTTTTTTATTTTAAGAGACGGCAAATGTAGGTATGATTTGAAAACTCTTGAACAAATGCAAAATTTGATCTTTTTTTTTTTTGTTGAAATGCTTTAGGTGGGTGCTTTTGTTTGAAATCTTAAGTTGTTGTGATGAATGTGTACTTTGTTTTGGACTTTTAGGAACTTTGTCATCTTGTTTTCTTTAAGTCAAACCAGGTTTAGGTTGATGACCATCCACAGCTGTCTTTATTTCAGTTTCAGTGATTCTCCGTCTATTTAAGTGTCTGGCTTTTCAGTTCTTGAATGTTTGGTTGTCTGCTTTGTCACCTTTTTTTTTTTTTTTTTTTGGTCCTCTATGGGTTTTTGTTCATGTTTAGGTTTACGAAGCATTTAAGCTTTTGCCACCAAGCCTGGTCTTCTGCATATGAAGTCCTACCATTTGACAATTATCACTGGATCATTGATCCCATATTCAGTTAACTGTTAAAAATTCTGTTGCGATTGTAGTCTCCGCTGTCAATTATTTTACTGACGCCAATCTGGGTGTATCAAACTCAGATTCAGCTTCAAATTAAGTTGAATAAATATGTTGCGATCTCTGGGCAGCAAGACACTTGGTTTAATATCAACACTTATGAACCTGGCTTGGCTTTTTGCTTTTTTTGTCTTAACGCCACCTTCCGGATATTCATTTCTGTGTCATGTGCGTCACAGCTTTACACGTAGGTGGTTACTCTGAAAGCAGGCTGAAGTTAATTACGTCGCATCCTTTGACACCGATCTTGACAAAAACAGACTCCTCTTGAGTTCTGTTCACGCCTCCGCTGTGAACCACCACTGACTCCTCATCACCTCATGTGTCCCGGAGCTGATGTGTCATATTATTATCAACCCATTAATTAAAAACGGTTTAGATTTGAGCAAATCGCTAAGCTTACAGGGTTACCATGGAAACAGATTATTTTAGAATATAAAGAACAGCAACAGTAGGTGGCAACAACCTTGGTGTTTGGTGCCCTCAAGTGTATCTATGTTATCGACAGACTAAATGATTAAGCCTTTTTAAAGTCAAATATCAATGAAAGGCATAAATCTGATGCGTACCTTTTTGCATAAATGCTAAAACTTGGTGTCCAACATATTTTTTGTGCAACTTGTTTATAGATGTTAAATACCAACTTTAAACCTGTGAACAGGGAGTAAAAAAAAAAAAAGCTCAAGCAAGAGCTGTTGTTTCTATTTTGATAATTGCACAAAATTACTATTGAATACATTCATCAAACATCATCCAAAAGTGTTCCTTTTGGAGTCTCCCTCCAGACAAATAAGTTTAGATTCAAACTGGGAGATGTTGGGTGGGGTCCATATGCTAACAGAAACAAAGCTGCCTTCTCATTGGTCAATACAGAAACATGGGGCTAACTTGAGGACTTATTCAAAACTTCTTTAGTAAATCAGAGCTTGATGTTGGCTCCATTTCAGGTCGAGATTTTTTGACCTAACGGTGTCTAAACTACTAAAGCACTGCCTTTTCTGCACTATAAGGTACACTTACATTTTTTTCAAAAACGCCAGAATTAATTCTGGTTGTGTTTACTGATGTCAAAGCCATTTAGAGAGGTAGTCTGTCAAAATGTCAGTCTGTTTTTGTTATGAGTTCCAAACAATGTCGATGTTATTGGGAATATGCTAACATGTTTTTTTTTAAGTGTTACTAACGAGGTTGGGAATTAGTGTAGTCACGTTAACACTTTTTTTAGCTGAATCCGTCTGGGTTTTTTCATGTATTTACAAACGAGTTATCGGTGTTGTAAATTCGCTTATGCAGCTAATGTGTAGCTGTGTTGGAGTGTGCTTTTTTTTACGTGTTACTAACAAGGTTAGGAGTCGGCGGGGTCACAATAACAATTGTTTCAGCTGTATCAGTCTGTTTTTTTACCAATTCAGCCACAAGGGGGGCCCAAGTCAGGGTCTCTCTGTGCCAGTCCCAAGCCTGGATAAATAGAGAGAGTTGTGTCAGGAAGGGCATCCAACGTAAAATCTTTGCCAAACCAAAAATGTGAATCAGACCTATGAAGCTGATTCGCTACGGCGAAACCAAAAGGAGAAGGAAAAGAAGTAGACTGTTTTTTTACGTGTTAACAAAAAGGTTAGGAGTTACAGGTGTTGTGAATAAATATTTAGCATATCACAAACATGTTGTAGAGTTATTGTGAACAAAGTTAATAAAGTCTTACTGACTTATCTCTGACTCTTGACTCGTTTAATGCGCTTTATAGAATGTTGCGTTTTACTAGAGTTCAAAAGCAGACCATTCATAATTGAAAGTGCGGCTTATAGTGTAGAAAATACAGTAGTTGGTAAACAGCTGGCCTTGGTTTATTTTTCATTATAAAAGATGTTTTACCTTTTTTCAGATAAACCAAGCCCAGTCGACTGCTTCTGCCAACTTTGATGGAATCTACCTGGATGAATGAAAATTCCCACAGATAGTAGCAGAACATTTAGCTTATTAAAAGGCAGGTCCATGTGAATGTAATATTAAAGGTGGGAGTTTGAATAGGTGTGCAAAAGATACAAAGATTATTGGAGAGTGAGGTGTGAAAGTGGCTTGAATTTCTTTTTTAATGGTCTAGAGGCTATACAGCGAAAACAAACCACAATCATTGTAGCAAAACCAGATTTAGGAATTGAAGAAGAATCTATAAAGACATCGTTTTTTATAAGTTTTGTCTAATAAAATTAGCCACATATGGAAAATATAGAAGAACTATATGTCTCCGAAGCATGATTCACTTCCTCGGTGGAGGCTTGCTTTATACTGTAGCAGGCACAGTTCATAACAACTGTGCAAATCTTCCAGAGCTTCAAAGAGTGACAGTGTCTCATCAGAGTGTTGCAAAGAGTCAACATTTCCACACTATTGTGAGAAACAGGAAAATGGCCAAGGTTCTTGCTGGGAATCTGGCAAACAGAGGCCTGATAGATTCTCTGTTCAGCAGGACAACGTTGGCTCTCAGACACCTATGTGTGTTTGCCTGAATACACACTTTCTGAAACGTATCCAGCTCGCACCAAACCCACGGAAAACATTATTCACTGTCTGCTGTTGCTGTGGGAAACAGCTGATTTGGTCTGGGAAGGTAAACATCAGGATGATGGGAAAAACAAATGTGAGGATCAAATGTTATCAAAGTTGGATTGTACTTGAACTCCAGTGCTCTAGAACGCAGCTGGAACACAAAGGTCCTTACAAAAAAAAAGTTCTGTACTTTGCTGCAGTGGTTATGTCTCCATTGACACATTATTGCATTAATTTTTCATCTTAGCATTGGGTCTAGGTTTTTTTGGTGTGACAACCATTTTGTTTGATTTTCAAAGTACTTCTGCATTGGCGTTTTGCATGTTTGTGCATTACTGTCTGCCAATGCAATGCTTATAGTTATAGGAGTGGGTTTGAGGTTAACAAATTCTTCCTAAAAATTTGTTTTTAAGTTGTGACGAAGTTTTGCAGTTGCAATGTTAATGCCACTTTAGACAGAAACCAGGGTGGCCGTTGATCCATAACCCTTGTGCTATCCTAGGCACGTTAACATTGGGAGTTGGGTCATCTAGACCCACTAGACAGTGCGCTGAACCTTTTTTCTTCAATGATTTGTGATTTTCACTGGTGTCCATGGATTACATGAAATCCTCTCCACCTTTATCCACCTTTGTCATGGTAGGGAGAACACATCAGTGTAAGGGTGGGGTCATAGGATAGCACAAGGGTTAAAAGGTCTTAAAGCCCTCAAAAAGCATTGAATTCTGGTGAGTGGGTCTTACATTTTTTCTCGTCAACGTGATGTGACATACTAAAAAAACTAAAAAAAACATTTCTAGGATACATTTTGTTGTGAGGTCGTGAATTGGTCGTAAATCGTTCAACCTTGGATAGCTAACGTAGCTCCTGCTCATAGGTGCGGGAAAATGGAAAAGTATAAAATTCATGGAGAAAATGCTTGAAAATAGGGATTACTCGTGTTAAAGCCAGTCCTTATGAAGCGAACTGCACGATTTGCTGAAAGACATTTAAACTTGGCACAATGTCTGAATCGCATGTGTTGCGCAAGGAACAGCTGGCTCTGGCTGTTTGTTTCATTTTCTTTGTAAATACAGTTTTGAATTATTGTTCTTAAAAAGGTCTTAAAGGTCCTCAAATTTTACGTCTGTATACCTGTAGACACCGTGAGAAAGTGGCAGACATGTTTAACTCCATTTGCATGACGCTAGTGCAAAAGTACAGATTTTAGCTAAGTAAATTAGGGCCATTTTAAAAATAATTCTTGTTTAATTTTTGCTCCTGCTTTCCCACTGTGCAAAAATTGCATCAGGTTTGTGTTTGACCACATCTGCGATCTACTAGCTCAGGGGTCGGGAACCTATGGCTCGCGAGCCATATGTGGCTCTATTGATGGTCGCATGTGGCTCGCAGACAAATCTTTATTTATACCTTTTTTTTTTCATTAGACCAGTCCTTCTCGTGCGCGATGCGATGCCAGAGGGGCGCGCAGTAGTAGCGGTGCTTGGAGAGAAAAATCTGCGCCAGCACTCAGTTTACTATTATCTATTACTTCACAGAGTTTATACCAGCCAGAAACCTATTAATTTCTGTGCCTAAAACTGCGCGCTCCCGTCTCTGAGAAAGAGCGCGCAGATGCGGGGACGGGATGTGAGGAAGAAAGCAGAGGGGGGGGGGGGGGGGGGGGGGGGGGGCAGGCAGCAGGTGAATCGCGCAGGGATTGTAAAAACGTAAAACCCGCTGCCCGTCACTCACTGCAGTGTGTGAGTGTGTGTTTGGCTCCACGTCTGCATGTGAGTCTTTCTCACATCTACAGAACATTCCGACCTACGATCACGTTTAAAGTCTGAACGCCTGCATGAAGCAGAAACTCACCACGTATCAACCAGACTAGACCATCAGCAAAACCACCAGGAGAAATACTCATCATTTATTAGCAACAGCTTAACAATGTTTTTAAAAAGAATTCACAGACTTATTGTACTTTAAAAATGTTGAAATTACATCAAATGCTCACATTCACGTCTATTTTTAGTTTTAAACATATTGTAGTGGACTGAGTTGGGTCCGCTGTTGGGCCGCGTTAAAAGTTCTGGAGTTCAGCAAACGCATCAAGCAGAGATCTGATTGGCTCTCAGTTCTGTCGCTCAGCCTGTTGTTAGGTAGTTTGGACCAATGGGGTTCAGCTATGGGCCGAATAAGGGAAATGGGAGGACTGGAGCGGGAGCAGGGGAATATAAAGTTGGGAGAAGCGCTCTCGACTCAACGGGAGAGATTCAGGAGTTGCTGAATTAATTGTACGGCGTTTGTTGCGGTCTACAGTAACCAGAATAAAGAACCTTAAAAGAGGTTACGTCTCCGTGCCTCAGTGTGAAAGAGGGACACTACGATATTATGGCTCTTTCGAAATTACATTTAAAAATATGTGGCGTTTATAGCTCTCTTGGCCAAAAAGGTTCCCGACCCCTGTACTAGCTGTTAGCGGTGAAGGCCACGGTTTGCTGTTCATCAGTCTCAGGTTGTGTACTTGTCTCCTTTGTGCTTTAGCCTATTTCAGAGCTTGTTTTGCCCAATTTAAGTTCAGGTTTTGCCTTTTGTCAATTCATGTTTTAGTTTGCTTTCTGAACTGAGTTGACTAAAAATCAAATGGGAACCCTTTCTAGTGCCTGTCCAATTATGGGTGAATGCAGACAGTTGGGTCAAGAAGGTCATCGCTATTACAACTGAAGCTAAATAACTTGGGAATTGTATAATAATTCACTGCAAGGATAAGACGAAGGGAAAAACAAGCAGTAATTGGAAGTGACAGACCTTGGCAAACCACAAAAAATTTACAAATGACAAAGATGAAAAACATCTCCCATAGCTATTGAATGAAATCTAAATTTCCCTAATTTCCCTGTATTTATAACATCTTTTGGTGTCCATGTGTTTGGATTTAATGTGTAACAGATGCCCTGCAGGTAATTTTATAACTTTTAATAGCATTTTCTTAAAACTAAAGACGTTGGGTGTGGTCGTTTGATTTACTTGTGAAAATCAAATGTTTCTGTTCTAGATTGGGAGTGTCCAAAATGACTGTGAGACCTCGCTCCACCTATAAGGCTGGGAAAGGTTAGGTTTCGGTGATGTCATAAATTTCTGAGAAGACATCAGCAGAGAAGCTGAAAAACTGGCTTTCAATTCAGCCCAATACGATCCCTTATTTTATCATGTTAACATCTCAATATCTTCGTGTGTTCATAACTTCTGTATTACTTCTGGTTCCTTATAATCCCTGAAGGGGCAATATGTTAAATTTAGATGAGTGACAATATGGTTTAGTGACGATCACTTTTTAAACAAGTAAAAACAGACCAACTCTCTCCTTTAGCCAGTCTATTTCATTTTATGGAAAACAGAGACCAAGTACAAAACCTAAGGCCTGTGTGCTTTAGAATAACAAATCTACTCTGCTAACTGCAGTTTGAAATTCCTCCACATACAGCAAGACAGATTTTGGCTTTGTGAAAAAAAACATGACTAAACAAAATTTTACTTTAAAGTCCCACACCCATCATCTTTTGATCTGTTGTAAAATCGTTCCCAGTGGTCTTTTAATCATGACAATTCTATTTTTAGCTCAATTTATTTTAAAAACTGTCATTTTCTAGAACATAGTTTATGCAGAGCAGCAGGAGTTTCCTGATTTACCGTAACTTTCTTTATGTTTGTCTTCCATTGTGAGAAGAGGCTACAAGATGTTAAAAAGGCTTCAAGAACATGCTAAAAACACCAAAAACACAATTTTTTTTCCGGATTGAATCGTATTTATTTGTGGTATTTTTTTTCATAAACCTCATGGCATTCCTTCTTTGAAGTGATGAAGCCACTTGGATAAGTGTTTCAAACATTTCACGAAAGAAGACTTTAAGTCCATCTGCCATGACTCAACTTCAAATCACCTGAAAGAATGAAGATCAGTTAGTTTGTTGTAATACCTGAGTTGATGAACATAAAACAAGTAAAACAAGACTAAAACTACATTAGTAATCCCTTACTACTTTGTTTTAGCAAAGCTAGTTTGTTACTTCATTACATTTTTTTGTTGTGACTGATGAAGCAACTTGGATAATCGGCGAAAAGGTTTCAGGAAGAATTTCAGTCCAGTTGCTGTTACTCAACTTCAAGACATGTGCAGTACATGAATTGTACTGAAACGTTTTGGTGTAATCTGACTGTGTAAAAAAATGATTTGACAGAGTTGAATAACATTTTTGGACTGAACAGAATTATTACAATCATATATAATAAAGCTCGGTTTGATGTTTTTTTTTTGCCTTTTGTGTTGCACCTTTAGACAGTCTTGGTTGTGAGTGTCAGAAGCCTTTGCTGTGTTAATGTAACCTTCAGGAAAACAGATTCCCGAGGGAAAATTCACCCAGGATTCCCCCCTGCCCCGTCCACAGCAATCACATTTGAAAGACAGTTCGACAAGATGGTTTGAACAAGCTAACCTTAGACGTACCTTGAACTCTCCAATTTGACAAACCTGTAGTTATGGTCATGTGTGCACATGTAATATTGAGGACAACACCTGTGTGATTAGGTGATCATGAACCCAGAATGTCTCACTTCTTCACTGTCTGCCTTATTTCCATTCCACTTCCATGTGTCTGGAGGAGGAGGAGGAGGAGGGGTGAGCAAACTGAAGAGGAGCAGTGAAGTGAAGATGTGTTAAAATAATACAAAAAAATAGCCAGCGGCATGGTGACTGTCTGTTTTACACTGCCGTCTCTCCCAGAGGGAGAGCTAATGATCACATGCAGGACTGTCTGCTTCTGTGTGACTGTGCACACCTACATCTTTCAGCCCTGCAGGCACAGACATTTGCTATCTTTAGAACTATTGCACCGTGTTCACCGGAGACTTGCTTCAAACTCCAATTACAATAGATTCCCGGAGCAATCGTCTCTTTTGTCAGATTCTTTGAAGTTCTGGGGGTCTTTTTTGGTACATCTTCAATAAAAACACCTGGATTGTCGTCTCAATGGAAATGCAGTCTATACATAGACCAATAGATGGATTATAAAGTTCTGCTTTCAGTCAGCTGGGTCAGATAGCTTTCTTTCTTCTTTCCCGTCTCATCAGTCTCACCTGTTCATCTCTACACATATACCTCTTCGTCTGCTCTCTGCAAGGCCAGTTTGTTCTGGTGTCTTCATCACACTTGCCGTTATTGTGATTGGATACCAGGATTAGACTATCGTTTAGCCTCAGATTGGAATTTTTTTTTTTTATTGGATATGTTTTGTTATATTTTCTGAGTTTGTGGATTTCTTTTTGAATTAATGGTGCTGCTTATAACTGGAGGGGGTTAAGAGGATTCTATTTTCCTTGGAACTTTACCTGTTTGTGGATTAATTTCTTTGGCTGCCTGCTAACCCTCCTACTCCCCCTGAGGACAGCTTCTGAGGCATCTCTATCCCACTAAGACTCTCCTGTCTGTTCTCGCAGTAAGCAGAACTCCATATTTAGACGTGTCATTTCAGCTCTGATGCATTAATTCTGTCCTATGCTTTTAGGCACTGAGCTGACAGCAGTTTTTGGTGGTTACCGGACTTCCTCTTCCCTCCTACTTTTGGAAACTTGATCCAATTACTGTTTACGTTTCCTCCTGTGTTTGGGTTGTTTTGGGTTGTCCTCCTCATCACATAAAATACATTTTCCACCTTTACCATTGCCTCAATGACCCATCAGAACTATCAGTTTCTGAAGCCTTTAAACACTGGAGAGGTTGTAAGACTGATAGGAAAGATAGACCAAGAACTTTCTAGTCATTGTCCACATTGACAGAGGACCCACTAGACAGTGCGCTGAACTTTTTTCTTTAATAATTTGTGATCTTCACTGGTGTCCATGGATTACATGAAATCCTCTTCACCTTTATCCGCCTTTGTCATGGTAGGGAGAACACATCAATGTAAGGGTGGGGTTATAGGATAGCACAAGGGTTAAGGTGTGTAGTTTCTGCCTACTTTTCAAGCTTTGGACACACCAGGCATGGCATGTGACGCGAGTCAAGAAGGCGTAAACGCTTCTTTAGCTCATGGTGTTCACACTGGACCAGCAGGGAGGGGCTTCTTCTTTGTTTTTCTTTTTCTACTGTTTACTACGTGCAGCAGGAAGAGGCTTGGTGCGAAATGTTGAAGCGGTGCAAATCTCGTCAATCTTGCTCCAGGCTTTTTCTTTCGCAGGTCTATTCCAAAATATGAAAGACTTTATGTCAAATAAATCGAGCTGGGAACAAGCCACAATTATTAATTTCTCCTCCATGATCAATTTGCAAGCGATTGACACATCTGTGAATTAAATGAGACGCCCATCCACACATCACTGCCAAATCCAAGTCACTGATAGGGCAAAGTTTGACCTGTTTCAAATGTGTGTTCAACGGCCGTGCATTTTGATCGTAGCTATGCTTGACCACAAAATCCTAAAATGTGCTTTTGCATCTACTTTTCATTGGATGTTGCCACTTAAATGCGCATTGTGTTGCTGTCACACAAGCACAATTTGGCAACAGTTAAGGTTAATTTGTGTAGTCATTCTTTTTTTTTTTTAACCATTGGATCTGTACAGATGCTAGTTGCTCCATTCTGAAATCAGCACACAGTGGTCTTTCGAGGAATTGCAATATCTGGATCTTCTGGTTTGGATTCCATTTTAGGAATGGAATGTGGTGGCTTGGTCATACAGACACTTTAGAGTCTGAGGTGGTTAGGAAGCAGTACTGAAGCTAGAGTGGATATCATTGAGCGAACAAGACTTCTTCTGTGTTGTAAGAAACAAAAGCGACATATTTTAGGGTGCTGCAGTGCTGTGGATTCAATACTAACCAGTCAATGAAGAAACTATGTCTTCATTTAGAATAAAATTATGAAATTGGTAAATGGCTTATACCTTTTAATCAGTTTACTACCATTTAGAAGACCCAAAGTGCTTTACAGTCACAGTCACATTCACCCATCCACACACACATTCACCGCTGCCGAACACTGGCGCCAACCTATAACCACCAGAAGGAAAATGAAATAAATCAGGTAAATAGATATTGGAAAATACCATTTGACTTGAGACATAGTAGTTTTTGCATCACAGTGGACAACACACATGTGACTACAGCAAAAGATTATCAAGCCATCATTACAGTCCAATGTGTGGAAACACTTTGAATTCGGCAAAAACGTGATTGGATTAGTGAATGGATGTGCCATTCATTCGCATTTACTTGTTTGTTTGCACACAATGTTTAATCTAAACTTGATTATCTTGCAAGAAATACAAGGAATCTGGAAAACTTTACCTGCACTGTTCAGTACCAGGTATTTATCACACTGGTTCAATTTTTGGCTACACGTCGATTTTTAGATCAGTGAAACAGAGGTAAAAGATATAATATCAAATGCACGAAATAAACATGTCTCTATATAGAACTCAGAGATATGAGTTAAAAACAGTATGAACATTAGCAAAATGGCTATTAATTTTTGTATTTATTTATTTATTTTTAAATATTTGCTATTTGAACAAAGCATTTCTGAGGGGTGCTAATGTGATTTTGCTTGTCTGTTGTTGTTTTTTTCTTTTTTCTTTTTTACAGACAAAAGAGAAACCCAAGCCAGAACCCCCTCACCACCACCGCCTCCCCATCATTCCTCCTTATTCCCCCTCCTCCATGCCCCTTCCTCCCCCCACCGCCCAAATGTCATTTCTCCACCATCCATTAGGTTCACCAAATAGATGCCTGGAGGATGAGACGGAGAGAGCTTCACTCTGTTAAAGAGATTTTCTGAGAGATTGAGAGGACAGGAAGGTAGGAGTGAATAGAAATATTAAAGAAAGAAGTGTCGGAGAAAGAAATTGCATTAGAATAGTGAAGCTAGAAAAAAGAAAAGGAAAACGGAAGAATGGAGATGGATGACATTCATGGATGAATAAAAGGCTGAAAATACTGTGACCTACTTCTGTATTGTCTGTCGTTACCTTCCTTTAGGCCATCTCCCTGTCACTGATCTGTGGTCAACTTACTGTAAAGTGCTCTATTTGAGGGGGCTCTTTCTTAAGAATTTCCGCTCTATAGGCTACAGAAGAAAAAAAACCCACAAACAGGTTTATTTAAGGACGCCAATCCTCATCACTGACTCACATTTATATAAAAAAAAAGTGAAAATTATGCTCATGACGGAGTTTAGCAGCTGATTGTAATGTGTTTAGTGGGATGAATTAAAAGTAAATGAGATTTTAAGTCAAATGTTACTGAATCAGACCACACAAAGAAAACGGATCACACTGGAATTGTGTTTTATGTTTTCTCATGCAAATATGACAAATATTAGAACCCATAGGCTTCTTGCAAAAAAGAAAGAAAAACATACTAACTAGTGAGACTTAAAGCAACACATTTAAGTTTGAGCTTGAGAAACAACGTCTTTAATATACTTTGTCTGTTTAAAGCAGTTCCAAATTCCAAAATTCAAAGATGCAAAATAAACATTGGCTCCAAAAAGTGCTTATAGTTGCAGAGAAAATATAAACCAAAAGGATTTGCATATTAAAAGACACAGTCCTCAGAAACACCTAAACAAGAGAAGTGGAGTCAATGTGTCACAACTGGAAAATCTTACTGCATAATTTACTTCCTCTTTCCTCTAAGTTTGTCTTATACTTCCTCCTGCATCGTTTTCATATTTTCAGTAAACGTCTGCAGACTGGAGATGAGTTTATTGAATGTATCCCGAGCTTTTATCATAATCTTTGCTACATCTAACATTACTAATGTAAGATATTTTTTATTTTATTTTTCTGAAATAATTTGTTCATAGTATAAAGTGAGATATAAAGTGTATATTCAGAAAAATGACCTAACAAAGAGTCAGTCACTGAGTGTCACTTTTGTTTAGATCTGTTTCTTGTTTCTCAGCTTTTTTCCCTGCAGAGTTCTTGTAGTGTTCCTGTGTTTGTTCCTCTCTAGACTGCTTTTTGGCTTCTTATTCTTGTTCCTGCCTTTGCATTTTGAGCGTTTTTTGAACCGTGGATTGTGATTATTATTTTTTTTTTTTGTCTGCCTGTGAAGAAGTTAGTCCATGCTTCAACCTGAGTGTTTTGTGATTAACTTTTACGGGGTTTATACACAATCTGATTCTGTATGTATTGATTCTACAATTAGGTTAAGAGAAAAATGAAAGGAAAATTGGTTGATAATGATAAATAAGTGCGGAAAAGTCACAAAATATATATTTTTTTAAATATATTTGGGAAAAAAACTGACATTTATTTGCAGATGTCAAGTGTGCAATACAAAAATAAAGAAAAGATTCATGTTTGAAAATATATCAGACAGGATTTGTGATTCAGGATTCTTTTAGTCTGCTTGTCTGTGTTGCTCTAAAATCTTCTAGCTGTTCTTATGTCTTCCCATTTTTGTGAAAAAGTACATTGATAATGACATAAAAACAAAACTGAAGTACTCAATTGTAAATGTGTGATGATGAACAACAGGGGTGTATTTCTGAAAATTGATGGGTTTAAGCTCAGTCAAGAAAAGAAGTTGCTATGACAACGTCTGTATGTATTACTGAAGGACCAAGAAAAAAAAGCTGTTATGAAAAACCACCTCAGGGTAATTTTACAAACATGAATGTTCCAGCATGCGGGCGGAGAACAGAAGATTAATCAGTTATGGCAGCTGAGGCAAGGAAGAGGAAAAAGGTGAGGCAGGTAAATTGGCACAAGCCGGAAGGAAAATTTTAAAACAAATCTCTCGATAACAGACATGCTAGTGCTCAGCGTGTTCAGCTGTGGCTGCTCTCAGTAGAGCGATGGGCAAACTGCCATCATGACACTCTGTTCCCTTCTCCACCAGCGGTGTGTGTGTTTGCGTATAACACGGCTCAATCAAAGCCTTTTCAATGTCCAGGTAAGGATAAGAAAAACTGACCAGTTTCTGAATAATTCCTCTTTCTCTGCTGCTCTCATCCTTCCAAGCTTCCCACACGTCCACATGTGACCATTATTTTTTAGTGGCCTTCACCTCCACACAATCTTTTTCCCACAAAGAACTCCTCTAGAAGAACACGGATCTTGCGGTTTCTCCTCTTGCTTTGAAGGTTTTGTCAGATCTTCATCAAAATTTCATTTATTGGGGATTGCGATGCAAAGATAGCTCACTGAAGGAGGGTTGTTTTATGGTTTAAACAGCAGCAGCTGTTCATGTAAAGCCAGTGACTCAGCTTATGTCTTTTAGGAGACACTCAGATTTGTTGCTTTCACTTTTCAGTCCTTTTCATTGAAGAGGAAGCTGATATTTTATTTTGCACTTTGGCAATCTTTGCTACATTTGCATCATTTTAAATATAGCTTTATATATAGAACCAAAATATTTGTAGAAATCCCCATGACAGATTGCCTAATGGTTTTGAGCGGATCACATGATTATGCGGAGTGCCTCATGTCATCTGCTCAAAGTCATCAGGTGTCAGAGCAGCACCCTACCTGGATTGGACTGCAACAACGCTTTAGAAAGTGAATCGTCATCTCAGTTCTGACAGCAGTCGGCATCAGATTGATTCTCTGTAACTCTTCAGCAGCTTTGAGGTAATCCTGCACAGAAAATTGATATATTAGTCTCACCCCAGCTGCCTCATTTAAATGACATGAAGTGCTCAAAATGTGACAAAAGCTTAAAGGGTGTCTCTGTGGAGAATCTAGAAGCACAAACTAGAACCAAAATGGTAAATGGCATTAACTTACAAGATGCTTTTCTACCTTGACTAAGAATTCTACTGTAGGGGTGCGTATCTTTCTCTCTCACATGCTTCAATCTACATGGTCCACAAATCAGTGCATAAAAGTTTCAAATAACTCTGTGGTGATATGAAACAGTCCAATTGTCTTACATGAATGTGTGTGTGTGTGGGGGGGGCTACCCCTGCGACAGACTGGCGACATGTTCAGGGTGTACCCCACCTTCACCCAACAGTGGCTGGGACAGGCTCCAGAAACCCCATAACCCCAAAGGGATTCAGCAGATTTAGAAGATGAATGGATGAAAGATGGATTTTTGTTGAGAGGAAAACAGCAGTTTTTCTAGATAAAACTGCAAATAGGACAGGGACTGTTTATGGAATCCGATTTGGTCCAACATTAACATGTTCCAGGTGATGCAAGCGCCATGTATTTCAAAAGAAAATCCCTTTGAGTCCATGTTGTGAGAAAACTACACTAGCTCTATATATGTATTAAAATGCTTGTTTTTTTGTTTCTTTTGTTTTTTACCAGTCCAAACAAGCTGCAACAGTGAGGTTTAGTTTGGTCAGATTCAAAAAGTGCAATTCAAAAGCAAACCAACTGAAGGTGGGCTCTTGGTCTGATTAATCCATCATTTTAGAAAAACATACTTTAGTCTCAAACTCAAATGTTACTTGGCTTCATTAACTATAAATTACATCAATAATCAAAATCTGATTTTTCTGTTGTCTAATCAAGTGATTTCTTTAGTTTTCTGGTTGTGTGTATTAAATCCAGGATAGTAACTTAACAATAACCTGCATTATTTTGAGATATCATACTTTCATACCTTCAGTTCAAGCATGTTTGACAAGAGAAATGTTTCTATCGTTTAACTTTAATATGTCGCACTTTCAACTAAAGAAGGTGGCTGTAAAGCTACAACACACGTTCAAGTGACCATTTCAAAGGAGAAGTCTATGCAAACATGCATACATTTGCGTTTTGGGTTTCTGGGTTCAAAACTATTGCATTCATGTGTCACTACGCACATTTTCAAGTCCATTTTTGGGCTCTTTATGCAAAACGAAAGTTGAAAGTTAAACCATGTCAGGCTACTTGTTATTAAAAATTCAACTATTACATTTTTCATAGTGTAAAATTTGAGTGTAATTCTGTGTTTTCTGAGTTAGTAAATAAAAATATTTCATAACTGAATGACTCGACCAGAGCACAGAGATACTGTAAGTGAAAAAAAAGAATACTGTCTTTCATTTTCCTAGTCTCTCCTTTTATATATTTTTCATCCATCCATTCACATGCCCTTATTGTCCTATCACTCCTACTTCATTGTGTCCCTCCTAATTTAATCATTCTTCCATCTAAATTTTGACTCTGAAAACTCAAGGTTTGGACCCAAAGGTGAAAGGTTATGTGAAAATGTTTATATTGGTTTCTTTCCATCAGGGCTCAAAGATGGAACAGAAAATTACATTTACGTCAATTCTGAGGATAACTGACTCACATCCCATTTCCTAAAGAGACGCGAGCTCCGACAATGTGATTGTGTTAGCAGATTTTTGTCCGCGCTGCAGAACACACACAGACACGTTTTCTTACACACAGTTTCCTTTCTTTCTCTCCTTCCCACCCCCATTGCCACTGATCTGTCTGTCTTTACTGCTTAGCGTTGGTGAAGATTCTCATTTACTGCTCAGGCTTACAGAGCAGAGATGATAGATTAGGCTTCACTGTATTCCCCTTCCTGCACGGCGTTCCGCATCATCAAGTGGATAACTATCCCGGCTGCTCCTTCCCTCCGACTTCCTCTCAGCTCAGTCGCAGAGCCACATCTTAGACATACGCAGATTTAAATTCATAAGACAGCCCTCCCTCTGCAGAAATGGATAAACTCAAATATTTACATCAAAATGTGAACTACTCATGCAAACAAAAGAAAAAAATGCAGAGAGTCACCATGCGCAACATACATCCAGAGTCGGAAGGACGCCAAAAAGCTGTTCTGCAGGCCTGCAGAACAGCTTGAGCAGTGACGGGAAAGCACCAGCAGACGGACTGTGAATCATTACGGGACTCATAGACAGAGGATGTGTGCAGGGTCATCGGGAGAGCGCAGTCTGGGCTTTGACATCTGATTACAGAAGGAGGGAGGAAGTGAAAAATGACACAAACTTTGCTTTCAATTATTCTACATACAGTCAAATGAACTGACCCTAAAATTAAAAAAAAAAAATACAGTCAAGGATCAACCATCAAATAAGAGTGACTGAAATATTTTTATACGAGAGCAGACAACTGATGCTTACAATTAATTGGAAATTAGTCAAGTTTTTAGCTGTAATTAGATGTAAAGCAGAGATTTAGGGGCGATGTAGAAGTAAAGCTGTTGACCTCTGATTGGAAGATCGCAGGTTTGGTTCCCGCCTTGCCCGCCCAAGAGTCAAACTGTCCTTGGGCAAGACACTGTGACATACTTCAGAAATTTTCATTAATAAAAACTGAAAGGTCTAAATCTTTAACTTTGGGCATGATCACCAGAATGCAATATTACATAATAAAAATAAGACAATGTAGTGTCACTTTTTTGAGCGTGGAGACATGAACCTGAGCTTATTTGAAAGAAAAACTCTAAAAAGTGATCAGATGGTGCTTGCCTGTGCACTGTTGGAATACTTAAAATCCAACCCCCCCCCCTCTTTAGAACCTCTTCCTCTTTAGAACATTCACTTCATGAAGGTGTTTTTGGTGATTTGCAATTAAAGTGCAACAAAGACGCGTTGAAAAATAAAATAGTCCAAGCTGGAACAACATCCTTGGAACAATTCTGTGTAAAACAACTTCTAATGCTCCAGCAATTTTATTTTAAATAAGGTTTTTTTTCTTTTTTGCTCTCTACTTTATCATCATCGAACTCTACTACATCAACTCTGCTTGTACTTTTCATCGCTGGTTAAAAACCACCTATACTGTACTTCTCAGGACCCTTCCTGGCATAATGGGCTCCATATTATATTACAGCCATACAGTCAATGACATCATCATGACATAATGACCGTCAAATTGAATTTGATAAATCACATTACATGGATGTCATGATAAATATTTCATGTTAAATAGGTTTTCTCCTGAATCAATTGTAGAAAGATTTTCATAATAAATTTCCACATTTTATTATTTTCTATAAATCACTGTTTAATTTAGTGAATTTATCCTATTTTAAATTGTAAAAATAAAAAATGTTATGATTTTCTGTTTGTTTTAATGCGCAGAATTTGATAAACACTTTCCCCGCAAATTAACAGATCAGTGTTTTTTTTTTATTTAGAGGAGTAAAGGCTGACATAAAACACAATAACTCTAAATGTTCTATTGGGAATGAAAACCATCAACAAACATCTGTATTTTCTTGGAGTTTAAAACATCTGAGGATTGACTTTGCAGAGACATACTAACATGGAAAACTCAACAAAATTGCAATAGCCTATCATTTTTCATGAGATATAGATATTATAATTTATGATACATTTGTAATTTGTTAGGGTTTTGCTCACAGCAATTTTAGTTTAAGATGCTAAAGGATTTATGTTAAAGTTAAGGGGAAAAAAGCATCTTATTTACCAACTGTCTCCATTTTTTGTACCAACTGTCTCAAATCTGATCCACATATGTTTAACATGGTGTAACCATATTATCAAGAATTAATTATTTTTTAAAAATTGCATTTTTTTCAATACAGCAAGTAGTCATTTTAAAAAATAAGCAACAGATGAGTTATTCTCATCATACATTTTTCAAAATTAGTAAAACTTTTCTCACCAAAAGTGTTTTTGACATTTCACCGAAGCAGCCATTTTGAAATGATCAGGACGACCTCTTCTACTGCCCCTAGTGGAAAGATTATGAACTACAGGCCAGAAAATATGGAACAAGTTATGTACACTGGGTTTTTACTAACGTTTGGAATATTCTAATGAGATAGGGGTCTCAGAAATGTGTGCATCAGATATGATATCAATGGTTATAAAAGATTAGAACAGGTTAAACCGAACAATGAATCTTAAGAAATACCATGTTCTCGTGCTGTGTTTATAATATAAGAAAAGATACAAAAACGTCTGCTGAGTAATGTTTGCAGGCTGTTAACTAGATTTGGCAAATCATTCACAGCAGTATCTTGTAAACATCTGACTCTGTTGTTCTTTGCGGAGGCCCTGGAGAAGAAGAAGCCAGGATCTAAATCTTTGCCTCCAGAAACAGCAAAAAAGCTGAAACACATTTGTTCTATTGTAAATTCAAAGCTGCTGTGCATTTACAGCACTCTGAAATGAACATTTCCCCCTCAGTCTTCTGAAAAAACATAAACGACACATCTTCTCTTTGAAACCAGGAACTTTACAGAAGAAAAAGCCCACCAGGCTTTTAATGCTGGCAAGAGGAAACTGTGCTTTCAGTGACTGTGCACGGACATGCTGACGCACAGAAAAGCACATTTTGTTCAAGCGGTTCCCACAGCTATTGCAGCTCAAGCAGACACTGCACCAAACACCACAAAAGTGATCAGTCTCCCAGTACGCCGTGGAAGTGCTGAGATAACTCGAGGAGAATCTGACACCGCCTTTCAACAATACACACTCTGAGAACACGCTCGGAGAGATGCTGGGGACAAAGCAGGAGCAGGAAGCTGGAAATAGGAGAGGAGTCCAAATACAAGGATGTGATTATTCACGCCCACAGGAAATATCAACACACGCTCCATCCCAACCTGCAGAATGCACGTCGTGCTCTGCAACGAGCTAAAACGTGAGCTGATAAGCACATGTACGCGAGGAGGATTCATTGGAAAAGAGCTGTATCGCCTTATCCCTAAGTAGCACAGTTGAGACGTGTCAGCGCGACTGCCCGCCATTTTTGTTTGAGCTGCCCGTAAATGATTGACAGGGACATGTGGGAACCGTGGGCGCATCATTTTGTAGATTCTTACACTGACGAGGTGGCATGATAGCAAATCTGTGTGATGAGGAGCTTTATCTTCATCCACACTTGTTCTATAGAGGCGTGACAGCCGTGTAGGTTATGTAACCGGATGGGAATTGAGGCTGTCAGTGCTTGAGGTGGCTGCAAAGGCAGTGCCTATGCAAAGACCTTTTTTTTTTTGTCGGAAGGCCCACATGGTGTGACTCACTTTGCAGCAGCCACGCTTTGGATTCTGCAGCCATGAAAATCAACACTTCCAAAAAAAAAAAAAAAAACTATTAAAGCTTATTTCTATCATTCAGGACTTCTGGTGGTTAGAGAGACTTGGCTGGAATATTCTGAGTAGATCTTGGCGTGATGTGAGAAAAATAATCCCCTCACTGCAAACTATTTGATCCTGGCAAAGATTTGAAACCCTGTTTTAAAGATATTTGATCAGGTTTGAAGTTGTTTTAACTTCTCGTTGCTCTACATTTATCCAGCTTTTCTCAAATTCAGCATAAAGTGTTATTGCTTCTAGAAATAAGTAAATTATTTTTAAAAAGACTCAAAAACCTTCTGTTCCATACTTCCATACATACTTTATTTAAGACTCATAAAGCTCAAAATTGCTTGATTTAAGAAATTTTCATTAGACAAAAACATTAATTTGGAAACAAATATTGTAAAATAATTGTTCTAAGAATAAGTGCTAGTCTTAGATTTAATGAAGATTTATAAAGATGGGACAACTTGTATAAGATCGTTTTATTATTTTGTTAACAATCTGTTATAAAATTAGTCATTTCCACTTGTCACACTAGTTTTTGTCACTGTAATCAAAATGAGCCACACTTAGATACATTAAAACTCCAAAAAAATACAAAAATATTTTTTTAAAATTAACAAAAGAAATACTTCATATTGGGCTGTATAACATTAAGTTTGAAGTAATTCTGTCTAATTTTATTTAGCTTATTTTCCTTTTGATTGATTTTTGAACTTCTTGTTTCTATATTATATCTCATTATAAGTTTCTTGCTAAGTAAATAGACTTGCTTCATAGATGGATAATTTTACTACTTTCTTGTGATTTTTTAATATTAGTGTTGTTTTCCCTGTATTCAGTAAAGTCAAAGTTCCATTACCTGTCATGCACCAAGGCGTATGAAGTTTATTCTCTTCATTTGACCCACCCAGCTGCAGACAGAGCCGCAATCGGGAACCATTCGGTGGTTTAACCTCTAAATCATATCCCTTGATGCTGTGAGTCAAGCAGAGAGGCATTGGGTCCCATTTTTGGGGGATCTTTGGCTTGACTCTACGGATTTGAGTTCCACTCTACCACAAGGTCACTGAGCTGGTTTAGGCTCTTTTTGCAGTGTTAGGAAGGTGGGCCTTAGCTGAAGGCTGAGTGAAAACAGCACAAGCTTACTGAGAGGTTTTTAAAGCCACATTTTCTGTTTCTTAAATTGTTGCAGTTATTTTACGCGATGAATATGAACATTTCAATGTGATCCTTTTTGTTTTAAACTCCTGGCCATCTTCCTACAACAACAAGATTTTCAAAAGATTGCAACATATTAGGCCAAGCTTTAAATTGATCAGAGCTTCCTCTCAAAGGTTATGAATTTTGGAAAAAAAATCCATGCACTATGGAGTTTTTAGCCTAAAGGAACATCCTTTTATTACTGTACAACTTGCTCCAGCGTGCACTGCAAACGAACACGCATGCCTTCGAAATGACACAAAAGCACAGATCCATGTCCGGAAAGAAAGTTTATCTCTCTCTATGGGGATTTCTATTCACCCTAAAAAACAAAACATTTTTTATCATCTTTTTGTTGCCAACGCCCACCTTATCCTCCTCTTCTTCCTATTTCTGCTTGGCTTTTTTCTTTTTTCCAGTTCCTACTTTTTATTTTTAGCCTTACAGAAACCCCAGGTCTTACCGAGATGCCGCAGTTATGCTGCAAGTGCATGAAAACACAAAACAAAAATAATCTTTGGGGTAAATTTCCATTGTCAGGAAAAGGGTTTGCAGCCATATTTCTGCTCAGAGCTGGTGAGGACGCAGCGATGCTTTTAGCCAAATTCAACATGTCTTTCAACATGTCTTAGAAAGACACTCCTGGGTGTCCAAGGGGTTGTCTTAAAGAGGGAACAGAGCATGTGGGCTGCAGTAAGTAGAGAACAGAGGAGAACGCAGCATGGATGGGTGAAGCAGGAACATTCAGACAGCTCCCCTTCCATTAAGGTAATTAAAGGCCAATCGGGATGGGGATACTGCTAACATTCTTTGCACCAGCCCTCACACAGACCTGTTGCTAGGAAACCCAATGCAGGGCCTGTGGAAAGAATATCAAAAACAAAACAGCCTTTTCTGGATGATAAATCTGCAGCATCACAGAAGATTTCATGGAAGGAAAGGCTGTCAGGTGCAGAGCAGCTTAAAAACTGGCTCCAAAAAGCTCCTTTCATTTTTTATCACAGACATAATATGTAATGTGAAAATGCAGATTCTTTAACATGAGATTCTTGAAAGACAAAGCAATAAGAGGGTCATGAAGGGTGTACAACGCTCTTCCTCTGTGCATTCAGCAGTGATATATCAGCGTTCTGTCATTACGTGAAAGAGCTCGGACCACACGGGTTAATCACCGCCCATAATGAGACGGCGTGCTTGGCGCTCACGTCTTATCAGTTTGCATCCTTCTAAATCATTTGTTTCTTCCTCCCTTCTCTCTTATTTATCTTCCAACTCGCTTTGGCACAAACACACAATCGCACATGTTCCCTAATGAGATTAGCTTTTTCTGTGTGTTTTCCCAGAAGGAGAGACCTGCGAGGCTTCATGACAATTAGCTGCACCGCAGTTCTGCAGGGAGCCTGCAGCACACAGAGAGTGACCGCACAAAGTTACAGTGACCCTTTGGTTTAGAGCAGAGGCAGATGCAAAAAAAGAAAGAATAAAAAAAAGCTTTCCATCACATTTAAAGACCCACTCTGATGATAATTTTTGTTGTTTTTAACGTGTTCTTGTGATATTTTTCTCATGATAGAAGACATATAAAAAATAAGATTATAATAGCATTTCTGAATGCTTCTTTATTCAAATCGTTGTGAATCTGGGGCAAAAAAAGAAAATTCATTTTATAAAAGTACACCTTCTTACCTCTCCAGTCTGCTTTTAAAGTATTCCCTCCTAAAGTCCTTACGCTCCGCCAACCAGTTTGGGGTTAATGATTCCCAAAATTAAACGTAGGTTTTGGGGACTGTGGGTTTGCTGTGCTGCCTCCTTAACTATGGAATCAGTTGCCACCAACAATTACAGAAGTCACACTCTTGGAGAGTTTACAAAAATCATTGTTTTTCTATTTCAGTGCTTTAGTATCTGCCTAGTCATGTTATTATGCTGGTTTTAATCTTTGTTATAATCTGGTTTGGGCTATTTATTCTATTAGGAATTTTGATTGTATAATTCCTGCCTTCATTGTAGCACTTTGAGATTTTACCCAAAATGTAAAGCGCATTTTAAATAAAATGTATTATTATTATTATTATTATTATTATTATTATTATTATTATTATTATTATTATTATTATTATTATTATTATTATTATTATTATTATTATTATTATTATTATTATTATTATTATTATTATTATTATTATGTTCTGCATTTGTTCTCCCTGTGTACGGCACTTTGGGCCTCCTGGGTGATGGTGGACTGTGCTTTATAAGTAAATAATTGAATGAATGAATAAAGCTTGCAGACATAGAAGCTACTACAAGCCACAAGCTCCTTGCTCCGATCCATTCTAAGGCATCCACTTGTAGACGGCTAGATCTGGCTTGAAACTTTATGGCTTGATAGCTCTGATATCACTTGCCATTTTTGTTGCACTGATAATGTTAGGTTGAGGTTGTGAGGGGCTGCAAGCTAGCAGGAGAGCTTGCCAACCATTGGATAATGGGAAATGGGGACAGGCTTACCTTGCTCCAACAGTCTTGCCCACAACTCAGAGGTGAATTTCAAATGAACCACTGCCACTCTGCAGATATGTCCTAAAAATTGACACAGGTTTTTGGATTTTGGCTTAAAACGGCATTGTCATAGTTAAAAGACCACTGGGAATTTTTACAACAGATCAAAAGATGATCGGAGTGGGGCTTCAATACGATCGCTTTAAAGTTAAAATGAATGCTCGTGTAGCGCTGTTTAGTATTATTGCCCTGAAATGGCCTCCCTAACTGATACAATTAGTTGTCAAGGTAAAAACCAGAGCAATCTCTTGCTGATCGTGTGCAGACTTAACCTGCACAAAAGAACAACTCTGCATGACTCACTTTAAAGCAGTGCACTCCAACCCCTTTATTTGCATAAAGTATGTAGGAGGGATCCTCCTAAAGATTTATCAGCGTGTGCCAACACTGGAGAAAGTCGGGCCTATAAGCATCAGATGCTTTTTAACTAAAATCTATAAACCATAGATCCTGCTGGAATGTGAAGCTGTGCACTGTGGATGACCTACACTGCTGGGTCTACACATCATCAATGAATTTAAGAGTCCTCAGTTTTGTAAACGCTCATGAATTTCTGCTCTTGAGATCTTTTTTTATGCCAGCATGATCTATATGCGCATTATTGTTTGATGATATCACATATTCCGTGCAGTTTTGTCCTCTTCTATATGCTCATTTACATGCCAGGATGCCCTCTGTGGAGATATTAATCGATACTAATAATGAAAATCTCCATCCTTCACTTTATGACTCTTTGCATTTTCCTGCTGGATGTTTACCCCCCCCACACACACACAGTTTTTTTTTACATATGTTCTTTGTGTTTCAAAGAATGTATTAATATCTGTACACATTTCCTTTTTCTTGGCTGGTGAAATCAGAAGTGCGTGCAGAGATCACATTTTGTATGGATTTGTGATGCAGAAGTTCAACTCGTTGCTTTGTTTTTGTCAATGTCCAGTTGAAAATGTTTGAAAACTAAGACAAAAAGGAAACTTCAAACATTGTCTTTTAAATATTTTACATGATTCTATTGAACTTTTGCAAATATGGGGTTGTGTTTGACTGCAAACGACCCACCGAACGTCACATATAGTGTGGCTGCTAAATCCAGTCTTTCTTTTTACCCCCAGAGACTCAGGCTTAATCCTGGTTTGGGATAACCCCCATCATGCGTTATCCTGGCTGATGAGAACTGAAACAAGGCATAAACGGACAATAGAAGAAAATTTAAATATTCTATTAAAAGGATCTGACCAGCAGCTAACAGAATAAGTGACTATCAGTGACTATCTATGTACGATTCCTTTCACAATAACATTCTTCAAACCAATGATCAACAGTGATCCTTAAATGCTCGGATAAAGATAAACACCACACAAAGGAAGTAGAACCCTGCATGGCAAACAGAGATGGTGATAGATCACAGACCACATAGGAAATGTAAAAGGTGAAGGCAACACTCATCTGTAATTAAACCACTTGTAGCTGTGACCCCCATTCTGTTAGAATGGCTCCAGGAGAATCAATATGGAGGATCTTTGACCAGAAGAGTTCAGTCCTGAGAACAGCAGAAATAACAAAGCCCCAGAACCTAAAGAAAATCAGACCACTGACATGTCAAGTGGGGAATTTTTCTGTTTTAATGTACACAGTTTGGTGCTCTAATATTCAAAAAGATCATCAGGAACCGTAAGTTATGGAGTCCTGGAAAAATATTGGCATTTAGGATGTGATGTACGACAAAATGATGGAGTAAGAACTTTTTACTGAAAGTGTCTGACTTGCATGCTACTAAAATTACCCGATCCTATGATCAATGTGAGATTGATGCTTTAAAATCCTTCAAATAAGTCCACTGAAGAAACCAGTGCGTTGATGTTCAAATCAAAAGCAACTTTATGGCAACAAAAGAAAAAATTACAAATGAAAAAAATGAACATTTCTGCATCATATGTTATAAAAATTAAAGAAAATTCATGAAACATTTGCAGAATATTTATAATAAACCAGAAAAATCGAAATTGTGGAGTATAAGTATTCTGCTTTGCTTTTCCTGAAAAAAAAGTAGACTTTGTCTAAGAAAAAAGGAACAAGTCTCAATGAGACAAAAAGGAACAAGTCTCATCATATTTTCTCATTGAAAGGGACGTTGAAGAGCTTTCACATCCTTTGAAAATCATTTGTTTAAAATTATCTGCATCTTTTGTTCATTGTGTAATCTATCCTCCAGCTCTCTGTCACATTCATTTCCACACTTTTTTTGTTGTTTTTCTCTGCTTAAGCTTTCTGGCATCTTTGTCTTCTTTTGTTCTGGACGGATAATTAGTGACTTGTCACTTATATTGAGGAGCAAACCTGTAATTATCGCCCAGCAGTTCTGGAAAAGACCAGGCATAAATTAGACTTTTATTTTGACAGTTTTGTCCTTAATATATTGTATTATAAAGAACTGGATGAAGATACAGTTACTGTTCACAAAAAATGGTCATTTGAATCAGTGAAAAATGTTACAGACGTACACTGAATCCCATCAAGCATAAGAAACAGACTCAAAAGTAGTAGGTTTGCTCATTCAGCCAAGCACGCAGATGTCCACACACTAATAAGAGACCCTGAATGCACCTGTTTAAAATGGAAACTTGACAGGTGAGTCATGTTTTCACACCTGGTTCTCTCCGTGAGTTTGGAGCAGATCCCCATCGGGTAAACCTCTTCAGTCAAAACAGTGCAGCAGATTTTGAGACACCAGCGATTCCTGTCATTGAGTCAAAAGGATGATGTCAGAGTCTCTGTGGGGAAACTCTCAGAGGGATGATGACATTGACTCTGTGCTGTGTACGGCTTCATCTTGGTGTCTCCAGGCCCGAGCGGATAAGCAACAAGCTCAACGGGTGATGTCATCCACTTCAGTTGGCCCTGGCCCAGTTGTGCCATAGGCGCTGGCGCTGTGAACGATGAACTGTGCTAATAGCAGCATTATTACAGAGAGCCTAGCAGGGGGAAAAAGGGAGAAAAAAAGAGGGCATACGGGAAAAAAAATCCTTCTTTTTGCTCATTGCTTCACCTCTTCCCATTAGTCGGGAACAAAATGCCTCCTGAAAGCCTCTGATTGAGCAGACTGTCAGAAAAGTGAAGGAAAGTAGGGAGACGTTGTCAGTGTGTGAATCACAGACAGGACCTCACGGGCAGCGGCCTGCTTTGGATGTGGGCTGGCGTTACAGACAGAGAAAGGAGCAGAACCCAACCTACTATGAGACATGGCACCAAAAAGCACTGTCTGCCGTCTCCGTCTGCATCACTGTCATTCATTAGGGCAGAGGTGGGCACTGAGGGCCGCATTCCTGCATGTTTTCCAACATACCCTGCTCTGTTCTGATTGGCTGGACACACCTGAACCAGGTAATCAGCCATGAGTAGGGCAAGACTATCTGGACTACACACCGGCCCTCAAGGCCTAGAATTGCCCACCCCTGCATTGGGGGGTTTCATTTAATTTAAGTCTCACAGCTGTCAGAGCTCCAAATGTAATTTTCTAAGAAGTTCATCCTGGAAGCAGGACAGGGGAGAAGATGAATATCCAGCAGGTTACCTTGTCTTCCAATCACATTTGGCCAAAACTGCTGAAGATAATTTCACCAAATGCAGTAATTACATCTAAGGCTACGTTCACAGCGCCCTCAGCAGCACCCGTTCGAGCAACCGCTTCCAATGAAAAGTCTATGCAAATGCATGTAAAAGTGTGTTTTTATGTCCAGTTTGGGCTTTACATACAAAACGAGAGGTCATTGACTGAGCGTTGCCAGATATACTAGGTTGAACCTTTACAAATCAGGGACTCAGATTTGGTAGTGGCACGGGGAAACTCACTAAACTCAAGAGTGTAGCTGGTTTATCTTCATTTGAAAAACAAATGCAGATGTTGTCAGACGTCTGCATTTGTTTTTCAAATAAGGATAAACCAAGGCAACTCTCCTATCATGATTGAAATGTCAGGATCTGGTGGTGTAGGACCCAAAATGGTGGAGAGCAGGCATGGTGACTGAAACAAAATATTTCATGTGTAAACTGAAACAGGACAAAAACCATGGAGAAACAAAAAGGTGGCAGAGCTGAGCAGATGACCTGAACTGAAAACCAGACACATATAGGCTGAGGCTAATTAACTGAAATGAAGACAGCTCTGGATCATGAAACGACATAAAAACCAAACTAAACCACAGAACCCTTACGAGTAAACCATATCTGTCATTGCATAGATGCTAGCAATAGACGGAACTGTTTCCATTTTGTGCCCAAATCGCGAGATTTGCCCCTCTTTGACATTTCAAATCAAGCCTTTTCCAGCTCTAGGTGGCGGACATGCGCTAGTAAATAGTAGAAAAAGAATAAAAAGAAGAAGCCCCTCCCTGCTGATCCAGTGTGAACTCCATGGGCTAAATGTGCGTTCTTGAATGTGTGTCAAATGCCCAGTGTGTTTGTATTCATGCCTTCAAAAACAGAATTTGACAAGGTATAAAGCTGCAAAGACTGGACTGAAAAAGACCATCATAGCAGCAAAAAGAATCCCATTTGGGTATAACGTCACAGTCAAGGTACGGGCCGCATGTACAGACATACAAAACCCACCAAACCCTTACATCTCCTTCACCACTGGCACCCCGCAGGCCAGTGTGCTCAGCCACATCCTTTCTGTTCACCCACTATTGTTTCACCTTTCCACAAGGATATTTCCCACTTTAGGTTTGAGGATGACACTGCAGGGTTGGGACACATCCCTGGCAGAGATGAGGTGGCCTATCAAAGGAAGGTGAACAATCTGGTGACAGCATGAAAAGAACAAGCTCCGACATGACAAAGGAGATGACAGCAGACAAGAAAAGATTCAGCTCTATGCATGGACTGCTCATCCATCCAGCTTAAGGCTGGCACAACAGAGGTTTTTCCAAATATCAAACATCTAGACAGGTACATGTCTTGCACTACAGTAGCTGAAGTCAATGGGGTTATCAAAAATTATGTATTTCAAATCACAAGGTCCATTTTTAAAATGTATTGTCTGCTTTTTTATTCACTTTAAGAGCCTATTATGATTGAACCTTGTAGAAGTTCACCTCATCCATCTTTTCACACCTGGTTATTTGCACTTTTTGTACAAGTATATCCATAATTTTATTGTCATATCCCTGTAATATTATATATATTTATATTTGTTTGTTTTATATTGTGTTTTATTTTCTTTTTTGCAAATGCCAAATAGCCTTTTGATGTGATTCTTTGCTAGCATTGCGGCTCAACAAGCAGAGAGAGTTCTGAGTCAATGCCAAGCCTTTTGTTTAATTTATCACTCATTGAATGCAAACTCTGGAGCCAAATGCTTTGAATAGATATAATGAAACATCTATCTTGTTTTTTTTCCTCCTCTGAAGAGATGCTTTCCCCTGAGACGTGCAGTTCGTGCACTCTGCTTTCAAGCCTCGTAGGGCGCGTGATGTCAGGGCCAAAGCCGTCAACACACATTGTGAAACGTCCATGCCGACCTTGCCTGAACTGATCAGGCCTGCATCCTTCGTCGCTTTCTCAGTCTCCACAATGGCATGTCAGAAACTGTCAGGCTCTGCGGTGTCACAGTGACAGCTGAAATTCTGCACTCACAAATCTGATGCGTGTTGGGCTGAAACCTGATTCCATGTGCTCACATCGTTTCCTGAAAAGAGGCTCTGTTGCTAATTTAGAGCACCAGTGGCAAATGAACTTTTAAGGCAATCACAAATTTAAGACCAAATACATTTTTAAATATAGAACTATTGCTCATGTTTGTTTATTGTCTGAAGGAGAAACCACTGACTATTCTGACAACCAGCAGGCCCAGATTTAGCCAATACTACTTGGAGGTGGACGAATATTGTGGAGTATTAGGGGGGGCAGTCAGTGTGTGCTGAGAGTTTGGGGTGTCATATCCCTGCTAGCCCTAAAATGCTTAGGAAAGTATGATATTATCGTATCAGTTCAGCTATTTTTATATCTATGTCATATATGCATTTACAGGGCTGGGGACAGGGACAAGCAGGACACTGGTTTGAGCCCCATTTAGGCTTTTTTATTCTTTAAATGTCTGTCTATTTGTCCATTCTTATGTTTTCTTGTGTCTTTTATATTAATTTTTTATGTCTGTTTTGGGTATTTAGTGATTTTTTTGTAATGTTTATTTCTTTAGTTAAATGTGAATTATTGCATCACATTTTGGGGGACAGTCAGAGCATTGAGGGGGGCATTGACTCCCTCCTTTGCCATATCTTCACACCCAGTTCCCTGGAGATCCTGTAGAGAACAGCTGAGTTCAGTATGCCACAGCGGCCGGCGTGCCCCGGGCAGACTAAACACAGAAACACACCTTCACCATCACACTTAGAGTAAACATGAAAGGGATTCCAATCTCTGGTTGAAAATTGATGTTCAGACATGAGCTAAACTGGACTATAACATCATTAATATTGTGCACACACACCCCACCCTGAGGGAACAAGTGCACGGGAGTGCAGGTCTGCATTTGGCTGATAGTCCCCACTGCCTCCTCTTCTTGTTTGCCACAGCCAGGATGCTCAGAGGGAAGGAAAAAAAGTCTAGATTGATGGCTTCTGTCACGCCTTGATGTCGCACTGAATCGCACAGGCCTGTTCTCCCAGAATACCTGCAAACTCCTGCGATGGTGTTTTGATTCCCCTTCGTTCCACACTCTTTCTGTCTCCTCCACTGTGACTCATCTTCACGCCATCATCCGTACATTTCTCAGTGCTCCTCACAGACCCACAGAAACCTTTAGTCACTGCAATTATTCTGCAGTGACAGAAGAAGGTGTCTCTGCAGCTCATGCTCTAATCCCTGTTAAACAAAAACATCTCTCTGCACTCACTGTTTAGTCCAGGAAAATAAAAAGCTGGGATTTTTTTGCTTTTTTTTTATTTTATTTTTTTTTTTAAATAAAGCATCTGTTGTCTGTCAGACCATCTGTGAAGCATTAAAGTAGTGAACAATGCCATCCATTATTTTTTTATTCATACAATCACACAGTTTTTGTTGCAAAAATGTACCTGTGACAGGTTTTTTGTGTTTTAAATAAGAGACAAAGCTGTCGTAGTATTGTTTTGCCTGTTTTCAGGTGAAATGTGTTTTCTAGCCTTTTGGTCTGCAGAATGATCTGCATGAAGTGTCCTCAGTAACCAAAAACAACAACAAAGGAGATAACACTCTTTTTGCAGTTTCATCTCCTTTGGTTCTTTTTGGAATGGAATTGTGGGTAAAAGATGGGTTCAGGCTGAGACGACGAGGCGCCCGTGGAAAATGCACAGTTGGGACGGAGAGTGACACTTCAACTGGATTTTTGTCTGACTTGCACCCCTCATTAGAAGAAAGAACAAAAAGAGGGCAGCAAAGAGCGTCACACTGGAGCCAAAGTAGAATAAAGAGTCAGTTCTAGGACATCTCTCAGCTGGTTACTTATACAGTTCTTTCCTGGAGCTTTTATGTTCTTTTCTTTTACCTTCTTCCTCTCATTTGAGATCAGCTGTCAATGATGCTGCAGTAGAATTAACCCTATATCACCATTCATATTATGTTCTATACAGGTGTTTCTGAGACCCCTTTCTCATTAGCATGATCCAAGTTTCCATTAAAATCCATTGTATATAACGTGGTCTGTGCTTTCTGCACTGTAGATCATCATCCTTCCACTAGAAGCAGTAGAAGGACTTTTTCTGCACATTTCGAAATAGCTGCTTCCATTTTGAAATGAAGGCATTTTAAAATGTCACTCTCCGTCTCAGCCTGAACCCATCTTTTACCCACAATTCCATGAAATGGATCTAGTCATCTACAAATGGATGCAATGGAATGGAATGGAGCAGGAAGCTTGTGACGATAGTAGCTTCTGTGTAACAACTTCAAGCTTTTTGCAACTGTATTTTTTTTTGTCTGCTTCTGATTCACCACAATTTGAATAAAGAAACTCAGAAATGTAATTTTAAGCCTAATTTTCTTTATATATGTCCTCCATCATGAGAAAAATGTCACAAGAACATGTTAGAAACAACAAAAACATGATTTATTTGGGGTAGATTTGTAAAGAGTCTCTCAGTAAATTCGGCTGCAATAGCTTCACATGCACCTTCAGATCAAAGCAGAAAAGTCTAAGACTTTCCTGAAGAGCAGTTTCACTGTGACGCTGCAGTTAGCGTGAAGCTCGTTTCTCACAGACGCAGGCTGTTGCTGCGAGATTTGATCTGTGGTTGTCAAGTCTACAAACAACACTTCTCTTCTAAGGTGTGCTTTTGAGCTTGCTACAAAGATTCAGTGTAGATGTCGGCATGCAGACGAGAAGCAGGACAAAATTTAAAAAAATGGGCCAGGGTGGAGAGGGAAACCATAAACTTAAAAAATAATGCCTTTAGAGTTAGTAAATAAAATGCAAGAACACTGCAGGTCAGTTGAGTGATCATAACTGTCCAAGTTACACACAGGAGAAACTAATTATTAAAAAAACAGACAAATACCAATAAGAGAGATTTTTATTTGCATGTAGCTTAACTTTATGCATGTTTATCTTTATTTGCTGGTTGAGTCTCTGTTGTGTTTGTGTGACTGCGTATGTTCACACAACCACAATGCAGGAAATCACCCTTCCATCTAAGAATAACGCTCGGCCACCGCATGCTCGACTCTTCATTTCATGACAGTCACTTATCATGAAAAATCTCCAAATATTGATATCATGCTTATTTGTTTTGTTTCTTTTATGCTTTCTGTGGCACCGGTACTGCTACACCCTGAACAAGCTTGTTCAGTATTTAGTCGTGAAACAAAGATGCCTAAAAATGATAAGCATGTAAAGGAAAGCTATCTTTACACAGCATCACACATGACGCCTGGTTTTAGTAGATAAAAAAGAAGAGGTCAGTGTGTAACTATTGTGTTTTTGACCAACACAACATGACTTTCATTTTGCTATAAGTTATAATCATACAAACTTGCTTTTGTATAAGTCAGAAAAGGAAAATTTATGCATTTGAAAATCAATACTTATTGAGGTTTTAAACACAAAAAAGATCAATTTTTGAATGAGTAGAAGGCTTCTTTGGGTGCTTTTATATAGAAGATTTTTTTAGTCTCCCATAATTCAAAGAGATATTCAATTCTTAATTGAATTAAATTTACAATATAATCATGACATTTAAAAATACAATTTTGGAATTCAATATGAAAATTGCATTTCAGTCTTACATTTTTAAATAACAGCTAAATCAATGACATATGAAATTGCTGTGTGTTTTTGTACCATAATGCAAATGAAAACACATTTTGCAATTTGGTATTAGAATGTTAACCCCTTCATGACTAAGTTTATTTTTACAGATATATAAAATTATAGTCTTCAATTTTTTTCCATTAAAGGTTGTGTTAAGATGAGTTAAGCATAGTCCTAGATAGGGAGATGGGTATCGTTAAGGTTTTAACGGTACTACTACTCTTATCGATACTGCTTATCGATCCGGTATTTTAACGATGCTCTTATCGATACTTTTTGAGGACAAAAAATAAATAGATAAATAACAAATTAAGAACATAAAGTGTTTTATTTCCTCATAATGCAACAACATTGTTTTTTTAACAAAACATTTTACTTTATACATGAGAATGTTCCAGACAGGATGTTTATTTAATTATTTAATCTAATTATTTTTATTCTTTATGAGCGTGATGTTTCCTTTGATCTTTGGTCAATTTTCCACAACCTTGAATAGAACCAGGGTTAAGTTAAGTTAAGTTAAGTTAAGTTAAGTTAAGTTAAGTTAAGTTAAGTTAAGTTAAGTTAAGTTAAGTTAAGTTAAGTTAAGTTAAGTTAAGTTAAGTGAGATGATGGAAACAAATTCACTTTTTTTTTTTTTTTAACTAGTCCTGTCCAACAGCTGGGCAAACAGATGAGAGCTGAGGGCCTCTTGTGTTGGACGTATTTTACTTTAACAAAAGGGGTTATTAATCTTCAGACAAACCAGAGGTATGTCTGAATAAACCCCTTTTGTAATTGAGGCCAAACTTTATTAATTTCAATCTTTGGTGTTGGACCGGACGGAAAAGGAAAGGAGGGAAGAATAGAGAGGGATGCTAGAGGGGGGGGTGGGAGGGTGTTAATAGGAGGGGGGGTAGGGGGGTGATAATAGGAGAGGTGGGGGATAAAACCATGAAGCAGCCCAAAGGCAATACGTTTACTGGATGTTTAATATTACGGTAAGGTTCAAATGTAATGCAAATCCACACACACACACTCAGATATTATAAACACACCTATTAGCTGCAAAAATGTCCACATGTCAACATGTACACAATACGGATAATGTGCACACACGCATACTCATGCCTTTTAACCAGCTGGTGTGAAATTTTTCGTTCATTCAATCACACAAACTATTAGTGCAAAGGTGAGCTAACACCTGTGCTCAGGTGAGTGTTTATGTTCTTCTAAAATGGATGTCGGAATGTGAAAAGAAGGAGGGAGAGCGCCTGGCCACCCCCACACCAAGACCCCTGCCGCGGCAGCAGCGGCAGCCAGAACCCCCAATGCCACACGGCAGCAGGCAGAGAACAACCGCCCCCAGGCGACCACATCCGTCACCCAGGCCAGGGCCAGCAGGACCGCCACGAGGCCCCCAGAGCCAGCGAGCAGGGAGGCATGGGGGGAAAGAGAGGGCCGCCCCAGCCCAACCAGGAGAGCAGCCCCCCCGCCGCGCCGTGAGGGCCCAACGCAGGGCCCCACCCGAGAAGGGCGCCCACAGTCCTAGATGAGCACCCCATCACCACCCAGGAGTTCTGGGCATCCCCCCGCCCCAACCCCATATGAGCCAGGACCCCCCAAGGGAGCCCCGCTCCGCGCTCCAGGCAGCCACCCACCCGGCCCACGGTTGGTCCAGGAAGGAGCAAGGCAGGGGCCAGCCGTTCCCACACAGGATGTAGTCTCCTTTCTTTTTATTTATTTTTCTTTAAATCCAGTAAACCCAATAAATTATATTAATTTTACGGATGACAACTATCATTTGTTATTAAGTATTAGGAAGCAGCTGTTAGTTCGTTGCGGTCTGGAATCATAAGCGGTGAGTTTAAGCCCCGCCTCTCTTCCTGTTTGTTGTTTGCTCCGCGTGCAATAAAGGTGGGCGCGAAATGAGCTACTGCTTTGTTCAGGCCCTTTCATCCAATCAACAAGGTCCAGCAGAGGACAGCAGCTCACACTCAGCTCCTCGTGACATAACAAAGATTTTACAACTCTGCATTTTATCTGCTTATTATGTATGTCATGTTCCATCTCTTTCAGCTTCTTTCACTCACCTTCAAATTAATTGCTGTCGCTAATAACATAGAAATCTGTCAGAAGGATTAATGCAATGGAGGCTGACATAACACCAATTAAACCCACAATGCATCTTTTCAGCTTCCCCCTATTGTTACTTTTAAATAAAGGTATTAATGAGTGCAAGAATTAATGAGAACATGGCATGTCAAAGTCTTATTTCTTGTCAGGAGGTCTTTTCACTCTTCATGTGTCATGATAAATGCCAGAGGAAGCTCTGCCTGCAGATTACAGGAAACATGAAAACGGCTCTTGTCTGACATCATTTGCCTGCAACTGTTTGAACAACGTCACTGCACAATGGAAAGACTCCTTGGCTAATCAAAGAACACTAATTAATTTGGGAATTAATACATTCTGGGTCTGGTAATGGCTTTGAAATGAATGCGCCTGCGGTGCTGGAGCTCAAATCGGGTTTTTCCTCTAACATTAATTTAATAAAGTAAATCCCAGTGAAAGCGTGTGTTTGCAGGAGGAATGCTACACCATCATTAGGCCTCTTTCATTTGCTTTCAATAGTCTGAAAGATGATGGATGAACTCTGCAGCGAGAGATGCCTGCATCAGCCGCGTCATCAGCAGCGTCAAAAACAACACACTAGCGGAAATGAGTTATTTTCCAAAATAAAAGCACCTCTTGAAAAAGGAAATGCTTGTTTACTTCAAACTGCAGGTCGTTAAGACAAATATTCATTTTTTAGAGGTGCAGTAACATATTCTGACTCTAAATGGCTAACTAGTTGGAGATAATGTGGTAGGTAAGCTTACGTTTTGATTAGGAAAGCTCAAATAACAACTAGAACACTTTGCTTTTCTGCTTATGGAATGAACTGTAAAATTGTTCAAATATGAACATATATATAAAAAATAGTAGAATTATTATAATAGAAATCTACAAAAAGGCTATACATAATTTCACAGGTTTTCTTTATTAGCAATCTTCAACCAAACAAGGACTTTTACCCACTGATTGGACCGAGAGAGTGCCGTCATCCATAGAAGATGGCTTACTTCCAGCTCTCACCAAATGAAGTCAGTTAAGTCACTGGCTGTGTCCGAATTCCCTCCCTAGTCCCTTAAAAAGCTATATACTACTGGACTATCTAGTGGCCTAGATTTAAATAGCAATTTGGACACCATGCTTTCTCCTTTCTTTTTTAAACAGCAAATATGATTTCTCAAAGTAAAGAACAAATAAATATGAACATTATGCAAAAACTATTTATTAATTCCACTATGTTCAAGTATGAAAATGTTGACGTTTTTTAAAACAACAAAGTCAAATACATGTTTTTCATATGAAAAGTTGTTTAAACACAATGCATTGTCGTTTATTATTAGCCAATACAGTGATCATCGATGCACACTGCTTCCTCCCAGAGACCTCTGGGATATTTCTGGGGCACCAGGTTGCGAAATAGCACCACGAAATGGTGAACGCAGTGTTTAGTGCGCTAAGTGGTGAGTAGTGAGGGAATTCGGACACAACTATGTTGGAGCCAGATGACGTCAGTAAGCAGTGATTGGTCTAAATCAGTCTGAGCCATCATTTCTATGGCAACCACTCTTGCCAATCAGGAGTTAACTTGACGGAAGTCCACACCCCTTCCACTTGAAGTCAATTAGATGTTTGGATTGATTGTCATGGGGACCAGCGGGCACCACATACTTTTATTGAGGATTCTGTTCGGTCAGTTTATAAAATAAAGACAAAAATCAATGAAAAATAGGATTGGTATGAAAAGTTTTTTTTTAAAGGTAGCAGAGTGAGAATAGTTATTCTGACAAATAGAATGACTGACTAATAGCTTTTATTTTTTAAATATAAGTCTATGGGATGCTTCCTGCTGCCTTCTATTTGGGAGGGGTCACCCAGTCATATTATCTCTACAAAGAGGCTTTTAATTTGAAATCTCCAACCGGAAGCTAGCTAATTTCCTCTCCTTGACCCCGGCTTTCGTTATTTGGCTTTCCCCTCCCGCTGGCTGTCCTCCTCACACTTGCTCCGTGGACTGGCGGACGTACGACCGTGTCTGTGTAGCGGAGGACAGCCCTGTCACCACGCCTTCAGGAGGCGCTGCTTCTCGGCTCTAAGCCTTCATTTTTGCCCGCTTTTTTTTTTTTTTTTTACCTGTCCAGGAAAAGGGGATTTAATTCTATATTTTCTTTGGTTCTGGTTGTGTTTAAATCTGCAAGTCACCTGACATTGAACCAGACAGCGACTCTCGAGTCCTGCTCTAACCCAAGAAGCTCCGCGAGCCCTCGCTCATTCATTTGGGGAATTTTGGCGTTTTCTGTTGATTTGCCATCGGCTACAAACTGGATCGCAGATGGGGGTTGAAGTGTAGTGTTGGTAAGTAACGCACCTAAAGCAACAACTGCCATATTTTACATGTTTGAGTCTCCGCCGACGCTCTCACAGCCGGTGCGCGCGCGCGCAAGGCACGTGCATTTACCTGCGAGTCTTGGGACTCGCAGGTAAATGCACGATCTCCCGCACTGTTATCAGATGGTTGTGAAGTTTGCTAGAGACGCGGCGGTGATGACACCACGCTCACGCTCCCTCCGCTCCCGTGGAACGCGCCTCGCGCCGCTTTACTACGATGGAGACATCACAGTGAGTCAGCGATGACAGGAGCTGCGCTGGATCTTCTGCATCCTTTGCTTCTGACACATTTCAGACATTTGATTATTGATGAGCGTGTCTTTGAAACTATGATTTAAAAATTCATATAGCATCTAAAGGTCTCAATCAGGTTTTCACTGAAAGGCAATGCAGCATCTTCTTAGTATAAAGCTGTTTTTTTTGTTTGTTTGTTTTACATAGAGTGAAGAAGGTGAAACTAATTCTGTCAGTAAAACCAGTTGGATTGAAAGAGATTCTTAAAGTATAGCAGGATCTGCTGCTGGAAGCTGCCCCCACACCCTGAGTGTCCTTGTGCTGCACTGCTCAGGCATCATCTCTTGAGCCAACACTCCTCTACCTCGCAGCTACAGAGGCGTAAAGATTCCTTTTAATGATTCTATTAATATCATAATTTGTGGTTGACGATATGAATCATAGTTGGTATTGGTTTGGTAATGCTATTCACTGATCCAGGTCATCTTTAACCAAAAATTCAACCAGTGTGACTCAGAGAGAAATACCTGGATACTGAACAATGCAGGTGAAGTTTTCCAGATTCCTTGTATTTCTTACAAGATGATCATTTTAGACATTTTAAGTTTCATAAAGTTGCTGTTTTTCCACTTCAAAAGAATCCAGAGGGAACATTTTTAGAACATTCTACCATATGGCCACATGTCTTTGCTGAATTTAAAGTGTTCCCACACATTGCACTGTAATGTTGGGTTGATTATTTTTTGCTGACATCATGACATCTGTGATGGTTGTTTTTACATTATAGTAAAATAAACCTAGCATTTCTCAATTCAAATGGTATCTTCCAACGTCGATTTAATTGATTTATTTCATTTTAAAAGCATTTTCTCATGGTAGAGGTCGATTTGATTAACAATTTCCCTTAAATTGATTTGGTTGGACTGTAGGAATAGAAATAATCTATTAGAGTCAATTAAATGTTAAACCCCTACATCCAGCTGTTTGATGCCTATAGTTCTGAACTGGGTACGATACATATTTGCTCACCTTCACTGGCTGTGTGTGCTTTCCCATAGCCTTCTTTAATATTGCTTTTGTTAGTAGTGAAGGGAGGCATAAGCTGTAAATCCATCATTATCATCCTATGCACTCTAGGGATCGTGACCTTGTCCACAAGCATAAAGGCTTACTCCTGCAATAAGAATGAATTGGAACTGAAGAGACGGCCTTGCGTTAATGACGACGATGGCCGTACAAGTATGAGCCGTCGGAGTCGGGGTCATGCACAAGTGGTCGGTAACAAGTGTGCGACAGCGTTGAGAATGTAGCAGGTGTGCTGGTAATGAGGGCATCCTTTAGTTTGACGTGCAACAGAGGGAAGCGGGTTCCCAGAGATGGAGGCCAGTGTGGGATTGTGTTGAGAGACAGACAAAGCATAGTCTCTTCAGGGCAGGTCAGTGGGGAGGAACACAGTAGCTGTTAGTCTGGATGCAATGACAGCTTTATCACTGCCCAAAGGTTTGTGTGTGTGTGTGTTTATGTGTTGGGGGAGGTAGGGCTTTGTGCGTCTACATCATAGATCACACACCTTTCAAGTCTACAGACATTACAGAATGCCTCTGCTTTCTGTGCTAGCAGTACTTGGAAGGAAGGAGTTATTTGCAATGTAAAAAACAACAATGGATGTAAGAATGTACATTTTTGTATATTCATATTTTGGTTCGATCACATTCCTGTGGAGTTATGTAATGTTTAGGGTGCTTCTGGTCTCCAACAAAATTCTATTGGCAGGTTTGAAAGCTCATTTGAACTTTGGCGAGACCACTGAGCCGCCTGAAAACAAGCATCCCAGTTTGCTTGCAAGCCACCCTGAGTGCAGTTCACCACAGTAAATGCAAACTGAGGATCGAGTGCACAAAAGATTTGAAGTGAACCTTAACGAGTTTTGCTCCGTACACAAGAAATACAATTCATGTGGTGAATTCACATCCTCCGTCTCTGTTAAGACGCCCAGCGAACTCGCTGCTGGACACTTGTCCAAAAAATGTGTTCATACATTAAATGCTTCTGCTGGGTGTGGGAGGAGCTACCGTCCAATGTTATCTGTATATCACATATACAATGCATGGAAGACACAGATGATGTTTGGAGATCAGATTTATTTATTTTTAAGAGTTCTAGAAAAGCTTTGATAATCGTGTCTCCATGTCTGGGTGCATGAGGTCATTCAGACTCTCCCGGTACAGCAGGGTTCACCGTCTACTACATGAGCTGCATCTGAAGGACGGCGCTTTGATCGTGATGATGATCGTGTCGATGGCGATGGCAGTTTTACCAGTCTGTCTGTCTCCGATGATGAGCTCACGCTGGCCTCGACCTACAGTACATCCGTCTCTCTATTACCTAGTCTGAAGACTTTCTGTTCATGTTGGTTTTGCATCTAAGCAAAGACAAAACTACAGACCCACAGCAATAATTCAAATAATTCTGGTGCTAATTCTAATGCTGGTATTGACCAGTTAGGTAATTCCAATGCAGTGAAAAGCAGCTTTGCGTCAATTTGCTACGCTATTAGCGCAAAGCTGTAATTCTCCACGTGAGAATCCATTGCTATCTGTGAACTGTGTGAACACTCTGTTGCATGTTGGCATAAGGTGCTTTTCTCTGCTTCAGAATGGTCAAAGAGTGACATTTATTCAAAGAATGTTCCAGTATTAGAGGGTTAGCATACAATGTAAACAGTTTTTTACCAACGGCGTGTTTATTATTGTGTAACACTTTATAACATGTTCCCGTATTGTTTGTTTTATTACCAGCATGCATTTGGGGATTTCCAGAAGTAGCTTCCATTTGCGTTGAGTAGGCAAAAACAGGCTGGAATTTCATTTATTTAGTCTTTGTAAAATGTAAAAATAGCCATTAAATTGAGATGAATGTTCTTCACATCCACAATGGATAAACTCCACCAATTTATGAACAGAAAGCTGCAATAGCTTAAGTCCCTGACAGCTCTTCATGCAGCATCTTCACTCACTGTCAGGAGGATGAAGAGGGTAAGTTTGCTGACAGGCTGTGTCAGATGGAGTTCACGTGTGCAGTCAGTCAGGCCCTCCGCCCCCTGGAGACACGCAGACAGGGGGCAAACTGCGAGATTTCGATAGCGCACAAAAGGAAGCAGGAGATGTCTCAGCGGAGGCACAACAGGTCTCTAATTACACCCCCCCCCCCCCCCCAGCAGAGGCCTTGACTCCATGGAAACGCTCTGTGCTCCCCATGCCTGTGTGCAGTCGCACAGGCAGCGGCGGAAGGTCAGTCCTCATATTTGGCAGGGTCACTAAAGCAACGGATTAAGATTAGACCCATGGTTGTTCAGCAAACCAGTGGGGGAAGCCTCTAGACGGATGTTGGAAGTGTCCTCTGCAACAGAGGCTCTGCCCACTGCAGATGCTCGGAGGAAAACAAATCAACAGATTTGGGTCTCGTTTAGTCTTATTTCCATTAGCTTTTAGAGAAAAAAACTATATTTTAGTTTTTCATTCCTAATCTCTGTTTTTTATGCCTTATGCTACGTTCATACCGAGCAGGTGACACACGTTCTTGAATGCGCTAAGCGTGAATTTCTTGAACACACGTTTAACTTAAAGTGTTCACCCAGGACTGTCACTACCTGATACTAGCACATGTCCACCACCAACTACAGTTGGAAGAGGCTTATGAAGAGAAAACGGTCTCAATGGATTTGTGTGTGTAATACTTGATTTGTAACTCATACAATACATCTTGTGCGTAACTGTGTGTACTTGCAATCGTGTATTCAAGTGTGCACAATTAAAAAAATCCTAGGAATACAATTTACACCTGCTTTAAACTAACAATGAATTCAAAATGGCTCTTACACACGAATTGAAAGGACGCCATCTGTACGTCACTACCAAATCCGATTACCTGATTTGTTGAAGTCCAACCTGCTTTAACTTTTGACGCACGTTTTGTCCATGAAGCTCAAAAACTTGCATAGTGACGCTTGAACGCAAGAGTTTTAAAAGCAGAAGCCTGAAATGCACATTTACGATTGTTTACATAGATGCGCTTATAAACCGAAGGCAGTGTGAACGTAGCTTTAAGGGCATATTTCAGTTTTCTTTAAACAACAGTGAATTTGGTAAAAATGAACTGTTCTTTGGTCACATTGAAAGAAAAATACCTGGTTTTTGCCTCGGCTGACTAGAAAATAAAGTTTGGTTTGATTTAAAAGTAAATTAAAACTAAAAGTTTATAAAGTTAGCCTATGAAATCTTTTTTTTTTTTTGAAAACTTCGTTTTAAAAACTAAGTGTTTTCAAGATTCATTGATAGTAACTGGAGGAACCTGGACTCCACAACCCGAAGTGTGGGACAACCAACTGAGGAACCCACTGCTTTACTGGTTCAGACCAAAGGAGCCGTCCTGGTCTCTGACACTTTTATGCGCCGGCCTCCTCAGGTGCTGCTTCTAATGAGCTGACAGATGCAGTTTAGCAGCACAGGAGGCAGCTGTGGCGATATTAGTGGTGTGTGGGTATTGGGTTTGCATCTGCTGCCGACTTGCTCATTAGTTTGCAGTAGCTGATGTGCAGGTTTGGATGAAGGAAGAGAAGTGCCGGAGCTGAGTGGGTGTTCAGAAGAGAAGTCTCATTTTAGAGCCTGCCCTTATTAAGCTGACTGCTGCAGCACAAGCGTCTGATCACCACTTTCTGCTTTTCCTCCTTTTGCTTTGTGATTAGGTTCTGTGAGTGCACAGAACATTACATTGAGCAGAACCCCAAATGCTTAAAGTAGATATTTTTGAAAGGATTTTACTACTGGGACTCGTCAAAAAGATGACATCACATGAGTGATGTGATCATTTGTCAATATCCGGTGGTTTTGATTTTTTCCCCCAAATCTAAAACCAACAAAGGATCACGAAATGCTGCAATTCCTCAAATAACCACTGGGGTTGGTTTCGAGAGTGAGCAACTTCTAATTGACTCCTATGGAAAAAACAGTTAGTGTTACACCAAAAGTCAACAAACATACAGACTGATTAAAACATTTTTTCATAATTGCTCTATTTGATAATCATGACAGCTGTGTGGCTCATATGTTTTGGTTATGTGGGGCATATTTTTGATTGACAAGTGGGTGGATTTAACAAAACTGTATATTCCAATTGCCCATTTTCTGAATTTTTCTCGAGTTGGGTGGAGTAAGCTCAAGACAATGTGCGTTTCTCATCTCAGGTTTCATTTTCACCATTCAGTCCCATCTTTCCTCATCATTCTCTATTTAGTTTGTTCTGGTTTTTTATGCAGGAAAGCAGCGTCTTGGGAAAAGAAGTAGTTCCAACTCAAATGTTTTGTCAGCCTTTTGACATGCATACAGCTGTGCTCAGGAATGAACATGGCTACACAAGGACGGGACCGCTTTTATGGCGAGGAATTCTCAGCAAGGATTGCAGTGATGGAGCGGCTGGGTGTGGAACAGGTGTATGTGCACATCCCAGCACAGGCAGGGCATGGGGAATTCTCCGGAAAGGGAATGTGTCCTCAGTGACTTTGACTGGAGGCTCAGAGGGAAGCCGAGGAGTGAGTTGAGGGTGGGGGTGGGAGGTGTGGCCGAAGCGTAACACAATCCTGCATTTAGCAGCTGGGTGGGTTGCATGTGTGCGTGCATTTGTTTCATCCAAGATACAAAGAAGTCATTTGTTGTCTGCAGTACTCCTCTCCCCTAAAATCACGATTACCCAGCAGGCGTGCGGCGTTCTGCTTGTGCTGAAGCATGTGTGCATTGACACGCCTGGTATTTTGTTGTCTTTGCCAAGTCGGTGCTGTGCAGTTCAAGCGGCCAGATTGCCTCTGCCTGGGTGCCGCAACGTCCAGCCTATACGCCAGCACACTTTTGGGTTTCTGTGGAGATTTGGGATGATGGTCTGGGCTGTAGGCCAAGAAAACCCCATGCCAGTCAGTAGTCCTGCTAGCTGCACAAGCTCTCACTGGGCCATCTGTAGTGGCGTCCTGAGTGGACACAGGAAAATAGGGCGTGGAGAGGCAGACGCTGGCGGAGGGGGGAGCCGAGAAGAAGAGGATTTATGACAAAGAGGTGTGTTTACTTTAACCAAAGCCCCCGCTCCTCTGTGAGACGACCGGATGGTTCAATCATTAACATTACGAAAGCTTACCAAGACCAATTTAGGTCAGAGCTGCAGCTCTCCGTGGTGCACAGAAAGGCGTCAGGACCAAAAATAAGCAATTATCTGCTTTTTGTGGAACACAGTCCCAGAATAACAGCAGTGACGTTAAAGGTGCCAACATGTGGAAGGAAGTTTTAAAGTATGTAAATGAGGAGGAGTGAGCTGGGAGGTGGGATGCTGTCTGCAGTTCAGTGACTGATCTGCACATGTGAAGCAAACATTTTAAACTCTTGTTCCCTTAAAGGGCCAAAACAGAAACATGTTACTCAGAGGAAGGGCTGCACGATATGAGGAAACCTGCGATGACGATATAACATGCGATACATGAAGAAATAGCATAACAACTAAAAACATAATTTCCATTTTACTACAACAATTTAATTTAAATATGAGTCAACATAACTGAAATTATACTCCAAATGACCCTTGTCTACATAGGAGGCGAGCATCTAATATAAAAGGGATCTATCCGATGGGTCAACAATGTGAAGGGTTCCATCCGATTGGTCAAATGCATAGAGGGATTTATTTGATTTGTTAAATAATTCAAAATGTTGTAAGATTTTTATTAGCATATTTAAGGTAACCATTTATTGCAAATGTTACCATCTTTTGCAATATGTATCTTGCACAGCTTGATATTGCGATAACAATAAATTTGCGCTTTATTGTGCTGGCCTACTCAGAGGCATTGACTGTATAAGATAACTGGATTGAGTCTGATGTCACCCATAGGAAAGGGCTCACTTCCAGCTACAACCAAATGTTCAGTCTCCATTTTTTCACAGTACAGACGCCGCCATGTTGGAGCCAGGCGACGTCAGTAAGTAGTGATTAGTCCAATTCGGTCTCAGTCAACATTTCTATGGCAACCACTTTCGCCAATCAGGAGTGAGCTTGTTAAAGGTTCGTACCCCTACCACTAAAACGTGGACTACACGAAATCTGTCAATCAAACAATATTCAATGGGACCACCTACTTTTATTGAGGCATCTGATGGATCAGTTTATAATTTAAATAATTTGCAATAAAGAAAAAAATATGAAAAAAACAGGTTGAGCAAGAACATGTTAAGAAAAGAAAAAATATATTCTGACAAATAGTAATAGCTGTTTTTTTGTACTCTATGGGATTTTGGCTTCTTGGAGCCAGCGGGTGCTTCCTATTTGGGGGAGGGGTCACTCAGTCCAGTTATCATGCGCAGTCAATGGTCAGGGGCCCAATTCAAAAATTACAAATCTTTGCACAAGGCCTTCAGCTCTCATCTGTTTGCTCAGATGTTGGACAGGACAAGTTTTAAAAAAAAAAAAAAGATGTTTGCACATCTAACTTCTGCTGCATGTTCACTTTTGTAGCAGTGGCAAACATTGTTTGTCTTCAGTACAGCAACAGATTGATTACAAATTATTCAAACTAACGAAGATTACATTTCAGTAAAGAAATATTTACCTTCTCAAGTTTTTTTTTTGTAATTCCTTTCGTCAATGTTCAGAGCCTTTTATGTCTATCAGCTCACAGACTATAAATCTGGGGATCCAGGGGATCACTGGACTTTTAAAAAAGTAGATCAAATGTATGTGTGAATTTGCACATCTGTATTCAGGCATGTAGACTAACCTTATGGAGTGGTTGCACTGTTCCACCCAACTTTTCTTTTTTCAAGTGCACCCAGATTTGATTTCACATCCCAGTTAGCTTGTGCTGCAGTGCAGCTGGCTGCCTCTGGACCTCCAGGGTTTCCAGGGACCTGCTCTGATTTATATAATAGTTACTAACGGGGTAAATCGGACTGAGTCTTTATAGTTTTCATATGAATCAGGTCTAGCATTTGTACTAATCTGTCATCATCTGAGGCTTCATCCACTCTGTTATCAGAATATAATCTTATTGTATGTCTGTTGTGAAACCATGAGTATAGTTTCAGAGTTTCAGAGATGTTTTCTGTTTTATTGCTGGATCGACTGGGCCCACCAATACAACCTGAGATTACTATTTGGGGAATTTGACCCCCACAAGTGCACAAACCTAACCTAATATGAAGTTACTTTAAAAAGCCATAATTCTGAGCTTCATGCCAGTCTGTAATTGTGAGCACCAGTAGTGAGGGCGGCATATGCTTTCCTGTCATTTATGGTTAATGCATACAGACTTTCAGGGGTTGTTCTGCATCTGTTTCTGATCATTTGCAGCTCTCTGTTGCATCGTGGAATACTTTTATCTTGGTTGTGTGGTACTTCTAAGTACACGGGTAAGATCAACTATCCGATTAATCAAAGTTTAAAGGCTTTCAAGGAGGTAAGCAGTTTCAACATCTATATAAACGCCTTGCAGTCATGTTCTTTATCCTTAATTTAGATTATGGATGTTTGGAAATTACCCAAAGCACCAGTGAAGTAATTTTTGGTAAGACAATTTTTCTATTTTATTAATATATTGCATTAACTTAATGCCTTTTTGACATTTACATGATGAAACGGACATTTAAATGTGAGAGAAAACATTTAAATAAACGCTGAGGAAGCGTATAGTATCTCTGCTGAGTCTTTAAAAATGGTAATAAATAAAACATGGTTTTGTAAATGATTTTAACGTAATATTCTATTCCGACTTTAAAAGAAAAAAGTTAGATTTATGTTCCACCAACATAAGTGTCTATTGGATGAAATGGCAACACCTGCTCCAATACAACTAATTTAGTTTTTATGGAGGGAATATAGGACTAATAACTTGCATGATGAGAAAAAAAGTGTTTGTATCATTTTAGTGAAACGCTTTTATTTTGTGTTAACCGACAACAGTCTGGCGGCTTGTGTTTAAAGGAAAAATAAGGAAATAAATAAGGAAAAAATAAGGAAAAATAAGGAAACTACATAACTATCACATCTTAAGGGTAAACATGTTGAGAAGGTAATGCTGAAGAGGCATTCATATGTCATAAATCTTAATTTAGGTAGAAATTCCAACTTAAATTTTGAGCAAAAACAGATTTTGCTGTTGTTGCCACTTTGACTGTGGATAATGCTTTGCTAACAACATCTGAGCAGCTAAAACGTGCGTGGGCGTGTCAAATAGGATAGAAATCTTGCAATGTGCAGTATTAGTGATCAGTTTTATGATGACGATGTGACTTGCGAAACATAAACAAATAGCGTAATGAAAAACAGCTGACTGAAATTATACTCCAAATGACTCACGTCTACATAGGATATCGGGTATCTAACATGAAGGGGCTCCATTCGATTGGTTAATGACATAAAGGGGTCCGTCCAATTAGTCAAATGCATTAGGGGGCTTCATTTGATCCATTAAATACTTCAAGCTACCATAAAATTGTGTGTAAACATTTAAAGTCACCATTTGTTGCAGATTACGCCATCTTTTGCACAGGCTGACATCACGATGACAATACATTTGCAATTTATTGTGTGGGCCTAGTACTATTAATTTGAATGGTTTACCATTATTGGTGATTAATATTGCAGTTGATCAGGTTGAAGACACGTTTTCAATACATTCAAATATATATATATATTTAGTTCCTTTCAATGACGCCCATTTAAACGCGTTTGTTAAATGAGCACTTTTATTTCTATGTGTAGGGTCCCTCAGCTTCACCCCCACAAAGAAGCTTAACTGTTCCCCTCTGATTCTGTCAGGTCAAAGGTCAGACCGTGCTTCGGTTTGGCCTTAATAAGCTTCCAGTCTTAATGGAGAATTGGTTCCAAGGTCGATTATTTTCATCCATTAACCCCTAAATGGAAAAGGGCTGATGCGTCAGCAGTTCTGCCTCCACACACACCCACACCCACACCCACACACACACACACACACACACACAGTAGATTTGTTCATTTTGTAAAACAGGTTTTACAGAGATTTAAAAAAAAACACAAATAGATTTTGTAAAAGTGAGTCTGAAAGCTGTTTGACAGCTTGAAGCTGCTGGATGATGACAGGAATGGCTTTGTGTTGTGAAGACACACCCCACACGTGCGCACACACACACCTCACACACAGCTCTGCTGTCAGAGGTGTCGATGGAGACGGTTTCCCGGCTGCTGGCTTCTGTAAATCGCGACAGAACAAAGCAGGCGGATCCCCCGATAACAGCCTGACAGATCGTAAGACAAAACACACTGACACTCGCCCAATGAAAGGGCCCTGAACAACGGCGCCCCCCCCAGCTGTCTAGACGGGGAAGCGAGCCACCGTTGGGTGGCTGCTGGAAACCCCGAGGAGGGGGGATTGGTGCACGTGTTGCCATCCTCACCTGTTCTTATAGGTTCTTACCTTCTCAATCTGTTTTATTATTTTTTAGTGCAGCATTGATGTGGTGTGACGGCACAGCTGGAGCTCGCATTAATCATGTAGCAGGAAGGAACCTCACTGTAAGGAAAATATGCAATATGACTACAAAGACGGAACCCAGAGAGGAATTCTGCTCCATCCTGGTGGACATTTTTTCCATTGTGCCTTACGCTGATGATCTAGAACATTCATGGGGTTTGGATCAGTTCACCTTCGATGGCTGCATGAAAAATCAGATTTCATTGCAGGGAAATGAAAATGGACAAAGACATACATCATTTTCCAGCTGCTGAGGTTGCAAATACTTTACCCATTAGCTCCATAAGCATGTAAGCTACATAAACCATAAAGCTTCTACAAACACAGTAGCATCAAGGTTGTGTTCAGAACATTTGCCATCATACATTTTTGCTACTTGCTTATTTTAAAATATTAGGCTTAGATATAAAACATTTTATGATAAAAAAACAAATTAAAAAATGAGGAAATATTGTATTATTTTGATGCTTCATTATCACTCTAACATAATAGCCAGTATTCAGTATTTATTAAAGGTTTGGGCAGACCTATTCAAAGGATTATAAAAACAATCTCTCATCATTTTGGGCGAGAAACACAAAAAATCTTTTGAGCTCAGTGTCACCGATTAAAAACACAAACTCTTGGGGGAAAAATTTGGTGCACGGGACCTTCACAAGTTCCTAGTTGTCATTGCCTTAAATGAAAAGTCAGCGCAGACTTAACGTTCTCCTCTATTAGCAGCATAAATTGGAGCTAACAGAATAAATGAGCCATAATACTGACGGCAATGAACTCTTAAATACTGAAGCACAACTCTCAGTCAATACATTGACTTTAGTTGACTTTAGTGCCAACCTATGACAAATAAATATCAAATAAAGAAAAGCAATATATTTTCTGATTAATCTGCAGATCTTATTCATTAATATCAAACTATTTTTTACTACTTAACCTTTTTTGATCATCTATTTTCTTTTTTGTCAAACTACTTCTATTGCCTAACATTTCAGTGGAGATATAGGAAGAGCTTTAGCTGAAGTATTTTTCTATTTATGGTTCCATTATTTATGCTGTATGTGGAGACTTTTTTGAGCTAAGGCATTGCTATAAGAATCGAAATAAAATCTACATTTTATTTTGAAACAATATAGGCATACATTTTGTTAATTTCTTATTTTAATTAAAGCAAAAAATTTTCTCTTTAGTGAATAGATTGAACTTAGAAGAACATAAGTAATAAAATAAATTAGCAACAGAAATGACGAAGCTGCTGAAAATGAAAGTCCCACTCTAATAAAAATGGTTTGTTTGTGTTTTTTTAATTTTTTAAGCATTTTTCTCATGATGAAGGGCATATAAAAAGAAAATTGAGTTTGAAAAAGCCTTTCTTAGTATTTCTTTATTCAAATTGTTGTGAATCAGGAGCAGATGAAGAAATCCTTTTTTAAAAAGGGCTTATTTTGACGTGGGTGGGCCTCAAGCTCCCTGCTCTGCTCCATTCTGATGCATCCACTTAAATAGATCCATGTTTTTGTTTTCCTCGTCTGAGCTGGCATCTGGCACAAAACTGTACAGCTGCATGCCTCAAACATTGCTCATCATTTTTGTTGTACCTTTGGTGTGGGGGACTGGAAGCAAGAGGGAGAGCGTGTAAACAAAGGGATGATGGGAAGTAAAAGCAGGCTTACCAGTTCTCCCCCAGGTGTAGTCTCTTAAAGAAGCTTTGGCTTCTCTCGCTGTCTTCACTCTAACTAGTGACTCCCTTGCAGATGACTTTTTCTGCACTGTCATGTGTTTGATGAAATGGAAATGGCACATTTAGAGTCTATTGACTGGGTTTTTTTTTTTCCTGGTTCCGTGTCGTGGAAACATGCTAACTGTACGTGTCATGGAAGATTTGTCAAAAATGTCAACGTTGATTTAGATGTCTAAAAGAATGCGTACAGCATGAGTGGAAAGCAAAAAGATCACATTCTTCTAAAACTACAACACTGCACCGCAGCAGGACCAAAAAAAGGTGTGTTTATGTGTTCATTTTTACAGGAGGTGAAGGGTTACGGGGGTCCAAAAGTGTGATGCCTCTGTGGTTGTGCTGCTTAGATTGCTGTGAAATCTCATAGCAGAGGAAAGTTCGGAGAATAGTCCGACGTGGGGGTGCAGAATTAAGGGACTAAACAGTAACGTTTCCTCCACTGACTGTGAGAGGTGCATTGTTATTACCTTATCGCGTGATAGAAAATGAGTTACACAGCTGACTGTGGCACAAGCGGATCTGACAGAGACAGAGCTGGAATAAAACACGCAAAAGGAGGTCCAAGAAAAGCTGGGAACTATAAAGGAAAATGTAGAAGGAAGCAGAAGGGAGAATAAAGGAAGTGGAAACTAAAAGCAGGAAAGCACTGGCAGTATGGTTTTGGACAGTAAAGTGCTCTCATTTATGCACAAACAGGTGCTGAGGCACAATATGGAGAGGTGTCTGAAATTCCTCATCACCTACAAATTTACAGCAGGATGCAAAGAGACAAAAATTGCAGAGACACCTGCTGATCGGCGTATTTCTCCTATCAGACCTGAAGCAAAATAAATCCCCTTCATTTATCATAAAGCTTCCCTTTCCCTCCTGTTGTTACACTGGTTTATGTATATTGCTGTTGATGAAACAACTGCAGGTTTAAAGTCCTTGAAACGGCTTCCAGTCTGAAGAACAGAAATCAAGAATGCGGCAATAAAACACTAAATTGATTGATTTATTTAAATAATTTTCTATTTATGTGTCAAATTTCAGCCTTTACATCAATCCCATCAGGGGTCACCACAGCGAACAAGTCACATGGTAAGCTTGGCAATGTTTTACGCCGTATGCCCTTCCTGACACAACCCTCTCAAAGCAACCAGACTTGGGACCGGCACAGAGGTAGAGAAGGGAACAGGGAGCAGCCCGGATTTGAACCCTGGCTTCATGGATGGAAGGTGCCGCAAACCAGCACGAGCTAAACCGGCTCCAATAATTATTTATAAACCAACTAAATAATTTAAACTAAAGAAATTCTTAACTATGTACTTCATTTTGGGAATTTTTACATTTAAAAAAAGTATCTCATAGGTGTAAAAAAATACTTTAAAGGCAAATTGATAAGGTTTCGTATTAATTCAATTCAATTCAAAAATATTTTATTTCAAATCAAAACAACAATAACATAACATAAAATTATTCAATACAAGACTTTGAAAATTTGATAATCAATTTGATGAATTTCCTCACCTCGGTTGGACAAAGGTCCTCTAAAGCCACGAACATATGTAAGACGTGTTTAAGAACATGCTAAATGCGTATTCTTTAACGCACATTTAACTACGAGAGGCCGCCTGAGTGATAATTCAAACTTCATACTCACAGATATCATCATACGCTCACACATACCACCATAGTCTTACTCACACAACAGTATACTCTCATATGCACAATCATACTCTTATACAAACACTACTATACTTTCATACAGAGGGTAGCGTTTGAGCTGCAAGTCAAATTCATGCATACGCACAACTATTCTTTGTTACAAATACAATTATTTTTTACTTACAAAATATATTATACTTTTATGCATATTCCATAGTTTTCTAAGTAGTGCTAGGAAGGTGTTTAAAAGACTATAATTATCTTAATAAAATACAATGATTGTGCATTTACAAAAGTTTGATGGTATATATGTGAGGGAATAGTACTATATGTGGGAGAGCATGACTGAAAAGCAAGTTGCTTTGATCAAACAGGAAGGAATCTTAAATTCTCATTACCTTATTGGTTAATATGTTTAAAAACAAATTCTCCAAATTTAGCTAGCACTAGCTAACTTTACAGCTTTATCTGACCAGTGATAAAAAACTATGGCATACTTACTTCTTTTTCTTCTTCTTCACGGGCAGGTTTTTTGGGGGCAAGTAAATGGTAATGAAGCTGACATTACTATATTTTTTACTTATGCACTAAAATGTGTTCAGGAAATTATGAGAGAAACTGACAATGTTGGACATAACAGCATGCTAATGAACAGATTATTCTTCAAGCTTACTGGATATGCACGGACAATTTCTATATTTCTCTCAACTAGTCAGCAACTTGAAGGGGGTAACAATCCAAGTTTAGGTGTTCTGGATGAGCTGCTTGAATGTTTTTCTTCCATAATAAATTCCTATGAAAGTTTTAGATTGATGGAAACAAGAGAAGGAAATCTCTTAGTATCAAGAGCTCCACCAATAGCGAGATCCGGGTATTCAGGTCATCCTCAGTACAATGTAGAACATAGTCCGCTGCATTTCTTGCTCAACTGCCTTATTAGAAAAGCCCCTGTGGATGGCGGCTGTTGACTTTGTTCCAACATTTTGGACATTGTAGAGGCAACAGTTGTGGTGTTTAGGATGTTATTTAGCAATCCTATAGCCTCACTGAGACATTCCCGATCCGCCATTCTCCAATTTTTCAAAGAAGGGCGTGTCAGGTCCATCATTTTGCGCCGCTTGAAAAATAACCAATAGCAAGCTGAGAATTTAGTTCTATGTCCGTTTTAATCAAAATAACTTCCATTTCAATCAAACTCTCTTACATGTGCAATTATTCCTCTTCTCGTACCATATCATGTTGTTTTGCATTCACATTTATTTTGTCACTTCCATATTACATAAGTATGTTTGTATGAGCAAAATGATTCTGTGGAACATGTCAATGTATTGAAGTCTCTGTGAGCATGTATGAATGTAAATACAAGAAGATATGACTGTGCTTATAAGAGAGTACATAAATACTTATGAGAGAGTACACCAATATTTATATAAGAGTATGAATAGGCAAGCAAGAGAGTATGGAACTTTATGAGAGAGAGTATACTGTTGTGTGAGTAAGACTGTAGTGGTATGTGTGTGAGAGTATGATGGTATCTGTAAGTATGAACTTTGAATCATATTTAACCCATGGTGTTCACACTGGACAAGTAGGGAGGGACTTCCTATTTTTCGTTCTTTCGCCTTTTTTTTTACTACGCATGTCTGTCATCTACATCGTGAAAACCGTCATTATTCATTTCTCCAAGATCAATTTCCATGTATTAAGGGGGACGTCATCCATTCGTCATTACCAAGTCCATGTTTGGTCAAAGTTCGACCTGGTTTAACTTGCAATGCGCACTTGATGGCTGCACGTTTTGTACATAGAGTCTAAAAACAGTCATCGAAACTTGCAAAGCTACTGTGTGAATGTGATCATTTTGAACGCAGAAGCCGTAAATGCACATTTACGCGAGTTTACATGGACTTTTCTTTGGAAGTGGTTGCTTGAACGCGCCACGACAAAGGCGGTGTCAACGTAGCTTCAGACTGGCTTACTTTATGTATGTGTCATGTTCATCCTCTACATGCACAACAACGTGCATTATGGGAAACATGGTGGCGGGTGTCAGAGGTGTGAGTGAGTAGGCGGTTAGAAAAACAAGCCCCCCCAGCAAGGCCGACTTCCCATCCCCCACATTGCTTGTTGCGCACATGAAGGTGAAGAAATGCTCAAATGTAGGTTATGAAGGAAACCTCAGGAGATGAAGGAAAGCTGATGTTTGTGTGATGCTGGTGGGAGTTGGATTTAATAACCTTGAGATGGTTGGTAACTAGGTGAAGTATAGACACCAACAAACCTGGACTGTAACCCAGGACTTCTGCCATGTGTCCATGTGACCATACCAGCCTCCCAGGTGTCCATCCACACTTCTTAATGAGTTTCAGTTTAGAAAAGCAGGCGATGCTGCTCCACCTTGGCCATTTCCTCAGCTGTGGGCGGCAGGAGGAAACGACTGCTTAGCACTGAAATAGATTCCTATGTGATGCTCAAGGTCTCACCAACCACATGTGGAGGAGCTGCTACGTAGACTGAAGTTAGTCTTGATTTACAGTTTTAGAGAAGGATGGTGGAAAAACTTTTTTTTTATTATAAGATATTATTAATAACTATGTGGAAATACAGAAAGTGTAATTGCAGCTGCTTTCCTTCCAGTGTTGGAGGTCATTGGACTTTTTTGGTGACATCAGAGCGAAAGTGACACCGTCAGAGTTTATTTATGATGTGTGATGCACAGCTTTCATGAAGGAGAGCTCACACACCAGACACATTTGGAGGACGCAGAAGCTGCAGCCGTCTCCACTGCGACGGGGTCACCCACTTTGGTTCTCTCTTTAGAGGAGAGGATGCAGTCATTTGGGAGTAGGGGGTGCAATGCAGAATGTGTCAGTCACAGCCGTGGGTCATCGGAAAACTGTTTGCTGGGAAGATCTGGGGTGAGAGCTGACACATTTAGATCAAATGTTTTGGAAGTTTCCACTTTCCAGTTTGGTCGCAAATTTCAAAATAATGTGTTTGCGTGGACACTTTAGGCCTTTGGTGTTGAGGCCTTTTTGTGTCCTCTGCCGCCAAACATGCAGGGCATCAAATCTAATAGATGTCAGGAATGTGAGTCAACAAAGACTAAGCAGGAACATGACAAACAAGGAGCTTTGTGCTTTTTTTAAATCAAGCATGCAGAAAAGGCTGGTGTGGGAATTATTGATCAACTTATTGGTGACTTGTGATTTTGGATCATTTTGTGTCACAGAAACTGCCGGGATTTTAACTATTTCTTTTTACTATCACATTTATTAAAATTGTAATGCATACATACACACAGATATATTTATATATCAATTGGTTTTGTTTTTTGCTTTTAGATTTCCTGAACCTACTTATCTGTCTCAACAACAAATAAAGCCTTTTTACTCTTGGTGAAGTAGCTCATCTTAGACCTTAAGACTTCCACCTGCTCCATCATCCGGTCCGCGTTTTCTAAACCCCACTAGACTTCCTAAGTGAGGCGGTCTGGGTCGTTCCACAAAGGCCGAATACCCAACCAACAGTTCCAGGCCAAGAATCTGCTCTCCCTCCCCCTCGAAGGCTCCAGAGTGAAGCTGCATTGTCCGGTTACTCCACATGCTTCGGTAAACTCCCCCTAAGGCGGTTAATTGGTGCCCCCACCTCCGCCACTAAGCACCATTTAACTAGATGATCCATAACAACAAAGCTCCTGTTATGACTGAGGACTTCAAGTTCTTCATCTCTGTTGGGGGACGAGTAACTATAACTATTTAGTTTTTGGTTTTCTCTTTTTACCTATTTCAGATGGATGACTTCATATGTCCTGGTATTAAAGAAAACAAAAAATAACATAAAAGCGCACACTTTCACCAAGCAGTTAAATCCTGGGATTTTTTTTTTTTTTGGGCTGTTGAATAAAACTGTTATCATAGTCTGAGGCTCTTTTACACAGCTGCCAAATGCAATCCCTTTATTTAAAACACTAATAAGATCTGATCACAGTCTGTGGAAAACCCTAAAAATGTATTATCATCAATACAACAACTTAAGTTGATCCTGTATTTGCTCTAATCTAATGTCTCTGAGGTCAAAAAGGTTCTGTTTGCTTCCGCCTGACCCAGTTCTGTGGTCTGTGTTTGTTTTCCAGTCAGGAATGCCCCAGACTGTGTGCACAGGCACCATGTTTACCACTCCCGCTGGCTTCAGCCCTCACCTGGCCTGTGCTGAACCTGGGGAGGAGGAGGAGGAGGCTCCGCAGGAAGGTCCGGGGCCCGGGGCTTGTCTGGCCGAAGGGCCCCCGATCACCTCTGCGTCCCTGGACACCTTGATTCAGAACCTGGTGCCCACTGCTGATTACTACCCCGAGGTAAAAATCAAATGCTACTTACATCAGAACAGACATTCTCCTGTTTAAGGGTTTCTCGTCTTCTTTTTTAATCTTTACTGAGTCCCGTCAAATGTCTCTCTTTGTCCTTTGACAGAAAGCCTACGTGTTTGCTTTCTTGCTGAGCGCTCGTTTGTTCATTCCGCCCCCGGAGCTGCTGTCCCGGGTGTGTGAGCTGTGCATCAAACAGCAGCAGCTGGACCAGAGCCCGCTGGACACGGTCAGCCACAAACACGTCTCTGCTAACGAACGGCTTCTCTGCACGACACATTTTTTAGGAGCTCTGTTCAATGTTTGTGTTGCACAAGAGCAGACATTTACTAGCCTCGTTTGCTTAAAAGGCAAAAGTGCGGAAGTTTGGCCCCAAGATCCTGCAGCTGCTGACGGAATGGACGGAAACATTTCCCTCTGACTTCAGAGAAGAGAAGATGGTCGGGCAGCTTAAAGACATCATCCACAGGATAGCTCCGTGCGATGAGGTACGATTTTGTGGCCACACAGTCATTTGACTGCTGTTACTTTATTTAAAGGAAAATTACACTGATTGTCAGAAAAAAAACTCAACTAAGTGAAACTTTCGGCAGGAATTCAAGTTGATGTGAGAAGTAACGAGGAGGAAGATTTCATTATCCTCCCCGCCTCTGTGATGAGTAATGGAGCGAGCAGCTTCCCTCCCTAGAAAGAAGGAGCAAAGCAACAAAGACAATGATGATTACAACCTCCAGGGAAAATAGAAAGGGAAGGATGGAGAGAGGGGAAAAAAAAGGGGTGAGAGGCAAAGGTGATGATGGCGAGGAGAGAGGAAAGGCAGGTGGGGAGGATTGTGCTGCTGCTTGCAGCTTGCTGCTCTCCACATGTGGGAGCCGTGGGTCACGTGTGAGACAGAGTGGCCCCTAGTGGCCCCTCTGAACAGTCAGCTGCAGGGAGAGCCACATTCAGGAAATCAGAACACAATGTGAAAATCTCACCTCTAAAACTGCGGAGCCCTGGACATAACATTGAACAACATAATAATACATTGTTTCCTCAAAATAATAAATTGTGGGTAAAAATGAGTACTTTGTTCCCACAAATTAGCATGTTATGGGCACCATTTAATATTTTAGTTTTAGTTTCTTCAATTCCTAACCAGTAATTTGTGCCCACAAAATACTCATTTGTACCCAACTAATGCCAATTTGGGCCACAAAATGCTAACTTGTGCTCACAAGATATTCATTTCTGCCCAAAAAATACTAATTTGTGGCTACAAACACAAATATGTGGCTACAAAATGATAACTTGCCCCCACGAAATGCTAATTTGTCCCCACAAAATGCTAATATTTGTTTTCTCAGAGTACTCATTTGTGCCCGGAAAATACAACATTGTGTGTGCAAAATGCAAATGTTTTTTAGTTAAAATGGTAATATGTGTGCACAAAATAGCAATTTATGTGTGCAAAATGCTAATTTGTGCACACAACATGCTAATTGGTGCCTGCAAAATGCTAAAAAAAAAACGTTTGCATTTTAGCGGATTAGTTTTGGTTTTAGTGTGTGCTAAAAATGCAAATTTGTGTCCACGAAATACTCATTTGTGTCCAATTTGTTTACATGAAATGCTAATTTGTGCCCACAAAATGCTACTAAAATGGTCATTTGTGACTAAGATATACTAAATGGTGTCCACAAAATGCTAATTTAAATGTACAAAATACTCATTCGTGGCCCCAAATGATTATTTTGAGGGAATCATTTTTATCTCATGTCCAGCTGTACGTGTTCCCTGTTTGTATTTCCTTCAGGTAAGTCTAAACGGTAGGGATAGATTCTAGGCTGTGTGAAGCATTAGAATGTAATTGTGTTAGGTTGATTAACCCTCAGTTTTTTTTTTTTATGCTGCTAAATTCAGTCAAAAAATAGGTTGTTTAATTCTTCCCTTTAGTCAGGCACTGGGTTCTCATTTTTATTTTAAAAACTCCAAATGGAAAAAAGGTGGAGCAATGAAAAAACTTTAGTTGAACTCCAGTCATTACAACACATTTGTAATGCTTACTTGGGTGTTAACATTTTGGGAGGAAAGGGATGATGTGTGGGTTAGATGTCCCAGCTTGATGACCCCTGAAGTGTAAAAAAAGAAGAGCACATTTGAAATGCTTTCCACAGTGAGTGGAAAGTGTGAACAGCATAGTTATCGTTATCATCCAGCAGCCTGTTCGTCATTGATAAATGATGCGTTACTGACTGCTCCTTCCCTCTGCCTTCAGGCGTACTGGAAAACCCTGAACCAGGTGCTTCAGAAGCTCAGCCAGAGGCTGGACCTGATGAGCCGGGAGGAGGAGAGCATCATCAAGGTCTCGCTCAACGCCTCCTCAATCTCCGATAAGCTGGCCGCCTTCAAGACCAAGCCCCTGCCCATCCAGAAGGACATCCTTTCCATCTGCAATGACCCCTACACGCTGGCACAGCAGCTCACCCACGTGGAGCTGGTAAGGCCCTGGGAGGAGGCGTGAGGGAGGGGCACAGCAGGGGGGTCACGCAGGGGTCAATGTGGGAGATGATAACACGGATGGACAAGGAGGAGAGGATGTCTGCAGAGCGTTGAGGCACTAAGGATGGAGAAGCATGAGTAGACATTTAGGTTACATCCAGATCGTATAGATGAAACGCAGATGTGATGGGAAGTGACAGGCTGGAAAGAAGGAGTTTGTGGATAAAAACTAGAGCAAAGGTCCGCCCTCAAGCTTTCACCTAGACTTTCATGTGTCGTTATTTTTTACGCAGTCAAAAAATAATGATAAAAAACACACAGTCTTGAGGTTCCAGTTTACATGTGCTGATGGCGTGCACACATGTGAGTTTGTGAGCAGCATGTTCTTGCACCCTCACCGAGATGGTGACATCACCCCAGAAGGCAGAGATGTACCCGAGGCGGCCAACAAAGAGGAGAAGACTGCAGCCGATGTATGTGACCTGACAGCTTCACACTCTGACACACACACACAAAGACAGGAGGCAGGGAGGCGGAGAGGCCATGTGGTCTACACACATCCCGGAAGTGAAGGTTTTTGCTTGTTGGTTCCTGTCTGGAACGGTTGCCATGGTGTTCTCTGTCTGCGGCCGCTTGTTTGGGGAGAAACCTGAAAGAAGCGCTGAGCTCCATGAGTCATCGCAATGTGACAGTGTGTGTAGAAGTCAACGCGCTCTAAGTGTCCCTTTGGAAATATGAAGACAGCGAGTGGCATCATTGAGTCGTTACTTCCTTTTATTGATCGGCTTCCATTAGTAAAATGAAAGAGCTGTTAAAGGGAATCCCCCAGTGGGTAATGCATGGACATCACTTCCTAGTCACACACTCTAGCTTGTTTTTTTTAAATCATAAAGTACATTTTTAGATTTCTGCTCATTTCAGTTTGTGTTACTAAAAAAAAAAATCTCTTTCCCTGTTTTCCAGGAGCATTTGAGCCACATTGCACCTGAAGAGTTTGTTCAAGCCTTCGTTCAGAAAGACCCGCTAGATGGAACGCTGGTAAACTTTGACTCCGTGACAGAATAACCTGCAAGAGAATCAGAGAAATTAGTTATATTACATTATATGTTCACCTCTATTGCTTTTTGTGGATTTATGTTTAAATAGGACATGTCTCCTCCATCAATGGTCATTTTTAATCAGAAAGGGGGGGTAAAGAGTTGAAAAAATGATACGAAAAATCATCATGTCCACCAAATATTGTGGCCTTTGACCTGACTAAAAGTTTCCATAAACACACAGGTTTATGGAAACTTGTCTTAGCTGCAAAAAGCCCAAGATTACAGCCTCCTGCTATTCAGAAATCATTCACACACAAAAAACACGCCATCCTATGTATTTGCTCTTCCTGTTCTAAAACTAAACTCCACAAAAAGCATAGTTATTTTTCTTTACTAAAGTTTTTTGCCTGTTTGCTCTTTGAAATCTTTCTGCTTTTTTTTTAATACTTCATTTATGAAGCAGAAACAGTTTGTTCGCTGCTGTTTTGGTCTTTGGATTGGATTGACGATCTGAATTCTTTTTATATATAATGAAAAATACTTTTTTTTTTTATTATCTCCAACCTTTAAATGATCTAATTTGTCATTGGAAGAATACCAGTGTGGATTTCTGAAGTATTCCTCTAAACATTTAGAAATTTTGAAACACGTTTATATTAAACTTTTACACAGTTTGTTATAGTTTCTAACGGAAATTTTATCTTACAAAATCTCAGGAAAGGAAAGGTGTTATGATAAAATATGTATTTAGAGTTTGGAGGGATTTATTGGGTTTAGACATTTGCGCAGAAAAGCTAAAGAGGTTAATCACTTTATTTTATTCTGTAACAGATAAGCAGAAAAATGTAAAAAAATTCTAAAATAAAAGATAACATTGAAGATCTTGATTATATTTGGTCTTTTAGAAAATGTCAAACAAAGAGAAATCGTTGAGCCAAACGCACAAACAACACAACACAGAAATATCACAAGTCAGAGCCGGAACACACATTATGCAACTTCTCCATCTGGCCTCCGCAGAGCTGTTCAATGCGGTTCACTGTCTCTTATCATTTCTGATCTGACTGTTGCTACAAAGAAACATCTCATGGGTTTACAAGTTTTCAGAAATAAAAAAGAAAACGTGGGAAAAACTGAAAAGTGGGAGACAAAATCAAATGTCATGTTCCATATCTGATATTCTCCTGCTCTCTCCGACTCTATTCTTATCATTAGAGCTCCCATCTGTCTGTCTATCTTTCCCTCCATCATTCTGTGTCTCCTTAGGTCAGCCTGTGGATGGGAAGCTAATTAGTATCAGCAGCAGTCCCTGTGGTCGCACGCTCTGTACTCATTTACTGTGTCTGTGTGTGTTTGTGCAGCCATGTTTCGGTGACCAGAAGAAGAAAACTTCCAATCTGGAGGCTTATGTCCGCTGGTTCAACAGACTCTGTTACCTAGTGGCTACAGAGATTTGCATGGTGGGTAAATTATTTTTTATTTTTTTAGAAATAAGACAAAAATCACTTAAATTACTCCCAAACTATGTGGAATCATTTTTGTTTTGTTTTGTTTTAGTTTTGTTCCAAAACAAAATTAAGATTTATTGCTTTAAAGCAATATTTACTATATATTCTGGCTCTAAACCCAATCCCATTTATTTTTATAATAATATGATTTATAAAGTAGTAATCAAGCTGCATTTGCGAGCATATTATCTGTATGGAGTATCATTGCCCCCTAATGGACATGTGTTGCTACTGCTCTCTACCTTAAAAATGCTTTTATCAGTAGAGAATGAAACATAGCAAATAAAAAAAGAAAAAGTTAAATGTTTCAGAAAAAAACAAATACATATTATTTTTTTTCTTTTCTACAGCCAGCAAAGAAGAAGCAGAGAGCCCAGGTTATAGAGTTCTTCATCGATGTGGCCAGAGAGTGTTTCAACATTGGAAATTTCAACTCTCTTATGGCTATTATCTGTGAGTTGCCATTTAAAAATTAGCCAGTTTTAAATCTACCCTGTTCATTAAAAAAAGCCTTCTCCCAACTTGTATAGCTGGTATGAATATGAGTCCTGTGTCCCGCCTGAAGAAAACTTGGGGCAAAGCCAAGACTGCAAAGTTCTTCATTCTCGAGGTGACAAAGCTCCAATATGTCATTTTATTAGAAGTCATAGTTCAAAGCTGACAGCTTTTGTTGTTGCTTTTGGCTCTGACAGCACCAGATGGATCCTACGGGAAACTTTTACAACTACAGGACCGCTCTGAGGGGGGCCGCCCATCGCTCCCAGACGGCAAACAGCAACCGAGAAAAGGTACGGCCTTCACTGCTGGTACTCTGAAGCAATTTTTTTTTTAACATTTCCAAGTCTACCTTTCTAGAAATGTTAACATATTGAAGACCCACTCCAACAATCTTTTGTTCTATTGTAAAAGCATTCCCAGTCCTAGTCTTTTATTTATGGTTATGACATTTTAAGCCAAAATCAAAAACAGTTTCTGCAGAGCAGCAGGACTTTATTAGAAATTCACCTCTGAGATGTGGGCGGGACTGTTTGCGCAGAGCAGCCCCGCCCCCTTTCCCCTGCCCATTGCTGAGAGCTTGGAGCAGGAAGCTTTTGGCCCACCCAGCGTCTTTTTCTGCATCACAAATATGCTCTTTTTTAAACCAATGGCCCCCAATTTACAGCAATTTAAATAAAGAAATACTCAGAAATACAATTTTAAAATTAGTCGTCTCTATACTGTATATGAATTGTCGAATGTTTGACATATTCAGAAGGAACTAAAACATGTGTTTTATTAACCTTATATGTTATTTAATGACAACCAGGAATGTGCTGCCTCACAGCAAGAAGGTCCCCGGTTGAAGTCCCGGTTGGGGGACGTGAAAAATCAACATCAATGGGGGACTTTTCTGTGTGGACTTTGTATGTTCTCCTCGTGTATGCGTGGGTTCTCTCCGGGGTCTCCAGCTTCCTCCCACCGTCCAAAAACATGCTTCATAGGTTAATTGGCAACTCTAAATTGTCTATTTAGGCTCCGGCAGCCCCGTGACCCCGAAAGGGAAAAACGGTATAGAAAAATGAAATGTAAGGAATGTGACTGTAAGCTAAAGTATTCAGAGTGGAAGGTGAAGGTCTCAAAGTTATGAAGAATTTAAAGGAAACAGCCATCAAAGGGAATGACTTTCCAAGAGAGGATGGATCATACAAACTTCAGAAGATATGAGGTTTTTGAACTGCAGGGGACTATGCAGGGGAAAATCTCAGACCAGGTACAAAACCGCATTTGGTTTGAAAAGCCGCAGAAAGGAAGTCCCACACAGATCTATCTCCGATCAAAAAGTTGCAACTCAGCAAAGATCAAAAGAGAGAGAACTCTGATTTTTTTCTTGAAAGAAAAATGATTATTACTTTCATAATTTGCACTGTTTACTCAGCAAACAGTGATTTAGGGTCGTAGCATCAGCCTTTTTTCACATGTTGCTAAATTCAAAGATCTAGATCTGTTTCAAATGTTTTGAAACTGTTTTGTCAAAGGCTTCCCAGATTCCAGTGCCAGCTTTGTTTAAAAAGGTTTCATGTTTTCTCCCTCAGATTGTGATTCCATTCTTCAGCCTGCTGATTAAAGACATTTATTTTCTGAACGAAGGCTGCGCCAACCGCCTGCCCAACGGCCATGTCAACTTTGAGGTGGGCTTGTTGTTGGGGTTCCAAAGCATCAGTCATTGCTGCACATGCTCATAACCCAGCTTGTTTTAACTGTGAATGCTTTTTTTCTTTTGCACTTTTATATTAAATCACCTGAAGGTGTGGAATGACAGTGAAACCTCCGCATTTGTGGTTTGTCTTTAATTCACACTGCTGAATGGGTTAAATATGATGATCTGGGTGTGTTTGTTTTGTAGAAATTTGTGGAGTTGGCCCGACAGGTTGGAGAGTTCATGACATGGAAGCAGGTGGAGTGTCCGTTTGAAGAGGATCAGGCTCTCCTGCACTACCTCCACACTGCTCCCATCTTCAGTGAGGACGGTGAGGACCACACCATCACGTCTTCTGTTTTCAGCTGTTGCTGTTTTAAGTTTTTGGTCCATATTTTAGACGAGACCTGCAGTTGAGCTTTTCAAAGAGCTTGTGGTTAGGATGGGGTTTGCAACCTTTAACACTAAAAGAGCCATGTGGTCCAGTTTTTTTAGACCAAAACCCAAACTCAAAACCCAGTGAGAGTGAGAGTAACATTTAGAAAATAAAACCCATTTATGTTTTTGTGGCCATTGAATCATTCATTTATAAAGTGTAGCTTTTAATTATATACAATAATTTAACTATAACAGTGTTATATTTCCATTATATTACTTTTGACAGCAGCCCATACAAGTTCCTTTCAAAATAAAATACAGCAAATAAGGTCCCGCTGCAGTAGATCAGATATTATACTTTATGAATTTGGCCTCTGAACAGCAACAAGACATAAAATAAGAATACGAGTTTCAATATATTCTAGAAGGAAGTCGATGTTAAGGTCTTGTGATTTTGTTTTTTTTTCAGCTTTTTGCAACTTTGTTTCATTCTTTTTGTTGTTCAAAAACACTAATAAACGATTGCTTTAATATTCCAACTTCATCTGTAACACTTTCCTGTTTTCATTGCGGTTCCTGTGATTCATCAATTCATCTATTTCCTGTTTGGCTGTTTCATCTTCTGAGAAAAGGCTCATATTCATTAACTACCTTAGTTGGACCTTGTGCTTTAAGGTCATTTTAAACTATTAGCCTTTAGCTCACTGGTTTAAGTGAACAGGTTGTCTTATGTAATGTCAAGGTGGTAGAAAATCTTAATTTGAAGTCTGCTTTCTCCTCCTTTCCGCAGGACTTTATCTTGCATCGTACGAAAGTGAGAGTCCAGAGAATCAGGTAGAGAAGGACAGGTGGAAAGCCCTCAGGTGAGCGCGACATGAATAGGCCCTAAAGTGTAAACAGTCCTCATCTTCTTCTTTTTTTTAACCTTTCACCTCTGTCCCCCTCAGGTCAAACGTCTTGGGTAAGACATGATGGACTGATGGGAGCTGACCCCCCCTCTCCTCTCCATGTAAAAGAAAGAGGAATTTCTTTGCACTAAACTGAACTGTGAAGGAACCTAAAGCTGGTACTTTGGTGTTTTGTTTTATTTTTATGAAGAGACAGTGGGGGGGGGGGCAGCAAAAGAAAAAGGAAATCAAATGATGGGATTTGCAAGAAAACAGGGGAAAAATAAGTGCAAAGGTTGGAAAAGTCAGTTCAGGACATCAGTTTGTGGAAGACGTTTTTACTCTGAATACAGTTTTAGAGGACAGTTACAGGGGTCACCCCTTTCTAAAGTTCAATTCCCCCTGATGCTGTTGATGAGATGTTTGTTCTCCTCTCTTTTTTCCTTCTGAAGCTTTCTTTAGGTCTTCACCTCTTTCTTGACCTTGTAAAGTACTGTATCAAAGGATAAAAACCACCTTAAGGGCGCTGGACTGCCCTCATCTGTCATTACATTTTATAGGTTAACTGAAAGAACTGGAGGCATATGTGATGCCGATGTTCAGAGTACACCTGTAACGATCCTACGGTGGCCCTGAAGTTCAAATCACATCAACAAATCACTCACCACAAAAACACATTAAAGGTTATAGTTTTACAAAAGTCAAACACATAAAAAAACATTACATTTTCAGAAATCAAAACAAAATTCCAGAAACCAAAAAGTAAAAAAGAATAAACGTTTCGGAAAACAAAAGTAAATCCAAAAATGTTTAAAATAATAAAACAAAGAGAGAAACTGGAAAAGGTAACTAGTATAGAATGTCACTGAATGGATGATGATGACGTTTGAGTTTTTGAGGAGAGGGAAACCAGAAGGATGTTTTGTCTAAACTGTGGTAAAGAACTGATTAAGAAATCACTGAACTTGTACAGTGGGTGTGGACAGACGCTAAAAGAAAAATAGTAAAAGATATTAATACGTCAAATAACTTGCTGTTGAAAAAAGGAACATATGTCATCATTTCAATTCTGGAAATAACTTTTGTTTCCCAAAAAATGTTTCTTTTTTGTTTCATTTCATTTGTTTGGAATTTCATTATTATCTGTTTTGCATTTTTAAAGATGCAAAAATATTGACAGGAGAGTTCAGAGAAACAGCACCACTTTGATCCACACATTTTTAGCATGGTGTAACTGCATTATGAAGACGTCGATGAAGACTCTCATTCATCCAGGTTGATTCCACCATAGTAGTAGGTTTAAAGGTTGTCATCTGGACTTGGTTTTTAAAGTTGAAGACGTTTCACCTGTTATCCAAAAGGCTTTGTCAATTGAAGAATTGAAATTTGAATTATTTCAGCTCAGCAAGTGATCATTTAACAAAAAAAAGAATAGCAGTACATGAGTTGTTCTCTCTAAAGTTTGGAAAATTAGCAAATTTTTTCCCACCAAAAGTGTTTTTGAGATTTCATGAAAGGAGCCATTTTAACCCTTGTGCTATCTTGGATGACCCCACCTTTACTTTGACATGTTCTCCCTACCATGACAAATGTGGATAAAGGTGGAAAAATTTCATGTAATCCATTGAACCAGTGAAGATCACAAAAAATTGAAAAAAAAGGTTCAGAGCACTGTCTGGTGAATCTAAATGACCCAACTCCCAACGGTAAAGTGCCTAGGATAGCACAAGGGGTATTACAATGAGTAGGGAAAGCTCTTCTACTGCACCCTAGTGGAAGGAGGAAGAACTACAGGGCAGAAAACATGGACCAAACTGCATGCAATGGCTTGTAAGGAAAGTTTGAATCATGCTAGAGATAAGGGTCTCAGAAATATGTGTATCACATATGATATAAATAGTTATGTAGGGTTGATATGCTTTTATCTATAGGAGATTTGTCAATGTGATATGGACTTTAGGGCCACCATATGATCGAGCTGCTTGTAAAGGACATTTTTGTGTTTTATCTTTTCTATTTTGCTTTTTTGTTGTTGTTATTTATTGTATTTTTGGTAGAAAGAACCCTAAGGACAACATAGACTCAAGTGTTTACTCTTTTCATATGTGTCGTGCCACTGAAGCAACAATGCAAAAACAAATAAACAACACATAAAAAGAAAGGAAGGAACTCCACATTAGATAGGGCAGGTATAGATCATGTGAACATGCTGTTTACTCCTTAACTTTCTGCTCGACGGGAAATTTCTCTGACTGACATTCAGTTGTTCGGCGTATTTATGGAGACTTCTGTGGTGGCAGATGTAAAGTTTTTAGTTGTAATGCTCCTTTTATGAAGTCATAACTTTTATTTTATTTTAATCTTTCTAAGTCATTGTTGTCGCCGGCTTGTGCTGCAGAAACGTCGAAGGAAATGTGACGGTTCCGGCTCATATGCCGCTTGACATGTGTGGAAAACCTCTAAAAGCGTTGTTTTTGTGACTTTCGTGGTGATTCTTGGAGGTGGGAGGAGCTACAGCGACGGTGTAACATAAGCTTCGTCAAAAGACGAGGAGGAGGCTCCTTCTCCTCTCTCTGTAAGATTAACTGTGATTCCCCCTCAACCTCCACTCAGACCTTTTTTTTTTCCTAAAAAAAAGAAAATGTTCAGGAGAAGCAGAGGTGACCCGACCAGCGAAGGTGTGTTTAAATAAAAGCCTCCATGTGCTCATATGAACTTAGTGACAATCTTCTCTTTCTAACAGAGTTAACAGACTGCCAGTTTGATCTTTTACTTAGTGGCTGTGAGAACATTGGGGCCAAGAAGACACATCTCTCTTGTATCACTGGAAGATTTGTGAAAAAGCTTTTAATAAAAAAAAAATTAAAGTGTCTTTTGTTGTTGTTGTTGTGCTGCATCTTTAAAGAGCTGCGATTATCTTTTTGCATTGCTAAGAAAAATGGATTCATAAAAATGTTGAAAAATGGAGGATTTTTTTAAAGGTTAGTTACTCTGATTTGAATAGTTGAAATGGTGTCATTTTGAAAATAAAAAGGAAAAATGTAGTTCTCTTTTATTTAACCTTTTTTCAATTAGTAGACTATAAATTATTCGCAAACATGAAGTTCATTGAACAGCAAAACCTTAAGATATTAGTTGGAAATTTAAATAGGAAAGTTTTGACAAAAATCTCTCATTTTTCCACAAAACTATTTAAAAACAAAATAAAACTCTGACCACAACCATCCCTGAGAGACATAAAATACTTTTCTCGTGTTTGGTTTTAAAGTTTTTAATTGCGTGACTGCCCCTTCTTCCCATCATCCCTCTATTTACATTCTCTCCTGCTAGCTTAAAGTCCCTCACATCCCCAACCTAAGATTAGTGGAGCGACACAAATTGTAAGCAATATTGGAGCTGTCCAACCGTACAGTTTTGAGCCAGCTCGGATGAGGAAAATGAAGACATGTCATGTATTTGTCTGCAAGTGGATGCATCAGAATAGGGGAAAAGCCCGAAGTTTGTGGCCTGCATAGAGTCACACCTACAGACTTTTCTCAACTGCATTTTTTTGTCTGCTCCTGCTTCACAACGATTTAAATAAACAAATATATTCTAAAATGAAATATCTTAAGATATGTCTTCTATAGTCAGAAAAATGGCACAAGAACATGATAAAAACACCACTGTCTCATCAGACTGGGCCTTTAATTCTTTTGACCTTAAATTATTCACTCTTTCAGCAGTTCCTCCATATTTTATTAGGAATGAACTTGGCAGTTCTTATTAAGGCGCTGATCCGCATCCGTGCAGAGCCGCGCGCGCGCGCGCGTTTCCAGGACGCAGCATCTCAATCCTCCAGCTCCTCGCTCTGACCGAACGATATCCGGGCGAGTTTAAAGTACGTTTCAAAATGTCTGGAGCCCAGGTAGGTTCCGAAGAAGGCCTGAAGCAACACCACCGCCCGCATCTTATTGAGGACCGGCCTGGAGACGTCCACGCAGTACCGCAGCAGGTTGCCCTTCCCGGGCAGGGGGGCCGTGCTGTACCTGGACGCGAGGCCGATATTCAGGGGTAACGCCAGGACGATGGGGTACACCGCGCCGCCCACCACACCGACGAGAGCCCCCCGGATCATGGCGCAGGTGGGGCAGTTGAGGTCGCCGGACAGGAGGGGCTGGGACACCGTGGCGCTGTAGAGCGCGCTGGTGGTCAGGAAGGGCAGGACGGCCATCGGCAGGCTCGAGGCGAGGCGCGCGGCGTGGACGTTCAGGGCCCGGCGGTACAGACTGTTCGATATCAGCCCCGCGAGCCCCGCGTTTCCCGCCAGATAAAAGGGTCCCAAGGTGAAGAGTTTCTGGTCGAGATCAGGCAGCTTTTCGAAGTTTTTCTGCAGTATTTGAGAAATTACTGCTTTGGTGGGCGTCTTTCCGGAACCGCCCGTTGGCTCTACATATTCCGACATATTCAGCCTCGATGTTTACGAAATCAAAAACGTTTTAAAGACAAAAATCTTTCCAACCAAAAGCCATAAACCAAAATATCAAGGTGGTTAATGGCCAAGCGCAGACATGTTTTACCCACAATTCCTTGAGCCTACTGAATGTTTAGTCCCCCCTCAGTTTTGTCTGTCAGGCACCACTTTGAAAAAGACTAATTTGACTTGATGCCAAAAGCAAGAAAGGATGTTTTTGGTAGATAATTATATAAAGTATTCTTAAAGACAATACATTTTAAATGCTGGTTTATGTCCTTTTAAACAGTGTCACATTAATAAGGAACATTCATTTGGAGGATGAGTCAGTTGAGTTTAGGGAAATAGTTTTGTACCAAACTCAATTCATCTGTTAAACAGCTAAATTAAACCCTTTTTTTTTTTTAAATAAACGTTTTGTTTGGTTGTTGGGGGTGAACTTTTGTTATTGAACTATTACTATTTTCTGCACCATGATACAAATAAATGAGCAAAAAAACCGAACAATGCGATTCCTTGATTTCTTTTTACAGTCTGTCTCTTCCAGTTAAAGACATGATAAACGTTACAGACTAGGCCTGCACAATAAGTCAAAAAATGTCATCGGGCGATGCACGTATCGCTAAAGACGGCATAAACTGTAGTAAATGGTTATCTTAAATGCTTACATACATGCTGATACAACCCAATGGCAACATTGAAGTATTTAACAAATCAAATGGAGCCCTTTATGTATTTGATCAATCAGAGGGACCCAATCACACAAATCGAATGGGTCCCTTTTATGTTAGATGCCTGCCTCCTATGTGGACTTGTGTCATTTGGAGTATAATTTAGGTTTTGTTGACTTATATTTAAATAAAAACAAAGAAATGGAAACAATTTATTTTGCTATTTGTTCATGTACCACAAGTCAAATCGTCATTGCAATGCTGATCAGTAATATTAGACATTGCAAGTTTTCTTCATATCGTGCAGCCCTATTGCAGACCAAGCTCATCGGTTTTAAGTGGAACAACTTGCTGAGTTTAAGACTGACAAATATGTTTTTTGCTTAACTCTAAATATGTTACTACTTACTGATATTGTTTTTTTCTGTTCACCGTCCATTTACCATTTGTCCTGCCTAATGTGTGTGCCCAAAATTCTAGTTGACACAACACGTTTTTTTGTATACACAACTTAGATTATCTCTAAAAATAGATGTGTACCTGATGTTCACCAGTAGAAACGAGCATTTCAGGTTTATAAAACAGTATTATTCAGATGACAAATTTGTTTGTCCTGCCACTGCTTCTAAATAAAGGTCAGATTACAAGGCATTAAACCTTTTGAGTTCTCAGGACTAAGGATCTGATAATAGGATTATTGTACTGCAATAAAGTATCCTGTGTTTTGTATGAAGGGAACATTAAGTTAAGCCCAATAATAAAGAAACCAATCCAATATCAGGAATATAAACTTTTAAAATGCAAAAAAATATTAATAAATTACTTAAAAGTTAGCAGCTTTTATAAAGAAGCTATGTCAAAATTATATTGCACAACTGGTGTCTAATTGGTCTCTAATCCATGACCCATGACAGGACTGAAGGTGGAGTCAGATTTTACCTCATGCTTTGGCAGTTAATGTTACGTACACACCGAGCATGTAATAGCCCAGGTCCTGCAAGTAATCTACAGCACTGACATCCCTTATAGGGTCAGATTAATCTGCAAAATAAAGAAATTATTAAAAACACAGAGAAAACAGTTTTAAATTTGTAAAAAAAAAAAATAATAATAATAATAATCTTTAAAGGGACATTCAAATTTTTTTATAGCAAAATATAAATCAGACAGGCTCCTGTCAACATACTGTTGAAAATACTGTTAAATTAATACAAAACAATGGCATTTGCCTGCAAAACATGAAAAACAATTGGTAATATACAGATATAACATGAACATTTGATCTTTTGATACATGCTTTTAACATGTAGAATTTATTTTCCACATTGCTTTATTTGGTCTGTTTAAAACTGTAATTTAATTCACCGTTGCTTTCCTGTATTTCAACCTTTCAAAAGTATTACGTTTTAGCATCTTGTGTGTGTCCTGTATTTTTGTGTGTTACATAAATGTTTTCACCTTAAAATACAACAGCTTTGATAAATGTACCAGTACATCGCTAAACATTTTACCTATATTTTAACTTTTTATATGTTTGTCTTTATTACAGATGACTGGTTTTGGTGCTAAATTTCCAGAAATATTGCTTTAATAGGTTTTCATAAATCAGAAACTCCACGCATTGACAGACAATGCCTACACGTAGGGTTCATATAAACTACAAGTCCCACAAGCCCTTGCTGTTGGTGTTATATAGTTGCCTTACGTCATGTTTACTGGCAAAGAATGTTCCATCGGATTCTGCGGAAGAACGCCATCTTTGAGAGAACAACGAGTCGCAGTCGGGTTTGATAAACCTTTACTCCAAGTTTTCTTCAGTCTAAAAACTCGCTATTTTCCCCCCCTGGAGTTAATATTTAAGGTAATGTATCCTGTTTTATCGAGCAGATAAGATGTTTTATAGTTCTGTTTGTTATTAATTTGAACTTTTTCCGTTTGACTGTTTTCGATTTGTCGCCCTACAGCAGACAGAAAGAAAACCGCTTTTGTAGTCTAGTTGTTTGTTTAAAGCACATTTTTAAATTTTTGAACTTGTGTTGTTGAACATATGATAATAGAATAATATACACGTAAAATACCGGGTGCTTGTTTAAAAACAAACGGGATTTTTGCGAAGACCTTTATAAGGCCTGTTCCGCAGCCCTCCCGCGGATCCTCAACTAGCTAAACTTTAGTTGTGACTGTTTTTTTTTCCTGAAGTTTTTCCGATGTTTTTTTTATTTGTTAACTGCCCTTTTTATTTTTAGCATTTACTTTTAAAATATAGCGATCGAAGCACGGTGAGCCGTGAGGACAACGAGTCGACGGATAGGGCATGCCGCCATTATTGCGACGTCGATTGAAAATTGCGTAATTATTGTAAAATAGCAACAACAACAACAAAAATGAATGCTTTGACAAAACACGGTCATTTATTTGCTCAATCTGCTGTGCTAATTTCAGATTAGGGCTCTTGTTTTGCTCATTCCGTGGTGTTTCATAACCGGGGCGGGCCCCGACCTGAGCGCTCCCATCCCCCACCGGGTGTTCTGTTCGTTGTATAGAGGTTAACGCGGAATTAACCAGAGAGAGACGAACGCTCGATCTCCTACAAAGGCTCTAATGACTGCAGTAGTTGTTCAAAAATGAATTATTCTGTTTTTCAGATGCGCCATTCAAAGCGCATGCGCTCCCCGGGTGTCTGGCTTGATGAATATAGCTGGGAGGAAGGAATGGAGTGTCACAAACGGAGGAAACTTTCGCACAGCAGCGAAAGAGAAAACAAATCCAGAAGACAACAGCGACACCACAAGGCGTATGAGGGGTACTTTTTAACTGTTTTTAATTCTCTGGTTTGTGGCCCAAAAGAATTGAGATTTAGCTTTTTAGGATGTTGTAAAAATTAAATATCAATTTAAAAAAAAAAGAAACCCATATTAGTATCTTATTTTTACAAGAGGTATCAAATAAAATCTGGTTCTTCCTGGACCTCTATCATGGGTCACGCTGTGGCATCTTGATGTTTACACATCTAATTTTAAAACTGTAGGGAGGCAGACTTTCTGGAAGACAACTGACACCACCTGGTTGCTAAGACCCTATGGGCCTTTTTTAGATGCTGACATGTCCTGACCAGGTGTGCCATGCTCATATTGACTAGAAACACATTTGTATGGAGCACTTAATGTAACGTTTTATATTTGGTTTATGTAATATGTTTTGAAAAGGGGGAAGTGTGTTTTTAAGCGGACAAATATAACCATTGACGTCTTGGTATGAATGTTATATTTATTTATTCCTGACTTTCGGTGCCCTATTTTCAATGTTTGTTTCTTAAAGACGAACTGCGATTACTTAAGAGACAGTGTTGTACTTAATGATTTGCTGTGTGTTGGGTTACATGTTGGCTTTTGTGCACTCATAACATGACTATTTCTGATCTGATCGTCCTCTAATAAAATGTCATCCTAAACTGCTGGCACTATTTGAACAACGTACCTAATTGGTTGCTTAAAATACGATGTTGCTGATAACAAATGTTATATTAAGGGTTCAGTTGGGTGGGGGGTGGGGAAAGCAGCGTCTGACAGTAGTCAGATCACAAGAACTGTTCTACCCCGATTTCATTTTAGCGCTTCATCCTTATCAGGGCTTTTGCCTAACCTTTTCTTTTGCAGAGGTGTTTTGTTTTTTTTTAAAATCTTTTTGTCTTGATTTGTTTGTCTGTAGGCACCACCTGGAGGCCCGAAGTCTAAACCAGAGGCTGGATTCTCAAGAGCACCGTACAAATGACTACAGTTTTGACATGATTTATGATGACAACAGCCGGGATGACGCCTGCAAAGACAGAGACCTTGATTGGCACCATTACAGCAAGTCTTCTGGGCGCAGTGGACGCAGCAGGCGCGGCAGTTACAGAAACAGAGACCGAAAGTATAGACGCAGCCATTCTCGCCACAGATCCTCCTCGGTACGAGTATTTCCTTGTCCAGTTACCCTTAAACCCCCCCCAAAAAGTTTTCTTTTAATATCAACAGAGTAGATGCATCACTATCACAGGTGTTGAGACAATTCTAAACACCCATTTGTTGTCTTTATTGCTGTGTTTTTACATGTTCTCCACTGTTATCATAACAGTGCATAATCATGTCAATTATACAAGTAATGAGGAAGCTTTGGGGAAGAAAGAGTAAAGGATTATGAGTATGGAAGAGGAAATGAACCAAATATTTTTGATGAAAACCTTATGGACATTAGTAGGACTTGAGATTAAAGACTAAAGCATTGTGATGACATACAAGAAGTATAACCAAGTTGAAGTTTTTTTATCTGTACTACACTGAGAAAGTTTCTCATCTGAAAATCTTGTTGCCATGTTTTTCTTCTGTAACACACACCATGTGGTGGCTGCCGCCCATTTTCTCTGACGGGGCTGAATTTGCATTTGCTGCTCCGTCGTTCCTTCCATTCGCCTGGCGGTGTTACTGAACGGGCTGAATCTATCCACCCCTACACCTCCCCCTTGGCCTGGTTGAATGAATGACGATGTCGCGTTGTGATGGCCGGGTGCTGGCTGATGCGTTATTGGTGTGATGGCGGATTGCGGCGGTTCCGGTGCAGAGGAGGAGCCATCACCGCAGGAAAAGATCCAGGAGTGTTGAGGATGATGGCGAGGGTCACCTCATCTATCACAGTGGAGACATGCTAAGAGCGAGATGTACAGAATATATACCTTTTTCTTTCTACTGTTAACCTTTTGTCTCACTCTTTCCTCTCGTCTGGATATTTTCAATCATTATTTAAGAGCCTGATATATTTGGGCTTGTATACATAAGTGATAGATATTTGTTTTTGCATTTTGCAGTGAGTTATTGCTCATTGCTTTAAAAAAAAAACTGTAAAAATGATTTAAAAGAATAGAAAACTTTTTTTGCTAGTATTTTAATAGCAATGTAACATTCAGTGAAGAAGTCAGAGGCCAAATGCTTGAGATATCCTTTCCATGTGGCTAACTTGCCTTTTTTGTTTTCTGTAGATGAGATTGTGTATACACTAGGAGAGGGTGCCTTTGGGAAAGTCGTCGAATGCATTGATCACGCAAAGTAAGTTTGGAAAAATATGAGATCACGGAGTATTTCCAAAGCCCTTATCAAAAGCTTATTTTTAATTTCCCAGTGTTGTTGAGCAGCTGATAAACCTTTGGTTTTTTTTTTTTTTGGTCTGTTTCAGTAATGGGGAGCTAATAGCCCTGAAGATCATTAAAAATATAGACCGCTACCGAGAGGCAGCGTTGTCTGAGGTAGAGGTGCTGAAACAGCTGAATTCTGTTGATGCTGACAAGAGATAGTAAGTAGCCTCAGAGTTGTGGTCATTTCTGACAAACTTCACAACTGTTGACTCAAATCCTGTTGTCTTTCATCTGTACAGCTCATGTGTGCGCATGCTGGACTGGTTTGACTACCACGGCCACATTTGCATCGCTTTTGAGCTGCTTGGCCTCAGCACCTATGATTTCCTCAAAGAGAACAACTTCCAACCTTTTCCCCTTGAACACATCAGGCACATGGCCTTCCAGATTATTCGAGGTGTAAAATGTGAGTTTACGAATACACAATGTGATTGGATATGAGGATCATCGTTAAGTGTTGTGATTCTAAGATAGGTTTGTTTTTTTTCCTTTCTTAGTTTTGCACAAAAACAAGCTGACTCACACAGATTTGAAGCCGGAAAATATACTCTTTGTAGACTCAAACTACAATATGGAATACAACCGTGAAAAGGTACCGTCCTGACAAAATCCCATCTGCTCCAATTCATTGAGAAGTTTAAGCAACATTCTTTATGCGTAACTCTTTGTGGTTTGGTTCTCTTTGTAGAGACGGGATGAACGAACGCTGAAGAACCCTGATGTGAGGATTGTGGACTTTGGGAACGCCACCTTTGATCACGAGCACCACACTTCAGTAGTCTCTACCCGCCACTATCGCGCTCCGGAAGTCATTCTAGGTGGGTTTTGATCAGCTTACCTGTGGACTTCAGATGTTTTATTTACCAGTGGATTAAGTTGAATTTCCTCTTTTAGACTTGGGTTGGGACCATTCCTGTGATGTCTGGAGCATTGGCTGCATACTGATTGAATATTACCTTGGAACAACCCTCTTCCAGGTGGGTAACAGAAGAATGTGGGAAGTGAAGCCACCCGTCTCATGTTTCACTCCATTCCTCACTTTTTACTGTTCTCTTCTGTAGACTCATGATAGTAAAGAGCACCTCGCTATGATGGAGAGAGTCCTAGGCCCCATTCCTGCAAAGCTTCTGGAAAAGACCAGGTTAGAAAACTTAAAAGAAAACAGTTTTTTAATAGCTGCATATTAAGATAATCAGAAGAATTACATGTATGAATATTGCTGTTCTTTGTATGTTATCAACTTTAGTTCAAACATGTGTTTGTGGTTTAGTTGTGGTTTTATAGAGTTCTACATTGTAAAATCTGATTTCCTCAACGCTGATATTGAATGGGTTCTGTAGGAAGCGACGATACGTTCACAGAAACCGGCTGGACTGGGATGGTCAGAGCTCGTCTGGGAGATACGTCAGGAAACACTGCAAACCCCTCAAGGTGAGTCATGGAAGTTATTACAAAAAAAGAAGAAAACAATTCCTCTGAAGTGTCATAGAACACAAAAGCTGCTCATTGTGTTTGTTTTTTTGTTTTTAAGGACAAATTTGCCACATTTTTCTTTTTTGTCCTAAAGTGACATCTATACTAGATCTTAACTTTTCATTTCACATATTTCTCATCTTGTTCTGCTTTTTATTAAATTTCTCTGTTGTACTTCAGACATTTTTTAAACTTTTCTCATCGCCGCCTCCTAAATCTGCCCTTCTGTCCTCAACAGCATTACATGTGGTCAAAGGGGGAGGACCACCGGCAGCTCTTTGATCTCATCGAGAAGATGATGGAGTACGACCCCACTAAGCGCATCACTCTGGAGCAGGCCCTTCATCATCCCTTCTTCTCCTGCTTCTACAAAAGCAGCAACAGGAAAAGCTGCAGCAGCAACAGAAGCACCAGCAGCAGTAGTGCCGGCAGCAAATGAGGCGTCTGACCTCCACCACCTCCATCCTGGCGCTCTGAAGCAGCCTCCGGTTCCTGACTCTCCAGGAGAGACGTACTCTGACTGTATCAGTCACAGCTTTGCTCCGGCCTGTTCTGTTTTCAATCTCAATGAAAGTTACCATCCTTTTTTTGGCATGTTGTGATGTAAGGAATCCCAACCCAGCAGTTGATTCTATTTATTTGTACTTGTAATTCAAATTACAAAGTAAAAATTAATGTTTTCTTTTTTATTTTTGATTAAATGTCTTAAACTCAACTTTTCTTTGTGCATTAGTATGTGCTCAGTGATGGATACTGATCTCATCAGTGCTTTCTTTGGTTTTGTGAAATATTATTAGAGACGTTGCATCCTACAAACTTGTACATAGACCTTGTTAAAAGAATTCCCTGTAATGTAATTTTTTTCATCCTGTTCAAATAAAAGTGACAGAACTGGAAGCCTTGCCTGCAGTGACTGTATTTGGCCACACGGTGGCAGCAAACTAAAAGTACTATAATTAGCTTGAACCCTGGTTATCGAGATGCTTCTTTTCTAAGTCACCTGCTGCAGAGAATGAGCAGCAGACAAGACGTGGATGATTAGGTAATACGCAGATTATCAAACACCTGCTTTAGGAAGACGACCACAGTCGTGTTTTCCTCTGAAAGTCAGGATTTCTGTGATTTGGACGGAAATAGCCTCAGATTTCCGAATGGAATGGTGGTGTTTTTCTTTTAATACCAGGGATGAAGCTGAGCCCAGGGTGTGACAGGAAAGCAGAGGACTCCAATCAACGTGAACATCTCCAGGTAAAAACATGTTCAAACGAGAAAATCAAAGAGAACAGAAACTAAGGTGACTTTTATCACCAGAGAATCCACAAGGCACTGAGCTGTCAGTCTGCAGCCTACCACGTGGTCTGCAGGGCGGGCGCATCCCAAATAGTTAGACTCAACTTCAGCAGGGCAAACAACGGGATCTATTGGTGGACTGAGTGACCAGTGAATCTGAACGGTGGAGGAAACACAGTTTACTGTCTGCATCATTTACTCCCAACTGCGCGCGCGCGTTGACTTTTATCTCTACCTGAAGACTAAGGAGTTTGGACGGAGTTTGGAGCGCTTCTTGGTCAACTCCTGTTACAGTCTGGTTGCAGAACGGAAGCTTTTCAAAAAGCAAAACCAGCAACGGTTGCTTTGCGTTCACACGGCGGACTTTGGAGCCGACTCGCGACATGGAAACATCCAGTGGCTCCGTGGTAGAAAAGAAGCCGGCGTCATCGATGCAGCGCTGTCTGCCGGGGTTCCCCATCGCTCTCTGCTTGCTGATGTCCATCAGCTCCATCACCGTGTGTCTCCTGATGAGCTTCAAGACCTTCCAGTTGGAGAACCGGCTGCAGATGCAGATGGAAAAGGCGTCCATCTTCCAACCTATGCGCAGGTCTTTTCAGAACGAGGATGGGAGCCTTGTTTCAGATCTGGCTGCTCCTATTGAGGATCTTGTAGAAGAGGTACATGTCACGTTTTATTTATTTGATTCAGGCAAACTGTTGATTCAAAAAGCAAAAGTGTCAGACAGAGATCTGCTCACCTGCGCGGTAATCCGTGCGTAAAATAGGTGCCATTCGCATTTTGGTCTGGTTGGCCCCTTTCCGTTTTCCTCTCGTTCAGTGCTATTTTTTTCTCTTAATTTAAAATGTATTAAATAAAATAAACATTATAACAAAACTTTGTCTTTATGGTAACTTTTGGGGTTTTGGGTTACATTTGCTGCCTTTGTGTTTGCAGAAAGTTATGTCTCTGATGCCCAAACTGCGGACAGTCAGAGATGCTCCAGAGTGCGTCTGTCCTCCAGGTACCTAACGTTTTTATCCTCATGGTTCTGAAAATCTCAGAAGTTTTAACACACTATTTTCAACCCCTAGGAACCTGAGCACACTGCTCTGCAATTTTCTGTGAGTGTGTGTTTTTTAATTGTGTGTAGTTGAGTGTTCAGACTGAGGGTGCCGGGCTCAACACAGAGGCGTCTGGGTTCTGGACAGTAGATGGAGCAATCATGGGGGTCAAGATTGGCCAGGCTTTATTTGTGGTGTTGATTTCAGGGCTTGTGTTAGTTCCTGGGGTTGAGAACAGTGTGTGATCCACATCAAGTTACACTCACAACCCCCTCCCACCCCACACCCCCAATAACGTCTGTGACTTTAGGAAAGATGCCGTCTCGTACACTCGAGGTCAAGTCCTGTTTTGTGTGAATAAGTGCTGAGAGGTGCAGACAAGTTTGATAATCACATATCTGACCTATGGATGGGTGGTGGGGCTGGGGGGGGGCATTCTTTATTGACAAAAACCCTTTTTTCTTGTTTGGCTGGAAGCAGCAGGATGTGTTTGTGAGCTCTCCAAGAAGACATTACAGCATTCCAATGAGAAAATAAACAAACAAACAAATAAAACCCCCTGAGTACAAGTGGAATTCAGTGATTTCTCCTTGGATGCTTTTATTTTCCAAGGATAAGTTGGGCGTGAACAGCTTAGCAGCAATAATAGAAGTCTTCGCAAGAGGAATTTCTGGCTGTGCATCAATAAGATGTTGTTTTCCAGCAGAAGTTTGTCCCGCTGAACACTTAAAGATGGAAAAAAACAGCTGATCTGGAGCCACAGGAACTTTTATTTTACGATTCTGATCTCTTTTCTCTGAGGTGACCAAATGAAGAGTTGTGGTAAAGTGTGCCTGCTTTTCCAGGAGACCTGCATTCTGCATGAGTTTTGATCAAGCTCCTCCACTGCGTCACATGACCTGAGGCATGTTGCGTTCAGTTTTCCTCCCAATTTAACTGAACTTCTGAGCAATCACATGGTTTCTGTGCTGAAACTTGATCCCTCTACCACTTTACTGATGCCCAAAGTTCTCCCTTTTTTTAGTTTCTGGTCTGTAAATGTGGCTTGTTTTTATAAATATCTTTTGGGAAACAAAAAGCTGTGATGCTTGTTGCGGCTTTGAGGCTTCTTTTGGTTCAGGTCTTTGGAATGACATTGCTGTCTCCATCAAATGTGTGTGTGTGTGTGTGTGTGTGTTTTTCTTGAAGAGAAAGAGGGCATGAGTTTTGACTACTTTTCTTGTAAAAACAAATCTTTGCACATTTCTAAGCTGCTGCATTTTTGCATCTCATCTGCATCTCTGGGAGGCAGTTTTCAGCTCGTATCACGATGACATGTGGACAGCATGAAAGCTGCACATCAGGGTGTCTTTCCCTGAAGCCTTTGAGGGGCCGAGGTGCCGTAACGAGAGACACCCCCTCCCTCTGGCTTTAGCGTCGACTCTCACCACCTGAAACCCAAATCTTTCACCGGCTGGGATCAGAGGCCGAAGTATTCCTGCCAGTATGCGCATGAGAGCCACACTACCACAGAGTATGAGTGGCATTTGTGCCGCTGAGGCTGCGCCCGCCACACCAGGGTGCTCATCTTTCAGCCTGCATGGGTGTGAGGGCACCAACAGGGGGCAGCACTTGTGCAGCAGCCCTGGAATGATGCTTTATTTTTGTCTTCTCGTTAAAAAATACCAGTATGTTCATGTCAAAACCCACTGGATGAGATCAGAAAGCAAAATTAAGACTTTCTTTGAGACATTTGTGTGCCCACATTTGGAAGAGGGCTGACAATTATGAAGTCTTATAAAAGAACTCATCACTGAGAGCAACTCATGTGTTTGTAATTAACACCCATCAGCTCCCTCAGCTCACACACTTACGGACGCTTTCTGCACAGATGTGCTGGCTTTGGTTGCTCACACTCGGGCACCTTTTTGAAGCATGGAGTCAATCCGAATCATGTGGAGGCTGTTGGGATCCTCTCTTGAGGGGGTATTTAAAGGCTGTTTAGCTACCCTGATGGCACCTTGGAGATGTAGAACCTGGCGGTCATCAGCCACAGTTTCAGACTATTTCATTTTGCTGTTTACATTTGGTCTCTATGAATTGAAAATTTGAAAGTCCCACTCTGATAAGGATTTGTGTGTTTCTGCAGAGTGGCAGTAGTTCACTAGAGTTGTAGGTGGAGCTGTTGTATTTAAATGTGTCCTTCGTCATGAGGAAAATGCTACAAGAACACCACGGTTTTCATCGGAGTGGGACTTAAAGCTATTGAGGATTCTTTTTTGCACAAAAGAAACCAATGGCAGAATTTGGGTACTTGAAAGGTGTTAAAGATTTCCAAATTAGAACTCAAATGTTCCTCAATTATAGATACTTACAAGGTGTTTTGCTCACACTCTGACCGTTTAGTCTGTATTTTTGGTGAGAGTGGTCAGGAGGGCGGGACTCCTGCTGTGCCGCCAGATCAGTTCCTGTCAGATAAGCTCTCATTTGCACATTAAACACAGACTCCGCCCCTAAATATTGGGATAATTGCATTAATGGATTTACTCAGAGATCACAACAGTTTTCACATTAGTACGCAGATGACTGTAGTGTGTAAAGGTTATGTCGATCATTTGAGAAGTGTGAAGAAAGCATTAAAAAAGAAGACACGGCGAGGCTTTGTGTTTAGCCGCCATTGGGGTTAACCGGCCTGTCGTGGGATTGATCTCTCACTTAGCAGACTACGGTCAAGCTGCACGCTCTCCCTATCCAGCGTCCCGTTCTCCCACCTGGAGGGGGGGAACTAGGAAAGCCTGGTTTTGGGGAGACGGAGCCTCACAGTTTGAGCAACATCCCCCCAGGGCAACATTTTGTTTTAAAACCATCATAAATCAGACGGAAAGCTCACAGCTACCTATAGACCTACAACCCATCGCCACAGGAGGAGTCCGCGGAGCACAAAAGAGCCATTAATGAGCTTTTCTGAAGCAATACCTGCAGGAAATTAGTTTCAATAAGTGTTCTGGCTGCAGTTTTTTTTTCTTTAGAGGAAAAGAGGGATTTCAAAGAGAGGAGTAATGTATACAGTCTTTAATACATCAAATTGTTTTTCTCCTGTTGCTGTGGGGTCAGGTGTCTGTAATTGTGCATGCATGGAATACAAATCTCAGTTTGATCTTTGGGAGGTTGTTTTTCCTCCAAATGTGGAATTTGTTCTTTACATGTCTTGAGAATGAAAAAACAACGAAACAAAAAGCGAGGTAAGTGTGGCATCTGGAAAGATTCTGCACATGTATTTTTTCTTACAGCTGCCCCATTTCTTGCGTAGTATTATATAATACTCCTACAGCTTATGTGACTCTGAGCTCTGTCTGGAGGAGGGGTGGGGGGCATGTCTGTCTTTGGGATGACATGTCTGCAGTCCCTGTGAGAGGAAGATGGAGATGAGCGACTCATCTGCAGATCTTTTTGGAGCTTTTGAGAGCATTGAGATTGAGGATGTGTGGCTCTACACTCACTGGCCACTTTATTAGGCACACCTGTCCAACTGCTTGTTAAAGCAAATTTCTAATCACATGACAGCAACTCGATGCATTTAGGCATGTAGACCTGGTCAAGATGATCTGCTGCAGTTCAAATCGAACATCAGAATGGAGAAGAAAAGTGATTAAAGTGACTCTGAACGTGGCACGGTTGTTGGTACCAGACGGGCTGGTCTGAGGATTTCAGAAACTGCTGATCTACAGGGATTTTCACCCACAACCATTTCTAGGGTTTACAGAGAATGGTCTGAAAAAGAGAAAATATCCAGTAAGTGACAGTTCTGTGGGTGGAAATGCCTTGTTGATGTCAGCGGTCAGAGGAGAATGGCCAGACTGGTTCCAGCTGATAGAAAGACAACAGGAACTCAAATAACCACCGAGGTCTGCAGCAGAGCATCTCTGAACACCAACCTTGAACACGTCCAGCCTTGAGGCAGATGGTCCACAGCAGCAGAAGACCACACCAGGTTTCACTCTTGTCCACTAAGAACAGGAAACTGAGGCTATAATTCACACAGACTCACCGATAGAGGATTGGAAAAACCTCGTCTTGTCTGGTCTGATGAGTCTCGATTTCTGCTGCAACATTCAGATAGTAGGGTCAGAATTTAGCATCAACAACATGAAAGCATGAATCCATCCTGCCATGTATCAACGGTTCAGGCTGGTGGTGGTGGAGTCATGGTGTGGGGGATATTTTCTTGGCACCCTTAGTATCAATTGAGCATGGTTACAAACCCACAGCCTACCTGAGTATTGTTGCTGACCAAGTCCATTCCTTTCTGACCACAGTGAACCATCTTCTGATGGCTACTTCCAGCAGGATGTCATAAAGCTAGAATTGTCTCAGACTGGTTTCTAGAACATAACAATGAGTTCACTGGACTCAAATGTTCTCTACAGTCACCAGATCTCAACACAAATAGATCACCTTTGGGATGTGGTGGAATGGTAGATTGACATCATGGATGTTTAGCCGACATGACAGCAACTGTGTGATGCTGTCATGTCAATATGGACCAAACTCTCCGAGGAATGTTTCCAGTACCTTGTTGAATCTATGCCACCAAGGATTATTTTTCATGTTTCTGCTTTAAAAACCTCTGGAAGCTTTAGGTTAGGTTTGTAAATAACCTGCAAATCTCAAAGCTCAAAAGACGACAGGAAAATGGGAGATTTATTATCAAGGCATGATTTCAAGCTGCTGCCAGGAAAGCAGTCCAACCTTTTCCATGATGTTGGAAACATCTCCTCATATGTCCATCAAAATCCTTTTCATAAGCAGTTTCACCTGTTTCTGAACACTCCGCACTGCTCTTCCCCTCAGTGTCTCCCAACAGTATTAAAGTTAGCTTTTGTGAACCACCGTGTTTAACAGTTTTAACAGCAGGGCACACATTCTTCCTTTAGAACAATAAACAATCGAAGGTAGGCTGGCTTATCGGGAACCCACATAGACCTACGTAGAACCGGGTAACCGCCGTGCATCCAAGGATGAACACTTCCAAACAGACAAAACCATCCTGTTTGTGTTGTGCTGACTCATAGCAAACTCTTCTGGATGCAATTATCAGTCCGCAAAACAGCAAATATTTGCTCAGAGTTGATTGGAGTCATTATTTTAGAAATCTCATCCTGCTTAAAATCCCACTCTGAGGAAAATGGTGCTTTTAACATGTACTTGTGTCATTTTCCTGATGATGGAGGATATATATAAAGTAAATAAAGCATAAAATTACATTTCTGAATATATCTTTATTCAGATAAGATCACATGTACGGACATGCACACCAATCAGCTCTGACTTTTACCTTCCATCCCAGTACAGTTTTAAAGAACATATTCTAGAGCATATTTGATATTTAAATATCCTAAGAAGGAAAAGAGAAATCAAAAGACATTCAAAAAATGTAGGCAATGGAAGCAAAACAGTTATGTTGTAAATGTTTTGAAAGAGCTCTCCTAAATAATGTCAGAGATGTAAAACAATGTAGAGAAGTAGGAAGGTTATTCCATTCTTTTGGAGTGTAAACACTAAAATGTTCCTGAATTTCTATTAAATCTGGGGCCGTGAAAATAAACGTGATCAGTAGCTCTTCGTTTTCCTCATCTGAGCTGCCATCTGGCACAAAATTGTATGACTGGACGGCTCCAATATTGCTCGCCGTTTTGGCTGCACACCACAAACCAATGTCAGGTTGGGGGTGTGAGGGGCTGTAAGCTAGCGGGACAGCATGTAAACAGAGAGCTCTCAGTTATGGGTGATGGGAAGTGGAGGCAGGGCCTTACTTTACCTTCTAATAAGAAAGTGGCGCTCTGCAGATACTAAGCCCTAGAAAACAACAGGTTTTTAAAAATGTCTAAAATGATGTAGAGATTTTAACAAAGTCACCACAGAGTAAATAAAGGGTTGCGCATCCATTTGGTTGTGTTGAATTAATCACTCGACGCCTTTTTGACTGGAAGAGGAAACTTTTTTTTTTTCTTTTTCTCCAAACAGATCCGGCTGTTAAGCAAGAGCTAAGTGGACGGCATGTTTGAATTTATGTTATTGTCTTCCAGGAAAGTCCAAAAAGTCAGGAAGTATAGAGGAGAAGCGTTCTCACGCCTTACAGCATGAAGTAGTTGTGCAACGCCATAAAAACAATAATTGTTCTTGTGTGCGGCTCTAACATAAACATGGCTCAGATTAGCCAACACAATACAAATAAAGCTGTAATAGATGAAAATATCTAGTGTTCTTGAATACTAAGAAGTGTCCTGCTTGAAATAAGAATTCAAACTGTTGCAAACCTCTGTCTTTAGGAGGATGTTGAACTTTCACAACACAGTGCCTGTTGAAGTTAAAGAGGGGAATTGCATTTGTCTAGGATTAATGCGATAATGCAGAACATGCTATGAGTTTTCGCTTAATTGTAGCTTGATGGGTGTTGTCAGTCATAATTTGAAAAACAGGCCGCCAGTCATCCGGTGAGAAAATGCCTCCAAAGTAAGGCCGAATTAGGGAGAAAATCCGATTTGCTGCTTTTCTAACACTGATGCTTTGTGCGATACGCATTGTTTCCACATGCCGATTGTCTTCAGCAGGCGAGATTTGAGAAGCGAAAGCTCAGAGTGAAGCTCTAAACCACAAAGAAGCCCTTCAGTTTTTTACTCATGGCGTGTCTGAAGCTTTTAAATGTGCACATGCTCTCTGAAAGGTTATATAACAGCATCACTGTTGCATCTTTTTCTAATGGACCATGTTTGTTTAATCTGATCATCAAAAGACAATGAATCTTTTCAACAAATTGTCAGAAATGATAAAAATTCGTAATTTTTGGAAATGAAGCAAAATAACATAAAATTAATCGAAGTATGCTTTCAATTCCCACCAGCTTTTGTCGCCTTATTTGGAAAAAAGAAGTATGAGGAACTTTAAAGCCCTCAAATAAAGTATCAGTTACTTTCAATCCTATAATAAAAATCCCATTTCCAAAATACTTTCTAAATAATCCCAGAGGGAGGAAATATTTCCTGGACGAGCTGGCGTGGTCTCGCATGCAGGACTGCAGAGCAAAGGCAGAGCTGAATGTGGAAGCTATTACCATGTTTTCTTTAATTACCGCAAGTGGCAGGTGACGAGGTGAATGAGCTTTTAATGGGGGAGCACGCAAACTCTTTAACACCACCAGGTGGCTGACAGCCCTGTGAGGTCAAACCGCTTCTCTGCTTGCAGGAAAACCTGCTGAATCATTTTATCTGAGCTTGCAGAGGCGGATCTGATCTGGAAAGGGACGAGAGGATGATGATGATGATGATGGCATCCTCTGGATTTTCCATCAAACCCTTTGTCCACCTTGAGGAAACGGGTGGTGTTACATAGTATCTTAGATCAAGCTCACGTCAACACACCTATATGATTTGGACAGAAAGGATCTGTGGGTGTAAAGGCGAAGTATTCCCAGGAGTCTTTTAATTATGATGCTGTTTTTAGCCCAAATCAAAAACCTGTGTCATTGTCTAGGACATAGTTTCTGCAGAGCGGCAGGAGTCCCTGGGCGGGACCTCTGGCATGGAGCAACCCCCCCCCCCCCCCCCTCTTTCCCTCTTTGTTACTGAGAGCTCTCTGTTTACACACTGTCCTCCTAGCTTACAGCCCCTCACAACCCCAACCTAACGTTAGCAGTGCAACAAAAATGGACTGTTTTGAGCTAGATGGCAGCTCAGACGAGGAAAATGAAGATCTACGTAGATCTATTTGCGATCTTTTTGAAACGTCTTTTTGTTTTGCAATTATTTGAATAAAGAAATTTTAAGTATTTCTGAGTGAAGGGGGGTCTAAGGGCAGGGATGTCCAGTTTAGTTTAGTCAGTTTGTAAGTTCAATTTAGTATTTTCTTATTGAATTCTATGTTTTCATGATCCCTTGATTTTATGTTTTACTTCTTTAATTACCTATACGAAGCCCATCGAGACGACTTTTGTTGTGAATTTGGGCTATACAAATAAAATTGAATTGAACTGAATTGAATTTTCTTGAAATACGTCTTCCATCATAAGGAAAAATGCAACAAGAACATGTTAAAAACACCAGAACGAGTCTTCAACCTCTTCTTTTCCCTCTGCTGCTGTCTTCTCGTCCCTCTGTTTCCCACCGTTTCTCCGCCGTCTCCTCTGCCTCATGTGTATTTATGATTTGAGGAGTGTATATGTTGTACAGGATCTGGCATTTGGCCGACCTGTGGCTGCCGTACATCCACAGCAGGCCAGACCTTTCACAGGTTGTATATACGAACCCAGAGTTCAACTGGGAGTGAGGCGGAGGGGGTGGGTTAGGTGGAGGGGGTGGGGGGGGGGGGGGGCATCTCTCATCACACACAGACTCTAACCAGCCTAGAAGATTGATGCGGCGGGACAGGGTCAGTGGGGTGTCCCTCAGGTGCGCTCATCCCGCCAGGCTGTTCCCTGAATCTTCCAGCCTCCGGGGGCAGCAGAGAACTGGCAGCTTAGAGAAGATGCCAAACATCTGAAACACAGGCCCCGCAAGGATTAACAATAAGTCAGAGGAAGACATCTTTGAAGAACCCTTGATGTTGGATGATCGGGGCTTTAGTCAAACTAGGCCCAAAGCATAAGCATGTCAAAGAACGAGACCTCAAATGTGGTGCTTCCATGTCTGCAGCCATATGCAACACATCTACAGCTTAACAAGACCCCCCCCCCCCACCCCTTTTCCACCCAGTAGCTGCAGCTAACCTAAAAGTTTCTGCACCGCTCGCTGTCTGAGCTCCCTCTATCCTGACAGACAGTCATTTAGCTGCACTGCAATCATCCTGTCAGGCCCTATTCCGTCCTCCAAGCACAGACGTCACCTAACATGCACGCGAGACACCGCTTTGGTGCGTTTGCCTTCCTCCAAACCTTTGATCCTTCCTGCTAAATGCGAGCGGACGGCGTTCCCGCGTGAAGCTGAAACCCATTGGTCAGATCGTCTGCAGCTGCCGCACACAGACCGCTGCACATGTCCAAAAGGCCTTCATTTATTAGATTTCCATCTGTTTGGTTCGTACTTGTGTTTTGCGAGTGGGCCTGCACGCTGGCTCACCTTGCATGTGTAATTATCCTGCAGGAGCGCGCGTGTGTTCCAAGGAGCCCATCTTCGCTCCAGGGACTTCTTATCTGCGTGTTTGCTGTTCCACTCGAGAAACACAGTCAAATGAATCCTGAGTGCATTTTGGGAGCCAGCAGAGTATATCACAGATGTCCACTCAGCTCGGGTTACGCAGGAACATCTAGTTTGAACATGTGGTCGATCTATCAGGTCTAAGATCTTTTTTCTCATGTTCCTCCATCTCCACATTTTATTCCCTTCGTATTCCTTGGCCGTCCACATTTCAGTGCACTACAGGAGAGGCTCCTCCACCCTTCCAGTGGTTAAAAGAGGCAATGTGTTGCATCAGTGTTTGTCTAAATCAGACCAAATAAGAGGACTGCTGGTCAATGTTACATTTCGAGGCCTGCAGCTCATCCAACGTGCAATCAAGTGCAGACGGTTTTATTGCGCTGTCACTGCCTTCCTCACTGTTAATGCTTCTTAATGCCCTTTTGGAACCGCCGCGCCTCCTTTTTCGGCGTGGTTTATTTACTTGGAGTGTTTTCTCTTGTCCATGTGGTTCTGATTGTGTGATTTGGATCGAGGACAAAGGCCGGGATGAGCCCGGAGAGTCTGAGCGGCAGGAGGGAGCGTCGCAGAGACGAATGTGTTTGAGTCTGACGAATGGAATTCAAGATGTATGCGAGACGTACAGATGGACTCCAATAATTCAAATCCTTTACTGTCCTTACGTCACTGCGGATCATTTCATGTCTTTATGAGCAGAAATAGCTGTAGCTTCATGCCTCATATGATTCCTATAACCTTCTAAACAAAGACTTTGGCTGTTTAAACCACAAAACTGTGTTTACACAGCTCCGACTACCCAAACTGGCCCTAAAATGGGGAAACAGCTTGTATCACACCGCAGAAAGATCATCTCCAAGCTAAGCCGCTCATCATAAAACATGTTGTTGAGAGTCGCAGCCAAACCGGCAGCCAGAGAGCTTCTCTGGCCTTGTTATAATTAGCAGAATTGGCTTAAAGTAGAGTGCGATCACTCAAACTGTGGCTGAACACTCCGTAATTGCAACCTCAGCCGCAGAAACGCATGCAGTGTTTGGAAAATAACAAATGTTGCAATAAAATTGTATTAGTTATTGGTTGAAAAGGTTTTTTTTTTTTTACATTTAAAGCTGGTTTAACTTGATAAATATGTTTTAAATATATGAAACAGGATTTTGTGCTTCAGGAAAACAGTCAACATATTCTGTTTTGGGAAATACAGCCAGCAGTTTACCCTTCAACTACTGACTAGGCATGTATGGTAGCATCTTCTTTTTTAAATTATGATGTATATATGTATACAAATTATACAGTAAACAGAGTAATACTAGGATACTGGTACTAGAAATCAGAGCTTACTTTGCAACTATTTCACCTGAAGGATGGATAAAGGAACATACCCTAAGAATAAACGGAAGGATTTTTATGCTGGAGTTGGAAACGTCAATCTGAAAAGGGGTGGTCTCTTCTGCCAGGCAAAATGAAAAACATGAGAGCATCATCGTGATCAGGACACTAATTTTGCAACATGTTCCACGCAGCAAATGTTAACCACACGATGGAAGCATCACATAATTACAGCCTGTTATAATACCAATAAGCAGTTTTACTATATATGACTAGTAGCTACGTGACGTTAGATCTCTCAAAGTTCCTAAACATCTAGATTAAAGAAGACAAATGGTGAGTTCTCTGTAGTTTTGGGGAGGAAAAGTAGATATTTCTTTTACGACTGTAATGGAGAGAGCCATAGGCTGTAAATTATGAAAAAAAATGATGTGTTATATTGTTATAAATCTAAACATCAAAATGTACAAAATTACAAAGTAAACACATACAAAGCTGCATTCACACACCCTCTACAACCAAATCAAATAATTATTTTCACAAGAGCTATGGTGACTCAAAAGAAGTGAAATTACAAACAGTGGGTAAAGCTTAGCTCCATAAATGAACCATAATACACAAATAGACAATCCCAGCTCCCCCTCTCTCTATCCAGCCCCCTGATGGGTCCCAAAAATGAGTTTCAGCATGAAAAGCTGAAGGGACGAGTTTGGACCAGGAAGGACTCCACATACAGATGTCAATCTCTAAACAGGGAAAATAAAATGAAGACAATAGTAAGACGAAAGAAAACATAGTGTTGTCTTTGGTTTTTTAAGTTTGCAGAAAAAACTTAGAAAACTCCAAGAAATTAAAAAAAAAAATAAAAACACTCAAGGTTTTATTAATAATCGTTTATATTCTTTTTTGGGTTTGTGAGGAGCAATTTGGCTCTCAATTCTCTCTAATCCATCAATTCTTTTGTTTAATTATTACATGACAAAATATATCCAAATAGTTTCTCATGGTTCAGCTTAAAATAAAGGTAGACCAATTTGGGTCGTTTTTTTTTGTTTATTTGTCAAAGGTTTTTCACATATAGAAGCCATGTAATTTGGTCTAAGCGTAACCCCTAACTGTTACTTTTGTCTTGTTAGAACATATCTGATGTTGGTGAACATCTTAATGTTCTACAGCAGCTTTAAACTTCTCTGAAACCATGTAGCTCCTGACTATTTGGGCTTAGAACAGACAATTAACCTCTCCGATCTCACATCGATTTGAACGGCCATGACTCCAGGTTGTGTTGTCGCCAGCATCCTCCTGCCTCCTGGAAAATGACCCTCACTGCCTTTTGTTTTACAGTCCTCTAAAGCCCGGCCTCCTTGGGCAGCATTTCACCTGGCACAATTAAGAAGCTGGGATCTTGTTGAATCTATTTAACAAGAACATGTCTGCGAGGCATCTCTTTTTTTTTTTTTTTTTTGGCAGCAGGATTTATTGGAGGCAGATGTTTTGATCCAATCAAACAGCTGCGATCGTCAGTCTCTCTGGAACTTCTCATTTTCTCTGCAAACCAATTGTTTTCACTTCATCGAATCACGGCTGAACTTTTAGACGAATGTTCCATCTTTATGGAAATCTCTGTTTCCGCTGTCAGAGGGTGCGATAGCAGGAGGAACATGACCGTAAGGAGACTGTGCTGCAGCGTCTGCCTTCACAGCTTCATCCAGCTTTTCTGAAGCCGAGTGCAGGAGCTTGGTGGGGGTGGGCTGGGGGGTCGGCGTGAAAGTCTCCTGTATGTTTCAGCCAAACGGGTCAGATAAGAGTGGACTGGAAAAGCTCAGCTGGAAACCTCCTTGAAGTGACCCCTTTTCTCTGTCTCTCACACATTCCTTCAAACTCCTTACTGCCTCCTTTCTCCCCCCACCTCCACCCGAGCATCTCTCCCCTGCATATTGTCACTGTCCAACTCCCGCCCAGTGTTTCAACCTATTACCCCATCCATTATCTTTGTTTTTCAAACAATATCCTCATGTTTGTAGTTTCCCTCAGATCGTTTTTCTCCCTCTGTGTGGTGTCCCTCCTCCCCGCGTCCGTCCAACTCCTCGCAGGAGGACGTCGACGGAGCCGGATCAACATTTATGGGAGCGATGCTGTCACTTTCTGCCGTTTGCCACCGACTCTCCCACTGTGTTTGTTGTTGCTGGTCTTTTTGAGCGATCACCTCTCATGTTGGAGTAATGTCCGACTTAAAGACCCACTCTGATGAAAATCGTGTTTTTAACATGTTCTTTCTCATGATGGAGGACATCAAATAATTTTAAGTTTAAAATTGCATTTCTGAGTATTTTATTTATTCAAATTGTTGTGAATTAGGAGCAGACCACAAGCTTCCTGCTCTGCTCCATTCCAATACATCCACTTGTAGATGAATAGATCCTTGTAGGCTTAAAACTGTACGGCTGTATAGCTTTAATATTGAACACCATTTTTGTTGCAGCGCAAAAGCTGGCGTGACAGAGTCTAAAGAGATGGATGATGAGAAATAAGGGTGGCCCAACATTTCCTCCCACAATCCAGAGGCAAATTTCCAATGAACTCCTGTTGCTCTGCAGAAACTATGTCCTAGAAAACGACACAAGTTTTTTTTATTTTGGCTAAAAACAGCATAATAGTAACTAAAAAAAAAACATTAGAAACTCTTTTACAATAGATGAAAAGATGAGTGGTAGTGGGACTTTAACCTTTAAATTTCTGTCTTGGGATTTGATGTGTACAGAAAAAAAAAAAAAGTTGTTGTAATTGGATTTCTATGTCTGGCTCCATGTTTAACAGGATTAACCTCTAAATCCACAGCTGCTGGGCTTATCTCTATTTGACCTCAAGTCATCCACAGGATTAAGCAGTTTATCAAGAACAGTAGAGATAACTGGATTTTCCTTTATTTTTCAGGCGCTTCTATTTAAAGTGTTTACAAAGTTTGTCACACTCATACATCAGCGGATGCATCAGGGCCAAAGGTGTGGGGGGGAGTTAAGTGTGCAGCCCAAGAACTGAACTAGCTACTAGGAAATAGCTGCTGAGCTCCATCGCCTTTGTTGTTCCGTTAAAAAGTTTCACGCTAAGATTAATATGCGCGATGAAGATGAAGGCTGGAAGAGGGGGATAAAGGAGGGGGGAAACACTAAACCGCTGGGGCCTGTGTTTTTTCTCAGGCTGATTGTCATATAAATATAGCTCGGTGTGGATGGTGACACGAAGACAGCTGTTGTTGCCAGCTCACTTCTATTTCAGCCATCTGCTGGTCCCTCCCGTCATTTTAGCCGGGTCTGTAAATAGTCCCTGCTGCTGACAGGCTGTTGATGCAGATTGCCCAGAGCACAGCTGAGATCTTATCTGCTGCCATTAATTCCCAGTCAGATCACAGTCTTCAAGAACCCGATCACTCAAAATTGACTGAAGTCTCTGTAGTTTTGTGTGAAAAGCTGCGGTTATACAGGCATGTGACGTGTGTTTTTGAAATCTCGTTTAGCCTATGGTGCTCACACTTCTTTTTTCTTTTTCTACTGTTTACTAGCGCATGTCCGTCACCTACAGTTGGAAGAGTCTTGGGACGAAATGTTAAAGTGGTGCAAATCTGGTGAATCTCTCCAGTTTTTTTTCTCACAGCTCTATTCTGATATATAAAAGACTTGGTTCCAGCCGGGCACCAACCACTATTAATCTAACCCTTAGGCTGATCCTCCATGATCAATTTCCAAACAATTGCTATTTTGGTTAAACTAAAAGGAACACCATCCAGACGTCACTACCAAATCCAAGTCCCTGATTGGTCAAAGTTCGCCCTGATTTAATTTGCACCCACGCGTTCAGTGGCCCTGTGTTTTGTACGTAGAGCCCAAAAAATGGTAAATGGCGTATACTTATATAGCGCTTTCTGCCCTCTTTCAAAGGCCCAAAGCGCTTTACAGTCACAGTCCCATTCACCCATGCACACACACATTCACACGCTGGTGGTGGCTCCGCTGCCGAACACTGGCGCCAACCTCCCACCAGAGGCAAGTTGGGGTTCCGTGTCTTGCCCAAGGACACTTTGACACATGGGCGTGCAAGTTGGGAATCGAACCTGCAATCTTACGATCATGGGTCAACCGCCCTACCGCTGCACCACGGCTGGCAAAAACAGTTAAGAACTTGCATAGCTACATGTGAACACAAACGTTTTGATAGCAGAAGCCCGAAACGCATGTTTACATAGACTTTTAATTAGGAGTGGCCTCTTAAACATGCGTTGCTGAGGTTGGAGTGAACGTAAGTAAAGAAGTTTGCCACCGATGTCCATTCAGCCCACTTTTCTAACTCTACGACCTCCTGACCTTTATCAACCCAAAGCCTCTATGATCCCCCCTTTCAGTAAACTTTAAACAAAATCAATGGAAGTGCAGCCTCCCACACCACACAAACCTTCTGCTGGAGCTTCTGTTAATCCCACATGATAAGGAAAGGAACCCTAAAATATAGACAAAGGGCCCCGATTTCAGAAGGGGCATACTTGATGTGTAAAAACCTTTTTCAGACATTTACTTAAATTCAAGTTTCCAGCTGTGTCTAGGTGCTGCAGACGGTCCGATATGAATTCCGATCTGATTTATTGATTGTCGTTTTGAATGGCTGCTACCATACAAGCTCTCTTGTGCGACCACCCATCTGGTAGTGAGTCGTGTCCACGGCAACTGAAACAGTGTAAAGGTTGTGCTTTAGCTATATTTTAGGAAACTCAAACCTTTTGTCCGACAAGCACCTGCTCCCTCCTTTCTATCGTCGGTATGACCCTGATCTGTCATCAAGCGGGAGGCGGGGTACGCTCCTGCACAGGTCCATCAAACACAGGGGGGCCAAACAACCTTATACACTTTCTGCTGTGGTCAATTTTTGGGAGGAAATCCTCTGAAAGGGACAGGAACCTTGAGAAATCCCAATGAAAGCATGCAAAAATCCATAGACACAACTACTAAAACGTCTTATCTTCCCTCAACAGCAGGATGACCTGAGTTCTTCTCACTTTTGAGCCTCTTCTTCAGTTTTTAGAACACAGAAACTTAAATTTCCTAAACACCTCAGAAAAATCCACTCTTTCTGAAATTGAAATTTAACACTGTAACACTTAATGAACCAATACGTGTATAGAGAAAGTAGCACTGCTAGAACAGAAGAAGTACATGGGTCACTTCGGGTCATGGCAGTAAAGTACTTGTTTCTCAATAAGTGGTTCACAATTTCAGCTTTCAGTGGGGCCTAACCCTGGTCCTCAAAACCCACATCCTGCCTGTGGATCAGCTGACCACATCAGCTTCAGGTTAATATCTTCAGGCGACGTTTGGAAAACAGGCAGAATAGTAGATCTTGATCAGAGCAGTCAGGTAACACACTGAAATGAGAACAGAAACAAGCAGTCTGGGGTTGCACGGCGGTGCAGTGGTTAGCGCTCTCGCCTCAGAATGAGAAGGCCCTGGTCCAAATCCAAGCTGGGTCCTTTCTGTGTGTGTGGTTTGCATGTTCTCCCTGTGCATGAGTGGGTTTCCTCGCACAGTCCAAAAACATGCTTCATTGGTTGATTGGTGACTCTAAATCGCCCCTAGGTGTGCATGTCAGTGATTGTGTGGGCCTGCAACAGACAGGCGGCCCAGTGACCTCAAAAGGGATCAGCGGGTTAAGAAAATGGATAGATGGATTTTAGCCAGAAAAAAGTCAGAAAATTAGACACCCCCCCCCCCTCCACACACACACCTGTTTAATGAAATGGAACATCACAGACCAACATTTCAGAACATCTGCTCTAATGCAGATCCTTAACCAGTTTGTTGTGGCGATGTTCAGGGAGAGAAGGGAGGCAAAGCTCTTAATTTACTGGTAAATCTCTGACCCTCACCTACGTCCACGAGCTGTGGGATCCAAACAAACAGAAAAGATCACAGACACCAGCAACGGAAATGAGCTTCCTCCTCAGTGTGGCGAGGGTCTTCCTTCAAAATAGTGTGTGAAGCTCAGCCATTGGAACTTCAATTGAACCCACTTCTTCGCCACATCAAGAGGAACTAGTTGAGGTGGTTTGGACATTTGGCAAACTGCCACCCAGACAGCTTCCTGATGAAGCGTGTCCAGCGAGGAGGAGGCCTCGTGGCAGAGATTATACCCTCTGGGCAGCCTGGGAGTGGCTCGGTATCCTCCTGGAGGAACTGGAAGATAGGCTATTGGGGGAGAGGTTTGAGCATCCTCGCTATAATCTGAACTCTGAAAGGGCGTCAAATAATGGATAGATGTACAAACACACAGGACGGGCCCAATTTACATATGTCTCCTTTCTCAGCTGTAGCTCAAGCTGAAGCTGGATATGTTGGAGCAGAGTCGACCCATTTAGAAACCGGCTAACCTTTGCTGCCTTAGAGGCCCCCTTGTGCTATGTTCACACTGGGCATATAGTGTGTAGCAATAGTGTGATCATGCTGGACTGTCGCTACCCGATACTAGCTCTTGATCAATTTTGAAACAGTCGGCACTTCTGGGAATTGAAAGGGACACTATCCATACATCACTACGAAATCAGAGTCCCTGATTGGTCAAAGTTCAACCTGGATTGATTTTCAACGCACGTTCAGTGGTTGCACATTTTGTACGTAGAGTTGTAGAAACCTGCGTGATTGTGAGTTTTAAACCCGGATGTCTGAAACGTGTGTTTACGCTCGATTACATGGACTTTTCATTGGAAGTGGCCACCCTTGGATGGTGTATGCACTCTGACATGCAAATAGATCATTACAGTGCAGAGAATGAAAGCAGTGTTCGCACTCTACTTATTGCAGCCGTCTTGTCTTCACGTCACACTTCTTTACACCTCATGCAGTTGGACATATGATTGACCTGTGGAACAAAGCCTGGGATCCAGACTCCTGCTGTTCAGACAGAACGTGGTCCTTTGCTTTTCAGAATGAAGTGCAGTCATGTTTGCATGTGTGGTAACAGTGCAGGGGACAGACAGGCTAAACGGGGACCTTGTTTTCACTGCAAATAAGTGGCTGTGTTTTTTTAAACCTTTTTTTTTTTTTGCATTGTTCCAGAGACAGACATGTGTCCACACTTACGGCGCTGTCTCCAATTAGGCAGATTCTGCACATGCGGCCCATGTGCGCTTGCTATGACGTTTTGTCGAAGCGAGGTCCCCACACTACAGACAGCTCCAGGAAAAACATCAAGAACATGCGCTTTCACCAGAAGAACCGGCATCTGGCTGTCATAATGGGCTACAGGGCCTCCTGCTCGGAACAAGAAGAGACGTTTTCAGTTTGGATGTCTGAGAGAAGGACCTGCATTCTTTTCTGTGCAGGGGATAGTCAACTAAGTCTACTTAATAGCCTTAATAATGTTGTTTTTATGAGGCCAAACACAATTTTTGCAATCCAGGCTCAGAAAATGTTGTCATTCATGTTCTGTATGACAATGAAGGATTTTTATTGGATGCCTTGAAACTCCTAGATCCTAAAACAATAGTGGATTTGTGAAGCTTTGGATTGATGTGATGCCAAAACATAATCAGTGTTTGCAGCCGGCATGCGGTTTTTAGTCTACTGTCATGAAATGATCGTTTTCTGGGCCCTGGGGACAAATAAAAGCTGTGCAGCTGTACATGTACAACAGAACGCAAATATAATGGGAGCTCGTGCCTTTAAACAAACCTATGGTTTCATACATTTTTTTCGGACTGTGTTTTTATTGACTGTTAAATTGGTCAAAGTAAATCTTCTTTGAAGGGCCAGGATGTTGCTCCGAGCTCATTCCAAGTCCTTTTTAAAAAAAAAAAGAAAAAGAAAAATGTTTTTGGCCTCATAATGCGGAGTTGGGGGTGAAGCCAAAACCACTTGTGTTACTTTTATTGGGCAAGACTGCATTTACAACTGCAGACGACTGGACCCATGTTTGGTTGCCAACATAACACTTGACACACACAGTCACACACCGGCAAAAAAAAGCCCGGCCGGCCGGCCTTTCTCTTTAAAATAAGGGTTTTTTCTGTCAGATCACTGTGTTCACTCGCTGTTTCATGCTCTGCTACCTTGACTGTGCCAAAGGGGGGTGGGCTTGTAAAACGGGGACAATAAAAGTTTAGACCACTGTAGAACATGATCCTCGTCGCGCTGTTAACCATCAGCTGACCCGAGTTGATCTTTCCTTGACTCCTAAGTTTTTCTGTTCTCCTGTTCTCCCCCCACAACTTTCTGTCTTTTTTCTCATTCTCACCATTTCAGTACCCCCCCCATCTTGCTCACCTCAAAAATCTTTAAGCCGTCATCACATTTAAATGAATGCTTTATGTCCGTCCTGTTCCCACAACGGATTGGTTTCTCTGTTACCAAACCATCCTGTTTCCGTTTAAAAGGCATTTTCAAAAGCAACCGGGGGCGGACAAAAGCTGCAGAACATCCACGATGTTGACCGGAAGGACACGCAGTTCATTTTTCACCAAGGAAACAGTCTTTTCTGAAAGTGACAGCACCTTCAGGAGAACAGAATTTAGATGCATCCATTATATTTTAGAACCCACTAGGTCTTGTTTTGAGTCATAGGGTTGCTGGAGCCTATCTCAGCCACCTGGAAGCTCTGAAGTCCATCACAAGGCCACACAGAGAAATGCAACCACAAACACTCATATTCACCCCAAAAGGGGCAATTTGGAATCACCAATTAACCTATGAAGCATATCTGTGGACTGTGGGAGGAAACTGGAGAAAACCAAAGCATGCATGAGGAGAACATGCAAACATTTCACAGAAAGGTCCCAGCCAGTGATTTGAATCAGGATCTTGTTGCTTCTGGTTTCCTCTTAGCTTCTTGTTTGCAGCAGTACGTTTCAATATTTATTCAATATTTGTGTATTTTACTCACTTCTTGTATTATTATGTGTTATATTATATGTTTAAGCAGGACTTAAATAGGACTGTATTGCACAAACACAGAGTGAGCTCCTTTTATGCAGTAAAATGAGCTACTGATGTGACCAAGTGATGTGGCAACTCTGCTTTAAAGACCCACTCTGCTAAAAATGCAGATTTTTGGGTTCTTACTTGTTTTTGTTGCATTTTTCTGATGATGGAGGACATATGGAAAGAAACTTAAGCGTAAAATTGCATTTCTGAGGATTTCTTGATTCAAATTGGTGTGAATCAGGAGCAGATGAAAAAAATTGAGTTTGAAAAAGTTTGTGGCAGTGACGTAGAAGCTACAATGGTGGACCATAAGCTCCCTGCTCCGTGCAACAAAAAATTGCTCGCCATTTTTGTTGCACCACTTATGTTGGAGTTTGATTGTAAGTAAGCAGGACAGCCTGTAAACAGATGAAATGGCAGCCAGATTACTCCCCAAAACTCACAGGTGAATTTCTAAAGAATTACTTCCGCTCTGCAGAAAACATGTCCTAGAAAATAAAAGATTTTTAAAAATTTCAGCTAAAAACATCATAATCCTACTTAAAAGACCACTGGAAACGTTTTTACAGCAGATCAAAAGAGGATCAAAGTGGGACTTTAAACGCCAACAACTTTACAGAAATGATTAAAACATGTAAAAAATTATAGAAACATAATATCTAGTTTTCAATTTGATATTAACATTTCTTAACTGCCTAATTTTTTCTGGAGGGGCCTCACAGTAGATTTTAAAATTATCATGACAGAGTTGACAACTTTACCAACCAGAATACAGGATACAATCATTTCAATGCAAAGTTACCCAAATGAAAACAAATCCATTTGCCTTTATTTAATTTCTTTCCAGCTGTGAAAAAAAACAATGCTGCTTAAGGATTTGTTTTCTAGTAGATCCTAGGGTAATTTCAGAGCCAAAGTGGTTTGATGCCTATTTACATTAATAGGCATCAACGGGTTAAACTTTTCTTGATGAATGACAAAAAGAGGTGGAAACCAACAAAAGTCTCCTGTCAGCAGGACTTGTTTTTGTTTCCAGCCACTTGCTCATCAAGTGACCCGGGACGACCTCAACCTCGTTGGAAGCGTCTCTTTTTCCACTCATTTCCTCTTCGGCTCTGATTGTGTTTCACCCCAGAGTATTCAGTGTCCACAGATCCCAGGACTTAAGCTCTCTTTCTCCACATATAGCCCACACGCGTCACCAGAAACACGTATGTTAACGTCAAGCACGCTAAGTAACCTTCTCCAGATTCCACTGATGGTTCTTAATGAAGTCAATTGCTGTATTAGGATCTGAGCAGCAGCGGTGAGTTTATTGCTCACTGCAAGCTCTGCTCATGTCACCATTCCCACATAGAGGATGTACACCAGCTTCAAACCTAACGCCTTGATGATCAAGACCAGAGGGTGGAGATGAACAGCAGGATCAGCACCGCGGTGGGAAGATGGATGCTCACGATGATTGCATCAACGCTCCGGGTCAAATACATGCACCCAGTGATGGACTGCAAGTGTGAAATGGCAGCACCTGGTCCAGGGAGTTTGGAAGTTGTGATCCGTGACAGGTGTGAAGGATTGATGGCATATTTGGAGAATTCATACGGCACAGATAAAGACAGCAGACGGCAAAGGGGGTTAATCCCGGCGCAACACTTAAAGCAGCCGTGCATCCTGCTGTGGACTTGAAAGATCTTCCATTAGAGCATATTTGTGGATCATGAATCTTTAAGCTACGTTCACACCAAATGTTGGCCGCCTCTATTTGGACACCCTGCGAATTTGCTGCTTGATGCCTATCCAAAAATGAGCTCAACATGTCGCGGGGCCAAAACAGAGTCCCTTATTGGTTGACACATGTCTTTTTTGACAAAGTTCAGATTTTTTAACCCTGCCGCTACACCAACACACCACGGCCAATGCTCAAATCCCACCTTAGGACTTCAGATCCTGTCTGTACATTGACTTGACATTAAAACTGGACGCCTCTGCCGCATGAATCACATTCAGTGTGAACGCAGCTTTAGAAAAACAAAATCCACTGTCAACATTTTCCTGAATGCAGCTTTTACATACATTTATTCAGACAAAAATAAAGCTTTTAAGTCCATGAACCCTAAAAGGCGATAAAAATGCATGAGATGAAAAGAAATGAAAGTAGCAGAAAAGTACTAAACAGTATTTACACTTAAAATATGTAAAAGAACGCTAAATCAAAGTGACATATTGGTTCCGTTTTAGTGGTGTTGGTTCATTGTTGAACCTTTCAAACCTTCCGTGGGTTAGAGTTAGGCAGCATCCCAGAATCTTGGGAATGCTGGATGTCATGCCTTTGTGGGACATAAAGTAGGAAACCTAAAGGAGGAAACCGATGTCCTTGAGGATGGGGCTCCCTTTTTTAGAAGTCTCCGGCGACACTAACAGCTGAGCTAAACAAACGGCTCGTTTTTCATGCCTGCTGTTAGGTTCTCATCATGTGGGGTTTGTTTCATTAAAAAGGCACGTAAACTCCTGTTCATGAGGTTTAAGACCAATCAGACCCAGTAAAGTCTCTTTCTATACTTGGATGTTTAGTCTGAGAGCTGTGCAATGATGAGACACATTCAGAAATCGACACTCAATCGCTCCGGACAGGGACTTTGCATCATGAAACAGAGAGCAGATGTTTACGGCTTAATTAAGATGGATTCTGATTTCTTTGGTGCTTTGTAATCTCCTTTGTCAAGTTTTGTTAACCTTTGCAGCACCGCACTTCATAAAACAAAGTTCAAAGCAGCCCAGGACTAAAGGTGGACTGTGCTGACTTTTCTCAGTGCATTTAAGGGATTTGCAATGTAGTAATTCATCTCTTTGACGAGTCTATTTGATATTTATGCCCCTCTGGTTGTGAATCCAGAGCTAGTGTTCAGCATCTGTCAGGCTTTTATCAGAGCTGTTGAGGGTAAAGTCTACTGATCTGCCGGCTGCTCCTGCAGACGAACCAAAGACGGTTTTCCTCCGGCAGCGTGAGGGGAAGACGTGGTCGGACTCTGGGAATGCTGGAGGAGTAAAGGCCACGTTTGGAGGAGTTTGGAATAGCCCGTTGTTATCCCGCTGGTCTGGTGACCGTGGTGTCAGGTTGACTGCGACTCTGAGTTACTTGCATTCCAACACAAGGAAAACAAGCGCTGGATGATCATCAGCTCAGCAACCTCTTTCAAAAGTCCTTCTTTTAGTCAACATTTATTTTTTTAATCTTTTTTTTAATTATTATTTTTTCCTGGGAGAATTCACAAGTAAAGATACGTTCACCCTGCCATCAGCAGCCACTTTTAATGAAAAGTCTATGTAAACACAAGTACATAAGCCCATTTTGGGCCTCTGTGTTAAAAACTCTCACATTTACGTGTAGCTATGCACATTTTTAGGACTATTTCTAGGCTCAAAACGCTCAAAACCATTGAACATACATTTAACCAGGTAGAACCAATCAGGGACTCAGATTTGGTAGATACTTATGGAAGGCGTCCTTTTTTACTCATGAAAGTGTCAACCATTAGAAAATTGATCATGGAAGAGAAATTAGTTTGTGCCGGAATTTTATGACACCAAATCTTTTTTTTAATAAATCGGAATAGAGCTGAGAAAGAAAACTTCCAACTATAGGTGGTGGGCATGCAGTAGTATCAGGTAGCGACCGTCCAGTGTGAACACCATGGGCTAAATGGGCGTTCTTCAACACGCATCACATGCCCGCCGTGAGCGTGGCATAAGACAGTTGGACCTCAAGTGGCAGAAAGCTCAGCCGTAAGAGGGAGCTCAGCATATTTTGTTACCCACCTCCACAAAGGAATAGTTAAACATGACTCCTGTAGCCTTAAACATGCATATCAGCACACACACTCGTACACTCAGGCTATTCTTGTCTGAGCCACTCATCTGAAAAAGTGCCAGCCCGATTATGTTACACCAGGAAGGGTTGCAGAAGATTTGGAGGGCAGCCTGAGAGCCGGGTAATCTTTCAGCCAGTTAAGTGTCACTGTCATTGTTGCTGGCTGTGCTCTGTGCTGCTGACTGTGCAGCTCATAATGAACTCTAACGTCTCCATTATGGGAATAATTGTTCTGGTTAGCTGGAATGTGAGCTTGGCGTGCGTGTGGCCAAGCTTCGCCCGCTTTGCCATGCGGATCAAAATATGCTTCGCCTTTCTTCAGTGAGAGACGCCTCACTGTGCTCCAGACTGCCTTTACACACTCTGATCCTGCAGGCTGCTTCCTTTGGCTATCGGAACAGGCGAAAACAGCCCCAAAAAATGATTGGAGAAGCTCATTTTACCGTGCATACATCAGATCTTTGTCTGATGCCTTAGAAATAACATTAATTTATAGTATTTTAGATATTTTTTTCTTAATGAAGTCTAACCATGTTAAGCTTCCATACCTGATATTGAAGCATAAATTAACCGCTTCATGGCGTGTGGCGCTAATTTGCAATACACTATAAAATAATGCAAAAAATCATATTCTTGTTTTACAGTCCTGAAAAAACGTCATCTTCATTAGCACGATAGAATATTCATTTTATTATTTAACGTTGAGTTTTAAATCAAAGAGATGAACAAAATGAAACCAAACAAAAGACTTAAGACAATGTATTTACCTAATGGTTGATCCTGTACAGTAAAAAAATCATTATCTTCTGAAATATTTGTGCATAATTTGGGATAAATTAACTTTTATTTCCTTTAAACGAGACTCAGTGACTTACAAAAACATCTCACCCTGATAATGTGGCTTACAATTAAAAAAATGCATCTTAAACAGGAGATTTCAACTTAAAATGAGCAAAAGTAAAGATTTACTCAGTTTTAACAAGTTGTTTTATCTTGTTCTGTTGTCCAGTGTTTCAAAGGAAAATGACTTGTTTAAGATATGTTTACACAAAACTGACTTTAATTTAGATGGAGATAGAGATAGATTTAAACATGATGCAAGAGACTCAAACCAGGTTCTTATTAAATTCCACTCCGATCATCTTCTGACCTATTTTTAAATGGTTCCCAGTGGTCTTTTAATCATGATTATGCAATTTTTTTTATCGAAAAGAAAAAAAACCTGCTGTTTTCAAGAACTTCTCATTTTCATTGAGCGGTCCGGTACGGTAAGAAGTATGCTACGGTTTGTTTGTTTTTACGGTGCACGAGTGGTGATTTGAACGAACGATTTGAATAAAGAAATACTTAATAATTTTCTTTAGAAATGTCCTTCATCATGAGAAAAAAAAATGGCACAAGAACCTGTTAAAAACACCAAAACAAGATTTTCATTGGAGTGAGACTTTTCAAGTCAGACACCTTCCTAAAGATGTGTTTAATTCTTGCCTGTGATGAAAAAATAAGAGCTATAATATGCAGAACTGGGTGCAACCATCCTCTTGTTTTCCCAATGGGCATCAGATCAGTATTAATAGCATTTATTTTGTCTGGCTGCTCTTTCCTTGAGTTTTCCATAGTCTGACTGAGCTGTTTCTGGTTGAAAGACTGCAGTTGTTTTCTACGGAAATCCCAAATCGTTACCTCTGTGTGGCCTGGCATGTTGCAGTAAAGAGTGCAGTGTGTGTTTGGCATGCAGTCGCCCTCCGATGCCTATCGCCGTGATTGGAAGCGTCATTAGTTCTAGCTTTGCCCATTTCCAAACAACAACAGCAAAAAAAAAAAGAAAAAAAAAGTTTATCTGCACACACATGTGGCTGTAAACGGACACGCACAGCGAGGTCTGACGGCCCTCGGAGGGGCAATCGTCTCTGATTTCCCCTAAATTCATCAGGTCTTCACACAAGCACATGCTGAAAACTTCCCACTCTCTGCCTCTTCTGCTTCAGCCAATTGTACTGTGTGTGTGTGTTTTTTTGTGATGTGTGTCTGTTTGTCTTTGCCATGTGTTTATAATTTATGAGGGACTGAAGAGGGATTTAAAAGCCATTCTTTTAAAGGCCCAGCTTTGTCTGCTTTGACTCCGATGCGAGACAAAAGTTGACGTTTTTTCCCATGTTAATGAGCATGAGTGCCGTGCGCCGGCTGGCATGGCTGCGAGGTAACATCCTGCGGCACAAGCAGATGTTTGTGCGCAAATCTCGGTCTCACATGGGACTTCAAATGTCTTCGGGGACAAAAGGAAAACGTGCCGTTGAGCATTTTTTTAATAGCTGATTTATGGGTACATCTTATTTGGCTCACTGGTCTTCCCACAGTTTTGCGGCACAGTATCTTGTAAAAAGTGTTGGATTTATTATAATACTTCATGGTGGATTTATTGCACTAATCATTTGCAAGTCTGTACAACAAAGCCTCTATTCTCTAGCTTTGCATGCCTTTAAAGGTTTGTGGTTTATCGTGTTTGCAGAACTTTCCAGAAAGCAACATCTCTGTATGAATGCAGGAATTTGTTTGAAGTGCTTGTAGGAGTAGGCTGCCCTCTGCTCCCTTTCCTCCCTTACGATCTCTAAAGTGTCTTTGCCGCCTCTTGCATAGGACATCGCTCCTCCCCTTTAGCCTTCCGTCTCTCTCCCGTTTTGTTTCCGCGCTCCCCCTGATCCTTTTTTTTTCCACCTGCTCCACTTTATCTCCTCATCATCTCCATCTGTGACGGAGATGTTCCGTTAACCTTAAACCCAGGGGAGCTTTAAAACTGAATCTAATCATGCCCCTGGAGAAAAAACGTCTTCAAAGCTGGAAGCCGTCTCTGCAGTGAGCTGCCAATCAAGGGGGAAAAAGCCACTTGTGTTTATGAGGGTGTGAAGACACATAGCTGCCACTTCTCATCAACATCTGCTTCGAAGGGAATTGAAATAAAGGCAGAAACTTAAGTTTATGCCTTGGTCTCATGCCCCTGCACAGGGGGTTGACCCCTGTGGAGGGTCATAGAGAGGAGCGGCGGCTGCATCTTAAAGGTAGCCCAGGTGTGTCTTGCAGTGTCCTTGAGGCTCCTGTGGTCACCTTAAGGGACGACATTAAAATTGAATTTACCATTGTCGTGTGTGTTGTTAGTGTGTTATGAATCATTTGTGAAGATAATGTAAGTTGCACGCATTTATGACATAAGGATGGTGTCATTTGGTGCCCTTAAGCCACACTAATTGCTAGTAAGGTGCACGTACTGACGGCGTGCAAGTGCTGCATACAAAGGGTGTGCACACGTTAGGGACGTGTCTGCAGGATGCCCGTAGAATATCCACACAAACTAGGAGATCAATTTAAAAAAAATCACGAATATTTAAATGTAAATGCACGTATACGTATTTCAGGCTTCTGTGTTCAAGTTTTTAAATCCATTTTCACTAACAAAACAAGAAAAAAAATTCATGACAAAATTGAATTAAGGCTTTGAATGAGTGAAAATATTGTGGTAACATTTCAATATATTATAATCCATTTTAAGTTTTTAAATCACAAAATGTACAGCCATTGAATGCACCTTGAAAGTTACAGTTGAACTTTGACCAATCAGGGACATGGATTTAGTAGCAAAGTATGGGTGGCGTTCTTTTTAATACAAGGAAGTGCCAACTGTTTAAAAAATGATCATTGAGGAGTAAAAAATAATAATTGCTGTTTTTGTCTGGCATGAATTCTATGAAACAAAGTCTTTCATAAATCGGAATAGAGCTGTGAAAGAAGAAACCCTGGAGCAAGATTCACAAGATTTGTACTGCTTCAACATTTCACACCAAGCCTCTTTCAACTTTGAGTACATGCGCTAGTATCGGGTAGCGACAGACCAGTGTGAACACTGTATCCAAAAAGTGCATTCAAAAACCTGAGTTTAGCACGTTTTTAAACCCGCCACACATGGTAAATGGCGTATACTTATATAGCGCTTTCTACCTTCTTACGAAAGCCCAAACTGCTTTACAGTCACAGTCTCATTCACCCATGCACACACACATTCACACACTGGCGGCAGCTCCGCTGCCGAACACTGGTGCCAACCTCCCACCAGAGGTAAGGTGGGGTTCAGTGTCTTGCCCAAGGACACTTCGACACATTGGCGTGCAAGGCAGGAATCGAACCTGCGATCATCTGACGACCGCCCTACCGCTGCACCACAGCCGCCCCACACATGCCCGGTGTGTACCTAGCTTAACGGTCAGGCTGCAACTGGCGTGCAAGGAGCGCGCACCTATCACTTACTTGAACAAAACAAACATACTACTTGTGCCCAGGTTTAGGGGTAACTGAAAAAATGGAAAATCTGTACAACATGCATGCGTCTCACCTACTTCACCCCTAGATCTCTCTTAGCTGGTGTTGTATAAGTGTCTGCTATGACTTGTCAGTCTCTGCATGCCCTCAGTGAGCTCCATAGCTCCATAGGATTACTAAGTGGTTTACAATCTTAAAATTTAATGCAGGCCTCATACAGGTTTCTCCATTTTTTGCCTGCAAACAGCCTGTATTTAGCCGTAAGTGTAGTTGAGACTAAAACTTAAGCCGGCATAACGTTGTTACACTTTGTCTGTGGTTTGATGGTACTGCTATTATCAAAGGTTAAATCTATCAGGATAAAACTTTACAATTTACAAGATCAGGTGATACTTTGTCCAAGCAGCACATGCATGATAAAACTGTAACAGTGACATTCAACCCTGACACCTATGAAAGATCCTAGATATTATTAAAAACAGAAGAGAAAAAAAGTGTTGTCTAGCCTCTTACTGAGTATCTCAATGAAAGTGAAATCATTTACCCATATTCATTTCCATAGCAACCCCGGTCATGTCAGCGCTGCTCAAGATCCTGTACGATCCACCGCATTCTTAATATTTATAGAGGTGCTCTTTTATGTTCAGCGACATGCATGTGTTCTGGGTTGTGCGCTGCTACTAAGTACTTTCTGATGTGGAACTTGTAGAGTTCTGCTGACCTTTGAACCTAATCTTCAAGAAAAGGTTCAATGCCAGGAATGGAAACATCGGTCTGCTGGGACTCACAAACTACCACACACACGGCTGAAACAACAAGGCCGCCTGGCTGGGACGATCACACTTAGAAGTGGGAGCAACACACAGCCCTCTGTAAGGTTCGCTGAAGGTAACCGCAGATATGTTTCAGTGCTGCTCCACAGGGGAGATTCCTGCTCGTCTGTTCAGAGAGAAATGAAAGGACTGACAGTTCACGGCCCTGCAGTAACGAGAATCATCTCTGGGGACTTTAAGCCAATGAAGAAGGGTCTTTGTTGTCATTATTTGCATCATCATCAGTAAACAATAATGCTTCTTTGTTAAAGATAAAAACCAAATTCATGCCATGAAAATCTTACTTGAATAAAAAAATTGCCGATCAGATCCATATTGTATCTAAAGCTACAGTACTTTCACACCGCCCTCGGCAAAGTGCGCTTAAGTGCACATACATGCACGTTTTGGGCTTCCATATTCAAAAGCATCTCACTCACACGTTGCTACGCACGTTTTTACACAAGTTTCTACGAGTTTTTTCAGGCGGCAATTGAACGCACATTGCAACTTAAACCTGGAAGGACTTTGAACCACTAAAGAACTCAGATTTGATAGTGCCATAAGGATGGCATCCCTTTTAATTCACGAAAGCGCCAACCGTTTCAAAATTGATCATGGAGAAGAAATTAACAATTGCGCTTGTGCCTGGCTGAAATTCTATGACACTAAGGTCTTCATAAATCAGAATTGAGCTGGGAAAGAAAAAGCCTGGAGCAAGATTCATAAGATTTGTGCTTTCAACATTTCACACCAAGCCTCTTCCACCTGTAGGTCCATACGCTAGTATCAGGTAGCTACAGTTCAGGCTGAACACCGTGGGCTAAATGGGCGTTCAAGAACCTGCGTTTAGCGTATTCTCTATTGGGCGTCACTTTCGATGTGAATGTAGCTTCAAAATGATTCATTTAAACCCCAAAACATCCAAAAATCTTCAATATGGCAACTCTGCTGCCGGTGGATTTGTTTTTCCAGTGTAACGTTTTCATCATCCTTATTCTTTTCCGCCATTCCCTCAGTCTTCATCCCAAGAGAGAGCTGCTTCGTGGTGGGCTTCCTGATGGGTGATAAGTGACAGAGCAGGGGCCAAGTGCTCAGGATCCACAGAGAGCCGCCCCTTAGGGGTCAAAGGGCATGTCGGAGGTCATGTGTGAGGAAGATGAAGAGAGGCTAGGCTGATCTCCTCTTGGTACCACAACACAGATGGCAACAGGGGTAATGAGTGTGCGATCGTGATACAGGCCAAAGCATGGGAACCGCTGCTTCAGTTAGTTATAAAAAGCTGTCAAAGAGGGAATTGTGTTAGGTGAGGAAGCAGGAACTTTAGATCTGCTCTCATGCGCTAATGAAGCACACTCTTAGCTTAATAGCCCACTCCAAGGATAATAATCAAAGGGCAGCATCATTTGACCAGGACAATTAGGAGGTTTGTTTTGCTGGCAACGTGCAGCCATTCATCTTTCTGGGAATTGGCAGAAAATCTGCAATACATTAATATTGGAACAGGATCTTTAAACGGCAAATTTCAAAATACAAAACTGAAGACAGTTTTTCTTTGGGGAGGTGTAAAGCTCTCATCTAGTTCAGCTTGACATTTAAAAAGGGGCTAAGTCCTCTTGTACCATTTCTTCTGTGTTTAGGACAGACAAGTTTATAAGTTACAATAGATTTTGATATACACTGGAGCAAAACAGTGTCCTATTCTCCAAGTTGTTCCACTTCAACAGGTGAGTTTGGTCTGTAACATTCATCATAGATGCACTTCAGTTGTTAGATACAGAATGTGTAAAAAAGAACTGGTAAATAATCTGTTTTCAGTTTATTGCAGTTTATATGCTGTATAAATATGCACTAATATTGCACATTGGATATTAAACCAGGTAGCACTGACACAGAAACATATCAACAAATCAGCATGTCTGTTCTCACTGTCACAACTCTAAGGCCATCACAGCAAACAATAACACCAGGTTTAGTAAAGTAAATAGTTTGCCTCGTCAAAAGACTATTTTGAATATGCTAATGGTAAGTTATTGAACCATGGTGTTCCCACTAGACAGGCAGGGAGAAGTTTCTTCTTGTTTTCTACTGTTTACTAGTTCATGTTCGCCACCTTCAGTTGGAGGAGGCTTGGAGCAAAGTGTCACAGTGGTGCAAATCTTACGATTTGGGCATGAAACAGAAACTGCTTAATTCATTCCTAGCATCCTTGCAATGATATGGATGTCAGAAGAGTTGCCTTAGTTTATCATTATTTGAAAAAAACAAACAGATATCGTCATGCACATCACTGTGTCTGGGTTTACCAGATAAACCAAATCTTTACGTCACTACCAAATCCGAGTCCCTGATTGGTCAAAGTTTAACTTTCAAAACATGTTTTGTTCCTAGAGCCCAAAAACTCTCTTAAAAGCTGTGCATGAATACAAGACTTTTGAGCACATAAGCCTGAAACGCACGTTTACATAGACTTTTCATTGAAAGCAGGCACTCGAAATAGAAGCGAGAGAGCTATATAGAAGTAACTGTTTTAGGCAATATAATCAATATACTGACTAATATGAGCGAAACATGTGTGCTGGAAGGACAGAAGACAATGAAAGAAGTATTTAGGAAGGGAAAATAACAGGAAAAGGCCACAATAACAGACTTAAAATCAGCTAAATGTGAAGAAAAACGCCAACAACTGTTGGTGAGGATGATGTCAACGTAGCTTAACTTGAGAAGCTTTTTTTCTTCATCTTCTTTGTTTCCAACAAATAAAACTTTTTTATTTAGAACCTCTCATTGCCTAAAAGCAATGGAAAGCAGAAATCAGTCGAATACTCAAAATGTTGGACAATTAATTTTGTCTTTATATTGGATCACCAAAGCCTGTAAACCCTTGGATTGAATCGATCCTGACAGCACAGCTTTATATATGTGAGCAAGTTTGTCATTAACGTGTTTTTTTTTTTGTTTTACCTGCCCTCTTGTTCTTTTAAATAAAGGAGGTAAAGTCTTCACAGACGAGCATTTTCTACTTTACCGGAAATTGGCTTCAGACGTGAGGTCAGGATTTTTGCATAAAATGTTCGGAGCACAAACCCATTTGCTGGGGAAACGGGGAGTCAGCGAGCCTGTTTCTGCTTAAGCGTGCTGTGGTCTTGATATCTTTATTGAAACCCCTTGATACACAATATGTATCTGGTGCTCTCTTATCACACGTGTTGCCCTACGGGTGGCTCCCATGTTCTTGGCATGGAGGAAGCAAAAAATATGCAGTCAAATTGTGCAGAGTTATGGAGATGCTATCCAGTGATCGACCAATGATTTCAATGGAACACAGTCCAAGAACTTACCACAAACAGACAACAAAAATAAAAACCTGACAGGTCCTTCATGTTAAGAGGTTAAAATGTATCTTCGGTTAGTTTTTGAGACAGTTTTTCCCTACATCTTTTTGTTTCCATACAATCTGATCACATTCTGTGGAAACTGAACTATCTGTATTCCTTTTTTACGTATTTCCAGCCAAATCATCATTTTTGAGATCAGAAAAAAGCATTAAGAAACCTTTTATAGTTTCCATTACAGACACAAAAATGTTCTTAACTGATCTGATGGTAACAGGGTTTTTGTTTGTATGAATCGTCACTGTTGTGTCCAATGAAACATAACTTTTGTGTTTGATCATCTCCTTTTAATGCCATGCTTTTGGTTTTTAAAGATGGAGAAATATCTGTGTGTGCGCCATGAACGTATTTTCCTTCATTCATTCATTTTCTATACCGTTTTTCCCTTTCGGGGTCACGGGGCGGTCGGAGCCTATCCCGGCCACTTGGGCAAAGGCAGGGGACACCCTGGACAGGTCGCCAGTCTGTTGCAGGGTAGAATGTCCACAATCACACACTCATTCATTCACTCTCACACTCACACCCACACCTATGGACAATTTAGAGTTGCCAATTAACCTATGACGCATGTTTTTGGACGGTGGGAGGAAGCCGGAGACTCCAGAGAGAACCCACGCATGCACGGGGAGAACATGCAAACTCCACACAGAAAGGTCCCCCATTGATGTTGTGTTTTTCATGAACCGGCGGCCTTCTTGCTGTGAGGCAAGAGCGCTAACCACTGCGCCACCGTGCAGCCCTATTTTCAATTTATTTATTTTTATTTTATTTTATTTATTTTTATTTACGTATTTTTAATTTGTCCAAATGCATTTTAATTTACAATCACGGCTGCAGAAACGCACAGAGCGTCAGCTCCAAAGGTCCAGACACGGACTCTGGCTTTCCTCAACGCGCCTCATGTGGGAACATGGGGAGAAAATATCTGAAAGTCATGATTTCCAAAAAAGTGTGAGATGTCTAAGACAAACTACTGGCTTTGATAAAATAGCAACTTTTTTGGCACGAGAATTTCTCTTTATCAGGTCTAAGTGTTAAAAAAAAAAAAAACACACACACAAAACACACAGATGTTTAGATGGCCACAATCCTAAAACTATTTTTCCCACAATCCAGATAAAAAAAATGTAAGTTCAGGTATGTGAAGCTACTGTAAAGCCTCAGTTTGGCCCTGATATCATAATTTCAAAGGATTATGAAAGATTTATTCAAAATAAGATATTTTGCATCGGGGATTTCACACAATGCAAAAAGGTTTTTTTCTTTTGAAAGACAAATAAATCACATAAACATGTCAAGTTTATTTTCACTCCTGGGCTTTAGCTCAGCCTCTAATCCACATGTCTGAGAATAAATCCCAGTTTCCTTGTTTAAATCAGATCTTGTTGACATCTTACATGTCTTTGCTGTTCATCCTCTATCTGTGAAGCTCCTCGTGGGACTGTGGGAGTTAAACTGCCGCTGGGTTTTATCTCCTCACGGCAAAGTTTAAGCACAAAACCCAATAGTGCAGCTAATCACCAATAACCATTACATTTAACTATCTTTATATCCAAATTAGATCTAAAATAAATAAAAAAAAGCCAAATTAAAGCTGTGAGCATGTTGTTTGGCCCACAGTCGCTACATCCCACTCACTCTCCCCTTTCTGCCCCTATCCTGGTCAGAGCTTCAAAATCAACATCTTCTATAAATCGACATTTCTACTTCCAACATACTTTCCAGAGTAGCTTCCCAATGATGCCTGAGGAGTTAGGAGGTGATAGATTGAAATCCCTGGGAGGAGTTTAAATTTGTAGCTGTTATCAACAGGGATTTAATTTAAAAATTTAAGATGGCTGTCTCTTCTTGAGGTCAAAGGTTATCAAAACTTTGATTGTTGTTGCAGACTCAACCTGGTTGCGTGTGTGAGATTTTGTGAGTTTATATTCCCATACTTGTGGGAAAATGTAAAAAATAGCAAAATTTTACCCTTTACTGCCAAACAGTAGGTCTTGTGGCCATCCCATAATAATTTCAAAACTTACTCTGGATATCCTAGACATGTTTTGGTTTTGTCACTTGATTTTAAAATATTCTTTTTTTAGCTCCATACAAAAGTTTTTGTCCAATTTTTTTTTTTAATGGTTTCTCCTGCTGGGCATGGTCATTCTGTAGGCCCCAAACTTATTTTCATCAGGTAATTGGTGCATGTAAATTTTGCATGCTTTTTAAGAAGGTGCAATAAGACAGAAAAACTGTCAAAATAATCTGGTCCTTGTGGTCCAGGAAATAAAAATGATATGTTTCTCCACACAGAATCAGAAGTGACTTGATAAACCTCTATCTGCACCTCCTCTCTGGTCTTGGAGCTCACTGGAACGATGTTGAGTCTGGAATGATGTCCATAGACTATTTACAGATCGTCTTTACCCTAATTCAAATTCCAAGAGTTTTTCTCTTTTCCACGGGCATGGCTGCTTAAACACTAAAGGTATTGGACTCCGCTCCTCTGCCTGTCGAGTTTAAACCCAAAGAAGCCAAGCAAGGAAACAAAGGAACTTCAATCTGTTTGAGTCTTGACAGCCAGATACTGTTCAATTAGATGAGTAGATCAAAGCACACTTTTGTGGTTTTAGTCTGCAAATAGCTCAGCTCTTTCATTTTTGCACATTTATGATTTTTTTTAGAATAGAATTCACTTTATTTATTTATGTTTTTTTATAGTTCCACGTCACCCACCCTAACCATTTTATTGTGCAACGCCTTTACAAACATACAGCAGACCTGCATACTGTTAAATAGGTTTAAAAATCTGTTTTTCTGCGTTTTCCTTCACATTAAGTTGATTTTAAGTCTATTATTGTGGCCTTTTCCTGTTTTTTTCCCTTCCTTAATACTATTTTCATTGTCTTCTGTCCTTCCAGTTTACAGGTTTCACTCATATTAACCAGTATATTGATTACATTGCCTAAAACAGTTACTTCTATATAGCTCTCTCACTTCTATTTTGAATTGTCATTATAAACAGCTTGTTTCTTGTTAAAAAAAACAATATTTTTGCCCATAATTTCTATGCATTCTGGCTTGTTTCTCTAAACTAACAGAAGTACAGATACACTCCAGCAACGAGGGATAAGCTTTGAATTATGGTGAGGCTGTTGGTAATGTTCTGGTGTTCAGGTTACACGAGAAGAGATGAGATAAGGTCAATGAGTAATACGATGTCACACTACTCAAAAAATGTGGAAGCAAACTCTCAGCCCACCAATGAAAAGGAAAAAAACAAAAAATGTTTGACAACAGCCTCAGGTTGGGCTGCGCTGATCAGATGGAGCTGAAATGTAAGTTTTAGTGCAATTTCCTCTTTTCTAAGCTTTAGGAAATTTATATCCAGAGTTTGGCTGTCGAGGTTTGTGAGGATGTTCTTAAAAAATCACCTCTTTGTTTATAAAACAGTCGAAGATCCAAATGTGCATTTCTTTGTTTGGTTCTGTGACTGTCTGTAAATTAAGTGCAGGCGTGCAGACCAGCTTCAGCTCTTACACAACCCAACCTGCAGGCCTGGAGTCTTAGCCTGGAGCTGAAAACGAGATGTAAATGTATGGATACTTTGTGCTGAATAGCTGGCAGCACACTTGGAGGACAGACTTCTTGTTTTGGTTGGATCCTCATATTGGGTTCCTCATCCCTCTGCATGGCTTTCACCGTTGGACATGTGTCCCACCGCACAACAATTCCTGAGCTACAGATAACGCTGTAGAATGCGGATGAATGCACACCTTCTGTTTTATCCTGAGAGATCTAAGTTAAATGAATTCTCCTAAAAATAAATAATTTTCAGAAGACTTCAGGATGTTGAGGTGGTTTAGATTTGCATCCCACCACAAACCCTGACTTTGCGATGGTGAGGGTTCATTATGCCCACTCCGATCATCTTACAGTCTATTCTAAAAGCGTTCCCAGTGGTCTTTTAGTTATGATTATGCTGTTTTTAGACAAACTTGTTGTTTTCTCAAGACATAGATTCTTTAGAGCGGCAGTAGTTCATTTGAAATTTGCCTCTTCCCTTTGAATACACTCTCTCCTACTAGCTTACAGCCCCTCACAACCCCAAATTAACATTAGCAGTGGTACAATAATGGCAAGCAATATTGGAACTATCCTGCCATACAGTTTCGAGCCAAATGCCAGCTCAGACGAGAAAAACGAAGACGTACATGGATCTATTTGTCTGTGAGGGGATGCACCAGGGAGCATGTGGCCAGCCGGCCTGTAGCTCTACGTCACAAATACGTTTTTTATCAAACATTTCCTCTTGTCTGCTTCTGATTCACAATGATTTGAATAAAGCAATATACAGCAATGCAGTTTAAATTTTAATTTTCTTATTATATGTCCTCCATAATGAGGAAAATGCTACAAAAACATGTTCAAAACACAATCTTCAATTGGAGTGGATCTTTAAGGAGATAACTTCATTGCAAGACCACAAAAACAGGGCAAGCCAGAGGGTCTGACAGGTTTTTGAAGGTGCTCAGGGGGGGGTTAAGCTGCATCCACAAGTACCATCTATTTGTTTGAATCCCAGGGCTTATGTACTTCCTGGATTTTGCCACCTCTTCCCTATCTCGCCCAGCCTGCAGGCGCTCACAATGTCAGCTCACGCTGTGCTAGAGAATGGAAATCAATCCCGGCTTATTGTGATCAGGATGCTCATTTCCTGCCTCTCCCACCTCACTGCACACACATTAAACACACGTTTGCAGATATGTTTGCAGCAGCCAGGTATGAGGTCTGAAAAGCTGATGGAAGCTCAGGGTTAGAGCATCTCCAGCTTGTAGCCGTCCATCTTTCTGGGTCAGTGTGCTGCATAGCAAAGTGCTGTGCAAGCATGTGAATGTGTGCAGCTGTGAGGGTCACAGTTTGCTGATGAGCTCTTAATCATACTGCTTACAGCTGGGGTCGAGAGGTCATTGGGTGACTCTGGGTTTTGATTGGGCCCTTGGGAACCCGACGCGGCCTCAGGGCACAAAAAACAGGGTGGCAGCAAAGGGCCACAGCTTCATGACATGGCTGATTTCTCTCGGTCTCTCGGTCAGTGCACCCAGCGTGCTTTTGTACTCACTGGCACACACTCAACTCACATTGAGTCGTCCGCCACACACAGACAATAGCCAGAGGTTAGTTATTATAAAGCAGGAAGGACGTACTGAGCGGCTAAATCACCTCTGAGCCCCAGCTTTTGTGTCCTCCGTCTAAAGAGGTGGAAACAGAATCAAGTTATCGCTCAGTTGTGCGCTTCTGTTCAAGCATCTCGATGCTCCCGGGATCCAGAAAAGAGTGGACTGCTTTTTGAGCAGCGGAGAATGAAATGTATTTCTGTTTGTGTGTATGTTGTAGCCTGGGAAGTTTCCCAAATACCCTTGAAATTTCAGCAAAAGCCAAAAAAGAACATCATTCACATCTGCCACTGGAAACTTGGACAGAGGCTTTTCCTGCCATATTCTGCAGCGCTCATCTGAGCAGAAGCTTTACCTCTGTTGGGGATTCTGGTTAGTTTGGGACTGTGGCTTCCTGCCAGTTTGTTCCAAACAAAAATAAAGACCGTTGTGGACCACACTGTCCCCCGGAAGCATCGGAAAATGTTGGCACAAACAAGCTAGAAAACATCGGTCAAGGTCAAAAGATGAACTGTTTGATTTGGAGTCAGAGAGGGAGGAAACTCACAGAACCGGAGACATTTATCGTCTGCAAGAGATTGAAAAAAAAAAGCTGTTTATTTGGCTGTGTGACCATGAAATGCAGAGTTTAGAAATACGAAGGCAGCTTGATCCAAATGTATGCTGATACGATAATCTCTTAAAAGGAGTAAGGGCTTAAGATCAAACGTTTATTCTAAAACTTAGATCTTGTAGGATTTCTATTCTGTACCAGGAAAAAAATTGGGAGCAATTGGATAACTTTATTACTTTTGGGGGACTGTAGCTTATTGGATGTAATGCACTGACAGTCAGTGGATCCTCTATAAAATTAGAGTAATCGGTGATGAAAGCAAAACACAGAAAGCCCAACCCCCCGACCCATTCTTTTTTTTTATGTAAAAACTTAAAAGAAAAACGATGATGATATGAAAAAAAGGTCAAGTTTACAAAGTAGGAAATCAAAGCCAATATACTATGGGGCTTCTCTTAGGAAGTAAGACTATCTTAAAAAAATATAAAATAATGGGGACAAAAACCTATATATATATTTAATAAACAGAAAAGAGAAAACAGCATTTTTTTAACTGCTGAAAGTAGTTTTTTGCTTGGCTTGAGGCTTTTGGGACTATAACATGCTTTGAGATGTTTATTGACAAAGCTAAAGATGGGAAATTAATGTTCAAATGGTTTGAACAAACAGGTAAAAAGTCTAAAGGCAGAGGGGTAGCTACAGCTGAGCAATGGGGGCAGCTGTCCCCTCAGCAAAAAGCTTTGCCTCCCCACTTACCCCCCATTTTTGAGTCAATATTAATATAGTCATTGATAAAGTTTTAGAAATGATCAATTCAAGCTATTTTAAGCATTGCAAATGCTTGTTATTATACATTTTTCTGAAATCCCAAACTCACCAGGCTCTGGTTGAACATTCATGGAGTGTTTTTGGTCTTTTTTTTATGCAATCATAGACATTCAGAATAACCTTGAGTCTGACGGCTGTTGAGTAAGCAAAAAACCTTAAAAGCAAAAACCGCCAGATTCTCTAATCAGTCTGCCTTTTTATCTCCTTCCAATCCCAGACTTTCTTTTTCTTCCATCATATTTACAGGAATCCACTTTTTATTTTTGACCTGGAAAAAGGCAAATGCTTAACAAACACTCAACATATTAATCAGTAGTAGAATGTTCTCTACTCTATGAAAATGCATGCTTTGGGCTTTGGGCTTTGACTTTGAAAACGCGAAGCTACACAAGTTTCAATGACCGTTTTGAGGCTCTACTTACTTAAAGCGCAGCCATTGAACATGTTTTCAAAATTGAAGCAGGTTGAACTTTGACCAATTAGGGACTTGTTTTGGTAGTGATGTACGAACGGCATCCCTTTTAATTCACGGACAAATAACCTGTTTGAAAATTGATCACGGAGGAGAAATGAGTAATTGTGGTTTGTGTCTGGCTGGCATTATATGAAGTCTTTCATAGATTGCATTAGAGCTGTGAAAGAAAAAGCCCAGAGCAAAGTTTGCAGGAATCGCACCATTTTGACATTTCTCACCAAGCTACTTCCAACTTTAGGTGGTGGACATGCACCAGTAAACAACAGTAGAAAAAGAACAAGAAGCCCCTCCCTTGTCCAGTAAATGCGCATTCAAGAATGAGCATTTAACGCATGCATATTACATGCCCAGAGTGAACATAGCTTAAGTATAAAAAGTTGAAAGAACAAATAACTTTAGTTTTCTTAAGGCGAATATTTCTCCAACATATCAATATTAAAGTAAATAAATGAAAGTATTAAATTCCCTTCAGGAGGTGGAATTGGTGGTTCACATGTATCTTATATGAACTATAATGTTTGCATTGGATGAAAAATGAGAAACGGCGAAGGGATACCTCTGCAAAGGCCTAATGGACTCCTTTGGCTTTAAATCAGGCATCATCTTCTTTCCACTAAGCTCTTAAAAGTTCAAAAAGAGAACTATAAATTGAAATATGAAAGGAGGAGGTGAGGCGGGGGTCGTAAAGAGCGATTCCTGGTTTTCCTCCATCAAGGCATCTTTGCGTGAGAGCCACAGCAGATCGCAACTGATCAGTTTTTAGTCCAGCCGCTGTTTGGTATGTTTTGAACAAGTATGCGATCGCTCACTTGAATTTTTTGTTTTTTCTCCTACTATGCTACATCAACTATATCCTTTAGATCCACGTCACACGTATTTGAAAAGCTGGACATCTGTCTTCTGTCAGCAGACAAATGCTTTGTAGAAGTCTGACCTTCTAGATGAATAAATATCAAAAAAGAAGAGCGTGTTTGTTTACAGGTTTGTGTTTACTCGAGCTCCCCAGAAAGGATCCTCAGTTGTTCACCAAAGATGAATGAAAGCGGCTCAATGGATCCCTAAGTGGATGACGAAATCCTTGGCGGCCGAGGCAGAGAGGCTGCGGTTAACGGCTGGACACAAAGTTGCAAACATTTTCTGTAGCCTTAATGGAGTCAGCTGTCAGGAGGATGCAGACAGGCTCACTTTCTCATTGCTTTGCGGTCAAAATAACCCGTCACTGTCTCCTTTAATAGCCTGTCTTTTTAGAACTCATTTGTTTTCCCTCATGGGAGCATAAATCATCATCGAAGCTGTGGCTGCATTTATCGTTTTTTGTGATGTGCTAGTGGCTTTAAAGATTCAAATTCCAATTTCATTCATTTTTTAGTCAACAGCTCTCACATTTGCAGCCTTTGGATTTATGGAGCCTGCTGGTTTAGTGATTATGCTTTGAGATGTTGCCTCTTTTTGAGGTTGTCAATCACCGTGAGCTACGCAGGAATGCTGCTAGCCCGTTGTTGCAGTGATGCACTCACACGTGTTTATGCTTATGCTAAACGAGTCCCACAATTCCTCCGCACTCAGACATGGGAGAGTCTGGAGCGCAGTAACCGAATCCATACAGGCTTCAGTTCTTCTGCTCTCACTGCAAGACTGATTGAAAGAATTAGACTCCAAAATGCCACTTTTTGGGTTTTTCCAATATGCCTCTTAAAAAAGTGTGTTTTCTTTGCAATAAAGTGAATTCTCACAACTTTCAAAACATAACATGGCTTTTTAAATAAAAACAAACCATCTGTGGGTTCAAATATTGCCCAGTAAAAGAACACACTAATCGTGTTTTCTTGAACATGCCTTAGCACATGTTCACACTGGAGTGTCGCCACCTGATACTAGCGCAGACACTCAAAGTTGAATGAGGTTTGGTGTGAAATGTCAAAGCGGTGCAAATCTCTGGAATTTTGCTCCAGGCTTTGTCTTTTACAGGTATTCCGATATATGAAAGACTTTGTATCATATCATTCTGGCCACAATTATTAATTTCTCCTTCATGATCAATTTTCAAACGGTTGTCACTTCTGTGAATTAAAAAGGATGCTATCCGTACTTGACTACAAATCCAAGCCCCTGATTGGTCAAAGTTTGACCTGGGTTCAACACGGTTTCAGTGGTCACATAAAACGTGTGTAGAGCCAGAAATTGATGGCAGAAACTTGCGTAGCTTCACTTAAGCGTTTTGAAGCCAGAATCGCACACGTTTATTTTGACTTTTCATTGAAAGTGGGCTCTTGATCGAATCTTGTCAAGGGCAGTGTGAGCGTAGCCCTAAAGTAAAAATGTAGATCAAACGTTGGCTTAAAATTGTAATTGGGTCTGTACCATGTGGCTGCATGTTGCCTTCAGGGACTCCAGACTGCTGGCCTGGACTGCGGGGTGGTGATGGGGAGATTAGTGGCCTTCCGCTCCCTCAATGGTCTTCGTTAGCTTTAGGTCTTAGCATTGTCACCAGCGGCTTTGCAAGAGCTCCATTATTTAGCACTGGATGACCTTACAGTTTGGAGTTGGGTGGATGGGGAAAGGTGCTGCGAGGTTTGAAAGGCCCGTGGGAAAGCTGTAACTCATCCCTGTGAGCGATTTATCTGAAGATGACTTGTCTATTCCGCGTAATCGTATTAAAGGCTGATAGATGATTGATAAATGCTGTGTTTGAGCGGTGAACAGCTCGTGAGCAGGAGCATGTGTAACCCCTGCTCAGCTCCCAGATGAAAGAAAGACCTCCCTTCAGTGTTTTGGTTCTGTATCGGTTTTGTTTTTTCAGGAGGCAGGACGAGGCAGCGAAAGATCTCGAGCCAGTGTGTTCTGCCGAGGGGGTGGGGGGTTGCGGGAGGTGGGCAGGGGACTTCCCTGCCAGGGGATGCCAGATGTGTGACCTGGCCCTTCGCTCTGCAAAGAGAGCGCAGACTCCAAACATGAAGCACCTGGAGACCTGCGCTAACGTGAGGGAAGAAGACGTGCAAGAGAAGACGAGGAAACATGCTGCAAGACAAACAGATAAATCTGAAAGATGGATGGATAAATCAGGAATTATCGTATAGGTTGGAAAAAAGGAGAAAAAGAACAAAATCTTTTGTTCATCTGTTGCTTAGATGGAGAGCAGTTTTTTATGGGCTCTTCCATCACAGGCTGAGCAGCAAAAGCCAGACAGTTCTTAGAACTTTTCACCCAATTGCTGCCCTAAACCTAAAACATCACAGCAATTTTTTAGTTTGTACTTTAAAGTTCCACAGTGGTCTTTTAGCGATGATCAGGTGGTTTTAGCCAAAAAAAAAAAAAAAACCTGTCTTCATCAGAATATGCATCTGCACCATTCCTTTTGCTGAGAGCTCTCTATTTACACTGTTTCTCGCTAGCTTACAGCCCTTCACAACCTCCAACCTAACATTAGCGGTTCAACAAAAATGGCGAGCAATATTGGAGTTATGCAGCCGTATAGTTTTGAGCCAAATACCAGCTCCGATGAGGAAAACGAAGACGTACATGGATCTATTTGTCTGAAAGTTGATGCATCAGGGAGCTTGTTACGCATTTTCTACATCACAAATACAAACATTTTCAAATGGCAAGTTTTGGTCGGCTCCTGATTCTGAACAATTTGAATAAAGAAATACTCAGAAATGAAATTTTTAGCTTCATTTTCTTAATAAATGTCCTCCATTATCAGAAAAATACCACGAACATGTTAAAAACACCTAAAACATCGTTTACATAGAAGCGCGTGTTTAAGAGACCGTTTCAGACCAATTTTGACAGCTTTCAGAAGTATTTCACTGAAATTAGTCGCTCAGGCTGAAGATTCTCTCGGAGAGTGAATGACATGACGTCTGTTGGATCAGTGGCAGCTCCCCTGTGAGATGTTGCAGGAACAAAATCCAGCCCAAGTGTTGATTTTTGTGTTGTTTTAGCCCTCTGGGGAGATGGAAGAAGCAAGATAAAGATCTTGGGTGGATTTGACACTCAGCCCCCTCCTTCTGCTGCGGAATTTGACACAAACCAGGAAGAGCCACATGCTGCAGTTCCTTAGAAGACCACTGGAAGCAGATGGCAGCGATTTTCCCCATTGAGTCGCATGTTACAAAGTGCAACTTTATAGCCTGGTTTCATGGACACTTCAATGCATATTGCTTTATTTCTTTTTTTATGATACCTGTGGGTGTAGCCTAAATTTGGACATTAATGCGGGCATGATTTTAGTTGAAATGGCAGGTGGGCGGACCCAAAAAGACTTCACATTGTCCTGCTAACCTCTGTGTTTGGAATGTTATTGAGCAGGCTGAGGAAAACTCTGGTCAACCCTTTCATCCCACTTTGGATTTCACTTGTGCCACATAGAATATAGTGGGTGACAGCAGAGATGATCCTTCTAGTGTTCCTATGTCTATAATTTTACCCAATCTCCATTGAAGTGAGCTTGTCTGAGGAGAGAACAGAGATAAAGAGGCAAGAGTTCGTCACTTCATCACTCGGGGCCAGAGCAGGACCACATTGAGTGATGCAAGAATAATGGCTTGTTGGCTCTCGTTTGTGCAGTAAAGGTTATGCAAGAATTCAATGAACCGCGGTAAGAAAATTAGAGGGGGTGGGGGATAAAAGGAAAGGTGCAAGTGCAGAAAGAAAGCGAACAGACACCAAATGATTTACAGGAAAGGAAGCAAAAAAACTTGGACTCAAAGTCTTAAATCATAATCAGAGAAGCAGGATCGTGTGAACGACTTAAAGTTGTTGCCATGAAAAACATTAAGACAAAAATATCAAATATAACACTGAGGGAACTCAAAATAAGTCTTTATTTTGAGGATGTCTTAATCAATTCAGCTTAAACCGAATGCATTAATGTCTAATGTTAATCCATTAACATCATGTCAAGGACAAGTGTGAAAAAAGAGTTCTGAATAGTCCCCCTCTGCATAATTTAGGATCTTCTCTTCTCTAACTGGATGGATAGAATTAACATTAGGGTACATTTTCTTATTATCTATTGCATTTTCATTGAACCAACTGTAGTCCTCATGTAGTCATGATGGCTTTAAAAACCATTGCACGGTATGGAAATGAGATTTGGGGGACATTTTTTAATGTCTCAACTTTAGAATTCCATTTGGTTTTCTTATTTTTGACACATCGCCGATAGACCTGATCCTTATCTACCCTTTTGGAGTTTAATTACTCAAAATGCCTGAAGTCCAGAGCTCCCGAGACATAAAATGACTAGGATTAGCAGGGCTACAAAAAGGAAACAACATAAATAATGACTGATTTAGGGACAAATTTGTGTATGAATTGTACATGTTGAAATACAAATGTACTTAGGCTGGGAATTAATGCACAGGAACTGTCTCCACTCAATCTAATTAAGATTTGACTAACTTTATTTACCAATTGGTTGATTTAGAAATGTCAATCCTAAAACCATCTTTGTTTGATTTGAACAATTGTTCTACTTTAACTGCTACTTAAATAAAATATGGACATTTTATAGTTAAAATGACAAAATCCTAAACTGAAACTAAGTACAAATTTGTTTACAATACAATTAAACCAGTTCATGTGTTTGGTAAAATGAATTCAAAATACTGTTTGTGCAATATAAACTGTTGTAGATAACAGACCATCCGTATATGTGAGCTAAATTCTGCTCTTCATCACCCTCAGCCTGCATTTGAACACACCTTTGTATGTTTTCTGGCATGTCTGGTTTGCCTCACGGGCTGCCTGTCACATCATCTGGTGTCGGTGTTCACTGTCATGGCTGAGTTTGTGAAGCACACATGTCTTCAATTAGGTCGTGGGATTTTCCTCACATTTGTTTTTGTGCTCCTTTCCGGTACACTCCTCTTGTCTCGGTCAGGATCAGACTTATTGGAGAGCCAATATTCATCTAAAAAAATGTCATAATTTACTTTTTAATTGTAATTTTTTTAATTGAAATGGTACAATAAAATCCAGTGCATTCATTTATAAGAATAAAACAGTCACTTCCCTTTTGAATTGAAAACGTTTATTTGAAAAGTTTACAAGAACAAAATTCTAAAACCTCTTTGATTATTTTAATTATTTTTAATTTTTTTGCAATTGTGAAACTTCAGGATGTCTGCCAGTCAGTCACACAACTGTTTAAATTACTCATTTAAAGCAAAAACTCATTTTCTGTTAGTTTCTATTTCGTTTTCTTTTTACGGGATAAAGAAGTCACTGACAATAATGCAAACATGATTAGGAAGAGGGTGGAACGGTGAGGTTACAGGGAGCAGAGGTGAAGTAGGTGGAGGAGTTTAAGTACTTGGGGTCAACAATCCAGAGCAAAGGAGAGTGTGGGAAAAAGATGAAGCATCTTGGAACGGGTGGAGGAAGGTTTCAGGGACAAAAGAGTGTCAGGAAGAATGGAAGGAAAGGTGTAGAAGAGTGTGGTAGGAGCAGCCATGTTGTTGGTCTAGAGACCATGGCTCTGAGAAAGAGACAAAGCTGGAGGTAGCAGAGATGAAGATTTTGGGAATGACAAGGATGGATAGGATCAGGAATGAATCCATCAGAAGGACAGCTCACGTTTTGGAGATAAATGGAGGAAAGCAGATTGAGATGTATCAGAGGAGGGACGGAGGACGGATTATGTTGGTGAAAGGATGCTTTGGAAGACCAAAGAAGAATCTTATGGTTATAGTAAAGAAGGACATTGGGGTGGTTTGTGTGAATGAGGAGGATGCAGAGGAGAGGGTTAGATGGACTAATAAAGTCTGACTTACTGACGGATTTATCTGACTTTTTTGTCTCGCTTAATGGGCCTTATAGTTCAGTGCGCCTTCTATATGACATCATTTCAAAGGTAGACCATTCAATGATGGTGCGCTCTATAGTGTGGAAAATACGGTAGAAAAATAATGGTTGCAATTAGAATTTAGCTGAGGATAAAGGAGATTATAAAAGAAGGAGTCACAGAGCACACATACTTTTTTGCTTATTTAGTTTTTTTGTTGTGGGAAACCAGTAACACTAAAGGTAATTTGAGGGAATACAGCATCAAATCGTACGTTTTTAGGTTTACTTCTTTGTTCTCTAACAGAGAATTATTTTTAATCATTTGTTGGGACTTTTTAAAGGTGAACGTGGAACCAATTTGTAAGAAAATGTGTGAAAATTTTGACTTAGTAAAGTCATAAACCTTGCTGAGCATCACCAGATACCAGTGTAGGCCAAACTCTTTTGATTCAAACAACTTCAACTAATGGGCTGTGGATGGAACACAAGCAGCCTACAAAGCTATAAAAACAATTTTGATGTGGAAAAGCATTTTGATGGAGAGGAGCGGGGATGCAGAAAAAGGACTAGAAGTGAGTTTAAAAAAAAAAACAAACCAGGAAAAGTCTGTTCCAATCTTCTCAGGCTGTTTAGAAACGTTAAGTGATTTTTATGGTCCTGCTGTTATTATTAGCAGGTGGAGACACTGACATCACCGTGTTCCCTGCACTACGAAAAGTAAATTCCTCTCTGAACAGCTCCATCACATCAAGAGGGTGCCTCTTCACTAAAGAATAACTCACCTCTTCTGATGCCAACAAGTCAGTTACAGACTACAGTTTGGGCTGGATGGACCCTTTTTAGAGCCAGCGCTTCTGATTAATGAATCATCTCTTATGCAAAGAGCTCTAAGCCAGTGTTTATGGGAGAGTGGAAGTTTCAGCAAACAACAGAAAAGATTTTTGAAATGCTTTCTGCAGGCTTCTGTCAGAAGGCTCCCTCTGGCGTCCAGAGCATACGAACACCTTCAAAAAGAAGCTATAACAATCAAGATTTATGTGCATTTTAATAGATTATCACATTCCAGCATGTATGTTACTTCAAATATAGCTTTTACACTTGAGCCACCCTGCTTCTTTATTGCTGAATGATGATGTGAAAATGTGAACAATCGTGTGCATGTTTATGATCATTGTGGGGTCAGTTTAGCGTTGCAAGAAGGAGACATGTGTGATGAAGTCACGCTAACGCACAAATTTGTGCTCAACCGAGTAGATTAATGATTTTGGAAGCATGTGGTTTTCTGCACATTGTTATTGGGCTCGAGTTTATACTTTGCCCAGATGTAGCCCTTCTAGCTCCCACACAAAGCCTAGGTGAAATGGTCTTTTCTCCTCTGTCTTTTACCAAAACATTCTCCAATATAATTGTTGTAGCGTGTGTTTTTGCCGCTTGCTTTAAGGAAAGTCATTTTTAAAATTCCAAATTTGCTTTTCTTTCTAATGACTCCCAGAGAGTTAAGTTCCTCTCACACTTGGACTTCATTTGTTCTGGTCCGAGTCGGCTGATGACTTTGTAAACTCACATGAAGGAAAATACCAAAACGCATCACTTCAAACCTTAAAATGTGAGCACATTTTTTTAGATGTAAAAACGATTTATTTAAGAATGTATTTGTATAATGCAGCAGAAATGAAGTATTCAGTCAATAACCAAAGTAATCTCAATGCTTTGTAGTGTGACAGAGATCAGAGTTTTTCTGTAGCTTTCACCAGAGTCCATTCTTCTATGCAGATCTTCTCAAGAGCTACGATGTTTTGGGACTGTCACTGGACAACACAGACTTTCAATTCCCTCCATTTATTCTCTATTGGTTTGTGGTTCAGAGACTGGCTAGACCCCTCCAGAACCTTGACATGCCTTTTATGTAGACATTTTTTTGTTTCCCTGGCAATATCTTTAGGATCATTGTCATGCTGGAAGATCCAACCATGTATCATCCTTGATGCTCTTACTGATTGAAGGAGGTTTTGTCCAAAATCTCACCAAACATGGCCCCATTCATCCTTTCCTTAATATTTATCAGTCATCCTGTTCCCTTTGGGGGTGGAAGCTTCAAAGCATGAAGCTTCCACCCCCATGCTTCACAGTGTTCTTGGGATGCAGCTCAGCATTTTTCCTCTATCAAGTTTGTGTTTCAAAGGTTAAATGGTTAGTTTCAGGTTCATGTTGGACAATAATTACATTTTATGAAGTGATTCAATGAGATTTACAACAAATCAAAATTTCTAGATTTCATGAAGGTACAGTTAGCATGAGAGCCCAGCCTTGTGACACTATGACGGGTTGTTGCTTTAATTTACCCGCTTTACCAGATGCTACTTTTGAAAGCAGTTGTTTTCTAAACCCTACATGGTTTTAAAGTATAAAGTTTACAGAAAGTCTTCATGTCACAAACCAGAATGTGACATAACTGTGAAATCCACATGTTTAGCAGTCTGTGGTTGTACAGTGCCAGTCTAAGTCAGGTTATAGGAGGGGAATCATATTGTGGTTACAATAAGGTTTGGTGTATGGAAAATGCAAGATGCCCATATCGGAACGTTATTTTGGGGGGTTGTGTTTACTGGAAGCTTTTTTTTATTATAGAGTTGACGCACTTTAGAGCTTTTCTTTCACACTGTTGGCTTCAGCATCACACATAATGTGTCATTTGGTATATGTATGTTTTAATCATCTATCTTCTCTCTCCTTTTTTCCATGTTTGTCGACGTTTTCCTGCAATCCATTTTCATTCCTTCTTTTATTAAGGTAAGTGTTGGAAGTTTTTCCCACACCTCTCTCTTTCTCCATCGTTCCTTATCTTGGATTTTACCACATTGCCCCAAAATCTCACTTTTCCAGTTTCAATCTTTCACTGACATATTTAAACAACCAGCTGTCTGAACTCTCAGCACATGAGAGTGAATGATTTCCATCAGCTGGAGCATATACTGTTGTATATTTCATGGACTATGACAACGTGCCAGTAAATACCATTAAACACAGTCCTGTTCTGGCTCTCTGATCAGCCATATGGAAGTGATTTTTGTTGTCTAAACTACACACTCTTTAACTCTTGGTTTCTGGAGTGCAATGGACTTTTTTGGTCCATCTCTTTTTGCTGCTTCAGATTTGTTTACAGAGTGACTCTGCAGTTGTTCATTTTGATATAACATTAACACCAGGGAAAAAAAGCACAGTTAGCGCATGTTTGTATGTCGGAAATGCTTTTATTAGAACTGTTAAATCTCACACCAGGATGTCTTTTGAAGCTGACTGCACTAAGGTAACTCAGTCCTGACCACATTTTGTCTCACACATCAGTGTTCTCTGATGACTGCGTTTGCCAAATTAAGCACTGCTTCTGGGAAGACGCAGGTGAAATCATCCAAAAATGTCTGGGATTTTGAGGCTAAATCTCAAAGAGCAGTTGATTGAGAACTTGGGAGAAGCTCTGAGAGCTCTCTCCACAACTACAACTTTTATTCAGAGAACAAATAAAAATATATTGCGATATTTGAAGTGTAAATATGTGTTATTTTACATTAAGTTCATGGTATTAATTGTATTTTTAGTGTTTCATATCTGGGCTACCAGAAACAACCATTATTACAGAGAGCTGTGTGCTTCTCAAAATTGCTTGGGCATCAGAAATATCCAGAATTAATCCATGTATAAGTTACATTACATGTACAAGTTACATTGTTCTTTGAAAAACATTAAGGCTTAAGAATCTGTTAAGGTGTTTGCAAACAAAAACCATAACCAGCCATTATCATTCTATTGCTATTGTCTTAACATCATGTGTTTTTCTAATACTAAACGCTGTGGTTAAAACTGAGGATTAAAGTTAATTGTCAGCACCTTAAGGTGTTTGTATCACGTCTTTGCAAGTTGCAGCTTATTTGTAGATAAATCTACAAGTAAATGAGAAGCAACGCCAGCTAAGTAAGCTGGATTAGTATTCTAACAGTCGCATAACATCCCACTGCTATGCACACCTGCCTGTGTTTGCTTCAGCTGCTTGTAACATGGCAGCTGCATAAGCTGCATTTAAGTATGGTGGGATGCTAATGTGGTTAGCTAAATCTTTATTTATTTTTTTGCACATTTACCTACTCCAGCTTAGGTGAGGCAAACAGCAAAAGCAAAAAAAAAGAAGCAAACTGTTGTTTTGTTCTCGTTGAAAAAAATGTAGATTGTTGTAGATTGTCTCAGAGAAAAGCCAAAATGAGAATTGAATATATTTGTTTTGGGGTGTCTGTGGTACTGAGGTAGAGTGGTTGACCTCTGATCAGAGGATCTCAGGTTCGGTATCCACCTTGCCACACCGTCTGTGTGTCGAAGTATCCTTGGACAAGACAACGAACCCCACATTGCTCCTTGTGGTTATAGGTGAATGGATGAATGGGACTGTGACTGTAACGCGTATTGGGCCTTCAACCAGGCAGAAAAGCGCTATTTAAGTAAACACCATTTACCATTTATTGTGAAGTAACCAACTGCTGTATCGAAAAATCAAAGAAGTAAAGACAGGCTATGTTTGCATAAATCACCATTATTAACTATTATTATTAATTAGTATCTGTTACAGTCTTGGGCACAATGCCTTAGACACAAGAAATTGTTGATATAATATGGTATGATCCCTTCATATTAATAATAAATCAAGCTTTATTGAAACTTCCTCAGTGGCTCCACTGAGGAGTTTACTCAATTTTTGAACCATAGAATTGGGAAGTCAGTGTAGAAGAATAACATTTGCTATAAGGAGACAGAACAGAAATGGAACAGTGACTAAACAGTAAATGACACAACCTGAACATCAAAATAACTTCATTAAAATCTGAGCCGTTTGGGACTAAAAAAGTGATAAAACAGATGACCTTAAATGTAGAAACTGTGTTCTCAAACACACTTAGGGTAATGAACAAAAAACAACAACAGCTGTGATCATTCGAAACACCAACATGGTGTGCTCATGGCTTGCAGGGGAAGAAGCAGACAATTATAGATTCCTTGAATGAAACAAATTGCAAAAACAAAACAAACAAAAGGAAAAACAGAAATAGAAACCAAGAATATCCATACAGATCTTTATACGTATAGGATTTATCAAAATGAAGAAGATAATTAGTATCATGTAAAGTAGTTTCAAACTTCCCGTTGCACTGTAAGAGGTTTCCAAAGGACTTTGGTACCCAAAAGTACCTCATAACAACACATGCAGGGATAAACTGGTTTGACATGTTTGAGTAAACAAGTTCCAATTTTATAAGAAAAAGTTAACTTGATCAAATTTTCTCCTTTTTTAATCACATTTGAAGGCAATTAAATTATCTTAAAGTTTAATAGTTAAGTGGCTAGCCTGAAGCAGTCTTTAAAAATAACTCATAATTCTGCAAGAATCATTTGGTTTGGTTAAATAATTGAATTAAAGTCAAGTCCTCGCTCTTGCACCTATCAGTGTTGTGTTCATTTTCATTGCAAAGGAAGTATTGAAAAGCAATGCTTTATCTTTTTTTTTTTTGTTTAACCGGAGAAACCTGACATCTATAAGCCTGAAGAACTTCTTCTGAGGAGCATCTTAATTTAGCATTTCACATTCTAGTGCAATAGTTGGTCCATGTGAAAGCCCTTAAGGGTGGAGACCTCTGCTGTCACCGCTGTGGAACTGTCATAGTGGTACAAAGTCTGATGGGGCCGGAGGACAGTTTTATGGCTCGGACACTTCAAAAGGGATATGCAGTCCTGCAACAACAAACTCCGAGGCCAGCACCGGCAGCTGCTATTGGATACTCAGCGCAAAGGCAAAACAAAGCTGATAAAGCAAGCGGGACCCCCTCCTGTGGACCTACAGATGTGTGTGTTGGCGGGTTAGTTTGATACGGGGGAGGGCTCTTTAATGTGCTGGGGACGCTTCATGCTGGAATGCTCTCCACAAATAAGCCTTTAGCACCCATATGATGTTGGCACGTGTGATGGCTAAAGTAAAAACCAGACTTGCAGATGAATACCAATAGGATGCTAAGTGTATCCAATCGTACAACATAATGCACCTTACACAAACACAAACATTTAGCTGCTTGTTTGAGAGAAGTCAGACATGAAAACTACTTTTTTCTTAAGTATTCATAATGCATTTAGATATGACAGTCTTTGGAATGTGCTCTCGGAGATTGTAAACATCTGTTTTGCTGATTGGAGCTTCTGCCTAGCCTCCCGGGGGGGGTTTGGAAAAAATCCAATGCTAAATGTGTGTTCAATTAACGCCAAATTTTGTGCACTATTGATGCTAGACTGATCAAACATCATCTGATCCGATGTTCATTTTGAGAGAAAAAACCAAAACTGCTGGATGTTTACAAGATCTGCTTAAATGTGGCCTGTGTAACCTGTCCCAGAGTCTGTAAACAAGCTTTGTGTAGCGGTTTATGTTTGTGTGTTTTGTAGCACAGCATTTGTCAAGCTGAGAGTGCTGCCATTTGTTACTGGTGCACTCCTACAGATTTAACATCCACCTCCTTCATTTATAGTCAAGCTGAAACTTTCACAAACTTTAACAACTTTTACGCCTATCAATGCAAATTTGTATCAAACCACTTTGGCTCCAAAATTAAATTACTTTAGCATCTACTTGAAAGCAAAAAAATAAGTAATTTCATTTATTTAGTTATTTATTTTTTATTTCATAGCTGGAAAAAAATTCAGGCATCAAGAGGTTAACGGAGATAAAAACGTTTAAATTTTTTAATTAGTAAAAAATATCTGTTGTTGCTTATATTTCTCTTCACTTGTTGCTTCCGCTGTGTTTACAGAGACTAAGGGATGTAGCTCCACAGCACCGAGAGGAAACCAACAAGCTTTTCATCAAAAAGTTTTCTTTCCTGATGTCTTCAGGCTCCCATGAAATGCAATTCATACTGCCTGATAATTAAATGAACTCATGACGGGGACGGAAACTGCAGCCAAAATGAGACCAATATTAAAAAAGAACTCCTTGTTGCATTTTCTAAAGCTTATACTGGTTAGCAGCTTTTATTTCTAGATAAAAGTGACTTTTCCAGTGAAATAATATGCATGGATAAATTAATTTTCCACTCCGTTCCACGATCATTGCTTGGTGATATATTGTTCTTTTCTTACTGTAAACTAAACTGTCTAAAGACAGCAACTAATAATCAATTCTATTTGGCAATTTCTCTTGATGCCAAAGAAAAGGTCTCCCTTTGAGCCACAGACCTCCCCATTGGTCCAAGAACATCCACAAATTCCAACCCACTGACATGAGAATTCATTACCGAGAGCACTGCAGCTTGTTCGAGTTGATCCATCCTTGGGCTTCTGTTGCTCAATGATGACATGTTCAACAACGGTAAATCACCAGGTTCTCTATAGCTGTTTCTATTGGCTGCTCCACATCCACTAAGCATTTTTCCAGCCGTTCTTTCAGGATAAAAGTTAGCTGTGCTCTTCCAAATGGCAGAACGGGCCTTTGTAGCTTTTGGCCTTTTTTTGTTAGATGATTGAGCCAAGCAGAAACAGAATAATGATTGTGTACGGTGTAGTTTTATGAGATGGAAGTATTAAAAACTACTCTTTGCCTTGTCTTTTGAAGGTGAGTTATGATGAGAAGCTGTTATGAGGAAGTAGTAGCTCCTGAATTTGCTTTAATTACATGACACTCTGTTTAAATTAGATGATCGTTTAAAAAGTATACGAAAAATAAATCATATTTAGCATAAATTAATATAGCTATGTTTATTTCAAAGTAAACAAAAACAATTCCACACCATAAACTCAACTTAATGTCATTACATGAACTGCAGTTTAGTGTAGTAAACCTTATATCAGTAAAATTATATTTACCTTATTTCCACTTGATAAGGCGTAATGTTTTCCAAAAAAAAAAGAGTGGGCGTAATTATCCTGAGCACCGTATGTATGGTTTAATTCTAATTGTGTTTACTAATGTCATAGTGATTTACAGGGGGATCTGTCGAAATGTCAGTCTGTTTTTTTTATGTTGCAAACAAGATTGTGAGTTATTGTGAATATGCTAATGAGGTTAATGTGTCGCAATGTCGGTCTTACTAACTAGGTTTGGAGTTAGTATAGTCACAGTCACATTTATCTTAGCGGTACCAGTCTGTTTTTTATGTGTGCAAACATTAACTTTATATAGAGAACACGACTCTGTAAGTCTGATGTCACCCTTAGAAAATGACTTCCTTTGAGATTCAACCAAATGGAAGTCAATTCACTCGCCAGTCTTCCGGGATATGTCTGTCAATATGTTGGAACCAGAAGTCCTCAGTAAGCCGTTATTGGTCCATGTTGGTTTTAGCTTGCATTTCTATGGCAACCACTCTCTCCAGTCAGGAGAGAGCATGTTGAAAAGTCCAATAAAACGGTTCGAACTTTTATTGAGGCATCTGATTGGTCAGTTTATAACTTGAATAACTTGCGCCACAGCAAACATATGAAAAAACACTAGGATTACTAAGAACATACTAAAAAGATGTATCAGAGCAAGGATGGTTATCCTGACTGAGTAATAGCTGTTTATTTCTCAATAAAAATCTATGGGATTTTGGCTTTTTGGAACCAAGAAGTTCTTCCTGTTTGTCAGGGGAGAGAAGTCACTCAGTCCAGTTCTCTATATAGAGTCAACGGTTGTAAAGAATTGGAGTTAGCGTTATCACATTAACGTGTTACAGATATTGTTAACACGCTAACGGCTGACGGATTATCTAACTATCATTTCGCTTAAGTGCCTTATTGTTTGCTACAAATGACCTAAGATTGAAAACAGGCCATTTATTGGCGGAGCACCTTTCATTGCTGAGCACCCTGTGTTGTAGAAAAAAAGGTAATAATATATTAAATTCCAACGCATTGAATTGAGTTTGATTCAGTTCCATGAAATTACATCTAAATCTGAATATTTATTTAAGATCCTTGTAATGTTTTTTATTTTTGAAATTCAATTTGTTATAATTCAATGAAAATTCTTTAAATATATGTTAGCTTAGTAAAAACAAGACAGTTTAATCTATGCAACAGATATTTTAGCTGATTAAGTTTGCCTTCATCTGCTTTACTCATCTAGTCACATTTTATACCAGGATGTGTTCAATGATCGACTGTGTGCCAGTTTGACGCCGTAAATCTCGCTATGACAGCTGGAAAAGCAGAAGGCAGTTTCTGCGTTTCTTCTCTGGCACAGTTTACATGACTTTCCATCATCTGTCATCTTCATGTGGCATTTCACAGCCCTCACTGACGAATCCATTAAACCTTTCAAGAGCATGTTTCACCAGCCCTGATTAGCTTGCTTCCTAAAACACATTCATTCCTGACACTGACTTGGATTCATCATTTAAAACCCCTGGTGGAAATCCAATTAGATGTAAATGTCAATCTCTGGAACCAGAGTCATACTATATACATTATTTTTTATAGCATGTACATATGTTTGAGCTTCACCCCTTCTCTGTGCTGACATGTGAAATTGGCTGTGATAAATAATGTGAGGAGCCACATGCAAGTGAGACTGAATTATGTAAGTGTTTATCCAGCATTAGGACAAAGAAAAGCATCAGAAGGGACTAATTAACCTCACTGACTCCCTTTGGCAGCCTTTCTTAACCATATGTTTTTTCAATCACCTCACTACGGACAAATTTCTGAACATGTTCTGCCGTTCGCATTTTTAGCCTCTCACATGAATTCTGCACTATTAGTAAACCTGGATTAAACCGTCAGACTAATGCTTTGTAAACATCAGGCTGCTGATGTGCGTTCAAACGGGCATTCTTATGCGCTTTTAACATATGGTGTTCACATTGGACTGTTGCCATCCAATAGGTACCTACAGTTGGAAGGATCTTTGTGGGAAATGTCAAAGTCCTGCAAATCTCAATAATTTTGCTCCAGGCTTTTATCTTTTGCAGCTTTATTCCAATATTTAAAAGACTTGATGTCACGTAATTCCATTTGGGCACCAAACACAATTATTCATTTCTCCTCCGTGATCAGTGTTCAAACAGTTGACATTTCTATGAATGAAAAACGATGCTACTCCTCCATCACTACAGAAATGTGACTCCCTGATTGCTAAAAGTTTACATTGACTTTTTATTGTAAAGTTGTCACTTGAACAGTCGTTTTTGAGCCTGGTGTGAACGCAGCATAAGGGTTAAAGTGGTCCTTTGGTTTGATGCATAGGTTTAAAATGAAAGAAAAGGTGCACTGCTTTGAACTAAATCAGATACTTGTTGGCAGAAAGCCTTAACTATTGCATAAAAATGATGAATTCTTCTCATTATTATCCTAAACGGCTTGTTGGATAAGGGAACATACATTACAGAAATACTTCCTAAAGATATTGAAAACATTACAGTGATACTGATTCAAATAAAGAGGAGCAGAAGTGGTTTGAGAAGCAAAGCAGACCTACGCTTGCTCGGATTTTATGAGGAAAAGGGCTAAAGGTAAAGAACGTTCAATTTATCAATTTAAATACTGAAAGATTGAGGGTTTGTTGCATACAGAATCCTGCATGGCTTGTTATACAGCCGCATCACTCAATCAGTTTTTGCAAAAACTATATCTGACTTAGACTCCCGTTTTTTTGTACTTCTGAACATGACGGACCTTCTCTGGGATTCAGGAGATTCACAATGGAGGCAGCAGACGGTCAGCCACATCTGTATCTTCTCTGTGGGAAACATCTGCTTTCCTTCAAATATTACCATAAAATACGACCAAATAAAATGAAACCTAGACAAATCTCCAATGAATATAGGAAAAAACCCAGAACCAGCAGGTGTAACGGTGTTTGAATTAAATGTGTGGAGAGATGTTTTTGGAAAGGGAACAGCTCAGAGACAGACTTTCACACTGATGGATGAGGTGTAAAAAGCTCATATACCGCGTGTGCTTAGAGTCATGAGTTTTCTCCGATAGACCAGTTAGGAAGTCTAAAACCTGCTTTATGCTTTGGGGCTCCTCAAATATCAAACTCCTTCCCAAGCGAGAGCGTCAGTGTGGGTCCAATGCTCATTAGGACCTTTTTCTCCTTGTGTTCTTAGCTTCCCCACCATCATGTTTATTCATGCAACATCCTGCCCTGTTTCCCTCACCCATCTGCGCTGAATCACCAGCTTCACGTCTATTCCAAAGAGTGGAGTCAAGTATCAACAGCATAAGGGGTGGATGTAAAGCTCTTGAACCATGTTCCAGACTTTGGAAAAGTGGGAAAGCTGATGGATATAAAAGGGAAGAGGGAGCAAGTGCATGTGTGGGGGGGAAGAGTGCGACTCGAACTGTTTATGTCTGTGAGTTCTCCTAAAATGCATGAGAACAAATAAACACAAGCTGCAGGACATCCAGCGAGAGTGTATGTGTTCGGCACATGCAAGCTTCATTTTACGAAGGGCTCCAAATGTGTATCAATATTTGTATGTAGGAGAAATTGCCTTTTCTGGACTGATTACATTCGGCCTGAATTGAAGCCAGCTGCACCGCCGCACTCCACATGTGTGTCTTCTGCGCGTGCACCGCCGCTCAAGTCCATTCATCCCTCGTTAGGAATCCTAGCGTTCGTTGGGCTAATGCTAAAGGTACACTTGATGACAAACTACTTCCAGGAACTACAAAGAGAGCTGCGGGTTGCCTGGAAAGGTGATGCATCACACATGCGCCCTTGCTTTTTGCAGTTGTTCTGTGAAAAGGGGGCCTCCCTTCGTCCTGTAAGGGCCTGACATGGCAGGGGCCGTCTTCTGATTAAATGGCCCCCTCTCTATGAGTTTGAAGTGGGTTGTGTGCGGGCATTTGTTTGTCAGGGAGATAAACACTGCAGCAAATGTTCCTAGCAGCTGCAGACCTGCTGCCATTTTCCTAGGAAGGAGTGAGCTGGATAGAAAATTGGGGGGAAAAATAGGAATAGGAAAATAGGAAGGCTAAGGCTGCACTTTTTTTTTATCTCAAGCAACCATTACAGTATGAGAACTGGACCAAGTAAATGTGATGTCACCCATAGACATTGACTTACTTTTACAAAATAAAGTCAACATCAGTATCAGTGATTCAGGGATGTGAAACTCCAGGCCTCAAGGGCTGCATTTCTGTCTAGAAATGACACGTGCGCTTTTATTTTCTCATTTATTCATTAGTAATTGATACTTTTATAGAGTAGTCAATACCAGAATCTGTACTGCATGGGTATGTATATTATAATAATGGTATTGGCACTGCCATCACTAGGATAAACCAGTTTTTTGTTAGTTTGACCTAAACGTCCCACAATGCTCCTGACTCACATCTACCCTTGTTTTCAGTGGAGTTTGACTTGCAAGATGAAGTTTCACAAGCTGGTTGATGATCTTATAGCTGTTGTGATTAATTACTGCGGTGTAAGGCTTGGGTAACTACACTTGTGTAATGGTCTTCTGCATAGCAACCGAGTACTTGTGATGAAGAAGGAAACATTGCTGTTGTGGGTCTGAAAGTGGTGAAAGTCCAAACAGGGGTGACGGCGCTTGTCGTTTCCCAGTGTAGCTCAAAGTGAAATGAAGTCAGCTTGCCTCCCTCCCCAGATGTTTCAGATCATGGGGGACATACACTGAGCACGTCTGCGCTTCACTCAGCTCATTTAAATTAGCCTTTAAACCTGCACAACCAGACTAAAACAGCAGAATTAAACTTATGAGGAGCAGTTAAAGGGAATGCTACATCCCTCTTGGTCATTCTGACATTTTTCTTGACAAATTTGAAGTTTAAGGTTGTGGATTATGAATAGAGAATCATGGGAACATTTCTTCTTAAACGCACATTCTAATTAAAAAAAAAAAGTAGTCTGGAGTTTCTGCAGCCCAACATGGATTGATTATGGAAATTTCAACCCGAGTGAGATGTCTGTTGGGTGTGAAACATGGGAAACTGTTTGATGCGCGTGTCAGGAGAGATCCGTTCAGGTTGCAGGTCACCTCTGTGCTGCCCCTGCCCCGCTGTGAGGCCGGGACACCTGAGCTCAGGTCCCGTCAAGCGCTGCTGGTTAAAACCAAAGACACGTTAGAGGATTTTCAGGGTCGGAACAGGTTCCCTTAAGCTTGAAGACCACACATGTTGATGATGACAAAAAAAAAAATCACACATTTGATTAATTCTGTGGAGTTCATCAGTGTAACACTGGTTTTTATTGGCCTTACAAAAACTAAAACAACAAATACTGGCAAATATCGATGACTATAACTTTATTGCAAACAAATATGGCAGAAATTGCCCCCAAAAAACGATCTGACAAAGGGGAAATTGCTTTGTTACCATAATTAGAAAAAACAAGACAATAATGAAAAAAAAACCATAAAAACAGATAATAAAATGCACTGAAATACAATAAATAGCACAATAGAGTGTCTAATGTCTATGGGATGTTGTAGAGTCTAAATAGAATCTGTGGAGTCTCTCTATTTATAATTATCAACAAATAAGGGCTAGATCTAAAAATGTTTAAATTAAATCCAATGGAACTAATGTTTTAATAAATCAATAAATCTATTTCCTTTTAAAGCAAATTTCTGCATTATTTAAACCGATTTTCTGTAAGTTTCCAATGTAAAAATCAACAATTAATTAGTTTAAAATCCTCCTCCATTCAGTTTGTTACAAAAGAATACACCTAATTTTAGAACAGTATTTTTAAAAATAAACTGAAATCTAATTGAATCCTTTCATTTGATTAGAGGCAGTGATAATCAGCCTTAAATAAAAAAGGTCAGGATTTCATTTTAGTTTAAGTCAGAAATGGAAAAATGAGGAAACTGTTGGAGTGCAGGAGTACAGATGTGATGTGGTTTCTGTCCTGTTCCTTCTTCACAAAAAGTCATCAGCAGTTAAATCTGAATTTCCCCTAAACCAGATCCAAGACACAGAAGTGAAGCAGAGTTGTACTAAAAGGAAAGCCCTCCAAGCTTCATAATTACCTGTCATGCGTATTCTCTGTAAATGGTGATTTGACCTGAACATCCTCAGAGGTTCATGGTTTTTTTTTTTTGCTCCACTGCTTTTGCTTGGTTCATTTTTTTCCTCTTGCTGTTGTGATTGGCTGGAGGTACTCATGACTTAATGAGTCAAACGTTTCTTCTCAGTGTTTTTATGATGAAAGATGGCTGATCCTAATCAAGAACTCTTCAGAAATTCCGTTCAGACTGCCTCAGATGTTGATTTAATTTAATTAACTCACAATCAGGAGAAGGACCGGAAGTGTTTGGACGCGTGTCCCAGTCTGAGACGTGTAAACTGTCTCCTGCTTAAACACCATTGTTTTCACTGCTCCCAGCCTTGATCTGCAATTAAACAAGAGATGTAGACACCTAATCACCAGCGTATGATGTGGATACTTCTAAATATTTCCAGCTTGTTCCCTGGTGTGATAAAAACCTTCTGTAGATGTGATTTACTTTCACTGAGCGCTTCCTTTGAGCCGCCGCAGGGCTTGGCTGGACTTTTCAGTGCGAGGATGCCGTTTAAATAATGATCTGCTTGTTTAGACGGACCTGATATGTTTCTTCTCGGGCCTCGGAGCATCTTTGTTCCACAGCAGGAGCTGTCTGCTCTCTAACATACTGTTGAGCATGGAAGAGGAGGAGACTGGGAAATTTGTGGTTTTAAGTTTACACTGCAGATAATCCATTACCATACTGTGTCATTTGGGTGATAACTAACAGGTTTTTTTTTGTAGCTTCTTATCGCTATGCACCGCGCCACGGCTCGCTTTGCCTTTTCTGGCAGAAATTGCACACAAAATTATTCACCGTCGCTCTTTTCATGCTGTTTATCAGTGAGAATAAAAACCTGATGAGCTTTTATTAGTAGGAGCAAATAAAAGCTGGCTCAAGTCTCAGTAAATCAAGATTAAATTCTTTTTTGAACATCTTGAAAAAACATCAATCATCTTTGGAATTTAAGTCCAACGTGGACAATGGCCTCCACTTACTGTATTTCTGTACTACAAGGTGCATTTACAAGTCTTAATCTTTTTCAAAAAACAACAGGAGTTACAGGTATTGCAAATATACTAACATGGCTAACATGTAGCGTGTTTCAAGTTCTAGAGTTACTTTGAACATAGTTAATAAAGTTTGACTGACGGACTTCTCTCTGACTCGTTTGTCTTGCACAATGCACCTTAAAAGGACTATATCAGGGATTTCTCAGGTCTAATCTATCCATATATATGATCAGATATTACTTTTGCCCTGGCAGTATCTCTGCATTCTGCCCACAAAAGCGAAATACATCAGAACTTTTGCAAAGATGGATGTGCATATTGTGCATATAAAATGAAAGAGTTCTGCTGATCACTGCTAGCTCATCAGAGAAAGTGTGCGAGTTAGCATGGGGACGGTGCTCTTCCTGGAAGGGGCTGTTCTTAACTTATCTGTGTCTTATCAATGTGATGTGGATTGGGAGGGGCTGGTGCTCAGAGCGCAGGTTCTTAGAGGAATGCTCAGAAAAGGAGGGTACTCTGAGAAGGAGGTTCTAAGGGCAGGGATGCACAGTTTAGCTCAGTCTGTTTAGTTTAGCAATTACCCATTGTATTTTATGACTTATTTCATGTTCTTTTACAATTACCTGTATGAAACCCATTGAGATGACTATGGGATATGTAAATAAAATTGAATTGATTTACAATGCAGAAATGTATCAAAATACCACTTAGGAATTTCTTTTGCGGGGGATTAAAATTATAAAACACTGAAAAGCTCAAAAAGTTTATTTTTGCATGATACAGGCCCTTTAAGCCATATACACGTCAAGCATGTGACGTACCCTCAAGTACACACTGAACGCTGCGTCTTGAACGTGCATTTAACTCATGAGATTCACGCTGAAAAAGCGCTGTAAATCTCGTAAACCTTGCTTTAGGGGTTTTCCTTCACAGCTCTACTCCGATAGATGAAAGTCTTGGTTTCTTAGAGCCCGGCACAAACTGCAATGATTAATTTCTCCTCCATGAATAATTTTCAAATGGTTGGGACTTCCGCAAATCCTACTCGTATGTCACTGCAAGTTGGTCCCTGTTTGGTCAAAGTTCAAAATGGTTTCATTTTCAACATGCGTTTAATGACTGCACGTTTGTATGTTGAGCCCAAAAAGGTTGTAGAAACTTGAGTGCTACCCGTGCATGTAAGAGTTTTAATCGCGGAACCTGCACTTAAATGCACATTTACGTAGGCTTTTCATTGAAAGTGGCCGCTTGAACGCGCGTTGCTGAGGACGCTGTGAACGTGGCTTTACAGTTCAGGGCACCTAATATATAACATAAGTATGAAAAAGCACCATTTATTGACTGTGCACCTTATAATCTGGTCCACTTTACAGTGTAGAAAATATGACACCTATTTATTTTTTCATAGTAGAATTTTTGCCTTGGTTTGTGTAGTTGCAGTGCGTAAACCCAGGCCTTCGTTCACCACAGGACTTGTCAGAGTGGATGGATTTCTTTTATCAGTGCCATAAAAATATTTCCAAAATGAAAAAAAAACAATAAATGTCCAGACTGTAGCTTCTGTGGACCGCAAAGAGCGTTAGAAATGAAAAGTTATAACCGTCATTCTCGTAAACGTGTCAGTTTTGATTCTGCAGAGGAGAAGATTAAAAGCCGTTGACGTTTCTAGTACCCCAGTGGACATTGTTGGAGGTATTTTCGCACGTCTGTGAATTAATCCATCAGTAGGAATTAACCTGAGGTTTTTAAAATGTTTCCCTTTTTGCAACAAGGGACACTGCTTCTTTTTCTCTTCACTTGTGTTTCTGTGCTTTCTTTTCCACTCTGTCTGTCTTGTTTTCCTGTGAGACTATGCCCTCTGTGGCGGCGATGAAAGAGATCTGCTGCAGGCTACAGTTTGATAGTCTGGTTGACAGCTGGCCCAAATGTTTATTTTTCTATTTATCTCCAGCGACCTGAACCCAGACTTGGTCTGCCGCTCGCGACGTTAGCTGGGCAAGATGGTTATATGTGAAGGCGGGAGGTTGCTTCATTAAAGATAATGTCCTTGGAGACGTTTGACTTGACACTTTGAGGAAACTCACCACAGTGTCACAATGAGCAGCGGTCACCCGGGTCGTGTTATCACAGGATTGTGTTCCATAGGGCAACTGGACTTTAAAGGTGGATCTGGAAGATGTTCTGCTGCTCGTTCCAGTAGCTTGTTTTGTTAAATGAGCTGAATAGTTTGAAAAAAAATGGCAAAAAAAGACACTTTAAGGCACATTTTAAAAAAGAAAAAAAATTCTCATTAAAGTAGATCACCAGATATTTGACATTTGCAATAGATGCATATATTTTGACTTTACAAATTTTAGCTCTTTTTTACATTTTACATTTAAATATGATTTTTATTCGACCCTGACTTATATATATTCTTTAAATGGCTGGAGAGCATCACAATTTCTGATTCTGATTCTAATTCTAATTCTAATTCGGATTTTTCCGTCTAAGTCAGATTTTGATATCTAGAGTACTAAACTATTTAGCTCTTAAAACACCAGAGGTTAAAGCTTTTAAAATGCTTTATTTTCTGTTAATGGCACTGTTACTATGTTATGGTTCCAACAAAATTTCTTAATTACTGCGGTTTTATATATAATGCCTAAGAAAATAAGCATAAGTGATCATTTTTTTTAATGTTTTTTTTTTTTTCAATCTGAAATTAAGATATTGCTCCAATATTGGTATTATCATAAAAATTCTTATTTGGCCTTTTGTATGTCAAAATTAAGTCACAGGCAGGGGGTGTCCAAGCATAAATTAGTTTAAGAACAAATTAAGAAATATGAATATTGACAGATTTACAGAACATGAACAAACTATGATGAAAATAAATTTGAATGATGTGGAGATGCATTTGGGTTTGTTGGGGGAAAAAGACTTAAATGGAACCGGATGAGTGTTTATGCATGACAAATGTGTGTAACTTTCTATGTGTTTGTTATCTGAAACTGAATGTGTACTCGTTAGAGATGGAACAGGACTATGATGCATAGTGGATGCATGGGGTGTGGTAATTAATTTGGGCATGGGGGTGAGAATTTATGAAATGTTTACTACTTCTCACTCCCTTTAGGAAATGTCTTGTATTTTTTGTTTATCTTGTCCGATCTCTTCTTTCAAAGTATACGTCTGAAAGAGAATATTATCATCATCATCATCATTATTGCTTCAAATGTATGCAGTGCAAGCCAATAGACTAAGGGGTGTTCTGTATTAAAAGAGCTCCTGCTCTCATTCAAATCTTTTGCAAAATCCCTTTCGTTGATGAGGATGCCACCTTGCTAACATCATCAGTTCTTCAAGGCCAGTGCTCTTGCAGGAAAATGATTTCCTACAAGATCTTATAATTTGAGTGAACAGAGGTGCAAGCAATCCTGATTTGGTAATTATTTCGAAGAGATTCATTTTCAGTCCCTGAACACTGCATGTGAGTCGCATGCGACTCCAGAATCTCAAATCCAGATTTCCTTTTTGAAACTGTATCCTAGAGAAACACAAGGTTACATGCTAACTATGTTTGCATTCTGGAAAGGCTCGGATTGCCTCATCCATATGTGTGCAAACTCATCTGGACACCAATTGTCATTTTACACCCTAACTATCCTTCAGAGAGACTCGAATATTTCACAAAGCCTGTCTCAGCATGGAGAAAAATGGCTTTGCAGCACAAAGAAAAAACACGGCTATCACTTGCCTTCAGTGATCTGTTCCTAAATCCACAAAGGGGTTCAACAGGAGTTGACCCAGGTCTTAGTTTTCACTTTTTTCCCCTCTTTTCATCTAATTTTGACAGTGTAAATTTAGATCATTATCATTCTGCAATATACCTCCTCTGGAGGAAAAAGGAGGAAGGAGTTCAGAGACTGGAGGTCACCCTTTCAGCCACTGTTGTGAAATAGGAGCAGCCATTATGGATGTGCTGTGCTAACCTTCTTACCTCTGCATCTTCTGCAGCTTTAATTCATCACACTTTCATATGGCTCACTTGCTGCACCTCCACGTGTCTTCATGCAGACGATTGCACAGCTTTTAGGCAATTAAAATGGAAAATTTTATAAAAAAGGCATAGTTTCATTCAAAAAAATTGAAGAGTTTCCACAGTTAAACCTACTGCTTGTAGATATCATATTTTTTTTGTTTCTATTTCTTTGTTAAAAACTCATGTTCTGATCACTAATGTTATTTCATTGTGAAAATATGGTGGAAAAACATAAATCGATAGCCAGATTTCAGGGGTTTATCAGTATTTTTATGACTCAGCCTTGATGTTTTGAGAAATTGGAGACATATTTCTCATCAATAGACTTTCAGTAGCTTTTAGTGATCTTTTACTTTAAAAAGGTGGAGGCAGTGTGCATTTTGGTGCCTTGCCCAAGGACTCATGGCTGGGAATGGAGCCAAAGACCGACCAACTGACAGCTACTCTTCCCGTGAGCTACAGTTGAGTAGTGGACAAAGCAAACATTTTAATAAAAACCAAAGGATAAACGTTCATGAGAACAAAGCATATCAAGAAATATTTTTAAACATTTACCTGCTTAGTTGGCAAAATAAAAGGAAACCATCTCACTTTCATGAACTTATGTTTTTTAAATTCATTGTGCCGATTATGAAAACGCAAACTTTTAAGTTTGATTTAATGTAAAATTATGAAACTAAACTGACAGTCACAAATGTATGGCTGGTCTCCTAGGTGTCCAGCTTAGTGGCATCCATCCTCAGAGAGGCTCTCAGAGCGTTAACACCTGTGGAGATATTTCAAATGTGAAGCACATGCACGCAAACATTAAACGTTTCTCTCTGGTTTCACCTCCCCGGGCTAACATACCAACAAAAGCGTTGTAAAAGTGCAGCCCCTGCTGCCGCAGCAGCTCACATCTGCAGCATAGCGGGAAGCTTCTCTCAGCTCAGCACAGCAATTTCATGTCTGTCCTCCCTCAAGCGTGGTAACAGGTTAGTTCCGACGGTTGGAACTGAAGAGAAGGACAGGTGAGGTCACACGGCCTTCTGACCTCTTGAACCTGGCTGTGTTAACCTCTGGCACCAGCTATATCTCCTTTTACCGGCTAACAGGATGCTGCATTTGCCCCCAAGAGGAGGCGGCTTGCCCCGTGGATCTGTGCTGACACCGCAGGTCTGTCCGGATATTCCCAAACCCTTTCCACACCTCTGACCCCGCCAGAGAGGCTCTGCCCTCTTCTTAGTGACTCGTCCATCCTCATCCCCCTATTTTGGTCAACAGGCTGTTAGCTACATTTCCACCAATAGAATTAGATCATCACCTCAGGGGGGAAAGAAGAGCTCAAGCTGTGACGAAGGACAATCCAAGAGAGGCTCCGTCAGAGAGGAAAATAGATCTGAGATGGCGGGGATGCATTTGTTTAGAGTAAAAGAAAAAAGCACTTACAATGTATCTACTTTAAAGAAAACTAAAAGTAGTTTTTAGGAACATCTCATTTTCAGAAGCTGAATCTTTCGTCTGCAGAGTCCTCGTCCAGCATGCAGGCGGCTCGCTCCGACTGCTCCTTTTTAATCATGCATTTTGGATTTGGTCCCGTCAGCTGTTGTTTGCTTTCAAAGATACAGCACTAAACGGTACCGTGCAGCTCAACCCTGCTGCACGGTACAGAGCAGAGGCTGCTCAAAAAAATACCAAACCAAAGACAGATGCTCTTCTTAGAAGAAAGTTGGAATTTCCTTCATTTTATTGACTTTTGTCTCTGGTGAAATATGGACGTTGCTGTTGACCAAATGATCCAAGTACAACCTTCCTGTAACTTACCTTTGACTCTCCGGCTTTTGGTTGGATCCAGTTACCTCACATTTATCAAAAGAGCTGTCATCTTTTAGAGTTCATTTAGTTTCAACTGTCTCTTTTTATTATCGATTATCTCTAAGAACTTTATTTGTTGTCTTTTTGGACAGTTTTAACAGGACCTCAACACAGCGACCACAAAAATATTATTGTATTTTAATTCCTTTATTTCATTAGGTCTGGGTCCCGTCTGTTCTGCTTTCCATCCCTTGTTCCTTCATTGAGTCCAGTTCTTTATCTCATTCTTTTCCATCACATCATGCTTTGATTACCATCTCTTACTATTCAGTTAAGATTAGATTAAACTTTATGAATCCCGCAGAGAGGAAACTCAATTGTCTGCAGGTCAGTTCACAGGGCAACAGCAGGACAGAAAGACAGAGGTGCAATAGTTCAAAAATGTGAAACAGCTCTGCTAAAAAGCAATTTTTAGAACCTAGAAAGGGGAGATTTATTTTAACAATCAATTCCTTTTCTGTCAATAGAGCCCTGGACGTAACGAAACGACTTGGTCCCTCAAATTGATCATTTGTGGCTACAAATTGGTATTTTGTGCACTTACGTTAGCATTTTGTGGCCACAATGAGTTTCTGTTCCCTGTTATTTGCATTTTGTGCATACAAATTCATATTTTGTGCACACAAACTAGCATTTTGTGAACACAAATTAGTATTTTTGTTGTATGAATTAGCATTTAGTGTGCACAAATAAGGATTGTTTGGGCACAAGAGTATTTTGTGCGCACAAACCAGCAATTTGTGTGTACAAATTAGAATTTTTGTGCGGACAAGTTATTTTGTGCTGAACAATTTGCATTTTGTGGGCACAAATTAGTATTTGAGGGCAAAAATTTGTAGAACTTTAAGATACTAAAATACTATTTTTTGCACATAAATTGATCATTTGTTTCACTTTTCCTTTTGGAAATGATGTCATGTCCAGGGCTCTGTATTCGTCTGTGTGATAATTCCACTGAAAAAAGTCACAGCAGAAATGGAAGCGTGGTGAGAGGCAAGGTGGATGTTGTTTCCATTAGCGAGTTTTGAAATATATTGTTTATATATTGTTTTCTGTCTGTCATTTGAATGTTTTTTTTTTTTACTGCATAACATTTAAATTAGAAACTAGTACATTTTCCTCTAGAATTTTACATTTCTTTTTGTATTTTTCTGTCCTTTGTGTGAAAGAAATGTTTAAAAGTTGAGCACCGGGCATCTTTAAACTGAAATGATCCAAGCATTACGTTATGTTCTTGCAGAATCAATTAGAAATGTAAAAAATTCTATAAAAATTCTTTCATTCTTACCCTTTACTTCTGTTTTAAATTTCTAGAAAAAAAAGGGGTTCAGGAATTTAACCTGGAGTTGGTGGTATTGGAGATCTTGGTTGGTTTCACAGAAAACAGAGCCACTAAACAGTAAAGATAGCATTGTTGTACTTGAGATAAAAGGCCATGTGAATTTTACCAGCAGCAGACCTGCAGGGTCTCATTCCCTGGAGGGAAGTTCAACTGATATTCCCCTTCAAAGCAGCATTTCTCCTTCAGGATGGACTCAGCCCAGCTTTCCTCATCTGATTCCAAGACTGAGATGAAGCACACAATCTGAACCCAGGATGCTTTTGTGTCTGTGGGGGAGTTCCAAGTTTCCTGTAGACAGATGTTCAGCGACTTTCAGCAAAGTGACAGTTTTGCCGCATAAATTGAGTTTTTAGTCCAACAGGTCAGAGATTACTTCCCATAAATAGTCTTTGCCGCTTGCTAAGATTTTCAAAAGAAAGCGTAACTGTGGCCCTCAGCCAAAACAGCAACATCAGTGTTGTTGGAGGTGTGCCAGACAAGGTCGGGATAAATCAGTGGGAATCGCTCTGCAGCACATGCTTGTTAGGCTTCTGTGTCTCTTGATTAGATAAAAATAATCTCCCAGCGGTTTTTGAAGGTCCAGATGTTCTGCAGGAAATGTGGGCCTCATTGAAGGATGAGGAAGATCAGACACTTACCTGATGTAACAGGAGGGTGACTCAACACTAGCCTTTGGATCTCAAGTTTCTGATTTTGAAGGTTTGTTGTTTGTTAGTTACACTGCAAAACAGGCACCATAAAAATAAGTCAAACATTCTTACTGCGTTGGCAGATTTTCTTTAAATAAGCAATAAAAATCTGCTTAGGGGGAATGAAAAATGGTTTCACCCAAATTCTGAATTGAATGAAAAAAATTGTAGTCACTCAAAACTGTTTCTTTTGCTATTGAAAATCTTTCTTGAGAAGATTTTTTGTTCTTGCAAGAAAGAATAGAAGACATTTTTTCTTGATTTAAGGGTGTTTGTACTCTCTTGAGATTCAGTTTTTGCAGTGTAGACACCACAAATACAGGTAAGGGTGACGTTCCCCTCAGTCTGCTGGAACTTTAGCAGTTTTTGAAACAATTCACTTGTACCGAAATGCTCCACCTTTAAAAAGAAGAAACTAATGTATGTCCTAGAAAACCACACAGGTTTTTGGATTTTGTCCAATAATAATTAAAAGTCCTCTGGGAATGCTTTAAAAATAGTTAAAAAGATGATTGGCACAAGAATTTGAAATCTTTTTTGGTGGGGAACTTTGGTTGATAATTTTGTACAAAGGTTTAATTTTTAGTCATTTAGCAGATGGTTTTGTGCACAGGTTTTTGAAGAATTCAAGGCAGTATCTTGCCCAAAGGCATGATAACTCTCAAGCCTGGGATTTAAAGCACAGAGTAACCCATATTAGTTACCTCTTACATGCCATCTCACAGCCTTAGTTAATCAATGAGTGTGTCAATGTGTGTGCATGAGTGAATGGGACTATGACTGTAAATTGCTTTGGGCCTTAAAGCGCAATATAGGTAAATGTCATTTACCATTAATGGCGATTGCCATTTAACAAAAATGAAGTGTTTTTAGTTATTTTTGAAAACGTAGCAGAATACAGGCTTTCAAGACCTGAAGGCTTTAGCTGTGTGTTAAATACAGTACAACGCAGTTAAAAGGCTTAACAGGGAACAGAAGCCCAAAAAAGTTCAGGAAAAGTGAGTGGAAGCAGCCCTTTCTGGAAGTTTTTGTGAGTAGATAGAATATAGTCGTCATCAGTAATGATTGTGTTGGGATATCCTTTCCAAACATGGAGAACAAGTCATTTCCAGCTCCTTGCTAACTTGGCTTGGGCTGCAGCAGCAGGTCTGAGCGCTCAGTTGCACAGAGATCAGATCCCAGCCTCCTCTCACGCCACCTCAAAGACACCGCAACCAAACACCAAAGGGAGGGAGGAAGAGCATGGGAGACATCACAAAAACAAAGGAGCGAGCGAATGATGCGATGATAAGGGGATGCGGACAAGGGAAGAGCTGGAAAGACGGCCGGGAGGGATGAAAGCGATGAAAGACGTCAGAGAGCCAAAAGCTTTCTGAGCCCCTCTCATGACATTTATGAAAGCTTTGCGAAAAGGCTGCTTTCATTTCTGAAAAAATAAGTCTGGCGAGCGCATAGGCCTGGAGCAGACCTCTGTTCATTTCTGATTAACAGGAAGACACACAGGACTTTTGTGTGTTTCCAAGCCTGTTTTTGCAGCGATGGTGTCCGCTTCACTTTTGTTGTGTCTGTGGGACCTCCTGGTGTCAAAGTCATCATTTAATCTCTAAACCTGATTTACTCTCTGTCTTTGAACTTCACTAAATCCACCTGAAAAGGTTTAGGTGGTGTCACACCACCTTTATCACTCCACAAATGGGGCCCAGAGGGTAGACTGACAGAATATTTATTTTTGCAAACCTAACTATTAGACCTCCCTCACTTCTTCAGGCTCGGGTCACACATGCATTCCTCCTCTCTGGTGTCTGCTGCAATAATATTATCTCAGTTTAGTTTATGTATGATCTTCTGTGCATCACACCGACCAAACTGCTAGTCTGTGCTCCACCTCTCCCTGTTGACGTAGCACTTTAAGACTGATGAGTTGTCATTCAGGGGTAAAAAGAGAAAATAGTCCAGAGATGTATAGATGCTGCAGCACAGGAAAAGTCTGGGAAACAGTCTGAGGAGGAAGTGGAATTTCTTCTAAATTGCATTAAGTGCGATTGCCCTCAGCCAAACTGAAGCGGCTTCAGTCACATGACGATGGTTATTTAAGCTGCAGCTGCACCAGGAAATGCTTGGACAGAGGGAAAGTCACAGGAGCACCTCAAGGACAGCTGTCTGGTCAGCTGGCAGCACAGTGCCGTTCCAGTTTGTTGGTTCAGTGTTGTGATCTAATAGTAAGCGGCCTGCTGTCATTCAAATCTGCTATGGTGCGTTCACTACACAGACCTTTAGGTGTCAGATTTTACAGGTGGAGACGCCACAGTGAGAGACTTATAGTTTTTGAAGACTTTTTAAAAAATGTTTTCATTAAATAAATGTGATTAAAATAGAAATTATTTTTACCCTTGATGCTAATTGATACAAATAGGCATCAAATCAATTCAGCTGCAAAAATTTAAGAACTTGTTTTTCATAATTGGACATAAATTCAAGCATCAGTTAAAGTACAAAAATATAAGAAATACTGTCAAAGTTTGTGATACCATTTTATTTCCTTTTTACATATTTAATCAGAGGCTGAGTTTTTAGAATTTGTGGGGGAATTTTATAACAGAAAGTTTGGGTTAACGCTGGATTCAGTTGACTTAAGCTAAAGAAAATTTTTTTAACATCATTGATAACATCCACAATTAAATTTGATATTTTTACTGTAGTGAAGATATTAAACCTACTTAAACCCAAAAGCATCATTAAAAAAAAAAAGAATTTTGAAAATTGCTCAATAGTATTTTTTTAAAAAAAGCAACGACTACTTGATTTCTCATGAAATTTTAGGGTTGGACTCACATTTTCAAGGCTGTCTGTCTGTGACAGACAGGCGACCTTGTTCAGGCTGTACCCCACTTTTGCCCAACGCTAGCTGGGATGGCTTCAGCGGCTCCATGACCCTGAAAGGGATTCATCAGGTTGAGGAGTTGGATAGATGGCTTGACGCGGAACAAGTATGAAAAAATGTGTTGGGAAACAAAACGCTGTCTATAAATACTAAGGTTCTACTTTTAGACATTTTGCATTATAATTTTTGGTTTTTAAAAAGGAAACTATACATTTCATGTAATGAGGCACTTACATCCTGCACCAGAAGTTGAGCAAAGCTCTTAAAAGGAGGAGGCACTCATGCAATCTAATAACTCTGCAGAAAAACATCCAAACTATGGAATAACACAAGGGCCAAAAGGCTAATCACAGTTATTTCAAAAGGTTTTGTTTAAAAAGCCAAGTGTAGACCAGAGATCTTTTCTAATGTCAGTCTGATGCATGGATAAACATAACAATAGACTTTTTTTATTTAAAGTCAAAAACTGTTTAAATAATCCAAAAGTATTAAAGAATGTATCAATAAATACCAAGAATAATTGTTATTTGCATCATATTTTCCAAACTTTAAAATACTTTGTTCTTTAAGCTCAATACTGTAGATTTTCCATACATTTGAAAATTAGAAACAAAGGATACCGAAGAGCTATAGGAGTCAGCTTTTTGGTTTTTGCATCCTTTTCTGTTGAGTCCAGACAATCTCTCCTGTTCCTTCATTCCCGTTTTTTGCAGTAATCACAGCAGAAAATACACAGACACTCCCCACTGCTCTTAACCATGCAGTCACCGCAGGTATGTTAACTGCGCCTTGCTTTGGTCTCTGTGCATTAGCTGCACATTCCAGCGGTGTGCATAATGGGGAGCTCTATTAGGGCTTATTTGTGGCGGTACTGCGGCATGTTTCACCAGATTCCAACATTAGATTGGGTTTTAACCTCAGCTTGTGAAGCGTTTAAGGTGAAAGCGGGTTATGCTTTGTCTGCCTTCGTCTGCCCTCCTCCCAGAGTTTGTTCTTGTTCTTTGTGCAAACTGACCACATGGGAGCTGGCGCTTGTTTTCTTCACTGTTACACCTCTGCCTTTGCATCCATCGTGGCTTCCTCGTCGCAGACCGGTGGCCGTGGCGGGTGAGTGGTGGGCCGTTGACGCTGGGATGCAGCAGGGGTGCTTCCTTCTCCCCCTGAGTTAAGAAAGCAAACAAGCTAAACAGAGCCAGAACTCTGGACTGTCTTCACCTCTGCATCTCGTCGGTGATTCGGACAGACACGAGGACGGTCCAGCTGCAAAGCAGTTACAGTTACAGTGAGACATGTGAGTGTGTAGGTGGCTGGGTGATGAAGGAGAGACGGCGGTCCAGATGTGCCCCCAACAACCCCTTAAATTTGCTCTCAACTTTAACGCTTCACTAGCCCCATCTGCATGCACATCCCTAATAGCGCTTCCTGACACTTTGCAGCAGATTTCTGAGAAACTACTTATTCAATGAATAATGTTAGATCATCCTCATCCCTCTGCTGTCTTTGTTAAATTTCCAAACTTTAATATTTCATGCTTACATGTTAGCCACGTTAGCAAATTAACAATTACACCCAACCAAACAGTTTGGCAGAGTTCCGTGTACCTCTCAAAATCGCTTCAACATCAGTAACGACAACCAGAACTAATACATATATAAGGAGCTCAGGATTATAAGGCACTGAGGCCAAAAAAAACTGTGCAAACAAAAAAAGAAACTCCGAAACAACAAAAAACACTGCTCCAAATAAAAAATAAGGATGTTGCAAATTAAACAAAAGGGTAGAAATAAAAGCAAATGCAGCTGCAAATATAAACAAGGCTTCAAATAAAAAAGCCTCAACAGAAGTCGATCATCAGGGATGGTTTCTGCTCGTGCACCCCTGTGAGAAGAAGTAGAAAAAGAAATAGGAGTACAAATTGGAAAATAAACGAGAATGTTAGTGAAGATGTCAGGGTTCATAGTCACTATGTGTACTTTTTAGGCCATGTAGCCCCAGGATTGAAGGTCAACTGGAGGATGCCGGTTTATTGTTAGCTTCGACTTACACTAATACAAAGAAACCTAATGTGTAGAAGGACCACTGACAAGAGGAGAATCGAGTTCTGGAGCTTTACTCCAGAATGCAGTAAAACACATATACCGTCACACGGTCTCACTCCAGAGCAGCCTCTACCCCAGACGAACAAAACTAACAAAGAGGTGCTGAGAACCTGGAACAAAAACGCATCCAAGTGGAAAAAACTTACGGCTAAATACTTCCTGCAGCTTTTTTCTGTGGTTGTCAAAGGCGTGGGTAACAACAGGTATTTGGATGAATGTGAAGTTGGCTTTATTATAAGTATAAGTATTTATTTTTTTATTTACAGCAGCATTTCTTTTTATTTACAGCATTTCTTTTATTTGCGAGATCTTTATTTTTTGCATCAAATATTTTATTTTGCAGCAGTAGCGTTTCCTTTTCATTGTAAGTTTTCTTTTATTTGCAACATAATTTCTTTTTATCTGCAGAGTTACTTTTTGTTTTGCTGTGATGGTGGGTCTCAGCCACTGTAATAAGGTGCACAGTGATTCTTTTTTGAAAGAAATTAGGCTTTCAAGTTGGTCAATAGTGCAGAAAATACAGTACTTTTTCAGACCTGATATCCTCTTTGCAAAATCATGGATATGAGCCTCTTTTAGTTGAGAGCTATAAAGAGTTAAAAGCAACTGAAGCTGCTCATAGGATGCACTCTGTCAAACCTGAAGAGTCTTTCTTTGTTATGTCAGGAACTTTTATGCTGGGTCATGTCTTTGTCATGAGCATTTCTACACGTTATGCTGTTGGATGCTCATCAAAAGCAATATGGTTTACAAAGAGAGCACATGCTGGACTAATTATTTGCAGAACGAGTCCTCACATCACTCAGAAACAGGTTTTTTTTTTCCTGTTTTGTCTTCATGGACTTTTGACATCACCATCCATTTTCTATTGCAGAAGAAAAAAACAGACACCTCCCATGTTGTTATTTTCACTAAAAATCTATTTGTGTCCTCATTTAGGGTGTTTTTACTTGATCTGGTAGATCCTCAACAGAACTGGTTTGCCTCTCTCAGTCCACTTTGTTTGGGCAAGAGGGAAAGTTCGTCTGAATCGGACTAAACAAGCGAATTCCCATTCAATTGGGAACAGCTCTGTGTTTGGCTGCTAATAAACAATGATGAGATTTTGCAACAGTACGAATAGACAGGCTTTCCGGCAGAGTGAGGAGAGGCAGCAATAGAAACGCTGAGCTTTTTAATGAAAATAAATACAGATCAGGGCACATCTTTAGTCCAATGAAACTCTGGCCAAGAAAAAGTTGGACGATCTTTCATCAGTTAGTGTTATGCAGTGAGAGCATTCGTTCCCCTTGTCAGTTAGAGCGACTATTTTGACAGTAAAAGTTGATCTGTCCAGCTCATTGTAAAGGCAAGGACATAAATAAACTGCAGGGACGTTCTGTGATGTCAACAGTGGAATTTTGAATGGTGGGAGGAGCCCTCTGACCAGACTTTGCAACTCCACAACTTGACAACAACTGCTGTTTGGACGGAAAAAAGAAAATAGAGGGAGTTCTGGTTAGAGCACCCTCCTGCCAATCAAAAAACTGTGAGAATTAAATGGAAATTGCTTTCTTTTGAAACTGGATCTACAAAATGTAGCACTGTTGGAGTGGAGTCGATTCTGGGAGGGCATGCTGGGGGCTAGGTTAGAACTCCCCATAAAGTGAGTCTTTATATACTCCAGACGGGAATCAACATGGACTGTGATGTTTGCAGACAATATTGTGATTTGGAGTGAGAGCAGGGAACAGGTGGAGGAGAAGCTTTGAGAGGTGGAGGTTTGCCCTGGAAATGAGAGGAATGAAGGCTTGATGCAGCAAGATGGAGTACATGTGAGTGAATGAGAAGGACCCAAGTAAAGAGTGAGGTTACAGGGAGAAGAGATAAAGAAGGTGAAGTATCCAGGGTCAACAGTCCAGAGTAATGGGGAGTATGGAAGAGAAGTGAAGAAGCAAGTGCAGGCAGGTTGGAATGGGTGGAGAAAAATGTCAGGTGTGATGTGTGATGGAAGAGTATCAGCTCAAATGAAAGGAAAGGTGTAGAAAACTGTGGTGAGACCAGCCATGTTGTTGGGCCTAGAGACCGTGGCACTGAGGAAAAGACAGAAAGCAGAGCAGGAGGTAGCAGAGATAAAGATGCCGAGGTTCTCTGTAGGAGTCACCGGGATGGATAGAATCAGGAATGAGTACATCAGAGGGACAGCACATCTTAGAGGGTCCAGGGGAAAACATGCTGGATCTAAAGCTGACGGGAGAGAGGTCTAGAGGAAGACGAAAGAGGAGGTTTATGGATGCAGTGAAAGAAGACATAAAGGTAGCTGGTGTTAGAGTAGAGGATGCAGAAGACCGGGTAAGATGGAGGAAGCTGAGGCGCTGTGGCGACCCCTGAAGGCAAAAGCCAAAAGGAGAAGAAGAAATCGCATAATAACTGTTTTGAAAAATTCATAATCCAGCAAAATCCAGCATGGATGTTTGTCATATATTGTTTAGTTCTGTTTTATTTTGTTTAGATTTTTAAAAAGGCAAACATTTAAATAACCAATTTTTTAGTAAAAATATAGTTTAGAACTCAAATTGAAACTTACAAAAATCTGTTTACCTAAGTAGTAAAACCCATATTTTTAGAGTTAAATTTTCTTTTTTTAAAAGATTTATCTTCTTAACGCCTATTGATGAGAATATGCATCAAACCACTTCAGCCCCAAAATTACCTCAATTTTGCAAGTTCATGAAAGGAAAACAAATCTTTTTTGATAGTTGGAATTAAATTCAGGCGTCTAGGGGTTCAAGCGAATCCCCATGAGGATCCTCCAGCATTATGGCAGCCTCCTGCCCTCTTGATTCATCTGTTTACTTAAAAAGACGTCTTTATGACTTTCCTTTCCTGCATCCCATCTCTCTGTTTAGGTTTCTCTGCAGCATCTCTCAGTAGGCCACCTCCTGTGTACAGTCAGTAGTGAGTTATGCAAACATACAGAAGCTGCGGGTCTTAATAAAGGAGCGTGACGTGAGCACGCCTGCCTTCTCTTTACATCTGTCCTCTGCCCTGTTTGTGTGAGCGTTCACCGTATCAGGTGCAGGCTGAAACATGTCCATAAACTTTTGTAAACATAGTCCCTTCTGCTGCCCTGAAAACCACAAACAAATACATTTTCAAATAAACCGCTGCCAGTGAGAAAGAGCATGCATGCTTATGACACCGGGCGACCTTCGTTATGTTTCAGACAGGTTTGTGATTCCCTACAATCCTCTTCAGCCATCCTTGACCTGTTTAAGGTGAACAGAAGTGACCCGGGGAGAATTTATGTGAAACCTTTTACTGCTTTCCTTGAACTGCTGGTTGTGTGAATGAATTTTGTTGCCGGCAATATCGTCTCCTGTCAGCACCCCACATCCTGAAGGGCCTGCTTCGTGATGGAGGGGGTTGGTTGTAACAGAGAGTGCATGATGAGCACGATAGGGAGGGGGGGGGTCATGATACCTACAGCGACTCCCTTTCAGTCCCAGTACTTTTTCACTTTATGACAAAAGCCATTTAGCAGCTCCCTTTTTGCTCTTTTTCATTTGAAACCTGACCCTCCCCCCACACACACACACTACCACCAACACACACACACACATACCTACAACACTTCACTTAAAACACAAGGGTGCATTAGAACCTGCTGTTTCTCTCAATAACAACCCTTTTACTGAGTCTGAGTGGCTCTATTAGTCTTCAGAAAGCACACTATTGATTCTGTCCTGCTGTGTGTATAGGTGCGATGCGCTTGTTGCAGTTTGCGTGCAGGCAAGCACGCGTCTGGTAAATGTTGTTATCAGAGCGTGCACACAAGCCGAACTCGCAGGTGTCCTGCTAACTGAAAGAAATGGATTTGCTTCAAGTTCTCAAGTGATTTATAGTCAACATTTCCAGGGAAAGTCCAGCTCAAGTCATGCAAGGAGACTGCAGGCCGGAGCTGCAATTAAATGAAACTACGATAAAGAGATTCCTGTTTCTTTTAATGCAAACTTTTCTGCATTTAGACAAAAAAACAACTGTTAGTTTATATGTAGATATTATTTCAATGGTCCTATCTTGGTTGTGTGTTGAGTTTTGTGCTAATTTCTAGGATTAATCTTACATTTTCTGCTGCACCCAAGCTTTTTATAAAAAAAAAGTGCATTAAAAGGGTGCATAAAAAACACTTTTGTGAGAAAAATGCACTCTCTATATTGCATAAGTGATCATCTTAACCAGTGTTTTTCAACCAGTGTGCCGTGGGAGATGGTCAAGTGTGCCGTGGGAAATTGCCCTCATTAACTGATCAAAAACATTTCCCATCTCCAGGATATCAGCTTTTTGTTCATCCATAAAACACTGAGTAGTTAGGAATATGAAAGATCATAAAATACTTTTTTCTTTGTGTTTATTTGATTCTATTAAAGACAAGGGAGGGTGCGAAACATTTTCTTTTTCCTAGGGGGGGCCTGGCAAAAAAATTATTGAGAAGCACTGGGTTAAAGTGACAGCGTCTCAGCGCACAATGAGTCTCTCCTCTTAAACGTCTTGAAACAACAACGAACACACATCAAACAGTTTTTAAATCTTCTAACTTAACTTTAATTACATCTTTTAGAAAAAACAGCTGCAACTTCCAGCTTTTTCTGCCACAATTATCACAAAAATGCAAATGATATTGCAGAGGGGCGGTAGATCAATACAGACTATAAGTTTCTCCTTTTTTTTTTTTATGGATGCTGGTGTGCCGCGGGATCTTTGTCAAGGGTAAAGTGTGTCGTGGCTCAAAAAAGGTTAAAAAAGAAAAAAGGTCTAAGCACATTGTTTAGCCATCGTTGCCTTTTTTTTAATAGATTTTTACTTGTGTTTAAATACAAGTTTGTACCTATTTTTTAATGACCAAGTTGTTAACTTTATGAATGCTGCACTTTTTCATATGTTTGACTTGTTTTTACATTTAAATCCCAAACAAAACTGCAAGCACTTTACCTTTGATAGACCATTGCATTCATTTTTACAAATGAGACAATGAAAAACACGATTTCTGTTCATTAGTTTTGTTTTTATTTACATACAATTATCATTATTTATTCTGCATGAAAAGCAGTTCTTGGAGTCTAGACTATCCCTACCTTTAAGCACCCCCCCCCACCCCCACACCCCAGATGAATACCATTTCAGTCTTAATCCTGGAGACCATAAGAGCTTCATTTATGTATTATTGTGAAAATTAAAATCAGGTTATCAGATAATTTAGTTTTTGCCATTTTCTAAAAACAAAAAAAGAGAAAAAAACAAGAGTCCTGAGTGGAAAATTTGTTATGTCGCCTGAAGAGAAGTAGTGCTGTTTTCCTTTACCGTGGAATTGAAAGTCCCTGCCGATGTATACGTGAAGGAAACTCTTTCGTTATCAAATTAAAGGCGGCCTCTGTTCTGCTTGCTGTTTACATCACGGGTGGGTCCAGAACACCACAGAATCGAGGAAAGCAGGCCTTTTTTTTGTTGTTGCTTTCTGTGCGTCGATGTCAGATGGATTACTGAAGCGTACGAGAGAAGAAGGAATTAAATGAAAGCACACACAGTACATGGTCCCTGAACATTTCCTGTAAGGATTATTACACAGTGGCCCATTTTAGAGCTAATGTCAAACAAACTTCAAAGACACTGGAAGTTTAGACAACTTCTCCTTCCTGCTCCCACTTATCCTGCACATTGAGGGCCAGGCACACCTCAGTTGCAGCCTGCAACAATGCAAATCTGTCCAAACTCATTCACACGGTGTGCCATGTCTTCTTTATTTTTTTGATGTGGACACGGAGCATGTGGAATATGTCCATCGCTGTTTGTTTTTATTGTGTGCATGAAGAGTGCTGCTAACAGACTGGCAGGTCTCACTGCTGGTGAGTCATGTGGTGAGGAGCGCGCAGGAGCTGGAGTCTCTTCAAAGCAAGTGGGTTTCTGCTGTTGCGAAATGAGCTGAGAGGATCTGGACAGAACAGGCAAAAGCAGAGCGAGCGGTGGGACGGGTGCACAGCAGGGGTGAGGGGGTTGTCTGCAACACAATAAGAGCCACAGTTTTGCATTATGAGTGTGTACTTGTATTTCTTGTACTTTCTGGAGCTTTTTTGTCAAAAGTCAATCATGTTTGAACCGTGAGCAGAATCCTCAGGTGTGCCTACTGAGAAATGAATCAAATAAAATGCTTCATTTGAGCCCAGCATTGGATAGCACAACATTATGTCAGCATGCAACTAACCGGAAGAAAAGAGAACAAAGACGATACTCATTTCACTAGCATTATTAGAAAGTTGTTTTACAAAAGAAGCAGACTGAGGTGGAATCAGAAAATGCAACAGGGTTTCTGGGGATTGTTAACACTCAATAACTATTCATATCATTTTTCTTTTTATATGTTCTCCATCGTCAGCAAAATGCCGCAAGAACATGTGAAAAAAACACCAAAAACACAATTTTCATGACAACTTTGTCGACTCGTTTTCTGCCATGTAGTTCATCTTCCTTCCACTAGAGGCAGTAGAAGAGCTTTTCATGCTCGTTACAAAATGACTGCTTCAATGAAATCTCAGAAGCATTTGGGCGGGAAAAGTTTAGCTAATTTTTAACATTTTTGGAGAGAATAACTCATCTATTGTTATTCATTTCTTTAAATGACTAATTGTATTGAAAGAATTCGAAATTTGATGATATTCAATTCTTTTTAATAAGGTTTTTTTATATAATAAAACTAACATTGTGAGCAAAAATTTTATAAATAGATATCATAATTGATATCTATTTATTATTTCTTTTTAAATTATATGGCTACACGCTTGTTTCAAATAGTGTCTTTGTTGCATGCGTGATAAGACGGAGACGTCCTGCACTTCCAGCGAGGTGCCTCTCGGTGACCGTGCAGCTGCAGCTCGTGACACTTGCCATGACTGCAAACGGCGTGACTATGAAGCCTGTGGAGCTGTAATGAGGGAATCCATCAACAAGGGGTGGCAGAGGCAGGGGGAGAAGAAGCAGGTGCAACTGGATACTTTGCGATTAGAAATTGGTATCTGGAAACTCTCTGAGAAAAAAAACAATGTAAAGAGAACAATTACAGCGACTTCAAGATTGTTCTCCAGGTCAAACTTTGTGGTGAAGATCTCTGAACTTGAACTGGGTGACTTGTTGACAAATGAGCAAGCTGCGCGATGAATAGAAAAACCTCGGGCAAAAGTAAATTGTTTCCTTCCATTTGCACTCCCAAATTTTCCAGGGTCATTTTTTTTAGGATTTCTGAAGCATCTCAGGAACAAAGATGAATTGGGAAACATAATAATTTTGGAAACCCCACATCCACGCTTCCTTCTCACCATAGTCAAGCCTCGTAAAATGTGTCCTAAACATACTGTGTGTGTTTCCCTAACAGCTGGGCAGGTCCCACTGAACCAAAGCACTATGGATGGCTGCTAATAACACACCCTAATAATCCCCACATTGCCAAATGTCTCTCTGCATTCAGTGCCATTAAATACCCATTCGCTGCAATGCCAACAGTTAATGCCATTGTGGTCGTAGCTAAGGCTTTTTGATGGCCGGTTGCCTCTGCAGTGGAGCAACAGGGCTGGGTTCTACCCTTAGGTGGTGATGGCTGGTGATTACTCTGAGTCCCATAGAGGTGAAACTCAAAACAGAGTCCCCTCAGCGGGGTCCCTTGTTAATGAGGGCCAGGGCGTGCTTCTACAGATCCTATGGGATGGAGACTGTAGTGAAGAAAAAACACACATTTAGTCCAGTGCAAGTCTGAGTTGTGCTCCATTTGGAGGGGGGGGGGGGGGGTATATGTGTGCGGTTTTTGTTGCTTTTTGTTTTCATATTTGGAAAATGTTTTTAAAGATAGATCACCTAGAGCTGTTTAAGTCAGAAAAGTCCTCTACAAACAATGTTTGATTTCATTAGATTTTCATAAAAAAGAAAATGCAGGTAAAGCTGTTTTCAAGGGAATAGTCAACAAACTGTGGATATCCCGTTTGATCCTCTTCGTTTAAAGTCCTTTTTTGACGCTGATAAATTCATCCGATAATAAATTTGTTGGAGACGAGATGCAGGAACAGCATTGCTAAGCAGAATGTCCAAACTCCCTTTTTTTGACATGTGGTCAGGTTTTAGCTTTAAAATAAGGTTTGGAAGCTCACGTCTTGATTACATTACTCTAAATGTAGCGACTAATTGGGCGCATGAAGGAGCTCCTTTGGGGGATGGTAGGATTTACCTTGGGGACTATGTGAGCTTTACTGGAAGCCATTAAGTAAACACGACATTTCCGACCACAAAGAACTTAAAAAATGACTTCAATTGAGGGGATGGGGGTAAAACTCAGAGAAATTACTTACAAAAAGTGCCAAATTTGTCTTTATAGCATATTCAATAATAGTTTGACCTGGTTTACGGATCACTGCATCACATAGCTTCTCGAGAACTGTTTCAGTTTTCTGGCTGATAGACTCAACTTCTCTAGCTATTAGCATTTCTTTAAAAAAGGCGTCCCTGTATCCACTTTTTCCTCTAGGATCACAGGAATTGTTGGATCTAATCCCAGATGTTATCAAGTGAAGGTGAGGAATGTCCTGGACAGCTCACAAGTCTTTCAGAGGCCTCACGAAGGTCCTAAAATCCTAGAAACTATTTAGAACCTCCTATCAGTCCATCAGTTTTGTTGGGTTTATGGGAGGATGCCGCACACTCAGAGGGAGGACACGCAAATTCCATCCAGACCAAATTTCCTTTTGAGGTTCTGCAGGGACTAGAACCAGCACCTTTTCCTTGCAGTGTTGGCCACAACAACACCAGGCAGAGCCTCCTGCAAAAACAAAAAAACAAAAAAAAAAAACCAGAATCTTAAAAAAAAAAAAATTTCCAAATGTTTTATTATCCATCATCAATCTCTAAATCCGCTCAACCCCTTTCAGGGTCACGGTGTTGCTGGAGCCTATACCAGCTACTGTTCGGCAAAAATGGGCAATTATCCTAAAAGTCTGTATGTTGTTTTACGTACTAACCTATGATCTGCTTATCGATCGGATGTTCTCTTATCGTTGAGGACGAAAAATAAATAAATAAATAACAAATTAAGAACATAATGTTTATTCCTCATTATGCACAACATGTTTTTTAACAAAACATTTACTTTAAATGAAATGTTCCAACGTATCATTTATATTATTCTAATTAGTTCATTCTTCAAAGTGAGTTCCTTGATCTTTGTCATTCCACACCTGATGCTTTTCGTTGTCAACACAAGTTAAGTAAGTTTAGTTACATGATCAACAAATTCACATGCAGACTCCTTCTTATTTTTTTCTTAAATCAGTAAACCAATAAAGATTAATTTTACGTGACACTTCATAGTTAATATATAGTATTAGAAAAGCATGATAGTTTGCGGGTCTGAACATAGCGGTGACTAAAAACCCCTCCCCCCTCCGCGCCAAACAACATAATATTGAAAGCATTAAAAAAAAATAGCGAACCCAAGTCTGTCCCAGTCCCAAAAAATCCGACCATAATGCAACCTCCACTGTGCCTTACTAGGGAAGTGTGTTTTTGTTTTAACTCGCTGCATTTCATCAAAGTAAAAGACTTTTACTCATTCCCACATTGCTTCTCGTTGGAATCTTTTGTTCATGAAGAACTAAAAGACTCCAAGGAATTTTTTCCGAAAAAGAGCACTCCTTTTATTTATTCAGTCCAGATTTCCTCCATTGATACATAATCACTTTGTTGTTCTACTTATAATTCATGATGTTTTTCATGCTTCATGTAACATCGCCTATAAGAGCTCTCTTGTTTGCACTGTTGTAAAGAAGAATAAGGTCCTATTTAGGCCATAAAACTATGAGTCGTTAGCTAATTTACGTCATGAGAACAGCCAAAATGAAACACAGATGAGCCTTGTCTATTTTGTTTGGCAATCTAATTCAATATTAATCAAAAGGTCACCAATAATTGCAGTGCTTACATTCTTTTATTCTGTTTTATGAGAGTCATTTTTATTTTCAGTTGTTGTTTAATTTTTTTGGACTTTGTACCAAATTCTGACGACGCAAAACTGGTTTATTTACGGGTGGCACTTTGATGTGGTGTGCATCTTTGCCTCACAGTTAGAAGGTTCCTGGTTTGAATCTCAGCTTTTTGACTGAAGTCTTTTTGTTCTCCCTTGTTTGTATGGGTTTAATCTGGGCTCACCAGCTTCCTCCCACGGTCCAAAACCTACATTTTGATTGCTAATTCTAAACGGACTGTATTAGTGAGCGCTATGGTGGGATGTTTGTTTGCACGGGAGGTATTTTCCACCAAACCCTTTATTTCTTTTCATACATTTTCTAAAGTTTTTAGTCTTCTGATGGCGGGTGTGATGCTGGAGCTGCAGCGTAAAGAAAAACCACCTTTTCTTTAGAAGATGTCCACAGAACAGTTTGAAAAAAAAAGTCCACACTTTGACTGTCACTTCCAACTTGTGCTGGAGAAGCTGATGGAAACTTGACAGGATGACTGAGGCATTACATGAAGCGGGAGGTCAGGGATAGTTTGCAGTGGCACACTCGGATGATGGTGGAATCTGCACCGGCACCTGGAAGCAATTTGGCTTCTCTCCTAGGAATATTTATGTATCGGTGAATTATTCTAAGCACGGTCTCTGTGTTTATTTCAACAATAATGTCTGGCTACATGGAAAAACAACCATACAGTGAATATAGTCACCCCAAAGCAGAAAAAAGGGGGTTGCATACGGTTTTAAAAGTGCAGCTTTTTCCCTCATTATCATCAACCCCTCAAGCAACTTGAAGCTTCCTCTTCTCACATGCACAAAACCCTGCACCCAAACACTGTTACAGCCTCATAAAAACTAGGGATAATATTTTCCTATCTATCGTCTGACTTTATGATGTTGTAACGGAGCTAAAAGGGGGAGGAAATTGCTTTTGTTTAGCTCTAGTTACCCCTGGGTGTCTCTGTTGTGAAGTCTTGTGGCATCAAGCAAAGCCGAGCCAGTCTGCATGGGGTTTGCTCGCCTGGCGGATTTGTTTAGTCTTGGTGGACAGAAGACAAAGGGAGAATCTTGGTATTTTTTTTTTTTTTTAGCATGTATGCTTGTTTCTTCACAACAGATGCCCGGAGGGTTGTTGTGGGGTGGGGTTAGATGGGGTGGGGGGAGTTCCATTTCAAAGGAATGTCAAAATCTTTTGCCTATGGTACAAACTGTGGTCTCTCTCTGTGGAAAAAAGGAATAAATAGAATTATTTTAAGAGATTTGTCCTGTAAAGGCTGACTAAGCCTTAAGCTACGTTCACACCAGGCATGTGACACGGGAACGTGTAGTCCATGGTTGTAGCACAGGACCAGCAGGGAGGGGCTTCTTCTTCATTTTACTAGCGTATGTCCACCACCAGTTAGAGGAGCCTTGGTGGGAAATGTCGAAGTGGTTTTTTCATAGCTCTATTCCGATTTATGAAAGATTTGGTGTCATATAATTCCATCCAGGCACAAACTACAATTATTAATTTCTCCTTCATGATCAATTTTCAAACCATTGGCACTTCTGTGAATTCAAAACCATCCTTACATCACTACCAAATCCAAGTCTCTGACTGATCAAAGTTCAACTGGTTTAACCTTCGACATACATTCATAATGGCTGCACGTTTTGTTCGTAACGCCCCAAAATTGTCTTAAAATGTGCTTAGCAACGTGTGAATGCAATAGTTTTGAACGCAGAAGCATTAACTGCACATTTATGTGCGGTTATGTAGACTCTTCAGTTGACGCGGCAGCTTGAATGCGTGTTGCCGAGGGCGGTGTGACCGTAGCTACAAAGAATAGCTCTCAGGATGAATCAGAAAGTTTTAGGAAAATAGATTATCCTTTACATGTTAGAGGTCACAACCCACCTAAGGCAAAATCCCAACAACCAATGTGTGGTTAGAAACATAAATAAACATTTAGCTGGTCTTGTTTTTATCTTATTTGTTTTTTTTTTTGGTTTGCCATAATTGAAGAGTTGGTTCTTTGTTTAAGGTAAGGAACATTTTGGGAATGAAAGCATTTCTCTTTCAGATTTGTGACGCCTGAATTTATTTCCAGCTATAAAAAAGTCAAACTCATGTATGGTTTTGGATGTTAAATTAAGGGGATTTTGGAGCAGAAGTGGTTTGATTTGCTTCAAGAGGCATCAAAGGGTTAAATCTAATTTTCTTCAAATCCTTTTTTTATTTTTAAACACATTTATAGATCCTGATCTTTAAAATGCTCTATATACATGAAGTGAGAGACAGGATGTAGTAAAAATAGTGGAGTGGTGAAACTTTTGGTGTTGAAGGTGAGAACCACGTTTGCGGGAGACGACGTGGCTGATGGCGGGTGAAAGGGGACCCCTGGAGAAGTGGTGTTTACGAGAGCAGCAGTGGACAACTGTCGCCCGCCTTGAACACGAGACAGAAGGTGAGGGACGAGAAACAGGCTGAGATGCGACTGAGGGAAAGCTGAGAAGAAGAAGAAGGTTGAGAATCAGGCGAGAAGACGTGACAGCGACAGCCTGACACCAGCTCTGTAACCCCAGGATCAGACTGAGAGGAGTGAAGGGAGACGCACCAAATGGGAAGTTAGTTATTCAGCCTCCGACAGCTTTGAAATTAAATAAAAAAGGAATTCATTTTACTATGAAAGTCTGTTCTCTCATTTTTCCCCGCTGGATGCCTGTTTGACAACCATGACAGTACTGAAACACAAACGGAGGAACTTTTGGACTTCGGTGGCAGATTTATGTCCTCCAACAACCTGCAGTCTGAGGTCACAGGCTGACTTTATTACACGCTTTAAACATCACACACACAGAGAAAATATTGGTACGCACAGTTTACCAGGCTGTCCATGCTGTGGCAGTGTGTGTGTTTGTGCTCGGAGATGTGTGTGCGCTTCCCATCTGGCTTTGCGGTAAACTGCATTGGGTCCGATTGAGATGAAGGGCAGGGTAACATGGAAGAACAAAGTCAGACGGTGTCGCTCGGTTTCATTCAAATCTGTCATCAGCAACAGAAGGTTTCAAACAGCTGGACGTGGATGGATGAGAAGATGAGAACCGAGGAAAATAAAGGATGAAAAGTTTTGTCTGGGTCAGCAGGTTTCCACCTTTTCCTTTAGAATAACTCACCTTCCCCTCATTCGCTGTCATGAACTACTGAGTGCTTAATCCCGTGGGGGTTCCTAGTTACAAAATGAATTTACACTCTTCTATATATATACTTCCAATGTATAAATAATTTATTCTTTTTTCATTTCATGTCTGCATCGCAATTCTAAAGCAAAAGAAATCCAGCAGTTCTATGAATCAGAATCAGAAATACTTTATTGATCCCACACGTGGGAAATTTGTTTGTTGCCATAACCACAGACAGGGGAAAAAAGACTAAGAATAATATAAAACAAAATAGAATAGAATTAAATAAAAATGAAAATAGAAACAAGAACAAGGAAAATATGGTATAATTTAACATTTATTTAAAATTTTAAAAAGTGCATGTACAGACTTGTGCCTGCTAGTTCAACGCCTCATCATCCTCATTTTTCTAGCAATAACTAGTTAGTTTACTCTTTGCTTCTTTCAATTGCTAATGGATATAGACAGAAATAAAAAAAAAGATGGATTATCAACATAAAGGGCTAAATGTATGACAAAGATAAGCCTTAAACATGTGTGTTTTTAATACAGTTTTACATAAAAGCACATGTTAAGTCAAGGCTCTGCAACCTTTAACAATCTAAGAGGCATCCCTCTAACAAACACACTATAACTATAACTGTAACTATAATGCTAAATATAAATTAACTGGAAATGTTTCAAAATTTGGAATAGTTTATTACTTTTGACAGAAATTCACAACTTCCTTTCAAATTAAAAGACACCCTGTGTCCCTTTGTAAAAATCGAACTTACAAAAGTTAAATCTGAGCCAATGAAGTTACCCTTACTAGATTTTTCAAACCCCAAAAGGTGTTCAAAAATAGAAAACCCGCCTTATAATCTAGTCCGCCTTAGTTCTGGTTGAGCTTTCTGACCTTCAGTTGATTGTTCTGTGAGACAAAAATCTGTTTGTGAATAAGTTGAAATGTATCAATTTATTTATATTTTATTTACTTACTTTAACCTTTACAGTTACTTTTTATGACTAAAAACTATTTACTTTTCTTTAACCAGAGAGCCATAATAGAGGGGCAAAAGAGCCACATGTGGCTCCGTCACAGGTTTAAGACCCCCGGGTTAAGTAGATATATTCATCCTAATGCTTATCTACATTGCGAAGCGCCAAAATATTCGTACGCTTTTTAGCGTTTAAGTCAGACAACTCTTGCAGTAAAGAAGATTTATTTCTATACTTCTTTTAGTTTGGCATAAGGCTCCGTTCAGATACATAAAACAAAGATCTCCATAGAAAACTTTGGGTATTAAACTAACCCTAACAGAGCTCACAGGTGGAAGCTGAGGAGGAGGGTGGGGTCAGGGAAATGGATGAAGAGGGATAGGACCGCACCTGAAACTTCAGTAGGACGCTGAACAGGTGAGTTGATTGGACTGAACCGCCCGCAGGGAGGAGTAACCAGGTAAACGCACTGCTCGAGCTGCCTGCCTGAAATACTCTCAGGGTCGTTCAGTTGTTGCTAATAAGAGCATAAACTGATGAAGCTTGAAGTCCAACTCTCGGTGCAGCCGTGATTCCTCTCTTGTCTTCATCTCTCAGTTGCTGCAACAAATAAACAGTTTCATTGATTGCTCCAGTTCTTCTCTCACTACCTCCTTGTTCTCCTCCAACATAAACTTTTTTGTTTTTGTTTTGTTTTTTTTTTTTCAACTTCAAGCCTCCAGGATTAGCCTCCTGCTTTTTCACCTGCGTCCATTTTTCAGCCACTTTGCTTCCACGCTGCCTGCCGCTATGCACACTTGCAGTTTTTACAAAGTGGTTAAATCAGGAGGATTGATTTGTGAGGCAGCAGCTTCTCTATATGGAAATTTCCTGTGGATCATTTATGAGGCTTTTATTGTTTTGCTTTATTAAAAAAATATGGAAAAGTTTTCAAGTGTTTTGGACTGCAGAGACCAAAAATAAATTCCTCTAATTGCTTTTAGTTTGACAGCAAAATACATTTATTGTTCAAGTGCTTCAACATATTTCTTCCATCGCAATAAAGCTTCTGCCTTATTTTCCTCAAGTTGATTTCTGGTGCAAGTTGGATGTTGCAGTCGAGGGTCTCTGGACACAAGGAGAGAGCTAAAGCTCACTTTGGGTGGGAAGCGTGATTCTCATTCCATGGAGGGAATGACGGGACTGATTATGACGAAGCATTTGATGAGCGTGTGCTGAGTGAAATGAGCTACATGATGGGTCCTTCGTTTCTCCCTCAGCTCCTGCAGCTGCAGCCTCCAATCTTTTTTCCCTCAACTCCAGTGCAAGGTCACTTTGGTTAGAGCTCTCACACGGAGGTGTGATTGGTCTGAAGGTATGCTCGCACTGGGAATGTGAGGCACGTTCAAGAAGGCACTGAAATGTGCTGAAATTGGGCCAAAAAATTGGTCAAGGTTTAACTTTCAACGTGCGTTGAACAGATGAGCGTTTTGTTCGTAGAGCCTGAAAACAATTGTAGAAACCTGCGCCGCTGTGCCTGAACACAAGGGTTTTGAGCGCACATATATGCGCTTAAACTGAATTTTTACTAAAAAAGGTTGCTTGGACATGTGTTGCCGAGGGCGATGTGAACGTAGCTTAAGGCAGTCAAGGGCTGACAGCGCGGATGTGGGCTGTTTACCTTGAATAAACGGTTATTGAAGATATCAGAAACAAACAAACAAAAAAAAGTTGCGTATTTAAAATTACACTGAAAGCAAACACAGGAGAGTCCTGCTCTCCTGATATGCTGGCAGGTCACTTCTAGAGGAGGAAGTCATACGTTGAGGGTATTTGAATGCTCCAATGTAAACTCCGGGTGAAACATCACACCCGCCTGTCACTGCCAGCCATCTCAGCCATGCGCTTCCCCTCAAGAACACACGCCACTGATTGGACCAAATAAAGAGGCCACAAATCAGACAGAATGACACGTGACCCTCTTTTTTTAAAAGTTCACACCAGGGCAGGTCAGAAACCACCATGAGGAGGGGGGCTTCAGCTGCACAGCACTCAACTCTCCACGCTCCAAACCCACACAAACGCCCACTGTGAATTCATCTGAGCTCCACGCGCCTTCCAGTGACACATATACCTGTATGGCGTGTGAGCATCATACATAAACGGCGGATCATGTTTAAAAGAGGAAAGTGAGGAGGCTTTGCTATGAAATGTGGAAGTTCGCAGATGAATGCGGCACCGACGATTGGAACAGTCTGAGCTCATCTCTGAAAGCAGAGAAAGGAGGTGCTGAATGTGTGAGATCCTTCAGCAAAAAACGCTGCTGGATCTGCAGGGTTTAATGATTTAAATACTTGAAGTTAAAACAAAGACAGCAAAAGAGCATAAATTCTAAATGATGAATTTAAAAAAAGTTGTGTAAATCTGTGGCTCAACATGATTATAGAATAACTGAATTTCAATTAAATACATTTCTGATTAGACTTCTATCCTATATCCTATCCTATAAGGAGGCATCATTTGCATTTTACCCCCACTATTCTTCAATGGATTTACTAATGTAAGCTCTGAATATGCTGCTTTGAATTATAGTGTACCACATAATAACATCAAATCAACTCTATGATACTTATTGCTGTATCTTCATCTCTAAAGATGAAGATCTGCATCACATTTGATCTAAGGGAACTGACAAAACGGAATGCTTGAGGTTGACAGTATCTCTGCTGCGGCGCGTCGTGATGAAAAGGGCTGACCTTCACACGGCAATAACAGGAGGTCTGCAGCAGCTGTTCTTTCTGTGTGCGCTCACATGCTCCATGCATCAGGTGTCCGATTTGGAGGGAGAACTGAAGTCCTTCGCCATCAACCCTTCAGTTTCTGCTCGCTGCTTTTAGGTTCCTCTACAGACGCAGGAAGTGGCTGGTCTGATGAGGATCAAAACAATGAAAGTAGTAAAACTGTGGAGAAGCAGAGAGATTTTTTTGGTTATAGTCCCACTCCGATCATCGTTTGAGCTTTCTCAAAAGCATTCCCAGTGCTCATATAGATATAATTATGCTTTTCTAAGGCAAAATCAAAAACCTGTGTCGTCTTCTTGGACATAGTTTAGGACTGTTGGGGCAGAGCAAGCCTTTTTTCATTTCCAGTCATCTATCTGTTTACATGCTCTCCCGCTACCTATCAGCCCGTGTCACACAGACACTACATACATTTTGCGCATATTGCATGGATGAAGATTGGTCATATGTGAATATACGTGGAAAAGTGAGAATAGTTGTTTTTACATGAAATTTTCAGATGTATCGTGAATGAACCATGTTAAAACCACTGAAGAAGTACGAATAATCCACGCAAAGAACATGTAAATGGAGCTAGAACGTGATCCGTGTGTGATTATTGCGCTGTTTATGTGCAATTCACTAGTGATTTGATGCGTCAATTACTTCATTTTAGCCGGATATGGACGCTGTATACGCATTATAAAAATGATACATTGGTGGTACTTGTGTAAAAGTCCATAAGACATACGTGGACATACAGTTGAACGGTCATGGAAAGCAAAAACTTGTCTTATGCATCTCACAAAGATCACACACAATTTATGTAACACGGATAACATTTAGATAATAATTACATGTAAACTACGTAAAATATGCATAAACTGCGTGATTCTAAACTAACCAAAAACTTTGAAACAGCTCAAAACTGAATTTACGTAAAAATACATCAGTCAAGACCCTCAACAGACATCTGGGCGCATTGACGAATGACGGAAGCAAAAAACACTTCTGAATTTATCACAAAAGAACAAAAATTTCATACATGCAAAATGCACACCAAAAATGGCGAGCAATTTTGGAGCAATTCAGCTGCAGAGTTTTGAGCTAGATGCCAACTTGGATGAGGAAAACAGAGACGTACATGGATCTATTTGTCTGCAAGGGGCTGTAGCAGAAGTGAGTGGAGCAGGGAGCTTGTGGCTTGCTGACTGTAGCACCTACGCCACTGCCACAAAGCTTTTTCCAACTGCATTTGTTTGTCTGCATTTGAGAAAAGAACTACTCACTACAAATACTTTTTATATGTCCTCCATCATAGGTAGTAAATGTTAAAAACAAAATTATGATCGGAGTGGGTCTTCTAAGGTAGGTGGAACTTCTCCAGGGGCGTTATCAGGGTTCAAACAGGAGTAAATTTCCTCTTTGAACACTCACACCATGTTTTCTGGAGCGTGACCCACACACTGTCCTGTTTTACAGCCACCCACTGGCACACAACCTGCTCTCACACACACAATTGGGTTTAAAGTCATAAGGATTGTTGTTCTTTTCTTGATATTTTTACAGCAGAAGGCCTTTTGCCCCCACCACCACCACCCCATGCTTGCTCCCCCAGGTCAGCTCTAACACGTTCCAGAACATCAGATGAAAACCATATTTTATGAATGGATATGGCGTACAAAGATAAAAGAGGGTTTTATCCAGTTACAGACCACCATTCATCTGATACAGTCCGGCCCCAAACCAAACCAACTTCAGAATATCCTTGTCAAATTACCAGAGCCGCTCGGTCTCTGAAGTTCCATCATGTTGAAGAGCTCTGTGCTTTTATCTCATTTCAGATTGAATTGTTCGCGGCACAACATCTCCATGTTCGGCCTCACACTCCTTCACGTCACCCGTGGGAGTTTTTTAATCCGTGTTTTACCTCTTCATCGCTTCTATGTTTTCCCACCCTGAGGATGGGATTTTAGTAGCTCTCAAGTTTTTCTGGAAGCTCTCAGATTGACCCCCGGCTCTGAGCTGATCCAGAAGTAAAACCCTCGTTTTCACCTCAACGTGGCACCAAATGGAAATGAATCCAGCAGGAGAGGTCGGCTAGCCAATGAACAACGGTTAAAGCTAAACCTCCAATTTATTCCATGAACTATGTGTACAAAAACTGGAGCAGGGTCTTGTTGATTCCCCCCTTTTTTCATGGGGAATAAATAAACTCTAGCCATGAAAAGATAAAAAAAAGATACAGTCTGAGTACAGGCGTGATTTAAATCATTATCTTCTCGTTGCAGCAGAAAAAGCTCAACATCCATAACAAAGTTCTTTCAGATGCTGCAGCACTTGAGGTTATTTGCTTCTCACACTTTTAAGATTGACCTCACACATGGACAAACACAAAAAACAGGATTTTTCTGGAGCATTTATGACCCTCTTGGGAAAAAAGGCTTCATAAACATCTTTTTTTTTCATTTCTACAAAATAAAGGTGGTAAAGATCAATCAATCAATATTGACACTTTAAAGACTAATTTCAGTGTTGATTATTGATTTATGAATGGACATCTACAGTTTTAGTTTTAGATTTTACATTTCTGAAGCTTTTATTCACAGTTTAATGTAGTTCCTTTAAAGTCGATCTGTTTTTTTCACACATTTTTAACTGTTTGTGTTTTTGGCCATTTGAAGGTTCAATCTTTTTGTAAACTTTTCTAAAAACATCTCCTGCCATCCTCATCCTCATCCATCCCAATCTCTCATTGTGGCCTAAAATGAGACAAAACATTAAAATATTTTGGGTCACTTTGTATTGTCTAAGCAAAAAAGAAAGCTAAACACATAAAAATGTATATTTACTTTAGGTGGTTGAGTTCCTAAAGTTGAATTTTTCCGAGCCCTGTAATCTTGGCTGATTTAGTTTTTTTGTTTTTAGGTTTTTTTTTTTACGTTTGTTACAAATAAGTGAATAAGCAGCATTGATTTCTATTGGGGTTGATTTAGTGTGTGAAGAAGTCTGGTTCATCTTTTATGAATCATGAAAAAGGGTGACTCAGGATGAATCCTGGATGGGTTTTTCCTCTTTTAGGAGAGCAAAATGAAAGCGTTCACGCCTGCAAATGCTGTGACTTCCATTTAGCGTGTGTCACAGCTGGGAGCAGCTCAACCCAAAGCTCCGGTCTCCTGGCTGATGAACGTGTTGTGATCTGTTCCTATTTGCTGTCTGGCGGAGTTTTGTTATTTTTGCACTCAGTGTTTTGACTGTGTCCACATGTGTGTGTGTGGCATGCTGGTCCCTGCCTTCTTTCTCTCATTAAATGTGTGACAAATTCTGACTAATCAGGAAGTGTTTCAGTAGCAGCCTGCCACTCCTATACCCCCCACTACCGTTCCTTTTTTTTGCCAGCACCATTACAGGCTTCTGTCTGCATCTCTCCAGGCATAACTACAAACACACAATCAAATCATTGTCAGTGTAAAGCAAGAAACCATTCAAAAATGCAGGCTTGATGACTTTTTAACACAGCTAAGGTGCAGCAAACACCTTTTTTTAAACACATTTTGCTGCTTAGCCTTGACCGGGCATGCAAGGAGGAAACTATTTGTTGATGCCGCTATTGCGGGCACGAAATTGGCAAGTTGGTTAAACACAAACAGGCTCTGCGAGAGTCTTTTCACACGGGGTGCTCAGAGGACGCCGCAGCGCTGTCACGCCACACTTAGCCACTCAAAGCTAAACATGGAAGTCTTCTTGGGGTCTGGTTCTTCAGTTGAAGATGACCTTCTTTCCCTTTGACACACGAGACTGAAAACAGCCGTCACAAATGTATTAATGCCATGCACGCAACAAACAGAACCGCTTCCGTCGTCCAAAGCTACAATCTCAAAATAAAGAATCGTAGCAATTGGACGAAGAGTAAATATCCTGCGCATTTATACATTCTGACACATCAACTTTTAATGGGTTTGGATTGGAGTCCTGTAACTGCCCTTTCCTGTTTAATTCCCACTTATCTGTTTTCATTCATGATGCAAGTGAGCCGAACCTCTTCAAGAGCACTGAACCCTGTCTGACCTGCCAAAAAAAAAAAAGATGCGGGGCAGCTGGAAAACCAATCAGCACCGTGTGGATCTCATTCGCTCTCTGTTTCTGTTGCTGTTTATCCCTACCACCACCAATTTTCCCGGACGACAAGCTGGACAGGTCGGTGACGACGGATTTCAAGAGAACCGGGGAGACATCATTTCCATTCAGGCAAAAGAGACTCAACAGCTGTCAGTGAAGGATGACACAGGCTCTAAGTGGAGAAGCTGAAGGTTCCATCCTGCAGTAGTAAACAGCTTTTACTGCAGCCATTGACTTTGACGTCTCATTATGAGCAAATAAATGAGTTTTCGGACCAACTGGAAAAACAACTCTCTAAGTAGTTTTAAACAAATGCGGTATGTTTATAATAAATAGCCTTTTGTTAAATGCCGATGTCGTCTTTTTAGTATATCGGCAAACGTGAAATAAAATAGCTTTTAGTCCCAAACTGGACTCCTCAGGTTTTTTTTTGTTTCTCAACAGGAAGGAAAGTGTAACCAGAGGCTTCCTGTGTTGACGTCTGCACCGAGACGTTTCTTCAAATGTTTTTTGACTGTAATTAAAGGAGATTGGACTGAAATCTGCTTCAGGGACTTTCAATGAAAATACTGGTCTTAAGTGACCCAAAAAAAAAAAAAAAAGATGGTGCCACAGTGCCTCCAGCTAACATGACAGCGAGTCAGACCTTCACAACTTCCACCACTTTTCCTCTCCGCTCATCCCTTCCTCTCCTCCAAATTCGATTTGTTGCAGCAGGAGTATTGAGAAACGCAGTGGGAAAGTGGAGGTGTGTGTGTGTGTGTGTGTGACTTTGACTAGTTGATAGACAGATGGAGTACTGTGGTTGCGTATACCAAGTATCACATTCTCCTATTTTCAGCTGGCGCTTTATTGCTCCCAGTTGTTGGGTTAAACAAAATGGGCCCTAAAAGAGGAAAAAGAGGGGGCGGCTGTCCACCCATCTCTCGCTTTGTTCGCTGGAAACACTTTGTTTGCAAGAAATGTCACAGTAGCTACATCAAGTGATGAGAAAATAAAGCATGGATGAAGAATGCGTATGTTTTCCTTTGAGCTATGCAAATAAAACACGATGCTGACTGAAAAACAGCTTTAGAGCTTAGCTAACATCCACGCTCGACTTCAACAGGACGCTTTGAACGCGTCTTAGCATTAAGTCGAATCTGTTTATTTGCATGCGTCCTTATTCCTGTGTGAGAGTCAAACTGTATATATGAGGGCTCAGTAAAGATCTGATTCCAGAAATTTGGCCCAAAACATTTGTTTCTTTTTACATTTTCTCACAAACCCAAGCGGTCCAAGGAAGTGGACTGAGCTGCTTGTGGGCTTCCAGGCAAACCTCTCAGACTGCATGTTTTTGTGCACCGCATATAAAGAGGAGCTATATGGGGAGCTTGATATACAATGCCTCAGGCAAAATATGAGCACTCACCACAGGTTACGCAGAGTTCATTTTCTGCTTTCTGCTGCCATCTTACTCACAAGAAACTCTATTTTGACGCAACCAAAAAGGAGCTGAACTCTGTTGGTCTGGAGTGACGCCTCACAGATGCGTCACAGTAAAAGACTTTTCTTTGAACTTTATTCTTCACACCCATTCAAATGGCTGGTTTGATAATCTCAAGAATTTATTGGTTTGGACCGTCTGCTTTTTTTGGAAAGTGTGAAAGCTCACCTGAACTCAAGTGTGGACCAAACCCGGACCTCCTTTGACCTAAGTGCCATGTATTATGAGAGGAACCCATCAGTTGACAAGATGGCACCTGATTTCTTTAGTCGGGAGCAGAAATTGTACAATTTACCCTAACCATAACCCAAAAGAAGCTTAACCCGGGAGGTGGGGCCCTAACCCTAACCAGTCCCTCCCCGCCGGGATGGGTTGGGCCTGGAGTCCTGCTTCTGTGAGTGCGGCATGGAGTGTGCACTGACCCCGCCTTTTTCTGGATGGTAGGAGTCCAACCCCTTTTTTTTCTAACCCAAAAGGGTTTCGAATTGTTGAAGACATTTTAATCAAAGCTTAAAATGGGAAAAACTGTAACTGTGTAGGATCACCAGTAAAAATAAAGATTTTTTTCTAGTGATATGCGAAAGGGCTTCCGGTTCCAATTGAAGACTTCCAGATCTGGACGTTGATGTCTGTCCCCAGGTCCTGTTGCTTATACACACAGTGTGAAACAGAGTCTTTTTTTCAGATGTGAAAAATCTGACTTTAAATCTATACAGAAGGCCCTTATCAGAAGATTAATAAGACTAGACTTCTCCCCATCTTGTTTGGGCATTTGGAACTCTGAGATTATTCCCGACAATTTGTTCTCCTTTAGTTTATGATTCCCTTCCAATAGTTCTTAGGATTTTTTAAATTATTCTCTCAAAAAGAGCTTAAAAATGATGCCTTATTTTCAATACTAGTTCATTTTAGGTATTTTTCTACCATTGGCAGATAGCTACCACCATCATCATTTATAACATTTTACCTCTGCAACCCAAATTTGTTCTTCTGAGGTTACCTTGATTTTGAATTTTAAATCTTTCAGCTCAACTCAAAACCTTGAAGATCCTCTGAAGATTCCTTTGGAAATTCTTTTACATCACTGTTCGATTTAGATCATGTGGAACTTTGACTTCCAGAGAAAATTGTTTTCAGTTGGACTCACAAAGGGAAACTTCAGAAAAATTAAACCGTACCACATTTGATTCTACTAAATCGTGGAAGAATGCCATTAGAGAGACCACATGAGATGTAGCTGTCTTTCCTGTTTTTCTCAACCAGCGCAACAGACTTGGAGCCGACATGGAAGTGGGGCAGTTTGTTGAAGTTTTTGGAGGCTGCTCCCAAACAGCACTTCATTATAATCATCTTAAAATTAAAAAAAATGTTCCCAGCTTGTTCATGACACTTTCTGTTGAGTCCTTGACTTTTTTTCTATCTCTTCAGATTTGTCTGCTAATTCTGCAAAGTTTCCCCATAGCTTCAAACTATTTCCCTTTTTTTTTTTTTTTACTTTTCTCTAAAAGCAGAACTCAGCTTTTTAGCCCCAATGTTTTACCGATTAATTCCTCTGGCTCAGTTCTTCATCAGCTTGTCATCACCCACTTACGTTGCAACTAAACTCCATCAATCACACTCCCACGGTTCAGGCACTGGACGCCTTCTCCTTCAGCGACTGGTGATGAACCTGTTGATGGGCAGATTTTAAATTCTTGAAACAAATTCTTGAATTCAAGACTGCTTACAGCTGCTTCCTATCAATAAAAAAACATGCATTTTCATTCTTGCATCCTTTGTTCTTGGATGACCTTCATCATTCTCCTGAACTCCAGTTTTTCCTGAGTCTGACTCCTCTGCCTCATCTGAAGATCGCTTAACTGATGTAAGGAAAGGAAGGAAGTAATGAATCACAGAAAGGATCATGATTCATTATTTTTAAGTGCGTCTGTGTCTGTTTAACAGTGTAAACATGAGCAAAAATACCGTAATGTAATGGTAAATGAGTCACTGTGACAAATGTATGGCTACACTTTGTTGTCTTCTCAATGTCTGTACTTGTAAACCAAGATTTTTGGAGGTTAAAACTATCAAAGAATGAAAAGAGCTTACAAAAATTAGAGCACCGTGGTTTGATTCATCATAAAATTTATGATACCTCTTTGTAGAACGTTTAGCTCTAAAAATGATCATTTACTGCTGCAGGACACAAAGGAAGGAAAGATTTGTGTGGGAAAGGTCAACATTAAGAGGAAGTGGAAGAAAATCCTCCTAATGGAATAGTTGACATAATCAGGAAATAATTAAGATCCTATATTAGGACTAATAATGACAATAAGGAAAGTATGTTTGCAGGCACAACTGCATCAGAAACACACAGTATGGTTTCCATGTCTCCAGAGCGGGTAGATTAGGCTGTTGGTGAAAAGGAAGCAGAAAGTTAATAGGAAATGTCACCAGAGAGTTACAGATCATGTGTTGCATTTGTTTTCCTAGAAATTATTGAAAATACAAGTTTTGAGGACAATGAAGGGTTTAAAAAAAGTCAAATGAGTTAAATGAGGCAATTCATGAAAACTGAAAAGTTAGCCATTGAGGTCAGACATGTTTTTGTTTTACATGCTTGTTTTGAAAGCTTTCTTCACTGCTCCGCTTTTTAGGGCAGCAAACAGTTTTTCTAACTGTTTCTCATAAAGAAGTCTTAAAAGCCTGTATAATTGTGCCAAGGCTTAAAGGTCTGTCTGCAGTGTTTTGTGCCTTTGTATTGTATTCTTTTGCACATTAAGGCACACTTAAAAGCCTTCTTTTTTTTCTTTCAAAAATTGCCAGTGAGCCATACAATCCGGAGCGCTTCATTTATAGATTAATTCTGGTTGTATTTACTGATGTCGAAGCAATTTTAAGAGGTGCACGGCGCTCTGTCAAGATGTTTCCTTGGGTGTGAAAATGCGCCAATTTGTATTGTGTCATACAGGGGTTTGTTTCTTTGTGAGTTCCTAACATTGAATGTTTAATATTTAACTAGACGAATCGCATGTGATGCCACCCATATTAAATGACTGCCTTCCGGTCCCAGCAACTGAAGTCAATTCATTTTTCTGCGATGTGTCCATCGCCATGTTGGAACTAGACGTCTTCAGTAAGCCGTGATTGGTCTGTCTACATTTCTATGGCAACCATAGAGTGAGCGTGTTAGAAAGTCACACCCCTTCCACTGAAAGCGGGCTCAGGAGTATCTGTCAATCAAACACTTTAAACGCTTGACTCAACACCACCTACTTTTATTGAGGATCCTATGACCCAGTTACATGAACACAGTTAATAAAGCCTAACTGACAGACAGACTTATTTCTGACTTTTTTATGCGACTTGTAGTTCAATGCGCTCTATGGCATCGTTTTAAAAATGGCCCTTTCATTGAAGGTTCACCTTATAATCTGATGTGCCCTACAGTGCGGAAAATACAATGTATTGGACAGCACACAATCTTCAGTTTTCTCTGTTTTTGTCTCAGTTTTGCTTCTTCCGTTCATTTCTCAATGTCAGACTAGCTGCAGCTACAAAGCATTTTGTAGATATGAGACCTATCAAAACATAGTTTCAAATATTCACTGGGTGTAAAATATTTGGCTCAAAAGAGCAATAGAAAGTCAACGGTGAAAAATCATGAATGCCTTTGTAGCAACAGGATGTCCAAAATACAGATTAGAAGCCTAGCTATTTGATTTCCCACGTTGTCTTTCACTTTGAAATCAAGCAGTGTCCCACTAAAGTAGGTAACATTTATGAATCTTGCTTTGAATATATTCAAAGTGTAGGAGAATCTGATCCCTGAGTCTGACATGTTTTTTTTTTTTTTTTGTCATTTTATGTTTGATCTGTACCATTTGGTTTTGCAAATGTCCAGCGTGTGCTTCTACAGTTCACCCACTTTTATTGCCAAGCATCACACGACCACCGGTGTTGAAACCACCAGTGACGCTCAGTTGATATCTATCTTTCTCCGGAGAGCCGATTTTGGAGATTTATTTCTGTGTGTGTGTGTTTCCACAGGGCCTCCGGGAAAACGTGGACGTATGGGAAGAAGAGGAGAACCTGGTAAGTGAAGCCCTCACCTGTTTAAAATTGTTTGTTTTTCTTCTCTGCTCTGTTCCTGCGAGACAAAATGGTTCTTCATCTCTCTTTGACGCTCCACCTCTCTTTTTCCGGGTGAGTGGGTGAGTTTGAGGCGGGGGCTGGTAAAGGCAGTGATGCATAGATCGGGTCGATGCTCCGTGGGTCGCAGTTGGCCCTTCTCCCCACCTATCCCGCGCCAGTGTAGTGCTAACTTCCACCATGTGCTCACACTAACTTTGCCCAGATGTCTGTCGCGTTTGCTGAGCGGTAGCAGCTGCAGCAGTTCAAGCCTAATGAGAGTCTCCGTTGCCAACATCGCTGCTCCCCGTTACGGTGCCACTTCTGTTCAGACCACAAAACACTCATCGAAGAACCCAAAAACCATACAAAGATGTAACCCCTAAAACACAGAAAGTCATTGTGACAGGTGGCGCGGATGTTTTGTAAGTTTGAGCCATTTAAATGTGGCGCGGAGCAATCTGCAATTTAATCAAAACCTGCAGGATTTGTTGTAGAATATTTGTTAGAGGGGAACTTTACTGAGCCGTGAATATGTCATAGACGAGATCTGCCTTTTATGACCATGTTGACTAACCAAATGACTTGTTTCCAAAGCCAACTGTCCGCATTTCAAAACTATACATTATGGTAAAAAAAACTGTTTTGCAATCTGTGCTTGGTTTTTCACCGTCCACTTCACTTTATTGCTTTCCATGTTGAGAAACGAGCTGAGGCTAAACTAAACAACCATATGCTTTTGCGGCAAGCCATTTTCGTATGCCGAGGTACTGTAAATTGCTCTTGTCATCAACAAAAAAACATAAATGTGTTCGCAATGATGCCTCCAAGACATATAAAATCTGTGCACACAGCTTGCAAAAACTGCGGTTTTCTGAAACAGCTGGACATAGTTGTCTGCAGAATTCAAACAGGACTGAATGTTTGTGAAGGCTTTTGCAGCTCTTTACTGTTAACTATGGTGATTGGCTCTGAAGACAAAAGACTTCAGCATCACCTGAGACAATTTAGTGTTTATTTTTCTACTATATTATAATCAGCATGCATTTAAAAAATCCTTCTGAGATCCACAGTATCCTCAGGTGATCCACAGGCCCGCTAATTAGTTGTTTTTCTTCCAGCTGCTGAGGATTTGTCAGGCGAATCGTTATTAAGGTGGAACTTACTGATGCTGAGGTTTTGGATACACTCAGTAAGAAAGATGTTTGGGCTCCTCCCTCCAGGATTTATGAGTTCGTCCAAGCTTACGTTTTAGCTTCAAAAAAATGCTATTCATGTAATTACTCTTAGAAACAGCAGGTGGCAGCCATATTTTTTTGACGTAGCTGGAGCTGATCTAGTACACTAAAGTAGTCAGGGCTTTCAGTCTTGGGTTATTTAAATGACTTTTTCTGACCATTTCCATCTTGGCCGAAAAGGGAAGTCCTTAAACCTTAGTTTTTCCAAATGTGACCAAATTAACAGAACAAAACAAAAAACAAAAAACGGCAGCTGTGTTTTTAGCTTGGTGACTCAAATTTTGCTCCAGGCCTTTTTTTTTCACAGCTCTATTCCAATTTCTGAAACATTTGTTGCAATAATTCCGACCAGGCACAAACAGCAATTATCAATTGCTCTTCTATGATCAGTGTTCAAACCATTGACACTTCCGTAAATGAAAAGGAACGCCACCCGAGTCCTTGACTGGTCAAAGTTCAGCCAGATTTAACTTTCGTTTAATGTATGCATAAACGTAGAGCCCAAAAAAAGTTTGTAGCTATACATGAATGCGAAAGTTTTGAATGTGGAAGCCCGAAATGTGCATTTACACGCGTTTATTTAGACTTTTCATTGAAAGTGGCTGATCGATCGGCGTTGCCAAGGGCGGTGTGAACATAGCTTGAAGTTAAATATAAAACAGTAAAACCTACCGCATAACTGCAATCTGAATTGACTCAGCTCACTTATTTTGAGGGTCAGGCTACATCTCTAGTTTTACAGTTGGTATACGAGGCTCAACCCATTAGTTTGACACAAGGACTGCCTTAAAAAACGTCTCAAAGAAAAAACTCTTAAATGACTCCATGTGTTGAAAACAAATGTAATCCAATGATCAAAGAAAGAAAATTGTGCGGTTGATCCAACAATCCCATCAATGACATCAGGACATTTCTTTAGGAAAAGTGGCAGGCGACTGGAATAACAGGCTATAGATAAAATTGCATGACTGTCTGGAACAAGGTCACCTCATGCACTTAAAACCACCTTGTCTCTCCTCATGCACAAGTGTCCATTTGAAGTTTCCAGTGTAGAACAAATAATTATGACTCAGATGTGCTAAGTGTGGCTGCTTTCCAAACTCACAGATTCGGGTCTCAATGTGGCTTTTGGTTCTGACTCATTCCAAGTCTCCAGCGCTCTACTTTTTTCCCCTCCTTTTGTCTTTTGCTCCCTCTCGTCGCCTGCCTCTTTTGGGAGCTGCACAGACACACCTGTATCAAGTTCAGTGGTCAGAGCAGTCTCCCTGTGCCTCTATTTCCAGAATGTGTTTGTTTACCCAACTGTCTGGCTCAGGAACTCCTTGTCAGAGTGTCTAGACACAGCAAGATTTGATTGGGGAGGTATTAGTGGCTTGTAAACCCTAGCACCTCTCTCCTACTCTCCCAGCCTCTCACATCAATACATTCATTTCCAGGACTCCTCGTCTAAAAGTCCACCTTCTTATTGATTTAGCTGGGCAGCTTTCACAGCTGTTATAGACCCTGCTCGTGCCACTCGGACGTTTAGTGTGTTTAAACTGTAACAAAACACCAGGAATATCGCATTTCCCTCCACAGGGGCCCTGCTTGCAGACTTCCGCTGTTTTTATTCATGTTTTGTGTTAAGTGCATATTAATGAGCTGCGTTTAACAAGGCTCCACAACTTGTCAAACATTGTGTCAACAAATCAACATCACAGTCGGTTTCACATTCAGAACAGATACATAATAATCAACTCCTAGTAAAAAAAAAATCTGCAGTGGAAAAATAACGTTTTTAGGCCCTCGGCCTTTAGATTTTTAGCAAATGTGTTTTTGAATGTAGATTCTATTAGCACCACAAAGGAGTTCTTTAATCATTTCCATTGTTTTTGGATGGGAGACGCATGAAAAACAGAATGCAAGACAGCAGAGGGTTTGAATCAAGACCCAAAGGCTCGCCTGCAGCGGTACATTTTGCGCATTTTCCTCGTATAAAGCTTTAGTCTTTCGTGATACATGCAGGATACACGTAATTCATAAGTGTCTCTTAGGTTCGTCATTCGTCAATGTGCACAGATGTCCATCGAGGGTTTCGACCAACAGGTCTTTATGAGAATTTGGTCTTGAGCTGTTCAAAATTTTTGGTTGGTGGCAATTACGCAGTTTATGCGTATTTTATGTCATTTATACACAATTATTATGTAAATCATAAGCAACTGTGCAGGATTTTTGCAAGGTGCATACGCAAATTTGTTGCTTTCCATGACTGTTAACCTCTTTCTCGTGGACTTTTCATGCCACCAATGTATATCTTTTATATCACGTTAACGGCCCACATATCGTGTTACATTTACGTAACTGATGCACTAATTACTATTTGATTGCATATAAACAGCATGATGATCAAGCACAGTTCATGTTCTTCGTCGACTTATGTGTTCTTTTGCGTGGTTCATTCCTGTAACATCTGTGAAAATTTCAAGTGAAGAACCACAACATTTCTCACTTTTTCTCATGTACATTCACCTATGACCAATTTTTATCCATCCAATATGCGCAAAATGTACGTACTGGCTGTGTGACGTGGCCTTAAGAGTTCAGCTTTTAAAGGAAATGTCGTTTTTCTTCAGTAACCTCTCTGCTACATCTCTTTATGAAACAAAGTCCTGACATTACTTCATTTTTCTAATTTAAACCATTCCCCCATACAGAAGTCTGTTTACCATAGCGGCTTTACTAAAAAACTACACAGCAGCAGCTCTAATGAGCTTTTTCTGTCTCGCATTAAGGAGCTCTATTACAGTCATCATCTAAAGAAACACATTGTGTTCATCGTTTTTTGTTGTTGTGGGACTGATTGCTGTACAAAGCGGAGGTTGCTGTAGGTTACCAATGTTGTTCCTCTTATGTCAGCGGTGACATAAAGCACTCATTTTCTAATCCGTCCTTTGTCTTTTCTGTTGCAGGTCTTCCTGTAAGTATTCTTTCATCTCATCCAGGTACTGTTTGGATTCCTGTGAAGCCTCTGACCTCACAAACACACACACACATATATTGCACGAGCTGCCCCCCCTCTTGATTGGCTTCTGCACATCGTTAAAAAAAAAAAAAACACTGTAGGTCAAACTAAAGGTCTTCTTTTTTTCCCCACAGCAGTGAAAAGTAAACACAGATCACACACACACTTGCATCCACTGAGCAGCTGTCTGTAGACCACCTGCAGATGTGCGCTCATGCTGTACTGAACGTGAATTTTTCGCTTTTTGAGCGACGGTGTGGGAGGGTGACTTATTATCAGGAAGTTTTTCAGTGGGACTATAACTTCAACTGACAGCCCTACACTCAACACATAAAACATTCACAAAGATCATTCTTTTAGATTTTTTCATGGTGGCTAGCAAAACTCATGTCATTTTTAGTATTTTCGTATAAAAAAGTGAGACTTTCTTTAAAAAAGCACTTTCTTTTATTCAATTTTTTCCTCATTTTAAATTTCATGGACACACATGGCAATGATTAGATGTGCAGACGATGAGACGTACCATGACAGATTTCCAGAAGTATCAGAACAGAACAGCATGTATGGCTAACATTTTAGGATCACAGGCAGGGGTTTGATTGGTGGAAAGAGTTTGTGCATCTAGTTTGCATTAAAGCGTCCATGATTTTTTTTTTTTTAATAGTATGAGTATGTTTTTAAATAACAACCATACTCTAAAAAATGTCCTTTTGCCTGTACTTTACATAGAAAAACACAAGTGCATTTTACTATGTAAAGTACAGAGGATAAGGACACTGCACTAAAACCAAACTAACACATTGACTAGTGGTTTAATTTTACACATGAACAATCATAAATAAAAAGAATGAAGACTAACAAATCATTGCAAAATAGACAGTTATCATCCACGCTAGAGGTCTGCTACCTGAGGCTCCGCAGCGAAATAATTTCATCCCTCCATTGTGGCTCTTTGGCTACAGCCAACAATGCTAACAATAGGAATAAATTATAAGTATAGAACTGCAAATACATGTACAGAGTTTTTTTTAAGTGTTGTTAGCCAATGTCATCATGTTTATATTTGATAGTAAAATGAGTAGAAAAGAGGAGAAAAAGTCATAATGATAGAAAATGCCATATTGGATTTGGCTTTCTTACTGTTTTAATTCAACTAAATCTGCTGCAGCAAGAGGATCTTATTTGACACAGGGTGTATTTATTTTGAAAGGAACTTGTGTTTTTTAAAAAAAAGTTAAAATTGTTGTATTAAAAAATAAAACACTGTCATTATTGAATTATTGTAAATATTTAAAAGCTATATTTTATAAATGAATAGCTTAATGATCACAAAACATTAATAAAGTATATTTTTCTAAACATGAAGTGGGACTTTGCGGCTCTTGCTGGATTTTGGTCCATCAGAAACTGGACCAAATGGCTCTTTTACCATTCAAGATTGCAGATCCCTGATCTAGACAATTTAATTTTTAAGTTTAACCAAAAACTTGAGCTTTATTTGAATAACTAAGACATCTAACTGTTTTTTTTATATAGCATAAAAGTAACATTTTATGGGATCCAAAGTGTTGTGTGCAGCTGTTGGTTTCTGTTTGACCTCAGTACTTCATGGTTCAATGTCTAACCTCACCAGGGCAAGTCTGGACGGGACGGATACCCGGTAAATTTTATTTTTGATTCTGCTGTCACTCTTTGATTCACCCAATCAAGTCTCCACTCTGTCTTCTGATGTTCGTCTCTGGATTTTTTTCCCTTTTTCTCTCATATTTTTAAGTAATTTACCTGTTCCCAGTCTCCCTGCTTTGCTTCTCTGGTGATTTTCAGCTCTTGTTGACCAGTAATGATATATCCTGCCCCATGATTGAGGAGACCACAGAGACTGAAGTCAAACCCAGGTTGAAGCAGCTCAGACGAGTTTTTGCACTCACAAAAGAATGCCTAAACTTAAACAGATTCAATAAAAAGCAATAGATAAGGAATTTGCATAAAAGCAATTAACTTTTTTTTTAAAGCTTGTTTTTTATAAAGGATTTAAAAAAAAAGGATTTTTTGTATTTCTTGGAGTTGTAGCGGCCTCTAGTGGTCACTAACAAACTACACCTTCTGAAAGAAGCGATCACATCAAACAGCTTGTGGTATGTTCAGTTTGTGGTTTTGCCATCATCAAATTCTCATCATCTAATAAAGACACATGTGCTCAAATGGTGGGGAGTATGTGAAGCATATGTTCTCGGGCTAGAAGTGTAAGTTTGTTACTTGTCGTTTTGTCAGGAAACGGTTTGCGCTGTCATCGTATGGCTGCACGGTGTGGTTGCACCCATGACCCACTTTTTTTCATGATGTCCCATTAGTCGTACTGGGATGTCTTATGCTTGTCCCACTGGGAAAATGGCGGTGGAACACATGCCGTGAAGTCTGCCTTGGCATTGCACAGCCATGCTGATGGGAAATGCCTGCTGCTGCTAATTGCACACAGGTGGACAGAGTTCACAGGTAAAGGCGTGTAGTCTTCTTTTTTTTTGTTGTTGACGTCAAATACTTTCATAATCTGCTTTTTTGCTGCTTAAATCTGCTCATTTCCTCAAAGTTTCCTCTAAAAATCAGACAAAAACCAGGTCACGAGTGTATCTTTCTTCTATATTGTGCAATTTTTAGTATGATGATTGAAATAGTTTAAGTGTATGAGATTCCATTAGATTAATCACAGTTGAAGTTAAGATGGCATTTGCTTTAGCAAGTACAAACGATCAAGTTTCCAGCACCGCAGCTTGAAAAGAGCCATTCTTCTAGTTTGTGTATCTATGCCGTCTTAAGTGCAGACATGTGCAGACTCCATTACCACCACCCATGGCTTCTGTACATCCTTAACAGAGGCCAGAACTGCGGGAGCGATCAGAGGTGTGCCTTCTTGTGTTTTCACACCACGTTGTTCACAGATCAACTGTAATGAGTCAAGTCATTTACTGGAGGACCCCGGGTTTCTGTGTTTGCAGTGCCAGAGGTTTGTGCCAACAAAACCACGTTGTTCCCTTTACTCATTGTTTAAACAACCAGACGGATTGCATTCCAACCTGTTTTCTCCTGTCATGTCTCACTTACGTTATGTGCTTTTTTTTTGGCTAAAATAAATCCAGTGCCAGCTCGTGTGACAGCACACATAATTTTACAACATGAAGATAACTATTTTTTTAGGTAGTTGAACCAAGGTTTAAGTAAAAGTTCATTTACGTTTAGGTGGTTCAGTTAAAAAACCTTTATTGTGATCCTCTATAAATTTTACATATTGGTCTTGTGATCCACCGTTGTCATGTTGGCTAAAGTTGGGCTAAGGAACACTCCTTCAGGGTCAACTTTGCATATGGTTAAATGCAAAATGCAACGGATCATACAACAGTAAATCCAACATGTATGTCTTTTGCCTAAAACAGTGGTTCCCAACTCTCGGGCTGTGAACTGGAACTGGTGAACTTGGTACCAGGTCACAGAGCAAAAAAAACATCTATACTTTTTTTCCGTTTCATTGTATTTAATCCGATCCTAAAGGAAGTTAATTTTAAAAGCTACTGCCCCCCCCCCCCCCATCTAACTCATTGTTGACGCATATCAAGTCACTCAGTCAGGTGTCAAAAACACATCCACTAATTTAGTTAAAGCGCAGACTGAGTAAGTGTGATGCCGCCCATCAAAAGTGACTATTTCACTACTTCAGCCAGACGACGTCAGTAAGCAGTGACTGGTCCAAGTCGGTCTCAGTCAATGTTTCTATGGCAACCACTATCGCCAGTCAGGAGTGAGCTTGTTTGAAGTCCACACCCCTGCCACTGAAAGCGAGCTTGGGAGAATCTGTCAATCAAAAGTTTCAAACGTTCAATGCGAGGGTTAGCGAGCACTGATTTATAACTTAAATAACTTGCAATAAAGATAAGAGAAGATAAAACTTTATTCATCCCACAGTGGTGAAATTCTTTGAAGAAGAAAAAGTATTATTTAAAAATAATAGGATTAGCAAGAACGTGCTAAAAAATGAAAGGTTGGGGACCACTGGTTTAAATAATGCAAACTACTGAAATTAGAGGGACAGTGTTTGGAAGAGGGAGAATCTCTTACAGAGCCCTGTTCATCCTAGATTCATGCTGTAAAATAGTCAAGGAGGCTAAGAAAAAAAATCCTAGTCTCTGGAGGAAGTGACTGGAGTCTGCTGTCCTCAAACCCTCTGCGATGTGATAAACATCGTCATTGAAGCGTGGGTTTTTGAGTATCTCTAACATAACAGTGAGCAGTGTGTATGCATGCTGGTGTATCCTCGCCTGTTATCCCCGTCACTTTTTCCTCCCATAAATCACTGCCAAAGACGGTTTCAGCGGAGAGCCTTCCCGCTGTCACACAATCAAAGTCAGGCACGCTGACAGGTCGGTGCTGAGGGCTAACTCATTCATGTGCACAACCATCAGCATACCCAACCACAAGTGTGTTTGTGTGAGAGTGCCAGTCTGTGACAGATGCCCCACCTCAATCACTATGGCCAAGGCCGCCATTATTCAGTCTTCCAGACTGCTGAGCACAAATTAAAACCAGACAACAACATGTAAGTGTTTTTTTGTCCCAAACACTGAGCGCTCTGCTGAGCCTTCTCCTGCTTTTTTCTTCTCTTTTCAGTATATTTCTATTAACATTGAGATTGTTTTTGTCCTGCAAAAGTCTGTTGAAAAGAAAAAAAATAGTTTAAAGGAAGAGTAAATTTCTCTGCCATCATCTTCTTTCAATCCGATGTCTCACAATTAGGCTAAAGCCTTAGTCACAACCATTGACTGTATATGAGAACTGGACTGAGTAACCCCTCCTCCCCAGTGTTCCAAACATGAAATACTCGCTGGTACCACAAAGCTGAAATCCCATAAACTTCTATTGAAAAAAAAAACAGCTATTACTCAGTAATTACATTGGTCAGAACCATTCTTATTCTTATTCTACCTTGTTTTTATCATGTTCTTGCCAATCCTATTATTTTATTAATGTAGTTATTTTGTAGCACAAGTTATAAATTGGCCAATCAGATGCCTCAATAAAAGTATGTGATCTCGTGTCAAACGTTTGAAGCGCTTGATTGACAGATTCTCCCGAGTCCGCTTTTTCTAAAAAGTTCACTCCTGACTGAAGAGAGTAGTTGCCAATGTGGACCAACTCTGGCCAATCACTGCTTACTGACAATGTCTGGTTCCATGACGACGGCCCTGTCGCGAAAAAATGATAACCGAATTGACTTAATTTGGTTGGAACAGGAAGCAAGTCATTTTCAATGGGTGGTGTCACACTCACTGAGTCCAGTTCTCCTTTACAGTCAATGGTCACGACTGTCCTCTTGGGTGGATATTGGTGAAAAATGGGCGAGGTAAAATTGGGCGCCAACTCGGTTTTTCTACGGACATGCTGCGGGTGACAGGTTGTCGTGAACTCTTATGCATGGTGTGGGGGGAAGTAAGAAAGAAGGAGGTGAGACGCAGGCACTTCATACAGGTTTTTCATTTTAATCAAATCCCACGTACTGTGGTCAAAGCCTAGAAGTGCAGTTCAAGTGATAAGTGAATGCGGAATGAAAAATGAGGAAATTAGACAATGTAGTTTGAGTGGGTATTGCACAGGCACACGCATATCATGTGCACACACCATGCGCGCAGCATTGGGTGCAGTCAGTAAAAAGGCAGTATTCTTTGCTCCCATACTCATCTTCGTCCTTTTTATTTTGTGACAACCTTTTATTCTTTATTAGTACATTGCAGACATCAATTTCTGCTCAGACATCAATCGTGTGCTACTTAAACAAAAACTACCAAACCATTTTCTCCTTCTGTGCATACAGTTGTTTTCAATGATGCATATGTCAAATAAAAGACGAAAAAGAAAAACCTGGAATGTAATTTTCTTCATGAGATGTCAGCCGTTGTAAAAAGCATCAAGTTTTATAGCTAAAAATAAAACTTCAAGATGCTTTTTTTGTTCAAAACGAAGAAGACAAGAGAAGTTAATAGACTCCTATGTTACTTTTTACTATCTAAGAGTAAGACTTTTCTTTTTTTTTTGCCTTTTTTCTCTGCCGCAGCAGTTGACCTAATAATGTTCACCTCATCTCATCCTGATGACTCTTGAAAAACGTCGGGTCTTAGTAAATGCTACCAGATGCAAGGATATCACAGCACCTACACACACATGTATACAGATGCACATGCACTACAACACAGAGCCAAAGATGCATACCCAGATAGCAGACACTGCTCAGCTGGACATTTGTAAGCTCATAATAGGCACAGCATGTTGCATTTAAGGGTGCTCAGACTGTGACTTGTCCTGCGCTGGCTGTAGCCTGAAGCGCAGCATCACCTCCTCAATTGTTGCACTGTCCTCTGCTCCAAACAGCAAGAAAACATAACAACTTTATTTTGGCTGATGAAGATTTTACACCCAGACAGATCATAAACACTTTTTGAAAGTTAGTTATCTCTTCACACACGGATTTGCCTTTTGTTCATCCATCAAAGCAGACACTGATGGCATTACAGACAACTCCATCCTTGAGCTTCACCTCTGACAGCACCCCTGAGGCTGGTAAAGCAGCCCCCATGCCCGGAGATGAAACATCAGCATTCTCTTCAAGGCCCAGAACCTGATGACTAATGATGTCTTGCAGGCTGCAATGAAGGCTTGAGTAACCCACTACTCCAGGGACCCTGTAAAAACTGTTAGCTTAACACAGAGTACGGTCGTTAAAGAGGAAGTCAGCATTAGCCTTCACAAAATACATCACATTTAAGTGCTGTCGGAAAGCTGGATCCAAATGGCGAGAATTCCTTTATGTGCTCACAGGAATACAAAATTCTGAGAGTTTTGAACTTTGGAGGACCGAATGTTGAGGTTGCTTAACGGTTTTTCTTTAGATAAACAAAGTGAATGACCTCAACTGCTGCTTCTGCACTTTAGTGAGGTTGAACAGAGCCTTTCTGATCTGCCTTTCAGGTGGTCTCATCACCACAAACACACAAATGTTCATGTGATAGATTATCACACAACTCTCACAGTCTAATCGGGACTAATTTTAAAGGAAAATCCTAAAAGGATTCTTGTGAACATTCACAGAATGGGGCAGGATATATGTATTTGGTTATGTTTTCTCACTTTTTCTTCTTTAACTTCTTTAAATTGTTTTTTGAGATTATAAAAAAATGTTTTTGATTGTTTCTGTTTTCTTATTGTTCTGTCTCTAAAGCAAAAAAAAAAAGGAACATTGACTCATGAAAGTTTAAGAGACAAGACTCCAACATTATGAAAAACTAATAAGTAGCAGCTGGTTTAAGCGTATTTTGTAAGTTCCTGTCTCGTCTTTGGATTTAAAAGCAGCCATTTCTTTACAAAGACTCTAGCTGCTGTCCCTACAGACGTCTTTGAAGCTTGTCATTACAGGAGCACTTTTATACCTTTGGAATTATCTCATTTTATTTATTGCTTGAAGTTGGATAAAAAGATTAAAAGCAGGCTCATATCTGCCCAATCAGGCTAGACACTTTAAAAAACATTGAGCCTTTTTGTGTGCCATAGAGTGCAGAAATACAGTAGTGTTAGCAAAATATTTGTCCTCAAAATATTATTGTACTGCTCCGAGTTGCCCCAATTTGTCATAAATGACAAAATGACAAAAATCTTCAGACTTAATGGCAGCAATTCTTTAATTTAGAAATGCAAAGAAAATTAATATTTTTCAATTAGATAAAACTAAAAGTAAAATATTTTCATGCATTGCTTTGACTGGAAAAAAAGCTGTGCTTGTCCTTTGCTTATTTCGTAGTAATTTCTTTGTACATTTGACATTCAACAGGGTCCGCTTGGCTTGGATGGCAAACCAGTAAGTGACTGTTTTATAAGTCAAACTTATAGGAATACATCACAAATATCTAACATTTGTTTTAATGGTGTTATTGTTTATCTCAGGGTTTACCGGGATCCAAGGGAAGCCAGGTATTTACCTGTATTATGTTTATGAGTATATGTTTTTAAACAAACCCATAAGAACCCAGACCCATTTTTTCTTAAAAATAAAATTATGTGTATTTTACCACAAACAAAGTGAACCACAAAATCCATTTCTGATATTTTCTGTTACACTGATGTCACCATGGGTTCTTATGGTTTAGGTAGAGTTCTTCCAATTAAAGAAATGCCATGTCTTAATGAAAAATAAATGACTATTTTGTGGTTAAACAGTGGAAAACAACAATATAGTTGTGTATTTGTTCCACCTTTTAATTAGGAGTCACGTCTCAAGTAAGCTTAGCAGACATGCATCCTCCCTGCCCTGAAACCCTGCGCCAAGCAGGTCACTCACTGCTTAGAAAGCCTGAGCCAGAGCAGAGTTTACAGCAGTCAGAGGGTCTTTATAAAACCATTACTGTGACTCCTAACCCTCCTTTAACCCGACTCTGGTTTACCAGTGGCACGTTTAAGTCCTCCACTTGAATGTCAAAGTCTTTGAACATATTGACAACGGTTGGACATGTTCCTCTCCAAACATCATTAAAGCCTTGTTTCCTGCCCCAGAAAGGTGGCTTTGTTCCTGGATGTGTTCTCAGCACCGTTGATGGCCAGCAGTAAAGCCCCAGCAGCTGTGACACAGACTTCCAGGGGTCAAACATGAACCTTGTAGGTGAAAATAGAATAACAGGGCAAAATTTTCAAGCACACCATGGAAGATGTTAGGTGAAGGAGCCTGGTCCAGGACCCTGATGCTGAAATTGTTTTGGGGAGGATGTTCACATATGTGCAGAGATGTGATGCATGTCACATGACAAGACACCAACTCCTGATTGGACGAATGACATGACCATTGACTTCTTGTTGCATCACATCTGATATCAGTAAGGTTCACATATGAAAGAGGCTTGGGAATTTAAAAGAAAAATCGGAATTTGTGCTGTTTGTTTTTTCTCTTCAAGAGATTATATAAACAAGAAGGACGCTGTTATTTCACTTATCTTCTATAGGAAGTAACACATAACTGGAGAATGACTGGAATAATGGATAAAACAAGAGTAGAAACAGGAAGAAATTACCATAACTCTTCTCTAAAAGTTTCCCCTTTTATGTTACTCTCCAATCTGACAGTAAAGGAAGATATTGGAAAGTTTTCACATTCTTTTTTTTCCCTCTCAGACAGACATATTCACATAAGACACGAGCTCCATTTGGGATTTACAGTGGTATTCTTGTACCGCTTGTTAACAGTAGACAGGCTGGAATAGAATGTGACAACCCTTCACAGACAACCACGCAGCACAGTCAAAGTCAGCTCATCTGCAGGCCTAGTGTTTATGATGCCATGTCAAAGCGTCCAACACAAAGCGGAGGATATGAGGTCAGAAAAACAGATTTCTGAAGTCTAATGTTTTCAGTTAGCCTTTCTAAAGATCCATATCCAAAACCTCTTTTGAGTCCTTTGAGAGAAAAAAACTGGTAGAAGAACAAAGGGGCGTCTGGCCTTTTAGCTTTCAGTACATTTGTTTTTTATCTGTTGAGGGTCCATCCTCGCTGAAAGCATGTCTTCCCGTTGTGTAAAATGCAGAGAAAAATGTCACTCTGAATTGAGTTGTGAAACTGCCGGGATTGAACACTCCCTGGGGACAATTCAAAGATGCATCGTTTGTTAAAAGATAAGTGATTTATTCCCACCAACTGTCTCTTGTTATCTCCTCTCTTCTGCAGGGACCAGCCGGACCCAAGGGAGAGAAGGTATGCAGAATGACTTTCAGCAGCTCTGTGTGGATTTTGCACTTCCACGAATTTGTTCATCCTTTCGGATTAACATAAAATCTCTCTTTTACTCCCTCAAATTTTGGTATCAGCCATCAAAAGACAGTATGAAATAGACATGTAGGAGCTCACACTTTCTCATGTTGAGGCACCAAGCAGGTTCCTGATGACAGCCAGATGTTTTCTTTCTCTAAATCTGGAGAGACCGTGTAAGTGCAGGGAAGAGCTGGCAGAGGAAGCTTGTGATGTGGTCACTAGTGCCTGCACTCGTGGGTAACATTACGCTGTTTTTTTTACCCCAAACCCTAAAAGTCCTGCAGATAAGCAAAATTGCAAGAAAAACCCAGCTGCTGCAGAGCACATCTGACAGGGCAGGATTAAGTGTGTTCGGTGGGGATTACATCTGACTGCAGATGCTGAGGTTTGGACAATTGCCTTCCTTCGTGTAATCACACCAGTAGCTCTTTGATGAGAGCATAACCTCAAATGCCTTATCAACAGAACATCTTTGGAGTGGGCTCTCCCACTTTAAGCTAACAGGCTGTGTCAGAAACTTTCCTCTGCGGCTTATCCTGGTTTTTATCCCATAGATTTCTGAAACAGGGTATGTTAGACCAATAAACCCCGATTTGGTGATTTCTGCATGTTATTTTACAAATCTTTCTTTCAAAACTGTTGTATTCTGATTAAGTGTGCTCATCAACTGCTGACGAACACCGTTTTTCTGTATCTCAGGGTGATCAAGGAGACATTGGGCCGAGGGTGAGTCATGCATCTCACTTTATTTTTTAAATCTTTTTATAATTTTAAAATATTTGTTCTTGTTTTTATCCTCCTTTTATTTTTCTGTTTTTTTTCCACATAATTTGTATTTTTGTTTTTCAAATCCCAGATCATATTATTAGATTAAAAAATGTACTGGGGTTCCACAAAAAAATAATTATTTACCAATCGTCTCAAATTTGATCCACATATTTTTAACATGGACTAACTGCATTATAAAGAATTAATCATTAACACATTTTGAGTTCAGGAAGTAGTTAGTTAAATACTGAATAGCAATATTTGAGTTATTTTCACAGAAAGTTTGGAAAATTGGCAAAACCTTTTCCTGTCAAAAGTGAGATTTCATGAAATCAGCCAATTTAAAATGAGCAGGAAAAGCCCTTCTGCTGCCCCTAGTGGAATGATGATGTACTACAGGGCAGAAAACGTGGACGAAGTTTTGTACAATAAATTTTAAGGGCAGTTTGGATAATGCTAATGAGATAGGGAACTCAGAAATGTGTGTATCAAATATGATACAGACGGTTATATAGGGGGAAAATGTAGAAACAAACATCTATGGCGATGCTACATTTTTCATAGAAATTCCTTAACCCTGTCTTAAGTGTGGCATTCACATAATACATTTAGTTAGTAATTCCAAACAACATGACTCCTTTTATTCTGCTATTTTAGCTTCTACTTGAGGGTTTGAGTTATGAACTGTATGAATACATTTGACACAGAAAGATTATGTTTATATTTCTTTTCTGATGGAAGTCAGGCTTTTGCATGATTTGTGAACTGTTTGGAAGCTGTTTCCCATCCGGAATGCAGTGCGTGCTATATGGATTCATGGGGATACGGAACAAGCTTGAGTGTTTGGTTTTCATCTTTGAATTTAAAGAATGAAAAAAGTGATATTGTTCTTTTACTTTAGATATTAATAAATCAATTAGGTAAAACATTTTTAGCAAACATTTTGTCAGACACTTTAGGAATGTTTTTCTATGTTTTAATACCTTATTTGAGGTTGTCTGTGAACAAGTATGCAATAAAGCAGATGACAAAACCTTTTAATTATCAAACCTAAAATTCCAACTTGCGATCAAGTCATAACAAAACGACTCTGCTGCCAAGATCTTTCCCATCAATCCACAAGACAAATCATCTGCAGCTGATCAGTCAGTCTGAGCACAGAGCTGACATGTGTGGAAGATGTACGGAGGGGGGAAAAAGGCGCTTTCTTTCCAGCAAGGGCAGTAGATCAAAACTTCAGTTGGCTCTGGGAACAGTAAGTCAGAAAGCTGAGCTTTGAAAAGATCTACTTTGGTCGAACAAATGAAGATGTTGGCTGCAGGATCTGCAGACATGTTTGGTGCAGGACTCTAGTCTGAAACACGGTGGCAAAAGTATAATGGTTTGGGGTGGGGAGTCTGTGAAAGTCATTGTGGGTATAAGATCCTGCGCAGCTCTGCAAATGTTTCTTGGAAATGGCCAAATGAAAGTTTAGAATGGTTTTTAAAACATTATTGTGAAACGTGAATGAGCCTATACATTTTTATAATTAAATCCAAACTAATAAATTATTAAAACCAATCAAATAAAACAGCAAATATTATTTATAGGGAATTGGCAAAAATAAAAACAAAGATTGCAGTGAAATTTAAAATCTTAAACATTTAGATATCACTAATTGTTATATAATGTTTCTGCTAGTTTAACCGAAAAAGCTTATTTTCTCTTCAGACCAACGAGCAGCATCAATGTTTTTCATTTTTCTTCAGTATAAAATCTCGCCACAATCCTACAACAGGTTGCTTTAAAAAACAAAAGTCTGTTTAAACTGTGTAACGAAAAAGCATGTCTTTCTTATGAGAGAAGGCTTCAGTTACACGCATTTCAAAAGCAGGCAATGAGACATTATGTAATTGAAAAACTGCCGTCTCACCTTAAAATTCAGCGGTTCGGAGCATTTCTCCAAACTCCCAAAGTTTGAGTTTTATTCAAAGAAGCTTGCTTTCCATCTGCTGCCACTGCTTTCTTTTCAAGGGATGTCATCCCACCCTTCATGGGGTTTTAAGTGTGATTTGAAAGTAATTCCCCCCTTGTCCACAACCCGTTCTGATGTGGCAAATGGTTGGGATTCTTTGAGGGACCTCATGAATCCTGGGTGTTTTTCTTCTGTTATTATGCTTATAGGTCAGGTCACTTCTTCATTTGCAAAGAAAACTTTGGCGCAACTACAAAAGTGATCTGCATTATTTCAAATTTAGACTCAAATTACCGAACTATGTTGGATTAAGTTGGTCCGGTTATTTATTTTAATTTTTCTTTAATTCCCTAATGGCTTGAAGTATTTGGATGGAAATGAGTATTTATTCTTTCTAGTAATCTGTAGTTTTACAGACAAATAATCAGCAGCCATTGTTTAACTGAGTCTGATTAATTTTTCTTGGGATGTATCCCTCTTTGTCCTATCAAGACACAATTTTTTTATTACTTTTTCCATAGTTTTTTAGACAATATATTGTTATTGACCTTTAAACATAAAATTAGTGTTTACTAATTTTTTTTTTAAAGAGTTATTTCTCTTTGTTTAATCTATTTTAAACCAAGTCCAGATTTAAACTTTAAAAAATGCAACAAATCTTCATTTTTAATATGGTTTAGGTACTCTGGATTTTTTTGTATTTGTTGTTTTTTTATTGTGGCCTAATATTTGTTTTAAAAAAAAGAATAATAACTACAATATTTTTTTATTATTTTTAGTGCCATGAGAAAGCATTTTTTCAAGAAACAAATCTGTGTTTATTATTAAAATAATATGTTACTTTGTAACCAAAGAAATAAAAAAAACTCATACTATTTATTAAAAGCTGTAGGAATTCTTTAAAGTTTGACTTAAGAAAATGACGTAATCCTGTTCTTATGGAAAGTGCACAAATTAGTTCTCCAAATAATTTAAAACCACACATTTTTAAATTTCTCATAAAGCAGTTGGTTCAGAAGGAGGGTGTGCTGCAGAGTCTAAGAAACATCTGCATATTTCAGCCAGCACACACTGCGCCCGCACATTCACAGCTGCCATTATTTATGAGAGTAATTGAGGAATGTTTCCACGAGCAGCAGGGTTAAATTGATTTGTTATTCCGATTAAAACCTCACTTAGAAAAAGATGTTGGCGTGTAAACAGCATTAGTAGTTTGGAATAATGCAAGAAAGACCCTCAGCAGTACAAAATAAAGAAAGAAAGAAAAAGGGCAGATTCAAGCGCATTATTAATGCATCTACACTCACTAGCTACTTTAGTAGCTACATCCAGCCAACTGCTTGTTGACACAAATTTCCAATCAGCCAATCCCATGGCACTGGTTCCAACACCACAGCCTACCTGAGAGTTGTTGCTGACCAAGTCCATCCCATATGACCACAGTGAACCATCTTCTGATGGCTACTTCCAGCTGGATAAGATGCTGTGTCATAAAGCTGGAATCGTCTCAGACTGAACATGACAATGAGTTCACTGGACTCAAATGTTCTCCACAGTCACCAGATCTCAACGCAAGAGATCACCTTTGGGATGTGGTGGAACAGGAGATTTTGTTCGATCTGGTTTTACTTTCAACGCCCGTTCTACGGCCCCGTTTTGATATGTAGAGCTCAAAAGCAGTCATAATAATATTCAATGCAACCCCTGAATGTGAAAGCCTGAAACACATGTTTACAAAGACTTTTCATTGAACATGGCCACTTGAATGCACGTTGCCGAGGGCGATGTGAATGTCGCTTCAGGCACAAACTAATTTATGTAGGGGACTATAAAACAGGGCTGTGATGTCTGCATGAAGCTCTGATCAGTCAGTCTCTGACCAGTGATTATACAATATTTTGCAGGCAACAAATTCATCCATTATAAATGGAAAAAACTCTTATTACACAAGCTCAAAAATCTAAGTATTCATGTTTTTCCATCCAAATTTCTTCGTCCAACAAGTTCAACGGGGTTGAAACTTAAGAATTTTTCTGCCCTCATAGTTAATGCATTCTGCAGAGCACTCTATAAAAAGAAATCAGAAGCCCATTTTTAAATAATCAGTTATCCTCTTTTATTTGCACGCCACATAATTGCACTACATAAATCCCTTACTGACGGTGAGTTTCAAACTCTTATCGTTGGTCTCTTAAATGTCAAAATGCTTGCACATCAAATATTTATAAAACATACAAATGACGTATTATTTAATGCTACACTAAGAGTTAGATGTGTTTGTGCGCCCTCTGACAGCTGATGGTGCTGCCAAAAGGGGGAACTGTGGGGCTATTGTTTAATAGCTAAGCCCAAATGGAGTGTAAATTTAACATGACTGGCGAGTGCAACCATGTTTATGATGTGGTACAAAAGCGATGCAGAGATTCCTGATTCCAATCAAGGCATCAGCCCTCTGATTTTCCAACCTATCCTTTTTAATTTTGAGGGTAATGGCTTGAGCAAGAATGAAATCTTTTTGGCATTTTGCTTCGCATGGTTCTTCCAAATATTTCCCTTGGCTGAGGCTTCTGCACCTTTGATGTCTTTGGAGGAGCCTGCAGCTCCCCAAAAGCCTCAGAATATCGCTTAGAAACACACTTTTGATTCAAAACAAACCCTGAAGCTCCTTAAAGCTACTGTGGCTGCCACTGAGGCCTCTGTGTGGATTTTTCAAGGTCAGCGTAGTAAAAACCACCGTTCTGTGAATCAAAGCGCCTTCAGTCCACTGAGGCCGAGCTGATAAAGTCTGGTTCAGTGAGATGTTGTATGCGCTGTTCCAGCATGAGCTCTGCCGTCACATTGCGCTTTTCTTCCACTCACATCTGAACTTTATAGGCCAAGAAAAAGAATCTTGTGAAAAGAGAAAAACGTTTAAATATCAGTCAAGCGTCCTATTGATGTAATGCAGGAATTATCCTGGGTTCAATAACAGGATGTGTTTGGAAAACAGGTTTCCTTAAATCCAAAGCTCAACATCTTATATTTGTCATACTGAACATGATTGGCTGTCGTGCTGAGGTGGAGCGGTCAACCTCTGATTTGCAAGTTCAGTTTCACCTTGTGTTAGTGTCCTTGGGGAAGACACAGAAAAGGACTAGCTGGAAAGAAGTAAAGAAGCTAAAAAAGTAGATGCTCCTTCCTATTTTTTACCATGATCTTGAGATGAGTTTAATCAAATACAAGGGCGGATCAAACATAGAAAAACAAAATATGCCTTGGCTGTGTGACGGGTATGGAGGCATTTTGATTCATGTTCAAAAAAACAATATGAGTTGCTCAAAATAGTTGCAAAATCAAGGAAAGTGACAAATTCCCATAAATGGGATGATTAAAAACTATGGAGCCCTGGACATGACACTAAATAAAAATGTATAAATTGTTCTATCAAATTAATATTTTGTGGTAACGAATTAGTATTTTCTGGCCAGAGCTTAGTATTTTGTAGCCACAAATTAGCATTAGATTGGCATTTTGTGCAAAAAATACTCATTTGTGTGCACAAATGAGTATTTTTTGTTGGCACCAATTAGCATTTAGTGCATGTGAAGTGGTATATTGTAGCCACAAATTAGAAGCTAGTTTGCTACAACATACCAGTTCATGGCAACAAACTATTAATTTGACAGAACTCTCTCTCTCTGACCCTTTCTCTCTCTCTCTCTCTCTCTCTCTCTCTCTCTATATATATATATATATATATATATATATATATATATATATATATATATATATATATATATATATATATATTATGTCATGTCGAGGGTTTCATAAAAAAGCAAACTAACTTCACAAACTTCCTAATATGTGCAGTTTTTCTGTAAAAAAAGAAGTGGATGAAGAAAGATTGAACTCTTTGAAGTTATCCTCATAAAATAAATTAAGTTCCCAAAATTAATTTTTCTAATTTAATGATGTGTATTGGCCCTGCAACAGACTGGCGACCTTCCCAGGTTGTGCCCTGCCTTTGCCCAACAGGAAATGGGTTAGGCTCCAGCAACTCCATAATCCCAACACAGAATTCTGAGGTTTAAAAATTGATGATTTGTTTATGTTCTGTCTCTGGTTATTTAAAGTACTTTAATTGCTTAACGTCATAAATACATTTTATGCAATCCAGCAGAAACATTGAACACAAGTGCGCCTGTTGGCCTTCAAAGGCAAGAGGAACTGCAAAAGAGCGAGCACTAACGATACACGTTTAAAAGCTGGATTCTAATGTCATTGAGTACAGTATGAAATAGAACAGTACCTAAACAGGCCCCTGGGGACCTCTATAACACAATGTTCAGTGGAGCTGAGGGAATACTGACACAACTGGACAATCTAATAAACAGAAATGAAACCATTTCAGGGCTGTGCCCTCCATGCCCACACATGAGTCCAATCATGGCCGGAGAAGAGAAGGATTCACGGTATCAAAGGCAACTGACAAACCCGGAAAGCTCTAAAGCCTACCAGATTCTGCAGTTAAAAGCAGCCCGTTAAAAATTCTTAAAAGTACTGTGTGATTTATAACCAAGTTGGAATTTTTTTTCACCAATAACAAAGCATGTCTGGAGTTGCTCATAAACTCAATTTTCCAGGGTTTTTGGACAAAATCCTGGGAATTTTGGACTTCTGCTTTGACTGTTACTACTGTCATCTGCAGCCAGGAGGGTCACTCTCTGGACAAGAAGAGCCATGAAAATATGAAGACACAGGAAGAATACTAACAGAAATAACTTTCATTTGCCCATGACAGCAACAAGATAAAAATAAAAAATAAAAAAAAAGCACATTGAATGTTTCTTAGATCTTTGGAAGAAACCAACCTGGACAAAAAAATGGCGACTGAATTTACTTCATTTGGATCAAAACACAGATAAGAGCGGCAATCAATGATCCCCACCCAGAAACCTCTGTTAAACCCAAACTTTGAGGTCTAAGAGCTGCTTTTCTTTTCTTTTTATTTTCAAATTTTGACTTTGGGTTGTTATTTCACACCAGTGTTCATTTTCTCCCTTCATCTGCTTCCTTAATGCAGGTATGCCAACTTCAAAACAAGCAAACACCAATTCTAGGGTCTTAGTTTACTTGCACGTGAACCCTGATGCCGTTTGGCAGCAGTGTGAATACAAGTAAATTACTCAGTACACCAAATAATGGAAACCTCAAACATTTTTTTGTCAAATAAAGGGAAAAATAACCCAAAGTGTTCATTTTCCAAAAACGGGTGGATATTGTCTTGTCTTCAAATGTTGTGCAGTGAGAAGGTGAAGCCATTTTTTAATATATGATATTCAGATTAATAGTTTTTGATTTCTTTGTTAGTGCTCGATTTGAGTAAAAATCTCTAGCTAAACTCAGTTTTTACATAATTTTTCCTAGGAGTTTAGAAGCAAACCAAACTACCTAAAGGTGCAAAAAATTACATATTTTTACTTATTTGAACAAAGCCTGCTGGAGAGTTGAAACACCCATAAAGCTGTCATTTAAAAATGTGGTCTTTAACGTGGCAGAAATGCACCTGTGTGAACATGGGAATGATCGCAGGCACCAGGAGAAGAGGAGGAGGAGTGGTCTGTATTTCTGGAAAAACATCAACTTCTTGCTTTTGCAGAAATGTCTGTCAGATGAGAAGCTCTTTTGTTTCCTGTCCTCCTGCTGCACGAGACCTTCTCCTTCCTACTGCCCCGTTGGACTAGAACCTAAACCGGAGAGACAACCCTTTGGTTTGCAGTGGCAGCTGATTCTGCCCCTTTGAGGCTGTTTGCTTTGGGACGGACAGGAAGGCATTAAATGCAGCACACACTCAAGCTCCATTCCCACCGCCCTCAGCAACATGTTTTCAAGCAGCTACTTCCAATGAAAAGTCTATGTAATCATTCATTTCAGGCTTCTTCGTCCAAAACTCTTGTATTCACGTTAAGCCATGTACATTTTTAAGACCACTTGCGGATTCTACATACACACAGCGTGCCTTACAAGGTAAAACAGGCTGAACTTGGGCCAATCAGGGACTGGGATTTGGTTCTGATGTATGGATGGCGTCTCTTTCACTCACAGAAGTGCGAAAACAGATCCATTCATTGATTCATCTTCTAAACCCGTTTTGTCCCTTTCGGGGTCAAGGGGTTGGCGGAGCATTTTTTTATTCAAAAAATGGGCTCCGAATAAAAACTAATGTTTTGATTGCATGCTGGTTATTTTTGGTCTGTTTTATCAGTGTGTTACTTTTCCAGATTGCTCATTCTCCTTTTGTCACTCGCTCCCTTCAGGGCCCTCCTAACTACAGCACACATGCAGGTCTGCACAGTAATCAGATTCTCACTGTCAAGGTTTGTCCCCGCCAGAGAACCGGGTCCTCTTAGCGCTGTCAGTCGGGCTGCTGCTAATCTGTCCCTGTTGGACTTTCAGGCTGCAGACTCTGTTGATCTTCCACTTTGGAACTTTCGGGAACCCTTCTTCCTTCCACTGTCCTTCTCATTCTGCTTCCTCTCTGTTTTTCCTTTATTTTTGTCCTCCTTCCATCTCAGATGGTCTACCCTCGATACGATCACAGCTTTCTCTCTGGAGAGCAGTCCAGCAGCTTTCAGAGACGCGTTTTGAAGGTAGACCTCAAATAAAGGAGATTTGCTGACCCTAACTCTTTTTTTATTCCTCCTTTCTTCCTCTAATTTGCATCTTTTCATCTGCTGGTCATGTTGCATTAAACTAAATTTATGTTTTATTGTTGGTTTGAGCATGAATCTAATATCTTTAATAGGATATATGTGCTTGGGGTTTCAGTTTGTCTTCCCAGATGTTCAATTCATGCATTTTCTCTCGTTCTCATGAGAGAAAATACATGAATTTAGTCTGCAGGCTTTTCTGTAATGATTGCTTCAACAGGCACAGAGGATGCAAAAAAGTTTTACCATTTTATTCCAAAGTCATTTTTATTTATCTCTGTCAATAAAATAACTTTATTAACAACATCAACTCGTTAGACTAATTGTGTATAAAAAGAAAATACACAGGAGATTTGATTTAATCCTTTTTTTAGTCGCACAAAATGTAATCTTAATGTTTTGAAAGACTGTTCTGTCACATTTGATCTCTTCATTTACATTGCTGAGCATGTACAAGTTCCTGTTTCCTAGCAGGACTGTAGAAAAGTGCTGCTTGTTTGAAATAAATAAACTGCATGTTTTTATGCACAAACTGAGGTTGATGGAGAAATGGTCATTATTATACATTTAACTTATGACTGGTTTGCCTGGTTGGTTGGCTCATAAAGACACTTTTTCCTCCTGAATGTAATGGATATTTAAAAAAAAAACTTTAAAACTGTAAAACAAAAGAGAATTTTCCTCTAAATGTTTGTCTTTAAATCGTTTGTCTAAACCTTTTGATGCACTTCAGAGGAGGGCTTCTAGTTAAAAGCGGATAAAGTCATATTTTGACATTTTCTCTGATTATACCACTTTTTAAAAACTTTTTATACATAATGTTAGGAAAAAGAAGTGAATTGTGTCCATAAATAAATTTAGAATTTCTAAGAATAAATTATAGAATAAACCTTTTTATAAAGATGCCCACCTCTCCAGGAAATAAAAAATAATAATAAAAAGTATAAATACAAAGTTTTCCGCTAAATAATTTAACTTTATTAAAATTTAACTTAAAGTTTTTTGTCATCATTTATTTTTTCCCTGTATTTTTATTAGTAAATGGTAAATGGCGTATACTTATATAGCGCTTTCTACCTTCTTTCAAAGGCCCAAGGCGCTTTACAGTCACAGTCCCATTCACCCATGCACACACACATTCACACACTGGCGGCAGCTCCGCTGCCGAACACTGGTGCCAACCTCCCACCAGAGGCAAGGTGGGGTTCAGTGTCTTGCCCAAGGACACTTCGACACATGGGCGTGCAAGGCGGGAATCTTACGATCATGAGTCGACCGCCCTACCGCTGCACCATGGCCGCCCAAATTCTCCGTATTTTTAGAACAGCACTCTCCTTTTCTTTAGTGCCCCATAAACGTTTCCAAATTGTTCTTTCAAAATCTACAGTGCATGATAGTATAGCCTTGCTACTTTAACAAAGTAGTTTTTAGGCTGCTTCAGAACCATAGAAACTAGTGTTAGAAAAGTTTAAAACTATTTATTGGCTGAAATAGCATCAACATGTGGAGTTTCTAAACTTAAAGAATAGTGGATTTCTTAAATAAAATCCTGAGAAACCCTGCCGAGATGAGAACATATTTTAATATTTTTTAAGGTTAGATTGTCAAAAAGACTGCTGCGAAAAGACTGTTACATTTTTTGCTGCCACCAACTGGGCAAACAAACCCATCAATAAAGGTGTCAGTGGTATATTTTTACTTACTTAAGCAGAAAAGCTATAATTTTTTCATTATGCAATTGTGTTTTTTAATTAGTATATCATTGTTGTTTCTTTCTCCAGGGTGATCAGGGTCAAGCTGGACCTGCCGGTCCTCCTGGTCCTCCTGGGCCTCCCGGGCCCCGTGGCCCCCCTGGGAACACTGGTAAAGATGGGCCTCGTGGTCCCGCTGGAGAGCCGGTAAGAGCATCGCCGGTATTCTGTGGGGAACGCTGAACTGACCCCAAATGCTCCTTTGAGTGGCTGTTATTATCAGCCAGCATGCAATCACTCACCCCACGGGATTGCCCCACAGACTGAGCCTCTCATGACTGTACACGGACACACGTATTAGCTGGTCTCATTCTTTTTGGTTTGTCAGTGAGCTGTGGCTTACCTTAAAAAAAATTTTTTTTAAACTCCAAAAATAGCCTTTCTGCTCCAGTCTTCATCTGTTTTGTATAAATCAGCGGCCACAAGGTTCTCCTAAACACCCCAGTTCCCCCAGCCTCCCACCACAACTGTGTTACCATGCCTGCTGAAACAGATATGGCTCTGGGATGAGTTCATGGGCAGTTTGCCGGCCTCACCAAACAATGGTGCTCTCCTTGCCTGCGGGCGGTTTATGCTGCTCGGGATTAACTTTCTGCCTCCCAGAGTGTGGTTTGCACTGGCAGCTTTGGAGTTGACTGAAGGGGGGGCAAACTTTAAATGTTGTTTGTCTGCAGCAAGGAAAAATTGCTCTTTTACTCTCCTCTGGTGCAGGACAGCAGGGGATTTGAATAACGAATGTTGGCTTTGACGTGAGAACTTATGCTGAGGCAACAAGAAGGAGAGCCAGAGAGCACAGAAAGTGACATAAAACAGACAGAGGGGCGAGGGAGAAAAGTGTTCCATCTTGTAACCTGACTGGAAATGTACTCTTCAAGTTGATTAAAGGCAATGCAAAAACCCAAAACAGCAAAACAAAGCAGCACAGAGAGCGGCCCCATGTTGTGGACAGATGTGTGGGAAGGCCGAGCTGCAGAGAGTGTGCAGGCGAGGGCGTCCTCTCACGCCTGACGTTTTTATCTGTGATGCGCACAGAAGTGGACGACTGACAGCCTCTGTCGTAGTGCCGGATAAAAGTGCGACGCTGATTTATTCGAGCAGAAATCGGCATGGATTTAACATCTCAACTCTGGCTTCATCTTGAACCGTTTTATAATTATAAATCTATCAGACATCCAAACTGCTCTTCATTTAAGATAAAAGAAGTGCCAGAAGTTATTTGTAAGGATAATATTTCATCCCCAGCTCCTGTCAATAAGGGATAAACAATAAAGAAGGGGTTAAAGGGTGAGAAAAAAGGTTAAGAGGCTGCTGGAGGTTGTAAATACAGGAGGACCTCATATAAGGGCTCAGGAGCCGAGTTAATTTATGAATTTATGAATCCAAGCTTCTGTGTTTTATTGTAAAACATAAAACACTAATTAAAACTAAAATCCTTTTATATTGACTGATAGTTAAATAAAAACAAAAACAAAAAAGAACTGCATAAAATATGAGCTCATCAGCCAAAAGGTAAAAATCTAAAATAAAAATAAAATAAAAAGTCTTAGGACAACACAAGGGAATGCATTCAAAAAAAAAGATGCTCCAGGTGAATCAGCCAATCGGAGAGCAGGATAGACCGAATGTCAAACTGAGAATACAGAACACGTACTCTGGCTGTTGAAAGTCCATTTTTTGGTTTTTAAGGGTTTCTGCACAGTGAAAGTGTGTGCCTTTGGAATCGGGACTAAACAAAAGCCCTGTTGTATACTGACACCTAGTGGCCAGAATTTGTACAGTTTTCTCTGAAATGCTTCTGTTTTCACAGGGTTTTCCTGGTCGAGATGGTGCTGATGTGAGTGCACTTTCCACTCATTCCCCAGATTATAATCCTGTTGTTGTTTCTTCTGAATATTGACATTCATATTTGTATTTTTCCATACAAGGGCCTACAAGGACCGTCTGGGGAGCCGGTAAAATGATAAAACATTGACTCCACAGGATGTTTGTGTTTGGTGCTCCTGGCACGTTTGACATTTCTTGAATGTTTTGCAGGGACAGGATGGTGAACCGGGTTACCCGGGTCCACCCGGTTCATCCGGTCAAAAGGTACCGTTAAACTTTACACTGCCCAAACATTAGAAAAGAACGCTAATCTTGAGAAGAATCACTAGACATAACGAGAAATCGCGTTATAAAATTTCAATGTCTAGAAAGTAGGAGTTCCACAAAAGGTAAAAATCTCAAATAAAAAATAAAAAAATACCAACTGTTTGACTGAATTAAATTAAATTGAATGTTACAGCCCAATAGGTTTTTTTCTGCTATTTTTAAGCAAATTGTTTGTATTTTTTATGTTTTATGTTCTGAGTTGTTCATTTTTATTAGACAAAAAACAAGAGTAATGAGTGAGAATTTGCTCAATTTAGGACAAAATATGATCAAAATGAGAAAACAATCTTTGTACATGTCGGCCCATCTTAATAAATCCTCATAAAAAGTTTAAAACTAGCACTTATTTTTTTAGAACATAAATCTATATTTAGGATTCTAAAAATGTTGGTTAGTGACTTGCAAACCACAAGCAGTTTCTTGATTGCTGTCAGAATGAGTTCAGCAATGAAGATCGAGATGAAGATGGAGCAAAGATAAATTAACTTAAAACTTAGTCAAATATCATAAATTTCTAAAAATAAGGTTTTTAATCTATGCAAGGATTAAATAGTTTGCAGTGTATGCGTTTACCATGTCTCTCAATGCACGAAAAGTACAGTAATGTTTATTCCTTAACAATGGAAGTAATGATGAAAAAGCTTTTAACTAAATCTGTGTTTTAACTTATGTTTATCATGTGTTTTATGAAATTGCATTGTCCCCTTTCAATAAAATAATCCAGTTTTAATCTAATCTGTTGGACCAGGGGGAAGCAGGTGAAAAGGGAGAAAGAGGCATGGATGGACATGCTGGAATAAAGGTAAAATAAACTCCAAGCAGCAATCAGATTCCTGTTTGTGTCACTTTAAATGCTTTGTTATTCATCCACCAAATAATTCTTGGAACACAAGAAGCATCCAATCAAGATCTTTCAACACTTGCGTAACATCTGAACCCGTCACTGTGACGGTTTACAGCTTTTCCATGAACCCTTCCAGCTGTTAGATTTCACTCCGCAAAGATCAGTAATCCAGAAACAACTGAAAAAGTATTTGGACATCTGACAAGTGAATGTTTAACCTCTAATGTGAAGCTCTTATTGTGAAGGTTTCATTTCTGAGAAGCTTTCTGATGCTGTAACCCAAACTATCTCCACACAAAATAGAACATTAATGTCTTACTTCTGCTGTATCCTAGTTTTCTATGTCCCAAAACCATTATATTTTCCTCTGCTGATATTTTTGCAAACTAAAAATCTGGTTTAGCAAATGCTGAAACGTTTCTCCACTCATCCGAGAAGCTCCATGCGTCTGGAGACATTTGAAGTTAAGAGCGGCCAATTTCAATGAGCTAAGAGAGCTAAGAGACAAGGCAGTGGACAAGAGCTGCGTATTGGGAGGGGAAGTAGGCGAAAGCGATCAATGCTTTCATTGTATCGTTACAGACAAACCTAGCATGAATAATATACATTAATACCTGGGATTTAATGATAAATGCCAAATGTGCCAAAAGCCGGTATGTATAACGTACATCAAAATGAATTACAAACAAAAGTGGTGGCTGACAATATGTCCGTGTACAAATTGTTGTGTAATTTGTCTGCAGCACTTACGGAACTAAAGTTGTTTTTTTATTATTATTTACATATTCGTTTTATATTTTTTTGATTGTTTTTTTTTTTTTTAATCTTACAAACAGTCACAAGTACACATCCAAAGAAAAAAAGTTATGTGGAGTTCCTCAAAGCTCTATTATGGGGTTTCTTCTATTGAACATTTTAAATTTCCTAGTTTACCAATGCAATCTAGCAAAATCTGTAGACTAAGATTATCTACTGAAAGGATTTTCAATATTAGCCATAGTTTATTGCCTTGATGTTCAGTGATTTCCTTCAAATAAACTCTATTTACAGTTCAAAAACAATGTTAAAATCCTCTTACTCAATTCATTGTATCAACCAAAAAAAGGGAAAACAATTAAGGTTGTTTTAAACTTTTGATCTGGTTTTTGAAGTTTTAACGGTTGCAACTTCAAAGTCCACCAGCTGTCAATTCAAGAATCTTTTAAGACTTGAAGGACTTATGCAATTTACCTGAAGTTCTACAGAAATGTGTATGAAAAGGGAAAAGGGGATCTAATTACTTTAGCTCTACAATCGTTGACTTTCTGTCCATTAAAGAGTTCCTTTTTTTGATGCGTCAGATGGTTTTGATCAAAGACTTTCAATCAAACTCTTTCCTTTTGGCCATGAAATTTGATGCAATAAAGTAATCTCAGAGGGAATGGCTGTTCCATCATAAAGAATTTAGGTTAGTTTTGTCTTAATCCTGAGTTTTTCTATATTTAAAATGCAGCTAACTGTGTTTTTGAAGGTAGAATTCAAATTAAATTGTTTTTATCAAAATTTGCTATGCATGCAGGGTGACAAAGGAGAGCAAGGACTACAGGGACCCATGGTAAGTTTACTGTTTATGAAATGAAATATGCATTTTTATTACAAAACATGTTCAATTTATGATCATATTTCTTCTGCAGGGTTATCCTGGAGAAAAAGGTGCCTCAGGATCCTCAGACATCGTTGACTTTAATGGGAAACTTTTAGATGCCTTCCAGGTGAGTCACGAAAAAATGGATAATGTCATGGTTCTGCTTAGCAGATATTTTTACTATATTTCACAATGCATATCAGGCATCCATATGTTTTTTTCTTCTTTTCTTTCCCATTTGGAAATCTTTCAAATTAAAACTCGCTGGCATTTTTTCTCGACAGGCCATCAAATCCATCAGTGTTTCGGTAATCTGTTGTTGCACGGTTTTTACTGGTGTGCCCATCAACTAACACCATCATTAAATAGTTGCATTTGACCATCTCCAGACATCAGATCTATACGTTGTTTGTCAGGAGCCTCCACCTTCAGACGTATCAGATGTCACTCCAGGGGCTACACCTAAAGAGCATAACACGCCTGTCCGCATGCGATGCAACACACGGCCTCAGTAAATGCAGAGCAGCTGGACTCCTCCACACATTACATTAAATCACGAGGAGACGTGTTTGGTTGTGCAGGAAAAGCCAGCCTGGTTTTGATGCATGTGTTGTGATGCACTTTGTGGTGTTGGATACTGGGGAATTTCCCCTCCCTCCCTGCCAGCCACATACCTGTGTTTATATGTTTGATCAGGTTCCAAGGCTGCACTGGGATTTTTGAAAGATGGTTATCTGTGTTTGAGTTTGTTGATTTAAAGCGTGTGTGAACCCCGGTCCCTCTGCGCTGATCTGACACTGTCCTGGCCCTGCAAAGGTTGTAGCCAACAGCCTGAGATGGTTACACGCCGGGCTGGGATGGCTTGAACCCGTGATCTTATCGAAAGCCTGTAGCTGGTGAGAATCAGTCAGAAAAGAGTCACACAAGGTTACATGCATGTATTTACTCCCCGGCCACCCATCACGGGTGTTGATCTGCTCTGAGAGGCTAAGTAATGATGAATTTGGTGCAAACAAAATGAAGGAGGTAACGAAATTGCCTGTTTTATGACCATCATTTATTTTGATACTTATCCCTCATTCTCCAATGATAACAGCTGCTTGTAAACATCATTGGTTTTCATGGCTTTCATGGAGATCAAACGAGAGGTTCAGCGTGGAGAAGGAGCTGAACACCTTTTGGGAGGCTGCAGGATTTTATTACTTCAAGATGGTTAAGGAGGAGCCCAGAGCAAGTGTTAGAATTGTGTATATGGGGATTTAGGAGCATGATTTAGGAAGGCTGCCGCACATAACAGTCAATATGGGGTGGGGGGCTAAGTGTGGCATGCATGTGCATAAGCCGCTCATTATCCATCATTACAATCAGTCGCACGAATGTTTGCTTTCTCCTCTTTTTGTCTCATCCTGCGTCAAAACAGCACGCCAAAGGATAAAATGATGTTGTGCGGCACAAACACGTAATCCAGCTGGTTTACCACCTTTTTGAGTTAAAAGTACTTTAAATTAGGATGAAAACGTGAGATTTAGATGATTTTGGATGAACCCTGATCTATGGATGAGGAGTTTCCAGCTGAGATCGACACTAAACAGTTGTGTGACATACTGTAGAAGCAGATGTAAATTTAATGTTAACCATCCTTGTATGAAAATGGCTCCTCTTATTAAATTTTCTGTAGTCTCAGTGTGTTTATTTTTTAATCTAATGACTTCCTCCTGAGTTGCAGTGAGTCTTACCGCTGCTTTCACTTCCACTGCCAAACTTGACTGTTTGATTTTATGCTCATTATTCATCTTTTAAACACCAGGGAGATGCCATCGTCTGTCGAAAATCTGCACCATGCCGCCTGCCAAACATCAAAGGGCACAAAAAGCTAGTCACAGATTAAAAACTACTATTTACGCTTGTGCTTGAAGTGACTCGATTCCACTTCCTCCAGTGGCACGATCATCTGTTTGCACACGGTCATGGTTGAATTATTGTCAATCAAAAATATTATTAGATCCAAGCTGTCTTTTTTTTTTTTTTACCTCCAGGGCCCACCTGGACCACCAGGACCCCCAGGCCCCCCTGGAGAAAAGGTAAGGCAATCTGAATGGTTCTTTCTCAAAATCTACAACACTATCTTGGATAAGATTGTTTAAAACTAAGATTTATAGGCGTGAAAGATGTGGCTTGCATGCTTCTTAACTATTTTTCCTGCTAAAGGGTGAGCTTGGTTTACCTGGACCGGCAGGAATTGATGGAGAAAAGGTAGGAACACACAAGCTGCCTACAAGACTGTTGGGGGTTTTTTTTGTTGATAATTTTTAGCAAAAGATTTTTTGAAAATGACTCTTCTCCTCCCCCTTTAGGGACCTAAAGGTGACAATGGGGAGACGGGGCCTCCTGGTGAAAGAGGAGAGAAAGGAGAAATGGGTCTGTCCGGACCTGCTGTGAGTCCAGACTCAGATCATGTGACTGTGGCGTCAAGAACGCAGGCATCTGAACTGAACTCTTCTTCATTGTGGTTTAGGGTATGGACGGACACAAAGGAGAAAAGGGTGAATGCAGGCTGGACGACAACCTGGTTAGTAAACACAAACACACACAAATTTAGTGCAGCTTTTTTGCAGCTACTACACAATGTAGGTGAGACACAGGTGTGTCATAGATTTACAGATTTATCATTTTTAACCCCCCCCCCCTCCCCCCAATCCCTTTGCACTGTGCATGGGCCTGTCAGTGCTGTTCAAATGATAATTGTGCACTCATTGCTTGTAGCCTGAATTTTAGAAATTAGAAAATTAAACAATAAAAGCGTACTTTGTGTGATCATCCTACACCCGCCCTACAGGGACTTAGGTATCACCTGCACACCTCATGCGTGCAGCATTTGCACGCCATCAGTCAGTGGCCAGTACACATGGAGTGTACAACCGTACAACATCATTACTCATATCTTATAAGTCCTGGCAACTTCTAAATACTTTACTTAGCCTTACAAATACTTAATGATACACTTACCACACCCACAACAATAGTACGTTCTATTTTCATGACATCCTGGCATAAGTTGGCCATGTGTGCCAGACGCACCAGCACTCACCTTAAAATGCAGCCGCTCCTCTCTACGATGCTCCACAGGCCCAGACAACCAAAAACCTGCAGCACCTGTAGGGGTCAACTCCCAGTACACCGGTGTGTGTGACAAAGGCTTTACTCTATGCCATGAGAGTGGTCATTTCTATGGTTTTACGGGTCTTCACCTACACATTTGACGATCAAATGTTGAGCAAAAGTTACATTTACGGTGCTTGTAGTGCCTATATGTCTGTTTTATTTAATCATGTTCTGCTTGGAACGAATGGGGGATACCTTAATTGCGCACAAGTATCTGAATATTTTTAAAATGATTTATTAAAGCATATCATGCTGATTTGTTATTATTGTGGTGATGGCGTTAATGTAAGAGGCTATGAGAAAGCCCTGGGTAAAGCAATGTCGAAGCGTTGTTATAATTGTGTCAAAGTGGCCAACAAAGCATCAAAACAATCTACAAGGCAACACAAAGTCATAACATTCAATGAAAGATGTACCTCTGTGGCTCCAACTGGCATTTCTATAATCACCGCTATCTACACGAGTGACACACCCACCACACCAGTGTAAACAGAAAATCATAGCCTTCAAATGACACTTACAGTTTTGGCACTATCAATAATTATAATCCTGTTCAAACTTTCCAACCAGTTTTTAGGACAGTTTGAATTGTTTTTTTTACTCGTAGTTGCTTTTTTACTGTTTGCTTCCTTTTGCTCAGGTTCAGATGATTTCTCAGCCAGGGCCTCCTGGGCTGCCAGGCCCACCCGGCCCTCCGGGAGTACCTGGATTACAAGGAACCATGGTGAGTTATTGTTCCATCATTTTACCATTTGGTACATGACACTGTCAGGAACTCACGTATATGTTATGCTTCAGGGTCTGCATGGGATGCCCGGTCCTAAGGTAAGCCGACCACGTCCGTGTGTGGTTGCTGGTTGCTTGACTTGATGTTTGGTCCTCAGCTTTGCTGTATTGTCGTTGTTGTCATGTAGGGGGAGCCAGGGGTGGGAGTCAAGGGAGACAAGGGAGACTCTGGTTCTCCTGGACTCAAAGTAAGAAACATCTGTGGATCCTTTTTGACGTATAATTTTCAGCTTTTATGATACAGACATGACGCTCTACCTTCACTGCAGGGACATGACGGCCACCACGGCCCACCAGGCGCGCCAGGATTAGTGGGTCTTCCAGGAGCGAAAGGCGAGAAAGTAAGAAAGTCTTTTTTTTTTAGTTATCCAAAAGTAAGGTGTGTATAACCAAATGTGTGTCTGCAGGGGCGACAAGGAGAGCCGGGACTAGATGTGAGTGTCCAGTTGAGAATGTAAGCATCTCTGTTTTCTAACATCATCTTCTAAGGTGTTTGTGCTTCTTTGTTTAGGGTTTCCCAGGCCTGATGGGAGAAAAGGGAGATCGAGGAGAAAGAGGGGAAAAGGTTAGCCTTAAACCTGCCAATAAATCATTAAGATTGAATTAAAAACACCGTTTTTCCTATGGGTTTCTGCATCTCCATGGCCTTTAGTGTTGCAAACGTGCAAGGATTTGCCATTTGAAGGCTGTATTTCCAACTTTTAGATGAGCTGGGTTGTAATTGCCTTTCATCAATGTTTTGGTCTGTGCATTTTCTGAATTTGTCAGGGTGACAGAGGATCTCCAGGGAGAAGAGGTCTAAAGGGTCAGAAGGGTGAACAAGGCCCCCCTGGTCTGGACCAGCCATGTCCTGTGGTATGTCACTACCACACAGTGTCACACTGCACATTTGACCTGCTGAACTCCCAGCTTCCTCTAAAGACATTTTGAATTCTCGTGAATTTTCTGTTTCACTCTAAGCATTGTGTGTCACTTTCCCCCCTGAGTTTCCTTCTCAACTCTGTTGACTCCTCCTGACAGAGCTGTGATGAGGGTCTGTCTGAGAAGACAGAGGTTTCTTCTTCTGACTCTGCTACTCTTCCACCTTCGGGCCCTGAAGCCCCCTGTCCTGTGGTACAGTACCTTTCCTTCCTGCTCACACCTTTCTTTGATCACTTGATCATCCTGTCAAACACTCTGACTTGTTTTTTGTGTGTTTTCCCTTTGTTGAACTCATACTGTGCATAAGTTTTACTTTAACTAAGACGTCTTTTGTGTTTTTTGGGCTTATAATCACACATATAGGATCAGTTCTATTAAGGGTTTTACATCTTCACCTTCTTGATTTTGCTCTTCATTATTATTACTGTTATTTTTTATCTCTTTTTTTTATCCGTGAGTCTTTTTATTATTTTCAATTTTTAGGGGTTTGCACCAGCGTTTGAGAGGACAGTCATTTAATCTGTGCTTCATGTTGAATACACTCAAAATCAAAATCTTAAGATAAAAATTTGCCTGAATTTGCATTTTGCACAGCTTTTCGAAGTAGCGCTTCAAAATGTAAAAAGAAGCAATGGGAACAAGAGGTCAAACATTTTGAGCAGACAATTTAATTTAAACAATTTAACTCAAATGGGCTGTTTATCAGCTGATCAAAAGTTTAAGACCACAGCACACACAAAAAAACCCTGTTATGCCCTGAAAGCAGAAATCAAAGGGTCCAAACAAAATGCTCAGTACTGAGAAGCTTCATCATTTTTGTTGGTCACCTCAAAGTGATGTGAGTGTTTCTAAAAGGCTTTCTGGGATGTTGTAATAAGTAGTAAAGATGGTTTCATGAAGGGCATCCAATTTCTGGATCTGATGTCCATTGCTGTAAACGTCGCTTAACATCCATCCCAAAATGTTCTCAAAGATAATTTAAATCAGGAGAAAATGCAGGATGGTCTGATCGAGCGAGGTTATTCTCCTGAAAAAGGTCATTTGTCAGGTGGCTGTTGTCTTGTTGAAAACTCCAGTCATCACCACACAGACATGGGCCCTCAGCCTCCACATAGCCATAGCCGGTGTGACGCCCTTGCACAACCTGAAGCTCCCTTTCTACTGAAGGAAAATGCACCCCAGACCATGATGGCTCCTCCTCCACTGTGTCATGTAGAGAGCATCTCAGGAGGGATCTCTTTGTCATGCCAGTAAACATTGGAAGCCATCAGGAGAACTTTCCTCCACTTTTATATGTCCCACGTTTTATGTTCTCTTGCAAAGTCCAACTGAGCAATTTAGTGGCATTGATAGGGAGGAGGCTTTTGAAGAATGTTATTCTCTTGCAGATGGTATCTAATTGTTACTGAGCAACACTGGTCAGCACCAGTGATAGTCTTAATTTGGGTCAAGGACTGTCCCGTGTCTTGCCAGACAGCCCTTTGGATTATCAGACTCAGTGCCGACGACATTCTTTTTGCGTCTGCCACTTGATTTTTTTTTCCGTAACCCTCAGGATCTTTTAAAAAAAATTTAAACTTCCATTTTACTGCATCCAACCTCAGGAGCGATGGCATGTTGTGAGAGGCCTTGCTTATGCAGCTCAATAATCCTGTAGCATTCAACGAAATTGAGCTTTTTTGCTTTTGCCGTCAAGACACTTTGACAGGACGATTACTTTTTAGAAAGTAAATGCAAATTTGAAATTCTTAAATTTGATAAACTGATAACCAGTGTATTATCATTTAAATGTTTACTTCAAATAAATTGGCAGCTAAAAATGTTTGTTCTCTGTGTTATTCTTTCTCATTTTTGCATTTTGAAGCTCTATTTAGAACCTTGTGAAGGTCCAGCTGGAATAAATACAAATTATTACATTTTCTTAACTGGTTTTGACAGTTAAGACAATGAATAAATTTGAGCCTTTTCCCTCTGCAGGGATTGGATGGGTTACCAATACCAGGCTGCTTGCATAAGGTGAGTTCCTCATGTCCCATATAACAAAAATGAAACTGAAATTATGACTGGACTGAGAATATCTGATCTGCTTTAACACAGGGGCACTTTGTGAGTATTTTACAGTCTGTGCAGGCTTGCTATTTACTTGTACACTAATCTGCCCTTACTATTTTTTCTTTGCAGTGATGACTAACCAGCTGCATGGAATCTGTACATATTGATATGGTATATTTTGCAACTGAATACAACACCAGCAGCCTTACTCCCCTTTTTTTTTTAATCAAATCCTATTACATAATATATTGAAATTTGAGAAAAAGCATAGTTTTGAGTTTTTTTAGTTTTTTTTTTTACTTGAGATCCAGTTTTGTAAACGCAGCCACCAGCTGGCAGAGGGACTCTTAGTTTGAAGGACGGTCCAGATGGCAGTGCTGAAGTAGAAGAGGGCCCTCACTAACACAAACTGGTTGATGTAACCATGAATGGGACTTGTGGCAGTGTGTTGGCTCCCATCCTCCAGGACATGGATGCTTGAACGGATGGACTATTTTTTTTTTTTTTTTTTTGCCAGATGGAGGTTTGTGTTGTCAGCACTCTCTTGTCCTCTCTCTTTGTTTTCTCAAAAGGAGGAAATGGCGAGGCAGAAGCTCAAACGCAAGCGTCTCTCCCAGCCCTGAGAGGGGGTGGGGCTTGGTGGAGAAAGGCAGCAACAGAACAGGCAGAAAGCGTGGAGGGTAGATTGGCTTTTCTGAAGCAGGGCTTGCCACGCCTCTGCGTCATATTACGAATGCTCACATCCTCTGTTATGGAGTCTCTCCAGGAGGGGACGACAGAACTCTGCCTCTCCACAAACGGAGATGACGCTGATGATATTCCGCAGTTGCTTTACAGCCAGGTTTTTGGGGGATTCACAGACGTCCCTGGCACATAAGGAAGGATTTACCTATGTGGGAATAAAGGACATGTGATTGTGACATCTTGTGTAAATCTGTTGTAAAATATATGAATGCATGATCATAACCAGACTTGTGTTTAGCGTCTTGTATCGACTTTGTCCCGAAATGAAATTTTAAACAAAGTTTGCAATCTTTCTTTACAAACAAGTCTTTAACAAACATTTAATGGCTCACATTTGCCTTACATTTTATTTTTTTGTGTACTGTTTCCTATTTTTTATGCATTCCTGTGCATTTCCTTCGATATTTACTGAAATATCAAGGCCAGATTGAAGGAACCATGAACAGTATTTGTGTAAATCAGCATTGCCTTGGTAACCAGATGTCCGATCATTACGTATTACCTGCAGAGGACGTTCTTTGGTTGTTTTTTTTTTGTTTATTTAGGCAACAGAAATATTTGCTGCTTAAACAAAGGTGTGTCGTTTGCTTTTTTAATGTATTTTCTTATGAATTTTACCCAGGGAGCATGAAGGACTAACATGCTGAAGTTTGACGTTTGAACCAAAAATGCATGCAAGATTGTCTTCATTTAAATCAAGCAATACCCCTCTGACATATCTGTCATTTTACTTTTGTTTGGGTGATTCTTTGAGCTCCTTACAGTATTAGTCTTTTCTAGTGCGTGGCATTTGTTGCTGTTGTCATTTTAGATACAAACCACTCAGATGGGTGCTCAAAGACATGCAGAACAGCTGAAGATATTTTTAGAAACTACAAAACTGAAGGAAATGACTTGTTTTGTTTGTTTCTGCTTCCTAAAATGTGCCTTTTTACATTAATTGTACTACAGGACTAACATGCCAAAGTATGACATTTTTACCAAACATGCATGCAAAAGATCTACTGTGTTTGTTCATATTTAACATCCGTTTATCTTAAACATATCCATCTTTGTTTTGGCTGAAAGGTGTATGTCATTGACTTTTTCAATCATTTAAATGCATAAACAGAACTGACAGACACACAATTACAGCAATGCAATAAAAAGTGTATTTTTTGTGTATTTTCCTCGTAGATATGAGCTGATATTTTTTCTAATCAGTACAACTGATTGCTTCTTGACTTGGACGGCACATGTGTTTTCATTGAAGCTCAGGATCCAATCAAAGAACTTACATTTTTACAATAGCAAATTTGAAATTAAAATAATTATTGAATGATAGTAGCCACTGATTCACAACTCAAGCTTTTGGTGGTGCTGCAACTTTAGTATTTTCGCTACTTGTTTCTTGCAGTCTTAGTGCATAAAATAATTAAAGTAGCTTCCCCCTTTTGATTTCAATGAATTTTTACTCTTTTCAATTCTAAAATCCATTTCATGTATGTCGTTTATGGAATGAAATATTCCATAAACGATAGTTTATGTCAGTTTGTTACTGATGACTTTGCATGTTTAACATAAGCTGCAGTCTTTAAACCAAGATAAGCATTTGTTAAGAACCATGAAGTATTGTTGCTGAATGAGGTATGCATCCCATGACTAAGAGGTTCAACAAGTGTTGGCATTACTTCAGGGCAAGCTGACGGTTAGCTGTGACACAACATTACAGTGTTTTTATTTCTGTTGCAGATTCTCTCAGTGCCTTCTTTTTAATTGCTTCATAAAGTGAGCTCATGACAAGTTATAGTTTGATATTTAGAAAATCTTATAGCACAGAGTTAGCTTGATTTTGTTAGAATGTGTTTTGATTTTTATTGGGGGATGTTTTTTGGAGTGGGGGTGGGATCGTTTGAGGTTGTAAATTGAAGATTAAAGCTATTTTTGTAATTAAGTAACATGAAATCTGGTGAATCAAAGTTGTAAACAGAAATAAACGCTCTACTTTTATGCTTTCTTGTGATCTTTTTGTGTAAAATTGTTTTATCCATTTCTAATTAATAATCTCTCCATAGTGTTGATAGTAACATGTTACATGAGTAATGTATTACAGTAATTTATTACTTTTTGGTGTAGCAAAGTGGTATAAAATAATTTTTTCCGCTCATGATCTGTCTGATATGTACCCTGTTTTTGCCCTAAGGTAGCCGGGATAAGCGGCAACATCCACACCGAATCATCTTCATTACATTCTACAAGTAATTAATGGACTCATATGACAGATTCCAATCACGTCTTGTACCAAAAAAAACACTGAAGCAACACTCAAACATGGTGGTAGAAGAATAATGAATTGAGGTTGCTTCACCTTTTTTGGGAAGTTTTCAGCAGTGAGGGAACTGTTAATTCTTCTCAAACAAAAAAAATCTTTAACAATCTCTTTAGGGTTTATAGGTTCTGCACCAGAAAAATAATTCCAAACTTTAAGACCTTTGAATGAGTAGAAATAAAGGTTTTGATCTGACCTAAAATGAGTACAAACAAAGCTGTGAAAATCCGGCAACTAATAAATAAAAGGATTTTGATTTTATGAAATGAAAACATTGTATACCTTGTGAACCCTGAATCAAAAAAGACATGCTGTCTGTCACTGATTTCACTTGCAAAATGCTGCTTAAACTTTATTGAGTGACAAGTGTCAATGTAGAGTCACGCATACACTGTTGGCAATGTCAGTTCTAACTAATGCATGTCTGCAGACTGCATAACTGCAATCATTTCACATCAATAAATCATGTGAAATGTGAAGTCAAGTCTGTGCAGAACACCATCAGATACTAAACAAGGGTTGGACTCCGGGAGCCAAAAAGGTGAGAGTTTTATTGCTCCGTTCTGTAAATATTCAAATAATGTCTAAGATGTTGTCGCTTTGCTGACAGCTGGAATACGCTCAGTCCTGTGAGCCTGAACACAAGGATCAGATCAAAATGATGAATATTGATTACTTGGACAGGTAAAAGAGAAGGAACTCTTAATAGAAGTTAAGAACCAGATTTTGGTAGTTAGTTTGGGTAAAAGGTTAAATAAAAACATGAATCAGTGGGATTACATCAACTCACTTCCTCTCCCTTTGAAGAAATTAATCAAACTCTTTGGACAGACTTCACATTGAATGGATTCAGTGTGTTATGTATTGTAGATACAAGTTTAAACGTGTCTATTTATACAGATTTTCCTTCATTAGGTATTTATTTGAGAATTTACATAGAGTATCTTATTGGATTTATTGTATGGCAGATGCTGATGGTATATTTGTATTACTGGACTCTCCTGCATCACCACGCTCTATCATAATTGTAAGTGATCACTGTCTTTGGATCTTTAGTTCTCTGTTTGATGGATCAAGCATCTTTACATATTTACACCGCAGGATGAAGATGAAGAGACCACTTCTGCTGTAACAGAAATTGACACAGCGAGGCCCATCGAGGTATAGGATGCCCCCCCTCCTTTCTTATTTTTTAAATGAGACAAATATTGTCATTGAAGTTTTATAGAATATTGCTGGGGATGTAAATGCAGATGTGGGTCAGTGTACCTCCACCATGACTCTTGGCAGTGTAAGAACATTTCTGCAGCTACAATTTCTCATGTTAATATTTGGTCTGTATTGCAAACGTCTAATTCCAATTATGTGGAATTACTTTGTCTCTGTAGTTGCCTGCCAGAAAGCTGTATAAAGTTCATCTTCTAAGGCAAATTAGAAAATGTGACCTTTAGATGGACCTTATACAACTGAATGCCAAAAAGACCAGACTTGAAATAGAATTCATGGAGCACAAGCTTAAGGTGACAAACAGTATGTGTACATTTAATCTGTTATTTGTTAAATGGAGCATAAAGAAATAAATTCCCTTGTTTATTACAGCAAATAAAGAAAGAACAATTAGCCTTTGACTCTTGATTGACTAATTTTATTTGACATAATTTTGGCAAATCCTGTCCTGGACCACCCTGCCATCTCTTTGGTCGCTGGGTTTAATGGGGCATCCACTTGGTCGTCTTCATCAAGAGGTGGCGGGGTCCCCCCCACCTATCATGCTGGGGATGTAGTAAAGAACAACACATGCAGCTGTAATGTCACATGCCCTCTCTGGGCTGACCCCGAGCCTGCGTAGCCACTGATATCTTGCCTTCAGGATGCCTATAGTCATCTCCAACGTGTTCTGCTGTGGGTCAGGTTGACTTGTGCCTGTTGACCAAGCTGAGGTTCAGGGTAGGGGGGTCATCAGATATGGCAGACAAGGATACCCCCTGTCCCCCAGCAAGTAACCATTGAAATGTCCTATAATGGCAGTTAAAGTGTGTAATTTACATAACGTTAAATGCTTGACATTGTTAAATGAATAACAAAATGAAGGTAAATTATATCCTGGTGAAATTTGGGGCACAATTATGACTCCCTTAAAATTCTGGCATCATGAACAGATCCAAGCTATTTGGCGTATTTAGTTTCTGCTTTCTTTTGTTTTGTTTTGTGTGCTTGAAATAAACCAGTTCCAAAAAGATGGATCATCATTGGACCAAACTGCCTGACACCTCATTCAAATATAGAATACTTTGTCGTACATTTGTCTCCTTGGCTTCTGCGTCATCAAAATAAAGTGACATCACAGTAATGCAAGGAGTTCTGATAATGTTGTAGAAAAAGGAATTATTTTTGGATAACAAAAAATAATCTGTAATATAATGAATGGAAGTGTAGCGCAGCAGCAAAATATGCATTTAGCAGTTACTAATTCTTCAAGTTGTCGCACTTTTAAAGTGACAGGTCAGTAATGTTCATCATAAATACACGTCAACTTTAAAGGAAGACAAGCTGTTAAAAAAATCTAGCTGATCACATTGAATGTTTTTTAAAGATGTGTTTGTATAAGGGCACAAAAAAGAGTATTTGATCAGAAACAAAAGTTCTATTTGATATGCTTTTTACGTTGCCGCTCCTTTGCTGCCATAAGTGGATGTGGCTGTCCACAACACACTTTGCTCTGACAACACAATTGAAGTAAAAAAAAAAAGAGTCAGAAAACAGCACAGATTTAAAGGAATTCGAAGAAAAAAGCCAGAATTCGTTAAAAAAAAAAAAAAAAGTCTAGCACCCAGACTGAATAATTTAGAATTCTGAGAAAAAAGTCAGAAATCTGACATTATTGAGATGATAAAAAAAAGGTTTAAATTCTGAGATAAAAGTGAGAATTTCCTTTTCTCCGTGGTCCTAATCTTCTTCTGTACGTAATAAACATAACTATAGGGATGTTTTCCCCCTTTCTTTAAAAGAACTTTTATTTGAAAAACAAGCTAAAAGGTGCATACATCAATGGTGTTAAGCAGACTACTGCGGTGTAGTCAAGTCCACCCGTCCCAGAATCCTTTGCGCGACCTTTCATAGTTTCTGCATCCGGGGTCGAATTTCCTTTTCCTCTGTGCCTAGATGCGATGAGGAGCTAGGTTCGGCTGAACCTGTCTAAAATCCGAATCCATCCTTGTAAAAGGCACCACCGAACCTCCCCAAAATGACTGAGCAGATGACAGTGAGGGGGACCCTGAAGGGGCACAGTGGATGGGTCACACAGATCGCCACTACGCCTCAATACCCCGACATGATTCTGTCGGCGTCCCGAGGTGAGGCTTCGCCCCGCCGGCACCGCCAACATGGCTAACGTTAGCTATCAGCTGCTTGCGTTCAAAATGCTGTAATTTTGGACGAATGCGAAGCTGTTGCGTGAGTAAATGAATATAAAACCTGCTAGATTTGACAAACAAGTACGGCAGTTTTTACTGAACATAAAGTGTTGCAACATGAACATTTGTAGGCATGTTAGCAATGAGGTAAGCTAGCTTCCTATGACATAGTATAATGTGTGGCAGCTGCTACTCTTCCCCCCAAAAAAACTATTAGTTATAACTGAATCATTTTTCTTTGCTGCGCATTTTATTTTGAAAAAAAAAAAATGTCTCTGAATGAATCTCTTGCTTTCAGACAAATCTATCATCATGTGGAAACTGACCCGTGATGAGACCAACTATGGCATCCCCCAGCGCTCCCTGAAGGGCCACTCTCACTTTGTAAGTGATGTTGTGATTTCCTCTGATGGACAGTTTGCCCTGTCAGGAGCCTGGGATGGGACCCTCCGCCTGTGGGACCTCACCACGTAAGTGCAGGGCAGGAAGGATCTCTTTAGTGGTTGGTGGCAGCAGGATTTTAACCATTTATGTGAAGCAGCTGCCAGTCAGCTGTTCATTTGTGGAGAAAATAAGAAGTATTTTGAAAAAATGCCTAACACATATTTTCTAAAGACTAGCAAAAGAAGAAAAGTACATTTACTGTTAACATTCCATGATGGATATAAATTCCTTAGATTTCAGATTTGTAAATCAATATAGCATCTTTCTTCTGTTTAAAAGGATCTTTATTTTCATCCAGCCCAGTCATTTCAGTTTTTTAAGCATCAGTTTACAGCTGTAGTTGTTTCTAGGAGCATCACAAGTCATGAAACATCCAGTCAACCTAAATTCATTATTGGTTTGTTTTTTAATCTATTCCACCTCACATCATTTTTAAATACCAAATTCTTTACACTGGTATGTAAAGTCTTTTTGATGGACATCTGTCCTGTTTATCGTAATATTTTATGAGATTGAACTGACTTGTTTTAATGTACTTTGTCTCTGTAGTCTTTACCTATTTTGTTTACATTTGAAAATTGCACAGCTTTCTAAAGACTTTGCCTTTATTTGATGTTCCTTTCATGGTTCGTCTGGTGTGGAGTGTATTTCTTAGCTGTGGTGTGAGGACAGGCGTCCTCTTGATGTCGGTTTTTTTTTTTTTTTTTTTTTTTTTTTTTTGGTTGAAAACCTCTTGCTAATAGGTAAATGTGCCATTTTTTTCAGAGGGCTCACCACCCGCCAATTTGTTGGACACACCAAGGATGTTTTGAGCGTGGCCTTCTCTGCTGATAACCGCCAGATCGTGTCTGGCTCTCGGGACAAGACCATCAAGCTGTGGAACACTCTCGGCGTTTGCAAGTACACCATTCAGGTGAGCTGCCGGCTGACGCTGCTTCTTTGTAGATCTTAATGTTGTCATTATCAGTGCCGCAGGATTTTATTGACTTTGAACTCCTGAAGAAATGACATGACGGTCAGATCACGAAGTTAAGCAAATTAAGTCGCTAACCTTCTTCATGATTAAGCAAAAATAACGGCTTTACTGATAATCTGGTGCTTGTAAATTGTAAAACTTTTTTTTTAATAACATTATAAGCATTGGCCTGTAATAAAATAGACTCCCTGTAAAACCGTATGTGTTTGATTTTTGCAGGATGAAGGCCATACTGAGTGGGTGTCTTGTGTTCGCTTTTCTCCAAACAGCAGCAACCCCATTATTGTCTCCTGCGGCTGGGACAAGATGGTCAAGGTTTGTACTTCAGCTTCCCTTCATTTGCCATTAGATTGATTTAAAAACAAGATGCAAAAACAATATAAAAAAAAAATGCTCCATGATTTTAAAGAAGTTTGCATGTATTACCTGACCTGGTTTCTGATGAGAAGCTTTGTGGATGAGAGCACGTCTCCACAGTGTTATCTGGTCTTCTCATGTCAGCGTAAACTTGACGGTCACTGTCTCTATAGGTGTGGAACCTGGCGAACTGCAAGCTGAAGACTAACCACATCGGCCACACTGGCTACCTGAACACGGTGACCGTATCTCCTGACGGCTCCTTGTGTGCATCCGGTGGAAAGGTAAGCTGGTTCAGTTGAAGAACTCGACTCGTATGCTTGTGAAGATTTTTAGTGATGGCATACAAAGGCCACACCTCCCTGTGTCAACTGTGATGGATAAATAACACATCATTCTGTTGGTAAACAATTGATGACAAAAGAGGCTGTTTCTGAGTGACACTGAGTCGTAAAGCCACGCTAAATGAGGATCCAGGACAGAGCTGCTGTGTTCATGGCTTTTTTTCCTTCTCTATCAGGACGGCCAGGCTATGCTTTGGGATCTGAATGAGGGCAAGCACCTGTACACCCTGGACAGCGGTGATGTCATCAATGCCCTTTGCTTCAGCCCCAACCGCTACTGGCTTTGTGCCGCCACCGGCCCTAGCATCAAGATCTGGGTGAGAGCTCCTACATGATGAAGTGGGACTACTGCTGAATGTGGTTTGATGGGCTTTGATGAAACTTTGAAATGCTAACTGTATTGCTTGATGATAACAGAGGCTGTTTCTGAGCTCCAGACTAATTAGCTTCAGTTATTTCTGTACATTGCCTGTTATTTAGAGTTGTGTTAGTCATACGGTAAATGTTTCTTCTCTGTGTGTGCAGGATCTGGAAGGGAAAATCATTGTGGATGAGCTGAGACAGGAAGTGATCAGCACAAACAGCAAAGCTGAACCCCCACAGTGTACCTCTCTGGCCTGGTCTGCTGATGGACAGGTATTCAGCTCCTCTTGACTGAAGTACAAGATGGGACTGTTGCTAAGTCCTTCTAACCCCCAGTGATTATACCCATTCACTATTAGCTCTGATTTGACTGCTGACAGTCCTGCAAATATGAGGGGAAAGGACAAAAATCAAAGTTATGATCGATGTATTTAATGGTTTTTGTGATCAGTAACTTCCATCCTTTATTTCCTTGCAGACCCTGTTTGCTGGTTACACCGATAACCTGATCAGAGTGTGGCAGGTCACCATTGGAACCCGATAAGAATCCATCGCTGAATCGACTTTAAATAAAAAGACTGTTTGAAAAGTTGTGTTGGTCTTAACTTTGTTAAATATTTTATTTTCACACAGATTGAGTTTGTCGTCATTTAAGAAGACTGCTCATAATCAAATACTTAAATATTGATGCAAGATCATTTAAAAAGGTAGTTAACAAATTCAAGTTTGAAATGTTGAGGTCTACGGTGACTCATGAATAAAGTTAATTGTAGGAGTGCAACATTTGATGAATGGATTCATGTTCCTATGATCCATCCAGATTTATATGTGTGGTAAGTTAATCAAATAACCCCAGACCGTTATAAAATCGTTTCAAAATTAAATTAATCAATGATCAATACTGGAAACTGCCTTCTGGATTGAGACATGTTTATTTCATCATAACATAGAAAGGATCAAGTGCATTACTGCAGACAATACGTGTGATGGCAGCAAGAACTGATCGATCCATAATGATGGTCAGAGGGACCGTAGGGGGCAAACTGGCAGCCATGCCGCTACCATCACCAATTATGGATGAAGAGTAAATGAATAATGGACACAATGGAAGCGCTTTGAGCATCTGGAAGAGCGCCGATATATCAAATCCATTATTATACTTCCAGTCCAATGTGCAGAAATACTTAATTTTGCAAAGACATGACCATCCAGTGTGGTAGAATGTTCTAATGTTCTCTTTGGAATAGTTTGATGTGGAAAAACAACAGTGGGCTCAACTTTATGAAACTAAAATGTGAATGGATTTGACATTAATTCGAGTTTACTAGTTTCTTTGTACACAATTTAAACGTGATTATCTTGTAAGAAATACAAGGTACCAGGTATTTATCTGAGTCACACTGGTTGAAGTTTTGGCTAAATATGTCCTGGATCCATTTAATGTCAGTGAATCGGATCGTTCAAACTGAATCGACTATGAATCAGCAACCATAAATATCGAATTATTGTTCAAGTCTATCATTACACCCCTAGTTAGTTGTAATTTTTATGGCTTCTCACGTGGCAAGTAGGAAATGAAAGAACTTTGTCCCTCCTCAGGTCCCGTACTTGTGAAATGGTAGCGTAGCAACCAAAACAGCGCTTCAATACTTCAAAACCAGTGCAGGATTATTGAATTGGTGGGATGAGCAGGACTTCTTGTCGCTCCTGTAAAAAATAGTTTTACTTTGCGTGAGACAGAGATGGAGCAAACGCATTTAGGCGATCAAATCCGTGTACAACGAACACTGGCGATCATAAAGCCAGATTTATATGAAAAAGCCGAGGAGATCGAAGGTTTCATTCTTAATTCGGGCCTCACAATCCTGCAGGTTAGTAAATCACTGATGCACAAACCTACACGTCTCAGAACTGAGTCTATATTCACGTTTAGAAAAAGTAGTTTTCTGTGTGATCAACGTTTAATTAACGCAGTGGACACATGTCTACTGCCATGCGAAGTTTATTAACAATAAAAAATAACATGTTTTTGCTAGAAGTAGAAATAAAAACTGGTGTAGAGACAGTTTATTTTGCCGAGATGTAACAAGAACTCACACAAAAAAATAAGGAAAGATAAGCAGTGAGATCAATTGGCCACTTGGGGGTGCTAGAAACCATTCTAATCCAAACATTTCGGTGAGCTAACTAAAGTAATTTCTGACAGAATTAGAGATGCAGAAGACAAGAGATTTTTTTAAGGATGGTACAAATAAAACTGAATTCAGTCACGTGAAGGAACAGTAATTTATTAATCTACAAGATCCTTTAGCTTTCAGAGCAAAAAAAGGTTAGTGGTTTCGTTATAACTGCAGGTCAGTTTTGAACAGCCTACTATAGCTGTTGATTCATGTAGGATGTTTGAAAAAACTGAGGACATCTGTGTTTGAATAAAAACCCTTCTGTCAAGTTTAAATAGTCATTTCTCCTGCCGTGGTTCTGCTGTCCGTTCTCCAATCCTGTTAGAAGCGAAGGCTGCAGCTGAGTCCAGAGCAGTGCAGTGACTTCTACTCAGACCGCAGCGGAAAACCTTTCTTTCCGAGCTTGATGGCTTACATGAGCTCTGGCCCGATCGTTGCCATGGTGCTGGCCTGTGAGGATGCTGTCACACGCTGGAAGTCCATCATTGGTCCTGCCAGCATCACAAACGCCAAAGAAAGTCAACCAGAGTGGTCAGTTTCATGTGTATTTGATTCATGTTTGATGAGTACATTTGTATTTATCAGTGTGGATTTTTCATTTCATTACATTTATAGAAGAATACATTTTACTATGACATGTTAATGTTGAACTGGATCAGAGGTCTGCAACCTGAGGTTCCAGAACTACATGCAGCTCTCTTATCCCTCAATTGTGGCTCTTTGGCTTTCAAGAAAAAAAGCAAACAATTGTAATATATTATGCTTTTGTGTTTTGGTTCTCTTTTTTTCTCGTTAAGTTGTCAGTTATGCTTAGATTTTTATCTCAGATGCACATTCTGATGCAGATAAAGCACATATTCCAATTTTCTGCTTAACCACAGTGTCTAGTTGCTGTTCAGAAGCAAAGTATTCAAAGTAAATAATTGCATTTATATGTATGGATCTAGAAATAATGATATCATTTTTATATTTGATTGTGTTGTAAAGGCTAAAAAAGCTAGAATGTGCACCAAAGTCAAGACTGTGTGACCAAAATTGCTCTTTAAATTATGTAAATCTGCCTAATTTAAATCTGCCTTAGCAGATGTGTGTCTTGACACAGGGTGTATTTTATTTTGAAATGAAATTGTTGTGCAGCTCTCAAAAGTAAAATTTATTGAAATTGTTAAATGTAGAAAACTATGTCATTATATATATTTTTTCACTTTAATTCAGTTATTGTCGATGCTAAAAAGCTCCATGTTGTAAATGAATTAATTAATGGCCACAAAAACATAAACAAGGAATTTTTCCAAACTTGTGAAGTGGGACTTTGCAGCTCCTACTATGTTTTTGTCAGTAAAAAATTAGACCAAGTGACTCTTTTAGCATAAAAGGCTGCAGACCTTTGATCTAGATCTTTAGTCTGACGATATGGCTGATTTTCTCCAGTCTTAGAGCGAAATATGGAACTTCTGACCTGAAAAATGCTCTTCACGGCAGTGAGTCGTTTAAAGAAGCTGTGAGGGAGATTAAATTCATGTTCCCAAACTGTAAGTTGTTTTTTTTTTTTTTTACATTCTGTTGTCCATAGGGCTACTACAACAAATCCAAAAACATTTAAACTTGTTTTAATCCTTCACTCACTAGACTGTATTACTTTTCTACCAATTGTCACCATTCTCTTCGTATTCAATGTATATTTTAGATACTATCATTTTCATTCATATCATTCATTAGGTGTTTCCTGTTTTTCTCTGTAGCTTTCATTGAGCCTTCTCCTTCAAAGCATGAAACCAAGGATTACCTGAGCAGGTGTCTGAAGCCGGTTTTACTTCGTGGACTCACAGAGCTTTGTAAAGAAAAGCCCCTCAATCCTATTGTTAGTTTACTCTATGCAGGTTTTAATTTTTATTGATTATTAGTATATTTCCTGTTATGTATTTATTTGTTTTCGTTTTCGTTTACAGATTTGGCTTGCTGACTGGCTGCTGCAAAACAATCCGAATCAGCCTCAAACATATGTCTAACTCCTGGATGATATCAAAATAAAAGACTCAGGAAGTTCCAGATGTATTAAAAAAAAGTGGTGGTGGCAGATAGTGTACCACTTTCTATAAATAAACACATAACTTTCAGCTTTATTTGTGTATTACGTTTGTTTTAGTGACATTATCAACAACGTTTTGTACTAATTTGTGTTCAAATGTTTTTCATAACAGAATGAAAGCTTTTATTTTTTTTGAAGAATTGACGAGATGAATGTGCTGCATTTGAGTTTTCGTCGAAACTTGTGAAAACGGAAGATTTTCGATCGTTAATCTCGCTACGGACGCGTCATTTTTTTTAATGACGTTGTATAAAGTGTTCACCAAATTACAATTATAACAGGCAAGAAAAATGTAAACAACATTAATAAAGTTAATAAAAAAATAAACAATGATACAGAAAAATACTAACTTTGATAGAAAAAAAAGATTGAAATAAAATTAAATGAAGGGGATACATGAGCATTGTAATAATCATTAATTTAACTGATATCATTGAACGCCGCACTTCTTTTTTTAACTCCTTCCCCTCGTCTGCGGGGCGGAAACGAGTGGTGTGAAAATATGAGAGAGGAGAGATTGACTCTGGCGTGATAGGTTGATTTGTGATTGACATTTAGCCTTGTCCAATCAGAAAGCTTCTTTGGAAAAAGTGTCGATTTTTTTTCCTGCCGGTTCCAGAAAACCAACCATGAGTTTCTCGTCGTGTGGGAGAATCCATTTTGAAGAGAGCTCTCCGGCTGCTAGGCTTGTAAGTAGACTGTTATAATTCTTTTTTTTCCAGCATAACTCGACGCTATCTTAATTTAACCTGTATTATTTGTTTGAGTTTTAAACGTTTCTCATTATCTTGATTACAGAAGAACGATATTTCATGATTTTAATAATTTTCAGGGCTGCGTGGCCTCTGGCTTACGTAACTACGAATTTGCACAGTCCGGGTTTATCGATGTGTTACAGATGGCTACAAGTTCACTAATCTCTACGCCCGGCAACTCTTGATGGGCGATAGTCGCCATGTTGTTAAAAAAAACTGAGTTTTTGTTGCTGTAACCGCGGTTTAAACGATGAAATGCCAATCTGCTGGTCAAAATGGTGGGAAAAGCGTGAATTCGTATCGGGTAATGGCGAACAGAATGACAGACGCCGACATTAAAACGGTCACGTTTCTATCGGTTCCTCGGGTGTAGGTGTCATAGTACGAAAATGTCTGAAGAAGCGGAGCAGCAGTACATGGAGACGTCGGAAAACGGGCACGAGCTCGACGATGACTTTAATGGAGCCGGCCTTGTCGGCGAGGGGGAAGACGGCGGCGCCGAGAACCAGTGCGACCAAAGCGGGGACGCCGAGGATGGGAGCTCGCAGAACGGCGGCAACGAAGGAGGCCAGATCGACGCCAGCAAAGGCGAAGAAGATGCGGGGTGAGTGGGAAACATGCACAAGAAGAATGAAGTTCTCCCTGCAGGCATCGCTTGTCAAGCTAGGTGGCTGGCAGCGCTTCTTTGTTCCGCCGGCCTTTTGTTGGCGCCATGTATGGATCTGAGTGGGGGATGGGCGCTTCACCTGAAACTTAATCAGACGAATATGGGTCTAAGATGTGCAAATTTTATGTCGCACAGTATTTGAATGCGGTTCTATAGAAGTATAGCAGCTACACCTCCCACCTCCACGTGACTGGGTCAACAGGCCTCTGGAACAGCATGTACACTGCTGGTGTTTATGCTGGAACAGGTACATTGGATCTGTTAGGAGGTTTCAACACCACTATTCTCACCAAGGAGAATAGTATAACTGTTTTTTTTAATATCTTTTATTATATAGCTTGGATAGTCAGTGTCAAGGTCATAGTTCACGGTGGACTTATATACATACAGCATCCTTCTTATAGCGGGGGTCGTGTGTGATTAGGTGTCAACTATGTCAGAATTCTTTCACTACTCAATATTTTGTTAATGTCCGAATCTACAATTCCAACATAGTGCCCTAGAAATTTCCCAGAAGTCTCTGCAAAAAACTAGTCGGTGTGCATCGATGCTCACTAGATTGGTGAATATAGACCACACTGTATTGCGTCTGTACAATTTTTGCAATTAAAATTTTATTTAAATGTGCTTTTTTAAATAAACCATCAGTTTTTTCATCTTCAGAACTTAGTGGATTCATAAATGGTCGTCCCATAACGATTTTCACTTCTTGAATTCCATTACTTCATATTCGCCGGTTAAAAAAAAAGTAGTGGCCATGGTGTTTGAATTGCTTTTAAAATCCCATGTTATATAGTTTTTTAATAGTTGGGAATTCGGACTCAGCCATCATGTAATCACTCTCAAGCCTGGAAGTTAAAGTCCCACTTCGATCATCTTTTGATCAATTTTTAAAGGGTTCCCAGAGGTGTAATTAAGCCGTTTTTAGCCAAAATAAAATAAAAAAAAAACTGTCATTTTATAGGATATCTTTCCTTCAAAGCGTTAGAAATTCGCCTCTTTAGTTGTGAGCGGGGTCATTGGCGTGGAGTAAGTCCTCGCCAGACTCCCATCATCCATCTGTTTAGTCTCTCCTGATAGCTTACAGTCCCTCACACCCCTATCCTAACATTAGAGGTGATTAAAAATGGAGCTATCCAGCCACACAGTTTTAAGCCAGATACCAGCTCAGACGAGGAAAATTAAGATGAACATGGATCTGTTTGTCTACTAGTGGATTCCTTAGAATGAAGTAGAGCAGGGAACTTATGCTCTGCCCAGTGTATTTTCTGCATCTCAAATAAGCTCTTTTTTTTTTCTTTCTTTCAAACAGAATTTTTTCATCTGCTCCTGACTCACAATTTGAATAAAACATTCTCAGAAATGCTTTTTAAACTTCATTTTCTTTATAAATGTCAGAAAAAAAGTCACAATAATTGAGTTAAAACCGCAATTGTTTTATCCAAGTGGGCCTTCAAACCCATGATTGCCAGGAAGCGGCTCTACTTACTGAATTTTAACCCAAAGCAACTCCCTCCAGCATAGTCCCCTCTTTGTAGATCGGTACTGGTCATCCTATTCACTGTGGAGTTAATAGATTTTGTTTAAACCTTACAAAATATAATTATGGAATAAATGTGTTGGTGCTTCATCTGGGAAGGTAGACCCGTTTGGCTAACCTTCTGCTTTTATTTTGCTTTTCAGAAAAATGTTTGTTGGAGGCCTGAGTTGGGACACCAGCAAGAAAGACCTGAAGGATTATTTCTCCAAATTTGGCGAGGTGACAGATTGTACCATCAAGATGGATCAGCAGACGGGCCGGTCAAGAGGGTTTGGCTTCATTCTCTTTAAGGACGCTGCCAGTGTAGACAAAGTGAGTGATTGGAAACTGTACAAGTCCACATTTAGCTCAATAGACAAATTCTAACTCATTCTGGTTTATTTATAGGTTCTTGAACAAAAGGAACACAGGTTAGATGGTCGGCAGATTGACCCCAAGAGAGCGATGGCCATGAAGAAAGAGATAGTCAAAAAGATCTTTGTGGGGGGCCTTAAACCGGACTTGTCAAAGGAGGAAATTGAGGAGTATTTTGGAGCCTTTGGAGAGGTAACAAACATGAGATTTTTATTTATTTGGTTTATAAAATATAGTACAAAGTGTAATGAGTGTGGTTCCTCTTATTTAGATCGAGACTATTGAGCTACCGCAGGATCCAAAGACTGAGAAGAGGAGGGGATTTGTATTCATTACATACAAAGAAGAGCCTTCAGTCAAGAAAGTTTTGGAGAAGAAGTACCACACTGTCGGTGGAAGCAAGGTAAATGCATCAAATCTTGACAGTAAAACTGCAGAATTAGGAATTCTTCTAAACAATTTCTCATTTGTGGCGTCGCAGTGTGAAATAAAAATCGCCCAACCCAAAGAGGTCTACATGCAGCAGCAGTATGGCGCGCGTGGATATGGTGGACGTGGAAGGGGTCGTGGAGGTGAGCCCTTTTTTTTCTTCCGTTTATCAGTTGTGCTTTCATAACACCAGAATACTTCCTAATCAACCTGTAATGGTTAACGCTGATGTAGCTGCTAAGAGTTGTGACACATGTGATTTGTTTCTAGGCCAGGGCCAAAACTGGAATCAAGGCTACAACAACTACTGGAACCAAGGATATAACAACCAGGGCTATGGTTATGGACAGCAGGGCTATGGATATGGCGGCTATGGCAACTATGACTACTCTGGTTATTACGGCTATGGGGGTGGCTACGATTACAGTAAGCGATAAGTCCCCCCAGGGAGAGAAACAGAATGAGAGGAACTTTATTTTTTTTGGTCCTCCTTGTTATAAAGAAGAACTCAGTCCCTTTTTTCTCTTGTCCTCCAGACCAGGGCAATACAAGCTATGGGAAAACTCCAAGACGTGGAGGCCACCAGAGTAGCTACAAGCCATACTGATCACTCATAGTGCAGGTATGCATCCTTGCATCATCCGTGGTAGTATGAGAACGTAGCTTTAACCATTAGTGCCTTTTGACCCCAGAGATCTCCATCTCCTCCAAATCCATCCAAGCATTGTTGGGTTCAGGGCTGGCCGCGGTGTGGGTGGGTGGGTGGGTGGGTGTTAGTCTGTGGTCGTTACTGGCGGATGTCATGCAGTCATCTCGCGCTGCATTCCTGCAAAGACTTGCAACATCGATGAGGATTGAGTTTGCGGTGGCTCAGAACAGGAACAGGAGGCCGTTGAGCTTTTCGCCGAGGGTGCTAGGTGTCGTGGTTAGCTGTCGTGTTCCCGCCTCCTCCCCCCTTCCAAGTTTGTCTGTCCATTCACTGACCCGTCAAACTCATTCATGCACTTGTCTGTCTGTATGTAACTGCATGCAAGGTGGCATTTATTCTCAGTAACGCAAAGCACCGTGTTTTTCTCCTAAGGTCTAAAGTAAATATAAAGAGATCCATGGTCTGACCACTGCGAACATGGGCTCTGGCTTTTCCTTTGGAGTTGGCAGAAATTTGGACTCCATTTGTACAGATCAAGCGAGGAAACTGGGGAAGCAATTGTCACTTTTTTTTCCCACTTTTTGTTTTTTGTGTCCATTTACATTTCCAGCGATGGAAGTGTTATTTTTTTACTGTACTTTTTGGTACCTTTTTTGAATCTAATGTATTGTATGGTTGTATTTTTACATGTCAACTGGATTTACACATGTGGAGGAACAAGAGCTTTGAAAGCTCTCAAATAAAATCGTTTAGTTGTTTTTTTATTTCCTGGGTTTTTTTGTTTGTAAAAAAAAAAAAGTGTTGTTCCTCTTGTATTGAAAGAATTCTGCACGACTTGCGTAGAGAAAGAAGGGATTTAACATGAGCAGAAGTGGGTGTGTCACTTTGGTGTTGCCAATAATCATACAGATGGAGTCATTCCCCCCCTTTTCTATTTTCTGTCTTGGTTTTTAAAGAGTTTCCTTTCCTTTTTCTTGATATGTTTGCAGTTTTAACTGGCTTTACTGGTGTCATTGAACTGAATGCAAGCCTGATCATGTAAGAGGGCATTCCCTCTGTCACTGGAGTTTCCTTCCTCAAATGTCCTGGGTAAAAGTGGTAGAAATAAACTTTTGGTTCATATTACAAAAAGCATCTTTTTTTGTTCTTTGTAAAGTTAATGGTAAATGTATCTCTAAATGGCTTGCAGATTGTGTAAACTTTTTTCCCTGAGTTGGACGACCTTTGGAAAGCATTGGCAGAGGGCTTCATCATCCTAAGAATAACTGGATGTATGTTGATTTCCGTTCATTGTATGCCCACATACACGTTTGTCATAGGTAATGGTAAGTGATTTGTTTTAGGAAGTGGAGATTTATGAAAGAACTGCTCTATAAGTATCACTTTATTGCATTTTTTACGCTTTTCATGATTTAAATATTTCTTGGGAGTCCTTCCCAATGAAGAATATGTATTGGGAGCTGACATGCCTTGGTCCATGGCGATGCTGTGAATTGGTGCCAAAGACCTGTAAAAGAACATTTAAGAACAGTTCAGTTTCAAAAGGGGGTTCTTCACACAACATTCTGATTCCACTTGATGTGCTCTGGATGTAAACTTTGCTATTGTTCATGTAGTTCCTACACTTTTTTTAAACATTCAACGCTAGATGGGAACGACTGCAAGAACGGGTAACATCTCTACCTCTGAACTATGAATGTGACCACCTGAAAATGTGATGCAATTAAAAGTTTTTTACAGGTTGAACTAACCTTAGATGTCTTCATTTTCCAGCGTGAGGTGGTTGGCTTTGATGTCTATAAACAAATGCTGTCACAAACACATGTTCATCATTTGCTGTGCGGTTGGTTAAGCGTGAACTCACCTGAGAGGATGCGATCCAGGCACGCCACTACGAGGTCTGCATCGTCGACGCTGAAGCACATTGGAGGTTTCAATTTCAAAATGTTTTCCCAGGGGCCGTCGGTGCTCATGCAGATCCTGTCCTCCTTCAACCTATTATTGATAAATCATGGAGTGGTTTAAAATTCACAGCAGCAGAACCAAAACCCAATGACCTGCACCATCATCCATCACCTTTTTACCACCAACGCAGCTAAGTTGGTGGCAGGAGTCCTCTTCTCTCTGTCTGTAACCAATTCCACTCCTGCAAACAGTCCCACACATCTAGAGAGGAAAAAGGCCAGTGAGCATCATGGAAGCACAGTGACATTTGTGTAACCCTTGTGCTATCCTAGGCACGTAAACATTGGGGATTGGATCATCTAGACCCCACCAGACAGTGCGCTGAACCTTTTCAATGATTTGTGATCTTCACTGGTGTCCATGGATTACATGAAATCCTCTCCACCTTTATCCACCTTTGTCATGGTAGGGAGAACACGTCAATGTAAGGGTGGGGTCATAGGATAGAACAAGGGATTTATAAGTCAAAACTAATTACCGTAGTTTATCCCACAATAGGTGAAAGAAAATGATACATCAAAGACTCTAATGAAAATCATGTTTTGCTCTTGTATTTGTTTCTCAATAGAGGACACATATAAAGACCATTAGGCTGAAAATAACATTTCTGACTATTTCTTTATTCTTATCCTAAATCAGGAGCAAACACCAAAATGCCGTTGGAAGAAGTTTGAAGGTGTGAAGGTAAAAGCCACAAGCTCCCTGCTTCGCTGCATCCCGATGCACTTGTGTGCAAATAGACCGATGTACGTCTTTGTTTTCCTCGTCCGAGCTGGAATCTGGCTCAAGACTGTACGGCTGGAAAACTTTGCTTACTATTGCTCACTATTTTTGTTGCACCGTTAATGTTAGGTTAGGGTGGGAGGGGCTGTCAGCTAGCGAGAGAGCATGTAAACACTACTACTACCGCTCTGCAAACACTGTTCTACAAAACTACGTTTTTAAAAAAAAAATTCAGACTGAAAGCGGCATGATCATAATTAAAAGACCACTAGGGACGCTTTGACCATAGATTAAAGGACAATCAGAGTTGAACTTTTATGTATTTCATTGTAACATAACAGGTGTATGAAGCTCAGTTATTGTTAATATTTTCTGTTCAGGATTTTTATTTTAACTGATGGGATGACCAAGTACTAAAGTGCACCGATTTTAAGGATTCTGGCCAAGAAAGTATGTAAAAACAATTGAGTGAAGAAGAAGCACCCAACCGACTGTCATTTTTAAAAAATTATTTTAAATGAGGTATTTCTGGTTTTCCTTACCTTACATCTCCTATTACTTCATGTCTTGCTTGCAGCTTTTTGAGCAACCCCTTCAGATGTTCCCCCACCCTTATGGCATTTCCTCTGAGGTCCTCTTCCTCAATCACATCAAGAACCGCCAGGCCAATCGCACACGACACCGGATTCCCTCCGAACTGCAATTGGTGCAACACAAATTCTTCAAATTCTCATGGCTTCACAAAAAAACCAGGATGAAGAATTTCAGTAAAGGATTAACATAAGAGACTCAGTTGAGAGCATCTACTTTAAAAAAAAGAAAAAGTAGTTATTTTTCTTCGTATAAAATTTTAGTTGAACATAATTTTACCGTATTGAAGTACTCCACTCCATTCGCTGTGAATGCCTGAGCTATCTCTACTGTTGTTGCCACACACGCCACAGGGTGACCATTGCCCATGGGTTTCCCCATGGTGACTATGTCTGGACAGAATGTCTCCCCCTGTAGCTGGAAAGCCCAAAAATGACTCCCCACACGTCCGAACCCCGTCTGCACCTCGTCGGCCACGAAAACTCCTCCAGCCGAGTGCACGTACCTTCAAAGTAGATTTGTACCAATCACATGTTTAGATTAAAAAACAAAACAAAAAACAGCTGAGTCACTACTCACTCGGCGACTTTACTGGAATATCCTTGGGGGAGGAGGATCTGCCCTCCAACGCTTGGCAGTGATTCAGCAAAGAATGCAGAGATCTATGCAAAAGTGTAATTCAAGTTAACTCAAATATATAGTGCTAGTTAATGAGTGATGAATCTGAACAGGAATACTCATAAAAATGCACAGTGAACCTTGCGACCTTTCCTGTGGATCTCCTCTATCAGGTCTTTGACCTTATCTGCATAGGCTTGGCCTGGGTTGGGGTGATCCTCTCTGTAGATCCCCCTGTAGGTGTCTGGTAAAGGCGCCTGGAAAAGATGAAGCGCATCCTCTCCGATAAGCAGACGTCAACATGGCCATCAGAATTTGTGCATAAGACTACACACCACATGAACCCAGTCTTTCTGCCCCGCCAGTTTCCGGAACTTGTAAGGACTGATGTCAATGAGGGACATTAGATGTCCGTGGTAAGCGCTGGTTCAGGGGGAGACTTCATTAAGGGTGGTGTTAGTGGGTAAATTCAGATTTTTTTCAAGCTATGGAGCTTACTGGTCAAGAACTATGACGTCCTGGTTTTGGGTGTACTGTTGGGCCAAGCGCAAGGCCAGGTCGTTGGCCTCTGAACTGTGGGAAGAACAGAAACAGTCACTATAGTATTACATCAATGACTAATTGTAAAAATATTGGGGCCTTTCTTACCCAGAGTTAACAAAATAGAAGACGCACAGTTTGTCAGGCAAAGTGGCACCGAGGCGAGCAGCATAAAGGACTATCTTGTCGTTCAGGAACCTAGTATTTACGTTCAGAAGGTCCATTTGTGCTGCTGCAGCCGTTGTAACGGCAGGATGACAATGACCCACTGTGGGGGGTAAACATGGGGTCAATTAAATGCTTTTTATTATTATTTTTTTTTAACAATCTTTGGCCACTAGGAGGCAGAATTGTTTCATATTTCGGTCCCTAAACATTTTACCGTGTTGGACATTGCTGATGCAGTCCAAATAGCGATTCCCATTTTCATCAAACAAATACTGTCCTCTCGCTCTCACTATTTTGACAGGATCTTCTTTGTAAAATAGTCGACATGACTGCCTGTAATAAAAAACATTTATACTTGTAAGAAACATTTTATGTACCTAAGGCTTAAGTGTTCATAGCATAAACAGAGGCAGAGTATCAAAACTTCACTTCACATACCCAATTAGCCTTAGTCTCATCGCGAGGGTTTCTTCTTTCGTAAAATTTTCTTCAGCCATAGCATGCAAAGCGTAAAACGGTGAGTCATATAATATGTTGATTGCAGGAGGTTTTAAACTTTTACCCAACTCTTCTTCCTACTCAGCTGGTTAGCACTGTGCCACTGAGCATGCGTGAGAAGCGTGTCTCTTCCCATTTTCCTCCTATTGTTTCCCTGCTGCATAAAGTTCCACTGCCTAATTTTTCTGGAAGATAAAACAGCAAAACAAACATAGATTCTCTGTCTGATATTTATGTAAAATAAAATAAATAATAATTTGTCATTTTTCTTGAAATTGTTTTAAATCACGCTGTAGCTTTATTTCGATTGGGCTATTCTAACTAATCCAAAGGTGACCGTGAGATTCTGTCTTTGGCCATTATTCGTTTCCTCTTGCTTTTGTTGAGTTCAAAATTCATGTGATTACAAATTAATTCAAAAACATCTGCCACATGTTTGCTCCGTCGTTTTCGTACTTTTTAATGTTCAACCTATTACGTTTTTCTATATTGGTATCGTCCAAGGGCTATAAATGTTCCGCAAAGCTTCTGGTTACCCGGTGCAGTCAGTGTGCCGCTTCGGTTGCTAAGGAACCATAGAAAGCAGGTAATTCATCAGGTCAGCTGTAGCATGCTAGCTCTGTGAAGTAAAACGGCCAAGCGAGCTGCTTTTAATTAGTTATCGCAGTAATGCGAAGTCCTATTTTTTTTTTTATTAAGTAATTGTGTTAGGAGCCAAACAAACCCGTATATTTAGGAAAATAAAACATCGTACTTCTAGTATCTTTAGTTAACGGTTATTATCTTTAGCTAACTAACATAAACGGCTAACGTCATATGTCACCAGTTGCATTGTGTTACTGACATAACTTGCTTTTTACCTTGTCGTTTTCACCTGAAAATACGTGTAAGATGTAGCTAGAGACGTGACACAATAATAACTTCTTAATTACAGTGATAGCACTTTTTTTGCATGTAATGTTCGTGACACATTTCCTGGTGAAAGAGCACGTGCTGTCTCATAATTTCGTCATAAATGTGGGAATTGCGCAGTAAAAATTACCCATTCTTTGCTTTGGATGTAAATTAAGACATTTAGTCAACTCGTACCAGTGCTATTATTAAACTACTATTGGTTTAACCACACACATCCTGCTTGTCGCTCTGAGCACACACTGTGTTGTTTATCGTTTGTTTTAGGAAAATGTGTTAGATGTTCAATTTTTTAAATATTTTTTTTACCGATTTTGCGTGCAATTCCTTATTTTCCTCTTTGCTACAGGACTAGCTTTAGTTTATTTTGACTACTGTGGTGTGAACCACAGTTAGCATAGTAGCACCATGTTTGTCACAAGAAGGCAGGCCCTGGAGGCCAGATTTTAACCCTGAACGCTCCTGGATTAAAACTCTAGACGTAATCAAATTTCCTTGTTTTATTTTGATTTTAAAGAATTGTATTTCATTGTATGATACTTAAAAGCTAACTTTGGTTGCAGCATAAGTGTACTTTAGCCTTTGCACTTTTTAACCACCACAGAGACCTAGATAAAGCAGGTGATTTAAGGTCTTTTTTCTCTTTTAGTTTCAATTTGAGCTGTTTATGTTGTATTGATTAAAGATTTACATGGATTTCTCCTCATAGCAAGTGCAGGTTAACAACCTTAGTCGGCGGTTTATTCTGTAACTATCAAAGGTTCCAAAAGGGGTCTACTTGGATAGAAAATAAAGCTGGAAAACGTCCTAGATGGACTCTCTCGTGGTCCGATCCTTTCCAGCAACTTGACACCAGTGTGACTTACCCAGATAAATGTGTTCTTTAGAAGGTGCTGTGCTACGCTTTCAAGCCCTGTCCCATTCAGCTCCCATACACTTCCCCCATCCTTTCTTTTCTGTCCCTCCCCCTTCCATTTTCAGCAGTAGATGCAACTCTTTTTCTACCAGGTTATTGTACTCAGCTCATTTAATTTCTTGCATATCACCCAGATGTTTTGAGGCAAGACCTATTCTATGTCTTTTGTACTAAATGCTACCTAATATGACTTTGCTTTTCAAACGTGTCTCTCAATATGAATAGGCAGAACAATTATTGTGGCTTGGTTCTCAAATGTGTGATCAGTTTTCATAAGGGGATTATATATCTGCCTGTGATTTTTTTTTTTTTTTTAAAGAACTTTATGTGGACTTTGCTCCGTGTTCAACTTTTTTCCTGTCGATCACTGACAGCTTCATGGTTTCTCATCTTTCTTAAGGTGACGCGAGGGGTGATGATGCTGTAGAGACGGTGCGGGTCAGTCTGGCTGGTTGAGGTGCGGAGGGGGACGCCACAGACCACGCCAGGATTTCCTGACGATTGACATCCTCACCCCCCCCCCTTAGTGAATCCTTATGCGTCTCCTTGGACGGTGATGATGGTTACGCTTATTACAGAGCAGCTCCGTAAGCAGAGCCTGGAGGAACCGTATCACAAAGCTTTTTTCTTCAATTCCACCGTGGTGAGTAGGAAATGAAAGTAAGCATTGTCCTTTGAACTAATTGGGTTTTATGAATTTTGTTTTTGAGAGCAAGTTATCACATTTGTTGTAGTCATTACCTGCAGTGGGCTCCAGTCCTACCATCTCATGGAGCGAGTCTAGCACAATTCCAGGTAAGTTCAAATTCAACTGTATTCATAGCAATTTTCCTGCTACAAAACACCCCAAAGTGCTCTAAATAAATAAATTAAAAAATAGTAGTCAAAATAGTAATTATAATAAAAAAAAACAACATACACACATTCTACAAAAACTAACAGTCCATAAAGTCAAATTAAAGCCTGAGGAAAAGCAAAAATTACTTAAAAGCTGGGCTAAAAAGATGAATTTAGAGTTTTTTTTCTTAAAAGCCTCTTAAGTGGATGAAGCCGTCACATCCTCAGGCTGGCTGTTCCACAGGCGAGGCCTACAGTGCTGGAATGTGGCCTTGCCGTGAGTTTTTGTTCTGACCTTTGGGACCACCAGCAGACCTGGACCTGAGGACCTGAGGGCTCTGAGAGTTCATAAACTAAAATAAATCTAATATAAAAAAAAGACTCTTAAAGAATAATATAAGAATCTTAAAATCGATCCTAAAGCTGACTGAGAAAAAGTGCGTGGATTTTAAATTCAAGTGATGTGCTCCTTCTTTAGTTTGAGTAGTCTTGGTATCTCAAACCCTTTTTTTTCCTGATTTTTGTTTCTGCGTCTTCAGAGATTGGCTCATCTACCTGTGCTTCCTCCACAGCACACCCATCGTCAGATTTCTGCATATTCGACTCCACTCCATCTCCATCTCACTCTCAACCCCTACAGCAGAGGCAGGGGGCCGACGAGACGGTCCAGAGTTCACCCCCTCCACCTCCAAAACGCCACTGCCGCTCCCTCTCAGTCCCAGAGGACCTGTCTCGCTGCCGCTCCACCTGGCATCCCAGCGCATCCAAAGTGTGGACTCCAGTCAAACATGGCAGTCACAGTGGAGGAGCGGCCAGTTCAGTGCCGCTCTGTGGTCCCAGTTCTTCCTTCACCTCCTCTATACACTCATCATCTAGTCCCACCTTCTTTAGTTTAGCACTGTCCTCTGACTCCCTTCTGTCATGGAGCTTCCCCTGGGAACCCCCAGATGCACTGAACACTACTGCGTCCCTCGCTTTGCCTTTGTCTTGCTCCTCTTCGCCAGCCCCGCTTGTTTCTCACTCAGTGCTCCAGCGCTGTTTCTCCCTGTCCCCCGTGCACATTCAAAACGCCTCTGTAGCATCCTCGCACCCTCAACCCTCACCTTCCGGCTTCTCTGGCGTGGAGCAGCCAGGTCTGTCCCTGTCTCCCACCTCAGCCTGCAGTACGCCATCCTCCTCTAGGCGTGGCCTGCCCCCGGCACTTCCTCGATGCCACTCTCAGCCGTGTGACATGCGCAGACCCCGCTTGAAGAGGCGACGTGACTCCGATGTTTTGCCCTGCCCTAGACCTGGCCTGGACTTCAGCAAGATGACTCAGGTGAGCTTAGAAAGTTATACACAGTATATTTGTTGTTTTTAGTGTAATCCCTCCCTAAAAGCTGACAAGTGTCGTTTTGCTGTGATTCTATTGAGCCTCATACGTAAATGACCCTTCTTTTATGAACCTGTTCATTTATTCAGGTGCATTCTGGAGTTACCTTAGTGATCGCAAAATAATTTAAAAACTACGACCTGACACATAGAAAATGACTTAAGGCAGTCTCCTAAAATGGGACTTTGACCGTTTTTAGATATTTCTCCTAAAGCTGACCTACTTCCTTTGGTGTTAATAGTACACCCCCACAAGAAAATACAAAGCCAGAGTTGGTCACATATTGTTAGTTTCCATTTTACATTTAACCAGAATAATTTACCGCAGCTTACAGTTTCCAAGATGTGTTTTTTTTTTATACTCACTTATTTTTATTCCTCTTCCCTAATAATTTTCTTATTTGGTTTTAACTTGAGAAGTTTTCAGTCAAGGTGATTGCGTTGTTTCGTCTGTAGATCAGTAGTCGTGAGAGCCTGCTGTGTGGACCGGGCAGCTGCATGTTTCCGGTGTCTTCTCCGGCAGAACATCACCTGTCTTTCTCCCCCGCTGAATTCCTTGGACAGGTCAACATCGGGCCATTAAGTGAAAGTGAAGAAGAAGAGGAGGAGGAGGAGGAGGAGGAGGAGAAGAAAACTGAATATAATGGATGTGGGAACAAAGGTTTTCTTTGAAAGAGACTGCACAGAATTAGACTTGAATCTCATAGAAGAGAACTGAACACTTTTTGGTGCTACTAATGCATTCATAACCATTAAAAGCACACCTGTAGGCTTTCTCCTGCTGCCTGACAGAACCCTTTGGGAATAAGCTGCATCTATAAGGCACATCTGCAGTGTTTAGGATCGAGACCCTCCTTTCAGACTGCATTGCAAGACTTGAGCTAAGTCACTATTTAGCATTTAAAAATGTCAGTGCCTGCCTGTTAAACACTCCAAAAGGACTTGGAAATGAGCAAGTTAGGAACTCTCCAAGTCCAGGCTTTATTTCTTTATTTCAACACAGGTCTGATTTAGCCGTTTCAATTTGTTAGCATCTTAACAGTCTTACATTTATTTACTTGAAAAACACTTAAATCCAGTAGATATCGGGTCAAACTGGAATTCTTCTGTCTTTTGCTGATTTTATAGCTGATCTTTAAATTGAGTCTTTGCGAGCTGTTTCAAATGTTTCAGTTCTTGTTACTCTAAAAATTAGCCTCCAAATAAAACCGTTATTTATATTTGGAACGATACATTCCAGGATAATTCCCCTTCCTCACACATTTAATCCACAACTCACACCTGTGGAATAAGTCTACGCTGTTAAAAAAGACGTTTCATTGAAAGTTTCCAAGTTTTTTGTTCATCTGTTTCTGCATTTGATTGATAAACGCACCTAAAATGTTGCTGGCGATAAGCAAACTATGCCTTAAGCTGAAAAAACACGTTTTGGTTAATCTGGTGTTCTTTTCACAAAACCAGGCACTTTCTTGCAGTTTCCATTTGTGCTGGTTCACATATCTTTGAATGTGTGGCACATAAACAGTCTGCTGGACAACTTTATTCAGTGGGCTCAACAGGGCAGAACACCGTATGGTGTAGGTACACTTGTGAGCGGCGGAGGCTGGAGGAGCAGATGGTGGCCTTTTCAACTAATCTTTTTTCTTCTGATGGGAATGTTCCCCCCGCACAATTTGTGTATGAATAAAATTTAATAGAGAATTATTTTTTCCCAAACTGTGTCTTGTCCTTTTGTTGTTGAGGGCTGTAGCAAGTAAGATATGGGATTATTCTGCCCCCTAGTGGTTGTTTTTCAAACATGTTGCAAATCTTTCAAATTCCATTTCTTTCACAAACTGATGGAAAAGCTACAGAGCTATGGACATGATATTAAAAAATAATTCCCTGAAATTACTCATTTGTGGCCACAAACTTGTACTTGTTTGCCTAAATTAGCATTTTGTTCCAGAGAGTACAAATTCCTTATGTGCGTACAATTTATTCATATCTTATCATCAATTTCTACTATTTGTGGCCACAAAATACTAATTTGTGCACATAAAGTACAAATGTGTACATACAAAATGCTCATTTATATACACAAAATACTAATTTGTTCTCACAAAATGCTAGTTTGTGTGCACAAAATATTAATTTTTGCTTACAACATGCTAATTATGTGCACAAAATGCTATTTGTGCCCATAAAGTTCAAATTTTCTCATGCAAGATGGTCGTTTGTGTACACAAAATACTAATTTCTGCTTACAAGATGCTAATTGTGTGCACAACATGCTAGTTTGTGTGCATAAAATACTAATTTATGCTTACAATATGCTAATTATGTGCACAGTATGCTAATTATGTGCATAAAATGCTATTTGTGCCCATAAAGTTCAAATTTTCTCATGCAAGATGGTAGTTTGTGTACACAAAATACTAATTTCTGCTTACAAGATGCTAATTGTGTGCACAAAAATGCTAGTTTGTGTGCACAAAATACTAATTTATGCTTACAATATGCTAATTATGTGCACAGTATGCTAATTATGTGCACAAAATGCTAGTTTGTGTACACGAAATACTAATTTCCTCTTACAATATGCTAATTATGTGCACAAAATGCTAGTTTGTTTGCACAAAATGCTAGTTTGTGTGCCCAAAATGCTCATTTCTGCTTACAATATGCGAATTGTGTGCACAAAATGCAAATTTGTGCCCATAAAGTACAAATGTTCTCAAGCAAGATGGTAGTTTGTGTACAGAAAATACTAATTTCTGCTTACAATATGCTAATTCGTGTGCACAAAATGCTAGTTTGTGTGCACAAAATGCTAGTTTGCTTGCACAAAATGCTAGTTTGTGTGCACAAAATACTAATTTCTGCTTACAATATGCTAATTTGTGTATATAAAATACTCATTTGTGTGCACAAAATACCAATATGTGCATATAAAACGCTAATTTATGTATTATATTTAAATCATTTTTTCAAAATGCACAAATATCCCAGAAATCGATTTAAAACAAAATAAAAAAGACTAAAATATACCCTTTTCCCCCCACTGTAGAAACAGTCAATTATATAAATATTACACACGATTACAGCAAATCTACATTATTACTGGGTGAACCTTGAGATCAAGTGAAGGAGCAGAAGTTTAGGGTTACTCTTGCATTTCTTTATGGCTCCACCGCGGAAGGTGAGGGCGCTCCTTCCGGCGCACGAGCGCTTTTTCACAGACGAACTGACCCCCCGTCAACAAGCTACTTCCTCTTTTGTCTAATTTCATGGCGATCGGGAGAGAGGGAACACCGCCGACGCACGCACACCGCCTGAACACTCCTGAAAGAGTTTACTCGGGGTAAAGAAATCTACTTTTGCCAGATTGCCCAAAATGCTCGTCAAAGTTTAACTTAGTTCTCCTGACCACGTGGGAGATGGATATAAAAATGGCGTATACATATTTTTTAACTACTAGTTCAGATATTTTACATTGTAGCGCCGCTGGCTGATAACAAATCGGTCGAAATGGGCTCCCCCTCCGCCCGCATCTCCTCCACAATCAGCGGCATGCTACTTAACGGCGCTGGCTCGCTAACCTTAGCAATGCCGCCAAGGTCTCGCGTTTGTGGACATAAAAACTAGTTTAGTTCAAATATTCAACAGTTAGGTTGCAACCGCGCTACTCAAAGTGTAGTTTTCAAGAAAATGTTTCAGAAATGAGCAGTTTACGTCCAAATGTTAGCTACTTGTGTTGCACAAATGTTTGTTTGGGTTAGCAGGTAGCTGCTGCTGCTACGGCTTTAGATTAGTTTACTCAAGAAGTTCATATTTTGTACTTTGGGTGTAAATATACTCCGTGAAGAAAAAAGTCGCACACAGAAACTAAAAGTTTTTAAGTTTGCGTGAAGCCGTTGTTGTGTATTCATGAGTAAAAGCTGCATGAAGTCCTGGTTAGCTAGCAGCAGCAGCAGCAGCAGCTATCTATCTTTCTATCTGGGTAACGGTAACTTGTTGACCTTATAACGCGAGGTTTACTGTCGCTCTTGTCGTTAAAACTACAATTTCACTCACGGTTAACAAACATTTAGCTAAAATGCAAGTTATGAAATTACTGTATGTATGTTTTATATCGATATGTTTAAATAGATATGACTCAAAAGTTTAGTTGAGTAGACAAATATAAAAAAACAACAACAAACAAACTGAAAAGCAAACAAAAATGCTACAAATCTGATCTTTATCTCAAACAAATCCCATTTTTGGCACAAAATGTGATTTAATTTTTTTTTATGTTTCTTTTGGCAAAAAGTATGGCTACAGGCACACAACATTTCTTTGATGTATTTATAATTTTTTTTAAATAAAATAAAATAGAAAAACCGTCATTAAATGTCAGAGCTATGGACATGGTATTAAAAGATAATTCCCTGAAATTAGTCACTTGTGGCCACAAACTTGTACTTGTTTGCGTAAATTAGCCTTTTGTTCCAGAGAGTACAAATTTCTTATGTGCATAAAATGTATTCATATCTTATCATCAATTTCTACTATTTGTGGCCACAAAATACTAATTTGTGCACATAAAGTACAAATTTATACATACAAAATTATGCTAATTTATACACACAAAATACTAATTTGTTCTCACAATATGCTAATTATGTGCACAAAATACTAATTTGTGCACATAAAGTACTAATTTTCTGATTCCATGTTTTAGAAATAAAATAAAAAAAACCGTCATTAAATGTCAGTAAAAGTGCAATAAAGTGTCAAACAATGCAAAAATGAAACAATGTATTGATTAAACCAGAGCGATCATAATTTTTTAGCATTTTAAAAATAGCTGCAACTTTTTAAATTTGATAGTAAATTGACTTTATTTTCAGTCTGATTTAGTTTGAAAATATTGTTTGACTGAAAAGTCCTCTGTCTTTCAGGGTGATGAGTTTAGATTATTCTGCAACATATTAGAAATACTTTAACAAACTTGGTTCTTACCAAGTGATTTTAGGTCTTATTTTTCAGGGTAACATTTGTGCCTTTTTTTATAATTGATATATTAGTTATATTTGTATTTGCCTGAAGTGATGCCAATAACATAAATATAATTTAAAATCTCTAACTTTTCTTTGTTTACAGTGTGAACTAGATTGTCAGCCTGAAAAACACGCTGGATATAGTTTTCCAGGTGAGTTTCTGTTTTGAATTCCATAAAGAGGATTTCCTAAAATATGTATTGTGTTCCTTTTTTTTTACATTTAAAATCCCTTAGTTGTGTGTGGCTTTTTGGCTAATTGAACTGAACAAACCAAGGATTATTTTGTGTGAAAACTGTGACCTTTCAAATCATTAAAGGTTTAAGTTTAGCATAGCATCTGTTTCTTTGAAGAAATTCTACAAGTAAAAAAAAAATCCCTAAAAAGTTAATTTCCTGAGGATTTCTCTTGTCAAAGTTCAGGTAAACCATCTGCGTGGTTTCTGTGAAGGGATGAATTAAACGGACGTACGGCTACTGAATGCCATCAGTTTGAAATTTAGAACAGAGTTTAAGGTCTGGATTTCACCCACTGTTCCACAAGCCAAAACATGCCAAAAAATAGGGATTCTTCCAGAGGCTTTCATTCACTGCTTGGCAGCTTTGCGTAATTACTGAACTCATGTCAGGCAAACCTAAATCTCCATGGCAGCACGAGAGGTGCAGCAAGCAAACCCACTTTGTGCGTTCTACACCAGTGGATGTTCGGCGTCTCAGAATCTTGGGCAGATTCTGATGGAAAAAAACAAACAAAAGGAAACAAAAGCAAAAAATTTGATCAATTAGAAGTGTAATTTACTGGGAAATTTGACTAAACTATCTTAAGAAATAACAGCAACATGCCAAACTTTAAAATCTTAGCAGCAGGAAAAGGCCTCTCCTGCGAGAATCTTTGTGAATGATTCTAAAGGAATTTGTTTTGAAACATGACTTCAATATTTCTCTATTGCTCTAAACTTTTTACACAAGTGACAGTATGAAAATCCTTGGACTGCTGATAAATTCACAGCTAGATTTTCTAGTTCTTTTTTTTTCCAGAAATGTATTTCATTTCTTCTGCAAGCAAAGTTATTTATAATGATCTATATGCTTTTAATAAGCACAAAAGAAATCAAAGTAATTGACTTGTATTGGTTTTTTTCTGAAATAGAAAGTGAAAATGTTATGGATGATACAGAAATATACCAAGAAAATACAATAATTTCATTCTTCAATTAATTTGTCTAATTGGGTCTTCTTTGATCTTTTCGAGATATGTCTTATTTAATGTTTTTTTTAACTCTGATTTTGAAGGTTTTTTTGAGTAGAAACATGAAGAAAAGTTATAGAAATTGTTTGTTTGTGTGCAGCTATTACAGAGTGGACGCCATTAAAGGAGACTCTCTGGCACTTGGATTGATTCCTCACCGTCCCAGGTTGAGACTACTTGGTCTATGGCTTTGATGGACAAACACAAACAGGTCAAGCGGCAGAGACTTGACCGTATTTGTGAGGGTAAGAGGGCACACGCCAACCTCTGATGCTGTTTTCATTCATTCATTTGAAAAAATACAACGGTTAGCAAAAAGCAACTAATATGGATTCCTTAGTTTAAACATGTATCTTTAAAATCCAGACAAACTTTTGCGTTAAGTACACTTGAGCACATTCCTACAACCGTTTTTGGGCTCTACATGCAAATCACATTGAAAGTTAAACCGGGTTGGATTTTGACCAACCAGCGACTTGGATTTGTGAGTGATGCTTGGATGGCGTCCTCTATAATTCACCGAAAATGCAAACAGCTTGAAAACCGATCATGACGGAAAAAATGAATCATCTTGGTTTGCGCCCAGCCGAAAATATAGCACCAAGTCTCACCATAGATAGCAACAGAGCTGCGGAGAAAAGCCTTGAGCGAGATTGGCGAGGTTTGCACCGCTTCGCCATTTCTCACTAAGCTTCGTCCAACTGTAGGTGGCGTACATGCGCTAGTAAACGATAGCAAACGATGAATGCTCAGGGCTGTACACAAAGTAAGACACAACCATGTAAAGTCACTCTTTCTGTGTAAATGTCATGTTTTCAGAATTGTAGCAAACACCTTCTTTACGACAATCATCAGAAAGCGTTGTGGTTTATCCTGTTATATCAGCTCACGTTTCACTAAAACAAATAAACATCTAAACTTAAAAGTAAATAATGATCAAAATATAATCCAATAATATTTCTATAATAATATTTCTGTTTATTGATTGTTAAAGGTAATTTCAGAATCATGCATTCTTAATCATCCTTTATAAGGTGTGTGAAAGAAGCTTTCTTGGCTGACTTTACTGTAACTATCATTATTTGAAAGCATGTATTGGTTGTCGTGACAACCGTGTTTTCTCTCTTGCATGAGCATGAAGCTTCCAAAGGTTAGCTGATAGTGACCTGAGTTCTGAAATATCAAATGTAGATGGAGCTGTGGTTTCTTTGCACATGATTTGTCAGATTTTTCAATATTTGTGGAGGATTTTGGAGCAAAACGTTCTTTTAAAAACTTTTTTAGTCCCTGAAGTGGACTTTCACACTCCACGCTGGTCGGTTGCTGTAAGGTGTGTGTGTGTTTTTACGCTGCAGACGGATCAAAATGAGCATTTTTTGGAGGAGCCTGAGCTGCTGCAGAGTGATTGTGCCGGACGCACATAATGGTACGCTAAAATGGAGGGCCGGGGTCTGGGAGAGCGTCTGGAGCTCAGTGACAGGGAGAGGGACGGGGTGAAGGGTTGTGGCCGGGCCGGGAGGGGAGCGGGCCAGCTGTCTCTTTAAAAAACGACAACAGCCCAAACGGCCCTCCTCCTCCGCCGCTGCTGCTGCCGCCGCCGCCTCGGCTATGCTAATGAAGTTATTGCTGGTTGGCCGGCTCTCAATGGAGTCGGCGGCGATTGGAGGCTGGCCGTGGGGGAGGGGCCGGGGCGTGGATGACAGCTGGGATCCAGTCAGCCGAGCTCAGGCTGCAGGAGAAAGGAGAGAGGAAAAAAAAAAGAAGAGCGCTGTAAGGAGAGGGAGAGAAAGGAAGACGGGCTGACAATGCAAGGTTTGGCTCAGTGGCTTTTCTGATTCGGCGTGTGTTTGTGAGAGCGGCCGGCGGCGGGGAGCAGGCCTTTGGGTGTGGTGGAGTTGTGCGTTTGCAGTTTCTCTTTCAAGTTCAATGTGTGTTGAGGCGTTGAGAAGGAACTGAACCACCGTCTGTGTGTGTGTGTGTGTGTTTGCCCGCGATTGGGTGGAGTACTGCTGCTTGCTGCATTATCATCGCCTGCTGCCCCTCCCCCTCACCTCTTACTCCAGCTACAGCCGGGGGGGAGTGTAGGAGGGAGGAAGGGGGAAGAAAGCCACTGGGAGGGAGAATGAATGAATCACTGAATGAAGTGTATTGTGTGTCTGGCTGCGCTTCATCTTCGCAGGCCTCGGAAAATGTCAATGTCCTTTGCTCGCATTTCTCCGTGTAGAAACCCGAAGATTTTTCTATTTATTCAGTTTTACAATGGGGGTGTGTGTGTGTGTGTGTGTGTGTGTGTGTGTCTGGATCTCCTCAGGTTCTCTGCTTGGCACACGTCTTGTGTGTCTTACATCTCAGCTAACCGTTTTAGCTGAACATTCTGTTATTTGTTTAACCAAGAACCAATAAAAAGCATTTTTATTTTTAAGCTTTGTGTTTCCTGGTAATATAATAATATTTAATCCATTTGAATCCAATATAAACTCTTCAGAAGGATAGTTTATTTTTTTAAAGTTTTTATCTACAGCTAGCTGCTAGCTCTGCTAGCTGTCACCTCCTGCCTTCTGTCCAAATCCAGCGTGAAGCCTTCACCCGTCCTGCCACGACATGTTGATCCACACTTTCTCCGACTTCCACTGCTGACGCTAAAGCTAGCAAAAGTCTTCTTTAAGGACCCACTTTAACGAAAATTGTTTTATATTTCGCGTTTTCAATGTGTTATTGTGGCATTTCTTTTCTCATGAAGGACTATCTATCTATATCTATCTATATCTATATCTATATCTATATCTATATCTATATAGATATAGATATTCAAGTAGGGGTGGGATAACTCCATTCCATCCACAACTCAGAGGTGAACTTCTACTAAACTACGATCACTTTGCAGAAACTGTCCTGGAAAACAAGTTGTTTTTAATTTTGACTAAAAAAGCCATGATCACAATTGAGACCACTGACAACTAGGGGTATAATGATTGATTAACCGACTTATATTCCTACAATCAATCCAGATCAATTTGTCTGGGGGAAGATGTTCATGGAATCTAATTGACCAATACCATTTTAAAGTAGTTTCAAAATGAAATAAATCGATTAAACCGTTATCGGAAAATACCCTTTGGATTGAGGGACAGTATGTTTATTTTACTATAACGTTAAAAGGATCAAATGCGTCACAGCAGACAACACACGTGTGATGCAACCAGAAATGATCGATCCATCATCATCCCAGTCCGATGTTTGGAAACACTGAATTTAGCAAAGACATGTGACCAAACAGTGTGGTAGAATGTTCTGTTTGGATTATTTTGATGTGAAAAAACAACAACTTTATGAAACTAAAACGCGAATAGATTTGACATGTTTGTTTGTACACACATCTAGTTTACACTTGATTATCTTGCGGGGAATCTGGAAAACTTCAGCTGCACTGTTCAGTACCAGGTCTTTATCTCGAAATCACACTGGTTGAATATTTTTGGCTAAAGATGACCTGGATTGATTTTTAGGGCAGTGAATCGATCGTTCAAAATGAACCAATGATATGGACTATGAAATCGTATCGTCAACCACAAATGATATGAATTGAATCATTAAAATGAATCGTTACACCCCTAGTGGAATACCTTTTACGGTTGAGCAAAAGATGATTGGAGTGGGTTTTCAAAGAATCAGCTGGTGACGTTTCCCACACAAGTCAGGTGTGCACATTTTTTCTGGAAGAAACAGAAAAAAAGAGGGAGGGGCCTCCAGACAAGAAATTTAGATCAGGACACCCACATAAAATATGAACTCCCCACTGCCATGAAACGCAGTACCCCCCTCCCCCCAGCTACAGGATACCATCACTCCAGACCATTAGGGGGGTACTTTGTCCATCCAAATGGTCAATGAGACAATATTTTCCACACATGTGAGGGTTACATTTTCCGTTTGCTTTTATTTGGAAGTTTTGGTGCCGAAGAGCCACAAATGAATCGGGACAGACTGCGAAGCTTTTCTCGCCGCTGCACCCCGCAGAGTGGGAGGAAAGGGATGCTAACCATTGTTGCCTTAGCGGTCCCTCTCCTCTCTGCGTGAACCGTAAAGCCAGTTTCTGCTTTTCACAAGAACGAAGAACTTCCTGTGACAGGTGCGGGCCAACGTTTCTGATGACCAGCCAAACCTTCGTGCAGCGGAAGGCGTTGATTGTCGCTTCGTGCAGACTTACCTTTGTGTGTTTGCTGATAGAGAAGTAGCAGAACGCCACCTGTTCAGGAGCAGAACTGTAGTTGATCCACCTGGGTAGAAGCACAGGTTTGAATCTGAATTAGTCAAATTTAGGGGGAAAACATGACCATCAGTTTGGTTCCTGGGAGAGTTGGAGATGCTTGTTGTCTAAACCACCGGTCTGGAGCTCTTCATCCTCTGCTCAGCTTTGTCAGTTGGCAGGAAGAACTCCTGACCGAATGGATCTGCTTTGTCGACCCAAGTTCCATCTCACTCCCCCGAGCGAGCGGTCGCGTTGTTGAATGCTCTCCGTGCCCCATCCCAGATCTGGTTACACTTCCTTCAGTAAGCTGGAGACGCGCTTGGACCCTGCGGTTCCTGAGAGGGCTGGTTGCTGTTTGAAAAAGAGAGCAATAAAAGTCTGAGTCACTATTGTCTGCAGAGCGCGGCGCTTTGTCGTGTTACCTTTTTCTGTGTGAGCGTGGGGGGTTTCTGTCGACAGTCCAAACTGAAAAATGCACTTAGAGCATCTTTGTTTTTTTTTTCTGTTCAAAATGGTAAACTCTTTCATTTTGTTGACCTTTTTTGGAAGATGATGTACATTTTAAACCCATTTGTGACAAAGGTGTTTCCTTCCTGTGCTGTCAGGTATCAGACCCCCCATCCTCAATGGGCCGATGCATCCGCGGCCCCTGGTGGCACTGCTGGATGGACGAGACTGCACTGTAGAGATGCCCATCCTGAAGGACGTGGCCACGGTGGCTTTTTGTGATGCTCAGTCCACACAAGAGATACACGAGAAGGTACTGGAGCAAATCTGACATCTTTTCAATTGGTTTTTCTTTCTAGTCTGTAGTTTGGACTGTAAATGTATGCAATGATGTCTTTAAAAGTCAGAAATTCTCCGAGTTTACAGCAGGACACTCTTCTGTAATTCAACCTTAATGTGATGGACAATAGGAAAGCTTAAAGATGTTTCTTTGCCTCCTGAAGGTGCTTAATGAAGCTGTGGCTGCCCTGCTCTACCACACCATAACTTTATCCAGAGACGACTTGGAAAAGTTCAAAGGTCTGCGTGTGATCGTCAGGATTGGTTCCGGCTTCGACAACGTCGACGTCAAAGCCGCTGCTGAGCTTGGTGAGATGGCGAACGCCTGCCCTCAGCCCGTCACTGCATCTTTAAGAGGGGCTAAACGTTTCTTCGTCCCTCCGACTCGTCTCCCAGGCATCGCTGTGTGCAACGTGCCAGCGGCGTCGGTGGAGGAGACGGCCGACACCTCGCTATGTCTGATCCTCAACCTGTACAGGCGAGTCACCTGGATGCACCAAGCACTGAGGGAGGGGACGCGTGCTTCCAGCGTGGAGCAGATAAGGGAGGTGGCCGGTGGCGCCGCTCGAATCCGCGGTGAAACGTTGGGCATCATCGGCCTCGGTAAATGAAAGGGCGCACCAGTGAAAAGCGGTCAGTCTTTTAGCATCTGTCTGACGGTTAACCACGCTGCCTTCCAGGACGCGTGGGTCAAGCGGTAGCTCTGCGGGCCAAGGCCTTCGGCTTCGGCGTGATCTTTTACGACCCGTACCTGCCTGACGGCGTGGAGCGCTCGCTGGGCCTGCAGAGAATGGCCACCCTGCAGGACCTGCTCATCCACTCCGACTGCGTTTCCCTTCACTGCAGCCTCAACGAGCACAACCACCACCTCATTAATGACTTCACTATCAAACAGGTGAGAGGATTCTCTGAACACGCAGCCTCACGCCCGTGCAGTCTGCCTTCTAGTCCTCCAAATCACCTCTAACAGCCGGAGGAGAGATCCCACAACACACTATTGATGCTTCTAAATAGAGTTTAGCAGGAGCCGCTCATCGTTTGGCTGATGGAGTGTGGAGGGATGCCTTTATAGTTTGAGGTTGAAATGTGTCCTTTCTGTTTCTGTGCATCTGTGTGCTCAGAAGGTTTGGCGTGAGATTACACGCCGTTTATTGGATTTACTGTAGAAAAGGCTCTTTGGAATTTCATGTCAGGGTAATACAAATCTTCATGTACAGGTTCAGCGGTTCAGCATCCTCCTGTCATTTTTTTTTTTTTTGAAGGAGCTCTTACCATATTTATCCCGTCCTTTACAGCTCGCTGTCTCATTCCCCTTTGAAAATATGCCCCCTCCCCCTTTCAGTGTGGTGCATCAACTGTAAAATGCTGCGTTCACGCCGAACACAATTTGCGCGTCAAATTCACGTCTGTCACCTCTGTTCAATGCAAAAACATATTTGCTGCTCAACGCCTGTCCAAAAATGTTAAAAATTGATGCTCCAGACGCATGTGGGAGGAGCTACTGTCCAGTTTTTAGTTGTTACATGGAAGAGCATCGACTCTGGATCTCATTAACAATGCATGAAAGACAAGGATGATGCTTAGAGACTAGTTTTATTTGATTTGAAGAGCTCTACAAAAGCACCAGTAATCACGTCTCCATGTCAGGGGTCATGAGGTCATTCAGAGACTCTCCCGGTACGGTGAGCTTCACCATCTACTGCAGGTCAGCTGTACTTCAGTTTGATGACTTCCTCTCCCACATTAGTCTGAGGGAAAATTAAGAATACAATTCGAGGATCTTTTCTGTCATTGTGGTGATGCAAATACAGAAAATGTAGAAGTTCAGGAGGGGAACATCAGCTTCTCCTCCATGTTGGTTTTGACTTCACCCGCCGATCGCATTATCAACACGTCACTGATTCCTGATTAGTTATCACAACGCGTTTTCTTTGCCAAAGTTCAGATATTTGGACTCTGGACTCACGGCCCAAAACGCGCCTCAACCCCAAAACCCGCTGATGCCGGACCGAAGCGAGCTCATGTGCTGGACGTTCTGTGGAACGCAGCCTTCTGCTTCCCTTTGAAGCTCATTTTTCAAACGCTTTTTTGCTCCTCTAAATGCATCGATGGTGTTGCTCCCACAGATGCGTCAGGGGGCCTTCCTGGTGAACACGTCACGAGGCGGTTTGGTTGACGAAAAAGCTCTGGCCCAGGCCCTGAAAGAAGGGCGAATACGAGGGGCCGCCCTGGACGTCCACGAGACGGAACCCTTCAGGTTGGCATCGCTGCGCAGACAAACACGGCCTCTGACGGCGCCGCTCCCTCCCCTTTGACCCTTTCCCTCCATTCTCAACAGCTTTTCAACAGGCCCGCTGAAGGACGCCCCCAACCTGATCTGCACCCCGCACACGGCGTGGTACAGCGAGCAGGCCTCGGTGGAGGCGCGCGAAGAGGCAGCCAGAGAAGTGCGCCGGGCCATCACTGGTGAGACGCAGCCTTTTTCCCCAGACTCTCCCGTCAAAACGTTAGCGTGCAGGAGAGGGCCGCACAGCTCTGAGTCTTTGTGAAAAGCAGTCAAACGGCTGCTTGTGTAACACGCCTAATGATTCTACAGACAAGGAACAAGACTGTCATCACTGTAGAGGATTGATTTAAAGGCACTGAGTGATCTACTGCAGTCCTCCAGGAGTCATTCTACTGTCTGACTGTCAAATATGAAGCAGGTGAAATGCATGGAACCTAAATGTATCAACAGAAAACCGTATGAACCCCTTTGTCCAAAACTCCATCATATTTGACATCTTTGTTTTCGGAGTTTCTCTTACAAAAAGCATAGATGGGTAGTGAGATATTTATTTTATAAGTCTCTTTTACCAGTCCAAGTCAAATGTTTTAGAAGTAATGCTTAAAGAAGACATTAAACACTCGCTCAGATCACTTTTTTGATACATTGTAAAAGTGGACCTCTTATTATGATTGTTTTTTTTATGGCAAAATCAATAAAACCTGTCGCTTTTCTAAGACCTAGTTTCTGCAGAGCGGCAGGAGTTTGCCTTCAATTTGTGGGTGGGACTGTTAGCATGGAGCAACCCCACCCCCACTTCCCCTCACACTCTCTCTTACAGCCCCTCACAACCCCCACCTAACATTAGCGGTGCAACAAAGTGCTATCAGAGCTTAGAGCCGTACAGATGCCAGCCTAGACGAGGAGAATAAAGAAGTTCATGAATCAGTTTGTCTACAGGCAGATGCAGCAGAATCGAGTTTTTGCAACGGCATCTTTTCATCTGCTCCTAAATCACAAGAATTTGAACAAAAAAAATCCTCAAAACTGCAATTTAAGCTTAATTTTCTGTGTGTCCTCCATCATGAGAGAAATGCTAAAAACGCTAAAAACAGGATTTCAGGATATCAGTGGGTTTTATAGAGAGCTTTTATTTTTTACATTCAAAGTCAAATGAAGAACAAACAAAAGAAAATTGTTCCCAAACGTCCAGTCTAGTCTTCACCTAACCACCTGGATGGAGACTACAGCGTCTGCGTCTGAGCGGGACGTTTGTCTGAAACCCTCGTCTGTTTACTTGTTTGGGAACTACAATGTGAATTTTTGTTTTTCAGGTCGTATCCCTGACAGCCTGAAGAACTGTGTTAATAAGGAGTACCTGATGGCGGCCTCTCAGTGGCCCAGCATGGAGGCCGCCACTGTCCACCCAGAACTGAACGGAGCCGCTTACAGGTGAGACGCTGGCCCCGCCCTCCGCCCGAGTCCTGCAGAGGTCTTCAGAGTGAAGCCCATGTCGTTCCCCCCTCTGTTGCAGATTTCCTCCTGGTTTGATCGGTGTGGCGGCAGCGGGGGGGCTCCCAGGAACTGGCACAGGCGTTGACAGCCTGGTTACAGGAACCCTGGCCCACGGCATTGCCCCGGTCACCCACCCACCCCACGCCCCCTCCCCGGGGCAACCCGCCAAGGCCGAGGCAGACAGAGACATCCCCTCCGACCAATAGCCCCCCCACCCTCTGTCACCACCAGCACATTCCGTCAATTTCTGGAAACCAAACCCAGCATCCCAGGATCAGAACCCCCCCAACCCCCCCCCCCCCTTCAGTTCACCGGCAGCATCAGTTCAACCCGGCGTGGATCCACAGTCATTTCTCTGATGGCAGAATCAGCCCGGAAGTGACATGCCCCCCACAGCTCACCCCCAACCCTCCCAGCATCACGTCAACCCTCTACCCCTTCCCCCCCCCCACTCCGTCAGCAATAACTGTGTTCTCAAGGATTTCATGATTGGATTGGTTTAGTTTCTTAGCTGGCTGTTGTTTTAATGAAAAGTTGATCTTTTGTGGTTCTAAGTATTAATACCCCCCCTCCCCCCAACTCAAGGCTTTATTCTGTTGCCCCCCTCCCCCCTAGCTTCCCCCCTGATTCAGACAACTAGAGGCACAGAGACAAAAACCCCTTTTTACATATTGACTCCTGTTACTGCTCTGTTCCTTCTGATTGGGACAAACGTGTACTGATGAAAACCCCGGTAGCCCACCCACTCTTATCTGTCCCCCTCCCCCCTCGTCAGTTTGCTCAGCAGAGATATGGGAGTCTGGAGCCCCCCTACTGTGAAAGTACATGTGCTTGTGTGTTTTTACTGGAACATTAAAGCCCAACATTTTCAGCTTTTAGTAAGACCCTTCCTGACATTTCAACTTTTTTTTTTAGGATGAACATTACTAAAAGCATTAGAAATGTGTCTTCTGCTTTTGTGCCCAGATGAAATTATCTTTTATTTTTTTTTTTTTTTTTTTTGGAGGGGGTGGGTTGGTATTACAGCAGCACACCAGCAGAGGGCGCTGCCCCCTCTGCAGCTCAGACTCCACATACCTGCTGGGGTTTTTTTTTTCTGGTTATTTTTATTATTCTAGGCAAAGAGAGGGACAGTTGCAGGTTAGCTCCGCCCACACAACACGTCATCACTTACTGCCATTTACAACACACGGCGAGACCAATCCGCCGCCTTATTGTTAAGGACCCCCCCCCCCCCCCCCCCCCCAAAAAAAAAAAAAAAAAACCCACTTCACACATGTACACATGATATGCATCTTTGTGTGTGGGTTTGATTCCCTGTAGGAGCTGCATGCTCTCGAGTCAGTGGTGTGTGTGTGTGCGTGTGTGTGTGAGAGAGAGACTTAATGTGTGTGTGTGTGTGTGTGTGTCTGTTGTGATAACAAGCTGTTGTTGTTCCAAAGGATCTGTCCCTCGGAGTAACTCTGAAACGCTGTCGCCCTGGTGTCAAAGGAACACCTCTCTAGTACCTCAGTAACAGATAATGAATGTACCGTGTGTACCCTTGGATTTTTATTTTGGACTTTTTTTTTTTTGTACAGATTTTCTAGATACATCTATACCACATTTATTAGAAATTTTATGAAATTGTAGTTAAAAAAAAAAGAAAAGAACAGAAAAACGCCCCATGAACTAATTTGACCAAATCCATTTATCAGTAAATGTACTGAAACCTTAAAAACCAATGTGCATTTAAGTTTTTTTTTTTTTAAATATTTGACTTAATTTTAAGACAACTCAGCACAATTTCTCATCATTAGAGCTAGAAATGCTTTGAATTAGCTCCAAAAATCCCAAATGGACGAGTGGTTGGTGTGATCTGCTAGTTTCCCTTAACTAGAGCGCATAGTCTGAAGAGTTTAGTTACGTCTCCCTTTCATTACCGGGCCGCTTTATCTCTATAGTGCATGTGAGGTCATTTTCCAACGGGGAATATAATTACCCCCTCCATTTTCCTCTTCTACCCCCTCCAAGTCCTAATCCCACCAAGTGTTTCAGCCAGAGTTGCCAATGTTTTTTTTTTTTATTTTGTTGTTGTTGTTGTGCTCAGTTTCCAGTGATGTACAGCCCCCCCCCCCACCCCCCTCAGAGTCTATGAGAGACACGGAGCATGTCTGAGGGCTCCTCTGTCATGTGACGAGTATATATTTTTTAAACGAAAAAAAAGGAAGAGCTCCCATAGTTTGAATTATGAGGATAATAGTAATCTTAAATTTTGCTGTTGATTCTATATATTTTCAGTTCAGCAGTGCACTGTTATAAAAGAAAAACACAAAAAAATCCATACTTTTTGTTGTTGTAGGACTTGAGTTTCAATGGTTGTGTTCTACATGTTGTATTGAAACATTTCAGACAAATGAGATACACACACACACACACACACACACAGTTCAGTTCCTGATGTTTGTTTTATTTTGTAATCTTTTTCTCTCTTTTATCCTGTGGATCCGTCTTGCTCCACCCGTGTAACAGTAGCTGTTCTAGAAAAGCTGCCATGGAACCACTCACTGCCTTAATACAGTCGACCACAGCAGGTGAAGCCAGGAGGCGTGTCCAAAAAAAAAAAAGAGAGAGAAAGCCCCACCCCCTGAATTTCTGCACCTTCCTTTTATTTTGAAATCAAACCACATCTAGCCTTGTGTGAACCGTCTAACTCCTTCAGTGAATCCGTATTAATATGATTTTTCTTTTTTTGAAAGCTAACCCAGCATTGGGAGCAAGTTACATGCAGGCACTTGTTTGTTTCTGTTTTCTTGTTTGTGCGTTGTTGTTTGCTGTGAGGCGGCCGCTCCGCCATCCTGTCCGGACTGCCGGCTCGCTCTGCTGTGGTCTTTTTAACGGAGAACAAACAAAGCAGGAATTCGCGGTGGGAGTCGGTCACTCTTTCTTTCTCTCAGGGTTCAAATGCACACATATCCTCCAGCAGTCGCCCTGTGTCTCACGACCCCCCCCCCCCCCCCTTCAGAAACGGCCTTCCCCACATTTTGGTTTCTCCTCAACTGTTGAACGAGAAGTGAATGAATGTATGACCGGGTGTGAAATTGAGAAATGTATTGCTACAACATGTGGACTTTTTATTTTTATTTTTATCTGTCTCTCTCCCTCCCCCTCCACTTGCGCTCATTGTGAATTAATTTTTTTTTTCTTTCACCAGACTGCAAAAACAAAAACACCAGAAAAAAAATCCTGTAACTAGGCTCTTAAGCTTTATTTTTTTTGTTTTTGTTTACTTTTTTATTAGAAACAATCATGTTTGTGATGGTAACTTCCAATGGTAAACTCCACACCGTATTTTAATAAAATTTTAAAAAATTCTAAATATTCTTTTCTCATCCATCTGAAGTTATTTTGGCCTGCTGATGTAAACCTGCGCTTGGGGGGGGGCAAAATTGTTTACTGCAATTTGTGGCTCTTTGCAGTTAATGCCAGGATGGGAGGGGGGGGGGGGGTATAGGCACTGAAATTGCTTCCACATGCACAAACTGAGGAGCGCTGCAAAAACACACAATCTTCTCAAATATTTCTGTCTGGTTGTTTAAATGTCTTATTGGACATAAAATAGGATGAAACTGACTTTTCAGTGAGACGTCATGTTTTAAGACGATAAATCCTGAATATCTTGAGTCATTTGATCCCTAAAACATCTGATTTTAGGCAATATTTTAGTTTTATTTGTGAATGGAGAGTAGTCGTGTTTCTTTGCTTCATCTACAGCAACTGGAACGTTCCATTTGACTCAAAGTTTGAAAGGAAAACAGATTTACATACAGTTTTTAAAACATTTCTTAACCTCTTCATGCTTGCATTTATTTCCGATTATATAAGAAATATTCTTTTGTGGGTTTTTATTTTTATCCATTCAAGCTGATGCTAAATTAAATCTTGGGTTATATTGTACATTCCAAATAATGGCCACAAGGCATGACAGGGTTAAAATGTGTCATTCTAGTCTGATGTTCACATGATTATGGTCTAGAAATAAGGATAATTGGACTGTATTTGGAAGGAAAATAACATAAATATACCCACTTTAAAGATGTCAAACAATTTTTTTTTCATTTCAAACTAATAGGATAAGGCATACGCATCATAAACAGACAAGAAGCAAATTTTTAAAAAAGGGCTTTAGATGAAGTTTAACGTCTAATCCCATTCAAGACTCCTTCTTCAATTCACTCCAACTTAAATGTATACAAAGTATTTTTACAGAATTACAAAAAACAAACATTTCCAATTACCAGAGCAGAATGAGTGTTTACAGCTAATTCTATTTTTTTTAATATAAAAGGACAGGACATAACTTATTTTAGTAAATCGTACCAAATTGTTCTTGTGATAATGGCATTTTTTTTCATATATATCTATATATATATAAAAAAGGAAAAACAGTTTTTAATATTATTTTTATATAATATTATATATATATATAAATAGTTTTTTAATATATAGAATTTTTTTTTTCCAGCATGAGAGCAGGAATTGGTGCAGAGTTTGTGATGTTGTGGGTCAATCTTTGGCTGATCCACTCTACAGATTTAGTGCTTTGACAAAAGCTGAGAACAAATGAAGCAATGCACCCAAAATGGGCTGCAGATTGACTTAGAAGTCCCTCTGCAGCCATGAAAACATGTCCTTTTTTTGGTGCAGCGCTGTAGATTCACAGATGCGTTCTACATGCTTCGAAATGGGATGAGCTGAGAGGAACGAAGAAAGGTGCAGCATAAATGACGTTTGTGGGGTTTTTCTCCATTACCTTTAACAAAGTCCGGAGTCCACAGCCACACAAGTAAATGCAAAAACAAAGTGAACACTGGTTTGTTATGTGGAATATGGCTGCAGTGGATTAAATATCCTACATTAATACAAGTTAAAGTCACCGCATCTCAGATTCCAATGACTTTTTTTTTCTCATTAAAATGTGATCTACACAAGAAAATCCTGTTATTTGAGCAAATGGGTCAAAGAATTGAGCCCTAATAGAGGCTGACATGGAGGTGGATGGATGGCCGTGTTGCATAAGCATGTGTCAAAGCTTCTGTGGGTGTGTGTTTAGCGTGAGGCCCAGGATGTGAGCGGCGCTTTATTGGATTCACACACTCACTTCAAACACACTCTGGGTCCCGTCTGCTGCTTGATTCCCACACGTTGGGGCATGCGTAACCTCTGTCAGCATCCCTGCTGCGCCGCCAGAGGATTTTGTTGTTGTTTAGCGCTACAAGACGGAGAGCGGGGCCTCCGCGGCTCCGGGAACACACAGCCAAACCAGTAAAATATGAGCACTGGTTCCCATAAGTCAGTAAATCCACTTAATGACTCTGTTAAATGCGTCACTCTGCTCTGGCAACTTCTATGGATTTTATTGAAATATTGGATTTTTTTTGTGTGTTTAGAAGAGGCTTTACTTTCTTGAGTGCATTCCCTTAATTCTGTCCATTTTCTTTAGCTGCTACATTTATTGCTTCTAATACTGTATATGATGTGATGATTTTTCTATTGAAAAAAGGAGGAATTGAAAGGCTCTCCATCCAAACTCCTTCACAAAACCAAAGAAACACCTCTTCCTTTTTCTTGAAGGCGACTGAAACAAAATTTGGGTTTTTAGTTCATAAAATTTCTAAAACGAGCAAAAAAATTCATCAAAATAAACATTAGATTAGTCTTTTTTTACTCATTTTTACACAAATGCTTTAACCTCTTGACTTTGATTTTATTTGTGTCAACCATTTAAAAAAAATCCTCTAATAAAAAAAATTGCGAATTGTTAAAAAATGATCAAATCTTTAGAAAATAATGCAATTTTCAGTGTAATAACCCATAATCATGAACAGACTTTTTGTTGCAGTAGTGCACACAAACACGTCGCCTTAGATATATTAGATATGATTATTAATTAAAGTCAAGTAGAGAAAAAGGAGTGGGGCGAAGCAAACTTCTCCCACCACCACTGATTTTTCCAGTCAGTAGTAACCCAAAGCTAGCTGAACTTTCTGTTTTTTTTTACTAAACTGGATGCCTTTCTATTTGGAAAATATTTTCTTTTTCTGTATAAAATGTTCCAGTTTTCAATAATACTATATTTCATCGTGGAATTATGATTTTTTTTTTTTTTAGCAGCAGTCTCAACAGATTCTCTGCAGCTTTGAGATGTTCTCTGCTGCTTCAGGAACTCTTGTTTGGTCTTTTTTAAGTTTCATTGAAGAAATACTTTGTATTGCTGGATAACTTTGCAGGCTGCACTGTGGAGTAGTGGTTAGCACTGACAGAGAGATGGCTCTGGTTCGAATCCTGGCTGAGACTTTTATGTGTGGAGTTTGGATGTTCTCCCTGAGGCATGCATGGGTTTTCCCTGGGCACTACGGCTTCCTCCCACCGTCCAAAAACTTGTTTTATAGAATAGTTGGTGACTCAATTATCTGTAAAGTGTACATGTGTGTGTGTGTGGTTGTGTGGCCCTGCAACCTACTTTTGACCAACAGTAGCTTGGTTGGCTTCAGCAACCTTGTAACCCAAAGGAAGGTGATTGTGGAAATGGATGGATGGATGACTTGTCATAAGCATAAAGCTGGTCTGGCAGCAAATTTGAGATGACTTTTCAAGCTAACAAGGTTTTTTTTTTTATACACTGATGCACTTCAGTAATGTTGCATGATTGTGAAGCATTAAAACTGACCCACAGCATGATGCTCCCACCACCGTGCTTCTCTGTGCAGACTCACGTTGGGTTAAAACAGAACAAATTTGTCCTGTGTTGAAACAGCTTTACAGCTCACAAGACCAAATAACTAAATTCCAAAGCTTTCCTCGTCTGGCTTTTATTGCAAGAAAACACTGAGAGCCAAAAGGAAGAGGAGCCCCCACACAAGAATCCAGATAAATATCACAGCCAGAAAAGGGGATTCCTCGTAATGTTTCTCATTAGTTTAACCTTTAAAAAAAATGTCCAAAAAAATCTTCTAAATAAGTTTTGATTCCTAATATTGATGCCACAAAAAGCTTATCTTAAGTTTGAAGAAACTTGATTTCAATGCCAGCAGTCACTACTCTGTAATTTATTTGATCCGATAAATACGTATGAAAAAAGACTCTTCCGTGTCTTTAAGACTTAAATTGTTGGATTGATCTAAAGCAGTTCTATTAAATCCCCTCAGTTTCTTCAATCGTTCTCCCAAGGTGTAGTTTTATTTGCACCGATTCATACCGAAGTGTTTTTCCATCTCGGATTTCTGTAAGCCGTCACAAGAGAGCATCAACAAACACGACCTCTTTGAGTCCTGATGGGAGCGCTCGGACACACTGGGACGTGTGGGGTGCTAAATGCCACGCTTGTGCAACATGGACCACATGACAAATTAGCCTCCAGACAAACGACCTGGACCACTTGGAGGGATTGCACCACCAACCCCAAAGCTGCGGGCTAAATATTTGTCTTGGGTTGTCTTTGGAATGACTCAAATATTATTCCATCCACCAAACGACTCCGATGCTGCATCTCTGTCAGACGGCACCATCTCGGGTTTCCATCACATTACACTTCAGCTACTTGATTTCAGGCGATTCTTTTGTTGTTTGAAGGTCAATTATGGTGTTTTTTTTTCATTGGATCAACAAATCTAAAAAGGCAAACAATGAGCTGATTGAATGTTTAGTATTACATGTGTGGTCTGATGATGCGTATTTCACTTTGGGGCGGGTTTACAGGCACGTTAGTGTCCTGGCTTTGGGTCTTATTCTGGTTTGGATCACTTTTAGGACACTGTGTTTACACTGAACACGGGAAATTCTTGTGGGCTTGGTGTCCCGGTTTCCAGGCTATGGATCACGTGAGGGAAGCTGACACGTCTGCCACAGCAGCAGGGTAACCCCAACCATGACGTGTGTGTGCAAGAGTCAATCTGCTGGTTTCTTTAAAGGATGATTATTCTGTATCCTAATTAAAATCATCTGCAGGAAATGCAATGTTCATGAGTTCTAAATTGCCTCTTATTTCTTAGAAATTGGCCCCAACCACAGTGTTTAGTTCTGTTTGAGATGTTACTAGACACCCAGTAGATGGCTGTAAGTCCGTCTTACATCATTTTTTTCCCTAAACCGTACTGCTTTTGTGATGTTAATTTAATTCGCTTTAAAATTTGATGATAGTTCATTTAAGACATCTTTTAAGAACCTATTCATTCATCATCATTCATCCTCTAAACCTGTTTATTTCCTTTCGGGGTCACGTGGCTGCCGGAGCCTATCCCAGCCACTTGTTGGGAAAAGGCGTGGGGGGGGGGGGACACCCCGAGCTGGTTGCAGGGCAACTTTTAAGGACCTACTTCAATGAAAATAGTGTATTTTGTGTTTTTAACATGTTCTTGTAGCATTTTTCTCATTGAGGACATACAGTGAGGTCAATGTGGATTTGATCACCCTGTGATTTAGCAAGTTCTCCCACTTAGAAAACATGGAGGGGTCGAAAATTTTCATCATAGGTGCATTTCCACAGTGAGAGACAGAATCTGAAGAAATATTCAGAAATCACGTTGTACGATTTTTTAAAAACAATTTATTTGTATATTACTGTGACAAATAAGTATTTGATCACTTGAGCTAAACAACTTTAATATTTGGTACAGAAGCCTTTGTTAACAATTCCAGAGGTCAAACAGTTCCTGTAGTTCTTCACTAGGTTTCTACACACTGCAGCAGGGATTTTGGCCCACTCCTCCATACAGATCTTCTCTAGATCTGTCAGGGTTCGGGGCTGTCGCTGAGCAACACGGCGTTTCAGCTCCCTCCAAAGATTCTCTATTGGATCTAGGTCTGGAGACTGACTAGGCCACTCCAGAACCTTGATGTGCTTCTTACAGAGCCACTCCTTGGTTTTCTTGGCTGTGTGCTTCGGGTCATTGTCATGCTGGAAGACCCAGCCACGACCCACCTTCAACGCTCAACGCTCTCTCCTTAATACAGTGCAGTCGTCCTGTCCCCTGTGCAGAACCCCCCCCCCCCCCCCCCCCAGAGCATGATGCTTCCACCCCCGTGCTTCACTGTAGGTATGGTGTTCTTGGGATGATGCTCCTCCTTCTTCCTCCTCCAAACACGCCAAATGGAGTTAAGACCAAAAAGTTCTATTTTGGTCTCATCTGACCACAAGACTTTCTCCCATGACTCCTCTGGATCATCAAGACGGTCATTGGCAAACTTCAGACGGGCTTTGACATGGGCCGACTTCAGCAGGGGAACCTGCTGTGCGATACATGTTTTTAAACCATGACGTTTTAATGTATTACTTACAGTAGCCTTGGAAACGGTGGTCCCAGCTCTCTTCAGGACATTGACCAGCTCCTCCCGTGTAGTCCTGGGCTGATTCTTCACCTTTCTTAGCATCATCGATACCCCACGAGGTGAGATTTTGCGAGGGGGCCCCAGTCCGAGGGACATTAGCCATCATTAGCCTCTTCCATTTTCTGACAATTGCTCCAACAGTTGTTCTTTTCTCACCAAGCTGCTTGGCAATTGCCCCGTAGCCACTTCCAGCTTTGTGAGGGTCTACAATTTTGTCTCTTGTGTCTTTTGACAGCTCTTTGGTTTTGCCCATGTTGGTAGTTAGACTTCTGACTGATTGGGGGGGCACAGGTGCCTTTATGCAAGCTAAACACCTCAAACAGGTGCCACTAATTTAGAATCATGAGCAGAGTGGAGTTGAACTATTTAAAAGCAGAACAGCAGGTATTTGCTGGTCAGAAATCTATCTGATAATCAAGGGATCAAATACTTATTTATCACAGTAATATACAAATAAATTGTTTTAAAAAATCGTACAACGTGATTTCTGAATGTTTCTTCAGATTCCGTCTCTCACTGTGGAAATGCACCTATGAAGAAAGTTTTAGACCCCTCCATGTTTTCTAAGTGGGAGAACTTGCTAAATCACAGGGTGATCAAACACTTATGGACCTCACTGTATATATAGAAAACTAAACTTAAAATTGCATTTTTGAGGTTTCCTTTATTCCAATCATTGCAAATCAGGAGCAGACGAAAAAATTCAGTTGGAAAAAGGGTCTTGCAGTGATGAAGGAGCTACAATCGGGAGGCCACAAGCTCCGTGCTCTGCTCGATTCAAATGCAGATTCACTTACAGATGACTAGATCCATTTATGTCAGCAACGCTGAGGGGAAGGGGGGGGGACAGGGTTGCACCATGGCAACAGTCCTGCCCACAACTCAGAAGCCAATTTCTATCAAACTCCTGCCACTCTGCAGAAACTATGTCATAGGCTGCAGGTTTTTTTCTTTTACTTTGGCTAAAAACGGCATAATTGTAATTAAAAGACCACTGGGACAGACAATAAGATAGATAGATTGTGTGCTTTGGTCAGATAATCCGTCTGACAGTAAGCCTGTTAAAAGACAGCCTGCACCATGTGTGACGATCAGCTGTTGCTTGAATCCACCGAGCAAACAGGATATTCTTTTTAAATAACAAATGGTATTTAAGATTACTGTGAAACAAAATATCTTCTTTTAATGTTTTTTACTGATACAAACGACTACATATCTGTTTTGGTTCTGGGTTTTAACCTTTCTAGCTGCTTTGAACGATGATGTTGGATTCAACTTTCAGAAACATAATGCATCACTTGCAGTGAGGTTTTTTTTAAATCCCTTGACGCCTGAATTTATTTCCAGCTCTGAAAAAATGTAGATGACACAATATGGTTATTTTGGAGCCAAATGAAAATTTGCATCAATTGGTGTCAATGGGTTAAGTCAGCATCTTTTAACAAATCATTTAAAGATGGACGTCCTGCATGTCTGCTCCTAATGCTGTCCTAGTCTCTCGTGAGTTCAGGCAATTGTAGCGAAGTGGAGCAGCACTCACTCCCTGTGCGCTTCTGTGTGTCACAGCAATCCAAGCAGACGCCCACTCCCACCAGATGAGCCTTCGTGTGTCCGAATGTCTGCTGGCATAACCGTCAGTGTGACTGGAGGTGATTTTGATGCACAGATCGCACTAACACGTGTGCACGCCTCGGTGATGAGCTCACTGTCATCAATCAGCCGACAGTAGCCAGGGAATCTGGGTTTTCCCACAATCTCCTTTCATCAACAGGAAAAAAAAAAAGACAAATCTGTGCAGGAGTTTAAACAAATGACAAATGAGAATACGTTTTAAATTAAAACCCCTAAAAATATGCTCTTTTTTAAAAAAAATCTATGTGGAAAAATGTTGTTTATGTATGTGACTCAATCTTTTTCCTCCCGTTTTTCCCCACAAATAGACCAACAGAAATGAGATCAGAGGAGTTGAAAAAAAATGCAGAAACACATGGAGAGTGGATGTAACTGCTTAACTGTTTCTGACTGTGGAACATGTAAATCCAAATTGTTACCGGATCCTCGACTAACCCTTTCTCCTCGATTGCTTGTGACTCCTGGCGTTCGGGGGGGGGGGGGGGGGTCGTACAGTGGCGCTGAAACATCTGAAGGCGTTTGGGTCTGATGTGGTGCAGATCTGACTGTTTCCATGGCTGTGGGTCTGAAATGATTTACTCCTGCTGGCTGCTGCTTTGCTTTCTCACAAACTAAAAAAAAAATAAATAAAAACTCTTTAACACACATTCTGCCCGACTCACAGATGTGTACAAACAGCTTCATTTAGTTTTTATTTTGCTTCTTCATGAGCCTGATTGGCCATGTGTGTACCAGCTGTCCTTTTTTTGAGCACACACATTTACCCCAGTTCCTCACTGAGACCAGAACCAGAATTAAAACCCAAGAAAACCACTTATAATCCTTTAATTTCCTTCTTACTCTAATTACAGTTGCTGCCAAATGATCCCGTCTGAACTGCTTTTGCTCTTTCTATGTTTCTGCTCTCAGGTTCAACGTCTGACAACGTGGAGAGAAAAGCCAAACCCACCACGCCAATGTGGTGTTGATTACTAACAGCAATGAGTCCAAAAGATAGACGGAGGAACAGAGACGGTATGGTGGAGGAGGGCCTTTCCATACAAGGAGATGTGGGGCACAAAAAAAAAAAAAGTTGGAAGGGGAGGAGAAAGCAGAAGAAAGAGAGGGAGAGCAAGGTAACATGAGGAGAATCAGGGAGGAGAGAAATTTGGAAAGCGATAGAGTGGGGTAGAAGAAGAGTAAAGGCTGATAAGGCTGCAGTGGTCGAAGTGAGACCGGAGGGGAAGAGGGGAGCTGTATCCTCCTCCAGCAACTGCTTCTCTGTCACCGGCTGAGTGATCCTACAAGGTGAGGAGAGCATATGCTTCATTCATTCAATGATCTTTCAAAGTTTCTGCTGGACTTTTGCTGCAATCAATATTTCGTTTAACATGTTTAGACAACGATGCAGAGATTTTGTGAGATGCAGATAGTAAAGATGCAAAAGATCCTTCCGGTTACATGCAAAACATCCTGTTTTCAGGCATCTAAAACGTTTGACAGAATCATTTTCTGCAAAAAGAGGATTAAAAACAGAAGTTTGAAGCTGTTTGCATCGGTGCCTTAGTATAATTTTTGTGCAAACTTTAATCTCCTTTAGAGTAATGTTGTGATCTCAAGGAATCCTCCTCTGATTGGTCAGTTTACGGTGGAAACCTGGATCACCTTAATGTGGATGTTTCTTGACCATCTGCATTCACACACATTGCGTTTTCTGCAGCCTGCGTTTGACTGTAAATGAACACTGAGCAAGCCGGACAAAAAAAAAAAAAAAAAAAAGAAGCAGAAGGATGAATGGATGCATTTTTTTGTTTCTTGGCAAAAAACTCTCCAAACTCATAAAAGTAAAAGGCAAAAATGGAAAATTACCTTCCCACATTTTCCTTGTTAAAAAGAAAAATATATGAGTGAACCTCCTGCTGGTTACACAAATCTGTCTTTGCATGCACACCTGAAAGCCTTGGCGTTTGAGCTGGGATGAATTTGTATTTTCTCAGCATGTGGCGGCTGTAAAAGCACAGCCAAGTGCCCAAAGGGCGGCGGGCCTAATGTATGGCTCTAGTTCACATTCCCGTGTTTTATTGTGTTTCCAGCCTGTCAAAAAAACAAACAAACAAACAAAAACAAAAAATCAGCCTTTGTGAACTCCATATGAGGGGATAGGATTTTGCCACTCAGTGGTTTCATGAATCCTTCTGTAGGTTGTTGCATGGATGCACCTCTGAGTCTGGGAGTGTGCTGATAAAACACAGTTAACACGAAACATTTCAATGGTTGCAAAGCTTTATTGACCAAAGTTTAAGTTCAGGAGAGGAAAAGAGATCCCATTTGTGTCTGCTTCTAACTTTAAACCATTTTTCTGGTTTCAGGCGAATTTTAAAATGTCTTTATTAGATCATGACTGCAAAAGACATTGACCCGCCTAAATCACCTCCATTCAGATCAATGCAGTGGTAAAACTGCCATATTTTCATTATCTGTGATCATCTCATAGGGCGTCCTGCAAAGTTTAGGTAACTTTTTGGATTTTTATGGCGCACTAAAGCCTTCAAACCTGGAGCTGCAAAGTTGGTGATCAGGTAGCTGAGCTTCCAGATCAAAGCTGAGCTCTTTCAGTCTCCGAACTCAAAGGTATTTTTATAGTTTCGCCTGTTAAACTGTACACCAGTTAATATGGAGACGGGAAAATTGATGAAACACTATGCAATGAATTAGGCTGCCTTCGTAAAGTGTCCATGTTTTGCAGCTATATTGGCAGAGTAACTCTATCTGACCCCTGAAAATAGACCTCAGGGACAATATGCAGCAGGACATGGGTGTTATGTGTGTTGACAGGGTGTGTACATGTGCGTGTCTGTGTGTGGGGGATTTGCCCAGATTTAACTGTCTGCATTCTGAAGTTGCTTTGGTTATAGTGTAGACGACAGAAGCAGCTCCGTGTCTTAGTTGTAAAAAGGGGCAATTTTATGTTTGATATTAATCAAAAGAAAGAAAAAAAAGCCTTTATTTTGAAAAAATACAAAAAGTATTTTGTCATCCAGGTGCCTTTAGCCTCGAAAATGTTATGTGAAAGAGTTTACATTGCCTATAACCACCACCAGAGGTTCTTTTGACTTTATTTCATCCTTATTTTAATCTCAAATCTCTGAAACACAGAAGAATAAAACATCTTTAAAAAGTGGATTTTGGTTTGGGAGGCTCAACAATCACATCAATTGATAAAAAATGTAAATAATTGACCAAATATGACACATTCTTTAGTAATAGACACTCCCTGCTCTTTTGTCCACCTCCTAACTGGAGTGATTGTGATTAAACATGAAGTTTGTGAGCTCTGCAAAGCAGATGGAGCGCATCCATCCTCAGGGGTGTCATCTGGTTTGTTTTGTTTTAGGGCGACTCCTGAAACTGACACTCTGGATGAATACGGAGCACTTTGCCCGAGGTCAGAGACGGGGTGTGCGTCGAAATATCCCCAACCTAAAGAATAAGGAGGGTGTTTTATGTCGAAGGGTCAACGGGTTTATTCTTTGATGCACTTTGTTGTGATAGAGATTTCTGGATTGGCTTTTATTTTGGTAAATTGCAAAAAAGCGGTGACTTAAAAAGATGCTGCAAGAAAGAGTGAGCGTCCAGGGTTCATGTCCCAATCCAAGCTGATCGAGGAGTAACGGCACTCTTCCCTTCGTTTCAGATGATGTCATCGGAGCGGCAGACCTGCGGTTGGTGGCGGCAGCTGCTCATTGTTCTCGTGAAGCTTTGCCTGGCTTTCGCTGGGCCTTTGCGACCACTCAACGGGACAGAATGCACAGCCAAGAGTCCTGCTTCTTACATTCTAGTCTTTACAGGTCACTGGAGCCCCCAGTCCTTCCCAAAGCAGTATCCACTGTTCCGGCCCCCAGCGCAGTGGTCCAAACTCATAGGTGAGAAGGTCCACCGAGGACAAAGAGAAAATGTGCATCGGACAGCCAACTCTACTTTAAAAGATCCTTGAAGTTCTGAGCTTTCTCCAAATCCCCACACAAACTGGAGGAACTGGGTGTTTGTTGAGGGACATGCAACTGAAAGAAGACCAAAAATCAGAATCTAAATGTTTCAGCTCAGCCACATTTGGATTTTTCTCCAGTTCTTCGATCAGGGCTACAACCCTTCCCTCGTTTCCGCTGGTTCACCACAGTGTTGGCAGCAAAGGCTGTCGCGGTGGTTTCAGGACGAGGGGGGGCGGGGGGTGATGATAGCTAGGGTGTGATGGAGTCAGAGACAGGAGCAACCTCTTCTCTCCCGGGTTCCTGTTCTCGGTTTTCCTCTCCAACCTGTAGGCGGCAGATGTTTATATGTGCTCTATATTGACTTGGTAAGCGGTGGATCAAAAGTTCTGAAGAGACGGTGAGGAATGGTTCGAAAAAAACAATCTGGGTTTGTTCTCTGAGTGGGGGCATTACTGCAGCATGGTATTGATGGTAGAAAAACACATGACCAATTTAGAAAGGGTTAGTCTGAAGAGCTGGTGGGGCTCAAATGTGAGGTGCTATCAAGTTTCAAGACTTAAATGCAAGAAGGAAATGAGTTTGGATGGAAATGCAATTAAGTGCACAAGTGGCAGAGGTTTTTGGGGAGGGAAACCCGATAGGGTGCAAAGTGTGCTGGGCAGTTTGAACGCGTGTGGCACATTCACACACGTGCCAAAAGCGTTGGAGTCTCCAACGAATGGTTGTGTGGGTGCATGCTCAGGAAGCATTTGTCAGCGTCTTTTTGGCCAACCTGCTGGGGCCCTCAAACCACCGGCTTAGACCAGTGCATTGGTTTCAACATGAAGGACCGGCTTAAAACTGGGCCTGGATTTTGAACTGATTTCATGGACAGTAAAAGGCAGCGTAGTTCCAAATAATGCCAAAAATAAGTATCAATACTGCTTTTAAAAATAGATAAAATAGTTGTCCACCATTTGGCTGCCTGACCTTCCTCCTGGAAGCTTAATTGTGGTCTCAGCAGTCGTAGAGGGGGAATATGACCTTGCAATAATACGTTCATATGGACAATTCCTTCAGAATTATCCGTTAAGTGCAGGAAGGAGGAAACAGCCCTAGAAATACGCAGGCCCTGTGGTGGAAATGATCTCAGCGTCTGGCTGAGGCTCTGTGGTGCTTCATTGACATTGACATGCATTCCTGTGAATAAGCATCTCACCCTGGTCCCCCTTTTCTCCTCGATTTCTTTTCTTTTCTCCAGCGGTCAGCCACAATCACCATTTCAGGTTATGGGAGGAGGGCGCTGCAGCCAGTCTAGGGGTGCAGAAGTTTGCCGAACTCGGGTTGACAGTGGAGCTGATGAAGGCGGGCAAAGAGGCCAGGAAGAAACGCACGGTTGGCGCCATGCAGCGAACGGCGGGCATTCCCAACGGCATCGGGCACAGCTCCACAGAGGTGCTCATGCAGCCGCGGAGCTCGCTGGTAAGCACAGAAAAAGATCAATAAAAAGGCTAAGCTCCTTCACAGAAACACACACTTTTGTCAGATGCAACAAGTCGCACAAACCATCTGTTTGACCTATGGTGACCCCATAACATCATCCATCCGCTTCAACCAAACACATCACCACCTATTTCCACTAAATCCAGTCAGACTATGTTTAGCCCAGCAGCCACAAACGCCCACATCCATCCTGCTCGGTCTGCCCTCCGTCTGCCGCCTGTGCCTCTGAACTCTGAGCTCACAAAGCATGGCTTGAACCCATGAGGCCAGAAGCCACCAAGCTCAGTGACGCATCATGACTGAACTGAGGAGAGCCGTGCTCTGTCCGAGGAACATCTTTCTCTGTCTGAGTGGCACACATGTCACAGATGCGCTGCTTTTATGATCCGTTTATGAACCTGTTTACAGTTTTTGAACTTAAGCATTGCTTGCTTACAGAAGCTGTTCAGTCATTCTTTACTACTATAAAAAAACGTTCAGAATGAGTGATATTTTGTCTTAAGTTAGAATGGGGGCTCCAGAGCCACATGCTGCTCTTTTATCCCTCCATTGTGGCTCTTTAGCTTTGAAGAACAGTGTTAATGATTTGAATAAATAATGAGTTTGTTAGTTACATTTTTTCATTTAAGTTATTTTTTAAAAAAATGAGATGATCTTATAATTATAAAATAAACTATTTTTTAACCACTCCTGAAATTATAGTAAATTGAGAGACCGTTACCAGTCCTCCAAATGCTTTTTCATTATATCTGAAGAGACAGCAGCTCATATATTCATAGACATTGTTCTGGTTTTAGTTTAACCCTTGTGCTATCCCAGGCACTTCAACATTGGGAGTGGGGTCATCTAGACCCCACAAGACAGTGCGCTGAACCTTTTTCTTCAATGATTTGTGATCTTCACTGGTGTCCATGGATTACATGAAATCCTCTCCATCTTTATCCACCTTTGTCATGGTATGGAGAACACGTCAATGGAAGGGTGGGATCATAGGATAACACAAGGGTTAAGCTGCTGTTATTTGGACTCACCCAACATAAATAACTTCTGATTCTCCAAAATAAGAGGCTTTACTGTCGTTTTACACAAAGCAGCAGCACCACGACCAATGTATTTGGCGGAGAAGGGAACTGCCCCGCACATGGTCAACGCCACAAATAAGATCTTTTGTTAACGACATGTTTTTGTCTGCTCCTGATTTACAACTATTTGGTTAAACTAATACTCAGAAATGCTATTTTAGGCTCAATTTTGTTTAAATAAATCTCCTCCATCATCATTAAAAATGCCACAAGAACATGTTAAAAACACAATTTTCTTCAAAGTGGGTCTAAAAGGTGAATAATATACTTTACTGTCTTCAATACTTGTAAAAAGCTGCAGTGTGAAGCTTTATGTTTAGCATGAACAAAACTAAAAATAATAGATTAAAGGTAATCCTGACTGTCGAAGCCCCTTGCAAGCTGAAGTTTGACACAGACTGCAGGATACCTCAGCTGCTGCGACTGAAGTCTGGGATCAAAGGTCATGGCTGGACTCCCTTTTTGTGGGGTGGGCTAAATTTGTGGCTAGGATTTAAACAAAGACAAGGGATTTGAGTTATGGCATAGAGAAAAAAAAAAAAAAAAAAAGCATTCTGAGAGTTATGGCACTGCCTGTATTTGCCCAGCCCAGGCTGCTGATGAATGAGGGGAAAAAGCTTGATATTTGCTGGAGCTTTTAGAAAATTGGTGCACGCCTGACTGAAAGTCTGGTGACCTACATTAGTTTTTTTGGCTCTTTCTCTGCCTGAACCTGAGAGCCCTTTAAAATCAACACAACCCCCTGTCAGAGGGCACCCTCTGTGCGTTAAAAGTTACGATCAGGTTGTCCTGCAACTATATGATATACGCGGCTGCCCTGAACAAGTCTGTCTCTTGCTAGCTCAGCGAGGAAAACAAAAGCACAGCAGTTGTTTGCTCATGCTGACAGAGACCAGGGAGCGGGAATCCCTTCCCCGCTTTACCTGTGCTTGTTTCTCTCTGTTTCCTCTTCAGTGTCCCACATTTGTTTGAAGCTGTCATCTGTTTTCATTTGTTAACAACAAAATCCTCTATGCAAAATCCCCCCCCCCCCCCCCCCCCCCAAAAAAAAAAAAAAATTCCAAACGCATATGATTTGTGTGTCTCCGTATTCATGAGCATCATCTCGTTGTTTGTTTTGTAACTTAAAACAGACGGGTCATACCAAAGCCATGAGGTTGCAGAGCAGGAGAAGGCAGGCAGAGAGCTGCTGCAGGTTGCATATACTGTCTGCTCGTTTTCTCTCCGACAGAGCAGAACGCTTGCAGTGATGAAGACAAAGTGAGAGCGACCTTTTGGAAGCTCCTAGGAACCATCTGCACCAGAGACGTTCTGGTCTATATATCACCAGGACGCATCAGCTCAGTAATGAGCAGTGCATACATTCATTTGTCTCATGAAAATGTTGCTAATTTCTTAGCATGGGAGCACAACAAAATGCTGAACACGTGTTGGTTTGTCAGGGTGTCAGCAACAGCATCCAGAGTGGAATGCATTTGATCGGATGCACTTCACTAGTCATGATGGAGCACCTCAGTAAGGGCAGATGTTTTGGAAGTTTTCACAAATTACAAAGGAGGGAATAAATTATTTAGGGGAAGTGGTTTTGGCCCGCCATTTGTCAGTGGAGGGAATTTAATTCCACTCGACTGGATTGGGAGTCCAACATTTCACAGACAGACGAATTGTTCAGAATGTCAGTCTGACGGGTCAGAGGGTTTGTTCAAAGGTCAAGCTGCGCCTTCAAAGACCAAGATGAAAAGGTTTTACTTAATTCATCCTAGCATATATACAATAAAAAGTGTAAAGCATGGTAGTGACGGCATGATGGTTTGGGCTTGCTCTACAGATAAACAGCAGTAATATGAGTCATTCATGAAGTTTGCCTAAAATAAAAACCCGATAACGATCCACCGAAAACCCATTAATTACTATTAAGTAATAAACAAAGGGATCCAAAGCACAAACATCAATGACAAATACTTTAATGTAAATTCCTAAATAATAATAATAATGGCGTGTTAGAGATAACCCCTAAAAGAAGGCTTGACGAACTACTGAACCCACGGCGTAATTACTTTACCATTCTGTATTTCAGCTTGAATTACTGCTAATAAATGCTCATATGGAGCTACGTTCTGTACTCATGTTTGTCTGAAGTTTAGGATTCGGCTAAAGTCAGATGAGATGCCATTTTATCCTTGAGTTCAGGAGGTGAGCAGATTTAAAAGTATTCAAGAAAGAGACAGGAGAGACATTTTAACCCTTGTGCTATCCTATGACCCCACCCTTACATTGACGTGTTCTCCCTACCATGACAAAGGTGGATAGAGGTGGAGAGAATTTCATGTAATCCATAGCCACCAGTGAAGATCACAAATCATTGAAGAAAATAGGTTCAGCCCACTGTCTAGTGGGTCTAGATGACCCCACTCCCAAAATTAGAGTGCCTAGGATAGCACAAGGGTTAGAAAAGTGGGATAGATCTTTACTTTTTCAGACCTTAACGTCCACTCTGATCACCTTTAGATCTATTGTAAAAGTTTTCCCAATGGACTTTTAGTTATGATTATACTGTTTTTAGCCAAATCAAAAAACCTGTGTCGTTTTCTAGGACATGGTTTCTGCAGAACAGCAGGAGTTCATTAGAAATTCACTTCTGAGTTGTGGGCTGGGCCGCAGGACCGCAGACACGAAATAAGCCCCACCACACTTCCTATCATTTATTCATTTACACAGTCTTTCCTGCTATCTTACAGCCCCAACCTAACATTAGGGGTACAAACAAAAACGGTGAGCACATTGGAGCTGTACAGTTTTGAGCCAGATGCTAGCTCAGACGAGGAAAAATTAAGATGTACATGGATTTATTTGTCTGCAAGTGGATGCATCAGAATGGACAGGAGCAGAGTTTCTACGTCACAACTACAAGCTTTTTCCAACTGCATTTTTTTTTTTCATCTGCTCCTGATTCACAACAATTTGACCAAAGAAATATTCAGACATGCAATTTCAAGTTTTTTTCGCTAAATGTCCTTCATTATCAGAAAAATGCCACAAGAACATGTTAAAAACACCAAAAAACGCCATTTTGATCAGAGTGGGTCTAAAAAATGAACCTTTGGGACTTTTAGACACAGTAGACTTTCTTTGGATGATTTGCTCCTGCGCTTTGTCCAACTCCAGACTGCACTTCATGATCAATAACCCACATTCCCCTCTCCTAAAGACTCAGCTGGTGTTCTTTAGACTGAATTACAAGATGCTTTTGTATGTGCTGTAGTCTGGTTATCTGCTGACTCCTCCGGCCACTTCCTCTGTGAGGTCACCATCTCCTGAAAACATTTCATCTCACACGCTGAGTAACAGGAGATGGCAGACAGACTGAAAGAACCCATAGAGGCCCTTCAACCAATGGGTAATAGATTAAACGTCCAAGAGGGCTTTTTAATTTAGACCAGGTTATGGCTGTTTTAAAACAATCACTGAGAGGCGGGGATGTCTTAGGTCACAAGCTTTTTTAGCTTTTGCGGTTTGGATGAGTTCGTCATTGATTTGTTGTGCAGAGTTTTTCCTCACCAGGTTAATGATTTAACACTCATAGGACTCCTTTTGTCACATTAGTCATGAACTAATGATGAAATGTCTGAAACTATTAAAGCAAGCTATTTTCGTGTTTCCCAGTTTTAACTTTGAGTTTTTTATTTTTTATTCTTTCCATCAAAAATGTATCTTGTCAACACATTCTCAAATGACGTTATTATTAGAACAAAATCACTGTATCTCTGGTTTTACAGCTCAGGGCAGAGTCGAAAAATATCTGGTCCATCACGTGCAGAAGTTAAACGTTTTTTGGGGGCACATTTGGTACAAACTACTTGTAGGAATTGGTTTATGTCTCTCTCAAAGTTGTTGATGATTTGTGGCTCACTGTTTCTTCAAACTCCAGCCCATTGAGGTTTGCGGGCATGTGCATGGCTCTCTTGAAGTCCTGCCATGGCATTCCAAACAGTTTGAAGTCTGGGTTCTAAGCAGGCCATTGTAAAACTTGAATTATTTTCTTTTCTGTGGCGGGCTGTTGTAGACGTGCTGGTGTGCTTCAGATCGTTGACCCAGTTTTCAGCGAAGCTGTAGGTACAGGACGAACTGGCTCAAACTGCACTGATAAATACTTTGGTGACAGTTTCAGATGCATCCATGTCCAACAGGACCATCCACACATCCCACCATCCATTTTCTGAATCTAAGTCCTCCTCCGATCATCTTTTGATCTACTGTAAAAGCATTCCCAGGGGTCTTTTAATTATGATTATGCAGTTTTTAGGCCAAACATGAATGACCTTGGGAGAATTTCATATTCATCCATTTGTGCGAGCTTCCACCTGAGAGCTCTGTTAGGGCTTAGTTTTATACCAGAAGTTTTCAATGAAGATATTGTTTTTAATCATTTCTGAATGGAGCCTTAGGCTAAACTAAAATTTGGAAAATAAAGCTTTGTCTACTGTTACAGTTGTCTGACTGAAAAAAGATCATGTGTAGTTTTCAAGGACATGCATTGGGGCAAAAAAGATTTAGTTAGCCACCGATGGTGCAGGTCAAAGATTTGTTTCTGGTGTCCTTAGACAGCTCTTTGATCCTGGCCAAAGTGGAGACTGGAGTGTGACTGTTTAAGGTTGTAGGTGTCTTTTATATAGAGAATGAGTTCAAACAGCTGCCATTAATACAGGTAATAGTGGAGGACAGAGGATCATCTTACAGAAGCAGTGACAGGTATGTCTGTGAGAGCCAGAAATTTGGCTTAATTGTAGGTGACTAAACAATAAATAATTTTCCACCATAATTTTCAAATAAATTCTTGAAGAATCCAACAATTGGGTTTTCTGTATTTTTTTTTTTTCTCATTTCGTCTCTCATAGTTGAGGTATACCTCAGGAAAATTACAGGCCTCTCTCATCTTTTTAAGTGGGAAACTTGCACAATTGGTGGCTGACTGAATACTTTTTTGCCCCACTGTAGTATCTGCGTAGTACGAGTAGCTCATCAGAAATTTCCGTCTGAGTTGTGGATGGGACTGTTATCCAGGAGCAACCCCGCTCCTCTTCCCCTCCCCATTACTGAGAGCTTTCTGTTTACAAGCTCTCCTGCTGGCTTACAGCCCCTCACAACCTTAACCTAACAGTGCTGGTACAACAAAAATGGTGAGCAGTATTGGAACAATCCAGCTGTACAGTTTTGAGCCAAATACCAGCTCAGAAGAGAAAAGGAAGACCTACATGGATCTATTTGACTACAAGTGGATGCATCAGAATGGAGCAAAGCAGGGAGCTTGTGGCTTCTATGTCGCAACTACAACTTTTTCCAAGGGCATTTTTTCGTCTGCTCCTGGTTTACAACAGAAAACAAAGTCAAAAATGCAATTTTAAGCCTAATTTTCTTAATATATGTCCTCCATCATGTGAAAAATGTCACAACAACATGTTAGAAACACCAAAAACACAATTTTCATTGGGTCTTCAATCTCTTTCAGAATCAGCGGGTTGCTGGAGCCTATCCTCAGCTACAGCTGAGTGAAGGCAGGGTTCATCCTAGACAGTTTCCAGTCCGTCAAATGTCTTCACTGTAAACTACCACAGTCATTTTTCTGCTAAATGATTCCCAATGTAAAGCTTTCCATCACCATATTTGACAGCATAGATGACATTTTTGTGCTGAAAACACAGCTTCATGCCCTGAAGTCAACCCCTCAGGTCTGCTCTCTTCCTGAAGTTTGAGGAGCCCTTTGTCCAAGCAACCACTCAAAGCAATCAATACTTTGCTGAATTTTTCCAATTGTGTTGTCATAACCCCTCACATTTGGCACATTGACAGATGTCCGACATGGACGATGTTTTTTTGGATCGTTCCTCGAGCTCTGCACGCTTTAACCTTGGCATGAACTTCCAACAACTGGGAACTGTCCTGGAATAATTTCCACCCATGAATACATTTTGTAACCACAGAACAATTGTCTCGAAACCATTTGTAGCCGCTCATGCAACCACTCCTGGGTTTTAAGCATCATTAGGACAGTAACGCACGTCTTTCCTTTATGGCACGGTTTCATGTGATTATGTGTGTGTGAGCATTACTGCCATTTAACTTCTTAACAAAGTGTAGCTTCATAGATTTTTTTCAAAAATATTTTTTAATGGAGGGGTTTAAAAACTGCTTCTGAAACCTCTTAGACTGTGTAAGTACAGGTTTTTAGTAGTAAAGGAGTAGGAAGGGAATTCGGACACAACCTATGTCTTTATTTCTTTAACATTTTTTGAAAATGGGGAGTAATTAGATTGGATTCTGTTGACAAAATTTCTTTTTTTGTTGTCATATTTGACAAAAAACAAATATTTGAATGGAATGAGTATTGTTATAAACTGAAAACAGATCACTACACATTCTAAATGGTCAAATCATTTATTCCTGCCATTATTTGTGTCAGCATGGTAATTAAAACAGCTTCTTATCGTCTCATTTGTTGAATTAAAAAGCTTAATTCCTTCTGAAAACTGAGGCTCTGCTTCTCTGTGATTAACAGTTGTCCCTGATGGTGAAGATGATCCCCAGCCCCGACTGGTTTGTTGGTGTGAATAGTCTGAACCTATGCGAGGGTAACCACTGGAAACAGGAAGTAACGGTCAACCTCCAGCCTTACGATGCGGGGACCAACAGCGGGTTCACTTTTTCCTCCCCCAAATTCCCCACCAGCCCGCCAGAAAACATCTCAAAGGTACAAGATGGTCATCTGCTTCTTCTCTAGGTTATTTTATAAAAACAGAAAAATCAAAGGGTGAACTTTTTTCTATTCTTAAAATAAATACCCAGCATGGAAGGAGGACGGACTTCTTCACTGTCTCTTAGTAAATAATTGCTTGGCAGACCTTGTGTCTGACCTGAAGTGATTTGACTAAAAAGGGCCTCACTTACATAACCAGCCATCCATCCTTTCCACTCACATGTTTCAGAGTAAGCCTAATGTGTAATTTTTGTGTAAGAATCTGCTGCTTCTTCTGACAAATTTTTCTCCTCTGGTTTGCTCAGATAACATCTCAGGTGCCAAACCATCCGGCCAACTCCTTCTACTACCCCCGCCTAAAGGAGCTTCCAGCCATTGCCAGCTTAAAAATCACCCGGCAGCACCGATCAGCCAACCGCCAAACCGTGCTGTCTAACCACATTCTGCCAAACTCCATCAGTCCTCGTCGTTTCTCGGGTAAGGTCACCGGAACACTTTGTTGTCGATTCAACTTTTACTTTAAATTTTTTAAATATTAGAAGGTATTGTTGGAGGGGATTACAGAGCTGAGCAAAAAAAAAAAAAAAAACACACACACAAACTGCATCCAGGTGCAGTTTTTATAAAGTCCTTAAAGATCCACTCTGATGTTTTTGCTGTTCTTGTGGCATTTTTCTCATGATTGAGGGCATACGGTATAAAAGGAAAACTTTGCTGAGAATTCTATTTCTGAAGATTTCTTTCTTCAAATCTTAGTGAATTAGGAGCAGACGCAAAAGAAGCAACAGCCACAAGATCTCCGCTCCGCCCTGCAGAAACTATGTCCTGGAAACCACACAGACTTTTTGATTTTGGCCAAAAACGGCATGATCATATTTTAAAGACACTGTTGGAGACCACTTTTAAAATAGATCAAAGGATGATCAGAGAGGGTCTTTAAGATGGATTTTACTTGCTTAGTGCACACTAGAGTTCACCAAAAAGCAGAAAATCCAAGGAAATGGTAAATGGTGTATACTTATATAGTGCTTTACTACCTTCCTTGAAGGCCCAAAGCGCTTTACAGTCATGGCCCCATTAACACATACACACACATTCACACACTGATGGTGGCTCCACTGCCGAACACTGGCGCCAACCTACAACCACCAGAGGTAATCTGGGGTTCTGGGCACTTTAACACATGGGCGGGCAAGGCGGGAACCGAACCACCAATCTTCTAATCAGAGGTTGACTGCCCTACCTTTGCATCACGGCCACCCCTTAAAACGAACTCCTGTGCAGACCAAACATGCTCTGGTGTCCTGTAACATTGAAGAAAACTGAAGTATTGGAATGAAATTGTTACAAAAGAGTGCTGAATGGGTATCAACGCAGTTTTAACCGCTTGTATCTCAACACAGAGACACCTCTAGACTGTGAAGTCTCTCTTTGGTCCTCCTGGGGTCTGTGTCTGGGTCCCTGCTCCAGGGGCGGCATTCGCCACCGCACACGCTACATCCTCCTGCGGCCAGCCAATGCCGGGAGTCCCTGCCCTGAACTGGAAGAGCAGGCTGAATGCGTCCCACACAGCTGTATGAGGAATCGTCAGTAACCCACGAAACGGCAGGAGCACAAACGAAGACCCGCTCAACGCTCTGACTTTGTTTTCCCTGATGGAGCAGAGGCCTGTTTCACTGTTGCTACAGGAAGCTGTCAAAGGTTCAAACCTGCAGCGCTGATGGTCAAACTCTGGGTGTCCTTCATTGACAGAAAGGACAAAATAAAGATGGTCTTCGATGACATTCAGGGTCTTGGCAGTAGTTTTAATGTTATGTGAAATAACAAAATTATTATGAAGATTAGATGATGTCCAAAAGGTAAAGAAAGCAGAATGCTTTCAGCTCTGTTCTAGGCTGAAGAGAGGATGAAAGAAAAAAATCTATCAAAAATTTCTATCAGAACTTTTCAGTTCTTTTGTCAAGATTTGCTCACAATTGACAAGGTTTTCATACAAAATATAGGCCAATGCTGGCTGAAGCTTATGGTAAAATCTCACATAGGAAAGACACACATGCGCACAGATATCTGCACACTGAGGTCCTTGCACATACTGCATACATTTGAAGGCACACAAGTGTTGGGTTACACAGATAACCTAAAAACGTGTGGCTTGTGAAGCTCTTTCAATAAAACCTAACCACTAAATCAACATACCGGAAATGTAGAGCATGAAATGGGGACAGCTTACTTTAGAACAGAATACAGTGAAAAACAAATCATGATTGAGAATCGTTATCTTTTGATGTTTTGTTGCAGAATTTTTGTACATACTGTACAGTGTATTTAATCCTGTATTACTCCTGAATAAACATGGAGCTGTTTTTCAACTAGAAAACATAAATGCAGCATTTTCATTATAACATTTTTGAATAAAGATCTGACTTTAATGATGACAAAAAAACTAAATTGATTAAATCCAATAAAATAAGTAGAACCCAGATGTATTACTAGATGTATATACTTGCACATACAGTTCTGTCTTTATAACCAAATACACTGAACACAATAAGCATTTACAGACATGTCTGAATCCATAAATAATAGGTAATAGTTGTAGTGCATCATTAAAAGTAACAAAAACATTAATTTAGATATATAAATGGTATACATTAAATGTTTGCAATACTTCTGCATGTCTTTATCACTGTTTTTGTTCTGGCTGAGCCTTCCTAAGAATGATTGACTCTAGATTTTGTATAATTTTTATGTAAACAGTATTTAAAGGCAATGCACAGGCCTTGCAATAGCTGTGATTTTAGTGAAATATCACCAACTAGTGGTCATAGTTGGTAAAACATCAAACTCGACTATGTAATGAATACAAAAAGAAACGTCATTATATAATAAATTATACCGTAGTTACTAAACACATATTTTAAAACAGGTTTTTCATCACAGTTATTTGTTCATTTGAGTTTAGATCAATTTTAAATAATACAAATGTAATGTAAAAAGTCCCGCAATTATTAGTATTTATTTGTCTACAATTAAATATAAGCAGACTTAATATAAGAGGATGAGAAATACGTTAAGAAATACCCATGTTTCATTATAGTTTTCATTTTACAGCAATCACTTCGTGCATTGTGAGAACTTGCTGCGCGTGTCTGGCCGCTAGATGTCGCTGTTTCACAGTGTGATCCCTCTCCGCAGTGCTGCCAGTCTACGAGGAGGAGTGCGTTTGATTGTTGCAGGGCTCAATGGCGGACAGAGCAGGATAGTCGTGTTGATACCGAGGACAAAAACGTTTCGACTGGGTGAATTCTTTGCGTGGGCTTGGTCCCCCGCTTGCCCCCGGGTAAAAACGGCCGAACGATCTTCTTTGTGCATCAACATTTGACACAAAGCAGACGCAGGTTTTTTTTTTTTTGCTTTTGTACTCACCTTTTCACGGTAGCTGTCTTGAGTTCCTATCCCAAACGGAGAAGTTAAAACTGTTCATGGTAGCTCGTTAGAGGGAGCTAGCTTATTTTTTTCCTCTGGCCAACCATGGGGGAGTCGCTCGAATTGATCGGGAAGCGTCTGCTTTTGCTCCTTGACGACGGCAGGTCCGCGAATGTGTCCGAGCCGGAGCAGGCTGCATGGGCCCGGGACTGGCTCCGTGGAACGGTTCGAGCTGTTAGCTTAATCGGCCTTTCCGCCTCGGAGGTTGGCGGAGGAGAAGCGACAACAACAACCACTTCTGCAGGGCTGACGGTCAGTATTTACATTACAAGCGAAGCTGGGTATTACATATCCGAAGGCTCACTAGCATTCTCTAATGTATCATTTTGAACTTCTGTTTTGCTATGCTCATGTGAACCCACTAGTTTAAAGCGACAAGTGCTGCTAGACGTGTTTATCGCACATTAGCGGCTACATGTTTTCGCTAGCTATCAGCTGCCGTCATACGGGGAAACAAAACTCGAGACCGGGGCTTTTCAGGCCTTTGCTTTGTTCTCTTTTTACCTGTGTGACATGTACATTAACAGCATTCCCCATAATATTGTGTCAATTATTTCCACGCACCACCTAGATGATTAGCCTTGCCCTATTTTAATTTATGATTGATTTACAGATAAAATGGCAGGAGGTTAGTAAGTGGTCTGGTTTCGCCCTTACTAGTCCTGGGCCTTCTTGAGTTCTTGAAGGGAGAGGACCAGAAATGGCTCGCTTTACTGGTGGGTCCAAATGACTAAAACTGTTGCTCAAGGTGGGATATTATACCACCAAATGTATCAGGAACATTCGTTATCACCATTTAATGAAAGCCTCCTTTGTAATTCCTTATAGTAATGCCTGACCTACATAACAGCTGCAACTTCATCTTAAGTTACCATCAACCCTTTATTTCAACATTAGTCCCATAAAATTTAAAGTGTAAATGTTCAGGGCGATTTGCATTGATCTAAAACTATCTTCAAACACAGAAGGAGTGGTTTTAAGTATAGTTTACTGTAGAATAAACAAACTAAAGTGGTTAGATTTTTGAATGGCATAAAACTGTTGACTTGAATCTGTTTAAAGATTAGCTTTAATTGAACTTTTGTAAAGGTAGATATTCTGTTTCAGTCATTCTTCTACTTGTTTTTGGTTGTCTAAACACTATTCTCGTTTTTTTTTTCATGTACTAGGTTGTATTTATAGTAGAAATAAATTAGTTGTTCTTGAAGTATTTCCATGTTATTGTTTTGAAACCACTATTTTAAAGTCCCACTTCAATCATCTTTTAATATTTTGATTTTTTTTTGTAATAGTGTTCTCAGTGGTTTTCGTTTTTAATAGTGATTCTGCTGTTTTTAGCCAAAATCTGAAAACCTGTAGCATTTTCTAGGACATAGTTTTTGTAGAGCGGCTGTAGTTTACATTGTTCCCCCGCTTATTCCCGTTTCAATATTCGCGGTTTCTCGTACTCAGATTTTTTTTTTTAAATTAATCACGTGACTCCTCCGGTTCATCACAAAAAAATAATCAAGACGCTTGTGTGAGACTTTTGCGTCCGAGGGAGGTGCTGCTGGGGAGCGGCGACGAAGAGCACGCCAACCTTTTTTATTACTGGCTGCTAAGAAACATTTCACAGCTATTTCCACCGGTTCCTGAATTGAGATAACCGAAGTTTGTGCTCTTTCACTGAGAAATGACATCAACGGACTCTGAAGCAACCAGAAAATATCCTGAAACACTGAAGAAGACAGAGTAATAATTATGGAGAACAATTATTAACCAGGATGAATGAATGACGGATGAAACCGGCCTCTTGTGGATGAAGATGCCCTCTCGCACTTAACTGATAAAGGAGGAAGCACGGGCTCCTGGGTTTAGGACACAGAGAGAGACACTCCTAATGTAGGTTATGAAGTACACTGTACTGTACAGTCAATTGCTCTGAATTAAGAAAAAAGCTATGTTGAGCAGTATTCCAAATCTCTTAAATGTTTTACAAAGCTTTGATGAGTAAAGATCGGTGACAGACATTCTTCGGTCGGGGTGGTTCTCTGTATATTTACAGTGTCTTAACCCCCACAAATAAGGGGGGAGATACTGTATTAGACATTTACCTCTGAGTTGTGGGCAGGACTGTTGGCGCAGAGTAAGCCCACCCCCATTTCCTATCATCCCTCTATTTACACTTTCTGACTATCTTACACTGCCTCAAACCTCAACTTAACACTACCAGTTCAATAAAAAAGGCAAGCAGTATTGAAACAATCCAGCCATACAGTTTTGAGCCAGATGCCGACTCAAATGAGGAAAACAAAGTGATGCACTTTGTCTGCAAGTGCATCACAAAGGAGCAAAGCGGGGAGCTTGTGGCTTGCCGTAGTAGCTTCTATGTCACAGCTTCAGGCCTTTTTCCAACTTATTTTTTTGTCTGCTCTGGGTTCACCATGATTTGACTAAAGAAATACTTAAACAATTTAAGCTATACGTCTCCCCCATTATGAGAAAACGCCACAAGAATATGTTAAAAACACCAAAAACAGTTTTCATCAGTGTTTAAAGACGATGCAGGAAAATTCAGCTATAACGTCACGTTTTGTCACTCTGGGTTTCTTTTATTTTTCTGAAAGAGTTCTCGTGATAGGAAAAGGAAAAAATGTTTTTTGTTATAACCCTTTTTGGACTTCTGTATGTTTACAACATATTATGAAAGCCAAATAATGAAAAAAATAAAAAGAAGACTGTTATAAAAAATTCCCCTTTAATGTGGTAACAAGTTAACTAAGAGATTAGGAATTTATTTATTTTTTGTAAGTGACGATGCACAGAAGAACACTGATGTTGTGAAATGTGAAAAGTTGAATTGTGCCTGGTCATGACAAATTTTGCTAATTTTTAGTCTGTAGTCCCTAAGAAAGTAAGAACAACTCAAAGCAAATCAATTTAAAATAGTAGAAATTTGTGTGATGATGTGATAAACACATTTATTAAAAAACAAACAGGGTACATTAACAATAACTAAAAATCATTCTCTGGATTTTTTTTAATCAACAGTGAAATGGTTTTTGGTGTGATTCTACAGATTTTTGTTGTTGAAGTTGATTAAAATGAGCAATGATGTGAGTCATGCCACTGTGTGTTCTGGCAAAGAGGCTGTGCCTTTACACAAACTGAAGGCCTACAATCTTTAGCAACCGCACATTTTTGTGAGCTTTGGGTAGTTTGTCTGTTTTACATAAAATTATTTTTTGTTGTGAAGTGTAAAAAGATCTTGTGCTTCCTGTCTGTCCTCCATGGATCAATGACCAGGCTAGTAGAAAGGGAAAGTCACTCACTGATATCTATAGATTACAAGAAAAACATCAAACTCTTAACCTTTACAGATAAAAGCTTCTTCGCATATTTCTTAATAACTAACAAGTATCTCATTGTTATTCAGTCTGACACAAGACTGTATTTAGGATTAAAAACTGAGTATCTTAAGCAGATACTTTACTTGATATTTTGAAAACACATGCAGTGGGGATCATTTTGTTTTTGCTTTCCTGCCAACATAAAAATCGTAGCCAGAACAAACAGAAATGCTACAGGAGGAAGCCAGTCTGGGTTGTTGTGAACAGTGAAAGAAACCAATAGAGAACAACAGTCGAGTAGAATGAGGTACAGGAGTTTTCCTTTTTAACTGGTTGGTGGTGGTGGTGGTGGGGGGGGGGGTAAGAACTCTTGGCCACATCATTTACATTTGCTCTGTGGTTTTTAGCTTTTTATCTAAGTATTTCTCAATTTTCAAAAAGGGGTCTCATTATGATGTTGCTACAAATGTAAGACGAGAGATGAATGGCTTTAGAAAAAAGGCTGAGTACACGATAAAAGTAGAAACTTTACAGTAGCCTAATGTTCTAAATGTTTCAAACCAAAAAAAAAGACCCCTTCTGATGGGAACTTGTGGGTTTTATCAGATAAGTCGCTAAACATGCACATCTGTAAGAAACTACATGATCGGCTTATGCTGACAGATCACTACCGTATGAAATTACAAATGAAATGAGGCAGAAAGTGGATCTTTTTCATCATTTTTTATAAAGAAAAAGTAGATTATGATCTGATAGAGCTGAAGAGATGATGGTAAAGAAAGAATATCTGATCCTCTTTCTGTAGTTCTAGAAAACTACAGTTCTCCTAATTGCTAATATTTCTGATAACTGATGTTTTAATGGGGGATTCTGCATAACCAGACTCGAATGTTCCATGAAGAAAACTAAACACACTGATGTTCAAAGGTAATGTTTATTGTAATTGCTCTTTTAAAATTTTGTTTAAGTAGACAAAGCCAATTTTTAGAGTTTCGTCTTTTTTAACTAACCGAAAAAAATCTATTTGTAATAAAGGTCTTTGTTTTATCTGAGTTCCTTTGTCAAGATGATGGTTGATTTTATTTAATGGGTGAGTGTTTCTGTCGGTGCCCTTATCGGTTTTTCCTTTGCTGGATGTACATCTTTATTTAAACACACACCAGACAATTTCTCTAAATGTCATGATTTAATCCATTGACATGCATGTACACAAGAGGAACACAATAATCTGTTTAAGGTTGGAAATTAAATGCTGGTCTCTTTTCCGAGCCCCCAAAAATCATCAAAATATTGTTCCTGGGCCATTTTTGCTTAAAAACAGTATTATAATCATCAAAGTTTAATTATTATTCATTAGTAATTTGGAAACTAGACATTTCTTTGAAAGATAAACCAAAACTGTAATTCTTTATAGAGTCAACAGACTTTACAGTGAATCTTAACAGCCTCTTTCAACTATAATCTATACAGCTGCAGTTGTGGCATCAAACAAATGTAAAATAAATCTTTAACTACATAGTATTGTGAGATAACTTAAGCCTATATCAAATATGTTGGACTGATCAGGAAATGAGGGAACCAAGCATAATTTTTCTTGTGATTTAAAATGTAAAGATAAGCAGTATTGCGTTTTATCATCACTAGTTGCATTGATGCTGTTCATGGAGATCCTGCTTTCATTTTAATGCCAATTCCTGCAAAAAAAAAAAACCATTTCCTTTTTTGAACCCTGTGTGTCAGATGCGATAGTTTTTAATTAATTTCAACTTCCTCATACGTTCATGCAAAAACTGTCTGCACCAACTGTTATCTTCTGTAGTATATCATTTTATTTCCATATTCTGTTGCTGTATAGAAACATTACCCAGCATTGGTGGACTGACTGCCAAAAAGTGTCTGTTTGGGTTGTCAGAGACAGCCAGTGACTGCTGTTGTCACACTTGTTATGCCGGCAGGAGAAGTTGTCTCCAGGCTTGGTTGAAATCAGACATCACCAGTGGAAATCCCTCCATGCAGAAAAAAAAAAGCTTTAAAACATCACTGTGGATGAAAGTTAAACAGGCTCTGGTTCTTTGAGGCTGGATCAGGAGTTGTGTTTTTCCCATTAACCTGCAAGAGTGACTGCTTTAAAGAAATTTTGTTCTGGTGAGCCTCATTGATCAGGAAACGGTTTAAACTGTATTAGTAGTTGCACTCTAGATTAACTCTTAGGCATCTGGGGCTGGTTAATCTGCTGCTGGCTGCTAGTTAAGAGCTCAGTAGGTAATTTCATTCCACACTTAGACCCAGGGTTTTTGTAATGAGTGTTTTACAACATCTGCAGTGACTCAATGAGCCTGTTCACATACACACCCAAGTATACAATTAGGATGGGGCTACACAACCACACTTAATTAACCCGACAAAACAAATTTGATTTCCCAATAACACCATGCGTGATTCTATATAGCAATATAGCAATTTTTCCTGAACATTTCATTGATAGTTTATTTAAAATTCATTCATTATTTAAAATTGTAATATGAAAATGCTGTTTAAAATGCTATACTACTTAAGTTTATTCTGTGCTAAATATTTCTTTTATTTAGAAACTTTGTTTGCAGCAAGATATGTTATTGCTAACATCTGCCATTAAAATAAGTGAACGTGTAACAAGAGCTCACTTCATGTACGTTTCTGGATGTTTCTGTGAGGGCCAACGGCATCACCCTATGCTGCTTCTGCTCAATGATGAGATAAGTTTGTCTTGTTGGAGTTTGTTGTTAAGATCAGTTGATGGTATACTTCATGAATACAGTTTGTCTGCTTATACCTATACCAAATCCATTGAACAGAAGTGGCCACTCTGTCAGATACAAGGTATTTTGTTTGGGTTGACTGGTAATCTATTTAACAGAATTTCTGGTCTCGAAACCCATTCATAAACATCCTTCTACACGTTTGTTTGTATTGCCTTGTAAAGTACGTTTTGATGTAAAAGTGTACCGTAAAGTGCCTAATTGTGTCATAAATGACAAAGCTTCCTATAAAATGCTAAATATTTGTCTAAAAGTCTAAACCAAATGTATTGTCATTCTCCCCAGCCCTATATCAATTCATTTGTGGATTTTTTTTTAAGAGTCACCAAATTTTATAAGTGACAATAAAAAAAATAGATATTCCAATGTCCTCTATGCAATAACAGCAAGGGTCTAATAATTAGAAATCCTGATAATGTATAAATTTCTCTTAGAAAAGTTAAATTCCCCATCGATATTCAGATTTATATATCTATGCACATGACATGAAGAAATTAAAATATATCCGAGTAAACTGCTGTTTGCTCCTTGAGGAATAAAAACACAGTTGGGATAAAGAACCTATTCATAGACATCTACTATAGTGGTGACGTTTATCAAGAACAGATCAGGGAACGTTTCAAAAGCATGGAACTTAGAACATTTTATATGTTGGAAATAAATCAGACATTGTATTCAAAACATGGAGACAAAGATTTTGAGCAGCTCAGTTACTTGTTCACCTTTTGTTCCAGGAATCATCACCTCTTTATCAGAAATGTATGTTACAGCAAAGTCAGAACAATGTTTTTTTTTTCCCCCCTAAAAAAACAACTTGCAGTTCAAAGAGCCGAGGAAAGCAAAGGCACCAAAGCAGACTCAGTTTTGCTTAAATGACAACAATACTCTGCCCTTTTCACTTTTATTAGGATAAAAACAGACTTTATCGTCTTTTTTGTGGAATATTTTTGTATGTATATATAGTTTTAATGTTATATGATTTATTTCAACCACCAGTCCAGCACCTCTGAACTTTTGCTTTAGGCCACTTCTTCGGATGCATTAACGTCACATAACCTGCTGATGATTGTGTTCATTTTAGGCAGTGATCCCACACAGGTTTTCAAGCATTGACTTTCCACTCTGTTCCATTGAAGTTGATAGGAGAGCTTTTTTTCAATAGAAAAAAGTATTTTGTGTAAAGCATTTATGATCTGTTACTGCTAAAAAAAAAGGAACTATCTTCTGTCCTCTACTTTAGTACAGTTGCTGTTTAGTGGAAGATGGATCCTGAATTGGGTCACAATTGCAGAACAATCTTTTCTGGCTGGACCATGGTTTCTCCTTATTGGCAATTGTTAGAGTAGCAGGCAGATACTCTACCTGATGACAGTAACCGAAAAATTAAATTTTACCAGCCAGATGCCCAGTAGATGGAACACAATCTGCAGGCCAGGTGTAGTTTTTTCTCCAGCCCGAAAAATGTAATTATTTTAGTCAGGTCTGACTTGCATTTTACACCTTAAGCATGTTATTTTATAATGTATTATGTTGAATGCAATCAAAGAGGAAGCCACTGCATAAATTAAGACATTAAAAAAAATCTTTATCTAGAAACTTTTTGTGAAGGGACTGCTTTATTGATTCCTGATGACTTCTTGCTTTCTATTCTTGGTGTTTTCACACAATCCATGAAGTCTGGGCTCCTGCTCTGTACAGAACACAGTCTGTTTGCCAAAGTTTTACAACCTTATTGAGGTCATACGTACTGATTCCTTGAGAACATAGCTGCCATAAGAAGATTCAACTTTGTGTTTAAGGGCTTAGATTGGACCGCCAGTTTGTTTTTACACGTTTTATTGTGTTGAAATTGTGTCGCATTCTGTTGACATATGAATTAGTTCAAGAGCTACTAATGGATTACATTTATCTGCACTTTTCCAGACGCTCAAAGTGCTTACAGTGTGTCTATTATTCATTCACTCCTCATTCATACTTTGTGATGACAGCCGTGGCTGCTAGTTCGCACCTACGGTCCCTCTGACCATCACCGGGACATTCATACACATTAACACACCAGTGGAGCCACACTGGAGGCAGGGAGAGAGAAATGTCATACAGTTATGTTATCAGGGAGCAGAGTTGATATGAAAGACTGCTGTTCTCTGTGTCAGAATTAGCAGATAATGTTGATCGCATAAATGGTCAAAGAGTGTGTGCTTCGAAGTGCTTCGAGAGACTGGTCCTCCGGCACATCAATGATCACCTCCCCCCAGACCTCGACCCCCACCAGTTTGCATACCGCACAAACCGGTCTACAGAAGATGCCATCGCCTTAGCCCTGCATGCTGTGAGCCACCTGGAGGAGCAGCAGAGCTATGTCCGGATGCTCTTTGTGGACTATAGCTCTGCCTTCAATACAATCATCCCGGACATACTGATCAGAAAACTGGACACTATAGGCCTGCCCCCCCCTCACATGTGCCTGGATAAAGGACTTCCTCACTGACCGGCCCCAGGCTGTGAGGCTGGGCCCCAACCTCTCTCTCACACGCACACTGAGCACTGGCTCCCCATAGAGCTGTGTGCTGAGCCCGCTCCTGTACTGCCTCTACACCCACGACTGCAGTCCGCAGCACGACAGCAACCTCATCGTGAAGTTTGCTGATGACACCACAGTCGTCGGACTCATCTCAAAGGGAGACGAGGCAGCCTACAGGGAGGAGGTCCTGAAGCTGGTAGCTTGGTGCTCAGACAACAACTTTGCTCTGAACACCAAGAAAACCAAGGAAATCATCGTGGACTTCAGGAGGCACAGCACCGACCCAGCTCCCCTCTACATCAACAGAGAGCATGTAAAGAGGGTCCACACCTTCCGGTTTCTGGGACTTGTATTTTCTAACAACATCTCTTGGACAGTAAACATTACAGAGGTCATCAAGAAGGTCCAGCAGAGACTCCACTTTCTGCGGGTCCTCAGAAAGCACAATCTGGACCCCTGCCTGCTGACAACCTTCTACCGGGCATCCATTGAAAGCCTTCTGACGGACTGCGTTACAGTGTGGTACGGCAGCGGACAGGGAGAGACTGCAGAGGGTAGTCAAAGCAGCTCAGAAGATCATCGGCTCCCCCCTCCCCTCCCTGTCAGGTATCTACTCTTCCCGCTGTCTTAGCAGAGCTGGGAAAATCATAAAAGACAGTTCCCACCCTGGCTCTAGACTGTTTGACCCAGTGACGTGCGGTGGGGTTAATCGCTGGTGAGGCACTGACGTCATCAGTCATATTTACAAACATATGAACCATACTGAGTAACTTATTCACCATTTGATTGACAACAGTTAACGTGTTTTGTTTAAAATATCATTTCAACATGTTTTTTTTTTTCATATACAGTGATCCCTTGCTATAACACGGTTTACTTTTCACGGTTTCGGTACTTCACGGATTTGCATTGTGCATTGTGTTCTGCATTCTGATTGGCTAAAAAATCACTCCGCTTCTTCTCTACCTGTGCGTCAATAACGTTGCAGTTTAATATGTGCACGTACGTAAAACAGCAAATTCTCTTGATGGTGGCATGTCAGTGTATATGGATCTTTTTGCAAAGCAGAAAAAAGAGCGACAACAACTGCCTATCACTGTGTTCTTCTCCCGAACAAACACACCTGCACCGCGGGCTTCAGAAGGAGAAAACACTGCAGAGAGGAGTCAGGATGCAGCGGCTGCAACACCTCAGTCACTATTTGTCCCACTGTACTTTGTATTTTTTTTCATAATAATTTTACATTTTCTCCCGTTTCATCTAATTACTCGGGTCGCGGTGGGCGGGGCTAATCTCCGCGATTTCAAGCCTTCTGCTCACATTGATTATTAAAAATTATTATTTGACAGTACAGTACAGAAGTTATTTGTCTAAAAAAAACGTTTCTAAAGTACTTTTATTTGTGAAACAAATGCTTGAGCCTGTAAATGGTTTGTTCTTTCTTTTTAGTTTATAATACAGTATTTATTGTATAATAATAGTTTTAAAAAAAATAAAGGTTTCTCCTTCACGGATTTTGCCTATCACGGGTTCTCTTTGGAACGTAACCCCCGCGAAAAACAAGGGGTTACTGTACAAACTGCAGCATAGAAAAAAGCACAAACCTTATTATCATCTTACCTTTACTTGTAAATAAAGTCCATACGCCGATCCTTCTGAAGAAAATGACTTGCCGCTTGTTATCTCTTCTTCTATTATTTTTTAGCGTCATAATCTCAGGGCTCACCAGCGCCCCCTAACATGAGGCACGAGAACTTCTGGCCTCACCCAGCGGCTTTTTGGCCGGCGTTTAGCGCCCAGCACAAGAAACACGTCCCTCACATACAGTTATTTATAAAAACAAACACTGCACATCATATACATCTGCTAAATTATGTAATTAGCTCATATAGTACAAGTGATTGAACCGACATACAGAGAGACAGCAGTACCGTCTGACTGCATAGGTATTGCGCAATCCAAGGTGAGGCTCAGCGGGCTGGTGCCTCATCGCACGTCACTTCTTAGTATCTGAACGGCAAATGCGGAAATTCAGCGATTTTGAAAAGAAAAAACACCCAAAAATGGTACATTTAAATAGAAAATGACTGCAAAGCACAAATTACTGATTAAATATAATAAATGAATTTACTTTTTCTCTTTTCTTCCCATAATGACAGGTGAGGCACAGCCTCACCTGCCTCCCCTGACTGCACGTCACTGGTTTGACCTGTTGCCCTCAGGAAGGCGCTACAGGTGCATCAGATCAAGGACAAACCGCCTTAAAAACAGTTTTTTCCCCAAAGCCATAACCATCCTGAACTCTCACATGCACTAACACCTCCATCCCCATGTCCCCCTTTTTCACGATGCACATCTATTTTCTGTTGTACACTTTGCACTTTTGTAAATTGTACTTGGCATTTCATTTTTTGGTGAAATAATTTTATTTTACTATTCTATTATTTTGTGAAATTATTTTTCTTATGCATGGTTGCACTGAATAGTGAGCAGCTTTTTAAATTTCATTGTATATGTGTATGATGCAAATTGTACATGTGCACAGTGACAATAAAGGCATTCTATCTATTCTATTCTATTATTTAGGCCTTTGCTGGTGACATCTTTGGTGTTAAAGGGTTAAAGGTAGAGGACCTGTTCACAGCAAACTTTCTGTTCTGTACTTGCCTGGAAACAGTGGGCTAGTTGCTTACGTTCTCTAGCTGCACTCAAAACACTCATTTACCATTTGTGGCTTAGCACAGTAGCTATGTACATCGATACAGTAGGTGGTTGTTTTTTACCACATCTGTAGCGGCAAAACGTGTCACTGCCTGGATATGTCATCACTATGTGTATACAGCCCAGCAAATGCTTAACTTCAGCTCCAGGCTAGATAGAGCCCTTAGTAATGACTGGACCCGTTCAACATTTATTGAGAATTTGTAAATGATTTTAGTTGCTTGAATTTAGTCTGCAATGAACAAAATCAGCAAAAAAAAATCAATTTTAAATAAGTCCTAAAAATGATATATATTGATGATGATGATATATAATGATATATTGTAATTTCTAATTAAAATTTTGCCAGTGGCCGAAACAAGAAAATATATGTATATAAATAAATACAGGAAAAATGTGCAAATAGGAGAAAATTAAAGCTCTGTTTGGCACATTGTGATGCTTAGTAGTTGATACTTGAAACCGGTACTGACGAAGCCTAATGGATAAATTGTAAATAGAAAAAAGGTCTTTCTAGAGCTTTTCAGGATTTGAACTGAAATTTTTTTGTACAAAAATATTACTGCTCAGAACAAATGGTGTGCTTGTAAGTCCAGTGACAACCAGCACTGTCTCACTGCTCAACTAAATGACTTGCTTTTACATGAACAACACAGAGGAGACAGGCAGACGATGATTCACAGAGAAACACCAGAACATCTGCTGGAATTTCAAAGTACCTGGACTAAACTCGTGTTCTCTGCTTGGAGCTGCTGTGCTTCTGCAACATACCTGGTGTGACTTAAAGTTGCTCAATGTTGTGTTTCTAGGGCTGGGTACTTTTAAAATGCCCATTTATTTTTTCTTTAGTTGTATTTGTTTTTTTTTTGTTTTTTGTTTTCATGTGGAAAAATCAAATGTAGTGATTTAAAAAAAATAACAAAGAAGGTTATCTTTATAGGTTTTAGAGAATAAATACTTAATAATACAAAAAAAAAAATCACCTCATATGATTTGCAGATCCTCCTACCTCAAAATAAGTCATTGAAAGCAGAATGTATGAAGCTATCTGTGGTTTAGTACTGTTCAACCCCCCCCCAACAGAATTTCTGCTTTGTTTAATTTGTTGAAATGTTTCATCTCTGAGTGAAAGATGAATTTACCTCTTGGAACAGCTGAATGTCGATTGATATGATTTCTGTAAATAATATTTATGCCTCTTATTGGGTTCAATGCTAAATGTTTCAGTAGTTTTACTTTAGAAAGAGATCATTAATACAAACTTGTCAATTCTTTTGTTTAGCCAGATTAACTATCAGTGACCATGTATACTTTGGATTATATAATCTTAAATAAAGAAAGAGGAGATTCTTTCTTTACTGTGTTTAACCAATATGAACATGGAAGTTTGGAGTTCTTTAAATCAACAGTGTTTGTGTTTCGACTGAAGTTCTAAACTCATTTTCTGTGTTTGTGACCTGCAGGTATTTGTTGAATTTGAGAATGCATCGCAGCAGTGCTCCTGGGTGCAGGTGTATGACGAGGGGGTGAAGGCCGTGCTGGTGGAGCACTCCATCGTATGGGTTAATCGGAATGACGGGAACGCGACAGCTGGAATTCCCATGTCCGTCACAGCCTGGCCTGCTTTGGTAAGTAAATGCTTACATTGCAGTTGAGCCTACGGAAGCTGAATTAATGCATTTACTTTAGAAAGCACTAGTTCACAACTGAGATGGTCTTAAAGCACTAAACAAAAGGCAAAAACCTCCTAACCAAGCTTTGATATTTATGACTGTTATAATCCAGTTTATTTCAGATAATTCTAATAAGATCTGATTATCTTGATTGTTAAAAATTACCTACATAAATGCCCAATGGATTACAACGAAAGGATTTCAGAAAAAAATCCTTTACTAGGCACAAAAAAAGGTAATAGTGGAGAAGAAAACTGCTTCTCAGTGGATCACAAAATCTTTCAAAATGTTTTTTTAGGACAAACAAACTAGTGATTGCAATGGCAAGAAACCAGGGAGAAAGTCGCCAAACATGTTAGTGCCTCCATGGGACGAGAGAACGTAATAAAAATAAAAACATTAAAAAAAATAAATCCCTGATATATCTATTGTTAAAAGGAAACACTAGTTAATAATTACAGCAGTGAAAGAGTAGAGACATGAGCATAAAAAATCACTTTAACATCTGTTATACCACAATACCCTTTATGTTAGTACCTACAACAGCAAGAGAAGAAAATAAAGGTTTTCATTAGGAACTGCTACTATGAAGAAAGCAGAAAGGAACCAAGAGAAAAAGGTTAGTGATTGGAACAAAACATACACATTTATGGTTAAGAAAGAGAGGCCAGTACGATCGGGGAGGGTGTAAAAAAACCCCCTAATGCTATCGATGGACCATGATAAAAGCTGGAGCTGGTGTCCCCATCCTGAACTGAAATATGAAGCTGATTCCACAAAAGCTCTTTGATTTGTTCTGGTCTTGGAATTCCTTAAACTGTTTCCTAATGTTCGGAACCACAGTGTCTGAAAATTCTTAGCCACGTCAAATTTTTCGCTGTGCGGTGCATTATTTCCTGAGTTCCGATATCTGAACTTTGGCAAAGTTTTGCATCACATCAACCAATCGAGAATTTTAACTTTGGTAGTGATGTGTTGTTGATGCCCAAAACCAAAACGAAGGAGAAGCTGTTTGTTCCTGTCCCAAACTTCATGTTTTTACATTTAAATCTCTATAAAAGTAAAAAAAAGACATCTACTGACCAATGTGGTTGTTAAACCGCGATACAGAAGTACCACTGAAAACGTTTCCTGCAGTAGATGGTGAACCTCACCAGTACTGGGACACTCTCTGAATAATCTCGAGAACCCAAACATTCTGACATTCTTATCCATGTCTTTGTAGAATCCCTTACTATAAAGGAACACACTATCCGTGTCTTCCTTAATGTACCAATGAGTTTGTAAAAAAAAAAAAAAGCTTTATTAGTAGCTCCTCCCACATGTGTCAGGAGCTTCAGGTTTATGAACATACTTTTTCTTCTTCAAGCGTCTTACACTGAATTTGATGCACATCAACACAGAGGTGGTGGGCGTAAATTTGACACGCATATCGCGTTTGGTTTAAACGGAGCATAAGATAACGACACCTCTTTATTACTGTTCAATTTTAGATAAGAATGGTGAAGGTGCTACATTAAAGCCTGTTGAGAAGCTATGGGCTTTCAGTTTTGAATAGTAAAGCTGTTTTGGTAAATATTGAAATGATATTTCAATGTTCACAAAGTCTTTCATCTCATTGTCAACATTAACAGAAAATCAGAAACAGAAAAAAAAAAGCTTTTTTTTATCTGTAAGATTGTTTTTAGCATTCATTCCTTTTTTCATTTTCAGGTTTTTCATTCGCTTGTGGATAGAGTGGGTTTAGGATCCTTGGTTCCTGTTGAGTATTTCGGAGGCAAACATTTTGAGTTTCTTCCTGACAACACAACTGTCCAGAGATTTGAGGTTTGCTGATTTGTGTTCTACTCTAAAGATTTGAAAGTTTTTAGTTTATTGTGGAACTTATTGAACCAACTTGTGAAGAACAGCAGTACATTGAAAGAAAGACATTTTTTTATTTTCTAAAATATTATTTTAGCTTTGAATTGAAACATTTAAAACTTCTCCTTGTTAAGCATGAAAATATTGACTGATATAGTTTCAGAGCAGTCACGCTATATGTTTTAACTGAACTTTTTTAACCGTTACGATAGCACAAATGTTGTTGTTTTTTTATTGTTATTGTTCTTCTGAAATGTTTGTGTCTTTTTCCAGGTTGATAAAGATCTGAGACATCCCCTTCTGTTGGAGCATCCGGCTCTGCAGGCAGCGGTTTCCAGCTGGCGCTCCAACTTTGATCTCCAGGATATCTTCAGAAAGGGTAAGACATTTACATTAATTACCAAATTGAAAAAGTTCTTTTCAGTTATAACTAAAGAGGAACCAAACACTTCAATACTTTTTATTATTTTATTCACAAACAGTCTGAACATTACAGTAGGGCTGAAACGATTCCTCGAGTTACTTGAGTTATTTCCTCGAGGCAAAAACTCTGCCTCGAAGCCTCGTTAAATTCCTATGACGTGCACTATACGCGCGGCGCAGGAATTTGATTGTGTCACACGAACCGTTTATTCACACGGACCTTTTGAATTTAGTTGGTGCGATGGCGGAGAATAGATTTATAAATAAACGGCAGAAATTGTCTAAAGTGTGGGATCATTACACACTTAAAGAAGAGAACAAGGTGCAGTGTCTCTACTGCAAAATAGAGCTGGCATACCACAACAGCACATCTTCCATGATTCAGCATCTGAGCAGAAGACATCTGCGCGACCGCTGGAACCCCGACGCCCTAGGCACGGGACCCGTGCGTGCCGCCGGCAGCGAGCGAGGAGCGGCGTCAGCTGCTCCGCGCCCCCTCCGCGGCGACCAGCGCGGGCCGCCTTGTTCAAAAACACACACAAATCGTTTTATCCGATTACTCGATTAATCAATCGATTAAGTGCTAGATTAATCGATTACAAAAAGAATCGATAGCTGCAGCCCTACATTACAGTCCTTCTACAAGCTGTCACATACAGGACTCCTAAAAGAATAAAGGAATAGTTTTTTTTTTTTTTTTTTAATAATATAAACTTGGTTTTTTTACATTTAAAACAGAGGAGATTGATTGACGAGGTCAGCGGCCAATCGGGGCGCAGGACACAGTCTGGTGCACAGAAAAAAAAAGCGTGCAAAGTTGCACTGAAAGAAATAGGCAAAACAGCAAAACCACAAAAGGTGTATTGCAATATTACAAGGGAACACTGTACAAGCTAATTATTACTTTTTCCATTGCAAAAAGTTTCCTTTAGTTTTGGGTAGTCACTAGTTAAAAACAACTGTTTTCCTGTTCTTTGGGTTCTGGTTCCTGCTTACGTTCTGTTTCAGGTTTACTCTCAATGGGCTATTTGTGGAAAATTTGAAATTATTTAAAGCATGTTTTTTGTGTAAAGTATTTTGCTGTCTAATTTATGTGTAGTGTGAACTTTGTTGCTATCAAACTCAGCCTTTTCTCACTGTTTTTATTTTCCAGGGACTTACAGCATTAAAGGCCGCAGGGTCCGTGTGTACCAGCCGGAGTTTGACGGCTGGGCCTCTGGACTGGTCTCACAGCATGACCCTGCTTCCCATATAATGAAGATTGCTTTGGAGGAGGTACGATTCCACTTTCTGCCTTAAGTCATGAATATAAAACACGAGAAGATTCTCAGATTTTAAATGTGATTATTCTTTTTTTTGTAGAAAAACAGCCATGAGATGGTGGACCCCCGTGTGATACATGTCATGCTTATAGAAGAAGAGGTACTTTTAAATTGAAAGAAGCCTAAAATAAATGAAAGAAATCACATTTTTATCTAGATTATTTAATGTACCATAGAGCATCTTTGTTCACAGTTTAAAACTCATGGGGGGAAATGCAATCGTAATTCCAGAAAATGTATAAGTTCAAGGTGCATTTATGTATTTTATGCGTTACAATATAGATTGAATCATTTACGTTCCTGTTGGGTAAAGTAACCCAATCAATTGATTTAGAAATTATTCAACAAGTGAAGTGGCGTGATGCTTGACCTTATTAACGTAATGACCTTTGGTCCACCCGAATGGATTATATTTCATTGTTCATAAGGCCATCAGAATGGAATATCCCCTACCGCAGCAAACTGTGACACAAGCAGGTCACATCATCCACATTTCTTTTTTTTTTTTTACTTGTTCTGTCCAACAGCTGATCAGCAAGCAGATCAGAGCTGAAGGCCGCTTGTGTTGGAGAGATTTTACTGTTACAATGGGGGTTTATGGATCTTTAGACAGAGTGTATATTTGTATAAACACTTTTTGTAGTTGAGGGTACGCCTGAACTAGACTGCAATACGATTGCAGCAACAGCCATTAATCTGTGAATTCTATTAAAAACTGTTATTAATTTGTAATGTTTAGAACCCCAAATCCTGACTGTAAAAAGGACAAATGTTGTGAAACAGATGAGAAATAACAAAATCAAGAAATAACGAAGCCACATTCACAAGAGCGACTCAGAGGTTACTCTATTTAAAACTGGTTAAAACAGTTTGTGTCATTCAAAAAACATTCCTGATGTGTTTCTTCCTCATCAATACCTTCATGAATTCTCCTTCAGATTGGTAAGAATGGACAACGAAGGAAGGAGAGTGAAACGGTTAAAGGAGATGGCGGGCGGAGACGGAGAACTTCCTCAGAGGGTGAGGAGGACTTCAACTTGAAGCGATTTAAAGGAGCTGGGGAGTTTCAAACGGACGCACAGAACTGCGAGGACTCAAGAAAAACCTCAGTGGACGGCATGGGGATCTGGGCCACAGACTGTGCAGAAAAAGTCAACAAAGCAATCAAGAACGGAAGCCCCTCAGAGGGAACCTCTCCTCAGGGCAGAGTGTCGTCTCCAAACGCGTCACTCCAGACCAACCAGTCCAACACTACTCCTCGCAGTCTGGCTCACGTCAATGAAAACGGTCGCTCAGTCCCCACGCAGGGAGCTGCCGACTCCTCCAGCCCAGCCACCCCCACCCCTCCTCCCCTGAAACCAGCTCCTTCTCTTTTCTCTACTACATCTTTTCCCTCGCTGGGCCAGATGCCAATCCTGGTCCCTGGAGCTCCAGCTCCAAAAGCGTCCCCCTCCCAGCAAGCTGAGCAGGAGGACGCCTGTCAGACGGCGTACTCGAAAACATCAGCTCTTGTTTCTCCAGGACCTGTCACTATTTCCTGGTCACAGGACAGTGTACCCAGTGTGGCGCTTTCTTCATCTGTGGGGTTTAATCCCAAAGCCACCACCTGGGGAGCCTTAAATGAGGTGAGAGGATCCTCAATGTCTACCATCAAATACACAAAAAGCTGGATTTATTATCGCCATTGTAATTTTTCCATTTTCCTTTCTTTTAGGGATCCAAAACCACATATAACTTCAGTTTTCCTCAAGCTGCACCCACTGCTGCTCCTGTGTTTGGAGATGTCACCTCTCAGACCAATGGAGCTCCCACCACCACCTCCACAGTCACACATGACACTCCAAGGTCGTTTGGCTTCGGCTTTAGTGGTTCCAGTAAAGATGCTCAGACTAAACAAGACAAGAATCTGTTTTTCCAGTGCATGACCCAGACTCCTGGCAACAGCTCAAGCATAACTCCTGCTCAACCCAAGGACACAAATTACTTTACCTCAGTGTCTGAGAGTCTTGGTAAAGACCCCCCCAATCTCTTCAATGCTGCAGCTTCTCCCGAGGGACTGAAAAAGCCTGAGCAGACCAAAGTGCCTGAGGTACAACCAGCAGGAAATGGTGTCTTCAACAAGTCATCAGTCTTCCAGGGAGGCTCTGCAGGAGGGCGGACTTCTGGCCTAAGTGTTGGAGGTCAGGGTGGTGCAGGTGGAGCCCAAAGTGCTATTAAGAAAAGTAATAATAATGGGACATCCTTAGGGGGCGTAGCCGTACAGTCTAATTTTAAATCCACGGACTGCCATCAGAATCTATTTCTCCAGGCCTCCAAAGAGTCTGCTAATCCATTTCTGGCATATGGGGATAAAAGCCCCCATACTTCTTTTGCTGGCCTCTCTGGGACGGAGTCTAAGTCTTTAGGAGTGGCCTTGGACAGTAAGCCTAACCTGTTCACCATGGCAGAACCCCCGAAGGGGATCCTTTCATCCTCTTTCCCGGCATTGTCTTCTGCTGCTTCAGTCACCTCTTCCTCCTCCGCAGCCTCTTCTCAGACATCACAGAGTGAGGGAGTTGTAGCAAAAGAGGATGAAACAGCCGGGGAGTTGCCCTCATCCACCTCAAGTGGGCCTTTGTTCGGAAGTACCGAGCCTGGTGAAATGGAAGACATGCCCGCAGCTTTTGATCCGAGCCAGAAGTTTTCTCTAGAAGAGAGGGGTCAGTCATCTAAACACGACTCGGACTCCAGCAGCAACAGTGACATTTCAGACCTTAGTGAGAACGAGGACGGCCTTGAAAGAGGCGACGTTCCCGGAGGACTCGCTCATTCTGCCAAGGATGGAACCATTCTGCAGAAGGGCAAAATCCAAGGGGCCGCTAAAAGTCGGCCTCGCAACAAACCCTTCAAAGGTAATGCTGCTCTTTCTTCTCCAACATTAGGAAAGCATAACTTCTGTTCGTAGACTAACATCGGCATCTCTTTTAGTGGGCCAGTCTATTCTAAAAGACCAGAGCAAGGTGCGCCGTCTAAAACAATCTGGGGAGTCATTTCTCCAAGATGGCTCCTGCATCAGCGTGGCTCCACATTTGCACAAGTGCCGTGAATGCCGACTTGAGCGTTACCGCAAATATCGGACCACAGAAGACGACAGCGAGGATGACGATGACCCAAATGTCGCCTGTCGTTTCTTCCACTTTAGAAGGTAACATGCTTTTTAAAATGCTGTTCATTTGGTGTTTTATAAATAATTAAGTCTTTCCAAACGTTCTTTTGTGGCGATCAGGTTGGCTTTCACTCGTAAAGGTGTGCTGCGGGTGGAGGGCTTCTTAAGCCCTCAGCAAAGCGACGCCATGGCTATGGGCTTGTGGTTGCCTGTGCCAGCAGTCCAAGAAGGGCTCGACCTCGACACTTCCAAGTACATTCTTGCCAACGTGGGAGATCAGTTCTGTCAGTTGGTCATGTCTGAGAAAGAAGCTATGATGATGGTGGAGCCTCACCGTGAGTATAAGCACCTTCTGCCTCCTATTTTTTCCCCCCAGTTGTCTTCTCTTTTATTCTGCCTGTGAGAAATTGTCTGTTGTTAAGTATTATTTCCCATCCTCCCTCAGAGAAAGTGGCGTGGAAACGTGCGGTGCGAGGCGTCAGAGAAATGTGCGACGTTTGCGAGACCACGCTGTTCAACATCCACTGGGTGTGTCGCAAATGTGGCTTCGGCGTGTGTCTGGACTGCTACCGACTCCGCAGGAACAGACCAAGGGAAGGTAAGCCAGCATCCATTACTTCATCGTGAAAAGTATTGTAATCCAACCAAAGTTTAGAGAGAATTTCCTTAAAAAGAACATTTTTCTTTAGTAAACTGCCGGTTTCAGCCTCAAAATACATCAGCTGTACTGTACATTTGATTATTTATAAAAGAATTATTAATACTTGAGTCACATATATTTTCTGTAATGCCTGATGATGTAGTATTAGTAATTAATGTATAACCCCGTAAATCTATTTATCCGCCGACTGGATCCGTCTTAAAATGAGAGTTTTTTGGGCATTAGAATCACCGTGTTTAAAAACCATTTCTATGAATTGAGACTCTATTATCTATCTAGTAGGTTGAATATTCATAAATTTGTCTTTTAAATTCACACCATTCTCATGTTTTGATGTTTTTAGCTCCCAGTAAAATTGGTCCTCTAGCTTTTTATTTTGTACCCCCTTCACTCTAAGCTATTTTGGCTGTTGTCTAAGCTGACATTAAAGAAATGATCTTAGGAGGAAAAAAATAAACAACTCACTGTTCATTTTTCTTCAGACTTGGATGAAGCTCCAGAGGACGACGTTTTCTCTTGGTTAAAGTGTGCCAAAGGTCAACCTCACGAGCCGCAAAACCTTATGCCTACACAAATTATACCTGGGACAGGTAAGATGGATGATTGAGCCCTGTAGTTAGATTTTAGTAGTGTTGTCTCCCATGGATACAGCTTTGAGTTCATCGGTTTTTGCTTTTTTCAGCTCTGTACAACATTGGCGATATGGTACATGCTGCCAGAGGCAAATGGGGTATTAAAGCCAACTGTCCCTGCGCTAGTAGACACACAAAGCCTTTAGTGCGCCCAACTGCCCCCAACGGGTTTTCACAGGTACTGCATTACCATCTTAGTGCTTCTGTTTTGATGCCGTTTTCAACTTGTTGAACTTACTTTGCTGTTTTGTTTTAATGTATTCATTCATTTTTTGTGCTCTTTCCATCAGTCTTCAACAAGCAGTGTGGGTGGCCTTCCCTCGTCGACCTCTGTAACTCCCAAGCCAGAGGGAGAAACACTAGTAATCAAAACAGAAGCTATACCAACAACAATGCCTTCAGACACCGGGGGTGGGGAAGTTGTGGGGAGCACCAGCAACTCCTTCCCTGCTGTGTCTTCATCCTGTAACGTCCCCCAGACTCCCGTCAAAGACTCTCGCTCGTCGGGAGAGGGCAACAGCTCTGCTCTTCACTGGTTGGCAGACTTGGCCACGCAGAAAGCCAAGGATGACACCAAGGGTAACTATGAAATCACAATCGCTGATCCTTTTGTGGAAATCGAGATCAGAATTACGCTGGAGTCACCCTCCTCTTGTCATGCCCTTCCAGAGTCCGGTTCACTTCGTTCCATGATGAATCGAGAAAGTCGACCACCGTTCGGCCTGGATTCTCTGGGTGCTCTGTCGAAGCCTTCTGTTTCCAGTCCTAAGCTCTTTAACAGCTTGTTACTGGGCCCCAGTATGGCCCAGTCTAAGCCAGAGGGGTCCAGCCTCCGAGACTTGCTCAACTCTGGACCAGGCAAACTCCCCCAAGGTCCTGGAGAGAGTGGAGTGCCATTCCCCTCTGTTTTTACATCAGCAAGTGTACGTTCTCTCCCATCTACTCACTTGTTGGTTCACCGCCAGGAACTGTGTTACCGACTTCTTTGTTTAAATCAGCTGAGGGTGTTAGAAAGTCGTTTCTAATGGAATTGGGTGGTTTTGATTTTGGAAAGTAAAATTATTGAAAAAACACTTCCCCGTAATCTAACTCTAAGGTTATTTTTGGACATTTAGAGCGACAAGCTAAAGAGCAGCCTCCCAAACTTCCTGGATCACATCATTGCCTCGGTGGTGGAGACCAAAAAGGCAGAGGGCCGCCGCTCCGGGGCCCCTGAAGGTGGAGAACTTGGTGTGATGGGGGCTCGTAAAGATGGAGTAATGGGTCTCAGTGTTCTGGAGCCGCACACCTCCCACTCCTGGCTCTGTGACGGGCGACTCCTTTGCCTGCAAGACCCCAGCAACAGCAACAACTGGAAGATTTTCAGGGAGTGTTGGAAGCAGGGACAGGTAAGCATCAGTAGAATGGAAAAAACGGACACCATAAAAACCAAGGCAGCAGGGGCTCACTGAGTCCTGGTCGTTATCTCTTCTGTTTTAGCCCGTGTTGGTGTCGGGGATTCATAAACGCCTAAAAGCAGGATTGTGGCGACCTGAAGCCTTCAGCGAGGAGTTTGGAGATCAAGATGTGGACTTGGTGAATTGCAGGAATTGTGCGATTATTTCTGACGTAAAGGTTCGGGACTTCTGGGATGGCTTTGAGATGATCTCCAGTGAGTAAACAACTTCTGCTCAATAAGAGGGGAATTGTGTCACCTCCATAAATTATTATATGGTTTTCTGTATGTTTTTTTTGTGAACAGAGCGATTACAAGATAGTGATGGGCGACCCATGGTATTGAAGTTAAAGGACTGGCCTCCAGGGGAGGATTTTAGGGATATGATGCCTACCAGGTTAGGAACCCAGTGGTGCTTTTTCCACCAGTTTGATCTTATTTTATTCACACGTAGATTTGATGGACTTTGTTTCTGCTAAATAAACTCTTTACAAGAACAAGAACATCATTTTGTGAACGAGTTCTTACATATTGTTCCCAGATTTGACGATTTAATGGAAAATCTTCCCTTGCCCGAGTACACCAAAAGAGACGGTCGTCTGAACCTGGCAGCCCGATTGCCCAATTTTTTTGTGCGCCCTGACTTGGGGCCAAAGATGTACAACGCCTATGGTAAGAGGGGCAGCTTGTGTTATGTCCCATCTCACTAATAGGAGAAAAAAATTCATGAAAAGCTTTTCTTTACACCAAATTCCTTTCTCTCACTTTTAAAAAAAATTCATTTTAGGCCTAATCTCGACTGAAGACAGGAAGGTGGGAACCACTAACCTCCATTTGGACGTGTCTGATGCGGTTAACGTCATGGTTTATGTTGGCGTTCCTCACGGAGACGATAACCACGAAGACGGTTAGTAGACATTCTGTTGACGATACACAAATTTAAGGATTTTTGTTCCGCTTTAATGAAGCCACAAACTGCTTTTAAAAGCATTTACAATTTAAAACAATATTCTAATTTCACTTTGAACCATCTTCTATTGAAGAAAGTCTCAAATGTATTTTTAGATTTTCTAAAATAAATGAAAAAAACATTTTTTTTTAAACAATCGTGATTTTGAAACCATGAAAATATTCTCCAAATGTTTCAAAGAGTCATCTGATAAGACTCTTTGAGCTCTTGGCTTCATGTGCTTGGAAAGTACACTGGAGAGACCCTCCAGTGGGTCTCACTCATTTACAATGTGGTAAAATTTCTCCTTCACAGAGGCAGAAATCTCTGGACGTAAAGGTCTGTAGTCTTTCCGTTGTTTTTTTTATTGAATAGCATGCCCTTCTTCTCGACTAACTCCCCTTTTTCACTTTTCTGAGTCACGCTTCTGTTTTTCTCTGTGCGTTGGGGTCAGAGCACTGCGACCCCCCTCCCCATCCCACAGGTTCTACCTTCGCATGTCTTTCAAATTTATGTAGATTTTTTTTTAAAGATTGCAGACTTTTATTAGGCTGGGTCATATATTAAAGTGACAGTTTTTTGGGCTTTTTTTTTTCTTGTTGGGATCAAGATTTCTTTTATACAGTCAAAGCAGCAGCGACTATAACTTCCTGTTTACTTTGGGTACACAGTGCTCTGACCATCAGACTATTGGAGAAAAGTTTAAATAAAGGGCATTTACAGTAGTCATGATTTTTCCCTCTGAGCTTCTTTTCACATATCAAGTGGCTCCTGTATACAAACACACCCAACAGAGGAATCTACTGTGTTTTAAAATTACATAAAACCTCAACAACTTCACTACATTTCAACGATGAGAAGGTTAAAGCCATGATTCTATGAAATTTATTAAACATTTGTTTTCAACTTTTATTTTCTAATTTTAGAATCTAGAGCTAATACATTTTTTGCATCAGCATATAATAAATAGTTACTTTTTCTATATTAAATTCCTTTTTTGTTGTAGTTTTCCATTAATAGTAATAACAATGTATATGGTTTATTTTTTGTCACCTTTATATCTTTTAGCTGTTTTGCTCACTGATTCACTGAATACTTACTTAATGACATAATGACTGCAGACATATTGTGATTTCCCTCCACTCTGTTTATTCATTTGTGTACCGGTACTAAATTACCCCACAATGTTTGCTTATTGGTTAACAAGTTTAACTAAGTTAAATCTAAAAAACGTGTCACTTTTGTGCTGTAACAAAATCAAATAATCAATTTTAATTGCATTACCCCCGACACGTAAACCTATAATAATCATGCTTAAAGTCAGAGTAAAGCAACAAAAATGTTTACATTATATTAAGTATAATAAATGTGAGTATTAAAATGTTAAGTTTTCTTTTTTAGGATTTTTGTTTAACCAGGAATGTAGGGGCCCTTACCCCCTTTGACACCAGAGCTGTTGCCAGCAACACGCCCTCTTTAAACTACCTTATGGTGGTTTAAAAAACTAACATATTTCCAACAGATTCTGAAGTGGAGGAAAGTAGATGTTAAGATGTTTTTTAAAGTGTTGCATATCCAGGTAGAGCTGCTTTTGTCAGCTTTTAGAATCTGTTGGAACTACGTTAATTGCACAAACGCTCAAAGAGTTGCAGCAATTCAAAGAGCGGCAACACCAGAGCTACAGTTTGAGTGTTTAAGGGTTAATATAAAAGAAATTAATTTTAAGCATCTGAAAACCTGTTTCGACTCAATATATAACAAGTGTTGGATAGTAACAAGAAATTATACATGGAGCAAGAAAATACGTTTTTTTCTTTTAACTTGTTAAATTGTGTATTGTGTTCCTAGTCAAACGTACACATCCATGTGATACTGTTAGCCTGCTGTGTATGTTGTGTATGTCCAGCTGAGCCCTAACCATCGTCGGTGCACCGTGTTCAGCTCTGGACTTTGACCTGCAGAGAAAAATAGGTCTGTCCAAAGAAGAAGCTGGGGGCTTCAAACAAATATCAAAGGACAGCAAATATTTGCTTTGCTTTACTGCAAAGCAAATATTTCATGTTTGAAATCGCACTACCTAAGTCTGTTATCTTGAACTCTGAGAAAATGGGATGGCTAATAGCAGTTAGACCTGGGCCAAAACATATTCTTTCTGTGTTTGTACTGAAACAGAGGCTTGTTTCTTCATGTTAAACTACAGTTAAAGTCACATGCTATAGAGCTGTTTTAAAAGACTTCCTGTATTTTTCGTCCCATGGGGCGCGACGCATTATAATGGTCTATCTTTGAGATGATGTCAAATGTCGGGCGCACCCAACTGTAAGGCGCATTAGCAAAACAAAAGAGTCAGTGATAGGTTTGTCAGTCAGACTGTAACTACGTTCACAGCAACTCTAGAACTAGTTTGTAAAATGCTACACGTTAGCCCCCTTAGCGCCTTCACAATAACACCCAACCTCGTTTGCGATTTGTTACAACAGACCAATCGACAGAGCACCGTGTACCTCTGAAAATCACTTCAGCATCAGAAACACAACCAGAATGTATCCATATATTAGGCACTTTTAAGATTTTATGGTTCACTGTTGTTTTTTGAAAAACATTAAGGCCTTTAAGTGCGTCTTATAGTCCGATAAATACGTTAGTTCATAAGTAAGGCTGCAAAACCACCTCTTTATAAAAACACCACTGTCACAGTTTTCTATTGTTCTGTTTCAAACAAACATTTTCTTTCTTTTATTATTTTTGCTGAAAAGTAAAATATAAAGGTGTTACTGTAGCTTTTTTTTTTTAAATCTGTGCAGTTAGGTTGAAATGAATATAATATTAGACCAGTTGTATTTTGGTGTGAATGGTTGAAATATATTTTTCTAATGTGTCAAACTAGCAATAGTTTTTAAGGCTTTACGCTGACTTGAGTGAAACTTTGAAGGGAACAGCCCTGAAGTCTACATTAGTAATGGAACTGCATCCATCAGTGAGGATTAGAACCTGTTTGAGTCCTCACACTGTTGGTTGGGTTAGTTGCTCCACATATTCAGTACTAGGTTGTGTGTGTGATTGTCAGTAGTTGTGATTTGTGTATTTTGCTATGTGATTTTATTTTTTTTTGGCTCGGTGGTTCTCAACTGGTCTGTTAGTGTTTCTAAACTTATTTTATTATTAAAACATATAATAAGAAACTAATCATTATATAAACATTGATGCTTATATAAAAATATGTTTCAGTTAAAGCCTTTAAAAAAAAAAACCAAATGGGTTAAATTTTGTACCAAGTAAGCTTCATTTTTAAAACAAGTTCTCTTCCTCTTTATTTGTCACTCTTTGATTCTGTGGCAGCAACAGACCTGCTACTAAAACAGTTGAAAGCTGTCGCACAAACACGAGACAAACTTGTGTTCTTAGAAATGAATGTCATTGAGTGAGCAAGTGGCGTGTGTTGTTCATTAGTCATTTTAATGTCATTTATCAAGGCTCAGACCATGCAGAGTGTGTAATTACTCCTGAGGTTTAGTTCAGGCCTTTGACCGTATTGACCGTAACTGAATGACCCCTCCTCCCTGGCGTTCCAAACAGGAAGTGCCTCCTGGCTCCAAGAAGCTAAAATCCCATTGACTGTTATTGAGAAATGAACAGCTATTACTCAGTCATTATGTTTTTTAGAATAACCATTTTTGATCTGATACCTTTTTTATCATGTTCTTGAAAATCCTAGTTCTTTAAAATATTTTTCCTGCCGTGCAAGACAACTGGCCAATCGGGTGCCTCAATAAAAGTATGTGGTCTCATGTTGAATGTTTGATTGACAGATTCTCCCTAGCCTGCCTTCAAGTGGTAAGGATGTGGACTTCCTACAAGCTCACTCCAGATGGGCGACAGTAGTTGCCATAGAAATGTAGACTCAGACCGATCACAATTTCTGGTTCCAATATGGCGCCGTCCTTATCACGAAAAAATGTCTGAATTGACTTCATTTGGTTGGAATCAGATATGAGTCCTTTACTGTGGGTCACGTTACACCCAGTCCAGTTCTCAGATCCAATCAATGGTTCAGGCGCCGCAGCAGGCAGTCCTGCATTAGGGCAACCTCATGTGTGGGACAGAACACGACCAGTATGACCGCTCTTGTTGACGAGAATCAGCCCCATTGACGTGTGCTGACATTTTATGGGATGTGCCTAATCCTCATTTAGAGGCCTAGTCCTAGAAAACTCAGAACGTCTTCCCTAGTTAAACTGTCCCACACAAAGCACAATGGTACTTTTCTGGCTTTTAAACCACCATTATTCATTTTAAACTGGTGTTCTTAATAAATAAATAAAAAAACAACCTCGCAGAGAATGAAAAGGTACTGAACAGCAGATGGTTGTGTTCACTGAAGGGATTATTCCTGATACACAGTTTAGAAATCATTTCTTTACTATGGAACAACAAACATTCACAAACTTCTCATTCTAGTGCTGTTAGCACAACACTGCTGCAGACATTTTAGAGAAAAAGAGGTTATTTTAAAACCAAATCTCTCCTTCCATTAGGGTTTTTTTAAACACCAGTTGGGAACTACGGCTGTGTACCATTACTCTCAGTAGGTTATGATAAATACACATCTTTGTTCCTGAGTTACATTTGTGTGGAATCTTGAAATAATGAGAGATTTAAAAAAAACTTCAATGTTGTGGTGACATCACTGATGAACGTTTGGTGTCCTATTCCTGTCTGTGCTTTTTTTTTTCTTTTCTTTTCTTTTTTTTTTCCGTTTTTGCTTATTCTCCAACTGCAGAGGTCATGACCACCATTGATGAAGGTGATGTGGATGAAATGACGAAGAGGAGGGTTCACGAAGGAAAGGAGAAACCAGGAGCTCTCTGGCACATCTATGCTGCTAAGGACGCTGAGAAGATCAGAGAACTACTCCGCAAGGTCAGCAGTGTACAGCTTTGTTTCAAGCAGCGTCACCTGACCTTTGAGGAAAACACAGTCAGGGTTGTTTTGTGCTAAAGACACGATATTCACATTAAAGCCAACATGAATGGCAGAGCTTGACATCAACATAATTTATTTTCATAGATCCGTTCTTCCAGGTGGGAACATTTTTCCATGTATTAAGTCTTATTTAACCCTTGTCAGGTGGGAGAAGAACAAGGTCAAGAGAACCCTCCAGACCACGACCCCATTCACGACCAGAGCTGGTACCTGGACCAGGTGCTTCGCCGCAGGCTCTACGAAGAGTATGGCGTCCAAGGCTGGGCCATTGTACAGTTTTTAGGAGATGCTGTATTTATTCCAGCCGGAGCTCCACACCAGGTCAGACTTAAGCTTGCACATCTACTCTTAATAAAATATTCCAGCTTTTGCAGCTTCACAGTAAATGTTCACTTCAGCACTAAGCTCAGCTAGAAGCTTGGATGCTCTTTGGCCAGAGTTACCAAGCTAGAAAACACATTCACACACAGTGAAGGCCTATTTCTGCTTCAGTCCAAACAATTACCCAAGATCTTCAAGGCAAACCTGCAGGATTTGTATCCTTGATAAAATACTGAAGGGTAGTGGTTGATTTGAATCAGACACTTGTCAGCATTTTTCAGTAACCTTCTAGTGCATTCAGTGTCAGATGTCCATGACAGATGAGTGTATGACCAGTGCTTTGGCCAAAAAACAAACATACAAACAAAAACCTTATAATTAGCCCAGGAAATGAGTAATTGCACCATGTAAGAATGCAGGCTCAGCAGTGGAGAAGTTCTTCAACACTGCTGCAATAATGCTAAATGGATGGACTTCCTGTGGCTCTGGAGGCCGTCCCACAGTGATGACACGCAGCATCAACAAAGCCAGCATCTGTGTAGATTCCCGTTCATCCAATTTCTTTTCAAGTAGTTGGTAAAATAAAAATTGGCCGTGGTCTATTTATTATTCACTGAAAGGTGAAACGTCTTCAATAATAAATAAACCAAGTCCAGTTTTTCAACTTTTGCTAAACATGACGGTGACCTATAGGTTACAGGTCATTTTTTATATAAAAAAGTAACGAAGCAAAATGATGAAAAATTAGTATTTTGTTCATCCACACCCAATAATTGCTTTGTTTTAGACATTCTTGTACTTAGTGTTAAAAATAGACATGTGCATGTTGTTCTGTTATTAATACGGTTTTTTTTTTTTTTTTTGGTTTATGTACATTATTTCTCTCCCAGGTACACAACCTGTACAGCTGTATCAAAGTGGCAGAGGACTTTGTGTCTCCCGAGCATGTGAGGCACTGTTTCAGACTCACACAGGAGTTCAGACACCTGTCCACAACTCACACAAACCACGAAGACAAGCTTCAGGTTGGTCCGACTGATCATGATGTGTGTATCTTAATATTTTAGAGCTCACGTAAGATTGGTTTACTGGTTAAAAAAAAATCTTCATTGGCCTCAGTTTAGATTAGAGAAACAGGAAAGGAAAACTTCACCTCTTTGAACAAAATAATCATTTTGTCATTTTTAAGCCACATTTTATATTTTTATTTAACATATGTAATCGCTGACCATTGTATTGTTCTATTGTAGTCAACATTGATACTGCAAAAAATTCTCAATTGAGCTTTTTTAATTTTTATTTTTGAATAACATTAAAATCAACAAATGATTCTTGCAAATAAATATTTAGAGAATAGGGTTGTGCCGATGGACGATATCATCGTCCATCGTGATGGGTGACTGACATCCCGATGGAGAGACCACCATCGTGATGCCACGCCCCTGCCACGTTGCGAGTGGACCCCATAAGCCGCGGTTACATGAACAAAATATCTTGATGGGATCAATGGTCGGATTAGAATCCAAACGTGTACATGGGCCCAGAAAAATGTTTTCAGAATATAAATACGTTCACTAAGGTCACACTTTCCGTCGGAATAAAAACCGGAAGGATATAAATTCCGCCGAACGGCTTTTTTTTTTTTCAAACTTTATTGAATGTAACAATTAAATACAAAACGACAGCGCCGAGCGGCTATATTCATTGACATGTCAGCTCGGTAAAATACGAGATGATCTTCTAAACGTGCTTTTAATAATGTTACGGTTATTATGAAACACCTGTTCGCTCATCATTTGAATCTTAATCCGTGTTGTCAGCGCTTTTTCTGAGCGCTGTTGTTAGCCCATGTTAGCATACTGCTATGCTAACATGGGCTAACAACATTAGCTTTGGGTGGCGCTGCATGCTGTGAATAACATCAGCCGTTATTTAGTCGGGACACGACTGGAAACACAAATCCACGCCATTGTTTGAATGTTTTCTAAGGACTGAGCGACATTTCTGCTTTGAAGCTCAAACCGCTGTGTCTGCTGACGATCCGAGCTGTGCTCAGACACACACTTAGACCCGGTTCTGAGTTCTGTAGCTCGTACCCCTAGAGCTGCGGGACGGATCGCAGTCTTAAATCTCCCACACATACCGCTCATGTACCCCCCCCCCCTTCCCATCAAACACAAAGCTGTAAGTCCGCACTCCGCCGGTCCACTTCGCTAGTTAAGTGCGGGAGCGGACTACTTCTTTTCTATTTTGTTTGTTACTTTTTTTGTTGAAGTCACTTCCCTCAGTTTATACTGGATCATCGCGGATTAGTCATTAGTTGGGAAATAAAATGAAAAAAGCAAAATAACAAATAGCAGTTATATAAGAACGAAAAATGTAACCCCCCCCCCGACGATGTCATCGTCCATCCCGATGGTTGACAGCAAACATCGTCAACGGCCAATTTAGGGGACATCGCCCAACCCTATTAGAGAACCAAAACTACAACAGGAGTACATTAAAAATAACTACTTGCTTTATGACTGGAAATGCACTGTGCAGTTTTCCATGTGTAAATAAAATCTGGGTTTGAAATAATAAAAAAAATATAATTTATAATTCTTATACAGTGGTTCCTCGCTATATAGGAGTTAATGTTTCTCAGCCTCACAGGTTTTTTTTACTGCAATTTTGCATGCTGTTTTTGGCAGCACATTGTGTTTGTGTCATGTCATGTCAAAATGCCTTCAGTTTGCCACATTTGCATAAATCTTTGATCACTTGTACTGTGACTTCAACCCTTAACACCAGAGCTTCAGCTCCAGTGTTGACATCCTTTTGACTCCCGTAACCCTTCAACTGTTTGTGCAACTTACGTAATTCCACTGAATTCTGAAGTGGAGAAAAGCAGCTGATGTGCAACACTTAACAGCAGGAAAGGGCTTACGGTATCGACAGATTTTGTTGCAGAGAAAGCGGCTTTGTGTCACAGTGCAACGCTTTACATTATTCGTGCATATCGGTACAAAGCTGAAATGAAAAGCAGCCTCAGTAATTACTGGTCACCTGGAGGTGTGTGCTAGATTTATTTTTCTACAAAGGTTTGAAGTGAGAAAATGTTAATGTTTCTCTGAGAATATTGTGAGGGGTTCTACATCCTTAATTGGAACGCTACTCCCACGATGAACGAGGGACCACTGTACACCTCACTATAACTGGACAGTAATTTGGAAATATCTCATTTGTCCGTTTTCCTCTCATTCTGCTCTCTTGCTGTCATTCAGGTGAAGAACATCATCTATCATGCAGTGAAGGACGCTGTCGGGACACTGAAGGCCCACGAGTCGAAACTAGCCCGCCCTTAGTCTTTCTTCCCAAACAGCCAGTGGCTGAAGATCAGTCCACTGTGGAGACACTGCAGACACAACACAGCACCGTGCTGCGGCTCGCAGCGCACAGAGATACTGTAGGTTCTTTGGCGCAGTGAAAGACCGCGTTTGTCAAGCATTTCATATTGGGGTAATTTAGATGCGGGAGGGGGTTAATCAACACTTGGATGAAGAAAGTCCTTTTATCACTCTATTACTCAGTACGCTCAAACTTGTCTAGTTGTTTTCCAATTTTGTTTTCTTTTTTGATTAACATTGTATTTAAGATCAGTCAGTGTGTTCTGTTGTTTCCATTGTAAATGTGAGGTGTGAGAGTAAGGGAGGTAAAAGCTGACGTGCCTTTGGAGCAGAGGTTCAGCTACAAAATAAGCAACTGACGAATTGTGAGTTTGGGCTAACTTTCCTGTTATGATGACATGGATGTTAAGTTTCTTTAATAGGATCCAGGTTAACCTGCTTTTGTAGATTTTTATTTCCAGTGACGTTTTTAAGCAGCTGAACACTTCTGCCCTCTGCGGCTGACAGGAGTTTTGCGAAGCAGCCAGTCAAGGGAAGCAGACCAAAGTTTTGTATTTTTCGTTTTCTTATTTCTCTCTCAGAGTAAGAAGTCTTTTCTTTTTATGTGAAGCTGCGAGGTAACGGCGAAGAGAGCTTCAGAGAGGGCAAGTTAATTGCTTTTGTCTTGTGGGTTCAGTGAACTGCAGACTCCCAACAGCATTGTTTAATAATCACATTTGCAGCTGAACAAAACTACTGGCCATTAACATTGTATCAATATATAAATTGATCTTAGCAGTCTGTTTGATTTTTCACAATAAAGTTTACAAAAACTACTTTGCTTAATGTTTTTAATCCTTTCAATCATTATTAAAAAGAATATCTTGAATATTGAAATGGATTATAGTTTAAATTTACAATCCTACTGTGATCATCTTTTGATGTATTGTAAAAGTGTTTCCATTGGTCTTTTCAATTATGATTATTCAGGTTTTGGCCAAAATTTAAGAAAAATTGTTGTTTTCTGGGACATAGTCTCTGCTGGGCGGCACTAGATCATTAGAAATTCACCTCAGATGTGGGCGGGGCTTTTGGCACAGAGTAAGCCAGCCAACTACCCTATCATCCACCTTTTTAAACACGCTCCCACTAGCTTACAGCCCCTTGCAACTCACGACCTAACGTTACTGATGTAAACAAAAATGGTGGGCTATATTGGAGCTAAACAGCTGCACAGATCCAGCCAGATGCCAAGTCAGACGAGGAAAACGAGGATGCATCAGAGTAAAGCGGAGCATGGAGCTTGTGACTCACCCAGCTTTTTTTCCTGCATAACAAATGAGATCTTTCTTTTTTCTCCATCAGAAAAACAACCCAAGAACATGTTAAAAACGTGTACGCTTTATTTAAACAATAATGCATTTCAACATTTAAGATATTTGCTTTTCATTAGGATTTAAAAAACCCACCCTGATGAAATTTATTATTGTATCAATTTAAAAGTACTTCTTACTAAAACATTTTTTTAAATTTGAAGTAATTTGGAATAAAATAATTCTACCCATGGATACAACTACTGTAATGCTGCACGTTTTTATTCAAACATGTTCATATTTGTCTAATTGCATTATATGCTTACACTTATAACAGTCTAGCTCCTTATATTTTTGTTCCTTATTGTAAAATATTTTAGTTTGAGTGCAAAGACAGCATTCATATGACAGAAAAACAGCGTTACAATTTATTTCTATTATTGGAATGTGTTTTTTTTTCTGCGTCTTCTGGCTCACGAAACTGGATGACTAAGCATGGCCACGTGACCACCTTTATTGCTGATTCATGGAAATAATCTAATATTTCTATGCTATTTTAGCCACAATGCAGGTCGGGAACATAACATGAAAGACACCTCACGAAAATTACGAAAAAGTCAACATTCATGATCCCAAGCGGCGTTGGTTTAATTTGAGTCCCCTCCTCGTTTGATCATAGCGCTCGTGCGCGCAGCAGAAGGTGGTTGAGCGCACGCGCAGCATTTCCAGTGAACGTGACATCAAACAGCCGTGATCTGGCCCTTTAAGATCCCGCCTTTCCAGGAGTGAATGAGACCTTAGCAGACTGCAGCAGCGGCAGCTCCTCCTCATCCTCCTCCTTTTCTCCTTCCTCCCCGGCTGCCGTTTGTCCACCTGACGCCACAGAGGAGCCGTGGACTGGCAGCAGCCTCCTGGAGGGGAAATGGGGGGCGCCTAGCATCGTCGCGCAAGCCACCCAGATTTTCCTGAAAGGCGCTTAAAAAGGGGCCACGGCCGGCTGTCCTGCAAGATGGTATCTTGGATAATTTCGAGGATAGTCGTGTGAGTTTGGGGCGGACCCATATTTCAATATTTTTGAACGTTAGCACCCAATCATCGCTGTTCGATATCGAACTAGCTCGGCTGTGTGTGTGTCTGTGTGTGTGTGTGTGTGTGTCGCCTCGTGTGTGTTGTAATGTATCTGATCTCAAACGTGTGTTTATCACAGGCGATCAGTGGGTTTGATTAAACAAAAACAAAAAAACACTCCGTGGTAACGGTTTGTGTTTCTGATCAGTGATGATGCAGCACATTTGTGCTGCATCCAGCCGTGCTAAGCTAACGATGGACGCTAATTATTACACAGGCGCCTGACAGAAGCATGTCTGTAAAAAAAAAAAAAAAAAAAAAAAGAGACCCAATTTTCCTTTTTGGGACAACCTGCTTAACATGCGAGCCTCACTGCTGACCAGTTAACCGACACAAAAGCTGCCTGCTGACAAACATGGGTGTTGATTTAACATTTAGTTGTACTTTTGAACAAAGTGAACGCATTAAAGCGACACCAGGGCTCATTATTTGGACATTGCCCTAAAGATTTCATTTATAATAAGGTAAATAAGTAACTTTAAATTGAAGAGAAAAAAAAAAATTAAAAAGAAACAGGACCTACTGTGATTTTCATGAATGAGGTTGTCATCAAAAGTAGTTCAGGCCTCAGCTTCCACCGCTGCCCCCCTCCTGATGACATTTCCAGGCTCTATCACACACCAAAGGCTGATCATAGTTCGATGTCCTGAGTTATCAGACTATTCAAGTGATTACATAAATATAATATGGATTGTCTAAATAAATAAAACAACTTCAAATCAGTCAAACTTGACAACATGAATATCTTGGCAGTTTTGGGGAAATCTGATTGGACTTCTCTTCAGTAATCTGTGCATTTATATCCATTTTTTTATTAAAAAAAAAATTGTTTTTGTTTTTTTACGTTTCCTATCACATTGTGTCAGGAGCGTATTTAAAAAAAAACATTTAAACATTCATTTTCTCTCATACAATTGAAATAATACACAGCAGCTCTAATTTGGAGATGTGAAATCTTTTCAAAGCAGCTATAAAACTTAAATCTTTGGCTGATTTCAGGGATATTTAACCATGTGTAGCAAAAAAAAAAATCAGTTATAATAATTAAGACTGCAAAAACTTAAATAAAATATGTAAACTGTTTTTTTTTATTTTTATTTCTGTGGTGCATGTAAATTGTGATTTGGTTATTGAGTATTTGTTAATTCTGAACTGACTCATCAATACAAATTTTTCATTTAACCTCAACAATTTCTTTGACAGACAGAAACAATCTCAAAATACTGTTCCTGGATTATGTAAACTGAGATTAAAACAGCAGACTGCCAGTTTTACCTCACCACTGCTCAAGCACGTCTCTTTCTTTAGGGCAAAGACACTGACTCAGGGCATCTTATGAACCTTTACTCAGCTTTTTTCCCCCTGTGGCCTCTGAAATGCATAATAGAAGTCAAGTCCCTATATGTTTACATGCATAGCTGCACAGAAAGACCAATAAGGTCAAAAAGATTCAATGTTATTGACACAAGGCGCCTTCAGATAACAGCTGAGGTGTGCGTTGGTTTGGTCAGCATCATGTCACATCAGGATGATTCACCCCAGAGCTGCATCCAGGTTCTTTCTCTGAAGCTGAGCAATCCTAGAGCATCTGAAGCTTATATTGATGATTGTTTTGCATAATATTCAACTTTAGAACAACAGTGCTTAAGTACGGAGACTCAAAGCATCTGACAAGTACTGTTAAATGTTATCCTCTAAAGATCTTTAAACTAGACCTGTTAATGTATTACTGGAACTTCTCTATCAATGACCTGCAATCATTATGTTGAAGTGTTAAAAAAAACCAATATCATAAAATAAAAGTGCACTCTGTTGTCAGAACCCGCCTTCAATTCCAGAAAGTCAAAAGGACAAACAATTCTCCCCCTCTTTCCTACCCATGATCCCCTGAGACTTGGACTCCCAGCAGCCTGTGGGTGATCGCCGATGACGAGAGGAGGATATGTGGTTACGTTGCTTGAGACTCTCCGGGACTCATAAAATTATGGAAGTGTATTTTGTATTTATTTTTTTTAAGAGTTTTTTGTTTTGTTTTTGTTTTTTGCTCATGTTTTAAACTACAAACAGGCTAGACCTCATCTGCTCATGAAAACCGTGACATGACCTGGAAAGGTTGAACAGCCATGATGCGTGCGTGTCATAAACATGATCCGTGTTCGGTTTAAGTGCTTGTCACGATATCGCCAGTCTGTTTTCTTCCTTCTACTTGCTTTAATCTATTAATACGCTTCCATAGCAAATGATTACATGAAATTCATATTGTTGTCTGGACTAACCTACCAATGACACCTTTTCCCCGGCTTTCATTTCAGCAGTTAGCTTCGTGTGAATCTTTCTGCTTACAGGAGTGAGTGATGCATTCAAGTGTAATAATGAGTTTTGAATGTCGGATTGGAAATCAGCATTTAGTATTGTTAACAATATGCTTTTGTGGATAGCAGACATACTTTTATATCAACATTTTAGTTCAAATATTTGACACTAAGTTACTGAGATGTTATTTGTGTGAACAAACTGCACATCAACACACGTCCTGTCTGCACGTGCTCAAACACATGCTGGCAGATCTTTGTGTGTTTTTCCCAGTCAGTGTGTTTAATTTTTGCGTGTGCTTTATTTACGGATGGATTTAAACTTGAATGGAAAACCCCAGAGGATCAAACAATGTTTATATGAACTCATTGTATTTCAAACCTGATTTGCAGAGGTGGGTTCTGGCGTTGAAACTCGGAGGTCAAACTCTGTGACTGAATCCTTTTTCTTCCTCTGACCTTCGGTTTGTGTTTGTCTGCAGCCTTGCCTTTGGGACCCTGTACCCAGCTTACTCCTCATACAAGGCTGTCAAAACGAAAAACGTGAAGGAATATGTAAGTCCTGCGTCACAGCAGACCTCTGTAGGCTGTTTGACTTTTACCGCTTCTTCTTTGGCTGTCTGGCATCTACTGCAGATACACAGAGGTCAGATCTACTAAACCTGAAGACAACCGTCGCTTTGGAAATAATGTTGACATATTTTTTCTTAAAAAATAGTTTTAATTAGTTTTTTGTTTTTAGACATGAAAATCTAGAGCAGTTTAAGATCCTCTCTAGAGAAAATCATGTTGTTGTTTTTTTACTTTTGCTTGTGGCCTTTTTCTCATAATGGGTGATAGATAGAAAATTAAGCTTCAAGTAGCTTTTTTGAATTTTTCTTTATTCAAATTGTCGTGAATCAGGAGCAGATGAAAAAAAATTCTAATGGAAAGCCAAATGACTCCACATGTAGATGACTAGATCCATGTAGGTCTTTGTTTTTCCTGTCATCTGACTCCAAACTGTTCGTCTGGATAGCTCCAATATTGCTTGGCATATTTGTTACACTGGTTATGTTAGGTTGGGGTTGTGAGGGGCTGTAAGCTAGCAGGAGAGCAGGTAAACAGATGGATGATGGGAAGTAGGGGAAAAACTTACTGCACGCCAACAATCCCTCTCACAGCTATGGGAACGCTTTTACAATAGATCAAAAGATGATCAGACTAGGTCTTAATAGATTTGGGATCTGCAAGTTTTTAGGATTTGCTGCAAACTGTGCATCATAAATCCCCTATCATAAATGACTATAAGTGTTAAAATAAGTAGTCAATTTTTCTGATAACTGCAAATGTCCGACTTAACACTTTCATGGAACTGTTATGTTTGCTGTATTGTTATGTTAAGGATTTGGGTTTAACATAAAACTTTTGAAGCACACAGAAACAGAACACTTCCCAAATCCGTCATTGTTTGTGAACGCACCCCGCTTCAGAAGGGAAAACGCAGCTGAGTGGGAACACAGTTAAATGAATTCGGGAGTGGTTGCTCCGGGAAACCCTCTGCTCTCCTGCTCGCCGAGCGGCGTCCTGCCTGCTCGCCCTGCTGCAGCATCAGAGGAGCAGCAGCACTCTGGCCCTCAGCCCAGATCTACACAGGAGAACAGTCTCCTCTCAGCCTGTTACTATGGCAACCCACCCTCTCAGTTGGTATTCGAGCCCACAGAAGGAGATTGCGGGGGGAGGAGCTAAAGCGAAGGAGAAAGGTGGGGGAGTGGGGGATACCACATTTAGATCTGGTTCATGGACGTTTGGTTTTTTTTTGCGCTCTGTTTCTCCTTTTGCTCATTAAATGAGTCGAATGATGCATAGGATGCCCTGAAGCTCCTGCTGTCGGTAAACATCCGCTCAACATTTGGCTCCCATTTATGAGTTTCTTTTGCTTTTTACTTTGATCAAATTCAGGCGTTTTTTTTTTTTTTCTTTTACTCTGCTCTTGTGTATTTAACCATGAAAACTGAACTCATGCAAAAACTGCATAAATGTGTGTTTGTCATAAGCTGACGTGCGCACACGTTTGCTGCACGTGTTGGAGCAGGCGTGATGATGTGGGACCTCATGTGCTATTTTAAGCTGTTTGTCTGTGTGTCTGCAGGTGAAGTGGATGATGTACTGGATAGTGTTTGCGTTGTTCACCACAGCAGAGACGGCCACAGACTTGCTCCTATCATGGTCAGTCTAAACCTCACACTCACATCTTGGCTTTCCAGCATTCTGCAGAACAAATAAAAGGTTTATTCAGTTTTAGAGTTTCGTTTCTCCCATTTAAGTCAATCTTGTTGTACTTTACTGAAGTAGATTTTGTCTGAATGCAGTATGTCTTCAGTTTTTTTTTCTCCTGATCCTGTGTTTCATTGTCCAGGTTTCCGTTTTACTTTGAGCTAAAGATTGCTTTTGTAATCTGGCTCCTGTCGCCGTACACAAAGGGCTCCAGCGTCCTCTACCGCAAGTTTGTACATCCAACTCTCTCCAACAAAGAGAAGGTTTGACGCTTCACTCTGACACACAACTATTAAGTTGAATCTTGAATTGCTCAGCTAATCACGTCCTCGTCCATCCTCCTTCCTCCCCGCTGTCCACAGGAGATTGATGAGTACATCGCTCAGGCCAAAGACAAGAGTTATGAGACCATGATGAGGTTTGGAAAACGGGGGCTCAACCTCGCCGCTAATGCTGCCGTCACCGCCGCCACCAAGGTGGGCCGTTCTTTCGTCTGCTGCGGTTCTTGAAAATCGATGCAAAAGTTCAAAGATTTTAACTTTAAGCAACAGGACACATTTCTTGGTTATTATCGTTTTCCACGCTTCCCACCTGGTGAAACTTGTGAAATTTGTCCTCCGCGTTTGACCCAGGAAACGTTTGGTTCTTTAACCCCCTCAAACCAACCCCCTAAATGCTGAGTGTCGAGCAGGGAGGCTTTAGGTCAGAGTTTTAGAGTCTTTGGTATGACTCATGACCTTCCAGTCTGAGGATGGACACTCTACCACAAGGCCCCTGAGCTGGTAAAAGGTTATCTAATTCTTTAAGTCGTTTTTTTTATTTTTTTAAGTGGTTTATTAAAGAAAAGCGGGTCGTGGTTAAATAAAGCTTTGAAGCCAAATTTGTTGGATGCAGCAGAATCAAATATCCTGCTTCAAACCAACAAAATGACCTTCCTGCTGTTGATCTGAGGAGGCCTTCTGTTATATTTCCTTTAGGAAATCATTTCTGGGTTGAGATCCTGCAGAACAGCATGGCTGAACGATGAAAAGACCCACTTTGTGACCTAGAAACTCCTTTAAATAGTTATATTTTTATGTGTTAGTGAGCAAAACCTTAAGAAGACAATAACTGTTATTGGTTCCTACATATCTGGTCATATGTGACGCTCTAAATGAGAGACGGAATGTCAGCAACTTCACTCTAGAAAAGGTTTTAAATTATTTATGTTTTTTGCCTTCAAACATGAAGTTGCCTCTCATTCGGCGCCGCTTAGCCTGCTGCTGGTTTCAGGGGCAGGGCGTGCTGTCAGACAAGCTGCGGAGTTTCAGCATGCAGGACCTGACGCTCATCAACGCCGACGACGACCTGGTTCTGCACCCCTCCGAGGTCCGCATGAGACGAGAGCACACGGACAACATGGGCTCCGGGGTCAGCACGCTGCCTAGGGCCAAGAGCACTGCGGCGCGCCAGAGTAAGGCTGCTCCCGGCAAATGCTTGCTTGTATCGCCTGGGCACGTTGCTGATTGTGGTTTTCTTGATTTAGGCGGGATTCTGAGGGTTTGGTTGCACCACAATCATGTGATTTTAAATGACTGCATGATGAAGGGAAACTGTAAAAGAAGTGAGTGTGCGAGCATGTGACCGTCAGAAGAGCCCTTTGTGTCTGGCTGCACTGCTGAGAGACTGTGTGGGACTGTCAGGCTGGGAAATGAATGACAGGGTCACTGACTCTGAAGGTCACAGTTTGCAATTCAAACTCCATAAAATTCCTTTTCTTACAGAAAAGTAACATACAATATAATGGTTTAGTCCAGGAGTTTAAGTCCTGTGGTTTAATCTGATTGTCCATTCGGATAAAAGATTCATTTATAGCTGACAAAAGTGGCGACTCTGGATTGAAGGCATGAAAATGCAGAGTTCAGGGACTTTGTGACCGAGCCGCAGATTCTTATAAAGTCTGTCTGACCTCATCTAACCCTGCAGCTCGCTCGGTGGCGGCTGCGTCTCTCGTGGACGACGCCTCGTCCCAACACAGCTCCGACCAGTCAGACACGAGGACCGAGCATTCTGACGACGATTTAGGAGACAAGGCGCCCAAACGCACCGCGGCTGGAAAGACAACCAAGAAACCCGCTGCAGTGAAGACTGAGGTAACTACGGTAACCTTCCTTACCCAACAGAATAAATCTCTCTTCTGTGCCCATATTCTATCAGTGTTCTCTCAATCTGCGTATTATATATCCTTAATACTGATTGGAGGCTGTGCTTTGAATTGAAGACATTTGAATTGAGCCAGATCAACCCACGTCTGCATCCTGCTGCTTCTTTTTAAATAAAAACTGATAAAAGCCACACAAAAACCGTCACACTAGTGTGTAGATGTCTCGATCCAATCATGTAATTGGAAATCGAGGCCCGATCACGCAGTTTCAGACTCGATTGGATGTTCCATCCTGATCAGGTATCGGATATTTATTATATTATGATGACCAGTGTTATTTATTTCAAGCCTATCATAACAGATAAATATTCTACTAAAAGTCTGCATTTAATGAACGGACGAAGACATTTTACTGCCGTAAAGCACAGAATACGGCAGCAGTTTGAGCAGGAAACGCACAAAAGGAGTTCGAAATAGTTAGCAAGATTTTCACAGCTGTTTTTTTTCTTTGTTCCTAAGGAGTGTAAACAAGTCACTCTCTAAAAAAATTCAGGATTGTAAAAAAAAGACGTTTAATTTCAAAGTCCGAACAGGAGAAGAACTGCAAAGTTAGTCTTACCAGGTGGTAAAAACCACCCAGCGTTAGCGAAGTACCGTTATATAACCCCGTCATTTGACTTCTTTTTACTATGCATCGTGTCAGATGTTCTTTACATCACTATCTGACTTGTTAAAACTTAAAACACTGACTGCCATGGCTGATTTATGGGACTAAACTTCTGGAGGATTACAAGTGATTTGGCTGGAATGTCTTGTTACCTCAACCAGCTTATTTCCCTTTGCTTTGCCATCGCGTTCTTCTGTGCATTGCTTTGCTGATGATTGACACATAATTGAATTCATACTGTTATTAGTATCCGTGCTAAAATGCTCTTGTCAATGAGAGAGCAGGTAGAAGAGGCATTAACCATGCAGATGATTGAAGGGAGGAGCCTGCAGACAAAGACACGTGGACACATTTGTTCAGAAATCTCCTTTAATCAGAAAAAAAACTCCATCAATATTTTCAGGAGTATTGAAAACATAAGTGTAGACATGAAAAGTTAGTAAAGAGATGAAGTGATATTCTCTTATATATGATCACAAAGTAGCTCTCTGAAAGCCTTAGCCCTGTGCTGCAGGGTTTTGGGTTGCGTCAGCGTCTTAAAGGGAGCGCAGGTGTGTCTTCCTAGTTCCTTTTAGGCTCGTGCGGCCACCTTAAAGATCCAAGCAACAGTGTTCACCTGGGGGCTTGAAGGATGACGCTTTGCTAATTTGAAATATTTATCTCCTTGTCCCTTTTCTAGACTCAAGCCAAGACTGTGAAGAAGACGACCAAGAAAAAGACCACAACCAGTAACGCGGAGACGCCACCTTGAGTCCTGCTGCCCACGGCCCCGCCCCCTGCTCGCCGTCCGCCCACAGCCAGCGGTCTCCTCTGCCTTCACCCCGCTCTAAGAACTGAAATTCTCTCTCTCTCTAGGTGCAGACGGCGTTTTAAAAAGTATGTTTTGGGTCGGAGAGATGCTCTCACATTCACTGGCTTATATATATTATATATATGTTTTTAAAGATGTTTTAGTGTGAGCTTAAATCCTGGTGGAGTTTCCCCGATCAGCAGCTTTTTTTTAAGGTCATTTGAGATTCAGACGTGTCCGAAAAGAGAAGTATTCTTTGTGGATGGAAGAAGTTAAGTGACGTCTCATCTGTGTCATTAGCTTCTTTCCCCATGTTTGGTTTAATCTGCCCCACAGGGGGCAGTAAAAGCCCCTCTCTGTGGCTGGGCTGCAGCAGTATATGTCTAATGTTTACAAACTGCTGTCTTTATGTTTTAGCAGCTTCATATTCTGTATATTTGCTTCTGCCTTTGGGCGGGACTGACTTTCCTTTTCCTTTGATCTCAGAGAGGTTAGCCCAGTGAAGTTCAGTCTCTTTGGGTACGTTTACTTTCTGGCCAGGCGCAAGACGGATACCAAGGCGGTTCGTTCCTTCCGAGCTTGGTTTGTCTCCATTTTGCCACCATTTTTAGGTTGAAACTTAATAACTCCCTGATGCCAGGAGCTTTCCATCATTTGTGTTTGACATTCCAAAGTGAGGTTTTCTCCGGCTTCTGAGAGCTTTGGGGATCATAGTTTTTTTTTTTATTATTATTTTTTTTGCTGTAAAGGAGGAACTCTGGGGTGGGAGTCATTAAACGCAGCAAGTGGTTCTGCTGTAAGTTACCAAGCTGTGGCGTTTTCTGCTGCTTTGAACATAAGTGAAGGCTTTCAATTATTAAACTGACCGTGATTTCTTTAGTGCACTACAAAGCAAGAGACTGCAACACTTCAATCAGCCAACAGGGGGAGACAAACTCCACTTAAACTGTTGGAGGAGCTCTCAATGTAAATAAACATAACTGTACATCTAGCCTTGGTTTGCCTGCCTTATTCGTCTTGGCTTTAAACTTTTTATTTATTATTGTTTTTTTTATAGCTGAGGAAGCTTGGAGTGTATCATTCTATTGTGTGGCATAAAAAATCACCATCAAATGTTATCTATAATTAAAAGCTTCTCTTTCTATTAATTTAAAACAAATGCTAGCTTCTTCAATGTCTTCCTTTGAAAATATTCCTAGATTTTAGGTTAGATTTGATCATTTTTCACAGTTTTGGATTTTTGACTTTCACCATATGTGTTTTCATTGTTGATTATCTTTATAATTAATGTCATAAGGCCTTGGTCAACTGGATTTTTCTTGTACTTGCAGCTTATCAAAAGCTAAAAGTTGACTATCATCTGGTACAGCTTCACCAGAGACGATCATGCTCCACTGAAAGTGCTAATAAAGGAACAGAACACAAAGTTGTGCTTATAGTTTCTATCAAGAAGCCCACTGGACGCTTGGAAAGTTTTACAACAACTTAATTTATACCTTTTTTTGTGTACAGTTAAGGTTTTTGTTGAAGTGTTTTTTTTCTGCTACAGAACAGGGGAAGGAATTTGTTCTAATATTAGTTCCTCCATAATGTATGGGTGTAGGGAGGCTTGTCACATGAATCAGATTCATGCATGTCAATCATTATTGGCTTTTTCCTGAAGGAATAGCTTAAAAATAAAAAGGCGGTTGCGACTCATGGATGGACAACCCAAATGAAGCACAGTCTCAGGACTGATTACTTGAAATGTTTTCTTTGGACGCTCGGCTGTTGGAGGTAAGGACACACAGCAGCAACAGACTCATCGATGCTTCTGAACTCCTGAAATGTGGAGGATTGAAAGGAGCCGTGGCAGATTATTGATCATTTTATCGTACTCCCTGCTTCTCTAGGAGATAGTGTGGGAGGATGGAAGGAACCGTGGTTGAGGAAGAGATTAGTCATTACTGACCAAATCTGTAGGGGAAATCCAGATGCACAGTCTTAAAAACAGTCTGGGTCTTAACTGTATAATCCAAAGCAGATGGTTCCTTACAGAGGGGAAGAACTGGGGTGTGTTGGGTTTGACAGGAACAGGAAGGACGGCTGGAATGAGCGGAAAGCTACTACATGCTGGAAACTGGCAAGATTAGAGCATTCAACACCTGAGAGAACAGGTGAGGAGTGAAGGGGGGGGGGGGGGGGGGGACACAGGAGAGCCATAAAAGGTAATGATTCTGTTTAGGAGTGAAGGAGCATGGGGGAGGTGGTGCCTGCTAACTGAAGTGACATACAGTGGAGAAAGAAGGTATTTGATCCCTTGCTGATTTTTTAAGTTTGCCCACCCTTTCATTCCTAGTGGTTGGTTCATTTGAACAGAGAGATAGAAAATCAAGAAACTGACTTTTAAGAATTGATACATAAAAATTTGCATTTCATTGAGGGAAATAAGTATTTGAGTGGCCGGGATAGGCTCTGGCAGCCCCGTGACCCTGAAAGAGACAAACGGAAGAAGATGAATGAAGTATTTGATCCCCTTCTAAACATTTAGAGTTCTGGTTCACACAGACCAGCCATGGCAACCAATGAATGGCTGATGAAGCAGCATATCAAGGTCATGGAGTGGCCCAGCCAGTCTCTGGACCTCAATCCTACAGAAAACCTATGGAGAGAGCTGAAGCTCAGAGTTGCTAAGTGTAACCCTCTCTTTGCTCCTACTGCTCCACAGGAGGGGCTGTCACTGTGGTAGAGGGGAAATCTTTACTCAGGTTGGGTAAAGGCTTGGGTCAAATTTTACCTATCAAGGTTTATAGTATCCACCCCAAGAATTTCACACGACACGTACTGAAAATGATAACAAATGTATTAATAAGACAGAATTATACTCAACAGTTTCAAAAAAATTGTTCAGACATAAACCGCATGGATTCTGAAATATACAGATATTTTTCCCTTTTTTCTCCACTTCAGAAGCAAAAGATTAAATAAAATTAATTAAAAAAAACACTGAGATCTCAGGTAAAATTGTAATTTGGAGCTCCAAAAAAAACCCCAAAGAAAAATACCCTCAAATGAGTGCACTCAACAGTCCTACCGCCCTCTAATGTCCAGGAATGTAGTTCACAGATTCGGTTGAGAGTAAGGGGATGATGGGATGGGACCAACTGTCTTTTCACTCGAGGAGGGAAACGATCCAAGATGGAGGCGTAGGACCGGGAACAGATGACGGCAGATGAACGAAAACTCCTCTGGAATGTCACATACAAAAAAACCAGCCTGCACAACGTGCAGAAACACTATTAATTTGAACTCTTTTCCATTAGAAATTTAAATAAAACAGTTCAAAAAGGTTTCTTTTCTTTTCTTTTTTTCTTTTTCACAGCATAGCAACAACATACAATGGTCTTTCACATTTATTAACTGCATTAATGAGGTTATAATTGACAATGTAACTGAAGATAAAACAAATGACAATTCTTATAAAAAGTAATCAAAGTTATCCCGACTGGTTTTAATGTAATCTTGACTTGTGCACGCGGCAACTCGGTTTAGCATGCTAACACAGCAATTCGAATAGCTGCAATAACTCACCAGGATATCCGTTGTACAAAATATAAAAAATCTTCAGTGGAGTTCCAACAAGCACAGCTCCAGCATAAATCAAAATGCTTTCTAGGTTTGTTTGTTTTTTTCCAACTCCAATATCAATTTGGCTATTCGCTCCCACGTTCTGTTTGCGTCTCTGTGACTGCACACGGTGTTGCAAAAAAAAACGCAATCCCACAAAGATCTCAGTAGGAGTAAGATGATCACTCTGAGCTAAAAATCCGAACACAAAACAATGCACTTTCAACAAAGATGGTTGGCAGTTCAGATGACCACTTTTAGTTAAAATTTGTTAACATTAATTTTGTTAAACAAAAGAACCAATAACAGCAGGCTACCTCCAAGTGCTATATAAGGAGTGGGGTCACATCACCTGGGTTACATAAGCAAACGTCACCAAATCTCCTAATCAATTGGTCACCTGTTTGAACTAATCACTTGAAGAAAAGACACCTGTCCACACAATCAGTCGGTCAGACTCCAAACTCTCCAACATGGCATAGACTAAAGAGCTTTCAGTGGATTTAAGGGAGAAGATTGTAGACCTGCACCAGACTAGACCAGGATTTATCAGTTAAGGCTCACATATCTCAGGCGTGTAGAACTGCCTTTTTTCACCTGCAAAATATTGCAAAGATCAGAGATATACTCTCTAAGAGTGATGCTGAAAAACTCATCCATGCGTTTGTTATGTCTAGACTGGATTACTGTAACTCTTTGTTAGCGTGTCCAAAGTGTTCCTTTGAAGTCTCCAGCTTGTTCAGAACGCAGCAGCTAGATTGTTAGCAGGAACTAGCAGAAGAGATCACATCCCTCCTGTGTTAGTTTCCCTCCATTGGCTCCCAGTTGATTCTAGAATCAAGTTCAAGATCCTCCTGTTAACCTATAAGGCCTTACATGGAATGGCCCCGTCCTACATTAATGACCTCATAGTCCCTTACCACCCAAACAGAACACTTCGCTCGCAAAATGCAGGACTGCTTGTGGTTCCTAGAATTAGTAAAAGTACAGTTGGAGGTAGAGCGTTTAACCACCAAGGCCCTGTTTTATGGAATAAGCTCCCAGCTCATGTAAGAGAGGCCGACACAGTTTCTACATTCAAAGTTAGACTGAAAACATTCCTCTTTGGACAGGCTTATTGTCAGACTATTAGTATTGAGAGATTATTTAACTTGATGTTAATGTGTTTAAATTAACCTTAACAACAATAACAATTAGTTGTTAGGAGGCTGCTAGTAATTTTGAAGCTGGGGTAGCTATGGTGCACTGGGGTTCTGTCCTCTTTTCTCATCTACTTCCACCCTCCTTCCCCTCTCTATTCTTGATTATTATTCATCATTTAGTTCTCCATGCCTCTGTTTGGTGCAGTGCAATTCATGTACTGTCCCTCTTTCCTACTCCCCTTTCAGTTGGGTCATCCGTGCTCCTGTACCTGACCATGTACCTCGTCTCTGCTCCTGCTCTTACATCTGGCTGTGGTTCCTGTCTCTGGCTCGACTCGAGCCCCCGACTGTCCCCCCCAACTCCGGCTGGATGAAGCTCGTCTGCTGGACTTTAAATATGTAGTTGTAGAGTTAGATAAGTTAGTTATTCTCTATTGGATTGGAAGAAGGTGCTGTGGTCAGATGAGACCAACATTTGGCATCAACTCAACCTGTTTTGTTTGGAGGAAGAGAAATGCTGCCTATGACCCCAAGATCACCATCCCTACTGTCAAGCATTGAGGTGGAAACATTATGCTTTGGGGGTGGTTTTCTGCACAGGGCTACTTCACCGTGTGGATGGGAGAATAGACAGAGCTATGTACGGTCAGCTGTCAACTTCTTTACCTCCACCAGGACACATAAAAATGGTCATGGATGGGTTTTCCAACTAGATAATGACCAAAACAAACAGCCATGGCAACCAATGAATGGCTGAAGAAGAAGCAAATCAAGTTCATGTAGTGGCCCAGCCAGTCTCTGGACCTCAATCCTACAGAAAACCTATGGAGAGAGCTGAAGCTCAGAGTTGCTAAGCGACCATCGCCAAATCTTAATGATTGAGAGTCATTTACAAAGAAGAGTGGACCAGAAATCTTCCTGAAAAGCAGAGAAACCTGATCATCAACTACAAGAAATGTCTGACCTTTGTCCTGCTAATAAGGGTTTTGCCACAAAGTACTGAGTCTTTCCAACAAGAGGGTTTAAACACTTATTTCCCTCAAGCGCCCTTGCCTCAAAGCAAGAAGGTCCCCAGTTCAAGTCCCAGCTGGGGGACACCAAAAAAAACATCAATGGGGGACCTTTCTGTGTGGAGTTTGCATGTTCTCCCCGTGCATGCGTGGGCCTTCTCTGGGATCTCCGGCTTCCTCCCACTGTCCAAAAACATGCTTCATAGGTTGAATGGCAACTCTAAATTGACCATAGGTATGACTGTGAGAGCGAATGGGTGTGTGATTGTGGACATTCTACCCTGCGACAGACTGGCGACCTGTCCAGGGTGTCCCCTGCCTTCGCCCACAAGTGGCCGGGATAGGCTCCGGCAGCCCCGTGACCCCGAAAGGGAAAAGCGGATTAGAAAATGAATGAATGAATGAATTCTTTAAAGTTTACTTCATTATTTTTTTGAATGTCGTCATTTTTTGCAGTAGTTCATTATGCCCAAAAGTCATTTTCAACTTGATAACAGGCATGTGTGCGTGTGTTTGGTGAGTTTTGGTGGGGGTCAAAAGCACAGTCAGAAAGAAGAATTGCAAAAACAATATGGTCTTCGCAGTCCAATCTTTAGCTTTTTTTCATTTCAATTTATTTAGCTTTATTCATTCAATTTTTCAAATCCTGCTGACTTTGTTTAATGAATGTGGAGTTCAATTGCAAGGTTGAAGAAGCAAATTGTGACAATTTTGGGTTGTATTTTCATGTAAAATAATCTAAAAATGGCCTTTGTAAAGAACACATGTTTAAATCTAGCAATAATAATTTCCTTTAGAAGTATTTAAAAGATGTTAATGTCAATTTTATATATAAAAAAAGGTAAATTCAGTCATGTCGGGAACTCTTCATGGAGCATTGGCTCCACTTATATTTTTTTGTACACCAGAGGGTGTAATTTTTTTTTTCTTGTCTTAAAACAGCTGAATAGTTTCAAAATGATTAATCTTGATTGAAAAAAAATATAAAAATTCTACAGATTTTCTTAAAACTTAATTATGACAATTTTTTGTTTCTTTTACTGTTAAAAACAGTAGAATTGTGAAAACATACTGTTCTTTATTTGGATATAAACCCTCAAAATTTGATTAACAGCTGATTTATTGTTATTATTTGAAATTAAGTTCCTTCAAAAGACTGATATTAAAAGTGGAAGATCACAAATTTACAGTACTGGTAAGGGTTTGAAAATGAAATCATATTGTATTTGTCTATACTTTGTAGTTTTTGTATTACTGCTTGTTGGTAATAAATAAAAAGAAAGTTATTTTGGATAGCAGCTTCAAACCAAATGTTGATTATTTGAAATTAGATCAGGGTTAGCAGTTTGCATTGCAGCAAATGTGTACAAAGTATTTATGTTACTGTGTCACAGTTGGGTGTAAAAATAATGTGTAAAATATATGTGTGTCCAGATTTTAAAGCAGTTTTTGGACAAAATGTGACGTAAGGCTGAATAAACTAGCCTGCAGTACAAGTAAGTAGCACTGGGCGGAGCTGTCTGACCAACAATCCAACTGTGGACGGGCAATGAATTGTAACCCACTGTGGACGACCAACTGACACATTCGGTCTGAATGGGGTGTCATGCAGAAAATGTTCCTCTATGTTCTTGTTCTTCTGCAGTGAAGCAACTACTGGGGTTTTATTACCACAGATTTAAATATTTGTCAATATAAAAAGGTTAATCAGAGTCCAGCTTTTTCCTGGAGGTCTGTGAGTAAAAGCCAGAATCCTCTTTGACGTCTTATAACCAAAATGTGAGCAATAAAGCGGCCTGTTGCTTTGCCACATCCCTGCTGATTTGGAGGAAGGCTGCAGCTCCTGCTACACTGAGAGATATAGCTTTCGACAGCTTATGCAACATGTCAACTGAACTTGGGAGGCATGTTGTTGTTGTTGTTGTGTGTGTGCGTGCGCACACAAGTGTTTTCCGGACATGCAGCAGGGTTTCAGGGGTGAAGGTGTTGGCAGGGGTGAGGAGCCAGGTCAGAGTGTCGGGACCTATCTGTCACATCCACGAGGTAGATCCACCCTGGTCTCTGTGTGTTGGAGAGATTGTTTACTCAGACAAACGGCTCTTTGTGTGTGGAGGGGTATATGGTTGCTGTGGGGTAGTGGGCTGCAGGGTTCCCTTTCAGAATAGCAAAACGAAAGGTGGAGGGAAGGTCAAACTCTGTTGGGTCAAGCAAATAGCAAAAAAAAAAAAAAAAAAATTCATAGAAGTATTTATAATATGAATAACGCCACACTCAAAGTACAAAAAAAATGAAAGTATGTTCTTAAAAATGAACTTTTTGCAATATTTTTATCTTAATTCCTGGACTGTGTGAGCCGTTCAGGCGTCTTCTGGACAGAACCCAAACACTTTTTCTCACTTCCTGCACTTTTTCTTTACTTTCTCGCTGCTTTGGATTTCTTTACTCTCTTTTTTCTATTTCTGTGTTCTTTTATTTTTGTTTTGCTGCTTGGGCAAAGAACGGATAGCAGGTATCCATAGCAACAGGTTTGTGTGTGTGCGTGTAAGGGAATTGTGTCTGTGTGATCTGCATGAGCAGCCTCTTGTCCGAGACACAATGTGGTAATTACCTAAGCTTACCTCGGTGCTAATTAACCGTCGCCGTGGTAATTGGAAGGGTCAAGTGAGCAGGACAATTGGCTCACCTTCACGCATCCACTACCACACCTCTCCAATACCATCCCTCACTCCTCCTCTCCTCCACTGACGTCTTTGCCACTCCATCGTTACCCCTACGGCTCACCCTCTGTCCCTCCTTTTTTCCCAACTTTCTTTGCCCTTTTCTTCTCTGCATCCTTATCCCTCCCCTTTGTGCTCAAGTATTATTGATTTTTTTTGCGCTTCTTCTTTCGGATGGGAGCATTATTGCGAGATCTTGGCTGCCGTTCCTCAAACGTGCCCCCTCCTCAACCTGCTCCAACTGATTGGGCATACTGTCAACTGGCTGCCAACCAGAGGTGGAGCCGCTGACCTTCAAAACCTCCAGGTGTCCACACCAGCATCTGACGGACGAACCTGGAAACATTCACAGACAGGAGTGATTACAGGAGCGGGTTTCTTTGGTTTTTAAGGTTTTAGAAAATACTTTATCACATTAAAATCTCAGACAGTTATGGCCCCCCCTTTGACTACTAATAAACAAGACTTTCTCTGTAGGACAATGCAACACAAGCAGAGGCACACATTATATTTGCTACTGTTAAAATACAATTTAGGAATCTTCGTTTGAATCTGTTTACAATATTTCTATTATTAAAGAAAGATTAATCATCCTTCTACGGTGGCCCTGAAGTGCAAATCACATCAGTACATTTATAACTCTAAAAAATATTAAAGTGTTTCATTTTTTAACATTTCTTTTGGATTTCTGGAAATTACTTTAGTTTTCTAAATGTTTCATTTTTATTAAATGTTATTTCTTTGGAACTGTGTTTTGGTTTCAGGAATTTTGTGTTGATTTCTTAAATATTATGTTGTTTTGTTTTGCTTTGTTATTTGTCATTGCGATCTTTAATATGTGTTTACATAGAGGGATTTTTTGATTTGCCCTTCAGAGCCACCGTAATCGTCAGTCAAAATACCTTTCATAGGTCACCAGAGCCCCACAGGACAAAAAAACCCCCCAACTATTCTTACTCTGAAGGACAACATAAAATTACACAATGGTTTAAAATATAATCATTGCAAGACAGGTGAATGTTGAGATGTCAGATAATGCCACCCATACGTTTTGACCCAAAATGGGCTCAGCTTTAGCTTGAATCAGATCCATTAACCTCCTCATTAAAATAACACCAATAATTTTTGCTCTCAGTGTTGTCCTTTTTTCAAGAATTCAGCTTGAAAAGATGCTTGATGAAATGCATTTCCTCCTTCCTCTCCCCTCTGCCCCCCAGCAAGAAGCTAAAGGTCGCCAGAGTGCAAAAGCTGCTTTCCACCCATTACCCCCTCTTTTTGTCCTCTCCCTCTATTGCTCCTTGGGGTTTGAGATTCTCCTCATCTTTCTTGTTCTCCAGACTCATGAAAAGAAATCCATCTGGCCTTTAGGGGAAAGAGTGAAAAATAGTCCTGAGGCTTAAATCAGACAGAAATATGGATGGAGGTCTTTAGGAAAAAACACTAAGGTGGATGGAGGAAAGCAGAGTGCTCAGTGGATCACAGAGGTGAAGATGTACTGAAATGTTTACTGGAAAGAAAAAGAAAAATGACTGAGGTTTAACGGGAAAAAAAAAACTTTTATATCAAGGAAGAAAAAAGTAGCAAAAAGGTAATTAAAGCTACAAGTAGCATTTAGCGGGCCCGAGCACGGGCGACCGCCCCGCGAGCCACGCCCTGTTCGAACCGTTTGGCATAGTTATTTCTTCTCCATTCTGGAGCTGCAAGCTACATTTAACATGACAGCAGCATGTCGGTGGAGGGGGGGTGGGTGGGTGGGGGTTGTAATCTGTTGGCTATAAGGACTGAGACGTTTGCATATAGCATGAAAAAAAAATCTTCAACCAAAGCCTCGTTTAGACCTGCTCATTTTCTCATCAAAAAGAAGGCATTTTCAAATTAAGAAGCTGTCAATCAAGCAATCATAATAATTACTAACACTGTACCTTAGGATGAGAAAAATGGAACTGACCTAATCTCCACTACAATGTCTAGACAAGAGTCAGCTATGTCTGATAACTTGGCCGATTAGCTGGACCGGGATATTGCGAAGTGCAGGTAGTCTAGCATCCGGTGTGATAAGTTTGTGGAAAGCAGCAGTACAGCGCAGCTGTTGGTTTATATTAACATCAAGAGATAAACTCTTGACACAACTGCCCTAACAGACAACTAAAAGAGAAGATGAAATGTATAACATGGTGAAGGAGTTTTTGTGCAGAAAAAAGTACCATTAGAAAAGCTGGTAGCAGTGACTGCAGACGGGGCTCCTGCTATGATCAATAGACAAACAAGTTTCATCACTCACTGTAAAGCTGACCCAGACTTTCCAAAATGTCTGCATTACTGCTGCTTCATTCACCAGCAGGCCTTATGTGCAGAAGTGATTGGCTCTGGACACATAATGACTCCTATTGTGAAAATCATAGACAACCTCAGCTGCATGCGCCTGTAACCAATGCCTTCAGTGTGTTTTGCAAAATAAGGTTGCGTAGGTCTTTGGACAGCTCTTTGCTTTTACCCATCATGCAATGCTTCTTGTCTAACACCTTGCTGGTGAGAAACCTTTTTAAAAGGCATCAGGACTATACCAGCTGATATTACTTTGCACCAATAGGGGGCAGGTTACCTTCTGAATACTGACAAACTCCAGCTGCTTTCTTGGCTTGCCAGACCTTTTTAGCCCTCCTTTTCTTCATGTGTTCAATACTTATTCCCTGTGCCATTTCACTTTATTACACATAACTTCATTTATGGACATAAATGTTTGGATTTCTTTCTATGTGTGCATTACTTGGGTTGATGCCGATATCCGGTGAAAATTTCATGTCAATAGCTCGATTAGAAATATGTTTTTTGAGAGAAATGTTGACGTGTTCAATACTTTTTTTCCCCGCTGTAAAATCATTGTTTTTATATTTAGAGCTCTAAGCAACCAAACAGTTGTTTGAATCTGTGATTTATTTTAAAAAGCTGCTGAAAAAAATTATCTTTTTAAAATGTTGATTTCTAATTTGTGTTTTACATTTTGTGTTCCATTTTTTGTGCTTTAATTGGGAAGCATTTGTTATTTGTTTGGTGTTTTTAAGGTGCTACAAATATACACATCATTTTTAAGAGACATTTGTTATCAGTTGTGTTTCTTGATTTGTAGTTTAATATCATTGGATGTATAAAAAGGAAAAGAAGTTGCAGCATTGATTGTAAAAAAAGGATGTAAGAGATATTTATCATCCTATGTCACATCTGTAGGAGTGTACTGAGGTTGGTTTTTGTTGTGTTTGTAAAAAAAAGATAAAATTTAAAGTTAATTGCATTTTGCATAATGATTATTGCATTCATAAATAATGGTTAAGATCTGCCTCTGTAGGATATAGATTAGTTTCAGCACAGCCACAATTTCTGTGGGATATTTTGGATACAAGGATGATTTTGAAAAGTATGAGGGCATTGCTCCTGTATGTCTGATGACCCATCGTCAGTGTCCAAAGACACTTGCAATGCATTGTTAAATGTTCTGCAATGCAGAGAAGTTGCTGACGCTTCTTTTGTTAAAGGTTGTACTGGCAATTGTTAGAATTCCACTCTGGATGTTCTCTACCTGCTGCCGTGTGGTGTTGGGGGGTTCTGGCTGCCGCGGCTGTTGCAGCGGGGGTCTTGGTGTGGGGATGGCTGGTCACTCTCCCTCCTTCTTTTCACATTCCACCACCCATTTTAGAAGAACATAAACACTCACCTGAGCACAGGTGCTAGCTCACCTTTGCACTAATAGTTTGTGTGAATGAATGAAATATTTCACACTAGTTGGTTTGAAGTCACAAGTGTGGATGTGTGAACACTATCTGTATTCCGTACATGTTGACTTGTGGACATTTTTGCAGCTAACAGGTGTGTGTGTGAGTGTGTGTGTTTCACATTTTGTGTTCCATTTTTTTGTGCTTTTATTGGGAGGATTTGTTATTTGTTTGGTGTTTAAAGGTGCTATGTATATATATATATATATATATATATATATATATATATATATATATATATATATATATACACATCATTTTTTAGAGAAATTTGTTATCAGTTGTACTTTTTGTTGCTGTTGTAGTTCAATTTTATTGGATTTATAGAAAGGAAATAAGTTGCAGCATTGATTAAAAAAGGATAAAAGAGACATTTACTGTCTTATGTTACATCTGTAGAACTGTACTGAGAGATGTGTTTTGTTTTGGAGCACATTCATATGTTTTGTTTGTAAAAAAAAAAAAAAAGATAAAATATTGAGTTAATTGCATTTTAGATGACTAAAAAAGCAATGATTAGTAGTAAAAATGTATAAAAGACATGCAAAACAAATGAAAAAGCAGTCTTTCAGTGTGGCTGAACTCTTGTCATCTTGACAGTCCTGGGTAATTAGCATATGAACAGGCAGCAGGGGGGAGGGGGGGAGTGAAATTTGACTCCTGCTGCAGAGCAGACTGAGGAAACGGCTGGAGCATGTTAGAGGAAAATACATCTTACAGATGACCAGTTTATTTTATATCTGTAAAAAATATCCAGCGACCACTCAGACATGTTCAGGTATATGCTTGTAAAACCTGGTGTGGATAATTGAAACATAAGTTATAATAAAACACACTTGTTTGGAGTCCAGACGGAAAAAGCACAGATTTTGTGATGTAAAATATTTATAATAAATACATCTGTTTCACCTAGAAGTCTGAAAGAAATATGGAAGGCAGCAAACACAGATCCCTACCGTTTTCTATTTTTTTGTGTTGATATTTGAAGGATAAGTTATGAAAAAAAATAGGTGTTTGCAGTTTTGCCTAAAAAGACGTTTTCGGACCTTTTTGGATCTACGGCTCTCTCAGACGTCACCTGTAACTTCAATTATTCTGAATTTTTTTAGGAAGCAGTAGCACATAAATGCCTATGAAAGTGGAATTGTCGGTACTGATAACCCAAACAGAAGTTATTATAATAATAGTTGTTTAGTCCAAAATTTAATTAAAAAAATCAAGTGATGAAGTTTCTCGTAGACCCTGTAGTGTTACATATCAAAGCTAGAAATTATTAAAGGCATCTTATTCTGAAATCTCAGCTTCCTGAGACAAACGGCTGATTTGCTATGAAGCTTTGTTTTATGAGTAAGTGCAATTGACCACTTCCTGTTTGGGGGGGCCTTATGAAGGCACCGTCAGATTGACACCCATGAAATTTTAGATGATGAGAGAGGACCCTTCTGAGTATCTCCAGTTTTAATTTCATGCACGTCGGACGAAGCGCAGAGAAAAGATAGGGATAATTGCGACAAAAACTGTGTTTTTCAATAACTAGGTGGCGCTATGGAGCTCGTCCAAGATTTTCATATCCATGGGTTCAGAATGGAAGCTTCATCATATCCATTGAATTTCAGTGAGATTGGACAAGGAATGTGCACGTGAGAGCAACTTTTGTGTGCGTGGCGAGACGCCCAACTTTGCCGCTCTGTCACGACCACACCCCTGATTAGAAAGTTATGGTTTTTTGTCAGAGTAAACTTCAATGGCTTTTCAACAGGTGGACGTCATTTTCAGGTGTGTCGGCTCATCCTACTTGGAGCAGTGATGCTCCAAGTCAAACATGTCATTTCCTCTTGCCAGCAGGTGGCGCTACACCTGTTCTAGATTCTTTCACTGTAGATGTATTCAGAGTCAGACTACAATCATGCCCATCAATTTTGAATCAGATTGGATTATGCATCGCTGAGTAATGGCCATTTTTCTTTTCATGGCGTGTTTTCGAAACGACCTCCAATTTTGACGCGCCGCCACGGTCACAAACATCCATAAAAACTAAAACGCTTCGCAATTTAACATCGGACATGGGTCTAGTTTACAAAACCAAAGTTTGAAGTCATTACTCACAAATCTCTAGGAGGAGTTCGTTCTAGAACGAGGCCTGCAAATGACCAAAGTAGAGCAAAAATGACATATTGACATCAATATAGCAGACTTCCTGTGCGACTGACAGCTTGGTACCTACAGACTTTTTTGTAGGTTTCCATCAGATGAACATGCCCTGAAAAAATCAAACTTGTACGTTGAAGCATATGCGGGGCGTCGGGACAAAAGTCATTGTAGGTGGCGCTGTTGAGCCGTTTTTGTGCACCCATCCCAATCTCCTATAAAATACGAAATTTTTCGCGACTCCTGATGTGTGTGCCAAATTTGGTGAGTTTTGGGGTATGTTAAAGGCCTCAAAATGGCCACTTTTCCGGTAGAATAATAATAATAATAATAATAATAATAATAATAATAAACATTCGAAAAACAATAGGGTCCTTGCACTCCGTGCTCGGGCCCTAACAAGTGAAAGTCAGAAGTGACGCAAAGGACTGATGAGAGTTTATTGCCGAGTGAGGCAAAGAATGAAGAAGCGGGAGAGCAGAGTGAAGGCTGGGAGTCAGGAAAAAAGGAAGGTGAGGTGAGATGAGGGCTTGACATGACGGCAGTCAGCAGGGCTTGTGTTTACCGCTCAGCTGCTGTTTACTGAGGAGCTCGCGCTGAGAGAACACCTGCTGAGCTGTCAGCACATACACAACAACACGCGCACACACAGGGCAGGCACCACGGCGGTGCTCTCCGTGGTGCTGATCCCAACATGAGAGACCCCTGAGCTGAGCAGAACGGGACAAGTGTCCTCATTGGCTCATGAGGAGAGGCTTCTTTAGTGGGGGGGCATTGGGGCTGGTGGGGGGGCTGCGGAAGATCTATTTTCAACCACCGTCTTCATTATTTATTAATGAGCCAGTGTTTAGTCAGACCTGGGGTGCTGTTTAATATATGATGTCAACACTGTTCTCTGGGGATCTTTCCTATACTCTTCTACTCTTCACCCCACACTTTACATAATCTACACCGATGTGTGTGTGTGTTGGGGGGGTTAACATTGCTATAGGAGAGTGTGTGCAGACACAACATCCTCCCTTTATTCTGTACAGTTTACCCACTGGGATGCTTAACAAGAGGACACGCCTAAGTCTGATTTTCTTCTAATGCTGAGAGGAATCTAACGGTGCAGAAAGTGAGACGGGGAGAAACTTTACGTTGTGTTCATGGAAATTAAACAAACAGCTTCTGCTGTTGTGTGTTTTCTGTCTTTATAGGGTTGGCCATGCATTGTGTCCTGTTGTGTTTAGGAAAGATTGTTTTCTTTTGCGTGTTGATGACATTGAGAACCATGTATCAGACCTGCTGAGCTGCAAATGAGTGACAGTATTCACCAGAGGGGTGCTTTAAAGAGCTCTCTCTGGATGTGGGGCAAAAAAGTGAAAACAAAGCAGTTTGTTAAGTTCAGTGTTGTTGCATGGGAGTCTAACACACACATGCACAAAACAGGTAAGTTCATAACGTAGTTACATTGGGAATGAAAGTTTAGTTTGTTCATCTTAACAATGAAGAAGAAACTTCAGAAAAACAGTGTTTAGATGTAGAGAAACAAACAAGAGTTTGAGAAATTGTAGAATTATTTAATCTGGTGATGCAGCAGGCAATAATTACAGGGTAAAAAACAGACAGATGTACTGCTGCTTAATTGTACACTTGTGATCAATAATGAGGCATAAACCAAGATATAATTAACATTCACAATAATCCATACTTTAATAATGTTGGTATTACCATGGGTATCCCTGATTTACATGTTAACACACTCATTAAAACTTTTCTTATGAAGATATTCCAGTGGTAGTCTAACCCTAAACCTTTTCTGTAACTACACACCTTAAGGTAAACTTAAGTTCCATTCCGACCTGTCTGTCCTCAGGCATGAACCCTCCAGAGATACCAGAGACCTCAATTCTGTGTGTTACACAAACATTGAATTATCTCAACTTTACCTTTAAAGTCCCACTCTGATCATGATCTATTGTAAAAGCGTTCTCAGTGGTCTTTTAATTATGATTTGGCCATTTTTGGCCAAAATCCTAAAAACGTTGTTGTTTTCTATGACATAGTTTCTGCAGAGCGGCACAAGTTCACAGCCCTCTGAGCTGGGGGTTGGCTTACCGTCACCATCTATGAATGTGGAGGGAATGAATCATGGACACACTGTAAGCGCTTTGAGCATCTGGAAAAGTGCAAATAAATCCAATGCATTAATTAATTAATACATGAATTGGCATAACTGAGAGTTCTCTGTTTACACGCTCTCCTCCAAGTCTGCAAGCCCTCACACCCCAAACCTAACATTCCCGGTGCAACATAAATGGTGAGCAATATTGAAGCTATTCAGCTGTAAAGTATTAAGCCAGATGTCAGCTCAGGCGAGGAAGAGAAAGACGTGCATGGATCTAGTCGTCTTGCACATGTCCACCACCTACAATGGAAAAGGCTTGATACGAAATGTCGAAGTGGTGCAAATTATGTAAATTGGGCAAAGATAGCAAACAGTTCGGTTCATTGCTGCAGTCCCTGCAATGGCAGATATGGATTATCATCATGTTAGCAGAGTGGTATTGATTTATTTTTATTTGAAAAAGAAATGCAGACATTGTCAGACTTTTTGAAGTGTCTGTGTTCCCCAGATAAACCGGCTCCACGCTGAGTTTGGTGAGTTGCCAAGTCCCTGATGGGTCGTCCTGGTTTAACTTGCAACACACATTTTTTCCCCAACAATATGTTTATTGTTTTTTTTTTGGTATTACAACACACACTCACAAAGAAACAATAATTGAAAAATAAAAATGTAAAAAAAAAAAATCTTTTTCTCAGACATCGTAAGCTGTTTGCCTTATAACATATGCAACGCACATTTAATGGTAACGCATTTTGTATGTGGAGCCCCAAAACGGTCATGAAAACCTGCGTAGCAACATTTAAATGTAACAGACTCTGAACTCTGAACCTGGAAATGCACATTAACACGTGCTTACATAGACTTTTCAAGTTGCTATTTGAACACATGTTGCTAACATAGCATTAGGACATTAGAAATCGTTGGTCTAAGAACCAGTCCAAGGTCTTCTTGTGCTGAATAATCTGATCTTTTTCAAATTTTTACTTCTCAGAACTACAATGTTTTATTTTCTTGTTTTATAGTAAAAGAAAATAAAACACAAGTGTTACTTTTTAAGGTATAGAAAATCCCCTCTAGTGCTCCTAATTTCTATTTGGTCAATTTTACTGTTGCTTTTCATGCAGTTATTAATTTCAGAGTTTATACGCAGTAATTACTGGAAAACAGCTGACAATCATTAAGCAGAGGAAGCACACGGTAAGCAGCCAGCATGTAAACATAGTGCAGCATTCAGCAGGTTAAAAGATAGATTTCCCTCCAGAGTAAAAGAGTACATATTGGACTTTAAAGGTGAAGATACGTCAATGTCATAAAGGTGCTCCTGGAAATGAGAGGTTACCTTTCACACAGCCCTCAGTAAATGAGACTGTCTTCCCTGAAGAAATAACAACACAGGAGTTTGTTGGTTCTGTTATTACAACCCGTGTTCCTGTTATTACACAGTTATCACTGTGAAAAGAACATTTGCACCAAGATTCTTTCTAACCAAGCATCTACGTCACAACAAGCTTTTTCAAACCGCATTTTTTCTGTCTGCTCCTGATTCACAAGGATTTGAATAAAGAAATACTCAGAGAAGCAATTTCAAGCTGAATTTTCATTGTCCTCCATAATGAACAAAAATGCCACAAGAACATGTTCGAAACAACAAAAACACAAGTTTCATAGGAGTGGTTTTTTAACTAACTAAGCTGTGTTATACACAAACACCGTATGTGGCATGCCACTGTGAATGTGACATGATGTTAAGAAAGCTATGATTCAACTCCATTGTTCGGCACTTGATTTTTGTTCAGCCTCACTTAATGTACGGGCCAAATCCCTGTGAATAGAAATCACTGTGCTTGTGTTGTGTATTTGTGTGTGGCTTTCAGGTAGTGAGCAAACAGGGACGGTTGTGTGGAAATGCCACTGCATTAACAGACTGTTTTTACTGTGACCTTTTTATGAGCGAAAAGTGCCTCTCTTTGCCATTGCTTCATGTTTTTAGCTTTTATAAAAATTGTGTAAAAGCTGCCTGCTGATAAATGAGTGAACAGCAATGATAAAAGGAAAGCCTACATTGATTTGCTCAGTTAAGGATGTGGTGGTAATTTTATATTTTTGTGTATGATTTTGATTTTTCTGTTTCAATAGTAGAAGGACAAGCCTTTTTTAAGGATTCCAAATGTCTTCTTGGTTGAATATAACATTTTCAAAAACCTTTAAATACTTTTTCGCTTTCAAAATCAAACACATAATCTAGCTTTTTCTCTTGTTTTTTTATTTTTATTTTTTACATAAACTACAACTAGCTGGAGTGAGCTTTCTCCTGGAATCATGTAAACAAATACGCTCAGTGGCCATATTATTAGGCACACCTGTCCAACTGCTTGTTAACACAAATTTCTAATCAACCAATCACATGACAGCAACTCAATGCATTTAAACATGGTCAAGATGATCTACTGCAGTTCAAACTGAACTTCAGAATGCAGAAGAAAGGTGACTGAAGTGACTTTGAAAACTGCATGGTTGTTGGTGCCAGACAGGCTGGTCTGAGGATTTCAGAAACTACTGATCTACTGGAATTTTCACCCACAACCATCTCTATGTTGGTGCAAAAAAGAGAAAATATCCAGTAAGTGGCAGTTCTGTGGGCAGGAATGCCCTGTTGAAAAACGTTATCTGGTCTGATGAGTCTCCATTTGTGCTGCAACATTCAGATAGTAGGGTCAGAATTTGAGCATCAACAACAGGAAAGCATGAATCCACCCTGCTTTGTCTCAGTGGTTCAGGCTGGTGGTGGTGGTATAATGGTGTGGAGGATATTTTCTTGGCACTCTTTGGTATCAGTTAAGAATGGTTCCAACACCACAGCCTAAATGAGTGTCGTGGCTGACCATGTCCATCCCTTTCTGACCACAGTGAACCATCTTCTGATGGCTACTTCCAGCAGGATGTCATAAAGCTGGAATTGTCTCAGAATGGTTTTTAGAACATGACAATGAGTTCACTGGACTCAAATGTTCTCCACAGTCACCAGATCTCAACGCAATAGATCACTTTTGGGATGTGGTGAAACGATAGATTGGCATCATGGATGTGCAGCCGACAAATCTGCAGCAACTGTGTGATGCTGTCAAGTCAATATGGACCAAACTCTGAGGAATGTTTTCGGTACCTTGTTGAATCTATGCCACACAGGATTACGGCAGCTCTGAAGACAAAAGGGGTCCAACCCAGTACTAGCAAGGTGTATCAAATAAAGTGGCCAGTGAGTGTATGTTTACCTTGCCTATTTTGGTGTGTCTGATCAAGACATTTTTTTCCCACATGATCCTAGAGTGTCCTCAGTTTGAGTTTGAAGCTCTGAATTTACATACTTATAAAGCTCAACATTTTATTTTTTTCACAAGTCACATTTGAGTGGAAAGTTACTTTTTGTGTCACCAGTGCTCTCGGAAACAACAAGATGAAATTAGTTGGACTGAATCATTAGAGTTAATTTAATCGATTTGACAATGGACCTCAATCATTGCTTGTTTGTCCTCCAAGCTGTGAAGGATGAAACGTGGTTATTTTTCCCTGCAAACATGGCTGTGGTGGGAGCAGCAACTTATGTCCTCTGTGGCAGTTTAATGCCAAACCCAACAGTAGACTTTTGCTGATTTTTTTGGTATTTCAGTCCATTTGTGTGTACTCGTTTTTCTTCTTCTTCAATGAATATTAAATTTTTCACATAACAGCTGTCCTCTGACGTCGATGTGCCCACAGAATGTCTGCACCAGTGTGTTTGCGTTGAGTGTTGCGTGTGTAGGAGTTCTCTGCAGAGTCATCCTTGGAGTTTACATAAGACCAGCATGCACGGTGCTGTTGCATGGCATCGGGAAAGCCCTTCTCCACCCACATTGCCCCTGTTGCGGAGAGCCGTGAGCACATGGCCACTAGTGCTAGAAAAGCTGCTTCTAATAACGGACACAACCCGTTTAATGTGGAAGCATAAATATTACAGTAATAATATGACATTCATGGATTTACCCTCCAAATATTCCCACTGTCTTTGTATCAAACAGCTACACAAACAGCAGAAACTCCTCAGAGGAACAGTGAAAAGCTTGTGAGTGTTTGCTATATTGTACGGTAGCAGACAATACTATATGTTTTTGTTTACAGTTTAGATCTGTTTGTTCAATATCTCTGTTTTCATAGAGATGTGTTTTCTTATGGAACAGAGGAGCCAGTGTACAATACATGCTGTAAGTTTGACCCACTATCTGGCACTTTTGAGTGCTGTTTCATCACAGGCCTCGCAGCTGTTCTAGCATGAGGAAACCCCCTTTTGTGCATCTATGTGTGTTACTTTTGCAATGAAACTGCTGGTTTCTGGGGAAAGCCCAAGGGCTAACCTCCACCCACTCACTTTTTCTGGCTACCCTTGAATCGCAGCCTTGCTTCCTCGTGACAGTGAGTCTGCATGTGAGATTTGGGGCTGCTATCTTGAAGATGCACCATCTAAATAACAAGAATTTTCTTGTTCCTAGTTTTCCATGTCATTCTCCTCCTTCTTTATCTGCTGTTTGTTTCACACCCCAAAGGCGGATGGTAACTCAGAGTGATGCAGCTTTTTTTTTCTCTTCTTTTTTGCAGCTTTGCTCAGCTGTTTTTGTGTGTTTGGTAATTGTGCAGCGGCGAGGCATTCAGACACCTTTGGAGCTGTGTGATCATAAAAATTTATGAGATGGGGAAAACTTTAATTAAGTCAACCTGACCCATCCAGATCACAACAGGTAATGCTGAGCTTTGCAAAGAATTTTTTTTAAAACTTGTGAGTAAAGATTGGATTTAAAATGTGCACAGGTGCATGGAGCTGCTCTAGAAATAACGCAAGAGGAAATGTAAACTCCCTAAGGAGCGATGAGGAGACATCATGCGGGTCTTATCAAGGTGTTTCCAGATGTGCTGGAGGTTTAGTATCTCAAAAACAAATGTAGCTGCGATGCGGTTGAAACCTCAGCATTAGGCTGACACAATCAAACAGGCCCATGCAACATGTGAGAGGGATAGAGTTCAGGAACTTTGAAGCTCCTGCAGCTATTTGCTCACAGACTGTCAGGGCTGTAAATTCAAAATTATTATCATAAACATTACATATATGGCTCAGTTTAATAATTTATTTGGATTGTTTGTCAAATCTATCATCAGAATTAGCATCTAAAACAGCATGTTGATCTGTTGGGTAACATTGTGATTTCCTGCGATTTCCAAAGCACTCTTTATTACAGAAACAGCCAGGATTTAGTCTACAGGTCAGATCCATGGTTCTTAGCCAATGTTTTTTGTCGTGTTTGTCATAGGAGTACCCCCCATAGTCATCATGCAAAATTAAACACACTGTGAAAAACCTGAAAGGGACTGTACATTTGAATCTAATTTCTCACATTTCTTCAAACTAAATGTTAACCTGTTATTGCAATACATTTTCAAGCTTTTTTCCAAACTCAAATTTAAAGCAAAAAGAGTTCAACTGAACAATACAAGCATAAGAGTAAATAGCAACAGGCGAGCTTTCACCTTTAATGATGTTAAAGTATAAATTTGCTTATTTCTATTGTCCAAAAATATATTTGCTTTTAAGCAACTTCCCTTTAAACTTCTCAATCAACAGAGATTTGAAACTAGAGTCAAAGGAGCAAAAAAACATCCATTCTCTTTATCATTCCTGAACCAGTAAAAGAAAAATATATAGCTAATGGGGCTTTGTGAGCAGCAATTACTACATTTATGTTATTAAAGTACCAGCTTTTAAAATGAAAGCATTAAAAAAGAAAAATTATTCATGTAACCAAACTTGACTTGTAAACTCTTAATGTCAGTCCAATTATAACCACAAACAGCTTAAAAGATAACTTGCCTGTCAAGTGCTATTACGTATTTTACAAACCCCCTGCATTGTGCTCAAGTACCCCCAGGGGTACACACCTTTGGTTTAGAATCGATGCATTTAGATGATCCTCAGCTAGTTTGAGTTTTAATTTTTGTCTGTTCCTCAATTCTTTTAATTGATCCCAGTCATTTTCTATCATTTTTGTAGTTTCAGGTGCTTGTGTGTCCTGTGTTCACCTCCCCACTGCGAAATGATGGGGTTAGGGTTGGTCATACTTTCCTGCAGATTGTTTTTTTATAGTGCAATAAGGTTTTAGCAGCCAATACGCTTCTGACAACAGAAGCAAAGACTGCAGGGGTGCTCCTGGCTCGGTTAATAGAACGATGGCACACAAGCTTCTTTTTTTCAAATTTTTAAAGATTTTCTACAATTATTTTGTTTTAAATTACTTCCAAAAAGTCTTTAAAATAAGTCAGTTAGTTCCAATAATATAGGTATAAAAATAAATTTGTTTTGGAATTGAAATGACATGGATGGATAGCTTTCTTGTTATGTTTGTGACCTATTGTCATGATATTTATTGAAATTTTTTTTTTTGTCTAGAAACTCAGTGTTTATACCATAGAACCTTTAACCCTAAAAAGGCCATTCGCTCCAGTGTCTTGCTGACCAAAATGCAGCATGGAGCTGACACCAAGTGAACTTTAAGAAACATACACATTATATTTTCATGGCCCATTAGGCTCATTTGTAACAGCAGTTGCTTTTAAGCGCTTACTAAAATGTAATTATAACAGGGTTGCGTTTTTCTATATGTAATATTTTTAACTTTTACTTTTTACTTTTGACTGCATCACATACACGCTCCTTTTCATTTTTTCCGAAGCCAAAGAGGCTCAATGGAGGGGTAAAAGAGCCATACGTGGCTCCGGAGCCTCAGGTTGCACACCTCTGCCTTAGATTGTTCTGAATCTTCTCCTGAATCTAAATAAATGATTGCACGGTGGACTAGAAAATCTGTGTAGATTTCTATCAGAGATTTTCATTTTGAAAACTTTGGGAAACTGTTGGGATTACAGTGAGAGGCTGCTAGTTTTACCAGCATAAACACTGAACAGACCTGATATGCATTAAACTCTGAATTGTGCACTAATGTAATTTCAAGTTTTATGTTTTCAGTGTGTCAACCAAAATTATTATAAGACTGGTACACTAAATATCATTTATTATTTAATAACAGGGTGCGTCACTTGATGCAGCAGTTTTGATAATCACATGGAATCACACGCGTTTGTAAAATACTGTTTGTCGTTTTGCATAGTTGAATGTAATAAACTCACAATATGAACCAATAGTCCGTAAAGTTGCAAAAAATAAAACTGGTTAATTGATCCGGACAGCGTTTCCTACAAAGATTTTTCTATAATGAGAGATTTGATGGTGCTATGGGGATGAGGGCAGGCATGCACAAACCACTGTGCAAATAGGCAGCTCAGCATCAGCCGTCACTGTGGCAAGTGTATTTTTGGATTGTGGACGGAAGCCAGAGTACCTGGAGAAGAGCCATGAGGAGAACACGCTAACCCTTCAAAAAAGGCCAGAGCTGGGATTCAAACTCAGAGCTCCTTAGCTGTGAGGCAACTGTGTTAAGATGCATCCTACAATGCTGCTCTATTCCAAATATAGTACATTTAAGTTGAGGAAAGTTTCTTTATATGACAGCCTTTGAGAGGAATATCCTCATTATGAGAGTACCAAGCAGGCACCAGCGCTTGACATACCTCTGGATGCTGTAAACACATAAAATATGCACCTTTGCAACACTTTATTCTTTCCTCTTTTGCTTTTTGAGAAACATGCAGGAACGACTGGCAGCGTGTTTAAATGTTTTCAACCAACTAACAGGATCTTTTTAGCTGAAAGATTACTGCGAATGCTTGACTTCAGTTGCAAACTTTTCTGCAATTTGCATTCACTGACACGGTTTTCTGTTGTTGTTTTGTTTTGACTTGGTACTTTTTTATAAAAAATTCCCAAACGTTTGTATGTATGAGTTTTTTCCTAAGAAAAAACATATTTTATCAAAAAACAAAAAAACCCAAAACATTTTATTGACCAGAACTGGTTCAAATGTAAACTCAGCACAATTATATTTTAATTTTATTTGCAAAAATAAAACGTAATCTTTGCAAACAATTTAACTACCTTTAAAGTGAAATAAATACCTTATTTGGAGATTGTCATTTTTGTTGTGTTTCCCATCTTTTCTGTTCTTCTTTGCTTATTCATTTGTACCTGATTCGAGCTCATTGAAGCTTACATACAGTTAGGTGCAGAGCATGGCTTGACAAGCTGTGAAGGAAATTGCTTTATTATTATCATTGTTTAAATGTATGTTTAAATGTGACACAAGCTCAGCAGGCAGAAAGTTTGGCAAGTTTTGACGTAAACTTCAGTGTAACATTTACATTTCATAATGCAGAAGTTCAGTTTTCTTTGTGTATTTTACTTACTTTCTTGATTTGTTCATCTTTGTTACCTTTTATGGTTCAATTGCTCAGATTTTTTTCTAAAACCCCTGCATTTGGTATTTGAGTCTGGTGAGTTCACACCTGGCTTTAGTTTATTGTGTCAGCTGCTCCCACTGAGTTAATTACTCCCTTAGTGTATTTAGGCCCATGGTTTCAGCTGCTCTCAGTCACATCCTTGCTTGTCATATTTTGGTGCCAGCAGTCCCTGGTCACAGCTGCTTCAGCCACAGCCATTTCTATTCCTTGGTTTTTCTTTCTCCATAAATGATTTAGTTTTATTGGCAGCCTTCTGTGATGCATCTGCATTCTTCTTAATGTTACCATCAGCTTCAGATATTGCTTAGATTAGTATGCTGCACTGAGCGAGCATATGAAAATTCCTCAAGAATGACTAAGATTATGTTAGCAATTGAAATATTTTATGCTCAAGATGTAACCAGGATTTTTTTTTCTTTTTCAAAAAAGACAACCTTTTTAAAGAACTACTCTGGAGAAAATGTTTTTTGGTGTCTAACATGTTCTTGTGGCATTTTTTTCAATTTGGAGGACACGTATAAAGAAAATTAAGCCTAAATTTGTAGTCCTGAGTCCTTCTTTATTAGAATCGTTGGGAAGTAGGGTCCCGCCAGTCAGAGACAAACAAGCTCTGCTGCTTTGCAGAAAATATGTCCAGGACAACAACACAGATTTTTGGATTTGGAAAAACACCATAATCATGATTAAGACCACTTGGTGGGGACATTAAATTCCTTTTTCTTCAGTTTGCCTTGTTTTCATATGTGTTTTTGTTTATTTATATTAAAACAAACGAGAAACTCCACAGGATGTACCTTTTAAAAGCTCCGGATTTGCAGCTTTGTTAGCGGTGCTGTGAGTTTCCTTTTCAGTGCTTTTTTTTTTTCCTGCACACATGTACTTCTTTGGGAAATGTTCTAGTTTGTTACCAACCACTTCTAACGTTCCACAAATACAGCCTGACATGCTGTTATGACCTGAGTAACTCCAGCTCTGAAAACCACACAAAGCGGAAAACCAAAATAAGTTCTTGAAGCCTGTTATATAAAGTAGGCGATGGACATAATTCACTAAACAAAAAGAAAGCAGAGATGTAATAAGCTGTAAAAAAAGTCTTTGATCAGAAAAGTTCAGGAATATCATAGAGGAGAGCTGCACCCTGATGCTGCAACAGCAACATTTACTTTTTAATTCGATCTCCCTCCGTTATTGACGAATCTGTGACCGGCTTTGTGTGTGGAGTGATACTGAGTGTGTGGGTGATATAATAAGTAGAGTCAGTAAGTAGAGTGTGGTGGGAGGAAAGGCACCGGCTCTCTCTGTGCAGTGGGAGGCAGTCAGGCGGAAACAGGGCTCCCCTGGTTACTTGGGCTCTGTGGGTGGCTTGCAGCGGCCCAGTTCCCCTCCCTGCTCAGCACACTGTCACAAGGCAGAGGGGGCGACGGACGGGACTACCTCTGTGGCAGATCGTACGCCACGCCCCCCTTCCTGTTGCCAGTCGTCCACAGCAATGTCTTATTCTCTTTTCCACACATCGGTGCTCATCTTGCAGTAGTTCAGTACAGTTTCTTTCTTGGACTTTCTTGACTTTGTCTCCCACGCTGGGCCACCACATGGGTAAGGAAAGACCTTTTCCTCACCATCACAGCTTCTCCACCCACCTGCAGGTCTCATGTAGTTGCTTTTACTTTGAACCTCCTGCCTGCACTCTTGTTCAAATGGAGCATAGCCTTTGCTAACAGCCTCTTTATACCTCTATAAAGTACACAATCAATAACTTTTCTTTGGATGTAAAGTAATGCACTTTGTTACTTTAGCTTTTCTGCCTCATGGCTCTATTCTTTCTCTCTCTCACAGAGCTTTATTGCTGGGTCTGTGTGATGTCAGCTGTTCAAGTGCTACATAGCTGATGTCAGATTGGATAGTCTCAAAGCAATAAGGTAGTAATCTCTTAAAGGCCCAAAGATTTTTAATCCCAAACATTCTCTCCTCTTTTTTTCTCTTTCACCTCCCTCACTCCTTCCTACCTCAAGGAAAGACAGACCATATACCTCTAAATAGATCTTTTGGTGGCGATGCGCTCCTAAGTCTCGCACACATCCGTGTCCACGCGTGCACCCTCACTGAGCACACACAAACATGCCCTGCAGGATGCTGCTCCACACCTACCATCTTTATGAAGCTGAGAATTATTCCACCATAGGTAATCATAGCACGCCATACCTGGGACTCGTACAAACACACCTTGGCCCCTTCTCTCTAATAATGTGTATACAGTGATCTAATATAGAGGCTTACATGCTAGGACTCTCGAAACCAGAGGGATTTTGCAGTCTCTCAGCTGTGTCATAGTTTTTCGGCAGAATTGGAGAGAACAGGAAGCAGGTGTGGTGCGGATTTTCTTCATCTTTCTGTCTGCTGACACCAAAGGTTCACTTTTTTGAGCTTGAGCATTGAAAGTGTCCTTAAGTGCACAGAGATAGGAGCTCATGCCTCCAATGCAAAAAAAAAAAGAAGAAAAAAAAAAACCCGGGATGAGAATTTTGGCTGGACTGACCAGCATTGGGGAGGGCTGGACTGCCCCTTGGCTAATACTTATATTACAATATGTCTGGGATAGATGGCACACCAAGGATCCATAGTGTTGTTGGTCAACAGAAGAGTCATTTAATAACTGGCCTGCAGGAGCTCAATTTGCTGATATGCATATGCATCCCACAATGTTTTCCATGGCATCAAAGTGTAAAGTTTCAAACTTTTGCTGATAGCAGTTTTATGAAAGTTGGTACCGGACTATCAGTTCTGCAACAGCATAAACAGGCCTGAGCTGCTGTTTAGACTTGCTTTGGATCCTGAGCTGTCTCTATAGCAACCACTGCAGGCAGTTGCTGTGGTAATCACTAACTGTTCCTGCCCATGGCGTTATTAAGTGTTTGAAGTTTTCCCAGAGGTGCACAACTGAAAGGGTTAACTTTACCAGTCCCCTGACAGGCATGTTCAATGGTACACTTATATATCTCTTTGATGTTTTCCAGTGAAGGGGGTTATCTGACATCTGAGTCTATCTGGGAGTGTTTGGATGGATCGAGCGCCGGGCCCCAGTCTGACAGTGATGCTAAAGCCTAAAGAATAGGTCAATGTGTCTGTTGGTTTGTAGATGAGCTACACAAATGAGATGCCCACCACTCAGAGCAGTGCGGTGCCCAGGGGTGTTGGAGTGTCAAACGCTGTTAGCCAAACAGGGAAAGCGGGTGCTGACACCAGTCAGAATGGCAGATGTCCACACGACTAGGCACGCCGGCACATGAGGGCATGGGACGGCGCAGGGCTGATTTGTACAGACTGTCCCCTCTGGACATGGCAGGAAGCAGACCGAGGTCTTTCCATCATGGGTGGCAGGCTGCATCAAAGGATGATAACATTTTTTTTTTTTTTTCTAGCTAAAAGTGATGGTGGAGTGATGTGAAGGCATCTCTCGCCAAAATTAGCATTTGCACATAGAATTCCTTCAGTCTATCATAATGGCTTTTTTCAGTGAGTCATCTTGCTATAATGTTTTTTTTTTTTTTTATCTTAAATGATGTCTAAAGGTGAATAAATTGCACTTGTTTCTGACTGCAGCAGTGCCCTCCCCACACCTCCCTAAAATGACCTTGCTTTGATTTGTCTCGTCATTCTGAAGTGACATTTCAGTCCCTGATGTCAGAAAATCTGCTGACAACACTTTATGCAGGTTACAGGGGGAATTACAGCAGCCAGACAAATGAGTTTTCTCAGCAGAGAGTTGCTTAAATTCCCAAGTGTATCTGTTGTGCTGCTTAGGGGTTTTGCTCTACCTAAAAAAGCAAACCTATGGTGTTCATGTTGAACAAGCAGGGATGGGCTTCTTTTTCTTTTTCTACTATTTACTAGCTCATGTCCATCACCTACAGTTGGAAAAGGCTTTTTCCAGGTTTTTTCTTTCACCGCTCTATTCCGACATATAAAAAACTCTGTCATAGAATTCCAACCAGGCACAAACCGTGATTATTAATTTGTCCAACATGATCGGTTTTCACATGATCGGCACTTCCGTGAATTAAAAAGGACAAACTATACCTTACTACCAAATCCGAGTCCCTAATTGGTCAAAGTTCAACCTGGTTTGATTTGCAATGTGCGTTCAATGGCCACTCGTTTTGTACATAGAGTCTGAAAACAGTTGTAAAAATAGGTGTAGCTTTGTAGAGTTTTGAGCGCTGAAGCCTGAAATGCGTGTTTACGCATATTTACTTAGACTTTTCATTAGAAACGGTCACTTAAACGCACACTGCCAAGGGGCGGTGTGGTTGTGGTAAAAAGATATCTAAAAAAAATGTTTCTTTCCCAATATAATTTAAACATCAGAACATTTTTGATTACGAATGCTATTAGGCCATTTACTAGTTTGATGTGAGTATGTATGTCTGTCTGAAAAGTTTAACCAGCCAATACAGAGATAATCTACTTTTATTCCATTCTGATCAGCAGTAAAGCAAAGAACGTCACCATGATTTGTAACAAGAAGCTGAAGCCTTTGTAACTTCAAGACTGACACTTTTTTCAGGATAAACAGATTTCAATTAATAACAAACAGAGACAGAAGTCATGCTTCTTCCTGTACAGCGCCTTGCAAAAGTATTCACCCTCTTGGATGTTTGTCTCTTTTGTTGCTTTCATAAATTATTCATAGTCAAAAAAATGTGTCTTTCCTCAGACAAAAATTTACCAGAAAAAAAGCCTTCAATGTCAATGTGAAAATTGATTTCTACAAAATAATGTCGATTAAACAAAAATATAAAATGAAATCTAATTGTTTGCGTAATTGTTCATCTCCTTTTAAATTTAATGGTCTTATTCAATGGAAGTCCATCCAATTAGTGCCAATAGTCTCCCAATTAGTGAAATGAAGATCACCTGAGTAGAGTGGGTGAGTTATAAAACAGCAGTCTATGAAGGGTCCAGGCACTGGTGGAGTGGTATTCCTGGCTACCATTTCACCATGAAGTCAGAGGAACACTTCAAGCAACTCAGAGAAGAAGTTGTTGAAGGACAAGAGTCAGAGGTTGGACACAAAAAACAGAAACATTTCCAGTCATTGAACATCCACCGGAGTTATTGAAATCAATCATCAAGACATGGAAGGAATATGGCACATGTGTGAATCTGCCTAGATCAGGTCGCCCTCAGAAACTGAGTGACTTGTGAGAGAAGCCACCAAGACCCCCAGGACTACTCTGAGGGAGGTACAAGCTTCAGCTGCTGAGACGGGAGAGACTGCAGGTAGCATCTGCTGCCTGGGTTCTTCACTGAGGTGAGGTAAATCACATAGTTGCTTTCACATTCTCTTATCTAACATCTTTTTATATACTTATTTGTGAGAATATGCTCGCAATGTAGCAAACCAAGAATAGTTATAACTGTCAGTTCAGTTTGAGAAACAGGTGGTCAGAACTTCTCTCTGTTTCTGTAGTGGATTCCACCTTTGACTTGTAAGCCAATTAAAACGCAGCAGATTTCAATTTGAGGTTTGAATCAATCAGTAAGGTACTCTATAGTTTAGATTATTACCTTAAATGTTTCTTTTCAGTTGATGCAGAACAAAAGCTTGTGTAAAGGTGGTAGAATAGAATTTGAATCAGAGCATTGTCTGGCAGTTGGTAAAGGGGGCGTTGTCAGTAGATGTATTCCTTTTTTTAAGTTCTAGCATCAAAAATACAGGGTTTGGGGTTGGAAAAAATAAAACAGCATGCAGGCTGGTGACCAAACACACCTCTGAGGATTTTAGCATCATGCTGCAGCCTCATTTAACTCAATTAAGCATTTAGGATCTGCTAAAAGGCTGAGCCAGTGAAGAGCTGCACAGGTTTACTCAGCGACAATCATTTTACTTTAATCACTCTTGCTAACAGCAGACCAATTCTGTCATTTACCCTTTTTATATTTTATGAAAATGGTGTTTATTAGAATGGGCATTTAGGTTTTGATTTGAGCTCAAATGGGAGGTTTCAGACAGTTTTGTGTGAAAATGCTGCAAAACGTTTGCAGGGATGGAAGCAGAGGAACATTTGAATGAGTGACAGAGTGTGTATAAAAGTGCGTCTGTGCTCCTGTCAAGATTGATGGCACAAACAAATTGTCTTCGCCAACTAAGTCAGGCAGTATTGAATGTATCTATCATGTTACTGTCATCCTCATCTGAAGACTAGCGCCACCTCACGGGCGAAGCGTTTGACGTGTTGAATATTCCAAGCGCTCTTCTCACGCAGTGGTTGTTCCAGCGGCGTTTTCTGCTTCGACGTTTCTGGTGTGTTTGCTTCTCTGTGATGAAGGAAAAAAATACGAGTCTAAAAAATAAAAATGTACTTTTTTTATATTGTTGATAGATCCAGTTCTTTTCACGTTCCATTGTTTTCTCAAGAAACAGCCTTTCAGAGAATGTGTTATAAAGAAACATTTAAAAAAGTAATTGCTGAAGAAATAACGCTTCAACATCCCTTCATGACTATTTCAAACATTTGGATAGATGCCACTTTTTTCTTCCAGTTTTTTGCAAGATTATGTGAGTTTGTAAGTTCATGGATATTTTATAAGTCCTTTTCTCTTGTCAGTCTGTATTCATTCACTGTTGTCTTCATGCCACATGTCTTATTTGTTTACATATATGCTTATAAAAATGTCAGTCATTGCGAGGAATATCGTTGGGATTGATCGGACACTTTTTGGCGAGATTAAATCCTGGTTTTCCATCAGTCCCAGCACATAAATGACCATGGGGGAATCATTTGGCTTCCCCAAGAGTTATGCAGAACTCAGAGGGACTAAATGCAGATTATCACATTTTTTGCACATCTCTTGATGAGGGTAGTTTTCATTTATGTCCTGCAAAAAAGCTTCCTTAACAAAATAAAAGCGTGAGCTCCGTATCAGGCCTGTTGGTTGGTCTGTAGGAAAAGTGGTTTTCAAGAGCTGCACTTACATGTCCTATCTCACATGCTGGAAAATCCATTAAGGACTGTTTTCCACACTTGTCTTCGTCTTTCCTTCTTTTATTTTTCTCTTGCTGGAGATTACCTTAAATTCTCTGGCATGGCATCAGAGGAAAATGGGGACAAAGAAAGCAAAAAATTACTGCTGCATGACTGAAAGTGTTGCTTCATCTAAGCTAATGGGCAACTTGGGGGTAGAAAGAGAAAATGTTGATGTTTTTCTTGCTTCTGCATCAACCTAACATAAAAATGACAGTCATATCAGTGCAAACGGCAGCTAAGGTGTGCACTGCATGAATAAAGTATCTGTTTTAGGATCAAACGTTCAGCTGACAGTCTCTGCAGAAGACTGCAGTGAATGCAGCACTGTTAGGTTGCATCTGAGCAGATCACTGTTGTTTCCAAACTATATTGTTTTCCATCTTTAATTATAAATCCCCCCCCTCACCATTTTTTATATTTTTGCTTTGTTGTGTTACCGCGTTTACCCACAGCAGCGCATCTTCTGGAGTGATTGGCTCATAAAACATGTCTAATCTGCTAATACGAAATGAAAAAGGCTCATCATCTCACTGAGACTTAAGACGAGCCTTCCTCTCCCTCAGCTTTTGTTTTGCTCCATGATGGAAATAGCAGCACATGGGCCACTGTGTTTGTCTTTAAGACGGCACGCGGCTAATCCCGCGTGCCGCTGAAGGGATATCTTCTGCTACTCTTGTCAGCAATGATTTGTCAATGGCAATCTTTTCATTTCCACAGTAAGCTGACACCGTCATGTCTGCAAGATAATGTGATGGAGGGAAAGCTGGATCCAATCTGAACAGGCTGCGTTCACAAACCCGGCTGCTGCTGCTCTGCCACTGAAACAAGTGGAGTCTTTGTTGGTTTTTACTCCATGGCTTCTGCTATAGAAGCTCGACTGTTTAAGAATAATCTGTCTAACAAGCAAATGTTGTATTAACAGTTCTGTTTTTGAGGACACAGAAAAAAAAACATCTAATCATGCAAATGTTTGAAATGAAAAGGACAAGTACAGAAGGTAATTAAAGTTTCCAGCCAGGGCTGGCAGCCTGTTTGAATGTGAGGCTACGAGCAAAAGAAGCAAACGACAATTAAAAAGCCCTCAGTAGGAACGCCCAGCTTAAAGCGAGCAATCATGTCCGAGATGTTGGGCCTAAATGAGGATGTTGTTTTCTCTTTTCTGTTCTGTCAATCTCTGCCAGAAAGCGATTTCCTCCTGAAGAATGGCGGCCAGGGCTAAAAGCATGTTTTAATAAGCGCACTGACACATCCATCTTTGTTTTTGAGAGATAAGTCACAACGAGAGCAGAGCAAAGCATCCAGGGCTCGCTGGAAGGATGCCCATTCCTGCATATCAGTTGAATGCGCTTAAGCCCACAAAAAAAATAAATAAAAAACAGACAAATGTGCACTTACATTCAAACACGCAGGCATACGCATACATACACAAGAGCTGTCACCTTCACTTAAATCCTATTTATCACCAAACCAATGGAATTTTTTTTTTTTTTGCGAGGAGCCGAAGGTGGTTGGCATGTTCACTTTATGCCTCCTCAAAGATTAGTGAATTCAGCCCAGCTCTGTTCCCACTGTGTCTCCTTTCAAGTCTTCTCTCTCATACTCCCCCTTCCTCTCCTTCTTCACATCATTGCACTGCACTAAATGTGCTTTTATTTGTTTATTTATTTATTTGATGTTTTTCATCTAGGGGGGGAAAAAGGAGTGAAGTCTTAGATACCTGGGACTTGGAGCTGGCTGGCACTGGCAGCTGCGCGTGTGATTGAGGAGCGTGACAGAAATGTCCTCATTAGGTCTCCACAAACGCTGCGAGGAGGGAGCTGCCGCACAGGGGAGGAGAAGAGTGAAGAGGAGGGGTAGGAGGCGAGGAGAAAGGAGAGAGAAAAAGTTTGTGGGCTTTTGACACTTGGCGCCTTTTATCTGCACGGCGTCTCAGGGTTTAAAGTTATGTGTGCTCTAAAAGATATGCATGCGCAGGCACGAGTTCACACCCTGCCTCTGTCTCTCTGGCACAATGAGTCACAAAGTGCACTGGAGTTGCTCTATGCCATTATTGTACACTATTAATTAAAGAGAACTGATAGAAGCCAAATGAACTTCTGTTCTGCCTAATTATCATGTCTTTGATACCAAATTGAGCGGAAAAAGAGTCGGCAGCAGCCGGGAAGATGGAGACCAGGACTCAGAAAGTGGAGGATCTCATTCTGCATCCTAATTTGGAACCCACAACCCTTCTTTGAAATCTTTCATTACAGAGCGAAGATGCACAGAGAAAGAATGAGAGTTTCAGTCGGGCCACCGGGATGATGATAGGATGGAGGAGTGGGGTAACGGTAGGGGGTAAAGGGGAACTGTTGCTCAGGGGAAACACTGCAACAACAAACAAAACAACAATCATCTGTTTTATCTCACTGCCTTTTCTCTGGATCTCGTCCTCCGCATGCATCTATTGATCTCTGAACTTGGCGCTTCCACGCCAGCTCCCTTGTCGCCTTGTTTACACGCCGCTCCCGCTGCTGTGTGTGCAAGCACGTTCATCATTAACATCATTATGTGTCTATGATGCAGCTAGTCGAGTCACAAATCAGCTTTCCATCTTTTCTGCCGGTCTAATGATGAGACTAACTTTGTAATCCTTCTTATTTTCTTCTGGAAACGTCGCTTTGCTCATTGTCATTAAAGTGCTGTGCAAACACACCTGTTGTCGACTCTGAGGCGTACTGCCGCCAGCTGCAAAAAAAGATTTTGGTTTGGAGTGGGGAGCAGACCGAAAAACGCCAGTCGTAAAAAGGAGTGACAACAGGGCCATCAGCGGCAGCTTTCGGGGAAGGCATTCAGCAATCAACGAGATGTGAATAAGTCAAACGGGGAAGACGGAAATATAGAGATGTAAGAGGAGGAAGAGGGGAAGTCAAAGCGGTATGGGAGAGGTAGAGAGGAAGAGGGAAGGAGAAAGTGGTGGCACAGCTAAGGTTGACACTAATGAGGAGCCTTTGTGATGGGTCCTGACAGAGGAGAAGAAAGCAGAATCCCCCGACACCGATGCTCCGCAACACTCCTCTGCTTAATTGGGAGAGCCGAAGCCCACAACCGGAGTGTGGGTGTGTGTTTCAGAAAAGCGTGTGTGTATCTGTTTTACCAGGAATAAGTGAATATAAGACAAACTCAACTTATACATGCTCACTTAATTAGACCTACCTTCTGCGTGTTGGTATGCCAATGGAAGCAAGTGAGCTCATACTTGCAGCTCAGTCCTTCTTGGTGGAATTTTTCACACTTTTTTGGTCCAGAATTTTTCACGCTTTTAGTTGATGCTGGCGGAAAATGCAGCTTTGAGCATTAAATGCACACTGATGGCTTTGAGGTTCACACATCAGATATCTGCCATCTTTTCACATTTTTTTAAAAGTGTCAGGAAACCAGTGTTGTAAGCCCATCCTTCGCCTCGCATTACCCACAAATCTACACGCGTATCGCGCTCACACATTGTCTCCAGTGACAGAGCTTACGCGCTTGCACGAACGGAAGAGTGCGAGGCGACACTTGTGCACGTGCGTGCTCTTTAGCCATCGTGCGTGGACTTGGAGTGGAGACGCAGGAGCACTCCCTGTGTTGCAATTTCAATTGTTGACTCTGAATCAATCATTTTTAATTTATCTGAAGGGATTTGTGTCATGAAGGCTGATGCCAGCTCCAATAAGAAGGGGGGGGGGGGGGCAACAACAACACAACAGCAGTGAAAAAGCCAGAGCAAATCCCTGCTCTGATGCGATTATACACACAACCAAATCAGGACTGACTTGAATAGACACAGAACACAAAATCATATTAGGAGAAATTCGATGTGCATGGCATTACCGCTGCAAATCTCTGCTTTTTCTTTCGGCTCTTCCCTTATTTTTTTTTTCCTCCCTCCATTTCTCCCTGCCCTTCTTCTGTCATCATCATGATTTCCTCCTGATTTTTCAATGCTAGTGACCTGAAAAAATTCCTTGCCAGCGACTTATACGGTGAGTTGATCCTCTGTTTTCTGCTGCCAGCAGTGATTCTCCCATCCAGCCTCCTCCCAGGGCCAAACTCCCTTGCATCCTCATGACACAGGTAGCACTCCGGCTGAACAGAAACAGATTGAAGCCCGACACCATGTAATTTTCAATGATCCAGCAAACATACAGCCATATATGAAAGATATTTTATAACAGAAAAAGCTCTCACTCCATCGGGTTTTATTTTAATGACATAATAGCTTTGCTGTAAGCGGGTAGAAAAGGAGAAGGAAAAAAATAGCTTGTGATCAGAGGGAGAGGTGAGTCAGGTACACACAGAAGAGGAGAAAGGGCAGGATACTGTACGGAGAAGAAGCTGAAGAGATAGATGGAGCAGGGCTGTTATGTCAGAGACAGTCGAGCTGCTCTCATCTTGTCATTATCTCAAGCACCCTCACATTACCATAATAATGGCTTTTAACCAAATGTAGCACTCTCCAAAGCTACAGGCAGAATTTGTTGCAACCAAATGTAAAACTCTCATTGGCAGGCGGAATCGAAGGGGCTCGACGATAACATAACCATAGACTCAAGAGTGCTGTGTGGGTTTGAGTGGGGTTTTTCAAGCTAGAGATAATCTTGACTGTAAATATAATGTATAAAAAAGATGTGGTCTGACACTCGCACATTCCTGCAGCAACAAATAACATCAACGTTGATATTTCTGTGCTTGTGTGTGTGTGTGTGTGTGTGCAGGCGGCGTGCAGGTGTAACCACACGTGTGTCTAATTGTGCTGCATGTTTGGCATTAGTGCGTGCGTGTGATGGTGAGTCAGGGTTGAGCTCCAGGTCTGGGCAGGTGCTCTGCATGTGTTTCCCCTGTCCAGATGGCCTCTCAGCAGGCCTGGGCCGGGGCACGGGGTGTCCTCCTGCCCTCCCACCTAGCCACTGCAGAAGGTCGACTCGACCGGCCCGTCCGCCTGCCCCGCAAAGTCGACTTCCAGACCAAATACGACCTGCCAAATGGGAGAAATGACCAAAAATATCAAGTTTATAGAAATGAAAAGTGAGGAAAAAAAGAACATTCCTCTACTCCACTCCAAAAAAGCCTCTAAACTGTTTCATCTTTTTCTTCCTTGTCTCTATTTTTGAGGTGTTGGTGCAAAAAAAAAAAAAAAAAAAAAAAAAAAGGAAAGTGTGTTTGTGTGCAGTGTGAGGTGCCAGGGAGGGTGTGGAGACCCACAGATGGTCGGGGTGGTTCCCACTCAGTGAGATCTGGGTCGGAGCCCACTCTCAGATTAGTGGGCCTCGTTCGTGAAGCACCCCCCACAGGTATCTGGGCAGGCCTGGATCTGACACAGAGGTTTTGTTTTGTCGTAGAGCGACACTCACCCATGTTACATTCTTGCTGCCATCATCCGAAAACGAGGATGTCGAGGAGCGTACGTGCGACTGTTGAATTGTTAATAATACATATTTAGGCATTCTCTTTGAGTGTGAGGACAGAAGATGTACAGTACGTGTTGGAAGATGCCAACAAATACAAAATTAAACTGCTGCAAAAATGATCACAGATTTTTCCATGAGAGGGGTGGGGGTGTGGTGGGGGTGGGGGGGGGGTAGTCTGAGCCTGCAGAACCCAGAAAAGAAACAGTCCCTTGATAATTCTTTGCAGTGTCTCCTGTGGCAAACAAACAAAACAAAAAAACTAAATCGCAAAAGTTAAACAAAGAGGCAGCAGTCCATGTGAAGAAAACAAAAAACACATCATCTGACAAATGCAGCCACAAGTTTTCTTTTATGTTTGTGGAAACGGTGAATATGAATGTGCGTTTTCACTGCGCTTGTTACGCTGGTGGCCATCTGCAATCGCAGAAAGGAATACTAGAGTTTGCAGAACATTTGATGTTTTGGTGGTTGAACAGAACTGATCCAACATGCTGGTTTAAACTATTTCAGAGCGGACCGGTACGTTTTTTGTGATACAGACAGAAGCACTTTGTCACACAAAGCATACACTCCCATAAGTCGCCACGCAGGAACAACTTTTAAGGTGTTAATTCCCTGATGCAGCAGCTGCTATAATATAAAGGCAGATGGCAAACACCCTGGTGTTTTACAGAGGTGTTTACAGAAAGACGGTTGTTAAAAACTCATGAGATGTTCGGAGGATCGGTCTGCAAAAGAGATTTTGTTCTATAAGTGGTCCTCTGAAGTAAAGATGAGTGTTTTGTTTGTATGTTTTACTGTTTTTTTTTTCTGTTGTTCATTTCAGGTGCTCCGTTCATTTGACTTCTGTTTAGTTCTGCACTTTTTAATGTTCAAATCTGCTGTCAGGTAAACGCCGCTCCATCCTTTAGTTATTTTCTCATCCAAGACCTAACCAACCATTTTTTTTTACAGCTAGATTCTCAAGTCAAAATTTCTGCCCTGTTTTGTAGTTTTTAACTTGTGTTCACGACTGGTCAATTTTTACGGCTCAGGTTCTCGCGTCTCGCTCAGTCCCACAGTCCAAACTGTTCATTTTATAGGTTATTTAAGCGAAAACCCAAGGCAGTGATGGCAGTGATCTTTTGAAAGACTGGTGACAGTTGTGTTGTAGAAAAGCTTGGTGACACTGAAACACACAATGGTGATGCCCACAGAGCAGCACACCTGCCTTTTAATGGGTCAAGTTGATCTGTTGAGTTGATCCGTCCTACTGCCTCCACTGCTGGAAAGTGAAATGTTCATTCATTCTGTCACAACCAGGACTTGAGGACCGACAAAAGATGACAGACCCAAGGAGTACGAGATCTTTAGTTTATTAAAAGGGGGTCAGAGCAGGCAGGATGTTATGCAGAATCTTGACACCAGGGGGCGTGGAGACAGACTTGTGGGAGGCCAGGAGTGAGGGGAGAGTAACAGACAGAGCAGAGTCCAGTGTTCATGGAAGGGGGCGGGACGCCAATTCCTGAATGAGGAAGTCCGTAACAGAGTGGAGCAGAGGAGATGTCTTACGGCTGAGTTTTGAGGCAGAGCTTGGCGATGAGGAACAGGTGGTCCCAGCAACAGGTGAGTCAATAACAGCAACTCAGGAGAAAGCTTGGTTCAGCATGAGCGGCAGGAGTAACGATAGGCAGCCAGGGAACTCAGACTTGAGAGCGAGGAGCGGAGATCCGGATTTGCAGACGAGCGGCAGACAGGAATACAGAGCGTGAGAGCAGGCTGGTGGTCTTAGTAAAACACTTAGACGTTCCGGCAAGGGACGGAGCGGTGCGACCGCAATATATACTGACATAAGCAGGTGAGGAGAGTTCACCGTGATGAGCAGCCGCTGCGGGGCGTGGCGGTGGTTGCCATGACAGTACCCCCTCTTTAACGACCGGCTCCCGTGCGGGCTGGTCCGGATGGTCCACATGAAACTGGGAAATCAAAGCAGGATCAAGAACAAAACGAGCAGGAACCCACGAACGTTCTTCAGGGCCATAGCCCTCCCAATCCACCAGGTATTGCAACCCTCGTCCACGGCGGCGTGAACGGAGCAGACGCCTGACCGTGTAGGCGGGACCCCCGTCGATGAACCGGGCAGGCGGCGGGGCAGTGGCAGGAGGAACAAGAGGACTGGTCTTGACCGGCTTCACCTTGGAGACGTGGAAGGTAGGATGAATGCGGAGCGTTCTGGGCAGCTGCAGACGAACAGCCACCGGGTTGATCACCTTAGAGATGGGAAACGGTCCAACAAACCGTGGTGCCAACTTCTTGTTCTCCACACGGAGAGGTAGATTAGCGGTAGACAGCCAAACCCTTTGGCCCACCTGGTAGGAAGGAGCAGCAACCCTTCGTCTGTTAGCACTGGTGCGATAAGCCTCTACAGTCCGTAGGAGAGCCTGCCGGGCCCTGCGCCAGGCCTGCTGACATCTCCTAACAGAAGCGTGGGCAGAAGGGACAGAGACCTCCCCTTCCTGGGAGGCAAACAGGGGAGGCTGGAAACCATACACCACTTGGAAGGGGGATAAACCTGTGGCAGACGAAGGCAGCGTATTATGAGCGTATTCTGCCCAGACCAGGTTACGGGACCATGAAGCTGGCTCTCGAGCACAGAGGAGACGGAGGCTGGTCTCAAGCTGCTGGTTGAGCCGTTCTGATTGACCATTAGACTGTGGATGGAAACCGGAAGAAAGGTTCACAGAGACCCCAAGTAGGCGACAGAACTCTACCCAAAACTTAGCTGTAAATTGGGGACCCCGGTCAGAAACTATATCCCTGGGGATGCCGTGAATTCGAATGACATGATTGAGAAGGGTCTCTGCAGTCTCGTTAGCAGTGGGGAGTTTGGGTAGGGCAATGAAATGAACCATCTTAGAGAATCGGTCGACGACCGTCAGAATTACCGTCATTCCATCAGATGGTGGAAGCCCCGTTACAAAATCCAGCGAGATGTGAGACCAGGGCCTTCTGGGAACTGGCAGTGGGTGTAGCAACCCAGCAGGAGGAGAAGACGTGGTTTTGACCTGAGCACATTCCGGGCAAGCAGAGACATACTCATTAATGTCCTCTCTCATGGTTGGCCACCAAAAGCGTTGTCTGATAACAGAATAGGTTCTTCTTTGACCGGGATGGCAAAACATACGGGAGGAGTGGAACCATTGCATCACTCTAGCCCTGAGATTGTCAGGAACATATAAACATTCTGCGGGGCAGGCTGATGGGGATTGGGAGTCTAAAGTAGCAGACCGTACCTCCTCTTCTATATCAGTATTTGTGACGGCAAGTCGGGCTGAGGCAGGCAGGATGAATTCCGGAGGCGCCTCCTCAGAGGGACCATTCTCCTGTCGGGACAGCGCATCAGCCTTGGTGTTCAGTGACCCTGGTCTATAAGACAGAGAAAAGTTGAACCGGTTAAAAAACAAAGACCAACGGGCCTGGCGAGAATTAACCCTTTTGGCAGTTCTAAGGTACTCCAGATTTTTGTGGTCAGTGAAAACTACAAAAGGTTTCTCGGACCCCTCTAACCAGTGCCGCCACTCCTCCAGAGCGTCCTTGATTGCAAGCAGCTCTCTATCTCCGACGTCATAGTTCCTTTCTGAACTGGACAGGCGACGAGAAAAGAAAGCACATGGATGAACTCTGTTGTCTTGGCCCCGTTGAGAGAGCACAGCACCGATCCCTGAGTCAGAAGCATCCACTTCCATGATGAATTGTTTGCTGGGATCAGGTGTACACGATACAGGGGCTGAGGTGAAACGCTGCTTCAGATCCTTGAAAGCGGACTCTGCTTCTTGGTTCCAAGAGAAACTCTTTTTGGATGAGGTCAAGGCATGAAGAGGAGATGCTATTTTGCTGTAATTCTTTATGAACCGCCGATAGAAATTAGCAAACCCGAGGAACCGTTGTAGCTGTTTACGGCTCTCAGGTCTCGGCCACTCCAACACAGCCTTTACCTTCCTCGGGTCCATCTTGATAATTCCTTCAGAAATAACTAGGCCCAAAAATGAAGTAGTGGTGGTATGAAATTCACACTTCTCTGCTTTGACGTACAATTGGTTTTGGAGTAACCTCAGCAGAACTTTACGCACATGTTGGACGTGTTCCTCCATAGAGCGTGAGAAAACAAGGATGTCGTCTAGATAAATGAAAACGAAGTGATTGATCATGTCACCCAAAACATCATTGACAAGATTCTGGAAAATGGCAGGGGCGTTAGTTAAACCAAAAGGCATGACCTGATATTCGAAATGGCCCGAAGGTGTGTTGAATGCCGTGTTCCACTCATCACCCGCCCTGATCCTGACCAGATGGTAGGCATTGCGAAGATCCAATTTTGTGAAAATCCTGGCCCCCTGAAGGAGTTCATAAGCAGAAGACATGAGTGGCAGAGGATAGCGGTTACGTACAGTGATCTCATTTAGCCCTCGGTAATCAATACAGGGTCTCAAGCCCCCATCTTTCTTCTTTACAAAGAAGAACCCGGCCCCAGCTGGAGAGGAAGAGGGTCTTATGAGTCCAGCAGCCAACGACTCCTTGATGTAGGTCTCCATAGCCTCTCTCTCAGGAGCCGAAAGGGAGTACAAGTGTCCTCTGGGTGGTGACGTACCTGGCAAGAGTTCAATAGAACAGTCATAGGGGCGGTGTGGAGGTAAGGCGGAGGCTTTTAATTTGTTGAACACCTCCTTTAAGTCATGGTAAACAGTAGGTACTTTAGTGAGATCAGGGTATTTATCAACTATGGTCTTGACTTTGTCTGAGGATAGTGGCGTTTTCATGGCACCAAGACAATTACTATGACAGTTCACATCCCAAGCCAGGATCCGACCAGACCGCCAATTGAGTTGTGGATTGTGTTGTTGTAACCAAGACAGACCTAGGATGATCGGAATCTCAGTGTTACGAAGAATATGAAACCTGACCAACTCAAAATGGTTATCAATCTGCATTTTAATTGATTCAGTAACCAGGTGACTGGTATTAATGATATGTCCATCAATGGCTTTTACACTTAGCGGATGCTGCTGGGAGGACACGTTGACACCCCACTTCCGAACAATCTCTTCAGACATAAAATTGCTGTCTGCTCCAGAGTCTATGAGAACAGCTTCAGAGTGTGCCTGGTTCCTGACATGAAATGTCGCCTTGGTTCTTGGGTTAGGCTGGAAGGAGGAAGACAGGGAAAGGCTCACACACGTCTCCTTCCTTCGTGTGGAGCCAGACCTTTTACCGGACAGTTCTCAATGCGGTGATCCGGAGAAGCACAGTAAAAACAAAGGTTCTGCTGGAACCGACGGTCCCTCTCCTCCCTGGAGAGTCGTGTGCGGCCTAACTGCATAGGCTCCTCCGTGTTGGATCCTGAAGCTGGAGACGGCTTTGGACTGAAACGAGACTGGGGTTCATGAAAAACTCTGGGGTTACGTGATCCCTGGTGTCTCTCCCTCCCCCTTTCCTGTATGCGTCTGTCTATGCGGGCTGCGAGTGACATCAAATCATTAATCCTTCTTGGGAGTTCACGTGCTGCCAACTCATCCTTAACGCACTCCGACAGACCCTCGTAAAACATATCATAGAGGGCCTCCTCATTCCATGCACTGCTACATGCTACGGTCCGGAAACGTATGATGTAGTCGTCAACAGTCTCTTTACCTTGACGCATCTTTGTGAGTTGGCGTGCTGCTTCCCGATGGGGTTTCACAGGGTCGAAAATTGCCTTGAGTTCCTCTGAAAACTGTCTGTAAGAAGAGCAGATGGCAGAATCTCGGGACCACTCAGCGGTGGCCCACTGAGCTGCTCGACCAGTTAACAGTGAAATAACATAGGCAACTTTAGATCTTTCTGAAGGGAAAGCGGATTCCTGTAGGGAGAAGTTAATCTCACATTGGCAGAGGAAGGTTCGACATGATGCAGGGTTTCCATCGTACTTATCTGGAGGATTAATCCGAATGTCACCGACAGGTTGCACAGTAATAGGGGGAGGAGTTGTCTGTGAAATGCTCATAGCAGAGAGTTTCTCAGTGATATCACACAGGCGAGCTGTTAATTCAGCCATCCGTCTGTCATAATTGTGAAAAGCGCCCTCTACCTGAGCCTGGAACTCCTGGGCTGTCTTTGGGTCCATGTTGGCCGGAACGTACTGTCACAACCAGGACTTGAGGACCGACAAAAGATGACAGACCCAAGGAGTACGAGATCTTTAGTTTATTAAAAGGGGGTCAGAGCAGGCAGGATGTTATGCAGAATCTTGACACCAGGGGGCGTGGAGACAGACTTGTGGGAGGCCAGGAGTGAGGGGAGAGTAACAGACAGAGCAGAGTCCAGTGTTCATGGAAGGGGGCGGGACGCCAATTCCTGAATGAGGAAGTCCGTAACAGAGTGGAGCAGAGGAGATGTCTTACGGCTGAGTTTTGAGGCAGAGCTTGGCGATGAGGAACAGGTGGTCCCAGCAACAGGTGAGTCAATAACAGCAACTCAGGAGAAAGCTTGGTTCAGCATGAGCGGCAGGAGTAACGATAGGCAGCCAGGGAACTCAGACTTGAGAGCGAGGAGCGGAGATCCGGATTTGCAGACGAGCGGCAGACAGGAATACAGAGCGTGAGAGCAGGCTGGTGGTCTTAGTAAAACACTTAGACGTTCCGGCAAGGGACGGAGCGGTGCGACCGCAATATATACTGACATAAGCAGGTGAGGAGAGTTCACCGTGATGAGCAGCCGCTGCGGGGCGTGGCGGTGGTTGCCATGACACATTCATTCTATCATCTATTCATTCATTCTATCATCTATTCATTCATTCTATCATCTTCTTCCGTTTTGTCCCTTTCAGGGTCACGGGGCTGCCGGAGTCTATCCCGGCCACTTATGGGCGAAGGCAGGGACACCCTGGACATGTCGCCAGTCTGTCGCAGGGTAGAATGTCCACAATCAAACACCCACACAGTCTCACATTCACACCTAGGGACTATTTAGCTTAACCAATTAATCTATGAAGCATGTTTTTGGACGGTGGGAGGAAGCCAGAAATGTGAATAAGAAAGACATCATAAAGAAGATGTCCATGTCTTTTTTGTTTTTGAATAGAAAACTTCAAGGGTGAGTTTAGGAAAGGATTGCTTTTGCCTAATCAGTGAAATGGGAAATTTATTTAAATGTTTCCACTTTCTGGCTGTACTGTGAGGTAGTGGTTAGCACGCTCACCTCACAGTGAGATGACCCTGGTTTGAACCCCAGCTGGGTCCTTTCTCTGTGAAGTTTGCCTTTTTTTCCCCTTGTGTAGTGTGGGTTTTCCACATTCCAAAAACATGCTGCACGGGTTAATTGATGACTCTTAAATTGTCCCTCAGTGTGAGTGTGAATGGGAGTGGCTCTGCAACAGACTGGTGACCTGTTCGGGGTGTACCCCGCCTTCGCTCAACAGTAGCTGGATTGGCTCCAAAAATCCTGTGATCCCAAAAGGGATTCAGCATGACAGACCTAGCTGCAGACAGCATTGGCTAGAACTGAAAGTCAGTAACCTGAACCACAAGTTCAGAAGTAAAGGTTAGAACTCTATATTTTAAATGGTAACCCTGACAGTCATGTTTTTTTTTCCTTTTTATATGTTATATAAAAGTTTTTCACAATTATGTTTATGTCAATTTTGAAATAAACTATTCCTGTATATTTTTGCTAGGATTTGTGCATCTTGTACATTTGTTGTTTTAAGATTCTAAGACTGAAATATATCAAAAACATTCCTCCATAAGAGAGAATCTGCTTTAACAGGAGCGCAAACGTGATCAACTCCTTTTCAAACCTAGAAAATAAAGCATGTTCTAATCAAAAGGAGACAGTGCATTAGCATTTTCATACATATAGTGAAAAACATTATCATTTTGTTACTGCTTTGTCCCTAACTTTTGAATAATAAACCAAATATCCAAACAGAAAAAAAAAACCAAACAAACAAAAACAAAACTTCTGCTTCCGCCTAAAGTTCTGTAACTTCCACTTCTGGCTGATTTTGTCTGGTGCCATTTTCTGAACCTTCTCAATCAATTGGGTTCAGAAAATGGATGGATGGATGTTTAGGAAATTTTCCTTTCTTGTTTGGTCTAAAGTAGATTTTCTTTGCAGTCACACATTGCTCTCCACATATTTGAACTATGGACCTCAAAATGTATCATCTCAGCAGAAATTCCAGAAATGAGTTCATGAATACATAACAAAATTCGATTTGACCGAATTACTTTAGTTAACCTCCGTCAATAAGGAGCTAACGACCAGAAACCGACCTGCTCTTTTTGAATTCTCAGTAGATGCTGCAGCGCTGACCTGTCAGTAATCTGAGGCACGTAAATAGTGGTGAAAGAACGTGCGGAGGGGTAATGTGTGTCACTGTGTGTGCTGCGGCATCCCGCTGCTTTAATCCACAGCAAGCTTTCACAGATTCTGTCAGCTCTCATTCTTTACAGAAATACCTCCTCCTCGACACACATACATGCACACGCGTGCAGATATTTTCCGGAACACGCTCTGCCATGCAAACCGGGCCCACTTACACACATTCCAGTCCAGCCTGATGAATTAATTACAATCACAGGCAGTGTGTTTATGTGTATGGGTTGCTAATAGGAAGTGACAGGAGCTGCGGCGATGTACTCATCACTCCCGGCTTCCTGCCTCTCTCCACCCTTTCTCTGGTTGAGCTTGACGGCTCTATATTTGAAGTGTGGTCACCTGTCATTCTTTGAAATGGCTGTTAGCTCATCATTTGTACTGATGCATATTCACACGTAAACCCATTATGGCACACACACACACACATATATATATATATATATATATATATATATATATATATATATATATATATATATATATATATATATATATATATATATATATATATAGGCAGCTCACATACACTTCAGCAATGGGTACGGGTAGAAAGGGAAGCTGCAGCCCCGTATGGACCGCCAGGCGCTGTTACGAGTTCATCATGAGGTCAATTCATCGTGGAGGAAGAAAGACTTGAATGGAGGCCCTATGTGTAGTCAACATGAAGTTAATCATTTATTTTATTTAAGTAGTTTCTGTTAAGTTTTTCTGCAAGTATTTGTTTGGTTTGCATTGAAGGGCGCCAACATTCAGCACAGGAAGAGCAATAAGTCCTCTACAGCAAATATGTGCCCTCTTACCTCATTTATTATGTAATGGGAGTAACAGCCTTCGTTTCTCTCCCCTTTTTTCTCTTCCTCTCGATCCCTCCCACCACTCCTTTCTCCCGTCACCTTCTGTTCACCACCTGTATGGGAACAGATTTCCCCCCTTCTCTCTGCATGACACCTCAATCTGTCAATCTGTCCGCCAGCAGACTGAACACTGGCATTTGAATATTATCTTCAAGTCCCCCCGCCCCGCCTTTTTTTTTCCCTTTCTTGTCCAGCACGTGGCAGTCTGCGACTGACGGGTCTGGACGGCACCGCGGGCCAAACCCAAAAGGTTAAGGGCCTGACATTTGGACACGGAACTAAAGGCTTGATCTTTATTCTTGTGGCGTTGTCCATGTATACACACACACATACGTTTTGGCAGTTTTGCATATGCGAAAACATGCATTGCATCCGTGCATGTGTACTTTGCTGTGACCTTAAATAAATGCTTCCCACCACTTGTTTTCCATTTGACATATGAGCTTGACGAGCTCTGCAGCTTTGCTATGAATGTCATCACTGAGGCGGTTACAGTGTGTTTGCTTTCAAAAGGGCCAATAATTGAAGTTCAAAAAATGCCATAAAAGAGGACAGTCCACTGGATTTGGGATGATTTAGATGAAGAAAAAAAAACAAATAACTGCATGACGTTGCTTAAAGACTGAGTCCAATCATCTTTTGGTCTATTATATTGGGAGTGGGGTCATCTGGACCCCTCTAGACAGAAGATTGTGATCTTCACTTGTGTCCATGGATAACATTAAATCCTCTTCACCTTTGTCCACCTTTGTCATGGTAGGGATAAATGTTAATATAAGGGTGGGGTCATCTGCCCCCATAAGATAGCACAAAAGTTAAGTGCCTTAAGTGGTCTTTCTATTATGATTATGCTATTTTTTTTAGCCTAATAAAAAAAGCATGTCATTTTCTGGGACATAGTTTCTGCAAAGCGCCAGTAGTTTATTGGAAATATGTCTCTGAGTTGGAGTGGAGTAAGTCCTTACCCTTCCTATCATGTATCTGTTTACATCAGGGAGGTCAAACTCCAGACCTTGTGGCTTGCTGCAGTAACTTGTACGGCACACTTACCAGCTTTTTCCAACTGCATTATGTTGCCTGATTCACAATGATGTGAAAATGAACCGAAAAATGTGAACCTTAAAAATGCTTACGAGAAGATTCAGCTACAACTTTCCATTCATGGAAAGATGCATTTCAGCAGAATGGACAAAGAAGACGCAAACAACTATGTCAAGCCAAACATTGGATATGGGAAGCATCTGCTAGCTATGACTCTTGTTTATCCACCCATCTACCATAAAAAACGAAAAAACATCAAGACAGCTTCACGTCTACAATGGACTAATGCTCTTATCATCACGATCTGTTTGACACTATCTGGAGACATACATCCATGCCCGGGACCGCGCCACGTCACACCGAGGGAAGGCCCCGCGGAGCAGCGCGCAACTACGGCCCTACTACCTGGTGTTGCTGCGGATTGGGCGCTGGGGAACCTTGCTCATACAGTGGTGGATCAGCACACGCTGGGTGTGCATGACGGAGCGGGTGTGCGGTGCGCCCTAGCTGGATGCCCTCGATCAAGCCAGCGGAGCGGCGTCTTCGCGGGACCATCGACTGGACCTGGAGTTTCGGCGGGGACTGGGGTGAATGCAAGATCAACGGAGCCCCAGACTACCACGTTAAAGGAGCATGCTTCCAGCACCTCCACAGTGACGCAGAGTGTAAACAGAAAACGGCTGAACCCAGGGATTGCAAAGAACAAGAAGTGGGCGGTGTTTCAAACTGTCAATCATTCGCGGACAGTGTGGGACCCTAAAGCCAAACCAAAGGGGATTCTAGGTGGACACCTGAACATAAGAAGCCTCCTTTCTAAAGGTGAGCAAATACAGCATCTGTTACTGGACTCGAACCTGGACTTTCTCGGTTTATCTGAATCCTGGCTCAATCAGAATTCCCCATCAGCAGCTCTGAATATTCCTGGTTATAACATCTACAGAAAAGACAGGGAGGGATTTAAAAAGGGGGGTGGAGTCTTGATTTACATAAAAAGCACATTGCAGTGCCACAAAATTCAATGGTCAAACCATGTTCAGTTGGAATGTTTGGGGCTCACAATCTCCCTTTCACCACAAATGTCATTCATCCTTGTTGTTATCTACAGACCTCCATCTGCAGATAACAGATTTTATGAACACTTTGAGAAGCTGTTAAAAGAAAGCAACTGTGACAAAGAAATTATTATTATGGGTGATTTCAACATTGACTGGGAGGACAAATCTTCAAGGAAAAAACTCAAGCAAATCACTGACAGGTTTAATTTAACACAAGTCATCCGTGGCCCAACAAGAATAACTAATTTTACCATGACGCAAATTGATCTCATATTCACCAACAGACCAGAAAGAATTGCAAAATCATTTAACATGTTAACCGGTTTATCAGACCACAATTTAACTCTCCTCTCTAGAAAACTCACTAAAAAGCGTTTCCATTCTTGTGCTGGAGTCAAAGAAATTATTACAATACCTAAAAATAAATATCAAAACTTTGTAGATGAAGCCAATCAAATTCAGTGGGACAACATTTTACCATCAGTTGACACTGAAAATGATGGCAAAATATTCCTTAAAACAATTGAGAGAACAATTACCGAATTCACACAAAAAATCAAGCAGAAACCATACAAAAACACTGTTCCATGGATGAGCTCTGACATCATAAAACTTATGAAAGAACGAGACCAAGCCTTGAAAAAAGCAAATAAAACTAAATTAACCCATGACAGAGGTCTTTTTGCCATACTGAGAAATAAGGTGGTAAGATCATTAAGGAAAGCAAAAGCAGATTTCTTCCTCACAATAATTGAAAAATCACATGGAAACTCTAAAATAATATGGAACCAGATAAGAAAAATGACAGGTGATCGCCCCAAAGAACACAACATTCTAGAAATTAAAATAAACAGACAACTAACAAACAATGTTCAAGTCATAGCAGATGCATTTAACAGTTATTTCATTGATTCTGTGGCCAACATAGCAAGCTGTTTCACGCCTGTGGAAACCTACAAATTTTCAATAGACACAAGCCAACCAACATTTAGTTTCATAAACATCACAGAATCTGAAGTATCACAGACCATCAATTTGCTCAAACCATCCAGATGTAAAGACATTTTTGGCTTGGACACAGTGATGCTCAAGGACCTCTGTTCATCACTGACACGCCCCATTACCAAAATTATCAATCTATCCCTCTCACAAAAAACATTCCCGAGCACTTGGAAACCAGCCATTGTCTCTCCCATTTTTAAGAGTGGAGACCTTCATTCCATGTCCAACTACAGACCCATTAGCATTCTTCCGACAGTGTCAAAGATTGCAGAAAAACTGGTAGCTAAACAAATTATAAACCACCTCGACACCACACCCTATTCCCTCCATCCTATGCAGTTTGGCTTTAGAGCCAATTACTCCATGGAGACCGCTACCTGTTTTTTCACTGAAAATATCAGGATTTTGCTGGACCGAGGAGGGGTTGTAGGTGCTGTTTTCCTGGATCTTAAGAAGGCTTTTGACACTGTTAATCACAAAATCTTACTGTCAAAATTATGCAATTTTAACTTTACTTCTGATGCACTGCAATGGATTGACTCTTACCTCACTGACCGCTCCCAACTTGTCAAAGTCCAGTCATCTAAATCTGCAGCTCTCAGTCTGCCAACTGGTATTCCACAAGGATCAATTTTGGGACCTTTACTATTTTCACTGTACATTAATGATCTTCCATCCAGTTGTCCTGATGTTTCTGTGCAGATGTATGCTGATGACACTGTAGTATATGCTCATGGCAGTAATACCTCTCAGGCGGCTGAAAAGCTCACCAATGCCATGGTTAACATCACAGCTTGGTTGAAATATTCTTGTTTGCAGCTAAACACATCTAAAACTGTTGCAATGTTCTTCACCAAGTCCAATAATAATCTTACTGCTGAACCAGATGTTTTTGTTTCAGGAGAAAGGCTACAGATTGTATCAGAATACAAATATCTGGGTGTCATACTGGATTCAAAGCTGTCTTTCAAATCTCACATCAAAAGGGTCTGCAACAGAATCAAATTCAACCTCAGTAATTTTAGACACATTCGCCATCAGATGTCCACACAGTCAGCAAAAATGTACATGCACTCCATGATTTTCTCTCATATCACTTACTGTTTACCTGTCTGGTCACAGGCTTGCAATACATCTTTAAAACATCTTCAAACATTATACAAACAAACTATTAAAACTTTGGATAAAAAACCAAACAGATTTCACCATTGTACAATATTACAAAAATATGGTTTACTGAATTGGGACAACATGGTCAAATATTCAAATCTCTGTCTCATGTACAAAATCCTTCATGGCTTATCATCCCCTCCTCTTCACCAGTTCATTAACATCCGGACAGCAGATCACAGCAGAACTCGGAGTGCAGTCAGAGGAGACTGTATCATTCCCTTCAGAAAAAGAATGGTCAGAATGCTTTTTCTGTTAGAGCTGCTACTGAGTGGAACTTCACACCTGTCAGTATTAGAAACCAAAACACATATCATTTATTCAAAACACAATTGAAGAAATGGCTCACTGACAATCAGAGCTGTCAACACTGACTACATTTCCTGTCGCTGATCCTTGCTACTGTCATGTCTTTTATATGCGCGTATGTTCTTACATTTGTCTGATTTTGGATTGTTTTACCACTAATTTGTTTTTAGGTTAATTTTATTGAATGCATTGTTTAATATATGTATGTAATGTTATGTAAATATGTCATTTTACTTTTTAGGGATCTTTTAGGGTGATTTTAACATCTTTTGAGGGACTGCAGATGAAAAATAGCCCTTTGGCTAACTCTGGCATATTTGCAGAAATGTTGATTAATATGCGCTGTCCCCTATTTCAAATAAATTAAATTAAAAAACAAAAAAAATGCTATTTTAAGTTTGATTTTCTAAATATATGTCCTCCATCGTCCGAAAAATGCAATAAGAACATGATAAAAAGACACAAAACACAAATTTCATTGCAGTGGGTCTTTAAGCATGGCTTAGAAACTTCTGATCCCAGTTTTTGTTTTGCTGAAGATAAATCTCAAACCCTCCAACTTTTCTGCTAGTGACCTTCAGTCGTCTAAATAAAACATTTGTTTTAGTGCAAGTCGAGACATTTTTGTTCAAAATGACTTGTTGCTTTCTCAGAAACTATGTGTCAGTGTGTCAGCGCCGAGAAACGCAAAGCGAAGGATGTGAGTTTAAGCAGAGAGAGTTTGAATCAGACAGAGGACTCGATGAGGAGAAAAAAAAAAGATTTCAAGGGGACGACATTAAAAAGAGAAGAAAGACAGACGGGACAAGCGAAGCTGAGGAGGGAGATGATGAGAACACGGGGGGATGAGAAGAAAGGACAAGGGATTCAGCAAGTAGCAATTAAGAGTGTAAGGAGGGAGAGGAAGAAAGACTCTGCAGTGGATGAGACGGAGCTCACACAGAATAGAAAAGGGAAGGACTTTTTTTTTTGAAGTATGTGTTCAAATCTCTCTTTTGTTCCCGTCATTGTCCAACACCTGCCACAACTCATCTCTGTAAAAATCTTTCTTTTTTCCTCCAATTCCCATCCTCCCTCAGTCCCACCATCAACAATGAGACATCAAATCTCCTCGGCTGGCACCAGTCGGGCCCTCTGAAATGTTTTGACTTCAAAAACCTTTTTTTTTCAGGTATTGATGTTGGAAGCAGATGTATGAGTGATGTTTTAATTTAACTTTCACATGAAGGTGTCGCTGCCTCTGATCACTTGGGCCAAAGTACATTAAAAAAAAAACAGGGTGACCTTTTCCTTGGAGGATTCTCAGCTGAAATCCTTACTTCCAGCTCTAACGTGCTCCTTCTCTGTAACTTGAACAGCTTTTCCTGTTGCTGGTTTGTTGTTGGGCGCCCTGAGGAAACGGGGAGATGAAAGGGAGCTGTCCCAGGGGAGCGCCGGAGTTGAACGGGGAGGCTCTCCTAGCGATGCATCGCAAAGCGGCGCATCATCCCGGGCACGAGATGTCTCCAGGGTGGGGCCAGAGACCTGGGTTTTGTGTTTCACATTTGCTCTACATTGATGCACTGTACACCATGTGCAAACATACACACCTTGAAGGGGATGGTCCCCAGTGAAGACTGCTGATAAAACTTTCAGTCTCTGCTGTATTCACAGTTAAAGGGTGCGTTCAACTCCAGGGAAGTAGAAACTGAGCACGGATTACCGCAGAAGTGTCTTAAGGAAGCAAAATGAAACTAATGGGCTAGCTTTAATATAGAATTCATGAATATTCCCTCCCTCTTGATTTCTGCTGCTGCCTTCTGGTACCTCATGAAGGACTTCCCTCACACCCATTGCCCCAGGGTGGCAATGCTCCCAGAGAGCACCACTGCAACAGGAAAACCTCCCCATCTGGGTCATTCCCTCCCTCTTTATCTGTATCTCCTTCCGTCTCTCCCTGGTATTTCTCCCCAACTCTCCTCTTGCTGCAGTAGGTATGAATAATTAAACCTGCGTTTCCTCCTCTCACATGTCATGTCTCTGCCACCCCCCCTCCTGCCCTCTGAGTGGTGTCTCTCACTCGGGTTGAAGTGTAATAACAGTGGAGTGACTCATTTAGCGAGGGGAAAATGCTGCAGATTAAGGAGAGTTGACTTAAGTTTGGATTGTGGCGTGCTCCATAAGCTGTGACTACTATAGACTGAAAGAGAAACTGATCTGAAAAAAGGTTTATAAAAACACAAAAGTGGTGAGGAGAGTAAAGGTAAAAAAAGAGGGTGGGTACAGCAATAAACAAACATGATTAGATAGTATAAAGTTATGCAGCAACTCAGGAGATAAAGTAGCACATTTATACTCTCCTCCTGTACAGCCGCTTAGTACACAGAGGCTGAGAGCCTCTTGTGCTGGAGAGATTTTGGAGTACATTCAGAGATTCACATCCTGTCACATGCTGAGAAACTGTTTTTATAAATGTAAGCATAAAGGGCATCGTCAGTTCAACCCATTTTTTTCATTATAAAATGCCAGTTTACCACCACTGACTGTAAATGAGAACTGGACCGAGTGAGTGTGACATCACCCACTGAAAGTGACTTGCTTCTGATTCCAAAGAAATGAAGTCAATTCAGTCTGAATTTTTTTTGTCTTACAGAACTCGTCAGTAAGCAGTAGTTGAGTCAACATTTCAATGGCAACCACTCTCACCAATCAGTAGTGAGCTTGTTGAAAGGCAACAGCCCTACCACTTGAAAGCGGGCTCAGGAGAATCTGTCAATCAAACGTTTTGATCGTTCCACCACATACTCTTATGGAGCCATCTCAATTTATAACATGAGCAAGAAAATGTTAAAAAATGAAGCAGAATGGTTATGCTGATAAATAGAATGACTGAGTAAAGGTTGTTTATTTTTCTGTAGAGGTCTAAGGGATTTTGACTTCTTGAAACCCGTAGATATACTTTTGGAACACGAGGAGGAGTTACACAGTCCAGTTCTCATTTACAGTCAATGTTTGAAAAAAAAGCACAAAAAACACAAAGGAAACAAGCTTCATTCTATATTTCTTCATATTTTCTAATTTTGTCTCTTATTTTTCACTTATTTTCATTTATTTGTTTCTTTTTCTTTTACTCTCTGTTTAGTCTCATTGCATCATACTGAAGTTATCCGCTTCAGGAGTACCTTGCAAGTGACCTAAGATTCATTCTCAGGTGAACCAGAGTAGATTTGTTAAAAGAAGCAGTTAATAATCAACACTAAAGCACATGAACTTTTACACATATAAAATGAAAAACATAATCTGTTGCAGGCCAATGTAAGTGTGAGCGTTTCCTTTTAAACAATTTGTCATGTTAAACTTTCTGTTCTGATTAGTTTATTCTTAGTTCCCCAAGCCTTCTCTGTGGAACCTTTGCTCCCTCTCAAACAGTAATGTACTAATATTTTAACATGTTTTAAGTATTAAAAAACTGTACATTTCTATTAGAAAAACTGAAAATCTGTTTTAATCATTTTTTTGTAATTATAGTGCCGTTTTCTGCATAAACATCTTGCAGCTGTTTTGTTCCCACTGATCAATGCTCTTTTTTTACACCTCGTGCATTATGTTTTAGTAAATAATTTTTTTCCCGGCAAAATATCCCCTTTTCCTTTCATTGAAACTTTTTGTTCTTAAATGGAATATTGAATTAAATGCAATTACTTTTTTTTTATTTCTGTGAAGGGTCACTTTGCGTTTAAAGTTAAATTAAGATTGTACTTAATGTATATTTAAAAACAACAACAACAACAACAACCCACCCACCCCTCAAACTAAGCACAACTCTTAGATTGTTAAATTCTAAAAATAGAAATAAAAATAGTTCAATTTGATCCATATTAATCAACTTCATTTTTTTTTAGTTGTATTTCAGAAAGGATACATATTATAACAAATCAACGGATTAAATCATAAACAGTGGATTCTAATCTGGGAATATACAAAAATAAGGCCTTCCATAATCATATTTTGCACATTATTTTTTTTTGTGCTCATAAAAGGACTTTAATACTGTTTAGCAATTTAAATTCTCCTCTGGTGGATAACATGTAAGGATTGTCCCCACTTTTTTTCTATAGCTTTTTTTTTTTTAGAGTTTTTCATGGTTTCCATAATGTTTTCCTTTCAGTTTTCCTGCGATAGCCTCACCTAGTTTCATTTGCTGATCATCCACAGCTGTCGTCATTTCAGTTAATGATCCTCAGTGTATTTAAGTGTCTGGTTTTCCGTCTGTCTGCTTCTTCTCTCCTCTGTTGTTCCCTTGTTTTCATGATTTTGTCCTTCTTTGATTTTATTTATTGAAGTTTGAACGGTCTTGTAATGTCTCCTGCATTTTTGGGGCCTTTACTTAAAAAGAGTATTGTCATCCTACATATATTCTTTAGAGTTTATACCCACAAAGGCATCTAACTTTAATTTCTCTTCAGAAAAATCATGTTGCCCATTTGTTTATTCTACTCCATTTTCATGTCCTCGCTTGATCTGATTATATTAATAAATGTAAATATTTGATTCATGATTCCCCAGAAAAAATGCAAACCTTAAGTATCCATATCCCAATTATTGAGGCGATGCAGTGATTATTTAGCAAAATCTTAACACTGAAACCTGACACCCACAGAGACTCAAACTGTGTTCATGACATTTTTAATCGCTTCATACTGCTCAGTTAAACTGTTGGCAAATTTATCTGATTGTTCTCGCATTTACTCCAAAAGGATTTCTTCTGCAGCTCTGAAAACTGGTGCTTTTGCACATCGTGATGTTTACTTTGTCCAAAGAAGTGATCAAAGTGACAACAGAAAACTCACACATTTGATGAGAAAAAAAAAAGATTTAAATCAGGCTTCAAACTGGTGGGATGGTTGGATCTGATGTCTCACAGCAGGATATGAATCACAACCGGCCCCCCTCTGTGCGAACATGTTAAGGCTTTCTCCCATAACCTGCAAACCTGTTGGTATGTTCATCCCAAATTATGCTGATGGAAAAGGAAAAAAGCATGTTCTTTTTTTAATTTTATTTACATGATGGCTGCCAACCCATCCAGGGTGTTGAAAACTTAGGATGGAATCAATCGCAAAGTGAGAACGGATTCTTGACTTAACCTAATCATTTATTAAATATGACATCTGAGATGAGAACAGTGTCAGAAAGTTCTGGCGAGGTACACAGATGCATGTGGGAACCTGCCCGTGTGCAGACACGTTTGCAGAAAGGGCGTCTGACAATTCTAGAAAATAAAATATTGACCTAAAAAAAGTGTGACGCACTGCGTATTGCTGTGCTGTGTTCTTGTTGGAATTTAATTTAACCGTCTGTTCTTTATGCTTTTATAGACCAAATATGCTTTTATACCAGTATACTTTTAAATTTCATTACGAAAAAATTATTTATATTCCAGAAAAAAAGGAAACCTTAAAAAAACACAGAAATGGATAAATAGGGGCGCCAACAAAACTTCTGGTGAAACAGAAGCCCTACGCATTTTTTTTTCTTATTAACCTTCATTAAAGCAGGGCAGGACTCCTGCTGAGTGCAACCTTCTTAGTTCCTATTAGAAAGCAGAAAAAAAAACCTTTCCTGAACTGCTGCACACATTAAACACCCAGAGTTTCTTCAGCATACCCCACCTGTGATCTTGTTTGTCTGCTGCTGCACAATTTGTATCCTCATGGCTAGTGACGGAAATACTAGTACACCAATTAATGATGTTAACAGAAAAAAACGTTAACCAAAATGGCACAAAATGAAAAACATGAAAAAGCTAAAACCATAAAAAAATGTAGAAAATGGAAGTGTACTTCTATAGTACTCTTCAAAACTTTTTTTTCTTTTTTTTTTTCTTTTTCTTTTTTGTGGCGTGGCCTCAAAATGCACTTATCACAACAAAGCATCCACAGTTAACACAGTTCAAAGCAAGTAAAAAGCATGAAGGAAAATACATGAAGGAAAAAAACTGACTGCTACAAGATGCCACTCATTGAAGATCAAAAATCAAAAGTCTAATAATCTCCACCACAACTCCATGTTTCTCTACAAAACATTTCAAATTTCTTTTGTTTTGGACATGATTAAATTTGCCTTAAAGTTTTTCTTTATCTGTTAATCTAATAATAAAAAAAACTATTCCATGTCCACAACTCTTTGTGACGTTTGATCGTCTTTAGGTCCGCTATTTAGACCATTAATGACATCACTGAGCCACACCAGCGTTCACTTGCCAGTAAACAAGACCCTTTACTTGTTTAAACTATATCAGAGTACAGATGAACTTTCATACATTATTACCAAAATCCATCACCTGCAGTTTGCATAGGCAAAATGTTGAAGCGGTGCAAAATCTTACTCTATTCCGGCATATGAAAGACTGGGTGTCATATTTCTGGCCGGGGACAAACTGCAATTATTAATCTCTCCTTCATGATCAATTTTTAAACGGTTGGCACTTTTGTGAATTAAAAAGGATGCTGTTCATACATCACAACCAAATACGAGTCCCTGATTGATCAAAGTTCAGCCTGGTTTTGCTTTTAAGTTGCGTTCAATGGACACACGGTTTTGTATGTTGAGCCCCCCCCCAAAAAAGAGCTTTGAACACGGAAGCCCGACACTTGCATTTACAAAGACTTTTCATTAAAATGGTCGCTTGAACACCCATGCTGTGGGTAGTGTGAACGAAGCTTTACGGTTTCACTCTAAGATGACCAGAAAACAGGTTTTAAAAGCATAATGCATTTAAGAGTCCTGCAAAAACAACTGCCACAATTGTTGTTATAAATTGTAATATTAATAAACTCATGTTGTGCTTATATATCACTGTGAATTGAACATCCTCAAACCAGGTAGAGTTTTTTATAACCCCTGTCACAGACCAAAAACACAAGTTTTTCCTGATCTGTAGTGGCAGTTACAAAAACGTGTTTTCTTGCAGGACTGAGAGCAGAACCTCAAAGAGCGCCGTGATTTAGGAACAACAAAGTAGAACTCCATAACTCTGTGTGCAAATTCTGAGCACAAAAGGGGTTATATTGAATTTCAAAACTCTAATATCCCATTTATTATATAGCTTTAAGCAAACATACTTTATCAGCTCACTAATCAAATCAGGACATCACATACTTTTGTCCTAGGTACACCTATTTCACCAGCAAGTATCCATTAACCCTTCACTAATCTGCGCACACATATCTTCCTGTTTTTCATCTTCCTCTCTCCTGACAACTTCTTCCCTCTTTCTGTCTCTGTTCCCTCAGGTGCTGTATTACCATAATGGCTTCATGTGACGGTGATGTACTAGGCAGCGGTATGGAAATGCAACATGCCATGGCACACATTATCAGAGCTGAATACATTAGATGTTATTTGTGTGAGTGTACCACTGTGCAGTCATTATGTGTTAAGCTGAAACAGGGGGAGACGAGAGGCAGAGGGATGAAGATAGACGGGAAGCTGCTGCATATTCCATTTACAATACAGTTTATGTGATGCTTGTGCGCAAAGAGGAGTCAGGAATAACAGATAAAAATATGGTATGAAGTACTTGAATGCAACTGCATTAAAATACCTTTCAAACTCATTTGTCCACATGTCTCAGTAGGACCAGAGTGGACGGTTTTGGTGCATTTTTTTGAGAATTACTCCAAGTCTTGTGGTTTGGTTGGGTACAAAAAATATCTTTTCATGTTCATTTGAGAATGTATATATTTTTTCTTCTTTAAATGTAATTTGTCTTGAAATGTCTGCAGCGTTATGCTCTGGAACAAACAATCTTCAGTACTCAGAGCTTAAACTAACTGTTGCAGAAGCTGGACTTTCAATTCCTCATTTTTGTTTCAGTCTTTCTCCCCCAACCTGGCAACAAGAGGAAACTGCACCTGTTCTTTACTGTTTTTCTGCACAAAGGTCCCAAATGTTTTGGAAAATAATGCAGTCTCTCTTTGAGTTGGAGTGGGCCACAGTCCTATACAGTTTCTTTGAGTTGGTCATTCTTGGGTTTCTTTTGGTCCTATGAGGATCTCCTGCTTTTTGCTTTTGTTTTCTTAGATTTGGCTTTTCTTTTCTGTCCACTCTCCTACAGTCGTATTTTCCACAACCTCATGCTTTGGAATAGAGTTTGGAATTGCTCTCTGCTGTGACACCGCTCTCATTAATTCAAACACCTTCATGCAAGAACCTTGAAAAACAACATTTTTATTTCTAAGTCTGGAAACATGGATATGTAAAGGTTGACAAAATTGTCAAAATGACCTTTGTGTCATTGTTGTTCTTTTTTATAGTTATCATGGGTAGCATTAAATACAAGAAAAATAAAATGTGAACACGTCCAAAGTCTGTCGGCCCGGACTAGAGAACTCTAATGTTCTAACTCTTCTAACCGTTAACATGCTGCTACTGCTGAACGGACAAAGTATATATGTGTTAAAAGTATGAAAGTTGAAAAAAATCTTCCACAGGTAAAAACTGTGCTAAATCAGCCAGTGTTTGTATTAAAACTGTTTAGGATAACTATTATTTTTTTAGTTATTGGGTAATCTAACTAGTTTGTTTTTGTTGCTATAGCTATAGTGTTTTACATTACTGAATGTAAAACGATGTGTGTTAATATAAATTAATTAATTCAACTTCAAATAGAACGCATTACAAGCCAATGTTGTGCCATGAAGGCTCTTTCTATCAGAAAGGGAAACTGAGGAGGTAAAAGACAGGATAAACAAACATGATTGGATAAGGCTGCATGTTTCATGGTCCTGCTGCTGTTCTGCATAGGACTGAACCCTTTCAACCAGATCATCACTAAGACTGGTTACTAATATTGACTATAGAATTGAGCAACTGTCAATGACTTCCTGTCAATGGATGACATCAAGCTGTATGTTAGGAATGAACGAGGCCTTAACTCACTGATCCACACCAGAATCAACAGCAGTGATATCATAAAACCATTTTTGTTGGACAAGTGTATCCAGATAGTAACAAAAGTAAGCACAATGAATGGAACTAAGGGGGTCGCAGTAGCAAAAAACAACATAGTACATGTTTCTTTGAATTGTATAAGTTTTTCTTTCATCAGATGGAACCTCTTTTGGAAGACCAAACGCTTAATTGTGGCTTTGATTCTCCTTAAGGGGAAAAACTTATGGAAACCTAGTTGCAATGCACATCACAGTTAGGAGAAACTGGTTCTGGATCTTTGGATTTGGCAATAGCCCAACACAATCTATTATCAGCCTTTTGAAATGGCTGTCCCACCTTGGGATCACCTGATTTGGTCTTCTCAATGTGTAGCACTCATGACATGTTTTACAGTGTGTGGGAGGTTTGTGAACAGGTAAGACGGAGTGCCCTGTACATTCGACAGGGTATTTTTGAAGTTAGTTGTTGCCATGTATTGTATATTTTGGATTCCTTTATTCAGAAAAATCAGAGATACTTTTGCTTTCTTAATGTGTTTTTGTGACGAGATAGTTAGGCCTCATTGGGTCTTATGTTCGGGTCCGGGCACTATAAACTCTCCCAAAGAGGAGATAGAGGCCACAAACATAAAGACAAGCAAGCTCTTTATGATACAAGGACATTTAACCCCAAATCCAGGACCCCAAGAGATGGCAGAGGGAGGTCAAGAACCAACAAACACCATAGCTACTATCTACCTTCTGTGAGAGCCAGAAATCTTGTTCGTTTGTTGGTGACCAAATACTCATCTTCCCCCAAAATTTACAGATAAATTCTTTAAAAATCAGACAATGGGATTCTCTGAATTTTTTTCACCCTTATTTTGTCTTTCATAGTTGAGATATATCTATGGTAAAAATTACAGGCATCTCTTGTCTTTTCAAGTGGAAGAACTTGCACAATTGGTGGCTGACTAAATACCCTTTTGCCCCACTGTACATGTAGAAAGTAAAGGCAGCAGTGGTCTTTATAACAGTTAAGGCTGAGAACCCCAAACTGGGAGAATGGCTTCATTCCAGGTATTGTAAGGCTGGGTTAAATGAATCCAAGAAAACACACTGCTCAAAGTTCACAGGACACAGTTTACTAATAATTCTGAGTCAGATGAAACCAGTAAAATTAGTCCTTAATCCAGAGGGGGGCGTCTGGCTCACCAGTAGGGGAGGAAAGGTAGTCTCTTTTGGGTGGCAGCAGTGAGAAGTTATTGGAGGAATCCCAGCAGGTTATCATGCCAAAACTTTGGAAGCTGGAGGCTCTAAATCCAACTGAGATCAACTTAAGAATCCGCAGAAAACTAGAAACAGTCAAAATTCCGCCAGAGGTTTTCAGCTTGAGGGGCTTGACTTTGTCTCGATCTTTCAAAGCGGAAGTACGTAAACATAACTACTCCTTAATGTTAAATAACTCATTTATTTATTTATTATGACTTTTTAAAGTGACAATTACAGTTGCATAGAAAATATATGTTTGCTTGTAACTCTAGTATAAATCCTTCTAAATTGGATTCTGTCAGGTTAGGTTATATGGACAGTGTTTAAGTCCTAATGTAGAGTTGCCCAATCCGATATTTCAAGTCCAATTCCCCCTAGATATGAATAAATACTCAGCAATTTTTATTTTTTATTTTAAGAAATTAAAACTTTTATGCTCTCACGGGCCACATGAAATGACATGGCGGGCCACATTTGGCCCGCAGGCCTTGAGTTTTACACATGTGATCTAAATCATTTAGTAAACTAATTTTGCAAACAAACAGTATTTGCTTTACAATATTTCATACATGAAATGTCCCCATGTGACAACTACATCATTATTTATGAAAGAAACACATTTTTTCAAATCCTAAAAGTTTTATTGCTGCATGACAATGCAGATATCGACTCTTTCATGACATGCTGGTCTTTTTTGTTCCATTCTGATGCAATTTTGTAGTTGGGTCAATAAATGTCTCTAGTTTCAGGTGAGGACTAAAACCATGACTGGGTGGCTGGAGAGTCTCTGGTTGTATATGACTTTCTTTGGGTGTTGCTTATATGGCGGTTGGCGAATAACAGAATGGAGCATTTGGCAGAGGTCCTCTGGGCAGAGCCTACCTAAAAGGCGGTCATACAGGTGAGAGTAATTATGCTGATTACCTGTCAGCTCCTCACAGGTGGAGACAGGAGGCAGGATCATGAGAGGAACAACATCCCAGATCTCTTTCAGGATCCTAAAGCTCACAAGCTTCTGATGGATGACCCAAACTTAGAGAGAGTTTACAAAGTGCTCAATCAAATTAAATAACGTAACAGTACATTGTTCACTGTTGGGAGGCTTATGTAGAATTCTGTTTGGACTCATGATTGGTTGTTTTGGCAAAGATGTGACTCCATCCTAAAGTAATATTATGAGTAATGTTGCTTGACTTCCTGTCTCTTAAGTATAAATGAGATCAAAACTATGAAAAACAAAAAAACAATAACATGACTGTCTACTGAACATTACTATATTTTAAATTATGTAACATCTCAAAGTCGTGCTGTGCAGCTTTAATGATGAAGCTGTGGATTCTTGGTCCAGCTCCAAGCATCACTGAGTCAAATCTTCAGTTTTATCTGCTCAGTCTGAACTAATTTCTAATAGCTGAGTGCTTTGATTACGCAAGTTTCCTCTCAGTAAATGTTTATTGAATATGAACATAACAGCAAATCTGTTGGGCTAATTAGTTTTAATTTATATTAATAATATATTTATCTGTGAAGCATTTCAGATGTGTTGGATTCTTTCAAAGAATATTAAGTGTATAATAGAGGACGTAAGCGTTTGATCTAAGGCTTGCCCATGTGCTGCAGCAGGATGCTAAAATGAGTCACAGCGTTGCCGTGGGGACACTTCCTGCACTCCTCATAAATATAGCAAATCCTAAAGTGCAGAAAAATGTTCCTTTTGAAGACTGGACAAAAACTGAAGAGAAAACCTATGTATGTGCATAAATTTTTAAAAATATTTTTAGAAGTTTTAAGGAGCCTTTTGTTGAAATCAAAGCAATTGAACAAGTTCATCTGGGTGCATTGTTTTAATAGACATATGCCCAGAAAACGTATTTATTCAGGTGAGAAAAAGTTTATAACAGAAAACTAAAAGCACACAAGTGTCATAGAGATGTGGGCTTTTAAATAAAGGCAAAGAGGCTGGATGGAAAAAGGAGAGCGTATCCGTGGGCACTGCCTCAGGGTGTCACACTCAGAGCGCCGGAGAGGGAAGCAGAGACAGAGGAACATCTGTCACCTATCAATCTTTCCTCTGCAGGTTTTATTTGTTTGGCTGGTGTTTGATTTTCCTGTTTACACACAAAAAAATTATTCTCCTTTAACATTCCTGACGTGTGAAAGATGTTATTTCAGTGAAAACTCCAGAGAAGGGGCATCCGTCCCCAAGATGCAAATCTTTTCTTCTGTTTTAAGGCTGCCAAAACTGCTGCTGTCAGTTTTCTTTTATTGCACAACAACAGCATAGTTAATGGCTGTGTTATTTCATTGAACTGTGTTTCCTTTTTTCTGTGCAATTTTTTTTAGGTACCTGAACCAGAAAATAATGGAAAGTTTGACAACAAACTGCTTCAGAAACAAATTGTGGACTCTACCCAGTCAATCTTTTTTCCTTTTGCAGGTTTGACACCAGTGGTCAGCCACGAGGCTGGAACAAATGACAGACAAATGCTGTCTTGCAGTGTTATTCAGACCTCTGCAGATTGATGCTTCCTGGAGAGTTGAGGTTAGCTAAGCCTTAAGAAATAGCAGGACATCAAAATCCAGAATACAGATGAAAAACTATTACACTATAACTGAATGAAAACAAATTAAAAAAAAGACAAAAATTAACATTTTATAACTGCACTTTATTTAATTCTGGCTTTATATTCTGCAGCTCTGCAAACATGAATGCTACAATTGCTTTCAGAACAGAAATATCAAGCTTCCCATAACTGTCTATTCACTAACTGAATAAGAGCAAACATTTGAAAGAGATTGACAATCATCAACAAAGAAACAAAAAGTGCACATTTGCATAACATAACGGCTGGGTTGCACATGCTAGACAACGTTTTTATTAATTTTTTTTTAGTTTTTCAAATAAATGTAAATGTAACTAGTATTTTCAAATTGTTCAAAGTCTGTTTGTTTCTGTGATGGACTGACATCCTGTCCAAGGTGTACCCCAGTCCCAGCAGCAGTGGCTAACATAGGCTCCAGCAACTCCAAGACACCAAAATGGGTTGAGTGGATTTAGAAAATGGGTGTAGTCTGTTTCCAGATGTAAATAAATATTTCTCTAATTGGTAAAAATCTACCTCAATCAAAATGTTTCTTTCTTAACACCTAGTTTATCAAGACGGCAGTATATGAAAATGATGCACCAGTCATCTGTCCCCTTTAATGCTGTTACGAACTAACCCCCCTAACCAATCACAGATCAGAGTTGTTTTTTTTCTTGGTGTCTAATAAGTTTTTAGACACATGATCCTCTTCACCATTAAGGAGGCAATGTTCTGGATTATCTGGACTGAGAAGGTTTTTCCCAAGTAACAGACAAATCCCCAAGCATTATTGGAGTTGGTGGGAATCTCAGATCCCAGCATTCATGTTTAACAATCAGTTGGTTGCATTACGTTTCGACATAAAAACATAAAAAATTGGGATTAAATTGAAGATACAAATGTTCTCTGACTTCCGCCTATGGCAAAAAAGGTTTCCTTAAGTTGGCTATTCCACTACTAATGGATATAGGCGTAACTACCTTTTATTGTTATAATTAGTTTTTACAAATTAGACAAATGGAATAAACATCTTATAAAATCCTGCTACATTTTAGTCATCGTAACTTTATTTTAGATTAAAACACAATCTGACAGAAGCTCTGTGTCAGGGTACGAGTTGAATGAATTTTCTGCAGACTTTCATGACATTGATGATGGAAGAGTCAGATTTTTCCTTTCAGTAAAATTCAAGTCTCAGGGAGTTCAAGGTCTACACTTTGTGTCATTCCTGCATGAAAAATAAATTGAATGTAATGAACCCTGATCTTGTCTTTCACATTTGATTTTTCTGATCTGTTTCAGAAGAAAAGCACTTACTCAGAGTGATCAAGCGTTAAAGGTAGTCCATCAATTTTTATTGGCATATTGATTTTGTAAGTAGTGTTATGCAGAATTAAACTGTCTTTAAACAGATTAAAACAGGATCAAAATGACTTAGTTTAATTGGACCTGAATTTAATTTTGTCTGAGCAAAGTGCCCTCAGATGACATTTGTTGGGAACGGGCACTGTATAAATAAACCGGGTTGAATTAAATAGAAACTGTCACTGCTGTGCAGTAATAATGTCAGCTAAAATCCCTTCACCATGATCATTTTTGGCAAAGATTATTTCTGGTGTCTTCCTTGTGCAACTGAGGGGGACAGATGGAGGAGTCCCTTTCTCATTGCCCACTGCTGCCTCAGTTTCCATCCCTAAGGAAGTCTCACATCTCCCTCAACACAGAGATATTTTCAAATTAAATACTATCTAATGAACTGGAAAACCTGCCCCCACCACTGCAAGAAGTGTATGCATGAGAGGAGTGTGTCTTGGATGTGTTCTGAAAAGCGGGAAGTGAAGAGAAATGCCTTGCGAGAGAATAAAAGACAAAAAGGGTGTTTGCATTGCAAGAGATTGCACCGCCTGTGTGTGGCGTCATGAAGAGTGCGTTCGTTAATTGTATATCTTGGCAGTTTTAATTGTTTTAATTCCCTGTAATTAATCGGTAATTGCAGTGAGGAGCTACACGCAGCTTTCCTTTGGATGCAGGAGAACTTTTCAATACGGGGTACAAAAATATAGATGAGAAAGAAGGAACGAGCAGAGATGGTGTGGAAAACGAGCTGAAGATGGACAAAGGAGGAAAACGGAAGTGAGACAAAAAAAAATAAATATCGGAATAGTCGGTTAATGCCTGGCTTTCCGTTTTCTGTACAGTTCCCCTTTTTAAAACTATTTTTAAACCATTTCCAGTGGTCTTTTAATTATGATGTTTTTAGACAAAATCCAAAAACCTGTGGCATTTTCTAGGACATAGTTTCTGCAGAGCGGCAGTAATTCATCAGAAATTTGCCTCTGAGTTGTGAGCTGCTGGCACAGAGTAAGCCCTCTCTCATATCCTGTCATTTATCCGGTTACTCTCTCTCCTGCTAGCTTATAGCCCCTCACAACCCTAACGTAACATCATGGTGCAACAAAAATGGAGAACAATTTTGAAGCTATCGAGCAGTACAGTTTTGAACCAGATGCCAGCTTGGATGGGGAAAACAAAGATGTCCATGAATCTAGTCATCCAATAGTGGATTGATTGTAATGAAGCGTTGCAAGGAGCTTATGGCCCGCTGGTTGCAGCTTCTACATGATACTTAAAAGCTTCTTCCAACAGCATTTTTTTGTCCTCTCCTGATTCATGATTTGAATAAAGAAATACTCAGATATGCAACTTTATTCCTAATGTTCTTAATGTATGCCCTCCACAATCAGAAAAAATCCACAAGAACATGTGTAAAACATAAAAAAATACCATTTTCATTGGAGTTGCTTTTAACTTGGATGTTATATGAGGGGATATTGTTGTGAAGGGAGCATTTCCTGCAGACTCTCAGCTGTGTCACAAAAAAAAAAATCAAGGAACAGGGACACAAAAACTGTTCTAAAATGTCAATTCAAACAGGAAATCCGTGCTTCTTCCTGGTGCGCTCAACAACTACACAAGTGTTTGGAATTTTGTGACTTGCCAGGCTTGATCATGTGACAGCGGTTTTTGTATTTGTGCACAGAAGAAGGGTATGGCAACCATTCCAGGGGGATCCTTGTCCCATCAGTCCACAGCAGAGTTGGACTGCCGAGAAAATCCCTCTTAATCATACTGATGCAGGGTAATCCACTCTCTCCCAACATTATCTTCCTCCCTCAGTCTTCCTCACCTTGTCGTCCTCATTAATTCTCAATTAAGAAAGCAGCCCACCCACCCACACACCTCCTTACTGCACATACTGCATGTAAATGCTTCTCTGGCCAGATTTTTAATTTACCGGTTCGAGCTGAGGGTAGCAGACTGTGTGAACTGTTTGAACCTGTGTGAGTGTGTGTGTGTTTGTGCACAAGGCGCATGCATGTGCTGTATAAAGATTGCTGCTTTGCTCCTTTCCTCAACCCTGGATGAAAGCAAACCTTTGTCATTCTCGATCGTTTTCTAAATGAGACTCAGAGACTGGTCTTTGGTGACCTGCTGCGCCCCTCCCTCTCTCCTGTCTTATATCTGCCTGCTCACCTCCCCCCTTGCCACCTACACCCACCTCATAAACGGGCCTGGCTCTCATAACAAGCTAGATTCTCATAGATCTCCATCAATTTGTGTCACACTAGGGATTCCTTGAACAAAGATGCCTTTGCCACATCACCCGAAACATCTATGCATTATTAAGGCGAGAAAAACAGCCTGCAAAGAGTCTGCAACAGCTTTGGTTACAGAGCAGAAAGATTCAAAGACACCAAGAACACAGGGCGAAAAAACACACAACACACAGAAATAAAAGAGAAACGCTAATGATGAAAGGCTAACATTTTTAACGCTGATGCGGACGCCCGTTTGAAACTTTGTGTTGCCGTCTTCTTGCCTGTGTTTGTTCATTAAAGAGATTTCCCAAGATGCATCTCATTGATACGGTGCAAACATTTGATTATGTGTGTGGCGAGGCTGGCGTTGATCTCTAAATGGTAGCATAATGTTATTAAAATACAACTTGTCAAAGGGCTCCAGGTTCATTAAAGGGTCTTGCCTAAAGCTCAAGAACCCTCACACCCTGCCTGTCCTTCACAGGAGCCACACACAAACAATTATTATTAAAAAAAAACAAAAACATAATTCACAGGACTTTACTTGGTAATCCCTCAGGGTTAAAGGCTTTTTGTGTTAAAAAAGACTCCAGATTTACGATGAGGAGCAGTTCTTTGTGGCATCTTTACAAACTGGTCAATCAGGTAAGCTCTGGCTTAATTAAAGGCAGTCAACATGAAGAGCTTCCACTGACAAAAAGCTGAAGAATATGCTAACTCAGAGGATCAGTCATTGAATATTTAGCTGCTAATGAGTCTCATTTAACAAAAAGGAAAGGTCAGAGACCTCAACATGCTTCTTTCTGCCATAAAGCACTGGTATGGATTTATTTTAAACTTTGCAACTATGGCCACCCAGGATTATTAAAAAAAAAACCCACAAAGGGCAAAACAACAAATTATACAAGAAAAAAAAAAAACCTAAACCCTTGAAAGTGAGGTACCTAACGTTTCATTTTTTTCTCTATACGTTGTAATTGAAAAAAATTAATAAAAATATTTTTCTTTTCACCAGATAGTCATTTAATGGTCATTTCAAGTGTTGTTATAGTTTAATAGTGGTGACGTTTTTAAAAATTCAATCCATCAAACTTTTAATGATTCCACAACAGGAGGAAATCGTGGCATTGCAACAGCAGAGTTGTGTAAAAGGGAAAAAAATCGAAAATAAATTAAATAAAAAGCAAAAAAGTAAAAATACATGTTGATAAAGATTAAAAAATTACATGTTTAAGTCTTTCATGTCACACTTGTCTTTCAGCAAACATCTAGTAATCAACTGTCCAATCCAGACTGAACTTCATGCAGACCAATCTTTCTTTGATTTTTTTTCTGGGTCTTTTCATGTAAAAAAGTTATTTTATGTTTTTGAAGTTGCACTCCAATCATCTTTGGATCTATTGTCAGTCTTCCCAGTGGTCTTCTAGATATGTTTATGATTTTTTTTTAGCCAAAATCACAAAAACCTGAGTCCTTTTCTTGGACATAGTTCCTGCAAAGCAGTTCTTTGGAAATTTACCTTTGAGTTGTTAGCGGGACTGTTGCCGTGGAGAAACCCAGCCCTACTTGCTATTATCCTTTCATTTACATGCTCTCCCTCTAGCTTACAGCCCCTCCCAACCTAACATTAGCAATACAACAAAAATGGTGAGCAATATTGAAGCTGTCCAGCCGTACAGTTTAGAGCCAGATTCCAGCTCATCATACATGGATCTATTTGTCTGCAGGTGGATGCATCAGAATGGAGCAGAGCAGGGAGCTTGTAGGTCCTATGTCACAATTATAAGCTTTTCCTAACTGCATTTTGTCGTCTGCCTCCGATTAACAACCATTTGAACAAAGAAATATTTAGAAATGCAATTTTAAGCTTTATTTTCTCAGTATGTCCTCCATCATCAGGAAAATGCAACATGTTAAAAACACCAAAAGATATGGTTTTCATTGAAATGGATCTTTAAGATTTATGTGATGGCAGATTTCGCACTTCTCTCCTTTCAGGACTTTTTCTAGTGAGTTTTTATCGCGATAACTCGCCGTGTTGTGCTGCAGCCTTGCCAGCTCACCCAAGCAGATTTCAACATTGAAATCTTACCTTCTCAACAGTCCCGGTAATAAGATCAAACCTGCTCAGTGAAACCCAGCCTTTGTTTTATCCAATGGAGGCATGAAATGAGATTCTATTAATACCTGCAGCCCGATTGGGTTGGCTTGCTGACTCCCAGTGGAGGTAGCACAGAAAAGGTTAGGTGCAGCAATTACACAGGTGGAGTTGTAGAAAAGATGTGGTGGAGGGGGTGAGAAGGAGATGATTCTGTCTTGATCACTGCCTCTGAACAAGGTGTTATTGGCTGCAGCAGAGACGGTGGGGGAGCGCGAGAAAAGTGGGGATGTGGGGGGGTACAGCAGCCAGAACTGCGTTAATGACTTGTCTTGTTTTTTGAAGCATGGAGTTGCTGTTTCAAAGGCAAGGCAATTAGAGGGGGACTTGTTCTGTTGTGCTTGGGCTACTGCGGTGACTTAGTAAAGCTGTCACCTACCGGCCAATCAATGCCACACAGGAGTGACTGGTGAACCACCAACACATGATGTAACGCCTGAGCTCCACACTTGTGCACCGCCGTCTTTTGGGCAAAAATACTCCTGAAGCATGCAGGGAAAATGACAGCTGTACACTGTATGAGGTACAGGTCACAAATTATTAGGCTGCTTTAACTTTCATTACTCCACCTCACTCGCAAGGAAAAGAAAAAAAATTGCCCCACTTGCTCCCAAACCTCTCTTTGTCTCTTCAGATTATCCAGTAGTGCAGCAACACACCCACCACTAGTTTGCTGCTGCTGCTGACCCCAGTCATTAATTTAATTGGCTGTTAATTGCTATCCTCTCTACAAGAGACAATGTATATGTGGTGCTATATTTAGGCGCGCCCCTCGATGGCTCTTCATGCTAAATTACAACTTTCAGCCAGGCTTGAAGGGCCCCATTGTGGCCTGTCGTTCTACCCCTCTGTGACTGACTGACAGGCTCCTTCTATCCCCTCCCTCGCCCCCTACCTTCCTTTCTCTTTCCCCTCCTCTTTTTTGCCGTTCACTGCTGCATTGTGCAGTTTGGCACCTGGATCAGGCTGTCCCTTTGTCCTTATGTGTTTGACACAAAAGCAACTTTTCAATCTGTTGCTGTGGCTGTCTCAGTAGCCCCTCTACATCCGCTCATCATCGACTCATGTCTGCTGTGTGTCTTGCCAGTGGGAAAAAAGTTGTTTTGATTCTGCAGGTTTTACAACACATTGTCAGTATAAGACGGTGAAGTGAGAGTGTTTACCTTTGTCATACTGCTGTTATTTCTTTAAAGCTTTGCAATCTGCTGTCTTTGCTTTTTTTAAAGCCCCACTCCGATCATCGTTTGATCTATTTTCACAGCGTTCCTAGTGGTCTTTTTATTCCGATTATGCTGTTTTTTACGCAAAATCCAAAAACTGTATTGTTTTGTAGGTCATAGATTCTGCAAAGGGGCAGGAGTTCATTGGAAATTCACCTTTGAGTTATGGGCAGGACTTTTGTCACAGAGTAAGCCTTCCCTGACTTCCCATCATCCTTTTATATACATGCTCTCCTGCTAGCTTACGGCCCCTCACAAACCCAATCTATCATTACCGGTGCAACAAAAATGCCAAGCAATATTGGAGCTGTCCAGCCGTACAGTTCTGAGCCAGATTTCAGCTTAGCCAAGGAAAACGAAGACATACATGGATCTATTTGTCTGCAAGTGGATGCATCAGAATGGAGTAGAGCAGGGAGCTTGTGGCCCGTTGATTGTTTGTATGTAACGACGCCATGCGTCATTTTTTCGTTTCATCCCGATTCAAGTAAAGAAATAGTCAGAAACATAGTTTTAATCTTAAATTCTTTATAAATCTACTCCATGAGAAAAATTCTACGCCAAAACACCAAAAACCAGATTAACGTTGGTTTGGGTCTTTAAAAAGAAATCCAAAATGCTAACGTTTTGATTTGCGATTTCCTAAAATGTGTTTATTTTTTCACAGTTCTCCACCCTGGACTGTCCCTGCACATCCACTTCGGCAGCCTGGAGGAGACAAGCTGCATCTGAGTCATGCTGGATTGCAACAGACTCAAACACGCGCACACACACACACACACACACACACACACATAAGGGAATATTTGAGGCACAGATGTGAGGCTGATGGATGACACGGTCCAACTGCTGAAGTCACACTGTGGAAATCCCGGGTTAGTCAGCCTTCTCAGTTCCTCCCTTTTTCCATTCTTCAGTTATCATTCCTGCAACTGTTTCTGGACTAGAAAAGAACCAAGAAGAAAAAGAGAATAAGAAGTAGCAAGAGGTGAAGGAACCTTAGGGGTGTGTGAGCCCAGGCTGGTGGGGGTCCTGATTTATGGCTCCGACTTTTCATTTGTAATTCCCTGATTATCTCAGGGGACTATGGGTGGGAGAGTGATGAGGGGCAGAGGCGTGGGGCCCAGACGCTGGTATGAGGCTTGAGCAGCTTAATAATGTGTACATGCTCACAGCGTTGGGGGAATATAGAGCAACAAAAAAAATGCTGCCCTTCGAAAATGAGATGGGGAAACAATGGAGCAGAGCAAACCTTGTGTTTCAGCAGATTTAATTGTACAACAGCAAGTCTCACTTTTCCTGCTGAACGCTCTTGTTCATTGTCATGGATGTGCTGTTTCTAAGTATCTCTGCGCTTTTTTTTTATTTATAAAGAATGAGGCTGATGAAACTAAAATGAATTTGCATTCCCTGCTTTCAGCTTTAGCAGGATTCAAATCCAATGAGACTGACAGTGATGAGATAATTAGCGCTAAGTCTCTCCTAATGACAACCGCTAACATTAGTTACAAATCCCACAGACGCAGGTGTGTCGTGCAGTGAAGGAGATATGTGCAATTTGCAAAGTGAGATGATCTTACTAGTTTTCTTTAAGCAAATAAATCACAACCAGCACAAACTGCTTAGCAGAACAGATCGTGTGAACTGTAACAGGTGATGTTTCTTTCACACTTTAGATGCTTTTCAGCAGATAGACTACGACCATTTGCTCTCTTTCTTTGGCACGCATACACAAAGCTGTTTAACACACAAAAGGTAAATTCATCCCTGGAAATAACAACTGCATCATCTCTGCAGTGGTGTTAATAATTATAATCAGCAGATGCACTGCCTTTATCGTAATCAGATCTGCAGAGATGCACAGCTTTAACCAAATGTAGCGTGAACCCTGCTCGTAATTACAGGTACGTTGGCCACGCGTGTTAGTGGAGAGTGCATCTCTGCTATTCACATGCTGCTATTATCAGCGGGTATAATACCATGCTGATTATCCATTCAACAAAGCATAGCTATCGTAACTGTTATGATAATATCATGTGTCTGTGAAACATACAATCGGTGCACTCTGTCTCTTACATGCTAATGATGATGGTGGGTGGTTGCACATGCAAACCCAAGTAGCTGGTCGGAAGCCTCCTCCGGTTACATGCACCACGAGTCAGCTGAAAGGTGCTCTGCTGTGAAAATGCGTTTGACCTCAGACGGGTTGGGTGTCTGACTCGCTGGTGGAAAAGTGTGACAGGAGGGAGGGATTCTTTCAGTTTGCCTTCTCCTCGGGCCTGCAGATTACATCGCAAGGTCTGATTAGCTCATTTAGCCGAAGTGATTAAGTTAAAAGGACACACCTGTTTACCCTATGGTGTGCTAATATGTTGCCATAGCAACTGCCAGGAACCCAGAGTCTTGAGCTGAGTCTGCCTATCACTCGCTTCCTCCTCAGTCGCCATGTTTGCTCCTCTGAGAGCGCCGTCCACGCACACACACACATACACACACAGATGTCTCTCCAGCGAGCTGCTCCATCTGAACTTGCTGAGGTAAGAAGATCAGGTTTTCCACTCAGTGGAGCGAGAGAGCTCACCTCTTCCCCATGGTCCACCCAGCAGCACCTGTGCCTGTGTGTGTCTGTGTGTGTGCACGCTTCTGTGTGACATTTCAGGTCCAACGTTGGGGAGGATAAAACACACATTTCATAATGCTATAAATCAAGTTTGTAAGGGTGTGCTTTCTTGAGAATGTGAAAAAGGGTTTAGAAGTTTTTGGTTGAGACTTTATGTTGATTTTATTCCACTAATCAGGCACGGCAATAGGCAGACATAATGAAACACATTAAGAGAAAGTGAGTTTTTCTGGGAGTGACTTTACTTGGTTTTATATTTCCAGCAGGAAATGTAAAAACTATAATTCACACTCAGATCTCTCACTTTACTTTGTCCTACCTAAATGCCGTGTTATAAACTGAGTTTATTTGGAGGGAGTAAACTTTAGACAAAAGAGCATCTCCACTTTGGCTTCTTTCTCAACATTCAGAATCTTATGGGTGACATCAGTCCAGTAAGTGAGTTTTGATCTGGCAAACAACAACCAACCAACCAAACAACCAACAACTGTAAAAGCATCCTAAGAATTGGCGTCTGAGAAGACAGTGTTTGGTTCCCTCCTCTTCTCAAAGCACTCTGCATTTCTGTTCACCTCCTTTACCCCCCTTTTTCTTTTTGCTTCTCTTTTTCACACCTCACATCCCTTGGTAGCTGACATGTGTCTAAGCTACATCTCTGACTGTGTCTCGACGATTCATTTAGGCCAACCCTTTAATCTGAAACAATGTGACGGTCTCCCCCTCTCACTCCTCTGCAGACGTCTCCTGTTCCTTCAGTCCATGACCAGTTCCTGTCTTCTTCTCTTTTGTTTGTTAAGTTTCCTCCACACGAGTTGTCAAGTCTGGAGTTGGACTTGTGGTTTCTGCGTTCAGCTGCTCTGTCAGGTTTTGTCTCCTCTCCCCATCTCACTCCTCTCTCCTCAGCTGTTTGTGACTGAGGCGCGTTCATTATCTTTATTGGAACAGCGGCTTGCGTTCGTCAGCAGCGATTAGCAACATTTCCCTCCAAAATCACTTTTGAAAAGACAGATTTTTGACGAGTGACGATATGGTGCGCTGTAATCTCGCGTTGTTAAACTGATAGAGGCTTCGCTTGAGTTTTCCATAACATTAAAGTTTGCATTGATCATAATCCACTTAATGAAAGAAAGATACAAAAAAAAAAGAAACGCTTGCTTCATTGAATAAAAATAAATCAACTGTAATCAAATTGCTGAGTTCTGCGAACGGGTGAACTGCACACATTTAAAGATCTAATGAAATTTCTTGCGGTTACCATAATTAATTTGCAGTCTTTTTGATAACTGGTAATGACTTGGAGATTATTGGTTTAAATGAATAGTTATGTTGTAAAGCTGCTGCACAGGAGAGAAGTTGAGTGGGGGAAAGGGGGGGGGGGCATTATCTTACTTTGAGAGTTCCTGAGGAGATGAAGCAATGCTTTTAAAACATATAAGACAATTAGGCTGTTCTATGGGCTAATTACTCTTGCTTTAATTATTTTTTAGATTAAACCGAGATTGTTACAAAACGCCGTCTCAAAGGAGATGTTTGTGAACAGAACGCAACGACACATTTGTAATTAAAGGTGGAATAATATTTTTCTAATTACACAAGCACTTGCTCTAAAGACAAATGTGTGTACACTCAGTCTGAAGCCACTTGTAGGTTTTCGTCTGTCGGATGCGGTGAATTGGAGGGAAATGCTGTTCTGCATTGCCTGCAGAAACACACCAGAAGCCTGCTGGTCTCCAACACGATGTTAAAGTCGGAACTTGGGTGAGGATTGCTTTGCTTTTGGGCTGAATAGTGGGACACTTAACGACTCCAACAAAAAAGGAACTTTTCTTTCACTCTTGCAATGTTGTCACAGTGAGGCTGGTAGTATTATTGCTCAGAGCCACCGCAGGCTTTTCCCCATGCTGTCAGCTAATGCTGATGATGCCCTCTCCTCGGCCGTCGCTCCACACACGCCGCTGATGGACCGGTTTCAGCTCGACTGACTTTCTCTTATCATAATTTGATTATTTTAATGATCTTGTTACTAAATCTCAGACGCTGCACTTGCATTCCCCCCGGAGGGCCGCCACGGCTGAACGCGTTGTTTGAATCCCACATGAGGCTGGGAAAATGTCCAAGGGTGACAATATACAGTGGTGTGTTTATCCATGTGTGTATGAGCGCCAATGCGTGCAAATGTTTGTGCACGCTGTGTGGCATTTTCCGCAGACATACACAACTCAGCAACAGTGACCACAACCACACCTACTGACAAAGAGAACAAGGGGAAGATTATGAAGAACTATTTGCATGAAACAGCCCAGCTCACTATTATTAGTCAAACACTACAGCCAGAGGGGGCTTGATTGTGGCGTTTCATCATTGCCTATTGAATTATCTGGATTAATTTAACGCATTTAGGCCTGTGTGTTTTCCCCAGCTCACATTTCTCCCGTCTCTTTGTTAGCGATAATTACACTAAGTGGGTCATCGCTATCTGAGCTCCGTTTTGCTTTCTCCCTCCCCATGTAGCATTAGCATCTTTAACTTTTCAAACAAAGTTTAGCAGGAATTTAATGAAACTAACATCACGATTCACTCAGCATTCTGCTGATGAAAGCCTTGAGAAGCAGGCGGGTTGACTCAGAGTAGTGGAGGAGTGGAGCCAGAAAGCAGCAAAGCTGAACTGGAGGTTTTGAAACTCACCTTTAATTTCTACTTTACTTTCTCACACATTCAAGTTCTGAGTCACAGAAACTTGTATGTGCTGTTTTAACCTGCGTGGGCATTGCTGGTCAGCAGACCAGCTGTATATCACAAGTTATGCTGGAGAAAATTTAGTATAGTGGGCCAGATTATATAACAGATGCCAATATTCTATTCCTTTGGGCACTACAAGCTGGCTTCAGTATGGTTCTTGGATTCTTTAGAAGCTAGTCCACTAAGTAACGCCTAACAGACAATGAAAGGAGTCATGCAGTTGCCATAGTAACTGCAGTTTCATTTAAAATCTGAGATTTAGGCTTTGGTGGTGATCTCATCAACAGATGGACGTGATCTAAAAAGCAGCCATTCCTATTACAAGGAACAACTGTGTTTAAAATGCATCTCAAAATGATCAACCAACAGATTTTGTGAGGTTGAGACAAAAACTTTCATTAGCAACAGAATTAAAAATAGTAGTTCCATTTGGAGCCTGAGGAAGAACTGCAAAAGGAGACTTTCAGAGGAGGAACGTGGCTGTAAAGTCATTAGGCAGCTCATTAACAAGTTGTTTTAATTGGCGTCTAATTGATCTTGGATGTTTCACAAAGCTGTGAATGCCGCACGTGTGTGATAGGCAGCAGTAAAGTCTCAGGTGAGATACAGACTCCTCCAGTCTGTGAAAAGATTCAACATGATTATATATATATATACATATATATAATTGGATATCTGTCTGTTACATAGACTAAAGTCAGAGCATTTAGGTAAATATCGTATTAAATGAACCATTATGAGGTATTTTCTGTTACTTCCGCCCTCGCAATATTTTTTCTAAATACTAACAGCAGAGACTAGACATCTTTAATGATGCAGCTCTTAACTGGCACATATGTTCCTCTTGATTTTATCTACTTTAAATCTTACAGTGATCTTAAACCTTAAGCCAATCTGCTAATAAACAAATAAATAAATAAATGCAGGGCGGCAGTGGCTCAGGCGATTGAGCAGGTTGTCCAAGGGGGTTTGAACCCCGCTCCCTCCAGCCAGCTGTCGTTGTGTCCTTGGGCCAGACACTTCATCCTCCTTGCCTCCAGTGTGGCTCCACTGGTGTGTGAACATGTGTGAATGACCCGGTGATGGTCAGAGAGGCCGTAGGCGCGAACTGGCAGGCACGCCTCTGTCAGTCTGCCCCAGGGCAGCTGTGGCTACATCAGTAGCTTACCATCACCAAGTATGAATGAGGAGTGAGTGAATAATGGACACAATGTAAGCGCTTTGAGCGTCTGGAAAAGCGCAGATAAATCCAATCCATTATTAATTAAATAAATGAGACAAGAACTTTTTTTTTTCAAAAACACTGCAAAGTCTAAAATAACACATAGCCTCTGTGCTTACATGTTGCAGAGTTAAAGTTCCACAAAGTCCTTGGAAAAAACAAAACCACCGTTGGTATATTTGACAACACAAATGTCAAAGCTGAAATAAACACAATTGAATACATTTTCATATTAAGCAGTTAGGTACAGTGGTGGAAGAGTGTTGATTGGGGCTTTTCACCACATTAAGAACTGGACCTCTTTCTGTCACTGAGCTGACAATAATCGTCTCTGCATACATAAGTTTTGTCTTTGAAAATCAGGTCCCATCAATGTAATGCTAATTACATGCTAAAGTCACAGTGGGCTCAGCAACGCCTGTTTGAGCGACTGCTTCCAATGAAAAGTCTTTGAAAATGTGCGTAGGTGCACATTTTGGGCTTCTGCCTTCAAAGTGCTTGCGTTCACGGATCCTTATGCAAGTCATGCATATTCTGGCTCTGTGTAAAAAATGTGCGACAATTGAATGTGTGATAAAAGTCAGACTTTGACCAATCAGGGACTCAGATTTTGTTGTGACATATGTGTTGCATCCTTTCAAAACAGAAAAGTGATCATGAAGGAGACATTAATAATTGTGGTTTGTGCCCGACCCAAGTAACATGACACCAAGTCTTTCATGTATTGAAATAGAGCTGTGAAAGAAAAAAGCCTGAAGCAAGATATGTAATATTTTTTCCACTTTAACATTTCGCACCAACCTTAGGTACTGTACGTACGCTAATATCGAGTAGCGAAAGACTTGTGTGAACACAGTATGCTAAAATGATGTTCAAAAGCCCACATTCAGCGTGTTCCTGAACGCGCCACAAATGCTTGGTGTGTACGTCGGATACCAACTAAGGTCAGATAAAACTGAATCATGCACAATACACTGAACTACTGCCACAATAACATTTGAGCCACGTGCTTTTTATATACAGTATGTCTGCAAAATGAACATATATGATCTACAATAACAATAGTTCTAAATGATGCCTGCACTTACACTATCATTTTCTATCTTCCAGCACTTAAAGCACTTTTACACAGCTTTTGATAAACTCGTTCATTGACACACCCCAACGCTCACACAGCCACAAACAGACAACTACAGGTCTGGTTCAAGGACCATGTAAATGCCTTTTTGGCACGTAACTAGGAGATGGAATCAAATCTGTACCAGCGGAGATGCCATTTGCTTATGTTTGATTCCTTTAGTATGAATATCTGTCCCATGCAACAGATATAAACTCACAATATGTGCGGTATGTGTTAGAACCCTCAACTTTGTTTGTTTTACACAAACATTGACCATAGTAAAAAGCTTCATAGGGGAAAGCTATGATAAATTGATCCCCACATGCCGTATTTGACGTGCCTTCTCCTATTTTTGAGCTTGTTTTTCCATTTGGAACGCTCTGAATCTCCTTTTGTCATTTTATGACGGAGCTTACCTGTGAATTATTCATGACGAGCAGCACATACGATTACCCTGGTTAAAAAGTAATGAGGCATAGCTATAATAAAAGCCTGTCTACTATTGTTTTACCAAGTGTCTCTCACACACCGATGCTGTTGCTGGCCCTGAGTTCACATGAAAGCTCATCTTTGTTGCCCATGACAGAGCGCAGCGTTAAGAGAAAACAACAAAACACAACCATGGCCTGTGGAGCAGGTGGTTAGAAATCAGCTACCATAGAGCCCCCCCCTTCTGCACAGCGGTATGATCTAGCCCCAGCTATGAGCTGTCACTGGGGGCTTTTCATGTCTGAGCTTGGGAAAGATCAGTAGACTCCCTGTCTGAGCTCGGAGCCCTTTGATAATCAATGGAGCTTACAGTGGTGCTTTGTAACGACAGCGACTATTCACGGCCCAATCAAACTGCAGTGCTGTCCTCCCTTGTTTGTTCCTAGGATTGTGCAGGCGATTTCCTGTTTGACTTAGAGTGAGGCCTTGTGTGTCATGAGCATGTTGGTGTTGACTGCTAAGATATGCATCCGTATTGAAGACATTCTCTGTTTCTGTTTCAGAGCGCATTTTGATTTTTCTACATCTTTTTGAGCAAAGGCAAAGACCCGATATGGTTTTTGATAATCCCGCCCCCCACATTTTGGTGGCACGGAGAAACCAAAACATGTAAATGCATTTTGAGGCATGAAAATAATAACAATTAACCCTTGTGTTATCCTATGACCCCACCCTTACACTAACGTGTTGTCCCTACCATGACAAAGGTGGAAAAAGGTGGAGAGGTTATTATGTAATCCATGGAAACCAGTGAAGATCACAAATCATTAAAGAAAAAAGATTCAGCACACTGTCTAGTGGGGTCTAGATGACCTCACTAGTGCCTAGGATAGCACAAGGGTTATGGTCTTTTCTTCTTACAGATTTTTGATTGAAATTAAATCTTAATTTAAAAAAAGTATGCATTACTGTCAATCATGTAATTATGAATGCTTTATGCTAAAAAATGCACTAAATGGTAAAGAGGTTGAGGTTCACTAAAACAAACATGTTCAACGAGTCAATGAAACTGTTTGCTTAATTTAATGGTAATATGGCTTCAGGATACAAAGGTTTTTAAGCAATAATGTCCAATAAAATGCTGAAACTGTTAGTTTAAAACGCTGAAGCAGTTTGTTTGATGATAAATATATGAAGAAGTTGAGGTTTGCTCAGGAAAATACTTTCTAAACACTTGAAGATGTTTGCTGACTAAAAGATTGCTTTACAAAAATGCTGCTGAGACTCTGCAGTGCTCAATACATTTCTGAAGCAGCTTTACCACAATGCTAACAATATTTACAATCTTTGGTTTGCTTGCACATTTTGCTTGGTAGTCCAACTGCATTCAGAGTGTTGATGGTCACGTTTCCACATTCCATACTTGAACAGCCAACACAAAATGATCAATTGTTGCAGTTCCTCATAGGACCACTAGAGGCTGGTTTCAAAATGGAGCAGACTCCTTTTGTAACTTTGAAACTTTGGCGTGAAAAATCAAATATATTATAATATAAAATGGAGAATAACATATACGCAAATATTTTGATTGAAATGTGTTCAGGTGTCCCAGAAGTTTGTGTAGTAAACTTTACACTCAGCTGCATACTGCATCAATGCTCATTGAACTCCAGAATGGCTGTTTCAATCTACTTACAGTACTGGATCCAAAACAGTATGGCAGCTGGGAGGGACACTGTTTGAAAGTTTCTACTTCTTTTCTACTGTCTTACAGTTGTGCTACTTTGGAATACCAGACCTATGTCGATCTAAGTTCTGAGTTTCTATTGTTCTGTTATCAGCTGGCATTTAGGCCAGAACAATAATATAAAACCTTTGGGCTATGTGACCCGAACTTCTTTTTTAGGTGTGCATTATCACTGTGGGTCATCATTTTTTAATCCACACCCTGCAATCAATCAGTATCAAGAATTCACCCAGACCATGGTATAAGAGTGTATATTAAATATACTATTTTGTCACTGTCATCTCTCAATTATCGCTGAATATTTTGAGAGCTTTTTACATACTAGGTGTACATCTTGTTGTAGAGATATTTACAATGCATGATATGAATGCTTGTTTTTATATGTAAGATAGTTGTGCCCAAAAAGATAACATAGATTGTGTAGAGCCAGCTTGCAGTCTGAGACAAGAAATAAACACCCTTAAAAGGACGATGGCTGAAACTTCACATAGCTGACTAATAGAGAATGGAGCTAACAAATGAGCTACCTGGGGTTGTTGTTTGCAGCATCTTTGATATCTTCTCTGGCTAACGTCTTCAGACAACATCCACAACTCGAGGGTAAGATGTTGCAGCGAGCCTGGGCTTTATTTTTCTGAAATTTTTATTGCTGTATTTTATTCTAAAGTTGTAGTTTTTGCCTAAATGTTTTTGTAAATGTGAAACATGAACATGGAAAAATTGATCTTAGAGATGTTAACGCTGATGATTAGGAGCTTTAAAGTCATTAAATCCTGAAATTCATTTTCATTTGGACACATTTATCTGAGTAAATGCTGCTTGACACCAAGACAGTGGGGTGCACATGGTGCAGAAAAAAAACCAACTTTATAAAAACAACTGCAGTATACACCAGCTTGTTGAGTTTCACCAAGACATTTTTTTTTAATAAAAAAATGCTGTTTTTGAGCTATTTTTGTAAAAATCTGACTTCAAACTTCAACTGTCAAAGCCCCTATTGGAAAATCTTTGTGACAAAATTTTGTCTCTAAAACATCCTTGAGGGATAATCCTTTAAGTTAAAGCCACTGACTAATTGGCTCAACAGCAGAGAAGCCGCTCATGGATTGCTGAGGATTTTTAAACAAATAAGTGTCAAACATGACCCCCTTTTTATGTAAACCGAGGTGTATCCCACCTCCACTGTATGTCTGCTCACAAATACATAATTCAGAAGCAGTGAATGTGATTAAGAATTGAACGTGCACAGATGGTGCTCTTGACCTGCTGCGAGTGTGGTTGGTGTGTGTGAACGACCGACACGTGTTCCTGTTTGCATGTTATTACAATCAAAGTTAGTAATTTCTTCGAATTAATTTATGTAAAAAATACTTTCAGCTCTTTATGGATTGAGTTGAAAACTAAAGATCTAAAAGCTGACTATAAGTTATGTAAAATAATATAAAAGTGTACATTCCTGTGTTTGAGTTACTTGCTTCCCAGTAAGCTATGAGTCATGTGATGACTGAAGATCTCCGACAGGCCTCTTTTCACATCATGCCTGCAACATTATGACATTTCTGCTGTTTGTGTGCAGGTTTTTCTTCACTGCCTGTGATCCCCGCAGAACAGGACAAACAGTCCAACACCAAAAATAATACTCCAACATCTCATTAATGCTGAGAGAACGGGCAGCTGATTCGCTGAATGGGAGAGATACAAAGAGCCCATGTAGGGGAGGCACACAGAGCTCACAGTAAGCCAGCGCTCCCCAAGATGGGTTTGATATTTCTGAGCCACTTCCTCCACTATAATTGTGTCGGTGTAGCAGAGCAAGATTGATTTATAAGAGCACACTTTCATGTGTGTGTGTTGGTGATGACAGAGGGGGTTGTTGATCTTTTCTTTTTACAGAAGAAAGATTTTCTGAGTTGCTGCTGTTTTTCCTGCTGTTTCCTCTGTCAAGTACCTTCTTAAGTCCATTCTTCCTTTGTTTCCTAATTAAACAGAAACATCTTTGCAATTTGTGGATTTCACGTTTAAAATATTCATATATGTTCTTTTTACTTTTCCTGTCCGGCAAATGCTCTCTGCAGACAGTTGTGCCTGAATTCAGTTTCCCCTCTTCTGTTTCCATCCATCACTCTTTCCATCTCTCCCTGCTGCACTTAGCCTCCACTCTCCTCCTTAAATGTCTGCTGTAAGCTGTCCAGATCAATAGTGTAAAACAAATATGTTCAAGCATAAAGATATAAACACAATGCACTGGTATAAAGTCAAAGAAAATACCATTATTCCACTTGAGGGGAAAATAAGGGGGCTCTGTTACTGAGATACTATACAGGATTACAGTGTTTTCTTACAAAAGAACTTGGTTCAGTTCAAAACCTATAATATATTTGCAGCCTGGTATGAAAAAAGGTGTTGAGTTGAGTGTGAAAAAGTAGCCGTCCAGCTACACAGACATGCTTTATCCACATAGCAACATAGGATGGAGATGCAGCATCCAGCCTATCCACAGCCACTCTAGAAATACACAGACTGGAGCTGAGGTGAAATGGCTTGTGCCGTGTCTGTGAAGCAGCAGTGGCTGATGCCACACATAGCCCCAAGCGACCAGAGTTCAGACCGTTCCTTTCAGTCTGTGGGAAAAACATGATTACAACTTTGCAGCTTTTCGTATTGTCCCTTGCCTTCTCACAGCACTAGATGCACCCATCACAGTTACTCACTCCTGGCCTCTGGACGATTAGGCACCATCTCACTCCAAGCATGACCGATTCTTCTGCTCCCCCTCTCGAAAACTCATCGCTCCGCGGGTCAGGGGACAGACAAGCTGAGGACTTCATTCCTTACGCTTCTGTCGTTTAAGTCAGGTCAGATGACTGTCATTCCTTTTTTCCCTTTAGGAGCATGGTAATATGATTCTTTCTACTCATGTCTCCATCCTCTCCCATTGTCTTTGCCTTCAACTCTCTGTTTATTCCCAAACTCTTTCCCTCTGCCTGCTTCAAGTTTGTATTGTGACTGAATTATTCCCTGTGGAGTAGCTATGCAGGCCACCGTATGATTTCTGTGTTACCCCCAACAAATACTACAGCTTTAAACTACATGAAGCTCCACTGTCTCTGCCCATACCCCTACACTTTAAGAGGACCTGGCTGCAGACATCAACATCCTGGAGCCATTAAATCCTCCAGAGATCCAGAAGCCAGAAATGCCCCCATATCACTTGAAAAAAACTTTTATTTTAACTGATTATAACATTTAGTATTTTTTCCCCTGTTTTTAGCCTTAATAAACACTTTTTCTACAATACAATACTCTTGGGATAAGGATCAGGATTAGGGTAAATTGTATATTTTCCTCTTCTGACCTATGATGTCAGGCGCTGTCTGCAGCCAAGTCCCTCCTTCAAGCATAGGACCTCTTCCCACTCATGCACAAGAGAAGGCAATGAAGGAAAAACGCTGGATTCAGTATCTGACCATATAATAGGATGCTTAGTTCTTTTAGATTTAGCAAGGGGGAAGACGTAATCACAAAAAAAGTCTTCTACATTTTTTTGTTTAAAATTAGCTACAAGTTCATTCTTCCAGATCCATGAAGAGGTATGGACAGTAGCAGAGCTGGAGCATTTTACATGGGGGGCACTTTGGAAGGGTGGCAAAGGAGAACAGCAGAGTGGAAGGCTGTTACAAATGAAAGGATCAAGAGTACATATTTCAAACAGTTTCATTATTGCTACTGTTAATAGCAATAACAGCAGCAGTTCTTATGAGGGGGACCTGGTTGTAGCCAAGATGGCGCCCAGAGATCATTAGCTAGACGCTAAAATTCCACAATTGTTCAGAATTGACCTTTGATTAAAACTTTTTAATGTGAAAAACGGTTTACAGCGCAAGATGAGCTAAAAAAATTTGGCAAAAAAGGTAATCTGTCATGGTGCCTCTGTCAGTCTGCTCCCCTCTTCCTTCTCTGCTTGGCCTAATTCACCGCAGCTGCCGCCACTCAACTCATCACCCTGCCAGACCTTCATAAGGAGCTCCAGGACCAGAATTCAATGCGAGTTCGTTGCCTCTAATGGTGCATGTTCTAGCCTCTAGAGATCCATGTTTGATTACCTCCTGCTCTTCGCCTCACGACCTTTTGTCCTGTTCCAGGAAAATCCTAGTCCACGAGTGGACGGTCAAGCAGACGCACCGAGCAGAGATCCATCCTCACTCACCTCCTTCAGTGGAGCGCTGTTGGAGTCCACGCCACCTTCCAAGCCACAGTTGGTTCCCCAAGCTACTGTTCCAGCTCTCGTCTTCCTCTGGTCACGTCTCGGATCCACTGACCCCCTCCGGCCACGTCGCCTTCCTGCCACATCAAGACAACCTCACCAGCTGAACCAAATAAACCCTTTACTTACCATTACTCACCTACTGTCGTCCTTCCGGGTTCCAGCATCTGGGTCTGCCAAGCCTAGTCAGTCATGACATAATCATTCTATTCCTTTTAAAAGAAAAAAGTGTTCAGATTTGTAAAACTGTGTAAAACCCTTTTACACCGAAGTTTAAACTTCCAGTGTTTACATTCCATCAACTACAGTAACCTTTCAACCCTTAACGTGATCAAAGCAAATCAGATTATTCTGTCACTGAGAAAAGCGGCTTTGCACCAGTATGAAATATTTTATATTAGTAATGTGTTGCTTATGGGGGAAAGACCGCTTTAAAGTCTTGCTTACCAGAGCAAAGCTGCTTCTCTCTGTGATTCACAATGATGGGAGTTACGGACTAAAAGGGCATAGAATGTTCTGACAGAGACATCTACGGTGTTAAAGGTTTAGCTGTTAGAGCTGGTAATTAAATTAGTTGTCTTTGACAAAGAAAAGCAAAGCTCTCAATTTACCGGTCGATCTACGTTCCAGTACTCACCTATGGTCATGAGCTATGGGTCATGACCGAAAGAACGAGGTCCCGAATACAAGCGGCTGAAATGAGCTTCCTCCGTAGGGTGGCTGGGCGCTCCCTTAGAGATAGGGTGAGAAGCTCGGTCACCCGCGGAGAGCTCGGAGTAGAACCGCTTCTTCTCCACATCGAAAGGAGCCAGTTGAGGTGGCTCGGGCATCTAGTCCGGATGCCTCCCTGGAGAGGTGTTCCGGGCATGTCCCACTGGGCGGAGGCCCCGGGGAAGACCCAGGACACGCTGGAGAGACTACGTCTCTCGGCTGGCCTGGGAACGTCTCGGGGTCCCCCCGGAGGAGCTGGAGGAAGTGGCTGGGGTGAGGGAAGTCTGGGCATCTCTGCTCAGTCTGCTGCCCCCGCGACCCGGTCCCGGATAAGCGGAGGAAGATGGATGGATGGATGGTCTTTGACAAAAAAAAAAAAGTATTATTCAGCCAAAATGGGGAAAAAACGTGAACTTCCAGTTACGGTCAGGGAACCGGAACTGGAGGTGCTTTTACTTTTTGTCTGCAGCACCTTTTAACTGATGTGCTATTACTAATGCTGAAAGAGGCTTGTACTAATGAGTTCAATTCAATTTTATTTATATAGCCTGAAATCACAACAACAGTTGCCTTAATGCGCTTCCAGTAATTGTACAGTAAATATAAAATCAAAATGATCATGGATACATAGAGTTCAGTAGGAAAATTCTAAAGTGAACTAAATAAACAGACTAAACTAAACTGGGCATCTCTGCCCTTAGACCCTCCTTCGTGAGTTCCTAACCTTTGCCAATAATGACAATATTGATCTAAAAAAATAGGGGGGCAAGTGAGTGGGTGGGGGTCAAAGCTTTTTATTGCTCTGCCCCTGGGTACGTGTCCTTTAAACGAGATGATCTCAGTTTCAGCCAGTACTTGATTGTATGACACTTTCAAACGTTTAGCAGTAGAAATATATTGCTGACTTCTTTGTGATAAACTCAGGTGGAGAGTGAAATGATGGGGGGGGGGGGGGGGGGTGCAGCCTCCAAAAACACCAGTCAGTCACGCGCTGCCTTAATTAAGCTTGACGGTCCCCTGAAGATTACACGAAGCCCCAGCCTTGAATTACTGCATCATCATTTAATGCTTGGAAGGCATCTTCTACCATAGATAAATATAATCAATGCTCAGATGAATTTGTGGAAAAAAGAAGAATGGACAGCAATAAGAAAATCTATTCTACTTTATTCATATTGATTCTTTCCGTTTGTGGAACAAGCTCTGAGAACCTCTCAATATTTGTGCCATTGTTTTCAGCTCTTCACAGCTTTCAATAAAGAAGCGACTCTTTCATTCTCCCTTGAACTGCAGGCAGATCACAGTTGTAGCTTTTGGTATTCATCACACTTTATCAAGTTGAGCAGTGGGGCCTTGAGTGACTTACCTTTAATACTTTTGCTTCCTATCTCCATCACCACCGGGGCTCTCAGAATAGTCATATGCTCGTTTCCCAGGCAACCAACCAGGACCCTTGTCCAGAGAGGGTTGCCAGACTTTGAATGGAAGAACATGAAACAGTGGCCGCTCGCACATAACACCCACCGCTTTTATTTATAGGTTCTAACATTTTCTGTAAGATTGTGTGAAATAAAGAGCCATTTAGCTTCTTTATTCTGTGTGTGTGCAGCCCAACAGAGCTGCCTGGTGGAATACAGGCTCCTGCCACCAGGATGAAAACAGACAAAGCTCCATTCTCCCTGGAGGAGGGAGAACCTGAGTTTCATTTCCCCTGGATCTACGCACTAGGCAAGTCCCAATAATGTAAGGACAGAAATTAAAGGCTTTTAAAAAGGGAAACAGAAAAACAAAAACACAGTCAGGCAGCACTGATGGAGAACACTATTATCAGATGTCTAATTAATCTGTTGAGCATGTGATGTCTAGGGATTAGAGCTGGATTGGCAGAGAAAAAACAAGAGATGAGAACTGTTGAAATCTCCATCTTGCAGTCCTTCACTAAGGAGGGGGGGGAGCGTTTTTATCATCAGCAAAAGAGAAGAACTTCAGTTTATTGGACGCTCTGCTAAAGGTGTGGGATCACTTGTATTCGTCTTAGGGGTGGGAATACTCTGAAGAAGCTAATTAACATGTAAACTACATAATTGCAAATAATGTCCATGGATAGTAATTAAAATACCAAGAAATTAGATCATTTTTAAATCAAAATTAAAAGAAATTCACACAAACATTTTGTTAAATTCATATTTGTTTTGATTTCAAATGGCGTATACTTATATAGCGCTTTAATACCTTCTTAGAAGGCCCAAAGTGCTTTACAGTCACAGTCCCATCCACACACACATTCACACACTGATGGTGACTCTGATGACAAACACTAGCGCCAACCTATAACCACGAAGAGCAATGCGGTGTTCAGTGTCTTGCCCAAAGACACTTCAACATATGGGCGGGCAGCTTGGCTTGCTTCTCTCCTATGGGTGGACTCATTCCAAAGGAACTGGAGCTGAATGAGATTAAAGAAGATTTGGATTCTAGGGTTGCTGGTGTGAAAATTGTATATATTTTACTGCTCGATTAACACATTTATTACAAAATGAGCTCCATGAAACCTGTAATCTTAAAACATTGATGCCAACATCAAGATCAAATTTATAGTATAGGGAAAAACGTAATCTCTTAATAATTGTAACCAACTGACACTTAATAAATGTTAATGGTTAAATGTGGCTAATTGTTCCTTTTTTTTTTTTTTAATTAAAAGCAATGCATAAAATGTGCTGCTCATTAAAATGTTGGGGATTTTCACCATAGTCTGAGATGTAACCTTAGGATTTAGGTCATAGGGTAAAATTTAAATTGATGTTACTGGTTTTTCTATTTGTTGTAACTGCATCTTTGTTGCCCACCAACAAGGGGTGCTGTTTCTCATTTTCTATGCAGACCACATAGAAAAGATGCTCCGTCTCAATAATGTCATTCTGCTAATTTGTTATTTAGGGACTGAAAAATGTGAATAAGGGGACCTTTTGGAAAAAATTCAAGTGATCCTTCAACTTTCATATGAGTTATATGACAAACTTTGTATGTTTCTTGGTCTGATGTCAAACAGGAAGTAAAATATTTTGATGGATCTTGTATCTGTTGCATGAGGCCACAACGATACACTTCTCCTCAAACTGATATAGATAAAAAAATATAAAATCAAGAAAAATCCAACAACAGTTATGTTTGCAGGACAGACTATATTTTCACATAACTTTTTAGGTTTTGTTAATAAATCAGTGTCCTATGCTGTAAAAACCACAAAGCATTACATTTTTTTATCCATCGTGAACATAAAGTGCATTTCTTTTGTCATTCAGACCCCAAAAAACTAGATTTGAGATGGATCCATCAAACCATCAATCTCTTAAACCTCACATAAATTAACATGTACAAGAAGTAAATCATTTCAGTGTTGCTACCACTGAAGAGAGAAGTGAAGCTTCTGCTGGAGGCAAATATTAAATACATTACAGACATTAAAACCAGGCATGTCTTACAGCTTTGAAAACCAGTTTGGACAAACTTTGAGGTGTCAGTAGTTATGAATGACCCACTTCAGCTAATGGAGATAAACGCTTTCTGCTGTCGACCCAGGTTCAGTCCTCTTGCTTCAAACCTTATTAACTGATGACTCACAGGTCCGAGGACCCATCAGCGCAAATGTGTCTAGTTAGAATTGATTGAAAATCTCATAAAATCACTAAACTTTTTGACCAAAAAAACTATAAGAAATCTTATTGTAATTTTTGAAAAATCTATGGGTCTAACGATCAGTTTTAACAAATTGATTCATATAAATTCAACGTATTTCCTGAACACTGCACTGTAATGATGGGTTGATCATTTTTGTACCCGTGTGTTTTGTCTGCTGTGATGGTACTTGGTCATTTTTGCGTTGTAGTAAAATAAATCTATCTCAATCCAAATGGTACATTCCAACATCAATATAATCATTTGTCTGATTTTACATTTATTTATAGCAGTATAAGTCCATGTAATTGATATTCTGCCTCAGACCGATCAGTCTAATTGAAATGAAGGAATATAACTAAATTCATTGATTAGGTCAATTGAGCATTACACCCCTAAAAAAATCCATTGGCATTTTTATGGCATCAAATGTAACCAAAAGATTAATTTTATTGCAAATTTTATTTTAATGAAAACATATATTGTGAATCCGATTGGGGAAAAAATCCCTCCTATCATTTTTTCTTCATTTCCTGTGAGTAGTAACTGATCAACGACCTAAGGACGAAAAAGCTTTTTTAACTTTTAATCATGCGAAAAATCAAAAACAAAACTTAACTGAACATCATAGAGAGGAAAGAACAAAACAAGATCAAAATGTGCAGACCAATGAAAAAGAGAAGCCTCTGTAAAGGTGACTTTTCTTGTACAGGTCACGTGAACTCAATTCGGAAAAATCAAGCTATCTTCAGTTTTTACGAGTAACCCAGCATTTTTTGTGATGAAGCCTTAAAGATCTCAGGAGCATCAAGAGACATCTCTAAGAAGTGCACATTCAGTTTTTATTCACGTTCCCTTCCCTATTTTTTTCTAGTGATCCGCAGCCTCGGAGAGAGGTGGATGAGAGACACAAGCAGCTTGAAAGATAGCAGAAGTGTTCTCTAATAGAAATTAAGTGAGTTGAGGTAGACTCTTCAGTTAGGCAGAGGCTGTCACCGCTCAGTTCAAAACATTCTGCCACGACGACACAGCCCAAAAGCGCCGAAAGCCTGTTATATGACTTCCCTTTGAACATCAGAAAATTTCATTCACAAACAGAGAACTTCAAACTTTAATATTACTAAAAAGTCTTCCAAGTTTTAGGTAAATATACACAAGTTTATTTTGTGCGTTTTTTTTTTTTTTTTTGCAGGAGTGAATTTGTCATGACCTCTCACATGCACGGACAGCATGCACGTGCGTGCGCACAAATGGTTCTCATATTAAGGAGGACAGCTGCAGGGGTGTGGAAGTCTTGGGAAAATGGATCATGGAATCAGGCCAATCAACTTCCTCTCCAGCCTGCACCTGTTTGTCTCCGTCTGCCCCTGACAATTTCACAACACAGGAGGAATCACAGAAATGCCCCCACATTAAAAGGCAAACTCTTTAAGTTACCACTATAGATTACTGTCACCAGAGCAACTTCCTGTGGAGCTTTTATTAAAAATCACATCGTGATGAAAGGAGGTGTGATTTTTCTGCCTGTGCGTTTGCTGCTGACATTTATTCAACAGATTATGCAGTTGAGAGTCTATAACACATCTTGGCCTAATTCACTAAACCTTTTCATAATTAGGACACACATCCAACGAGAGAAAACACTCAACCGCGGACGGCAAAAATAAATAGCATTAAATGTTCCCTTGCCCCCCCCCTCAAATAAAAAAGTGGTGAAAGGATGCTGAAGATGGTGACAGTTAATGCACCTTGATGTTTTTGGCACTTCAGGAGAATCCAAGCGCGCATGCAGGAATCACGGCATGTAAGAGGCTGTGCAAGTGCATGAGAGCTGGGAGGGAGGGTAGATGATCTTCTCTGAAGCAGCCCAGGCAGGCAACAGCACTCAATCATCCTAGATCTGCCAGACGACACCAGCAGAGAAAACACATTATCCGTGTCGTGTCGCCTCGCCTTCTTCTGTTGTCTTCTCTTTATTATATTTAGAGCTGCCTTGCCTCGGGGTCAGGTGACAATCTGCATTCTTTCTCGCTGCAAGTTTTCTCAAAACTGTCTGGAGTAGGTTTTTTTTTCTGTTTCATTTTTCTGTGCATTTTTTTTCTCCAACCTCTCTGTTAAAGCGGGAGCTGTTGATGGTTTTTATTCCCTACATGAGTCCCTTCGCAGATGATTCTGCTGGCATGGTGTCAGAAAGAAACTAACAGAGAGCAGCGCTGCACATTAGACAAAAGATGAATACCCTCAGAAGGGAATGAAAGAATAGAGGGAGGATGCATACAGCCCATTTGAAGTGCTTGTCTAAGTTTTAGAAAAAAAAAAAAGGAGTTCTCCTGACGGAATATAAATATATAAATGAAACACTTAAGACATTATGAGGAGCTTTCATTCCTCCTGTCTTTCGTGTATTGGTTGAGGTGGGAAGAGGAAGGGAAGTAAACACATCTGCATATCTGAGTCATTGGTTCCAAGGGAGCTGTTATGGGCTGTCTCTGCAAATCTCTTTTCTCCACAGCCCACCAGCAACAAGCCCCCCTCCCCCTGCTCTGCACCACTGACGCCAGGTCAGATATTTCAACTTTCCTCAAACTGATGTGGTTGGATGTGATGGCGGCAAATCTGATTTCAGATCACCTGATTTCCAAATGGCTGTGCAGCATCTGAGCTTTTGTCTTTTCCCAGGCCTGAACACATGTGCCCCTCGGTATGCAGCAGAGGAAGGTGGCCCGCGTGTCGCCGTCGTTTAGCGTCTACTTGAAGGTAAGTTGGCACAGCTGGTGTAACAAAGTGAGCCAAGACTGGTCAGCCCCTCTGTCTCTACGGTGGCGATCACCTGGACAAACAAGCATGCCAGCCCTGCGGCCGCATCTGAGGGATTGGAGGAACGACATCAGCTGGCAACAAGTATGAAGGCAGGAACATTCTGGCTCCTGACCTGCCTCACAGCATGTTCACATACAAGCAAAGTTATGGGGCCTTTATACAGTGCAAGAAGTGTCTGTATCTTTTCCCTCCGCATGATCACTATTTAATCAAGGAGAGTTGTAAAAAAATTTTTTGCATACATAGTTTGTTGCATAAAACAACAAAAACATCAAACTTTATCTTTCTGAGAAAATTACATAATTTATTCAAACAGCAAACACAATAGGACTGGTCAGTAAATGTAGATCTGCTCTGATCATACTGTGTGGTCAGGTTTTTCTTTTCCCAGGCAAAGACTGATTAAAAGGGGTAGCCATAGGTTTAATTGATAAAATATAATTATTATAGTTGTTTAGACCTATTTTTAAATGTATGACCAGTAGGGGGCGATGGATTTTGTTACTAAAAGGAAACATTTATTTATTTATTTATTTTTACAGTGGAGCATGTTTCATTAAGTATTTAATACTAAAAGTATTAAAGCTTTTATGTCCATATTGTCTTTTTCGGTCCAAACTGGAGACTAGACAAATTTGATTCCTTGATGCTTATCCAAAAGTGTGTTGTTTCCCCAGTTTTTTATTAGGAGCTAATAAAAAATATTCATCAAGTGATATGGTAAAGAGCAAAATTTTTGATTTTTGGTGGGGAGATAGTTATTTCCTTAGAGGTGATGGTTTGTATCGTTAAAAAAAAACACAACTAGTGTGGCACACTGTAAATGTACAATTTACAGAAGAAAAGTCTGGACAACAATGTTCAGGAGCTTCTGTGATCCAAAACTGTCAAACTTTACTGGCTTTTACAAACATAAAAGGACACATTAAAGCCAAAATGAAAGTAAAAAGAAAAAATCCCAACATGACCTGTGAGTGCTTTTAAAAATCCCAAAGATCAGTTCTAGCATTACTCATAACAAGATGTCAAAGGAGATCTTGGACAAATGAGGTTTTTCTTGTGTTTATTTCTGTGGCTATACCTGCGTTTCTCCTAACCCCTGGAACCTCTCTTTTATCCGCTGCTAACTTTCTTCATGTGCCTGTGCGTTTGTTAGTGAGAATCACTTGTAGCCTGTGAGAAAACTCTTTTACCTCGGCTGTCACCCCCTGGGCTGAGCTCACACAACAGGAATAATGAGCAACTATTCTGTTCTGTCGCAGTGAACCAAACAAGATTTACAAGAAAGACTGACTCCGGAGGTCAAGGCAGTGTGCTGGCTCGCTCTTTACCCATCTACCATACACACACACAAACGCTGTCTAATTTCTTATATATGTCCCTGGTGTAAAGGGGTCACCATGGCAACTTTGTCTTTGCAGCAAATGACTGGGATGTTTTGATGGGGTCTTGACCAAAGTGTATTGATCTACATGATTTGATGCCTGTTTCTGAGAAAAATGGTCCTCAGTAGAATAGAGGCTTGTATGAAAAAAAATCCCTGGAAACAATTTATACTCTTCAAATATTCAAAGTTTATGAACTGACTTTTTGTCAGTTCCAGGAGGTCACCACACAACTTCCTTTACTTTGTATAGTGTGTGCATGAATGTGTATTTTCCATGGATGGATCATACAGTGTGTCTGTGCAGATGATTCATGAAGATGATTCATGGATTTCAGTGTTACCGATAATGAAAATTCACACTTTAAATCACTTTTTTTCCCTCCAACATTCAGCATGAAAACACACACACATCTTCTCGGTCTTACAGTGTTCCGACTCCCACGCAAACAACAATGAGCCCACCTTCATCTGTGTATTTTAGGGTAACTGACACAAATAAACAACAAAAGAAAATTTCCCTTTCACACTCATTTTGCACTTTCCTCCACCAGCACCGGCATGCGGTCATGGCTATAAATATAATGCAACAACTCAAAATGATACATACAATGTGGGCAGCATTTACACAGTCTTATAAATTCATTCATGGGGATAAACTGTTTATGTAATAAAATTGGCTTTAGAAATCTGTCTCTTAATTCACAGGCTTTTAAAGCACCGCAGCACTTTTGTGTCCACTGTACATAGTCCTTTGTTGTGATTGTGTATGGCTGCTGTGTAATCTGCGGTGTGCTCTAAGATCAGTAGAGGTCAACGCAGACAATAGTCAATGAAGAATGAGATTTATCTCAACAGTATGAGTTGAAAAAAAAGAACAAAAAGTGTCTGTGTGAATGAAATAACTATTTTTTCAATGATAATATGACCTGCCTTTATATCAGTCTGTTGTTTATCATTACTGTCTATATTGTTATCATTAAGGGGAAAGTCCACGCAATGGAACCTTTGCAGTTTTCTTACAGTATCCATTTACAATTTAGTCAACAATTTTCCTTTTTCAAATGAAGCCACAACTTCCTCATTGCTGAGTTTCCTCACCTCTTTGGTGCTCTCTTTTTCTTTTTTTCCGAGTGTTACGTCTCTAGCTTGCGGTTTTCTCACTACTCAGCACAGAACAGGAAGCATGTTGTGGCAAAACAGGTCCCTGTCACTGTTTCCACTTCTCACTGATCACCACAGGAGCTAAATTTAACACCAATAACAAGATCACAGGTGCCCAAAATACTTTTTTCTACTCTTGTAGAGGTTCAGTTTAGCTACTCATAGCTATTTATACGCATCCATGTTAACATGCTTATGTCTGGGCTGAGGTTTAAGTTTATGACGTAGTCGGCCACAAAGGAAACAGCCTAAGCCAATTAACAACAAGCTAACCAAGTCAAGAGATTCAGAGGGTGAGACAGTAATGATCTCAAGAGAGAACTGAGATCAAACAGATTTACACCTGATCCAGATCCAGCACCATTGGGACAGGTCAACCTTTTACTTGTCAGTTATGGTGTCAGAAAAATGTGAAGTCTCTCCACTCTTGGAGGCTAGCTCACAGATGTCTGTTTCCTGGCAAACAGTTCTCTTTTGATGACACACGTAACTGTAAAAATAGAATACAACCAGTTGATTTGACTACATCTGCATCTCATGACTTCAGGACAAAAAAAAGGAACTACACACAGCCTTTCGCTGCAAATAAAGAAGTGAAAAAATATTGCGAAGTGAATGGAAAATGCAGAGGAAAATTACACAAATTCTAGCTAAATATGTATATATATATATATATATATATATATATATAAAGTTAAAAAAAAAGTAAAAAAACTAAAAAAAAAAAGCGAGAGAGTTTGAGACTAAATCAAGTGAGAAGACACACTGGATGACACGGCTGAACAAGTTGAATCATGTTCAGGAATTTAGCTGGAAAGGAGGAGCAGTATCAATATCAGCCATTTTCTCTGGAGCAAGAGTATTGTGTGTCCTTGGTATTGTGAGGCCTAGACTGAACCCTCCACTGTGCGCTGGCTGCACACTCAGCTGACATGATGGGGGCTGGAAACAAACCTCTGTATTTGGACTGCAGTTAGGCTGAGTGAGTTTTTCTTTGTTTTTTTTTTTTTTACTTGGGCCAGGATTGAACGCTGCTGCTGCTGCCTGCGAGTGCCTCTGCTCACTCCATCCGACTGGCAGCTGAAGCCAATAACACAACCCTGGTCAAAGCCTGGTCTCACTTATACATACATGTACACATTTACTGTCAGGAACTTCAGAATCACATCGTTTAAGAGAAAATATGAGCCCATAACATCTCATTTCCTCCCTTGAGCCCACTCTCTCCCATTTATCTCCCCTTTATCCCTCGCTAACACCATTCCTGTCTCTTTGCTCATGTTGAGGAAGTGGATGTGAGGTGAAGTCGATGTAGTGGGATTTTGGGGGACGGATATTATCTCATGTTGTCACTTGTAAAACTGAGCCAGAGGGCCTGCTATAAATAGGCAGATTTACTCCACCCCAACGCTGAGAGCTCGGCAGGAGATCAGGCTTGGGACTTAAAGGCTGGGGTCAGTGTGTTACTATGGCGACACAGCCACGGTGGTGTGTGTTATAAAGCGGGTACGTGAATATGGGCTGTGTGTGTTTGCTACCCCCTCCCTGCTTTCCAGCCAGCGGAGGCAGTCAGTCTCCCAGCCTCTGCTGAAGCAGAGCATGTTGGGTAACAGCAGTCTGGAGTTCCCCTGGATTCACTCCAGGCCTCCTCTCGCTTCCCTACTGCCTCTATCCCACAGTCTTCCCCTCCTCCTCCCCTATAACCCACCCGCTTCCTCTTTTCCCCCTTGGCTCTTTCATTTCGCAGATACATGTGTGTGTGCGTGTGTGTCCAAGTCACTTTTGTTTAAAAGTGGGTGTTTTTTATTTTTATTTTTTTTGGTCCCAATCTGAGCTCGTCATCTCCTTTGAGTTTCCTACCTCAGCACACACTGGGAGAGTTTTCTAATGAACCCTACAAACTCACTTTTGCCAGCGTATCAGTGTCAACTCGGTCTGCTGCCTCAGCATGTCAGCCCGTTTGTTATGACTCATTTTCACTTTTTCTTCACTCTATAAATGACAAATAAAGATTGCATTCAGTTGGAGCTGTGTCTATTTGTGGCTCTGGCCGAGGCCTTTCAGGATGCCATCATCATTGCAATCGTCATCACTGGCTAATGGATGTTTACAAATTTAGCTCCAAGTGGGATGCTTCTTCTGGAGGTGGAGTTGTCAAATTGGGTTGAGGAATCGTTTAAAGAAAATGCTTTTCGTGACTCTGTGACAGATTGGGAGGTTAACCTTTTTTCTTGTTCCTGATGATTAAAAGGTCAACTTTGATTACTTAAGATGTTTATTTATAATCAGATTAAAAGTTTTCCATTTATGGGGTGATTTTTGAGCCTCTGGCATTCAGCAGAAGCAAAAATTATTTTACACACAAAAGTCAAAAAAGAGAAATGATGACAGATAATGAGAAGTAGGAACACTGACGTGAAAGATGTCAACAAGGCGGTCCGTCTTCAGAGTTGGCTTGTCTTAGCATGTTTACCTGCACCCACTCTATTTAGTACAAAGACTGAAGAACAAGCCGCCGCACGCTTGTGCCACAAAAGACACACAACAGTTGCTCACCTTGCTTTGCACCCATCCGCTGACAAAGCACAGTCACAGTTTCCGAAACCTCTCCCACCACGTTTGCATTAGCTCTTCCTGCATTAGAAAAAAAAAAGACTGTTGAAAAAACAACAGGTTTACACTCTTACTCTGCATCCTTTTAAAGCACAAACACTTACAAATAAATGAGGTCAAAACTATTCAAATAAAGTCTTCAACATAAGCATCTGATCACTGTCATTCTTCTAAAAATAGGGATTGATAGCTTGATATAAAACCATGTTTAAATATGTTAAAATCTCAGAGGTGAAATGTTTGCAAAATTCTTTTTAAATAATCTCTTATCATTTTCCTTCAGTGGCATTAAGTTATGAAATATAAACAAGACAAGACATAACAGCAAAGTGTGATAAAACTGACAGTTTTGGTATCCTCCAAAAATTGCATGGCAAGTAAAGTATTCTGCTTATCCCTTATAATCATCGCTCCTTTCATCATACAGCCATGATGAGCCCTGAAACAAGCTTTACCATGTTAGCAGTGTTGTAAAACCTCAAAGACACGCTGTCTCAATCACCACTGAAAGTTTACTTTTAGTTGTTATGCTGAGTTCTGCTGAAAATCCTGTGATTTAAGCAGGAACGGCTAAACCAACAACTCAAACTTGTGTATTCTACGGGAAAACCTCATTTTAAATCGATTCGACCTTTTACAGGTGCTGGCAAGAAATAGAATCACGAGTCGAATTCAACTAAATTGCCAAACAGTAAATAACCTGAGGGACATGAACAAAATCTTGACATAAATGCCTTTTTTTTTTTAGTAAATTCTGGTCATTTTAAAGCATCTGTGGATTAAATGTATCTGATCTGGAGAGTTTCATCATAAAAAAAAATGTAATATAAAGCTTTAGTTATTGGTGTTAGACATGTGTGTGTAAAATAGGGGCATATAAGCAAAAAGTAGCTATCATGTGTAGCTTTACAAACATAAGCACATGAAGTCACTCCAGATTTTGAAGTTGATTTTAAAATGGAATTACAAAACATTTGACATTTCTCAGTAAAACTGGACATGAAGTCAACGTGACACTGGAAAGATGGATGGCTTCAACTGGGTCGTTTTATTTGTCTGGCTGGCTTTAAACAAGACCACAGAGTGTGGGATGTCTGAGCCACAGCCATTGAGTGAGAACAAAACACAGACAACTTCCTCTTTCCACCCATCAGCCGTGCGGCTCTGCCGCTGTGTCTTTTCTTCCTTTCACTATGCAGTTTCTCCGACTCAGCCCTATGCTACCTCGGAGCAACGGATGTGATGTCACTTCCTGTATGGCTTTCAGCTGTGCTGCCAGCGACTAATGAAACAGGCGCTCGATGACAGCTGTGCGCGGCGCTGGAAACATGCAAATAAACAGGGTCAAAGGTTGGAGCTCGCTTACTGCGAGTGTAAGCTCTCACAGCTGCTTTGGTTGAACCGTGCTGCACTCACTTCAGTTTCTTTTGTTGTCCCTTGTCAAGTGGATCACCTTACAGCTCTCACAGGTTTACACAACCTCTTCGTGAAGTAGAAAAACACAATTGTCGAAACTAAAGCAGCTAAATTATGTGTAAATCCATGGTCAAATAATTAAAAAAAACCATATACAGTGTATTTTGCTGTATCTCTTCAGCCCAAAAGAGCACCGGTGAGAAAACTCAAACTCCTTTGCCTAATCATCTGTCGTTAGTTGAGAGTCTCCTGGTGACAGACAGGCAGGCGCTGTGACACCCAGCCCTGGTAATAGAAGGCAATTATAAGCCCTGGCGAGAGCTGTGGCAGTGGGGAAAACTTTTATACAGCCCCCCTCCTGGGGCGCTGACATGCAGACACACTGAAATTAATTGCTACAAAACATCAGACAAGCTTGACGCACACATGCGCATAGTCAAACTCCTGGAAAGGAGAGAGATGAAACAATACGCATCATGCGACGCTACGTTGATGCTTGTGAGAAGGATGAAGACGAAAGAAAAGGCAGCAAAGAAAAGCAGCAAAAAACAAGTAGATCCCTTCCAACAAATCATGTTTTCATCTAAATAAAGAAGCCAAAGACAATAGACTTGGGTACCTTGGAGACCAGGAGGACTATTTCTCCATGGCAACCAGTGTGGTGTGTGACAATGCTGCAGCGCTTGGGTTTGAACTGCAGAATAAAAAAAAAGCTGTCTGGGAATTCACAGATAGATGGGGTGAAAGACAGAAACTTCGAGAGTGAGACCCACAGAGGGATCTGGGTGCTCCCGTAATGAGAACACACACTGTCACAATTCCATAGCCGGAAAAAAAAAACGGAAGTTCATGACTTTCCAACTCGCCGCATTTTCTTCCTTTGACTATTTAAGTGGATACAAAGAGAAAATCCCAACTAAACTGTGACACTAAGCCTATTAACGCAACAGAAATTGCACATCTAAATATCATTATGCGTAAAGAGTTCTGTGGTGTTGCTATGGAGTGGTTCCTCGGTTTAACCATTAGCAAAGCAGCAGCGAGTGGCCTTCTGTAAGATTTATTTTAACGGTGCGGCGTATTGTCAGGGTACATGCAGGGTGTGTGCTGTCAGCACTCTTGTGGGTACATGCACTCTTGCTGGTTCCTGGCGGACAAGATTGTGTGTTTGTGCTCAATAAGCTCAGTGCATTTTGTGTCTGGACAGCAAGACAAATGATGGAATGTGCTGGTTGTGTGTCGCAACCTTTGGGTAAAGGTGGGCCTCGAAGTAACAAGCTTTTCCTTTGGTTTTTGATCTCCCCTTCTTATGAACGTTTTAAAAGCTCTTGTCTAGTTAAGATTATTGACTTTAGCTGCTGACTTTTTGTGTGTGTTTGTGTGTGGTGCTGCTGTTTGTTTTTTCTTAACTGTGTATCTTACAAGTTGCAACAGCTACTTTGCCGGTTTTCGCTTGTCAGCACTGCCCGACAACCATCAACATGCAATCTCCTTTGTGTGTCTTTATTTTTATTTGCTGGGTGCTTTATAGAAATTCATCACGGTGTCTGCTGGCAGCGTAGGCAGAATGCTATTCCCCCAGCTCAGCTGAACTCTCACCCTCCTTTAATGTAAACACTGTTCACCAGTCACGTTCCTCCCATTAAGGTAAATGCCCGCATTATGTATAAATCTAGTCTCCTTTATCCAATTGCGCCACTAACCTGCACACAAAGTCTTTTCTAAAACCCTTACATTAAGAAAGACAAAGACAGCCAACTCTAACCCTGTCAATGTGTGGTATATGAGCTGCACTAAAAGCGTCAGGGAGAATGTGATTACACATTTACATCTCATTTGCTTTATTGTCTTACTGCAGTGGGGTTTAGCAGATCAGTTTTTGAACTTTTAGTCGAAGTGACCCTGTGCGACATTTGCCCCTAAAGCTTCAACCATTGTTCCATAAGCCAAATGCTTCTGACAGCTGTTCATTTATTCATTCTCCCCTCATTCCAGTCCGTGTGCTTATTTTTCCTTGGAAGCATACGGCGGCTGCTGCAGTTTCTGTTGTTGATGCTCCCATCTGCCTTCCTCGTCAGCCGTCATGAGTGTTGACATGCGGCACTCTGAGTTAAATGATTATAAAGGGAAGCGGGTCTGTCTGATGGAGACCTGTCTCCCCAGCCCTGTAGGCGATCCCGCATCGACAGTCTCCAGCTGGGGGTAGAGGGGAGGCTTTGGAGTGTGGGGAGAGAGGGGTTTACCTGAGTCAACCAGTCGTACCTGCCCTCAGGCCGGTCTGTCAACAGGCAACAAACACTTCCTTTTTAACTCTGTTGCTTTCTAGCTCTTCTGCACTTCAGCGTCTCATTTTAACCATTTATCTCTCCAACTTTTTATTCCTTCCCTTTGCTACTGATCAGCCACAACAAAACACACAGCATCTTACCTGAGCAGATTAGACAAATCTAAGTTTCCTTAGTTTTATTTTCACTTCGAGTTTTTACAAATAGCTTAAAGACCCACACCAAAGAAAATCATGTTTTTAACTTGTTCTTCTAGTATTTTCCTGATTATGTAGGAAATAAGAACATTAAGATTTAAATTGCCTTGCTGAGTATTATATAATTATAATTAAAAGGCTACTGGGAACACTTTTACAGTAGATCAAAAGATGATCAAAATGGGGCTTTACGTACCTCTTTTCTTGGCAGTTAATGAACTGATCAACATTGTGTACGTATACGGTAGGAAAATGTGTGTGGACCATACCTATTCAAGAAACACCATGTCTGGAAGGTCATTCCTAGAGAGACAGGAGGATTTTAGTGCATGTTTACAAAAAATCTCAGCGGTTTGGTATTTTTAGCCCCTGGGTCAGAAAGAAACAGATTAAAAACAAACTCTGCCCCCTCTTCTTGCCATCCGCTCAGTAAACGTCAAAGGCCCCAAACTGCGCAGGGTGATGGCGTGACTGACGCAATAATAAACCCACGCTGCCCCTCCATATAAACAGATGTGGACTGGCAGGGTCCATGCGACTGTGGACTCTGGCAAAAGTTTGAACTCCTGACAAATATGAGTGGACCGCCGTGGAATAAAAACTCCTCTGTTAGCCTGAATGTTTTCAATCTTTGCAAAGTTAAAACGTGCGTGAGTCACGCCTAAAAGAAACTGGGGAAGGTAAAAAAAAAAAAACAGTTGCCTTTCAGTCTGAAAGCTGAGGCCACATCTCTCTGCCTCTTTGCCCATGAGAAGACATCAGCAGATGATGAGCAGCTGCTATGTTTGTATATGCTACTCATTCCTCGCCTAATTGTCTAAAATGCAGTGATAAATCAAACACCAGCATTTATGGTTTTTCCACAACCAAGATCTCCAATGCATTCATCTTTGAATTAGCAAATGTCTACAATTTTTAACGAATTCTTTAGCCAAATGGTAAGTAAATATTACAGCTTTCACAAAAAGAAGTGCTCAAATTTTAGCAAAGTGAATTTGCTCACTGTCCATTAATCCACCTTAAAGAGGCTGATACCATGCTATTCTTAAATTATATATATATATATATATATATATATTTTTTTTTTTCCTGAGCATTTTTCCAACCTGGAAGTAAGACGACTCAATCCCAGAAGCACCCACTTTTGTTCCAAGTGGACACCGTCCATTTCATCACGTCAACCTAGAGTCTGCGTCTGCAGCGTGTCTGCGTATCAAAAAAAACAAACAACGTCCAAACTTTTGCAAAGATAGATGTGCATATTCTTCATATAAAAAGAAAGCATTTTGCAGATCACTGCCAGCTCCACTGAGAAAGTGTGTGTGTGTTAGCCTGGGAGCAGTGCTGGCGGCGTAGACTCTTCCTGGAAGGGTCTGTTGATCACTTTGTGACGTCACAATTTGAGAACCCACTCACTATTGTGGATTGGGATGGGCTGGAATACTCAGAAATGCATGAACGGATCAAAATACCATTTTGGGCACTCTTTTCTTGAGAAATTAACATTATAATACACTTAAAAGCTCAAAAAATTGATTTTGCATGGTAGAGGCCCTTTAATATAGTCTGCTGGTCAAAGGGAAAATCATCTGTACTCCAAGTGTAAATAATGATGTTAAACAGTCTCTTCTGATACAGTTGTGCACACACACACACACACACACACTGACACACACAGGGTCTGCCAAAATGGTTAGATCACCTGTGCACTTCCATTTGCATGCTTGGAAAATAAAGTGTTTTGTGACAACACTTCATTGTTAAGGCTGCATGGAGCGGGGAAGCCCCGTCTCTCAGCATGAAGCACTGTACCAGTGACTCATCGGGGGCTGAAAGGTCAGGGGTCAGATCTTTTGTCACAACCATCAAACAAACAAACCAGGGACTTTGTGAGTCATATCCTCAGGAAACAAAAAAAAAAGGTGGGGGCGGGGGGCAGTGTGGGGTAAGTTTTGATTTGACTGCTGAATCAAAGACCATCTTCTGAAGGCGACTAGTGGAAAGAGCGGCTACACAATGCTGCCATTTTTTTGTAATTTGATATATAACCAGTCCCGGTCACCCTGGATGGGGGGTGGGGGGTGGGGCATTTAAAAGAGCGTACGCTTTTAAAAGTTGCTGGACTTATTATTTTTCAATAACATGCAAGATTCACAAGGCCTGCATACCACAGAAGCATTCTTCATTCTTAGATTCCTGTGCTAAAAGGCATGGGGGGGTGGGGGGGGGATTGTCTCAGAACAGAAACAGGTGGTGTGCTGTAATCTTTTTACATTGTGCTGTCATAGACTGTCTTTGATTCCTGTAAACTGAGCCAAGGTGTACGATGATGAAACGGAGATGCCACACAGTTTAGCAGTCAGAATGGAGGAAAACTTCCCTTCAGACATGAATAGGAGTCCATGTTGGGACTTGGTAGCACCCTGGCTCTCAGATCATTTGAGGCTTTCGCTCAGAGTTGGTCTAATACGCTTTTAAATAACTAGTTGTGTTGCTTTTCTCTTTCATTAATAAGAGTCAATGAAGGTTTTCATTCATCGAGGTAATGTCATCGTGAAGTTGAGTCGTGCCAACTAGACTTGAATCTTCCTTGAAGCATTTTTTTGCTCATCCAAGTGGCTTCATCAGTCTGAGTGGTGAAGGGCTCGGTCCTCCAGGTGGAACCCCTACAGTCCTGCAATTCGATGGCTCTTTAAAGGGAATCAAAGGAGAGAAACCAGAGTAGACGCCTCTCCTCTGTAATCCCCCCCTAGCCCCATCATAGCGTTAATTATCTAAGGCCAAACACATCAGCCTCAGTGTAGTTTCACTAGTACACCAGTTTACACCAATGTTTGTTCATGTGTAATATGGAGTTTTTCCTTCCCAGCCAATCAAAATGAATTCAAAATAAAGTTTAATGAAGTGACCCTGTTACAGTGGCCATGGACTTTAAATCTAACCCCGGTAGTACAGATAACTCTATGGGACTAGACTGAAAATATGTTTACCTCTGTGGGGAAGTTGGACTATTATGAATTTTGCTGAAAGGTGACCAGCCACCCAGTGGTTACCAGGTGAACTGAGCTGGCTCCAGTTTTCTTTGGTTCAAACCAGCCTCAGTAGGAAGTAAAGGTGGTTTGCGTTTATGCAAAGCAAACTGAGAATGTGGGATCAGCTGAGTGAGTGCTGCTGCAGCAAAAAACAAAAACATGCCAACCAGTTCTGGCAATACATGGAAAAAGTGTGGAAAGAAAGGCCTTTTTTTTTTTTAAATACTCACTGCTCTTAGGCCTGTACTCTGTTGGACAGTCATGCAATACATTTCACTACATATTGTACTATATAAATATACAGTATGTATGTAAAAAAAATAAAATTGAATTTCAGTTAACACAGAAAGGCTAAAATACATTTTGTATATTTTGTATAGACTAAGTGAATGAACTGCTTAAAATCTTATTTTAAATTTTTTTTATTTATTTTACAATTTGGGGGTTTGGTAAAACCACAGATTAGGGGATAAAACGGGCATCTTTTTACGAACTGTCCCTTCAAAACACATTTTATGTTGATAGTTTAAAGAGCCTTTCAACACTTTGTATAGCAACATCTTAACCGGGTTGTCATATGTGAAGACTGAGGAGTGAGAACAAGTTGTTTCATTTAAGTTTCAGAAACATTTCATCCCTCTTCTGCCTGTTCATCTGTTCCCAGACGCATCTCACACTTCATGCAAAAGGTCAGGTCGCACACTCCTGCTGGCATCATTTTAAAAAGTGGGAGAAAGTGACATTTGGCAAACAGCTTCATATCCCGTCACTATATAACACTGCGCAAATACTCAATGTCAGTCTTTCCCATGTAATTATCAGCTCTCGCAGTTTAAAAACCAGGCCCTGACAAGTGTCTGCCAAATTTAATTCTTGTCATAATCTATATACAACTGTCATACCGTTCCACTTTGTGGAAATATAACAATGGTAGCTGGAGCTTTTCATTGGTGCTATTCCATTATTCTTCCTTCACTTTGCCACTGCTACATTATGTAACAGCCAGGCATGTGTAACTGTCACTCTTATGTCTAGCTCCGCCCATCATGGGAGCTTACTAAGCTGAGTGCACCTGTATGCTAATGGGGAGGGATTCACCACTGCTCTGTATGGGCAGGTGTGGAGGTGTTGAAGGAGGAGCAGGAGCGCTTGGCTGCATGTCCCTCCTGTCTCTCTGACTGACTGCTTGGCATATTACCTGCTGACAAATGCAGACACAAAGCTCCAGCTCCCACATACTTTACGTGGGTGTGAGGATTCTCTTTCCGTCAATCCATTTTCTATGACTTTCAGCCTTCCTTCCCACCTTCCTCTGGTCTTTTTCTGAACCCGCCTCCGATTCTTCGACATCTACACCACTTTATTTCTGTCCTCTCTTCCCATCTTGTTGCAGCTCCTTCCTGTTTCATCTTTTTTTTCTCTATTTCTGTTTGCTTAGTTAGTCTAATTCCTCTTATTTTATGTTAGATGTAATTAAACATTTACAAATACTCATTCAGGGAGTGTTGGAAAGAGGCGTGGCGATTGCATAGGTAATGGAAAAGCCTTTTTTTTTATTAGACAAGGACTTCTCTGGCTGGTTTTGAGTAGGAAGTAATGGGAGACTCACTAACAAAAATAAGCTGGCACAAACACACACATGCACACAACAATGCACAAAAATCATAACAATCTGCATCCACTCACAGACTAATTCTCCTCCTGCTCTTACTGCTTCTGGCTTCCACCCTCTCCATGCATCAAAGAGGAGGGGAGGCCCAAACTGTGAACTGTTTATCATCTTCATTACTTTATTACTTTTCGGAGTTTTCCCTAACCTGATTTTATTACATTGTCATCAAATGATGAGTTTTCTCATCTGCGCCTGCGACTTTTTCTTCTTTGCTTTGCCAGAAATGTGATCAAACCTAGAAACTGATGCATGGCAACAGAAGCGGATGCAGACAGGAGTTTAGATTTTGTTCATCAACTCACCCCAAAGACACAGCCTTTTCTTATTAACTCCTCATCATCACATCCCCCCAATCCCCTCATTTAAGAAGTATTATCACTGAAGTTAAATCTTCTTGGCTAAAATAAAATAAAAAAGTTTATAATCGATAGAATTTTCTCAAAAATTTAGCAAATTTGACCATATAAAAATCGTATGGTTACTATATGAATAACCATTAAATAAGAAAGCTGCTTCCTTTGCCCCAGGGCTATGTGGGGTTTTGTGAAGAAGCCTCTACTTTGGTACATAATATACACTTTGCTGTCAGGCTAATATAATGTGCAGGGGTGTAACAATTCATTTTACCAACGATTCGATTCATATCATAATTTGTGGTTGACGATGCAATTAATAGTCGATATTGGTTCATTTTGAACGATCGATTTCTTGCAAGATAATCAAGAGTACATTAAATTTGTGCACAAAAACAAGTAAACAAGAATAAATGGCAAATCCGTTTAAATTTTAGTTTCATAAAATTTTTGTTTTTCCAAATCATAACAATCCAAAGGGAACAGTATTAGAACATTCTACCATATGGACACATTCCTTTGCTAAATTCAAAGTGTTTCCACACAATGGACTGTAATGAAGGCTTGATCAGTGTTTTACTGTCATCACATGTGTGTTGTCTGCTGTGATGGCACTTAGTCGTTTCCCCCTGGCTTCCCCCCACGGTCCAAAATTATAGGTTAATTAATTACTCAGAATGTCCACTATGATTGAGTGTGTTCTGACGGGAGTGTGTGGCCCTGCAACAGGCTTGCAATCTGTTTAGTTGTCCCCCACTCTCACCCAACAGTAGCCAGGTTAGGCTCTGGCAGCCCTGTGACACTGATAGGGCTGAAGCGGGTTAAGAAAATGAGGCAGATGATTGATTATAATCAATTTATTTTATTTTGAAACAATAATAGGCCGATTGGATTAACAACTTGTCTCAGACTGATCTGGTTTGATCGTAGGAATTTCAATCTTAATCATTGATTAAGTTGATTACACCCCTAATAGAAAGAATGTGAGGGGTGTGCAGTACAGTAAAACTAATCTGTCTGTTAATAATACTGGTTGAAATAATTATTTGTGAGATGTGTGTGCACCTTTCTGTACACTCAAATCTGCCATTATTGCTCAGACACTTGTCTAAAGGGTCAGCAAACAAGACTATTAGAAACGAAGGACTAATTCAAACACATACCATCACTTTCCTGGGACTCCTCGTCTCCTAGATGCTTCCCAATGAAGTCGCTCGCCTATAGATCCAGTCAGCAACAAAAGGGAAACACATTGATTTCTCGTCAGCCTCCACCAAGGAGTGCTGGTGCGCAAGCTGAAACTGTAGCAGCCCGGGGAGGGGGGCGCATCGGTATCCCGCAGGCGTCCTGGCAGCTGCGCGCTGCGTTCCTAATGCGGCCCATTAGGCCGCTGAGTGGCAGAGAGATTCCGCTAATATTGAGCGGGGGACACCCCTCAATTAGACCGATCGCCCGGCACCCCGTCAGCTATTTGCGCGCATTAATCAATGACACGAGGCAGACGGAAAGTTAATTTGGAAGAAGTTTGCCTCCACCCTGCAGAGTTTGCACAATCAAAAGATGAGTTCACACATTTATGCTTCAGTTTTCAGCCTTCCAAAGTACAATTCAATTCATTTACATTTAGAAGGGTGGCTAATTAACCAAGTCCAAACGCATAATTGAGGACTTTAAATCTTAAACTTTCTAATAATGAAAGAATTATGTTATGAGAAGGGGTTTACTTTTTAAGTCTTGTAGATTAAATGTATAATTCTCCACAAAAGCAGCATACAGCCGTTAGTCTGTAGTTGAGCATATGTTTCCCACAAAAAGACTGTTGTCTGCATTAGTTATTGTGATCGCTGGACATGATTTGCACTCAGGCAGCTTCATTCACTGCCAAACAGCGATCGGCGCTGCCTCAGGATGTTCCAAATAAGGGTAGGGAAATGGAAACCACCGGAATCAGTCCTTATGTAGTCATGCAAGTCCTTATAAGGTTCGGCTTTCCGGCAGCGGCGCAGCCTGCTACACAGATGGGAAATCCAAATCTAATCTACGAGGCGACCGGGAGAGTGCAAGAATGATGGCGCTGTCCGGCGGAGCCGCTGCGCCACGAAGACGCATTGATTCGGGACGGTGGCTGTTTTTCCGCGCGTTACCGTGAGCGCTTCATATAAATCCTCTCTTCTCTGTTTCCCCCCGGGCCGTCATGTGTCCTCCGCTGCACTGCCTAAATATGGGCTTCCTCTGCTCCAAATATGGATATCTACGTCACGCAAGAGGGTATATAAGGAGCAGGGAAACCTCGCAGCGAAGAGAGAGCTCTGAGAGCCCACAAGAGCAACTGTTAGAGCAGAGAGAGGCAAGCAAACACACAACTGAAGAAATATCACACTGCAAGTCAAAACTCAGTTCATAAAATCCTCTATCCAAGACGGTCAAAACCTGATTGGAGAAGTTAATTAATCAAGATTAATCTGTTGATTAGTTTTGATTGGAATGAGTTTTAAGGAGAAATCTGCATTTTTCTAAGAAGACAAGTGGATTTTTTTTTCTCACCTGAGAGGAAAAGGAAAACAACAGGGCCACTGGAGAACTGGTCTTCCACGGAGTGGAGAAGAAGTGTTCAGCGGCTTCTGAGCTGAAAGAAGAGATCTCCTCCACCTGCGAGGCACTTCTCTGCCAGCACACTGCCAGCCGCCCAGCACCAGCGCAGCTTCAGCACCAGCAGAGGATGGCTGCAACCAAGACCGAGATGATCCTGCCAGCCCTGCAGATCTCAGAGCCCCTGAGCTTCCCTCACTCCCCCTTGGATAACTATCCCAAGCTGGAAGAGGTGATGATGCTCAGCTCTGGGGGGACCCCCTTTCTCACCGCCTCCGCACCCGAAGGTGCAGGCTTTGGCTCCGGCGAACCGGGAGAGCCGTACGACCACCTTACTGGAGGTAAGAGCACAACTTTTTTGGTCTTCCTGCTGTGTAGTCATACAAAGCTAAAGTTTACATCTCGTCTGTTGTGCAACAAGGAGTCAAAATAACTATGACTTTAAAAGTGTTTCCCTGGATAATGACCTGTAGCAAGAAGAAACAAAAATAATAAGAGCAAAGGTTACTATTAAAGTCTTTGTATCTAAAATTAAACCCTTGGACTTTCATTGACAAAAGAAATGCACATTGTAAGAAAATATATTGAATTAATATTCAATAAAATACACGATTTTTCTTCCTGATTAATTTAAATGGGTTAAATGCAGCTCAGTTGTCTTTTTCTACCAAACACTCCTGCTCAATTTAAATTGCAATCCAAAAACCAGCTGAGCTGCAGTTTCAGTAATCAATTGCCTCCAGCTCTGATGGGCTGAGCGGCTCTGTGTGTTTTTGTGTGTGTGCTTGTGGAACACAGGCACAAAATGAAAGAAAGATCGAGAAAGTGCAGGCAGCTGAAAATCGGAACCTAGAAAGCTCGCGCAGCAGCTTGTGGAGATGCAGATGTCTGGGAGCTGAAACTGTCACATCAGAGAGTTACTACCGTTCGGTTGATCTGTAACGGAGGAGGGGATGACATGCTGTCCGCAGAATCTCCCTCCACCTTTGTTTTTCAGATATTGACAGTTTTAATTAATGATTGTTCTATCTATGTGCTCCTTGCAGACACGTTACCTGATATCCCCTTCAACTGTGAAAAGCCAAGTGTGGAGCAGACTTATCCCACCCAAAGGCTGCCCCCCATTTCTTACACTGGCCGTTTCACATTTGAACCTGCCACCAGCTGCAGCAACAGCCTCTGGGCAGAGCCCATCTTGGGTCTGTTCAGTGGTCTGATGGGCAACGTCGCCTCCAGTTCCAGCTCTGTCTCGACTGCCTCGCAGACCACCTCGTCTTCCTCCTCGTCCACTCCATCCTCCTCCACTTCCTCCTCTTCTACCTCCTCTTCAACTCAGGGCTCCAGCCTCAGCTCCTCAATTCACCACAGTGAGCCCAACCCAATCTACTCGGCCGCTCCAACATATTCTAGTCCCAACTCTGATATCTTTCCGGACCAGAGCCAGAGCTTTCCCGCCTCAGCTGGAGGAGTGCAGTACCCGCCCCCAGCATACCCCAACGGGAAGACCTGCAGCAGCTTCCCCGTCCCCATGATCCCTGATTACCTCTTCCCCCAGCAGCAGGGAGAGATCAGCCTGGTGCCTCCAGACCAGAAGCCCTTCCAGAATCAGTCCAATCAACCCTCCCTCACTCCTCTGTCCACCATCAAGGCATTTGCCACCCAGACTGGTTCCCAGGACTTAAAAGGTGTCTATCCATCGCAGCTGATTAAACCCAGCCGTATGCGAAAGTACCCCACCCGACCAAGCAAGACACCCCCACATGAAAGGCCCTATGCGTGCCCCGTGGAGACCTGCGACAGGCGCTTTTCCCGGTCTGATGAGCTGACACGTCACATCCGCATCCACACAGGTCAGAAGCCCTTCCAGTGTCGCATCTGCATGCGGAACTTCAGCCGCAGCGACCACCTGACAACACACATCCGCACTCACACCGGAGAGAAGCCATTCGCCTGCGAGATCTGCGGGCGCAAGTTTGCCCGCAGCGACGAGAGGAAAAGGCACACAAAGATCCACCTACGGCAGAAGGACAAGAAGGCAGAAAAAGCAGCAGCCGTGGCTGTGACAACAGCGCCAGCATCAGCTGCCTCACCTGCCTCCAGCTACCCCTCGCCGATCACCTCTTATCCATCGCCGGTGTCTTCCTATCCATCTCCAGTCGCCTCCTGCTACTCCTCCCCTGTTCACACTTCCTACCCATCTCCTTCCGTTGCTACCACCTACCCCTCAGCATCCATGTCAAACACCTATCAGTCGCAAGTCGGCTCTTCCTTTCCTTCCTCGGTTGCATCCACCATCTACAGCTCACCGGTCCCAACCCCACTTTCAGACATGCAGACCACCCTTTCCCCGAGGACAATCGAGATCTGCTAAGTAACAGCAGAGAGAGGAACTTTTCAGAGTCCCCACACACCTCTCCTTTCATCCCGGTTTTTTTGAGGAGGAAAGACATCAGCATGGACAAGGACTATGTTTCCTCCTCCAAAAAGCACTTTTCTGCTCACTTTGCAGTGAGAGAGAAACAAAGACTTAAGTCAAGGACAGGGCAAAGACAGCACAAAATGAAAAGGGATATTCTCTGTTAAAAACAGATGCAGCACTTCAAAAACGTTAAGGACTCCAGAAATAGAGGGAAAACGGCACTGGCGGGTCTGTGCTGTTAGGTACACAATAGAGACTGCTGTTGGTGCTGAAGCACCACCACCCTCGCAGGCACTCATACAAAAGACATTGAATGATACACATAAGCTATCATATATGTATAATTGTACATGTGCCATGTTTTGTTTTTATTTTTCTTTGGTACCACTGATGTGACAGTTATTTGCATATTTGAAATGTATTATTTGAAGTGAACAGGGCCATATTTTCTACATACTTTCTCTATTACGTAGTGATGATGCTGTGATTTGACATTGTTTTTAAGAAAAAAGAAGCACTTAAGTATTCAAGCATGAGTAAGAGTGATGTTCGTTTCTGTTTGTAAATATCATCCACAGGTACCATCTCTTTCTCACAGGTGACATATCACTTATGGAGAAAACAGATTAATGACAAAAAAAAACACAAAAAAAGTGAAAAAAATGAACTAACTGAGACAAACGCTTGCGTTATTTGGTGCCTTTTGTGAAGCCTTGCTGATGTTGTGGCTCGGCTGAGCGCGACAGAGGATGCGCTGCATCTCGCCTTAAGGGTTGAGGGAATATTTTTGTTACAGAATGTAAGACGTACAGCGGGAGGAGAAGGGACAAGCTGTGTGGGCACCGCTTCATTTTCACAGAATGTAAGCAAAAAAAGGAGAAAAATCTATAAAGTCTATTTTTGTAAAAAAACAAAAAAAAAGTGTAAATATCCACATCTTCAAAAGCTGGAATGTTGAAGTTACCTACTGAGTAGGCATGGAATTCTTTTGTATGTTATATACATGCAGTCCATTATTTTGTGGTTATCTTTATTTTGTATTTGTGTTTGTTAAGACAAGTAACTGTTTCTGGCTTCTAAACACATTGAATGCGCTTAACTGCCAATGGGATATTTGGTGTACAAGATATCCTCCCAGAAATAAAAAATATAAATAAAAAATCAATACATACGCATGGTGAACTGTTTTTCTTCTTTTACTTCAGGCCCATTACAAAAAGCATAATTTTAATGCATTCTATTATCATGTTTTTTTAAGTGTGTTAATATCAAAGTGTTGCATCACAGAAACGTATTTTGAAATTCAAAGGGAGTGTGGACAACTCGATTTGATGGAGACAGTTTCAATCTCTTCTCTTGCTTCTAATCTCTTTTTTTTAAATTATTATTATTATTCCCATGCCTGTAAGCACATGCGATTAGAATCAAATCAAATATGCTTTTGAAGATATTTCATGATATCTCATTTCAGTTTGGATTTTATCATTTAACTGATAAATTAAAACAATTACAGTAATTTTTCTGCAGTGACACGGCAAAAAATAAAAGGAATTATTTTAGGGGAAATGCACAACACCTGCCTTCTTTTACACAAATAGTTGAGATGGCGATGCTGTCACTTCTCGATGATCGAGCTGTAGCGCTTAAAAGTGTTGAACTGATTGATTTACACAGTTTCCCAGAGTCTCTTCCCTTTACTTTTGTTCAGGAGTTTCTTGCTCTGATTGAGCATAAAAATGAAGCAGAACCTCTTTTTTTTTTTTTCGACCACTGTAGACATAAACCCTCTTCTCTGAATTTGGTGCAATTTTGTGTTGTGAAACGCTCAAACAAAAACACCCAACAATGCAAACACAGCTAAAATAAAACTCAGACAGCATGTGGATGAGAGTGATGGAAGAGAAAGGAAGAATAATTAAGGTAATTGGTCTCCAGATCCCAAATTTCCAAAGCGGGTCTGATGAGTTGCTGAGGATGAGTCTGTGTGTATGCAGCCATCTGGTTGCAGTATTTATGATTGCCCATAGACACACTCTATTACAACCCAGCATAGTTGCATCTGTGAATACAATACCTCAATGAAATGCATAGTATTGTTTGTCTTTGTTCTTATTTTCCTTGCTTAGAGATCCTGTGAAGCAGACCTGCTGGCACTGCTGAAAAACACACCTTAGATAATGCAGCTAAAGATGGAAAAAAAAGAGTAAGGTATCATTTTCTTGTATGCCACCTACACCACTGCTGCTCTTTTATAAATATTTGAAATGCAGACACAAGATATAGTGCTTGCATCACACAAACACAAATCAGCACTGAGGTTAGATAAATCATCTTGATGTTTAAAATATGATGTTCCTCACTCAGAATTGCACTTTTTTCCCCCCTTTTTTAGGGAAAATCTTTAGATTCCTCATGCGGCTTGAAACCAAAAGAATCCGTCATGTCCTGTCATTGTTTATGGTATAATTGTGGCAGCAAGCAAAGAGGCACTCAGCAGATTTAGCATCAAAACTTTCCCATGTTGTGGCTAGTTTAGAAAAAAAAGTATTAAAACAAAAAGCACATATTGTGCTTCACTCAGCATTATTTTTCAAGTTCAGAAATGTGTTTCGCACATGAGGCTGTATACTTTGTCACTGTCCACGATCACAAAGGGTGTAGCGATTCAATTTAACAACAATTCCATTCATACCATGATTTATGTTTGACCTTATGATTCATGGTCGATATTGGTTTCTTTTTCAATTATGCGATTTGATCTGATTCAAGTATTTAAAATTGATCCAGGACATCTTTAACACAAAATTCAACCAGTGTGACTCAGAGATAAATACCTGGTTCTGAACAGAGCAGGTGACGTTTTCCAGATTCCTTGTATTTCTTGTAAGATAATCAATTTTAAATAAATATGTGTACAAAAAAACAAGAATTAATGGCAAATCCATTCACATTTAGTTTTATAAAGTTCATAAAATTATTTGATTGAAAACTTCCCTTAGACAGATCGATCTGGTTGGATTGAAGGAATATAAATTGATAAATTGATTAAGTCAATCAATCGTTACACCCCTGAGACACATTATCGAAGATTTCATTCATTTGAGGCTTTTCCGTGTCCATCAAAGCTCACTCAGTGGGTATGTCCTGGTAAAGGAGGTGTGGAAGAGGACTTATGGGAGCAGATGCACCAAGCTTTCGCTGTGTTGTAACCCACAGTGGAGTCACCACACCCCCCTGGTGGACTTCCTCTTTAACAGCTCAGCCTTTGTTCAAAAATCTATTTGTTCATGTATTCTTTTTGGGGGCTGTGTAAAAAAAAATGCAAAAAGAGCTATTCTTTCTTACAAATCTCACCATCCCCTTCCCACCTCTCTCCTCCACATCGACTGTACCTCTCTCTCCCTCTCACGTAGTGCATATTTTGCAGGAGATGCTAATGATCTTCCCCTGCTGTATTCTGATGCAAGGTCTGTCTACACTTTTTTCCTTTCATCCACATACAAATGTGCTCTTATTGCCTCTTCGCCCTCGGGCCTTTTAAGATGCCTTTTTGAAATATGCCGTTTGATAAGCACATCATTGGCCAAGTCCCTGCAGTGATTAGAGATCTCTTTAATGTGAGCAAGTTAGAGAGCAGGAACGAGGGACTCTGGGGCCGCCAGCCATCCATTTTCTATGCCCTCACCCTTTGACATTTCCCAGTTCACATGGGAGGACCCACTGTTTGGTAGGATGACCCAAAGCCCGGTTTAGGCCCTGTTGGTCCTCTCTCAATCTTTTATGTAGACATGCAGATTATCCACAGGAGCAACAACACTGGAGGATTGCCTCCATAGAAACATGCATGCTGGAAGACTGGAATTCTAGACTTTATCACAGGAATGTGACAGTAGGACTGCTCTCTAGTGTCTTTTGAATATGCACCATTGATGTCTTGTTCAGAGCCTCACACGGCCTCCCTGGGATGAGTTTTTTTTATCTTGCCAAACAGGAGAGCAGAGACAATCATCAGGTTCTTTCTGCTTTTCTGGCTCTTGCACCAAACACCTGTTGCACTTTTGGGGATAAGTGGGTTACATATAAACTGCTCGACTTCCATTCTTCATTCAAGAACATTTCAGGTAGATTGCAACAGTTCCACAACAGTTCCACACGTGTTCAGAAGACGTGCTCGGCATATCACAGATTGAAACAGGAGTCAAAAAAAAAAAAAAACTTTTAGCTAGATCCGAACAAACTATAGTCTGCAGCCTCCAGATATTTTCTGATGCAAAAGCCCAACAGGCGCATCACAGCTTGTCACAAATACGTCTTCCATTTCTTTGGTTTACCTTTTCAAAATTCACAACACACAGGAGCAAATCACAGGCACCTTTGAAAAGATTTTCAGCACACATAACAGATTTTTGACATATCACTTCCTCAAAAATCTACAGGTGTCCTGGTAAGTTCAGCTACTTAATAAGCCATGCTTTATTTTGAAGTACATGGCTTTGAACAGGAAACAAAACAGTGCATGCTTAAATACCTCCAAATGTGACACCTCTTCAACTCAGCATCAAGTACTCTACAGCTTTACAAAAAGCACCTGGGTGGCTCTGAAATGCAAACAGACCCTTGTAAGTCTTCATGTGTCTAGGCTAGTGAGTGGGCTTGAGTTGTTTTCCTTTCTATTGGTGAGTCAGAAAATAATATGCAAACCCTGAAAGGAGTTTGTGAAGCTGAAGAAATAAATGCGATGACGCTTCTTAGATTTTTCAGTTATTTCATCAGAGAGATGTGAGCTGTGTGATGTGTAAACACACGTTAGATGTTTGTGTCAGCACTACGCAGAACCTCAATGCCTGAGCCGCAACCATTCAAACAAGAATAACAATTAAGGTATTTAGATTGGGAATCAGTGTGACTTACGATGCAGATGCAGTTTCTCGACTCTTTTTCTCAAAAACCAACAATTTCTGACTTTTTTTTCCTTAGATCAAAGGAGTGAGGGTGGATTTCGAGACTGCAGTTTAAGACTTCAGAAAAACCACCAGCCGCCCAGATTAAAGGTGAGAGCTATAGGAGGATGTGTCTTAGTGGCTCATCACAACCGAACTTCACACACGCTTTTATTCACGTTTTCTAGACAGTTGGGACATTTCTCCATTTCAGATTTGATATTCTCTCTAGATTACCATAAAGAAGTGGAGGCAAAAACCTCTCCATGATCACATCAGAGCGTCCACAGCCGCACTCTAAAATATCAAAGGGTAGGAGATGGAGAAAGCAAAAAAAGAAAACCTCTGTCCCTCCCTCCACCCTGCAGATGTGCCCTGCAGTGACTTCACCACCTGTCACTCAAAAGGCAGCCAGGTGTCTTCTCCTACATCACAGCCACCTGTGCTGATATGTAACACACACACACCCTCAGACGCACACAGCAAACATCGACGCTAACAAGAATTTAATCATGGACAGAGTAGTTAGACCACACAAAGCCAAAGAAATAATCCCTAACTCATTTGTTCTAAAAAACCTGTGGATGAGTCCACAAGAAATAATGTAATCTGTAGCAGGCATGACTTCTTTTTTCAGGAAACAGACCTTTTCATTTGGAATAGAAAAAAAAGGAAAAAAAATCCTTGTGTTTTGACAATTGCAGTTTTCATAAAGCAGTGCAAGCAATGACAGTCTGTCTGCAAAGAAAGCATAAGCCGTATCACATCTGACACACAAATTATGGCCCAAAGTGCCTTTAAAAATACATTAGTATTTATCTGAATCTGACCATATAGGCGGCATTTCTAGGCGTTTAGTGTGTTGAACAACTCATTACTGATGAGATTGCAGGACTGCGAGAAGTGAGAACCAATGATGGAGGAGAAGGAGGTGAATGTGTATCATCATCTGGCTGGGTTTCCTTCTCTACCCCCTCACTTCAGCTGTCTTCTTCTCTGTCTGATGAAAGCCTTGTGTAGCTATATTTGTCCCTCAGTGATGAGGTGGAACTAATGGCTGCTTTCACACCGCCTGATGTCATCATTGTGCAGCCAGGAGCAGCAGGTTGAGAAGGCTGATGGGGGTCCACCGGCATGAGAAAACTCCAATGTTTTTCTTAATGTTCATACAAAAAAATATATACATTCAAAGTGTCCAACAAATTGAAAAAACTGAAAAATTAAAAGACAGTGTGACGCAACGACGAACAACATTTTTTTAACAATAACATTTTTTTAGTTAAACAAAAAGGAAAAAACACAACAATCCAAGTGCTCATAGTTCCAGAAAAAATGTAATGAGAATGTTTTCTCTCTTTTTTTAAATATTCATTATATCAACCTACCTAGGCTTTTCTAATAAAGACAGAGACTCTTCATCATGTGCATGGCAAGGATTATTTTTATATTTGAAAGCAGCAAAAACCAAGAGAATAAACACAAGTTTTGAAACAATATGCATATCTATTGTGCGTGTGTGTATCTATTAATCAGCTTAATCAATAAGTTCATAAATATTTCTACTATTCAACCAGATCGACCTGGTTGAATAGTAGGAATAGTGTCTGAGGCGAGTAGGAAATTGAATAGACCGGAAGCATTATGAAATAATTTCAAAAGGAAATAAATGGATTACATTGATACTGGAAAATACCATTTGGATTGGATTTTTATTTACCCAAAATGTAAAAACAACCAAGTGCCATCACAACAGACCACACATGTTCTGTTTGTATTATTTTGATGTGGAAAAATAACAACTTTATGAAACTAGATGTGAATGGATTTGCCACAAATTCTTGTTTACTTGATTTTTGTTCGCATATTTAATTTACACTTGATTATCTTGAAGAAATACAATGAATCTGGAAAACTTTACCTGCAACTGTTCAATACCCAGGTATTTATCTCTGAGTCACACTGGTTGAATTTTTGGATAAAGATGTACTGGATTGATTTTAGGTCAGTGAATCTGATTTGAGATTCTGAAATTGCTTGCGTGTAATTATTGCAAAACTGGTGATAAATATTATTTTGTTTTAAAAAATAGCAGATTTTGAAATGCTTATTAAAGAGATTTGTCAGATGATCACAGCTGCACACATGCTGCCATATAGTTTCATTCAACTGCACTCAAACTAAGCCACTTTTGTCAAAAAAAAATTAAAAATATATACATTCTAGGTAGTTTAAATCTTTAAAATATGTCTTTATTTAAATAAAAATAATCAACTGTCCTCTTTTTTCATTATGCCTGTCACTTGTCTGCCCCCCACCCCCACCCCAACAGCTAGTTACCAGTAAGCAGTGTGTGCCATGGCAAGCCAAACACAGCCACATCTCTGTCACATCCCCACCGTTAGCTCCTCATTTAGGGCCTGTGACGGCAAGCAGTGGCTTGTCAGCATCTGTCAGCTTTGTCAAGTGTGTATGTAGGCTTTAACATTTCCTAATGTGAAACATTTGACAGGTTATTACTGCCAAAGTGAAGTCACGAGCCTTGGCCACAGCCATAACTTGGGAAATTTTTGGCTCAGGGCTCGAGTGCTGTGACAAGGTGATAGAAAAGTTTTCTGCATAGTACACTCAACTGGGAGCCTGCTGAAAGCGGGACATTCCTGCACCTGCTGTATTGTGATTTAGTTAAAACGCACAAACAATCAGTTTATGAAGTCAGAATGCTTTCAAAGCTTTTATAGTTTTTCTATTAATAGAAAACATGCACTCTCTCTGAGAATTAGCCCTTCAGTAGCTGTGTTTTTATGCTTTTTCTCCCAATTTCATCTTCTACGTGAAGCTGAGAGAGAGAGCATGGCTTGTTTCTTTTAAATCTCGGAAATGCCCCTGCAGTTAAGTTAAAGTGGCACAAAAAGAGACACACTTTTGACCCATTTATGCACACAAACATACACACGCTTCCCTGTGCTCTGTCTGCACCTCAGGGTGTGAGAGCATGTGTTTGTGTGCTTGTGAATTTAGCTCTGTGCACTGCTGCTTAATAGAGTCCTTCATTGTGACTAATGACCCTTACACTCTTGTGTTATTTTATCTAAACCAGTGGGCTAAAAGCCGCTGCCAGGATGAGAAAGGCGGCCTCTATTTCTGTAATGCAGTAAGATATAAAGAAGTTGTAATGTCATTAGAGACTGTTTACCGCTTGTGTCTGTCAGCTTTTAATAACCCATGCAGATTTTTTTGTGTTTTTAACATGTCCTTGTGGTAGCTTTCTCATGATGGAGGACATATATTAAGAAAATAAAGATTAAATTTGCATTTCTGAATATTTCTTTATTCAAATTGCTGTGATTCAGAGGAGACAAAAAAGCGCCACTTAAAAAAGTTTGTAGTTGTTACGTAGATGCTACTAAGGCAGGCCACAAGCTCCCTGCTCTGATCCAATGGATCCATGTTCATCTTCGTCTTTCCGACCTTAACTGTCACAAACTTTATTTCTGATATTTAGGCTTAAAGATTAAAATGAAAAAAACTCATTTCCTTACATCTTGTTTTTTACACCCTTCTCTCCCATTTCTCTAGTTGTGCTCATGAGGATTGAATCCATTGCACACATCCACATTCACACATTTCCCCTGGCACCTTCAGCGCTCCACACAGGCCAGTGTTGCTATGAAGCAGAGGAGCTGCAGTGACTCTTTGCCATATATTATGAGGTAATCACCCAGAAAGACATGAAACCAGGATGTGTTGAGGTGTGGATGATTTGTACCAGTGCCTTGTGGTATTATGCTGTTTTGTGAATGTTTGTGTCTCGGATTTTATCACACTGTTCCTGTCTACCGTCCATCCTCTTTCCCTGTCTGCTGCTTTTCCCCTGTGTGTGTGTGCGTGTGTCTGGGTGTGTGCGCGTGTGTGTGTGTGTGTGTGTGTGTCTGGGTGCATAAGATAGAATAGAGAAAATGCAGGACTTAACACTTCACTTTACAGATTTATAGCTGGCTCAGTCACTTGCTGTTTACCAGGAAATCTGTCCATGTGTCATTTTGTTAGTCTTGTCCCGTTGAAGATTATTGTTAAGACAAATGCACAGATGGTCCATCAATAAGCAGTGATCCGTGAGTGCTCAACATGGTTTCAGCCGCTGACTGTAATGTCTGTGTTTGAGTTTTGGCACTATTGTAACTGTTTTTCAAAGAGCAAAATGAGACAGGACAGTTTGAATATTATGCAAAGAAGACCTGTGAAAGACCAAAGAACATTCAATGACATTTTTGTTTATTAAAATTAAATCTCTCCAAATGAGCTTAGTCCCTTGTGGAAAAGTCAGATCCCTTGTGTGAATAAACAAAACTCTTGATGCCATCCTGTAAGCAGCAACTGCAGTCAACCAGTCTGTATAACTGGTTAATGAGACTTTACGACAAGTTTCATTAATTTGTTTTATTTCCTAAGATGCTTTTTGACCAGGTAATGAATTATAGCTTACATAGTTAAATTTACCTCAGTTATTCATTGGGTCAAACATGTACTCCTGAGATGCCTTCCCACACAATGCTTTTTCATTTTACTTAAGTACATTTGCACTTAAAAAAAACAGTACTTCTACACATAGCTATTGGTATATCTATCTGATTAATTTTATTTAGGTTTATTCCATTTTTTTCTATAAACAAGCTTTACAAACTTTTACCTCCTATGTATCGGCTAGGGAGTGTTTTGATTTTTTTCCCTTGCAGACTTGCATTCATCACAACAATGTGTAGGATCAACTAGTTGTCAATATTTCATTGCTTGTTGCTTGCTCAGCTTGTGTTAAAAGAGTTGGGGATGTGTGTGTGCAAACAGAGGGGGCTGGTTCTGGGATGCTGGAACACACTGGAACTCAAAGATCCCCAGACTGACGAGAAGGTAAGCACCTAAAGGGCCCAATGACCTCTTTGCACCCTTTCTTCCAAAAGACTTAGGTGTGTTATTTCAGTGTGGAGTCAAAAGGAGTTTGACAGAAGTAAGGCTATAGTCACCAAGCTACCCCAAACAGAAATAAGCAGGTATAATGTCAAGAAATAACATTAACTGAAAGCAGTTCTTGGCTACTTTACCCAAATCTGACTCCTAAACCTTTTTTTTCTTTTTTAAGGTTGACTTATTCATTGATTTCCTAGACTTGATTGTGTGTTTCCCGCTGGACAGTAAACATCATGAACCAGTAACTGAAAACATTTCCTCACATATTCTGGTGAAATGTAAAGTTCATGATTTCAACAAATTAACCCTTTAACACCAGAAAGGCAACATGTTTCACCTAAATAACATACGCTCTTTGCTATACCGTAACTCTTCAACCATTCACACAATCAATGTGAATCAGCTGATTCTAGCGTGGAAAAAAGCGGCTTTGCACATCAACTTTGCACAGATATGCAACATATTACTAACATCAGGTTTACAAGACCTTAACTAATGTAAAGAGTAATTCAATACAGTTCGTTGTGTCTACGAATTTAGACTGAGTTCTTAAATTATTTTTTTATCAGACACGGTTTGTTATTTGTCAAACGTACCTGACATGTTTTCGGCGGAATACCTTCCACCTTCGTCAGAGTCGTCAACAGATTTTTGAGACTGAGGTAGAGTCACCTGTCAAGACTTTGTCAAGTGACTCCGCCCCTTGATGTCCGTTTTTTGCTGGAGTCCTCCGCACTGAAGACAACAGATACCGCAGATGGATCATGGAGGCGGTGGAGATACGAAAGCGAGCCCATACTTCCATGAACCGGGATGAGAGGGCCTTCTTGCTTTCTCATACCTGGAGCAACATCCTTCAGCAAAAAATGAACTTCAAGGGGCGGAGTCATTTGTCAAAGTCTGACAGGTGACTCCGCCTCAGTCACAACCATCTGTTTTTAAAGACGTCACATCACCACCACCTGATGACGACTCTCATTAGGGCGGAAGGTATTCTGCCGAAGCATGTCAGGTACGTTTGACAAAAAACAAACCGTGTCTGATAAAAAAATAATTTAAGAACTTAATGTAAAGTGTAGCGTAACAGAGCAAAGCAGCTTTTCTCTGCAACAGTATCAAGTGATTTAAGTTGGTTGCTTAAGCCTTCACTCTTGTAAAGTATGCAGTATCTTTGCTACACTGTTTCTCTCCGCTTCAGAATTTGCTGGAATTGTGTCAATTTCATAAACAGTTCAGGTGTTAAAGAGTTAAGGCAAAAAAGAGTTAATTCAAAAACTGCGAGCAGCACCAGAACGTCACACTACCACCACCGTGTTTGACTGTTGGTTAAATTGTTCTTTTTGTGAAGTTCTGCTGTGGCCCTGCTATGGAGTGGGGAACTGTTCAGGGTGTTCCCTGCCTTTTTCCTACAGTAGCTGGGTTCTTCAACACTCCATGACCCTGAACAGGAAAAAGCAGGTTTAGAAAATGAATAAATAAAGGAATTTTTGCTGCAAGTGTTGTATGTAAATTTCCCTCCAAATGTAAACCAAAGACTGACTTCAAATAAATGAACTTTGTCTCATCAGTAAACAGAAATACTTTTTCAACTGTATTTCTTGACAAGTTTGTCATGCACTGTAGGTGTTTTTTTTTTTTTTTTGATGGCCACAAATGTAAGTTTTGCCAAAACTTTCTATAATAGTGTTACAATCAACATAGCTGTTGAAGTGAAGCAAGCGAGTTTTGCACTTCCTTAGATTTAATAAAGCTTTGTTTATGACATTCAGGACAAACTGGTTCATCTACGGCTGGATCGCAGTAATCCCAAATTGTGAATGTTGCTTAACTATGGTTCCCTGGAGGTTTAAAACCTTTGAAATGACATAGCAAATACATTTTTCTTAGCCGTTTTTAAATGGTTCATGTTGTTGATCTTTTATCGTTTACTTTCTCAGAAAACTTTTCTATAAGCTATTTCTTTAATTATAAGTTTGACATTAATCCAGCCTGGGTGTGACAAATTTCAGGTTTAAAAAAATGCTTTAAATCAGCCATCTTTTGTTATTTACTAAATACAACCTTTTCCACATGGGGTTTTGTAAGTTTCAACAGACTTGTTTTCAAAGAAGTACTCACTAGGCATTTAATGCTCGTTCAAGAACGTACAGATTCATGGTGTTCATACTGGACTAGCAGGGAGGGGCTTCCTTTCCTTTTACCTTTTCTACTGTTTACTAGCCCATGTCCGCCACCTCCAGTTGGAAGAGGCTTGATGCGGTGCAATTCTCGCGAATTCAACAAAAAAAGAAAAACAATTTAGTTCATTGCTAACATCCTGGCAATGGCAGATATGGATTACCACCATTACAGGAGAGTGGCCTTAGTTTATCTTTATTTGTAAAATAAACTCAGACATCTTCAGGCTTGTCGCTGAGTCTGGGTTCACCAGATAAACCAGCTACGCCCTGGGTTTTGTGAGTTTTCAATCCCCTGATTGGTCAAAGTTCGACCGGGTTTAGCTGGCAATGAGCATTCAATGGCTACCCGTTTTGTATGTAGAGTCAGAAACTGTAAACGTGTGAGTTTTGAACACGGGAGCCCAAAACACACATTCGCAAAGACTTTTTATTGGAAGCGAGTGCTCAAAAGCATGTTGCCGAGGGCAGTGTGAGTGTAGCTTAAGGTAGTAAAGCACTTGATATATTTATACACCTTTTAGTATTTAAAACCTAACCAAAATACATAACAGAAATGAATGGTATATGGAATCATGTGCTTGATTCTACAAAAAAAGCTTTAAATCAGTGTGAAAAATAAAAGGACTTGACTTATAGAGGAGTAAAAACCTCTAAAAATATTCTGGCCACATATGTCTTATATACGACGGAGTTTTATGGCCAGTTTACAAACAATCTTTGTTTTAAAATTACGACTTTTAAGTCGAAAATTTACGAGAAAAAAAGTCATAACTGTTAAACTACGAGATCTTGAGATGTAAATTTACGAGAAAAAACTCGTAAATTTACTAGATAAAAACTCATACATTTTCAACTAAAATCTCGTAAATTTACGAGAAAAAAGTCATAGATTAACGTGGAAAAAACACCAAAGTTGTCTGTTTATCGAAGCTTAGCTCGAAGATGAAAGATGTGGAGCATTTTGTGAAGCTTTATTTCCGAATAGGTTTCAAAAGCAAAGAAATTCTGAACCTTTTGACGACTTAACCCTTGTGCTATCTTAGATGACCCCACCCTTACTTTGACGTGTTCTCCCTACCATGACAAAGGTGGATAAAGGTGGAAAAATTTCATGTAATCCATGGAACCAGTGAAGATCACAAATCATTGAAAAAAAAAAGGTTCAGAGCTCTGTCTAGTGAATCTAGATGACCCAACTCCCAACGGTAAAGTGCCTAGGATAGCACAAGGGTTAAAATCAGATTATCATTCGTGAAGTCGGTTTTCCGGGGTTCATAGCTATGTGTAGGTAAAGTGGAGTTTCATGTGTAAAATAAGGAGCTCAGAGATACGTTTGGGTGTAGAGTACCGCTGCTTTATTTTCCTTTTTTTTATTCACATACCCAGAAGTCCATTTGTCTAATTACATCATGAACCTGTCATGTGCAGAACACCTATGTGTAAACAGTTACACACGCTCCCTCCTCCAGATGAAAAATCCCGTTTCAACATAAAACAACAAAGATGAATGAAAATAGTGAGTTATATTAGCATTAGAACATTAAAAATGCCAAAAAGTGTGCCTCCTCACACAGAAGCGTCACACAGACTTAAAGATATTGGTTTTTATGGAGGAAGAAAGGATTGAAGTGGACAGCTGCAGGGACTGATGTCTTCATCAACGGGCTGCAGAGGTCCTGCAAGCCACCAATCAATAAATATTAATAAACCGTAAATCAATCAAATGAGCTTCCAAACATTTGTAACGCTTTGAATAAACATTCAGCTCACCTGTTCAATTAAGTTTAGTCTGTCTGCTCTGCTGCTGCGCGGCGTTCACTTGCTGCTCTGTATGCTCACTTTCACTTTAAATCTCGTAATTTTACTTTTTTTTTTTTTGGGTGGCCCTAAAACTCTGTCGTACTTATAGCTATTTCTGTTACTTATTTTAAAATCTCACTCCAATTATTGTTTGATTCATTGTTAAATCGTTCCCAGTAGTCTTTTAATTATGATTACTCCATTTTTAGCCAAAATTAGAAAACCTGTGTCGCTTTCTCTGAAGATTTTCAGTCGTTTCATAGAAGCAGGGAGCTTGTGGCCCGCCGATTGTATCTTCTACGTCACTGCTGCAAGCTTTTACCAACTTCCTTTTTTAAATTGCATTCCGAATCTTGATTTAAATGAACAGATTCTCAGAAACGCAATTTTATGCTTAATTTTCCTTCATCATGAGAAAAATGCCAGAAAAAAAATGTTAAAGACACCCAAAACACAATTTCCATTGGAGTATGTATTTAGATTTTTTAATAAGAGCAGCAAATTCAGTTCAACCTATTTTGTAGATTTAATGCAGGACAAAAAATTGTATTTTGCACAATAAGTTATTAAAAAAAAGCTGATCTAAAATTATTCAAAATAAATAATTCGAACACATAAACAAACTAGGAAAAAAACGAGCTTGTTTGAATAGCAGTGTGTTTCTGTCTGGTAAACTGTCATTAGTGCCCGGACTTACTGCTGGCCCGTCAAGTGTCTTGTACACCCATAAGCCACTAAGTGCAGACTGTGCACAGAGCAAAGTGAATACAGCAAGAGAATGTTGAAGTTGAAAGCAGAAATCAAGCCGGGCCCTTCCCAGCTGGAGGCCTATAACCGTCACCCCAGAAACCTTCATGGAGCCTTCATGCGATCCTGCTCTCCAGAAAACCAACCAGCATAGGAAATGTCAGTGTTCCAGCCGGTCAGGAAACCTCCATGCCCAAACAAGGCGCTTCCTGTCCTGACACCGCTCTTCCTGTGGCTATGTAAGGCCTTTCCTGCTCTCTCACTCTGTCTGTGTCTGTCTCTCTCTCCCACTCTTTTGGCAGGCTGCCTCAGTGAAAGCCTTTTTTTTCCCTTTGCCTTCATTCTAGGTGTGTTCGAGTGTGGGTGTGTGCACGTTTATATTCTACCCTACTTTGTCAGCCTGCAGAACAGCAAAGTGTGTTGCAACTAGGTTGTATATTCTCAGTTTCACTTTTGTCAATTAGATTTGTTCATGTTTGAAGTGCAGTTCCTTATGTTGATTTCCCATAAAATCAACACTTCATGAGGTGAAAATGTAACTCTTACTTCCTTCCAAACTGACCAGTTTTAGGAGGCCTTGTGTGGAAAACTAGCTGGGCTTCTTTAGAAAAAGTTAATAAATAGTTAAATCCCTTTTTTGCCGAGACAGGTTTGCAATGAGCTCATTGTGTACATGACCTATTAAAACACACGTTTGCGTGCTTTGAAAGGCTTTGAAATAAGTGATGATTAACTCTAAATACAAACATTTCTACCATTCCATAAAAAATTCTAATGTTTATAATATGTAAATAAGAATAGCTCTTTCTAGACACTTCCTCTGTAAGTTTCCTTTAAGCTGTTTGGTGGGAACACTCTCAATGACCTTCAAGTAAAATTGCTCATAAAAAAGCTGATCTGTCATGATTTATAGAGATTACAGCTAATGTAGACACACTATGTCAACAGCTCTAACGCTGGCAAAAGAAGGGATTAAAAGACTTTGCACTATAGTCACAATGTACTTTTCTGCATCAGTGCTGCAATCAAAGACAAATGGTGTAAAGGATGGACACTTTTAATAAATAATAACTGTAATGGACACAACCCCTCACAACCGAAAGTCTGAATTCAGTCCACTTCCGGTGATTCATGAGATTGCTCCCTCTCTTCTTTAGTCCGGAGCACATGGTGTGCATTCTTCCAAAAAGAGATCTGGGATTCTGATTCAGCTGACCACAATGCACATCTCCCTTGTGTGCAGTCAAGTTCCCATATGCAGACAGCAAAGCCACATGTGTGTGTAATATGGAGTACAGCGGAAGTTCTTCGGGTAAGAAAGTCTTAGCATATAAAAAAGGTTTGATGCCTAACTGACAAAGCATGAAAAAAAAAACCCTCATCATATTGGCTTTGTGGGGCTTTTCCCAAAGTTCCGCTTTAATTGTGAAAAGTGAGTCCACTAACAATTTGAATTTAAAAATAAAAAGTTCTGTTCTCTTAATTGGATTGCTGTTATCCCATTCTTCTGAACTGCTCTGTAAATATCAGATTGAGAGTAACGCCTCCTGCCACTATCCTCTATTTTCCCCCTATGTGACAAAAAGATGCTCATATGGTTTTATAATCAGCCGTGTCATTTTGTGTGTAAGTTTGTGCACAGCAGCTTGTGTCATGGTATTTATCTTTCATTTAGCCCTGAGTGGTGCATTTAATCTGTAGCAGTTGTGTTTGAACGTAGAAGTGGGAGCGTAGGGTTGCCTCGCTGTATCTGTATCTCCCTCAAAGTGCAGTGGCATGCTACAGCTACATTATCAGATTTATGGGAGGGTGGGGGGTGATATGGGAGGGGGGTGTATGTGTGAGTTTTTGATGCTTGAAGCTGGATGGGTTCACAGTTTGAAAATGAATTTGATAGTATAGATAATAAAAAGATTGATGCAGACAGATACATAAATTGATGTGATAGATTTTAAAAAATATTTTACTCCAGGTATTGAGTTTAATCCCTTTCTCTCTCTGTATAGTTGTCTTATCTAGTCAGATAAGGGCAAAGGGACGATGTGGCTAACAGACAACTGTCATAAAATCCAGAGAAGTGTGAGTGCAGACAGAAAAAGTAAGCAGAAAGCATTTTATATGGCCTTGGTTCGATTGTGAAAGAGAGGAAAGCAATCCATCTACTTCTCTTGCTCACACACACAATACTGTCTAATACTGCCATCATAATCAGGCTGCTTACAGTTAAGTGCGTATATAACATTAGTAAGTCTGCTTTAAATCTGACACCTTGATCTATTATGAGCCATCTTGAACTTTTTAAATGCAAGGCAAAGCCCTGTAGAAGATTCAGTGCTGGAAGCAGCCTAAACACTGCCTGGATGGTTTGTAGGAACATGTTAGGGGGACAGAAGCAGCAGTGCTGTGAGTTTTACCTCATAAATGTGAGGAATAAAACCCACAAAAGGGACTTTCCATTGCCTTTGAAGAGACAGGAGGAGACACAAAGCTCTACTGACCTCAAAACATATAAGCAGAATTGGAGAAAGTAAAACAGGGTACAAACATCCTCTTAAAACCACGGCCACGAGGCTTTATGAGAAAAGTGCAGATTAATTGAATTCCAAAGCGGATGCGTTTCTTTTGATCCGTGCAAATTGATTTAATCAAAGTAGTTAATCATTTTGCTACATGCATGTCTGTAAAATCGAGGCTGTCGATGAGTTTTTTTTTTTTCTTTTCTGTAGGTGTTGTGGTTTGACCTTGGAAAGGCATCTTTCTCTGTCACACAATGCGCACAAACGCATCACCAAGATGTGGACTCGCGCACCCCGACGCACCCATACAGTAACATGAATTTTCTCATATGGCCGCCTGTCTTGCAGCAATTACATGATGTGCGGTAATTGTCAGTCTCTGAAGCGGGCTCTTCAGACACACTTCAAAGGGAGCCGAGCGCGTCCACGGACGCAATTAACAAGATCAACGGAGCCCAGATGAGCTGGCGGGCCCCGCGCTCCTCTCCCCATTGTTCTCATTTTCACTCTCATTAGTGAGTACGAGGTGGGTGGGGGGTGGGATTGGGTTGGACACCTGCGAGAAGCGGGATTCGCGAAGTGCGGCGCGCAAGAGCCAACTCCAAGCGCACGCAGCGCGGGCAAACTGCGCGTTAATGACGGTTGTCTGAGCTACAGGAGGGAGAGGAGCAAACAGCCAGCTGTGGGTGTCGAGGCATGTGGGGAGAGTGGAGGTGCGCGTGTCTGAAATAAAGTGTGAATGTGACTGATGCACCTGGGAGAGGATATCACCACGGCAACTGGATTAAGGCTGTCAGTGCTCCGTTGAGGCTGCAGCTTCTCTCTTTTTTTTTCCACGCAGGAACAGGCTCACACGTGGACGCACACTTCTAGCACACACTCCCCATAAGTCAGCTTTTTTTGGCCCATATATATCTCTTGCGACACCTAGAGGACAGCAAGCAGAAACCGATGGACAGACACACTGAAACAGAGGCAGCTTTGGGTTACTGTGGATTTACTCCCCCAGATAAAGAAACAAGAACTTTTTAAACCCAAACCAGTAAGGAATTTCATGGCAATCCACATTTCCCTGGTGAAATTGATCACTGCCCTCCTTTGTGATAACTGAGTTGATCCAAAGTCTTAGAAGGCAGTGATGATACATCACGGTTCATCAAAACCTAAACAAGCTCTCTGTGCTCCAGTCATTTGTCTTCATAGTCCATCAGTTGCGCTCCCTTTCAAGCCCCTCAAGATCTGAGTATTGCATCTCTCCAACATCAATTGAATTTCTTCAAGCAATAAACCAAATGAGTATATATGTGGTACATTGTGTTGCATTCACTACTAAAGGGGAAAGCCTCTAACTTCGTTTGTTGTATTCTTTCAAAGTTGGACTTCCTGCTGTCTAGACCGCATTAGTCTATGTTTTTATTCAAATGCAGCCACTAGCCTTGTAAAAGCCTATTGGTTGGAGCTTTCAGGAGAGCCTTTCATTTGTTCCTGCTTAATGTTTAATGCTACAAGGCACAGCAGTCCACAAGACTGAGAGATGTGGGGGGGGGGGGGGGTGAATACTCAAGCGAGACACATGTAACAGCAGCAGGTCAACTTCTATCGTGTAGCAGCGTGTTAATATAAAATGCTGCTTTTCTGCTCTTTACAGTTTCTCAGAGAAAGAAAAGAAATTACCAGAATGATGAAAGAAGCTTAATAGCCTTAACCTGGCACTTATCAGCTATTTCCATATTTGCCCAGACATTTGGAATGCAAGAATCGTAAGAGAAAGAGACGAAGAGTGATGTGTGTTATTTTTCACACAACTGCAGACCAAACCGAGTGTTTCATCCACATTTTACAGGGCAGCTAAACAACATTAAAACATCAGACTCTGGCAGTTCTATCCAGTCTGCCCAATCCACATGCTCTGAGTGCCAAACCGCAAGGGGGCACAAACATGGGGGCAGGAACCAGCAGCCTGCTGCAGCTCCAGCTTTCAGAAAACTTTAGTTCACACCCAAAATACTCGCCTTTTCCCCATATCCATGTTATTGTAATTGTCATGTATCTTTTATGATGGCTTTATGAGCTAGGATGAAAAACTGCTTGTGCAAAAACAATGTATTACAACTCTTGGATGTGTTTCTTCTTGGCAGTTGGCCGCTCTACAGTAATAGACTAAGCTAGCTATAGTTGGCTCCTTGGCTGTGATTTGTGGAGCAAAGCAAGTGCTTTGGAACAAATTGTACCATTCGGCGGAGACTATACAATTTGCTATGTTATTCTAGCTGCTTAAAAAAAGTCTTGGCTGATGTATGTACATGGTTGTGCCTGTGTGCACCACCGATACACACACTTGCGGACGGTATCAAAGCGCTTTTGGCTGGTACAGATACGTGACATACAGCACAGTTTGGTAAATGTCTGTCTCTGCAGCTTAGCGAGAAAGAGAACACTGTGTGAATGTGTGTTTACATCTCAACTCCAATGCTGTGAACTTTATTTCACAGCGGCCAGATGGAGATTTAGCATGTGAAAATGCACACCGCAGAGATGAAAATACTCAGTCAAATGGACTAAAAACAGTCTTTCCACACCAATCAGCACTAACTGAGAGCATTTTGTTTTTGGTTTTTTTTTGCAAAAATGTCAGTCAAATCTAAGGTTTTGGAAAGTCTGCTTTCATAAACCACTCAGACCAACATCTTCCCCTAGGGCCTAACATCACAATGTGTCCAACCTCAAACAATGATGTTGCAGAAACAATAAGACTATGGATAAAAATGTTTAGAAAAAAATGTTTTGCATGACACACGGACTTGGGAGAGTTCAGGCTGGAAAGCGTTTGTGCGGCCATGTTTGTTCAAACATGTTACTTATGTAACGCACTGTCAAAGTTACAAAGAGCTTTAAAAGTCCAGACAGTTGTAGCAAAACACAACGTTGACCCATATCCCAGCTGCAAGAATAAGCGTGTGTCTATATCCATGAGTGTGTGCGTATGTATGGGAGTAGCCATGACTGCTAACGGGACCAGGAGACAGACAGACAGAGTGCACACCCCAGCTTTAACAAGGCCTCTGTAATTATGGTCGACCACATTCCCCACAACCACTGTTATTTATAGAGTTGCAAACATTCTGGGGCTTCGTAGTGCTTTTCTGTACATTCCAGCTTGTTGGGACTTTTTGGAGGAGAAGGTCAACAAATTATATCAACTGTTTGGTGTAAAAGTCCTGCCTTAAGGTCTTCTGGTAGGTAAATATAAAATGCAAATAAAAACATTTGAGTTTTTGAGATTCCTGAGGCATGTTAAGAAAAAATGTCACTTGCCAGCTGTGTCTCTAAGAATCCATTCAGGAGTTCTCATAAGAGTTCCTCTCCCTGTTCCCTGGCACTGGGGCTAACTTTGATTGAGATGGAGAGCAACTCATGTTAACTAAAACAGACAGAGCTCATCAAAGAAACATGCCAGGGAGGTTTGGTCCGAATCAATAGGGACAGATGGCCTTTGGTCACAAACCTCCAAGGACAGCAGGTCCATTCGCCCCACAGCCTGTGGGCAAGAGCCACAGTGGCAGAAGCCAGCCGTCACCTTGGGGATGCAGCAGAGTGGAAGTGAACAGACGTGAGTTAACATGAAGAGAAAAGAAAAAACGCTGGAATGTGAACTGGTAGATTGCTGCATTTTCATTGGCCAACTGAGAGGACTTCCACTTCTGCCTTTTTCTGTCCTTTTAGCTCTCGGCTCCTGGAACACATCTGCTGCACAACTGAAGGAAAAGTAAAATGTTCAGGATATCCTGTCGCAATGAAACTCCAGGTTAAAGAAAAAAGAGCTGTGTTGGTTAAAGGGGGGGGTGGGTTCATATGCCTGTCAGTGGACATATGACACAAAGTGGGGGGAGGCTGCACACTCATGAGCTCATGACTTGGTGCTGGGTGTAATGTGTGTGATTTGGTCAGGAGTTTAAAAAGCTCATATTTTGTCCAGGTGTGTTGAGAGATATTGAGTTAGGGGGTGGGGGGTGGGGGTGATAAGACTTGAACACGAAAACGAGGGCTTTGATGAAAATGAAAGACTTCTGTAATTACGGTGTGCATGCACATATGACATAAGTGTGACTGCAGTCGTGTCAGGACTTCCCTCTATGCAAAATGTTCTCCTTGAATCCACCTGCCTGTTTTTTACAGCACTAAAGTCTCCCTCCCCAAAATTTTAACTTGCAAAATTTAGGGATTTTAAGGCACATTCATTATGGTTGACCTAAATCTTGTTAGTAAATGGATAATGAAAATGTTTCCAAATAATGAGGTACAGTCATTGTTTGTGGGAGCCAATATTAGTTTTGATTCAATCCATCCATCCATCCATCCATCCATCCATCCATCCATCCATCCATCCATCCATCCATCCATTTTCTGAACCCACTGAATGACTTTTAGGGTCATGGGGTAGCTGGAGCCTATCCCGATTACTATTAGATGAAGACAGGGCTGGTCTTTTATTGGCTTGCACTTGCATTCAATTAGAATTAACTTTTCTATGTTGCTACCTTCCATACATTTGTTTGTAGCTTTTCACTGGTGGTGATATTCTTGTGGCGACAATGGCTCAATTCATTGGGTTTATTTCCAGGATGAAGTTAAACTTTGCTGTTCTTGTTTGTCTCTTTCATTAAGCATTGCCATGAATGCCACTCTGGACTTTGCATTGCTGTCATTACTGTCATTAACAACTAGGAACCAAAAAGCAGTAATGACATGCACAATATTTTTAAAGCAAGTCATTTCCTTCTTCGACAGCCAAAAGTTACTGAAGTAAGCCTTTATAGTCACAATTCTCAGTGGTAGCTTTGGAATCAAACATGAGTCCCATGTATGGAGTTTGATGTTCTCAAGCAGTTTTTTACACTTGAAGGCAATCCTAAAAAAGGTTTACACTTGGTACACTTTTGTGTGCCAGCCACCAAGCCTAGATAAATGTTGAAGCTTGTATCAGGAAGGACATTTGATGTTAAACCAAAGCCAAATAATCAGTCATCATGAACAGAAGTTTTATTCCAGTTTGGTCATGGCCTAGGTTAACAACAACCGCCACAAGCACTGTTTATCTACAGGTGGATATCGGACTTTTGTAAGTTGAAGAAGAGGAAGCAAGTGTGTTTGCAGGCAGAACGAAATCAGGAAAGGCAGGAGCAAAGGACTTAAAGTAGGAACTTTGAATGTTGGAGTTTTGACAGGAAAATCTAGAGTGCTGGCCAACACAATGGAAAGATGAAAAGTGCATATCCTGTGTGTTCATGAGACATGATTTAGAGGAAGCAAGGCTTATAGATTGGAAGCAGGTCCAAGCTGTTTTTTCATGGTGTGGATGGAAAGAGGAAGGGAGCTCCTCCTTTTGGATCAAAAAGGAGGAGTTTGCTATGAACATTCTGGAGGTGAAGAGTGTCTGGTAGGGTGGTTGGTCTGAAACTGAAAGTTCAGAGATACAGTGTTGGATATGTCCACAGGGTAAAATGTGAGCTGGAGGAAAAGGAGAAATTCTGTAGGTAGATGGATGAAGTCCTTCAGGGTTTTACTTGAGGGGAGAGAGTGGTAATCGGGGCAGACTTTAACGGACATGTGGGTGAGGAAAATCAGAGGTGAAATAGAAGTCATGGGTAAGTTTGGGGTTCAGGACAGAAATGCAGTAGGACAGAGCACGGCCAAAAAAAATGGCATTAGTGAATAAATTTTTCTATGAATAGAGTGACATATAAGAGTGGAGGGAGGAGCACACAAATGGATGTAGATGTAATCTGAAAGAGATCAGAGATGTGATGAGTAGAGTGTTGCCAAACAGCATATGGTGGTATGTTGGATGACTGGTGGTGAGGAAGACAGACAGAGTAGAAGACCTAGTGATGGAAGTTGAAACTTCTACTTCCTTTTCTTTTGCTACTGTTTTCTAATGCATGTCCGCCACCTACAGTTGGCAGAGAACAAATTGGTAAAGCAGTGCAAATATCACAAATCTTGCTCCAGGCTTTATCTTTCACAGCTCTATTCTGATATATTAAAGACTTGGTGTCAAAGAATTCCAGCCGGGCACCAACTGCAATTATTAATTTCTCGTCCATTATCAATTTTCAAAAAGTTTGGCACTTCTGGGAATTAAAAGGGACGCCATCCATACGTCACCACCTACTCCAAGGCCCTAATTGATCAAAGTTCAACAGGTTTAACTTTCAATATGCGTTCAATGCCTGCGTAGAGCTCATCCCCAGCAACTCCTTCCATACAGTCCCCCAACCCCCGGGTCCAATGCGCCTGACCTGGGCACACCAGGCCAGGCAGTTTGGAGGACCTGGAACAAGACGTGCCAGAAGGCAAGCAGGGCCAAAACTCTGGGAGCCCGAACACAAACAACCAGCCAAGGGTGAAAAGATACTTGTTAACAGTCTAAAATGTAAATGTAATAAATATAACAGTTAACGTAGAAAAACAGCTAACATATGAAAATAGAAATTAAAATAAGTTAATGCATAAGAAGTGCATAAAAAAGTTTAAAACAGCATATCATGTAGTCATGTGAAATGTCCCGACTGTGGTACCTCACAGTAGTTTTTCTTTTCTTTTGAACAGAAAATAATGCCCATCTTAAAGAGAATTATTGCTATGTTATCTATTATTGTTTAAAGTAAAATAGTCATTTTTATACACAATGAAGAATGTAAATACTGCTTGTCTTTGCGTAAACAGAATGAATTGTGACTTGAACTAGGTTGTGTGGTCAGCAGACACACCATTTGTTGTATTTGGTTTAACAGCGATTGGATGTTTCACATTCAGGCAAATCAGGTCATCACTCCTTTCCAAAGGTAGGTCTCATTCAGAGAACAGTGAACGAGCTGCAGATGAGTTTTTTAATGAATAAATCACCTGGTGTGTGATTCTCTATAAAACCTTCATGTTCAAGCGTGTGGCATCTTAACTCAACCAATCACGGCTGGATAACTTCATGGGACTTGACATGATTTCATGTACTATCAAACTCCCACGCTTGAACATCTATGCTCATCCTTTCACAAGATCACTGGGGACCGATGTTTTCAATTTCAAAATGACAGAGTTTCTCTATAATGCACTGACAGAGAAGATGACCCAGCATATACTATTCCCTCTCTGAATTTTGACCTCTTGCTGATGTGTAATATAAGACAGTTATATGGTTCTTGTGACTGTCTGTGTGACAAATGCAAGTTATAATTTTTTCTTTTTAAATAATAATTTATAATTTTTATACATGTAGCAGCTGATGTCTATGTTTGGCAATTAAATATCACTTTTTAAAAATTTGTTGACAAAAAAACACCAAGGTTTAATATCTCTAAATTGAGGATTTATCAAATGAAAATGCACCACTCACTGTGAAGGACTGGTGACCTGTTCAGGATGAGTCCTGCCTTCGCCCAACAGTGGCTTGCTTGGCTCCAGTGGCCTCGTGGCCCCAGAAGGGACACAGTGGGTTCAGTTAATGGATGATTGGAAGGAAATTACACCACTTAGCCAAACAAAAATGCAATTTAATATAGAAACAATTAATTTAACATTACTTAAATCTTAAAGTCTAAGTCAATAAAGGAAAAAAAGACACTAAAGAAAACTTGCAAGCCAATGAGGTGAAGAAGTCTTTTGTTTGTACATCAGTCTTTTACTTTCCAGTAATCCATAATATGCTTACATGCACTGCAGTGTTAGTGATTGGATTGGGTGTGAAAGGTTGGTTCTCCATTGACTTAAAAAAGTGAACTTCCTGGTACAAACCATTTGCAGGTAGAAGTTGATGTATTTTGGCCTTTCTGATAAGCTTCTTCTGCTTTTCCTTTCAGCTTTTCACCTTCTTCCATATAACTCTGTCTTTTACATTCTCTACTCTAACACCCTTCCTGATAAACTTAAGGTGCTACAATTGTTAAAATCATTAAAACTATATGACTAATAAAAATTGTGGAAGTGGCAAGAGATTTATGAGGATAGACTTTACTCTCCAAATGAGCAAGTAACCTGACAGATGGTCATAACACAATCAAAATGTTTTCCCATGGTCACTGTGGCTCAAACAAGTTTGCAGATTTTGATAATAGCTTTTTTCTGCTGTGAAGCTCAAACGTAGTTTTCACTTTTGATGCATTTAAGCAAGTGTGTTGACTTTTGCTCTTTGAGCCATCCCGTCAAGGAACGGAACAGCACTTAGGAACCATTTTAATTCAATTTAATGCAATTTTATTTGTATTGCCCAAATTTACAACAACAGTCGTCTCGATGGGCTTTGTACAGGTAATTGAAGAAGTAAAACATAAAATCAAAAGGATCATGAATACATAGAATTAAATAGGAAAATACTAAATTGAACTAACAAACTGACTAAGCTAAACTGGACATCCCTGCCCTTAGACCCCCCTTCGCGGTAAGAAAAAACTCCTAAAAAAACGGATTCTGGAAAAAACGAAGAAACCTCAGGGGTGCCCACATGAAGGAGGGATCCTCCCCCAGGACGGACAGGCGATTGCCCAGAATTTTGTTAGTGGTTTGATGGTTCAGAATCAGCCGATAATAAAATTGTGTTGAATTGAAAATGCATTCCATGCTTCTTTTTCTCACAATAATGTGCCAAGTTTAGTGAACCTCTCTCTAGGCAGCTGTGTTTACCCTCACTCAGCCCTGGTAATTTAGGGGGAAGACGATAGACAGAAAGTTAGACAGAGACCAAAACTAGCAAATAACTGTCAAGAGGCAGCCCGTCTCCTTCAGAGTTTGGTGTTTCTGCTGACAAACACTCAAAGTCAGGTACTGTGTGGCACACTGAGGCAGTGCATGGAACCATCTTCCACCCCACTGTCTGTTTGTGTCCAGATAAATTCTTAAAATTCATATTTTTGTGTTTTATCTAAGCCTGGCAATTAGCTTTTTTGCTGTTTTGGCAAAGACTAAAGATGCATCTTCACATTGAAGCATCAGTGACAACATCTCACTCCCATCTATCACTTGCTGCTGGCTCGCAGATGTGGGAACAGATTCACACCTTTCCCTCACCTGTTCTCAACCAACAGGAGGATGAGAAAACACTCAAACCAGGGTGAGCGGGTGGGGTCAAACCTCTGTTCACAACTCATTCCCTTCTTTCTGTACGCAAGTCAAGGTGACTCAAAGAGGGGAGGGAGAATCCTTCATCTCCACTGAGAGACACTGAGCTCAAGGTCAATATTGACAGTCAACCATCCGTTAGCTTGGCTGGACACCACTTGACCTCTTAAGCCTCAGGTCATTCTAGTTTATAAAGGGGGAAAGTAATGTGCAAATTTACAGGTGGTGATCCTGTAAGGAAACATTATACCACTAATTCTCCATCTGGGGAAAAAACTGTTTGAGCAACTTTTATTGTGAACCTTATAGGAATAATAGCATTTTATGCAAAGAGACAGAAACAAGAGAAGGAAGAATAGAAATAAAGGAATTATTGTCTTTGCGAATGCGATTCATGAAGTGAATTTATGTCCTTCTTAAAAAAATGTGTTCATAAACTTGACACTCCCAGTGCGTGTGGGAGGAGCTTCTGCCCAAAGTTTTCCCCCTCAATGCTACATCACAGCATTGACTGTACATCTCATACAATGCATGGAAGTTGTGGATGATGTTTAGAGATCAGGTTTGTTACAAAAGCATCGGTAATCATGCCTCCATGTCTGGGTGCATGAAATCATCACCATCTACTGCAGGAGTTGGGTCTGACTGGTGGCTAATTTCACCGGTGCTTCTGTCTTTCTGTGACCCAGTTTGAAGACTTGCTGTCCCAAATTAATCAGAGGAGGGAACAAAATAAAATAAAAATAAAAAACAATCAAATTAGAGGACCTTTTTATTATTGTCTCAATGCAAATCAGAAAAATATCATAACTTTCAAGAACGATCAGCTTCTCCTCCATGTTGGTTTTGGACTCCACCCGCCGATTACATCATCAACATGTCACGGGCCAAAGCTGAGTCCCTGATTGGCTGATTCCTTTCTAAAATTCTGATATTTGAACTTGCGTCATAATTTTTAACCGTTGTTGCGCTGCACTGCCACCAGACCGCCCTGCCACACGCTACACTAAATGCATCTTAAGTGGATAGGACAAATGGCCTCGAGGAAGCTGTGCCTGAATTGCCTTTTCAAAGACATTCATTATTTATATTTTATAGATGCTCCATGATGTGACTTCTAAAGACTTTAACCCATCTACCTCACAGACAAAGACTCAAATCAAATTGAGGTTTTTTACCTCAATCCCTCCAAATCCGATTGCTTCAAATTGAAGTGATAGCTTTTCTGAGATGTTGAGCACTGTCCTCTAATTAACAAAGAGACTAAAAGACTAGCTCTGTCCCAACAACTAAAAAAAGAAATGTAGACACCATAACAAGAGAAACAAAAGCTATAAGGCTGTGTTCATACTGTATGTATCCCTCCAGATTAAGGCCTGACTTTAAACATCCACACTGCCTCAGTAGACGCTGAGATTCAAAATAAAAACGGACATGCTTCCTGAAAAACCACCGATCGGTAGGCTTTTCATAAAACATGTCAAGTCCAGGCCAAAAAAGGCAGCTCAGACTAAACATGCAGTCTTATTGGAGCCTCATGGGAAGCTGCTAAAACTACAAATCAGAATGCAGAAAACACATGAGAGGATAAGGCAAATGTATCTCAAGAGCAAGTCTGCAAATATCAAGAGGGTCAAAAAGAAGTCAGAATAAACTTTTATGTCCGCACGTAGATGTCTTTAAACTATTTATTGAAGCTGAGTAATGAAGTGAAAAATGTAGAAAAAAGAACAGGGATGGAGGAAGATAAAGAAGAAGTTGTAATCATCTTGGAGTGAATGCTTCATTGTTCTGCTGCATTAATCTGCTTTTTCACATTCCCTTGCTTGTTCTTTTGATCCACTCTTGGATCATCCCCTTGATGATTCACTAACAGCAGAAGAAATTAAATACATTGGATTGACGAACCGCTCCTCCATCCCCTCCTCCCCTTGTCCCTCCTCTCTTTTTGCCACCATCACTTCCCTCTTCATCTCCTTCCTTCCCTCTTCTCCCCGAGGCCCCCATTTCTTCAACAGATAAGCAGCGGATCTCTTTTTTTTTTTATTACTTCCCTCTCCATCTCTATCCTTTTCCCTTCTTCCCTCTTTTCTGGTTTTTCTTTTGCTCTGTTTAATCCCAGCCTTGCGGTGGATGCATGTCAGAGATGTAAGTCTATTGTTTAACATCCTCTTCTGAGCCTCCCACCCCACCCCAGACTAAGTCACTCTCAGGGCCACATACATATTCATCAGCTATCAAAAACAAAAGGCAGATCACACTGTTTGTCGTGTACCGCAACCAGTGCTATTCAGTTTTCTTCCTTCATTGCTGCCTCTAGCAGATTAGCGCATGTTAAACATATTTTAGATGAGCAAATCCCAAGTACTAACTGATAGACATTCAATAAGGGAGAGTTTAAACCTTGTGCAAAAGCTGCTTATGCTACTGGGTCTGAGGACCCTGTTGAGTAGAGGATGTGAGGAACTGTGATACTTGAGGCAATAATACACTCAAAGCACCACTGAAATTAATAGAAATGTGGGAAAAGAGTTGCATGAATAGGGGGTCATGCACACTGTGAGCAGTAGAGTAATCAGTCCAGTGCTCGGACGCAGTGTGCAATCCTTTGGATAATGTTCACCTCCAAATGGCTCCGGGTTCCAGGCTCTGGAGCCAGACTGATGTAAACATGGCCTGACCACACTCCGAGACGCAGTGCCAGCCTGTCCTCACCTTGCACATAAACACATAAAGTCAAAGAGGTTTCAGGGACAGACTGTTCTGAACTTTACCAGAAGAAAGGAGGGGAAAAAGGAAAAGATACTCAACTTTGAGCTTATAGGGAGCACATTTTTTGGAAAACAGTTTGTGGCATCAAGGTTCCCCTGCCTCACCTTTGTTTTTTTTTTCCCCCCCTGTATTGTGCTGTCATCATTTGCAGATTCTAATTGTAGTCTGTGTGCATTCGGGTGGATCTGCTTAGATTTTTTTCCCCTCCAACACCCCGTTGTGACAGAAACGCTGGCCTCCTCGGCGTCTGTTTGATTTATGCGTCAGGACAAATATGGGTCAAAATGAAAAAACCCAACACGGTGGCTTCCTCCTGTTTGTTCTTCATTTGCCTTTTTTCATTCTCTTTGCACTTTCTTCTTTTCAAAGCTCGTCTCTGTGAGACTATGCGTCTCTGGCGCACCAGGTTGTGAGTGTGTGTGTGTGTTTGTGTGCGTCTGTTGGCATGATGAGACATGACAAGTGCCTTCATCCTCCCCTCAGACACAGCATTCCACAATGCTCCGCTACTCGCTCCGTGTGGCACGTTTTTCATCTTTCCACTGTTCGTTCTCTCCTTCTTCTCCTCTTCTCCTTGCCTTTTCCTGCTCCTCTTCTCCTCGCTCTCACAGGTGGAAAAAGGCAAATGGGGGAATGAAAGAGACAAGATTCTAATTAGAGGAGGAGGCAGAGACAAAAGCATGGGGATAACGAAGGGAAGCGACGACAACACATGTAAAACAAAAATCCCTTATCTTAGAGAGCGTTTGGGTGGGGGGGATCTCTCATTTTTTTCCCCCCTACAGTGAAGCGTAACAGGGAGGTTGTGTGCCTGGGAACACGAGGCGATAGGATGTGATTATGAGCACAGAGCTGACAGACAGATAGATTGGCATGCACATGTCTGTGGATATGTAAGTGTATCCCCACGGGGCCTTCAGCTCCTTTTGTTCATAGAGACCAACTTCAAAAGCTGCTGCTATGTAAAAACAAGCAGACAGTTGTACTTTTAGAATTGTTTACTTATTTGGAGACAAGAGAAAATTATTTAAGAAAGTACATGTCTGTTCAAAACCTATGAAGAAGTTTGCTAACAAGTTTGGTTGTTTTCTTTCACTATTGTGAGGCTGTCAGAGAGCAATCAAAGACAAAAGGAAAAATTCTCTGACTTTAATTGCTGCGTCTGCTTGCCCATAAGGAGAGCCTGGCTGCCCTTCTTCATCCATTTGCGCACTTCGTCTTCCTTTGCTCGTGGATTCTGTCTGTCTAACTATTTGACTCCTCTCTGAGTTCTTCCAACATTTTGCTGCTTGTCTTGAGTTCATGGATGATGTGATAAACCTTGCGGACTTTGGCTTCTTGCCACGGCTGTGAAACTCCATTGAGGTGATGAAACAGCGGTGCTGCCGTGTCTGCAGTTCACGGAGGGATGATGGCGTCTTTGGAAAAGCTAAGACGAAATCCCACTGATGAAAGAGTCTGCAAATGTGTCTTCCTAGCCCAGGTCCCCAGGTCTTCTCAGGGAAAAGCGTGACTGTCACCTCCTGGTGCATGTGTGCATGATGTTGGGTATTTTACGTCAAATCATTTAAACAACTCTTATAATCTCAAATGACAGTATAGCTGTATTTTGTGTACACCGGTTGAGTTGTCTACATCGAGAAGGACATGTCCATATTGGAAGGAAACTTCTTGTCTACTACTTCTGGAAAAAAACTTTCAGAAGCTAAAAGACCTGTGCGTTGTTTAAAGCTGGTGTTGAAAGCCACATTTTAAAAACCTTTTTAAAAATTGCTTCTTGGTCAGACAATAAAGCACAATGGATGGATAATCTTTAAAGACAATCATAGAATTCTGATCAGTGAAAATGAAGTTGGGTATGGGTCAGGTCAGTTCTGTTAAACTTTTATGCTCTACACAACAATTTTAGCTTATCTGTAACAGCAAGTAAAAATGCAAGGCTTTACTCTGGGCTGCGGTGTGGAATGAAGAAAAAAACTAGAGTGTTATCAAATTGGCTGTGATTGCATTTGACACAAATGACAGATGTCAATTTTTTCTCACAAATCTTGTTATGAAGTTGCAGATCTTGTGAGCCAAAGGGAGACTGAAAATAGCAGCGAGTGCTAACCTTGCAAAACCCATTTTTATGGAGTCTTCCCTGAGGTGATGCAAGACTTTAGACAAATGTCTTGTTTGTTTACCACTGAGTGGCCATCTCGCAATAGGGTGGCACACGGGAACAAGTGCACAAAACACACACATAAAGATATGCACACAGAGGCACATCATTTTTCTGGCCCTCATAAAGTTGGCAGCAGGAATATGAGAAAATAAGAATGCATTGCTGTCAAGCTCAAATTACAGGTAGAGAGGAAATGCAATGTACTTTATGATAGATAGATAGATAGATAGATAGATAGATAGATAGATAGATAGATAGATAGATAGATAGATAGATAGATAGATAGATAGATAGATAGATAGATAGATAGATAGATAGATAGATAGATAGATAGATAGATAGATAGATAGATAGATAGATAGATAGATAGATAGATAGATAGATAGATAGATAGATAGATAGATAGATAGATAGATAGATAGATAGATAGATAGATAGATAGATAGATAGATAGATAGATAGATAGATAGATAGATGGATGGATAGATAGATAGATAGTTGAGGATCATAAAAAAGTGGAAGGTTTGAGTCTGCGAGGTTGTGAGAGTGTGAGAGTAGCAAGAAGTCTGATCCTCCCATTAATAACAGTCACTAATCCTCTGATGTGATTACCTTCGCCTCTCTGCCCCCCTCCCCCAACTCTTTCCTCTCCCCCTCCACCTATCTGCCTTCTTGCTTCCATTCAACAGCATCAGCCACTTGTCTTCCATGGCAGCACTCAACTGGTCCAATCCCCTAAACAGATCCAAGGCTTCCACTGTGTTCAGCTGCCAGGACGATGGAGGTCTTCCAATTTGACGCCTCTTATAGCAAGAACTCGCCTCTGGGTAGGTGTCTAAAAAAGCAAAAGTCATTGGTGTTAGTGCAGTGAAGGCAGCACATTTAAACAGATTAAGACCCGTGCCTGTGTTCAAAGCTCTGACACTTAATGCTGCCTGAATGAGAGGTGACGTGTGATATCTATCACACAAGATACGGTTTTGGATGTTCAAACATTTATGGAAATATCTGGAAGCATTTGGGATTATGGGTGTGCAAAGAACTGCAACAAGCATGTCAGTATAGCTATTTCTGTCCTCAATGATTGCTGCCAAATGCAATTTTTTCCCCCGCCTTTGATGAACTCGCTACATCAACCTAAAGTCGTGTGTGTTTCTATGGAAACTTGGACCTATGAGAAGTTTCAGAATTGCCATTTAGCTCAAAATCTGTTCAGTAGTAACATGTAATGAATGCCATTACAATGTGTTAAATTTAGATGCTCAGCCTGTTCAAATCAGTAAAAAATATGCAGTTAAACTGCTGCAAAATAATTCAATCGTTCTAATTCAAGGATAAAATGAATAGAAATTCCATGTATGTCATTAACATGAAGGAGGGAGCACTAAAAAAGAAAAAAAATGCCTTTCAGTATTGTGCACTGACCCTGATTCATTCTGTTACAAATAAAAATTCTAAACGCATTTTTAATATAATCAATATGTGATTTCAGTGCCATTGATATTTACTTTTTAAAATAATTTCAGTGGAAAAAGTTGGCTCAGTCATGTGACCCTAAACCCAAACATGCAACTTTTGGAAATAAGCTTTTTTTTTTCCACAAACACACCTGAGCTCATACTGTGTGTTTGTCTCTGAAGGTGCAATGAAAAACACAGTTGTAGTTGGTTTGCTTGATCTATCTGGAGATGTTTCCATAGTAACCGTTGTGTCTGACCTTCAGACATGTGCGTTGCTTCCATCTGGCTCAGGTTGGTTAATCAGAGCACACAAACAGACAAATGCTTTGTCAGATCCAGTAAAAAATGAAGTGCTGTGCAACTGTTTTCCAAGCTAATTTGATAAGTAATCACTCCTGATATGGTTATTATTTGAGGAGTGTGTTGTCATCTTGTTTTTATTTCAACACTGAAAGGCATGGTAAAGCTTTAATAAGATGAAAAGTTCCCCTTTGAGCTGCTGCAGTGTGCAGGGGGCTCCGATTAAAAACTTGAATCAATTAGGGGCCCTTTCATCAGCAAACAGGCCATACCTCAGCGCTCTTTCTTTTTGTTCCACACCAGCTCTGAATCGCTTTTATTTCAGTCCTCCTCAATACTCTGATCTGCTCTGTTCTTTGCAACTTCACAAGGCGCTTCAGAGGGGCCAACATCTGGCTGCTCCTTAGGCCCAGGGTCGTGCATCCGTTCTGGGGCAACAAGGCCTGTAGATCAGCCCCTCCTGCGGAGCTCAGCCTTTGGTGTATGTGTACCGTTCAAAGTCTCTATTTCCTGAATGTTGGAGCCTTGATGTGGCAGGAACCACAGTGCATGATTTATTACAGTGCTTTGTCCCCACTACTACGTTTGCCATTATCGTTCCCATATATTCCGTTCTCCATATGCAGCGTCCCACCTGGAGTTTCACTGTCGAACCCTTCAACAGCTGACACAGCTTTGAACAGCTTACATAAGGCAGGGTGGTACTGACTTTGTGAACTTTAGTCGCAGAGGAGACGGAGAAAAAAACAACTGTGAATGAAGTGACAAATCTGTTAGGTCAGTAATGCATGCTGTTTGTTGACAGGAGTTCAAGCAGATCAGCTGTCTCTCTTTGTGAGTTATCTTGTTGTGTATTGACTTCTGGTTTGATGTATTGTGTCAGTCTGTGGCAACGTTGTTCTCAGGAGAACCAGAGTGGGTGAGGGTGGGGGTAGTAGAGGGGTGTAATTGGTTTTTGGCTGTGTGGCCAATCAAAGGGACCTCATCAAAGTCATTCAGCCAGTGCTACCCACAACCTTCCTTGCCTCTTTTCTTATGTTTACGTAAGTGCCATGCAGCTTAATCAGCAGGACGTGAGCAGAGAAGAAGATGAATGAAAACAAAGAGGATGGAGAAGTTGGAGATGGAGGAAAACACCAGGACAGGAACAAGCACTGCTGTTTGTGTAAGGAAACCCAGACCAAGGAACACAAAGAACAAGAAATGGCAATGGCCCTTAGAGGAGACGTGTCCAGAGATGAGAGGAAGTTGCATTCAGATAGAAGGGATGTGGTGTAGCTGTGTTTACAGGCCACGCTCACACACTCCACTGCAACATTAAGCGTCAGCAGGTCTAAGTTTGTGATGGGTTACCACAGCTAACTAACAATCAGGCAATATTTACAGCAACGCAGACAATTAGTCTGTTTCTCAGGAAGTGTCGCAGTAGTTTGTCATGTCCGAAAACAAGCAAATAAATGACCAAAAAAATGTGGCTTTGGTTGCTGACATTAATTAGGAAACTTGAGATGGAAAGGAAGCGGAAGTCCTTTTGTACACATATGTTCATTCACATATTCAGGGGGGTCACTAAACATAAACCTTCAGATCACGTCTTTCTTGTTATTTTCCACCTGCACATGAATTTAGATTACATTTAGATTTTCTTTGTTTGCCTTTTTAAGTTTCTGCGTTGTTCTCACCTGGATAGTTGGTACTCACAGTTGTGTTTTTATTTATGGATCGCTCTTATTGTCCATGGTTTGAGTAGCGCTTTGTCAGATCTTCTTTAGTTTGCTGCAATCTTTCATTTTCCCCCTTTTTTAGGTGTAAATTTTTTTTTAAATTTCAGTTCCTCCACAAACCACTAACCTTCACACCACATGGCCTTGCTTTGGAATAACTTGTAACCAAAGTGTAAATGTGAACAACTTACAATAATTTTCAAATCTTATAGAGACTTTTCTCGTGTAAGATCAAACATCTGATCATGAAAGTAAGACGTTTTATCACATAACAAACATCCTATCTAATTTTAACAAAAATAATACATCTTTGAGGAGCCAGGACATTTTTGAAAACGCCCTGATTAACTAAAAATGGTCACTAATCCTGGAAAATAAGGAGACCTGATGCTGACTTTTGGAGAACGTTCCCTGATTTTGGTCATCTATAAAATCAAACATGTTTAACAGTGAAGTCTTCTTTTCACAAGCTTTCAAAGGTAGTGTTTGTGCGTTTAATGGTCTGGTCTGCAGGCAGGCCGACACAGCACCTGGACTCCTCTACTACAAAGCCCCACTTTTGTAATTGATGCAATATGCAGCATCATATTGCTAAAAGATGCAAGCCCTTACTCAAAAGTGGTTCCCTGGTTGGGAGTCTATGCTGCTCTAAAACCTGTATCCACCTTTCAGCATTAATGCCTGGAGTTGTTTGATCAAAAAGTAGCGTAACCATCTGCCAAGTGGTTAGATGGTGGTTCATTTCCTGGTCTTTATGATCAACACGTTCCAGATCAAGAGACATGATCCCTGATGTACTTGTTAAGTTATTTCTGCCAAGCGGCGTAATGTCATAATATTTCCTTGTCATGTTTAAAGGCCATCTGTGGTTTCTAGAATGGATATCAAACCTTTAGGATTTAGTCAACTGTAGCCCCAATGATATAACAGCAGCACTGCCTCATGTTCATGACGTGGCTTTATTCTGGGGCGGCCGTGGTGCAAAGGTAGAGTGGTCAACCTCTGATCAGAAGATCACATGTTCAGTTCACACCTTGCCCGTCCATCCCCAAACTGCACTTGGTGGTTATTGGTCGCTCCACCGTTACGCAGCGAGTCGAGGGAATATATGTGTTCATGGTTGAATGGGACTGACTAGAAGGCCCAAAGCGCTTTACAAAGGTATGTACACACCGGGCATGTGTGGCACATTTAAGAACGCATTGAATGCTGTTTTTTTTAACCCGCTTTTAGCATACGGTGTTCACAGTGGACTGTGCCACTCAATTCTAGCATACAAGCTCACAGTTAAAAGGGACTTGGTGTGGAATGTTGAAGTGGTGTAAATCTTGCTCCAGGTCTTTCTTTCTCAGCTCTATTCCAATTTATGAAAGACATGGTATCATGTAACTTTGGCCTGGCACAAACTGCAACTATTAATTTCACCTTCAAGATCAATTTTCAAAAGGCTGGCACTTCCGTGTTTTGAAATGGACACTAAATTTATATCACAACAAAATCTGAATCCCTGTTTGGTCAAAGTTCGCATGGTTTTTATTTTTTAGCACAGGTTCATTTGCAATGTGTTTTGTACAAAGAGCTCCAAAAAAGACTTAAAAATTAGTTTAGCAATGCATGGATGTGAAAGTTTTTAGCTCAGAAAACACAAAATGCACATTTATGCGTGTTTACAGTGACTTTTCATTGAAAGGAGTTGCTTGAACACCATTTGCCAAGGGGGGGAGGTGCATGTAGCTTGAACGTAGCATAAGAAGGTGATAAAGCACGATGCATACACGCCATTTACCATTTATTCTGGAACGGTTACTGAGATTTTTAAAAGCATGTCCAAAAACAACACACTAAAAAAAGGCCAAATTAAGTAACCTGATATATTACTTTACTACGTTCTTAAAAGGCCCAAAGCTCTGGTAACACTGCTACCAACCTATGACCACCAGGAGCAATGAGGGGTTCAGTGTCTTTTCAAAGGACACTTTGACACATGGCCGCAGGGCTGGAACCAAACCTGCAAACTTCCAATCTTCATAGGTTGACCGCTCTATCTCTGCACCATGGCTGCCCATGTCCCAAATTAAAAGCATCCAATACTTACTTTATTTTGTCACATGCGGTGGTTTCTCCAATTTATGTCAGGATCTCATACATTGAACAAATTAAACAAGTTAATTAGAATGGATTTATCTTTAGAATGACTAGTGTAAAAGATTAGAATTATTATAAAACAGGAATTTAACATCTTAATTTTTTGTGTGCAAATTCCTTTATTTCTCGTCGTTGTTGCTAGCTCTTTTTCCCCAATGTAAGTGTTTCCGTTTTTACACTTATATTTCTTTGACCAAAAAGGACTGTTGTTTGTTTTTCCTAGTTAAAAATGTCCCTCTATTCATGTTTGGTATTTTCTTTTTATTTATGTGTGAATGTGTAGTCGGATTTTAGTAATACTTTCCATGTGTCGCAGATTTTTCTCAATTTATGTATTACTTGGTTGAAAAGAATGTTGCTATATGTATCGCAAGCACCGATAAAAAGTTATTCGTAAAAAAGTGATGGTAAAGAAACTAAATTTGCCAAATAAACTTTTGCAAATTTGCATTATAAAGAACATAAAAATGTGTCAGAATTTTAGCAGAAAACCATTTCTGCTCTCAAATTTAGTCAAAATGCTTACTTTGTGTCTTTACACAAATTGCTCAGAGTTTGACCAAAAAACTGTCACTTACAAAGAGGGAACTGTTGTACAATGCTCCTCTGTCAGGTATTTTTGAGACACAACTGATCAGAACCAGAACAACAGCCTGCCTCTGCATGTAGAAAGAGAGATGCGGGAAACTAGCAACACTGGCACATTTGTGAGCCTTTCTTTTGCACATAAACACTGATCCCTGCTGTGCTGTGCGGTCCCCACAGAGACGCCTGGATTCAACATTAGTGAGGAGACTCCTTCACAGGCGGCTGCCACAAAGCTCCACAAGGTATCAGATCTCCTTCTCTTTCTCCTTTCTTCAATTAGGACTATTAAGAGATTTACAGCACAGATGGATGGAAATCCATCTGGCTGCAGTATGTCCCCCAGAGGACAGCTCCATTGATCAAGATCAGTGAGGTTGAAGAGGATGACATTGGCTGAGAGACAGCACTCTGCTGCCCTCTTGTGCTGTAGAGGGGAAACACAGGGTCTTTGTGATTGAGGAGGTCGAAACTGAACATGACAGCTTTAGGTGTGTGTGTTTGTGGAGGGGATGGAGTGCAAATGGGAATGTCTCAACTTATATGTGTTTGTCATACTGCTGAGTAGCTTCTTGGTAAAACCTTTGTTCTATTTTTGCTTTTAATCAAGACATATAATCAAATCAAAATCTAACTTTTGGAAAAAGTGAATACTCACAGGACACTATAGTAGGTACACCTTACTACTACCGGATTATACCCCTAATTTTCTCCACAACTGCCTTAACCCTTTGTGGCGTAGATTCAACAAGGCACTGGAAATATTCTTCCGTGAGTTTGGTCCATATTGACAAACAATACATCACAGTTGCTGCAGATTTGTCAGCTGAACATCTATGATGTCAATCTCCCGTTCCACCACATCCCAAAGGTGATCTTTTGCGTTGAGATCTGGTGACTGTGGAGAACATTTGAGTCCAGTGAACTCATTGTTATGTTCAAGAAACCAGTCTGAGACAATTCTAGCTTTATGACATCCTGCTGGAAGCAGCCATCAGAAGATGGTTCACTGTGGTCAGAAAAGAAATGGACTTGGTCAGCAACAATACTCAGGTAGGCTGTGGGTTTGTAACCATGCTCAATTGATACTAAGGGTGCCAAGAAAATATCCCCCACACCATGACTCTACCACCACCAGCCTGAACCTTTGATACAAGGTAGGATGGATTCATGCTTTCATGTTGTTGATGCCAAATTCTGACCCTACTATCTGAATGTTGCAGCAGAAATGGAGACTCATCAGACCAGACAAGAAGAGGTTTTTCCAATCCTCTATTGGTGAGTCTGTGTGAATTATAGCCTCAGTTTCCTGTTCTTAGTGGACAAGAGTGAAACCCGGTGTGGTCTTCTGCTGCCTCAAGGCTGGACGTGTTCAAGGTTGGTGTCCAGAGATGCTCTTCTGCAGACCTCGGTGGTTATTTGAGTTCCTGTTGTCTTTCTATCGGCTGGAACCAGTCTGGCCATTCTCCTCTGACCGCTGACATCAACAAGGCATTTCCACCCACAGAACTGTCACTTACTGGGTATTTTCTCTTTTTCAGACCATTCTCTGTAAACCCTAGAAATGGTTGTGGGTGAAAATCCCTGTAGATCAGCAGTTTCTGAAATCCTCAGACCAGCCCGTCTGGTACCAACAACCGTGCCACGTTCAGAGTCACTTTAATCACCGTTCTTCTCCATTCTGATGCTCGATTTGAACTGCAGCAGATCATCTTGACCAGGTCTACATGGCTAAAGTGCATGAAGTTGCTGCCATGTGATTGGCTGATTCGAAACTTGTGTTAACAAGCAATCGGACAGGTGTGCCTAAAAATGGCTAGTGAGTGTATAACTCTATGATAACCTTACTGTGAAAGGTGCAAAACAGTTTACGTGGTCGTTTTTTGTGGTTTACATACTTATCTTTTTATTAAAGTCGTTTTAGTGAGCAGCAAATGATGTTAAAACAGATATTAGCCAACTAAGAATACTTCCAGGAACTTCTTTCATATTTTGATTCATATGTTGCAACTTCTAAAGCCATTAGTAACAATTTTATGTCATTGGTACATTTCTATTACAGAAAGAAAGCATTGAATTTTGGAAAATTTATTGGCTTTTTTTAAATGTCAAAAAATAAAATTAGTTTTACAAGTTTCTGATTGTATATGGTGCTGGGACCTTCAAGCCAAGAGACAAACAAATCAATTTGCTAAAACTCAACATATATTTTCTCAGAAAATTTCTAACCAAAGAACTAATCTGTGATTAAAATGAAAGTTTACGAACATGAAAGCATGCTGTTGTATATTGAAACTTTACACTAAATGCTTCACATAAAAAAAGCTTATTTATTTGCCTTTTTAGCTGTTCCTTGCTTCACAAATGCATTAATATATTTTTTCTGACTTTTCAAGAGTAACCTTAAAATTTAATGCATTTTGGAGGTTTTGCTGATTTTTCACTGGTCTGTCAATAGAGAAACCTGGAGTTTTACAGCTCTTGAAGTGGCTCTGCGTGTCTGTAGCGAATTGCTCCGTTGGTAAACCACCTGCAGACAAGAGGCAAACACGTCAATGTGAAGCCACACTGAAGTTCTCCGAATGAACACATAAACCAAACTCTCACAGGTTCAGACTGTCCGTCTTCTGTCTGATTCCTGTGAAGGGAGAGAGTGCGAGCATCATAAAAATAAGGAGGACATTTCCACATCTGTGTATAAGAAGTAACGCTGTGGGGAACACTCACGGCGAAACTGCCAAATGGTTGCCATGGCACCGATCAGCACCAGCACCACAGGCACAACAATGGCAGCTGGGTGAACACTATGAACCTCCTCAGTAGGCAACTGAAGATGATGCACATGTGGTTTAGTTGCTGTGCTGCACAACTTAATGTACCAGAGAGAAAATATTATGCTGCAAGTTACGTTATTTTACATAAATCAGCATAAAACATTTGAACTGGCTCAGTTTGAAACTTACAAAATCCTCAGTTTGAGTTGAGGTTATGTGAGCGTCCAAGGGATGACCTGCAGAGAAACCAAGTAAGAAGAGGATTGGTGCTTAAAAAACACTTTTACGTGCAGATAAAGATTCTGTTTTGCTTTGCCTTTCTGGAAATGTTAATGCAAAACCATCATCTGCCTCATAACAGGTAAAAAAGACAGAAAGCAGCACCTGCTTCTCCAGTGGTGATTGTGAGGACATTGCTGGCTTTGCTCTTGCCCACGCTGCTCTTTGCAAACATGCGGAGATTGTAGGTTGAAGGATTTATCTCAATTATTGTGGCTTCTGTCTGGTTGGGGCCAAAGTCGACAACAGCCTTCGTATAATCCCAAGAAGCTGCAGAGGAAAAATACATTTTTTATCAAGCTGCCAAAGAAGCAAACAATGTATTACAGAAAATATGCCATCGTTCTTCCAGATTTGTCTCTAACCGTTGACTGCTTTGTACTCCAAGCAGTAGCCAGTGATGGGCCTGTCACCTTCCAAACCAGGAGTCCAAGAAAGAGAAAAGGTATTGTCTTTCACCTCCTTCACCTCAACTACTGGTGGATCTGGGTGAACTATGACACGTAGGGGGGTCATTAAATTAGACTGTTTTTCAGAAAACTAATATAATACAGTAATTATGTGAATCATTACTATCTTGTTTTTAAAGCTTTTCATTTGACTAAGAGTAAATAAAAACAAAACATAAAAGTACCTGACGTTATTGTCAAAGTGGTTTGATCCCAAAAACTGGACGATGAAAAATCCTCAGCTGTAGAGGACGGAAGAGCTTAAAAGAAAATAAAAGATTTCATGCAAAATACTCATTCTGTAGAGATGCAATACATTTTTGAGTCTTATAAATCATTACAGTATTTATGTTCATACCTGTATTTGTATCATTATGTATTTCGGACTGTCTAAAACAGAGGTGTCCAAACTTTTTCCAAAGAGAGGCAGATTTGTAAGGTGTAAATGTCTGAGGGCCATGTCTATTCTATGATTACTATTTTTAGTTGAAAAAAAAATTGCAAATGTACAAATTTCCTGTTGAAATAGACGAGAAAGTGGCAGGTGAGGCACCGAGCATCTGTGGCTCCCCTGCACCCAGACTGAGCAGCAGCAGGCACATGCACTTTTACTAATTCATTCTTCCTATCATCAAAAAAGACACTTTACTTTTTAATTACCTCATTTGCTTATTTGTCTGATTACATTGGTGGCCAGCTTGTAACTCGTTTAGTCTTTTCATCTGCTAAAAATGTGCATTAGAAATAAAATAGGTGAGGCGCGCAGTACATATGCCTTAAGGCAGAGGGCGCTGATGATTCCAGATAATGTGACACCGCACCTAAAGAATAACAGAAGTAGTGGTAACAAGTCAAGTGCAGCCATTCAGTTATTCTTTAATAATGTTTAGCATCATTTTCCAAATGAAGAATTACGCGTCTAAACTCAGTGATTTGTGGAGACACGTCACCGGCAGTGATCTCCATTGAGACAGAGACTTTTAAAACTCAAGAAAGCAAAGGAACTCTTCTGAAACAGGTTATCCATGTGTTTCAGGAAGGAGCGGTGCACGGACTTCATTTATAAGTAAAAGTAAGTCTATAATAACAATGTTTGTGAGTTTTTTTTCTATGCTACAGTTTGTAAATGCAAGGAAAAGTGTAGAAATGAAATGATAAACAACACACTTTAACTGTTCCTAATCAAATGGCAAATATACGCTGCTCTGTAGGGTTCATATGTTTGTAAATCTGAACCTCACCGCACGTCACTGCGTTGAACCAGAATATCATTACATGTAAATTAACAATTTATGGAATTTTTGTTTTTTCAATGGAATACTTATTACTCTAATGAAACAGATTACATCTAAATGACTGTGAATTTCTGATTCGAAGACCAGAAATAAAATGAAGAAAGAAGTCTGTCTAGAAAAAAACTTGAAAAAATCTTACATATTATTCACAATTAAATGTTTACTGTAAACTTTTAAATTAAAATAATGTGAACAGAAAAAATACCCCAAATAATTATCTAATTCAGAAATACAAACCATTTCGGTTTTTAGTCATAGAAACAAATTCATTTCTTCTTCTCACCCTTAAGGCTCTGAAGGTTAAGTAACTACAGGTTGTTGCCACAAGTTTACAACGGCTTATCATATAATTCAATCAATCAAAATCAAGAAATTCTACCCTCAGTTTCTAAAAAGTGCTGAGGGTAGATTAATATTGATTTCCCGTGGACCAGTGAAAATGTGAATGAAGACTTCATTTGGCCCACATTTGGACATGCCTGGTCTAAAAGTGTAAGACCGACAATGTTGGTGCTAAAAGCTAGAGATCCCCTTATAAATACCACATTTCTAACTTTTTAACATTGAATCATTTTATTATCACCAAATATGTGAGATCAGATATTTTTCTTTAAGTGGAAAAGGTATAAAATAAAAAGCATCACTTTTCTAAAAGTGTCATTTTATTCTAAAACACAATTGTCTTAAGAATTAATAGCATAATAAATAATCATAGTTTACCTGGAATGATAGTTGTTGGGGTTACTCTCCAAATATTGGACGCAGAAGTGGTCTCAGTTTTCTGCACTTTTATGAGACAAACCCAAAAAGTTATTTCTCTCCATTTAAAGTTTTTTTTTTTACATTATTTTATCCAAAATCAACTGAAAAAATGTTGGTTTCATCTCCTTACATGCACATACCTGGTCTGCGATCTGTGTGAGAAATCCAATGTGTCACAACATTTGGGGAGGATGAACTGACTGTTGTCGTTTCAGGAACTAGAAGAAAATGAGAATATTATCTACTGACAAAAATGAATTTATTTCTTGCTGTAAGGGTCTTCAAGTAGCCCTCCTACCCTCTTCCAGAGTGGAGCAGAGGGGTGCGTTTGAGGCAGGTCCCATCCCTGCATTGGTCCTGGCCTGCACCAGCACGCCATACTGGGTTGAAGGCTTGAGGTTCACAAGGTCGATACTCTCTACAGTTGGCACGCTTACATGCTGCCACTTTTGAAACTGTTTTCCCACAGGGTCATACGCTCTATAGTTAACGCTGTAACCCCGCAGAACCCCGTTTCTAAGATCCGCTCGTGGAGGCTGGTCAAGAGAAAGCAATCGCCACAAATCATTTCTATCGTTTGAATGGTTTTGAGAATTTTAACACTTGAACTTTACCTTCCAAGACACTCTGATCGTGTGAGAAGTGAGAGCTTCAAGTCGCATGTCCTCTGGGGGGCCCTCAGGTGCTGCAGACAACTTGAACTTTAGAGTTTTCGCTACATATTGTGCATCTTTACTAAATGATTTTTTTTTTTGAAGGAAAACACCATTCACCTGCTTCTTTAGTTGTGAGGATCAAAACGTTGCTTCCATCACTCATTCCCACACTGTTGACAGCAAACATGCGGATGTTGTAGGTCTGCCAAGGACGCAAATCCACCAAAGTGGCCTGAGTTAGATGTGGATGTGTGATTTCCGTTCTTATAGCTGAATCCCAGGATGCTGTGAGACAGAGATTCACAAGGAGACTCCAAACTGAAGGTTTGATACCACGGAGTCAAACAATAGTGCTGATTTTACCGTATTTGTTCTTCAAATCAATAATGTAGGCCGTAATGGCTCTGCCACCATCGAACCCTGAAGTCCAGCTGACAGTGATGGTTCGCTCCCTCACCTCTCTTGATTCAAGTTTCAAAGGAAAAGGACGCCCTAAAATAAGAAAACATAAAGAATTAATTTAAGTTTATAAAATTTTAGGGGCTGAGCTGAGCTATTTTTTCTTTTTTTATCGTGACCAGCAGCAGTACCTGGTTTCACTGTGAGCATCACCTCCTGTTTCTGATCATTGAACCAGCCTGGTATGTCCACACGGCAGCCGTAAATGCCAGAGTCGGCCTCCACAGCCTGCAGGATGGTGAGCGACGCATCCCCCTGACCAAGATTGCCCCGCAGCACGTATCGCTCTGACAACCTGCTAACCACTGACGTCCCGTCTGCCTTGATCACCTGGTTCCCACAGCCACTGTTGGGAATGGCCCCCCGGCCCCAGCACACCGACAGCGGCCCATAATACTTTGCATCGTAGGTGCACGTCAAAACAACGTTTGTTCCCACGGTGGTTATCACACTGCCCGCAGACGAGAAATCTGAAAGAAAAAGAAAAAAGGTTAAAGAAAACTTGTTCGTTAAACACGACTAAACAAAAGTTAAGTTAACCTCCTTTAATGTATCCAACCTGTGAGCAGACAGAATAGAAGAGTCAAGTGCCTGATCCCCATAATCTCACAGTTCTCCGAAGGATTGGTTCATCCACTGACCGACGCGATCAGTGGCCACAGTGCAGATTGAGGTCTAAAACCTTCCTAAATCACATGACTCTGTCCTTGATGTGCTCACACAAACAACTTCTGCTGGAAGAAGAGGAATGCAGAAAACGGCTGTTTCCTTTTCTGTGGTTTTGGTTCCTTTTACTAAAATACTGTTTCATTCTGGTGATAGATATGGAGCAGCTTGGCCTCATTTCTGTTGCTTCTTCACATGGTTCAGTTATTAATGGTAAAAATGGAGCATTTTACACTCTGCAAAAGATTGGGCCAGCATCAAATGAGCACAAACAAGTTTGGGTTGTAAATATAACTGGATCTTAAATATGTCCCCTAATTTTGAAAGGCCAATTTGCTGAAGGGGCATGAACTTGCTTCTTAGACTGCTGAGTAAACATGTGGGTGTTTTGTAACTTCCTCTGCTCAAAGATGACCCTCACGTTCATCATGACAAAAGTATATACTTTGAGAGACTCGGTACCAATTTAATTATTCTGAAACGTTTTAAACCTTCCCTTAAATGAATAAGGTCTGTTGAGGCTGAACAGATTTTGAAGGATGCCCTGTTTCCCAAACAGCTTTTTGTGTCCACGTGTTAGAATGAATAATAAGAAAAACAATAGCCCATACATGACAGAATATTGATCTAACTTTATCACAAATGTATTGGCTAAGTTTCACTTTAACATGCGTCAAAGCAATAAATAGGACAAAGAGGAAAGCTAATATGATGACATAAGTTTACATGTGAACAGAAACTAGAAGAAAAACAATAAGAAAAAATGTTTTTTTCCACGGAAGTGAAATTAGTGGGATGCACGGTCATGTCGTGGTTAGCAATCGTGCCTCAAGAAAAGGCCCTGGTTAGAATAATCCTGGCTAGGTCCTTTCTGGGTGGAGTTTGCATGTTCTCTCCATGGGTGAGTGGGTTTTCTCTGGGTACCACAGTGCATAGATTTGCATTGTGGACTGTTAGTGTATGTGGTTGTCTGCCTCTGGCCTGGCGACCCATCCAGAGTGTACCTCACCTTTACCCAACAGTAACGCTGATAAACTCCAGCAAACCCATGATCCAGAAAGGGATTAGAAGAGTTTAGAAAATAGGATAAAAGGCCACATTACATTTTTCTCAATAGGTTCCAAAATAGTGCTGTATTTCTTAGGGGCTTTTGAGAATTTGATGTGGTTTGGGATGATGAAGGACTTCCCATTTGTTAGAAAGAGAAGAAATAAGATTGAAAATAAAATAAAATAAAATGTGTTCTTCTCTTGAAACAAATGTAATACTTTTTTTTTTAACAAATGTGGCTTTCAGTATTTTCCACGTGTCATTGGCACGCAGAGTTATGTGATTCCAAAGCGGTTTGTGAACGCAGGTCATTTACCATGCAAGCCTGACTGCTTAGGTTTCACTTTTTATTGTTTCTAAACTGCACTGAGCTGCTTTCAGATGATTGTTTCCCTCTGCGATGTCTCGGAATAAGGAGGATCTTTTCTGGTTTATTTCTCCATTTCAGGCACATCTCTAAATTGGGTTAAGATAAGGGGAAACAACACAACAACACTTTAAATGTTTATTTACATTTTATCAACAATTTTCTAAACAGAAGAAAAAAAAACATTTTCTCGTAAAATCCGGTTAACTAAGAAAACTGAAGTTCTTTTTAGTTAAAAGCTGTCCGCTTTCTTCATCAGACTGATGAGGATGAGTGTGAAATCTTTCTGAAATCAACATTTGAAACTGTCTATAAATATTCAAATAAATTTTCAGTTGTTTAAAACATATTATCTAAATCCCACATTTTACAAGCATTAGAAAAATCAAACACAGATTCATGGCGAACATGGCCAGGTAATTGCAGGTTTAAGGGTTGGCGGTTTGATCCCTGCTCCCCCCAGTCAACTGTCGTTGTGTCCTTGGGCCAGACACTTCACCCTCGCTGCCTCCAGTGTGGCTCCACTGGCGTGTGAATGCTTATGAATGTCCTGGAGATGGTCAGAGGGGCCGTGGGGGCGAACTGGCAGTCTGCCCCAGGGCAGCTGTGGCTACATCAGTAGCTACCATCACCAAGAATGAATGAGGAGTGCATGAATAATGGGCACATTGTAAACGCTTTGAGCGTTAGGAAAAGCTCAGATAAATCCAACCCATTGAAATTATTTAACACTAAAGGAAAAAGTCACTTTAAATCATAATTTTCATTGGAAAGTTGAAAGTTACAGAAGGAAACGTTTGTTTTTTTCACTCATCTGGAAATTTTCAATAACCTTATTAAAAAAACTCAATGCTTTTGCTGATTCTCTCCATTTTTTACCACATTAGAAAAACACAACAAATACCAGACATGTATCGGCCTAAAACAGCTTCCGAAGAAGAACTATGCACAGTTTTCCAACACAGAACAGTGGGACCCATGCGTTTCTACTGTTATTTTTGCAGATGATTTATTTTTAAACAAGCCCTGCTCCAGCAGGTGGCAATGTGCACTCAAATACAAAAACAAAGCAGTGTTCCCTTCTGCAGACTTTTTCCTTTTGTTCTGATATAAATTTGCCTCTTTGATGTCATCTTAAAATTCTGGCACCAATTGGCTTTCATCTGAAAACTAGTCATTTTGTCCTTTTACTGTAAATTTCAAAGACGTGATGAGAAAATAAGGAGAAAGGAAGGACTTTGAAACCTATCAGGAATAATTCAGGTTTAGTCCTAGTCCTAAAAATCATGTAGTCATGAGGATGCTTTCATAGACGTTCTCAGATGTGACAGAGGTACGTGAACATTTGTCTGTCAATGGCACCCTCCTTCCTGTTAAAAAAAAGAAAGTTGAAAGGACAAAAAGCAACATTTTTACGACAGATTAAAAATATTCTTACAGCAAATTTTGACGTACTTATCAAGACCACAAGGATTAGGATTACAGGAACGAAGACAATGGCAGCCATTTTTCCAATATTACACAGGTCCAGGTGTGTCAACACTTTTTTCTGCAACAAAGTGACATATATTCTGAATAAATGTTGCATCCATTGACATATATCATATATCAGAGTTTACAATCAGAGTGTAGTTTGTGTGTGCATCTCACTGGTATCTGATGAGCACTTCTGTATCACCCACACACCTCATGCGTGCAGCATTTGAGCGCAGTTAGTAAGAAGCCAGTGTGCCACCTCACTAATGGTAAATGACGTATACTTGTATAGCGCTTTCTACCGTCTTTGAAGGCCCAAAGCGCTTTACAGTCGCAAACCCATTCACACACACAATCACATTCACACACACAATCACACACTAGTGGTGGCTCCGCTCCCAAACACTGGCGCCAACCTTCCACCAGAGGCAAAGTGGGGTTCAGTGTCTTGCCCGAGGACACTTTGACACATTTTCTAAACCTGCTTTATTCCCGTGTGGGATCACGGGAATGCTGAAGCCATCCCAGCTACTGAAGGGCAAAGTCAAGGAACACCATAAACAGTTCATCAGATCAATGCAGAAAATTAGTTTCCTCTGGACCAAATGTTCAAGTCTGAGAAATGTTTCCTTTCACTTAGTTATTAATTACTTGGCATTCAGATCAAACCTGCTAGCTCAATTAACACAAGTTACTTATTACCCAACGACAAGTAATCAGGATACTAAGAACTAGTTAGCTTGTTAGTTAAATGTCAGTCTTGAAGACAGAATCGACAAAAAGGGCAGACAGAGAGATGCAATGATTGATAAAATGAAGGAAAGTCAATGAAGAGGCAGACATGTCCAAGAAGAGAAATCGGCATAGACAAACCTGATTACACAGCTGGCTTAGGCTTATTGGTAAAGTCTTTCACCACAAGGACAGATGAGAATAGAATAAAAAGAGGTAGAAATACAATTTAGCACAGCAGTAAACACGTCAAATTAGTAGGAAGCTGCCCAGTTTAACAAACAATTCCCACAGAAGACAGCTTGCTACTTCCTGTTTAAATATGAAGCCTTCATACCTGAATTGTGTCAGCTTTAATCTTCTCTACTTTTGTTTCAATAATTGGAACAGTTGTGGACGCAAGTTCTGTCCACATTTCTGTAGTGGGATGGGAAAAAACACATTTTGATGACTGACGCAACATGTCTCATAATTTGAAACAGCAGAATGATATTTCGATCTAATGACTTTTTTGCTTTCAAAGAAGCATTACCTTCTTTTATTGCGAGATGTATGTTAATTTTAATGTCATTAAACCATCCCGGAACCTCCACTCTGCAGCCATACTCTCCAGCATCAATCCTTTGAGCATTCACAATGGTCAGGGAGACGTCTCCTTCCATCACCCGACCCAGCAGCTGGTACTTGGGTGACTGTCTGAAGAGCACAGCATTCCCCCGGGAGGACAGGATGGGATTGGAGCATTTGGTCAGCGGCACCCTACCCTTTCCCCAGCAGACACTAAGGATGCCGAGTGTTTGGGCGTCATACAAGCAGGGTAAAGTGATGTTGTGCCCTGTGAAACCAGTGACTTTTAGGGTGTCAAAAGTAACTGGGAAAACATCTGTTCAAAAGACAAACAGTACAGTTTAGACATCAAAACACTGATACAGTTCTCGGCCAACTGACAGAAAAAGAACTAAGTATCGACTTACCTTGGATAAGAAGAAAGAAGAGAAAAAAGGAAAGTCCATACATGAGTGTAGGATTCTGTAGAAGCATGTCCTGAATCGAGAAAATACTCAATTTTGTCTCCCACACACTCTGCAGAGCAGATTGTGCATCTCTGAAGGCTTAACTTCCCATTTTAAAAAAACAGGAAGGAAATCAATACAGTTCTGTCTTCATTTGGATTTCAGCTTGCGTGATGTTTATTGGGCCCATTTAGCCTCAAATGTTTCCCATCTTCAACAGTTAGTCCATTTAAACTTCTGACTTTCTGTGCCTCTGTAGACAAATACGTTTAGTAGTGTAAAGTAGGGCTATATCAGCTCAGGATTCAAGTTTAAATGTAAGGGATAATTCAATTTAATAGGAAATGTGAAACATGTCATTTTCCGTCTTTTACATTTTTTTTAGCTTTACAGTGGTCCTCCACTTATTCGCGTTTCAATATTCGCGGTTTCACGTATTTGCAGATTTGTGTTCAGTCACGTGACTTCTCCAGTTCATCACAAAAGCTAGGATAACTCAAGACGCTTGTATGAGGCATTTGCGTCTGAAGGAGGTGGTGCGTGAAATTCTTAAGAGGGGAGCAGTGATGAAGAGCATGCCGCCCCATTGGCTTCCTTGCCAGCTGCTAATGAATATTTCACAGCGAGCATGTGCTGGTTCCACTGGTTCCTGAATTGCAACCAACCAAAGTTTGTGCTCCTGCATGGAGATATGGTATCAGCTGACTCAGAAGGTTGGGAAATATCCTGATATGCTGAGGAAGATAATCATGGAGAATAATTATCATCCAGGGCAGGTGTTCAATATGGATGAAACTGTGGAAGAAGATGCCCTCTCGCACTTGGTGGAGGCACGGGCTGCTGTCTTTAAGGCACAGAGTGACACTCCTAATGTGCGATATAAAGTACACTACGGCACAGTCAATTGCTCTAAATTAAGAAAAAAATTATGCTGAGCAATGGTCCAATGTTCTTTAATAAATGTTTTACAAATCATCAGAAATGTTTCAGAAGGGTTTTTGATAAATAAAGATCGGTGACGGACATCATTCGTCCGCTGGGGATGGGTTGGTTCTCCATATTAGCGGATTTGGGTCGCGGGTGTCTCTGGTCCCTAATCCCCGAAAATATGGGGAGAATACTGTACCACCCAAAGTAGGGGTGTCACATTTTTTAGTGTATTAATTACCAACAAAATGGCACAGTATTTTCTTTATTGTGTTAATCTCATTTTTAATCTTTAACCTGGCGTCCACATGTGCAGACATCACATTTTGGGTTATACTACCACTAGTTAATTCTTCTTTTTCGGGCCCCTGTAGAGTGTGGAGAGTGTTAGCTAAAATATTTTCCTGGGTCTTCAGAGGATAATGTTACTGCATGTGATTTGCTTAAAATAAAATCCCTTTTTAGGCTTCTACTTGTTAGGCGTTAACTGCTCCTTGATGTGAGCATCAATTGGCCGCTGCAATGCATGGAGAGGCATACACAAGAAGTCTATGGGTGGAAAATGTGCGTTCCAAAAACACTCCGACAGCACCATGGATGGAAGTAGGGTGATAAGTCTTCTTTGTACATGTTTGCCTACCACCGAAGCTTTTCAAGTTTAGTTTATCATATAAATTAACTCGCACTTGCTCATGCTAGTAGCGAAGGCAGTAGCCATAGCTAAACTCTTAACCAAAAGAAAAACGTTTGCAACAAATAATTTCTGGATTACTCAGAAAAGTGTTCCTTTTGTTTTTTTCTGTCTACACCTATTGTTTTTGATACGTCAAATTAGAGCACTCTGGATAATAATGGTGTTAAGTTTTAGCTTGTTTTTTTTTTTGTTCTTAATTGTTCGAGATTGAAAAGAAATACTCTTTGGTGGTGTCAAAGTAAAAGGAAGTATTTTATAATAAAGTTGTATTTTGATCTTTTACTGTGCCACAATGTCACAAATTTCCACCTAAAATTGATGAGGTTTTTCAAAACAATTATTAGGCTAGAATAAAAATATATTAATAACAGATCAATTACAGGTCATAATTAGGCTACTTAATCACTCAAAAACATTAATTGCATCACAGAACTAACCCAAAGAATAATTGATTGCTTCAAGGAAATAAAGAGGTTACATTAGAAAGGCTTTGGGAGCTTGCTATGTAGTCTTGGTTTTCTTTTATTGTGTTCCACTGACTATAAGTGCTGTTCTTCAAATCGTTAACAGCTTTTTGTCAGAAGTGTCACACAGTTGTCACACTCTCAGTTATGCGAGTCTCTTTCGGTCTTCCTCCTGCTGGGTTTTATTTTCCATGAAGACTGTATACAACATTTGCATGATCAAAATTAAGACTCGAATTAGCACTGTGCAGAACTGAAAGTTTTTTGGGTTTTTTTGCTGTTGTTGCTCATACTGTCAAAAAAAAATTCTGTTTAAATTGGCCTCAAAACATGGAGGGAGGGAGGGAGGGGGGGGAGGGATGGACACTTGCTTTGTTGTTTGTCGTTTGACACTTAACTTGTAAGAGTTTGCTCTACATTTCACAGGTCCTTTGATATGGACATGTAACCTGGATTAATTGAGGCCTTCCTTTTATTTTGTTGCTTCTTTTTCTCTAATGTTTTCTCTATTGTGAGGTTTGCACAGTCACATATCTCCCCAAATCCTGTATTGAACTTGCGATTGTAAGAACTTTTTACAACCTAGAGACATGAAACCAGCACACTTTGTAGCCCCAAAGTTTGTAATACTTAAAAGGGTAAAATATGTTATATAATCATTATAGAGGGAGTGGAAATTGCCACTGAGTCTTGGGTTTGTTTGCGATTCTCAGTTTTGCAGGGGAGGAACTTTGTCTTCACACTTCTGATATGTTTTACATAAAGACAATTTCCTTTAGAAAAAATAAAATAATTAGTGCTGGAATTCTCTACTGCCAAGTTTTACAAAACTGAAAGAATTATCATTGGACATTTTCAGCTATTTTAGCATGAAGTTAATTGTTTCAGCCTTTGTGCTATCCTAGACACTTTAACATTTTGAGTTGGGTCATCTAGACCAGTGGTCCCCAACCCCCATTCCATCCGTCTATGTCACCCTTAACGCAGGTCAATTGATGTGTGATATCATGTGATAGGTTACCGCTAAAATAAAACCCAGGAACTAGCTAAATGAATAAAAAGCAAACGTCTTTAGAAAGTTTCTTTGTCAAGGGGAAAACGCCCAGCCAGGAGACAGAAGAGGAGCCTTCCACTTCCAAAAAAGAATGCTTCATTTAATAGACAGTACTTCTTTTTAGCACCATGAGTGTGGGAAAGGGAAAGGATGATGACACCTGTGCGATGTACAATGTTGAGCAAGTCAAAATAAAAGCTGTCACGTCTCTGTTCCTGTCAGCGTAGTATTGCTATAATATTCATCATATATTTGTAAGACCGGTCTGTGGAAGTTTTGAGTGATGTCCTGCCGGTCCGTGGCACTAAAAAGGTTGGGGACCACTGATCTAGACCCCACTAGAACCTTTTAGAAACCAGGAAGTATGATCACATTAGTCCTGTGCTCAGGTCTCTGCACTGGCTCCCTGTACCTCAAAGAATAGACTTCAAAGCAGCTCTGCTTGTGTACAAGTCTCTCCATGGCCACGCACCAAAGTACATCTCTGACATGTTAGTGCCATATGAACCATCTCGTACTCTGAGGACCTCAGGGTCCGGCCTCCTGTTGATTCCCACAGTCAGAACTAAACAAGGGGAATCAGCGTTTCAATATTCTGCAGCTAAAATCTGGAACAGCCTCCCTGAAGTCGTAAGACAGGCCTCTTCTGTGTTCATGTTCAAATCTAGACTTAAAACAATTCTGTTTGGACGTGTATATGACTGAAAGGTCCTATCTGCACTTTTTTTTCCTTCCTTTCTTTTTAAATCAATTTTCTATTTTTTTATTTATTTATTTTCTTTTCTTTTAAAGTAAATTTTACGTTGATTATTTCTATGATGCATTGTGATAATGCATTTTTCTGTTTTGTGAAGCACCTTGAATTACTTTGTGTAAGAATTGTGCTATACAAATAAACTTGTCTTGCCTTGCCTTTTACCTTCAATGATTTGTGATATTCACTGGTGTCCATGGATTACATGAAATCCTCTCCACCTTTATCCACCTTTGTCATGGTATGGTTAACACGTCAATGTAAGGGTGGGGTCATAGGATAGCACAAGGGTTAAGCAAAGTACTGTATTTTCCACATTGTAGCCACACATAAATGTCAATTTTCTGACAGTGTGCCTTATTATCTAGAGCACCTTATACAGTATATGGATTAACTTGTGTTTACTGATATTGAAGCGATTCTGCAAAACAAGGTTGGGTGTTATTGTGAATAATGTGTAGCATGTTGCAATCAAATTCTGGAGTCTGACTAACTGATTTATCCCTGGTTGTTTTGTTTCACTTTATGTGCTTTATTTCGGTGTGCCTTGCACATGACATAAGTTTAAAAGTAAACTATTCACTGAGGGGAATCTAAGAATCCAGTGCACCCTATAGTGCGGAAAATAACCTAAACCATTGACAATTGCATTGTAGGTTAAGGTGGACCTCTCAATTTTTAAATGACTCAGGAGAAATGGAGCTCTTCATTTGTACTTTTCCTTTTGAAAGGAACAACCACCTTTAGAAATTGTTGCAATAGCAGTGCTTCCAGATGTAAATGCTGTCAAAGTTGCAAGCAGATCATTTATTTTCATTCATTCATCTTCTAAACCCATTTTGTACTTTTCGAGGACACAGGGTTGCCGGAGCCTATCCCAGTCACTTGTGGGCGAAGGCAGGGGACACCCGGGACAGGTCGCCAGTCTGTTACAGGGCAGATTTTTTATTTATTTATATTTAAAAGCTATATAACTTTCAATTTGATGGTCAACAAAAGTTTTATCAGATACTAAGGTTTCTCTTGGATCTCTGAATTCAGGCTAAGTCAACAGCTGCACCAGTAATTGTGTGCATGTGTGTTTTTATTACCAAATTTGGACCATTTCTAAAATGATAACTGACCTAATGAGAAGCTGTATTTCTGATTAGAGATTTTTGGTCAACCTAATAATGGAAAATGTTAGACTCCTGATTAGTTTCAGGGAGGATGTGCATGCAGGTTAGAGACAACCTGGTCAGAAGAAGGTATTGGATCTGTGGTTGTAAGTTGTGATCTATGGCTTAAAAGGAAGTCAACACAATGACTCTATTTGGGTAGTTGTGAAAACCCATGTGTGAGCACATTTAACAGGAAAGCTGTATGCTAAAAGCTCATTGTTATGTCCATTAGAATGTGGTTGTTTTTTTGAGTGTGTGTCTGTGTGCATAAATAGCCTCTAAGTACAGCAGTCTGAGAAAATGTTTTGTTTTTATCTGCCCTTTACTCACCTCTGTCTACACCATCTCCGCCTCCACTTGTCAGTTCTGTCAGCAGCACTCAGCTGTGTTCCTGAGATCACAGGATCCCTATCACGTGTCCAGTGTCTGAGCTGTTTGCTGCAGAGTCCCCGACTGGAAACAAAAATGACTGCAAACACACTGTTTTCTGACTTCATGAAGAACATGACTTTTGAAAAGATAAAACAAAAACAAAAATTAAATCCATTCCTTTATAGGTTTATTGACATCTGTGATTATGATGGCTGCAGCATCCCAGCTGCTACATTGCAGAACATCCTGGACATTTGTTGCATTTGGGTTTGTGTAGTTTGGTCTGCTCTGAGGCTTTCGGGGCATGTTCACACTGCAGTGTTTGGTCCTCAGATTCAACTTTCTTGGACACACTTTTATTTTTAGCTCACATAGGCTTTGGTGTGGAGTGGTCCAAACAAGTCAACGGTTAACTTGCAATTATTGTGAGGTTCACTATAGAGTGATCAAAATGAAAATTCAGCATTTAATGCTATGTTCATTATGTAGCATTGAATGCTGAATTTTCATTTCAGTAATCAAAACCCAAACAACAATGTTCTTATAAAATTGTTTCATCCAAAACGGACTGAAAAACCTGAACGGAAAAAAATTAGCTATGTTCAGGGCTGCACGGTGGCACAGCAGTTAGTGCTCTTGCCTCTCAGTTTCAAGTCCCAGCTGGGGGACCTGAAGCAGACCACCAATGGGGGAGCTTTCTGTGTGGAGTTTGCATGTTCTCCCCGTACATGTGTGGGGAGAACACGCATCCGGGGACCCCGGCTTCCTCCCACCGTCCAAAAACATATTTCATAGGTGTAACCTGTCCAGTTGTCCCCTGCCTTCGCCCGCAAGTGGTCGGTATAGGCTCCGGCAACCCCGAAAGGGATAAAACGATAAAGAAGATGAATGAATGAATACTATGTTCACACTGGGTATGTGATCCGAGTTCTTGGACATGCTTAACGCGCATTCTTGTACGTGCATTTAGCCCATAGTGCTCGTGTTTCTTCTTTTGCTATTGTGCATGCACAGTTGAAAGAGGCTTAATATTAAATCTCAAAGCTGGAAGAATCTTGCTAATCTTGCTCCAGGCTTTTTCTTTCACAGCTCTGTTCCCATACATGAAAGACTTTGTGTCATATAATTCTGTCTGGGCACAAAGTACAGATGATAAATTCTCTGATTATTCAAAGTTCAACTGGTTTAACTTTCAACACACTTTCACGTTTTGCATGTAGAATTTACGAAGACATTTCATTAAAAGTGAACATACCTTAAAAGAAAGTGGGATGAGCAGTGTTCACAATAAGCGGAGGGGGAACGAAGAACGGTCTCCTACTGAAACAATGTAAATTGGACTCTTTAGATGGTCAGTCCTTGATAAGCCAGACTCCTGCGGGTTTTTTTCCCAGGGTGGGTTTTTAAAGGCTTTGGTCTATTCTCTGCAGTGATGTGTGTGTAAGCAAATCAAACTATTGGGGTGTGATTAATTTTGACCTTTCTTACCCAAACAAACTAATTATTCAACATGAAAAGCATCCTAGTGTCATTGGAGTTTTACCAAGATCAAAATTGCCATTTTTAATCATGTTTAATAATGTTTTTAATATTTTTGGGGTCCGTTCCAAAAAGGAGGTTATGTGGCATAACTGGATAAGTTTAAGGGTTAGTTAGTGGAGCTTAAGTTTTGGTTCCAAAAATGAAGGGATCTTTCAGAGTATTTCAGTAAGCTTAGCAAACTCAGTTTCTTTCATTAGTTACAAAATATATTTGTGACCTTTAGAAACCTATATTATGCCATTTCACTCATCGTTTTTCAACTGAGATGTGTTCGTGTGAATTTAGCTTAAATCTCATTTTGTTCTAGGTACTCTGAGCTCAGCATTACAAATATACCACAAAAGTGGCCAATTACAGACGAGTGGGTTAAGTGGTCTGGATTCCATCCAGTCAAGTCACTTGAAGTAGTTTTTTTTTATTATCTCTAAACTAATAGATTGCATTGTATAGTTAAATTAATTCATTCCTTTGTCATTGTGTTACTTACAGTTTTTTTTATTGTTGAAAAACCTGATAGAGCTGAAGACAATGTCTTCAGAATTGAAATCCCATAATGCATTACAATTGCAGGTAATTTTACTAAAGTTTTGATATTTGCCTGTGTATTTGGATAGTTTACTACTACAGCCTTCTGATAGATTGTATATGAGCCATTTTCACATTGTGTGCATTGTACAGCAGCAGCAGGAGCTGATGTTAGAGTCGATGATGCAGTAGACAGGGATAGATGGAGGAAGATGAATCACTGTGACGACCCTTGAAGAGAAAAGCCAAAAGGAAAAGAAGAAGTGTATTGCAGCAGCACTGCAAACATGACAGAAGTGCATGACATTGAAGACTCGGAACTGAGCTTTAGTTTAACAAACAAACATGTTTGCTTGAACTTCTACTGTCTACCGGTAAATGAACACTTTTAAAAATGTTCTCATGTAACACTTCTATGAATGTATAATTGCTAAGATGTTTGCTGCTGTCAAAAAACTCTCATTTCACCTAATTGCCCCTTAATATCAACAACTTTACACCTCACTGGCATTAACACACTTTTGCTTTTATCTTTTTGAATTTCAACAAAAGAGCTTATTAAACACCATAAAGCTGGAAAATAAAAAGATCTTTTCAGAAAAATCCCCTAAAAAGAATAAAACATGCTATAACCTGCCACTAGTTATTAATGGAGAAGCTTCTTTCCGACCCAGAATTTGTTATTAGTCAGCAACCACTAACTAATTCTATGATGAGCTCATAGTCATTCTTTCATCTGATTGCTGCTGTATCAGATATTACATCTGCATAGCTTTATGGTTTATTCCCTTTTGTTTAACTCTTGGTTTCCAGAAGGAAATTGATTAAACTAACTGTTAAGAGTTTTTTTTGGTGTGGTTGATTGACCCAGAGTTCAGAGTTTACCACATAGCGAGTTAATGACGCTTAACAGACCCCTGGTGTAACAGTTACATGTTGACATTGTCCTTGTTAAACCTCCATATTTAGTGGAACACATCCTGATTTTTTTTCTATGATCTACGAGAGATAAATAGTTTGAGCTTCCTCTGTGGAAAAGTGGTTTTGTTTTGTCAGATTTTCTGTTGAGGTTCACAATGGTGCAACAATGAATCAGAAAAAATATAAGACAAAAGTGTCCGTACTAAAAAAAGGCCATGGTTGGGTGACTTCTGCTTATGTCAGACAAAACAGGAACAAATCAAAAAAAGGAAGTGAGACTATCGAAGGCTGTTTTTCTAAATTCTTGAAGGCATATCGGAATCTGGTTACTTGGCTTCTTTGAAACAAAAGTAAAAACTTCTTAAGAACAAAAGGGGACATCGAGGGAACATACATGTTAGATATTTTTTAACGCATAATTTCCAGGAGGAAGAAAGTCTTTTCTGATCAAATAACTGGAAATCTTTCTGAGTCTGGATGATCCACTGTTGCTTTTAGGCAAACTTGCTGATCTGTCACAGGTCATTATGGTCCATCGTCAGACCTCCACTTCTTTAACCCCTAATAGCACAGATGTCCCGCCGCAACATCAGCTAATTTCTGAATAACTTTGCAGTATCTAAAAGAGGTTTGTGAGTGCATATATTGCAGTGCGCAAAACCAAAATTTAGTGGTTTCACTTCACAAATTCAAATCAAAATAAAAATTAAAAAATAAACGATGAAAGCCACTTCAAACTCTGATAGCAATTTCTCTTTAAATGCCTTTTTTTACTCAAAAAAGCCATGACAATTTTAGAACCTTGGATTTTAAAAAGTGACATTTTTAAAAACATATCAGTAGCTTTACAATAAACGCGAAAATGACAATTAATAGAAAAGAACAATGAGGAAGATGCAAACTCCTACCAAGCTTTGTCAACATTAATATGAGTTTTATGATGGAATGGAAGAGGCTTCATCTCATTGTTATTGTGACATGATCAATTAACCCTGATGCAAAAGCCCAAAACATACTTTTCTACATACATGTAAGTATTTTTGTGGCCAACTCATGGTGGACGGATTTATGACTGCGGGTAAAATGTGGAGCTTGGCCCTTTCCCCACATTTTACTTCCCACCCTTGTCCTTCCTGGGAGTGTATATCAGTTCCACTCCCCCTTCCTATTAATATCCCACAGGGGAGACCAGAGCTCGTGGTGAGTTTGGGAGCGGAAACGCCTCCAAACACCATAGAAAGGAGAGGGACAGAGAAGATGAAGACGGAAGAGGAGAACATTTTCAGTTTGAGTGTGTTAAATGGGATTAGGAAGTGTGAGTAAGGACAGGAAAAAATATGGTGGTGAAGGAAAGTAGAGAGAAACTACAGGGAAAAACTGAGAGCTTGGAGATCTGGGTAATAAAAAAAAAAGAAACAATGTTTAGAAAATAAATTAATGTGGTTTTCAAACTTTTTAAAACATAAAAAGCATGTGAAAGAATGTGAGGGTAATCCATACTTTTCATCGGAATAATGCTATAAACTCCCTCACTCTTGCAGACCAACATCCAGTAGCAGCAGTTTGTTCTCACAAACAGGAGGGTCAATGACTTACCACTTCATAATAGCCATTTGAGCTGAATACCTTCCAGTAGATCATGTCCGTTAAAAGATAAAAAGCACAAAAAAGGTAGATAATGGGACGTATTTTTTGATAAAACTTGGAATACTCCTGAAAGTAACCACTCCTTAAGAATGGATGATCAGGGATGTACCGTACATTAGAGAATGATGTCTTTTGACCCCAGCCTGATCCAAATCCAGCTCCTTTTCTCCATTGGGAAATAGTCCTCCCATCTTCTCTCACATGGCCTGTCCACCCCTGATACAAACAAAGGACAGAGAGATGCTGAGAAAACCATACGAGGACATGAGCATGGAAACAGCATGAAAGATTACCCTGAGCTCCAAGTTGCATGGACACTACGATGAACATTTCTGGGATAAGTGATCCTACAAATCAAGTTTTGTGAGGCATTCAGGCCAAAAATGTATTCAAATGTTTAAAGTAGAAAGAAAGTAATCAAGCAAGTGCAAGTATTATGTTTGTTTGTTTTTTTTTTAATACGGCTCAGCACAACTGCAGGATAATGAATAATGCAGCAGTGACAATTATGACTCAACAAAGGGCCACAGACCCCGATAGTGTCAAGGTTCATGAGAAAAGTGCTGTAGCATCTGTTCACAGAATGGGGTGACTTCAAGGCTTCAGTTAGAGCTTTGCAGTGATGTCTTGGGCAATGACCTCTTTAGTCATGTTGCAGCATTGGAGAACACCTACAAGAATGTGAAAACAGCTCTACCTCCTTGCCACTGGCCGAACCAAGAACAAAATTGAGACCTTCTACAATCATTGTAGTTTTTATGAAGCTCGCCTGTGGAACAGCCTTCCAGAGAGCCTCAGGGCCGCAGAGACTGTTTAAGTTTTTAAAGGAAGGCTTAAGACCTACCTTTTTAATCTAGCTTTTAGTTGAAAATCAGGAACTTATTTGAAATTTTAATTATTTATAATCTATTGTTACCAGTTTGATATATGTTTATGCATATACATTTATTTATTTTTTTCTTATTAATTAGTTTTTAATCTTTTTTACTCACACTTACCATTGTATGTCTATTAAGGTATATTTATGTACTTATTTGTTTTAAAAATATTTACATTTTTATTTTATTCCTTTTACATTTTAATTGTAACTCCAGTGTTTTTTTCATAGGGATCCTCCACATCAGTGACTGACCCTTTTCTGTGAACGGGGTCACTGCAGTCGAATCTCCCGGGTCTGGCTCTTTTGATCAGATCGGGGGGCGCTGTGGAATTGAACTTTAGTGGGGGGTCACTGATGTGGACATGTCCCCAAAATATCGTTCCCCACTTTAGTACAAAGCCAGGTTTCTATGTTGCATCATTTTATTATTCTTTTTATCATGGTGTGTGCATGTGTACGTGTGTGAGGGGGGGAGATGTCTGCATTGTGCAGGTTTTAAACAAAACATTTGGTTGTCTTGTCCTTTTGTTTTTATTTGCTCTTTGTTTTTATGCAAAGCACTTTGAGAAATATGAGTTGTAAAAGTGCTATATAAATAACGCTTGATTTGATTTGATTTGATTGAATTTGAATGGATTGGATTGGATTGGATTGGATTGGATTTGATTTGATTGGCTGATCTATCCTACTATCCTACTAGCCTATTATTATAAACTTTCATGAACACTACTATCTTTCTATTATACTATCCTACTAGGCTACTACTAAACCTTAGTTTTTTCTAAGCCCCCATCTCAAAGACAACATTAAAACAAAAAGGTTTGTCTTTGCTTTTTTTGTCTTTTCTGACTTGGAACTTTGTATTGTGTCATTTTTACAGTTACTTTGAAGTTCCGTTTTGTGTGTCGCTGTGTTTTCCTGCTGCTCCTGTACATTGTCCTTTCTTGTCAATTCTAAAGCCTGCTGACTTAACTGTGGTGCCTCCTCATTGTCAATGAACATTGTGCTGGAGCTTGTTTGGCAGGCTCGATCGCCTGCCTGATAACCATTGGAGTCATCTGATTGTATTTTTGGCAAATCGATGTTCCTCAATTCAGAATCTGCTATGTTTTTTAATGTGCTGCCCAATACAGAAACATAACTTGTACTTCCCACTCTTAAAGTATATTTTCCCTTTTCATATGTACACGTGGTTTCTTTGCCTGTGGCTTTCGGGCTGGACTCTGATGAATTTGCTTGTGATGCCCGTTTATTTTCTCTCTGTTGCTGGTGCACTCTGGTAGTTTCAAGCTTGTCAAAAAGACCATCTGGCATAGAAGAATCACTTGTACTTTCCTCTGTCTCAGCATCATTTTCCTTTTTATCAATAGCTTCAGTTTCATTGCTTGGTACATCCATGGATTCTGAGTGATCCGTATCTGATTCATCTAAGGGTATTTCTAGCACTTCATTGTCTGTCAATTGAAAGTTTGCCGAGTAATTGGATGTCATATCATCTGTTGTAGAAACATCACTTTTCCTTCCTTCTTTGTCAGCATCTTCTCTCTTTTGATTTGAACCTGTGGTTTCTTTGCTTGATGAATCTGCCGAGTCACCTGATGATGTGCTTTGATGATAGACGTTGCTGTTAGCTAGTTCATTCTTTGGCCCAAGAAATTGAGTTGACACATATTTTAAATCTGCCATGCCTTCAACCAGGGTTCTAGAATTTTCTATAGCATGGAATCCAAACTTGATGAATCTAAATCACTTTCTGCTGATGACACTGTCATTACTGTCAGACTTGTGTTTTCTACATGTTCCAGAATCATCACTTTAGCTGCTTTCAGCACTTTGTGTTTTTTCCTTGAAACATGTGTTTTCTTTCCCTGTTGAGTTTCCGTCTTTTGGTCTAACATCTGTCTAGTCATCTGAGTGTGAAGGTGGGTTCTGAAATAGGCAAGGCTCCTCTAAAGGTTCGTGATTCATTTTGTATTTGTCAACTTCAAAAGAACTTTTTCCAGTTTCAAGTTTCCACAATAGACTTTTCCAGTTGTTGCATTTCACCTTTTTAAGTTAAGACCTTCTCTTTCAGCAACTCCCTCTCATTTGAAATGACACTGTTAAAGAGTTTGCACTTTGTTTGGAAGGCTTTAGGAGACGCAATATTTTTTTAATTTATTATCAACTTCTGTCCATTTTTGTTTCTGTTTGAGCTCAATAATGTCTTTTGCAATCTCCCTATATAATTCTTCATCAGATTTAATATGGTTCTTTGTATTCTTTAATTTCTTAACCCTCTTTTGACAGTTATGGTCTACTTTATTTGCCTCGTCTGCAACAAACTCAGCCCAGCAACCCAGATTATCATTTTCTCTTGGGGTTAGCACTAGAATGTCCTTGTCTTCTTCTAATCTGTTATTTAAGTCTGTTGAAGTTTCTGAATGATCTCTTTCTTTCCTTTTTTTGTCATTTTTCCTGACTGTCTTTTAATTTATTATAAATTGTTATGTTCTGCCATGGAGCCAGATTCTTCCCTTTTATTTATTTATTTTTTTTACAGATTTATTTGTCTGCATTTTGATGCATTAGAATGGAGAGGAGCAGGGAGCTTGCGGCATGCTCTTCGTAGCTTCTATGTCACAACTGCACACATGTAAATACCCAGTAGGTACTATTTCAAAACCCAGTATGTACAACATTTTTGATTTTTGATTTGATTTGAAATGGTTTATTTCAAGCAATCAAGTAGAAACAATACACAAAAGGAATATAATCTTCAGTTATACATTCATACAGTAACTACCGGTAATCCAACTTAGGATAATTAGACATGTTAATAAATATTGCTTGAAAGGGAGTGGAAGGAAGCGAACTTATATAATTCCACCCCGTTATACTATAACCATTTTAATACATGATTTATCAGTATCCGGTTCCCAGTTTTTTTATCAGACAGAATTAAAAATCATAAGGTATCGATAACGCACATGAAAAAGATGAATTACTTAATTATTATGTTAAAAATAAAAAATAACTTTTAGAAATCAACATGGCAAATGCAGATCAGTTATCTAAAATATATGTTACTCATAAAAGTCATTCATATGATTAAAGCATAATACTATATCAGTAAAATACACAACACTGTTTCAGAGATTTTCAAAGTAAACTTTCATCAAGTATCAAAAGTTAAAAACGTACAAAATTATGCTACATTAGGAAAGATTTTTGAATCAATTTATCAATTTTTGGAGCAAGTGAAGTAATATCATTAAACATCGATCAATTTAACCATTTTCAATAAGTGATTAATCATTTATTTTACTTTTTTTTTTTCTTTTTTTATTTTATTTTTCTTTTTATATTTAATAAGGTAATGCTGTAAGGGAAAAAATAATAAAATAAAAGGGTCCGTAATCCGCCGATTATCCAAGGTTGGCATATCTTCTTCTGCTGAAAAAACAGCTGTCCTTATGGGTTCAAAACAGTTTCTAGTCTCTTCCATGTTATGTCTGCAGACATTAGATAGAGGTCCATATCCTTCCTCAGCTGATATCAGCTCGGTGACATAAATAAATACCCAGTAGGTACCACATAAGTATGAACCAAATAGTACCACATAAATACACAGCAAGTACCATGTAATTACCAAGTAGACACAAAAAATACCATGTAAGTACTCAGTAGGTCCCATGAAAAGTATCAAGTTCAGTATCATGTATCATGCTGTAAGTACAGCACTGCAAAGAAAGCGTTACCAAACAACTTGTAACTCAGGTTTGAGACTTTCCTTGTTGAGAACAGAAGGCTGTCATGTTACACACGTAAAAAACATGCAGCTGCTAGTTACACTGTGTATATCAACACAATACATTCATAACCTTAGAAGGACAGTGTTGAAACACTCACACATGAACAGTTGTCTTACTTCCATGCATACTGTCTGCAGAGTATATCATCCATCTTCAGTCACTGACCCCTGTTTATTAGGCTCGTATGGGAAACCTACACAAAGACGGGAAGGAAACGCACATGTGCATAGAACAACGCAGCTGGGGGCTCAAGACGGGACAATAAGCCAAAGGGAAGGGAAGAAAAGCCCCATAAAACTCACCTGAGAGGGCACTTGAGAGATTCCAGCAATCAAAAAGGCCAGTGGTGTATTTTTGTTAGCGGGGTCAACCTTGTGTTATTACATTGTAACTACAGAGATTATTTTTTTTTAAAATCTGTCAAATACAATTAAAAACTTTTTTTAATTATTTTTTTATTTTTCCAAAAACATTTTTTTTAAAAAATCCAAAATTTTTGGAATAACTTTATTTTTTATTTTGCAAAGTTTGCCTGTTTTAGATTTCTTAGAAACATTCTAAGAACTTCATTAGTGGAGGATGTTGATTCAGAAACTTTAAACCATCTGGAATAAATTAAATTAAAAGGAAATTATGTAGATTTGAACACAGGATTGACAAATGTTAAAAGGAACATAACAACAACAATCAAAATGCCCATAAAAAAGTGAAAATGTGCATGTTTTTTGGTGAACTTTGTGTATAGAAAACAATCAAGCTTTGATTTGTTGTTGATCTGTTTTATCTGTTGTTGTTTTTCTCACATTCAGATACATAAATGTTCAGATGTCACTATATCCTGTGAAGTTTCCTCACAAGTAAACACTTCTCCCAGAGAGTAATCAAGCTTTTTCATGGCCTTTCAGTTTATTTGCCCTCTCCTGGTTTTGAGTGGTGGGCTTGTTTACCCTCCTGGGTTTCTCCTGCCTTTGCTGGAACATCTCTGTTTCTTATGTGTTTATTTGTAGACTCTTAAAAAACACTTTCATATAACCAGTGGTGGAGGATCATGATGTTCTTTTGGGTTCTGTGTGGAAAGCAAGCAAAATGTCCTATTCAGTCTCAATCAGCCTGTATTAGGAAATTGCTCCTTTTTTAAGCACAGAAGAACAAATTACAGTGAGACATATCAATAAGATTTATTTGGGAATTTTCTTCTAGGGGTATATTCATTGTTTACTTTTAAAATAGCGTGTAGCATCTATTTAAGTCTGTGTATCTCTCTGTCTTTGCAGCACCCAAAATAGTGCTGAAACATATTTAGTGATACAGGATGATTTAAAGCTTGCAGTCTGGCCAAGAGTTGCAGCAAGAAGTTTCAAACAGACCACTTCCTCCACCCTTTGCTATCTACTTCATCAATTTCGATAAAAGCTTAAGCCAAGAAGTGAATAAGAAATCAGGGAAATGACTCCCAGGTTACATGATTGCCCCCCGCTCTCTTCATTGTTCTGATCAGATCAGGTTAAAAACATGGAACCATTCCTTTAAAAGCACCATGCAACTCCTTGGAAACACATGAAGCAACTTGGCTCAAACTCCAGTGGGAGTGTCAGAGTTTCTCACAGACGCCTGTGGCATTTCAATTACTCAGAGAGAAGTAGTTCCACTTGAGAAAAATTCTTAAACTTAGTTTAAGCCTAATCAACTTTAAAAAATTGAATTCATTTTATAAAAGAATAATTTTAATATGAGTGAAAATGATTTGAAAATATTACAAATTATAATAGTGGAACTGAAGGCCAGAAAAGAGAATGCATCTTGTAGTGTTACAACATTTATTAAGCTCCATTTTAAATGATAACCGATTGAAAAAAAGTCGCACATTTGAATCTCATGAACCGGCAACCATCCGTTTAGTGCAACCTTGTCACTTTAAATACAAAGCAGTGACCGTTTCCTGCCTCTATGTAAATCCATTTTTCTTTGTTAAGTAGAAAAAATGTTGCTTTCATTTTAAAGACAGTCACAGACAGAGTGTGGTATAATAAATCTGTAAACACAGTATGCAGGACTCTTCCTATGACAATGCACAGTTAAGCTTAACTTGACCAATTAACTACATGCTCTTCCATATTCACAGAAATATTTAAAAACACTTACATGAAAGCTTAAAGTAACCTTTCTTTTAATGATAACTTCTGAAAAATGAAAAAAGGGAAAACAATTAACTGCAGTATCTGCATTTATGGCTATATTATAGCTTACATTTAAACCACATTTTCCCAAAATCAAAAGTCTCTGTGTCTTGTTTTTTTTTTTTTTTTTTTTTAAGCAATAATTTACTCAAAGATAAGGAATGAGGTCCAACAAACCAACAATATATATTTTTACTTTTACAAGATAATTTCAAACCAACAGCCCTCTGACCTTTTGTATTTAAAAAAAATTCTTGGAAAAGTGCAAAATATTTAAAACGAAAGCACAAAATGGTTGTGATGCTTTTGTCTTAATACCAAAACCTTTCAGAAACTGTGGACATGTGGAGAATTTACAGGTAATCGTCATATCTGGTTTTCCTGACCAAGCTCTGTGTGAAATGCTCTACAGCTGTTGGCTGAGTAAGTATGTAAATAAGTCTGGCGTTATAAGAACTAAAGAACCCCTCGGAGTGAAGATTTCAGTGATGAGTCGTCTTTTTCTGATGTTAAATTATATTTTCAAAACAACTTGAAAATGAAATTAAACCTGATTTAGTTTCACAGCATCGCTGAGTGGGATATTAGGTGAAGCTTTAAATTAAGAAGTTTACTAAAAATTTACAAAAAGCGTCCTTTTCAAAGGGGAAAGCAAGAAATGAAAAATACCTGTAGCAGCTAGAATGAAGGAGCATTAAATTGATATTACAAAAATTGGCTTGTTCCTTCTTCTAAACTCATGAAGGTGGAAGCTACAACAAGACGGACTTGCATCAAATTTCTGAGTAGTAAAGGGGAATTTGGTGGTGATGTGGTTGTGTAAGAAGAGGCAAAATGGAGAAATTGTGGTCAGAGCCTGTGTTGCTCATGGGACACTATTCTACAGTGCAGGCCCGTTTTTGTCCCGGATAAAGTGGTGTTGTTTCCCAGGGGCTTGGTAACACATACCCAGAACTTCCAAAGTACACAACATAAGACAGATGTGGGGCTAAACTAAAGAAAAAGAAGAAATACTGGAGACCAGAAAAAGAAGAAGAATGAAGACCGATGAGGAGGAACGAGTTATGTCCAGCTTCTATTAAAAGTCAAAGGGGAAATTATGGTTGGCAAGAAAAGAGAAGAGGCATGGCAGTGGGAATGAAGGAGAGAATGGCTGGGAATTGCATACGCTGAAGAAAGAAAGCCTGATAAGGTACTATTGAGGTGGCAGGAGTGAAAAGTAACCAAAAAGGAAATAGACCCGATTGACAATTACCTGAAGGTAGAGAGAAGAAAAGTGTGTAGGAACGAAGACATGAGTGAGAGAAGGATGGAAAGAGAAAAATAGATCAGACAAAGCCACCATCCACATGCAATATCACAGTTAGACATTGCAATCTACAATGCTGGTGGCATGATGGGAAACACACAAAGCGATACTACAGTATAATACCGATTCTGTGAGTTGTCTTCTTAAGATATGTCTGTAATGTTTCTTGACCTGTGATTTCTTCAAGGTGTTCATCTGTCCTCCATTTGTTACCTGTAGTAATGTCACCTGTTGGAGCTGGTTATCTGTATAAAAGACACCTACCCACACCCTTAAACAGTCAGACTGCAACATCTCCACCCTGAACCCAACCAAAGAGCTGTCAAAGGCTGGGATGAATCAGAATGGGATGAAGCAATTGACAAAGAGCAAGCAGAAAAATTAGTAAAATAGCGAATGATATTCGCATTTCAGGCACCAAAAACTCGGCAGTGTCTTTCCCCCCTAGGGCGGTAGTTAATTAACTCACCTGTTCAGCTTCCTATTTAAGTCCAGGTGTGCAGCGTTCATTCTCTTTCTTACCGCAGCGCCGCTTTCGTCGCCCCACCCTCCCTCCCCGGCTTCCACCTGTGGGCTCCGTTCGGGTTTTTACCCTAAGTTTATGGAAGTTATCTCATGGAATTGTACGGAGCCTTATGCCAATCAAAGTTTGTGAATGCCAACTAAGATGTAAATTAAGTATGTGAAAATAAATGTATTCTACTGCAAGAGTTTTTGTATGACTGAAATACAAGATCTCACCTAGTGGGGTGCAAATAATCTTTAGAACAGCGAGGGAACAGCTCAGGACCACACAGGTGAAAAGGTCAATGACACGAAGAGAGCTGAGACTACAGCAACAACAGAAAACACATCACAGCTCTGGAGAAGATCTGCATGGAACAATGGACCAAGATATCAGCTACTGTATAAAAACCTGGTGAAGACCTACAGGAAACATTTGACTCCTGTCATTGAAACCAGGGTTACATGACAAAACATTAAGAGAAACCTGGGTTATTGTTAAGGTCAAACTAGAGGAAACTGCAAGTGATTTTAGTTTAAAAGTAAATAAAAACTGAAAAAGGGGGGAAAAAAACACAAAGTAAAAATGCATTAAAGTACATCCTGTTAAATTTGAAAGAAAATTAATTTAAGTGGATGAATAAAAAATGAGAGAGGAAAAGGGAAGTGTAAGGCGGTAGTGGGCGCAGTGTCAATCAAAGTTCCAGTTGTGCGTGCTGGAGCTGATTTGGATGAGGTGCATGCGTAGCGCCAGGTTAGACGGAGCTAGAGAGAGATCGAGAAACTCGCGATCCATCTAAATCTAGTTAAAGGCATCAAAACCACACAGGCAGCCGGTATGATTCTATAGTAGTGCAGGGAAAGTCATGGTAATCCACTGTACCATAACCGTTGCAATAACCGTTCGGGTCCTTGGAGTAGTGCTGATGTCACATTATCTGATTGGCTTTGCGTTGGTCAGATGACGTTTCAGATAGTGATTAGTCTGGACAAATGACGATACTACCATAGAAGAAGAAATTATGCAGTCCGTTGTAAACAAACAGAGCTCCAACATGAAGCGAGATCATCTTCTAAACATGCTTTTATTATTGTTATGATTATTATTAAGTGCATTTGCAGTCAAATGCACTGCTTTCTGAACCCTTCTCCAGACAGCACACTATAATCAAGCACCTTCCCTGCCTGCAAACACGAAGCTACGAGACTCAGCTGCTCTGATCAGAGACACGATTCGCTTGTGTGGAGCAGCTGGTTCATTCTAACGGTCCCCAGATCTTTTTGGTGGGTTTTGGCAAAATCTCTCTAGAAACACTACAAAAAATAATGTCAGACACAACTTATGAGGGAAAAGAACTTTATATTACAAAAGGAAACGTGAAATGAAAATAGGGAGAGCCCGAGCAGATCTCCACTCAACGTAGTTTGTTCAAGTGGGGTTACTGTACTGTGACGTCATCCTCAGTCGAAAGGACCCCCAATGGTTATTGCAGGCTGAACGGTTATGGTACCTACAACGGCTGAAGCACACAGAGCAGCTGCGTCAGCTGCTACGTCAGCGCAAATGTTTGTTTAGCCTGTCATTGAATGTTATTTATGAGAAACACTGCTATTTATTAAATACATTTATTTATTGCTGTATTATCAATGAATTCTCGTAAATATGAAGCTAACGTTTAATAAATTGCTTGTGTAAATTGAGTGAAGCCGTGAATTTAGCCCTTGATTAATGTTATATATTTATTGTTGTAAATTGATCAAATATTGTGTCTTGTTCAGGTTTTTCACCATTTCACCATCAGTCACCTCGCCATGACAAAGACTGTTTAAACCTCTCAAGAAATTGTTTGATAAAACAGAACAAAATGGAGAAGTGTGTCTGGATGATGCGTGAATTCCTGGTTAGAACACTCTGTGGATGCTTTCCCCTCTCAAGTGGGAATAATAACTTTACAGTTATTGACTAAATGCTCACTCACAGTCGAAGTGTATCTACGATGAACATCATATATCACAATCCTCCTTTTACATGGGACAACATGCAGAGTCTGCCAGTGCAACATGGAACAACTGGCTGAAATGAGAATGCATAAATATTTGTATTGTTTGAGATCACGAAAGCTGGCTGAATATATACATATAAAGTTCTCCAACACATAAGTAATTCTCCCTTATTCCGCCCAAGAGTTGGTTTCATGGAAGAAGAGCCTGACAGCCGAAGGCTCCCACTTCCATTCTACTTTTGGAGACTTCAGGAACCGCAGTTACACCTGCAGCCAGAGAGTGAGTGCAGTTTTAGATGGATAATTAAAGAGAAAAGTTTTCTAAAATGGGAACTTTTCCTGTTGCCTTATTCATGATTAGAGGAGAATTTAAAAAAGCAATTCTAAATTTGAAGGTCATCCAATGAAGTAAATATATAAAAATGGAAAATAATGATCCCACTAACTCATCAAAACTTCCTGCAGCTTCTAAACTGTAGGCATAAATATGTGGTCATCAAAATGACTCCAATGCTTGATCAGAGCTAGTGATTAACATGGAACCAGATATGTTTGTGTCTGGGGCCAAAAAAAAACAGATTTGAAGCCAGTGCAAAGACTGCGGCAGCATGACCTTATGTTTTAGTGGCATCATCTGCACAAATGAGGGAGATGATGGTCCTACGTGCATATGTAACATGTGCCGCCCCCAAGAGAGGGCTTATATTTGGACTTTATCTACCAAAATATATTGAACAAGAATGTGACTCTAGAATTTGGCAGTGAACAGAATTGTTTCCACAGCTGTCTTAGTTCACTTGTTTCAAGCTTCTTGCACAGCTGCCACCTTCCTATATACACTGACATTAACAGCCCCTCAATGACTTCCAAATAGACCATGGTTTGTTGATTCTTACATGCTGTTGACAGATGGATTTGGTCATGTTTTTAATAAATTGATTTTCTGCAAAGACAGGAAAAAAAGTCCCAGATGAATCCCAACAGTTGCAATCCTTCAGTATAATGCAATCACTCACTGTCACTGAAAAACATCAATGATTTTTAAATTAAAAGTTGGCTAAGTCAAACAAAAAGCTTTTTGGCTTCTTGAAAAACATACTAAAACAGAGGAAAAATTATAAAGAATTATATAAAATATAAAACAAAGTATATACAAATATAAAATGTTGTGAATGTTTTATACAAAAACTGTTGCATACAAAAGTTTTTGAACTCTCAAACTGAGTTTGTCTTAATATTTGCCCTCTTAAATTTCATTGAACAAACAGTGTTTGCCCCAAGGAAAAGGTGTTAATAGAAACAGATGATTGTTAGAAAGGGGGGCCCCTTGGATACATTCTTTGCAGACAGCCCTGGGGGCTCAAATGAAGAATTATTATCGAATTGTTTTCTGTGATTTATTATGCTTTATTTGTATTCCCATGTAGACCGTCATTCCCCCGCATTTCCTTTGTTCTACAGCATCCACTGCTGTTGACAGTTTTTTATGCCTTACATCACGCACTAAATATTCTTGTATCTCATGATCACTATTTCATGCAATTTTGAGACATATAAGAAACAAATTTTCAAACGGATTCTTTAAAATGCATTGATCAATTTTTGATTACACATAAGAGAGGATCCTATAGCGAGCAAAGAAGATAAATGTTAGGGTTAGGGTTAGTTTTTTTCCTAATAAAATGTTTTATAATGGTGCCGTGAGAAGAAAGTAACACAGAAAAGAATACATTTCTTTTAAAATGTGAAAAACAAATAAAAAATAATAGTGTAATGGAAAGTAGTGCTGCTCCCACACTTGTCAAGATCTGAAGCTTTGTTTTTGTGATCAAGGTTTTGTTTATTATAGCTCATTTTTAGTTGGATCTTGTGCGTTCAGGATCAGTTTAGTAGTTTGGGTTTCTGCCCTTCCTCTTGTATCACACCAGGTTTTTGTGGCCATTCACCACAGCTGTTTCTATTTCACTCAATTGCTTTTCTCAATGTCCACTGTTTTAGTTGCTTCCCATCATTCTGCTTCTCCTCGTTTCCACCTCTTTGTTCTTGTTTGATTGATCGTTCTTTTGTTATGTCACAGTCTAAAGCATTTGATCACAAATTTGAGTTTATTAAATCAAATTTATGAGGTGTCTGTTCTTAGCAATACAATGTTCAGATTTGGTGAGGGAGATGAATGGATCAGAGCGGGGGAAAAGAGGCTTTATGGGACAGAACAGAGGCAAGTCTGTACAAGGCAAAAGGCGGCGTCCGATTAGTTTTCTCCTCCAGTTTCTTTTAACTTTAGTGGGTAAGGTTCATCTTCATCCTCTGTAAAATATCTCCAGCTGCTTTAAACTTAATTTGATCATACAATTTCATGTCAGAACCATTAAAATGTGATGTAGATTTTTGATTAACCCGTAACTTTTAAAGTGGAAGCTACAAAATTGGATGCCAACTTCAGCCTCATCTGACTTTTAAGGTACGACAGATTAATACAAAAAGGAAAAAAAAAGGTTGCTAAAACGTATATATACACATTTGAAAAAAAAAAATAAAAATAAAAGTATATTAACCATTACAGCAACTTTATTAGCAGCATTCTCGTAACATTAGACAGCTGTTTGCTGAATATGATGCATTATTACTCTGGTGTGTGGGAACAACTGTCACAATAAATTCATATTTAAAGTAAAGACTTCTGGTTTTTGTCTGTTAATTGCAGACTTGTTTTATTTTGAAGTTTTCTGTTTTCTCGCTAATTTCAGATATTTTATTGTTTTGTTTTTTTTACTTTGCATGCTTGGAGGTTTTGTTTTAATGGTCGGAGCAGCCGCTTTCAGAAAGTACCAGATGTAATCATGACACATGATTGATCGACTTAACATGTGTCAAGAAGAAGAATCCAGGAGTTTTCCAAAGTAAAACTTTCTTCAGAATGAGAATTAAACAAGAGAAATGATTGGCCTTTTTTATTTTTCACTGTGGCCTGGTACCACTGCTCTAAATGATAATCCTGCTACTCACAAAACGATGATCAGTGGATCTTAAAGCATTTTTATCTTATCAAACACAACCTGAAGTTCCAACTGCACTCCAGCTAGAAAACCACTACTTTCTGTGGAAGGAAAAGTTGTCGAGGAATGTGGAGTTCTAACAACACTAAAGTTGCTGTTACACCTTACCCTGCATGAGCAGCCTGTGTATCAACCAATGTTAGGACTGCTCACAGTGGATCTACTTTAAATAAATGCTTGTTAAAATATAATATAATAGAAGGTCCTGTGTAATTTAATGAAAGATTTGAATTCATGCTGGAACTGAAATATCACATTTGTTTAAGAGTCATGTCTAAGAGAGTATAAAAATCAATATGAGTAATACAGGAGTTGCTGAAGTTGAAGGAAACCAAAAAGCAGAAACATAAACCAGGTCAGAATCTTTAGTTTTAGGATTCCTTTCCTGTTTTTTTATTTCATTTAGTTGTATGTTTGATATCGTGCATCTATTTTGACTTCTGTCAGATAAAGATAATCTTTGAAATAAGAAGTTTGCAACAGTTCAAAGATATGTTGGCCAATTAAAAGATGAACTAATTAGATGCAGTTTAAATTAAACTGAATCAATGTAGAGCAGAAAAAAAGTCCATGAATTGCTCAGAACAATGTAGATCTGTCAGATAACTTCTGAAATTGGTTGGATAAAAAAAGTCATCACAATTGTGAGCGTTCTTAAAATTTCTGCCATATGACACTGAACTGTTTTGGTCGTGGTTATAGATTCATGATGTACCTCATTTGTTTCACATAAAGCACACTACATGAAAACCAATTCACATTAAGGAGGGAAATTAGACCATAAACTGTTTTTTTTTCTTCTTTTTTTCAATGAACCTCATTCACAAACAAAAATGTCATCTGAAGTGACTGGTTCAAGTTCTAATTAGTTATAATCAAATGTCAAACAAAACCACAAAAAATAAGAATGACTCTACTACAAATGACGAAGCAAAGCCACACAGTGTCAGACAGTGGAGCAAATTCTGTGGGCCTGCTTGGTTTTCGGATGGGAAGCTTGTCACACCAGACTCTGGAAGTCACGAGGAACACTGGGACAGACAGGAAGCCACAAATGAGAACAGAAGCCATTTCTATGGCCTTGTGCATACCAGACTGTCCATGTACATGCTTGAATTAACCTCAAAGTAAACGGTCAGTCACCCTTGGATCACTGGCCACTGCTGTGGATGTAAACAAATATCCAAATAATGTGACCTCAGTGCTTCTGGAAATAAAGTCTCCACAGGAGAAGCCAAACTGAAGCCTCATGAAAGCCTCTTTTTTTACCTGATTTTTGTTCAACTTTAAAATATGATCTTTTAACTAAACATGTCTTTATTTATTTTTTTTTCCAACATCAGGGAGTTTGATTTCCTTTACATACTGAGGACAATCTCCTTTTTCTCTTTGCACTTCCTATCTCTGAAATTCAGTTAAATACATGTTTTTTTCTTTGTAAAACCAAAAAATAATACATTTTGAAAAACATGAGCAACTAGGACTTCTGCTTTGAAAAAAAAAAACTGTTTTAGGTCATCACTACAGATGCTTAACAAGCACAACAATTTCCGTGCTTTGGAGCCGGATGCTATTTCTGTATCTTTTGCCTCCTGAGGGAAGTTGAAATCATGGTGGGGATTTTGTTTGTTTGTATACAAACAAAACATTTGTATTTCTGCAGCCAAATATTTAGACATATGAAATGGAATATTTGGTGTGGAGCAACTAAAAATGGCTCCTGAATCGTGCAGGGGCAAAATTACCCTTAAAAAGCCGTTAAATCCCAAAAAGTGATAAGAGGTCGTTCAGGGCCATGAAGGCCAAACACAGACTGATTACCATCAAGTTCAGCAGACTTCAGTGAAACAAGCAGAGGAGGAAAACTCGGGAAAACAAGCTGCAGACCTGCGGCTGCCATGGTTCCGGTGAGCGCAGTCACCCTTAACGGTTGGGAGCGGGGACCAATTACAGCCTCGGAAAAAAAAACTCACTTTACATTTATGATTACAGTTGATGTAGCATGGAAATGCTACCGGATTAAATATAACTGTGAAATCATTCTGTTTAGAAGAAGAACACATCTATTTGACCACAAACTGTCAAAATTGCTCACAAAAGACAGTAAACACTCCAAAAGCTGCAGCAAAGTGTATTCAAGAACCACTCCAAAGAACCTTTTTTATGTTTTTTTTTTTGTGTGTGTTTTTAACATGGTCTTTTTACATGATGGAAGACATAAACAAAAACTCAGCTTGAAACTGTGTTTCTGAGTATTTTTTAGTACAAATTGTAGTGAATCGGAAGCAGATGAAAAAATGTCGTTGGAAAAAGTTTTTAGTTGTCACGCAGATGCTAGAATCAGAGAACTACAAGCTCCATGCTCCACTTCATTCTGATGCATCCTCTTGCAGACAATTAACTCCAGTAACGTCTTTGTTTTCCTTGTCTGAGCTGGCATCTGGCCCAAATTTGTACAGCTGAATAGCTCCAAAATTGCTCGCCATTTTTGTTACTCCAGTAATTTTAGGTTGGGGCTGTGAGGAGCTCTAAGATAGAGGGGGAGACTGTAAATAGAAGTTTTATAGGATATGGGGTTACTCTGTGACAACAATTCCACCAACAACTCAGAGGTGAATTTTTAATAAACTCCTGCTGCTCTGAAGAAACTATGTCCAAGAAAAACAGCATTTGGATTTTGGCTAAAAACTGCGTCATCATTCTCATTAAAAGACCTCAGGGAAAGCTTTTAACAGTGATCAAAAGGAGCAGGTCTTTAATTCATCTACCAAACTCACAGAAGAGTTTTTTATTTCTTAAATGAAGCGCTGTTAAATAATTTTCCCATTTCGTGGTGGACAAAGAAATTTATTTTTTTTACCAAGAAATAAAGTACAGGTCAATTTTCTATAACTGAGCAGAATATTGTTCCTCTGCTGTGTTCTGTAGTTTTTATTTATTTTTACAGGATCAGTGTGCAATGTTGATCTTAGAAAAATGAAAATTGTGTTCAAGTCTGCTCATTTCCACATGCAACTGCAGCTAACAGGACTATATCTAAAAAGCCTATGAATTGTAGAGGAAACCATCTTTTCAGTTAGTAAGATAAACAAATCCCTTTACATTTCAATTAATGTACTTAATATAAAAACTAAGCCGTGTGCAGATCTACTTACTGTCAGATCAAAAATAAGCAAACTTGGACCTTTCAGCAAAAGCCCAGCAGAGAAAAGGGATGCTTTCTGTCCTGTACTTCATCATCCCTCCACTAGGGGCAGTAAACTAAGGGCTAATTTTAAAACTTTAAGTTCCATCTCATCTATAGTTATTCATTGCTTTAAATTACTACTTGCTGTATTAAAAAAAAGTTTCTAAAAAAGTGTTAATTGATATTTTTTAATTAAGTTACACCATGTTAAAACTGTATGGTTAAAATTTAAGACAGTGGGTAAAAAGGGCGCTTTATTTTTCCTGAACACTATTTAAATATTTTCGCTCACATTGCTCACAAAAATTTACCAAGTCACACATCATGATCGACACTATCTATATCTTGTTAAATTGTTTGATATTGCAATTTTTTTGTGAATTGTTTCTTTTTTTTATATTTAATTTTCTGTCTTTACATGGTTAACCAAACTATTTAAACCCCAGTCCAAGAAGAGTGTCTGCATAACTTCATGCATTACATGATTGGTTTTGTTTAGGAGGAATGAATAAAGGATAAAGTACAACATTAACAAAATCAGTTTCAGTAAAAAGCAACAGAAATCCAGCGTAGGTGAACCACAAATCTAATTTAAATGTGTTTAGAATATTTTTTTCTTGAGTTTTTTGTTTGAATGGTCAATAAAGGGTTAAAAGTTTGGAACAGCTTTAATAAACTTGAAAAAGCCAGAATATTAGTGAGCTTTGTTGTATTCATCATGGCAACATCCATTGTGAACCTTTGTCCTCCTATAGATGATCATTTTGGTCAGTCATTTTCAGAGTAAAGACAGCATTAGATGATGAATTCCATTTTACCAAGAAACCCATTGATGTTATGCTCAAAATGGGAGATTAACTTCCAGTTATTGAGGTTTTCTGTCTTCATCTGTCAATTTATTAACAATTTTTAACTGAGCTGCAACTTTTTGCTTTTATTAGGAAAAAGACTTTGTAAGCATCATCCCAAATGATGGAAATGCAAGACGAAAAAGAAAAGACAGAAGAAAAAGATGAAAGTGTGTGAGAGCATTTTTGCTTCAGGATTTTTTGCAGATTAATAATCCAAAATGGACCTTTTTGAATAATTCTAAGGAACCTGATGCAAACTGTAGAAACTTATCTTGTAAATCTTTTTCATCATTTTTGTTTTCACGTTTATATTTGAAAACATTATGATGATTAAAGTGATCTGGTGTCACTTAAGGCCTAAAATACAGCAAGGATGAATTGAATCAGATGTTTTAGCTGCAGAGTTAATCACTTTTTTTTTCATTTGTTGGTTAAATTTGTTTTAGTTTAGAAAATTCATTGGCAAAGTCTACATGAAACATATGCCAACATCTTATTTTTGGGAAAATTTGGATAGAAAGATATACTTTTCCTAAAAGGGCATCTCTCAAGCTTAATTGTGACTTTTTGTGTCTGGTTTCCTTGATGTACAGAAAAAATAAATGCTCCGTGGCAAGAGCAATAACTTCCTGGAGTTGTAACCTTCATTCACGCACGCATGCTGGAGACATGCCACACAAGCAATGCATGTACTCAAGCTTGGATAAATAAAGCATCTATACACAAACACATTTGTCATCCTTCATATTTAGCATCTCTCACAGTCTTTCTGCAGTCCTGCTTTTCCAGCACAAAACATTCTGTGAGCTTTTCCTAAATATTTAAAGATTTCATGCTGCTGCATTTACAGGATTTAATGACCTCAAAAAACCCAATCCAAGACTTGTTTTCATTGGATTACTCTTCTGATACCCTTAAAGAGAAAATATGTAGAATTATGTAAGAAGTAATGATGATGGAGACACTCCTGCATTGGGGATGAAGCGATGTTTGGTTGAGCCCAGGTAACGCGTTCTCCTCGTTTCACCCTTGAGATAAGGTTTAATTAACTAAAGTGATGAATGATTCTAAACAGAAGTAGCGTGAATGTCTGTTTGATCAATGAGGAGGGAAAAAAACACCTGGAACGAGTTACCTATGGGGGGTAGAACTGCGAAATTTCTCTGTGTCGTCTCATTTGGATTTTAGCAGGCACTGATAATCAGTCATTCTTTCACACGCTTTGATTTATTTTTCGATCATTTACAGAAAGTCCCGGCTTCTCCTGGCTACCCGTGGATCACATGGTGTCCAACGATTCTCAGGATGAAAATATCCCCCCACTCACAGATTTGGCTATGGTCAGCGTCAGGAGAGCTATCTGTTTGGCCTTATTTTGGGACATATTTACAAACTTCCATGTGAAGTTTATTTGGTCTGGTACTCTTTTTCCCTTTTCACAAGTCCAGATAAGAGACTCCGAATATCACATACCTCGAGCAAACTCTGCATACTTCTGCACAAATTCTGTGAACATATCAGAATAGTTGGAGCAAATTGTCATTGCTCTTCGTACCTCACAAGCTGCCAAAGTTTTAATTAGATGATGAGCTATAGAAGATCATTTCAGCTGAGTCAAACTGGCCTTAAACCCTCTAAATTGGTACATTCTTTTTCATTTTTTTGTTGAGAAAAGCATTTCTTTTAATGAATGTGTGATTTGGGGGTCTCATGAGATCAGGAACTTACTTACTTTGTAATACGAGAAACAGACCACAGCATCAGAACTAAAGAAAAGCCACCCAAACCAAATGGATTGCGAATTTTTTTTATGTTGAATAAACTTTTCACACAGTGCTCCATACTAATCATAAAACTTTTATTGAAGACACATTACTTTGAAGACACTTTAAATTCAAGGCATTAGATTGAGAAACTCTTAGATATAACACTTAATGCAGGAATGCTGTTCAATTAAAAAAATGTTTAGGGACAAAACATTAAATAGATACACACAATGATGGAAGGTAAGTAATAGGAATGGAAGTAGGCCTCAATTAGGATCAGATTAGATTAGATTTATGATTGGTAGGAACAGATATTATAGGATGAATTTCTTCAGTCTGACCCCGATTGTTCATGCCCTTTTTTTTTCTATTTTGGAAATCTTTCTTAAGCTTACATTAACAATGAACAGCAACAAGCAATAGACAGTAAACAGTAAACATTAGAAAAAACATACATGTCAATAATCAAATATAATCATCCAATCAGTGATGTCCCATAGTACTTAAAATTCCATTTTGATTTCTGGAATTTACTTTCTTTTTTTTTTTTCAAAATGTTTCACTTTATTTTGTTTCATTTTTTCATTTTTTGTCATTTTTGTTTTGATTTCTAAAATGACATTTTTTTGCTTTTTTAATTGTCGTGATCATTAATATGTTTTTGAATTCGTCTGTGTGATTTGCACTTCAGGGCCACTGTATGTGGAGGCACTTGTACTTTACTGGGTAGAAAAGCAATCTGCTGCTTGTTTAGTCATCGAATCGATTTCTGTTCTTGTGTAAGACACTTTATTTAGTGCAACGAATGTTGTTTTGTATGTGTGTCCAATGTGAATTGATTTTTTTTAAACAAAATGTTTCTGGGCTCTGAGATTTTTTTTTGCTTATGTTATGCTCTAAACCAAAAGAAAGAACGAACAGAAATGTTTTTTTTTTAAATAAAGTACGGTAAAAGGCAGAAGAAAACAAATGTCACTTTAGAAAGGATATCCCACAGAAATGATTTCTCTCTGTTTTGAATATTGCTGTGGAAATCATATACTGATCTTTGTTCACAGCTGGATGAAAAGATGACATGCATCTGGCAGATTATGAGCCTTTGAAAGGAATCATAACAAAAATAAAAGCAGAAACTTGTGATTGCTCAAGACATGACCACACATATTCCTAAAGTTCAGTGCAAATGTGACTATTACAACACAAAGAATGGTGCAAGTGTTTCCACAACAGCAATGTAATTTCATTAAAGTTCATTTCCAAATAATGTCATTCAAAAAAATAACACACATTTTTGGTAAATTACACCAAAAAAAATCTTTTTGATGACTGTAATTTAATGTCTAATCCTCTCCACAAAGCATCTTAATGCCACCGCAAAGTTCATGATTTTCACTTCAACAAAACTCCAACTTTACCCGCTAAACCACAACTCTGTAAACATTTTTTTGTAGACTGCATGAAGCTGGTTGGGAGTATCATTTCTTTCATGGGAACCCCAGTTTTATAAACTGACCGCTTGTCTGTCTGCACTGGGGGCCCGGTCAGACCACAGTAAACTTGGACATTCAGTTATATCGTGCTGCTTTCAAAGACCTTTATCTGCGTTACAATTTCAGTCCAAACAAACTGCTGTAGATAAAGTGTTTCATCCTACATTTTTTTGAAATGTCAGCATCACAGTTTTTAGACAAACTGATGTACAGATTTGAGACTGTTTTTAACCCTTAATTATGATCTGCAGATCCTTTTTAATCCACAGAGCAGGAAGCCTTTGATGGGTTCAGCAGTGCGAATAAATTGTCATGAGATTAGAAAAGCGAGTGTGATGAGCAGAGAGCTCTTGGGCTGGAAGGAGGGCAGCTTGTCCTTTATCGTCAGTGAAGGAAATCGATTTAATCAGACAACTCCAGTGAATCAGTCCTTATCTGCTCTAACCTTTTTGCTGGAGGCCAGAGGGCTACTTGTTACATTTGTTTATATTTGTTTAGCTGTGTGTTACCCCACACCCCTGGCAAAGGGAGCCAGACACCACAGCTTTCATGAGCTATTCCAAGAAACAGGACTATTGATGCTGGCTGACTCAACATCATTCAGCACAAATTCAATAGCTTTAGTTTAAGGCTTTAGAGCCGAGCTAATGTGACCCACCTTGGCTCCGTGTCCTTTTAGATTTGTAGTTCTTGACTTCAATTCAGTCTTTAAAAAAGGAAAAAACACCAGTTTACAGTCAAGGTGGTCTCAAAGTGTTACACAAAAAACAAAAAGCAGCATAAAGTTTCATTATTATTTTTTTTTTTATAAAATTGCAGTCCGTATTGTTAAAATAAAAACAACTTCCTTCATCTGCAAAATCTCAATCTGAATTAGAGATTAAAATGTTCTGTTATGACTCTTGTAATAATCAAACAAAAGGCGAAAGTGGGGAAAAAAAAATCCTTCCAAGGCAAACACTTATGCAACACACAAGAGTAACTTTTGAAGTACGTGAGATAGGAAAGATTTTTCATTGTTTCAACCTCCCCGAAACCCTGCACACTGTGCAATGAGCCTGTTGATGATGTTTGAGTAAAAGATGCATGCTCCTTTGGTGCCCCTTTGCGCGCGGCCTGGCTGTTAGAAATTAGGAAATTACACAATCAGAGCACAATTTGTTAAGGCCCCTTAGGGGTATCCTAAGGGCACTTAGTTATCATGCATGCAGCATTGCGCATGGTCAGAAGGAAGCCAGTACTTTCACCCTAATGATGACTGGACTGCTGCGTAAAGAGCATCATACAACAGCATCCTCTGTACGTCATCAGTGCGTGTAACTACCAGTGTCCTTATGAATACTAAATACTACACATACCACACACAGGATAATGGTACGTTCTATTTTCCTGACGGCCTTTAAGGTGGCTGCATGAGCCTCAAGGGAAGTGCAAGACACACCTGTGCTTCCCTTAAAATGCAGTCCCTCCTCTCTACAGCCCTTTACGGGTCAACCCCCGTAGGTGTGCATGTGACTAAGGCATAAGATCCTCTATAAGTAGATCTTTAAAGCGAGTGACATCACTGTGATGAAAGTGTGGATCCATCGTAGATGGCTTAAAAAGGGGATTCATTGCAATAGGACTCCAAATAGAGAAACTGTGAAGGCCAAACTGTTTTCTAAACTGAGACCATATCTTTAGTGTGTGTTTAACTACAGGGTTGTCCAGGGATGCAATAAAACGTAGAGACAAACAAGAGCTAACAAAGGTCAGAGGCGAGAGATTGTTGTCTTGGCAAAGCTCGAGCGCAATCCAGTCAGGACAGTCCAAGTGGTCATAGTAGAAAGACCAATTCACAATATTTCTTAAGTTGGATCCCCAGTAATAGAAGCAAAAATTCAGCAGGGCAAGCCCCCCCTTCTATTTTAGTTTTTTGGAGGTAGGTTTTATTTAGACAAGGTCGCTTACCCTGCCATATATAAGACGATATAAGAGAGTCTAGTTGCTGAAAAAATTAGCCAGTAATGCATATTGGTAGAGTTTGGAAAAGATACAGAAGTTTAGGCGATATAACCATTTTAACAGAGTTCACTCGTTCAACTAAAGACATTGATAGGGAAGACCACTCCCGGACTATCAGTTTGATCTGATTTAAAGAAACTGCAAAATATTCTTTGAATAAATCTTTATATTTTTTGGTAACTGTGACTCCAAGGTAAGTGAATCTACTGCCCTCGACTTTCAGAGTGAAACTATTGAGGTCTAGGCTTTGTGCTGCTTCGTTAACTGGGAAGAGTTCGCTCTTACTAATATTTACCTTATAGCCTGAAAAACTGCCAAAATAACTGAGCAATGCCAAGGCAGAGGGAAGGGACTGAGCTGGGTTGGAGACATAGAGCAACAGGTCATCTGCATATAATGAGAAGATTTTTTCATTCTTTAAACCCCCCACTAAATCCTGGGCACAGTGCAAGGAGCCCATTAGTGCTAATCACGTGATAAGTGCGTGATCCTTGTTTGCCAGGTCCAGGTTTCTTTTGCCCACAGACACCCCATATTTTACCATAAGGGTAGTTGTGACTAATGATTTACTAACAACTATAGAGTAAGGGCACCGTACGACACCACCTGTATGTCAGAAGCAACTTACATTAGCTGTACTAATACTTCCCGGTTACCACATGCAGGACTGTTCTACATTACATTTTCAACAACTGCAAGACACACCTGGCTCCCCTTAAGATATGGCCTCTCCTCTCCAACCCCCCAATGGGCTAAGAGAATCTAAAAACCTGCAGTGTCTATATAGTTGCATGTGACTATAGCTGTTTTCATTGTCACAAGGAAGCAGATGAGCATCCAACATCTCTGAACATCTATTGTAATATGAAAGAGATGTGTTGGTGACTGCAACAATAGAAGAGCAGGGAGGAGACAATGAAACTTCTGAAGGAAGACAAAAAACACACAAATCGACAACTGGAAACAATGACACAAACATAAATGGGTAAAACAGAGAACAGACAGAGACCATCAGTTTAAAGTGAGGGGAAAACGCCCGGTGCATGCTAAAACGACAGCCGGCAATCTACCCTTCAGCAGCATAACTGAAGGTATGGTTCAGGGTTACAGAGACAGAGAGTGACGAGAGATTTAGACAGAATATGAGAATGTGTCCATGCCAGTATGAGAACAAATCATATATATTTAAAAATGATCATATTTTCATATGCTCACCAGCATCTTATCCAGAACAAGGCTGAGGTTGAGCTTAAATTAATCTATGTTCTCATCCTTTGGTAAATGGTGTTTCTTACATAAAAACTGATGCTTAAAATTAACAGTTAAAAAATGTTAATTGGTGTTTTTTGTAGACCATAGTTGCTCTGGAGTATAAGTCTCAGCAGCAAAAAAAAATGCAGGATAAAGAATAAAAAAACATCTATGAGTCACCATTTTTTGAGAAATGGCATAAAGAACATGCTAAAAAGTCAACTTAACTCTGTGTCACTTTAAATCACTAAATCCGTTAAATTGTTTATCCTCTGTGTCACTTTGAAACAATTCCGCCAAACCCGGCGTAAGACCGAGCGAAACTTCTTCTTCTGCATTGCTGCCAATATCAAATACTGATACATGCAGCTTCAGTGCCCTCCAGTGGTTGTTGATATTTATTTAAGTTTTAAGTTGCACCTGACTGTAAATCACACAAAAAAAACAATTTATACTACCAAAAATACGGTAAGCAAATTTTAACCAATGCTAATACTATCCAAATTGGTTTAGACCCTCTTCAAATGTCTGCTACACCCAATTTTAAAGGCACTCTAAGTGTCGACATTTCATACCCCAATGAAACTCAAACTTCAGTGAAAAGGAGCCTGAAAACTGAGAGTCTGGAGGAGGGTGAACCTCTGCTAAAATTACCTCAACCCTGTCGTCTACACAGCAGTCACAGTTCAAATGTTTACAGCCATTACACTGTCCTGAGAGGTGCAACTATGAGACCACCCGACACAACTAACCACAACTTCAGTGTCCATGTCCTCTTTTTTTTTAACACCAACACAAAATTGTACTCATGACAAAGCAATTACCGGTATGTCACATCAAGTTCTATTAATGTTTCTGCTCCTGCTGTCTATGTCTGCCTGAAATAATTTACACTCAATTACGTGACAGAGGAAGTATTCAGCAAGATCTTGTCACACACTTTAGTTTGCAATTATCCCATCAGTTGGAAATACAAGCAACCTTACTGTGCTGCAGTTCAGGTTTGCAGAATGTATAATTTAAAGAGTTTACTCCCAAAGCTAATCAGGGCCATACCAATAACTATAATTAAATAATGTCTTTTATGTGTATTCTAGATTTAAATTAACTTTTTTTATATTAAAATCTCTTTTCTTCCAATAAAAAAAATATTATATGGCATAAACAAAAGTTGCTATTTTTTACCCAGAAGGCTGTTCTTTTTCAATAGAAATGCAAATATGAAAACTAAAATAAAAAAAAACTCCATATTGTTTGGTTGATTCCTACGTACAAAAAGTAAAATCTGGAATACATTTTTCATTCAAAATAACATTTTTTTTCAAATACTCTTAGCAGTTTGCTGAAGCTTTTTCATTAAATTAACACCACATGGAAAACTTATATCTTTGGCTGATATATTAGAGTCATAATTTAAATGAGGGGCTCCTACAGGCAACAATTGAGTTGATTCCTATATGGCTCACTGCCAACTGTATTTATATTAAGAGAGAAGCAAATCCCTTATTACCATACAGAACGGCGCTTATCATTCAACTGCCTTAAAAAGACCGTCGTTTTTTAGACCTTTTAAGGTTTGCCTGTACAAAAAGACTCCTACAAATATTAGAATTGAATGTGACTTAGTCACTTCCAAAAGCTTTTGTTTTTAATCACATTGGCTCCAATCCCATCGGCATAAGGTTTGCTATTAAAGGAGAGCAAACAAAGAAAGCTGAAACACTATAATTTATCCGATCTGCTCTTATTCAAGTGTCAAGTCAAAGATTGTCAGCTAGATTTGTTGCTCACAGAAACATTCGTTCCACAATTACACTTTGTGCAATCACTGGCTGAACACGCCTTATTCATAACTTTCTCCAGAGTGACTGTCAATCTTTTGGTGGACAGAGAAACGTCTCTGAAAAAGACCTTTTTATAAACACAAACGCCTCGTTGCTCTAAGGTGATGGCAACACAGGCTGTTGTTTGAGTGGAATGATAACGAGCAACTTTATAGATTTTTCCCAATCAAGTCATTGCAATCCTTATTTCTCAAAATGGGAAAGCCTTCGCTCGAGTAACAAACCGTTTGAGGGAAGTGAGATGAGACGTTGTTGGGCTGGAAGCTGTTGAGGAGATGCGGTTTCATTAATGTGCACTAAGGTGGACTTCAAGCCAGGACATGCATGTTTGGGTCATAAAGACTGCAAAGTTAAAGACCCACTCCAATGGAAGTCGTGTATTTGTGTTTTTAACATGTTTGTGTGGCATAGTTGTCATGCTAGAGCATACAGGTAAAGAAAATTAAGGTTAAAATTGCATCTCTGAGTATTTCCTTATTCAAATTGTTCGGAATCAGAAGCAGACAAAAAAAAATGCCGTTGGAAAAAGCTTATAGGTGTGACGTAAAGAGAGATGTCACAATTATGCCTCCGATTTTAAGGTTTCAGCTGTTTTGGGTTTAACTCATGTCCAAAAAACATATTCTACAGGGGATTTTGTGATTCTTAAATGCCCTTTTAATAGGAAATCTCTGGCCCTGCAATGTACTGGCAACTTGTTTAAGTTGAACTCTTCCTTTGCCCAATGATAGCTTAGATGGCTTCCCTTGAGCGCTTTAGATAATTGGTCAAATATTGGTCAAATGGATGGACAGTCAAAAAGTGAGCTGTAGTGGATCAAAGGGCCAATCAAAGCGACACTGCAGAAGAAACTTGGAAGACCCTGCAAGTTTGGCCATTCCTCACAAAACCTCATAGGCAATCATCTAATGGTTGTGGCTCACTGCGCTGCCAAACTGTCCACTCAGCACTCAGCTGTGTAGGTACAGCCTGGGCTCCTGCCAACCCATTTCCAGCCTCAGCCATCCAAGAACCCTTCTGATGAGCACACCTTTCCTAAAAGCAGCACAATGAGAACGTCAGGCACACACATCTTTTGCCTTGAGCGGTTTTTTGTTTGTTTTTTTGCATTTTCCAAACCCATCTGGTTCTGCAACCACAAGCAGCCACAAAGTCTACCAGCTCAGCATTAGATTTAGGAGATACGTTTTCCGACTTTGAACAGTTTGAATTTGTGTTCATTTGTGTTCAGGAAAATGCTTCCTCTCCTGCAGGAAGCCATCACTTGGAAGCAGAGCATAAAGCATATCAATGCACAGCAATAAATGTCACTTGCTTGATATATGTAACTATGGCCAGCTACTGTGACCGTGTGGGCAGGTATGATACCTCATCCTGGCTGACTGTTAAAGTTAAAAAGGTGGTAAAGGAGTGGGAGTGGATAAAGGGAAAGCTGAGCTGCACTAAAAGACAATATTTTAGTACATCTTTTAAGACATTATTCATTTTCTGAGCACTTTAAAAGAAACCGAAAAGCTCTTTTCTCAGCGTAGAGGGCTGCAGGGTGGTGCAGTCGTTAGCGCTCTTGCCTCACAGCAAGACGGCCCCGGTTCAGAATCACCAATGGGGGTGGAGTTTGTATGTTCTCTCCGTATGCGTTAGTTAATTGATTACTCTAAATTGTGCTTGGTGTGTACGGGTGTGTGATTGTGGCCCTGTGTGAGGCTGGCGACCTGTCCAGGGTTTCCCCTGCCTTCGCTCACAAGTGGCTGGGATATCGGCTCCAGCAGCCCCGTGACCCCGAAAGGGACTGGTTTAGAAGATGAATGAATGGATGGCTCCTCAGCACTAATGACATTTTGTCTTGGGTATTTTTCTTCTTACTTTTTTCACATTTTGTGATGCTGCCTGTTTCCCTGGTCCACTTGTTTGCATTTATCTCACTATTTCTGGTTTCTTTAACTTTCAAAATAAATATATATTTACACCCTCAGTGCAAAAAGGAACCATAGAGGAGGTCGTTTGTCCCAACAGCAGTTTGACTGTACAACGACACGATATAGGACTGCTGAAACTGCGGCTGTATTTACTTCTTATTCATGACTAGTACTTTTACTACTATTTTCACCAGCTGTTTTTATTCTTACTCTTGCTATTTGTTTATGTGACTGTCATATTTCTTGTTTGGCTGCTGTAACAACACAATTTCCCTCAATTAATCAGTCAATAAACTTATATTATAAGAGTAAACCCATGAAAGAAAAGATTCCTACAAGTTAATCATCTATTGTGATGAAAGCCTCATCAAGAAGAGGTCAGAAATATCATAAGAAGGCTAGTGGTGCTAGAATAAATGTGCCAAAGGTTTTTAAGTGGATTTATAAATATTGATTTCAACTTTTGGCAGTTTAGGTTTAGTTAAAGGAAACGTCAACCTTGTCAGAGGCTTTTTCAGGCAAAAAGCTCTATCACAACAGGTCCTCAGGTTTAAATAAAAAAATGCAAAGACAGCTCAAATCAGTCGAATCGTTGAGGCAGAAAAGTGTTTCACTGCAGTGGGATGAAATAAAATAAGTGATGGATGAAAGAATGAGGTAGAGATGAGCAACACTAAACTGGAAGGATTACAAATATTTTTCTGATTGTTTCATGTCTAACTTCTGCACAATCCTGTGGGATGGCATTTTCATGGCCAAAAACAGAAGCTCACCCACAGTCACGCTGAGCTGCAGCATAAATAGAGAGGACATATCACTTTTTAATAAATCACTAGATTAGTATGTCAAACACTCGTGGGTTTTTAAGCTAAAATTGGTCCGTAGTCCACTTTTTGCACATATAGAACCTCAGTGTGAGCCAAGTTTTTGCTCCTTGAAAGGGTAATGTTGTATACGTTGAGTGGGAATGTAGTTGCTCTGCAGTCCACATCCTACACAGGCTCTGAGAGAGGTCAAGCTTAAACTTTTTCAAAGGTCAACATGAAGCCTTAGTCGTTTGTCAGTTAGACATTTTGAAATCTGGGCCTATGAGAGGGTGTATCTAAACATAAAAATATAAAAAAAAGTGTATTTGACGGGTGAAATTTGTACAATGGGAGTAGAAATAAAAACAAACTGTCTGGCTGCTGTTTGCACATAAATTCCAAGATTGTGATAAGTAAAAGGATACTTATCTTTACATAGACTGCAGTTTTTCAAAAATGTCCAATGAGGAATTTATTAAGTTAGAGATTATATTAAATTTAATTCATTTAATAAAATCTGAAAGGAATAAATGAATTTCCTTAGAGAGAATAAAACAACATAATTAAGTTCATAAACCTAGGATAGTTGACAAGTGTTGTATGGTGTTTTGTTGGATTTTTTGTTGTCGTTAATCAAATATCTTTTTGACATAAAACTTTATATCAAAATGTCCTTTTTTAACATGATGGTAATTATTCCTGAGTAATTTCTGTGTCTGTCAACAACAAAAAAACACAACTTCATTAGACAACTAGATTTAGTTCTTATCAAAGAAGTACTGGTCTAATATTTTTGCAAATGTGTGAATTTCTTGTCTAACCCACACAAAACTGTTTGTATCATATTTGATACACATATTTGTGACTCTTCTATCTCATTAGCATGATCCAAATTTGATTGTTTTCTGTGGGGACTTAATATTAAAACACACTTAAAAGTTAATTGTGCACGATATAGGCTACATTATCAACAAATGTAGTAATTATTTAAACAATAACACCATGTTCAAAATGTGTGTTGTGAGCAAGAACACAACAAAATCATCCATTGTATCCTAATTGAAACTATCTATATTTCATAAACATACATAGAAATTTTTTGTAGAATTAATCAAAAACAAAAACATAAACAAAACAATCTTAATTTATTTAAATTAATTTTCTGTCAATAATTTGTTGTGGTGGGCTTTGGAGGGTTAAAGTATTCAATGTTAAAATTGATTTAAAATGTTTCCAAAGATAAATGAAAGTATTTATCGGGACGTTCGCATGGTTTTTGTCAGGAGATAAGTGTTACCAGGGTCTGGCTACTGTTGTGCTTGATGGAATAAAAGTGCTACCAGGTGGCTACACTGTCAGATCTGTGAATTGAGCTGTGATTTCGCTCCTGTTTTGAGGAAAGCCAGAGTGGAAACTCCTTATTTTTTCCGAGACACTGTAATTTGTTAAAGAGAATGTTTTGCTCTCTTAAAGCATGATGCATATGGAAAGATTTATGCCGTGGAAAGCACCAGATGTCAAACTAAACGATGAGCTGACACTCTCCAAACTACTATGGTTACAGATGTTGCAATAATTCTCTATTAGCATGTGACAATTAGCAATATGTTGACATTTAAGTCCCTTTTACTCATCAAAATCAGAACATCTGCCTTTAAATGAATATGGAACATTTGGAAATATGACAAAGGCAATAATTTTTCCAAATTGTACAGAGTTACAGAAGACATCTGAGAGCACACATCAGGGACGGTAGACTAGTTTATGAGGAAGTAACTCAAACCAACTTTGTTTTTGTTTCAAACCCAACTCCTTATTTGCAATAAATATTCAGACAATGACTCAGAAAAACCAATCCTCACCTAAGCAGAGCAAATAATTCACCCAGAACCACCATTTTGTCTCTCAAGCCACAAGCCCGGCATGATGTGTCACTATGTTATCTTGTTCAATCATCACCTGAGGAGACATGCAAACTCTGATTCTGAGTGGGTGAGCATGCTAATGGGCATCTTATCTGTCCTCTTTTCCCTTTATGTCTCCCTTGTGTTCTCTCTACTTGGACACAATGTATAATACTAAACTGATGAATCACAAAACACAAGGTCTGTTCGTGAGGGACTTAACAGAATGGCAAGCTTAAGAATTTCAAACTCCTTATTCTGGTCCCAAACGATGCAAATAGGAAGAGGACACATGCCAAGACACATTCAGAGCTTGGGAACGGCTTTACAAACATGCAATAGTTCTGCTATGTTCTCTCAGAATCAAAGTTTGTATTTACAAAGCTGCAATACCAGCTGACATCAACCCAGAACATTACAAAAATGATACACTCTTCATTTCCCTTAAAAAATCAAGTTTATGGCCCAAAATCCTATAGGTCAGTGTTTTTCAACCAGTGTGCCGCGGCACACTAGTGTGCCGTGGGAGATGGTCAAGTGTGCCGTAGGAAATTGCCCTCATTAACTGATCTAACAACATTTCCCATCTCCAGGAAATCAGCTCTTTGTTCATCCAAACAAACCCTGATAAAACACTGAGTAGTTAGGAATATAAAAGATCATAAAATTATTTTTTCTTTGTGTTTATTTGATTCTATTAAATACATTTTGATAAGAATGAAGATACAGCGATTTAGCTGCAGCTATTCCTGTTAGCTATACCAGTGCCGCCCCTTTAACTGTCTCCACCAATCATTCTTGAAGGCTGAATCACATGTCATCAGTCTGACCAATCAGAAGTGGTTAAAGTCTTCACTTCCTTGTTTAGATTTAACTCAAAAAGTCTCTCAGTTCTAACAGAAATACCAGCTAAAGCTCGTCTTTAGCGGTGTAGCTTTCCACAGAATCCGGTATCAGACCGTGGAACAAGAGAACAAAACCATGAAGCTCAGAGAAGCTGGTCTTTCTGCGGTCAGCGTATTTACGGCACTACATCTCCCATGATGCATTGGGTTAGAACGACTGTCTTAGCGCACAATGAGCCTCTCCTCTTAACGTCTTTAAACAAGGAACACACATCAAACAGTTTTTGAATCTTTTAACTTAACTTTTAATACAACTTTTAGAAAAAACAGCTGCAACTTCCAGCTTTTTCTGCCACAATTATCATGAAAATGCCCGTGAGATTCCGGAGGGGGGGGGGGGGCGGCTGTCGATCAAAACAGACTGAGTTTTTTTTTTTCCTTTTTTTTGGATGCTGGTGTGCCGCGGAATTTTTGTCAAGGCTAAAGTGTGCCGTGGCTCAAAAAAGGTTGAAAAACACTGCTATAGGTAACTTGACTAAATAAGCATTTTTTAAATAACATGCTACTCTCAAAGAAATTTGACGGAAATTCGAAATTTAAAACAAAAATTCAGTTAATTACATGAATGTTTTAAGAAAAACTGCCACTACTGTTTGAATGTTTATTTCAATTGTTTCTGTAATTTCCATTCTTGTTTTTAATATGATAAATACCTACTTTTACTAATTCAAATTGTCTGTTGCCTGTTTTGAATGTTGTAAAACATAAATAAAATGTAAGAAGGAATGTTTTCTGTTAAAAGTAATGAATAAATCATAAGAAAAAAGGTGTTTGCATTTATATTGGATTTCTGTTTGTCCGTGGTGTCAAAAGGGGAAAACATGACCCAATCAAAGACTCTGAAAGCAGATGCTAGAGATCATTTTTGAATCAACATAAATAGACTAACCAAAAAGTATTTTTAGATATACAAAAAGTATGAATATATATTTTTGAATATATAAAACACATACTGACCCGATTATTGCCAAGTGGACCTGGTGGGATTGCATACAGAACCCCTGACATAAAGTGGGAGGAAAAAAGGTTAGGATTTACACATAAACTTTTTTCATAATTCTTTACATTTCAAAAGGATTGTTTTACCAACAGACATGAGCAAAAACAAGTTTTTAGACTCTATTTTTCTATCATTCATAACAGTTCAGTTAATTTTTTTATAATCACTTTATTTAAAATGTTATTCTTATGTCTTATTATCATAAACTTTGCATCAATAGATCATCTTGTTAAATCTGTCTTGGACTGGAAAGAGCTAATCTTGATCGCTCTTTGTGTATCAGGGCACCTTGTACTAAATTCATCATTGTTCCAAAATCACACCATGATAGCGAAAATTATATAACAAAAAGTCACTTCCAGGTCGGTGTGTTACACAACATATACCCATGGACAGTGTAGGAGACTCTACACAATCAAACAATAGCTGTGCACTCATCAAGGTGTGTAACTTCCTGTATAGATTAGGTTTTAATGTGTGCTTCCTTTCTGTTGCTCTAAATCATTTGGATAAAACTGTCAGAAAAACATCCGAAACTTCATAGGTTTATACTTATTTGAAACTGTTGCATTTGCTGCACCATAAAAAATAAATCTGTGTGTTGGTTTGTCATGCAGGAGATGTGTGCTGTCTCGTATGCAGCTCTTCAAAAGGTCACTGTGCTCCTAAACCAGTCCCAAGTGCTCGGTGAGCATAACTCTGCTGTGAAAACAGCAGTCAGAGTTCAGGTCCTGGGCAGGAGCAGCAGCACTTAGCTTTAGAAAAACCTGACCTCTCACCTTTTAACTCTTCACTGTATGAAAAACATCCGGCCACGACAGCTGAATCCATATATTTCATCCGGAATATCTGGATAATTTGTAGAAATCGTACCAACAGGCAGTTTAACAATAAAGCCATAAAATACACAGTACTGAAATTTGTCAGTAAGGGATGTTGCTGGCTTTACAAAGTCCGGAAATCTCCAGGAGAAGTTGTATTTTCTAAGGAATTTTGCCTCATTTAATAACTGAGCTTAAACCAGATGACACAAAGAGTCAGTCCGGTCTGACAGAAAGAACTGAAACAGCTTCATGCCTTGTTTATTTTCACATTTTCATTGTCTGCCCTGGTTATCTGCCCTGATCCTCTCAAACTGGAGGTAAATTCCAACACAGGGGCTCTCGTCTAAGCAGAATATCAAGCAAAAGATATGAAATTTATTTTCTACCTGAAGCGCTCTGCCACATGCAAAGCAGTAGAAGCAGTTGAAAAGCTCAGAGAATTCAATCAAGTTCGGTGGGCAATAAAACGTAACCAAATCCCTGGACTCCAGCCATAGATAGGAGCTGAGATAATACCTAAAAACTCTGAAGTCCTTTGAAAGACTGAGAGACTTTGAGGGAGCTTGTCGTCTAATCTGGTAAAGATGTTTTTGCTCTCAGGATCTATTCGATTTATTTAAAAATCAAACTTCTCTTGTGATTCCTCCAACCACCATCCTAAATGAATCCTTGTTAATTCTAAACATTTTATAGTGAAAATGTTGCTGTATAAAAAATTTCAAATTAACCTCTTATCAAGAAAAAATAAAAACATAAGCCTCACATTAATAACTTACCATGTCATCATTTAAAACTTCTCGTCATTGCTTTTATGGACTTGAGCCCTTTTCAGCCTGCTGAATATGTAAATGAGTGGATGCTGCACTTCAACTTGTATGAGCACTTTTTTAAATTCATGGTATGCTAATGCAATTTATAGGGCACGCAATTAGGGATCCTCGAGTGGACAGAACACTTAATTTATGCATAATTTGTAAAGATTAAGGCTATCACATTAGACACTGATAACTTGGCAAACAGGTGGTTTTGGCTCAGATAAAGCAATAATACTTGTTCAACTTTCGGCATATCAGGGGTCACAGTCACAGCTTTCACTGATTCACACAGGTGGTTTGACAGAGATTTTTTTTATCCCAGATGCCCTTCCTGACAGATCCTTGAATTTTATCCAGGTTGGGGACCTGCACATGGTTGTGGCTACATATCTAGGATGAAGCTCATCTCATCCTCTGGGAAATGAACCCGGGTTTCCCATGTGCCAGTCCTACACGCAGCCGACTGAGTCACTCAGCTATTATGAAGCAAAAATAACAGTAATAATAATTATTTACATTTGTTTTTCATAGTTGTCCCTACCTGTTTCTTAGAATTCTGACTTCAATAGCTGCTGATTGTCTTTCTGGTTTACACTAACAGCACACTCAATAAAGTGTACATTCCAGGACACAAGAAAACCACTTCTAGTTAACCATCATATTGATCTGACACGAGTTTTCTGGCCTTTAAACTGACTGAAGTGATGTCAGCTGATGTTCTTAAATGTGCTGGAAATAACAAGCTCTCCTGGGTTCTCCACTAAAAAAAAGAGTGCATTTTTTAAAATATGAGAGAAAAGGATTAGATTTAGCATTTTTTTTCTTTTCATGTATGGTTTGACTAATAGTGTGATCATTTACAGAATAGTTGTTTCAGTTTGGTTTAATTGAAAAAGAAAAATATTCTGAAAGCGAACAATGTAGATTGTCTTGTCAAAAAAAACATTTTTTTTCTTTTGCTCTCATTTGGTACCAAATATAACAAAAAGGTTGGACCTGCGTCAAATGGCATAGTGTTTGTAGTGCTTCAGTAGCTTTGATTCAAACCAAAAAACAAAGAAACCTTCTTGTTTCCTATTTTCAGACAGCGTTTAGATACAGAAACAAATAGAGCAAGCAGCAAAATCAACAGTCAACCAGGCATTATCCTAATTATGAACAATAGTTTAGGACTAAGCAGGATCAGTAAAAGATGGAACAATTAGCAAACATAACCTTTGGAAATATCCATATTTGGTAATGGAAGAAAATAAATGCATCTTCCATCAGAGCAGGATGCTTTCATAAGATTCTATCCACTCAATAACCAAGCGCTTATCAGATGTACAAGGTAGATACCAAATCGCAGCCTTTGGAATTCAGCCCAGTAATTATTTATTGCTCAGTGGAATTAGTCAGAAGAATTCTTGCAACTCACCATACTTGGAATATAATGTATGAGAAATGAAATATTCATGCTTATCATTTTTAGTTGTCTGATATTGTCTTCTGAAGATGAAGATGCCTGGAAAACCAAAAGTAAAAATTTTAAATAAACTGAATCAAGTCATATATTTTTAATTGCTTTGGGGTATTTAAAGACATCTCCGATCTCATCTCCATCAGTAGAAGTATTGTAATTAACTAATTATTTCATTTTTTTCAAAAGGCAAAAACATCCATCTATGCTTTTGCTGTGCGTAAAAAGCGCAAAACCCGTGCGCTCAGACAGAGGAGAAAAAACGTCCAGTTGCGCGCTGCTTCTCCCGATCTCTCCTAGGGTATGTTGGGTCAATTTATGGTAGCAATGTGTAGGAGAGAGGGAGGCAGGAGGCGATTGTCCTCCCCCCGCTCACTTCTGCGCTGAGCCCTCGGGAGAGCGCATGGAGAAGGACTGCCTGGCTGCTCAGTGACTTGATAAACAAAATGTCAGCGCTTTAGTGAAAAGCTGTGGCGGCCGCTTCACTCCATCCACGCGGACCTCGGCAGCTTTTGTCCCGCTTCCAGCTGAACCATGTTGTGAGTTTTGGTTACCAGTGACCGGAAGCTTGCTATGGAGCACGTTACGCGTCAACATGAGTTTGAGCACTAACAATGTCACAAACTTGTGGAAAAATGGTTCTTCGGAACTCTACTGGGAGACTCTGCAGATCAACTTCACCAACGGCTCCGGGGGAGACCCGCGGGAGGCCGGCAAGGTGGACCTCACCCGAGCCATCGTGCTCGCCTTGGTTCTGGGGGCTTTCATTGTGTTCGCCATCGCCGGCAACATCCTCGTCATCCTCTCTGTGGTATGCAACAGGCACCTGCGTACCCCCACCAACTATTTCATCATAAACCTGGCCATGGCTGACCTGCTGCTGGGCACTACGGTGCTGCCGGTGTCCGCCACTAAGGAGATCCTGAACTACTGGGTGTTCGGCAGAATCTTCTGCGACATTTGGGCAGCGCTGGATGTGCTGTGCTGCACCGCGTCCATAATGAGTCTGTGCGTAATCTCCATCGACCGGTACATCGGAGTGAGCCACCCGCTGCAGTACCCGGGCATCGTGACGGAGAAGCGGGCTCTGCTGGCCATGCTGGGAGTCTGGGTGCTGTCGGTGGTCATCTCCATTGGACCTCTGCTCGGGTGGAAGCAGCCGCCGTCGGATGATGACACGGAGTGTCTCATCACCGAGGAGCCTTTTTACGCGCTCTTCTCCTCCCTCGGGTCCTTCTATATCCCCCTCGCAGTCATTCTGGCGATGTACTGCCGAGTGTACATTGTCGCCAAAAGGACCACTCGAAACCTGGAGGCAGGTGTAATGCGGGAGAGGATGAACACCAGCGAGCTGACCCTCAGGATCCACAAGGGCTCTCAGATGCATGAGGAACCGGGGACCTCCAACGCGGGCAAGGGCCGCGGACACCAGGCGAGAAGTTCCCTCACTGTCAAACTTCTGAAGTTCTCCCGGGAGAAAAAAGCTGCCAAAACCTTGGGGGTCGTGGTCGGCATGTTTATTCTGTGCTGGCTGCCTTTCTTTTTGACCTTACCTATAGGTAGGTTCAGCAGATTACTTTGTTCAATCTATATTTATTCTACAACCTATTTCCAAATTTTTTGACAAACTCTGAAATGAGGCCAAATCTATTCCCTGATTTAGTTTCCAACTTCAGCTCCAATAGTAATTAATGTACCACCTTTAGAACTTTAAGGAGGAATTTCTTGTAAGCTTATCTAAATAATTACTGTTATCTTTGCAGTGTTCCATGAGTCTCAGGTAAACTGTAGACATCCTCCCTCTCATCTCAGCCAGTTCTATCAGAGGTCTGTTGATCCAGAGCTTCAGTTTCAAAGACTTCAGAGGAAATTAAATTGTGGTGAAATGTCTGAGACGCGGTGAGGAGACTCACAAAGCCTCTCAATTTTGGAAAGTTGTTATAGATGACACATGTAACTTATTTCATGCTCTGCGGATTAGAGGTTATTTTTTTCATTTTCTGATTCCGATGGGTGCCTCAATTTATTTTCAAGCACCTTTAAATATATATGCATGCTTATCTCTCCAGGTCTTATTTGACTGTGTTTATGCCTCTGGCTAGAAGCTGCAGCTCATCACACAGATGCACTTTAGTACTTGAGGCGATCTTGCAATTTGTGCTTGTTACAGAGCTAGGGTTATTAGGCTGGAGAGCATCATCAGTAAAATACCAAAATGGGATTTTTATGAAGTTCTGGCTGCAGATCTCTGCAGGAAGTGGAAAAAGTGAAAGAGGGAGTGACAGAAGGGGGCTTTTTTGTATAGAATTGCTGAACAAACTGCCAAGAAACCCCCTCAATGGTACAATTGTCTTCCATGTCTGCTGCGCAGCATACTGATAGACGGAGACAAAAGAACGACAGCAGTTAATTTAGTGTACATTTAGAATAGTCAGAGCTCCATCATAGTCAAAATCAAAACTCTAAACAAGTTGTCGATACTATCCTTTTTAATATGGCATTGAAAACGATGTCCTCTCTGAAACTTTTTTTAAGGAGATTTACTGATGTCTTTTTCTCTTTTTTTCTTTGTTTGTCCCTGGTGGGAGTTTGGTCTGAAGTTTAATTCTTCCCATTTGGAATGGCAGCACTTCTCTCCTCATGTTGCTCCCTCGGTATCCATCCGCCTCCACCCACAGAGTGGGATTTCCTGCTTCACACTTGTTATTATCCAGCTCCCTCCACCACATGCTGTCACAGATATCTAACGTGTGTGGGGGCTCAGCCTGGCTGAGTGCTTGTGCACCGACTGCAACCCGAGGCCTGTGAGGTTTCTTGTGTTTAGGAGTGAGTTTGCCGGTGTCAAGTGTAGCACTGCTGATTTTTTTTAAACAACTTGAAAAAAAAAAGGGGGGGGGGTGCTGTCAGTCTAAACTGCTGCGACCTCAGGCAAGGTCTACCAGTGAATGCAGCCTTTACAAAGTGTAGGAACTCCCACCAAACAAGTGCTCTTACCTTGCTTACCTTTCTGCATGGAATTCTGCTATTTCACTTTTTTGTGTGGCTGCACGGTGGCGCAGTGGTTAGCGCTCTTGCCTCACAGCAAGAAGGCCCCCGGCTCAAGTCCCTGGAGGACATGAAAAACACAACATCAATGGGGGACCTTTCTGTGTGGAGTTTGCATGTTCTCCCCGTGTATGCATGGGTTTTTTCCGGGGACTCCGGCTTCCTCCCACCGTCCAAAAACATGCTTCATAGGTTAATTGGCAACTCTAAGTTGTCCTGGGTGCGAGAGTGAATGGGTGTGTGATTGAGGACATTCTACCCTGCGACAGACTGGCGACCTGTCCAGGGCATCCCCTGCCTTCGCCCAAGTGGCCGGGATAGGCTCCAGCAGCCCTGTGACCCTGAAAGAGAAGAAACGGTATAGAAAATGAATGAATAAAAAAATGACAGCAACACAAAAACATCTTTGTTTTGATATCCTAATTCAGTGGTGTCATGATTATACAAAATTATATGGTTGGGAATAAAAAAACTGGTTTGATCTTTATGTAGAAAATATAATATCAATTTGTCCAATCCATAGACCCGTTATTTAGCTATCAAAAACTGTTTTTGTTTGCTGAAACGTAAAAAGTTTTTTTTAATGAAACAATGACATTTGCAAATGTTCAGTTGAAAACTGTTTTAAAAGGAACATTTAACAAAAATGATCTGTATTAAACTGACTGGTTAAAGATATTGGCAGCGTGACCCAAGCCAACACAACGTTCTTTTCTAATTAGTTTTTCTCTAGACTGACATCCTTAGATGAAAAGATTTTAAATTTAATTTATGAGCTGTTGTTTTTATTTATTAATTGCCAGATAGATTGTCATAGTTAAAAATCATTTAAAATAGACATCTATTTTTATGTCTATCCTAAATTAAAAGGTTTTATTTTGTCAAATTTTGAATAGTAAAATAATCCAACTCTATCATAGTTGGTGGTGTTTGAAGGATTGGCTGCAACCCAACAGTAATTTAATTAATAAACCAAATATAGCTGACAAATAAAACTAAACCTTGCAGGGGGTGGGGGGTCACGTGGATCTGCAACTAAATGCTAAAAGATTTATCTATTAAAAGAGAAGTCATCAATAGACAGGAAGCAGCAGGGAGGATTGGAATAAAAACAACATCAATAAAATCTGGCAAAGTAGCACCAACAGCGAGAGCAAGAGATTGTAAAAATGTGAATAAATGTGTACTTTTAAAAGCAAACAAAGTATAACAGAATTGACGACACAGGTCTTTATCATATCAGGAATTTGTTACAATAATTCATAATGACAACCTTGTTTTTGGACAGTGGTAAAATAATTTATGCTAAATAGTCCATATGGTTTGTAAAGTTATAGTAATGTTATAGTTTATTGGAGTTGGAGCCTCTTCTAAAAATCAGCTGATAAACAAAATTTAGAAAAACAAAATGCAGTTTAAAAGCAGCTCCGTTTTTTTAATCAATAAAACTGCTTTATTAAAAAGTTTCCAAAATTAATATACATGTCCTTGGCAGGTTAGATAAATATTTTATGCATTACAAAAAAATGAAAGTTGTTTTATATTTCTTCTCAGAGAAAAGCCCTTAAGGTTTTGTGTTCAGGTTTGTTGATGATCGTCTGCATTAAGTTCACACACCTCTTTCTCATTTCTAATGACTGTTTTCCTTAATAAGATCCAGTAGTTTTCTGGAGCAACCAAGTTTGTTTTTGCATCTATCTAATGTTTGAAATGTGGTTTTATATAAATAGCATATACCTATATTGCACTTTTTTTTAAATCTTGCTTAAAGGCCCAAAGCGCTTTCCCTTCAAAGTCCCATTTACCCATTCACACAGTGATGGCGCCAACCTATAACCACCAGGAGCAATGTGGTGCCAGTGCCTTGCCTAGGGACACTTGAACAGATTGGCTGGGTGGGAACCGAACTTGCAATCTCTTCCAATCAGAGGTCGACTTCTCTACCTCTGCACCACTGTGTGGTTTTGTACTTCACTTGAAGAAAATAGTGAAGTACAGTAGAAGTAGCTAAGGACAAGTACTGTATAAGCAGCTTAGCTGTGATAACTAAGGTTGTGAAAATTCTTATTCTAAATACATAAAATAAAGTCCTGGTGTGTAATAAAGCAATCCTGTAATTAGTAAAAGACCTCTGAAGCTTTATTTAACCCAGTGATAACACTGAACAATGTTAATATTTTGTTAAAAAGTCATAAAGTCACCAAACTCCAGATGAACCGGAACAAAGTTTTAGGTTAGGTTTAGCAGAGACGTAACACAAATGACAAAGAAAAGGAAATGCTCCGTTTAATTCTATTTTCTCAAACTACTGCTGAGAGAGAAGTCTATTCCTGAACTAAACAGGAAGGTCAGATCCAAACTGGCCCCAGCTGTCAAATGTAGCATTGAGAGATGCAGCTGCGTTCACCAGCTCCTGGTGGCCCTGACATCTTATCCTTTTTTTAACTTCCATATTTTCCTAAACAGCCGAACTGCAGCTTGTTGTTTTTTTTAGACTCAGATTCTTTATGTCTGAACTAATAGAACTAATAAACAAGTAGGCTAAAATGTTTGCAACAAAATCATTTGAAACACACAACATACATACTTTGCTGTTCTTAGCACTGCGTTTTTCCAGGGATCTGCTGTAGTCACTCCCCCAGTTTGGAGGTTACTGTCCCAAGTGCCCACGGACACCACTGTCCCTGTCACCTTCTAAGCTTGATGCTGAGTCCTTCATGCTTTTGCCACGTCAACGGCTTTCCTCTGTTTTTTATCCACCACTCTGTCTGGTTGGTTCGTTGTTACAGTCCCACAGGAACTTTTCTCCCTTGTTCTCTGCCATTTTCAGAGGTGTTTGCCCTTTTGATTTTGAGGTTTCCAGTCCATATTCTGCACACATGTTCCTGTAACTATTCCAGGTTTTGATGCTCCATGTATGCTTTCCCTGCCAGCATCTTACACCCTGCCATTATGTGCTGGATTGGTTCAGGCGCCTCTTTGCACAGCCTACACCTTGGGTCTTGTGGTGTGGTAGATCTGAGCCTCTATTGCTGTGGTGCTCAGGGCTTGTTCCTGAGCTGCCAGGATGAGCGCTTCAGTGCTGTCCAGCCTTTTCTAGCCATTGGTAGGACTTCTTGATATCAGCCTGTTTAGTTATGGTCTGGTGCTACATCCCATGCAGGGGCTTGACCTCCCATGAGGATCTGTCCTCTTACACTGCATCCTCTGATCTCCAAGACAGTTTGCAAATGTATACATTTTTAAGCTATTCAATGTGATTTTCTCGATTATTTTTATTTAATACGTCTCTAACAGTTAAAGTGTATCTATGATGAACACTACTGACCTCTCATCTTTTTAGTGGAACAGCTTGCAGAATTGGTGATTGAAAAACACTTTTTCTTCTTGCTTTCGTAGCCATTTAAATACCCTGATGCACTGACAAGTAATAAGACATTTCCTCCATTTTAAATCAAACATCAAGACAAATGCCCCCTTGGGAGACTGCATAAAACATAAAAGTAAACTGAAGCAACATTTTTAAAACTGACTTAAAGACCCACTCTGATCATCTATTGGTCTATTGTACAAGCATCCCCAGTGATCTTTTTATTATGATTATGCTGTTTTAAGCCAAAATCAAATGACCTATGTTGTTTTCTTGGACATAGTTTCTGCAGAGCAGCGGGAATTCCTTAGAAATTTACCTCTGAGTTGTGGGGGGTACTGTTGGTGTGGAGTAAGCCCACCCCTACTTCCTGTCATCCACTCTTTTACACTCGCTAACTCACAGCCCTCACAACCCCTACCTAACATTAGCGGTGCAACAAAAATGAAGCTCTCAAGCCGTACAGTTTTGAACCAGATGTCGGCTCAGACGAGAAAAAACAAAGGCGTGCATAGATTTATTTGTCCACAAAAGGATGCATCAGAATAGAGCAGAGCAGGGAACTTGGCCTGCCAACTGTATTTTCTATTTCACAACTACGAGCTTTTTAAACAGCATTTTTTAAATCTGCTCCTGATTCCCAATAAAGATAATAAAATAATTAATAAAGAGATACTCAGAAATGCTTCATTTTCTTAAACAAATGCTCTCCATCTTCAAAAGAATGGCACAAGAACATGTTATAAGCACCAAAAACACTTTTCTCATCGGACTGGGATTTTAACGTTCCCAAAGTACCACTCTGAAGTGATTTTCTAATGTCCTAAATTAATTAAACTCCTTGAATAAAATTCATCTAAATACAAAATAAATAAATAAAATATTACATCATAATGTAAAAAATATTTCTTTTAAATAATGCTATAAAAAAGTCAATTTTTCTCATTGCTTCTATTAACAGCAATACTAAATAAACAGAAATATTTATGTCAAAGTATAAACGGCATTCTTTAATGCTGAACACATGCATATCCACCTTCTAAAATAGCACATGAGCCTAAAGCTGTAATGAAGATCAAATGTACTTCTAAAGGATTTTATGGATCATTATGGATCATGTTTAATTTCTCTAAAAGCATCTCAACCTTCAAAGGATGCGGGAAACAATGATGCTTCTGTGGATGGATGGACTTATCTACATTTCTCAAATGTCTCAGTGAGGGAATTTATTAATGAATTTTTTCACTTCACACATTCCAGTGTTTTTACACCCAGAGCAGACACCAGTGTCCTATGAAACTTTGTTAGCCAAGTGTTTGAAGCAGTGTGAGAGGCCGGCACCTAGAACTGTTTGAAATTGCTCTCTTCTCCACATTTTTAGGAGATTTTTTTTTTTTTCTGGTGCGTTCTACGTGGCTCTCGTGCATTTCCTTGTTCCAATTAGCTGCAGGGCCTCAGCGCTCCGGGGCAATTGAAATGTTATTTTTTGAGAGGAAAATAATGAGAGCGCTACGTGTCAAATCAATGAAGGAGAAAGGAGGTGGCAGCACTAAGAAGGAGGGGCCACAGGGCACCGAGGAGGAGGAGGAGGAGGAGGAGGAGGCGAGGAAGCGGGGAATCTGACTGTCAACCCAATTTGATGAAAATAGCTTCACACTGTGTATTCAGTGAGTGCTACACAGGGGGGCAATAAAGCTTCAGTACTTTCAGATCGAGACACATTAATCGCATTTAGTGATGTTATGAAACAGGATGTGCGAGCTTCAGGAGAGCGGAATGTGGATCTTTGAGGGTGTGTGTGTGTCTACATGGCACAGAATAGGCACTGAGTCTTCCAATTGGTGAACATAACAGGATGCACTGTTTTGTTAAGATGTTCCTGTGTTTCATAGGGAGGTGTGTGTGTGTGTCAGGAAGGAGGTGCAAGTAGTTTTCTTAACAGACATGGCAAAAAAAAACGCCAACATAACAGCTCCTCCCCCAATAGAGTTATCTATCTATACCATTGTCTTGCAGCTGAGCCCTCTGCCCCCTTTTATATTGTACTATAGCTTTTCTACATAAACACTTCATGCAGGACAAAAATGGTTTACACAGACCTTGAACATACAAACATGCACCGAATCTGGCGGCGATAAGGTCTGCTGTCAGCCGGTTTCCTTTGGTTTACTCCTGTGCTCCTGTTGAAAGAGGACACATGCACACAATGGCCTCGGCCCAACCTTTATTAGTCTTTGATGAGACTTCTGCTTGTTTGTTCGCGCTTTCTCAGAGGGCGCCACGCCTGCGTTTGAACATACCTGCATCACAATCAATTGCTGGTTTGTTTGAGCAAAGTTGCAACTCAACAAATTAAAAATTTTTTTTACCCCAACAGCACCTCAGTTCCTTACTAATAGAAGATATTTTCTGGAGACTTCAACTCCACATCCGTCCTTCTGAGACTTAAAGCCCAATACATTTCATTTTGACTGTTATCTTATCCATTGTAAAATACCTAAAAAAAAAAGTGTTTGAACACAAAAACGCTCTAAACTCCTCTGTATTTAGTGATTATTTAATAAATAAAAAAAACAAGTATACAGCATTGCTCTTTTTCAAATGAACAATCACTATTTGGTTTCCAGTCTGTATTAATCTTTATTCTAATCAACTGTTTTATTTACTAAAATGTTTTAGTCTTTGACCTTTTACTCTTCAGCTTAAGAATTTTGTTCATCATTTATTTCTCTTTCAAAAGTAATATGTGACATATGAAGCACATTTTTGTTTAAATTCCACTGAGTACGGACTCTGTCAGATATGTTGGCCAAATTTGCTGCTTTTTTCCAACCTGACAGCTCTGTCTCCCATGTTGCAGAGCAACAGCTTTGCTCCAGCAGGTGTTTCCCAATGAACATGGGGTGGGCTCAATTAACTTTGAGGTCACAGGAGCAAAAGTCTATGCACTACTGTTTGAGAAAATATATAGTGATTTTCCCTTTGGGGTTACTTACTTTCTTTTGTCCATACCATAATTGAGATATACTCTGTTTGAAAAATTCCATTACAACTTTACCAAAAGAAGTCCTTTTGGCACTAACAAATACTTGTAAAAAATCAAAAATAAGAGGAACTTTGAGTCTCAAAGGCAAGCTACACAAAGAAAAAGACATACAGAAAAAAACTGCAGCAGGTGTAAAGGAAGAGAAAAGATATGGGGTTTCCTTTAAATCTGAAAAAAAATCTTTTTTAAGCATTCTAAAATAGAGGCAGAAAGTTCAAATACAACACGGAACTACCTTCATATTATGTTAAATTCAATCCACACACTCAAAACTAATTAAAAACCCATGTGTTTTTGTTAAAATGTAAAATTTCTTAGAATTAAAGTACATTTTCTCCTCTTTGTGCATCACATATATGGGGTTTATCGTGCGTCTTTGGTCTTGTACCTTGCATAACTCGACATACTTGCCCACTGGTGTGCAGCTGCAGAGCAGAGAAGAGATCAGTCAAAAGGGAAGCTCTAATAAAAGGAATATTTTCAGTTGTTAATTATGTTAAAAATGCAAAAAGGCGCAGACAAAAAAAAAAAATCCTTTTTACACTCTACCAGAACTACTGCTGTTTCTGTGCTCCTCACTCTTCTTTTTCTACTGACCAGCCAGCCGGAAAGTCTGTGATTATGGTAGCAGTTTGCCAAACACAGGAATGCATGTTTCACATACTCAGAAGATCAGAAACAGATTTTTTAACACTTAAGTGATGAAACACCTTGGATCATCTAAGTAAACCTGTATGTCTTTCATGTGTTGTCATTCAGGCTCTGTTGTTTTCATGATTGACTGAACAGTTTAATCAAGGTAGACTCTTTTATTCTAGAAAACCAGAAATAGTTGTTCTTTGCACCTCCTCTAAGAGCTTGCCTTACTCTGAATGACTAGCAAATGAGTTCATTGGAACATTACAGTCAGAAGAGCTGGTTTTTCCACATAGTATTACCCCAAAACAAAAAGAAAGCTATCTGTTTGTACATTAAGTACATTATAATTTGAAATAAAAGCTGCTGGTATAGTCATAGCTATTTGTGACTTGGCAAATCAAGATGAATGGAGACAGAAATGAGGAACGTTCCAATATAAATTTGATTTTTATTTTTTTACCCATCCTTGCAGTGGATACCAGGCAGCTCTCTACAGTCACGCTTAACTGGCTTTCCAGATGGGCAAATGTCATGTGAAAATAGCAGCTACAAACAGGAGGCTCATCCACAGGCAACTCAGGAGACGCCTTATACAGATTTAGAGGGATTTCTCTGGTTTCACCTCGATGTTCCACGTCTGCACACTCACACAGAGACACAGACGGAATCAGAACCAGGAGTGCTTGGAGCCACTCCTCGATCGCATTAAGGAGTTGTTCGAGCTGTCAAAGCATATTTGATAAGGCTGGGATTTTGTAGTATTATGGTTGTTTTCACATTTAAAATCTAGAGATTATAGAGCATCCTCAGAGGCTGCAGGAATGTGATTAAACCATAGGTCGGGTAAATATAGCAACTGTTGATATGTACCTGCATGAAATCACAGGATGTATTTTGTAGTTTCACACTAATCACACTCGTGCTGTGCGTATTAATGCGGGGCTTTTGTCTGTAGAATTTCTCTCCCATGTACATCAATTATACAAGATATTTCCTGCAGTGTTGACACTTATTCTAACTAGCAATTTTCAAAAGCCTATTTTATTATAAATGTTTCAAGACTGTCCAAAATAATTTAGATTTTATTGTTAGAATTGTTGTTGAAATTAGTAAAATATACCCAGCTTCCTTTGTTATCTATAGATTAATCTAAATAAATTTGCTGTAAAATTGTTTATATATATATGTATATGTATATATATATATATATATACATATATATATATATATATATATATATATATATATATATATAAACTAACTGGCAAATGGAATTTCATGAAATATCTGCTCCCTTATTTTCCTCATAGCAAATCACTTTTCCTTAAGTTTGTTTTTATCACTTTCTGTATTCTGGTTTCCAAATAAGCCAGAGTTTCTAGAAAACCATGTTATCATCTTATGGAGGCTTCCCAAAATATAAAATCTTTTTTTTTTAATTTCAGATTATTTCAGTGAGTTTTTCCAAAATCCAGAAATGTTGTTTGAATCACTGCTGCCATCTACTGTGTGTAGCGTACTTTGCCTGTTTAACTGTACATTTTTCTTTTTCTTTCGTTTTTTAGTGGTCTTGAGGTTGTTGTTTTACAAAAGTGTCAACTTCAGGAAAATCATTCATATTTTTGCAGCCTAAATATTCAACTTTATTGTATCAAGGCCTTAGATGATTCAAAGTTGAACAAAAGAAATTTTTCACTTTAAGTATGAATTCATTTTAAACAAGGCCAAAAATAAATAACTAGAACACTGGAACCCTGTGACCCCGAAAGGGACAACCCTGTACTCTTAAATATACTTAAATAAACTACTTTTCACTAAAGGGTTTGGAGGATTTAAAGTCAGCAAAAAGCTACACTTTTTTGAATTGATTTTAAATAAACTCAATTTTCTAAATCCACTTGATCCCTTTTGGGGTCACAGGTACAGGGCACAGGTTTTTTGCTGAAATGAAAGCAAGCAAAGTATCTAAAATAGTTTTTCTAGGATCTGCGCCAGTCTTGGTTTTAAACGGAAATACTTGATGACAGAAACAAGCTAGAAACATTTCTGCTCAGAGTGCACAAGCAAACCCAAATCTGAGAGAAATTTCAAATAAATTATATTTGATCTAAAGTGATGTGATGTCTGTGAGAAAATAATTGAAGTTATAGCTGCTTTTTATGTGTTTTTTCCTGGAAACCTTGATTTCTAACTCCCCCCATATCTGTCTCCGTCCAGGGTCTTTCAATGAGAACCTGCGCCCCCCAGAGCTCCTCTTTCGGGTTATCTTCTGGCTCGGCTACTTCAACAGCTGCTTAAACCCCATCATTTACCCCTGCTACAGCCGTGAGTTCAAACTGGCCTTCATTCGCATCCTGAGATGTCAGTGTCATCAGCAGAAACGACCCAGCTGGAGAGCCTACAACTACCGCTCCTCCAACTTCAGCTCCTCTGGAAACTCGCGCAAAAGCTCCACGGATCACACCTCCAGCTGGCTGAACGGAACCTCCTCGGCTAGTCCGAGCCCCAGCTACCTAAGCTCGGGCCTCCCCCCTTGTCCTGAAGGGGAAACATTATATATTTGGGGCGCCAGCACTCCTACTCCCTCCACACCCAATCTGCTCCTTGACAGCACTGCAGACTACCAGCAGGCAGCTGTGAGAAAGGAGGTTAGAGGAGACAAAGCAGCTAAAGACACTGCAGGAGGTGTTTTCTCTTTTTCCTTTGAGAACAGTAAAGACAAAGAGGTGCGCAGCAAGGACGGCATTGTAAACGATGACAAGGTCTGACTGCCGCATCCTACTCCAATGTGATGTTATTGGGAGTACCGTCAGTGTGTGGGTGTAGGAGGCCGCAGGCTTCACCGTGCATGCTGAGGATCACTCATCTGAACAGAATAACGGTGATGAAACGCCTGTTGTTGTTCTCGTTGCATCACAGATGCCATGCTCTACGTTGCCGTACCTGTGATTGCAACCGACCAGAAGCTTCCTCTGATAAATAGTTATGGAACGCTTTACCAAATGTGTCTGTGTTGGTGTTCTCCGCAGACTGGAGAGAAATCTGCATGCATTTCAGTTTAACTGCAAACAGGGAAAAAAAATATCCATTCATGCCTTCACCTTCAGAGACATTCTGTGTGCAAAAAGGCCTAACCAGAATCACCAGTACAACAAGACGTTCACTTGATATCTCCATTGTGAAAAGTTTTTCAAGTTTGTGCGCACAATCATCCGTTTTCCTCCTGTTGGTATATTTGTGAAAATGTGATGGATGAATAAACATGTAAACTTTGTTGTAAGATTCTGATTCCACTGTGATTGTTTCATTTACACTTTCGTGTAAAAAATGTTAAAATAGTTCAAAGCTGCACGTGAAAAGTGGAATAAGTTGAGAGAAGAATTTGCTGACAGGAACGCACCGTCTTCTGTGAAAGCGGAATTCAAGCAAGTAAAGAGAAAAACTGTGAGAAAATGCTGTGTCATCTTTGAGGAAGTTCCCGAGTCGGACAGCTGTCCCAACTAAATTCAAAAGTTCAACGAGCTTCGGGTTTAGAAAGACTTTAGAGCAGCTATTAGAGATGATTAAAGCCTCAGCGGAAAACTCTGGAGGGACTGGAAGAATGTGCTTACAGCAAACAAACATCAGTGAAATGGAGGCTGATGCTCTGAGAACTGGGCTGAGAGTTCTGTCAAAATCTGGTGTCTAACAATCCATCATGTTCATCAGAACACCAGATGGTCAAATAAATTCACGTCTCTTGAAGACGATGAGACATTTGGAAATGTAAAAAAAAAGACTCTGAATTTAGGTTTTTGAGGTTTCAAAATGAAACAAAAATAGTTCATAAGTGAAGCACAAAAAGGCTGGAAGAAAACCTAAATAAAACAACTAAGAAACATCAAAAGTAGAACAATTGAAGAGTATTTTATTAAACACACTTGAGTATAAGTATACTAAGGACCAGGAGTTAGCACCGTTTATGACATGAAGTGCCAATTTGAAATGTTCTCCTTAACAACTGTGCCATCATCAACTATAATGTGAATACAAAGAAATACAAAATAATTATGTATCTGAAATGTTATTTAATTCACAAACAGCAGGTTAAAATATCAAATCACTGGATTTTAAGTGCGGACTGCAAATGAGTCCAGGCCTGGAGGACCGGTGTCCACATGTTTTCCAACCAATCTGGCTTTGAAGCTCCCTATTTGCTAAAAACATACCTGATCCAGGTAACCAGCAGCAGATTAAGGCAGGATTTCTGACAAACCAGCAGGAGGTCAGCCCCCGAGGCCTGGAGTTTGACACCTCTCTCACCTCTGTTAGAAACAGCTTCATGAGAAAACATTAGATTTCAGAATCATCAGAGCTCCCGATTAATGCAATTATATCATTATTAACCCTTGTGCTATCCTATGATCCCACCCTTACATTGACGTGTTCTCCCTACCATGACAAAGGTGGATAAAGGTGGAGAGGATTTCATGTAATCCATGGACACCAGTGAAGATCACAAATCATTGAAGAAAAAGAGTTCAGCGCACTGTCTTGTGGGGTCTAGATGACCCCACTCCCAATGTTGAAGGGCCTAGGATAGCACAAGGGTTAAAGGAAACAATAATAAGATACTACTGACTGTGCACAATGGAAATACTCACTAATAAAAGGAATTACAAAAACACGAATGACCAGTTTTCCAGACTTTGACTTGAAGTAAACATGCTCTTCAAATTAGTAGATTGCAATTCCTTAATACTTATTCATTATTTTAATAGAGTACCTACAAAGTATCAACTGATTTTCCTGTATAGTTTTTGAGTAATTATCTTCTGAAATATCATAAAAAGCCTAAAAGACATGCTAAACTAATGTTGCTCAGTCACAATTAAACCTCATGCTTAAATGCCACAAGTCAGCCAGAAACCCTGGACATTCCCTACATTATATTGCCAAGGCACACTTCCTTCTTGTCATCCCTCTCAGCAAAAAAATATGTGAAATATGAAAAACAGCTACTCATTACCCAATTAGCCGTTGACAGACAATAACTGCAGTTAATTATTGCGTCACAACACCCTTGAGTTATGAGTATTTCTTCCGTCTCTCACAACTTGCAGAGACCTGCAGGCTTTTGTCAGATTGTCGTTGTTCTTGAAAAACCAGACTCCTGTTGTAGATGTACTGCGTCATCTCAAGTACTGAGGCTATGTCTTGGAAAAATACCGCTGGCACTTCCACACATGCCTAAGGAGTGGTCCACATGATAAGTAAGAGGTGGAACTGAAAGTTTCTGCATTAGACCTTTTTACCTCAGAGACTCCAGATCTGTCCCATCTCGTCTGTAAGCATCATGAAGTTTGCGGGGAAATATGAGCTTGAGAGTCAATCAAATTATGAGGAATTTCTGGAAGTAATCGGTATGACAACTTTTTAGTATGTTCTCAGTTCTGATCATGTCTGTAATTGTTACTGAAAGCTCTCTGTCTCCGTTTGAGGCCTTCCCAATGCCAAGACCAATCACAAAGTGGTGACAGAGGTGCTTCAGGATGGGAAGAACTTCACCTGGACGCAAAGTATTCCCAACTGGTCATGGACCAACAAGTTCACTGTGGGTCAGGAATGTGAACTTTTGACAATGAAAAACGTTAAATTTAAGGTGAGATGTTCACACAAATTGTTTTCAAGTTCACTTTAACCTCTTGCTTAAACCTTAACTCTTGTGATCTGCAGGCCTTGGTAACTTTGGAAAACGGCAAAGTTTCCATCCCGTTTCCTCAGTACCTTTTCACAGCGGAGATGATTGATGACAAGCTTGTGATGGTAAGGGAGGAAGCTTCTGTAACTATTGCTTCTTTAAATGTGTTTATTAGCTAGTACTTCAGTTCTTTTTCTTTCTCGGTGTGTGATTTCATCCCTTTTTGTTACAAAGACCTGTGTAACACCTGGAGAGAAGAGTGTGACGTTCCGAAGAGTGAACAAGAGAATCTGACGCTGCGAGACTCAACATGCCTCAGTGGAAAACGGCGTTAAAACTTTCTGCTGTCAACGGAAAAAGAAGAAAAACTCAAAATGAGATGCACACCAATACACTTTCTTGCCTTGTTTGATCTAAAACTGTGTACCGTACTGTAGTGTTGCATTCATGTGTTTAAATAAAACAGTCCTATTACGTGGAACAGTGTAGTTTCAGCCATCAAGGAGGGTTTTTTTTTTTATTTTGAACAAGTGGAAAGGAATACTCTATTTGCCAAGTTTGACCAATAAAACAATGCTTAAATGAAATCATGTTATTTTGCATTAAAATTCATTTATTAATAATAAGTAAGTGTTTCTGTTCAATCCCAAAAGTTATCTAAAGCTGAAAAGTTTCTTTAAAAAATGTCCACTAAAATGTTTAGCTGATATTAACATTCTGCTGCCTGTATTTTCTGTTTTAATATTCTGCATGAAACCTGCACAGTTCTTTAAGAAAATAAATGTTTCTATGTCAGATGAAAGCCTGTTCCTTGCATCAGGTTAGAGACAAAAAAAAAAACACAAAAAACAACTATTTTTTGTATAGTTGAAAAAAAAGAATTTCAAATGTTCCTAAAACATTTGATTTCTTCTGGTCTGTTTGTGTTTCATGACATTTTGAGAAAAAACAACTTCTTAAATTGAAATAAACTTAATTGACAAAATAATTCAGTTAAATTAGCCAAATTGAACACATTTGAATTTAGACAAATTATAATAAATGAGTTTAGATTTAATTAAAATGTAGATCAACTAAAATGGGATAAAACTCAACTGAATTAAATTAAACTGAAAAAAAAACTGAATTTTTAGAAAAGGGTTTTTTTTATTCAATTTTTTTAAACAAATACGTATCCATTCATGTATTTTCTAATCTGTTTTGTCCCTTTTGGGGTCACACGGCTGCTGGAGCCTATCCCAGCATCTGATAGGCGTAAGTAGGAGGTCACCCTGGACAGGTTGCCAGTCTGTTGCAGGGCCATAATCTCACACCCATGCACACCAACCACTTAGAGTAACCAATTAACCTATGAAGGACGTTTTTGGACAGAGGGAGGAAGCCAGAGTCCCTGGAGAAAACCCACGCGTGCACAGTGAGACATGCAAACCTGGCCGGGACTTGAACCAGTGGCCTTCTTGTTGAGAGGAAGGAGTCCTAACCACTGCCCCACTGTGCAGGCACAAATATAGAAAATTATACAAATACATATCAAATTACATATAAAATTAATTTACTATAGAAAATTATATCAAAAACAGACTTGAGAAAACAGAAAAGACACCAAAAACACAGAAAAGAGGTGAAACATTGAAAGGACTGCCTAATAGACTATCTTGAATTTGTCACCATTTCTGTTATTCAGAATTAATTTCAGAATGGCCAAAAGCCAAAACCTTAAAAACGGGTAAATGCAAATGCTCTTCCTTTTTTTTTTTTAACCCTCAGAATTCCCTTCAACAAAAACATAACGTGATGACAGTTTTGGAAGAAAGTGACACGAGCAGATCCAGCAGCAAAAAGACATCAAATTGTAAAGCAAATTAGGGATTGGTTGTTAAAATAAACTTTTCGGAATAGATCTTATTTGCCACCAGGGTAGATTCGTTGTTGTTAAATACCAGCTGACACTGTCTAACCCTGTACTTCTCAACAGCAGCCACTAGGAGGCGCTGTCGACCAAACCAAAAGCCTCACATAAGGTTTTTAGATTTTCTGCACCACATAAATGTAAAGAGTCTGCTGAAGTTTTTTAAGCCCATCATTTTCCTTTAAAATGTACACTCTGATGATCATCTTAAATAAATGAATTCAGTTTTTGTTGTTTTGTGAAAAGACAAAGGTTCTTTACTCATGTTTGAATGATCATCACAGCATGGAAAGAGTCCTAAATATGTAAAGTATTGAATCCCAGAGGTAACATAGTTAAATCAGCTGATGCATGATGGAGAGCATGATTTAAATGGGTATATAATCAACATAAACAATGCCTGAAAATGCCATTTTAATGTTAGCACTGTTAAGAAGTAAAGACACATCTTGTAGTAGAAAGGCAAGACAACAGTGTTTGTACATTCATCCATGAAATCTCTAATCTCTGACTTTCTAATCAAACTGGAGGTTTCCCCACTTGTTTGTGGGTAAAAGGTAAATGTACCCTAAAAGACTCATACAGCTATAATTGAGCACCAAACTATAGATTCAAAAAAGTGATGACAGTTTAATGACATCAATTTAATCTCCTGTGTGGCTTCCATGAAGTCCAAATTAGAAAGAAAGCTTGACAAGAGTAAAAACAAAACAGATCTTAATCTCTAAATCAGATTTAGAGAAAAACCAGACCAGGTGGGTGCATCCATCCATCCATCCATCCATCCATCTTTAGACCTTGCTGAATCCCTTTCGGGGTCTTGGGGTTGCTACAGCCAACCCAGCTACTGTTGGACAAAGGTGGGATACACCCTGAACAGATCGGCAACCTGTTGCAGGGTCACACACTCACAAGCCCACCCAAGTGCAAGTTAAAGGCTTCACTAAACCTATGAAGCATGTTTTTGGACTGTGGGAGGAAGCCCAAGAAAACCTACGAGAGAACATGCAAACTTGTGTTTCAAATGACGACTGCCAAAAACCACTGAAGCGACATTGAAACTACTTTTAAAAAATTAGAAAGCTTTCATTTAACTTAGAAATCTTATGAAAGTTGTCATCCTAAGATCTTTCTTGAATATGGCACAATAAAATACCAAAGTTTAAAAACTCTGGTGTTTACCAATCTAAAATCATAAGAGTGTGGTTGCTGCACTGCAGAGTGGTAGAAGCTCTGCGAGTTAAGGGAACAGGAAACGTTCAAACCAACACTGACAAATGAGGAGCTTCCATTACAACCCCCATCTCCCTCCCGGAGATAATCAAAGGAGATCAGCAGCCTGCGTCTTCGCCTCCCAAAACAAAAATTTACAGCATGATGCCCTGAAGCACCACTGCTCCCTCAGTCTGCACCTCCACTGCTGAATGGGCCTTTGATCACAGACTTACCTGGAAAAACAGCCCTGTTTAGCTTTTTGCATGTTACCTTTGTATTTTTTCCCAAGCTGGATCTACCCTCAGAGTTTAAATAATGTTTCAATAGTGTTTTAATAAAGAAATAATCTCAGTTTAAGAAAACAAGTCTTAGTGACGAGAATGTTTTTGTTTTTCTTACCCCAGCAGTGTAAGGCAAACAAAAAAAATCAAATTCATTAAGTGGTTGTATTCTCACTTCTGTCTATGTAGTCTAATTACAGTCTGTATAATCTGATTATTTACATGTAATCTGAGTTCTTGTTAAATAATCAGATTTTTAAATCAGATTGTTTCAGAAGTAATCTGTAGTAGTGAACAGTACCTCAGCTGATTGAGCTTTAATCATCATTCTACTCAAGTAGAATGATGAATGAAATAAAACTACTCATAGTATAACTTACTTAAGTATTTTCACACTAAAATCCAATTAAATGTTTACATTTTTACTAACAAACTTAAATATTAACTTAACTCACACAAACTTGACATAAAAGTCCAAATGTTCAAAATTGTTATTGTCATGTTCTGCTTGGCGAGACAGACCCAGATGCTGGAACCTGGAAAGAAACACAGGAGTTAGATGGTTAAGTTAAATGGATTCATTTTCCTGGACGTGGATCTGAGGGTGAGTAAATTGATGATAGTATGACGGCAAGATGAGACTGGTGTGGCGACCGGGAGTACTGTCTTGGAATTGTGGCGTGTCTAGGGTATCTTGACTTGGCTGGAGTCGTGGCGTTGCTTGAGGCTAGGATTGTAGATGAGGATTGGACTGCTCATGCATGGAAGGACCCAGGAGGACAGCTCGAGGTAATTGGTCCTGTAGATGAGACAGAGGAGTGAGGTTAGAAGATAGCAAGAGTACAAGCGCATAGTAAGCATAACTTGAGTGACCCAGGTAGGCACCATAAGGGGCAACGAAGTGGCAATGAATGCTGGGACAGGATCTCCTTAAGAAGGCAGGTGGATGATGAGGTGAGCGTCCACAGCTGGGTCCAATCAGGAAAGCAGAGCAGAGTGGGGAGGGGAGGGGAGGAGAGACTGACAGAGGCACCATGACAGTTATGTTCATAAACAAAATAAGCAAACCATAGCTTTTTACCTACCTTCTTACCAATTGGTAAGAAGGTAGGTACTAAAAATAATAAGGTAATGCTTCCTTTTACAGTTCAATATTTACAGGGTATTTAAGTGGTACTTATATGGTACTTCTGTCGTACCTACTAGGTACTTTCATGGCACTTGTGTATTTATGTGGTACTAGTTCCGCAGCTAAATCGCCATAGTTAAAAACAACCCAGGTTGGATTGTTTTTAACCCAACCTTTGGGTCAAAATGAAATCCCTCTAACCCCCAAAAAAGTAACCCATAAATATACATCAACGTGAATAACTCAGGTATCGGGTTGAAGAAATAACCCAAGAGTGTGTGTTAATGTGGCTCTTGTGGTATTTCTACATTAACACCACACATAAATAACGACTAGGTAATATGTACAAATATAGTGTGTACAGCATAAATACCAAGTAGAAGCAAATATAGTACCACACATACACAGAATGTACCCAGTAGGTACAACAAAAGTACCATAAAAATAACACTTAAATAACCTGTAAGTGCTGTAAAAGGAAGCGTTACCCAAGAATTTCTGGTTTACAGAGATGTCTGTACTTCAGAGATCCTGGCTGGCACCTCGCTTCTCAGTTCTGCTGCCGTACCTGTGAGAATCTGTGTAAATGTGACTGTTGAGTGCTTTAGCCCTTTAGGCCTGTGAGAAAATGTTTCACTAGTAAATGCAAGTTGCCAAAAGTATCAATTCCAACTCCAGAAATGTGAACATTTTGTTGTGTATAACTCCACCAAAGAAGAAAGAGAAAACACACAGACACTCAGCTCACCTGTGTTTATTTTGTCATGGCACTTCATGATATTTCTTTTGCTTTTCTTTGTTTTTAATCACTGTGTCACATAGACCAAGACTACAGGTCAATACAAAAAATATATAAAAATAAAATAAAAAGTTTGTGGTGCCGTATCATCATCAGCATCGGCCCAGTTTGGTTTACGTCAAACCAGCACCATTTAGAAAACAGGAACAGTGAGATTCTATCTAAAACCAAATCAGTCAGTAATATCTATCACTCAAACCATGAGGCTGCAATGTGCAACATATTCACGTTTCAGAGCCCACTGCCCTCTAGAGGAGATAAAGTAAGTTACACAAGTATCAAAAATAAGTTACAAAGGGATGAACCAGTGGTACACACAAGACAGTGACAGCTGTGAGCAGGTAAAACAGTTATTGCACCTTTGACACCTTCATGCTGAAAAGAAGAACAAAAAGACTACAATGTGAGTGTTACTGGAATGTAAAAAAAATAAAACATTAAAAGTTAAGAAAAAAAAACACATTGTACACTTGTTCTGCTGGGACGCAGAAAGTCTTTTTCACGAATAAAATGAACTCGTTTTATGTGATCAAGATGTCGAAGAACATTATGTGACGTGGAACAGCTGAGGGCAAGGCACCAACACGAAGCGACGTCCAGTGTGTAAATTCAGCAGAAGAAAAGCTTTAAAACTTCAACGCCAAAACAATTATGATGGGCCTTTCATTCTTTTATTCAGATGAAGCTCACACTTCTGATGAAAACCTGCACGTTATGCATCTTTTTGGCCTCCCTGAAGGTAAACGGATTACATGTCAGCAGTAGAAGTTTAAAGACAAGGCCTCAGAATGGAAACTTCATCTGTTTTTGGTACTTTGATCAATTATCGAGTTAATAGCCAACACTCAATAACCAAAGGCCTAATTTGGTCACAGAGTGGCTTTAAACTCCACCAAACGTGGGGCCCATATGTTTAAATGATCACCATGGTGACCAGTGGGAAACCCTTGGGATCAGCAGTGGTAATCTGGAAGTGTTTAAACTTCAAACGGAAGTGGAAGGCTTGCAATTGTAGCTTTAGATATCTAGAATGCACTTCAAGGCAATTATTAGCCGAAGATATTTACAAGCAAACCCGTGGTTTTCACTCCGCTATCCAGTAAAGGAATTCCATGCATTTCTATACTGAAGTGTACATGGTCCAGTGATGAAGAGGAGGATGAAGCATTAGCGCTTCAGGTTAAAGCACATCACAGAATGATAGAGAGGGAAGCTAGCTTCAGTCTTAAAACCTGAGCTCCAAAACAGTTTCAATGGGCGAAAACAAGGAAAACTAAACTTAAATCGACAATATTTTTCTACATTAGTATAAAAAAAAACTACACTACGAGAACCAGATAAGTAATTCAAAAGACACACAAAAAAAAGTCATAAATAAAAGCTATGGCATGTTTCAATGGCATTGTATTCAAGTAATTCTTGATAAAGTCCCTGAAAGTGGTTCATGTAAACATTGAGTCATTAACACAGACACTGAACCAACAGTTCATTGGAAAGGCAGCAGCAATTCATATGTACAACACACGAGCAAGGCTTCATGTCTCCGTCACGTGGTCCAGTCACATCGCTTTGTTTCCTTTGAGTGGCGTTGGAAAACCTAAACCTTTAGTATGGAGAGGCCTGGAGCCGTGCACTCTCGCCTGTCTGGGAGAGGCTCCTCCGCGAGGCCCGACTAGGAGATGGAGAGCGAAAAAAAGACAAGATAGAAAAGAAAAAAAAAAACAATTAGATACTACAGGAGACCTGTTGGAGCTGCAGACTTAACCTGCACTCAAAAATAAACTCTTGGGTCTCCTCAGAGGTTTTATTGTTGTGACAAATGAGTGGAGGAGCCACTGAGCTCATTCCTGCAATGTTTTTTCGTTTGCAAGAGACACAGGCACTCTGAAAAAAAAAAAAAAAACGAAAGAAAAATCCAGTTTTCTAGTGAAATTCATCCTAAAATATAAACATGTATTCTCTCCACCTCACAAGATGGAAAAGAGATTTTTTTTAAAAACTAACACGCATGTTTAAATATGGAGTTTTGAAAAGAAAAACAAGTTGAGCAGCAAGTAATCCTCATCACAGATACTTTGTGTTTTGCGCACCACTAGATTTGGCTCAGCTTTCATACACAACTGAGAACGGAGGCACTGAATGAGGAGGGTGTTGGATCACACTGCTGCTTTCATCTCATTCACAGTGATGACAGTCTCAATAAAACACATTTAGAAATCCAGTTCAGAAGATGGCAGCAACACGTCTGAGGAGCCTCAGTGTTTCATATGAGGCGGAGAGTTGGTCACGTCAACGTGATGACCTCTACTGCTTTTCCTTTGGACCTCTGCTTGCGTCTGGAGCGTCTCTGTGGGAGGGAGGGGGCAGCGGCGCGGGGGGGAGGTGCTGCGGGGCCGACGGAGAGAGAAAGGAGGTCTGTAAGCGGGTGTTTCTGGGTTTGGAGCTGGGATGGAAGCATTACAGTGGACTCCTGCAGGGGGTTGAGTTCCCTCTCCGTCTCCTGGCGTCACCTGTCAAAGCAGCCGGCGGCAAACGCGTGGTGCGCCCCGAGATATCCGCCACTGTAGGCCATGCTTAGGCAGTGTCTCGGTTCTGCGGCGAGCGTCATCTGAACAGAGATGGGGGGCTGAAGAGGCAGCGAGCGAGCCCCTGGTTGCAGACTCGAAGTTATACTTGAGTAGGAAGGGAACACACCGCTAGGAGTGACAGGAGGAGCTCCACTTAGTAAACCCATAGTGTGGTTCTGAAGGAAGTCCTGAGACATGCTCACGACAGAGCCCAAAGCCTGGGAATCGGCGAGCGCCTGCAGCTGGGTCAGAGACGGGGAGTGCTGCAAAAGGTGAGGGAAGCCATCTGGCTGGAAGAGCAACTGTGGTGTCGATGAGGCAGAGGAGGAAGAGGAGGAGGAGGCTGGTCTCTGGATAGATGAAACTGGAGAAAGGTGAGAGGTCTGTGGCTGCGACTGCAGAGAGGAGAGTCGATGAGGAGGGGTGGATTTGGTTTTATTGGCCTCCTTTACATCATTGTCGTGAGCTCTGCCACGAAAAAGCAAAAAGAGATCAAGTAAGTCACTCAAACCAGAGCAGAAGAAAACCTCAGTTGTGTAGAAAAAACATGTAAATATGAAAACAACAATAATTCAGAAAAACCTGTTGTGGGGAAAAAAACGGAATAGCACACAATTAAAACAGTGTAAAAATGATCAGTCTTCATTACATTTGTAGGAACATACAGATAATAACCTTTAAACTACGCTAGTTTTGGTCAGATCAGTGTGTTAAAGTCAACTCCAATGAAAACCATGTTTTTAACATGTCCTTGTGACATTTCTCCTGATGGAGAATATATATATATATATATATATATATATATATATAAAGAAAACTAAGCTTAAAATTCCATTTCTGAGTATTTCTTTGTTCAAATCATTGTGAATCAAGAGTGGATGAAAAAAAAGCTGTTGGAAAAAGCTTGGCCGCAAGATGTCTGCTTTGCTGTGTTCTGATGGATCCACATGCAGACAAATATATATTTCACACTATGTTTTCCTCATCTGAGCTGGAATCTGGATCAAAACGGTACGACAGGATAGCTCAGATATTGGTCGCCATTTTTATTGGTATTATGGAAAATACACTTTTCAATGATATTCTATAAGTTTAGGTTGCGGGTGTTAGCTAGCAGGGGAATGTGCAAACAGGAGGATGATGGGAAGCAAGGGCAGGCTTACTCCGCTCCAATAGTCCCACTCATAACTTAGAGGCGAATTTCTATTGAACTACTGCCGCACTGCAGAAACTATGTCACAGAAATTGATTGGATCAAAACAGCATAATCATAATTAAAAGAGCAGTGGGAATAATTTTACAATAGATCAAAATATGATTGGAGCTGGACTTTAAAAAAGCACCAACTGCAGAAATGACACGTAAAATCCTAACAACTGCACGGAAAACAACATTGAGGTCCAAATCCACTTTTTCAGGCCGTTTCTTACAGCAGCATTAGTTCGATGCACTGGGTGAGGTGGTCCCACGTGTAGCCTGTCAGTAGATGCAGAGCAGTCGTCCAACTCGGGGAAATCTGGAGGCAAATGCGAGAAGCTGCCACGCACGCAGCAGCAACCTGAGATGGTCGGAAACTCAGGAACGCGTGATCTAAATGTAGGGAGAAAGCTTAATTAATGCTTTGAGCCAAAGAAACATCCTTTTGGCCCAGACAGCAGAGGGGAAAATAAAAGTAAGCCTCTGTAAACTCACCCTGCAGGGAGACCTCCAGAAAGTAGTGAGTGTATTTGTCCATGAAAGCCTTGGTCTTTGAGAGCGAGGACAGAGGCCACCCATTGTACAGGTCGCTTTCCTGCACTGCAGCATTTAGGTAGTAGTCAATAAAGTGAGCTGGGGTTGGCATGCACAAATTCCAGCCAAACGTCTCCAGGAGCAGAAGCTCCATTTTGATGAGATCCTTCTTGTTAAGAACAAGGTTCAAGCTGCACATGAAGCCGAGGGAGTTCAGCTGCTCCAGTTTGGGAACTCGGTCCTCCTTCTCCTCAAATTTACCTAAAAAAGGAAAGTTTAAAAGAAGTTCATTTATTTTAGTCATGTGGACAAGCCAAAGAGATGAACTGGCTTTAAGAATTAAGTTCTGAACATCTGGAACCATAATGGTAAAAAGCCCAGCAGAAGGTGTTTGCAATAGGCTGAGTGAGGTCCACTTTCAGAGAAATTATAAAAAAAAAAAGGAAAAGAGCTGTCAAACATTTCAGTCTTCACCCCAGGTCCTCCTAAACAGAGCAGGCTCATTATGGTGAGCCCCCATCCCATCCAAAGACATATTCTTTTCCATAGCAACAGCCCTGAGGCCCGGGTCCATGTGGCCAATGAAGAGGGGCATTTTTCTGCCTTTAATCCAGGGGTCCAAAAGGCCTCCACTCAATCAGGAGGGGAGAGGGAGAGGAGGGTATCAGATTACTCTGATACAGATTTCCCTGGAAATCATTTGCCTTAAACTGGACCTGCTTTTTAGGAGCCAGTTGGAACCAGACTGAACCCTGCTGGCCCGTAAACATAACAGCTGCAACAGCAGGGAGTTTTTAACGCTCATACCCATGAAGACACGACAACAATAGTTTACCGCCACAAAAAAGAAATCTCGGCTCTAAAAAGATAAAATCCTATTCCTCTCATAGATTTATCCTATTTACAGACTTCATAGAAAACAACTAAAAATAGGTGCCTAAAAAAGCTCAGATTCCTCACATCACATATTATGCAGCTGTTCAAGTGTTTATATTTTACCAGGACTTTTAGTCAAATTTGTCCAAATGGGCAGAAGCTCAAATCATTTGCATGAGTAAAATGGGGGCTTTGTCTTCTTAAATAAACACGGCTAACCTGCTTAAGTGCTGCACCCTGACTACAGGCAAATCATTTTGCATTTCATCCCCCTCACTGGGATTAAAAAAATATATGAATCCAGCTGGGCACAAAATAAAAAACAAAACTCTGCAGAGTTCATCCTGTAATCTGAAACCATGGCAACTGAGCCACTTTTAATGGGAGGGGGTTACTTTGACATTGCTATTACACTTGGACGTGAACGCCCCAACTTACAACAGCTGTTGCTTTTGTTTTTGATTGACCTCCTACGTCCCTTTATTTATCTAGAAGAAGCAGCATCCTCCTGGAGAGTGCAAATTCTATCGCCGATGCTGCGGCCTATTATTAAGCAAGGAAGAAGAGGGGACGAGAGGGGGTGGGGGGGTCTGAAGCCCCACTTTCCAGGAGGTTAGGGAGTAATTAGCAGAGAGGCAGTAATGGCTTCTCTTCAACAGAGCAGGAAGCACAATGAAAAACAGAACTGTTTACCACCACAATTGCTCACTCCGTTACCTAGTCCACACGTGTCTCATTCTGTGCTTTAGATCTGCTGCCTGCTGTCAGACTGTTATGTCCACACGGTCATAAAAGGCCATCAATGCCCCCAATCTGCACAACCCCAACCCTCTTTGATCTTAAAAGACATTATCAGCCTGCCTGCGTTTTTCAGCTCTGTGATTATCCCTGCAGTTTAACCACTGCGGCTGATCACAGACTTGAAAAAAATAGATACTACAGTCTATTAAAAAAAAACAACCCAAAGGGACTTTATGAACTCAGAAAAGATACAGTCTTGCTTGAAATAAAAATCGGACACTATAGATTTTTTTTTCTTTTTTACTTGACCTGTCCAGCAGCTGAGCAAACAGATCACAGAATTGAGAAAAATAGATATAAAAGAGTGACCTCATGAACTAACAAAACATGGATTTCTGCACAAGATAATATAAACAGGAGTTGTTTCACTGAAGGTGTTAACCTCATTTTTCTGTATCACCCTAAAATCTATGCATTTCAAAGTGACTCTTTTTTCCCATGTAATAAACACTTCCTTTGATAGCAATTTGTTTGTTTTTCTACAAAAAGAGATGATCTACTAGAAAGAACACGCAGGCTCTCAGGTTCGACAGAACATGTAACCAATCTCACATTTTTTTCAAATAGAAACATGAACACTGACAACAGTTTCTCTCTTCTTAGCAGTACATCTATGAACCTTCACCTAAATCACGAATCTATAGAGTACAAACAAAAACCATTTGGAGTGTCAGATAATCCACCGGTACTGGACGTTTCTTTAATTCCGTCCTTTCATACATGCGACAGGTCCAAACTGCTGCAACATTTGCAGTTCGTTTCATTCAAGTCTGAATGCAGGCTGACCGAGATGGTGCATTCTTCTCCTGTGAGCTAGCCGCCTGCATTCCAGGTATGGCAAACTGATCCTATCTCAACAGCAAAGAGCAGGAAGCAGACACAGCTGAAGGGGGAAAATGTGAACTTCCTATTTATTTCTCATGACATGTCAATACACAACTACAAGACTACCAGTCCTTTCTAAAACCCAATAGATGATTTGAAGAGATGGAGACCAAGGTTTAGAAGGCTGAGAAAGATTTAAGGTCAGTAGTTTGGGGGTTTAATGATTTGGTGGATAGGAAACCGCAGAAATGTTTTCTCAAAGTTGAGTTGTCTTCTGCTAGTTTACAGCCTCTCACACCCCCAACCATAACATTAGCAGTGCAACAAAAATGGCTAATGACATATATAGCCAGATATCAGCTCAGACAAGGAAGAGAAAGACGTACGTATGTATTCGTCTACAAGTGGATGCATCAGAATAGAGTGGAGCGGGGAGCTTGTGGCCCGCCGTTTGTAGCTCCTACGTCACACCTACAAGCTTTCGCCAACCCCATTTTTTCATCTGCTCCTGATTCACAAAGATTTTAATGAAGAAATGCAATTTTTAGCTCAACTTTCTTTATATACGTCCTTCATCATTTCATCAGAGTGGGTCTTTGATTAAAGATATTCTTTTTAAGGAAAACTAAATAGGGTCTTAAAAAAATATATACAAAATGTTCTTCTATTGTCTGTCTTGCTTCTGAGTTCTAAATCTCCTATTTGATACCGGATCTCATCTGTTGCTGCTTCTGGTCCAGACAGCTCTGATAATGTAGGCCTGAATGATCTCTGACCCACATTGCTGAATGCTCTAGTGACCAAGGAGAATTCTAAAGACCCCAAACTTATGCATGGAAGTGTGTCAGCGTGGTGTGTGTGTGTTGGGGGGGTGTTGTATTGTGCCTTAGCCTATGGGTGGTAACAAGGGAGACTGTGGGCAAACATATGTTGAGGAATTAAAGAACAAAATCCTTCCACAGTTGAAGCTTTCTTGGTGTGGTCATGTTGATTTGAATGTTGCTGTCATATTCAGAAACTATTTGGACGATCTCTACAAAGCTGTAAACTTAAACTGTGGGGAGCCACGTATGTTAATAGTGGGGTCTCAGAATGGGAAGAGCATTTCCCTAATAATCCACATTTCAGGGCGCCCTACTGAGCGGTTCAGTCCCGACACGTCCCCTGTTTAACATCAGCAGCCAACCTGCCTTTCAAGTATCCCTCCATTCATTGCCCCGGACCCCCAGGTATGCTGGGCTGCTTTTATTGGTTGCCCCGGCTCGCTCTGCGTGACCCCGTCAGAGTTAAAGAACAAGGAGGAAACGGAGCCGGCAGCAGAGGGTAAAAGGACAGCCCCCCCCCTCAGAACCCGGCCGTTAACACAGCGCTGCAGCACCCCGGCCGTTCCCCTCAACTGGGAATTTTCCAGCGGGTTAAGACTTCCAAGGTGGATCTTAATGAGGTGGCCGGGAGAAACAAATCTGTGGGTTTATCACGTGGTTGTCATGGTAACTGTGTCCCTCTTATAGCAACGTCGGCCGCGCACACAAACGCTCGCATAACAACCTCCACCCCTTCAAGTGGGCTCCCCTCCCCCCTCTCTGGGAAGGGTCTTCTTGCTGGCCTGCTCGCATTGACTGGCTTTTGTTTGAGGACTGACTCGGGGAGCATATGGCAGGTGCCCCTCAGCACACTGCGCCTCCCCACCCCCGGGGCTCGGAGGCCGATGTCTGTGCACTTTGTAGTCATTTTACCAGAGCTTCCTGTGCAGTTGTTTCAGCAGGATGCTCTTTTTTTCCCCCTTTTCTTTCATTTTATTTCCTCCAAATCCTTCACTCAACCCGATTAATTCAATTCTATGGATTTTCCCTTGAAGAGTCACCTGGTATATTCCGAAACAGTAACAGCAAGCTAAACAAAGTATAAATCACGGTTATCTAAAGCCATCAGGAACATTTTGTGTTGGCTGACAGCAATTCATTGTGTCATTTATGCTAATAGCTGCAAACTTTGTGGAGCTTTATGTTTTCCTCAAAGCTTCCAGGAAGACGGATTACATTCCTGCAGGACTTCACAGAACACAGCACAAAAGAAACTTTATAGCTTTGGAGTGACTTCCTCAAATGAGCATCCTAAGAGACCTGCTCCTTTAATTAAATGAGTTCTCTGGAGCAAAGCACAATCTTTAAATAAGTACCAGTCGATAACACTCGACTCATTCTGAGAAAAAAAAAAAAAAGGGAAACGTCTTCCTGTAAGGAGAAGAAGCTTATCCATAAGTAAAAATATAGACATGAAAGTTCCCACAGCCAACACACCTAAAAGAGTTTCCCTCCCCGCGGTCATCTTTTGATCCACTTTGAAAGCGTTTCCATTGGTCTTTGAATTATGATTATGCCATTTTTAGCCAAAATCAGAAACCTTCGTTTTCTAGGACATAGTTTCAGCGGACCGGCAGTAGTTCATTAAAAATTCACCTTAGAGTTGTTGGTGTGGAGTGAGCCCACCCTCACTTTCATTTACACCCAAACCTAACATAGCAAGAAAAATGGCAAGCAATACAGGAGTCATCCAGCCATCGAGTTATGAGCCAGATCCCAGTTTAGATGAGGAAAACAAAGACGTACGTGGATCTAGTCATCTACAAGAGGACGATCAGAATGGAGCAGGACAGGGAGCTTGGGATAGCTTCTACGCAACTACAAGCTCTTTCAAAGGCGTTTTTAGTCATCTCCTGATCCCAACAATTTGAATGAAGAAATACTCAGAAATGCAATTTTTAGCTTCATTTTTTATACATGTCCAACATCATGAGAAAAATGCCACCAGAACCGAATAAAAACACCGTTTTAATCGGAGTGGGTCTTTAAATAATATGTGTGTGAGGCACAAATAAGGTACTGATTAATTAACCGAGTGTGGAAGCCAGGAAAGTTTAAAGAAAGACTATTGTGTGTCTCAAAGGGAAGCAGTGAGTCCTATAGGGAGGTTGTTCAATAACTAGGCCAGATTCCAAAGCACAAGACATGAAAACCCGAGTGGAGTCAGAATCAAACGGCCCTCTCAGAGGCTCATCAATCATGACAGAGACTCCCCAGAGAGCTGGAGGAGACTGACGCAGGACAGCTGAGCACAGAGAGCTCCTCTCAACGGGAAACCACAATCAATGAATTCAATAATAACAATCTATCAGTGATTTCAAATGTATTATATTCTGTCTGAGTTGGAGAGATAATACTTTATGCACTTCGCTAAATGAACCAACTTAAATCTAGCTTAGCCTCTCATGAGATTGCTTTTAAATGAGAGCACTTTGAAGTCGGAAATTTTCCTCCAGACCCTGACGGATTGAAGATAGCCTGCAAACAACCACGCGTGCATCCGCACACACACTCACACACAGCTCTCTGGAATGAAGAAAAAAAAAAAAAAAAGGCTCCAGACTCCTACTTTGACGGCATCATTATTTTAATTATTATCCTTGATGCACCACAGTCTGTTAATCACCAGACAGATATAAAGAGGTTAACAGGCTCCACTCAAAGTGCATCATGCACCAGCAGGGGAGCTTTGGGTGATTAATGCACCTGCTTTACACCAAACACAAAGACGCAGCTAAAATTAGTGACAGACAATCAAACTATGACACTAGTGTCTGCAGGAAAACTTTGGCTGAAGATGGAGTGAGTCAGTCCACGGAAAAATGTTTACATGGTTGCAGTCGTCGCCATTTTGTCCAGCTCATGTCATCCAACCACAGCCTTTAGGATTTAATAGACAAACGGGCCTGAGACCTGCTGAAGCTTGCTCTGTAAGATTTGACAATCACATCAGTCAAACAACAATGTGTTGATTTGGCATTAAAATGACGTCAATGAACTCCCTCCTTGTGCAGAGATGAAGGATGTTTCTGGAACCAGAATGTACAGGAAACTTATTTCTGATGTAAAAGCTCTCCTAAAATCGGGGACGCAAACTGATTTGTTTGGTTAATTTGGCACCTAGTGGTTAATTTGTGAATTGAATTCTATCCAGTTATTTTGTTTTTAAACATGCTTCAATCTGGAAGTCAAGCAATTGCCCCTTGCTCTATAGCCAACCAACTGACGGCAAGAGATCAAATTACAGCTGCGATCATACACACAGATAAAGATCTGCAGACATGAGAGAAATACTCAACGGTCGCACCACGAACACTCGCATCCACACAGATATATTTGTTGCTCAGCAGGCAATAGATTACAAGTACAGCTTAAAAACATGCAAAGCGCTAACACAAGGGGGTGACGAGGTCTCCCGAGACTCACTCGAATTAGCTTTGTTGCAGGAAGTGCTCTGTACACTGTACCAGGCTGTGCTAACCACAGCCGCTTTCAGGTCAGTACTGTTTCACTTTAGCTCTGGAGTTTTTAAACCTTTAGCTAAATGAACGCATTTAAAATGACAGCCATGAGAATCTCATTACCTGTTATGACACAGAAAGAGAATAGATGGAGTCTACATGTTACATAACCCTTCTGAGAAAAAAAGTGAATAGAAAAAAAAAACAACAACAGAAAGATAGCTAGTTTATTAAGAGGAAAAAAAACAATATGTATGTACTTACTAGCAAGCAACAAGCAGGAGAGCGCAATGACATAGAGCTGTTTGACAGCCACATCATAGTGGTCCATGAACAAGTCCAGCAGGTAGACGGCCAAATGGCGTGCCGTCGGACAGAGCTGGTAGCGATTGCTCAGGATGGCCAGCAGGTCTGCAAAGTATCGCCGCATGCCGATCTGCGGGGAGTGGGCTCGGTAGACCGGCAGCTTCAGCTCCTAAACGAGGAGAGGACAGCAGAATTTGGGAGTGTATAAATAACAGGACCTGGTTCTCTGAGGAGTGATGAAACGGGGTTGCAGAGAATTTGTATGATAATAATAATAATAATGATGATGATGCATGTACTTTCCCGACTTAAAATTGAGACAAAAGAAAAACTATGGAATCAATATTTTAAGTCCCACTCCGATCATCTAGCGATGTACTTTAAAATTGTCCCCAGTGGTTTTTTTAATTAAGATTTTGCCATTTTGAACCATTTTTTTTTTTCTTAAATTGTGCCATTTTCTTGGCCATAGTTTCTGCAGAGCGGCTGTAGTTCATTAGGAATTTGCCCCGGAGTTGTAGGCGGGTCTGCTGGCACAGAGCAACCCCGCCCCTCTTCCCCTCCCTGTTTCAGACAGCATTGTGTTTACACCCTTCTGCTAGGTTGGGGTTGGGAGGGGCTGTAAGATGGCAGAAGGCTTCTGCTAGCTAACAACCCCTCCCAACCCCAACCTAACATAACCAATGTGGCAAGCAATATTGAAGCTATCCAGCAGCACAGTTTTAAGCCAAATACCACTTTGGAGAAAGAAAACAAAGACATGCAGGAATCTATTTGTCTGCATCAGCATGGAGCGCAGCAGGGAGCTTGTGGCATGTCAATTGTATCTTCTATGTCAGTGTTTTTCAACCAGTGTGCCGTGGGAGATAGTCAAGTGTGCCGTGGGAAATTGCCCTCATTAACTGATCTAAAAAAAAAAAAAAAAAAGATCTAAAAACATTTCCCATCTCCAGGAAATCAGCTTTGTATTCATCCAACCAGGCCCTGATAAAACACTGAGTAGTTAGGAGTATAAAAGATCATAAAAAAAAATTTTCTTTGTGTTTATTTGATTCTATTAAATACATTTAGATAAGAATGACGGTACCGCGATTTAGCTGCAGCTATACCTGTTTTGGGGAAAAGTCCCGCCCCTTTAACTGTCTCCGCCAATCATTCTTGAAGGCTTAATCACATGTCATCAGTCTGACCAATCAGAAGTGGGTAAAGTCATAACTTCCTTGTTCCAATTTAGCTCAAAAGGTCGTTCAGTTCTAAGAAAAATACCAGCTAAAGCTCGTCTTTAGCGGTGTAGCTTTCTACAGAATCCGGTCTCAGGCCGTGGCACAAGTAAACAAAACAATGAAGCGCAGAAACGCTAGTCTTTTTGCCCTTTTACGTCTGTTTTCACACTACATCTCCCATGATGCAATGGCTTAAAGGGACAGTGCTTCGTCCTTGTTAAACGTCTTGAAACCACAACGAACAAACATCAAACAGTTTCTAAATTTTCTAACTTAACTTTTATTTCATCTCTTAGAAAAAAAACAGCGGCAACTTCCTGCTTTTTTTCTGCCACAATTATCACAAAAATGCACGTGAGATTGCGGGGGGGGGGGCTGTCGCTCAATAAAGACTGTTGACAGACTCTTAAATGATGGAGGGTCGCGGGATTTTTGTCAAGGTTAAAGTGTGCCGTGGCTTAAAAAAGGTTGAAAAACACTGTTCTATGTCACAACTACAAGCTTTTATCAACTGCCTTTTTTCATCGGCAACTATGTGAATAAAGAAATACTTAGAAATTCAATTAGGAGCTTAATTTCCTTTATAAATGTCCTCCATCATCAGAGAAATGCTAAAAGGTGTTAAAAACACCATTTTCATCGGAGTGGGTCTTTAAACAGTTCCAGGACAGTGCAGGCGCATTTCTTATGATCGCCAGCTCTGCAGAGAACTGGGGCTAATGTGGGTCATTGCAGAGATCTGCAAACAATGAGGTTGGGTTTTGGGCATGCGTATGCGGTTTAGGGTGGGGGGCATCTTCTTCCCGTGGAGTTTAGCAGAAGCCTGGATTAAGTTTCACCCCCAACACATCTTCCATTCTTGTTCAATTAGCTGCAGTTGTTTCAGAGAGGAAAAAAAAAAGACAAATCAGCACAGAGGCAAAAGGAAAGAGCAAAAAAAGGTTTCAGCTTTCAATCTGCAGCAGCAGACTTGGTTTTCTGCATTCAAGCAGCTTACTTTCAAATGTTTTTGAAAAATATGTTGCTCCGCCAAAAGTTTCAACAAAAACAAGAGATTTGCTTTACAATAACAGAAAAGGGGGCTACATTAATGTCCTCAGTGAACATATTAAACATCAAAAGCTCAGCCCAACAGGTCCGTGCTGCTGAAAAGCCCAACCTTTGATCAATTCTACCAAAACTTTATTTTTGGTTTTTTAAGGTCATTTACTTTGCAATGGCTTTCCATGTCCCATCACACCAAGCTGGGTAACCCCAGATAGGTTACAGTGCCTCGGAGCAGCAACATTGCATGGGAGCACTCAAATCTATCATTCATTCAGAATCCAAACAAGCCACGGTTGATGTTTTGGGACAGGCGTGGCAGCAAGAAAACAGCCAACTAACCAGGACCTTCTTCAGTGCTAACCATTGCTGTGCTGCAATCCACTACTGATTTAAGACAAGCTGACAGACCTATTCTTACTAGAGACAATCAAGTCAAATGTGTGCTTTCAGTTTTTTTTTTTTTTAAAGAAAAAAACTAAGAATTTAATGAACCGACCCAATAATCGGTCTTAAAATGAATTATAAGGTAAGGGCTAGCAATACATGGTGAAGTCATAACAATTTGTTCAGAGTGATAAACTAAAAGTGTCAAGGTTATTCAAATTGTCGAGGATGCATCTTGAGTGCAACTTGAAAAGTCTTGACAATCTAGAGCGACCCCCCCTCCATATCAACCTATCCTCCCTAAACACTCCTCTCCTCCCACAGCCTCTGCCTCTGGTCCATCTGTCTTTTTCTTGGGGTGCAAGGCTAGCAGCAGGACAGGGGGGGGGGATGCTGCCAGAGTCTGGAGGGGCTCTGGGGGTTCGGCGTAGGGTGGAGAGGTGCCTTTGTGGGGGATCCGTGCCGTAATTAAGGATTCCACAGCTGCTTGCTGATTTGCATGTCTGATTTGCCACATGCTACACGCCGCTGCCGTCTCCCACATCAGGACATTATCAGAGCAGCAAACGTCATTAAGGCGGCAGCGAGGGGGGGGAATCATGCAGGAGATCTGAAAGGTGTGTGAAGCTTAGGAGCTGATTTTACTATTCTGTTTCATGGTGGATTTAATGTGGTTACTTGAAAAAAGAAATCCAACCGCTACCACTTGTTCAGTCTTTTTCAATTCTCGTTTTTAACAAAAAATATTCCACTTGTGAAAAGGTCACGTTAAGAATTAAGAAGCTTTATTTCCCCCCAACTGTTAAACTTAAAACTGCATATGCGACATGATAAAAAATAAAATAAATAAAATGGGCACATCTTAAGATCTATGTATCAAATCTAATGCACTTATTTCACCGAGGATCTAAATAAACTTAAGCAAGGTGATTCCAATTATCGAGGATATTGAGTCAATCCGCTTAGAGACTACGTATTAAAATAAATACTTTGTAATTTTGATAATCCAAGTTTCTTATCCATTTTTGTCTCTCACTGACAGGTTTTTATTCCAGTCAGGTTGATTGTTGAGCTTGCATGGGCTATTTTCCTTCTTTTTCCCCAGAAAAAAATTGAAACAAGCTGAATAAATGTAACAATTCCCACAGCAATACAATCCATTCACAGTGAGATATGAAGAACACATATAAAACATACCATACTTTTCCAAATAAAAAGTATTCTGAATCTGGAAAAAAACCTTTTAAAAAGTACAGTTTAACTCTAAACACTTGTGTGAGTCAGTGGCATTTTCATGCCATTTACAATGAGGTGACTTCATTGGACTGTAAGCTAAAAAAAAAAAAAATACTAAGAGTTTAATTGACTAACACTGATCAGTCAGTTATACTCTTTTTTTTTTTTTTATAGCAAATGAAAAACCGTGGGTGTGCCAATGTTTCCTGCCCTTCGCTGATTTTCAGTTTACCGTAATCATGAGCGTGTAATGAGTCAGACACTGTTTTCTAGGTGAGCAAAGCGATGACGGAGCCTGAGCACACGGCTCAACCTCAGATTTAGGAACCGCTTCAGTCCTGGCGCTTCCGTGTACCTGATCTCTACAACCTGATCCAGTTTCAATAAGCCCAGAACGAGTCGCCGTGGGGGCGACGCGGCTGGAAAATGTCGTTCAATTGACAGATGTCTCCATTAAAGTGACACATGGGAAGAAACATGAGCAGGGTTTGAGGGTAATTAAGACATTCTTAATTAATGAGTGCAATGAAATACTTATTCAGCAGCGTCAAGGCTTTGTGTCTGGTTTATGAAATATTAAAATGTATATATAAATATAAAGTCTGTTTCAAAACTAAAGCTAGAGAAAATCAATGCCTTTTTGAGATTCTGTTGATATGAAATTAAAGGTATAGCTATAGAGACATTTTTATTTATTGTTGGTTTTTGTAACACAGACAGAAATCTGCATGGGTTCACAAAAACGCAGTTTTCCTGTCTCTGGGGGTACTGACCTTGATGCGCAGGGACTGATGGATGTCAGAAGCCAGCTGTCCTTTCCACCACTGCAGCTCCCTCTCCATCTTTCCCATTCAGAGGAGGCCTCCAGAACCAAGTTTGACCTGCAGGGACGGGTCCCCAGAAACCACACAAACTTCAGACACTTTCATTCTGCGACACGCATTTCCAGCTGTTCACTCGCAACACCACCTCAACTACATTTAACGGAGGATTACGTTGTTGTGGAAATCAAATAACCCATCATTTCGAAACAAACGGTGCTTTACAAAAAAAAAAAAAAAAGGAGAAAAAAAAGTAGAGTTGTTTAACAAAGTTTTAACTAGTTTGAAGCCCTACTTTGGCCGGCAAAGGCCATTTTCTCTGCCTGGGTATTTAAATGGCTCAGTTAAATGTCCTCTCACCCACGCGCTTTACGGCAAATTCCTTTGATTCCATTCTTCAGAAATGCCGCTTTAGGGACTACTTTATGAGGTAAAACGCACATTTGAGGTTAACGCGACAACGTTTGGGAATCAAATAATGTGGGTCATGCCGTAAATCGACATGTGATAACTGCTTTCTGTTCTCAGAATGAAATTCGCTTCGTGGGAATTTTTTTTTTTTTTTTTTTTACAAATTACAACACAAACTTCTTATTTTCGTTAAAAGGCATCGCGTTGAACTTTTCATCTCCGTGATCTTTACATGTGCCACCACTCACCGCTCCGACGGGAATGCCCCCCCAGACCCCTTTGTCTCAGTCCGACATCCTGGATGATAAAACTCCTTTTCGGTACAACTTTAAAGGATACACGCTTTCGGCGCAAAAAAACTCACAAACTACAAATCCGCTGCCGCGGTCATCGAACGGCTCCCACGGAGGAATGCGGCGGGAAGGCCTCCGCTCGCCTTGCTTCCTAAACTGTTCACACTTTTTCCGAGAAAATTTGCTCTACCGTTCTCTCTCCGGTAGCTTCGCTTTAACAAAGTAGCCTCTCCGGCTGCACCAGCTGCGGCTGCTGAGCAGCGAGGCGAGAGGAGTCGACGTAAAAAGTACTGATGCACTCTGGGAAATGCAGTTTACATAGACAAGCGTCTGTAGTTAAAGGGCAATACTAATGTAAAAGGGAAAAAATCATTTTTATTTTGAACATCATTATTACATTACATTACATTATATATTATATTATATTATATTATATTATATTATATTATATTATATTATATTATATTATATTATATTATATTATATTATATTATATTATATTATATATGTAACTCACATACAGAGCCATTGTGAAATAGTATTAACATCATTGACTGTATACTGTGGTTAACATGTAATATACCTGAATAAAAACTAGTCTACTAAAATGGTATATTTAGGCTTTATTAAAAGTGAGGCAGTGTAGTTGATATTTACCTTTTATATACTATTTAAACTTAAAATGTTCTAATTTAGTCAGAAGAAGTATTCATTTAGTATACTACCTACCTACACTACACCTACCTATATTGTCTATATAATCCTTGCTATACCTGTACTCAAGTATACCTAATAAAATAAACTTCAAGTGGTCTACTTTTTGCTAAGGGATATACAGCATATTTTTTATCACTGAAACTGCATAATCATATGTTTAAAAAACATTTAATATACTTTTTTTCCCCAATTAGTATTTTTAACAACTTTTGACTAGAAAAATGCACAAAACGAATCCTAGTAAGGGTATATCAGAAGTGGGGAGAATACACAGTTCAATTGTTAAAATGATTGTTTTGGTTGTTTTCCGGTGTGATTCTGTTTATCAATACTGCATTTTTCACATTGTGCTATATTATACACTATCTAACCAGTGCTCCAAGTAAACATTTTTGTTTCACTAACCTTTTCAAATTTTAGAAGTTTAATTTGAACTACATTAACCAGAGGACCTCCCCAAAATAATATAATGCAGATTTTTTTTAATAAAAAAAGTTGAGCAACAATACAATTTTATAGAGTTCAGCTGGAATTCACAGTAATCTTACAATACTTTCATCCTTTTTGCTTCAGTACAATATTTGGATCTTGTGGTATATTACACAGAAAGAGTGTGCTGCTATCAGTTCCGATTGAAAGGAAAACATCCTGAATAAACCTGCCCCCACATGCTGTGGATTTTGTTAGATTCCCCAGCTACTGAGTTCAGTCTCACTAATAACCATGAAACATACACAAAACTACTATTAAGTAGACATCGAAACAGGTGAAAGATATTAGTAAATTAATAAAATAAATGTTTTACTTTGAAAGTTTCAAATATGACTCCAATCTCAAGGAAATATGTCATGTATAAAAATTGTTTTTTATTCTTCTTCCTTCTGCGCCCCCTGGTGTCTGAATAAGAGAACAGCATTAAGAGCTTCCTTCACAGACGAGAATTAAACTGTTGAGGCAAAATAAATGAGCGTCACAGTATCAACTGTTTGGTTCAGTGTGTGATTTTCTATCTGCCTCATTGAGAAACTCATGTTCAGGGTTAATAAGAAAGCCAGTAAAGGTGCTGTCGGTCCAAAAAGGGTCAAAAAAGAGTCCATTCTGCTCAGAGTAGAAGATCTGCAGCCAAACCTCGTCTGAAAGCTTTAGGTGAAGAACGGTGGAACCAGACGCCACATCATGGTTTCCTGTGTTGCCGTCAAATGTCCTGATCTTGTACTGCCCGTTGTGAACCAGCCCAATGGCCAGGTGTTTGTTAGCCAGTGTGATATCATAGCTAAAGAAGTAGACCCCAGGGATTGCACAGACAAACTTCCCACTGCTGGCATTGTAGTGATTCCCCTCATTCAGCAGGATGCGGCTAAATCGTATAGGTATCCGTTCTTTTGGGTAACTCTTTGTCACAGCAACAGAGAAGGCGGATCGGGCTGTGCGGCCACAGCTACAGCCACCTGGAGCTCCTGGCTGGCCTGTGTCACCCAGCTCTCCTTTCTGTCCGGGTTTGCCAGACACACCTGGTGGTCCACGCAACCCCTTAAGTCCTCGAGGTCCTGCTTTGCCAATAACTCCATCACGACCTTTCACACCTGGCTTTCCAGGATTGCCAGATCTCCCGGGATCCCCTGATGAAGAGAAAAGAACACTGTATCCAAACTGCACATTAGAAACACCCTGTAACTCGTTTTGACATCATTAGTCCAGAAAAAGAGGACTGGGCTTCAAATGTGTGAAGCCCATTATTCTCTATAGATGTGAGAAAGACGCTCATTGATTCCTACAAAGCTGTTAAAGCTGTTAAAGGACATCAAAGAGCAGCCAGTGGGCTAAACTCAACATCTGCAAGGACTCCAAAAAATCCCTCGAGGACGAACAGAGGAAGTCAAGACAAGAACTATGAAAAGAAAGGCGTCCTAACCAAAGTAGGACATGATGGGAAAAAAAGACCGTCCCCGATCAAGCAGGTTTTTTTTTTTTTTTTTACTTTCACCCCCATAAGTTAGTAAGTGTTTTGAACATGCTTCAAATGCAAGACAGCTTCAAGAAGTTTTAGAAGTTGTGTGTCACGGTTAACCCATGTCTGCTCTGTAGCAGAAAGTACACATTCTTGTAAGAGAAGGGTTTTACATTCAAATTTGCAATAATAATTAATTGTCTTCATAAAATAAAGCAATAATTGTCATAGTTTGGCATTTTAGGAGATAGTGGACTTCATAATACCCATGAGCTTCTCTGGAAATATGAAGTTCTGCTGAGTGACACTGGATTGAGTGAGGCTGCACGGTAAAAGGATGAAGCCAGAACATCGGACCACCAGATCAAGAATAGTTCAAGGAGACCACCAAAAGAGGAATGTTTGTGACCCCTCAGCAAAGTGCTTTAGGCTTCAGTAACCCTAAGTAAAAAGTAGTACACTTGAATTTGAATTTATTAAGTATACTTGAGTATAAGTGTAGGAATTATACTATCAGAATTCTTCTTCCGACTAAATTGGAATATTTTAAGCTCACAATATATACTGTAGATGTAATATAAAAAGTAAACTTCAAGTACACTCACTTTCAGTAAAGATCAAGCAGACTTGTAGTAGACTTAGACTACATTTTGCTAAGGAAACTCAAAGCTTTAGTGTTGTGGTAAAGTGATCCTCCAGAATAATCATTTGACAGTTTCAGGTCAATTTATTTAAGTGATGGGTAAATAATTTTGACCCAATGACATACATTGAATTAGTTACTTAACTTCTCCTAAACCAAAACATTTATGGTTGCAGTGAGTACCTCTGGCCCCCTTTTCTCCTTTCTCTCCATCACTTCCATCCGGCCCGTCCTGTCCCGGTGCTCCCATCAGCCCCACAGACCCTGGTTGTCCAGGTGCTCCTGGATTTCCTGCAGGCCCAGAGGGACCTGGCAGACTGCAGACCAACTGGGACGGATGAACAGTGAGGGGATGATCTCTCTTGGAGGAAGGATTTGTCGACTGGCCGTCGACGATTGACAGGAAACACATCATGACACAAAAGTGGAGCATGCTGAGCGCTGGAAAAGACACAAATGGGAGAATGGAGCAATAAAGGCGACAAATGTGGCTCCACAGTCCGACGTGAAAAAGTTTTAGAAGAAAATGGATTAGTCTAGACATGTTTAAGAGATTATTGACAAAATGCATGCATAGGAGGATAAAGATCTTATCATCTTTGCATTACCTACGTGGCACATTCACTTTTTGTATTCTAAACAATGTTTTCAAAGAAAAGCGAGTCATTACTTTAAAGAAAAGGCAAGTTCTCTGCCGTGTATTATCCTAATGGAATCAATCTGCAGCTCTACAAAGATAAAAACACAACTCACCAGTTGGGAAATCAAAGCCTCTGGGCGTTTTCTATTCGATTTCCACGACCTAGAGCTCCATGAAAGCTCACAAACGTCTTTGCATGACTCTTCATCAGCAAAGCCAACATTGTTTGTCTTCAAATCTTTGGAGGAGCTCTCAATGCTGCAAAACATCCGCCCTGTGTATGTAGAGAGATGTTGGGCCAAAATACTTTCACTATGATGTCATATAATTCTAGCCAGGCCAACTGAACTGCAGTGAGAACACGAGAAACTGTAGCAGAAATGACAGACTAGTACACACCAACACTGTAGACACTGCATCAGTCTACAAAATGTAACTTCAAAAATTCTTGTTTATATTTATTACATAACTCAAAACTGCAGAGCCAATGCATTCTGACTCAGTAAGGAGAGTGTTTTAGCTCAGTGAGTTTACCTTCACCTGGAAAACATACTGCATTCTGCTGATATTAGAAAAACATATATCTGTATTTACATAAACATTGATATATTTGGACACACTTTTTTAATTCAGTATTTTTTTTCATTAGATTCTTTTAAAATGATCAATGGAAACTAATGAAAAGCTGAAAACATGTTTTTTTGTAATTCAATTTGATATTAACTGTGCACACTCACGACCAGCAGGAGTGTGCCATGATAGCCATGGTTTCTCAAATGCAAACTCTACGATGAAATATGATAAACATTATAATAAATAAGTCATAGTAACACAAAACAAAACTATGTCATAAATCAAAAACTGGATTACCTATTGATGTTTTGATGGTAAAAAACATAAAAAATTCTGTTACTTTCTTTAAACCAAATTTTTTATACATAATATGCAGAGTAACAGAAATTTCTTCACATATTTAGGGATTTATTGTTAAATTTGATCAATTTTATAATACTCCCAAAGCGTATCATACAGTGGAACTGTGCTTCTGTATGATGAGTAATATTTTCTCCTGTTAATTTTTCGTATTATTCTGTTTAATATATAATTTCTTATTGAGATGTCTCTTGATGTACTTATTTTGTGTAAACTGCATGTTTTTACATTGTCTTTTTTTTTCATAAATTGGAGAGTAAAATAAAAATATGAACAAAAAGCACAAATATTTAGCATTAGTTGCATCTACTTCAACTGGGTTACTTTGGATTTAGAGATTTATTTTTTTCCAATAAAAATAGTAAAAAATATATTTTTACACAAAAATGTTGTTTAATGTAAAATGCAGACCTCACGTTGAAGGCGACAGACATGTTCTGCACATCAGCATAAAGACAAAAATATGCATTCTTTAAGCATTTCCAGTGCAGGATTGATGCTGTTTCCATCTGACTTGTTGATTCTGAGTCTTTCTGAATTTGGTGGTGGATCAGGGATCCAGGAAGGATGCCATGGGATCGTCTGGTCGTATGCGCTTCATGCGGAAGGCTTCCATCTCTTCCTCGGTGGGCGCCTTCACTTCATACAGGCTGTTGTAGGGCCTCTTCCTCTCATCCAGCTGCATGATTGCATCGACCTGCTTCACTCGCTTGTCCTCTGCGTCCAGAGCCTGGATGACAGAATGACGTGGAAGTTTAGCCATCCAAAAATAATGACTATAAATGAGGCCAAAAAAAGCATTGTACTGCACCTTCTTCAACTTCTCCTTCTTTTTTTCTTCATCCTCTGAGTCGCTGCTGTCTGAGGCACGCTTCTTGTTCTTTTTGTTCTTCTTTTTCTTCTTCTTCTCTTTCATTTTGTCTTGATGCATCTTTAGAATGAAGACAAACATTTAATCTTCTTTTCTAATTAGCCGTGTCTTCATATCCTCGTGGTTACTTACTTCCAGCAGAGTCTTCGGCTGTTCCTCTTCTTGATTTTCAATCGGCCCGTCTTCAAACGGAACACAGTCCGAATTGTTCTGCAGGTTAATAAAAGAACCAAACATTTGAGTAAACTGAAGAGCGCCAAGTCTGAGAGGGCATGTGTGAGGGCAGACGTGCACTTACTGTTTTGAGTCCAGCATCTCCAGTGCAGTAGCTCTGTTTGATCATCGAGTGGCAACACTTGTATCCCCAAAAGCCATCTTTCCAGTAGGAGCCCCAAATACACTACCCAGGAGAAAAAGGAGCATCAATGTGATCATGATAAAAGTAACAAAAACTTTTTCCACAAAAACGATTGTCCTGTTTTCCTTACTGTGTGGTTGTTGATGAGGACGTCTTCCTCATACTTGGAGCGGGCGACGGCCTTTTCAAGTCCTTTCAGAACGGCGCCGTGACGAGAATATTCCACATAGTCCTCAGTTTGTGCCAACAGCAACTCCCGTGGGGGTGCGTCCAAGTGCTCTTGTCCTCCATACTGAGGGCCGCACACACAAAGGGGAACAGATCCATACAGTAAATAATAAATGGAATCATATTTAGGTTACAGACTGAGGGTGGCCCAGATAAAAAGATAAAAATATTTTCAAAGTCTAAACATAATCTGCTCATTCAGTGAATAATTGAGTGGGGCCACATTTTCAAATGTCAAACTCTTGTTAAGTTCTTGTTAAGATTGTCATGGTCTGGTGAACTGGGCACCTTCTCCAGGATGCTCTCCCTCTGTTCCTCTTTGAAGTCCTCCTTCTTCACTCTAAAGGAGCGGTGGAGCAGCTCCAGCTTAGTGGGGTCAGCCTGAAGATGGACCTCGGAGCCTCTTTCATAGGCCTCCCAGGCAAACACTGACACAGAAAAACCACAATGAAAACAAGCTGACGCACACAGACACACGCCTACCGAGAACCTTACATTTCTATTGATATGAGTCAATAACATTTATGTAACACAAGAGCCCATCAGCTTCCATTGAAATTGATCAATTTGACATTCTAAATAGATGGAATAACAGTGTTGACTCACGCTGGGTTTGAGCCATGCTGATTGTATCTCCAGAGTAGCGAGCAAAGTTGTCTCCAGCGTACCCAACTCTGCAACACGCAGGGGTTCAGTCATTGCAGAAGATCCCAGAAAAAAAACACTGCCTTTGAAAAAGAATAGTAACTCACTCATCAGGGTTCATGCCAGTGTTGGAGTACGGGTTCTCTCTCATGGCTCGGGTTTTTGGATCGTAGTACGCTGAATTGGGATCCAAATTTCTCAGGTACTGAAGAAGAAAAGAATTAAGAACTTCAGGGTTTTTACAGTCCAGGAAATTACAGACAAACACAGTTTTTATTTGTTAAAGTTTATTAGACATTTTATATAAAATATATAGAAAATCTAATTAATTGTATTATTATTTACTCTTACAAAAAGGTAATTTTTTAATATCAATGTTATAAGGCTTAATCAAGCTTAATCATCATAGTTCGTGTGTTTTTTATTTTTTGAACACAATTATTTAGGTATATGACATAGCAGTACGCCAACTGTTGGCTTAAATTTAACAGCTCAGTAAAAAATAAAATTCCGAGAGGAAATGCATCTTTGCTACATCGATGGACCAGTGTACAAAAAAAGGAGCCATGTGTAGCAACAGAAGTGCAGATAATTCTCATTTTTTGTTGCTTTTAGATACTTGTATATATAAAATCTGGGAATTCTTTGTTTTAAATTGAACCCTATAGAAACCAATATATTTAAGGTTATCCTACCAGTTCAACTGAGGCTGTGGTTGTGGTAGAGCACAGAGAAACTTTCAAAATATCTGCCACCAAACTAAATATATGCAACCCATCCCAAAGCAATGTTGAAAAAAAGAATAAAATATTTGGCTTTTTTGTTCATCTGTTTCTTACTTTAGCTGTGTCTTCTCTGATACGCAGATTCCTGACGGTGATTCGTCTCTTGGAGTCAAAGTTCTGACCAGGCATGTCAATGTCGTCTGCATATTTGTCTTCATCCTCGTCTTCACTGTCGTGTTCCCATTCCTGCTCACAGCAGACGCAGCAAATCAAAAGGTCATTGGGAACTATTATATCAGAATGAAACAATCAGAACAATCTTTGTGGAGACTGAATACCTACATTTTGGTCCAATTTCCCTGAGGCCAACTCATCTTGAAGTTTATGCGCCTTCAGAGTCCTTTTAGCCTGAGAAATAAAAGAATTTGGGTTTCAGAAGCAAAGCAGTAACATACATGTTCAGCAAAACATGAACTGCTTCAGCCATACTTTGAGCTTCATGCTGAACTAATGATGTTTAGGTTACATTTTAGTAAATAACGGCAGCTAAATGAATATAGGGGAAAACACAGCAGCATCTGCTTAAATACATGTGTTACACAGCTGTATTTTTGGGAAACATATATACACTTACCAGATCGACTTTTGCGTACTCTTCCACAATGCGCTGATGCTCCTCGGGGTCATACCCGTTCCAGCGATCACGCTTTCCATCATAATCCAACTGCAGCTGAACCTGACTGTGTTCATCTGGAGCAATGTCTGTTCCTGTGAACTTTGCACCAACTTTCCTGGGTCGCTGATGGAATAAGAGTAAAACCTAAACTTTATCGTTGTTTTTGACACAATATATTACTTGAAAATAAAGTAGAGATGGTGCAGAAAATACATTTTTGCCCTGGAGGATAATTTGAGAAGTTTTTTTTTTCTTTCCCCTCTACGTCGTATCTTATTTAACAATCATTATATGCTCAATGTCCCACTTCGATCATCTTACGATCTATTTTAAAAGCATTTCCAGCGGTCTTTCCAGCACTTACATCACTGCTACAGGCTTTTTCCAATGGGATTTTTTTGTCTTCTCCTGAGTTACCACAATTTGTGTAAAGAAATACTCAGAAATGCAATTGCAAGCTTAATGTTCTCAATATGTCCTCCATTTCTCAAATTGTGTGTTTTAGCATTGTGCGTGTGTTAATATTGTGTGTGAAAGTCTTTGTTTTTTTGGTTTTAAATTGAAAAATATTTGTACTATGTAAAGCTCTTTGTGTCATACGAGTATGGAAAGCTTTTTTTTTTTTTAAATTGTTTTACCTCCAAACAGTCTTTCTTCTTGTGTGTCATGGCGCCACAGTTTTCACAAGCACCCTTTCGGAATTTGGTGACGACCACATTCTGCACAAGATCACAAGTTCAGTCTCCATTCTTAGGAGTCACCACCACATCACAGTATGGATTTTATAGATGCTCGCCTCCTGGACTCCTCTCTTGTACCACTCGCCAATGGCCGAGAACTGTTTCTGGTTTTCATCCTGTGGCCTCTGATGTTTTAGTGTTGGTCTTTTAGATGGATCGATGTACCATGGGACTGATGAAATATATTGCGGAATGTGAGGGTTTATGTCCCTAGAGAAAAGGATGAATAATAAATTGAATCAATCATGTATTTGGGTCGACTGCAAGTTGGACCTATTACATCATCTATCTTCTCGATGTGTACATACTTTCCCTCCTCGTCCACCTCAGCTGGAGCATTTCCCAGCTTCCTCTGCTCCTCCAGCTCCTTCTTCTTCCTCCAGTCCTCCCTAGTCATCTTCTTGGGTTCGTCGAGGTTCACGGCGCCCTCTGAACTGGTACTCGCCTGCTCCGTCATGACTGAAACTGGATTTAACATATATGTACTTAAGCATTTCATTTTCATCCATTTTGTGTTGTTTTATTATGTGTTTTAACAGGACATAGCAGAGCATTTTCTACGTTAACGTTAGCTTAGCTAAGCTGTAAATGTTGAACAACAGCAAGACAATTTGACTGTGGACAGAATTTATTAGATAACCTTACCTTGTTACTGGAAGAAGAAAAATTTAAGAATGTCGCTTACGTCTTTTTTTATTTTGTATTATATACTCCCAAACTTTAGCCTTTTGAAGCTCATGCGCTGTGTTTTGGTTAAAACGCAACCACCGCCATGTTACTCCAGCTAGCTTCACGTACGTCACATCCGCTTTCTTCGGAAAGTCAGACGTCACAGCGACATCACGTGGACACCAGATGCCTTCAAAATAAAACCATGACAAAATAAGAATTTTGTCACTCACGTCCGATTGGAGTTTGTTGGACAGTAGTTATTTTTCTTTTATAATAAATGGATTTGTAATTTTTGCTATAATAACAACAATAATAATGGAACTAACAAAAACAACCTAACTGAATTTGTATCAAAGCAAACAATCTTTCAGTGGCTGTTTGTGGTTTCTAATCTTATAGAATAGATCAATACATACTGCACTTAAAACGTGTTCATAAATGGGAACAAACGTAAAAGTAGTCTGTGTACGACCTATTGATTATTCTCCTTAAATATGATGTCTCCCTTGAGTCTTTTGAAAGATGCAAGATTGTCAATGAGCAGAATATAATCATTTGCCAAAAATCACAGATCAAATTAAGTAAAATTAGATTTAAATATAATAAAACAATTAAAGACACTGTTACTAATAATGTTACTTATGGTGGGACTTCCAAAAAAACTCTACATTTAACAGGGGGGGGGCATCCATCAGTTTAATAAAAATACTTTCTGTCATGAGAAGAATCATCCAGAGCCCCATAATAATTCCAGTGGGTTTATTTTTGCACTTTTCACAGACACTGTACTGCAGTGCCCCAAGTGTAACATGGACCAGTGGGAGAGCACGTTTCCATGACTCCTATAAAGAAAAGACGACATTAAGACAAAAACGATAGCATAAGATGCTCTTTTGATGACAGTTTGGTCAAGTGAAAACTTCCCACTTCTTATTTATATTCCAAACATAGATAAAAAAATAAAGGCAGGAAATGTAAACAGTAAAAGGTGAAACAACAGAACAAAACAGCACCAGACACATAAACATATTGGCAGAAATATAAAAAAAGATTACGTGAGATAAGCACCAGTACACATCTCCGCTGTCAGTCCAGCAGTGAGGAGATGAGAAGGCAATGTTGTACCAAAGTGAAGGCAGTGTAGCTTTCATGGAGGTACCAAAATATCTCTTCTGCCAAGGTCTACTAAAAGTTCTTGCTGATTTCTAAAGAAACAGTTACTTTTCATCTTCCAATTTACCCCAAGATTCAAAATCCTCCTCTTCCACCTCTCCATCATCATCATCAAAACCGCTACCCCAGGGGTCATACTCATCCTCTTCCTCCTCATCTTCCACCAAATCTCCACCATAAATGGGTTCCTCCTCTTCATCCTCCAACATCTCTGTGTCGTTCTCCTCATCCTCTTCAACTTCCTCCACTTCTTGCATGTCCAACGCACAGACCTCCCCATCCTCCACCTCCCCGTCCTCCCTCTCATCCTTGGAGGAGGCGGACGAGGAGGTCGTTGTGTCTTCAGTCGTGTCTGCAAGGTAGGAGCTGCTAGAGGGGATGAAGCTGGAGGTAGCTGTCTTGGTGTTGATGTAGAGACGAGGAGGAGGCTCTTGCTTGGATGCTGCTGTTTGGCTATCAGGGTAAGAGATGGGAACATAGGGAGAAGAGGAGGAGGAGGAGGAAGAAGAGGACGATGCTCTTCTGGCTTCTAGGACCGGTGCAGCCACTGCGCCAGGCCTCACAGAGGCCATGCCGGGCATGTATTCCCGTATCTCTCCTGGCTCCAGTGGGTCAGGTCCACATGGGTCGTGTTCGCTGCAGGACAACTTTCCATCCAACTTGGAGATGAAGAGCATTCCTTCTCGATGCTCCTTACAGTAGGAGCTTGGGCACATCTCACAGAACGAAGCAGCCTCTTTTCCACAAAGGTCACACTGGTGCCAGGGACACTCCCATCGCCCTGGAATCAAGATTTACGTTGGAATCAGAAAAATCACTTCAGATGACAGCACTACTTCAAAAATTCATTTTCACCGGGTACTAGGTGTGTTGGTGAGTTTTTGAGTGCCTGACAGGGGTCAAATTGTCTCTCAAACGCGCAGTAAGAAAGAAGAATTGCAAAAACACTGCGGGACAGAATAAATCTAAATCAGTTGCAACTTGCATTGATGTGAGGGAACAACAGTTGCAATATTTAAAACAAAAAGAATGTCATGTAGGTGTTATTTCTGGGCTTCCTGCTACCATTTGACCCACAGACCAGTGGCCCTCTACCACCGTGGAGTTGAGGACCCCTGCTTCAGACATGTGTATCATGCACTTACAAAAGCTGCTCACCTGGGGGCAGTACTGTCCTTACAATGGAAAACTAAGACAGCACCAGAGCAGATGAGCATCCCCATCTGCTCACAAGAAACTGACTATTCCAGGGCTTCAGGTCTGAACTAATCAGTCCAGGTGGGAACGAGCCATTAAACTGCATTACTAGTTATGCTTTTATCAAGTGACTTAAGCTTTTCTTCTTGTTTACTATGCAAACAACACAAAATATCTAAACATTTAAGCCTCCATGAGAATTCACTCTAAATAGTGTACAAAAGTGACAAAGTCATGTGGCAGGTTAATATTGTTTGTTGTTATTTAAAAGTCAGTTTATTTTTAGGAAAATGCAGCGGAGGTGGAGTGTCCAGGACTCAGCCTCCCAGCAGATACTCAGAGTCAGACTGATCTTGTACACAAGACGTGTGGATCAACGGTAAACCACAGGAAGTTCTAACCTGCAGGCCTCTTGGCGAGGTTGAGGCAGTCGGCATGATAGACCTTTGGACAGCCCGGCTTCTTGCATGACACTATCTGACCCCCGTCGCCACAGCTGAAGCACTCGTCCTCCCGCTCCTTCGTCACTTGTTGCTTGGTCTTCTTCTTCATGCCCACTCTCCTCTTCCCTTCTTTTAGTTTGACCTTCTCCGCTGGGGGCTGGTTCTGAACGACGAGAAATGAAATGATTAGTTATGGTTTAAGAAGGTGAGCTAAGATATTTTTTAGTCTAGATGTGTACTTTTGGTCGAACACCCAGGAAGCCGCTACAATTGGGCGCTCCGCATTTGCAGACCGTCTTGCCGTTGCCCCGACACTCCAGATTGTAGTTGAAAGTCAGCTCCTCTCCTGAAGAACATTGGATTTAACCCAAATATATGAAAACATGATTTGAAAGGGAGAAAAAAGGAGAAAGGAAACAGCTATTTGTGTCAAACCTTTGGGGATGTCCTGCAGAGCAAACAGCCCCACCCGCGTGTCTCCATTCACAGTCCACTTCTGCGTCTCGCAGTTCGGCTGACAGCTGTGGTTCATGAAGCGGGCCTGGTTCCCTTTGGGCCCAGCATCAATGACCCGGTCCTGAGGAGAAGAACCCACAAATCACCATCTCTGCTGAAAGAGAACTGTGTCTGCAGGCGTGCAGCTCACCTTGTCCAGTGTGAGCATGTAGAAGTTACAGATGTCGTGTTCCTGAGCGTGCCTGATCCTGGCTCGACACTCTTCCTCATCTATAACCTCCCCCACGTATTCACTCACAAATGCTCCCTGTGGTTGAAACAGAGAATGCTCACACATTTAACAAAAAATAAAAAGACGTAAATAAACCTAAAAATCAGGGGGTTTTTTTTACCTTCTTGATGTCAGACACAGCCCGCAAACCCCACCCACAGGACAGCGTCCTATAGATCTCTACAGTTGTGTAGTGACGCTTTGTGAAAGCCTGGTTCTGGCACCGTTCCCCCGCCGCGCACACCTGGGGATGGCACTCGTACATCAGCATGCGGTTGATGCATTCAGAGTCCGCGCCGCACGGGTTCTCGTCGGAGGCTTTGCAGTTGCACCGAGGGACCTCAGACAAGTCTGCTGTGATTATCTGCACCTTCCCAATGGGCCTGTTCACCTAAAACAACAATGGATTCGTCCAACCTCGCTCAGATGCCAAAACGACAAACGCGGCCATGAGTGACGGCTCACACTGAACCTTAATGTGTCGATACGGAGGCGGTTTTTTGTCGTTCTTCCTGTCCTCCTGGAGCTGCTTCATCTCTCGTTCTGTCTGCAGCTCTTTGAAGCGTCCGGCTGCCTCGCTTAGAGCTACAGAGACAAATGTGGACATTCAAATTTGAATCAAACTTACACAGAAGGAAGTTCATGGGTAAACACTTGCAAAAAAACATACCCTTTTTATAGATTGCGTCTGCACCTTTCCCCATTTTCTCGATGTTGTGAGTGTCCCCCTCCATGTAGGGGAACACTCTGGCCTGGTATGTCCACACGAAATCTTTAGAGCCAAAGAACTGGACCGGGAACTCCCCCACCTCATGCTTCATCCTCAGGATGTTGTTCGGGACGTCTCTGGCCAGACACACCTCAGCGGGCCACCACCTAAATGACCAGGTTCATCAGGTGCCGCACACAGAGGCTGCGCCCATGGTGGGGGACGGGGGTCCTCACCTGTAACGGCCCCATTTGACCCAAAGTATGTCCTTAATGCGCGGCTTCTTTCCCGCCTTGCAGTCGTTGCAGAACCAGCTCCCTTGAGGCATCTCAATGTTCAGGCATTCTCGGTGGAAAGCAGCAGGACAGGCTTCGCAGCACAGCAGGCTGCCCCCTGTGGAGTCCCAGCACACCCATGAACCACTCAACCTTCACCAAAAGCCCCAATCTGTCTCTGGACAGGGACTAAGAACCAACATCTCTCACAGTTACAAATTAGGAGCTTATAAAATAGTCAGAAAAAAATCATATCATAATCAATTCTAAACACAACAAGAAAAGAACAAGATAAGAAGTGAGGTTTAGTTTTTCTACTGCTAATTAAAGTCATGTGGCTTTAAGGGAAACTGCTGCCCCAACCACAGGAACCTGTTCTGTTTATTTCTGTTTCCTGCAGAAGTCCAAGAATGATTGTAAACAAAAGTCACTAAACACAATTTAGATCTGAGTGTGAGTGTAAATGAGAAATGTGTGTTATTTTTGTGCTGCCTCTTGGCCAGGACGCTGTTGCAAAAGAGATTTTTAATCTCAATTAGTTTTTTATCCTGGTTAAATAAAGGTTACAATAAAAATAAATAAAACAGCCGACTTAGCTGTTTTTCTGATCAGTTTTCTCATGATAGTAACTTCTATCTTCTTTTTCTGTATCCTCATAATAATGGTATCTACTATCTCATTATTAACTATTTTTAAATTTCTAATTTATTATTTTAACTGTATGTTTTTAGTGCGATGATGCCTTTTGTCCCAGTTCTCCCTTAAAAAAAAAAAGAGATTTGATCTTAATGGGACTTCATGTTAAAATAATGGTCCAATAAATTAAAATAAAAGATATCACAAGAAAGCACGTTTTTTCTCCTGATATTGAGACCATGAGATAGTATTTCTCTAGCACGAAAACACTGAAAATTGGATTTATATCTGTGATTACTGTGCATCTGTAGACACTAGAGGTCTCCTAATGCAGAGACGTTGTACTTTATTGATAAAGCTAGATCAAACTCCTCAAATGACGATGACAGATTTTGTTTATGACCGACAACATCTGCACAATTTCCACTTGCAGTTAGTCCTCAATTATAGTAATCAATTATAAATTGATCAGCACTACAGGTGTTTGACATTTTCTCTGACAATCTGCTTTATTTTTAGAAAAAAAAACAAAAAGATATTTTTCGTTATCACCACGTAGTGAAGTTTGTTCATCCATCTAGATAGATGTTGCTATCACGAGAGACAGCGCAAAAGAAAGAAAGGTAGGTTGTTTGCTGATTCTGTATAGAACAGTTCAAACAATGTTTGCATATAAAACACAGTGCAAACTCTCCAAAGTAAGCTTTTTAAATATGAACATCTTTTTATTTGATTTTACGGCTATAAAAAGCTATAATAATGCTTAAAAAGTACATTAAATGCATCAGCTCATATATGTGAAAAGAAACATAAAAAAAAAAAATTCAGCCAGATTTTTCACAATAAATGTCCCGGGGGGGCTGAAGTGACAGCGCCGGTTGTCATGGAAATGCTCACCTTCGGAGCAGACGAAGCACCAGCTCACATTTATGTGTTCGTGGTTCTTGCAGCCTTTGCGGGGAGTGAAGTGGTTTGGGCAGAGGAAGGTGTTGTTGTCCAGCACCACGCTGCCTGCTGCCATGCAGTTGTCGTTGGCGTGATAGGCCACGGGGCAGCGCACACACCGGGCCAGTCGACCTGGCAGGCAGTAGAGCAAGAATTAATCTTTGGGATTTTGGCTTCTTGGAGCTTGCAGGGGGAGGGGTCACTCAGTCCACTACTCATATACAGTCGATGGGGATTCCCACTACTGATCTGTACGGATTTGACGATGCAGACAAACGCTTTTAGGAGCTCAGGCCAGCAAAAAACAAAAAGGTGAACGCGTTCTTGATGAGTCACCTTTCCAACTGGACAGAGTACAAACAGAGAGGTGGCTGCTTCCAGGATGCTGCATGTCACATTAAACCAGGGGTCGGGAACCTTTTTGGCCTAGAGAGCCATAAACGCCACATATTTTTAAATGTAATTTCGAAAGAGCCATACAATAATGTAGCGTCCCTTTCCCACACTGAGGCACGGAGACTTAACCTCTTTTAAGGTTCTTTATTCTGGTTACTGCAGACCGCAACAAACGCCGTACAATTAATTCAGCAACTCCTGAATCTCTCCCGCTGAGACGAGAGCGCTTCTCCCAACTTTATATTCCCCTGCTCCCGCTCCAGCGCTCCCATTTCCCTTATTCGGCCCATAGCTGAACCCCATTGGTCCAAACTACCTAACAACAGGCTGAGTGACAGAACTGAGGGCCAATCAGATCTCTGTTTGATGCGTTCATGCGTTCTAGAACTTTTAATGTGGCCCAACAGCGGACCCAACTCAGTCCACTACAATATGTTTAAAACTAAAAATACAAGTGAATGGGAGCATTTGATGTAATTTCAACATTTTAAAAGTACAATAAGTCTGTGGATTCTTTTTAATAACATGGTTATGCTGTTGCCTAATAAATGATGAGTATTTCTCCTGGTGGTTTTGCTGATGGTCTAGTCTGGTTGATACGTGGTGAGTTTCTGCTTCATGCAGGCGTTCAGACTTTAAACCTGATCGTAGGTCTGAATGTTCTGTAGATGTGACAAAGACGTGGAGCCAAACACACACTCACACTGCAGTGACTGACGAGCAGCGGGTTTTACGTTTTTACAATCCCTGCGCGATTCACCTGCTGCCTGCCCCCCCACCCCCCCACCCTCTGCTTTCTTCCTCACACATCCCATCCCCGCAACTGCGCGCTCTCTCTCAGAGACGGGAGCGCGCAAGTTTAGCCACAGCAATTAATAGGTTTCCGGCTAGTATAAACTCTGTGAAATAGTAGATAATAGTAAACTGAAAGAGCTGGCGCAGATTTTGTTCTCTCCAAGCACCGCTACTACTGCGCGCCCCTCTGGCATCGCATCGCGCATGAGAAGGACTGGTCTAATGAAAAAAAAAGGATAATTAAAGATTTGTCTGCAAGCCATACGTGACCATCAAAAGAGCCATATGTGGCTCGCGAGCCATAGGTTCCCGACCCCTGTATTAAACTATGATCCACCCATCAGAAACTGTTCAGTCATCATTTGGCCTTCAGTGAAGCAATCTGGATGTAGACTGTTTCCACAATCACCCATGTTTATCCTGATACGTTTTCTAGATCAGAATCAATGACTTGTTTTGTCGCTCCGCTAATGGTAAGCTAGCAGGAGAGAGAGTAAACAGAGAGCTCTCAGCAACAGGGAGGGGAGGGTGGCAAAGATGCTTCATGTCAACAGTTCTGCCCACATCTGCAGAGTTGAAACTATGTCCTAGAAAATGACACGGGTTTTTGGATTCAACCATAATTACCAAAGAGTCACGCTCAGACTTACCTTTAGAGCTGAAGACGTTGACGGGGTTGGTGATGTGGCAGGACAGGCACACGTGCAGGGGGCAGCGGAAGCCCTTGTTATGCGGCTGGGTGGCTGAAAACGCCAAAATACAGTCCATGTGGTAGAACTTGCCACAGAGCGGGATCATGCAGCGCTTCACGTCACCAGACTTCTTGCACACAAAACACATATGATCCCCTGAAACAGATGAGGTTCAAGTCAGTAAAAGTCTGTCATGATAACCATCAGTCAGTAGATCCAGTTTGAGTTCTAGCGTGTAGCTGAACACAGAACCACTCTGAGGTTACCGGCAAAAGCAGCGCTCACAGATGAAGAAAACGCTGCTACAACCCAATCAAATCTGGCAACAAAACGCTTATCTTTGGTAGCTGAGAGGAATTAAGTAGGTTAAGAAATTCAACAAAAGTTGCAAAATTGTAAAGAAGTCTGACATCTTTTCCACTTAATCTAAAATCTAAAAATGCAGGAGCAAACAAAATCACTAAAGGATTTTTGCCATTTGTGTTTCAGGCACAAAAAAAACCACGTTTATTTATTTCAAAGTTGTTTCACTTTCAGCTTTTCCCATCAGGGGTCGCCACAGCGAATGAGTCGCATGGTAAACTTGGCAATGTTTTACGCCGGATGCCCTTCCTGACGCAACCCTCTCAAGGCAACCGGGCTTGGGACCGGCACAGAGGTAGAGAAGGGAACAGGGAGCAGCTCGGATTTGAACCTGGGTTTCACGGAGGGAAGGCACTGCAAACCAGCACGAGCTAAACCGGCTCCTATTTATTTATTTCAAAGTAAGAATTAATAAATGTTTTAATAGCCTTAAATTATTTAAATTATTAGTGGTTGTGGTTTTTCACAACCGAACAAAACTCTGAGTAATATTGGATATTTTGTCAAAATAAATCTAGTTGTTACCTAACTGTGCTGTGTTGAGAAGTTGTGAATCAAGAAGTTTGGCAATCCAGTTATTCGACTGTGATTTATTTGCGTTAAATAAGATGAGTCACCATTTGCAAGAGCTGCTCTCTCTCAGAGCATCAATTAATGCTGTTTCACTATGGATTATACTCTGAAATACCAGCCAACATCCCCAAAAGAATTCCATCTAAGGCTTACAGCTACTTTTGCAAACTTTTTCGAGCAACATTTAGAAACCGGTTTGAGGTCAAAAGAAGGAAAAAAAAGCTGCAGCGTCAACCCACCGGTGTTGCATTCCTGACAGAAGAATTTTCCTTTGGGAGCGACCGACAGGCCGACGCACTGCAGGTGGAAAGCTCCGTAACAGTGGCCTTCACACACCAGCAAGTCTCCAGGCCTCTCGCACACCTGCGCAAACACACACATCGTGATCGCACCCGAACAAAAACAACAGGACTCAGGTTGAGCTACAGAAAATGAGGACAAAAGAAGAAACGGTCCCCACCTGACAGACGTTCTCCTTCAAGGAGGAAGTTTTCCCCTTCCCGTCCACTTGGGAAGAGAAACTGTCATTCAAACCAGTTGGCAGCACCTAGAAGTCAGTGTTACCCAGAATTATTGAGGCACAGCTGACATATGAGCATATTTTCTTGTATTGCCTACAGCAAAAACCACGCAGACCTCAGGTTTGGGAGTTAGTGTTCCAGTGTGTGTAGTTTGTGTCTCTTCAGTGCTGCGGGGCTCCATCTCATCCTCCTGGTTGGGGCTCTTGCGTGGTTGCGGGGTTGGAGACAGTGCTCTGAGGAAGCTTGGAGGCAGCAGCTGAGTCTGAGGACGCGCTGGGAACTGGGTCCTTCTTCGCAGAAGCAGCAGCAGCAAACTACACAAGATAGTTTTCAGTTTAGCAGCCTTCCCAACAACTAAACAAACAGTTGAATGTTTTTATTTTTACCTGAGTTTTCTTAACCAACACCTTCACGTCTGAAGTGATGCCAGCAAGGCCCTTTTGCTCCTAGCAGGAAAAAAAAAAAGTGAAAACATGATTCTTTTATAATGACAGAACAGAAAGCTAACGTGAATCTGAATTCTTCTCCTCCAATCAGCTCTCCTCCGTCAGTCTCGGCATACCTTCCTCCTCGCAGGAGCAGCAGACACTTCTTCAATCGTACATTCGAGCACCTTATGTGAAAGCTTTCTTGGCCTCTTTCTTTCTTGAATTTGTGCCGTATCTGAAAAGCAAACAAAGAAAATCTAGTTTTGACCCGTTTTTTTATCAAGGAAAATTATGTGGAATATACCACAGACTAAGTGGACCACAGAATACAGTTCTGATGTTTTTTTCTGTTAAGCCAATGAAGGCTATGTAAACGTGCGCAAACATGCATTTTGGGTTTTTACGGCCGTCTGCAGGCTCCACGTACAAAACACGCGGCCACTGAATGCGGGTTGCAGGTTAAACTAGGTAGAACTTTGACCAATCAGGAACTCAGAGGTTTAGTGGTAACGTATGGATGGCGCCTCTTTTAACTGAGGGAAGTGCCAACCATTTGAAAATTGATAATGGTGGAGAAACGAAGAATTGCGGTCAGTTTGTGCCCAGAGGTCTTTCATATATTGGAATAAAGCTGTGAAAGAAAAAGCCTGGAGCAAGATTCACGAGATTTGCACCACTTGAACATTTGGCACCAAGACTCCTACAACTGTGGGTGGTGAACTGTGCTATTAAACGCTAGAAAAAGAAAAAGAAGAGCCTCCCCGCTTGCCCAGTGTGAACACCACGGCCATGCGACGCATGTTCTTGAACACATGGCCAGTGTGTCCTTAGCTTCACACTGATGTCACCATGAGTTCTAATGGGTCAAATTTGAATGCATCATAAAACGGCGCTTACTTCTGCAACTTGTGAGTACAAAGATGCCCTTGGACTCACCGGATCCGAGAGGTAGATCAGTCTTCACTGCTGCCTCTGAGTCGAAGGATGGCTGGGGGGAGACGGGAGAGGCTGATGGTGCTACGGGAGACAGTTCATCCTGAGACAGACTCTGCTCCATCTCCACCCGAGACTCGGCTGGATCCACTGCAGATGAGGTATCAAACCCTTCCGCTGTGCTCAAGTCATGGAGAGTTGATATCCCTAAAGTCTCCTGTATGGGCAGTAATGAAGCACAGTTGAATTATGGGAAATGCGTGCATTTGAATGTATCAACGAGCTTGTTGTGCCTGTTCTTAAGACTTGCCCTCAATCTTGGCCAAATGTTTGGGAGTAATATCTGTGCAACACTTCCAAATAGCATGGATTTAAGAGCTCTATAGCACAATTGTCAAGCCAATTTTCTCAAGCGACAAAATCCAAGACAACATTAAGTGAAAAACATGCCAAAATCTCCATCTCACACCCAGGTCAGGAGAGCATGACAACATTTTGAAGGCCATTAATTACAATACGAAGAGCGAGAAGGTTAGGATGAACGAGAAAAAATTGTGTTTGGCAAAAACCAAAAGAAAAAAGAAGAAAACAAAGGATTCATCTCCATTGTCAAGCACAGTGGCAGAAGAATGATAATCGGGGCAAATTTGCTGCAACAAATTGAATCTGTAAATCTGACTACCGGTATTCTAGAAAGCAAATGTAATGTGAATCGACTTACAAAAGTTTATGTTTGAAAAGCAAGAAAAAATATTTGTTTTCCTTTTTAGCCAGAAACAATATTAATATATAAAAAAAAACAGTTTTTAAACATTTTTCTGTTAACTAAACAGCTAAATAGTAAGAAAAGCATTCATCAAAAACCACTTGCAGATTGTTCCTATAACAATGGTTCCACAAGTAGTTCCACTGTTAATAAAAGAAATTTTTTGTGGGCAGAAATAAGAACGTCTCACCATTTTAGAGGATTCAGAGCCGTGTTTCTTCAACCTCTTTTTTGAGGAGAACATTTGTTCGTACTCCTCAGTCGACTCCAGCAGTCTCTTTGTTGGTTTCCGGAGGCGTTTGTTCTCCGACTGTCCTGCATGAACACAAAACACACAATATTAGCTGACATTTCCTTGCTTTACGGCGTTACCAAACAGGCCAGATAAGTCTTACCCGCAGACGAAAGCGAGTGGCTGTCTGCGTCCTTCTCCGTTTCAGGCACAGCCTCCGGCGATGCTCCTGTAAGCTGCGACGCATCGCTCGCCTTCCTCTCTTCAGCATCTTCCACCAGCTGCCAGCGCTTCTTTGGAGCCGCTGAGATTTCGGAGTTCCCGTCGAGGTAGCTGGCAGAAGAGTCAGGAGCAGCAGCGAGGGGATCAGATCCTGGGTCAGCCAGGTGGGTGTGGCCACTGACAAACTCCCTGCCGTAAGCCATGTTAGCCAGGTCCGCAGTCGGGCAAGGCTTCCTGACCTTAAGTTTAGAAGGTAGTCTTTGTTTCCTGCGCTGCTTGTCTGAACTCTGAGTGCAAAGAGGAACATCTTCACATTGGTAGGTGCTAGCTGCTGGAACAGTCTGAGTCTTGGCATTGGCTCTCCTCTGTGTGCTTTGGGGCACCGAGGATTTCCCTGACATGATCCTGAGAGTTGAACCATCACCTGAACCTGTTGGTGGGTTGGGATCGGCTGAAGTGGGAATCACCAGGGGCTCCTCCTTGATTAAAGCTGGGGGTGGAGGGATTTTTAGGGGATTGCCTTCTTTTTCTCTAGTATCGTGGATGTCTTTCAAAAGCATGAGGAAGGTACTGAATTTGTAGCTGGAATTCGGCCGAAATACAGAGGGGTCCGTCACCTTGTCGTCCGCGGCGAGGGATTTAAACCGCAGTTCCTTACCTTCTGGAAAGGCGTCCTCTGGAGACAGGGACATGGATGTGGAAGCAGATGACGGCTCAGACTGGGAACTTTCTGCTTCCATCTTGACCGACTGGAAGTGCTGCTCGCTGAAGTCCTTGCGTTTCGATTTTATTAGGGATCCGTTACAAACTAGTTTCTTCTCGAGCTTTCTGGTCCGTCGTTTCGGGGAGCTGTGGTTTATAGGCAAGAACGCGTTACTGGGGGAATCCCAGTTTTCAGACATTTCTGTTTTGATGGGAGCATTAGTCCACGTAGCATCTGAACGAGGATGAGGAGGAGTTTGGGTTGGGGTATGATTTGGTGCTAGTGCTTCTTTCTGATCAGTCTCTTCCTTTGCTTTCAGAGCTTTTGTCATCAGGCGGTTGCTGGCAGGAAGAGGCGCGGCGCCTTTTTCACTCGACCTGAACAACAGTTCAGCGCAGCCGTCAGATTTACGCTCAGATTTTCCTTCTTTTGACGGCGACTGATTTCTAAGGCCGTCGGGGGAATGGGACAGATCTAAAATCTGCTTCACCGTGTCTCTAGAGTTTTTTGCTTCAGTTGGACTGCCCTCCTTCCACCTAAATGCGCCGACGTCGTGTTCTGGAGAAACCGGGGTGCGTTTGGGACGATGCAGCATAGGAACTGAATCCAGATCAGCATAGGGCGAATCCTTAGGCTCCTCTTTCAGCACACGAACTGAAGAATTAAGCTGGCTGCCAACACTCGTAGCGGATTCCTTTGATCCACCAACTATATGGCCAAATATGTCGGACAAACATTTCTTTTTCCTCTTGAGAGTTTTGCTCTTCTTGGCCTGAGCAGCAGAGTTTTTTAAGGGTTGGTGCTCATTACCGTTAGGAGCCTCAGTAGGCAAAGGGGACTGAACGAGGTCAAGAGAGACGGAGGGGTCATCGGCTTCTTTTTCCTTAGAAACAGGGCTTGGTATTCGTTCTCCTTCACCCGCAGACACCGAAAGTGCAGAGTTACTTTGTCGACCTGGGAGCAGGATCTCCGCCTCCGCCACACTGACTTTCCACGCAGTCAGCAGGCTTTTGGGAATCTGCCATAAAAACACACATCCCATTTAACGCCATGGTGGAGAAATGAAAAGACATTAGAGTCCGACTCCTGCACTCACCGTGTACTTGTAGTCCTTCTCCTTCTGCTTTCCTCTTCTTCTAAGCACAGGAAGGTCTTCAAACTGATGGCCTCCTTCAAAGGGAAGAATGACGCCGTTGGGGACCCAGGCCCGTTCTGCAACCTCCCCGACAGTCTCCAGGAAATACATCCGGCATGGACGGGGGCTCGGAACTGTGGACATCATGAAGAATACGTCCTTAAAGTTCCACTCTGATCATCTTTTCATCCATTTTAAAAGTGTTCCCAGAAATCTTTAAATTATGATTACGCCTAAATAAAATACCTGTGATTTTTGGACAGAGTTTCTACAGGGCAGCAGTACTTTAATAGATACTTGCCTTTGAGTTAAGGGTGGGACTATTCAGAGTAAGCCCGCCCCCACATCCCTTCATCCGTCTGTTTACACTCTTTCCTGCTAGCTTACAGCCCCTCACACAACATTTTTCTTTCATCTGCTCCTGATTTATAACGATTTTAATAAAGAAATACTCAAAAATGCTATTTTAAGCTTAATATGCTTCATACATGTCCTTCATCATAAAAGAAATGCTACAAAAGCATGTTAAAAACCTTATTTTTATCTGAGTGGGTCCTTTAATTTTTTAGAAAATTAGTGGAAAAAACATTTGAGCCTTTTCACAGCTACTGAGAGGTCAACAACAAACAAAAAACCGCATTAACATTTCACTAGTAGTAATCCATGCTCACCTTTCATCTTAGTATGAAAGCCCTGATCGGGGTCATAGATGACCCGGCAAGGCCACCAGGGCCGCCTGTTGAATTTCGCCCACACCAAGTCGCCCTCCGAGTATCTCACTGCAGGGAGAAGCTTTTTCTTTGGGCTGTTGGACTGATCGACAAAGAATAAAAAAAGATTAATTATTGATTGATTACCGGATAACATCAATATGTAACACAGGTAATGTCAGCAATTGATCTAAAGTCCTTTCAGAAGGAAATTTCTGAGTTATAACACAGATTCATGCGTGGTTGTAGATCGATCAACGTTTCTCCAGTGTAGTAAAGAAACCGAGGCAACGGTTGTGGCGCCGTCACCCATACGTGGGACGCCGGGGGGTTCACACTCACGTTAGAGTCGGTGCCAGCTGGTGAGATAAGTCCAGGGTCAAAAGAATTGAGTTCCACATCGCTGTCTAACTCCTCGCCCAAGTTCCAGCCATCCCTCAGTGTGATTTCTGGCAGAGCACTGGGGCTGAGTGTGGGGTTCAGTTCAGAAATAGTTTTGGACATCAGATTAAAAACTGTGGGTTTGTATGGTATTCTGTCCACCCCTGAGCTCCATGTGGTTTTACACTTCATGGCAGTTCTGTCCAGGTTGGAGTTTGAGGGGTGGTGGAAAGGCGTGAGGTCCTCGCCACCATGGTGACCCTCATCCTCCTCCTTAACGTCACTGCTGTCAAACAGCGTGGACTCAAAATGCAGGCATCCGTTCGGGATCGGGGAGCAGCGGTCAAAGCTGTCTGGACTGCCAGGGGAGAAGCCGTTCCTGCTCCCGTCCTGCAAGGTCTCAAAAGGTTCCAGGTCGTCATCCCCCGGAGAAGGAGGAAGCTGGACCAGCGGTGCCTCAAACGCGTCACCCTCATCAATTGGGCTTGCGCAGTGAATGTTGTGGTGAGGATGGAGGTCAGATTTGCTCGGATGCTGGGGCCTCCTCTGCGGGCTGTAGCAGCGGGGTCGCTCCGGCTGGCCGTATCCCAGGAAAGCGGTCTGCTTGAGGCTGGAAGGCGGCAGCTGTGCAGGCGGCGGCTGGGCAGATCCTCGCTTCACGACGCCACAGTGGTTTCCATAGGAAGTGGAACCATTGTGGGCCCTCAGCTCAGGCTGGGTCGAGCCGAACACTGAGCCTACCCTCAGACCCGCTCTGTAAGACTGATTCATGCTGTCATGCTCGTCTCCTGCAAAATAAAAAAAGAGGGAAGACAATAGATACTTCATAGAGTCAACCAACAGAAGAAAAGCCATAAGGAAAGTTATCAAAACATAGCATGGCCTCCATTCAAAAGGCCAGCAGGACGTCCCACTGACACACAGCATTCACAGATTATTAGAAAATAGTCAGGCATTGTCTGTCTGCTGATCGTGGGCCATGGCGATCGCTCAGGCTGTGTGGAGGAGGTGACACTGAGCCATCACACAGCCACACAAACAAGCTATGGCCGACAGAGAGGAAGCTATCGCCGACTCACTCACACACAAAAAAAGGCTCTAAGTTCACCACACTGTCAACACGTGGAGAAAAAAACCCCCAAATGAAACTCACCATTGGAAAGTCGGTCACCGTCAACCCAACAGCGGGCCTTCGAGGAGGAGTGACACAAAGCGGGTGTTTTGACTCGATTTGTGAACGCAGATCTGCACAATCCCAGCTGCGGCGGCACAAGAAGTAGGCCAAGGCACCGCTCTCATTCTCAGCACCTCATCGCCTCATCAGCGGCGGCCCTCTTTCCATAAAAAAAAAAACAAAAACAAAACCCAAACTGTCACCTCAGACACCGAAGCAGACGGCAATCTCCATTACTCTGCAGCCAGTGGCCCCGCCGGTCCCCCCAACAGCCACGGCGGCTTATTTACTACATGGTTTCAGTGTGGCTGCTGCCGAAGTGCCCCCGGTTATGTTAAAACAAGCCCAGACCGACTGTGTTGGTGAGCAGCGACCAATCCGCGCTGCTATGGCTGCTACCCAACCCCCCAGCCTGCAGAGGGCCGTGACACTCGCCCCGCTCGCACGCACGCACACTGGCGGGCACGCTCGCAGACAAGCCTTCGCGTGCACGCGCTAGCTTCCAGGTGAAGTTGTTTTAAAGCAGTTATAAGCGGACAACAACAACGAGGTGAACGCGAAGCATTGAATATTACAGTTCCTTTTCCAGACTAACAACCACCGGCTAATTGAAGGAGCCATGTCTTGAACAAAAACGGCCTCTCCGGTTCACTCCCCCGCGCCATGTTGCCTTTCCACTGTGAGGAAACAGGCCGCTGAGCGCCTCGGCACGAACGAAATGCAATAGAGGCGACAAATACGCGCGGAAACCAGACTCGTGTGTCTTTTTATTTTCTCTTTTCCCCGACGCAGTTCATTAACACAAGCTCGTGCGAGAGGCACGCGCGTCTTGTCCTCTAAGGCGAATCACACATGAACGATGTGGGACAATCCTGAAGGACAAGACAAAGACAATTAAACGCCTCGATCGGAAATACTCATCATGGTGTTTCCTTATAGATATCCATCTATCTCATTTACTAATAGAATAATGTTTTTCTAAACATCCACGACGGATGATTATTTAGGAAGATTAAAATGATAAAAAAAAGTTTATATTTTTAAATTGGAGGCACAAATGTAACTCTAAATAACTCAATTGCTTGTTTTCTCAACATTGCTTGTTTGACTACTCTGAAACAGAAACACAATAAACGCTGAAATACGATTTTTATTTAAAAATCTGATGGTTTTTTTTTTACAAAGCGACTTCTATTGTTTGGAGATATGCGCCCCCTGGTGTCCACGTTGAGAACATGATTTTCTAAACACCAAAATACAACGCGTTCCACTTTATTTTTTAAAATTGAATATTTAATGAACACATACTTTAACTGGTGAAAAAAGTGAGTTTGAGCATGAAAACAGGCCTTTTCAGAAACATGAACTAAGTGGCAGAAAAAAAGAAGTAATGTGCTACAAACTATACTGGTTTACAGGTGACAGGTAAGATGCTCAAATATATCACAAAATAAGGTGCATGTTAAGTAACTGGGGGGAAAAAACAACAGGACACTAACAGTAAGATATTTATGTTCAGGACATTACAGATGACATTGGTCAGATAAACCTAGAAAAGTCCAAAATAAGTATTAGACAAGAATCGACATTGGAAGAAATATGGTTTAAAAATCCACTAATTATTAATAAATACAAATTTGCTCATACAAAACATGATTTTAATAAGTGATGTGTATGATTGTTTATACATTTGCTTTAACTCATAGGAATGGCAAAAAAAAATACAGTAAAGATAAGACGATCTAAAGGAATCTGCCAGCATTTCATACAGCTTTCAGATGCATCATCATGTACATGCAGCCCATCTATTCACTGGGTTTGTCCGCTTTGCTACTCGGCGGCTCACAGACAACCCTTTTCTCCAGCATGGTGTATGAAAAAGGAGGAAGGTCACAGCTTGTCAAGTCCAGTTCTTTGCAGTTGTTCAAGTCAAGCGTTTTGGCGCTGTTATGGCCAAACTCTAACTTCCTCAGGCGAGCTAGACTCTTGATGCTACCGGGAGGCCTGCCGGGGCTGACTTTATACCCCGCGGCTTTGGTGGTCCCGAGGGGTCTCCCTGGGCTGGTTTTAAATCCAGCTGCCCGAGTCGTTCCAATTGGGCGTCCTGTGCTCGTGCGATACCCTGCTAACTTTGTGGTTCCTGATGGTCTCCCTCTCCTCCCTGATTTGACTATTCCCTCCTTTTTCCTAGATCCCTCAGGCACTGAGACCTCACTGGCCCCGATTCTCATTGCCTGTGCCTGGAAGTCTGTCTGGGTGTCTTGCAAATGACAAGCCATGGCTTTGTGCATCCCATGAGGCAGAGGGGCAAGGCTGGCAAGAGATAGCTGCAGAGCAGGGTTTGCAGGAGAGGTGAAGAACTTGCTGGACGTTGTGCTACATAAATCAAAGGGGCTGGCTGTGTGACTGTTCTCTGCCAGGCTAGCAACACTCATGCAGAGGTCACTGCTGCTGCTGCTGCCCACCTGATGCATCGTCTTCTGTCTCAAAGAAGAGAAACAGATGTTAGCTCAAAGGTCACGCGCACACAATATATAAGCATGTTAATAGTAGCACGATGCTAAAGGAGCTAGCATACTTTTTTGACTGCAAAAGAAAGATTGGCAATTACTAGAATATTTTTGTTTGCAATACTAGGACGCGGTTACAGACACAAAGGGCTAAGGATAAAAGTGCTTACAGACATGAAACGACCAATTCTTACCTCAGAAGCTGCTGGATGCTACACTGGATGGAAAGGAGGGTTAATTTCGACTAGCGCGCACTCCCCTCTATAAGCCTAAACATTTCTGTAAGGCGTCGTATAAAGTGCGTTTTGGCCTCTGAGTGTTGCTTGTATCAGCACATCGATTTTTGCCTTAATGTCACGTCCATCTAATCCTTTACGAAGAAGATGCGATGAGAGTCAGCCATATTTGCTGAGGAAGAAAAAAAACCTATTGAAACGATGTGAAGCAACGACGCATGCGCAAGAATGCTTCCAGGAACCGAGGGCCTCGTAGAAACATTTCAAGCAACTCGTTGGTCAAACTATTCATTTTTTAAAGTCTTCGAAAGATATTCGTACTTTTCTGGAGTCTTTAACAGCTCTAAAAAAAAAAAAAAAAATCACTGACTTAAAAACAACGTTTTTTTTTTTAAAGTTTTTATTAACATGTATATCAATTTAAGAACAGACATTGGATTGATGGAGCAATCGCAGGGCTAGGACAAGTAGCAATATTTGTTTCTCAGCGTTTCCCCCCAATGGTCTTCATTGCAAAGTGGAGTCCACAGGACTTAAGTCTCCCTGATCAGCCGAGTCAACTTCTGGATCTTTGTCTTAGTTGACATGTCCACGTACTTGTCTCCAATACTGATGATCATGCCACCCAGAATGGAAGAGTCTGTCTGTGAGTCGAAAAAAAAAACCAGTAGAATCATCAATTCAGTCAGTTACTTTTACACTTAAATGTTACCACTTTAGATACATTAATAGAAATGCAACCACTAGATAGTTTAAAATCACACTTGCTGTACCTTTGTTTCCAGCTTGATAGTCTCCCCCTTCTGTAGAAAACCTTTAAGAGCCACTTTCAGGTCAGCCAGATTAGCTTCATCGAGAGGCTGAAAAGCGTAAAAAAGTATATAAGTATTGATCTGAAGCAAAAAGTGATCAAATTATTGAGTTCATGTAACGATACAATGGAAGTCCTTTAACGAACTTCAACATTTCATACCTGAGCAGTAGTGACTGAACAGAGGACCTCACCACGGTGAGCACTCATCATCTTGCCAAAAGCTCCAATAACATCAGGAGTTAGAGTAAGACGACCATTATCAGCCAAAACATCTGGACACAAAAAAAAAAAAGTCCTATTAGTCTGGAAAAACCAAATGTCCAAAGTGAAGACAAGAGTAGAAACTATATGCTATACACCACACTTGAAAGATATACCAGTAAGTAATTTGTTCCTTTATTTTTCTCTTTATTATGTTTTCCTCCCAATCTAAAATATATAAATAAAAACACTTTAAATTAACATCAGACACTTTTCTAAATGTTCTCAACCTTGGCCAGTGTCAGAATGTGTCTGATTGGCTTGACAAGATCGGACTGTATGCCTGACATTTGGAGGGAGTTCTGGTGTCCTTGTGTATGACACTATTATGGCGTCCCTCTACAGCAGGGGTGGGCAATTATTTTGGCTCGCGGGCCACATAGGGTTGTAAAATTGGATGGAAGGGCCGGACCAGGAGCAGATGAGTGGAGTGAGAAAGAAATAAGATGGAATCTGTATAAAAACATTTGGATTGAAAATTATATTTTAAAACAGAGCCTTTTAGAGTTTTTAGGTTTAAAACCTTTGTTCTCATTTTGGAGCCAATTGCACCAACAGCTTGATGTACCTTGTGTAAAACTTAGAGAAATGGTGCGTTCATGTGGTGTTTGAATGATCGTAAGATTGAAAAACAACAAATCTTCAAACACCACAAGGATTCTAGAGCGGACTCCCCAAACTTTTTCTTGTAAGGGGCCACAATAAGCCTTTTTCTTTAAAACTTTAAACTTCTTTTATCTTTATTTTATTGTAAAGACCCATAATAAAGTGTTATTAATTCATTATCCTTTTAATAAAATAAATAACACTATTTATGAAATCAAAAATTACCAAATAACTGATTTTCACAAAAAGTCAGGAAAACATATACTGATATATTAAAAAAGAAAAAAACAATAAAAGGTCGATCTTCTTGTTTTTGTCCCGTTGAGACTTGGAGGGCTGCAGCTCCTCAAACGTCACAGTTTGCACTAAAACTGAGCAGCTGCGCTGTGTCCTGCACGTCTGTTTCTCATCCAGTAATGAAAAATTTGAAAAAAAGCAAATTTCTATGTCTTCTGCTGCAGCTACGCATATATCTGCGTTACCTTTTCACCAGTAAAGAATTCCCTCATTTATTGAAGGAGTTACGTGCTAAAAATAAACGTGATTGGTGAAATCCACGGAGTCTGATTACAGACGTTTTATGGCAGTAAAACTCCTCACTTTTCTCAGCCAGACATGAAAATTTTCACAGTTTTCTCTCTTGTTTCAATTATTAAACCCTCATAGAAATGAAGTCCAGGATCTTAGAATGAAAAACAAAGATCTGATCGATCAAATACTTCAGTAGATCTGAAGAGCTCCCCGTTTCTGTACAGGAGACACGGCATGGAGGAGATTGATTGACAAGTCCTCCAGCCAATCAGAACACAGAACAGGGTGCGCTGTTTAAAAAAAGCAGCATAATCTCTGTAAAAGAATGAGCTAAACCGGGAAAGATGAACTGCGACATAGAAAGGGAAGACTGTCTTCTGTTCTGTTTGACAGGGATTCTAGAGGGTTTCAGGTTGGAGTACAGACTGCAGAAGGGTGGAATTAAATGTCCCGTTCTATGTGGGTCTTGATCGTGTGGCCAGATAATAAAAAACATGGGTCTCTGATATTGTTCAGTGGGCAGGAGCAATCATGGAGGCAGGCCGGATCCAGCCCGCGGGCTGTAATTTGCCCACCCCTGCTTCACAGGGTCATGGATCAGCATGACAACATCTAGAAGTAATGACATACCAACAAAAGTGATGTGAAGTCTAGAGGAGCTTTAGAACATTTGTTGACATATCCTAATATGTGTTGTCTTTAAAGTCCAGATCAGGTCATTTTAGCCGTATTTAAACCCAGATGTTGGTTTAAAAACTTTATAACTGCATAAATGAAGCTATAGTTAAACTCAAATAATCAATTAAATCCAAGGTAATCCAATTTTTAATTTTCAAGTAATAGTTTAACACCAAAAGTTGTGATTGGATTTGAAACTATTCAGCTTCATTTTGGTATCTTGCAAAATAAAGTGACACTCTAGAAAACCTGTCTCTAATTGACCAGTTAATATTTAGCTAAATGTCTACAGTCAATATGCCATATCAACCCCAGTATTTAAAAAGACAGTGTCCCAAGTGTTATTTTGTTTTTCTAGCTTTACCTAGAGCTAACTGTCTGGATTCTAAATGTTTAGCTAATACCAAGCAGGAAAGCATAGAGAGAAAAAAAAGGGCCTAGAAATGTGCCTTGAGGCTTGGAATTGGGGCACTTTTACAATAGCAGTAACACAAAACAGGATGCAGAGAATACAAACAATACAAATGTTCTTATTTCACAAAGAAAATTAAGTCAGAATATTTGTCTAAGCAAAAATATATCATATGGTTTCTTAAATATTTTTTTCCAAACTTTACAACAGCCAAAAACTCACATAAAGTCAACATATTAAGTGAAAGGAAATGTTTCCAAGAACTGGTCCTTTATACTTCTACATCTATTGCTTGTATCCAATATGGTGAGATTTTAATCATTGAAATATAAAGTTTCACCTCAGCATTATGCAACATTCCTGCAATTTAGGCTGGTTGATATGTCTGTTTTTATTTTTGTGCTAATGAAAAAATAAGAAACACACCATTCATCCTCAATGCATACTTACTGATGAGATTGACAGTTAAAGGGGAGAGCTTAGCTTTTGCAAGAGAATCGTTGACGACTTTCTGTTTGATGCTGCGCTTGACATGTGGGTTCAATACAACGCCAGCCATCTTGGGGTCCTTGATAAGGACCTGAAAAACAAAATTAGACACACCAAACGTTGATATTTTGACAAATTAGACATTTTAAAATGAAATTAGAAGGCATCACATTTAAATCCATTCAATCTTAAAGTACATCTTAAACTCAATTCAGTTTTTTGGGAGGCACCAATTCAAAAGCAATGAGGCACTACAAAAAAATAAATAAAAATTTGAAAAAATGAAACAAAAAAAACGAACAAACAAAAAACATCAGATCCAGACATTTGTCATTACAAATATTTATCTGAACTCACAGACACTTTCCCCAATTCCTGTTCAACTTGGTCCAGTTTGTTCTGCTTGCTGGCGGCAGAGAACAAAGCAGTGGCATAGCGGCCCTCCACTCCATAGACCTGGATGGGAGGCTGAAAGAGAATATACACAATGAACCAGGTCAAATGAAGAACCCAAACCATTCTCTGATACGTGTATGCTTGGTAACACACCGAGGAGTGACGGCACTTACCTTAACCAGCTTTGCAGCAGGTCTGATCACAGACGTGCTGAGCTGGCGAGCCTACAAACAAACAAGGTTTATAATAGCTTCATTTAAAACACAAAAGAAAGTAAACGTTGATGCACAATATCCGCGCTCGTCGCACGACAAACGAAGCTAGCTAATAGGCTAACAGGTTAGCAGTCATTCAAGAGCAACGGATCGACTGCTTTCTTTTTCAACATTTAGTGCTATATTTTGGTCAACTAAACTAACAATAAAAGTTAGCAAACGCTTAATGCCCAATAAAGCATTGAGTTTAGCGAGTAGAGAGCTTTAAAATATACGTTTAGTTTCGAATGTCGTACCTGCTGTCCTAGCATGAACGCTGCCATTTTCTCCTACAGCTGTCCAAGGTAGACCAACAAACTGCGCATGTGCATCAGAAAAGAGGGTTTTTGTGGGAACTGTAGTATTTTAGTGAGTATTTTTTGACAGGCGCATATATAGAAGTAAGCCAAAATACAGCTCTACCATGTGTTCAAAATTGTAAACCATATTATTTCAGAAACATTAAGACTTAAACTATATTTGAATGCCTTTATTGAGGATAAAAGTTTACATGGTACGAACAAATAAACATTTCAGTTTAAAAGACACGTTTTTTTTTAAACCAAGCCCTCAATTTTTATTTGTTTTAAGATTTTCCTTATTATACCTTTTTGACCTTCTGCTTCCCATGCTAAGAAAAAACAACATATTTTTTAAGAGAAGTGTAATGCTGAGGACAATTTACAGATAAACAAACATTAGTCAAGTCTGCCAATTTGGAAACATGACTAAATATTTGAGTGAAAGGGAGGCGAACATGTAATTGTTTAAAAGCTTTGAGCAAACGTCAATAAAATCGCAATCTGACCTCTAACTTTAGTTTAAACATGTTGCATTCTTGTGTGTTTTCTTTTTTAACTGATGACCAACAGTTCACATGAGTAACTTGACAATGAAAGACCAAACTAGTCATTGTCTCTGCACATTTTTTTGTTTTCTCATGACCTCTGTTAATACCCTGTTGTCGCTATTAATTCCACCCCCCTCTCCTTTTTTTTACACTGTATTATATGTACTTCACTTGAAGACAATAATGGAACAAATGGTACATCGATCGACCTCTGACATGTCCCTTGAATTATCACTAGATGGAGACAAATACAGACTTAGTGAACAACTTTGATAAGAGGCTTGGAAGTAGTTTGAAACTTAGTCATATAAAATATTTTTCTTAAAACTCTAAAAGTTTTCAATTACATTTTTTAAAGTGTTAACAAGTTTTGTTTGAGGTTTTGTAATGAGTTATTTTGCAATGATCCTATAGATACTGGTAATACGACCTTTTCTTTAATGTACTCCTTGACTAGAAGACACTCGGTAGCTATAGGAGTCCATGTGTAGATATTAGACTGGCACAAGTGAAAATACTCCAAAGTTTATGAAGACATTAATAATTAACTGTCTGCACATCAAAATCACAGCAGTGCATTCGGGAGGGCGGAAGTGGGGCCCAGTTCTCCTCAAAAAATAAAAGCACGATTTGAATAGGTCAAGATTTCTGTTCTTCGTGGCAACGTAATATCACTGAAACAAAACTAGTAGACAGTATATGCAGCAACATGTTAATAATTTCCCATTAACAGTTAGAATTGAAGAGAAATCTATAAGAATTCTGTGATTTGACCTCAATCTTTACACTTGTGACTTGAAGATGAACTGTTCTCACTTCAGATATTTATTTTAGGTTCGGGGTTCTTATCTAACAAATGAACATTCAATTGTTAAAGAGAGCTAAAATTATGCCACGCTTGGGCAGTCTAATAATTTTCTTTTACATGCAAACGGAAGATGAGGCTTTTATTTTGTCAAAAAGGTTCTTGCCAGGCGGATGTAGTCGTGTGTGGCCTCGGGCTGTTTTCATGCTGTTAAATGAAAAATTAGCTGTCTGCAGCCTGTCAGGGACACTTTCCGCGGACTCTCGGAGCCCACAGCGCTGTGAGTATTTAGTAAAGGGGGGAAATCACCCTATTTAGGTTCACAGATACAATATACAGTTTTTAGTGTCCCGGAAATCGTGGGAATAACGACTTTTTCTCCTGAAGAAGCTCTGATTGATACTTGGACGGCACAGCTGCACAGATGTTGTTCCTAATTAACCTCCAAATAAGGATCGCGTAGAAAATTGAATTGTTTTCGTACACGATCGTCTTATGTTTGATTTTTTATTTTAATTTTTTACCAGATGTGGAGACATCTCTAGGTACCGTCCAGATCTGACTGGTTTACGTCGGGTTGGACAAAAGCGGTTCCAGTCAGTCCCACTGTGCATGCTTTACATGGAGACACAGACAACATATTTCTCCAGTCACACATGATGACAATTAATCATAAAAATGATAACAATAAACATTAGCATTTTTGTTCTAATGTTAAAATATATTTGATTAAAAGGACTTTTAATTTGGAGGTGAACGTGTTGCCACGCAGGCTGCCGTGGTTTGGCTGAGAGAGAGTGGGAGCGAAAAGCAGCTCAGGTTTTTAGATCAAAGGCCAAATCGGTTCAAAGTCCATTTTTCTTCTATGTTCCCAATGATTTTGGCATTGTATTCGCGATATACGCTCGCGCTTTAGCGCACGTGCCTGACAGCCGTTTGCGCAGAGCAGCGATGCTTCTCTCTTGCTCAGAAACGAAGGTGTTTCATGTTGATCGCGAGAAAACCCCGCCGAGTTTGATTCCTGTTAAAGAGGCAGCCCGCTGTCTGAACTGCACAGATTTCAGAAGAGAACAGTTGTCTGGTTTGTTGTCAATCCAGCAGCCATCTTTGGTGCAGCTGCCTGTGGAGATTCCTGCAGCTGCATGTGCATGCACTGACTACAGCTGGAACAAAATGTAAAAACAAAACATGCAATTTAGGAAGAAGGATTGTGTTTCTTGCTGATACTTATAGTTCTTTTTTATGCATTATGCGTGGTTTGATTTCAGGCTGGAAAAAGTGCAACTTTTAATGATCTTTGTTCATCACATGGAGAATTTATAAACTAATATTTGACTTATTTTTACTATGAATTTGAATTTCTTGAATGTCGTCTTTATTCTAGGGTTGGTGTCCTCCCAAAGTAGGGCTTTGTAATTTGTTGCTTGACATCCCAAGTGTCAGGTCAGGCCATCACCATAGCGACATTATGCTGAATCAGTGGCATGGCAGGAGAGAAAGGGGCATTGTTATTCCTGAGTATTCACCAACTTGGGTTCTGATGGGAAGTTCTAGGTTTCTGCAAAAGTCTGTTTAAGTCAATCCAATGCATGGATGCACACAGCTGGGGTGCTAACCTGTGAATCCCCCCCCCCAGACAAACATGGCTGCAGAGCTATCAACTTCCATAAACATCAAGGAGCCACGGTGGGACCAGAGCACGTTTATAGGGCGAGCCAAACACTTCTTCACCGTCACAGACCCCAGGAACATCCTACTGACTAATGAACAACTAACACATGCACACAAAGTCATCACCGACTACAGGTTTGTAAAGGAACCATCAAATACGTTCATTTTTGTTCAAACACTAATGTCCATGTCGGGTGTCTTCTGCTGCAGGGAAGGGAATGTTTCTCCAGGGCTGACAGAAGACGAACTGTGGAGAGCAAAGTATGTTTTTGACTCTGCTTTTCACCCCGACACCGGAGAGAAGATGATCCTGATCGGTCGCATGTCCGCACAAGTTCCTATGAACATGACCATCACTGGATGCATGATGACATTTTATAAGTATGATGTTTGTTTTTTTTGAAACTTTGAAACTCATAAATTTTACCTTCCACCCTTTGACTCTTCTACTATATAACAAATTATCTAAAGGAAATTAACTGTTTGAATTGAAATTTATTGAGCTGGTTTACGTTCACAGCTATTTTTTTAAAGAGTAAATTCCAAATTATGATTGTATTTCTCCATGGTGTGTCAGTTTTTTATGTTTATAAACTCTGTACGTGATTGCTTATAATGTCTTTCTGTCTTGCAGGACGACTCCCGCTGTTCTGTTCTGGCAGTGGATCAATCAGTCTTTCAATGCAATAGTCAACTATACCAACAGGAGCGGCGACGCTCCAATAACAGTCAAGTGAGACTGAAAATGCACCACAGACACACTTTCAGAATTAACCCCTCAATGTCTGCGGGAGGCGGTCTTTAACGTGACGTGACCGTTGCGCTCCTGTGTTTTGCAGCCAGCTTGGCACAGCGTATGTGTCTGCCACCACGGGGGCAGTGGCCACCGCTCTAGGACTAAATGCACTAACAAAGGTAGTAGCCCATCTAACCTCAGGCTATATCTCACTATAAAGCATGAAACCTAAACGCAGTAGTGTCATTACAGGAAGCTAGCTTTGCATGGATGCAAATGCAAATAATCATATTCTTATGCTGCTGTTTTGGTTCACGATCCATGCTCATTCATTACCTGTACATGAATATAGAAATATAACCTTGTTTTTTGCTGACACAGCAGTGGATATTAACACACTGCTCTTCTCCTCTTAGCATATTTCACCTCTGATTGGAAGATTTGTTCCATTTGCTGCTGTAGCTGCTGCTAACTGTATCAATATCCCACTAATGAGACAAAGGTAAGGAGCGGCTTTCACTACAGTACTTCTTATTTTCTCTGCGTGTTCATACAAACATGATATCGGCGTTACAGAGCAGGAAAGATTTCACTGAAGGAAAAAAAATAGTCTTTTTTCCAAAGTTTCTCCAGTTTCCAGCAGATATGATCAATCACTCAGCTTTACTAATAAAGTACTTATAAATAAGCCAAAACATCCAAATGGCTATACAAGTAAGTAAATTTAACAAAAAAGCAGTAAACAATAAATTACTATAAAAGAAACTTAACTCAAATGGCCGAGATTTTTATACAGTAAACCACAAAATTCTGAAAATATATCTAATAAAAGGTTTAAAAATTAAAGTATTTTTATTCTACTTAAACACTTGCAATGATATTTAAAAATTATCAGTAAACTCCCGCCGACATGTTTGTCAGTTCCTCCTCATGTCATCTAAACTGAAATGTATTTATTGTTGGTTAGTTTTTGAAAAAATTTGGTTTCCAATACTTTGCTTTAGTGAAAAAATGCTCCTGCTGCACATCACTATTAATACATTTCTATGTTGTTTTGACTATTCATGAGTGTAATGCTTCAGGGTTTCATATTCTGACAATATTTTGTTGGTGTCTACTATAGATTGGAGTAAAGCAGCAAACAATCAACCCTTTAGTTCACTGCTCTTTATCCATTTATGTATTTTTATACAATTTTCTGGGCTTATTGCTTTAACAAATATGCACAAATAGCCATCTCCCACTCTTATCAACAGACATTATAGAATCCTAAATGTCCATACACATGACTTTAGCTCTACCAAAATTGAGCTTTACTTCTTCCCTTCAGAGAGCTTCAACATGGCATTCCCATCACAGACGAAAATGACAACAGGTTAGGAGAGTCAACCAAAGCAGCACAGCAGGCCATCTCACAGGTTGTGGTCTCCAGGATCCTCATGGCTTCTCCAGGAATGGGTATAACAAATCCTTTCTTTTTTTCATCTATGTCATTAGTCATAGTTCTCCCTTTCCGACAGCAGGTTCAAAAGATACATTTTATAAGCTGCTCATGTTTCCTCAATGTCTCCTCAGCTATCCCGCCGTTTTTAATGAATCACCTGGAAAAGAAGGCTTTTTTAAAGGTAAGCATTAAACACAACCTGGAGAATAGAGGAGATGACGGACTTACTGTAAGTTTGGAGCTAGTTTGCTCTCTTTAATTATCAGACATGAGGAAAGAAAAGTGCTGAGGCCACTCTAGTATGGGAGTTCACCGCTGCTTTTGTGTCCCTCATCCCTTCTTTTGCTTGGTCTTTTCAGAGGTTCCCATGGATGAGTGCACCTATTCAAGTCAGCCTGGTGGGATTCTGGTGAGTTGTCAGAGATGGCTGACCCGATAAACTCCCTTTTCCCTCTTCCTGCTTCACATTAACTTCTTGTAGCAAAACATTCTGATCAAGTGAAAAGACACGATCGGTATTAAAGACCCATTCCGATAAAAATGGAGTTTTTAGTGTTTCGAAAATATTTTTGGGGGATTTTTCTGATGATGGAGGATGTGTATAAACAAAATTAAGCTTAAATTGCACTTCTGAGTATTTCTTCATTCTAATCGTGAATCAGGAGCAGGCAAAAAAAAAAAAAGCTGATTAAAAAAAAAACGTCCTTGTAACGTAGAAAACACTGTGGGTGGGCCACAAGCTCCCTGCTCCGGCCCATTCAGATGCTTCCACTTGCAGACAAATAGATCCATGTGCACCTTTGTTGTCCTCATCCCAAGATGGCATCTGGATTAAAACTGTTCTGCTGGATTGCTCCAATATTCCACGCCATTTTTGTTTCACCGCTAATGTTAGGATGGGGTTGTGAGGAGATGAAGGGATGATGGGATTTTAGGGCAGGCTTACTCCACGACAACAGTCCCATCCACAACTCAGAGGCAAATTATATAGTTGCTGCTCTGCAGAAACTATGTACTACAAAACAACAAGGTTTTTATTTTTCGGCTAAAAAAGGCATTATCAGAATTAAAGGATCACTGGGAACTCTCTAAAAATAGATCAAAAGATGATCGGAGTTTAAAAAATTGACACAAGTGTTCAAGAAAAAAGCACCTCGTTTACTCACTGTCTCAAATTTGATCCACATGTTTTAACATGGTATAACTGTATTATAAAAAGTCATTCTCAACAAAATTTTCATTTTTAAAATGCAGCAAGGAGTCGTTTAAAAAAATGAATAACAACAGATCATTTTTTTCTCTCCATTAAACTGAGAAAATGAGCAAAACTTTACTTGAGATTTCATGAAAGCAGCCATTTTGTAATGAGCAGGAAAAGCTCTTCTACTGCCCCTAGTGGAATGATGTTTTCTGCCCCGTAGAAAGGGAAAGTTTGGATCATGCTAATGCAGTGTAGCAATTTCATACAAATCAGTTATTCAATCTATCAAGCTTTATTTATAAAAAAACGTATTTTTATGTGTCACGGCTCAAAGTACTTTACAATTAAACACAAACAGACAACAAAATACAAAAAAACTGAAAACCAACCCACCCCTTTGCACCCCCCATTCACACACACACCCCATGACCTTCTACACACAATGCAAACAGGCACAAATAAATCTTATATAGGGTGAAAGTACTAGCAGAGCACAGGTAGAACTACTACACACATGTATCTTAAGTGAGGATTAGACATGTTTTTTGAGATGAAATGTAGGCAGTTCGATGATTAGTAAAGAAAAAAATGGAACAGCTTGGATTGTGACGGCTTTGTGCTCAGGAACTGGGCTCTCAGTGATCCCAAAAGGAATGCAGTGTTTGAATAAATGCCGTGTAAATGAGGCAGCAGTCTGTCCTTGTAACACTGTAACTGTGGGCTAAGAGGCTCAGGTGACAAAAAAAAAAAACAATCAAATGCTTTAAAAATGAAGACCGGTCCCTTCATGTGTGGCCATCTTTTATCTTTTAACAAGCCTACAAATATTCTGAGACTGTAAGAATGTTTGAAGGTTGTTTTAGGAAATGAATCAAGGTCATTGCAATCATTGTACATACATTCTGAAGGACTACATTTGCAATACACAGAAGTAATTATATTTCCCCTGCACATCGTCTGAATGCGCTCCCCCCCGCTTTATGACCTTAGTGTGACCATTTCTCATGTGATTCATTATTTAGTTAAAAATTGACAGGATTGGGACTTGCTGCCAAGTGGTTCAAGCTGGGACTGTGTCTCCTTTGGTCCTTTCAAACGTTGTGGGCAGACTTGACTCTCAAAACTGCGTTTTTCTTTTTCAGTTTGGTGTTTGCCACTCCTCTGTGCTGCGCCTTGTTCCCACAGAAGAGGTCAGTGAAACACTGGAAACCAGACCCAGTAACACTCTGGCTCAAAAGGTCCTATCATCTTTCAGCTAAATAAATGAGACTTCTTGTTTGGTTTTGTTTTTTTCTTCACCCCCCTCCAGCTCCATGTCAGTCAGCCGCCTGGAGCCGGAGCTGCAGGAGAAAATCCGGGCCAATCACCCCGGAGTGGAGAGAGTGTACTTTAACAAAGGGCTTTGAGTGCACAGCCCCCCCCAACCTAAACACTGTCATACAAGCTGCAGGCTTACCTCTCCTGTCAGCTTTCCTCATTCAGTGTGCCAAAGTTACGTTTTCCACTATTAAGGTCCATCATTTGTTCAGTTTGTAATGATTTTTTTTCTTTATCTTATTGTGGTGGATGTTAATGGAAATGCTAACAAAAATTCTTTCTGTCTGGGCCAGATGAAGAAAAGAAAAGCGGGTTCTTATGATAAATCCTTTCTTTTTCTGCACAGTGGGTTTTTATGTTTGGGGAGCCGTTTCAATCCCACAACATTGTGAAAACAAAGTCACACTAAGGCTAGCAGGCGTAAATGATGGTAAACTGCAATGTTTTAATGATGCAATCAAAAGATAGACTTATAAAAATGTTAGAAATACATCTGAATGGTTCTGATTGTTAAGTTCAGGGTTTAGACTTTTAGGAGCAGGTGAACTCAGGAGCCACCTCCACACCTGGAACATGTTGTCAGCACTCTTAAAAAAAAACCCGCAATGCTCACTGAAGTAACCTGATCTAAAAAAAAAAGGTATTTAAATAAAAATTGAGAAAAAAGAGCCAATGAAAACCAGATGTTATTTATGAATTTTTGTTGTAGAACCATTAAAAACACAAAGCAGGCTTGGACAAAAAGGACACCCGAGAAAAGATTAAAAATAACTATACTGTGCAGATTAAGTTGCCATCTTTATTTCATTTGTTAAATTGTGTTAATCAGTAGCACTTCATTGGTAAACATCCTAAATATGAATGCAGTGCAACATTAAATACATTTGTAAAAGCCTCATAGAGGAGCGTTTAGACTATAAAAGTCAGAGGTTGATATTCAGCTTGTCAAAGTCAGGTTGTGGCTCAGTGTTGTCCCAGAAGATGGCAGGATATTTACAAAGTGTTTTAACCCATTTGGACCAGGAAAAACTGCAAAAGACTAATTGGTGTTCCAGTATTTTATCTCATTTGATTATTTTTTTAACCAGAACGGGTGAGTTAGTAGTGAAAATGCATTTTTTTCTAAGCCTCGTAGAAATCAATGAAATTTCTAATTGATCTAGTGGTTAAAACCTCCAGCCCTACAGATGTGATGTTGCAATGATGGCTGTCATTGCCGGTGCTATTTGACAACTGCTTTCCAACCCATTAGCAAAAAGTTGGACACTTGGAAGTTTATTTGAATAAACATACTTGAGTATAGATAAAGCGATGTCTACTATATTATGTGGTGTAGGAAGTTTACTGACTGAATACTTCTTCAGACTAAATTGGAACATTTTAGGTTTAAAGTAAACTTCAAGTGTACTGCCTCATTTTTGGTAAAGCACACTTGCAGCACACGGAAATTGAAAACTTTTTGTTGTAAAGAAAAAACAAAAGAAATGACTTCTTATAAGAGTATCATAATAATCAGGAAAAGGTTTTCTGAATGGTGTTTCCTTCAGCAGATTAATGTGATTAACCCTTCAATGTGTAACTGAGCCAGGAAGGTTTTTGATAGCTTTAAGTTCAACTACTGATTCATCCTTTTTTGCTGGAAATAATCCTACTAATATATATATATATATATATATATATATATATTATATATTAAATGTATGGTACTGTTTTGATGGTAGGTTAGCACATTTTTGTAATATATTTTTAATGTATTTTTTGGGGGGTGAAAAGTCCAAATTATTTCAGAGATCATGAGTCATGGAAATGGTTAAAAACAGAGGGATTGGTGTACCACTGTCAAACTATATTTTTCAATGTCTTTAAAACAATATTTTAGTTTTCAAAATAAAATTAAAAAAAAAATGAAGGAAAACTGCTTCTGAAAGTGCAAAGCACAATCCTTAGCTGTGCATTTCATCATGAAATGAGTAAAGAGGCGTGTACCTGCACTAGACTGGAAGAACAGAATTAGTCCAGTTTAGTGACTCCGTCTTCTGTTTCCTTTGTGTTGCTGTTGTCTGCATTTCAGTCTGCTGTGTTTGGACACATTTGGTGGTGTACTTTTATTTCAGCCTGAAAGCTTTCAACAGCTCGTGTCCTCTTGTTATCCTGGTGCATAAAACAGAATTTCACATCACAATTCAACATTGTTGGACTTCTTTCAAATCAGGGATATATAAACAAATTAAAAATTGTAATGCTTGATTTTAAGTCCGTTTTGGAGGTCCAATCTGTATCGTATTGATCTGTGCTCCGTGTAATGCAAATGTTTTGTTTTTTATATACATCAAAAGCCTGGAGGAGTTGTTTTTTCCCCATCATGCTGTGTATTTTTCTGTGACATGTTTGGGTTAAAGAGAAGTTTTCTTCCCTTTTGAATAAAACCCCCCCACAAAACTATCAATTGTTGATTAAAAAAAAGCACAATCCTCTGACACAAACCTGGAGACTTTTTTTTTGAATTTATTAAAAGAACAAAGTACTGTAAAGTAGATATTTGTGCAGTTTGACTGTGTTCCCCCCTTGGCAGACATAGACGTTTGTAGAATCTCTTTGTTGTTGGAAAAAAAAATCACTAAAATAACTGAACAATTCAAAAAAGATATCTGCCTTTTATTGGTGGATTTTTAAAGTCATTTTTAAATGTTACTTTTTGCCAGTTGTTTCAGTGATTATTTGATTACTGATTACTCTTTTTCATAATCAGGGAACAAGTTTACTATATTTATAGGTGAGGGACAAAGTTTTTATCATCACTCAAAAAATACTTTTGAATCCCTTTCTTTCCTCCTTTTACGATGGATTATAACTTTTTTCTTTTTGAAAAATAAAATTATATCTATTCAAATGAATTTATCAAATAAGGTAAAAATATGACCTCAGGGATTTTTTTATGAACTATTAATAAGATTGCTTTAACCCTTGTGTTATCCTAGGCACTTTGACATTGGGAGTGGGGTCATCTAGACCCACTAGACAGTGCGCTGAACTTTTTTCTTCAATGATTTGTGATCTTCACTGGTGTCCATGGATTACATGAAATCCTCTCCACCTTTATCCACCTTTGTCATTGTAGGGAGAACACGTCAATGTAAGGGTTGGGTCATATGGACCCCATAGGATAGCACAAGGGTTACATAAGTTATATCTGATTTATTTTTCTCCAGCGCTGAGCAAATGACAAAATAATCCGGTTTATATTTGCTCCACAGCACCATCTTCTGGTCAAAAGTAGGCATGAGAAGCTTTCCTGACAAGACACAATGTCCACAGAGCTACAGCAGAGCAGACATGAAAGGCAGAAAAGACAAAAGTTTTGACAAAGACTTGTTCCAAAAAGAATGACAAAACCTCACCTGGGAGGAGGTGATCACTACAGAATAAACAGTGAGATATAAAAGCAACAGGATAAGGAATTTGAAACTCAGGCATTAAAATAACTGCAAACATATATGACAGTAAGAGTCCATAAATGTAATATAAATTTTTAATTTGGAAATCAGCAACATGTTCACCCCCTCATGAGTTTTTAAGATTTTTTTCTTTGATAAAATGTTTGCAGAACTCTTAAAATACGTACAAAAATGTGCTCAAACATCAGTGTTTTCTTTTAGCATCTTTTGGATTGGATATTCCTTAATATACTGAATATTTACTTAGTAAGCAATAAACTAAAAATCATCACAAAAGATGAAAAAAAGATCATTACCGCTTAAATCTTTGAGTAAGATTCATGTGTTTCAAATTTTCTCAAGGAAAATGTATAAAAATATATTAAATGTCTTTACATCCTCTCTTACAAGGACACCTCAGCTTAATGTGGACCCTTTCAGTCTGTGACTCAGTCGTCCATGGCAGCGTGCTCTCCACGTTTTCAGCAGAACTCTTCCTCACACACAGACTCCCCCACCAGCAGTGAGTGCTTGTCGGGCTCATTGAGCGCCAAACTGTTGAGCGATTGTTTGTCTGAGCGTAAGGAGTTGATGGAGGCACGGCTGTAGTTGACGATGCGATCCAGCAGGCTCAGTTTGGGGGAGGGACGCCGCACCACTCCCATGCCGATGTGAACGCTGACGTCCGACAGGCTGTTTTGCCGCTTGCTGTGACCAAGTCTGGCCTCCAGCTTCTCAGCAGTGGGTTTTGTGTAACTATGGAGAGGAGGGAAACAAATGAGGGAAAGTGAAGGCAATAATGCACTGCAGCCAAACAAAAGACAGAAAACCAGCTTCAACTTTCTTGTTACCATTTCAAAAGAAGAGAAGACACGACCACGGAGACGGAGGAAAGCGCCATCGCAGCAGAGCCCATCCACGGTTGCAAAACCAGACCAATGGGCAGAAATACTCCTGGAAATAATTATTCTTTACTACAAAAATCTTCAAAAGAAGTTCTGCTGAAAAGCATTTTGATGCACTAACCAGCAGCAATAGGAATTCCAACCAAGTTGTAGATGAGAGCAAAAACAAAGTTGATCCTAATTCTCTTTACTGTCTTTTTAGAAAGGTCAATACTGCCGACCACATCCAGCAAGTCGTTCTGCACAGGAGACGAGGCGGCGCCAAATCCCATCACAAAGACAAAACAAAAAAACATTCAATATTAGAAAAAGTTAGATTACACAAAAAATGAGACTTTTCTAACATCGAAAGCTGCTTTATTACCTGTTATTTTCTGGTTATGACACATTTTAGAGGTTTAGAAAAATAAACATGCGTAAGGAGTGGCATAAATTGTCAATTATTTTACAAATAAGAATTCATCCAATGAAAACAAGAGTGGAAGCAGCTTTTTTACTTTAAATATTGCTGTCACTCAACAGAAATGAGAAGAATCTTGACTTTTTTTGGGTCATTTTGTGGTTTGTTTCCTTGTTATTTATAAGCAATTCAAATAGGAGTTCAAATAGAAAGGTTTACCCTGATCAGCACCACGTCTGCTGCTTCTATGGCCACGTCTGTTCCGGTTCCTATGGCGATGCCCACGTCAGCCATGGCCAGAGCAGGCGAGTCGTTAACCCCATCACCCACCATGGCCACTCTCTTTCCAGCCTGCTGCAGCTGTTCTACTTTGGCCACCTTGTGGGAAGGCAGCACCTCTGCAAACACCTTTCTGATGCCCACCTGGAAGAAAATCATAAGAAGACTGGATTACAATAACTGCACCTCACATGACACGAAGAGAATGTTTTTCTCTCCAGCCTCCCGTCTTTAAATGAAGAACTTGGCTGGAAAGAAAAAGACGAGATGTCTATGCAGAAACATACAACAACAAGAACGATCTTTTGGCAGCCCTCATACCTGCGCTGCAATGACTCGAGCCGTCTTACTGTTGTCTCCCGTCATCAGCACCACCTCCAGACCCATGTTGGTCAGTGTTTGGACTGCCAGCTCAGCCTCAGGTTTCACTGTGTCAGATATGGCTATCATAGCACACAGCATATCTGCACACAAAGATTCCTTTTTAGCAACCGTTTCACATTGTGAAGTATATTTTCTGAACAGAGTAGCTGTATTTGCTAGAGTTTGATGTAAATTCTACTCACTGTTCACAGCTACTAGAACAGCAGTGCGTCCTCGGCGCTCGTGCTCCATCATGGCTTCATCAATCTCTGCTGTGATCTCCAAGAAGTTTCTCCTCATCCACTCCCTATTCCCAATCAGGACGATGTAGAAGTCTGTGGGACCTGAACCTGCAGTACAAGCAGAAAAAACAGGTCAAGTTTAGCAGAGTGCTCTTAGAATGGTAACGTGTCTGTTAAACCACAGGCTGCATACTTAGTGGCTGTGGATCCATGATGAGTGGATGGGAGCTGCTGGACGTCCGTGTGTCACTGATCTGAACGAGCACGCTGTTACGATGGTTGTTGTCCTCACTGTCGCTGTTGCCCTGCTTCACCACCGTCTCCATGTTGCTGACCTGACATCGGACGCCACAACCTGAGACCGCCTGAAAGTCTGTGCACGTGCCTAGAGACTCTGTGCCGAGCTCCTGCAAGAACGCCGTTCCAAAAATCTCAACTCCAGTGTGTCTGCCACATTCCCAAAGAGTATGACGGGTTCAAAGTCACGTGAAAACCAACCTGTTTGCAGTATTTGGTGATAGCTGCTCCTAGAGGATGTTCACTGTTGTTTTCGGCTGTGCCAACAATGGCCAGCAGACGAGAGAGAGGCATCTTGTTCCCCTCCACCACTGTTTTGACTTGGACAACCTTTGGAGCTCCATATGTGATGGTGCCGGTTTTATCAAACACTACAGCCTGGACCTGCATGTACAACCAAATATAGCGTTTAGGACATTTTAAGAAGTAGTCTGGTATTTCCTAGGACATAGTTTCTGCAGAGCAACAGCAGTTCATCAGAAATTTGCCTCTAAATTGTGGGTGAGGAGTAATTTGTTTACTCCTGCTCCTGCTATTTTACAGCCCCTCACACCCCCAATCTAACATTACCAGTGCATCAAAAATGGCGAGCAATATTGGAGCTGTCCAGCTGTCCAATTTTAAGTCAGAGGCCATGATGGGAGGGGTACAGATAACAGTACTGTCTGCACTCTTATAGAAATGGTGGTGGACAACCCCATGGATATTTCTTATCAGATTATAACAAACACACCTTATGTGCCATTTCAAGGGGCTCTCCTCCCTTTATTAGAATACCGTTTTGGGCTCCTACCCCTGTGCCCACCATCACGGCTGTTGGAGTTGCTAAGCCAAGACAACAGGGACAGGCGATGCATAACACAGTTATAGAAGTCTGGAAGGCGAAGCGAATCACTGTCTCAGCTTCAGAAATGCTCTTGTCATAACCCTGCAAAGAGGAAAAGGGCATTCTTTCATTTCAAACTGAAGTGTATTTTAATTCAAACAAAGAAAATGTGATAGAAGCAAGAACATGTCAGTATGATTAAGTAATGCCATTCATGGGAAATTATTATTATTAATCAGTACTGGACTGGAAGTAACCAAAATAAAGCACAATCTAGTGCTTGTGTGTACCAAACCAATGCAGGTGGTTGTGTCAGAAAGTACCACATTGATCATGGTCCAGGTTAACAACGACCACCACCGGTGCTGTTGACCTACAGTTTCCCTTTCAAAATTGGACTACTGTTGGTCGAGGAGACGAGGAAAGACTTTTTGTAGACAGAAAAAGAAGGAAAGGCAATAATGTAGACTTGGAGTCTGGACTTTAATTGTTGGGACTTTGACTTCGACTGGGCAAAATTAGAAACTTTTACAACATGATGGAAGGAAGAAAAGCGGATGTCCTGTTATAGATTGGAAGAAGGTTCGAGCTGTTTTACTAAGGTGGGGATGGAAAGAGGAAAGGAGTAGGAGTGATCCTGAGGGAGGAGTTTGCAAAGAATGTTCTAGAGGTAAAGAGAATGTAAGACAGATTTCGAGTCTGCAGCTAGAAGTTCAAGGTTTGATGCTGGATGTTAAATGTTAACTGTGGGTATGTCTCTCATGTATGTAGTTAGCCAGAGGACAAGGAGAAACTGTGAAGGGATAAGACTCAAATGGATAAATTACTGTGGCCAACTCTAAAGGGAACAGACAGAAGGCAAATAAACTGAATTCTGGACAGAAAAAAATATCAAAGTGCTAAAAAAAGGCTTACTGGAAAGTATTTTGTGACAAGAGAAAAGTCCAAAAACCCAATGACTATCCAGACGATCAGTGTAAGCACAGATACAGCAACAATGAACGGCACAAAGTAGCCACTGATCTTATCTGCATACTGCTGGATGGGAGCCTGAAACAGAACACACACATATTTAACAAATGCAGAAAGCGTCCCCCTAATACTGATATGCAAATTCCAGATTTCAAACGACACATTTTACCTTTGAAGTCTGAGCCTCTTCAACCAGTTTAACGATCTGAGACAGCGTGGTATCCATGCCAACATGCGTAGCACTGACGAGCAGGGAACCATTCTGATTAATGGAACCTGCGATGACGGTGCTTCCAGGTTTTTTTGTGACTGGCATGGCCTCACCTGAAATCCCAAAGCAACAGCTGATCAGAGAAACATTACCGACCGATGGTTTTCTAAGGAAAGTCCTACAATCCTGTCTGTTCTTTTTGATTTTGGTTTAAACCTCATGTAGTTTAGGCTGCTTTATTTAATCGTGAAACTTTTAAAACTAAATTCTATCAAATATTCTATGAAAATTTTTTATTTAATAGGAAAGTAAAAACGACTCGATCTCAAAAGCTCCGCCTTTCCCAACATGTGGGTGCCGCCCATTTCATGACATCAACCTTGAGTGGACCTCGGCAACGTGTCTGCATCAGGACAGAGTTTATGCCGATTAACGCTAGCAATGTGGAGAGTGTGGGTGTTTGTGTTAGCCTTGGGGCAGTGTTGGTGGCCCAAGGGGCTGTTCTCACTGGTCTACGTTTTCGTGGGTTGAGAAGGGCTGGTGGTCAGGGCACAGGTTTTTAGAGTAATGCTTGAATGGATCAAAACACCACTTTGGGCTGTTTTCAGTGAGGAATTAGCATTATAAAACACCTAAAACCTCAAAAAACAGATTTAGCATGGTATAAGCCTTTTAATAGATTTATTTCTACTTCTTTCTTTTTATTTCATCGAGTTCGAGTTTTTAAAAACAGTTTCATGCTTTTATTTGGTTTTTGGTACTTAGAAGTTGTATAATTAAAGCTGAACAGGCATTTTCAAATATTTTAGTGTATTAATCATTTCTGACATTTTTATTATTATTATACATTTTTATAATGTTGTATATTATATCAATTAATATACAATTGTACCAGTTTTACAATCCAGTGCCTGCTACAGTCTAAAAGCCCTTTCATTTTGTTAATGCAAGTGTCAAGCACTTAGAGAGGCAACATGTTGTATGTAGGGCTATGCAGCTCGAGTTGGTGTGATTTTGATTTTAAGTTGGAGAAGAGATCTACCCACTGATTTTGTGTTAAAATTATAACGAATGCTGTCAGCTCAACTCACCTGTGATGAGAGACTCATCAGCCATTGAATGCCCCTCTAAAACCCTCCCATCAACGGGAAACTTCCCTCCAGGAACAACTTTCACCACGTCACCTCGCTGCACCAGCTCCACATCCACCTGCTCCTCACTGAACAAACAAAACATCTGACAGGTTTAGAATATTTTTGGTTTGTTCAAAGCTGAAAATTCTGGAAAACTCTTCTAAATATGTTATGCTTGTTCATATGTTTAATTTTAACTCTTGAGATTTGATGCAGCCCAAAAACAAACAATAACAGGACACGTTTGTGTGATCAATGTGGAGAACAAGGTGTACCTGAGAATAACATTATCACTGCCAAGAGTGACCACTGTAGCTTCTGTTGCTTGTAAAGACATTAACTTGGACAAAGCTTCAGAAGTTTTACTCTGAAAAACAACACACGTTGTATTTGATTTGATTCTGTTCAACAATTTGATATCAACTACAAAATAATAATAATAATGAGTTATACCTTAGCTATCTGTTCCAGCCAGCGACCCAATGAAATGAACACAAAAAGCATAGGAGGTGTGTCGAAAAAAGTGATGGGATTAAGTTTTGCTCTTTCCACCATGGCCACTATTAGGACGACCAGAGAGTAGCTAAAAGCTACTGAAGTAGCTAAAACAATGAGCACATCCATGTTTGCAGACTTGTGCTTAAGTGCTTTATAGGCTTGAATGTAGAAGTAGCGACCTCCAATAAACTGAGAAGAGAAAAAATGGAAAATGATAGTTCAGCCTAACACATTTATTAAAAATAAACAATGAGTTCTTTATTTTACGATCAATCCTTCAGCTTTACCTGTACAGGCACACAAAAAATGAAGGAGAGAAGGTTCATGATGGAAAGGCCGGGGAAAAGCTGTCTTTCCAGGAACATGGTGGAGTGGTAATGGTTCCGGTCCTCGACTGTAGCGTTGTGATGATGTGAAGCGTTCATGTGGTGGTCCATAACCATCATGTAGATCATCATGCCCATCACAGGAACACAGAAGATCAAGCTAATGAGGAAAGATTTCCTCCATCTGAGAGAGTGGAAACAACTGAGTTAAAAACAATTTATTCTGTAAATTAATTATGATAGTGAAACCATTTGCTTTGAAACAGACAAAATGTGTAAAAGAAGTTGACTTTGAGCCATATCTCTATATTTCCATCCATTCAGTCACTCTCTTCTTCTCATCCAGGACCCGGTTGGAGGGGCAACAGCTTAAGCAAAGGTAGTCTTCCTTCTCCCTACCCACTTTCTCCAGCTCTTCTTGGGGGGATTCAAAGGTGATCCCAAGCTAGCCGAGAGACGTGATCTCCCCATCATGCCCTAGGTCCAGAACATCTACACAGTGAGATGTCCAGGAGACATCCAAACCAGATACCTGAGCCACCTCTACTCCAACCCTTTCTCCAGATGACCGAGATTCTCACCTGTTAACATCTCTAAGGGAATGCTCAGTCACCATGAGGAGGAAGCTTATTTTAGTCGCTTGTATCTGGGACCTTGTTCTTTTGGCCATGGTCACTGGTGAGTATTGGAACAGAGATGGACGAGAAAATTGAGAGGTTTGCATTCGGACACGGCTCCCTGTTCATCACAACACACTGGAACAGTGACCTTATAACAATGCTGCTCCAATTGGTCATAATCCCATGCTCTGATCTTCCCTTACTCATGAACAATACCCTTAAGATACTTAAAGTCCTCCACTTGGGATAGAAGTACTCCACCGAGCCAGAGAGGACAGACTACCTTTCTGCTGTCTAGAACCATGGCCTCAGACTTAGCGGTGCTGACTCACATGCCAGCCGCTTCCCACTCGGCCGCAAACTGCCTCAATACATGCTGGAGGTCCTGCGTCAATGAAGTCAACAAGACAACATCATCTGCAAAGAGCAGAAATGAAAATCCAGTGGTCCCCAAATCAGACCCCTTCTGGCCCCTGGCCGCACCCAGAAATTTTGTCCATAAAGATTATGAACAGAGCCATGATAAAGGGCAGCTCTGCCAGAGTCCAACATGCACTGGAAATAGGTCCAACTTACTGCCGCCTATGCAAACTAAGCTCCTGCTCTGGTAATAAAGAGACAGGACAGCCCTCAATATGACTCCATATTCACAGAGCACCCTTCACAGGACACCACGGGTGTCAAGCACCTTCTCCAAATTCACAATAAACTTGTAGACTGGATTAGCAACCTCCCACAAACCCTCCAGCACTTTATGGAGACTGTAGAGCTGGTCTACTGTTCTACAACCAGGATGGAAACTACACTGTTGTTCCTGAATCCAAGGTTTGATTAGTGTCCAAACTTAGTTCAGGGGAACTACCACCACCAGAGTTTGCAAAATACCTCACTCCCGCCGATGCCTTGCAACCAAGCAGCTCTTTGGCTTTCTTAATGACTTCAGCTCAGATGATAGATGGCCCCACTATGGGCCTATCAAGAGAAGAGAAGGGGTGTCAATAAAAGTGAGGAGATCCTCAAAATATTCCTTCCACTGCTCAAAAATATCCCCTGTTGAAGTCAACTGGTTCTCACTTGAAACAAAACGCTGCCCAAAGAAAACTGCCAGTGGTAGAGAGTCCAACTCCTCTCAAGGAATTGCGTTATCAGAGCTAGACTATATCTAGCTGGTACCTTTTGACCTCCCAGACAGGTTCGGGTTCCTTCTCTCACAGAGAGGTGACTTTCTATATCCAAAAAACCAGATACCATTACCGAGAGGTTGGACAGTCAAGGCACCTGCGTCCAACTGCTGCCCAAAACACATGGCACCACTCCTATCAGACCTCTCCCACAGGTGGTGGGTTCATACAATATTTTACAACATTAACTATTCAAACATAACTACAAATGGCATGTTTTGTTAATTCAACTAGACCCACACCCAGTCTTGGTCTGTTTGCAAGTAATTATTTAAATAAAAAGGAAACTAAAGTGATGGACAAATGATTTTAAAAAGGCTAAAGAGAAAATGTTTCTTACTGCCGGATCTCTTTGCTGTGGTCTAGGTGACTGGCAGACCGATCTCTCTTCACCAGAGAAGCTTTAAATCCCAGGTTCTACAAACAGACTTGGATCAAACGTCACATCTACAGCAGGTCTGGCTTCAATGTGTGCTATTTGAAACCAGCATGCAATGTAAAAATCAAACGCTGAGAAACAAAACAAAGCAATAAACCTCAATCAGCTTGATGATGTCTCGCGGCCCTAAAACCTCCGAGTCAAACTTAATGTGCGCTATGTTGGTTGCCAAGGCAACAGAGGCATATTCAATTCCCTTTTCTTTCATGAGGTTGGATTCAATTTTGTGAACACAAGAGGAACAGGTCATCCCCCTGATCTGAAAGGTAGAAAGAAGGAGCAACCAAAGAAGTTATACATTCAAATGGACAAAAAACATGAAGTGTAAAAAATGCCTATGCATAAAATGCATAAGGTTGCCTCACCACAAGCTCCAGGTTCCTATCTGATCCTTCATAGTTTTCCATGACGGAGGCAGTGAAGCCCAACTCTTTCACACACTCCACTATCCTTGGAGGATCGATGACTTCAGGGTTATAACGGACCTCTGCTTTACTGGCCATTAATGCTACTAGAACAAAGTAGATCCCTGCAGGAGATGTTCATTTCAAAGACTAGCAGTTGAGTTCATCAAGGAAACAATCAACCTTCACTGACATAAAAATACATTTGCTTTGTTCAGACCTGGTTCGTTCTTGAGGTTTCGCTCAATGTTTGACACGCAGGACGCACAGGTCATCCCTCCAATCTGGATGTAGCATTTAGAGTGTGTGCCCTCAGTGGATCCTCGGTGACCTTCTTTGTGATTAAACTCCTTTCCTTGATCAGGTGCTGTACTTGCAGATGTTGTAATATTGGGCTCAAGCAGAGAATTGGTCTCTGATCACAAAACAAAGTGCATCTCATGGATGTGCTAAAGCAACATGCACATTTTTAAAATCTACTTTTTGAAAGTTATGGCAACTTAAAGGTGCAACAGTATATCTGAACTTTTGCCAGCACTTCTTGAACCAAGTCACAAAGCCCTTCACTCCTTTTCTTGACTTACCAGGTAGAAATGCATCAAAGCCCATATCCTCTACTGCTTCCCTCAGCTCTTGTGGTGAGGTCAGGAGAGGGTCATACTCAAAAATCCCCTGGTGATCTGCCAGTGAGACTTGTGCTGATACCACCCCTTTTCTTTGGGAGATCATACCCTCAATGGACTGCACACAGGAGTTGCAGGTCATGCCTTCAATGTGGATATAGACTGTAGATACCAGAGGCTGTGTCAAACAAGGCTGCAAGGCTGCAGGTTTGGCTTGAGTTACACATGCAGGCTGTGCACGTGCAGAAGTCACTGGGTTAGCTGATCCTGGAGCTTCAACCTTAAAGTTTCCTGGGGGCAGCGCCTCAATTGCCCGCTGCAGCACAGTAACAGTCACCTTGTGGGGATCATAGCAAATTGTAGCCTGCTCCTTCTCAAGAGAGACCTCCACAGAAGAAACACCAGGCAGCAACGAGATGTTGTCTTGAATGTTCACTACACAGGAACGGCAGTGCATGCCTTTTACCCCGAGGGATACCAGGGTTGTGTCTATGAAGACCTCCGTCTCCTCTGATGCGTCTGAAGGGGAAGTTAGTGTTGCTTTTTGAGAGTCAGCAAATCGCTCAATGTCTCTGTTGGACAACTGCAACGGTTTAGGCTTGGACTTCACAGATGCCTTAAATCCAGCAAAAGCGATTTGCTCAACGATGGACTGGTGGGTAATGAGGTAAGGCGTGTAGATGATTGTAGCTTCTTTAGACTCCAAAACAACTGTGGGGGAAAAAATTGTTACAACAAATGGGGAAAAAAAATACTTTTTTTTATTAGTACTCTATTGTGGATTAATTTCTCCTAGTTTAATTTATCATCCATTTTTATTCCTGATATATAAACATTAACAATATTTCTGACAAGAACAGGCAGAGAAGCTTTCACAAATAAACCTAAAAATGTTTAAATAAATCTCCCTGTAGCTGTTGTAATCAAGCCGAAGATCCATATTTATTGAAAAGGTGTTTTTACAAGTCTATTTCCCACTGACAACATAAATACTTCAACACCATGGAATAACAATCATCATCATATTTAGTCCTATTCGTTTATAATCCAACACAAATTAAATTACAGATCAAATTTCTTTATCTCCACTTTGTGCACAGTTACTAGGGTTGCTTTTATTTTGACCATATCATTATTTTATTCCTAATTTCCAACTCAAAGTTGCATAAACTTCTTGAATTTAATCCAAATTAGGTCATGTGTTTGTGTACTGAGAGAGGACATAGCCTAAAGAGAAAAATAGGTTAAAAAAAGATTGTATTGACTCTGAAAAGTCAAAAATTGTAAAAAGAAAAGAAGTCATGGATGTAGTCCTCTTGAAACATCCAAGATATTGATCACAGAATCATCAAACATTTTGCTGAAAATATTTTGGTGCAAATTAACCGGCAAAGGTTTGAGAAGAAGCAAACAAGAAGCTGCAGGAACTCAATACCCTTCAGTGCTCCATATTCCAATACTATAACCTACTTAGAAGAATGGATGTGTGTAGTTCTCAGATACATGCCTGAGGTAGGAAAGGCTGAAGCCCGACTGCCTCTGAACAAGTTTAAAAGTCAACAAGGGGCCAATAAAATATTTGAAGACACACTTTTTTAAAGGTTTTGTGGACTGAGATGAGTGTGACTCTTGATGGACCATGTGGATAGGCCCATGGTTGGATCAGTGATGGACAAAAAGCTCCACTTTGACTCAGACAGCAAGGTGGCGTTGGTATACTGGTAAGGGCAGGCATTATTAAAGATGAGTTAGTTTGACCTTTTTGGGTTAAAAACAAACTCTAAATCAACTGTCAGCCCTACTGTCACTTTTTAGAAGACACTTTCCACAAGCAGTGAGACAGGAAACAGTTTGCGTCTTTCAAGAAGACCTTTTATGAAAGCCAACGCTCCGTCACGTTCACATGCAAAGTACTTCCCTGTGTGGCTGGCCAGTAAAGACCTTAAAGATGAAAAACTAATGACATGGCCCTTTTCTTTAAACCTACTGAGAAATGTTGGGTCCTCCTTAAGCAGCACATTTACAGTGGAGTACACCTCTCAGAACAGTATCTGGGAGTCTGTTGCACAAAACTTCTGATTCAGACCAGATCAAAAGATAGGCGACTCTATGAATCGAAGTTTGTGACTTATAGAAAGGAAGAGTGGCTATATTGGTTACTAAAATTTTCCTTTTGAAATCCCAGAAACTTATTATGTAAATTTGGAGTAAGTTTGTCTATGAAGACTCTCATTCATCCAGGTTGATTCCACCATAGTAGTAGGTTTAGAGGTTGTCATCTGGACTTGGTTTTTAGAGTTGAAGACGTTTCACCTCTTATCCAAAAGGCTTTGTCAATTCTGAAATAGCTCTTTTACCAGCTATTTCAGAATTGACAAAGCCTTTTGGATAAGAGGTGAAACGTCTTCAACCTTTAAACCTACTATGTTGAGTAAGTTTATTATTCTCACTTTAACAGGTGACTATAAACAAGTGAGATGGGAAAATCCTTGCTTTTCATTCAGTTGCACTAGTAATTCTGTCCACTAATAGTTGTCCAATATTGGTTAAACTTCACTTTAACTATCTAAATGTTCAGGATGGAGGATTTGTTAACATTTTGTATTAAACAAGAGCACTGTACTGACGAAATGAATCCTCAAAAGTACAGTTTGACTAACAATTGTGCACACCCTGTATTTGTTGTTTGCAACTAAGTGCACTCACCTTTGATCTTTTGAATTCCGTTCAGTTTTCCAATCTTCCCTTCAATGGTGGTGACACAAGAGTGGCAAGTCATTCCTTCGATGCGTAACTTCAAAAGTGCGACTCCATCGTCTTTCTGCTTAGACGTACTAAGAGTTTGGACGTCTGCGAGCGTTAGACTTTCCACTACTTTACGGAGCTCCTGTGTGGAAATCAGGGAAGGGGCAAAGGTGATATTGAGGTCCTTCTGGGAGGGACTCTCACAAACATCCACAACTCCTTTGATCTGTGAAAGCTTCTCCCGGGCTTCCTGATGGGCTGCAGGTGCCAGAGCCGACGTGGGGATCAGCTGGGTTTCTGTAGATACCGCTGTGGCCGTGCTGCCATCTGGTAAGCTTGATTCAAAGCCCATGTCTTCAATAGCTTCTGACAGGGACTCTGGGCTCTGTTGACCCTGGTCAAATATCAGGGTTGCAGTCTTCTGCTCCAGAGACACCTTCACAGAATTATTACAAAAACGTAAAAGGTGGGAAAAGGTCAAATATAGAATCTGACATTAGGCCATCTGACTCAATATTCTGAATTCTGATATTATTTTAACTGATTATTCTTCATTTTCCAGTTGTGTAAAAGATAAATTCCTTCCTCACACAGCGAACAAAGATCAACAAAATGATCCAAGAATCAAAGCATTTTTTTAAGCAACAATCATTTCCTGTGATTATAAAGTTTGCATCGACCTGCTGTCAGAGTCTTTTTTAGAAAGCAGAGCATGTCTGGAACACACAATTACATTAACTTTCCATTAAACCTCAGCCTGAGGGGTAAACACACAACATAAAAAACAACAGACCATCTTCATTTGCAATTAAACTGTCTCTTGTGGCACACAGAAGTGTCAAACAATTTTGAAAAACAAAAACAGATCCTGTCCTTAAAGGGAAAAATGCAAACTTAGGTTTTTCAGTCAGCAAATGAAAGAAGAAATCAGAACTAAAATTGCTCAATGTCAAGTAAAATGCTTATCTCTGCATGCAAACACTGCATTTACCCGTATATGTATGACTCCAGGGAGAGACCCAATCCGCTGTTCTATGGACTGAACACATGATCCACAAGTCATGCCCTCCACTTTGAGAGCAACTGAATACAGATTCACTTTCTGTGTCATACTGGGTTTGGCTGAAAAAACAAACACAGATTTACTTCATTTTTAAGCAAGAACAAAAAAAAAAATAAAAAATAAAAAAAAAAACAAGCAAACATTAGAAAAGACAAAAGTTCTATAATACAACATAATGGGACTAAATGTTGCAAGACATTTAAAACAAAATAACTTAATAAATCATTCATCTACCAATAAGTGTTATAATTTAAAGTAGTAGAATTTTTTTCTACCCAATAAATTACTTAAATGTATGGGAAATTAATTCCTTACAGAATTGCTAAATGAATCAAAACAATCTATTAAAACAATGTATTCAAGCAATTTTCAATTAAACATGATTTTAGAAAACAGTACAGCAAATCAAGTGTGTGTTTTGTAATGTCTAAAGTGAGCTACTTCCAATCATAAGAAGAGAATCCGTCCAGATAACTTATTCGTTTAGTTTTTTGTAGGTTGCCTGTTGTAAGTTGAGAGGTTAAAACTAGAGTAGGGTTTGTTATAACACAATTCACGGTTTAGAAAAAGAAATTCACCTGTTGTCAAACAGGAAATACTGGATTATGACAGGTAGGTTTTACACAGAACATCGTTTGTTACCTTCACAGATATTAAGAAGGCACATTTAAATACGTCCTGTGTTAAATATAGAATAAAAAAGTATAGAAACTTTAAAAATCTTACCATTACTTTTTGACATGGAAAACAAAAAACAATTCCTTGACGTTAGCCAGCTTGGGCTACGCGACTATAAAGTTCCTTAGTATTATATTATTATGCTGAGATACAGTAAACCGAATAAAAACAATTCGCCGGTTTTATTGTGTGTAACAGCTGAACTAACATATTTATTCAGCTGCTTTCATAAACTTCTGCTCTTACTTCCACCCTCTCGAGCCGATGTGACCGGCCGGTGACTGATCTCGGAAGTACGGCAAGCCAAAAGTATCATAAATCTTTCTCTTCTCCATTGACAGTATGAGAGAGGCTTGAGTGAAACAGCATTGTAGCGACCTGGGGGTTAGCCCCGCCTTCAGCCCCTAAGACTCATGGGAAGTGGAGAATCTTGGTGTGAAAACCTTGAGTGAGAGGGCTGGAAGCAGAAGTGAGGTCCATGCTGTATGTGTGCGTTCAGGGAAGTGAGCGTCGATAATGAAAAATGAAAATTCTCTTCTTTGCTTATTACTCCTCCTTGGTACTGTCTGTGGTGGAGCACGGACAGTTCTCAAATGAAGTTGCTTAGCCTTTTGCTTTCCCATTAAAGTGATGTACCGGCTGGGTGGTTACAATATATTTGTCAGAAAAGCCATTTGTGCTCTGGTACCATTTTAAAAAATTTTTTTTTACTCTTTATGTTCTTGTTAATCCTAATTTTTTTTATCCACATTTTATCGTTATCACAAGTTAAAAACTGACCAATCAGATGGCTTAATAAAAGCATGTGGTGCCCGCTGGCCCCTACCTGAAAGTTTGATTGACAGATTCTCTGGAGCCCGCTTTCAGTGGAAGGGGTATGGCCTTTGAACGAGCTGACTCTTATGGCATAAATACAGTTGTCTCAGATCAACTCTGACCAATCACCATCATCTGGCTCCAACAACCCGATGTCCGTCCACTGAATTGGCTTGATTTCGATGAAGCCAGAAGTAAGGTATTTTCTATGGGTGACGTCACACTCGCTCAGTCCAGTTCTTTTATATAGTCGATGCTCCCATCATGCTGAGGTGACCAGCCAACGACTGAGCTCCTGTGGATTGTAAGTGAAAATTATCCTAAATCTTCCTCCTCTCACGCCAACGTAACTGGCCAGCGGCCGATCTCTGTGTATGGCCAGCAAACTATATCTTAAATCACTAAATCACCAGGAAACTGGACATTTTCCCTGGTGATTTTTGATACCTTTCACTTGCCATACTGCTGCACTTGCTTTAGGCCGGAGCTCCTCAGTCCTCAGCTCAAATCCCAATTTTCCCATATTTTGTTGGAAGAGTAGTCTCAAATTTACAGCAAGCGGCTACAAAAATAAAACAAAATTTTGTTAAAATTACCAACGTCAAATAGATTATACATTAAGTAATAGTATGGTCTTCATCCAAAGAACTAACAACTTAAAAGAAGTCCTTATTTGAAAAAAAACTATCCACATTCACCGAGTTCCATTTGATAGAGAAAAGATGATACGAACAATAAAGGAATTTCTTGCACCAACTTAAGCTCCACAGCACCTGTCTTCTGGTCAAAAGTGGACATGACAAGGTTCCTTTGCAAAAGCTTTTAATTCAAGGCACACAATATCCAAAGAGCTATGCAGTAATAGAGCAAACATGGACTGCAGAAGAAATAAATCTGAGGTTGAGTGAACGCTTTTACAAAGCATTGCACCAAAAACAATGACAAAACTTCACCTGGTAGGATGTGACCACTACAGAATAAAAAAGCAGCAGGATAAATCGATGTCCTAGCAAAGGAATTTGTAATTTTGGCTTAAAAAAATACTGCAAACATATATGGCAGTAAGAGTCCGTGACTGACACATTTTCTTTTTGTATTCAGTAACATGTTCAACCTCTATTGAGTTTAAGGCTATCTTAACTCAATAAAAAAAACACAAATACACATTTGACTCACTACAATAACATTGTTAAACGCGTCCTATTTTCTGCAGCAGCATGAAATAAAATGTGGGCCGACTTCTGTGTGCATCAGACTCATGTGTCACTCATGTGATAACTTCATCAGATTTTCTTTTTCAAGGTGGTGATAATTTTGTTTTTATAAGCTTCACTTCAGGGACTATAACTAGTGGATAGAGAAATCTTTGGGATTTTTCTGGACTTTTCCAAGTCGAGTTAATTTATTTGACCTAGTTATCATCTGCTGCAGACGCTGTGTTCACACCACCATCAGCTTTCTGTTTGTTAGGTAGCGTCTTTGGGATTATAATCCTTAGTGTGCTGAAGATTTACACAGTCAGCCATAAACTCCATCTTTTAGGAGACAGAAAATCCAAACTGACATTTAAATTTACAAAATAATCACAAACGATAAAAGGAGAAAAAAGATAAATAATACTCATATAAATATTTCTAAGTAGGATTATACAATTGTGTTTCAATTTCTTAAAGAATATTCATAAAAAATATATACTGAATGTCTTTAGATCCTCTCTCTGCTTCATTTCTTTGGACTGTTGTTGACGATTGTAAAGGCAAATGGTTAAAGTTCCAGAGAGGACTTTTCCTTTATTTCCTGGTCAGGAACACCTCCCTGAATGCTAAACGGGGGCTCCGTGACACTGAATGATTTGAAAATGTTAAGAGCATCACTGGAGGCAGTGGCCTTCATAAAGGACTGAGGTGCATTTGATCAGCTGCATGAGGTAAAGAGGCAAACATGCTTCCTTGCAGTAAAGGGAGCTGATCTGAGCCACAGAGAGCAGATGGATGAGCTAAAACCTGTTGGGACCCTTTCAGTCTGTGACTCAGTCGTCCATGGCAGCGTGCTCTCCACGTTTTCAGCAGAACTCTTCCTCACACACAGACTCCCCCACCAGCAGTGAGTGCTTGTCGGGCTCATTGAGCGCCAAACTGTTGAGCGATTGTTTGTCTGAGCGTAAGGAGTTGATGGAGGCACGGCTGTAGTTGACGATGCGATCCAGCAGGCTCAGTTTGGGGGAGGGACGCCGCACCACTCCCATGCCGATGTGAACGCTGACGTCCGACAGGCTGTTTTGCCGCTTGCTGTGACCAAGTCTGGCCTCCAGCTTCTCAGCAGTGGGTTTTGTGTAACTATGGAGAGGAGGGAAACAAATGAGGGAAAGTGAAGGCAATAATGCACTGCAGCCAAACAAAAGACAGAAAACCAACTTCAACTTTCTTGTTACCATTTCAAAAGAAGAGAAGACACGACCACGGAGACGGAGGAAAGCGCCATCGCAGCAGAGCCCATCCACGGTTGCAAAACCAGACCAATGGGCAGAAATACTCCTGGAAATAAATATTCTTTACTACAAAAATCTTCAAAAGAAGTTCTGCTGAAAAGCATTTTGATGCACTAACCAGCAGCAATAGGAATTCCAACCAAGTTGTAGATGAGAGCAAAAACAAAGTTGATCCTAATTCTCTTTACTGTCTTTTTAGAAAGGTCAATACTGCCGACCACATCCAGCAAGTCGTTCTGCACAGGAGACGAGGCGGCGGCAAATCCCATCACAAAGACAAAACAAAAAAACATTCAATATTAGAAAAAGTTAGATTACACAAAAAATGACACTTTTCTAACATCTAAAGCTGCTTTATTACCTGTTATTTTCTGGTTATGACACATTTTAGAGAACATGCGTAAGGAGTGGCATAAATTGTCAATTATTTTACAAATAAGAATTCATCCAATGAAAACAAGAGTGGAAGCAGCTTTTTTACTTTAAATATTGCTGTCACTCAACAGAAATGAGAAGAATCTTGACTTTTTTTGGGTCATTTTGTGGTTTGTTTCCTTGTTATTTATAAGCAATTCAAATAGGAGTTCAAATAGAAAGGTTTACCCTGATCAGCACCACGTCTGCTGCTTCTATGGCCACGTCTGTTCCGGTTCCTATGGCGATGCCCACGTCAGCCATGGCCAGAGCAGGCGAGTCGTTAACCCCATCACCCACCATGGCCACTCTCTTTCCAGCCTGCTGCAGCTGTTCTACTTTGGCCACCTTGTGGGAAGGCAGCACCTCTGCAAACACCTTTCTGATGCCCACCTGGAAGAAAATCATAAGAAGACTGGATTACAATAACTGCACCTCACATGACACGAAGAGAATGTTTTTCTCTCCAGCCTCCCGTCTTTAAATGAAGAACTTGGCTGGAAAGAAAAAGACGAGATGTCTATGCAGAAACATACAACAACAAGAACGATCTTTTCGGCAGCCCTCATACCTGCGCTGCAATGACTCGAGCCGTCTTACTGTTGTCTCCCGTCATCAGCACCACCTCCAGACCCATGTTGGTCAGTGTTTGGACTGCCAGCTCAGCCTCAGGTTTCACTGTGTCAGATATGGCTATCATAGCACACAGCATATCTGCACACAAAGATTCCTTTTTAGCAACCGTTTCACATTGTGAAGTATATTTTCTGAACAGAGTAGCTGTATTTGCTAGAGTTTGATGTAAATTCTACTCACTGTTCACAGCTACTAGAACAGCAGTGCGTCCTCGGCGCTCGTGCTCCATCATGGCTTCATCAATCTCTGCTGTGATCTCCAAGAAGTTTCTCCTCATCCACTCCCTATTCCCAATCAGGACGATGTAGAAGTCTGTGGGACCTGAACCTGCAGTAAAAGCGGAGAAAAACAGTTTAGCAGAGTGCTCTTAGAATGGTAACGTGTCTGTTAAACCACAGGCTGCATACTTAGTGGCTGTGGATCCATGATGAGTGGATGGGAGCTGCTGGACGTCCGTGTGTCACTGATCTGAACGAGCACGCTGTTACGATGGTTGTTGTCCTCACTGTCGCTGTCGCCCTGCTTCACCACCGTCTCCATGTTGCTGACCTGACATCGGACGCCACAACCCGGGACCGCCTGAAAGTCTGTGCACGTGCCTAGAGACTCTGTGCCGAGCTCCTGCAAGAACGCCGTTCCAAAAATCTCAACTCCAGTGTGTCTGCCACATTCCCAAAGAGTATGACGGGTTCAAAGTCACGTGAAAACCAACCTGCTTGCAGTATTTGGTGATAGCTGCTCCTAGAGGATGTTCACTGTTGTTTTCGGCTGTGCCAACAATGGCCAGCAGACGAGAGAGAGGCATCTTGTTCCCCTCCACCACTGTTTTGACTTGGACAACCTTTGGAGCTCCATATGTGATGGTGCCGGTTTTATCAAACACTACAGCCTGGACCTGCATGTACAACCAAATATAGCGTTTAGGACATTTTAAGAAGTAGTCTAACTACACCCACGACTGCACCTCCCCCGACTCAAACAACATCATGATTAAGTATGCAGACGACACAACCGTCCTTGGCCTCATCAGAGGAGGGGACGAGTCTGCATACCAGTGTGAGTCCAGTGTGTGGACTCAGGCCACAACCTCAGACGCCACAGGCCCGAAAGCATCCACGCACACACTACACGCTTCCACAACAGCTTCTTCCCAGCAGCAATCAGAATGCTGGCACAGGACATCAGAGAGGGAAGTCTGAACTGAATCATATGACATGCCATCCAGCTAGGACACTAAGTGCAATAAACAATGAATTCCACATGTGCCATAATTCTGCTGAATAGATTGGGACGCTGCTTTATTCATATTTATATTTTATACTTTGTACTTTTGTTGTCTACTTTTATTTTATTTTATTTCTTTTTAAATGTTTGTCCTTTCTATAATCACCCTGACATGAGAGATGCCAAAGAAAAATTCCGATGTACTGTATGTGCAAATGGCAATAAAACCTTAACTTGAACTATTAAAGTTTTTCTTTTTCTTGATTATTAGATTTTTTTTATTGTAAACAGTAAAGTATCAGATTGCAAAACACACCTTATGTGCCATTTCAAGGGGCTCTCCACCCTTTATTAGAATACCGTTTTGGGCTCCTACCCCTGTGCCCACCATCACGGCTGTTGGAGTTGCTAAGCCAAGAGAACAGGGACAGGCGATGCATAACACAGTTATAGAAGCCTGGAAGGCGAAGCGAATCACTGTCTCAGTTTTAGAAATGCTCTCGTTATAACCCTGCAGAGAAGAAAAAGGCATTCTTTAATTCTAAACCATAAATACTTTTGCTTCAATCAACGAAAATGTAATACTCAAAAACAGGACATTATAATAAGATCAGTGACATTTGTGTGAAAAATTGAAGATTGGATTGGATAAAAACTGTCAGTGTTCAATGAACTTACTGGAAAGTATTTTGTGACAAGAGAAAAGTCCAAAAACCCAATGACTATCCAGACGATCAGTGTAAGCACAGATACAGCAACAATGAACGGCACAAAGTAGCCACTGATCTTATCTGCATACTGCTGGATGGGAGCCTGAAACAGAACACACACATATTTAACAAATGCAGAAAGCGTCCCCCAATACTGATATGCAAATTCCAGATTTCAAACGACACATTTTACCTTTGAAGTCTGAGCCTCTTCAACCAGTTTAACGATCTGAGACAGCGTGGTATCCATGCCAACATGCGTAGCACTGACGAGCAGGGAACCATTCTGATTAATGGAACCTGCGATGACGGTGCTTCCGGGTTTTTTTGTGACTGGCATGGCCTCTCCTGAAATCCCAAAGCAACAGCTGATCAGAGAAACATTACAGGGGTTATCAGTGTTGGAGAAGATAATCCACCACTGTCTGCTGTGGCGTGCTCCTTAGACAGTCAAAAGCTTTTAGTATTTGCTACAAACCTGTCAGTGTTACAGTTTGGTGTTGTGTGCCCTAACCTGGGATTTTACAGTATTGGATCAAATAATGAAACTGAAAGTACAAATGATAATAAGCTAATCTTCATTGTGAAACAAGTGGAGATCATTATTTATATCAGGAAACAATCATATATTTCACCTAACTCTGCAGAGCAAGTGCATTTAGGTGATGGAGACTAAAGGTAGCAAACAAATGATGTTATGTTGAACAGCTCTGTATTTCATCTGTGGTAACTAGGGATGGGTACCGTGCCCCGGTATTGAACGAGCCCCGGGGCAACATTCTTCAAAACTGCAGTATCGTTAAGATCTAATCAATTTTCACTCATCAATATTCCGTTAATTAATGATGATATTAATTTCGGTATTCACGTTGAAGAGGAGAGCTCTGTCTGTCTATTTGTGTGCACGGGGGCGGGGCTGTTGTTCAGACAGCACGCGCCGCGCCCACACACACACATACAAGACAAGGCAGCGCACACACAGTCAGTGGTGATCTCGTAGGGGACACGTGAGCGCCCTAGACTAAGAACACCCGTTTCTGCGTAAAATAATTAGGTTTGCGTCAAGGAGCCCCTACCATCCTGTCACCTTGCTGCTACGATGACCGTATGTTGCGCTGTTTGTGTAGAACACGCTGGGGCGGTGGGGGGTTGGGTGGGGTGGTGGGTGTTGCACACGGAGCAAACAACAAACAGGAAGAGGTGGGGCTTAGACTCACCACTTATGATTCCAGACCCGCAACAAACTAATAGCTGCTTCCTAATACTTAATAATAATTAATAAATAATGTTGTCATCCGTAAAATTAATATAATATATTGGGTTTACTGGATTTAAAGAAAAATACATAAATAGAAAGGAGTCTGCATCAAAGTGAATTTGTTTCCATCACTTAACTCAACTCAACTCAACTCTGGGTGTTTGACAGACACAAAAGTCTATTCAAGGTTGTGGAAAATGGACCAAAGATCAAAGGAAACATCACGCTCATAAAGAATAAAAATAATTAGATTCAATAATTAAATAATATCCTGTCTGGAACATTCTCATGTATAAAGTAAAATGTTTTGTTAAAAAAAACAATGTTGTTGCATAGTGAGGAAATAAAACACTTTATGTTCTTAATTTGTTATTTATTTATTTTTTGTCCTCAAAAAGTATCGATAAGAGTATCGTTAAAATACCGGATCGATAAGCAGTATCAATAAGAGTAGTAGTACCGTTAAAACCTTAACGATGCCCATCCTTAGTGATAACAGTGATGAAACTTATTTAATCTACCCACGGAAAACACATCCACTGTATTGATGTTACACTGCAATAAGATTCTCTGCTCTGTAAATTCCTAAAAACCAAAGGACTGTCCAATTATCAGACTTGAATGTGCTTCACAAAATGCTTTATAGCACAGGTAAAACCTAAATGATATCAATATTATATCTAAATAGCATCATTTTATATTGTGAAATGAAAAACAATAGATCAAATCCATAACTGTGTTTCACGATACAGACCAGAAAAGCAGCATTTGAATGATTTCCTGTTTGATTTTAATGTAGATCCAAATAAAGATGAACTAGACTAAAACACTTTTGATGCATCAGCTGTCAGCTCAACTCACCTGTGATGAGAGACTCATCAGCCATTGAATGCCCCTCTAAAACCCTCCCATCAACGGGAAACTTCCCTCCAGGAACAACTTTCACCACGTCACCTCGCTGCACCAGCTCCACATCCACCTGCTCCTCACTGAACAAACAAAACATCTGACAGGTTTAGAATATTTTTGGTTTGTCAAAGCTGAAAATTCTGGAAAACTCTTCTTAATATGTTATGCTTGTTCATATGTTTAATTTTAACTCTTGAGATTTGATGCAGCCCAAAAACAAACAATAACAGGACACGTTTGTGTGATCAATGTGGAGAACAAGGTGTACCTGAGAATAACATTATCACTGCCAAGAGTGACCACTGTAGCTTCTGTTGCTTGTAAAGACATTAACTTGGACAAAGCTTCAGAAGTTTTACTCTGAAAAACAACACACGTTGTATTTGATTTGATTCTGTTCAACAATTTGATATCAACTACAAAATAATAATAATAATGAGTTATACCTTAGCTATCTGTTCCAGCCAGCGACCCAATGAAATGAACACAAAAAGCATAGGAGGTGTGTCGAAAAAAGTGATGGGATTAAGTTTTGCTCTTTCCACCATGGCCACTATTAGGACGACCAGAGAGTAGCTAAAAGCTACTGAAGTAGCTAAAACAATGAGCACATCCATGTTTGCAGACTTGTGCTTAAGTGCTTTATAGGCTTGAATGTAGAAGTAGCGACCTCCAATAAACTGAGAAGAGAAAAAATGGAAAATGATAGTTCAGCCTAACACATTTATTAAAAATAAACAATGAGTTCTTTATTTTACGATCAATCCTTCAGCTTTACCTGTACAGGCACACAAAAAATGAAGGAGAGAAGGTTCATGATGGAAAGGCCGGGGAAAAGCTGTCTTTCCAGGAACATGGTGGAGTGGTAATGGTTCCGGTCCTCGACTGTAGCGTTGTGATGATGTGAAGCGTTCATGTGGTGGTCCATGACCATCATGTAGATCATCATGCCCATCACAGGAACACAGAAGATCAAGCTAATGAGGAAAGATTTCCTCCATCTGAGAGAGTGGAAACAACTGAGTTAATGTGGGAATTATTAGTCACAATGCAGACAATGTGCAAAAGAAGGAACGTCTGTTCATGTCTGTACTGTTTACAACATTAAATATTCAAACATCCCAATGGCTTGCATGTTTCATTTGCCAAATCCAGACTTTGTGTTCAGGAAATGTATCAAATAAAAAGGAAACTAAAGTGATGGACAAATGATTTTAAAAAGGCTAAAGAGAAAATGTTTCTTACTGCCGGATCTCTTTGCTGTGGTCTAGGTGACTGGCAGACCGATCTCTCTTCACCAGAGAAGCTTTAAATCCCAGGTTCTACAAACAGACTTGGATCAAACGTCACATCTACAGCAGGTCTGGCTTCAATGTGTGCTATTTGAAACCAGCATGCAATGTAAAAATCAAACGCTGAGAAACAAAACAAAGCAATAAACCTCAATCAGCTTGATGATGTCTCGCGGCCCTAAAACCTCCGAGTCAAACTTAATGTGCGCTTTGTTGGTTGCCAAGGCAACAGAGGCATATTCAATTCCCTTTTCTTTCATGAGGTTGGATTCAATTTTGTGAACACAAGACGCACAGGTCATCCCCCTGATCTGAAAGGTAGAAAGAAGGAGCAACCAAGGAAGTGATAGATATTTGAAATATATATATAGATATGAAGTGTGAAGACATGAATTAAACCTTGCAAAAAATATGTGTAAATACATAATGTTGCCTCACCACAAGCTCCAGGTTTCCATTGGATCCTTCATAGTTTTCCATGACGGAGGCAGTGAAGCCCAACTCTTTCACACACTCCACTATCCTTGGAGGATCGATGACTTCAGGGTTATAACGGACCTCTGCTTTACTGGCCATTAATGCTACTAGAACAAAGTAGATCCCTGCAGGAGATGTTCATTTCAAAGACAGCAGTTGAGTTCATCAAGGAAACAATCAACCCTCACTGACATAAAAATACATTTGCTTTGTTCAGACCTGGTTCGTTCTTGAGGTTTCGCTCAATGTTTGACACGCAGGACGCACAGGTCATCCCTCCAATCTGGATGTAGCATTTAGAGTGTGTGCCCTCAGTGGATCCTCGGTGGCCTTCTTTGTGATTAAACTCCTTTCCTTGATCAGGTGCTGTACTTGCACATCTTGTAATATTGGGCTCAAGCAGAGAATTGGTCTCTGATCACAAAACAAAGTGCATCTCATGGATGTGCTAAAGCAACATGCACATTTTTAAAATCTACTTATTGAAAGTTATGGCAACTTAAAGGCGCAACAATATATCTGACCTTTTGCCAGCACTTCTTGAACCAAGTCACAAAGCCCTTCACTCCTTTTCTTTGACTTACCAGATAGAAATGCATCAAAGCCCATATCCTCTACTGCTTCCCTCAGCTCTTGTGGTGAGGTCAGGAGGGGGTCATACTCAAAAATCCCCTGGTGATCTGCCAGTGAGACTTGTGCTGATACCACCCCTTTTCTTTGGGAGATCATACCCTCAATGGACTGCACACAGGAGTTGCAGGTCATGCCTTCAATGTGGATATTGACTGTAGATACCAGAGGCTGTGTCAAACAAGGCTGCAAGGCTGCAGGTTTGGCTTGAGTTACACATGCAGGCTGTGCACGTGCAGAAGTCACTGGGTTAGCTGATCCTGGAGCTTCAACCTTAAAGTTTCCTGGAGGCAGCGCCTCAATTGCCCGCTGCAGCGCAGTAACAGTCACCTTGTGGGGATCATAGCAAATTGTAGCCTGCTCCTTCTCAAGAGAGACCTCCACAGAAGAAACACCAGGCAGCAACGAGATGTTGTCTTGAATGTTCACTACACAGGAACGGCAGTGCATGCCTTTGACCCCGAGGGATACCAGGGTTGTGTCTATGAAGACCTCCGTCTCCTCTGATGCGTCTGAAGGGGAAGTTAGTGTTGCTTTTTGAGAGTCAGCAAATCGCTCAATGTCTCTGTTGGACAACTGCAACGGTTTAGGCTTGGACTTCACAGATGCCTTAAATCCAGCAAAAGTGATTTGCTCAACGATGGACTGGTGGGTAATGAGGTAAGGCGTGTAGATGATTGTAGCTTCTTTAGACTCCAAAACAACTGTGGGGGAAAAAATTGTTACAACAAATGGGAAGACAACATTTTGATTTAAGAAATAAAAAAATATTCATTCTACTTTGAATTGTTTCCTTTAGTTTTACTATTTCACTCTCTATGTAGCTGTAAACAAACCCAGGGATTTATATAGCATTATAAAATACATTTTTCCAACAGACTTTATAAATTCTTCAACACCATGGAATATTAATCATCAGCGTAAATAATCCTATCTGTTTATAATTCAACAGATTCAACTGTTCCGGTCTTAGGATTTAATGAGTCATGGTCAAATCTCATTGAGGAAGCTCTCAGGGGGAACCTAAGGACGCTCATTACACAATGTCCTGACAGCAGTGAGGTGCACAGTTAGGAACGAACCATAACAAACACCACAGTGCAAAACTATGCAGACTAAATGATAGATTACAGATTAGATTATTTTGTCTATTTATTTATGTTTTTTTTTTTTTATTTAACCAAGCACATCACCTTTGATCTTTTGAATTCCGTTCAGTTTTCCAATCTTCCCTTCAATGGTGGTGACACAAGAGTGGCAAGTCATTCCTTCGATGCGTAACTTCAAAAGTACGACTCCATCGTCTTTCTGCTTAGACGTACTAAGAGTTTGGACGTCTGCGAGCGTTAGACTTTCCACTACTTTACGGAGCTCCTGTGTGGAAATCAGGGATGGGGCAAAGGTGATATTGAGGTCCTTCTGGGAGGGACTCTCACAAACATCCACAACTCCTTTGATCTGTGAAAGCTTCTCCCGGGCTTCCTGATGGGCTGCAGGTGCCAGAGCCGACGTGGGGATCAGCTGGGTTTCTGTAGATACCGCTGTGGCCGTGCTGCCATCTGGTAAGCTTGATTCAAAGCCCATGTCTTCAATAGCTTCTGACAGGGACTCGGGGCTCTGTTGACCCTGGTCAAATATCAGGGTTGCAGTCTTCTGCTCCAGAGACACCTTCACAGAATTATTACAAAAACGTAAAAGGTGGGAAAAGGTCAAATATAGAATCTGAGATACATATTTTTTTTTTAAAGACTACACGTATTAGCTAGCTTCTTATAATACAGGAGGGTTACTGGTGTAAAAACAAATAGTGAGCGTGTCAACAAAATGTTTTTTACTCAAATGTATCTGCTTTTAATTAAGCAACTTTAAATAACTTCCGCAATTTAAAACATGAACTTTAAAGCCATAAAGCTAGTACACTGAGTCCATAGTCTTTGAGAGTTTTAAGCACGTTCTTTCAGCATGATGACCCTCAGTTCTCTGTCTTGAGCAAGAATAAGACATGTGACACACTGAAGGGATCACCTGACTGGCATAAGCAGAAACACACACAAACTAGTGACATTTACAAGTCAGTTTGAAACTGACTGTAAGATTTTATTTTTTTTTTTTAATGAGAAACAAAACTGATTATTCTTCATTTTCCAGTTGGGTAAAAGATAAATTCCTTCCTCACACAGCGAACAAAGATCAACAAAATGATCCAAGAATCAAAGCATTTTTTTAAGCAACAATCATTTCCTGTGGTTAGAAAGTTTGCATCGACCTGCTGTCAGAGTCTTTTTTAGAAAGCAGAGCATGTCTGGAACACACAATTAAATTAACTTTCCATTAAACCTCAGCCTGAGGGGTAAACACACAATATAAAAAACAACAGACCATCTTCATTTGCAATTAAACTGTCTTGTAGCGACTTTTAATAGTAAATCAAACTGACCAGACCCAAAGGGCTAAGAATGTCAAATAATCTAAAAGGACAGCAGGAAAATCTGCTCAGAGAATTTAAAAACATGATTCCAGTATCTAGCTTTAAAACACACAGAAGTGTCAAACAATTTTGAAAAACAAAAACAGATCCTCTCCTTAAAGGGAAAAATGCAAACTTAAGTTTATCAGTCAGCAAATGAAAGAAGAAATCAGACCTAAAATTGCTCAATGTCAAGTAAAATGCTTATCTTTGCATGCAAACACTGCATTTACCCGTATATGTATGACTCCAGGGAGAGACCCAATCCGCTGTTCTATGGACTGAACACATGATCCACAAGTCATGCCCTCCACTTTGAGAGCAACTGAACACAGATTCACTTTCTGTGTCATACTGGGTTTGGCTGAAAAAACAAACAACAAAAAGATTTTTTCAGCTTTGATACAAGAACACAGATTGTCTTTACAATTGCAATAAAAAAAAACCTTATCAGAGCTAACACAGAAAAGACTACAGTTCTCTTAAAAATATATAAAAGAAGCTTAATTAACAACATCTGACAAGATTTCTGACATTTAAAATAAAAATACATTACTACTTTAAAAAACTAATAAATTCTCTAATTTAAAAAGTAAAACATTAATTGTTAATTACTAAGACATAAATATCTGGCAAACTGTTACCTTTCTGTCTGCAAAATCCGCTTATAAAACAAAAACTATTACGATGTGTTTAAACTGTTTTTCCATATAAAAACATAGAAACAGAGTTCTAAAGATAAAGCAACAGTAAAACACAGATAAACAGTCCCTGTCTCCTGCCAGCTCCAAACTGAGTGTGATAAACAAAAAAATACTCTAATTAAGATAAAAGAGTAAACTAGAAAACTGTTTTAAAATATTAGGAGGTTTATTTACCTTTTATTATATTTAGGATTATATAAATATTAGAGTTAAATTTTTAAACACTTAGATTCAGTCTGTTTTATGATGTTAAGCCATGTCTCATTTTCAATTTAGTTCTGTTTCTGTCATGTTCCAATTGTTTCATAGAAAAAAGAAAAAGGAAAAATTGAAAGGTTTTCCTGGCTTTCAGCAAAGAAGATGGGGAAAACATTTTTTGTCTGAATCGTCGATGTCTAAAGCCAACATTCTTCTCGCACAGTAAACAATGTCTCAACCAACTCAAAAGTTAACTTTCTAGAAGCTCGTTGTTTTTATAAAAACAACATTACTTTGAAGGTTTAAATCTCCTTTTTACACCAACGCCGGTAACGTATTTTGTTTGATCGTTGGAACAAATTAGCTTGAGAGCAAAAAAACTGAATGAAAATGACTAAAAGATACAGTTATATGTTTAAAAAAATATAGTAAATATTGGAAGTAAGGTTTGTTAACTGAAAACAATTGATTCAAGTTAGCCAAGTTTACACAGAAAACTGTCTTCTTCCTGTATAAATAGGAACCATTTGTCTTTTAAATGCCTCCTGAGTGAAATATATCTTTATATAAAAGTAAAAAAAGAAATGATATAGCCTTACCGCTACTTATTAAAATGAAAACAAGCCGTTATAATCTCCACGCCGCTGAATTTAGCCTATGGGCTACCAGGCTACATAAGGCTAGCGAGTTAGCTTGCATCGTAGTTTTTATCGCAAATTACTGTAAATTAAGCAAGTATCTTTTTTATCATGTTTGCTAGGCGAAACACCTGAAACGACTGAAATAACATCTTTACTCGGCTGCTTTCATTAGCTACAGCTCTTAGTTTTCGCGAAGAGACTAGCAACCGGTCACAGCAGGGCGGAGCTTCTCCAGCCGAGTCACATGTTTACCCGTTTTTTGTTTGAAGGGCGTCGTTTTAGCAGGGGCCAACTAAAGTAGTAATTAGCGGCAATTTTTCATTTAAACATTTCTCAAATCCAAAAAGATAACAAAAATACTACTAGAAGATATTTTAACAATGTCAAAGGTTACATAGGTTTTCGTTTCACGATTGTTTTTTTTATAAAAAAGGAACAGATGTGAAAAGCCTGCAAGTCCTTATTGAGGGAAAAGCAAACTTCACCTTTTGATTTCCCATAAATACGTTCTTTTCCTGGACTCCTTTGTCATACCCTGTCATCTTCATCCCTCCTTTTACCTCAAGAATTCAGTTTATCCTTCCATTGTGTCCTCCCGGTGAAAACAAACACCAGCAGTTGACAATGTAGTTTGTCCAGCCTGTATGAACACACTACAACCAGGCACAGTACTCCTAAAGCTACTTGAAGCAGCCTCACACTGGATTTTGAAATGTAAAATAAACGTAATTAGTTTTTAAAGCTTACTTTTAAGTATTATTTTTTTGCTTTAACCCAATGAATGCAACATTTTCTTTGAAAGTAACATATCAAAGATGAAAGAATCATGCTGGATCGTGTTTCAAAAGGATGCACTGCAGGGTTGCATTCCTTCAGCAGCACTGGGCTGTGAAGAAAAGAATAATCTATTTAGTGAGAATGCTCTTTTTTTCCCTCTAACCAGATTCTTCTGGATTTTTCAAGCTGATCATGCTAACTAGAAAATATAAGAAGTAAAATAATAATGATCTCATAACACGTTTACAAAATATAATGATTCTTGGATTGCCAGATGGAGGAGCATGATTGCACCTGGTGATGTATACTTTGGATGCAGTAGCTCAGCCATGCAAACCCTCTCCAAGAAGCTCTTGTTGCACACTTCAGCAGCTTATCTAAATGATTGGCTGAAGGACTAGAGAATTTCAGAAAGCGTCTTTCACAGATGCTTGTACATGGTCATCAACATGACCATGTGTGGTAGAATGTTCTAAAAATGTTTCAGTTGCATTATTTTTATGTTGAAAAACAACTAAAATGTAAACGAATTTGCCATTAATTCTTGCTTACTTATTTGTCCGCACACATATTTATCTTACACTTGATTATCTTGAAAGAAACGGAAGGAATCTGGAAAACTTCACCTGCACTGTTTAGTACCAGGTATTTATTCTCTGAGTCACACTGGTTGAATTTTTGACTACACATGTGCTGGATCAATTCAGATCTTTCATAATGAACCAATATGAAGTATGAATTGTGTCGTCAACCACAAATTTTGAGATGAATTGAATCCTTGTTAAACTGAATCATTACACCCCCAGTACTGATCTTTAAGAGTTAAGAGGGGAAGTTAATTGAATGCTATCTCTAAATCTCTTTGTTCTCCAGAAGACGGATCTGCAGCACCATGTCAGTGCAGACATAGCCCTCTTAACATGCTGTTGCACGCTGCAAAGAATCAACAAGGTGTGAGGGCGAAAACAAGGTCCCCCTCTGTCAGCCGTGGACACAGTAACACACTGACCTACTTTCCTAGTACATACACATATTGTATCAGATTATAGATTACAAGAACTCACAAAAATGTGCTGGCAGATGGTGGCGTGAAAATAAGCAAATAAAATCTCAATGGCCTATCTCAACTAAACTGTAGGCAAATATAACCTCTTAGATGCAATCAAGGAAATCCCTGTTTTCTTGTACTCTCGTGCACAGCTAGGCTGCAGGCATCAAGCTGTTGTTAAAGCCACCAGCTTATTACCTCCTGCCCAGTGTCGGTACCAAACAATCTTTCCCCAGTCAGCTATGGCCATGGCTTCACACACAACCTGAGGAGCACAACATCCAGGGAAAACAGAAGTTTTTAAGTCTTCAGATGTGAGGAACTCTAAATTAGCTTCCAAGCCTTAAATACAACTGTATGATTTTATTGTTTTGTATCTGTGTAACATAGCTGCCATTTATATTATTATCAAGGAAGGTTGTTCCAACAGATCTGATAACAGTTAATTTTGTGCAAAAACAGCTGAGATTTATTTTTTCTTTTAACAAATTTCTAGAGCTTAAGTCCTCCGTTAAGCACAAAATCTGAATTATATGAAGATTTCTAAACATTTATAAAAGCATCTGACATTCAGATGCAGCAACAAAAATACTCTGGTAAGTAACACGTTTTAGAGAACTATTTGTTTCACTGAAATGTAACAAATAAGTAGTGAGATTTTTTCTATTCAAGTGAAATGAAATTTGTAACACATCTCTCTAAAAGTAAAATATTTTTCTCCAAGTAAAGTATTAATACTCAAGTATGTACAGAAGAACCTCGCCACAGTAAATTTACATAGCTAATTTACACCTGTGCATTAAAGTAATAACACAAAAACCCCATATTGTGTTTTTTAGACTCATATCAGTGGAAGCGCTCATTAAAAGTGATCAAGGATAGAAAAGCTTTTTTTAAACAAGCTATCAGATAAAGTGAAAAATAATCATCAAAACGCAGATAAAGTAGAAAATGCTCATTTTTAAAGATAAGAATAAAAAATTAATTATATTAGAAATCATATATTAAAAACGAAAAAAAAGGTAAGTTTGTGCACCTTGAAAACTTAGAAAGTTTTTTTTCCTTCTTTTCATTAAAAACTGTTTCTTTAATTTGGTTTTATGCAGTGAGTCAGAAAAGTACAGAGTCCTGGACATGACAACAAAAATATATTTAAATATTTCTGAGGAACGTGTGTGGGATGAAGTGCAATAATAAGATTGTTAGTCTTATCTAAATTATTTTCGGAGACCCCTATTAATATTGGTCAAACAATGTTTTTGTTATGATAAACTGATTACTTGGAGTAGTCAGATAACTGCAATAATCAGATCACATTAACATGACCCTCAGATATCTGACAATCCAAAAACTATGCTTTTCATTCCTCTGTCAGTTGTCAGGTTTCTTTCGAAGTTTGTTTGCATGAAGAAACTTAGGAAATCAAAGGTTTTCAAATGTTGTGTTTAAGCCTACAAACAGATTACACCCTTCTGGAGTTCTTTGTTTACATTCAAAAAAAAAGAAAAAAACTATTATTATGCAATTAAACTGGTTATTTCTTCCATGATTTTTATTTTACTTTCAGCTGTTAAAGAACAAAATGCATTTACTGTCATTAAGAAATCAGATTAGTAGGGAGAAATCCATATTTTTAAGCAGATCTCTTACAAATAAACAATCATTTGTCAGATAAGGATATCAGGTCGTTCCGTTTATGATTTGATTATGATTTTGGAGTGCATGTGAACAGGTTCACTAACGTTTTTTCCTGTTACCTGGTAACCAACAGGTGTTGACAATCAAATGGTTGATTAACATCTCATTGCCAACACCTGTGAGCATGGCTCCTGCGTCATTTGCTGCCGGTTTAAGAATGTATGTTCTCAGTTTGACTGGTGTGGGTATAGCATGTGACAGGGACACTATAGGCCTGTACTGCAAAACTGTGTCAATTTCTGGAGTGAGCCCCAGTATGGGATTCAACAAGTGCCAAAGTTTTATATTTTTGTGTCCACTGTCAATGTACCCCAGTGCTATTTTTCCTTCCTTCCACTCCCTTTCAAGCAATATTTATTAATATGTCTAATTATCCTAAGTTTGATTGGTTACTGTATGAATGTACAACTGATGATTATATTGCTTTTGTGTATTATTTCTACTTAATTGCTTGAAATAAACCATTTCAAATCAAATCAAATCAAAAAAATTTTACCTTAGAATATCAAGTTTTTTTTCTCAGTGTGTCACTCTGAAACCAAAAAATGCAACTTCATTTTGAAAATGAAAAAACCTTTCTGGTTTTGACTTTTATTTTTAATTATGCTACACAAATGCTTCCATACATAAGGAGTCTTCTACAACAAAAGCACACTAAAAAAAATCCTTACTTTCTGTGTTTTTTTTTCTTAGAATGTTCTGTTCTAACATTTTGCTCTAAAGCTATCTTTCTCACAACCAACGTTGTCAAACAGGAACTCACAGTTTATCATTACACAACACATTTGCTGTTTCCTGTCAACTCAGCAGTTCTGCAACTAGAGGATTTTAATCAAAATATTTTTTCCAAACATCTGTTTTTGAGACTTTAGCGTAAACTAAAGAGCCGGTCTCAAAACATCCATTAAAGTATTTACAGCCCTGCTTATTAGAGGTTAGATCGCAAATACCAAATTTACCAAAAACTAAGGAAATGTATGAATTTAATTTGCCTGTTTTAATCTTTTAATCTTGTGTCCCACAGTGGGCTGCTTTGTTCCACTGTGAAACGCCGGTTAAGTTTTAAATCCAGGCGCCACAAATTCCCCTCCCACGAGAAAAGGCAGAAAAGGATAAGAAGAATTTTTGGGCCATCACCTCCACAGGACTGGGGTAAACTGCCCCACCATGTGGTCCTGCAGATCTTTCAGCACCTGTCTCTGATCGATCGGGCCAAGGCCTCGTCTGTGAGCCGGTGTTGGAACAACGTGTTTCACACTCCGGACCTGTGGAGGAGATTTGAGTTTGAGCTCAATCAGTCTGCCACTTCTTACCTGCGCTCCACTCACTGTGCTACAAAGTAAGGGCCTCCAACACTACTACCAATTCTATTTCATATCTTTCACCCATTTCCCATAAGTGTTAATAAAAACAAAATTTCCCCACTGAAAACCATTTCCTTTTTTTCCTCATTATACTCAGATTACCTCTTACTGCTTCCATTCCTGAATTTTTTCTGTTTCTGCTTTGTTACAGCATAAACGGTGAATCACGGGTGAATTAGGTGGACAGCTGCACAGAGTCTGCAGAGGCCTCCTGTGACATTCTGTCCCAGCTGATGAACTTCACCATCAAGACGCTCTGGCTGATTTCCACAGCTCGGCCCAGCTTCATGGATGTGTCTCAGGTGAGCTTGTCTCAAGCCTTCCGCACCTTATGCCTCAGTAACAGCTGCCCCAATGGGTGGATACGGGCTGTCTGTGGGTGAAAATTGGGCAAACCTGTGTGGGGCACACAGGTGGCCTTATGAAATATCGAGGTCGTAGACCACTCAGTGAGCTCATCAGACAGCAGGTTGTAGTGAACACTTAAGGCAACATGTGAGGGTAAAGTGAGGGTGAAATAGGTGACACACAGGCGTGTTTTATGGATTTTCATTGTTTTTACCCCCTTAAATTCTGCATACTATGCAGGGATCCCATTAGTGCTGTTCAAGTGATAAGTGAGCGCTCTCTACTTGCAGCCTGACTGTTAGAAATCAGGAAATTAGACAATCAGAGTGTACCGGTAGTTTGTGTGTCCATCCATTTATGTATTACCTTTTGTTCAGCATTTGCACACGCCCAGTAAGGTGCTTGTATTCACACCTTACCAACTAATGGGTTGTGGTGTGAGGTACGGATATTTTACAATACATTTTCCGCACATGACAATGGTACGTTCCACTTTCATGAGGTAGGAACCTTAAAGGTATTGCAAGACACACCGGCACTCCCTGTAAGATGCAGCCGATTCTTGCTATGACCCTCCACAGGCCCAGATAACCCCCAAAACACAGCACCGTCCGGATCAACTCCCGTACAGGTGCATGTGACTTAAACAGAGCAGCTGAGTCTGTTCACATATTACACACAGCAAAAAGTCAAGCATTTGGTTACAGATTCAGGTGAATGGTCTGCATTCATAGAGCACTTTCAAAGTGCTTTCATATCATTGCCCTGCTGCTGGAAGAAAACTTCTCTACCTCCTGAACAGCCAGGTCACTGGCAACAAATCTAAGTAAAACTCAAGTTTTTAAAATGTCACCAACATATTACCAGTGGGGTCACAATGATCGACGCTTTGAGTTATGATACAGAGACATGTAACCACAGGAACACAGTAAAAACACTTTATTTTGGGATTTATCTGTTCTAAAAGTAACAACAACAGCAAAAAAGAATATTGTTCACAAGTTCCCAAAATTAAGTTTTCAAATCTAACTCCTCATCTCTGCTTCACAGCAAGAGCTGTTGATAGAAATATGAGCAACATCTACTTGGTTGCTTACTTTACATTTAGGATTGGGATCTGCTCAAGAGATAAAGTCATTAAATGAGGGAGATATGGAAATCTGCAAAAACCTACCTAAACGGTCTCATCCCAAGCTGTCAAAGGTTGCTTAGATCTCACACTAATTGCTTTCAGTGCTGCTTTGTTTATGTCCTGTGTATCCCACAGAGTTAAAGGGGATTTTCCTTTTGATAACCAAGCAAGTTGTTGAGACATGTTTTTGCAAGATTAAATGGAATGGAAAACTGAGATGGGCATGGAAAATAGTTGGTGTTTGAAAGAAAAGCAAATAAAGAACAGAAAATTTTGTGATTGTCAACCTTTTTCCTGGAAAAAGCACCGCTTCAAAAAAGTAAAAATAGTAAAAAAAGATGAATCTGACCTCTGATGGGTCATTCTATGAAACAGCTTTGAGTTGTTGGCTATTTGGTTGAGAAGAGTTCATACAAATAATAAAGTAATCTATTTTGTTAGTTTAAGAGATAAATAATCTTTATTACCAGGCTTTAAAATAATAAACTTTACTTCCAAAATTAAAATGCATTCTAGCTAATTTTGGATATAATAAAAAAGGTTTCACCTAAAGTCTGCTTTATGGATCTGGACTTTAGAGGACTGTTGTGACCATATATTGGCTACAACAAAATAATTTTGAGTTTGACCTTCATTTTTTCCTCCTCGGGCACACTTTGTGTCTACACTGACTGTGGTGTTTGTAAACTCCAAGTCCTTGTCCTCCATCAAGATTGATGACACCCCTGTGGATGATCCCTCCCTGAAGGTGCTGGTGGCAAAACAACAGTGACACTTTCAAGCTGTTGAAGATGAACTGCTGTCCTCATGTCTCCCCAGCTGCTTGGTGCTTTTAAAACAACGTCTACTGTAGATTTTATATAGAACACAAAGAGTAGAATTCCACCTGTCAGTATTTGAAATATCCACTTGTAAAAATCAGAATTTCCTTTCTATTTACAGGTATCTTGTGTGTGGCAGATCAATGTCATGGCCTCACGGAGCTGGCATTGAACTATCACCTCCTCAGTGAAGAGCTCCTTCTTGCTCTGTCCTCTGAAAAACGCGTCCACCTGGAGCACCTGTGCATCGATGCGGTCAGCGAGAACCCCGGGCAGACCCACTTTAAGACCATAAGGAGGGCCAGTGGGAGGCTTTGATCTGACAGTTCCCCAAAGGTCTACATTGTCATGTACTTCTTTCTGTATGAGGAAGAGTCTGAGCCCTTCTTTTGCGACGTCACCCCTGTCACCCACCTGTACTTCAGCCGGGCCGTAAGTAAAGACATGCTGGGGCGCATTGGACTGAACTGCCCTCGGCTGGTGGAGCTGGTGGTGTGCGCCAACGGGCTGGAATCGTAGAGCGCTGCCGAAGCTTGACAGCCATTGGGCTGGGTGAATGCGAGGTGACCTGCAGTGGCTTTGTGGAGTTTGTGAAGATGTGTGGAGGCAGGCTGACGCAGCTGTCCATCATGGAGAAGGTGCTGATTGATCCCAGACAGCGGCTACAACATTGAGCAGATCCACAGTGAGGTGTCGAAGCATTTGGGTCGCATGTGGTTCCCTGATATGATGTCCACATGGTAGATATTAGTACTTCATGACCTTAGATGAGCATTGAAGAAGAAAGAAGACTCATACATGGTTGCAAGATTTACTGTTAAAAGTATTGATCACCAGATTCTTAATAAACTTTGTGTAAATCTGTGAATTGAAAAACTGTTTTATGTGTTTGATAAAAACTTTGACAGAAAAATGAATTTGGATCAAGAAAATCCATCCATCTTCAGGACCCGTCGATAACATTTCAGGGGTCCCTGGGTTGGAGCAAACCCAGGTACTGTTGGGAAAAGGATCCACCCTGTTTTCTCACTCTTGGCTGGGGTGTTAGTGTTCGGGCTCCAAGAGATTTTGACCATGCTTGTCCTCTGGCATCTATTGTTCCGGCTCCTCCGGGCTGCCGGGCCTGGTGTGCCCATGTTGGGTGCACTGGGCCTGGGGGTTGGGGGTCTCTGGGGCGGGAGGTGCTGGGGATGAGTTGTGCTTGTGCTGCATAGATGCTGACACCCTGGCCAACAGGAGGACAGGGCAGACAGCGCCTTCTGGGTTCTCTTTATTTTAAGCTCTGTCATTTCTCTTTTGTGCTTGTTTTTGTGTATTTTATTATGAGGGGCTTATTTAATTATTTTATTACATGTGTGGGGATTGGCTTTATTGTATTCTTGTTTTTTTTTTTATGGAAAGCACCTTGAGCTGTCTGTTTGACATGAAAGGTGCTTTATGAATACAATTAATTTGAATTTGAATTTGAACAGGTCTCCGGAGCTACTTTTGAGTAACCAATGAACCTATGAAGCATATTTTTGTGGGAGGAAGGACAGAGAAAGCCCACACATGCATGGGGAGGATATGCAAACTCAACACAGAATGATCCCAGACGGGATTCAAACAAGGGCCTTTGTGCTGTGAGGTGAGGGCGCTAACCACTGCACCATCATGCAGCCCAGATCAAGGAAATAGTTAAATATTGACAAGAATTTCCCGTCACTTTCATCTGAAGTCACTGGGAGTTGCGCCTTTAGGCTTCGCAGACCAAACATCTGTTATGGAAATAATGCAAACAAACAATATAAATAAGGCAAACAGGCAGAACATTCAATTTTTTGAGTAAATACAAAGAAAATCCATCATTTTACAGCACAACAGCCTTTGTTAAAACTGAATTGACAGAAGTCTTTTTATTTTTATTTTTTTATACATATTTTGCTTTATAAACCTGTAGTCCACAGGTGTCAAACTCCAGGCCTGCTAATATAGCTTCTCCTTTGCAAAACACGCCTGATTCAGGTAATCAGTCCCAAGTAAGGCTGAATTTCTGAAAAAAAAAACAGCAGCAGGATGCTGAGCCTCAAGCATGGAGTCTTTCCAGTTTAAACGACACAATTAAGTAACACAAGTCACACCTTCAGCTCAATAGAGTTTGTTTGCTTTCAAGGAATTTGCATTTGCTTATTGGTCAATATTCATTTTTGAATCGAAATGTTGGAAATAAATGATAATAAATCAGAATACATTGCATTATTCTCTTTTACAGCATTGTATACTCACAGGTTCTCAATTTTCTTTCTTACTTTTTTCAGGTCAACTTTTGAGTAGATAATAGACAATGACCTCTGCCCCATCTTTGCTTTTTTGTTGTTATTTTAAACAGGAGATGTCCAAATAAAACTGGACACATCTAGTTAAATATTTGTCAAAAGCCAAATAAACACCTGAAAAACATGCCTTACTTCGAAAAAACTCAAAGGAAAATCACAAAACATACATCCAGCCAAATACATTGACACCTACATCACCCACAGTGATCTGAAAATGCATTTACAAAGATTTTTTACAAATTTGTAAACTAGTTTTTGCATAATTACATTGTTTTTATGTTTGCAGCTGTTTTGTGCATGCCAGCATATTTAAATATTTCAATCGAATGTGTCATTATATATGTATATGTGTATATGTGTATGATAAATGCAAATAAAAGGCTTTTTACTATATATATTTAAAGAATGTCGTCTGCCTGTCTGTCCTGTGTGACCTTTCAGCAGTACCATATTTCACCTATAGAGGTCAGCAACGACCCATAAGTGGGAGGTGATTGTTATATAAGAGCAGAGTTGCTGGTGTGTAATGAATTATGCCAACCATAACAGTGTCCCTGTAAAATTTGGATTTACTTGTATACTTTCCATGTACAAAAGAAACTTTGCAGCTTATACAGCCTCTGAAAATCCTCCTAACATTTACCTTCTTGCTCATTTTAATGCAGAATCAATTTAAACAGATACTCACATTAGCACACAAACACACACATGGAATTAAAAGATGGATATACATTTACATGGAAATGCTCTAGCTATAAAAATATCTACTATAAATAAACAATAAAAAAAAAGGAAACGTGTAATGTAATTTGCATAACTTCCCAACATGGATGCAGGTGTGAGAAATATACTAAAGCAGCTACGTATTTTGTAATGGAAGTTATATTTTGTTGGGGAAAGAAGAGTTTCTGATGGATAAGTTCATCTGGCTAACTTTGTTACCACTAAGAATAAGTGGAAAAGGCTTTTTTTATTTTTATTTTTTACATTGTTTTTAACAAAATTAACAATTAAATACTATGACACGATGAAATTTTTTTTTTTAAAAAGATCCCAGTGGTGTTTCGATTATCATTATGAAGCTTTTAAATCAAAATCCCAGATATCTTAAAAAGGCAAAGGCTTGACACAGGGGGGGCACCACAAATGACACAGACTGACAGTCTCTATTCTCAAAAGTTTATCTTTGGCGATAAAGAAACGGTGAAATGCAACATATTCTTATTTTCATTGAGGCAATAACAACAAAAGGTCCCTTTATTTTACTATTGTTTTTATTTTTATCCTCTCTGGGACAGCAACCCTTCAACTCGACCAGAGAGAGAACATAAATGTAGAGAACACATTTTAATTTTAAATACGTTCAGCCAACAACAACATTCAGCCTTGGACGCACTTAAAATACGTGTGAGAACCGCAGCAATGTGCCATCTTCTCTTCTCCTGCACCTGAGTTAGCGCTGGAGGGGGCAGATCATTGATTCAAACCAAGCGTCTTTGCAACATTTTGACAGTGATCTCAAAGGAGAGATACTCAGAAATGCAAGAATGAAATGATTTATTATTACCGCACATTTGTCCTCTTTCATTTAAAAAAAGCCACATGTCAAAAACTCATAAAACTTGATTTTCTTTGGAGGGGGGACTTTAACATAGGATGGAGCTTTCTTTTTTACCCCCTTAATTTAGGAAATGATACAGCACTTATGAATCCACCTATGAACCAGTTCACAGATATACATTTTACTAAATAAATAATGATCATAGTTCTTTTGTTCAGCCGTCAAGCTGCCTTTGCCTTTCATGTGTCCATAGGCCTCTGATCTGTAATGACGTTCAGCGACAAATCCTCTCCCACAAAACTTGCAGCATCTCCAAACCCGGGGTAAAAGTCTACGGAGGTCTCAAGAGTTGGGGAAGGTGGTGTAGAAAGCCTGGACTCTTTGACCTCCATTCCACCTCTTAAGCTCCTCCACTCCTTCATCCACATGTCTCTCACAGAAGGCTCCATCCGGTCCAGATGCTTGGCTTGTATGAGCGGGGAGGGGGCGACAGAGTTCTTCAGCACGTAAAACGTGTACCTGGGGGAGAGAGTGTGGCAGTGAGAAAGTAGGCCAGTGGAAAAAGTATTTAGTGCTTTGATGAAAATCAGAGCATTCCCCTCTAAATATTAGCGGCGCAGGCGAGAGGAGAAGCAGTTCATCCTGACCACAAAAAATTAGTGCTTGTCAGTCCAGAATTGACTTGCACCATCACACGCTTATTATTTCACAATCTGCTTTATCATATATACTTTAAAACCCTGATAAATATAGGCAAAACAGACTGGATTTATTGTTTCTGACTGTTTTTGCTGAGCTGTATATCTTTCATCCCGCTTAACAAAGCCAGAAAAACCTTTTCTGAATTGACTGCATGCTACCCTTTGTTGGTAAGCGTAAGCAAAATGGTGACGTCTTCTGTGATGGTGACTGGGTCGTCTTTGGCGTGGACAGTTCCCTGAAATATCACTTCCTCACATCAGCATTAGGCGAGGTTTCCACTTCGGTTTCTTTTTCGGTTTCTATTGACATTTTGAGTTTTATTCATGTGTCGTCTTATGTCTGTTGGGTGCGAGGGGTTAGGAGGGTTGAGGGCATTCTGTGTGTTTCATAATTTTATTTTTAATTGTTTTAAACATGTAAAGTGTTTTTGTATTGCCTTTGTAGGGAAATTGCTTTATAAATAAAGTTTGAATATGAATTTGAAATAGAAAAGAGGAAAGACATATGGCAGACAATATTTAAAACTTAGTGTACTTTTTAATTCACCTAGATCTCTTGCTATTTTTTATTAAATAAATTAGAGTTTATTTATTGTTGTTTAGAATATTTTTGGATTTTGATCCTAGCACATTTTATTTAAAGAGAAACCAAATAAATAAATTCATTGATGACTGATTTTAAAGTTTTTGATCACTGTTTATGTTTTCTGATATGATGATACTCTAGTGTGAAATGCAAACAAAGCAGGATAAAAAAACAAAAGGAATTTAAAAAACTCCAACAGAAAATCTGTAGGGGCAACATGATCATATTGGATACTTTTTTCTGGTTTTGAATCACAAACTGCTCCTGAGTGAGAGTGAAGTGTGTTACCTGGGCAGGAGAGCCACCACAGTGGAAATGATGCATATAAGGTAGAACATGGGGTCAGCCATCTGGTTCTGGAGGATCCAGTATGGGTTGGATGGGGGATTACAGGTGACACAGATGGCGCTGTAGACAAGTGTCACGATAAAGTATAAAGCCACACTGCCCAACATGATAATCCAGTGAACCACCGTCTAAGAGATGATAACAAAAAAGCAAAATGACAAATTATACTGTTTGTTATTTTGAAACTGCATTGTTTCAATTTAAATACATGTATCAAAATTTTTAACAAACTGAAAGCAATTTAAATATTTTTATAGTAATAAAAATTAAGTTTTAAAATGAATTTAGTTACTTTTCATTGGAAGTTTCACAATTTCATTTTATTTGTACCAATTTCTATTGAACTCCAGTGTCCCCTTTAGTTTGGCAGTATTTGTCAGTTATTTCACTAGATTTCAATATGTGAAACTTTTAGATTGTAAACTTTCTGTTTGCACATGGGTTTTTTTGGCACTCATTGATTTTTTTAAGCATTTCTATGCATCCAATCATCCATATTCTCAATCCTTCTAGGGGTCATGGGCTTGCTGTCCCAGTTACTGTTAGGCGAAGGCGGGATTCACCCTGGACAGGTCTCCAGTCTGTCACAGGGCTTTTCAAGACTTTGAGATGCAACATTTTAATGAAAAAATGCAGCATAAATAAAAATGAACTAAAAAAAAAAAACTTTTTTGTTTGTTTTTGTTTTGTATGAAGACATCTTCAGGACTCACCCAGGATTTGATCTCTATACCGAGATGCAGCAGGATGATAAATAAAGAACTTGTATTAAGTGGAGTTCCAAAGGTGAAAATGTCAACATCTGATCCCTGGTAAGCCTAAAAAAGAAACAAAGACAATATTAAGAACTGTTGAAAGATAGGAAAAGGTCCATCAGAACTTGTGAGGGCTGCTGCTCTATTAGATGTATTTTATGTTACCAGATATGGAACGAAGAAGCACACGAGACTTTGATAGAAAGCATCCAGCATGGAAATCCAGAAAGTACGAAAATTGTATTCCTGAGGAATTCAAGGCAAACATGTTTAGCTAAAAAATGCAGATGAAAATGTAATGAATCTTTTCTATTATTCGCTTACTGACCCCTGAACCCTGACCGGTTCTGTACAGTTCAGGAACACCCATCAGCATCTCTGCAGAAACATCTTTATCCATGATCCCAAACATGATGGGTGGTGTTGAGGTGAAGAAAAGGTTGAAGAAAATCATCAGCCAGTAGTCAATCATTGCTGTGCCTGAGAATCCGCAGTAGAATTGGTACCAGAACAGAAGGTTCACGTAGGCCTGAGAAACACATTAAAAACTAATTAGAGGATAAATCGGAGCAGGCAAGTCTCTGCCAAAATAAAAGCTTCGACTTAGAAACCCAGCTCACCGCATTCTTATAGAAGAAATAAATAATCATGTTGGCCAGGCGAGTGTAGCACCAGTGTCCGTGCACCAGGAGAAGTTTTTTCAGATGTTTGAAGCGAGTTATGGCAAAATCACTAGCCATGACTGCCTGTAAATGACAGCGAGGAGTAACGTTTGGTTCACAACACAGTGAGAATGGGAGAAGGCATGTCTTTTTTTTTTTTTTTTTTTTACAGAAATAGAAATCAGATCAAACCTGCATCCCTTCTTGACCAGAAATCCCAATGCCAACGTCAGCCGCCTGAATCATGTTGACATCATTTGCACCGTCACCTGAAACCACAGAGTGAATTTTACCCTATGATGACGGATTTGTAACTTTCAGAAATGTCTGAGAAAAATTCTAAAGACATATTTATGGTGTTGTGATTGAAAATCTGCCTTAGAAGGATAATCAATATGCTGATGTATTTTAGACCTTAATAAATACAAACAAAAGGTTGCGGTGAATCTGTAATGGTTTCATTATGGCATACAAAAATCCAACTTTTTATTTATGAACAGTTTTATAATTTTTCCTGTTTCAGTATTTAATTTCTGTTGGCAAATTAATGTAGGAAAAGTTTTTTGTCTTTATCACTTACGTATTGCTTCATTTGTTGTCACTTTACTCTGTTCTCAATGATTAAATTCAATGAAAATTGTGTTTTTTAATGTTTTTAACATGTTCGTGTAACATTTTTCTGATGATGGAGGACATATATATATAAAGGAAATTAAAATTAAAACAGACTATTTATTGTATTCAAATCATTGTGAATCAGGAGCAGATGAAAAAGATTGTTGTCGTGACATAGAAGCTACAATGGGCGGGCCACACGCTCCCTGCTCCACTTCATTCTATTGCATCCACTTGTAGACTAATAGATCCGTGTACAACTTTGTTTTCCTTGACTGAGCTGGCATTGGATTAAAACTGTACACCTGGATAGCTCTAATATTGCTCGGCATTTTTGCTGCACCGGTAATGTTAGGTCGGGGTTGTGAGGGGATGTAAGCTGGCAGGAGAGCATGTAAACAGATGGATGACGGGAAATAGGGGCGGGCTCACTGCACTCCCACAGTCCACAACTGAGAGGTGAATTTCTAATAAGCTCCTACAACTTTGCAGAAACTATGCCCTAGAAAACAACACAAGTTTTATGATTTTGGCTAAAAAATGACTATCATAATCAAAAGAGCACTGTGAAGGCTTTTAAAATAAATCAAAAGACGATCAAAGTGGGACCCTAACAGTTAACAAAGATTTAGTTTTTCTTACCAACAGCAAGTGTCATGACTTTGAGCTTGTCCCTAACCAGTTTCACAACCCTGCTTTTCTGCAAGGGAGTGACTCTGCAGCAGAGCACAGAGCGGCAGCGCTTTGCCAGGTCCAAGAACCGGTCCTGTAGGTCAGGGGACAGTGCGATGGCCAGAGTGTCTCCATCGATCATTAGAGAAATTTTCTGGGTGGTGTCCACATTACGAGGGTCCTCGTGATATCTCCTCACTTCTTCCAAAGTACAGTCCAGGATAGATACACATGTGACCTGAAATACAACAGATACTTTCCTAAAATATACTTTTTGAAGTAACACAACAACTATTTGTCCCCCCTAAAGTTACAAAAACTTTTAAGATGTTCCACTTTTCCAAATTTTAATGTTGAAACCTAAAATAAGTTTTTTGTTTTTGTTTTATATGTTTTTTTCCCGCCAGTAATAAGTAATGTGAACTTTATAAATACATTTTCACAATAGTGTAAGAAAGAACTTCCTTTATAAAGCACTTTTCTCAGAAATCAACTTAAAAGTGCTTCACAATGTTAAACAAAATAAAACCAGAGAAGAAACACAAAATAGCACAGGATACCTAAAGCAGGTAAAACCCAGTAAAACATACTCAGTAAAAAATAAAATAAAGTCAGCTAAAAGTTCTTCTTAATCAAAAATTGTTATGATAAAATGTTTTTATGTTTAGGAACCAAAACATTCTAATGTGTTTTACAAAAATTAAAGCATAATAATAATAATAATATTGCTCTTTAACCCAAAAGTTGTACCAGATACAGTCACATGTACAGATTAATGCACAGTCCAAACCACTGGTGCTTAATAGGAAGAGATAATTCTGATATTTAATAGCTTTTATTCATTTTTAAAAACAGTAGAACCCCTGTTTTTTTACGAAATGAGATATTTTACTTAATTCTTAAACAGTGTAGACATTTTCATCATTTAAAATTTGAATCTAGATTGCAGAGTATTCCTATCTAAAAGTTCAATATTTTTTGCATCTCTTCTTTGTCTTGCATGTTTAAGAGTCCAAAGATTTATCCATCTTTTGCAGAAACAGGCCCATCAGACTTATTGTTGATGCTAAACGGCTTCAAACTGGGTTACAAGGAAATTAAATTGAAAAAAAGGAAGATCCATGTTTATACTTTCTCCTACAAGCAGCTCAGTCCTGCCTAAATGTCATTACACTTAGTGGGGCAGTGGTTATGAGTGAATGTCACAAGTGGTTATCAGCTCAGGTTGTTAAAAATCCTGTTCATTAAAGTAAATTTCCTGTGAGATCTAAATATTACACTGGTAATTAGATATGAAAGCACTAGTTATTGGGTTGGGGGCATCTAACTCCATTCATCATCTGTGCCTCCAAAGGATGCGCAGCGGCCCCCTCATTTCAGAAACTTATTGGGGTATCCGTCAGAGCTGGCAGCCATTTGACGTCAGGATGAGTAGACACAGTCGGGTTTTTATGAAAACCTTGCTCCAGCACTACCAGATCTTTAATGACCTCAAAGAAGCAGGTCCCCCAACGAACATTTTTCATCTTCCCCTGATGGAAATGTGAGCGTTTGACCTTTAGTTAAATTGTGAAAGTGGTTCGAAAGGATTCAGTCCTTTAAATTAGAAGGTAGATGCTTGGAAAGCACACAGCTTTTCACCAAAACCCGCCAGGAAAGACAGCATTGCTCTCTTAAATGAGCAGTATATAAGACATAGAAGTGACATTTCAACTATTTTCATTTAATGTCTTCAAAAAGGCCAAATTCTGACTAAATTTGAAACTTTTCTATAGTGACAGTTTCTAAATGTGTTTGCTGTTTTTTTTGTTTGAAATTAGTTTAAGCTATTTGCAAAATAGCATCAATTCACACGTCATTTTAACTAAATTCTTGATAATTCTTTAACCAAAATCAAATCTTAAGGGAAAAATATTTTTGTAGCATTACCTACTTTTTGGTCTGTGTCTTTTAGCCTTGATCATGAACTTTTTAACATCTTTTCATGATTCTTTTCAGTTGCTAATCAGAGCTTTCCTTTTTCACAAACATTAAAAATATTCCCTTTATTAACTGGATGTAAGATTTCATTTGTTTTTTTATTGCAAATCCAGAAGGAGAAAACCTGACAGAAACAAGTTTCAATTCCCCTAGCTTGTACTTGTCAGTTTTCTTGGTGTGTTTCCAAAGTTAAAGCAACAGTTTCCATTCAAATTATGGTTATATTATTATTGATGTTATTTTTTTTAATTGAGCATCTATGTGACCAACAATACACTGACTGTCAAAGTAAGGATATGTTGAAACCCAAATCCACTTTTTGGCTTATTATTACAGTTTTTAAATTTAATATTTTTGTAACTTTTCACAAAACTGAATAAAAGGCTTTTGTCATATATTGTAATCATCTCTGGCAAAAAGATGATCTGTTTTTTGTAAAAATACCTTAAAAGGTAATTCAAAGAATCCTTAAATGCTACAAACATATAACTGCCTTGTTAAGGATCTGCAGTCAGTGATTTCAGCAGAAAGATGACGATTTCCTTTCTTAGGTTTGGTTCTGAGCAAAACAGGTGAGCTTCTTTTTTTAGGTTTTATATTATTTCACCACATTAGAACAGGAGAGCTTGATTAGTCTTCACTTAAAGGTAGAATCTAACTCCCCTTTAGCCTGCATGCCGTACTTCAAGACTGGAACAGTTTCTTCTTTTTCTGTTAAAACCCACCATACCCAACAATAAGTGAGCCTCCCCACCTTGTTTTTGCAGCTCATGTTAATCACCAGGTCTCCCTCCTCCAGTAACCTGCAGGCGTAGCCAATGTTGAGAGCAGTCTCTGGCTTGTCACCTGTCAGCACCCACACTTTGATCCCTGCTTCACGCAGAGCTGTGATGGTGTCTGGGACGCTTTCTTGGAGGCGATCCTCGATACCTGTTGCTCCTGATGAAGGTGAAACATCCCATGTTATTTCCTCAACAAGGTCGTTTAATAGAACATAGTAAACCTTGTATTTGCAGGATGTCAAAATGGAACACAATCTGGTTTTTAACAAGTTTGAAAAGCAAAATCTTGGATAAACAAAATTACTAGAAATCGTCATCTCCAAAATCGTTTGCTGTGAACTATTTAGATTTATATGCTGCATGTGCTTGAAGCTAAACCTGGTGAGACTTTATTTAGGTTCAGATGCAGCACTGCATACATAATCATCACTGCAATGTTCTATTTTTAAAGACTAAGTCTTTGTATTGTCAATCCATCAAAACAAAAGGCGGTTGTTTTTTTTAACGCTCCTGCTGTGGAGGTTAAGGTTCTAAGAGTTAACTGAAGCTTTAACTTATCTTTAGGTTTCAGAAGTAGCTTTGTTGGCTAGGTGGAGCAGTGGTTTTGCCTTGGAGAAAGAAGTCCCTTGTTGGATCCCAGCCATCTCCTTTCTGTGTGGAGTTTGCACGTTCTCCTTGTGCATGCGTGGGTTTTCTCCTAATGCTCAGGCTTTGTAGATTAATTGGTGATTCTAAATTGCCCCTAGGTGTGTTTGTGAGTGTGTGTGATAGTGTGACCCTGCAATAGACTGGCAACTTGGTCACAGCGTACCCTCCTTTCGCCCAACAGTAACCAGCAAGCATGTGTCTTCAAAAGGGATTCAGCCTGATCTGAAGGTGGACGGATGGATGGATTACGAATGAATGGATGGATGGATGGAGCTTTGTTTTAACTTCTCTGAACAGGGTTTGATCTGAGTCATTTTGCAGGGCTGCTCAAAGCTGTTCTTTAACAGTTTTTTTTTTTATCATGAATTAAATCTTTCTTGAAAAACAGGATCTTTGAACAGTTTAGAAGCGGTTTCATGATTCTTTCTGTATTGATGTGCAACATCTTTTCTTGATGGAATTGAGTTAATGCATAACATTAAAGCTCCAAAACAACAAAGTATCTGCCAATTTCTTAACTCTAAAACCAGATTATGTTCTTGATTTGTAATGTTTTTAAAGTCCAACTCAGATCATCATTGATCTCTTGTAAAAGTGTCCCTAGTGGTCTTTCAATTATGGTTAGGCCATTTTTAGCCAAAATAAAAAAAAACAAATAAAAAAAAACCCTGTGTCATTTTCTAGGACAGAATGGCAGGAGTTCATTCGAAATTCACCTCAGAGTTGTTGACGAGACTGTTTGTTCGGAGTTAAACCGCCCCCCTTTCCCTTTATCCATCTGTTTACACTCTGTCCCGCTAGCTGACAGCCCCTCTCACCCCCAGCCTAATAAGAATAGTTACAACAAAAAGAGCGAGCAATATTGGAACTACAGGCGTTTGCCAACAGCAGTTTTTTGACTGCTCCCGATTCACAACCATTTGAATATAGAAATACTCAGAAATGCAATTTTAAGACTATTTTCTTTTTATACGTCCATCCATGAGGAAAAGGCCACAAGAACATGTTAAAAACAGCAAAAGCATGATTTTCATCAAAGTGGGTCTTTAAACCTAAATAAAGTTTATTTTCTGTGTCCTGGTTGCAGAGTTAGTTGTGTCTGATTTACCTAGCAGGCTGAGTTCTGTCTCCAGCTGCACAGCACTAGCCATCATAAGCTCCTCTCGGCCGTCTATAGCTGCAAGAGCTCTCTTTCTGTCTGCCAACCAGCTTTGATACTCTCTGCTGCTTACAATCTGCAACACAGGTGGAAAAAAATGAATCACAACTCAAGTCCAAATAAATGAAATATGCTGTTTAGCTTTATGATGCAGGATTTTGTACCTTCTTTGTGATGCACAACGTTCGGAGTCCATCTTTCGCATAGGAGTCCAAGTGATATTGAGTATCAGTTGCAATCTTTTTCTGTTGACCACTGAGGTGTTCTGGGGAAGATTGTTTGAATTTTTGTAAAACAAATTGAATGTAAAGACATCATGAAGGCATAAATGCAGCCTTCACTCACCTGCATACGGTGTTCCAAGCAGCTCCATGATGGCATAGTCTGCACCTTTGGTATACAGTACGTACTCTCTAGTGATTGGGTGTCTCACCAGGACAGACATTCGCTTTCGGTTGGAGTCAAAGGCCAAGGTGTCCAACACCTCAAACACCAGTTCCTCCCCAGATGGAACCCTCACTGTTACGCTGTTAGGGGTGCGAGCCAGCAGGGTGAAGCCATATGTCTTGGCTGCGTACACCAGTGCCGCCTCGTCTGGACTCTCTGCCTCATAGCACACATCACCTGACGTTGCTGCAGATCTGGCGCTCAAGGTCATGGGATCTAACGCACGGGGTTGGACTCCATTGGCATCATTGCTTCTCTTGTGTGCAGAGTCCAAGGTGGAGGAGCCATTCTGTTTGGGGCTGTCAAAGACTTTCCAAAATGAGCCAGTCCTTTTCACCAGAACAGAAAAGCTCTCCAAAGGGTTGTTAGTCTGATGGGAGTGTGAAGGTGAACTCACCTTTAAACAAAGTGGAAAAAAAAGGAAAAAAAATGTTTTTTTAAATATTCGACCATATCATATCTTGTATTATACCTCTAACTGATCAATTTCAGCCTTAATGCCCCAACCTTCTTTAAAAACTGGTAAATATGAGTAAAATGAAAACATGTGCATTTCCCATTAAAAGACATGAGTTTTGACAAAAATATTAAATTATGCTAGATTTCATTGCAATGCATAACACTTTGGTTGTTGATTTTTTTAAAAAGGCCAACTCTTCTGCTTCTTTTTTTCCATTAATGTTTTCCATCCGCTATTTTGGTAAACTCACCCTCTGTCTCTGAGTTGTTGCCATGGAAACCACCACAGAGTTGCAAATAGCTAGAGCCAGAAAGAAGTCCATGTAAGGATCTGAAATCCCGCTGCTGCTTCTCTCTGAGCGGCTGATCTGCTGAAGCAGTGTCTCATCTGGAATCACCTGGGTTTCCTGATGGTGCAAAAATGCAATTACTTTGTTAATTCAATAAGTAATGGGGGTTGGTCACCTTTGCTTTCTCCACAGCTTTACAAGAGTCTTTGTTGACGGGGCTGAAGGGTGGGTTTTAGCTATCTAATCTTTCCTGTCTGTTTTAGCTAGTTTCTTAAAAGAAGAACAAAAAAGTTAGGTAAGGTTATGTATACAGACATAGAACTCTGATAAATATGCAGCACAAAATAGAGTAAATGTGGTAAATATTGTGCTAACTTTTTCTGTGTCAGCTCATATTACCAGGCTCCTGCTCTTTGCCCCGTGGACAAAAATAGTCACTCATATACTGTATATCCGTAGCTTGTTCCAAAGTGTACTCAGTGTGACCATATGTCCTGTCATAGACACAGGAGCAGCCCAAAATGAGAGCTCTCATTAGTGACACCTTGCAACTTGTCCATCTGCAGCAGCAACTAGGACCATAAAGAGGAGAGGGTGGATCAAATGGGGAAAAACCCAGAAGCAATTAGATATTTTCTATATTTGAATTGATGCGAAAAGAAAATGTTTGGGGAAGGCTGTCTTAACTGGAAAGTCATCAGGAGACGAAACAAGTAAAAGAAATATAGATCAAGAGGAGGAGAGAAGCGAAGCTCAACAAACATCAGCCTGAGAATGAATTTAATCATGTTTATGCCGAAAAACTGTGATGGACCTGAAAAAGTACCATCTGCTTAAATAGGATGACATGAAAAACATGGTTATATTTATTAAAATGTTGTTTTTTTCCAGTTTTTTTTGCCAATGGTTTGTAGTAATAGTGAATGGTCCTTTGTATGCTTACATAGCACTTTATTAACTTCCTTGAAGGCCCAAAGCGCTTTACAATCCCAGTCCCATTCATCCGTGCACACACACATTCACACACTGATGTTTGTTGACTAACACTGGAGCCAACCTAAAACTACCAGGGAGCAATGTGGTGTTCAGTATCTTTCCCACTTCGACACATGGTCAGGCTCAACAGGAACCAAACTTGCGACTTTCCAATCAGAGGTTATACTCTACATCTGCACTACAGTTCCTCCTGACTGGTTGAGGGACATACCAGTGGACTGCTGAAGGCCATACTGCTTTGGGCGTTTACAGCCATCTTGCCCCTGTGCCGGCTGCCATGTCGATGAGTATCTACAGGGCTGGAGTCCTCATCATCCAAGTACCGACTGGCCTGGGAGGATAGTGATGATTGGCTGAAGATAACATTCTCCTCAGACTCTGTCTCCTCGAGGAGGGCCAGGCGGTTGGCTACAAACAAAAACACAGTGACACTTGAAGCCTTAAGTGTTAGACCAGGCTCTACTCATTTTTCCTATAAAGCCCCAAGGAGAAAGGATTCTGAGGCGAAGGAAAAAAAAATTAGGCTTAGGAAGAATCCTATAAAAAGAAACATAATTGGATGTCAATTTCATGCCCTATCTTCTCTCAGTTATTTTGACAGCTTGTCTAAATCAAACAGCAGTGTAACACAGAAACAAAATGGTGAGCAAATAAGAAAAAAGTATCTGCAAGATGTTTTAACTGAAAAACAACAACCACCCCTCACAAGGAACTATAACAGCAATAATGACACAGCATGACTGGAAAAAAAGGCAACAAAGCAAACAGGAAGTTCAGAAACAAACAGCTGGCAAACTGCCACGACTTAAGACATAATTTGCTGTTTGACTAAGTTTTTGGTTTCATGTGATCTGAAGATTTTACTGTCGTTACACGTACACAAGTAATAAAATGAAAACCATGCAATTATTATTGTGTGGACATTTGCAGTCTGTGCAGGATATGCCGAATGACAGAACATACACTGAGGATGAAGTATAGAGAAATTATGATATACATTACAATAATGTGTGTTTAAAAGTGTAAGTAATTGACTAAGTAAATGTTCATGTGTGTTAAGTATAAGTTATGACAATGGTTAACAGGAAGAATCAGTTTTACAATGACACGTGAAAAATCCCAGAATAAAACGATAGATCAAATCAAAACTTTATCGCAGTATATGTGTGTGTTTGTGTATTTTTTTTTAAAAAGTAGATGAATATATATAAAATGCATGCTTTGGAGGTGGTTTTCTGCACAGGGCTACTTCACCGTGTGGATGGGATAATAGACAGAGCTATGTACGGTCAGCTGTCAACTTCTTTACCTCCACCAGGACACATAAAAATAGTCATGGATGGGTTTTCCAACTAGATAATGACCAAAAACAAACAGCCATGGCAACCAAGGAATGGCTGAAGAAGAAGCAAATCAAGGTCATGGAGTGGCCCAGCCAGTCTCTGGACCTCAATCCTACAGAAAGCCTATGGAGAGAGCTGGAGCTCAGAGTTGTTAAGCGACCACCACCAAATCTTAATGATTGAGAGTCGTTTACAAAGAAGAGTGGACCAGAAATCTTCCTGAAAAGCAGAGAAACCTGATCATCAACTACAAGAAATGTCTGACCTTTGTCCTGCTAATAAGGGTTTTGCCACAAAGTACTGAGTCTTTCCAACAAGAGGGTTTAAACACTTATTTCTCTCAATTAAATGTTAATACATTTATATCTTTAAAGTCGTTTCTGGATTTTCTTGTGATTTTCTATCTCTCACTATTCAAATGAACATACCATTAAGATGACAGACTGTCGGTTTCTGTTAAGTGGACAAACCTACAAAACCAGCAAGGGATCAAATGCTTATTCCCCCCACTGTGTTTACAGTTTCCTCAGACAAAAACAAATTACTCTGTTACTATTTCTATAATACAGAATTACTTCTGAAATTGTGAAACTGTGTTTTTAAATGTGTGAATAAAATGTGTCCTGATTTTTTCTTTTAAATCCTTACCATTCTCTTTATGTGGATACTCTCTTCCCATAATGGAGCATCTGCGAAACACCATCTTGTTTTCAGTGAGGGTGCCTGTCTTGTCTGAGAAAATGTACTCAATCTGTCCCAGGTCCTCAGTGATGTTCAGGGACCTGCACTGCACTCGGCTGTCTGTCTCCTCATCGTACAAGTCCACGTCAGTCATAATGAAGAAGATCTGACCAATCTTGACCAACTCAACTGACACGTAGAGTGAGATAGGAATCAGGATCTGTTATGGAAAAGTGAGTTTAGACTTAATAGAGCCAAAAGGAATTTAAAAGAAATGACGTGAGTGCTCATTATTTTCAACTATTTAGAACAAATTGTAAATTTGTTTAAAGACATCCATCTCTTAGGCCAACAGATCCTTTGCTCTCGTGATAATTGATTAAAATATAATATTTTGATTGTCATTTTAGTTCATTAAGAGTTATTGACTTCCTAATGAATGCAGCACCCTCGAGACAACTTGAATTAATTAAAACACCTGCAGCAGGATGATCATGGTGAAGAACATGTAGAAACTAGACAGGCTGGGACTGTCCAAGTGACCTTTACTGTCTGAAACCAGGAAAGAGGGAACATCCGACAGATTCTTCAACCACAAATAGTGTCCTGAGAAAATAAACACAGTCATTGAAGCAATTGATCAACAGCCACACATAGAAGCTATGGGTGACACATCTTTATCTCCTTTCTCGTTCTGCTTTTACTGAACATCTTCTTCCTCTGTCATTTTGTGACGCAACTAAAACGGGAAACAGTGCCATTCAAAACTGACCCAGAGATCCAATGAGGCACATGATGAAGAGAAGAAGGACACAGAAGAAGACATCCACATTGAGTCTCCGCTCTAGTTTGCTGCGCTTGTATCTGGGTCCATTGTTGTTGAGCATGGACTTGGTTTCATGTCCTTAAAACACAGAATAGGAGGCGTTTGATTTAGACCCTTCATGGTTAGAGTAAAACATCAAAGAAAATAAATTGAATATCAAATGGAGTTTCTGGGTCAAACCCACAAAACACTCTAAAAAATGAATCAAGTTCTTGGTGCGGATGATGTTACTGTAGGTTTGAATGCACTTTACTCAAGAACAAACTTCAACTAAAAAAGTGGAAATAGAGACATTAAACATACTTTCTAGGATAAGAAAGTCATACAAATAGGTTCAATAAAGTGGATAAAAAGCTCTTGGAAAAGGGAAAAGAAAATCTTCAGAGTTGTTGTTGGTCACTGAATAAGAATGAATGTCTAGATAGACTAAGCTCTTGAAAAGGAAAGAAAAATCTCGAGTGTTGTTTGGTCACTGAAACTTTCATCCCAAATAGCCTATTCAATGTTATAAAGGCTACAATAATGGCTGAATATCAAACCAAGAAGTATTTTTTACATAATCAAGAAAATGTTGATCTGATTTTATTATTTATATTTTGTAATAAAAACGTCTGCTCAATCCTATGATGGGAACATACCAACTTTGATAATTTTATGTGGGATATCCCTTATTTCTTATTCTTTAAAGCTAAAGGTTGAAGCAGTGACTCCACATTACCTGCATACACCACAAAGCCAATAGCGTACTCTGTGTTTCTGACTGTGCATCCTCGTAGCAGCAAGCTTTCAATCCCAGCGCCCGTCTTCTCCTTATCAGGTTTCTCTCTGTTCCAGGAAAAAGTGAGAACCTTTTAACGTTCAGCTCTTAAAAGATATTGATCACTGCTTACATATTTCTTCCACATTATCAAGTTTTTTCTTTTTTCTTTTCATGGACGGCAGAGCCTCTGTGAAAGCTGGAAATCGATTAAACTCCCGCCCCCCTAAAAAGCAATGTGTCTGCCTGCACTGTTGTAATTTAGTTAGCAGCAAAAGCGTCGGGAAATCCATTAGAACCCCCCCCTTTGATACTTACACAAAGCACTTGAAGTGATTGAGATTGTTGTTGGGCTTTTCACACACTACAGTGCAGTTAAAGCTCTCAGGTTCAAACACATCATTCTACAAAAAGGAAAGACAACTTTAAGAAAGTAAAAGGAAACTTTTGACCCACATAACAGAAAAACCTACTATAGTATATCGGCAGTAAACTACGTAAATCGACAGGTACATCTTCCTGTAATGCTTACATTATGATTGCGCAACTTTATATATCAGTTTCATTTTAGTAAAACTGCTCCAAACAAGCAGGGGAAAGTGTCTGTAGCATTTCCCAAAGCCCCTCACCAATGTGCAGAGTCCAGGAACAGCATTCCTCTGTTTCAGGTTGGTCTCTCCATCCAGGTTGGATGTCTCTATGTGGCACACATTGTTGGGGTCCGATGTGTAGAGGAGAAGCAGGTCCGCAGGGACCGTTTCGTTGCAAACCACCTTCACAAAGTCTCCAACTCGCACGTCTTTCCAGCGTCTCTCCATGAAATGCTTCTCTGCTCTGTGTGGAGAATCGTCAAACATCAGTGTGGCTAAAAATAAAGTTGACATCATGGTTGGCAAGAGATGGATGGAGGTGAAAAGAGTTCATCGGCCTCAAAGAAATAACATATTAACACCATGGCAATTGAACCAGTTAAGTGGTCATGTAGTTGAGTGTGCGCCCCGAGACTGGCAGGCTGGGAGTTCAAATCCCTGACAGATTCCCATGTCTAAGATGGGGACCCAATGCCTCCCTGATGGACTCTAAGCATTAAGGGGTTGGAATGGGGGGGTTAAACCACCAAGTGGTTCCCGAGCATGGCTGTGTCTGCAGCCACTGCACGGAAGGGGTCAAATGCAGAGAATACATTTACCATACCTTGGTGTGTGACCACTCTAACTTTTTAAAACAGAAAAATAAAATACATTTTGAAATGAATCAAATTGTGCGCCCTTTTTTATGGTTGTGATCTCCATGGGTTTGTCTTGTTTATTATATAAAAAACTTTATCGAAATAAAATATTTACTGCATCCCCAGACAGTCTCAGTTGTCAACAGAACCTGATCATCAAGCTGGCCAACCACAGCTGACGGAGAACTGCAGGTATGCTGCCCTGCATGTAGGACCTGATTGGGAAGCTGCTACTGAACGCCACACCTCAGTGCAAACAAAAACACGGAGAAGAACTTTACATGTTTCAAAGTGAACTTCATTGACCAGCACAAATACTTCTGGAAGCAACGTGCTTTTGTGTGCGTCAGGATGTCTGGTTAAAGGTGTGAAAAGGTTTGTTTCTGAAGGGTGTGCTCTCAAATGAATATTTTACTGTCTAAGTCTATTGAACACTTTTTTGTTTGCGAAAATTTTGAAGATTGTAGCGTTCAAGGAACTCAAGGCATTTGTCTTTCATTTGAATACTTTTTCTCTACTTTGGGGAGGTGATAATAACTTTAATATATAAAAAATCATATTTCTGAAGATAAAAAATAAAGAAATTGAGTTTTCTATCGCAGAGTATTTCAGTTGTATATTTTTCTTAGGCTATTAAGCACAGTTTTCTAAATTGGTAAATTTTAAAATGAAGTTATTACAACTCTAAACATCATGGAGAACCTAAAATGGATTGTTTTTAGTACATTTTCCTTTTTTACTTTGAGCATCACTCTCACCTTGACTTTTTGGGATTTTCCTCATATCTGCAAACTTCTGGTTTGAAAAATGAGATTGTTCACTTAAATGTAAAAATAATCAATGTCACAAAAAATATAAATTGACAATATTCCTAAAAATCTTTCACTTTACATAGGCAGCATATTTAAAATATTGGCCTTGTTAGCATCCATGCAGCTGACAAATGAGTTAATTTACTCTTCTAACTTTCATTACATTCTACAAGAATGAGGTGTGTCTGGTTGTTAGGGATGTTCAGGATGTTGACGACAACAAAAAAGATGTGTTTAACAAAACAAGAATAGGGATTTGAATTCGAACAGCCAGATCAAGAGACGGCCTGCTTTTTAGTGCAGGTGGATTGTCGAGTTTTTGATACACCTACAAGATTGTAATACAAACACAGAAGATAAGGCAAGACATGCTTGAACACTCAGACACTTAACACGTCTGCATTCAAAAATAACTGATCGGAAATGCAGACATTCGCTGATGACGTGACAATATTTCAAACTGAATCAGCTTCCTTCCCATGTGTCGGATTTTTCTCTGATGAGGTTAAAACTGTTGCCGTTGGATAAACAGGCTTTTGTGAGATTCAAGAAAAAGGTGGGAAAGCTTCCATTTCAATCATTAGCATTTGTAGGAATCCAAACCAGTTCATTCTGTTTCAATCTTTATACGCTAAAAAATTAGCATTTTGGGAACACCCTCAGTCTGAACCTACAGCTGATTGTGGATTCTCCTAAATCTGCCCCAACACTCACACACAGCAGTTCGCTAGCTATCGACTGACAAAATATCCTGTTAAGGTTGAAGATTTTCAAGATGTCTTCATGTTCCCTGCTAAAAAAGTTCCTTCTTTAATTCTCTTTGTTCCAATATACTCCTAAGTTATTTTTAAAATCACTACCATTTGTTTTTTTCAAGGACACAATACTCAGTTGATCATTTCTGCAGTGCGACAGTGAAAGAAGAAGGACTTTCCACACATTCTTGCAAAAAGCTGCACCTTAAAACCAGAGGAGGTAAAACACACAATCGCTCAGATCTTTGCACTCACAGCACAGGAAGATGAAAATCAAAAACAGCTGTGGGGATCTTTAAATCGTTAAACCTGTCATGTCAGATTGGACATCACAAAACAGACTCCTGGTCAAATACCTGCTGTAGATGAGACACGGCATGTTGTTGAGCTTCTTGTCTGACTGGTACCTCCTGAAGTCCTCCCAGCCGTCCTTTAGGGCCGTCAGAAACATTATAACGCAGATGGGGATGAGAGCTACCTCTGGCTGAAAGGCATTAACTACAGGGATAAAGTTCAGAATAGCCAGGCCCACAAAGTAGACGTTGGCCAGACGGTGGAACTGCTCGTAAAGGTTCATAGGGATGAAGAACAGAGGCGTATATTTGTTGGTTTTGATGGCATTAGATTCGAAGAAGCGATTCGGCTGCTTTGATTTACCCAGACCCTCAAAAGGTAAGTTGGACACCAAAGAGCGCAGTTCCTTCTCCCGGGCCTTCTGGCTGAGCAAAGCATCCCTCAGGAGGGCCAGAGGACTCCTCCAGGTCATGGTTCTTCCTTCTGTTATCCTCCTCTTTTCTCAAAAACCTTCCATGCTCGGCAAGTTAGAGAGAGACTCGCTGTGGGTCGCTGTCACTGCAGTGAATGGCTGTGAGGCCTGCAGTACAACAAGTGACAGCGCACCTGTGGAGGGACCGCCCCCTCGCATTGACAGGTATTATTGCATTCCTTCCTTAAGAGCAGTGAGTGGAAATGAGCCTACCAATTAGAGGCAGCGCTGACGTAACTCGGCTGATTTAAACAAAGTTTCTACACAACAGAACAGTGGGGAGTTCATTGTTGCTTTTAAAAGATATTAGTACATCCAAAAGTTTCATTAAAAATGAAAAAATCTAAAATAAAGCTGTTGGATTAAGAGAGAAGGAAAGAAAAATTTGAACACAATACTGCAAAACTGAATCCTTACAAAGTAATAATACCTTCTACATGTTTAGTTTAAGAAAACATCTTTTAGTGACTAAATTGAAAAAAAAATAATTCATTTTACTTATACCATTGTGTCTTTTGTTCCTACAGGAAGGGTCACTTTGTTTTGAATGTGAATGAAATATTCACATAATTCATGCTGTTAACAACAATCACATTTTGTTGTTATTTTCTTCTACAGTTTATGGGATTACATTATGATAAATACCTATGTTACAAGTAGAGAACTGTTCTATGTCCTTTGTCTTGATAAACCTCAGTCTCTATGGCCAACACAACCCCCTTAACCATGTTTCTTACCCTTTTTATGAGGATAAAATACCCTTACACTACTCTTGTACGGATTTAAAAGTCAGATTTGTTTACCTGTATTACGTGCTATCAACAGGTTATCCAGAAACTCATATGAGCCTAATTCATGAAAAAGAGGAAACCCAAATGATTGATGCTGACAATAAAATTAAACTAGTTAAAACAAAACTCAGTTTCCTGGGCTCTTTTGTCTTGTTGATCCTCATTTTTGCTTTGACAAATCAGCATCTTTCGGTAGTCTCTGTACTCACTGGTACGTTTGCCAATAACTTTGGATTTTTACAATGATGTGGGAATGACACCAACCTGCTTTTAGTGTAGTTTTTATTCAAAATTTAACAGAAAGGTTTCAAAAAGGCTATTAGCTTTAAAATGTTTGGTTTAAAACAAACATTACAAGAATTAAAATAATTGAAAAAAAATCTGTGAAACATTGCACATTGTTAAGGCGAGGTTTGTCTTTTTTTGTTAGTTTGTTTGTTTTGTTATTAATAAAGTTTCACAATTTTTCACCTTATCTTTTCTTTGGTTTTGGATTCATACATTTTTATTTTATCTATGCACATTTGGTCTTAAAACTAAAAGTTTGATTTCAATTTGTGTGTTTTTTGCTGCATAAACAATGAAAAACGTACTATTTGTGACTGAGTTTCATCTCCAGTTTCATGTTCATTGTGGAATTATTGTGTAATAGTTTGCTGTGTCAAAAAAAGAGGCTGGATATCAAATGTTACCACAAAACACTTTCAAAGGTAAATTGTGAATTGTTAAAAGCACAAAAAAAATGCCTCGTTCTACTGAGGGTGTCGGCATGCCACTGCAGACAGTGATTAAGAACATATGACATTATTATAAGGATCTCCAAATTTTAGGAATAGAATTCCTTTTTAACTTTTGCGCTTTGATGCGCCTAATCTCTGAAGTGAGATCTTTGAAAAAGTCAAGAAGGCTCTGCCCTTGCCATGACATATTTAGACCAGTCTTTGGATCATTTGAATTTAAAGAATTTCAATGTCATTATTTTCTATATAATATTTCTATTAAGACCGTTTGTCCTTTTTAAAAGATCCCCTAAAAAACTCAAGCTTACCCACCTCACATCCTCACTCATGACATTGCAGATTGGATCTACATGAGGAAGAAAAGGAGTTCAGAGTTCCCCCCCCCCTCTCTAACAACCCTCTCTCTTCCTCCCTCCTTTCCTTTTTCGTCCGGTCCAACACAAAGGATTTTCAAATATGATTAAAATGGATAAAGTTTGGCCTCGATTACAACAGGGGTTTATTCAGACTATTGTTAAAATAAAATATGTCCAACACAAGAGGCCTTCAGCTCTCATCTGTATGCCCAGCTGTTGGACAGGACAAGTAATAAATAAATAAATAAATAAATAAATAAATAAATAAATAAATGAGTTCATAGTTTTATTCTACAATCAAGGATGCTTGAGGTGAATAAGATCAGTATAATCCAATCTTGATGGTACAAAACACTGAATGGACAGTGTGGTCATTTTAAAGTTCACGTCCCTTATTTTTAGCTTCTCTCTCATCAGTAAAAGTTTAAAGCCCCACTCTGATCATCTTTTGATCTATTGTAAAAGTGTTCACAGAGGTCGTTTAGTTAGGATTATGACTTTTTTGGCCAAAATAAAAAATCTGTGACGTTTTAGGACATAGTTTCTGCAGAGCGCCAGTGGTTCATTTGAAATTTGCCTCTGAGTTATGAGCGGGACTGTTGGCGTGGAGTAAGCTTGCCCCTACTCTCTCCTCCATACTAGCTCTCCTGCTAGTTTACAGCCCCTTACTCTCCCAACTCAACAATAACGGTGCAGCCATACAGTTTTGAGTTAGAAACCAGCTCAGATAAGGAAAACAAAGACGTACATGGATCTATTGGTTTACATCAGGATACTTCAGAAGGGAGTGAAACAGAGAGCATGTGGCCCCCCGATCCTAGTTTCTATGTCACAACTACAAGCTTTTCAAACTGCATTTTTTTTCATCTGCTCCTAATTCCCTATGATTTGAACAAATTAATGTTCAGAAATACAAATTAAAGTTTAATTTTCTTCATATATGTTCTCAATCATTATGAAAATGCCACAAGAATATGTTAAACACCTAAAACACCATTTTTATTGGAGAAGGTCTTTAAGGTTGGAAACTTAGTTTGGATGTACATTCTTTTCACATCAATGAAACTGGGCTACTGGAGATTCTGATCCACATAAACCCATCAGTATGTGTGGCCATGTTCTAAATTTTTAGATTGATCTGCATGTACTGAATGATTTGAGCGAGAATGGTGGACTCCACCAAAGCAGGATTTTTGCACAGATGGCATGCATGTCGGAAGCTTCCCATTCCCTCATGTTAACATATGTTGTCTTTTCCAATAAAAGGTGCCAAACCTGTTTTAAAGAGACCGGGTTTGACCCAATCAATGCTTATGGGCTATTATTTATTAGTTACTTCTACAACACATGTGATCTCTTTGCATCTGAATGTCGTTAGCAGCAGATATGTATTAGTTCATCTGCCACAACCCTTTTCAAGAAGTTTTCATGCATAATCTTTCAACTTTACCTTTTATCAGTGAAAGGCTTCACAGATGATACAATATTGTTGCTGTTGACTGAGCAGCATAACCTGTTTTTCCATCCCACACACGTGTAGCAGGGGAGTGGTATGAACCAAGCGTGTCAGACTCACACACACCCTCTCAGCAGTCACAGTCAGCTTTGGCTGGGCTTGGCAGGCTCACCAGTTTTACGGTGGCGCAGCTGCAAGTCCACGCACACAAATAAAAAAAAAGATAAATTTTAGCCCATGCATGCAGATTACTCAACAGAGCAGAGGTCCCTGCATTGGTAATCACGCAGTGGCATGGAAACATTAAAAAACAGGAAGCATCTGCCTCCCCTCCTCTTACCACATGTCAGCACTAATACCCCTTTTAAAAAAGGGGCAGAAAGAAAGCAGGCTAATTTAGCAAGAACCATCTGCCTACTGTGGTGAAGTAATGCATCTGTTATGTAGACCTGAGCTAGGATTAAACCTGAGTGTTTTACATCAAAATCTTTGTCTACATGACACAACACAGTTCTATTTCCCTCACATCACAACATTAATCATTGAATGTTATGTGTGCTTGAAAATTCCGATCCAATCATCTTTTGATCGATTTCCAAAGTGTTCAGAGTTTTGGGGTTTTTCTTTCATCATTTTTAAGCAAAATTTTAAAACAAACTGACATAGTTTCTGCAGAGCGGCAACACATTAGAAATTCACCTCCGAGTTGTAGACTCAGCGGGGCAGTTATCATGGAATAAGCCTGCCCTCATTTCCCATCATCCCTTTTTTTTATTAGCTCTCCTGCTAGCTTACAGCCCTCACACCCCCAACCTAAAATTACTAGTGTAACAAAAATGGCGAGCAATATTGGAGCTATGTATAGTTTTGAGCCAGATGCCAGCTCAGACTGAGGAAAGCAAAGACGTACATGGATCTATTGTGTGCAAATGGATGCATCAAAATGGGCCGGAGCAGGGAGCTTGTGGCCTGCTGCTAGAGCAGATACTTCACTGCCACAAGCTTTTTCCAGCAGCATTTTTACATCTGCTCCTGATTTACAACAATTTGAATAAAGACATACTTTGAAATGCAATTTTAATCTTCAATATATATGTCCTCCATCATTAGAAAAAGGCCAAAAGAACATGCTAATAAACACAATTTTCATTGTTTGTAACAAGGTAACCAGATACTTTGATATCTGGAATATTTTTTATTCTTTTTGCTCATTAGTTCTTGGTAAAATAACTTTCCCTTTAAATATTCAACATTCAATGTTTTGTACCATCAAATATTCACCACCATCCATTTATGTGGTCAGGTCACAAAGTGAGTGCAGTGGAGAGTGCTGCCGGTCTGCAGGAAAGGCAGGATGTCGTTGGAGGAGGAGGCATGGCTGGATGCACAGATGGATCCTTCCTTTTTTTAAACTAAGTCTGACCCTCTATTCTTTCTCCCTCTTTCTTTTATGAGCTGCTCTGTTCCCTGCAGTCAGAAGGCCAAAGTTGAGTCCAAAGAATGGCTTCATATATTGCTCTCTGCATTAATGTCCCCTGAGGCTGGGGGTTGAACTCAGCACTGCTCAAACCCCAGCCGAGCCCAACGCAGCCAGCTCAGACCACCACCTCCCCTCGCTCCAGCTCCCATCCTCTCCATCCATTATGCAGCCAAGAGTCCCCAGCTGCAGTGCTTACATCTCTGTTCACCCCCACATTGGCATCTCTCGCTTGTCTACTCATTCTTCGCGCCGGGTTCAGTTGTTCACTCGCTAATTCAGACACTCAATCAGCCATGAGCACGCCAGTCAGCACTCGCCCTCACATTCACCCAGGACACATAAAACTGCCACCCGTTTACTCTGGAGTTGAAGTGATAGACTGAGTTGAGTTTTAATTGAATTTAGATACATCTTCATAATTGCCGACAATCATTACACAAGATATTTGAAGTCAGTATGAACTGGAATTTACATAAACTTTGTACAAAATATGACTCACTTCAAGGCCTGGAATGTGAGGTCCTTGGTAAGGTTTTTTTTTTTTTGAGGAGCCACAGGTAGACCCAAAAGTCACTGGTATTTGGAAGTGCTTTAGTTTCAGGAAGTAGTTGCTGTTAGAGTCCATTAAAAAGAAAGAATGAGAGTAAAAGAGAAAAAGTGGTAAAAGTACCATCACAAAAGTTGTGATCTGTGTTTTAATTTTTCCTTTTCTGTTTTTCTGACTGAAAGAGAGACTGCAGCTGTAATTTACCTGCAAAAAAACAACAATAAAGAGCCATTTAAATGGAATAAATCCATAGTATTTACACGATTATGTGAGTATTGATTTATAAAAAGGAATCATTTCTTTTTCTTTAAACATGATTCATGTTTATCTACAGCTTTTCAAAACAGAAACTTAATCACAATTGAATAGATCATAGTTCTATCATTCATTTCTACTAAGAATAATGGTTGTGGATGGACATATTTATGCGGCAACTCCATTTGAAAACGAAACTCTGCAGAAAAGTTCTTAAACCAGCTTCCATATGTTTTAAAATCACCGTCCGCTCCTTTTTTACGATGGCAGACCATACATAGTCAAAAGAATTCTCATAAAACAAACAGAAACACGGGCGGTTTAGTGGATTGCCATCCGCTTAGCACAAATAATCAAGCGTAAACCAAAGCGCCGATGCCTCTAGTAGATGGAAAAGGACCATAAACGTGTCTTGACAGCATTAAAGCTTGGTGTTGTTGTCCAGAGAAGACAGTGCTCCCCGTTGTCCAATCCACTTCCATGAGGGTGATGCTCAAATCGTCCATCCAGGTGTGCCAAGTCAAAGCTGCAAACTTCAACTGATAGATAGCTCTCAGCAAGAAATGAAAATGTTTTACGCTCCATCGTCATGGCTGAGATGCAAATGAAATCAAACGTAAGCATGCTTTTAAAGGATGTTTTTGATATACAGTAATTATAGGAAAATAGACTATCAAGGATGACTCCTTTAAAATCATTTATAAAGCTTTCCTGGATGCAGACAGCTCAGCTACGAAGTAAATAGATACTAAACAAAAGAAATCCTTAAAGTATATGCAAACACAAGCATAAATATTTGATCCACAGAGAGTAAGCTACGAATGACAAATAGTAGTGATATATTGAAATTCTGGAACAGGCACCGTTTCTGTCTTTTTGAAACTCTCTTTTATGAGTGCATGTCAGTCGCTTTGAGGTGTTTCCCAAATCTCAAAAGAATCGCCATTGCCTGAAGTGGGTGCTGCTGCAGTCCTTCTCGAAAAAAAGTCTTTGCGTTTCCCTCACATGGTCTCATTGGAACCAGCTAAAAAAAGTCAGCCCAATTTATATATCACATTCTCTCTCACGCATCATCTCTGACCCCCCCTCTAAATTCTTCTTTACCTCCCCCCCATCCCATTCATCTCCTGCACAGAAGTCGCCCAGCGGATTCCGCCAGCTTTAATGAACGTAGTAGAGCCAGTAGACCACGTTGAAGAAGGAGAAGACGGTGGGGAAGATCATCCTGGACCACTTATCGATAGAGTTCACATCGGACAGGTCTGGGATGTTCACCTTAAGCTGGGAGGCCCTTCTCCGTAGGCGGGACTTTTTCTGGGCGTGGCGCTCCAAAGCGCTGTGGCCATAGTTCTGGCGGGCCATGGCTGCCCTGCGGTACTGCAGCGTCGAGCTATCGTATGACAGCATGGTGTTACGAGGATCTCCAGGTGCCCCAAGGCCCCGGGACAAATCGCCGGCACCTCCCATCTCATTCTTCATCTCCATGGCGCTGAACAGGATGTTGTCATCGGGAGTCATCTGCGAAGGGTCAAAAAGACGTGTAGCCATGAGAAGTTACTGCCACAGAGAATGCATCATAAATCAGCCAGTTTTGTGTTTACGCCATAAATAGTGGCAAAACTATCCTTAAGCCAAAATAATAATGGGGTGCTAAAAATGGGTAATGCAAATGAGTCAAAAAGTGTGTTACTTACAGTGAAGAAAAATTTAAATTAGTCTAAATAAAAAGCACCAAATAAATTCTTGATCATTTGTCAACAACTGAGTGATAATACAACCACAAGACTATGAAATAACCCCGGAGGGGCACAGTGCACTCCACAAACTAACTTTCATGGAGAAACCTTTATTGTCATCTCAGAATTTCAACCAGAGTTGGTTAAAATTCTGCCGATTCACAACACAAACGCAATAAAATAAGAGAAAGCAAAGGTATAATAAAATAATGAGACAGGAGAAGGTTGAGAGAAATAGGGACTTTGCAAAGATGGAGGAGGTTCGGGGAAGGTCAGGAGAGACGCTGTGGGAAGTGTATTCGGATCAACATTTTCTTCATCCATAGCCTGACTTCTGAGAACAAGAAAAAATACCCTATAGTCCAATCTTGAGCTGCTGCATACATAAGGATGATAGATTTGATTGCTTTTGTGTAACTGACATAGAAGCCAAGCCACTTAGCTGGCGGTATCCATCAAACTCCAAATGGTTTATTTCGCTTATCTCAGAAATGTTTTTCTTTTTTTTTTTTTTTCTCTTTGGTTTCACTTAGTCATAAGAGATTTATCAATTGCCTCGGATACAGTGCTGTGTCAGAATCTTAATGATTATCTAAAGAGAAGCTACAGATGCTTGTCATTTCCCATCAGCTCAGATGTACAGCTGAAGTTAGGATTAAATCAGTGCCTGCAGAAATGAAACTGTTAAGCCATGTCTGTCAGGGAAATGCATGAAGAGCAAACCAAGAGAGGGAAAAAAACACAATGGTGGGAGTGATGGTTGCCTTAAAAATCCATAAAACTTAAAGAAATGCACAAAGACTAAAGCATTTTCCTCTGATCTGGATTGATTCAGACTGATGACATTGTTAGTTTTGATTTTCAAAACCTCCAGTACCTTATGTCTTTGATCGCCTAGTCCTAATGCAGCATCGTCCACAAAGATGGGATCCCACATCGAGTCATATGCGTCAATTTCCCTCTGTTTCATTCTGGCATACAGAGCATCATCTCTCTGAACTACATTTCCCACCAGCCACTGCAAGCATACAAAATCAGCACTGTTACTTTGGGGAAAAACGCTTGCCACACTCAGAAGGAAAGGCTGTTTTCTTTCTTTCTTTATTTTTTATTTATTTATTTGACATTGCTCATGTTTCTGCTAAGTTTAGCAGCTGAATAAAATATGAAGCGAAGGCTTTGGCACCACAGTCTGTCATTTTTCCGAGGCGCCTTGCCCTTTAGGAGACAAAGACATGTGGAGAAGTATTTAAAAATCCAGTTCTTGCTTCTGCATTCACTCTATCAGTCTGATCTAATATTGTTGATACAGAACCGCTGGTTAATGGAGAGCTGCAGCTGGAGTAAAGAGTGCTGGCAAAGACTGTCAGACATTGATCACAGCATAACATTGGCCTTTAACAGAAGAGGGACTGGTTTTGATCCCACAAACACACATATTAACAGACAGAACAGATGCTCTGAACGGCGGTTTCCTTCCTCGCGTACCTTGTTTGGATCTTGCCTCAGCTTCTCGTTATTGGCTGTGGCTGCTTTCTCAGCCGCCTTCTTCTGCCGCTGAGGTCCCTGTCCGAAGAAGATGTAGTTGACAAAGGCGTACTCCAACAGAGCCAGGAAGACAAACACGAAGCAGCCCATCAGGTACATGTCAATGGCCTTGACGTAGGGAATCTTAGGGAGTGTCTCTCGCAAGTGGGTGTTGATGGTGGTCATGGTCAGCACAGTGGTGATCCCTGAAGTTCAGTAGAGTCAAGCATTAGAGAAACATTTTCTGTTTTCATCATGTTATCTTAATTTACCTGTAAATCAGTCAATTCAACAAGTGGTACACATTTATCAAACATTTTTGAGAAGATCCATCACCAGACTGAAAAGTGTCACACAGGCCCGACACCAGAGGGGTTGCCCATCTCAAAATCAGGCCCCCCTAGGAAAGGCGTAACAGTATCATTTCAGTTCACATTCACCATCGTTGTACCCTAAAACTACTAAAGATGAACATTGGAACTTGGCTAAAAAAAGACAGTACAGAATGCACAAGCAGTAATAAAACTACTGAAACTACTTCAGCATCAGTGAGGCAAGTACAGCCAAGTGCCGTCTCTTCACTCTGTCTGATGCTTCATGGCGGTAGCAGCACTAGGATTTTTGTGTTCGGATGACCTTGGAGTTGATAAAGTCTTTAAAGGGCAGCTCCAAAATTATCCAGCACAATATTTCTCTGGAAAGCAACACCGTTTCAGGGATGGGTAATCCCAGGCCCTCGAGTGCAGCATTCCTGCATGTTTAGCAAAATACCCTGCTCTGGGATGTTCTAATTGGCTGGATACACCTTAACCAGGTAATCAGTCATAAGTAGGGATTGGATATCTGGAAATCATGCAGACACAATAGACCTCAAGGTCTGGAGTTGGCCATCCCTGTTTCATGGTACCAAAACAGATCCGGTGAGAATGTTTAGTAATAGTCAGTGATGCTGCACACCGTTTCCTGTGCTTTACAGTTTAATGTGAGCTCAGTGCTGTTTTGTGAATTTTCCTTTTTGCATTTTTAATCCAACGAAAATGTGAGTTGCGATTTCTGGGACTGAATTTGTTGTGGAGTCTTGAAAACGTGATTGTACTGACCTAGAATATGACACACCCCTTAAAAAAATAACCAGCTTTGATTGGTTGTAGGTTGGAACCAAGTTTTGTTTTGTTTTTCTAGTAGCCAGATAAGCATTCTGCATTTTTTAGTGGATGTTGCATTTCGTCAAACAAAGTAATTAGTTGTAAAACTTTGGAGAGGTGGAGAAAATGCACATTTACTTGAACAACCACATCTGTGGTGCATGTTTGACATGAACAAATGTGAGCTGTTATACATGAAAATACTGTCCACGCCTCCAGAGAGTTCAAATGTGTTTCATAAGAGTGTAATGTGGAGAAAAATGGTTCCCAATGCTACTGTAAACATCTGCCTTTAGTCAGAGCACGATTCACCTGTTTTGTTCCCTTTTATTTTGACACACACACATTGTGTTTGATACATTACTCATCTGCCTGCACAATCTGCATTTGGTCAGATTCACACGTATTATAAATAACCCAGCAGCAGCACTGTGGCATGGAGCCTCAGCTTTCATTGGCTGGATTCGCTTCATGTTCTCAGGATGCTAAGAGCGTGCAGGCACATCTTTAAATCACCCACCCAGCAGCCTCCTCTCAGGCTCCAACCTGCCTGTGCCGGCTTGACTGCAGCACAGACCCCCCCCCCCCCCCCCCACACACACACACACACCACCACAATCACCACCACCCCAAAAAAGGTGGATTATTTAAACGACTGTTGCTAGTTTTTATTCATCTGTATTTTGGCTTCAACCTGACTAGTAAAGAGGAACTGTTGACCGTTTAGAGTCTCCTTCAGATAGACAGGCAGACAGAAAGACAGAACGCTTCAAGGTCAGGCTGCAGCGCTTCTTGCTCTGCATGACTCATAGACACAGTCATCTCTGAACAACAGACATTTAGCCGGGCAGCCTCTCACACATGGCTATCGCTCACATGCTTAGAGCGTAATGGGGGAAAAAAAAGAACATGCGGGAGAAAATAAAGAGTCATCAAAATCATTGTAGACACAATAATGCATGGACCTAACATGTCCAAGTGCAAAAGGCCTAATGTTTGTTAATGACTCCTTTCATGGTCTCTCATTATTTAGCTTTGGGTCACTGTTGAGGCGAGGCGTTCTTACCCAGAGCCACTCTGGCAGCTGATGCATCATAGTTGATCCAGAAGGAGACCCAGGAGAGGATGGTAATCAGGATGGAAGGCATGTATGTCTGCAGGATGAAGTAACCTATGTTCCTCTTCAGTTTAAAACTCAGAGACAGGCGGGGGTAGGAACCTGAATGAGGCACATGGAGATAAAGAGATTTCTACCTTGGCGCCTGTTGTATATTTCCTGACACTTGGAAACTATATTTATATGAACCAACACAGATTCTTGTGTGTGTGGAACATTAGAAATCACAACCTAGGGTCTAAGATATATATGTGTTGTATACCTGTGGAGAAGACAACGTTTTTGGAGATGAGCTTGTAGTCAACAATAGAGAACTGTGGCAGCTCTATTCTGTCGACCCCAGACACCGCACCTTCTCCACCTCTCCAGTAAAACTCAATATCATCCGTGGTGTACCCATCTAAAGAGAGGAGAGGCAGGAAACTCAGAGAAGCACTGACATGGCACATTAACAGGCTGTAATACATCACAGGATCAGGTAATAATGATAGATGTCACATCTGGGGTCGTCTCTGTTGGCTCGCTCTCTAAATGCACAGACTCAGACTGAATCTGAGATGAAACATGAAAAAATCTTTGAAAAGGAAGAAACATTTGATTTAAAAGAAAATTATTTGACTACATTTTAAAAGCTTTTAATCTCTAATAAATGTCATTACTCATGCATATTTTAAAACAATAATCTTTAAAATTACAGCCTAAATGCAATACCGTGTCTGACTTTGAGGTTGACTTGACTTACTGAAAATTCAACACTGCTTCGCAGACTGTAACGACTTGAAACAAACTGCAGCTGCTGCACAAATGTCATGTTCACTGTAATGAATTGTTATCTTCACAGTTGTTTACGTGATCCGTTTACATCGACTTAAAATCAAGACACAATGAGTGCAACAGGGAATATGTTTAACTCTGGTATCCATTTCTATTCCTGAAGAAATGCTTGTCTGCCGTAAAGCAGACATTTTTAGCAAATTCTTCCTGTGACAAAAACCAAATGGAAAAAAAGAAACTATAAATTGGACACTTATGACTCAAAACATCTTATTAGTTTTCCTATGGTAACTATAATTTTGTCATTTTTTTCATTTCATATGCCACGTATCGCACTATAAAAGCGCACTTAATTTTTTTTTTTTTTTTTTTTCCGCCTTAATATCTGGAGCATCTTATATATAGATTAATTCTGGATGTGTTTACTGATACTTTAAAATAAACAAACCTGATCTCAAAACGTAATCGTATCTTCCACACATTGTAAATGAGATGTACACAGAGACTGATCCATGTAGGTTAAAAACTTCTGGCGGCAGTTCCTCCAACACGCATCTGAGCCATCATATTAATAATAGTAATAACTGGTACTTTATTGATCCCACAATGGGGAAATTCTTCTCCGCATTCGACCCATCCCAGCGGTGAGCTGCAGCCTAACTGCGCTCGGGAGGCAGTAGCGCTAAGGGTCTTGCCTAAGGACCATCACTGGGTGATTGCTCAATTGATATGGTAATTGACTCAGTACCATTGTTTATTCCCCTCCGGGAATCGAACCCTGGCCGCTCACCTTACCAACCGAGCCACCCAGCCGCTTATCAAGCTTAAAAACACATTTTTGGACAGGCGTCAAGCAGTGAATAGAGGGCATCCAAATAGAGGTGGCCAACGTGAATTTGACACGCAAATTGTGTTCATGTATGAACGCAGCATTACAGGTATTGTAAGTACGCTAATGCTTCCAATGTAGTTTACGTGTAGCGTGTCACAAGCAAGTACTAGAATTACTGTGAAGTTAATAAAGTCTGACTGACAGACAGACTTCTTTCTGACTCTTTTGTCACACTTAATGCGCCTTATAGTTTGGTACGCCTATGACAGAAGTTTGATAATTGATCATTTATTGATGCTTTATGATCCAGTGCTCCCTATAATGCAGAAAATACAGGAAATAAAACTAATGGAGCAGAAAAATTCACATCTGATGAATGATTTAAACTCTGGGGTTCAGATATTTTTATAGATATACAAAAATATTTGTAGATAAATCAGTGACTATCAAGGTGAGGTTAGTTATGATGCCAAGGTACGATCTTTGCGAGTTAGACAGGCAGCTGACTTCCCCCAAAGGCCTTTTTCACAGCAGACATGTTGATCTGTCATAGCAGTGGAAGCACAGGTGTTACTTCTAATGTCACCAACATTTTTTGTCTGCAGGAGCTTGCCTGTGATTTTTAGGACCTCTTATTTTGTGGTTTAAAAGCTCTGCTTTACTTGCAGTGATGTTGGTGGGATTTAGCATCAGTTTGAGTTGAAGTAATGCAAGTTTTTTCTTATGAAACAGATAAATTCTTCCCCTCAACAGCTGGGTCCTGTAAGTAAGCATTACTCAGACAAGAGGAAATTGTGCATCTTTTAGTGTTTGCTGCTGTGCAGCACATTTGGCGCTCTAGTGAGTGTTCACATCAGGAGGAAAACACACGTGAAACGGATCCAAACGAAACCACTGGGCATGCACATGTAATGAACAAGCACCCATGTGCTTTTTGCCATGTTTAGATAACAGAGGAGCTCTTTGGTGCACAGGGATATTGGTGCTGGCTCTATTGTCAAGAAGCACCAATTTTGTTTTTGCTTTTCCAACCAGACTGTAGTAAAAGAAACAAACTGAACAGTGAAGGTGACAGTGAAGCAACGTGTGACTGACACGGAAACTGCTCAGCAGACACAGTATGTTCTCTGTGCAGCTTTGTGCAAGCCTGCATTGCCCCCAATTAGGGCACCATGCTGCTGTACTGATGTCAGCCATGACACTGTGGGATTAGAGGTTTGGCTAAGACATTTCAAGATGGAAGGTTTTGATATAGAATCACAAAGGATCAGTTCACAGCTTGACATACATATCTGGTTAGTATGGAGGTCTATAGTAAGAATCATGTGCTTTAAATTGGTTTCATTACTGCACAATGCATACATAATACATGTATGGGATGGAGTGTATTTTTATAAGGGAAACAGATGTTTATCTCTAGATTGGTAAAAATGGATTGTTTGCAATTGCAATCAAGACCTTCTGACAAAAGGGCAGAGATGTAGTAGTGAGTTCCTGTTCTAAGGTTAGACTTGTGTCTGTTAAAAAAGCAAAGAGTTTATCAAGAGAAGTGAGAGTTCTCTTGGCTCATTAGTCTGAATAAAATAGCATGCTGTGGCATGAAGAGATTCCAGCGATGAAACCGTTGCCAGTTAATCCATATGAGAGCTGATACTGCCTGGTGATCAAAACTAGGGCTGCGTGTATATGTGTGTGTGTGTGTGAGAGAGACAGTGAGTTTGTGTGTATTCTGATGAACTGCTTGAGAGAGCAGGAGAAAAAAGGAGCATATGAGTGATGGGCAGAGAGATAAAAAAGACTGGGAGACAAAAAAAAAGAGAGGATGAGAGTCCACAAAGAAGGGAGATGAGAAGCAGAAAGATGAAGATAGAGATGGGGAGCACATTGGGAGAGGAGCAGTGAAGGTCGGTTCTGACCCATCCTGTTTTTTTGTGCTGCTTGGAGCTGCTGGCAACAGTGTGATCAAATCAAGAAAAACTGCGCCCCGCACCATAATCCTCCTCTCTAGGGACTCAGATAAAACATGCAGAAGACCTCGGTTTCTCTCATGTTCTCCCCCACTCTCTCTGCTCAAGAGCTCTGGATCACATACAATTACAAAGTCCATGTGAGATGAGCTCTTTGTACTGTACAAACACGGAAAGGCAGTTCCAGGAGAAGGCTACGCTTAACATTTCCTATTAGCACAACCCCTGAAAACACTGGACCTAATCAGGCTTCTCTGCGCCTTGGGAAGCCACTGCAGTTGGAATTAAATTAATTAGGCTGGATGTTATCAGTCACAGAGTGATTAGTAATGTTCCTCTTCTTGATGCATAACTCAGGATATCTCATCAGCCTGTCTCAGCATTTAACATCCCATTCTCATCAACCTTCCTTCTACCTTGGCACCACTGGGAAGGCAGAGCTCCATGCGTATGTGGGATTTGTTTAATTTTACATCTGCATGTGGGTGTGAGAGCTGGTTGCCAGGGACAACGGTACTTACAGCTTTCAATCTCCAGGGTGCAGTTCTGCTCATCTAGAGGATAGCGGCGCAGGTCCATCATGCAGGCTGCAGTTGTTGTGATCCTGTGGACCAAGAGGAAAAATATGTGATTCATAAGAGACAAAACAGTGAGTAGCATCCCAGCTGTGCAGTTTCAGAGCTTAGAAATCAACCGGAACAAAAAGTGTCGTACCATAAAACGTTCTCCTTCACCAGTGACTGTGAATGGTGAGGATGTGACCTATCACTTAAATTGAAAGATTCTACCAAATACTAATTTTCCCACTGGACAAAAAGTTTCTTTTAAGCTCAGTTTGCTGTTTTTCCACTTCCTGTAAAGGCATAAAAGCGTATCTAATTGCATTTTAAATGAACATGAAATAGTGCTATTTGTTTGGTTGAAGGAGCAAGCCCACTAGAGCTCAAGACAATACAGGCTTCCTGTTTTCCCTTCTGTAATACGAGACATTTATAATTCAGTGACATGAAAGATAAAGTCAGCTGTTCTTAGCTAGCTAACTTAACACATGAATAATTTTCACTGCACAGCTAAAGTTATGCATCAGCAGATGATGTGATGTTTGTGATGTCATTTTGACTAAAAAAAGGAATATTTTCTGCTTAGGTTGTGTTTAAGTATCTAAAAAGAAATTCTTGCTGTTAATTAACATTTGTAAATTGGATGTTTATTGTCAGTTGCTTTGGGCAAAAATGAGCTAAGTAACTTTAAATAGAAGTGTTTTTGTTATTTTTAGTTAACAAATATAAATATATATATATATATATATTCTATTTTATTTACTTGTTTTATCTACCAATGGCTATTTTTCGAACAATAAAGGAGAAATATTAGTGCATCTAATTATAGGGCACAACCAGAGGATGCTGTATGACTAGACTCAGAATCCCAGAAGAGGCCAAGAGACAGGCCATTGGTCAGAGAGGTTGATGGGGTGTTTTGAAAATGTTTCAGCAAACTGTGTTTTTATTCATGTGCAGCTCTTTAATCTGCAATAAGCAGTCTTACCAGAGAGTGCAACACAACAAATAAGTCAAATTTTATTCAACTCATTTACAAAAACTCAATGTCGAACAGTTCTAACACCCATTTTTGCAACACAATACACTTTTTCAGTTCATTATGTTGCAAAACCAAAAGAAGTACCAAAACATTTTGACAGATTTTTGAATGGTCTCATGAAATTGGTTTCAGGCCAGAAAGCACATTAAACAAGAATTAGCACATAAGAGGCAGCAGATTATAAGACACATTGTCAATGTTTTTAAAAATCTAAACATTTTAGGTGCGCCTCACGGTCTGCAAAAGACATTACTCTATAGGGTTAACTGTTTTTGTTAGGTTTATTTTGTACGGCTGACTTTACATTTCGGTCATCTGTAATGCTTCATTCATTCCCACTGGCCTCTGTAACATGTAATTCAGCGGCCACTTCCAATAATAAGTCTACGCGTCACTACACAAGTTTTTAAGTCTGTTTTTCTGGCTGTACGTACAAAACACCCATTCACAATTAAACCAGGTTGAACTTTGACCAATCAGGGGACTCAGATTTAGTAGTGACATGTGGATGGTGTCCTTTTCAATTCACGGAAGTGCCAACTGTTTGAAAATTGATCATAGAGGAGAAATAAATAATTGTCGTTTTTTGTGATATTTGCACCAGTTCAAACATTGTGCATCAAGCCTCTTTCAACTGTGAGTGCATGCTAGTATCAGGGTAGCAAAAGTTCAATGTGAACACCATGGGCTAAAAGCTCTTTGAAGAACCCGTGTTCAGCACGTTCGTGAATGCACGACACACGCCCGATATGCATGTAGCATTACACATTCAACAACAGCAGTTCCTCTTTCCTGGTTGGACCTTGACACTAATGCATTTCTTCATTGTGTTGGGCTGGTACAAAAACAGGACTATAAAACTTTAGTTATGTCCCTTTTAGGCCTGGATCTGGTGACACACAGTTATGGTGGTTAACTCCTGCACTAGAACATGTCCTGTCTGATAATCCACTACGACAGGAAAATCTCCCATTAACTGCTGAGTTTGAGCTTCCCAAAGCACTTTAAGTGAGGCTGTCTGATGACTGCATCCTTCAGTCCATGTGAATCAAACTGGTTATCAGATCCTTCTGAGAATTAAGGTTTTCTGATAGCACTTTACAATTGTCCACCATAACAGTTTCCTGCTGTTTTACGATGTGCAAGTGTGAATGCACACCGCAAATCTGCACTAAGTGCCTGACAGATTTCTCTGTTACTGCAGAAACTGACGATTGGCAGTCAATCACACCCAGAGTAAACACTAAACTTGGCGTTGTGGCTTTTGGATTTTGTTCGCTTGAAATTTAATCAGAATCAGAAATACTTTATTGATCCCACACGTGGGAAATTTGTTCGTTACCATAACAACAGACAGGGGAAAAAAAGACTAAGAATAATATAAAATAAAATAAAAATAAAAGATAATAAAAAAATAAAAAATAAGAACAAGGAAAATGTGGTATAATATAAAAAGCTAAAAAGGGCATCTTAGTATTTGTTTCAGAATGTGAATAAAATGACAAATATTCATTTTTTAGACAGATCTGATAAAACCATAAAGTTTTATAAATCATTATAAGATTAATCTTCTCTTCTTATGTGGGTTAAAAATCAAAATTTGAAAACAAAACCTTGATATACTTGAAATTAACAAACCATAAATAGTAAAACATCTAAAGATATTCAGCCTAACAAAAGTTTACTACAGTTCCCTGACCCTCAAAACTAAAAATAGCAGCAATTAGAAAGAATACAATTCTTTGGATTTTCAACATATTTTTTTAATTAAAGCCTTTATAATGTTGATGAGCTCATGGTGTTTCCCTAAGAAAAACAACAAAATGTTATTATAAATTACAATTACAGATCAATTGATTATTGAACCAAATGAGCAAATATTCAACATTATTGGAGAGACTCCAATAAAGAGGCTCCACAGATGTTAATTATATTGTGAAAAACAGCAAAAACATCTGAAAAAAAGCAAGAGATGTTTCTTTTTGACACTAAAATATAAAATGGAACAAACGATATTTAAGATACTATTAAGTAAAGAATTAGAGTTTTGTAGAAAAATGTTAAGCTTAAGTTTAAGTTAGTTTTAACTTACAAGGAGTAAGGTAAAAAAGAAAAAGAAAACAGAACATCTTTGGTTGCATTTTGGTTAAATGAAACCAGAACTTTTATTAAGTGTTGTTTACAACACCGGAATGATCTTACTCTTAGTTTTTAAATGTGCTTGCATTTCATTCATGATTAAAGGTAAAGAGAAAATAAAGTGATTTATCTTTGCACAACTATGTGCTTTGAAAGCATTCAGACAAGAGTAAAATAAATATTCTAATGATAAGGAAAGGAGCTACAAGTGTTTGATTTTAAAGAGTGTGTGGTTTAGTTTGTAATTCTAAAGCCATTTTTGCGTTTTCTCCAGAGGTCTAATAAGCTCAGATACCATCTTTGACCTTGTTGTGAATAAACATAATGTTGTATTTTGTCCCTTACGGAAAGAACATAATGCGTGTTTATATCGTAATTTAGACCACATTACTTGTGCATGACTGGCAAAATAGTAGCTTTTGGCCAAAGTATATTACTGGTGGTATCAAGCATAACAGTTTGCATTTTATTTACAAGAAACATTATCTTTTGCAGCTCCCAGTGCTAACTCGTATTAGCTGCTCGATTTAATGAAATGGTTACCTTAGATTTAAAACAAAAAAAAAAAATCAAATAAACATTAGTTTGTGACATTTGTTCGTTTATAAAACAGCCTGGGCTTTCGGCCTGTAATACTCTGAACTCATGACAGTATGAAAAAATATAGAAAGAATCCAGTTAATGCTCCCAGACGCCCTCTACAGGTTTCAGTGGGGTTAACAATTTTTTTCCCTGCACCGAGTAAAAGCAAGAAACCTATCGTATGCTTTACCATATTAAAAAAATAAAAAAAATAAAAAATTAATAAAAAAAAATAAAAATAAAGTAAAGTACAAATAAATGCAGGCACATGTGTGTAAATAACTGTTTAGTTTCAGACATAGTTTGTAATACACTTCTAACACATACTAGTTTTTCCAACTTTGGTCATAAATTAAAATTAGCTCAAAATCAACGTATTAATAATTGATTTGTCAATAATATAACCAAAATAGTAATTATTAATTGTGTTATTTTTTTAATGCCTTTCATAAAACTCAAAGGCACTGCAATGAAAACATCAAAAAGCTAAAAAACAGAATTAAACCGCATAAAACTGCAGGAGAAATGTCCCAGAACAGTAAGAATACTGTTGTTGCTGGAAAATGATGATTTTCATTGATGTGGTGAAGGAGTCCGGGAGCTGAGCGGCTGAAGACTCTGCGCCCCCGTGGGGATGAGACCAACAGAGAGATGGATGGAGGATGAACATTCAGAAGGGCAAAAATCTAATTTACAGGAGAATTTCAATGTCACGTACTTTGCTTGGAGTATGAGCAGGTGTTGAGATGACTAAAGTTGACGGTAGAGTTATGCTTGATCTAGTAAGTCTGGCTAACGCCCAAACAACCTGGCAAATCTTATGATAAACTTCATGGCATCACGTCAAGGTGAGGTATTATTCCCTTTTTAATTTTTAGTGCATTTCCGGCCCTTGTTGTCAAATTAACAAAGTTGACTCATTTTGATTTTCAGATATTGTGAAATTACTGTATCTCATGTATTTGCCTGCAGTTTCTCATGCTGTTTCAGTCACTGGTCCACAAGCACGTTCAGACAAATTCAGGTTCAGCTTCTAGTAACGCAGTCCTGCAAAAAAAACAAAGAGCCGCAACATCTGAAAGGTTCACATCGAGTGACGCCCATCATGGGACACATGACAAGTTGGCCCGATCTGAGACGCGCTGGCGTCCAGCCATGCCGGCCCTGGAGGCTGTCTGAGACATCGGACGCACAGTTTAACTGCAGGGACGAGATCCAGAATAGCTTGACTTTTAAGAAGAACCCCTCACACTCTGCAGTTGCCATTAAGCACACATGGATGCACATGAAACAAGATAGCGTCAAACAACCATAATTAATAGCAGATGCCTCTGGGAGAATTGTCAGTAATGGTTGAAGCATTGGTTGGAGCTGCAGGTTTTTCTTGTCACAGATGGTTACTGCCAGTTTATTTCTTTAGCTTTCCGTTCATTTACAAATAGAAATAGCAGCTCGACTTATGTGTTTGTTAGGGGAGATTTTAATGCTGATCTCTCAGATAACTTATCAATATTCAGTAATCATTGTGTGCATTTTGTGAAGAAAATAATCTCACCTTATCAAGCAGAATACGTCCCCCAGATACAAGCTTTACTTATACCAGTGATGCCTGGCATTCCAACTCATAGCTGGACCACTGTATCTGTACTGCGGATGCTCATGCTTCTCTGAGAAATGTAGATTTTCAGTATAATCTGGCTACTTCAGATCACACACCACTAGTCTTCTCTTTAAATGTGGTAAATATTACCATCTCTTGTGACATAAAGAAAATGATTATCCTGCAGAAAAACTTGATTGGTCCAAAGTTACAAATGAGGACATCAATAAATACACAGCAACCACAGATATTCAACTGCAGGCTGTAATATTAGAGATACACTGATATGCCGTGATCCACACTGCAAAAATGCTAATCATTGCAACGAGTTGTATGAGTTCTATGAAAATATGGCCAAAGTTCTAAAAGATAGTAGTCTCTGCTTTCGAAGCAGGAGTCATAAAAGCTGGACTATTAGGCCAGGCTGGAACTACTTTGCAGCTGAACATCATGCTGCAACCAGGGATGCTTTCACACTCTGGCACGAAGCAGTGAAACCTCGGCAAGGTGCATTGTTTGAGAGCAAGACAGTGACTTCACTAAAAAGGCAAGATGAGATGCAGATGATGAGATGATGAGAGCAGACTCTCTGGCCAGAGGTTGGCAAAGCAAAGGTTACCTTAAATTCTTGACGGAGGTTAATTTTATGAATAATTGTAAAACTTCATTGCCATCCAACATTGAAGGTGTATGTGGTGCTGATAACATTGCAGATTTATGGCAAAAGCATTATTCTGACCTGACCTGCTTTATTTGGTAAGAAGCCATGCAGTTTCTATGGACAATACGGATATCACTGACACAGTGGTGATTCGAGCACGTGAAATTCATCATGCAATTTTAAAGTTAAAAGAACAGCAAAGCATGTGGTCTAGATAACATTACATTCAAGCATTTAAAATATTCTAGTTTTAAATGACTGCTCTTATTGGCTATGTGTTTCACTGGCTTTTTAATGCATGGAGTCCTACCTGATTCTGTTCTTTCGGTTGTATCTGTTCCTGTCATTAAAGACAAGACTGCCAGTTTAAATAGTCTGTTGAATTACTGACTGATGTTAGGACTAGTTAGCCCTCTGACTGTTACTTCCTGTTTTATTTTGAAGTCCTGTCTTTTGTCTGTCTTCATTTCCAGTTCCTCCTGTGTGATCAGCTTCCTCCCTAATGTGCTCCACCTGTGCCTCATTGTCTTCCCTATATAAGCAGTGCTTCTTCTCAAGCCAGCGCCAGATTGTCTTTCTTTACTGCCAGCAATCCAGCCTTATTCTTTCCAGAGTCCTAGAGCTTTTGTTCCTGCTGTGTTCCCCTTTTTGGATGCCCTCCTGAACTTAGATTAAACCACTCTGAATCTGCCACTCCCTGACTCCTCCATTCATTGTGTCCGCCTGAGCTGCACCTGATAACCGATTGCACTTGCCAGCAACATTTTAAACATATTACAATATGTGTTATTGACTAGACTTGAAGTGCATCTTTTAACAAGTGAGAATCGATTTGGTTTAAAAAAAAAAAAACCTCTGCACCGAAATGGGAAATTTACGCATTACAGGAATTAGTCGGAAAATACCTGTATCTGAATACATCCATATTTTTGTGTTTTATTAATGCCACTAAGGCCTTTGACAGGGTGAACCACCACAGAAGATAATAAATCAAGGTGTGCTGAAATATCTGGTATGATTCCTGTTTTTTTTGGTATGCTAATCAAATAATGGTTGTCAAATGGGGCAATGATTTATCAGAGACTTTTTAACCCTTGTGCTATACTAGGCACTTTATCGTTGGGAGTTGGGTCATCTAGACCCACTAGACATTGCGCTGAACCTTTTTTCTTCAATGATTTGTGATCTTCACTGGTGTCCATGGATTACATTAAGTTTTTCCACCTTTATCCACCTTTGTCATGGTAGGGAGAAGATGTCAAAGTTAGGGTGGGGTCATCTAAGATAGCACAAGGGTTAAGGAAAGCAATGGTGTTCAACAGGAAGGGACGCTTTCTCCATTTTTATTCAATCTATATATTGATGATCGCTTTACTGAGTTAAATCTATGCAAAACTGGGTGTGTTGTTGGATGTCAGATTTTTAACCATCTTATGTATACTGATGACCTCGTCATGTTTAGTCTGTACAGTGCTGGGATTCAAAAACTTCCTGCACTCCACTGTGTACGGCTCTTCTGTGGTGGAATTATGGACGTGGGACATTCCGTAAATTCATAGTGACCTATAATGATGCCTTTAGGCTTCTGCTACAGGTGCCCATGTCGTACAGAGCCAGTCAGCTGTTTGTGGATCCTCACCACCAGTGAGGCACGACTATGTCATCTTACCTACAGCCTCATGGAGCGCCTAGACAAATCTAAAAACACAATTATTATGTCTCTGAGTGATCCCCGAAGAAGCTCATGCCGCAACACCTCCGCCTTCAGGAAGCACTGGGCTCAGAGATTATGCTCTGTTTAAATGATTGTAAATTGTAGTTCTCTTTTTATATGTTCTGTTTGTCTGTCTTCTTTTATGGACCGCATCTGAGTTAGAAATAAGGGGAATTTAAATCAAACTACTGTAGTTTGTGCAGACGTCTGTGTGGCTGCAAAAGGTTCCTGCACATCCTTTCTTGCACGAAATTGAAAATTGTCACCATCTGCTTCACATCCGCATTTCTGATAATGCTTTGTTCATTTTATCATCTCAAAAGGAAGACCCCTTAAGGTTTTTATTTATTTATTTAATATCTATATTATTCTCTCCATTTTCGTACACCCTGCCCTTTGCTTTGTTTTTCTACATTCAGTTTTCTTTTTACAGTAAATAAAAAAACAAAAATATTTTGTGTCTTCACAGCGCAGACTGCAGAAAGATGGAGTTTTATGATTTGATTACAAAATAGACTGTTGTTCTGTGTTCAAGAAAACCGACGGACCCTCCAGTGTGGAAGAAAGGGTGCTTTCTCTCACTTTGGTGACAGCTCCACTAGGTCAAACCTAAAAAATCTGGGTTTTGATTTGATGAGAAACAGAATCTTAGAGTATTTTCCTTCCATTCTTAGGCTCTCTGACTCTCTCTTCCTTCGTGCTGGTCTCTTATGTAAGAGCCAGTTTAGCAGAACCATGGTGCACGGAGGATTAAGACAGGACTCCGGCTTCTGTCCTAGTTTACCCTTTTATGGACCCAAGTTACTGGGATGTTGTGCTGGCCAAAGTGGGAACTCATCACCCACCACCATCGTTACTTAATCGTCTTGGCGGCACAAGAAACGCCAGAGAAAAGCAGAAATGAGGCCAAAATGGCAGGGTTAAAAATATCAGCCTATTTATAGCCCACCTACATCATCAGCAGAAGTCTCAAAGCTTTTCTGGCTGTCGATCTTTTCTAAATCTCACGGCTATCGTGTCCGAAACACACGGTAACGGTTAATTAAATGCTAACAGGGAGCAAGGAGGAGAGGCGGATGAGAGTTCATCTGCATCACATCCTCCCCATCTTTGCTGCTCCTTCTCCTCCTCCTCTTGTCATTGGTGCTGCAGCGAGAGTCTGCAGTGATCACGAAACATGGGCTCGTTTGCTCTTCGTCAACATCAGAACCAGCACCTCTCCCTTTCATCCCGACCTGCCGACGGAGAGAGCTTGTGCTCTTGGAGATCAGGTGATTTAAACACGGTACGTTTGCTCACCGTCTGAGTAAAGTGAGTTTTAAAAACAGGCCCTTTTATTTTTTTTTATGCCCATGTTCCACCACATTTCACCCAGGGCCGGGTCTGTTTTGTGTGTGTGTGTGTGTGTGTGTGTGGATACCCACTCCCCCAAAGGCAGCCTGTGCACCTTTATTCCAGATGACCTTGTTTACGGACAAAACACAACCACCACAAATTCACAGACAGAATCTCATTCCGGGAAAGCACCACAGCAGCAAAAAAATTTCAGAGAGAGATTAACTGCCTCGACTGAAGTGACCTTTTATTACAGCGACAGTTTATATCGGATGGCAGTGGTACCTCCATTTTAAAAGGAGAGCCCAAGGAGAGCTGTAGAACTCCATGTGGGGGGACTGCATGCTTTTCCTTAGAGTTTGAATAAAGCAAAAATGTAGCAGTATGGGGTTGAAAATGACTAAAGGACATCTTGGTATTTGAAGTCATGCAAGCCATCTACTGGATGGGTTAATAAAAAGGAAAAATTGATAAAAATGAAGGTGTCAACACTGGCAAAGATCCCGTCTCTGGATGTGATGCAGAGGGGGAAAACTCTTCCTTCATCCGACAAAACACAAAGTCAGTCTCCACATCAGAAGGATATGTCCTCTCACAAAAAAATAACTCACAGGGAGAGGAGGGAGGAGCAACTCAAATAATTTCTCCATTTTGAATGAAGTCTGACCTTCACATCTCTGTCATTTCCCTTTTCTCCACGACCTCTCTCTTTGCAGCCACACGAACTGAGATTAGCCAATTGAAAGAATTTGTTCATTTTTTTGCAGAAAATAAAAAGTAAAAACTAGTCATGCATGTGCGCATGTTTCCTCACAGCCCGGGCCATGTTATTAGCCTAGCTTTTTTAGAGGCTGGGTAATTAGATCAGACTGCCTTTTCCTGAGAGCCAACCCAAGCTCTTAAGTGACAGTCGGGAGCACTGTTGTAATTTTCTGCTCCTCCTGGTAATTGAAAACCAGGATTTGGCAGTCTTGGGACACGCTATATATCCACAGAATAAGGAGTAAACAACACCCTCACTGTTCCTCCTCTGCATGCACCCCAAAAATAACACTCGCCTACATGCAAACACCCACCCATACACATGCGTATATTCTGCATGCACAATTCTAATATCCAGAGCTTTCTAACTAACCTCAGTCTAATCATCTTTTGTTCCCCTGATGTGACATCACAGTTAGTTAATTCAGCATAAAGTCTTGTTCACAATGTTCTACACAAAGGTGGAGTCAGAAAACAGGAGACTGCTTTACAATTGTATTTTAGTTTTGCACCTAAAATGATACTTCTGCTGGGTTTTTTAAGCAAAATAATCTCCAACTCTTCTGTGTGTGATATTTACTTTTGGAGAAAGCGGTTGCTTAGACCAGGATTTTCTTAATGTTCAATTTTCCACAATGCTTTCGCTTAGACTCGTTGAACAGTAACATGCCCTCTGCCCTCCCTTTTTTATGCACATGAACTTATCAGCCAAGCAGAATTAGCCAACCATAACTTCACGCAAAAACATAAAATCTTATACACCGTACCACTTCAGAAACATTCAGGAAAAAAGGAAATAAAGGTATTATTTTACTGCAAACTTTTTTTTCATGGGTGAGAGCAAAATGAGGCTTAATGTGTAATAAAAAAAAAGGTTATTCACTGGAGGAAAGCTTTCAAGACAGTTGGCGGTGTTTCGTTCAGAGAAATGCAAAAAAAAACCTCAGACAAAAGGTTCACATGACTCACGGCACAACAAGACATCATGACAAGCAGCGTTTGATTTCAACAACCCCTTCTGTCCCACAAACAGGTTTAAAGCAGACATGTTCAAAAGTTAAGCTCTTTGCTAATGCTTTTGCTTAGTAACATGCACCCGCATGGGTGCTACAGGTTTTTGGTCAATAGTAAATGGCGTATACTTATATAGCGGTTTTCTATCTTCTTCAAAGGCCCAAAGTGCTTTACAGTCACAGGCCCATTCACCCATTCACACACAGATTCACAATGATGGCGAACACTGGCGCCAACCTTCCACCAGAGGCAAGGTGGAGCCGAGGACACTTCGACACATGGGCGGGCATGGCAGGAATTGAACATGCAATCCTCCGATGCACCATGGCTGTTTTTGGGTTGTATTGTCCTGTAAGGGGTTGTAGACAGGAGCGGCTGCATCTTTAAGGAGCGCAGGTGAGTGCGGAGTGCGGCCACCTTAAGGCACCGTAAACAGGGTGTGCAGGATTGTTGTGCGCGTTTTAACGTTCTAACAGCCAGGCTGTGGGCAAGGGATGCACAACAAGTGCGCACTTAGCACTTAAACAGCACTAATGGGCTTGCTGCGCCGTGCCTACGACACGCCTGCATTTCACCTATACCTCACCCTTAGTCAGCCTTATGTGTTGTTTAAGTGTTCCTCATAACCTTCGGTTACACATGATAGATAGCTAGGTAGATAACAATTTGCATGAACATTTTGGCTGTACAAGCTCACCAAGTAATCTATACGATCTTAAAATTTTGCCTGCCCTGTACAGGTTTGCCCATTTTTCACCCACAGACAGCCTGAACCCACCTGTGGGGGCAGTTGTGACTAAGCCATTACAGAAAACCAAACAGCATTTTCAAAGAAACACCTTGCAACCCACAGTAAAACAGGGGTGAAGAAGGGTAATGATTTTGGCTTGTGTTGTAGCCCACACTTCTCAGTAATGGGAGCTAATTAGTGGTCTAAACTTAATAGAATTGTAAATGATATTAAAGGAAAACATCATGAAATCTGTCCAATAACTCAGTATTATATACATATACATTATTACACTTAATGATAGAATTAGGCCATTGCTTGAATTTATCGTCATAAAACTCATTTTATCAGAACCCATTCACTTTATCGACATGGACATGAACATAAATGTAAATATGTAGCCCTGGTCATTTAAACCATTTACATGTGGAGTTTCAGAAAGCAATCAAAGCTTCCAAAACTTTAAATTGAATTTTGAAAGTTGCAAAAATATGCAAACCAAAATCCTCCTGACAAAATGTGCTATTTTATATTATCTTGTGTCACTTTTGGTGTTAGAATATCCTCATAAATCACCTTTCACTATGGAAAAGAATATACTTGACAAAAAACAAGAAGACTCTCACCACGAGTTCTGTTAGGGTCGGAAGTGGAAATAGGTTGAGGTAGGAGTCAATAATATACTAGGAATTTTGCTGTAGCATAAGTGTGCAAAGAGTAAATAATTCTCTAGTTTGTTACTTTTGTATGTTTTACATCTATTTTTATCACATTATTTGTTTAATATTTTACTAACTAGAGGGAATAAATTAACTAATTTGTTGTTTACTCACATATGTAAGCTACTTGGGACTTTATTTGTTAGTTATGATGAAAATTATCTAGATGAGGTGTCTGCAAGCCCATCTTACAATTTCTGCTTATTGCCAAAATGAATAAAAAGCATTAAGAAAACCTTTGGGATGAATTAAACTGCTCTACACTATTATTTTGTTGCTCATTTTATTTCAGTACAGATATGAATTACATTTGCGTCAGTGACACCCTTTGAAAATCTTATTTACTTTACTATATTATTATCTTTACAAACTTTTAATTTACATGTTTTTCTGCAATTTCATTCATCTTTATTCCTCTTTTCTGCTTCAGGTTTAAACATCTTTTTGCAGTGTTGCTGAGTTTTACTTAAAGAAACAAGATCAGAGCAGTAAATGATGGCACGGTTCATTAAATCAACAAGGCGTGGCTGCCCATGGTAAAGCTTTTCATTTTTATTACAGCAAACCGCAAAGCTTAGCCTTGGACGCGGTTTTGTTTGCAACCTCAGTAAAAAAAAACATAAACTTTTCAGAGTCACCGCAGACTGGAGTTGCCACATCAACTTGTGGTGATGGACCATAAAGAAACAGTTGCTCCTTCACTTCTTTTTGCTCCAACCACAATTCTCTGTATCATCGCTTAACTTTTTATTTGGCATCCACTTAGTTTATTTAAAAGGCTTTTTAACTAAATGCTTTTACTCTGCCTCCAGTGTAAACCAAAATCAGCCGCGCTACATACTATAAGAGACACTCTTTTACTTCTTATCTTGTTTTCTATGTCCTGTGTGTTTCTTTCCCGATGTGATGAAGGAGCAGCCATCTGAAAACTCTCTTGCCGTTGAATTTGCCAATACTGAACATAAATCAAGCAAATCCAATGAGCAAATGAGCCGAGAGGCAAAGATATGTGTTATAGTGTGTCAGAGGTAGCAACAAAGTCTCTTCAAAATTCTTTCTGTGCTTTTCTGACTCTCCAACTCTGCACAAAATCTTTCTGAGTGTCATGCAAAAGTATCTGTTAGGGTTATGTAACTGAGCGAGAGTGTAATGAATTCTATTTCTCAACTGTGAAAAAAAAAACCTAGCATCGAATATGCTGGTGCAGTGCAGATATTTAAATTTTTTAAGCAGTCTTTGCTCAAGAAGGACATCTCAGTCTGGAAAGCGAACGATGGGGAGCCGAGACATCTTGAATGAGCAACAGAAACCTTTCACTCGTCCCACACAAAGACCGTGACGGGTCAGACAAGTCAGCAACACCGGGACAGATGTGTTGGGGCTCTGACAGTAAATGAACAGATTCAGAACTTAGTGTTTATATTGAACTGCTACATTATTAATTATGAGTTATCAAATATGAATGCCCGCCTCCTTAGAGGCATCTGAGTCCAGCGTCACAAAGATGGGCTGAACTACTGAGTACAATCACTACGTTCAGAGGTATGCACCACCTTCCTCCATTATTGATCATAACAGTTAATTATGGATACGGCTAAACATAAAAGGCAACAATGTGAACATGTGAAAGTGCTTTTACACACAACTATTAGAGACCATTATGTTTGTTACAGCTAATGTTTTCACATTATTTCCATTGTTATTTTCTTCAATTTGTGCTTCAGTTGAAATTATAGTGATGGGATGAAATGTGGTGAGTTGTCTCACTGTATACCTTATGGCTCTTTTACCGTATTTTTCGCACCATAAGGCCAAATCCGAATTCCTCTCCTACCCCTACTCGCCATTGCTCCAATTGTAGGGGCATTTGGAGCTTTAGTGGTGTCCGAACTTGCTTTTTTAAGCAGGAGTAGGGACTTGAAGCTGCCTATCCATCTTCTTGGGGGGTGATCCACGTCGCACTGTGGCATGGATGACAAATGCTTTTCCTCACGTGGGTGTGCTCTGAAGCATAAGATGTTTACATTTAAATATGTAAATGACGACTTTTTGGTATAGCGAGACTTATTGAAGTTATAAAACCGATGTCATGTATTTTCCAAGCGATGACAGCTACACGCTAAAGTAGATGACCGGCGACTATTAATGACATCATTGAGTGGTGTTAACGTCCAAATTTAAAGACACTATTTATCCATAACTCTCTGCTTAGAGGGCTAAATATAGGGGTAGGAAGAAGTTGGAGGGGTAGGGGAGGAATACAGATTTGGCGTACAATTCACCTAAAAGCCAATTATTGTAGTGCTTAACACGTCTTATAGGTTGGTGCGCAAGTTTGAAAATAGTCCATTAGTTGACTATGCACTTTATAATCCGGTGTGTCCTTTAGTGCGGAAAATATAAAATTTTAAAGTTCATGTTCTATTTTTATGTCTCTCGGATGCCCATTGTGCATTGCCTCAGAAAAATAAATAGGTGCAACAGTAAAGGCAGCATAGACAAACACCTTACCGGAGACCATAAAGCACCGTCCCATCAGGGTGTAGACGTATCATCCTGTTCTTGACCGTGACGCCGTGAACAAAAGACTTCTTATCATTTAGGAAGTATGTGTCGGGGACCCACAGCTGGTCGGCTACTCGGTTATCCAGAGTCAGGTTGTAGGCGATCTCAGAGTAGGAGAGACGCTTGTCCCGCCATGCTTGTTGGAAGTACATAGTCAATGTGTAGTCCTGGAAAACCAAAAAAGGGGTTTAATAAAGCTGGTTTATTAAACCAGCTATTTGCAGAAACAAGGATAGTTGTCGTCACAGTTAACCTGGGCTACGAGGAGAGGAGAGTGGGTTAAGATCCATAGTATTTCCCTCATGCTGTCTTCAAAGTAAATTAAAGCTTTTTTTGTGTTCATGATGTGTTAGTTTCAGAAGTAAAACACAACATAATCAAAGTTAAGATATGACCCCATAAAAGTGGGTGTTTGCAGGTCGTTTTGCCCAGATCAGAGGGGACTATCCTGTAGATACTCATCTTCAACGCAATAAACAAAAATAAAGCATTATTTAACACCATTAAAGCATAGTAAACTCAAATTGGCTTGTTACAATAGTTAAGATAGTGTATAGGGGTGTGTGTGTGGGGGGGTGGGGGGGGGGGGTATTTACTTTGGGGTAAGAGGTTTTCCGAAGGGCTGGGCTTACACATTATCAGTGGGAGAAATCTTCATCATCATCTCCACGTTGTTAATAGGTTTGGCCTTCAGCAATAAGCTGTAACTCTCAGGATCAATAGATAGATGTTCTTCAGCTTTTATTCTTCTGTTTTGTTATTGAAGACAAAAAAAAAAATAAATTTTGCACGGCAAACAATCTGCTCTTTTCGTCGTTTCAGCCTCGTTAGACGCAGAAAGTTTTATAAATTACATCAAAGTCAAACAGGTGTGAAGTAAGAGTGCATATTCTGGAGAAAATTATGTATGTTTTATGCACGAGAAACATTTCTAGAATAAAACTATACATTAGAAAAATAAAACTCAAATTGTTTAATAAAAATGATGCTTTCGTTGAAAAAAGAAGAAAAATAATGATCACACTATCAGGAGTTTTCCTCCTCCACAAACACAAAAACAAAAAGAGGTGAGAGTTTATCATAAAACGTGATTATTACATGATAGAAAATGCATAAATGTGGTGGTGGGGGGGGGGGTGTTATAATACCCTCTTGGGTAAATTTACCTCTGCAAGCCTCATAAAACTCAGCCTCAACTTAAATGAATTTGACTTTTTAGTATCAACTATCCAGTCGCAGAGATTTAGGAATATGCCAAATTTACACACAAAAAACACCTTGTTTATTTTGTACAGTTTTTCCATCTGTGCTCTGTGATATGCTGTTTAACTGAACCTCCTCCTCTCATTCTGTCTCTTTCCTCTATTTCTCACCCTTAAAAAAAGGACTGACACACACACACACAACAGCAAAACAGAGCACTGCAGTCAGATCTGCTTGGTTACAGTGTTTTGCAATCTGTGAGTGGGAAAACACATTGCAAAAATACAACCCCTGAAACTACATCATCATTAAAATGCATTCTGGACTACATTTCCAGGTGTAACTGGCACAAAAAGGCATGGCGATTTAAAACAACTGCAATTTTCTATACGGTCCTCATGGATGAGCGCAATCTGAAAACACATCTAGTTTTATTCCATCCAGAGTGAATTGAAGATGCATCTTCATTTCAGTTTGTGCTGCAACTTTTCTTTCCTCAATCATTAACAGAAAATGGTTCAGTTATCTCAGTAATCTTAAAGATGGGTAATTCTTCCCTGAAGGAAGGCTCTGTCTCCTTTAGATCATTTTGTGACATTTTTTTTCCACCAATTTGACATTTTTTGTCAAATTGGTGAAACAGTACAATTTGATGCAATAGGTTCTGCTTGAAAATGTCAGATTTTCCTTATTTTATTCCAATATTAACAAAAAAAGAGGTGATTTACCCATTTTTTTTTATTCTAAAACCAACATGAGCAAATGGGGTGGGTTCACACATCCAAAAAACTCCAACTTAAAAAAACCTTGTTTTATAGTTCACTGAACTACAAACATAGAAAACAAAAAACTAGTAGAGTGCTGTGGCTTCATGATGCAACAAGTTAAATCTGGCAATTTTAAAAGTTAAAGAAGCATTCTAGATTAAATATATTCCTTAGTCCCAACACCATTTAACCAGACTTTTAACAACAAATCTTCTTGTTGCAGCAAACATAATTCATATCTCTCCATCCACTGAACATTACTTCTAAAATATATCAGTACTGTAGGGGCAATTTGAGTCAAAACTGAGTTTAAATATGGTGAAAGCAATGTGCATTTTGCTAAAAGTAGCTTAATTATCACATTTAATTTCCTCTTTTAAGGTTCTACATTTGTTGGTATATTAAGTGTCACCAATGGGAGCTATTAAGCTGTGTCTCTTAAAGGAGAAAACATGTCAAGATGTAATTTTTTTTATATTAAAACTAGAAAATTGCCCACATTTCACGTTTGCCAGAAACAAATCAGTTCATGTCTATTAGGAAATACAAGAATTGAATGTAAATTAGTAGGAAAAAAAAGATTTTTAAGAGTAGTAGGAGGCAACAATAGTAGTTTGTTATTTACACTTTTATTCAAAGCGATCAATAGATGAGGAAATCTAACTAAGGGTGCAGAAAGAGCAGTGTCCAGTTACCCTGACACTGCCCATTGCCATAATATGATCAAACATTTTTTGACAGTAGACACAAAGTGATGGACGCTAAATATTTATGTCAGCCACTTTATGGGTGCCACAGGTTTTTGGGTTGTTCATGGGAAACACATTGGACGTCATTAAAATGTAAGATTGACGCACGTGTGCTAAGTGTTTCGTGAAGTAATGTTAAGGATGATGTAAATAAAAAGATAATATGACGCACGAGTGATGCTGTTGTACAGTTTCCTTACGCTGCACCCCAGTCATTAGTAGGATGCAAGTACTGGCTCCTTACAGCTCAAATGCTGTATCCACGGGGTGTGCAGGTTAAGTGTCCTTAGGATGCCCACAAAAACTATGCTCCATCTAATTTCAGCATTTCTAAGAGCCAAGCAGCAAGCACGGAGCAGGCGAAGGAAACGCACTTATCACTTGACCATTACTAATGGGAGCCTTGCTCAGTGTGCAGGGTTCGGGGAGACTGAAAAGTTGAAAAATCCTTATGACGTTTCTGCATCTCTCCTACTTCACCCTTATTTGTTGTTCAAGTGTTTGCTACAACCAACTGCTACACAAAAAAATGTGCATGAACAGGTGGACCACCTGTGTGCGCCGTGGTTGTGACCAGGGCATTATTCGATGAAAAAAGGACACCCTCTGTATCAAATGAATGAGAAACTAAGAGCATCAAAAGCATGGACCTGTTAGGGTTATGTTATTATCATTTGCTTATATACTATTATCACCATAGTATGATTGTCTCAGTTCTATCTTTCAGTAAGAAAACAATGACCTGAAAAGTTCTGATTATACAAAAATGTGATGTTCCTGTACTGCTTGATTGAATGACCTACTTTTATGTTATCAACCCTGCCCGCCAATAAAACCAGACTGGATACACTGGGAAGTCTAGCAAAAGTTCTCATCTCCTGTGTAGTTCTTCTCTTTATTAAGGAAAAAGTCAGAACCCTGACATGTCCTGTCCATCACTGGTACCGTCTGGGATGTAAGTGCAGCAGGTGTCTCCAACCATTTTGTACACGTCTCCCGATGATGCAGTTAGGAGGTCGAGCACAAGTCGATTTTGCAGAACCATAGTTCTTATGGCCGACATCTCTGCTGCTGATGCATTGAAAAACTTGTAGGTGGTGTTAAGGAGTCTCAGCAATGAGTACCTGTTGATCTCTATGCGGTGCCTTACTTCTGCCACTCCGATCCATGGAAAGAGTGATTGTCCGAATATTGCTTCTCCACCCCAGATGCAGAACTCCCATGGGACTCCTGTATTGGTAGTCATTTGTAGGGCATTCATATGGAACTCCGATGCAGAATTCTTCTATTGTGCGGGGTGAGGGTTAGGGACTATTACATTCATGAAGATGTGTCTCCGTTAGATCAGTTGTAGCCACGATGTGTGCTGAGTTCATACAGGCAATCTTGTTGTTTCCTGGTGATGTTGCCTGGGCAGAGGCCAGGTACAGGTAAAGGTCGGTACTGTAGGAATGATCGTGGAGGGGGCACCATCAAGGTGTGTTGTCTTTTCATACAGATCCCATGACCGGCGGGCTAGGTTGGTACCGCCTTCTCCTGGTTTCTCCATTGCTAGGAAAGTCAGGGCAACAAGAAGACCTGCTACAGGCACAGCGCAGCTCCGCAACCACCTGCTGAGGTCTCAGCAGTGGGCCTTCCATGTTGTTAGGTTGCAGAGTCACTTCAAGGATCCAAGTTCTAATGGATGTTGGGTTCGGGTGGTTTCTTCGCTGATGATTGAGACAAACCGCCACTAAAAGACGGAACCCCTTTGTAGTCAGACTTCACCACAAAAGTCTTCTTTTGGCCTCCGGTGCATGCTGCAACGACCAGTGACTGAGATGTATCCAGCTGGGGTGTTCAGCTAGTTGTGCTGCGGTGGGTGTTGTTTGGAGGACTTGATATGGTCCTTCCCACCGTGAGCTGGTCCAGTTCTTCCTCTTTAGGACCTTGATGAACACCCAGTTGCCTGGTTTCACTGGTAAGCTTTTAACTTTTAAGCCTCCTAACTGAGTGGAAAGAAACAGATTTATGCTTAATTTGGGGTTCATGAAGCTGATCTATTATATACAACAGTTTATTAATTAATTTGTCTTCAAATGACTAATTGGTTAAGTAACTAATGATGTCAGCACCACTAAGGATGCACAGCAGGAGAAGCAGCACAGGTGTTATTAAATCTATAAAGCCTATTCGAGCATCCCACTTAGCAATGACAGAGTGACAGTGAGCCAGGATTTTTTATTTCAATAATGCATTTTCCACTTTCAAATACAACCTGGTATGTTTGCTGGGCTTGTGGTATCATTTTTTGTGTGTGTGCAGTGGTCTGTCGTGCAAGTTTGGGGGTTTAGGAGTTAAGATATGCAGAGAAAACACCTGGGCCTTCAAGCTGCCTTCTGTCTGAGCTGCACAATCGCTGCATAATTATGGCCTCACAGATGGTGCCTCTTTCTTTGGATTCGGGATCAATTGAACGAGTTTTCACAGGAAGCTGCGAAGAATCTGACTGCAGAGCAAGAGAACAGAATCTGTGTTATGATGGGAAAATGCTGGGGGGGTAAAAAGGCACGGCAACTGTGTTATTTTTGAACAAACAGAGCAGATACAATGCAGATAACTGATGCTCCAGTGCGATAGCCTGGATAGATTTTTCTCCAAGCCTGAAATAAATGTCCAATTAACAAAAATGTATACCCCTTTCTTGAAACATGGTAGCAAAGGAAAAAATTAGAAGCTGAAATGATGGATTGTAAAGTGACCTTCAGTCTCCTTGTCACAATTGGAAACTCAGTTGTCATGGCATGAAAGGAGAGTTTATGGCAAAAAAAAAAAAGACAAAATGCAATAAATAAAGATGCAAACAAGGCCTGGCTAATTAAAAAAAAAGGAAAAGAAATGAACAAAAAATCAATCCCAGGCTCTCTTTGACAGCGCCCTGCCGCACATAACCTCATAATAAGAACCTGACTGTGACAAGAACTACATTTGACTTCCCTGTGCAATCTGTCAGACTGCAGTTGTTACAAGTCCTCCATTACAACTACATCAGCTGTTGTGAGTGACACTGGAGAGAGCGGCCCACAGATGCACCTAACACAGACTTGACTGCTGGGTTGGTACATTCAGATTCACGTTAGCTTTTAAAATAAATACATACAAATATTTGCAGGTAATTAACAAGCGTTCCTTTCCAAAGTTACTATATTTTCCACACTATAAAGCACACCGCCTTAATATTTTTTTTTAAAAGCGAGGTCTTATAATCTGGAGTGCCTTATTTATGGATTAATTCTGGAGGTGTTTACGATGTCGAAGCGATTTTAAAAGGGAAAAGGCACTCTGTCAAAATGTTCGGTTAGGTAATATTGCTAACACAGCTAATGCGTAGATTTTTATTTTTTCCATCGTGCTACAAAAGCTTTGGAGTTAGCGTGGTCACAGTAATGTTTGTTTTAGTGCCATCAATCTGTGTAAGCTGTGGTTGAGTTTAGAACTGGTGCACGGGAAACCAGGGTTAGTTTCCCAGGGTCCAATGAGCTTCAACCAATGTGGGTCCTTAGACAAGGGTTCATGCTACGGCCTAACCACGTAGCCACAAGGGGGCCCCAAGTCTGGGTCTCCCTGTAACTTTGGAAACTGAATGCTTGATGGGATGTGTCGAAAAGTGAACAAATCTTTTTTTTTTTTTTACGTGTTGCAAACAAGGCTGGGAGTCGCCAACATGACAAGCGCTTCTAACCTGGCTAGCAGGTAGCGTTTTACAAACAACTTCTGGAATTACTGTAAATGCAGTTAACAAAGTCTGACTGACAGGCTTATCTTTTGTCTCGCTTGATGCACCTTATAGCTTGGTGCACGCTATATATGACATAATTTGAAAAATAGACCATTCACGGCATGCTTTATAATCAGGTGCACCCTGTAGTGCAGAAAATACAATAAACTAGAGACACTGACATTTTTACTGTAGAATTGTTGCCATTTGTTGCAAATTGTTGCCATAAATAAATAAATACAAATACAAATACAAATTTGGAATGTTGTTGAAGTATAAAGGGGACTTGACCAGTGACTGTTTTTGTACAATCGCCCAATTATAGGGAGTTCAAAAATCATTACACAGGGATGACAAATAAACTTCAACATGCAAACAAGACTATTTTATTTGAACCAAAACAACTAGCTTACATGCTCATTTTTTTGTGTGTAAGGAGACACTTCCCAGCTCTGTTTTTTTTTTAACAGTGTAGCCCTTGAGGTAAAAAAAGGGAAATTCATTAACACAATCATGAGTCCTAAATTTCAAGTCTAGTCCCAAATTTGCCAGCAAAGTTAAGTCTCTCATTGGCAATTGAAGCAAAAGTTCCATTCAAGTCACTAATATAACTCACCCTCTGGAGAAGTTAGCAATTGTTTATGGTCTTAAGGTCAGGTCTTCCCGCACAGGAAGAAACACAAAAAAGAAAAGAAGCCAGCTGGAAAAAGAAACACAAAATAAAAAAACACACAATCTGTTTGTATGAGTATACAGGATTATTTTTCTATGTTTCGTTGGAGGGGAACCCTCCAGGAAGGTTTAAAGAACTAATCCATAAAGTGCTGCTCTGCACTCTTGCCTTCCCATGAGGCTGCAGACATTTCCCATCCTGCCAACACGTGCCCTACTGCCCAGCAGCTGCACACAAGAACTCACTGACAAAAACAAGCACTGGGGTTGTACAAAAGTCTGTTTTTTCAATCTCAAATGTCTGCACACATGATTGGAAATTTGGATTGTTAAACGTATCCAAACATGAATAAACAGAATGCTTAAGCAAAATCTCCCAGCCTGGATGCTGCTCTGCTAAGAAGAGGCAGATCAGCAAACTTGATTGCAGACACGGGTTTCATGTCAAGCATCAAGGGTCAGGGGAGCAGTTGGTGTTCTCTCAATGAGTTGTTAGCCATTTGTAACCCGAGGGAGGTGACAGCATGGCTGCTTTTATGACGCTCTTTCCAATGGGCTGTTTTTCAGCTGGTTAGCTTCGCTGGACAAAATGCCTGACAGAATCATTAAGGGAGGCACCGACACATTAAAAGGCTTCTGGTGGAACTGACTGACTTTAGCCCACTTTAAAAATGTTTAGCTCTTTAGGTTCCCTCTCACAGTCATTGTTGAGGAAAACAGTCAATGCAAATAATCCAAACAAATCAAAAATACTGTATTTTCTGCACTATAAGGTGCACTTCAAATCCTTAATTTTTAATTTTCAAAAAACAACTGTGCGCCTTATAATCGGAAGCATCCTAAATATGGATTAATTCCGGTTGTGTTTACTGATGTTGAAGCGATTTTAAGAGGTAGACGGTGCTCTGTCAAAATGTCAGTCTGGTTTCTTTTACCAGTTGGAAACAGACATGTTCGTTTTGGGCAGGGGGGCGTGTAAACAAAGGGATGATGGGAAATCAGGGCAGGGGAAATGCACGCCAACAGTCCCGCCTCAGAGGCTCAGAGGCGGATTTCTAATGAAAACCTGCCGCTCTGCAGAAATTATGTCTTAAAAAAACACAGGTTTTTCAATTTTGCCTGAAAAGGGCATAATCATAATTATGGAAACGCCCTAAAATAGGTCAAAAGATGATCAGAGAGGGACTTTAATACATCTTATAGTTTGGTACACCTTAAACATGACAAAAGTAAAAAAAAAAATACAAACAGTCATTGATCTTGCAGCTCATAATTGGGTGTGCCCTATGGTGAAGAAAATATGGTACCTTAGTTTTTGAAAAAGTAAAGCTTCTCAGCAGATTTTAAATACATCATTTGAATAGTTTCTACCCATAAAAAACAACAACAATGGCCTCACCATGTGTAACAAAAACTCACAGGATTAAGTGATGTTCTTTTTCTGTAATTTTATTTCTGGTTTATGAATTTTTTACTGTGTGCTTCCACTCAGCATAACTAAAGAGGGTGGTCTGAAAAGACCTGTACTCCTGTCTTGGGCTTTTAGGAAAGCTCAGTAGAGCAGAGTAGAGCCAAACAAAAACCTGCAATGAATAAAGAAGAGACAGAAATGTCTTAAATATTAAGGAGGTGTGAAATTATCCATGTATAACACATCTGTGCATTTGCTATTAAAAAAATGCATTAGTGCAAGTTTTCCGACATTTTAAACATTTTTAGATGCAAGTTGTGCTTCTTTTTTTCTTCTGAGAGCAAGTTGGTGTTTGGGTGTTAAGAAAGTGTCCTTAAAAGGCCATATTCATATTTAAAACATTCTGGATATGGACCCAAAAGGAACTAAAAATAATAATTAAATCACAAACATGTCATCTGCGGAAGCAAAACGGTTGTTTTTTGCACATTTAAAGTTGGAATCCCTTTTGTTTGGCATATATTTTTCCTGTGATCTCTGAATCTGCTGGAAAAAAAAGCTGCTGTTGTCATGGAAACACTCAGTAAAAACAACTCGTGCTTATTTTCCAGGAGCTGAAAATAAAATGGAACAGGATCATTTTGGACAAACACCATCAAAATGGTTGCTAATTCGCCTCGGCTGCGACCCTGACATGGGAGCGCCGTGGCGGCGGGGCTCGTCCTTCTCTCCCCTTCGGTCTCCAGCTGCCGTTATCTGATGGCCGGATCCTCTTACTCACCGAGAGAAACCAGTGCTTGTCAGGATAATGATCTTAATAAAAGAAACACTCACGCCCCACTAATTCTTCCATCTCAGAAGCCATCACAGCTGGTTTGTTTAAATCTTTTAATTCAAGGCCAGCTAATTAACATTGGGAGAGCTGTATTACAGTGCAGTTCTTAACAACCATCAACCTCAGGTATTTTACATGTAATTAACGAGCACGAGAAGGAAAAGATGGAAAATACTCATTTTGCTCTTTCCTTATTCCTGCCCTGCAGTTCCTATTGCAGCTCCACTCAGTATGGACTGCATGCAAAATACATTAGACCTACTCCAATGAAAATTACGTTTTTGGTGTTTTTAACATGTACTTGTGTGTATTTTTTTCTCATGATGGAGGACATATATGAATAAAATTATGATAAAATTAGCACCTTTGAGTATTTCTTTATTCAAATCATTGTAAATCAGGAGCAGATGCATAATCTTCATTAAAAGACCTCTGGGAATGGTTTTACGATAGACCAAACGATGATCGGAGTGGGACTTTTAGCAGTGGTGCATTTCAGACACAGTCACTATTTCATATCAGCTGCAAGAAAAAAAAGAACATTTTCAATGCATAACCAAACTCTGGATGAACTGCTGAGTAAAGGAAGTCTGCAGAGTGAGATCTTGATGTTTACCAGACAAAGATGAACTAGCTAAGTGAGAATCCCAGCCATTATATCATGTCTGTGTTTCGCACTAACCCCCATGAGTCAGCAAAGCCCACCCAGTGAGGACGTGTGGTCACACCTCGGACTCATGAGGACACCCCCCCCCACCCCTCTCCTCCTCAGAATAGCACATTTGTAATCGCATGCAGGCGAGGCGCTGACTGACCTGCACATTTTCATGGCCCAACAACATGGCTGACCTTTGAGCCACAGCGGGCCGGCGTGGTACAAGAACACAAAGAAAAAAAACAAAAAACTTGTCACATGAGCACAACGCCGGAGAAGAGGCAGCACTGATCCTCTGCAGCTGCCGTAGCCTTCATGTCAACAGAGATGCCATAAAAGCTTGACTTTGCTCAAACTGAAACAGAGTTCACTCTTCACCAAAGGCAATGTTGTCTTTAATTAGAGGAGTGAGCAGCTGTCTACAAACCCGGCCCCGCACACCACCATGATGTTAAACCTGCTCACACACATTCAGGCCCACTCCTTTTCTTTCCACCTTATAAAGCAGACTCCTCCATCTTTTATCAGCTTCTGATGCTGTCTTCATTCTCTATGAACTGTGCAGGTTTTAGAAGAGGACTTTAGAAACTAAAGAAACTGCACTGAATAAAACTGTAATTTGGTTAATGCCGTGGTGCAGCGGTAGAGCGGTCGACCCATGATCGTCATATTGCAGGTTCAATTCCTGCCTTGCCCATGAATCGATGTGTCCTTGGGCAAGACACACCTTGCCTCTGGTGGTAGGCGGGCGCCTGTGTTTGGCAGCAGAGCCGCCAAAAGTGTATGAATGTGTGTGTGAACGCGTGTGTGACTGGGTGAATGGGTCTGTGATTGTAAAGCGCTTTGGGCCTTGTAGGTAGAAAAGCGCTATATGAGGATACGCCATTTACCATTCTAGATAAGTGACCAAGAAACAAAAAAATAAGATTTTTTTTTTTTTACCAGATTAGTATTATAACCAAATTTTTTTCATTTTTAAATAATAATTCTGAGGAATAAATGTAGACACTAAACAATTCATCAAAGTCCAGCTACCACTTCTTGACCTAAATACAAAGGTTTCTGTATTAAAAATTATTTTATTTTATTTTTCTATCCTGCATGCACTCTTAAAAAGTAAAAAAGTTATTATGTAAAACCAAATAGCAAAAAAGATTTTTGTATCCATTAAGTAACAAATGAAGATGATTAGTGACAATTTTTCAAAGAAAAAATAACAAGTTCGACACACAGTTATGATTACCGTATTTTTTAATACAAGCATTTCTCTTATTAAAAAGAAAATCAAAAGAAGAATTTTCTATTTAGCAGGAAGTTATTTGCCTTATCATAAGTTTTTGTCCAACATACCGGTAATTAAAAAGTGCAAAATAAGATAATGTATTATCTCATGTTGTTTATTTAAAAAGCTAGTAGGCCTGATAGGAGGTTGGTTGAAGTTACATTGTAGATCACATTATTCTGAAAACCTTCAAAAGCATCATGTTCACTCCAAGAAAAATTCTCTTCTTGGTTTTTTAAAGTTAATTCGAAAATGTTGTATTAGTTTTCACATTTTGGGTAGCAGCATTTACCAACAGCCAAATATTAAAAACAGAAAAAAATAATCAAATATGTAAATTTTAAAATTAGAAAACATTTATTTTATATAAATTTGACCATATGGCTCCTACAGAGTTAAAACTATAAAATAAGATGAAAATCAAATACATTTCAATATGAAAACTTTTCCACTGTTTGATAGTGTGACGAACAATCTTCAGCTAAATCTCATCCACAGATACGGCCGGATAATATGAAAGGCTAATTTATTCATTTTTTTAAGTGATAACTTTAAGCCTAACCACTATTCCTATACTGCTATCTATCACCTTCACTAGTTTCATCCTCGTGTCTCCAAGTTGTTTCCCCCTTCATCACTTGTAAAGGAGCTGCCCCTGATGAGGAGGATCAAAGCCGCGCCACGCCGACCACAGGTCACCGGCTTCATCCTCCTGATCATGGTGATGCTATTGATTTCTCTGGGATCAGCGTCTCTCATCCTCTGTTGGGCCAGAAGATGGTTGGACATGCGGAAAAGAGGGGTACCGACTTGTTATGTGAGGCACAGAGGTTGCAAACATGTGGAACACAAACAACCAGGTTTGTTGGGGTTTTTTTTTATCGTACCCCCCCCCCCCCACACACACACACACTTTTTATTCTGAACGTGTTATATCAGAGTGAATCCTGCATAAATCTGGCAGGGAGAGCTATTCTGAGCAATAAGAGAGATGAAAGCTCTCCCATAGCCATAAGGAGCTCCGTGACGTCAGTCGCCATTTACTGTTTGAGCACAGTTTTGTGTTTTGTTGCAGACACACACAGATGTAAGATGCGGAGGGGGGGTCTCTTTTTTCCACATGAATGCTTGCTTAGTTCTTCAGGATAACCCTTTTGAGCATGGTGGAGGTGGATTACATGGCTGCTGAGCCCAGAGTCACAGCCAGGGATCTGGTCAAAGTGGTGGGTAGGAAGGATGGAGACAGGAAAGAAGGAAGAGGAAAAAAGGGACGAGTCTATATTTCAGCTTCACAACCCACCCTGCTCAAATCTCTCCTGCCATCCTGGCAACATCCACCACCAAAAAGAACAATTTAAAATAAATATGTTCTAGAAAATCTGGCCACCCAAACTGTTATTTAATGCGCAAACAAAATAAAAAATGATATGGATTGAATGAAAAGGACAGAAAAAGCCCCCCCTTCAGTTCTTGGTAAACTTGTTTTTCACGCTCTTACATAACAGCTCAAAAAGAGGCTGGCTTGTAACTGATACTCTTCCCCCCTCTCCATAAAAAAATGCCTGATTTTCTAAATTCGACCAAACGAATATTGCCAATAGGACTAATTGGGGGGGGGGGGGGCATAGCAGACTGTGGAATCATCATTATGGATGGAGAGGACATCATCACATGGACGTTTATGCAACATTGGTGAAAAGAAGTCATGAAATATCAGACATTTATCAGGCTAAAAACAAATTGCTTACGTCATCTGACCAGTAGGAGGAAGCTGGTTTGCGTAGAGGGTGATGATGTGATTGGGCGCTGAATTAAAGGGGCCAAGTGATGCTGGCTTGGAGAAAGAAGAAGAATTTTCTCTTTGCTTTGTGGTAACGGCGTTTGCTACATAAATAAAATTACTCCACCTTGTTTTGGGAAGTACCCCCCCCCCCCCCATTCCTATTTATTTATGTATTTAAATGTGTTTCGCTCATTTGCACTCACACGTCCACGCGCACGGACACAAGCCTCGTGCGCCCAGCCGCCGTTGCGTCCGAGTGCGCCAGTGAGTGTGTGTTTTGCATTCAAATGCAGCAACACACTAGAGTAGGGATGGGGGGGGGGGGGGGGGTGCGGCGCCTGGGTAAGGGGAATTGCGGTGATCTGTTTTATTTATTTATCTATTTTTGCGGAGGGGGGCGGGGGGATCATGTTATTGCGTGCTGTCACCGTCACCAAGGCGATAGAAGTTGCACACCTTGTGGGGTGTGTGGATAACTGTACTGCAACAAGCTGCGCCTGGTAACCAAGGGAGGTGGGGGGGTGGGGGGTGGTAACACTGAGACGAGCGATAGTTGGAGATGCACCTACCATGTTGACCTCAGACACCATGTCGATGCTGGAGATGTCTATGTTCATCCCCACCGCCACCGGCGCACCTGTGGGAGGAGAGGACGCATTAACGCCAAGCATCCTCCCAACCGTGGCAATCCAACCAAAACCCGTGACGCGCGCGCAGGTTCCCTCTCTGCGCCTCCATCACCTAAATTAGCCTCAAATGATGTAAATTTCATTTACTTTAACGCAATGGTCTAATCAAACATTAATGAGCGGTGTATCGATCAACCCTCATCAAATGATGCACGCTCATCATTTCTCTTAATTGGTGGCGCCCATTTGACTGTGAAGGGATCATTATGGAAATTAAAGACGATTTTGCGATTCATTAAACATGTATCGCACGTTGGGAGGGCGTGAAAACATGACACTCCGCTTCCCATCCGCTCGTTACCTCCGAAATCCGGCCTGAGCCGAATGTCGTATCCTTTCATCAGCCTGTCCACCGTCTCTTTTACCAGAGGCATGTTGCTCGGATCTTTAATATCCTTCACGCTGGAAACAAAAATAAAAAAGACAGATAAAAATTAGAGGTTTGGCGTCCAAAAAGGATGCTGCAGTCGTCACACAGAAATGGTCGCATACCTTTGAGCCGAGGCGAAATTCAGCATCAATAAAAAAGTAAAAATCCAAAGATGCTTTTTCCCGATCCTCCCCATGGCAACCGTGTTAGAGGCGGCTTCTGGATGCGAGTGAGGAGCGCGCACATCCAACTTACTCCAGAGCGCCGGAGTCAATGATGGGCGCATGCGTACAGGCAGCCCGAGATCAAAGAGTAGAGAGCGATGATGGTGGAAGAGCGGTTTCCATTGCAGAGGAAAATATTAAAGAGACAAGTGGATGTCCTTAAGAAGAAACATATTTAAGAAAGAGGAAAAATAAAAGGCTTTGGAGTGTTTTTATTGATTGATTGGAACATGACAGACAGTTTTCCTATTTCTAAATCCAAGGTCAAACAGTTGGATGCACTGAGGTTGAAATGATCAAGTTACTGTTTTCTGTTTTTTTGTGCTGTAAAGTTGACACAAGGCAAAACACAAATGTCTTTTTCACAGAAAACAACTGAATATGCCAATAATATGTATGGATATCTTTTCAATGCAGTGTTTCCTGAAAACACGAGACTGCAAAGCAGGAGCAGCAGATAGGCAGGGCAGAAAGGTGGGATGGAAGAGAGCCCCACAATTCCTTTTCTCAGCTTTGGGCATATATTTGAAGCAGCAAAGAGGGATTGGAGCCTTCTCTAAACTGGCTTTGATCTTGAAGATGTGCTTCTGCAGAGAGGGCAGGGTTCTGAAAGCATTGGTTCAACGTTGCATCACCGCCAGTTAAAGCCATCACAGATTATATCATGCCGGCTCTTTTTGATGCATTACGTGGTTTGTGTCTGTGTGACGTCCCGTTGCGTTGCGGGGTTAAAAAGTGAACGGGGTGTATCGTGCAGATGTGCAGCGAGGAGAACAAACGAGGTTGTGATTCAGTTCTTCTGTCAGATGGGGAAGTGGGGGCCCGTGAATCCTGCAAGCTGGTTTTTGCAGAGGTGGAAGATCTTTCAATCTCCATGTCCTCTCAGTCTTCAAGATCCATGTCCCTGCAGGACCAGAACAAAACAGAGCAGATAATGTGAGCAGAAGCTTCTCTGCTTCCACATTCAAAGATGCCCTCTCTGCAGTGCTGCACAGCCAAGCCTGCTCCTGTGCTCCACATCATCTCAGCCTTGAAAAAAAGCTGAATCCAAGAGGCAAAACATAAAAAAGGTACAGATGTTCTGCAGCTGCACTCATGCTCTGTGTTCTCTCTTTTTATTCTGCACAATGATATAACCAAAAATATAAAAAAAAATAAACAAATAAAAAACACACAAAATGGATTAACAAGACACACATTGAACAGATTTGCACTTCTCTGTGTTACGTAAAAGATCTCTTTTTCTCCCTCTCGAGATCTTTTTGCTCTTATCTTCCTTTTTTTCTTCTTGGACATGAAACTCTGCGCTCTTTAAGTGGCAGTCTCATAAGTAGAAAAGTTATGAGTCATTACTTTGCGCAGATTACTGGTATGTGCAAATTCATTGTCGGTTGTCTATTTTTCTCTAAAGAGAAAGACATTTAAAAAAGACAAAAAGGAAACATTCTTGCAGGAAAACCTTGGGTGATGGAGGGGAAAGATGGATTCTTTAGGCCTCAATATACCAACCAACCAAACAAATCCCCTTTTCTCTATTTTATAAGTTATAATGCTAATTTAACCTGTAGTCATCTTGCTTTTTTAGGATAGAAATGATGTCCCGCATCCTGATATTGGCTGTAATGCTTACCTGGCTCTCTCCATGGTGTCTTTGGCCAGGTAAATATACCAATAGACCAGGTTGAAGAGGGCAAAGGTCAGGGGGAAGAGGATGCGAGCATATGAGTCAATGCGGCTGGTCCCGGCCAGCTGCGGTATCTGAGGAAAAGCTGAACCCTGCTGAAGGAAAATCGGAGTTGGCGGGATTTCTCCCGGCTCACTGCAGCTCACTGAATGGTTTCTCCTCTTCAGGCCTTCCTGAAAGCTGCTGTCCGACTAGGAAACAAACATAAAGAAAGAAAGGAGACACGCTTCAAAAGACAAAAATACACAAAATAGGACAATATTTGGGGATAAGTGTAGTATTTGTCTATTTGATTTTTTTGCAGGTTTTTTTTTCAATCATACACCACAATTTAGAGATTATCGTTATTTCTTCCTCATTGGAGCTATTTTTAAACATTGATCTATGAGTTCTGCATGTGAGACAGATCCCAGGAGGGACTCTGTAGTGGCTTACTGTATTTGCATAGAGAGCAGCTTCAGATGAAAGCACTACAATAGCACATATTTCCACCCAGTGTTTGCGCTAGCCATAATGTGTGTTACAAAGACATCCTACAGGGCATCATACTGGAAATCAGCTGGAAAAAACCAACTAGCGAGGGAGGATTCTTTCATTTCCTGCACTGTCGCCGCATAAATGTAGACACAGCAGTTATGCAAATGCAAATCTATTTTTTGAAAATGAACAGAATAGAACTTTTTTACAAAAGATTTCAATGTTTACTTTATAGTTTTTGCGTATCAAAATTGGACATTAATGAAGGTCAAATAAAAAAATGAATAATTTAATTTTTTGAATAATTCTTGCTGCATTTTTCTGTTAGTGGAGGACATAGAAAAGAAAATTAAGCTTAAAATTGCATTTCTGAGTTTTTCTTTATTTCATTGGTTGTGATTCAGGGGTAGATGAAAAAAAAAATGCAGTTGGACAAAAGCCTGCATTCGTTATGTAGAAAATATGATGAGGGGCACAAACTCCCTGCTCTGCTCAATTCTGATGCATCAACCTGAAGACAAACAGATCCACATACGTCTTTGCTTTCCTCGTCTGATCTGGCATCTGGATCAAAACTTTGTGGCTGGATAGTTCAGAGAGCGTCAACAGAAGGGTGACGGGAAGGGGGGCTGGCTAACTCTGCACTAACAGTCCCGTCCACAACTCAGAGGTGAATTTTTGATTAACTTGGCTGCCCTGCCGAAACTATGTCCTAGAAAATGACACAGTATATTTTTAATTAAGGCTAAAAACAGCATAATCCCAATTAAAAGACCACTGGGAACGTTTTGAAAACAGATCAAAAGATGATTGGAGTTGGACTTTAAGTATTATTGCCATGTTCTTACTTACCCAAGACTGTCAGAACACAGTTTGATCTGTTGATGACCTCATCTAGTCCTGCTTTAGTCAGGTACTAAAGTCCCTGGCAGCCACACAGGTGAAAATGATCTCATTAAGCACTTTAAGGCTCACAGATGCCACCTGTGAAGACCTTTGTGTAAAAATAACTACATTTTCTCCTTATACAACATGTATTTGCTTTTATGTTTTCATTTTACACAGATGTTTTCATGTGAAGCACCTTAAAAGTATTTCTGTGTGTTTACATTTAAACAAAAAATCAATATAAATGGACTTTTTTGGCATTGTTAAATCATGAAAGCATTCAGATATTCTGTGAATGTCCCGCTGTTCTTTTTTTTTTTTTCTGATGATCATCTAGCCTTCATCTTACTGAAATTGTGTCATCATCCTCACTCCCAGTGGCGAGCACCTCCAGCCTGTCTTGTCTGGCTCTCTCCTTCATCAGACGGTTGGCCTGCAAGGTGGCGAAGTAGTTCACCGCTGCAAACTCGACCAGAGCCGACGCGACAAAGGCAAAGCACACGGCGATGAACCAGTCCATGGCTGTGGCATAGGAGACTTTGGGCAAGGACTGGCGAGCGCTGATGCTCAGAGTGGTCATGGTCAACACCGTGGTTATGCCTGAAGCAGAGCCAAGTCATTATGAATCCCACAAAGCATGGAGATTGTAATCTCACACCGATTAGCACACATTAATTGTTTAATGATGTTGGGAATACGGGCGTACCAGCAACTGTGCGCGCAGGAACAGACTCTTTGTTGATCCAAAAGGAGACTTGTGACAGGACAACCACCATTATTAAAGGAATGTAGGTCTGGATGAGGTAGTAGCCCAGCTTCCTCTGGAGGTGGAAATAGACCACCTGCACAGAGTACTGCCCTGCAGGATGAAAAATATGTCAGAAAATGCAACCCTGAAGGAAAGTCTGTCCTTGGAATGGTAAAAAAAAAACAAAAAGAGCATGCTGATGGAAACACAGAGATGGAATAATGCTGTCAGAAATGAAGCAAAAGAGCAATAATGACGTTAGATGGTGTTAACGTTAGTCAGAAACCGATTATTTATTTCCTGATCAATTTTATACCTTTTTTTTACCAACATAATCCTGTTTGTATCTGTGGTTTTCAACTGTTACTTATTAATTTTTTTATTATTAATTTTTTTACACATTTGTATCTTTTACATCCCTATAATTATATCATGGTAATTTCGAGTTTCCAATAGACTTCACAGTTTTTGTTACTTAGCCATCAGTATACTTGAAGTTTTCCGATAGTTGCGCTCAGATCTGATCATGTATTAGGTGAAGTTTTTGAATTTAATGAAGTTTCATTCTTCTACATTTGGTTCCTCCACAGACCTCCATCCCTGACATTTGGTTTCAAAGCAGAGAACCAGAATTTCATTTTGTGTCTGGTTCCTCCTTTGTTTCCAACACACTCCATCTTCCTCTATCCTGTTTATTTAGGAACATCAGAAATGGCAGCACTTGGTGCTCATTTAAGGCATTCCTTTAGCTCTGAGTGACAAATATCCATAACTACATTAAGAAATAGCTTTGAAAGCATTTGCGTGGCTCTTTTAATCTTGAAAAATGGTAATCCAGTTTGTTGTGATGAGGAATACCTGTGTTTAACTTGATTTTTTCACTGGACAAAGTCTGCCCCACAAGGTCGTACTGCAGAAGACTCATGGACTCTTTGGGACATTCGACAGAAGCTGTCAGGCCTTTCCTCCAGGTGAAAAGGATTTCACTGCTGGTGTATGCATCTAAAAATCAAAATGGTTTTAGAAGAAGTTTGATCCCAAACAGCCTCCCTCAAAAAAAAAGAAGGTTTCAGATGAACTCTGCTTCACTCACAGCTTCCAAACCGGAGAGGACAGGCATGACCGTCCATGGGGAAATCCATCAGCCTCATTGGACACTCTGCGCTGATTGTCAGTCTGAAAGCAAGAATTTCAAGAGGAAATCAGGGCAAATGTCTTAGTCAGATTCACAAACCAGCACCTCCTAAGATCACCTCATGGTGTACAGGACAGTCCCGTTCTGCATGATACGGAAGAGTTTGTTGGGCGTGGTCATGTTGTGGGAAATGGACTTCTTGGAGTTTCTGAAAAACGTGTCGGGCGTCCAGATTTTGTCCACCATGCGATTATTCAAACGTAGGATTTCAGTGGGGCCTTCGAATTTCAGACGCTCGTCGACCCACATCTGACGGAAAAACATGTCCATGGTGTACTCCTGATTCAGAAATAAATGCAAAGCAGATGTTTCCACAAAAACTGAAACCATAAAATCGCAGCTTTAAGACGCACAACACCAGAGAGACATTTCAATTAGCCGAGGAAGACGAGGAGAGCTTCTGAGCAATGATGGATGCCACTCATCCTACATAATTGTGAATCAATTTGTCCAGCCCTTTAATTGTCTGACATGTTGTCATATTGATTTAGAGGCGTTCAATAACAGAATTATGGGTCTGATCACAGAGATTAAGACTAATTAGATGTTCTTGTGGTAGATTGTCCATACAATTATTCACAAAATCCTTTGCATCTCATATATATATATTAATATCTTACCATCTTCACGTCCGAAACAGGTCCAAAGCTGGTGACAAAAATGTCTGTTTTCACCTCTGTGATGCCACCTACAACAATAATTTATTGTACATAAAAATGGCAGCAGTTTGCCTTAAATCCAGTGTATACAGAGAGGAAGGATTGAGTGTCGAAGGTTTAAATTACCTCCAGAGCCAGGTCGTAACCTGTTGTCGTACCCATCCAGCAGTCTATCCAAAATACGAGTAATGTTGTCTGAATATACTTTTTCTTCACCCCGGACATTACCTAGACTGCAAATTTAAGAAAATTTAAAAAAAAAGAAATGACTGAAGATTAATGTTGAAGCAAAAGGAAGTGAACCTTACCTAATCCAGCAGATAAAAACAACCAAAGATAATGAGGCACCGGCCATGCTTGACAGCAGCTGTCAACTTTTCGGTCAACTTCCCAGCAATTTATGGCAAAACACCCCCTGAGATGCAAAAATCACATAGAGCCCGATTCCATTTTGTGTCAGGTTACAGGGCTTAAGGACACAAGAGTCACTGAGGCAAGAGCGGTAATCTAATTAACAGATTAGCAATCCCCTACATTTTTAGACAAACCATGGAACCACTTGGTTTCTACTGGAGATACGTTTACTTTGTTAAAATAAAATAAAAAACTACAATTTGCAGCAGACATCACAGAATAGGAAAAACATGTGAATCCGTTTTCATGTGCACACAAAAAGATTGAAAAGAGAAAGATTGAAAATCAATTGTTTGCATTTATTTTTAAATTGAAAATTTTTTGCACATTGTTTCATCTCATTGCACATCCCAAAAGGGATATAACGGGTTAAGAAAATTGATGAATGGATGGATGGATGGATGGATGGATGGATGGATGGAAAAATGTTACTGAAAATATCTGTGATGTGGAGTTCACTTCAAATACAAAAGATAATTGCAAGAAGAATCTGCAAGGAGAAATCACATAGTAAAATTTAAAAGATGTAATAATTTCAATGTTTTTTTTCTTGCAAACACAGGATATTGAGTGAGTTGGAAGAACGAAAAGAAATGGGAGAAAAACCGGGAAAAGGAATGAGTGCAGTCAATGGTGGCAGATGAGACAACTTTTTTTAAACAAACTTTATTAACAAAGGTTCTATCCATGATCCATACACAGCATCAGAAAAACAGGGATAACGAAAAAGTATGGTAGCTGTTAAATAAAATTATGATTATGATTACAGAGCACATTTGAGTAAATCACAGCATAATGAAAACAGGGGAAAGTTCAGTTATTTTGACTATATATTTTACATAAATTGCAAGTTTTTAGAGCTTTCAAATCCTTTGAACTTTTTGAGAGGTTCACTGTAATGTTGTTTTTTTATTTTAAAAATGAAAAGAGGTATAAAAATGTAGATGAGACAGCTGTACAAATGAAAATGTGCATTTCTGACTCCATGCCGCTAGGTGGCAGTATTGTCTCTCAATTGTGCATCAACAGATCTGTTTACATGTATGAGGAAGAATCGAGAAGTTTGGATGAGCAGTTCTAGCACATAACATCACCTGAAGACTTGCCGATGAAACTCGGAAACGCCTGACCTGATTACATCGCTGGCACTGATATCGTCACTGTCGTTATCGGTGAAAAACGTCGTGCTGCTGCACGGTTAGCACAGGACAGTCAGGCGGGGACTGACACCGGAGCATGTCGGTGCACTTCGACGAGAGGAGCGGGGTTGTCCCCTGCAAAACACCGTGGGGCTGCTGGTACCAGACCATGGAGGAGGTCTTCATCGAAGTCGGGGTGCCTCATGGGACGTCAGCCAAAGAGGTCCGATGCCGTCTGGGAGCCAGAGACGTCGAGCTGCACGTAAAAGGGAAGGAAATAATCAAGGTAACCCGCTGAGTATTGTTGTCTTCTTTAAATCATTTTTTAAATTGTAGAGCATTTTTTTTTGGTTAAACATCACAAACATTTTTCCTTTTTAAATCAAAAGTACTTGCAGTGCAGTTTTAAACTGCTACAAACAAATAGTTCCCTTCTTTTTAATGAACACATTGTTTTATGTAAGGCTTTTGCAGGGCAATAAAATGATTTTAAACTGATTTATATTTTAATTTTTGCTTTGTTTTCAGGAGTATAGCCAGCATCAATCAACTCTAACCTCTTATCTATATTGGTGTGAAGACCCAGAACATGCAATTGGGTTATACGGGCTAATCCTGAAAAGGAAAAGCTTTACAGTGTTTTAAAGCGGAGAAGTAACAAAACAGTGACAGTTTAATCAAAAAGAACACTCGTGAAGAAAATATTATTTTATATTGACTGTTAATGTGAAGTCAATGCAAATGTTCTCTTTTTATGGCCATTGGTTTGGCATTTAAAAGTAAATTTTACCCTGCTTCATTGTTCTAACGTTTTTGTGGGTAATTGTGAACTTTTTCCCAGGGAAAGTTGTTTGAAACAACCGTGTCAGACGAAGCTACATGGACGTTAGGTAAGTTGCACACCGCTTGGCGTCTTTTGCAGAAGTCTGTGCCGGTTAGCTTTGTGCTTCTCATTTATTGTTTTTTTTTTTTTTCCCCCCCCTCCTCACCAGAGGATAAATGTCTCATTCGGATCATTCTGATGAAGACCAACAGGGAAGCAGGAAACTGCTGGTCTTCTCTTCTTGAGGGGGAGTACGGCGCAAATGCTTGGCTTCAGGATCAGATGCAAAGAAAACTCACTCTGGAGAGGTTTCAGCGGGAGGTCCGTTTATTAAGCTGTCCCAGAAAACCGTTACTGCAACGAGTGATTGGTTTGGGGTTTTCTCACATAAATTCACATTTGAGTCTGCAACCCTTTCGAGGGAAATTTAAAAAGCTATTTTCATGCAAATTAGTCGTTCCAGCATCTAAAAAAAAAAGTTAAGAATGATTTTAAAATAATCATACATGCAGGATTTCATAGATCTGATTTTTCAGAAAATTTTACTCAATTATGTATTTGTGTTTCCATTTCAGAATCCTGGTTTTGACTTCAGTGGAGCAGAGATCTCTGGGAATTTTACCAGTGGCGGTCCAGACTTTTCCAGCTTACAGAAGTGACACTTCTCATGTTTCCAGAATCTGGTGGACAAAGTGCTACTTGGGATTTGAACCCACCCCAGTGAGCAGACGATCAGAGAATCATCAGTTTGGTCATTTTTACAAGGGTTGAGTGAGAGACTTATTTCAGAGCCTCGTTCTCTGAATTGTCAGGCACAATTGTTTCCTGCACCTGGTTAAGGTTTTACTCGACCCGTTTTGAAACCAGACGAAAGGAGCTTCACTTTTGATTAAGATGAATTGTGTCAAGTTTGTTATCCAAGTAAAGATCCATGCAAATACAGCTTTTCAATAAATTTTTATTGAAAGGTATGAGTTCTTGAGTTTATCAGATGGTGTATTCCATTGACCACTTGGAACAATTTTTGATATCACTAGCTCAGCCAAACAATAAAAGAAAGTGAACAGAAAAATGCATTTTGAATTCCAACCCACATTTCCACTGCAGCCACTTTTAAATGTTCTCTGCATGAACAGAACTCAGTTCAATCTCATGGCTCCACGTCAAGACTCCAGAATCAATGAAAAGATCTCATCTGAACTGCTCCTCACAGTTCAGCTCTGGCAGGGACATGATGGTATCTTCATTTCTATTTACCAGAGCTCCTTTACCACATCATAAGAAAAGAAAAAAAAAAAAGGTCACCTTGGGTAGGAGTGTGCATTCAGGACAGTTTAACAACCTAGGGTGGGAGTTAAGGACTTTGGGTCCGATTTCTTGGTTCCATTTTTGCTGTTCACAAAATCCTTCTCCCTCCTCTTCCACATAGTGGACTGAGGACCTAGGCGGTTCTATACTTAGTAGCTTAAAACTAACAACCCATACCAGGAAACACCAAACACCCTGGTACGGATTCTCCCAAAACAGACTGTGCAATCAAGTTTAGAAGAAAGTAAAACTTTGCAGGATGGCAGCACATCCACATTCCACACAAAGCACTACTCCTCGTTTCTGGGACAAAATTCTCTTTTTTACTTTTCCTTCCAGAAATTCATCATCATTAATGAAGATCTGGAAGCAAAATACGGAGGGGGTCATAAATGGGTGACCATAAACTATGAAATGAGATCTAATCAGAAAATAAAAGGTGTAATAGCAGAAGAGTTTTAACTTCCTTCTGTGTGTACGGTCACCCATCTATGAACCCCCGTCATTAACAAGCAGACTCTGGTATGGTGGGAAGATGGGCGATCTTGTAGTAGCTGTGCTTCAGCTGACGAGCAGTTCTTCCCGAGATGGTCCAGCGGAGTCTCAGACAGTGAGGCTTGAAGCACTTGGTGGCGGCATATTCAGCCAGACACTTTCTAACAAGCTCCCTCACACAAACCAGGTCTCCATCTCTTACCTGCAGAGGACAGAAATCATCAGAAATGTGTGCCATCTGTCCCTCAAACCACACTTCTAGGCTCTCAATGAACATTGCTGACATGAAGGGATGGGACTTACATTTAGCAGCTGCTGCAGACTTTTCACAGCCTCTGATATCTTGTCGATCTCTTCAGGGTCATGTTGATCCTGGGCCTCATAGCAAACTAGAGCCATTGCAAGCAAAGAAGGCTGAAAAGAAACAGCAAATGAAGGGGGATTTGGTTAAAACCATCATAGCCGACACATTTCCTTTCTAAGAAAATTACAGTTATTTACAGAAGTCCATCCCTGAAAAAGGAGTTTGACCAAATTGAACCTGGAGCCAAGTTCAAATCAATTTAATCAGACAGATCAAACTAAATGATAGTCTCTTTTTTCAAGCACAAGCATCAGGTTGCATGCAAGAACAGCATGTTTCTGACTGATCATTGCTTATCTTTTCAACCTTCCGCTGAACTCAAAGGTCTTGTCTGTCCTTCTGCACCATCACATTCTTTACATGTCTGCTTTGACTGGGGGAGGGTATACCTTTGAGAATCCTATGGAAACTATTCAAGGAGAAATAACTTCATGTTGTCTCTCACAACTCAGACTGAATCTTTTATTTCTAACAGAACACATTTGTTTTGACAAATGTTTTCTTTTTCCAGATAGATTTAGAAAGTGGATGAGTTCAGACAGTCACCACAATAAAGAAGTCTAAAAAACAGATTTCAAGTCCCCTCAACATGAATAAATCTGGAGTATTCACGTGTGGGGTACGAGCTACAGAATCATTTTCTCTATCAGAACAGATGATCAAAATTTGTACACAGTTTCTCATGACATACCTTTATTTTGGAGAAAGCAAATGAGCAATGACAGGCTTTAAGCTGCGACTCCAGTCTGTCGATGCTTAAGATCATTTTGCTGTTGACAAAAAAAAAGTGTTCAATGATAAAATTCAAACTGGAAAACATCCAGATTTTAGGATCAAGTTACCTCTCAGAGTGGAGCTGGTCCTGGATGTTACTGTGAATCAGTCGAAGAAAGTGGAGGGCTGTGGGGGCTTTCACCTTCCAGTATAATTTCTCCATGACGATCTTCTCCATCCTCATCATGTCAGATACAGTGAAGCGATTCTGACTGATGCGGATGAGGTCATTTGCCAGAGGCACATTTTTCTCCTCCTCTGAGGACTTTATAGCGATGTAGAAGCAGCAAAGACCAACACAGGAAAGGTGCTTTGGCTGAATCTGAAATGGACATAAACAAGGGGAGGCGTGTCATTTTATTTAATTTGTGGAAATTCATGAAATAAGCCATACCAGTTTCATTACAAACCTTCATCACAGAGAGAAATCGATCCAGCAGGCTCACAGCCAAGGAGAAGGTCTCGGCGCTAAAACCAAAGAACCTGGTAAGAGAGAGCAGGTCTTTCACCTCCAGCTCTCTGAGTTTTGCCGTCATCCTTAGGCCATTGTCCTGGGCACACTCTATGAGCCTCAAGCCGCTCAGCTTTGGTTGGTATCTGGCCTCCAGATCTGTCAGGGTCTTCAGCTGAGCTGCAGAGGACTGCACTCCAGCTCCCGTCACTGTATCAATCATCTGCAAAGAGAAGGAGAATGTTAAAATTATTTGAATTAGGAAAATAAAAACCACATGCCAGATAATCAAATTTTGGGGATTTTGAGCAAACTGAGTATGAACTTAATCAATTTACATGGAATGAGAAAGACACCCCTGAACCTGTGGAGAGCTGCATGCAACCTGCTTTATAGGCCTAAAAACGTGTACAGTTTAGGAGAGGGCAAGCAGACAGAGCTTCTATATTGGTAAGTTATCAAGTAACAAATTTGTTACAGCTGTCACCTATTTGAACTTTGGGGGTGGGGGGTGGGGGTGTTAACGCATATATTGGACACAATTATACCACATAGGAGAAAAATATAATTCAAACAAGTATCTGGAGTCATGTTCAAAACATTGCATCCCATTAAATACTTCATAATAGTGAGAGATGGCTAATAGAACAGTAAGTAAATGGATCAGGCCATGTTGGGGCAGAACCTGCGTCATGTCGGGACATGTTCCTGCCATAGACAACAACGCTGAGGAACACACACTCCATGGTGTTAACACAAATTTGTGAAAACTTTATAATAAATACTTCACCGAAAAACGGATATATGTGCTTCACGCACTGGGCTATGAACTTTTTTTTTTAACTGTAATGGAAAGGAGAGTTAAATCGGACTGCAGCGACAGTTAGCTACTAGCTAACACTAGTAGTAGCTACAACATTGGTTGGGCATCTCGTAGTTATAGTACTTTCTATGGATCAGTCACAACACAAAATGCTTCCTATTTTTAATTTTAGGTTGACTTCATTTTTAACCATAATTGTGACATTTGTAGTGAATGTTGTTACACAAATAAACGTGGTGCACCTACCTTGAAAGTTAGGATCCAATGGGTAATAAACACAGAGTTTTATGTCAGTTTCGCAGAAAAAATAAAACTTAGCGTAAAATAAAAACGTTTTAAGCATAGGTTTATTTCTGCCTATGCACACCCCCTACCCTTGGTTAAGGCGACGGGGAAAAGGACAGTTTAGGTAAATAAGAGTGCATAAGAAGCTAGCGTCTAAGCATGGGAGGATTTGATTGGCTAGCAGCTGAGACTTCTATATTTTAATTGGATATTCACCAAAAGTCCCACCCCTTCACGAGGCAAGTGACCAATCAGAAATGAGAGATATGGGCGTGTTAAAAGTGACTTGACGCTCACAAGAATTTTTAATTTAAGATTTTGTAAAGTAATATTTTCTCATTACATTATATTTCTTATTTAAATGAAACTTATAACAACAATTATACCTTAATAACAATAAACAATTATAAAACTCGGCAACCTTACGTGTTTCTAGGAGGGTTCTAGAACACACTGGAAGGAACCTGAGCCTCACCAGCTGGAGCTGACCAAAACCAGTTTTTTTTTTTTTATAATTGAAAAGAAAACAACGATACAACTGTAATTATGCATAATAATATTTATTTCTTCAAAATCAATGATATTGACATAACACAAATTTACAAGATTAATTTCCAAAGGTTTAGGTACATTTATTGTTAAGATTTATTTTCTTTAATAACACAGTATATTCTTTTGGCACTTAAGACTAGTTGTATCTCCATCTATAGGAAATATTTTTAAAGAAGAACTTTTATAGTTTGAATATTATTTAAGATATATAATATTATTCTCTGAAAACTAAAGGTGCTTCTAAATCATAGAATGATCAAACGATCTTTGTAACCATCAAACAGCAAATGCAGTTCAGTTAACAGTATGAATATCACAGTGTAAGTATTCATCAGTTAGAAAGAAACCATAATAATGGCACGATAAATGAAGGAGGGTGGCATATTCGGTACAAAACCAAGACTTTGGCACTGGAGAGTGCAGGAAAAAGAGCCTAGATTCATGCAGAGACCATGCCACAAAGCATTTATAAGATAGAAGAGGAAAGTCAAGTTGATGTGGAAGACTTCAGGCTCTCTTAATTCAATTTCTATGAAATGTTCAATGAATATAGTAAAATTAAAGAAGTTTGACGTTTTGGTGTCTTCTAATTCAAATTCCTTCCTGAGGTTAAGGAGCACGCAGACGGAAGACTAAAGAAGCTATGAAAGGAAAGAAAAAGGCAGGTTATTTGTCTGAACAGGTGACATTCATAAGGCAAACATTTAGTATTTTCAAGTGTCCTGACAGATGTTCTTGGCATGTTCTTGAAGACAAAGGGTGCAGTCCGAATGCTGTGAAGCATCTAAATGAGTGAAGTGATTAAAGCCGCACGGCCAGAAGAAGTCGAAAAGGGACACAGATGACAAATGAAATGATTTTATGCTTTTAATTCCCCCTCATCTTTCTAGAAACAAAATGTTTTCCCAGCTCCAGAACGCTGTAATACTATTCAGCTGCACTCTTCCAGTTGTTGCATAATCTTGATTTTAATAGACAATGTATTAATATCTTTTCTTTTTACAAACAAACTGTGCATAAGTGCTATTAGAAATATAAAAAAAACCTTTATTTCAGAATAATGTTATGCAACTCAAAGCAAAGTTTTATTCAAAAACTAAATTTTTGAAAACGCCTCATTCAGAAGCAGATATAATTTTCAACAGGAGGTGAAAACAGATGATATTGACCTTAAATCATCCAAAAAAAATCTGTTATGAAAACTGTCAATGGGTTGGTTATTCTTTGCCTACAACACTCAGCATAAGGTACACATTAAATACAACAAATACTGGTTAACCCCTGAGTACACACCAACTTGCATGTACACTTTTAACCAACATATAGTTATCTTAAACTTAAGGCATCAATAACTACGATCAGACATGACAGCCTGTTTTTCCCATGCTGACGGTGGACACATTCCTGGTTTCCCTGGATGTTTTGATCCATAAATCAACTAAAGGGAGGAAAAGACAAAACATGGAGATGACAAAATATGAAGGATATGAAGCATATGAAATAAATGATATGGAATCAAATTGGAATGTCCCATGGTTTGGGCATTCACTTTTTTTAATTACATTTAGACAACACATGAAGAAGTTTCAGTGAAGTGGGACCTATCAAACTTATTTGATAGGTTAATTACGATAAAAAAATGAGTCATGGAAAGTATTTTTAAAAAGGTCTAATAACTATGTAATATTTAAAAATTACTAAGGCCTACTTGTGTTACACTACATCACAAGCAACAAACAAGGAACATGGCAGTCCTTTCACTTTCTACCTTAGCATAAATCTGCAACCAGTTCTGACTGCAATGAGCAATGATGCAAAAACATTATATGTCTGTCACTGATTCTGCAAGTTGACCTACTTTAAAAGAGGATAATTCTGCAATGTTCATCATAGATACACTTCAACTGTGGAGGAGAATGTGAAGCAACAATCCAGGAAATTATGAGGCGGCAAATGAAAAATTTCACCTCATGAGAATTACGTGACAATTTTACCACATTTAGACTTTTCTTTACATATATGCTGAATTTATGTCACATCTTGTCAGTTTTTCATCACTAATAAAAGCGTTATCTGTGACTTGAGGGTATGTACTATTAGATGCTTAATATGCATCTAAATATTATTGAAAAATATTAAATATAAATGTAAATATAAACATAGAATCTAAGAAGGTGTTTTCCAAAATTTTACCATGTATTTCCTCATTCATCCTTTCCTTAATACAGATCAATCCTTCTTTCTCCTTTGCAGAAAAGGCAGCAACAAACCATGATGTTTCCACCCCCATGCTTTACAGTGGATATGCTGTTCAGACACATTACAGACCTCTTATCTGTTTAAATGGGAAAACTTGCAGAGCTAGTGAATGACAAATACTACTAACTCAATATGAAAGGTGCCAGAAATACTGAATGAAGTTCTACATGTGATGTTGGATTCTCATCAGTACATGAGCATGAGAATGAAGGAGATGGATTCAACTAACATACAGAACTCTTCTGGGAGGTCAGCTGGAAGAGATGTTGAAGTTTAAGTTTTATTCCTTTTTTATATGGTGCCTTAAATTGAACTCAGTCAAAGAAGGCGCCGTACATTAAAAGCTCAAAGGCGTATGCATCAAGCTGTGTTATGCAAGGTTGTACCATGCAGGCCATTGAGACAAGCATTTGTTTTTATTTCAGATATTGTTTGTTGGCACTGACACTTAAGTTTGGTGACTGACTTACTTCTTTTTGTCTTTGTCCTTTTTGAATGGCTGCTGTGAGCTTCCTTGGACTGCTTGTCCCATCAGTGTTTCGGCTGCCACTTTTCTCCTGTTGAAGGCATTCATCTCTTCCTCCATTTCTCTTTTTTTCTCCTCCAGGTTCTTTTTCTCTTCCTGGTGCATAGTCTTCAGGCGCTCAAACCTTCCTTGGAGCTTGATAGGTTGAAGAAAATGATGAAGTTAATGATTGGAAATCTACTAAACAAAGAAAAGGAGGAATGAAGCTGTCGGTTTTGACCTCTTTTTCTTTTTCTTTCAACTCCACTTCTGCCTCTTTGACTTTGTTCACAAACATCTGCCTCATCGATTCCTCCTTGTGCTGCAGTTCTTTGATGAACTCCTTCCTTTTGGCTTCATACGTTCTCTGAAGGCTGACAGGGTAAATACAAAGATAGCATAATCTTATTGCAAAAACAGCTGGAATGATCAAAACCTATTTTTATAAAGATGCTGCAGAAATTAGAGCATCTTAAGGTGAAAGTGCAATAAAAGCTTCTCTTTTTGGGGAATTCCTGCTTCTTTTCACATTCCAAAAGGATGCACGGTAGATTAAAAATCCATTGTGGATACATTGAAATAATTGTATTTAAACTGTAATTTTACTTTCAATTTCAACACATTTGAGACTAGTCTTATAGGTTCCAGTCAAGTTGAAACTTCTTACCCTAAAGAAAACTACAAAAGAAAATAAATTTGTTTGAAATATTAGCAAAAGGCAGACGCCTCAACCTGTAGCTTTTTTATTTAAAATATCCGGTCCTAAACCTGAATGACTGATTGTCGAGGCTTGGGTCCTTGAAGCCCATCTCCTCCAGCTTGCAGCGACGGTACAGCTCATAGTGACGAGTATGTGTTTGCTCTCTGAGATCTTCCATGTTAACACGCAGCAGCATCTCTCTCAGCTTCACCAAATCACAATGATTTTCATTTTCCACTGAAAAAGAGAGAAAATAAGATTGATTATGCTACTCATGTTAATGTATTAAGAGAAGGGCGGAAACGTGACACACTTTATGTAAATTTCAATGTTATGTTTCATGCTTCATCTAAAAATGTAGAGGACATTTTACAACCAATTCTAAAATTAGTCAGACAATTATTAAGTGAGCAGAATCACCCTGTATAGATCCCCAGGGATACATCCTTCCTTTCACAGTTTTGTTTCCCACTGTAATGTTCTCAGTGCTTCCGATCACAGCAAAGGGAAGCTGAGTCTGTAACAGAAGAGAAGACGTTTAAAAGTGCTGTACAATGCTCTCCCGGTCAGTCTGACAGTAAATGTTTCATCAACTATGCAAATTCACAAAGAGGCCCTGAAGTATTTCACTCTAACACAGTTCTTGCAATATCTATATTGAGACAAAAACAAAAACAAACAAAAATGGAGCTTGAAAGATGCCATTTAAGTCTAAATTATCTCTCTCTCCAGTTATTTTTGAGTATTTATGAAAAATGTTTGATTGTGTACCCTGACTAATAAAGGAACAAGGAATGCATAACTTGTGCTAGGGCTGTGTGGTGCAAAATTTAAAAAATAGTTTAGATATTTACAGACCTAAATGTTTTTAACAGTAAGAATCTTAGTCTCTGTGTGTTAAAATTTCTAATTTTAGCAGAGTTGCAAATTTTCAGGACCTATACTTCCTCTTACTCATACATTATATAAGCAAAACAAATAACTATTTTCCCTTTTAATTTTCCTCCCAAATGGAAAACTCACAGTTTGCTTTGCAGTGGATGTAACTCACATTCATGGAAGAGTTGATCTCTGCAACGGCCTCATCCTCTGTTGGAAACTGATATATCTGAACTCCGTTGCTGACCAGCTCACTCATCACCTTAATTTTTAGGTTGACCAGTTCATTCCTGGTTAAAGTGTCTGCCTTTGCAATAACAGGGATGATGTTCACCTGAATGAGGAACACAATGAGGAATCCGAGGAGAACCAGAAAAATCTGCTGCAGGCTTAGACAAAAGGAGCTTTTGACCGTTCATCACCTTACTGTCCAGCTTCTTCATAGTGACAAGATCAAGGGCCTTCAGAGAATGTCCGTTTGGAGCAATAAAATATAAACACGCGTGGATTCTGGTGTCATGGAAGTTCCACAGCGAGCGTTTTATCTTCAGCTCTTCTTCCAGGTATCTCTTAAACTGAGTGTCGATGTACTCAAGAATCGGTTCGGAGCTGCACAGAAAATAAATTGAAAAGTTACAAGAATAGGTCATCTGTTCTCCCATTTATAAACATGTGACTTGACTCTGTTCCACTTGTTTCTTCAGAGACATTTTGATGCCCTAGAGGTGTAGCGACCTAGAGTGCCAGTGCCTCTGCCTTCAACCTGCTTCCTTTTGCCCCACTTTTCTACACACATCCTGCCCACAGGTGCAGTGATGTTGGACGAAGCACTGCTTTGGCTGCATACGTCCCAGTACAACTAATCATGTGCACGGGAGGTGCTGGGGATGAGTTGTGCTCATGCTGCTTAGATGCTGACACCCCGGACCCAAATTCTCATTCATTCTCAGGTGGAGGGACATGACCCTCTCGTCCACCGGAGTGAACTCCAACACTTGGCGGCTAAGATGGGGGCTCACAAGTAAGCCCACACCAGCTCGTCGCCTCTCACCATGAGCAACTCTAGAATGGTAGAGAGTCTAACCCTTCTCTAAAGACTGAGTTTCAGAGCCCAGGCTATGCGTGGAGGTGAGCCCAACTACCGGTATATCTAGCTGGTACCTCTCAATCTCTTGCACAACCTCATGCTCCTTTCCTCCCAGAGACTTAACGTTCCATGCCCCAAAAGCCAAGTTCCATGACTGGGGTTTGGGACACCGAGGCACCCGCCTTAGACTGCCACCCAAACAAACCACATTGCACCAGCCCCTTTTGAAGTCTCCTATAGGTGGTGAGCCCATGGGAGAGTGGCCCCACGTTGTTCCTTCGGGCTGAGCCCGACCGGGGTCACCAGGCACTCGCCTGTGAGCCTTAACCCTAGGCCTGGGTCCAGAGTGGGGCCCCAGTGACGCCAATCCGGGCTACGTATCTGAGTATCTGGTCACCCAGGACCTGTCTGCCTGTCTGTGACATGCAGTTACCATAATTACAGCTGCACATGAGAACACTATTAAATGAGACTCTGTTTAAAGACAAAAAAAAAAAAACAAAGACAGTGAGTGATCACCTCACAAGCACCCTCCTTTGTCAGCATACACATACAGTACATGCACTTCAGCCCTTCATCAAATAGCACTACACCCCTGCTGCTGACAGAGAAAATGCCAAATACTGGCAGAGATCCCAACAATAAAAAACTATTGCATAACAGTTTAATCATTTAAAATGTTTTTTTCTTAGAATATTTTTGTAAATATCAGCTTTGAAGAAACTTGCTGGAACGTGGTCAAATCAAAACCTAATGCAAAGTTCTTTGAGTCTACGTTGTTCATCAAAAGTGTAAATATGTACCTTTTCACATGGTTGATCTGGTCCCCGAAGCCCACAGTGTGTACCACAGTCAGCTTGAGGTTGACGTTGCTCTCTTGCAGATCATATATTCGTGGGAGCAGCTTTACCTCCTCGTCATAATGGCTCGCTTCCTCATTTTCAAAGATCGTTCTGAAAAGAGTGTTGATAAGGGTGGACTTTCCTATACCGGTCTCCCCTGCAGAAACAGTAAATGGAAGAAACACTGACAAACACACTGCAAAGTAACACGTCTGATTAGAAAATGAAGGCTGTTTGGGGACATACCCACGCAGAGGATGTTGAAGCTGTAACCTTGTTTTACTGCTCTTTTGACCAGCTGATCGGGGAGACTGCGTAGCCCCACATGGCCGCTGAGCTCCAGAGTTCGCTTTTCTTCATTCTAAGTTGCAAATTTTAAAAAGGTTTACAGTATATCACTATACAGACCGTAACATTAAATAGTTTTATCGCTTGAGACCTGATGTCCACATATAAGGACATCACATTGAGGGTTTCATTACCACTGTAGTTAATTCTCTATACTTGGGGCCCTGTGATGATGAAATAAAAAAAAAAGGCATATCTAACAAAAATTCGGGTCTCAAGAGGTTAAAATACAAAGTAAATCACAAGAAGGCAGAGCAATATTGTGGCTCAGTCCTATCCCATTCTGCTGGGTCATGTAAAAAGTATTTTCTGAAAATGAGGTTATTTCTCTTTCACAAAAGGTTAAATCTAATAAAAGGGTATATAATTAAATAATTAAAGAGTCACTTTAATTATGGAGCAGACATCAAGAAATCACTGTAAAAATCATTGGAAGCATATTCTTTAAAGACCCAACCTGACAAAATTTGTGCTTTTTAACACACAACTGAGTGTCAAATTCCTAATGAACTCCTGGAAAACGACACAGGCTTTTGCATTTTGGCGAAAAAAGGGCATAATCATTATTAGAGGACCACTGGGAACACTTTAACAATAGATCAAAAGATAATCAGAGTGGGACTATAAGGTTTTCCATGATGGAAGCAAGAAATGCTACAGTGAAACAGTGCTAACTCTGTGTGAATAGATCTTTGGCTTCAAGCTGGACGCTCTTGAGAAGCCAGATTCCCCCATGGGATCCTGGCATCTAGCAAAAGACTCAACATGAAGACAGGGTGTTTATTCAACACAACAAGCATCCGTTTCTGCCTGTCTCTCTGTGTTTGTCCACACACACACACACACACACAAATACAAAGAGTTCTTTATTTAGATGTTATTTCACAAAGTGGGAAGATACTCAAGCAGTCGACTCCCATGTTACTCATAACCCTCCGTCGCAGTTACCCATCAGTTTGAAGAGCAACAGTCTTGATGTTCAACTTTACCAGATTTTTAAATATTGGACTCCATTGTGCGTTTTACTCAATAAATTCTTGAAGTTCATTTGTGATTACTAGTCTAAACTGATTATCCTAACGTCTGCTGTGATTCATTCAAGTCATCCGTCCTCCCTCTGACTTCAGCACCATGGACATCTGCCGTGTAGAGCCTGACAGATGATGTAAAACCGTGATGCTGCATCACGCAGGCCGGTGTTTGGATGCTGAGGCCAGCTTGTGTTCAGAGCATCGGGGGACTCATCGAAACGACGAAGCGTTTCTCTCCCTCCGCTTTGGCCACGGCTCTCATTCAGATTCACGTGACGCAACGAGCCTCCTCAGCACCGCAGAGCCGTCGCTGCTGCCCCTCACGACAACCACAAACGACCCTAGCTAAGCTTGTCCGCTTCGTTATTATTATTATTATCATTATTTTACGGTCCCGTGCGGTAACTAAAAGCGAGCATTGCATCATCATCGCGCACTCCGTTATTAAAGCACTCACCTCTCCGGGTTCCATAGTGAGGAGCGTCTGACTGCGCGCGGAATCGATCCGTCTTCAGTCAAATCTGCTGCTCTGGCGCTGAGTCTGCTCCGGCTGCAGGAGGCGACACCACCTCGGTGCTGGAGGGCGAAATGACAACGACTGGAGAGTTTTTAAGCGACCTGTGGAGGCTGTTTATTGAATACATAAAAATGCATTTTAAAAGTATAAATAAAAAATATATACATATATTTTCACGTATTTTTTTAAATAAATAAACTCAAATTAAACTGTTTTAATAAAATTAATGTAACAGTTAATTCATCCCTATTTGGACTCATACCACATGTTTTTGTGTGTGCAAAATGTTTTGCCAACAGTTCATTACATTTTTATCACATTAAATGCCTGTTTTCCCACACATTATCCACCAACTTTGTAGGCAGTGTGTAATTTATGTTAAAAAAATAAAACAAGTTTGGGTATTATACCACTGCTGTTTGGGAAACATGCCACGTTTAATATGTAGTGAACAAATGATTATGGCTAAACCAGGTTAATTATAGTTGGAATAATGGTTAAAAGTGAAAATAAATGATACCTTTCATTGGTTATCCACCTCATGAAAATTAAATAACCATTTACCACATTTCGACATTTCTTTCTTTCCATATGTGCTGCATTCATGTCACATTTTCTCAGTATTTATCGCAAATAAAAGCATGACTAGAGGGTCTTTATGTGCCAAATATGAATCTAAATAATAGGTAACAGAGCAAGAATTGTTGTTCTGACGAATGTAATGATTGAGTAATAGCTGTTTATTCCTCAATAAAAGTCTATGGAATTTTTGTCTTTTTGGACCCAACTGATACTTCCTGTTTGGAACGCGAATGAGGAGGGGTCACTCGTTCCAGGTCTATTATACAGTCTATGGTTTGCTCTTGTTCACAATTGTCAATAAAGAGTATTTAAAAAAGTCTAAATAATCTAAAAAGGTTTATAATCTGGCAGTTTTGAGTTTTGTTTTGAAATAATAGTGCTGGTTTAAAATAAAGAGAAAAGGAATAAATGGGGTGGATTCATTAGGAATGGCGCCGGAAGCAGCAGATTGGATGAGGACAGGAGGAGGAAGAGGAGGAGGAGGGTCAGCGGAGTTATCCCTCTGTCTGTCTGTGTCTGTCGCGTCTTTCCAGTGCTTTAACTCGGCGGGACGAGTATGGCTTTGACCCAAGAGTCTCTCCTGACTTTTTTGCTGGAACGTGGAGGCAAAGTGAAGAACTCCGAGCTGCTGAACAGTTTCAGAAAGTGTCTTTGACTGCAGCGATCCCGCGGAAAAGCAGCACAATAGAGACCGCTTCAAGGCGCTGGTGAACAGCGTCGCTGTGGTCAAACAGATCGACGGGGTGAAGTTCGTCGTGGTGAAGAAAAGGTATCAAGATTTTGTGAAAGATGTGGCACCGAACCTCCTTCAGCAGGTGGATTGTAGCGGTTCGGGTCCAACCCAGACCGGTTCTGAGTCCAGTTTTTACCGGAAGGTTGACTCAGATGCTGAAAACAATAACGAACCCGCGGACGCTGCTGGTGCGCTCAGAGGGGGTTCACGCACGCGCAAAGGTCCGGATTCCACTGTTAAAATCCTGAATATCTCCGGAGATCAGGCGGGCAAATCCGGAGCAGTGTTTGCTGTTGTTGCGGTCAAATCCCCACCTAGGAGACCTCCACCAGCAGCACACCTCCAAGAGCAGAAAAGTGCAGAAAACTGCGTTTGTTGCTCAGATTGCAGGTTGGATTCAGCAAAGCAAGCCCAGAGATGGCAGGCGGAGGCTGCAGTGAGGCCTCTGAACCCATCAAGACAAGCAGATGAGGAGTGTGTTCCTTTAGAGCCACTGGCTCATGAGTGGCTGGTGAAATGTGCAGCCGGACTTTGGGAACACATACACGCTTTGCTGTTGCGAGACACCCGCCTTGCCCAGAAGAAGGACTTTGTGTCGGGTTTCACAGCTCTGCACTGGGCTGCCAAGGATGGCAACTGCGGCATGGTCCAGGAACTCATGGCGGTCTCCAGAAAAAGAGAGACTTTTGTGAACAGCAAATCCCATGGAGGATACACGCCTTTGCACATTGCGGCCATACATGGACACACTGAGGTGATGGCGCTGTTGGTGCAGAGGTACGGGGCCAGTATAAGCGACAGGGATAATGATGGAAGGAAGGCCATCCACTATCTGGAGAAAGGGGCTTCAATGGAGGTCAGAGCACTTCTGGGAGGACAAGACAAGACAGAGGAGGAGGAGGAGGAGGATTACAAGGGACAGACAAAAGGCTTCAACACAATTAGTAAACTGTTCCACCCTCACATGGGGAAAAAGCAAAAAACAAGCAAGTCCGTACATGAGTGGTGATAAACTCAGCATCTTTTAGAACTAAACAATGTGTGCTTTTTGCAAATATCATGCAGAACTTAATACAGTGCATCACTGTTAATGTACTATCCATAACTAGTACTTCTAAAATTGAAAACTTTTGTATTATTTTCTCCTCAACCGGTAAGCGTCCTGCATTTCATAATACAAAACTACAGTGTCAGGTTTGAAACTGGTCTTTGTGTTGGACTTGCCGCAGAAAAACAAAGCTTTTTTTTTCTACACAGGACATGGGAACACGGCCTTTGGTGAGGTCAGTTATGCAAAGTATGTGAGCATGTCGGTGACGGTTGGAATGCTTCCTTTATCTGTTTTTTCTGTGGACTTCAAAGTTGGAACACATGGGCAACGCCTTATTTTGTAGGTTTTTGGACTCCTTTTAATAATAAAAAAGTCATCTTTTATTATTGTTTTAATCCTACAGACCAGTCTAGCATTAACCAGTGAAGAAAAGAAAAATTTGGATTAAACTCAATTTACTGGGATTACTTATTGCTTCATGTCAGCAACATATTATAAAATGCAATAAGTTTTTCCCTTATTGTACTTTTTTGTGCATATAAACATAGTCTTATTGTTTTGATAAAAACAGTTTGGCATCTACAAGATAAATGCTTGGAACTTTTTATGACCTTGTATCTATGTATCTATTTATTGTTTTAACTGGAAAAACACAAACAATTCAATTTTCAATTCAATTCAATTTTATTTGTATAGCCCAAAATCACAACAACAGTCGTCTCGATGGGCTAAAAATGTACTTTCTGAGGGTACAAAGTCCTAAAAACATCACTCACTTGTTCCTACATTACGACTTCCATCTTTGCTGACGAAAAGGAAACACAGTCCCTCGTGACCTGAACGAGTTCACGGTGACAGTGCAGCCCGATTAAAGCTGAGACAGAACAATAACTTTTGTCTTTAGGGGAGGGGGGGGGGGGGTCACGCGCACAGTAACAAATGCCAGCTGCTACCTTGGATGTTTAAAATATAAAACTGCAATAATAATCCCACCTTTGGTCTTTGTTGATTTATTAATTAAAGTGTGAAATGAGTCAAAGAAAGGCGTCTTTACAGCCACAAATTTGGATGCATTAACTTTTAGCAGCAACTGATATACAGAACTCTTGAAAAACACATATACATTCTCTCAAGATAATAAATTCCTAAAGAGATTGTTCAAAATAATTAACCTTTTATGTTCACATAGAAACACTGGATTGCCAGCAAGACCTTGGTGGAAGGACACATTAGGATAAACTCAGCAATCTCTTTTAAATTATCATTTGTGTCCTGCACAGTGGCGAAGTGGTTAGCGCTCTCGCCTCACAGCAAGAGGGCCCAAAATTCAACTCCTGGCTATAGGGGACCTGAAACAGATTCACCATTCTGTGTGGAGTTTGCATTTTCTCCCTGTGCATGCATGGATTTTTCTCTGATGCTGGCTTCCTCTCACCATCCAAAAACATGCTTCGTAGGTTACACTAAATCGTCCCTCATTTGTGGCCCTGAGACAGACTTCCAAGCTGTCCAGCATGTCCCTTGCCTTCGCCCACAAGTGACCGGGGATATACTCCAGCAGCCCCGTGACCCCGGTAGGGACAAAAAAAAAAGATGAATGAATTTGTGTCAACAACATACTGAACTGCTAACTCTCCTAGGTCAACTCAGTTTTGTGTAGCACTATCCTGATGCTATAATACAAAGGAGGGACACTCACCCATAAAGAATCCCTGCTCACTAATGAAAATTGGGTTTTTGCTGTTTTTTTTTTTTTTTATTGGCTTTGCACAAGAGACCCCAAAATCTGGGCTCAGATCTGCATGGGCATCAGAAACATGAATGCACAATAACATTCAACATTATTTATTTATTTTTGATGTTGTCGTTTGTAGTTTAAAGTCCCATTACAATGAAACTTGTGTTTTTGGAGATTTTAAGATGTTTTTGTAGTATTTTTCCCCATGATCTAGGGCACATGGGAAAAAAAAAGAGATTAAAACTGCGTTTCAGATTACCTTTTATTCAAATCGCGATAAAACAAGACTTTTTTCAAAACTTTTAACAACTAGATATAAGACAAAAATCAACAGTTTGCATGCATTCTATTGCTTAGTAATATAATTTTAAGTCCAGATTGAATAATTTAAAATAAGGTTGGTGGGATTTGGACCATTTACACATGTGAATGTGGATTTTTTTTTTAAACCAAAAGCAATAAACAGTTGATCAAATGAAACCGGATGTCACCTTTTCCTTCAGAAAGTAAGGTGAGTTTGCCAACCGCCAATAGGAGGAGGAGGAAGAGGAGTGGTGCGGTTGATTGGCAACACCTGCGCTCGTTGGCCGAAACGTGTGCGTCGTGCGCGTGACCTCTATATCTTTACTAGAGTCTCTCTCTCTGTACTGCTGACTATGTTTACAATGGACCGATCAAAGCCCGCGGCCTCCGCCGTCTGCTGCCTCCGCGGTGTTTTGTTGCTGCTTCTGGTCAACTGCAACGTCCCGCTGTTCGTCTCGTCCTCCTCCAACGCGCTTTTCCCCCAGGACGAGTTCACCTACCCGTACAGCAGCATCTTCTCCCCGCTGCTGCGAGCCCTGTCGGAGCACGGAGGATCCAGATGGAACCCCGGTCAGAGGCGGAAGGTGAAGCCCGAGCGCAGGTACATGAAGTACCTGACGGAGGTTTACAAGAAGCCCTCCCGGGGGCAGAGGAGTGTTGTCGGAGACAAGGTCTACAACACCATCAGACTGATCAAACCCCTGGATGAATGTGTGGTACAGAGCAGCACGGGTGAGTAAATGGGGACTACAACACCCACAATGCACCACCAGTCCACAGCAAAACTCCACGGACGGCGCAAAGTAGCAAAAACACTCTTTTGGGGGGAAGAAGTTGATATTAAAATGTCACGGAAAACAAAACTTTATTATGCTGTACTATGTTTTTATCAAAAAAAGCTTTCCGTGTTTTTGTTAATTGAACATGGCATAACGGACAGTAAATGAACAAAAAAAAGTTATTGCACCCAGAAGAAACAAATACAGAATAGCAGTTAATGGTAAAACAGAATAAAACTATAATGCTCAAAACAAATTTGGTATTGCAAGGCTGGCTTATTTTTCTGGTTATTTCTTGTGGTATTTTTTTTAATCTTTGATAACTTTTATCCAAAAAGTTCAAGAATTAATAGGAAACAAATAATTGAAAGATAAATGAAATTAAATTAAAAAAAAAAAAAACAGGAATAGCTAAGCAAATATTATGATATGCTTAAGAGTCAAATGACATAATGTTAACGGACTTATACATTCCCCAATTTTTTTAATCCACATCAATTGAAAATTCTGTTCAGATGTTGTACACCTTTAGCTTTCTTTGTTGCTCTTGAAAGTCCTTTTTTTTTGACAAACTTTATTATAAACTAGACACTGAAGAAAACATATTACTGCTGTGCAACTCTCACCTCAACATTTACAGTGCAGAGATTTAAATTATCTTATTGACCATACAATATTATAAAATGAATAAATATTCCGTTTATTTTCAAAGATTACATTTTTTTGTGGTCTTCATATGCATTCTATTGTTTTGTAATAGGATTTAAAGTCCAGATGAAAGAAATTAAAAGAAAGTTGTGAATTTAATCATTTACACTTGTGAATGTGGAATTTCTCAAAATGAGTAAGCATCTGAATAGCAAAAATCCAATTCTTTGGCAAACCTTGTAATTCAAAGTATAACATGACATCAAGAATATGAATTTAAATATTTAGTTTTAACTTCCTCATTAACATAGCCTTACTGTAACGTCGATCTCAACACTTAAGTTTCAAAGTGCTGTTTTTGCTTAAATCTGTTGATTTCTGAGGCTAATTTTGGTTTCTAATGTCAGTCTTCAGCAACGATTCCTGCAGGAAAAGTTTAAATGTTAATTAAGTGTTTTGTTTTGTGAGCTGCTCAAAATGACTCGTCCTTACTTTACTTAAGCTTTGTACAGCTCTGACTGTAAAGCGCCTCTGAGCTCCACTACAGCATTAGCAGCTTTTCCAGCTTTTCCTGCTTTCAAACACATTTCTTTCTCTCTTCATTTTTTCATATTTTTTGTACATATTTTTTAATTGTTGGTGCAGCTTTTTTTTTAAAGTTTTGCATTTTTATTTTCAAATAAATTCATTCTAAAATGTTTTACTGTGATCGTGATGCATTATTGTCTTGTTTTGCAGAAAGTTTCACGCAGGATTTGTCTTACAGTCTTGATCAAGTTAGAGATGAAGAACAGCTTTTGAAGTCAGCCCTGCTTTTTAGGCTGGACCATGAACTTCCAACACCTGCTATCTCTGTTTGTTCCCTGAGTCTCAATGAGCCTTCAAACCATTGCCAGCTGTGTCAAGGTTCACCCCATGCTGTGAACCTCACAGCCAGTGCAGACAGAAAAAAACACCGGAAATGGGTGGAGCTTGACATCAGCTCAATGATTCAGCCAATTATAAAGTTTCCTAAGAAGAATATAAAGCTGCTTGTTAATGTCTCATGCCCGGATGGGCAAAAAACCTGGAGCAACAATCACAGAAATCTGTTGGAGTTCACTCTGAGGTACCCTCCTCTGATTCTTTATCTCAAGGATACGGGCAAATCCGTCCACCATGGTGTTGCAGTCAATACCAGCTCAATCCAAAGCCTGTTCCCTGAGGCAAACGCATTTCAGAAGCCAGTGGTTTTCAAGCCTGAACGGAAACACAAGAGGAGATGTAAGAGGGAGCCGTCCAAGAGTAAGGGGGGTGATAAAGGCCTGGACATCCACCTCCCGGATCTCCTGCCCAGCTCCGTGTTCCCAACCAGCGACTGTGCCTTGTACGATTTCAAGGTGCGGTTCAGTCAGCTCAAGCTGGACCACTGGATTGCTTTCCCACCAAAATATGACCCAAGATACTGCAAAGGCATCTGCCCGAGGACCATGGGTTTCATCTATGGCTCGCCAGGTCCACACTATGGTACAGAACATCATCTACGAGAAGCTCGACTCCTCTGTGCCCAGACCCTCGTGTGTTCCCTCCCACTACAGCCCCCTCAGTGTCATAATAGTCGAAGCGGACGGCTCCTATGCCCAAAAGGAGTTCAAGGACATGATTGCTACTAGGTGCACAGTGTCGCTAGGCACACATCAAGCTCCTCTAAAACTGTTATCTCTGCACTTTTCTAGTGTATCAACCATTCTGGCCAGGCTCAGTGATTTCATAAATTTAATGCACAAATAAAATCATCTAGAGTAGATGATGCAAACAGAAGTATGGATGTTTTCTTTTTGTTTAAAGCCAAGGAATACTAATTGAACTTACCATCTATGGTACTAAGTCGAACACATTTAAATGGGGAGAATGCGTGTGTGGTTTTCTGTTATGATGTTTGTTCTTTTTTTATTTTTTGTTAATTTATTATATATATATATTTTGCTGGAAGTCTGCCAATGTAACACAGTTGACAGATTTTAAGTAGCCCTGTTCCGGACAAGAAAACCAAAGAAACAAACAAAAAAGAAGCCGTCACAATCTCTTAACAGACCTTTTACAGAATGTTTTATTCTTGAAGATACCTGGAAGCTGTTGGAAGGGGCAGCTGTCTTCCCCACCTTCAGAATGAAAGTTATAAAAGTGCGTAGTTATTACTTCTGGTCACTAAGTGACTCTGTTTGTGTAATATACTTGTAAACTAACCTCATGCATGAATTTGTATAGGTTGAATGTGACTTAAGGCAAATCTATTTATGGTTGTCAAATGAATTCACTGTGTGTCTGCTCTGCTCAAAAATATGCAAAAAAATGTAAACATGTCAAGCCTTTCTAAAAAAGTTGCATAAAATGAAAAAAAAAACATAATTTGCATTGTTATTGCATTCATGAGTCTGCATATTTTTTTTTTACACTTCTACATTACGTTGACAACAAATGTTGCTCTTTGAGTTTTAATCTATTTTAAAATCCAGCTTTAGAAAATATTTGTGTATACTTAAAAGTTTAATTTTATTTCAGTGTTTGTCTAATTTTAAGTAACTTGTCTATTCAAAAAGCAATGTTAAAGTTCTATATAAAGATTAAAATAATAAAACGGCAATTCTTGCCAAGAAATTAAAATGTGAAAAAATTGGATAACAAATGTAAGAAAGAAATTGTATTTTAAATTGTTGAAGCTTCATATTATGCATATAAATTACTCACTGTTGTAATTTTAATACATTCTTCAGCTATAATAAAATTAACTTTTTATTATGGAGTTATCGAAGATTGCATGAAACGGGATTAGTGTCCCTCTTTGTTAAAACATGCTTGGAGATGGGTGGTAATTAAGCGAGAAATTATTTTATGACAAATACAGACTTTTATTTTTTACTTGATTTAAAGAACAAATTTCTTGCAGTTGAAGCGCCACATCCAAATGTTGGATGGCAATTGTGTGACCTCCTGTCCTCTAGGTGGCGCTAGTGTCCTGCCGTTAGACTTAAAGGGCAGATTGTCACCGGAAATTCTTTAAAGAAATCCATCGGTGAACAGGACGGTAAGGCTCAATGTCACCTATTTAATTTAGAACATTATTATATTTTATAGGTGTATTTCCAAGATCTTGTTCTAAATCAGGTATGCTGAGGTAGTTTGGACCATTTTGTATAAAAACTAAATTTGTGTCACTCTTAATTTTGTGCATACGTCTGTACTGTTGTATGCTAATTTTAGCCCGAGGTTGTGTCGTAATAATTTGGACCATTTTTACGTATTTAACTTTGTTTACATATATTTAGTTTCATCTGATTTACTTATTAGCAAGCATACATTTCTATATGTAGCCTAGGAAGTAGCCACATTGTCACACTATCTATTTAGCACACGAAACTACTAACGAAACCAGTACTTTTTTCTAAAATACGTGGTGCCAGAGGTAAACTATTTTTTGGCCGCACTAAAGGTAAGGATTACAGGTTATCGTTAGGGTTAATCCACCAAATAGTTCCTGAACGTCGCTGTTAGTGTTTCTGCTGCTCTCCGCTCCTCCAGGGGATGGATCAAAAGCAGATAATAAACTTCATACACCTAGCATGAACAATAATGGAACTTTAAGTTTAATCTTAAATATGTGCAGCCAACAACAAAATGAAACCTTGGACGCACTTAAAATAGAAGCATCTTTCCAACATGAATTTCCATCACTTTGTGTGCTGGTAAGATCAGCCTTTTTAAAAAAAAAAAAAAAAAGTTAATATTTTCAACTCCTGAAGTTTACTCTGTAGTCAAGTTAATAAAAATCTGTGTTTTTCATGACCTGTACTGTTTTTTAGACTTCCTGTGGGGAAAATGGGGCGTCATTTTGGAGACTTGGCCAAAGTCCGGCATGTGATCACCTACAGTCTGTCCCCCTTTGAGCAGCGGGCTTTTCCCAATTACTTCTCCAAGGGTCTGCCTAATGTTTGGAGAAGGTTCACAACTTCATTCTTCAAAGTTGCCCCTCGTGAGTGTCTATTGATTGCACACTGCTGACTTTTTTTTTCCTATTGCATTAACTCTTCACTCAGGGGTCTTGCAGTATGTTTTGCTGCTATATTCGTGTAAATATAAGCAATGTTAACTTGTTCAAAGGTAATAAAATTCTTTAAAGGAAATAAATATTTGACACAACTCATATGCATTTAATAGATAACTGCTGTTAGAGTAGAGGATGCAGAAGACGGGGTTAGATGAAGAAAGCTGATTCGCTGGGGCTACCCATGAAGGGAAAAGCGGATTAAATTAGTGTTTTGTGGCATTCTTTAAAAAAAAAGCAGTTTTGCCCCAATCCTGTTTAAAAAAAAATCTCAGCTGTAATGAACTCTTGTCAACATTTGTGATCTTATCTCTACAGCCATGATCGCCATGTATTTGACCTACAGCTGGGGAAACAGCGTTCATGAGCAGGGCAAGAAGAAGAATCCTGCTGACTATGAGAACGATGAATGAATATTTGGCACCTCTCTCCAAGCTTCTGTGATTTCAAATTCTGTAATCATTAAACCTGAAAAAATATGTATGTGAAATCAGACTGGATTTGTCTTTATTACCTATTTGTTATGTTTTGTGTTTTTTTCTTTTTTTTTTTTATCCAAGAAGCTTAAGAACAACAGCTTTACATGAAGGAATCGTTTCAGCCACTGGAAATAAACCATTTTATCTTAAAACATATCTAAAAGGAGCAGCTCTTTTATACATCTCTATTCAGTCTCTTTTATACATAAAAGAGAATAATGAAGTTCTGTGCAGTTCTTCAAATTTAGGAATGTAAACAACCCAATAGCTTTATGCAAAATAACATTTCCATACTTTGCGGTCCAGCTCACCCCAAACCATCTCCATTGGGTTCAGGTCCAGTGACTGTGGAGGCCAGGTCATCTGGCTCAGCCCCCCATCACTCTCCTTCTTGGTTAAATAGCCCTTACACAGCCTGGAGATGTGTTTGGGGTCATTGTCCTGTTGAAAAAGAAATAATGGTCCAACTAAACACAAATCGGATGGAATAGCATGCCGCTGCAAGATGCTGTGGTAGCCGTGCTAGTTCAGTATGCTTTCAATTTGGAATAAATCCCCAACAGTGTCACCAGTAAAGCACCCCCACACCAACACATCTCCTCTTCCATACTTCACAGTGGGAACCAGGCATGTGGAGTCCATCCGTTCACCTTTTCTGCATCGCACAAAGACACGGTGGTTGGAAGCAAAAATCTCAAATTTTGACTCATCGGACCAAAGCCCAGATTTCCACTGGTCTAATGTCCATTCCTTGTGTTCTTTAGCCCAAACACGTCTCTTCTGCTTGTTGCCTTTCTTTAGCAGTGGTTTCATTCATTCTTTCCTTCATCTTCTGTTTATTCCCTTTCGGGGTCACAGGGCTGCCAGAGCCTAACAAAGTCACTTATGGGCAAAGGCAGGGGACACAGGTCGCCAGTCTGTTGCATTGGCAGTGGTTACCTAGCAGATATTCTACCAGGAAGGCCTGATTCACACAGTCTCCTTTGAACAGTTGTTGTAGAGATCTGTCTTCTGCTAGAACTCTGTGTGCCATTGACCTGCTCTCTAATCTGAGCTGCTGTTAACCAGTAATTTCTGAGGCTGGTGACTCGGATGAACTTATCCTCTGCAGCAGAGGTGACTCTTGGTCTTCCTTTCCTGGGGCGGTCCACATGTGAGCCAGTTTCTTTGTAGCGCTTGATGGTTTTTGTGACTGCACTTGGGGACCATTTTCAAAGTTTTCCCAATTTTTCGGACTGACTGACCTTCATTTCCTAAAGTAATGATGGCCACTCGTTTTTCTGTACTTGGCTGCTTATTTCTTGCCATAATACAAATTCTAACAGTCTATTCAGTAGGACTATCAGCTGTGTGTCCACCTGACTTCTGCACAACACAACTGATGGTCCTAACCCCATTTATAAGGCAAGAAATCACACTTCTTAAACCTGACAGGGCACACCTGTGAAGTGAAAAACATTTCAGGTGACTACCTCTTGAAGCTCATCAAGAAAACGCCAAGAGTGTGCAAAGCAGTAATCGAAACAAAAGGTGGCTACTATGAAGAACCTAGAATATGACATATTTTCAGTTGTTTCACACTTTTTTATTATGTATATAATTCCACATGTGTTAATTCACAGTTTTGATGCCTTCAGTGTGAATCTACAATTTTCATAGTCATGAAAATAAAGAAAACTCTTTGAATGAGAAGGTGTGTCCAAACTTTTGGTCTGTACTGTATATATATACAGGGATATTGAATGTACAAATACAGTAAGTGGGTGTACACTGGGCAGTTTACCAATCCAACACAGGACCACAGAGATACAAACAACACGCAATCACATTCATACCCATGAGACAGCTTAGAATCACCAGTTAGTCCATGAAGTATGTTTCTTGCTCTGTGGTATGAGGCAGAAGCTCCCAGAGAAATCCTATGCAGGCAAGGAGATAATGTGCAAACTCCACCCAGAAGGAACCAGGGGGATTTGAACAAGGGCCTTCACGCAGTGAGGCAAAATAATAATAGATCCCAATATAACTATTCCTTTATATCTTTATGTGCAAAAAACACCCTTGAAAGCTGGATTTATCACCTGTCTTTCTGCTAGAATTGCACATTTGTTCTGTTTTGATTCTCTTGTAGCTATATACCCCTTTCTGCATGGTCAAAGAGAAAAGGGTTGCGTCAAAGATTAAATTTTAACTTTAGCCTACAGGTAATCTTTGGCTATTATTATATTTCAGTAACGCTTGACATGAAAACAAGTGATTCAAATTATTGCTAATAAACTGCTAAATTAAATGACTGCATGGATTGCCTTTTTTTAGAGGATTGTCTTTAATTTGAAATAATTTTGAATTCATTTTAATTTCATTAATGAGAGTTCTTTGTTTAAATGATATCACAGATTAAGTGAAAACTGTCTCTAACTAAAGAAAATGTGTTTACATAAGTTTTTATTATTATTTTTTTACCAAGACAGTATTTTTTTTTAATTATGTAGGATAAATGTAGCTTGTTGTATCATAAATAAGAACAATTTGTGAACCTCAGACTCAAAATTATATCAGATCAGTAGCCTATTTTGGCAGGGATATTAAGTGTTGTAGAAAGACAAGACATCAGGCAAAAGACAAACATTTAATAGACATTTAGTTAAAAATTAAAAACATGTTACATTACAATAATAAACCATGTAACAATTCCAGCATTTGTGTAAATGTTGGGGCCTCGTTTGCATCTTTTTCTTTAAATTATGAACACATTTTAGGTTCATGTCTGTACTTATACAAACATTTTCCTCAAACGAAGTCAAAGAAAAAAAAACTGGTTAACATAACAGACTGACACAAAACAATAAGATAAAAAAAAGATCTAAATTAAAACATGGGTCTGCAAACTGGATACATTTCAACAATAAATAGTCTAACTGTCAAGTATATTTTTTATATTTCTCTAGAGGCCAGATATATTTTTACATCTTCTATTTGGGACTTTTCCTGACCGTGCCTCATTATACAGTTGGGACTGGACGGTTGAGTTGCCACCTGCCATACCTTTTTTGAACAGTAGGGGGCGCGAGACAAAGCGGTCTACCGCGTCTCCGCAGTGGGATGTTATTGGTCGATAGACTGTCAGAAAATTCCTGAACCATCTCACCCAGTTCTGCCGGCGCACACCGCATGCTCCTACTCACTTTAATGGAACAAGGGTGTCTCGCCGTCCATTAATAGGAAAACTTTGTTGTTTTTGTTGTTGCTTTTAGCACTTGGTTGTATTTTTGTTCTCCGTTATAACTAAACACCGAGAAGTTAGCTAGTTACAATGTCAGTTATAGGGTTTGACGTCGGTTTTCTGAACTGCTATGTAGCAGTAGCTAGAGCCGGGGGGATTGAAACTGTGGCTAATGAATACAGCGATCGATGTACACCGTAAGTACGAGCTGTGGTATTTTTTATTTACGTTTTATCACATATTGTATGTGTCTTAAGCATGTACGTCCACCTTATTTTAAAATCTTTTGTGGTTTAGAGCGAAGCTAACACCACTACTTTGCTGTTAGCATGCTAACGGACTTCACAACAGGAAACAGCATGTGACTGCTAAAGCTAGCGCTAGCTTATTCATCATTTCCGAGTGTAAAAACGTTATTATCTGCTGCTTTTTTTTTATTCATAAACGTTACTTTCTATTGTTAATTGTTTCTAGACATACAGAGTCGGGCGCTTATAGTTCCAGGGCAGATAGGATGTACCTTTTAATGTGAATGGGTTCATGGTGAAAGGAGGCCGGTAGCATCATCATCCATGTTTCAGAACGGCTTAATGATCCATAGCTACTTTTTAAAAGACCCTTAATGCACAGAACAAACGGATGAAAGGCGGCAATTATTTAGTATCCAGATATTTGTTAAATTTCTAACTTAGGTTTTGACAGGTTTCTTTTATAATTTGACTTTTTAATATCTGAATTAAACCTTTTACATTCACATTTTACATAACCACGTTTTACAATATTGTTTTTGTGCACTTGGGGCAATTAGAAAGTTATTTTGTTGTAAGTTACTTGTGACATAATGTTCTATAAAGTTGTCATATGTAAAGATATGTATTGTAAACATTTTTGAGAGGACTAAGCTGTTTGCATTTCTTTATTTGCAGAGCATGTGTGTCATTTGGACCAAGGAATCGATCAATTGGTGCCGCTGCAAAGAGCCAGGTATGAGACTTTGAGGCCCCAGTGCATATGACTTTCCTAACAGTTAAAAGTTGTGACATGGCAGATGGTTTGTGGACAATCCAAAACACACAAAAAGTGTTTAAATTGAACTTCAACAATGTGGTTTTGCTTGTATTTTTACACTGACAGCTGCTATTGTTGTCCTCCGACAGGTTGTCACAAACTGCAAGAACACAGTCCAAGGGTTCAAGAGGTTTCATGGCAGAGTTTTTTCAGACCCATACGTGCAATCCATCAAAAACAGTCTGGTCTATGATATTGCACAAATGCCTACAGGAACAACAGGCATTAAGGTGAGAGCAGAAACTTTCAGTATTTCTACTATGATTATTATTTCTAAACTGTTCTGGACAAAACGTGTTGTTGTTTCCTCTGCAGTGTTCTGGTTGGTGGAATTTATCTTAAAGTTCGTGATATAAGGATATAAAAATGAATGCTTAGAACTTGTTTTCATCTTGGTTCATGAAGCGTGCATCTACCTAAGTCTAGTCAAACACCAATGATGGATGAACATTTATCACTGTATGAAAATCTGCTTATGTCACTGCCCAGCCTTCCTGTTTGTACACAGGAAATGGAACACTCACAGATTTACCCATGCAGCCTGTGAGAGTTGCCTACAGTGAAGGTTTTTTTTGTGAAGCTGGGGCAGCTGCTGGGTGAAAATTTGTATCTTTGTTTGGCAACACTGACAGAACAGTGATCTGTACGTCATGCTCTTGCCTTAAGAGCCCATTAGACCATAAATTGTACTTTTTCTCTGTCAAATTAGTGGTGCTTCTTGGACTGTTTATTATGCTTCCCTCTGTCCTTAAATTTCAAGACGATTGTTGTTGTTTTTCCTCTGTTACTATAGCTACACATGTATGGTGCTTGGTACTTTGTTAGGGGGCAATATGGGGCTGGGAAGATAGATCATATGAACTTGAACAAATCTCTATCAGCCTAAACATTAACTAGAGGAAAATGGTTTTGTTTTATTGTCATGTTATGTATAGTATAATCAATAGAAAAGCTCACTTGGCATAGAAATTGTTATATAAAATAGGTTTTTGAACATGAAGATATTTAATGAATAATTTAGGTAAGCTCTTCAGAACCGCTGATGATGAGCTCAGTTTATGGCCCCTTTTGTATCGACTGTGCCATTTGGAATTGTGAAATGTTCGTGTCTTAACATGACATAATAACAAGCTGAACTTTGGAGTACAAAAGAAGGCTACGATCATGCTGTGGAAGGCTTTACAGAGTGAATATTCCCTCAAAGAAATCTTACATTTATGCATCAGTGTTTTTTCTTGGCTTACTGCATTCCTCTGCTCTTACCTTTGGTGGATGTTTGGGTCAGATGGATTTCCAGTAATGGCAGATGAATCTGTTTCTTCATCCACTATTGTGTCTCTTTCCAAAGGTAACCTATATGGAGGAAGAGAAGCTGTTCAGCATTGAACAGATCACAGCCATGCTTCTGACCAAACTGAAGGAGACAGCAGAGAGTGCCCTGAAGAAGCCTGTGTTTGACTGCGTTGTGTCTGTAAGTGTGCTGTTTTTGCTAAACGGAAAGTTCTGACTCATTCTTGCCCATCCCTCATAGGTGATTTCACGTGAATCAACTTTAAAAAAAACACCCAATAGATTGGTTGTTTTATAACAAGTCTTAGAACACTGAAGACAAAAATAAGACTTGCTGAGTTGTTAATATCAAGAAATGCCGTTCTGTTGGAACCAGGTTCCCTGCTACTACACCGATGCCGAGCGGAGATCAGTGGTAGATGCTGCTCAGATTGCTGGACTCAACTGCCTGAGGCTCATGAATGAGACAACAGCAGGTCTGTACCAGGATGCTGGGCAGGATTTCAATCCAAATTGAGTCACAAAGACAAATGTTGACATCATTAACTTGATTTAAAAGTGTAAATATTTCTTCTTTCAGTTGCATTGGCATATGGAATTTATAAACAGGATCTTCCTGCTCCTGAGGAGAAGGCCAGGAATGTGGTGTTTGTGGACCTGGGTCACTCTGGGTACCAAACATCCGTGTGTGCCTTCAACAAGGGCAAACTCAAGGTTTGTTTTAAAACGCAGCACATTACACAAACTCATTTATAGGCTTAAAAAAAGGATAATTTCAACCATTCTACTTGTTTTTGCCCTTCAGGTCCTTGCCACGGCTTGTGACCCACAGCTGGGCGGGAAAGACTTTGACGAGATGCTGGTGCAGCATTTCTGTGAGGAGTTTGGCAAGAAGTACAAGCTGGATGTGAAGACTAAGCCCCGGGCTCTGGTCAGACTCTACCAGGAGTGCGAAAAACTGAAGAAACTGATGAGTGCCAACTCCTCTGACCTGCCGCTGAACATCGAGTGCTTCATGAACGACATCGATGTCACTGGAAAGATGAACAGGTACGCAAAACGTTAGCTTGACTTTCCTTTTGTTTCCCAAAATGCACAAACTCTCATCTCTTTTCCTTAAGGGGGCAGTTTGAAGAAATGTGTGCAGATATTCTGACAAGAGTAGAGCCACCTCTGCAGAGTCTGTTGGAACAAGCCAGTGAGTATTTTTGAAGAAACGCTTGACTTTTTAATTGCTAACGTGCCTGTCCAACTATTTTCTAATTTGTCTGACTTTGACCAAACCCTCTTAAGAGCTGAAGAAGGAAGACATCTATGCAGTTGAGATTGTCGGCGGAGCTTCCAGAATCCCAGCTGTCAAAGAAAGAATTAGCAAATTCTTTGGGAAGGAGTTGAGCACTACTTGAATGCTGATGAAGCTGTGGCGAGAGGTTGTGCCCTGCAGGTAAGTCACACCACACCGAGCCTCTTATATCTAATGTCTGACTTGTAGGATGTTTGATAGACCGTTGTATTGAGGAAATGTGTATTTCCGCAGTGCGCTATACTGTCTCCTGCCTTCAAAGTCCGGGAGTTCTCCATCACAGAGGTTGTTCCGTATCCCATCTCCTTGAAGTGGCACTCTGCTGCAGAGGACGGTGTAAGGTAAAACATAGCCTTTTTTATCTTTGATTCTTTCCTTTTTAACATTCTCCTTCTAATCCAAATGTTTTGTTTTTCCGTTTAGTGATTGTGAGGTTTTTCCTAAGAACCATGCAGCACCTTTCTCCAAAGTGCTGACCTTTTACCGCAGAGAGCCTTTCTCTTTGGAAGCCTACTACAGCTGTCCCAGTGAGCTGCCTTATCCTGATCCTACTATTGGTGAGCAACTTTAATTTCAAATATAAACTCCTCATGCTGTGTTTTGGTCCACTTGAGGGTTTTTTAATAATTGCAGGTAAACAAGCTTTTTCTGTTAACTTCTTGGAATTAAATGATGAGAAACCTGCATATTTTCCCCCTAAAAATCTAAAAATTACTGGAAGTTATATTTAAAATGACTGAACTTTATTTCTGTTTACTTTCATCAGGTCAGTTCCTGATCCAGAAGGTTGTCCCTCAAGCATCTGGTGAGAGTTCAAAGGTCAAAGTCAAGGTGCGGGTGAACATCCACGGGATCTTCAGCGTGTCCAGTGCGTCTCTGGTGGAAGTGCAGAAGTCGGAGGAGACAGAGGAACCCATGGAAACGGAACAGGCCGCCACCGACAAAGACGGAGAGGTACCTCAGTCAGTGAAAACATGAAGCTGTGCTCTTTTGGAAAGGAGTGAACCATTTTAGAAAGTTCTTTTTAAGGTTTTGAGGTAGTGTCAGATCGGCCTCTAGGGATGACAAAATGGAAAAATGGTCTTTAAAAAATAAAGAATAAAATAAAATCTGCAATACATTTAACTAAATATATATTATAATGTATTTTCTACAATAGGATAATTAATATATACACCTTCTGATTTTTGCAGAAGTATATTTTTGTCACCTGGTATGTATTCATTAGGTATCTAGTATATGTTTAAACCATATAGTGTTAAAAATCTTACTAAAGTACATATACAGCACCAGATACAGATTATTAGAATGTTGCGTTCTCTTTTAGCCAATGGTTTAAAGCTGACAGGTTTATCAAAGTATCTTTATTGTTCCTTCTTGTTTTATTTTGACATTTTCAGATAAACTAATTAATAATCATTGAGTTTCCTGTTTTTTAATTTCAGACTACCTAAATTACTTGTTTACAATTGGCAGTACACATATTGTCAGCCATGAAAGTTCTGTACTGAATGAAAGCACATAAATACCAAAAGTATTATTGTCTTTGATTCCTCCACTATGACATCACTTCCTGTTCTTCAGCAGAGCAAGATGCAGACCGATCAGGATGGACAGCAGGCTCAGGCCGACGTTCAGAAAGAAACAGAAGAGAAAACGCCGCAAGAGAATGAAGAGATGGATGTAAGATTTGTTAGTGTATGAATGAATGATTTATTTGGTCATCTAGTTCCTCGTGATTGACTTAATTTTAACAATGTAACGACGCGATTGATAAAGGTTTCCAACTGATGGATGACAATGATCTAAACGGAAACTTTACGAACGCTTTCTGATAGTGACTTTCTTACCTTCTGTATTTATAGACGAGCACGGAGGAGAACAAGGGCGAGAAAAAGTCTGACCAGCCCCCACAAGCCAAAAAGGCCAAAGTCAAAACTAAAGTGCTGGAGCTTCCTATTGAAAACAGTCCACAGTGGCAGCTAGCGAACGACATGCTTAATCTTTTTGTAGAAAACGAGGTGACTACTTTTCCAGCTGGCATTAAGACATTGTTTAAAAACAACCTTTGGGCGGCCATCTCAGTGTTTTCAATCCTTTGCAGGGCAAGATGATAATGCAGGACAAGCTGGAGAAGGAGAGGAATGATGCCAAGAATAATGTGGAGGAGTATGTGTATGACATGAGGGACAAACTACATGGGATTTATGAGAAGTTTGTCAGTGAATCAGTAAGTAAACACCACTTTTAATCAACTTATTTTAATGAGAAATTAATCGTATTTTCATAAATCTAAAAATCTGCCTGGAAAATGTTCTTTTTAATATATAATATATATATTTTTCCCTTTTTCAGGACCGAGATGCTTTGTCATTGAAGCTGGAGGACACTGAAAACTGGCTTTATGAAGACGGAGAGGACCAACCCAAACAAGTGTACATTGACAAACTGGCAGAGTTGAAGGTGATTAAATTAGGTTTGTTTTCTGTTGTGTATTTGTTGTATTGGATCTAAAGCACATGTGTACCCTTGCTGTGCAGAAACTCGGCCAGCCCATCCAGGAAAGGTATATGGAGGCTGAAGAGCGACCCAAAGCCTTTGATGAGATGGGAAAACAAATCCAGCAGTACATGAAATTTGTTGAAGCTTTCAAAATGAATGTACGTATGAGAAACTTTACCAGAAGAAGCATAGTTTGCTTCTCTTCCACTACTCTTAACAAAACATCTTGGAATCTGAAAAGAACTGCTCAAAACAGTTTGTTTGATCATTTTAATTTTGTTTTATTTTCAGGAAGAGCAGTACAACCATTTAGATGAGGCAGATGTCAGCAAAGTGGATAAACTGACCAGTGATGCAATGATATGGATGAACAGCACCATGAACCAGCAAAGCAAGCAGAGCCTGACAGTAGATCCAGCTGTCAAAGTCAAAGACATTAGAGCAAAAACAAGGGTGAGTGTTTACACAAACTTACCAGTAAGCAACAAGAACCACCACAAATATGCAAGTAAAGATATTTTGTTAGGAGAGAAGCTTAGATTGTTTCAAAAATGGAAACAGCCATAAATAGAAATGAAAATCTTCCCACACAAGTAAGATCACTGCAAAAAGGATTTTTGACCAACTTGTTTACTTAAAAACACCTTTTTCTTTGTGTTTTCAGGAACTGTTCTCTGCTTGTAATCCCATCGTGACCAAGCCCAAGCCCAGAGTAGAGGCTCCTAAGGAGGACACACCTACCGAGCAGAACGGTCCTGTCAATGGACAGGAGAAGCCTCAAGAGGAGCCTGCAGACAAAGGAGCAGCTGAAAACACAGGCAATCCATCCTCGGAAAGTGCAGACGCCAAACCCGACATGGATCTCGATTAAAGTAGCCCCCGAAGGCTCCTGAAGCTTAGCTGAACAGGGGCTGAATACGTCAGACTGAGATGCAGCCTGGCTGCATGTCAGAGCTGGTCATGTGTTTAAGGAGCCACACTCCACAGTCAAATGCAGGATCAGTGTTGAGCAAACTGGGCCCAACTTGTGGTGGTCTGACATAGCATGCCCTCTCTCTTTCTGGATGATTTAAATCAAAAGCCAGCTGCAATAACAGTTTGACGATGAGCGCTGTACACATGATGGTATTTATTTCTGTTGTGTGCTCTGTACGTGTTCTGGTCTCTGTCAAAATATGGTTTCAATAAAGTAACCCAAAATCTCTGGCACCATCCTTATCACTGTGGTACAGCACTTCATTAGCTTCTTTTGAGAAATGTATACCTTTTGAGTTTTGTGGGAAGTTTCGGGATGTTGATTTCACTTATAAATTTAACTTTTTGAAACAAAACTGTGGAGTAATAAATGTGGTAAACTGTAATAAAATGCAAATGTGCGGAAGTTATTTGAAAATACTGAGCCCAAGCATTTTTTGTGTGTGTGTAATATATGCCTGCAGTTGTAGATGGTGCTGATTTGAAATATTTGCAACATTTAAGTTAACATACTCTCCTTGATACACGTTTAGCAGGTATTTACTTTAGAAAAGATAGGTTAGTATTTTACCTTGCATATTTAATATCTTAAGAAAAAAAAAGTCTTCAGCTAATGCCACATTCTGTGGATGCGTTTCACGTGTTGATCCAGTTTGTGCTTTGAAAAATCTATTTACATTTTTTTTTAAAGTAACTTAACTACTTATTACTTATATCAGCACCACTGATGCCATATGTGCTTTGAGAATGTTGTTGGAAAAGTACAGAGATGGCCAGAAGGAGCTGCATTGTGTGTTCGTAGATTTAGAGAAGGCGTATGACAGGGTGCTGAGGGAGGAGCTGTGGTACTGTATGAGGTCGTCTGGAGTGGCAGAGAAGTATGTCAGAGTAGTTCAGGACATGTATGAGAGAAGTATGATGGTGGTGAGATGTGCTGTAGGTCAGACAGAGGAGATCAAGGTGGAGGTGGGACTACACCAAGGATCAGCTTTGAGTCCCTTCTTGTTTGCTATGCTGATGGACAGCTGACAGACGAGGTAAGACAGGAATCTCATGGACAATGATGTGTTGCGGATGACATTGTAATTTGCAGTGAGAGTAGAGAGCAGGTGGAGGAAGAGCTAGAGAGGTGGAGGTTTGCTCTGGAAAGAAGAGGCATGAAGGTCAGTCGTAGTAAGACAGAATACATGTGTCTGAACGAGAGGGATCAAGGTAGAAGCGTTAGGTTACAGGGGGCTGAGGTGAAGAAGGTGCAGGAGTTTAAGTACTTGGGGTCAACAGTTCAGTGTGATGGGAGTGTGGAAAAGAGGTGAAGAGGCGAGTGCAGGCAGGTTGGAGCGGGTGGAGGAAAGTGTCAGGAGTATTGTGTGACCAAAGAGTGTCAGCAAGACTCAAAGGAAAGGTGTACAAGACAGTGGTGAGACCAGCTCTGCTCTATGGATTAGAGACGGTAGCAGTGAGACAGAGACGAGAGGCTGAAATGGAGGTAGCAGAGATGAAGATGTTGAGGTTCTCCTTAGGAGTGACCAGGTTAGACAGGATAAGGAACGAGTACATCAGAGGGACGGCTCATGTTGCCTGTGTTAGCGACAAAGTCAGAGAAGCAAGACTGAGATGGTTTGGACATGTTCAGAGGAGGGATAGTGGATATATTGGTAGAAGGATGTTGGAGATGGAGCTGCCTGGCAGGAGGGCAAGAGAACGGCCAAAGAGGAGATATATGGATGTCTTAACAGAGGACATGAGGTTGGCTAATGGTAGGGTAGAAGATGTCCATGATAGAGTGAGGTGGTAAAGGATGATTCGCTGTGGCGACCCCTGATGGGAAAAGCCGAAAGAGAAAGAAGAACTTAACTACTTATTTATGTTCACCCAGATTTTCTAATCGCCTAGCAACGAAAATATGCCGTCTACTCCGAGTCGATGTCGCAACCAATGATACCGTGAGGGTTTTCATTTCCTAAAAAATATATTCAAAAAATTCTTGCTGATATCTTTAAAATGCTTAGTTTGGAAAAAGGGGTGATCACTTTTGGCTCCTCTAGTTGGCTAGATTCCATTTCCGCTTTGCGTCACTTCCGCTGTGCGCGCTGATCACATGATCATCCGAATCTCGTCTTCTCCTCAAAGCTGCAAAAACTTAGAAGTGAAGCTCAAACTGTTGTTTTTTTCCTGGCAGGAAATCACGGGATTCGTCCTTAAAACGGTAAGTTGAAGTGACTACAGTGTGTCGATAGTTTGTCGTTGTAGTAATGGTCTAAATGGGGATTGCATTTTACTGTCTGAGATACTTTGATGGGTCTAAAGTCTGATTTAGGTGTGTTTTGCTGTAGAATTCTTTCGATATTGAAGTGGTTTCATAAGCCTTTAAGCGCAAGCCGTTCCTCTCTCTGTGTTAATTCTTAGGACCATCATGAAGCTGATTATTCTAAACGACTACGATAAGGCCAGCGAATGGGCGGCAAAGTACATCCGAAACAAGATTTTACTGTTCAAACCTGGACCCAACAAATATTTTACGCTTGGGCTCCCCACAGGTAAGAGAAAATCTGCAAATCTGTAATTTATTCCCAAAAATATTCTTGTTATTTTGTCTTATTTTTTCAAAGCCTTTAACAATCTGTCTTTGATAGTAAAAGGTTACCATGCATTACTTCTTAGCAGAAAATAAGGGAAGAAAACAACAGTGTTCTGTATTCATTTTTTTGTTAATCTGCACACAGGAAGCACTCCCTTAGGTTGTTACAAAAAGCTGATTGAGTACTACAAAAATGGGGAAATCTCTTTCCAATACGTGAAGACCTTCAACATGGACGAATATGTAGGCAAGTAGTAACCCCTCCTGTTGTTATTGAAGTTACACATTGATTTCATTCAATAAATGTTCATACACTTTTTATAGGGCTTCCCAGAGATCATCCGGAGAGTTACCACTCCTTCATGTGGAATAACTTCTTCAAGCACATAGACATAAGAGCAGAAAACACCCACATTCTTGACGGGAATGCTGCTGACCTGCAAGCGGAGTGCGAAGCTTTTGAGGAAAAGATTACAGCTGCTGGAGGGATTGAGCTGTTTGTTGGAGGTCAGGAGGACACATTGATGATGTTTGTTCTGTAATCAGTGGGATTTCATGATTAAACATTCACTTAAAAAAAAAAAAAGGAAAACTATAATAAAATCAGTCTACATGTCGTGTGTCAGGCATTGGTCCAGATGGTCACATTGCCTTCAATGAGCCTGGTTCAAGCCTCGTTTCCCGGACCAGAGTAAAGACCCTGGCAAGGGACACTATCATGGCCAATGCCAGATTCTTTGATGGGGATCTATCAAAGGTGCCCACTATGGCCCTGACTGTGGGAGTAGGCACGGTCATGGATGCCAAGGAGGTCAGAAGGCTTTTGTCATATAACAGAAAAACATTTTGTCATTAATGCAACAAGCAAAGTACAGACTGGAAGGCATGATTATATGAAGACTGAAATGACTGTCTTTGCAGGTCATGATTATCATCACAGGGGCGCACAAAGCGTTTGCTTTGTACAAAGCTATAGAAGAAGGTGTGAATCACATGTGGACAGTGTCAGCATTCCAGCAGCATCCAAGGACTGTTTTTGTGTGCGATGAAGATGCCACACTGGAGCTGCGGGTCAAGACTGTGAAGTACTTTAAAGGTGAGAGATTGAATCAGAGCTTTGCCTCTTCATTATAGGTGTTTAAATCATTGCCGATGGCAGTACAGTGACACAGGAATATTTTCTGCGATTTATTGATTTTTATTTTTTTACAGGGATGATGCATGTCCACAATAAACTGGTGGAACCGCCTCCTTCAGAAGCAAAAATCTAAGGAAAGGGAATTGTTTTACATTTTTTGAAAAATTGGGCATTTATTAAAAAAGATTAAACTCTCAGAATGCCTCATCTTCCAGTGGAAATACTACATTTTAATCCTGAAAGAATTATACATTGACAGGAGATTCTGTTAAGTTTTCTGACAATGACTTAAAAGAACTGTCTTTCTATTGTGTTCTTTGTAATAAATTTACCTTGATTATTACGTCTTGACGTGTTCTGTGAGTTTTCTTCAGGTCTATAATTGCAACCAACTGCATATGAACAGGAGATGTTCAGGTTTATTTTTTATTGAACAATTGCAGAGTACAAAATGCAGCATTTATGCAAATATAAAGTACAATACAGTTCTGAATACAGAATAAACTTGTTATAACCTTAGGAAATCTTAATTATTAAGAACAATCACAGAAGGAAATAAAAACAAAAAAAAAGTAATAAATGTAGACAAATACAAGAGTAAAAGGAGATTTTTGTGGGTACGTTATGTGTTCCATACGGTGCATCTTTTTTTTTAATCGAGATATATTTAGATAGATACATGTACATATAGATAGATTATAGATAGATAGATGTACAAACATTAAGAATAAATGAATCCAACTCTAAGTATTAAGAGCAAAAGAAACAACATAACACTAAAAACCTATTAAAAAATATTATAAATAAAAATAAAATTCTGACATGTAGAGGTTCACCCACCTCGTCCTTTTACAAAGGAATCTCGCGAGAACACATTAAGTCATGTTGCCTTTCGGTTCGCTTTAAATTTCTTTGGATTAAAAGATGACTTGTAAGATGACTTAAGTTTACAAATGCTGGCACTATGAGAGAATTTTATTAGTTTTTGACTTCAGAATATACATACATGAATATTTAAATTGACTATTTGCATTGACATATTTTCAACATTGCCTTCAGTTTCTCAAATGGACTTTCAAATAGAAAGTAAAAGGCTACAGATGTTCAAGAGACGAAACGAAAATAGTAAAATTCCCCAAACAAAATATTGTAATTATTCGTTTACGTAGTTTTTTATGATTCGTTGATTACAATGAAATATAATTACTTTTGTTAATTTAAAGTGAAGTATATAATTGAAAATATGATTCGATTAAGTTTTGAAGGTATTTAACTGAAGTCGTCGACGGCTCCTGAATGTACCACCAGAGGTCTCCTCGATCAAATAGAAAAAAGAAGGAGATGGCCGACTAGTAGACGCCCGCTTCGTTGGAGATATTACTTTAAGTCTCGTCAAATTCACGACTGAAAATCGAAGGACGAACCTTTTAAAAACTTTTAGTTCCTGTTTCATGATGGCGGAACCAAACAGCAACGTCAGATATCAGGAGGTAGGTAACAGGTTGCTAGCTAAGAAGGCTAACGACGTCTGGTTAGCAAACACTAGCCCGCCATGTCCTTAGCTGGTTTACACCAACTTACTCACGATTTCCCGGTACAAGGACGTGTAAATACGCTGCACTGAATTTTTAGATGTAATGTTAAGCTATATACATTCGTACCGGTTGTGAGTTTGCTGGACAAATTGCTACGTCTTTCTTGCTAGCTCGAATATCTTTAACTTTCGAGGGCCGCCAGCCTGACAGCACACAACTACTAAAGCTGCGATTTCGTTAGTGGCTTTTTCGTTCCAGAGCTTAAAACGTGTCCTTTAAATATTGTGGTGTAGTAGGGATGTCATGTCACTCATTTGCACATTTGCTGTAATAAAGTCTAGTAGAACCTGTGTGACAGATAGTACGAAGAATTTTTTAGTTTCACTTTTTCCCCAAGCAAATTCATATTATTCCATTTCACTGTTATTCCAGATTTAGCTTTGACCACACCAGAATACATATTCTTAGATTTATTATTTATAGATTATTTATTGAGCAGAATGCTCAATAAATAATGCATTATTTGCAGTATAGAGTGTGTAAAACAATTTAGGCATTGTTTTTTTTTTAAGCTATTTAAGTTGAAGTTTTTGCTTAGAGTTGAGGTTTACTGTATTTTAGGAAGTATCTGAGGAGGGGGGAAAAGAATATGTACTTGTAATAGATGGCTGGCATTTTTTAAACAATATTAGGCCTGCACAATATACCGCAAATTTATCGTTATCGCAAAATCCAGCTCTGCAATATGCATATCGCAAAAGTCGGCAAATTTCGCAATAAATCATAAACCTTAAATGTGTTAAAACAATCTAATGGAAGCTTGAACAATTTAACGAATCAAATAAATCCCTTTATGCATTTGACCAATCGGATGGACGCCTTCACAAGGTTGACCAATCTGATGGAGCCCTATTATGTTAGATGTTTGTCACCTATGTCAACGAGGGTCATTTGGAGTATAATTTTTAAACTGTTGCAATGAAATGGGAATGGTTATTTGGTTATTTTGCTGTTTGTTTATATACCGCAAATTATATCGTTATCGCAATTTTAATCTCTGATATCGCATATTGCGAGTTTTCCTCATATCGTGCAGCCCTAAACAATATGATAGCTTAAAAAGTGCTAAAATAATTTGCTGTCATTTTATAGTCATTTCTTTTACTATACTTGATTAATCCTGTAACTATTATTGCATAAAATACTATATTTTGTAGAGTGTTTAAAAAGATGCAACAAGTTTATTTTATAATTCTCCATTTAACAGCTGGTGAATGAGGAGGAGCCACCCCAGCCTTCCCTGGAGAGTCCTGCCCCGGATGCTCCACCACCCTACAGCAGCATTGCTGCGGCAAATGCAGGTCAGCAAGGCTACAGTTGTGAAACGATTGTCTGGATTATCTAAACCTCAAAGTTGCTGTGATGATACCTGCTAATCCTAATCAAACAAAATGAAAGTTTCCCAATGAAAAACAGCAAAAACATAATAAATAAAACGATCTTTTGTAGCTGCAGCTTTTTACACGATACCTGTGTGCTTATGTTTTAACTGGACAAGACAATTCTTGCCTCAGCCTGCAGTGTTTTTCTGCAGGGGTGGCTCCCACAGGAGAATGCATTACTTAGGTATGTTAATGTCAGCTTTTATGGCCTCACGAGGTTTGCATCTAAAACTGTGCTCTAAGAAAAACAAAGACAAATTCTCTATACTCATCTGAAAATATCTCAAACAAGACAGAAATGACAGTTTGATTCTGCAGTTTGGCCCGTGGTGTCTCCACAACTCGAATGCGATTCACTGCCTCATTATCTGCAGATGAGGTCTAATGGCTTGTCCTAAAATGCTTGCCACGGACATTGCGTTGTCGAGCAGAGTAGCCTGAGTGCCAGTGAGGTTTCATGTTTCTAATCTGGCTTCTTCAGAGAACATAGTTCAACATATTACATCAATGGTTGCACCCTGGAGCGAGTCCAGGCTGAAAGGGCGGATCTGAGCTGCTGCTGTTAGTGTCTCAGCATCTGCAGTAACCCCTTCACCACAGCCACGTCATATGGTTTGTGCTTTCTGTAATGCTGCAGCTGGTGTTTTTCATGTGTTTATTTATTTATTGTAGCTCCAACTAATGTCATTTAAGTTATGAGTTAAAACATTCATACTATTCGATTTCACCTAATCTGTCTAAAAAATATTTACTATTGGCAGAAATCAGGTTTCAGACTGAGTAATAATATGAACAATCATAAAATACATTTTTTTAATTGTATTTATTTGATTTCTATTCAAGACACTTAAACAAATGACTGTACTGCTGCTATTTTGATGCAACTTTATCCAATCGCTGTCATTGTGGAAAAACGTGACCTCTTAAGCTGTCTCTGCTGCCAGCCCTTTTTTAATCATTTAGGTCTCAATCTATCCATTCAGACGTGGTTATGGTCCTCACTTCCTTGTGCCAAGTCTTTGTCACTTTGTCCAAGTCGGCTTTTGAACTGAAGCAGCTGCTTTCTTACTGTCTGTATTGAAGGGCAACTTCAAAATCCGATTTCAAGCACTTTAGAAAAAAAAAATAAGTACCGGTAATAACAAAATAAAAGAAACATAATTAAAGGTCATGTGTCCAACAGACACATTCAAAAAAAAAAGTTTACATTTTTGATTTAAACAAAGGAAAACCTCAAAGTTAACTTTTTTCTTTTGTCATAAATACCTTAGAAACATAAATATGTTTATTTTTGTGTGAAATCTACCAAGCATGCTGCGATCACATCAGTGTTCAAACTTTACACAAAAATGAAAAAGATGTTTAAAAAATAAATTCCTGTTTAAAAAGGTATATTGTTTTTACTTGGTTTTTGTGAGTTTATATAAAATTGCCTTTTAATAAATCAGAAAGAGAAAAAACTGCTTTAAAATGTGTACATCCTCCTACAGCCTCACAAGAATAGTATTATTATTATTATTAAAAACGATCCAAACTTTTTAGAAAAAATGCAGGAACGTCAGCCTTTTGTGCCAGAGCTATTACAAACGTAAACATTTTGTTGTTGTTGTTGCTGGTGTGCTTTGTGATCTTTGTCAGGGAAAAAGTGGCTAAAAAATGTAAAAAAAAAAAAAAAATAAATCCTTGGTTATTACAATCATAAAACTGTTTCAAACTGCTTCCAAAGGTATTAAAGAATAAAATCCATGTATATTAGGATAAACTTAGTAACTGTTTTCATATGTAAATAAAAAACACATGACAGCAACGGTTCATGTCTAACTCATTGAAGGTAAATATCAGAGGATGACTTTATAGAGTCCCTTGTGCTTTTAGGCATATTTCTTTGTTTAAGTGAAATGCGCTTGGATGTTCAGTGGGTGCTCTTCACACCCACAGCTTTCTTTGAAAACAAGGACGATGGTGGAAGATTTCCCAATCCTCCACCATACAACGTTGCCACCACCCTGCCTTCCTATGATGAAGCGGAGAGAAGCAAAGCAGAGGACGCCGTCCCTCTGGTCACTGGGAGAGTCTCGGTAACTTTAGTTTCTCTTTGTAAAGAAATTGACTTGGTCTCAGTAGATGCAGTTTGGTTTCTCAGTAGATGCATCTTTATTATCCTGCAGGAGGAAGACTTTGTGGCCAGAGACGACTTTGAAGATGCTGACCAGCTGCGCATAGGAAATGATGGCATTTTCATGCTCACCTTTTTCAGTAAGAACCTTTTTTTTTTTTTTTTTTTTTTTTTTTTAAGTATGCCATTGGCTAGAAGGTGTTTGGATCACAACTGTGGTAAATCAACATGTTAAACATACACTTGTAACTCAAGTGTAACTCAGCTTCATTGCATAGTTTCTTTCTCCTGGTAGCAGAGAACATGGAGGTTGTTTTTATTATGCAGTTTTTATTTCTATCAAACATGAAGCAAATCAAATTAGTAGCAGGTTAATCTAATCCTGCTAAAGTCTAATACTAAGAACCTTTTTTAATCTTCAAATATCATTCTCTTTGTAGTTTAACCCTTATAGGCGCAAAAGTACTTTAATGGTAAATGTATGCAGACAAATCTAGTAGGACCACAGATACTACTTTCTAGCTGAGGGTGCTGACCTGTTTTTTTTTTCCTTCCTGAAAACTCGCTGAAAAGGCAACTTTCAGCGTCTTAAGTAGGAAGTGAGGGAAAACACAAGAATCTGTAGAATCCAATGGATATAATCCCTTGATTTTATTTTTTTAAATGAATAGATCAAGAATGCTATGATGTGAAGACAAACCTTTTTTTATGTGCATGTTCTTCTTGCGTAAAAGTCACTTCCTCAAGCAAAACTAAAACAGAGGAGTGTGAAAAACTTTAAAAAGTCTCTCTTCTTTTTTCTTCTCCATTTTTAACATTGAAAATTTGATGTTTTTCTGTCACCAGTGGCATTCCTCTTCAACTGGATCGGCTTCTTTTTGTCGTTCTGCTTGACCACGTCCGCCGCTGGTCGGTACGGAGCCATCTCAGGCTTTGGCCTGTCCCTCATCAAATGGGTTCTCATCGTCAGGGTAACCGTGCTGCTGTAGTTTAACTGTTGTCCCGGTGAATTTTTGGAGTCCGTTGACATGAATTGACGTCTTCTGTTTGCAGTTTTCTACCTATTTCCCGGGTTATTTTGATGGACAGTACTGGTTGTGGTGGGTCTTCCTGGCTCTGGGTGAGTGAGATGTTATTTTCTAGTGCATTTATATTGTATGATACCATTGTCCGGGTAAATTCTCGATTCTGATTGGCTGCTGGGTGTGGATTAAAAAGTGATAAGGCACGCCTAAAAAAGAAGTTCCGTTTCATAGCTTAAATGTTCTGTATCACTGCGCCGGCTTCTTTAAAACAAACTTTAGCTTCATCATCTGGAATAAAACAAGCGGGAAGAGGGGAGCTTTCTCTCTGAACTGATGTTTTATTTAACCCATCGTGTCGACCAACATATATATCACTTTCCTTTGCCGCTGCACTCGAGCCGGCTAAGGGGCGCCGTGACAGCGCAACAAATAGTCTGCTTTTGCACAAAAAGTGATCCAAACCAAAAAAAATAACTAGAATAAAGTATGAAATACTGATTGATTATATATTTCTTTTGTAAGTGACCATGGTGTAAGCAGGTGAATGGCCTTTGAACTATGCATTAGGCCTGTGTGAACTTCTCACAATGGTCGACCATTAACCCCTTCGTAAATTATTATGCTCTCTAGTACCGTTGGAACCAAACAGTGAACAGTTTTGTTGTGTTTATTAGGAAATCACTGCGCTGTTTCACACATGTTCTGCAGGGGTTTTAATCCTCGACATCCTTGGTTTCTCAAACATCCATGTTCTACCTGCTGCTGGTTACCCGGATCAGGCGTTTGCCTGTCAATCAAAACCTCACCTGAATCACCTGATCGGGTTCATCAGCAGTGAGTGGAGCAGCTGGAAAAGCAGGGCTGAGGTTTAAAGACCCCCTCTCTAAAGATTCTGATACTAGTTTTAAGTTTGCCACCCTTGTTTTATAAATGACAATCGCCTCCTGAACATAGCAGGTACTGTAGTCGTTCCAGATAGTTGAGGTCTAGCACCGGCTGTAGTACCAGCCGTCGGCGTGATTGGATCTGCAGTTCCTCTATTGAAGCTGACCTTTTCTCTTGCAGGCTTCATGCTGTTCATCCGAGGTTTTGTGAACTACTCCAGAGTGCGTAAACTGGTCGATCCCGCTTACGGCACCCTTCCCAGAACAAGGGTACTTTTCATCTACTAGAGGTAAGCTGTGCTCCTCAGTCACGGGATCATGTGAGCAAAAGCCACGTGACGCTGCACACATTACTCTGACGTGAAGAAATGGCCATAATGATTCAGTGGAGAGCTCTACCCTCATTGTTGATGAGTGTCATTTATATAACCAGCCAATTATTAGTTCTGACAGTCATAGTTTTGAATACTGAATACCAATTTATGGCTAAATAAATTTATTTTCAGTCAATAATGTTGAATAAAGCATCAAGTCAGCTTGATTGATCCTGTCACTGCAAACAGGATGAATTTTTCCCAGTTGTAATAAATGACAATACAATAATTTCAGATATTGTTGCCCCCTTACTTGGGATGCAGTTCTCATAAATGCCCCCTTCTGTTGGAGGCTTACAGTCCTCGTCTGTCTTTTTAAGTCTGTAATACATTTTACTCACAAAGTGCAGCTTTTTTTGTAGTCAAAATTGCCGTTTTTTTTTGTTTTGTTTTTTTTAATAACCAAATCTGAACACGTTTACAAATGAAAAAGTCCACTTGTACTTAACAGAAAGTGTCATTTGTGAAAATCTCTCTCTCCCCCCTCCATCACAGATGCAGCCCTGGTAGAGGACACGCTCTCGTTTCACGTGGGATGTAAAGAAATCATTCAGAACCCAATCAGATGAAGACGACAGAAATCAGGAGATATATATATATATATATATACGCCACCTCTGCTCTTTTCCACCTTTTATTATTGAAACCTGGCTAACTGTAATATCACCTATCGTGTACTCATTAGTGGCAAATGTTGCCTCTGTATGTAACGTATGCCTTATATCATTGGGTGGTAGCATGCTTCTGCTCGTGAGGTCAATAACTAGGAAGAGTTTCATGTTGGCGACACTTGAAGCCATAGAGATAAATTAGTGCAGCACTGTAGAAACGCCATAGCATGCAACACATTTTGGTTCAACGACTTGGCTGTTTTTTAGATTCAAATTATATCTACAAGGCAAAGCTGTGGGGGAAAAACTCCCTCTGCTCCAAATGGTGTCACTCATTGTACAGCCACAAGGGGGCAGTGTGTTTTTTCTTCTCTGGTTTTTAGTTATTAGATTTTGTTTATGGGAGTTTTGATGGACAATACAAAGCAGCATTTGAGAAAAACTTTATGACGGAGTAAATGAACATGACAAAAATGATTTTTCATATTTTGTCATAAAATCGGGTAGAAGTAGACAAACCTAAAGAGGCTACAAGCAGATCCTCCTTGGATTCTCAGATGAGTTTACCAGGTTAGCTCTCATTTCCAGACTCAAACCCAGGAACGGTTCAGTTTTCCTTTGAAATCTGCTTAGTTTTAAGAGCAAGATCTAAAATATTTTTGCTCCATTTAAATCAAAATAACTTATATTTTAATCATAGCATTATTCTCCGAAGAGCAATTCTTCCAGGTGTTGGAAAAATTGTATTGTGGATATTAAATGCTTAAAATACCTTAAAAAATGACAATAAAAATCCCCCAAACGGTTCATTCTCACCATTTCCTTACTTCTGCTTCAGCTTGACTTCATATCAGTTCTGCTTGTTTCCATGTGATGTCGAGCAGCACTGTTGGATTTTATGGATATGAAACTGTACATAAAATGTTTAGTGTTAAATAAATGTCAAATTTAAATGGGCCTTTTGGTTGTCTGTTGTTTATTGCAGCGATATCGATCCCGGTGCCGTCCTGAGATAATACTCACAGCCCACATGCTACAGTAAAGAGTTTTCCTTTCTGCTTTACAGGTTAATAAAGCACCACAACACTGATTCATCTAATGCTGTAAAAATAGAAATCTATTGGTTAACAAAACAAACACAGCAACATAACTCGATGTCTGTTATTTATAGCTACAGTACTGCAAATGATTTACTTCCTACATTTATTTTTCCTATTCTGTGTCAAGATTCAAACCATCAAACACATTTAATATTAAAAAAATAAATATTTCAAAATAAAGATTCTAAAAGGAAAAAAAAATTTGAAGGGAGGAGCAAAAGCAGCCTAAATAATCCAGAGAATCAGATATTTACAAATGGAGAAAAACTGAAGAAGCAAAAGAAAAAAAATTCTAAAAATAATTTTCCTGCAAACTAAAGCTGCCATCCCATTTTATCACAACGGATAAAAACTGTGATACACTGTCAAAATGTGGTTGCTGAAATTATGAATAATACAGAAACAAGCCCACCAGTGAATGTACAATTTAAAAAAAATGAAGGTTTTAGAGTAGCCAGGAAAAATCAACTAAATTGTATTTTTTGTTTGTTTTTTGTTTTGCTTCTTTTCATTGACTGGTAAAAAGCTCAATTTAATTGTGTGACACTTGGCTATAAAAGTAAGACTAAGCATTTCAAATGATCTTCTGTGATTGGTACTTTAGGTAACTTTGTGGGTCCTAAACTGATCTTTTCTCTCTAGACAGGATGGGGGGGGGGTCTTCTCATTTTTGAGTATCAGGAATTTCACTAACATTTTTCTGTGTGATCACTTAAAGAAGACGTCGATGAAATGCGGTTGCGTTCAAATCGAAGCGACCGACCTTAAACCACAGCGTCTGAAGAGAACCGGCTGCTTTTAAAGCAAACGGAACTGAAAAGCCTCCAGCGTGGTGGAAAGAATTCATCACACGACTGGAACAGCTGAGTATCGAAATGACTTGTTTTTGTGTTACCAGGCAAGTTTGGGCATTTCTATATTCAGTCAATGATGTTTTTAAACATTTCTAAACTGTGATATTATTATCCGAGTGTTGCATATATGACAGAAAAGGCCAGGGAATTTATGGCTTTAAGATACTCCAAAGCTACTTTTCTGGGTTAGTGTTCACAAAATATAATATAATCTCATCAAATATAAATTATTTACTATTAATCTCTACATTTCTTAATCTGTTGATTACATTGATCCTTTTCCTTCACTTTTTCTTCATAAACGATTACACAGATAGAGAAAAACTGTCACTATTTTGTTAATTATTAGTGTCCTAGTCTTCATATTTTATAGTTTAAACTAATTTGAGCTGGACAGAACCTGGTTCTGGATTAGATCCATCTCTCCTGACCCGGCTGAGCATTTTAACAGAAGTTCAGTCGGCCTCGTCTTCTAGCTGTCTGGGAAGAAAGAAGACCGCCTTTTGTCCGATGTGGGTTCTCGGACCCAGCTTAGGCTTCCCGTTCTTTTTAAGGCCAACAAACCAGTTGTTGTCCTGATATTTCTGTGGTCGGTATGTGTTGTAGAAATTCTCCTCCAGGTTCTCCAGGAAGAAACACTCATCAGTTACTGCGGGCTGAAAGAAAAACACAAAACATGTGGATTTACAAACGACAGAGTTTGAAGAGAGCGAGCTTTGAATACTCACGGAACTGTACAGCCGTCCTTCATCATTCATGGCCAAGTATCGCTGGGATTCAGCTCCTTGGATGATGACGACACCTCTGTCCACAGCCTTCAGCTTTAAAACGACTGAGAGGACAAACTGGTCAGAAAGCAATGAAACCCGCCAAACAGCACACAGATTATAATATCAGATTACCACACAAAGACGTCTAACATCAGTGCTGTTTTGGTTTTTAAATATAACAAATCTAAGGAGACATTATCCCCCCCAAAAAAGTCACATTTTTATGAACCTGTCTTGAAAAGTATTTAAAAAACTTTTAAAGCTTTTAGTATGCTCATTTAAAAAATAAATAAATCTAGATTTCCTTGAAATGTCATTATTCAACAACATCTCGGTGGAATTATTTGGATTCTGATATTTACTAATTATCGTTTCAAAGCACACCTCCAGAAATCCTACTGTTTAAGTTTTCAAAGTCCCACTTTAATCCCCTTTAGATTTTTTGACGTTTCCATGCAGTGGTCTTTTAATGATGCAGCATTTAGCTAAAATCAAAACTCCTGTGTCCTTTTCCAGGACATAGTTTCTGCAGAGCGACAGGAGTTCCAACAGAAACTTGCCTCTGAGTTGACTGTTGGTGCAGAAGTAGCCGCCGCTGATTTCCCATCATTCCTTTGTTTACACTCTCTCCCACCAGCTTATAGCCCCTGCAACCTTAACCTAATTGGCGTAGCGACATAAAAAGCGAGCATTATTGGAGCTACACAGTTTTGAGTCAGATGCCAGGTCAGACGTGGATCTATTTGTCTGCAAGTGAGGAACGGAGTGCAGCAGGGCGACGATTTTGGCCCACCCAGTTCAGTTGCTGCGTCACAACTGAGGCATTTTTTTCTGTTCACAAAAATATTAATAAAGAAAAACTAAGAAATTCATTTTTTTTTATCTTAAATTACTGTATATATGTCCTCCATGTTATAAACACCAAAAACACCGTTTTTGGTTGGAGTGGTTCTTTTTAAGGGTTAGAAAAACTTGGGACTTCAGATCTTCTTAAAAAGCTGCTTAGATATAAAATGTAATTTGAGTTTTTAAAGGAACTCCTTACGGTAAAGTATATTTTTTTTGTCATTTGGTAACTGTAAAGATCTGTTTCTGTTTTTATTTTAATAATGGGGCTAAAGAAACCTTCCCTGGGTCTGTTAACTTTCAAAATATTGTAGAATATATATGAAACATAAAAAACATTTCTGTCCCAAATCTAACTTGTTTTGACTGATGGTTAATGGAGAATCTGCACCAAACATCAAACAAATCCCATCACCACTGTGAAGCACGGTGGTGGGAGTGGCATGTACTGAAAATGTTGAGATTTATGAGATCATAAAAGATAAATGTTTGTGTTTGTGACTGGAGTTTGTCGGGGGTAACCCCTTTAGGGAAACTAGATATTTTAGGAGATTCCAAAAACGAGTATTTTTGCACTCTCTCAAACTTGTCTAACCGATTTTAAAATAATTTTATGGGGATTTTTAACAAATTGTATTCCTTTTTTTTGATTAACTTTTGGTGAAGCTTTAGCAGTTCCCAGCATGCCAGCAACACATTCCCACGCTTGCTCATGGGTGCTTTTAAACCTCTGCGGGTCCAGTCAGCCCGACACACCTGCGGAAGTGACTGCGTCATGCTGCGGCCTGCGGTCTCTTACTGTGAGCGTCCCGCTCATCCCGCTCGCCCCGCACCGTCCCGTCGGGCGGGATCTGCAGGTGATGTCCGCCGTTCCGGCAGTAGAGGCGGGTCGGCCGCCGGTAGTCCAGCAGAGGCGGACCGCCGTCCGCGGACTGACCCAGCTCTGCGGTCATCTCCGCATCCGCCATGCTGCTGAGGAAAAGTCGGCTACGTCACGCTGCGTGCCCCCCAGCGTTTCACCGAAAAGAGGAGGGAGTGGGGCAAGGGGGGTGCTCCGATCGCGAACGAGCACAGATATCAAAGCGCGCCCCCGTGTCAAACTCATAAACAATCAGATTAATATAATAGTTTTTCTTCTAACTCTGTTTTCTTTTATTTTCCTAAATAACCGGATTTTAAGCCTCTTAAACTAAAAAGTATTGTTTTCAGGCAAACATTTAACTGGACCAGGGGTCTGCAACCTTTGACCTTAAAAAGCCATTTAGTCTTACTGACCCACTGAACATTTCAGAAAAAATAATCTGTTTAAAGCAATTCCTTTGTAAAATGTAGGTTTTTAAATATTCACAATAATGAAGTTTTAAAAGTAGGATATTCTATGAGCAACAGGACATCTGCGTTCCTTTCAAAATAAAATACATGCTATGTCAAATGAAATCCAACTTCTGCAACAGATTTACTGAAATTAAAAATGCAAGAAAACGAAGTCAAACATCCCATTTTCAGTCATTATGAGTTAGGGGCATCTTTATCATTTTTACTTCTTTTCCTGTCAAAAATAACCAGGACAATATTGGTGTTTTTAAATCTATACATATAAATCCAATTATGTCCTATGAGAGCCTCTGAACAACAACTAGACACGGTTGTGCAGCATATATATGTGAATATGTGCCTAATTTAAATAACTTAATATTTGCTACAATGGAGGAGTAAGGCGATGCATGGGGCTCCAAAGCCTCAGGCTGCAGACACAATGGTACCAAAAATCAAATTTTAGGGAAATATAAAAAAAAAAATCAAATGAAAGAAAGCTAGATAGATCTGCAGCTTTACACTGATTAATATCTTTTGTCATTTGGCAGCTTTAAAATCATTTTTTATGCAAAAGGGTTGGCTGTACTAAAAAAAAAAAAAAAAACACACCAAAACATTTGTATCCAAATATAACTTGTTCTGACTGATGTTTAATGGGGAACCAACACTGTCAACAAAATCCCGTTGCCATTCTGAAGCATGCTGGTGGGAGCGGCATGTATTGCAGAGCCCTGAACTGTGCAAATAATGAATTGATCAAATTTGAGGGAAGTATAGAAAATGCAACAACAAAAAGATCTGGAGCTTTTAGACTGATTTAAAACACAATTTTAAAAAGTGCACTGTTCAAATTAAAAAAAAATACATTTTATTTATTGTTACATGAAAGCGTTATAAGACGGTAAAGATCAGGAATTTTAAATAGATAATATGCAAAGTCTAGTGTGTTTACAGCATTTCTAAATGATTGTTCAAAGGTGTATACTTGTAAAGTGCTTTCCTCAAAGGCCTAAAGTGCTTTACAGTCACAGTCCCATTCAGCCATTCACACACTGATGGTTCAACACTGGTACCGACCTTCCACCAGAGGCAAGGTGGGGTTTAGTGTCTTGCCCAAGGACACTTTGACATTTGGGCAGACACGGCGGGAATGGAACCTGCAATCTTCTAATCAGAGGTCAACCACCCTCCCGCTGCACCATCAAATGCAGCACAAGGACAGTGAGGAGGAGAGCAACTCTCCTGTAATTGAAAGGAGAGATGGCTTTCCCAGCAGTGATGGAGACGAGAGGAAAGATGGTGCTGAAGCCAGATGTCAACAGCAGATGTTTACAGCAGCGTTCAGGACAAAGTGCTCATTACCGTCATCCATTTACAGATTTCTCTAGCTTGGTAATAGGAGAGGCTTCTTCAGACTATCGGGAAGTCAGTTCATGTTTACCGCACTAACACCTTCCCTTTTATTGTTTTTTTTTTTAAATTTTGAACCACTTTATTCTTTGCTCCTCCCACTTCTGGCTTCATGCTGCAGATTCCAGAGGATTATCGTCCAGTTTTTAACGGTCGATTTTAAAGACAACAAGGTCAGAATGGGAAAAAAAAAAGTTTTTTATTTGATGAACAAGTGCTGCAAAGATGGAGAAGTAGCTTACATTGAGCTTCCCACGTCCACCGTTCAGAATCACGAGTTAGTATTAAGAAAAAACACCAGTTTACAGTTCCTTATGCTGAAAAAGTACCACACAAAACACATACAGTTCAAACTTTAATCAATGACGCAAAAGATCAACGAGAGTCACACTATAGAGGAGAAAAATACAGGGAGGGGGGTATGGTACTGTAAAACTTATCTGGAGACAAATACACCGCAGTTTCTTTACAATGGATTCTATGTACAGATCCAACTTGTTTGAAGCAAAAACAAAAAAACAAAGCGCTTTGTAGAGAAAGCATACATCAGTGAAACATGATCCGCCCTTTGTTATTCTTAAAGTCTGCATATGTTTTATACAAAATAGATATTCAAACAATATTTGGGTAGTGCAAAAGTTGTTTTTTCTTTTTAAATCTTTTTGATTCAAGCTGGTAGATTACTTTCACAAACAGTTTGTGTATGAAAAAAAAAAAACATGGTTCTATTCTATTCACAGTATTACATGATTTGACCAAAGCTATGATGTGTTAAAAAATATTCAAAGTGTTTTTAAAAAAAAAAAAAAAAAACCTGTACATTTGTCACCGTGGAGCCCGCGATTCCTTTATTTATTTATTTTTTTAAAAGGCGGAGTTAAAATGAGTCTGTGTTAGCTTTGGTCGCCTTGTAGTCAAGAGATCAACGTGAGAGCAGTCCGGGTCAACTGGTGACTACTGTCCTGAACATCCTAAAAATCTGACCTGCAGAGATAACATTTAAATGCATCTCCTGGGAGTAGCTTATATTGTTTAAAAAAAAAAAAAAAACAGATAAAAAAAGAAAAAGAGCAGTAGAGCACTATGCTGCATCATGATGATTGTTTGTTTTTTCTATTGCATATTCAGGTTTCTCTTCAGAAATGTCAAAGAAAGTAAACAGGAGACATTTTAGAGCAAGAAGAGGCAACTTTGAGATCATATAGAATGTACACACACACATATATAAAATGTGTTTGTACTCCTCTGGTATTGCAAAAATGCTCACTTCTATAAGTATGTTGTGCAAAAATGTAAAAGCAATTGTTATTGCTGAACTTTGAATTCCTTTTCGTCAAGCTATTTCAGTGATTGTGTATTTGTTTTTCCATTATCAGAGGGGTACCAACAGTTTTATCTATATGTATGGTAATATACGCCTGTATAAAGGAACAGCAGCAGCAGCAGCAGCAGCAGAGTCTTGGATAGACTGAATGTGAAAGTAACCCTTTTACAGGTGATGATGGTGTTTTTTTGTTTTGACTTTTACAAACACCAACAAAAAATTGAGAAAAAAAAAACCCAAAAAAAATAAAGGATCCATTGTCTGAGCCAATTTATCAAGAATGGCAGCTTACCCCTCGAACTTTACGCATCCTACCAACTAAAATATTTCCCCAACACACAAAACATCATCAAACACAGAAAGCAGACGTTTGGGAGATCCAAATTGTCCAGAAAACTGTTTTTGGCTTTTATTGGAACTTTAAAAAAAAAAAAAAGTGTGAATAAGACCTTTTTTTTTTTTTTTTAAAACCTGAGCTTGGAAGCAGTGTATTTTATAGTAATATTGATGCTCTTCTCTGTTGTTGGGGCACACATAAAAACAACCTATGACATATTTAAATATATAAGTGAGCACTAACTTGAAATATTAAGCTAATAATATATATATATTTATATATATATTTGTATTCCAGGCAGCTCACTAACTTTCACCAGCCAATATATACTTCTGTTAAACTATCTGAATATCTCTCTAAGTATCACATTCATGGTAAAACCTTGTGTTTAAACAATAACATCTTGAGGTTATGAAACGCATTCGAGACAAGCTATGCAGACCTGATAAGAAAAGACGTTCCGATCCGAACCCGAAACGAGAGATACTGTCAGGCCGAGGCGCCGGCGGCTCCAGACTCCTCCCATCCCTGCACTCATAAGAACACTTGCTTCCACTGAGAACGCCCGCTTCCTCTTGCGAATACTGCAACTTCCAGCATCGGCGAGAGAAAAAAAAAGACAAAAAAAAAAGAAACCGCCGCCGCTGTGGGAGTTTGGCACCCAAAAGGTTCCTCGAGTTAAAAGGATCCATTCTGACCGCCGGCCTCCCAAAAAAGAAAACGCTGCGCTTCCACCTTGATCCGTGTGCAGTACGCTCAAACGCCGGGGCCCCGACCACGCAGTAGACAATCAAACATGCAACGCCGATTAAGACACAGACATTTGGGTAGGTTGCATACGGGGCGTTAAGGTAGCAAGACTTTTAGGGTTACGAGGAGCTGTGGGAGGCTTTCGGGGGTCACCACTCTGACAGGACCTGACACCAGAGTACTGTACACACAAGCCATCTATCGTACAAACTGTTGGGCTGGAGAGAAATGCACGGACATTTAGGAAAACACTCATATTTAATTTGTTTCAGAGGGCAAAAATTTACCAGAAAGAGACAAAAAAAACAGTCGCTCCGAAAAACCTCTACACACGAGTTTCAATCTTTTTCTAGGATCCAATTAAGAGCCACGAAATAATTCCAAAAAAATAAAATAAGCGACAATCTGTTCTTTCACGGGGAAATGCAACACGACTCACCTGCCGCATAAACAGAGGAAGCTTCAGGATTAACTATAATCTCAGCCGAGAAATAGTCCGCCTTGAACGGCGAGGCGCCAAAGAGATGGCGTCTTTGAAACTCACCTCCAGCTTCACGTTCACAGCACACACACACACACACACACACATATATGACAGTGGCATCAAGATTCTCAGCTCTCCAAACACTTCAGTGACTTAGTTCCCAAATTGTTCAACTATTTATTCAACATAGAAACGATTAATACGTCGGCTAACGATAGACAAATTACTCAAAAAAAAATCAAGATGCCAACTAAGAGCAAAGACAGCGGGAGAGTCACGGGTGAAAATATTACATTTTTTTTGTTTGTTTTCTTTTATTTTACCAAAACCACTGTAAAAAAAAAAACAAACAAACAGAGGGTTTGAGTCCTGTTAAAACCACTTCAATATTCCTGAATAATCATAAATGAAGCGAACCCCCTCGTTTGTGACTAGCTCGACGGAAATCCATCAGGTTTTAGTACTCCACTGCTTGGACAGGAGTGTGAGGCCGTTTCCCCTCTTAGAAAAAGTTGTAACTTCTACGCAAAGTCTCGTACGAAAGACTAGCATGGATTAACAGTCTTTCTTCACAGTCTTTTTTTAAAGCCTTTCGCGTAACAAAAAAAAAAGAAGTGCTGGAAAACGCACTTGTGCAGCAGAGTGTGCGAAAGATCACAAAGGAGGAGAGCAGGCCGGTGGGGGGGGGTATTTCCGAGTCACGAGGATCCTTTTTCTACACACCGAGGATGGACCGAGCTGCCTCTTCTAAAGACTAACAGCCATCAAAAAACAGAAAGCTGCGACTGTGTGGAATATAAAAAAGTACAATCAACTATGACATGAACAGGTTGAAGTACAGCAGGAAGAAAATGGCTATTTGAAGCAAAAAAAGGCACATCTTTTTCCCTTTTGTAACTGACATGTAAACCTGGAAAAGGTTGGCGTATGGGAGAAGTCATTCTTTAAAAAGTGGACTGACTGCTAATGTCCAAAGTTAATCGACGCAAAGACATAAGCTTCTTAAAATCATTAGAAAACAGACGTTTTTTTCCCCTGTTAAACCAAAAAAACAAAAAAAAACAAAACAAAACAATAATAATAATAAAGATTCTCAGCTCTCTTAGCCTATAAAAACTAAAAATAAAAAGCTTACCTTAAGAGTGTGATATTAAGCTTTGCTACCTTCTCAGGTAACTACGACCTGGAAATATTGTATAAACTGTCTTAATGTGAAAATGTAGAAAATACTATTAGAATCTGTACATAGATATTTGTTCTGTTCTGTAAATATCTGCTTCAGATATCGCTCTGAATTTTGAGGTAAGACACCTGAGACAACAGCAATGTTAGCCTATTTCTATTTGCAATAACCTGTGACAAAGACTTCCTACTTGGATCTCACACACTACATCTTAGACTGTTCCACAAACAAAACCTTTCATGCTCATAGTCGAGGTTTTTTTTTATACATAAACATCGCTTTTCTTTTCTTTTTTTTCCACCCAAAGTTGCATACTCGTTTCCAAAAACTCCATTCTCTCTTAGCTTAAACGGCAGGTCCTTTAGTTGACGCTTCGTCCTCTTCAACGGGGGAGTTTTGTTGGGCTGCTGAGGTGTTGTGGTGGGATTTTAAGGCATTGTGTCGCATGAATCAGTCACCTCTGGTGGAAGAGCAAAGGCTTGACGCTCCCGGCTTTGAATTTTGGTAACTGGTTGCTGATGATCTCTGCCAGCATCTCTGGAAACTCCACACTCAGGGATTTGTTCACGAAGGTGTAGAAGCAGAAGCTGAGCAATCCTCCCGCCATCTGCAGACGAACCACAAGGGGGCACAAGGAAATCTTTTGTCATTATTCAACTACAAACACCGCCGAAGATCTCCTGCATATTGATTTGTCTGGAAAAATAGAGAAATAAAAAGACTTTCCAGTAAATGAGGCAACCTTTGAATTTGGGAGCAAAAACTTTGTAAAGAAAGGTGCATCATCTAGACAGGTTTTCTCCTTCATGCCACTGTCTTAATACTTTTTAAGTCAAAAAATACTTTATGCAATCTTAAGAAACATAGGCGATAAAAAAACATTTTATGAATTGCCTGTGAGCCACAAAATGGTTAAAAAAAAGAGCTTGTGGGAACTGTACCTCATGCATGGAGTCCAACAACTTGGTGAGCTGGTAGAAACGTTGCCAGTTCTGGCTGGAGTTCTCCTCCCGCTTCACAATTGCTTTTCCCAGCTCTTTGATGTAGGACATGCGGAGCTCATCAAACACCGCCTGGCTTTTCAGGCCGTCCTTTGGCACTGCGGGAGAGAAAGCAGACCTCATCAGGGTCTGATATGACGAGACCAAATCTTATTGCTATGCAGGTTCCAGATTTAGACCATAGCAGAAAAGGAAATGTTGATTAAACAACACTGGGGTGAGAAAAACGCGCTTTAGTGATGATGGCATGGATACAGGCGGTAGTGGGAATCAGACCTGTGCTGAGCAGCAGCAGAACCTTCATGCACAGGTACTCCTCATGGGAAACCTGCAGCCGGACAAACTCGTTGGAAATCTTCAGCATTTGCTCAAACTGGTCAGCCATAAAGGGCAGCTTCATCCGCTCCCTGTGGGTTCAAACGAGAAGTGGCATCCTCAGTCATTCATTGTTACACGAAGACAGATGATCAGAAATCATATGAAGTCCCACTGTGATCCTCTTTCAATCTATTTCAAAAGTGCTTAGAAACTTTCCGTTTTCAGCCCAAATCTAAAAACCTGTGACCATTTCTAGGACGTAGTTTCCACAGAGCAGCAGTGGCTCATTAAAAAGTCACTCGCCGCCCCCCTGTCCGCTCCCATTGATGAGAGCTCTCTGTTTACACCAGGGGTGTCAAACTCCAGGCCTCGAGGGCAAATTTTCCAGAAATTCTGCCTTATCTGCTGTTGATTACCTGGATCTTTAATGGCAGCTTGGCTGGAAAACCTGTTGGGTTTACAGCCCGCCACGCCCCCAGACTGACATCAACGGTGCAACAAACACAGGGGAAGCAATATTTGAGCTATCTAGTCATACAGTTTTGATGCAGATTCCTGCTCAGACGAGGAAAATGAAGACATGCATGGATGGATCTATTTGTCTGACAGTGGATGCAAGGAATGGAGCGGAGCAGGGAGCTTGTGGTCCGCCCAGCGTTTTACCTACGTCACAAATACGCTATTTTTCAAACGGCTGTTTTTAATCTGCTCCCGATTCCCAACAATTTGAATAATGAAATACTCAGATATGCAATTTTAAGCTTAAATTACTTTATATATGTCCTTCATTGCAAGAAAATTGCAGAGAAAATGTTAAAAACAAGCAAATACACGATTTTCATTGGAGCTGGTCTTTAATTAGACTTAAAAAGCAATACCAGCAAAAAGACTCAGAAATGAGGCTTCGCATTTACAAGAAGGAAAACTCCTTTTTAGTCCTTGTTTTGGTGCAAAACCCTCAGAATTAGAATCAACCTTTAGTCTACGTACTCATTTACGACGAGGTCTGGAGCAAAGCACAGCATGTTGCCGTTACACTGTTGGTAAGACCTCCAGCCCAAACCGAAAGTCATGAGGAAAAGCCATGAGCACTGCAGCAGGGTCATCTGGTCATCCAGGTGCAGGTTTCTGAACCCTGAGGAGAAGCAGACAGCCCAGAAGACTAACTTATTTTGTAAAACAGGAGTCAACAGGGTGAAGACTATCAGTGTTACTTAATAGGTTTCTCTGTGATCTTTATCTGCTGCTAACCTGGAAGAGCCTTGGCCCACTTCACAGCAGAAATGACCTGTCGCCCGCCCAGCCTGTTGAGAGAGGTCATGAGGCGGGTGGAGGTGTCGGGCAGGGTGCTGTCATAGCCGGCGTAGAGAGTGTCCGGCTCTATGGCTTTCAGCAGGGATAGCATGGTGGGGACCAGCTGCGGCATGCATTTGGGAACGAGTGAGCGGGCCTCCACTGGAGGTGAAGGGATCATCTCTGGCGGGTTGCTGTTCTGGCAGCCCTTCAAACGGTTCAACTTCTTGGTTTTGCGAGCTTCGGAGGAAAAATGAAACAGTTTGAGGGAAACGGTAAAGTCAATCGCTCAAGAACAAAAAATAAACAGATGAGGGTTGATCTCTGCGGTTCACCTTCCAGGTTCATGCCGGCCATCAGACACTTGCGGAAGCGGCATGCTGGGCAGTTTTTCCGCCGGATCTTGTCTATAATGCAGTCGTTCCTTCCAGCGCACAGGTAATTATGCTGGCCTAAAACACAGACGGACGATTCAGGTCATACTGCAAACACGCATAACAAACGACTGATCTCTCGGAGATTCTCACCTTCCACTGCTCTCTTGAAGAAGACTTTGCAGCTGCCGCAGGTTAGAACGCCGTAGTGACAGCCGGACGCCTCATCAGAGCAGACCAGGCAGATTTTATGAGTCCCTGTCTTTCCCTGTACTGTGGATGTGGGAGTGCCTCCTTCTGACCTGGAGGTGGAACTGCAGGACAAAAACAGAGACGATCAAGAGAAATGAGGATATTTCCCATTTAACGAGATTTCTCATTTTCGCCTTGTTTAATTGGACTCTTTTAAACTTTAAAAGCCTCTCCACCACATCCTGAATCCATTTTATAAAAGTTTACTTATGTGATCTAAAATAATCCTCACCACCACCTCCTTCAATTAAACTACAATCACTTCCAGATCCAAAGCTCTTAAAGCTTGCAGTTCCCGTATATTACCACTAGAGGAGCTCCAGCTTTGCTGCATCACTGCGCCAAACATGGACACCCCCTTTCCAGCCCAGTGGCCACAACAAAAACAACACCCACAATGAGAGGATATGCTGTTGGAGACGCGGCTGCCTGTATGTTTGTGTACACGCGCGCCGCTTCAGGGAAAACAGCTTTATTGTATAAAAGCTTCTCCAAACATTTTTACCAGACGTTCAAATATGCAACATGCTAGTAGTATATTGAAGATGCACACTTTCCTACCAGTTGGAAGGAAAAGGATGGGAAAAGTTGCATGCAACATTAAAGCATTTCCATGCAGAGGAGAGGGGTTTCTGTGCCACTAAACAGTCACGGTGGGGCCAATAACCCCATCAATGCACAGTCAGTCAATTTATGTTTGCTTTCAACACTGAAGTTGTACATTTTAGGATAAATGGGATGCCCTTTAATTGAAGTGGAAAAACAACCTCAGATTAGCAACAACAGAATATTAAACTTATAATTTACACTAAGACAAAAAAAAAAAACACAGACTGACCAAAACCCAACCCATGATCCAGCGACGGCCTTTAACAGCACAGTTTCAATCCTTTTCTATTTGACTTTCATTTCATTGAGACGTGCTGATCCCATCTAATCAATTCAGAGAGTGTTGTGGACTTGTTTGTGGTGGCTCATTCAAACACCTCCATCCCTCTTCTTTTGCTGTAGATTAGCTGACCTGCTCGGGATCATTGGTGCTACATGACCCAGTTTTGTGGAAGCTTTAGCTGCAGGACAGATGGCCTGACATTTGACCCCGGGACACTTGGTGATACAAAAGGAGTTCACGGTGGACTCGGTGACTCCTGAGTGTCCAGGTCCCGACGGCTGCAAAACAGTTCCAAGCTACGGAGAGGAGCTGTTTTTCTACACTTAAAGCAAAAGCTGACAATACAAAGTGCACTAAGATGTCCACGTTTGATCATGTTCGTCTAACTTACTGTATTTTTGAGACTGTGTGTCACTCCAAAGCAAAAGACACACTTTTGAGAAAAATTTATTTAATAAAATATGGCACCACCAATTCATTTTGTAAAGCAAATCATAACAACGGAATAGATAATAAAAGACGCGATTTATGCACGCTTCACTACCGTGGCACATTGATGCTCATTTAGCTTGATAAAACAGGAAGAAGGAATCTAGTATATTAGCGCAACATATGAACAATTATTCAGATAACCATAAAGAACATGCTAACATGTCAACTAAACTCATTTCATTTTAAATCACTATATCCGTTGAATTCTTCATCCTCTGTGTCACTTTGGAATGCTTCTTCTACGTTGCTTTCAATAGCAAATAATGACACGCATACCTACAGTGCCCTCTAGTGGTTGCTGCTATTTATGTATTTGTTTTTAAATCACGAGTTGCACACCTGACCAAACTATGCAAAAAACAATGCCAGTTCTTCTCTGAAAAAGACGGTACAGTGCAACTCTTGCTGTTTCTATTTAGCAAAGCTACTTAAATAAAACACTACCAGGAGTTTAGGATGTGGTCTTGAATAAACCGTACATAAACAAAAATAAGCACAATCAAATTTAATAGGGCTACAGTTTGAATGCATTGTGCAACTATTGCAGATACCTGTTCCTCTGGTTGACCCCACACCAGCTGCACTTTCTGTTGTGGATGTAAAGATGTGAAGAAACTCTGTTCAAGCTCTGGCAGTGTTTGACCCGCATGATTCTCAGGGAACTACACTTATTTCAAGACAGCTTGACGGCAGCTGCGCAGCTTTCTGCTGATGTTGGATTCATGATTGGGCTTGTGCATGGCTCTCCTGATTGGCTCTATTAGATTGGAGCAAAAAAAAAACCTCCACCAATAATCATCTGAAAAAAATTCTATGTTGATTCAACACACACATTCTCCTTAAAAGTGATTTATTGATTGCTGTTCAAAACCCAATAAAATACATTCAAGAATAACTGATATTGAATGGAAAATCTAGTCATGAACTTGGAAAACAAAATGGAATTAATTCTGTTTTTTAGCTGTAAAATTCCTGCTCTGTCTATAAATATTTGTTGCGACAAACATGAACCTTCTGCATAAAAAAAACAAAGTTTCAGTTTATTCACCCTAATAAAGAAAAAAAAAGATTTGACAGACTAAAAGTTCAAATGAAAAGACATCAAAAATGGGAAAAGTTGCAAACAGGTTTACCACATACTTGGGAGGCTTTTCGTTCCAAATCATGCAACAGTTGTCGAGTGGATTAGAAGCCATGGCTGAACGGACGCCATGCCATTCATTTTGTGGCGTTTTGCTCTCCTCATTCTTAAGCTCTTTTCAGGTGTTTTGTAGGCAGAACTTCTACACTTTAAAGTAGACTGAGGAGGAGTAACTCAATGAAGCATCTGTATGAAAAGAGGGTAATAATTGAAATATTTCACAATGCCTTCAAAAAGTTGAGAAACGGAGGGTTTGTGTTGCTATGACAAAAAAATATCAAAGGAAGCCATTAAATCTGACAAACGAAACCAGAGAAATAGAAAAGCTTCTGTGTTTTGTTCCTCTCAAGGTCATTGATGCAGCATCAGAAGGACATCCGTAATGATTTTACCATGCAGTAAAAATAATTACTGCATTGCATTACCGCAGATGGTGCACTTCCAGCTATGAGAAGCACTGGAAAGTGAAGCTGCTGGTGGGATTGCACCAACGCCGCAAGAACAGCTACAAATCTCTGCCTTTGAATTACAGGGCAAAAGCAGTGTGAGAAGACAAAGTTTCCTCTTCATGGAACCATCTGTGAGGGACTGCGTGCTGTCAACAGGAAGCTCTTACATTCCCCCAAGAGTTTACGGCTGGTCAGAGCTCAGCACTGACACAAACCTACAAACACTCTGGAATGGGCTTGGGAGTTGAACCCCAGCACCAGCAAAGGAACCTCAGCCTGGGGTTTTTAAATGAGGAAAGGCATGTCACACAGCAACAACAACAATGCCTGTATCCCACTGCCCTACTTACCAACTCATAATCCTCTTTCAGCTCTAAACGTCACAAGCAACTTACAAGGCACGTCGCCCGTAAACACCAGCACTTTTTACTTTTACACCACACCGATGTTTTGTGTTGTTTTTTTCCCCGCCAAGCTACCACGGGTTTGTACATTCACATTAGATTTCAGGACTAATAGATCGACTTCTTCTTTGGTCACCCCACTAAAAAGTTGAGACTTTTGCTGCACAGACGCCTCTTTATTAAAACTCAGAGGGCCTGAAGAGGGAAGCAGGGGTAGAGGGGAAGAAAAACGTTCCTTTCCCCAAAGACCAAACAACCATAACAGAAAGGGGATCAGTCCGGTGCACTCTGGTTCTTCTTTGAATGTAGAATATTCACACTTTTTTTTTTTTTTTTGGTAAGTTTGGAGGTGGGAGGCATTGCTGGGCCACACACTCAAACATCTGCAATTCTTGCTCTTAGCCAAGAACACTGTGGTAAGACACTTCATGTCTGTGCAGCATGTTCCTCTAAAAGTCAGCAGAAGTAACAAATGAGTGAAAGTACCCTGTGGGTGATTCTGGCCAAATACAGAGTTGTATATTTTGTAAAGAATGCATGCTTTTAAAGACCTACTCTGATGAAAATGGTGTTTTTTCAGCGTTTTTAACATGGCATTTTCCTCATGATGGACAACATAAATAAATTAAATTAAACTTAAAATTGCATTTCTAAGTATGTCTATATTCAAATTAAGAATGAGGAGCTGAGGAAAACTTCGTATTTGCTACCGGTACTTACAAACTACAAATCAGTGGTTAATAGGGTCCCTGCTCTGCTCCATTCACTTGCAGACAAACAGATCCAGGTACGTCTTTGCTTTCCTCCTCCGAGCTGGCATCTGGATAAAAACTTTATGGCTGGATAGCTCCAATATTGCTCACCCTTTTTTGTTGCTCCGCTACTGTTAGCTAGAGTTGTGAGGGGCTGTAAGCTAGCGGGAGAGTGTTAACAGAGGGATGATGGGAAGTTGAGCAGGCTTACTCTGTACCCACCCACAACTCAGGCGACTTTCTAATGAACTATTGCCGCTCTGCAGAAACTATGTCCTAGAAAATGACACAGGCACGATCAAAATGATGCTTTTACATTTGTTTAAAAGATGATCAGAGTGTGACACAGAGTATTGTCCAATATCAACAACATCTTCAGCGTCTGCATTTCTTCCTTCATGGTTTACTGACAAACCTGCTCAGAACATTAAAAGCCCAAAGCAGCAACTCATTTAAAACCACCAGAAGAAATAAAACTTTAATGGTGAGAAAAACAAATGTAAAAGATTTCATTTTCTGTGCCAATTTTTTTTTTTTTATGAAAGTCACCAGTGACCATGTAACTAAAACACATGGAATACTGACAGGTGATGGTGTATTCCTAACCTAAACTTTAGTTAGATAAAGCAAAGTTTGTTAACTTATCACTACAATAAGTACCACACACAAAAAAACAAACAAAACAAAAAAAAGAGCTTAAAAAAGGTAGATACTTCAAACCTAAATTCAAGAAAATCCTCTCTCTTTCTTTTTTTTTTAATAAAAATACAAAATCCAGAGTGTGATTACACAGGAATGAAGCAGTGCTGTGAAAGCTATTGGAATGGCCGGCATTTCATCCAGAACAGCCATTCGGCGCCAGATGTGGGGAGGCGGGAGAGAAAGTAGGTCAGAAGAGTGAGCGCTTCATGCCCGTGCTCTGTGGCGTGCCTTCATGCGCGCAGCAGCCACCGTGACACACCCACACACACAGACACAGACACAAATCAAACAGACGTGCTCACATGCGAGCATGCGCCATGAAGGTGACTTGAGGCGGGTCCTGCTGACGTTCTGGACGCCTGTTCTCAGGGAGCGGGGACAGGGACGGAGGGACAGAGGTGGGGCCAAGTAAACAATGGTGAAGAGGTGGGTGGAGTGAAGGCTTGCTACTGGGCTAAACAATGCACTCACATTGATTCATTGTTTGGGGCATGATGAGCAACATGGACGTCCCGTCCATTCTTGAATTCTAAAACACTCAAATTAAGACAAGGAATGTAAAGCCGTGAACCTCAACCTTTATGTTAGGGGACGGAGCGGTTTAAGGACCTACTCTGACCATCTTTTGATCTATTGTAAAAGCGTTCCCAGTATGATTTTGTTGAAAACCTGTGCTGTTTGAGCAGAGAAGCAGTATTTCAATAGGGATGGGCCAATGAGTTGTGGGCGGGATTGTAAGCCCTGCCCCTCCTTCCCAACATCCATCTGTACACTCTTCTCTGCTAGCTCACAGTCCCTCACAAGCCCATGCTATCTTTACCAGGGCAACAAAATGGTCAGCAATATTGGAGCCATCCAGCCGTACAGTTTTGAGCAAGATGCCAGCTCAGACGAGGAAAACGAAGATGTACGTGGATACAGTCGTCTGCAAGTGGATGCATCGGAATGGAGCAGCTTGTGGCCTGCCGACTGTAGATTTTACATCTCATCTCTACCTTTTTTTAAATTGCATTTTTTGTCTGCTCCTGATTCACAACAGCTGCACGGTGGCGCAGTGGTTAGCGCTCTTGCCTCACAGCAAGAAGGCCTTCGGTTCAAGTCCCGGCTGGGGGACGTGAAAAATCAACATCAATGGGGGACCTTTCTGTGTGGAGTTTGCATGTTCTCCCCGTGCATGCATGGGTTTTCTCCATCCAAAAACATGCTTCATAGGTTAATTGGCAACTCTAAATAGTCCCTAGGTGTGAGTGTGAGAGTGAGAGTGAATTGTTGACATTCTACCCTGCGACCTGTCCAGGTTGTCCCCTGCCTTCGCTCACAAGTGGCCGAAAAAACCCCGAAAGGGAAAAAAAAGGTTAAGTGAATGAATGAATCACAACAATTAAATACAAAGAAATGTAACTTTTGAGTTAAATGTTCTCAATATATGTCGTCCATCTTTAGAAAAGGAATTGTTAAATTGTTAAAAACACCAAAAACATGATTTTTTCACAGTGGTTCTTTAATATTAGACAATATTTTCACATATTTTCCTATCATGCATTATTATTATGGTATATGTGAACAAATGTTGGTATAAATATTCCTGATTTTTGTCTGTTAAATGCAGATTTCTCGATAAAGTCAAAGGCTCTTTGTTTCATCACTGAATCTTTTCTGTGCCAAGAAACTTTCCAAATATGTTTGTTTTTTGTTAACTTTGCTAGCTTAAGGGTTTCAATTTACAGGTTTGCGGCGTAGCCACTCTAAATAAAAAGGAACATTTGGCCTGCGTTTTTTCTTTCTTTGTGGCACTAAACCTAATGCCCCAACAAAGTGGCACTGGTCCGTAGGTTGGAGACCACTGCTTTAAAGGATCGACCTACCAAACGCATTTGCTTATTTTATGTTCAGCAGAGTAATTAAGGAGTATCAATGAATAAATAATCAAAAATACACAAAGTGTCCACTATGTTCTGAAAGCAGGCGGAAGTCAGTCTAAAGACGAGAACGACTGTGCCAATGCATTTCCATTTATGTCATGTCTATTGCTTTGTTTTTTAACAGACAACGATGAAACTAGGAGAAAATGTTTTTGGACATTGAATTTGAGAGTGACAATTTCTTTTTATGTATATCAACAGCTTCATTCTCAAAGCGGCTTAAGGCTGTGGAGGAGGAAATTTCAGACCCTGCCCACCCTGCTGAGGAGAAGCGTGGTGAGGAGTCAAGTAACCTGCTCGACAGGAGCTGGTTTCAAAAGACCTTGAAATTCAGGGTTAAAAAGGGAACTGTGCTGCTCTATGTCAGGTATTTAGACCAGAACATGTCAACAATGTCACAACATTTCAGCCTTTTAGCTGGTGCCAGCTCATAAAAAACAGGGCAACAGTTCTACTTTAGAACCACAAGTCACACGGTTTTAAAACGATATAATCTGAGCTTGATTATTTAATTCACTCTTCTGTGTTTTTCTCTAGTTTTACTCAGCCAATCTGAATTATGAAGTAAAATGCCCTAATTAAGCAGCTTACTCCAACACAAGGTTTTATTAAACAAACACATTTGTGCAACATTTTCGGGCAGGTGGGAAATAAAAGAGCTGTAAATTAACAAAAAGGAGAAAATAAACAAAAGAGAAATCCAAATCAAATTAATACTTGGTCTGACCACTTACTACCCTCAAAACAGCATCAGTTCTTCTAGGTAGACTTTCATGGTTTTTGAAGGAATTTGGCTGGTAGGTTGTTCCAAACATCTCAGACAAACAACCACAGATCTTCTGTAGATATAGCTACTGTAGGCTTTCACATTTTCTACCGTCCTGCAGCAGAATACATTTCGAGCATGATGGGTAAATGCATCTCTGAGAAGATCATTAATCCTGACCAAATCCCCATTTACAGACATGCAGTCCTAAACAGTCAGGAACCTCCACCATGCTTCACTTCCTCTCCAGCCCTGTGGTAACCAAACTGCCTTCTGCTTTGGCCAAATATTTCAATTTTTGACTCATAAGTCCAGAGCAGCTGCTGTTGTTTTTCTACACCACAGTTTCTATGTTTTCCTGCATATTTGAGTGTCTCAGACTTGTTTCCACATCTGAGATTTTTGGCTGCAACTCTTCCATGAAGACCGCCCCTGGCCAGAATTCTCTGGAGTGTACATGGGTGTACCTGGCTCTCACTGGTTTCTCACCATTCTAAGCTGATGACACTACTGGACTAGATTTTCCTAATTTGAATAAGTAGTAAACTTGATGTATTTTTAATCTGCTGCACTGTCTACGATCCTAAATATTACCCATTTTTTGTGCTTCTTCAAACGTGCTTTACAGCACATCTTGAAATACGAGTTTGCTGATGCAGTAGTTTTAATGTTGCTGTGCTCAATCTTACATACATGAAACCACCTTTTACAGCTTCACCTTGGTAGTAGGGTTGGGCGTTAGATTGATTTTATCAATAAATTCAAATGTGTTCTTCCAGAAGATTTACAATTGGCAAACATTTGGATGTTATTTGAGAGTACTGTGCTTTCTTGAGCGTGCGTTGTTCGGAGTAAAGTCAGCTCGCCCGTTTTTCACAACGCACAGACGTTAAAATGGCAACTAGCAAAAGAGGAGCTTGTTCCCAAAACGGAAAGTTGTGCAGAACTGGTTCAATTAGTGACTTCAGACAGCAAACTACGTGCTGCAAAATCTGTTTGAAGGCTGTTGCTACCAAAACTGGGAGCACAATGACTTTGTTTCAACAGCTGAAACAGAGGCAACTCTGTTGAGAGCGAGAAGTGTTTCTCTTTATGAGACGCTCAAGCTAGCGACAGCTCACAAAAAACCTGCTGGATTGTTTTACAAATATTTTTACAGCTTCTGTTTAGTTGCACTTTGTGTTTAGGCCAGCTTCCAACAGAGATGTTAAAATAAAATAGCTTTTTGTTAAATATATCGTGTCATTTGTAAAAGCTGTTAAAGGGAGGGAGGAAAAAAAATGAAAATCGGAAATTCAACGTGGAGTAAAAACAAACATATTTCCTTGTTTACAGCACTTTTTCACATTAAAAACATTTTCACAGTTCTGTGTAAAACAATGTTATGTAACCTTTGGGTATTTTATATTAGAATTGCCAGAGGCATTTCTTTTCTTGAAAAGTTTCATTGTCTCTGAGATTATTATCACATCATGGACATGTTTGCTTTCTGGTTTTTAAATGGCCAAGTTTAAACTTTTCAAGCCAAACCAGGTGTGATTACCTGTTATATGTCTGCATGTGGTCTAAAAATGATCAGTCCTGTGTTATCAGTAATGTGCAAAAAGACAGAAAATGTTACTTTATGGCATAAAAAAACAGGTTTAAGTTAGAACAGAACAGACTGAAAAAAGCTCGCTTTAAATCCCATCCAAACCACAGAGCCGAAACAGCCCAAAGCAGAATTTCAAGCCCCTTATGTCACACAGGTTAAGCACAAAAAGCACCACACCAAAACAAACTGGCTCTCATTACACACGCTCAGACAGATCCGCACAGCCAGAAACGCTAAAACCTCCACTCTGACAGGCTTGGCAGACCAAACAGCCAGCAAAATGCTTTGCCCTCTGGCCACATGTGCAGACATAATCCTTATAATAAACACACACCTTTTAAGAACACAAAGACCAGGTGAAAAGAAATCCATGTGAAATTACAATGTGATTTTTGGCTCTGCCCATCTGTTTAGGGTCACTAAACAAAAGAGCAAATGTTCAACACTAAAAAGGCAAACATCTTTCCACACGCAATAAAAACTCAACCACAAATGTTGTCCTTGTTGACCGTTGCCAAACTCTGAGCTGTTGGATACTAAATCAGACAGGCGTGAATGCTAAAGAAACACAAACAAGAGAGCCTCTAAGATGGCTGATTCCTCTCACGCCACTGTTCACCAATGGGCCTCAGAGCCACAGTCCCAAGCTAGATCTAAGACATTCTCCACAGCGCAAAGCAACAAAGTCACAAAAGGCATTTTGTGAGGCCGTGCAAACACTGTGACGCCGCCCACAGGAAATCACAGCATCTATATGGGCTTAAAACGCCAGACCAGAACAATGCGCTGTTCCCTAAAATGCAAATGTGACATCCTGAATGTCCAATAAGTCAAGCTAATGTTTTATGTATCCTCCACTTTGGAAATAGACACGTCTGCCATTTCCTGGAGTCGCATCTGTTTATAAGGGGCCACAGCTGCAAAAAAAGTTTAATTTTGGCACGAGGCAGCTGATATTAAACGCCTCCTGAGCCTCATCTGAAGGTCAGTAAAACCAACCAGGCTTATAAATTTGTAGAGGGAAGAGAGCTCCGTTAATGACACGCGTGGAACCGCTGTTGCAGCTGAAGATTATGGTGAGGGAAACATGAACAGCTCAGCAAAAAGTTCAAATGTTGACACGCAAGTTGAAATCCCCAAAAGAATAAAGACATTTTTCTCAATCTTAGCTCTTAACGAAAATAAACGAATCCCAAAGCAAGTCTAAGCAGGTGATATGTCTTAAAGGGGAGAACATGCATTTTTCTACTCATTTACTTCAGTCAAATCTTCTTATCACATTATAAATTATAGTGTTACACCAACATTAACTGAGTTTTTTTTTTTTTTTTTAATTGTGTTTTCAATAAAAACAAATATATTAATTACCTAAGCTGGTAAAGTAAAGAGTGTTTATTCATAAAATGTTAAATCCAGCCAGCAGCTGTTCAAAAAGCACTGAAAACTCACAAAACAAAAGTCTACTTTCCTCTTATGCTAAACAGATATAAGAAGAAAATGAAACTAAACGTGTTCTACTGACGGCAACTGCTTTTGTGAACAACGATGGATGAAAAAAAGACCAAATAGTTCTTTTAAAATTCTTATTATTGAACCTTTTGCAACACAGCATTCAAACTATTTTCCAGCAGACAAACTCAATTTGGTTTACATTAAATGCCAAACAATTAGCAGATAGAAAATGCATCTGCCTGTCAACAATTCACACAATAAAGCTTCCTTAGTTTGGAAAAAGTAAGAAAATCTACATTCAAAAGTCTGTTCTGCATACAGATATAAATTGGGGCCCCCTTTTTAACTCTGTGTAAATAAAAATGAATAAAATGTTTCTCACACAGACCCACACTACTTCAGAGCAACTAGATGGAGATTCAGCAACAGCAGTGACATCATGTAGCTTTTTATGTAGCTGTGTTGACGTCCCACCGCAGCCTTTCAACTCCGTTGAGGCCATGTGTTTCAAACGCATCTTTCACAAACCTTTAATCTAGTCCGTTCCAGCCGTTTTGCCCTGTTGCTTAAACTAATTTAGGGGTGTCAAACTCCAGCCTGGCCCTTTCTTTCACAACAGCCCCTGCCTTTCCAGCTTCTAATTGGCGGAACACACCTGACCCAAGTTATGTGGAGGACTGAGGGTGGAAATAACTGAAAAGGAAGGAGGCAGGTACCCCTCAAGGGATGGCATTTGATACCTTAGTTTCAACAAAAATGTGCATTTAGACAATAGGCCTCACAAAGTAACCCCAAAGTATTGTTTTTTTGTATCATCGGCTTCCTTCATTACAGAACTGCATCATGATAGCTGGATATTTGGGGGATTTGCAGTGACTCTAAATGACTAACTAATGGATCAAATGAAATGAAACAAAATCGGATTATAATTCAATGGAGTTAAAAACACTGAAAAGGTATGTCAGAGCTGATAATGCAATATCACTCACCTTGCAAAGCTTGCGGAGTTGGGAGAGCTTGAGAAAGCCTCACTGGCTCTGTGGATTGAGTTGTTCCCAGCACCCTGGTTCCTGATCCAGGCTCCACCAATGGTTGTTATTGGGAGATACAAGCCAGTCACTGGCTTCTGGTCCTTCTGCTGAGCTTCGCTTTTTCTGGGGTTGACACCAAAGTGGTAGCTCTGTCCTCCTGAAGTGCTTACCCCACAAATAGAGATGGGGGTGGTACCTGGCGTGTCCGAAGAGGTCCTGCTCACTTGGCAATAACTGTGGCCCGCTGATCCCTTTTCCTGTTTGATCACACCAGGGGTGCAGAGCTGAATGAAGTCAGAATCTTTTTCTTTTTTCACCAAAGCAGGCAAAGTGTTTGAGGAGGCCAAGGAAGCAGCTGTAGACAGGCTTGGACTGCACTGCTCTGGACTTGTCAGGCTCGCACCATTGGAGGCAAGAGAGACTGCCCCAATGGCGGCATTACTCTCAGCCACAGATGGTTTAATGTCTCTCTCTGATGTCCCTCTAATGTCCCCGTCCACGAGAAAGGGATCATTTTCCATCGTGGACAGGAAAGCATCGTGCCCAACGTAAAAATCGGAGGGAGATCCAGAAAGATCAAAGTCTTGTAGCAGGTCCAGAGTCGTGTCATTGAACAACTTCTGGTTCAGTTCCACATCTTTGCCAATATTATCAAACGCATTATCAAGATCAATGGGGTCCTGCTCTACTTTGTCCATGGAAAAATCCTCAGTCTTCATGGCAAAAAAGTTGGGATCTGATCCTCCGATGAGAGAATCCATGGGGGACTCTGTCGAATCAGCTATACTGGTCTCCAACTGGGGTAAATGTTGCTGCCCAAATCTGTTGGATGTCTGCGTCTGAAATGCCTGCTGGGGTCTTTGAGCTTTGGTTGTGTCCTTGGGCTCTTGAGTGTCGAGCAAAAAGCCGATACTGGTAGGGGCAGGGGTGAGCTCTTCTGGAAGGGGGCTGCTGCTGAGACCGTTCGTCACTTGTCCCGGCTGCATTAACGGGCTTGACGGAAGAACGACAGACGTGGCAGAGTTGATGGACATGGCACTGTGTGGAGCCACTTTCAAGAGACCTCCCTCCTCAGGACTTTCAGTGTAGACCAGTTTGCTAAGATGGTCATCTCTTCTGTATGTTATCTTCTTCACTCCACCTTGATCCATCTTTTTCATTGGGAGGGGGAAAAAAAAGTGTTAAAAGAATAAAAAATAAAAAACAAGCACACTAGAGCTAGGTTTTAAAATAAAATTGATCTTCAGTTAATCAATTTCTCACATTTTTTATCTTAAATCTCTAGTTGGGCCAAAAATACGACAGAGTATTAAGGCCACCATAAAAAGGAAATAAATAATAAATTTACGAGAATAAATTTGTAAAATTATGAGAAAAAAGTCACAATTTTACAAGGTAAAAGTGGAAAATAAACTTGGTGACGTAAGCCTCTATCCATATTGTGTGCTGACTGAATGGAAGCTGTGTGAAAAGGAGTGCACTATCCAACTACATTAAAAAAACACAATGTCAAGAAAACACAAGCGAAGACAATTATAACTGAAATTTTTTTACATTATTTTACAACTTTACCTTGGTAAAAATTATGACTTTTTTCTCAAAATGTTATTACTTTATTTTTGCACATTTTTTACTCATTTCACTTTTTTTTTTTTTTTAATTTATTCTTGTTAAAAATTGCAACTTTTTTTCTTAAACTTTTGACTTTTTTTAACATTTTTTTTACTTATATCACATAATTTATTTACTTTATTCTTGTAAAAATTACGACTTTTTTTCTCAAATTTTTTTGACTTTTTTGTACATTTTTACTTTGTCCACATACAATTTTGAACTTTTTTTCTTTAAATTCTATGACTTTATTTCTGTAAAATTACGACTTTTTTCCATAAATGTAAGAATTTATTCTCGTAATATTGTGACTTTCTGCTTGTAAATTTATTTCTCTATTTATGATCAACGTGGCTCTAATACTGTCATGAAAAAAACATTTTTGTATAAAAAAAAGGTAAATCTTTGTACAGAAATCTGAAAAAAAGAAAAAAGAAGACTTATTGATGTGTCTAGTAGTCAATGAAAATGTGGAAAAACATCTCAGATTTGTGCTTTTTTTTTTTTTTTTTTTACAGTGACACTCAGCCCTACGCCATTTACTAAAACATAATAACCCCTGCAGGAATTTTTCATCAATAGCCTGAGATGCACCTCACAAAAGTACTGCATTCAGGTTACAGCCTTGCAGTAAGCAAACAACTACACTCAGGGGGAATTTGATATAGAGGTCCCATTGGAATGCTCTTTATTGGCGCTACCTCACTATATCTGTAACCTAAAAAATATTTAGCCAAATGCAAATGTCTTTCTGAAAGTCACTTCTCTTTGCAGTCCTTAGGCCGGGTTATCTGTGTTTACCTCCGACTGCATTTGTCTTATCGACAATTTATTGCATAATTAGAGGGTATTAGTTCGTTTAGATTACTTCTTGCGACTCTGTAACTCGAACTTGGGTTTAAAGTAATGTCAATGAAGACTGCAAATAAAAGGTGCAATAAAGACATGGGCCTCTAGATCCTTATGGACCCTGGGCCTTTGCCCACTCAGCACGTTCAGTAGTCTTTCCATGATTATCCTCATGCAGAGACCACTGCCCCTCCTCCACCAGCGCGCTTGACAGTTAGCTAAACTGAAACAGGCTATGTATATGACGTCGCCTATTCCTTATAGTATCTCTAAAAACACGAATGCTTGCACAGCCGCGCTCCTCCGTTGCACATGCATCAGAGCAAACCCGCATGGGGCAAAATGCACCAACAACCACCTGAAAAAGGTTCCGTTTTGCTGCCGCTAGCTGTTAGCCTACTAGCATACTACGCAGCAACGTAGCTAACAGTCAAAGTAGCTACGCTTAACCCGAATGTCAATGACGTTAGCTCGCAGGCTAACACGTATATTTGCTCATTATTGCACGAGAACACCCTTTTCGACCCCAGCTCACAAATATCAGGAAATATTCATATTTACCCTTGACATGGCTGGTTGCTGATATGTGTCCACAGGTTGCCTGTCAACATTGTTTTGGTTGAAAGTGGCAGCTCACAATACGCTGACTCTGTTGACGCTACTCGTCTCCAGTCATTTCAACGCTACATGGTCAGATCCCACTGCTAAATGCAGCCGTCTGGGCCGTTTCCAGCTATTTTCGCTCATTCAGCTGCAAGAAGTCATGCAGCATTTCACACGGGTAACGCTGTGCAACTAGCCATTAGAAAAGTAGGCGCTAACCTCAACGAAAAAAACATACAAAATGGAGATCAAGGCAAGGCAGTCCCATTGCTGACCTGTTTACACCGAACAGTCCTGCCACCTGCTGGTGGAGACTGGTAACTGCAGCATCTATGTGCAGTTGTGTCTGAATGAGCAAAATATGAAGCTGCACACCGCCTGCATAAATCTGTACAGGACTAAACAAGAATGGAAGATGAATGGATACTAAAGCTGCAGCCACAGTTGTAAAAAGATAAACAGGGCCAGAAATAGAAAAATTTCTACCTTTTGCCAGAATAAGATAAGCGCATATACAGCATTTTTTTTCCTTAAATGTGGCCTTTGCTCCCTGTGATGGACTGACAAACTGTCCTGTTTCTGCCTCACAGTAAGTGGGGTGGCTCCAGGAATCCTATGACCCTGAACAAGAATAGGCAAGTATAGAAAACGGATGGATGTGACCTTTGGCTCTTTTCTCCAGGCAAATAAGTGGATAAAAACTGAGTAGAAGCTGTGTAAATGTGGATATAGGGATTATAGCTTTGAGACACAATTATTAGTTGATTTCTAGGTTCTACACTGGTGCTATTCTGTTCTTTTTATGTTCTCCAAACATGAAATTACCACAATACAGTGGAGGAGTAAACACATGTTATCTGAACACCCCATGAAAATGTTTATTGAGAGTTTTATCTCCCGTTTAAAGCCATTCATTATTTCGAAACAGAGCAGGCCCCTTTTCAGGTAAGTTTTCATGGTATGTTTAATATATTTATGGGAGTTTTCAAAACCACAGCTGACAAACAAATGTCACATCATGCAAAGATTTTTTACTCCACAACCCAGAAGGGAACCACATTGTCTTTACATTATTTATGCTGAAGTTGCATTCGAACCTGCTCCAAAAGACAGAAGCTTTCCACGAGCAGGAAATAAAGTGAAGACATAAGGCAAGGAAATTGCCTCTAATGGAAAGATGGGGAAGATGAGTGAGATGAATAAGAAATAAGCTTCACAGCACATCTTGGAGGAGAGTTATTCCCAAGCAAATACCTCTCGCCCATCAAAAAAAAAGTCCCAAATTGGAGTTATACAAGCTTAAATAGCATGAGAAAACCACATAAATCTAATAGAGGCAACATTTATGTATACTGCATGGCATATACTTCCATATTATGGTCTCTCAATCCACAAGACACAACAATACCGTTAGAAGGGTTAGCAAAACAGCACAAAAAGAGGGATTCAGTGAGCATGCCCACTGCTCCAAATCCCTACTGTCTGAGTCTCCGTGGCTGCTTAGCAACCGCTCTACAGCACAATATAGTCTGAATTAACAGTCAAAAGCGTGACCACTGCCTCTCAAAAACAGTGAGTCAAGGGTGCTCTCCTTTCATCAACACCTTCTCCCGGCACCAAAGTAATAAAGCCCTCAGATTCAACACAACTCTAACACAGGTCCTGCAAGCTGCAATGTAATCAAGAGAGTTTGAGGGACGTTTACACTGCATGGTGGTCAGCAGACTGAAGGGAAACACATATTGTAACTTCATATATAAATGACCTGATCTTTTCGATTGAGGTCATTCTAGATTATACGAAGAAATGGACAACCCCTCTTTGTTCTTTAAAGTCCCTCTCCAATCATCTTTTGATCTATGAACTAACTATGAGTATGCTATTTTTTGTCGAAAAACAAAAAACAAAAAAACAGTTGTTTTCTAGGACATAGTTTCTGCAGGGTTCTGCAGTAGTTCACCTGAAATTCACCTCTGAGTTGTGGGCAGAACTGTTGGTGTGAAGTAAGCCCACCCCATTTCCCATAATCACTCTGTTTACTTTCTCTCCCACTAGCTTGCAGCCCCTCACAATCGAAAACCCTAACATTACCTGAGCCTTTTCTGAGTTATTAAGCCGTACCGTTTTTGAGCCAGATTCTAGCTCAAAAGAGGAAAACAAAGACACACATGGATCTTTTTGCCTGCAGGTGGATGCATCAGAACGGAGAGGAGCAGGGAGCTTGTGTCCAATTGTAGCCTCTGTGTCACTACTCCAACCTTTTTCCAACAGCCTTTTTTTGTCTGCACCTGATTCACAAAGATTCTAATAAAGGAGTACTCAGAGCTGTAATTTTAAGCTTAAGTTTCTTCATATGTCCTCCATCAGGAGAAAAAGGCCACAAGAACATGCTAAAAACACCAATAAAATGATTTTCACTAGAGTGGGTCTTATGCAATAATGGAAAAAAGACTTACGAAAATGTTCTGACATACTACGCTGTGTCATCATTTATTTGACAAAGCTAAAATCCATAAACAGTGTTCAGTGAAACAAAGTCCATCTCATAGAATGACCTTTAGAAGGAGTTATTTTCAATAATCTATGCAAGTTTTCTTCATCAGTTTCTTAAGTTGTGCAGACATTTGATTCACTCTTCTTTACAAAGTTGCCTCGTTTCATTGGTGTTTGCAGGTATTTCTTTATGCAGAGTTAACTACTCATTTTAATTAAATTAAAAGACTTTGGTAAAAGTTAGCACTCTTGCCTCACAGTTTTAAAACCCCAGTTTAAGTCCTGGCTTTGAACTTGTATGGAGTTTGCATGTTCTTCTTGTGCATGTGTAGTTTTTCTCCGGACACTCCAGCTTCCTCCACAGTCCAAAAACATGCTTCACAGGTAAATTAGTGACTCTAAATTGCCCCTAGGTGTGTGTGTGACCCTGCAATAGATTGGCAACCTGTCCAGGAGGTACCCCACCTTCACATTCACAGTAGCTGGGATAGGCTCCAGCAACCCGGTGACCCCAAAAGGGAGTACAGAGGTTGGAAGATGGATGGATTAACTTCCACTGGAGCGTTACAAAGCCTTGGTTTCTTTGTGAGTCATGCTCCTTGCTAAATTATAATTGTGAACACAACCATCTTTCATTGCATTTATATACAAGTAAATAAGAAATAGGAAAACATGCTGTTTACTTGAAAAATTAAATTAATTAAATTTTATATTTATACACAACCTGAGGCTAGCACCCTTCAGAGAAGACGCAACAAAAAAGTTAAAATAACTCCACTTATAGACTAAGATGCATTTATTATGTGTTTGACACACTTATTAACAAAATTAGTGTTTTTTTAAGTGATATTGCATTCCATTGTTCTGAAAATGAATAAAAAAAATACTGCATTATCTTTCCATGTTCAGATGTACTGAACCTTATAGTGCCATATGCACTACAGTTTGTGACCCACATAAGTGCATTTGCAAAATGATGACATGCACTGTAAATCCTTTAATTCAGCCTTGAATTTCAAACATCCTAAGCAGCCCCCCGCCCCCCCTGCAGAGTTTCAGAGTTGTGTGCATCCATATGACTCTGACTTTAAACAGGGCCTGCACAAAATCTCAAGCACCTCTCAGGAAAACATGCTTCTTTTTTTTTTTTTTGAGGGGGTGAATATTTCTAACAGTTGCTAAAGAGGGAACTGAAAGAAGAGTCCAGGTCACATCAAATCGACAGCAGAGGGATCCCCTTTCACATCCTGCCCCTGCGCTCTAGAACAAGTGACACCTAGTACATTCACACAGAGACAAGTGCCTCCTTTATTTTTGTTACCATTATCGATTTTCGAGCGCTATACTGGACGGGAAAGGGCGACCATGTAGATCACCGGCTGTGTTGTTTTTGGTCACATCTTGACACCCAGCCCTTCCCCTAGATCCGGGAAGCAGCGTGTCAGCTAAAAGCGTTAACGCGAATGCGCAAAGACTCTGTAAAGAATCGGGGGATTAAAATCCGCAACGTTGGGATGTTCAGACTGCCTGCATTAGCGCCGAATCCTCAACGCCAGCTGTTCACAGCCCGTGGTCAGAGCAGAAAATCACGATAAAGTGAACAGATTGCGCCCGAATCAGTGGTGTCTTTATCCAGATCCAGTGGAAATGACATTTTCCTTTAAGATGATGTAGAACAAACTTCACGGGCTGATGTCTCTCCCTCCCTCTTTCTCTCTTCATGGCACAGCTTGGAGCGCCGTTATCTTCAACCTGCTGGTTGAGCTGTTTCCACACTCAGCAGTTTGGAGAGATCTGTGCGCGCCGGAGACCCGATTCCATCCTCCTACTTTGAATGTTACGGCATTTGAGTCAGGAGCGGTCACTGGTTTTCAACTTCGATTTGGAGTAACTGGGAACTAAAAGCAGAAGCTCCTCAAGGAAAACTATTTTTTTTTCTTTTTAAAGGTTCTCTTTTGAATTGAAGAGAAATGATTGGAGTTCTTTGAAGTCACATTAAGGAGCCATCGCAGTGGATGTGCGTAACATGATGCTGGTTATGATAATCGATTTCCAAAAGATGAGCCGCGGGGAGGGACGTTTACGCAGCGGATTAAAGGAAATATTATAGACACACCTTGATTGCTCTGCCATGAGACTGTGGATGTGATGACTGCAGCTTGAATCAAGAGGACCTGAGTGCCAGAGCACCATGCAGCTGCGTAAAACGTGAACATCTGGGACTTTTACGCTCGGTGATCGGATTTTCTTTGCGCAAGAACTGAAAAATGGCTTTGAGTGAAAACTGCAAAACGCAACCAGCTAAAGAGCAGGGCACGGTGCAAAACCCTCCAACGGACGTCATTGAGCTGAACGTGGGTGGCCAAGTGTACTACACTCGCCATGCCACTTTGACAAGTATTCCAAATTCCTTACTTGGAAAGCTGTTCTCTAACAAGAAGGGGTCTTTAAACGACTTATCCCGGGACCTCAGGGGGCGATATTTCATCGATAGGGATGGTTTCTTGTTTCGTTATGTGTTGGATTACCTCAGAGACAAACAAGTTGTTCTCCCGGACCACTTCCCGGAGAAAGGGAGATTGAAACGGGAGGCAGAGCACTTCCAGCTGCCGGAATTGGTCAAACTCTTGTCGGCGGATGAGTCCAAACTCTTTCCGGATGACTTGTACTGCAGCGATTTAGAAGATGCGTCTCAGTGCAGCGAGAGGTTTTACTCCTCCTTTTCCTTTGACAGGAGGTACGGCTACATCACGGTAACTTTCATTGGAGCTTGCGCCGCAAGAAGCAGAGAAGGTCACACTGAAACCAAGAACAAGAAGTTGCCGAGAATCTTCATCAGCAGCAGGATTGGTTTGGCCAAAGAAGTGTTTGGAGATGCCCTGAACGAGAACAAGGACGCAGACAGACCATCGGACCGGTACACCTGCAGGTTTTATCTGAAATTCAAACACCTGGAGAGGGCTTTTGACATGCTGTCTGAGTGCGGCTTTCACATTGTGGCCTGCAATACGTCCCTGACTTCATCCAGCTTGGGTCATTACGCGGATGACAGGGTTTGGTCCAATTACTCACAGTACATCTTTTACCGTAAGTGGATCTTTTCTCCCACCTTTTTTGGTCGTTTTTAACCCACCAGAAGGAGCAATGATTCACATAAACTCACAACTGCAAAAATAAACAGAGAGGGGGAAGAATATGAAAAAGATTTAAAAAAAATCCCTTTTCCAGCATCACCCCTTCACATCCCTTTCAGCGTTTGACTTCAAACTTATGTTTAGGCTCCAATAAAGAGTTGCCTCAGGCCCCAGGAGGGTTGAGTCACATCAGAGCATCATGCAAAAATACATCTGAATGCTTAGATTCTGCCTGATGAGGGGTTATGAATAATACACCACCAGTGAGCAGCAAAATAAAAAGCAAAAATCATGTGCAATTAGTCAAAACTAGAGGCACATTCATCTGCAAACAATTTGCAGCACATATGTGAGTTAATCTTCTGCATTTAGGACTGATGATCACTAGGTAAAAGTGAGAAGCTTTGTTTGTGGTTTAACTTTCAATTGCATTTTTATCCATTTTTCAAAAGGAGGATAAATATTACCAAAAAAGATCTAAAGTAACATCTAAAACCGTCTTGTCTGGCTGGATTTTCCTCAGTCATTCCGTGTTCTTCAGCACAGCAGATGGTGGAGGTTCTCCCCTCCTTTCCCATAACCAGACACCGCCCAGCACAGCTATGGGACAGAAAGATGAGGGGCAAAAGTGTGGCAAGGAGAGATGTTAGGAACTGCAGAAGTGCGAAGAGAAGATAGAAGGGGGAAAAAGGAGGGCTTAAAGGATGCAAGCTTAAATGAAGAGTAGGCAAGGAGATGGAAGAGACAGGCACTGGAAACGAGGATTCAGGGAGTAAAAGTTGCATGAGACCTGGCCACGAAGAGAGAACCGAGGCAGAAAGGAGCCTGAGGGAGTAGGAAACAAAAATAGATTTAAGTAAGGATCAGACAGGAAAGTTCTCAGAGGAGGCAGGGTTGTTTGGAGTTAATAAGAAATGGGAGCATTATGGGTTTTTATAAGAAGACAACGGAAGAGGTGAGAACGAAAGTAAACCATGATGTTTCACAAACATAAAGAGATGTGGGCTTTGTCAGGATGATGGATAGATGCATCAAAAGAAGACAAGCTTGAGAGCTCTTCTTCATGACAGCACAGCTGCTCAAATTCAGTTTCAAACCCACACTGTAACCTCATTCTGAATATGGGACACTGCTGGCCTTAAGCAGGTAATCTTGAGCAAAAGATGTCAGTGAATAAATCCAAATGTTGGTTTGTTTAGCTTCCTTGATGCTTATTTTGTTTCAGTGGAGCATTTTAAATCTATTTTCAGATAGAAAGGCATTTTTTGCTGCGTGAGAAGTTAATATTCTTCTTCTTTGAAACCTTTGTTTTCCATCCCTGAAAACATCCAGGTGGTTTCTCTTGATGCGACCGAAGAACTAACATTATATTGTATTGCAAAAAAGAAAAAGAATAAAAACCCCTCAAAAATACTGACCCCCCTCATATATTGTAATTCGAAGTTTGCACATTTACAAACAATTAATATTCAACCAAAAATATTTTGTTGAAATTCTGACCTCAAAAACAAAACAAAAAAAAAGTGCCAACAGGTGATCAGGGCAAAAAATAGAGAATCTCATAATTTGGCATCTCGCATTTTGGGCGTATCACTCAAAATAAATTGGTGCATACAAGCTAAACTGTGAAAAAGAAATCACTGGAACTTGTAGTATAACTCTGAAGCTCTTACCTAAACGATACACTGAAGTTCCCAAACATTTTTGAAGACCTTCCACTCTCCTCTTACATTTTAGAAAGTGTTAACTTCTGGAAAGATGTTTATCTGATGCCAGTCAATGGACTGACCCATGCACAGAGAGTACAAAGAGAAAACTCAAGAAGATCGCATCAAATATAAGGAGATGGGTTCAAACACTCACACAAGTAAAAGAAAAAAACGTTGAAACTTTGGGTAGAAAAAGAAGAAAAGCAGGCTAAAGCAAGTCTTTAGACAAAAAAAGTCTGTATTTAAGAATTAGAAAAAGCATTCAGCCCTGAGAATGTTTCACTTACTTCCAAGCATGGCTCTGGTGGCTTTGAAACATTTCTGCACTAACTAGCAAATATATCAGTTCAGTTCACATCAAAGTTTGGGATTGAATACATTAATGCAGCAAACATAAAATCAAAATCAAAGCTGCAAGTGGTGTTGTATGACCTGTGGGAGCTGCCCGCCCTCACCCGTGTCGCACCCCTTTTGACCCGCTCTCATTGGCTGAGCAGGTGCTAAGCGACCCTCATTCTTCCCTTCTGACCCGCCACACTTGTTAGAGCTGTACAATTCATGGGGAAAAAAAACCCTACCTTTTTTTATTTTTTGGTCGCAGGGGTGTGAGGAGCACTTCTATATCCTTTTTAGAAGGATTGGTAAAAGTACGTTTTGGGATTTCCTTGGCAACAGAGCTTTTATGTTAACCATGCACACACTCCGAATGTGTTCATATTGTATGATATATAATTTTGTTCAGCTTGAGCCAGGGATTCATGCATAAAATTCTCATAATATTTTGGGAAAAGGTGTGAGAGCAATACTGGGACACCACTCTTGTGAGCTCACCACGATAATGCCATCTCTATCTTTGCAATGATGCTCTGAGTTAGGCGATTGTACATCCCTAGGAGGAGCTTAAATTTAATGAAGCGGTAAATGAAGCCACTAAAGGTGATTAAAAGAAAAAATAAGATGGCGTTCTCTGCCTGAGGTTAAAGGTCAAAGAAACGATATTGTGTGAAAATTTGAAATTGCCAAATTCTACACTTTGACACAACACCACCGACACACCATAGGTCCAAAGTCCACCTCATAATTATTTTAAAACTTTCTTTGCATAATCCTGACACATGTTTTGGTTTTGTTGCTTGAATTTGAATATTCTTTAAGAGATTGTTGCCCCTTTGTTTTGTGTGTGTGCATGTGGGAGGGGGCATTAAATATGGCAAACATTTATTTCCAGTGGGTACTTTGTGTGTGCAAATTGTAATGAGTTTTGGAGGATGCGTGTGGTGAAATTTGTTAAAATAACACGCTTTTTGCAGTCCAAGTCTGTGTGGGCTCTAATATTGTACTGACCTCAATCCTATTAAAGTTATGTGAATGTCAAAGTTGGAAAACAGAGCAGCAAAAAAGGTGTAAATAAATTCCACAAAACTACCAGAAAAAATGATAGAGGCTTGTATCGCCAGGTTTCTAGATTCTAAGTAAAATCCAGCCAAACAGCAGATGCACCCAAAATAAATGTCACTCTCTGAACCAGTTCTTTAATCATTTCTCTTTGAATGATTCGACCTCGTGCCGTCCCAGAAGAAGAACAGCTCAAAGCTCCGTTTGACATTCACATGTCTAGTTGGTCTCCATGTAAACTTCAGACCAGAACTGTACTTCAACATTAGTATTGAAGGTTAAAGCAAAATCTATTTATGGAACGGTGGGAATCTTGTAACTTCCATGTAGGAACTGTAAATAATCCTGGGTTTAGAAGCACAGTGTCTTCGAGTCTGACGTGTTTCATTTGGTCTCAGATGAAATTCATCCATCTCCCTGTCAGAACCAGAGTACAAAGGAAGTCTTGACTGTTATGAATACAGTCTGTTCCCTCAAACGTTTATTTTTTCTTTTTAGTCAGGAAGAAAATAAGGAAACTGTGCGAGCATCTCTCCCACCTTGACATCAGTTGTGCCCATTCTAGATAGCTGACTTGTCAAGTAAAAATAGTTGATGCTGTGCCTTCTGGTTGTGGCAGCTAATACATTTCTACAGCCTTCATTTTGGCTGTGAATGAGAGGATGTGTGGTCATATTAGTTTCTGAACAATGGCTGCAAAATGGCAGGCAGAGATGGGGAAAGTAATCAATTGCTTGGGTGTAATGGAGTTGGAAATTGGGCCGTTGCTGAGCTCCCACAGAGTCCGCTTGAAGTCTGGATTGGCATCGCCAACAAAAGATGAATTGTGTTCCCATGAATAACTCATTTTTATCTTTTAGAGCACCTGGACAGAAAAATGGTTTAAAGGGAGGCGCAAGGTACCTGATGAGCTTCTGGCATCTTTTCTTTTCTCCACACTGTTATCAAAACTTTAAGCAAAATATCTGCTTTACAGTCTTGCCAATTCTTGTCAAGATTTGCTTGACAAAAAATCTACAATAACTAAATAAATAAATAAAATAAAATACTCTTTTTGTAAAGCGTACAGTTGAATTTAGATTTTAACATTTAAAACCCTGTTAACATAGAAGTAGACACTCATTGGCCACTTTATTAGGCACACCTGTCTAAGTGCTCGTTAATGCAAATTTCTAATCAGAACGCGTCAGGACATAAATCTGGAATTATCTCAGACTGGTTTCTTAAACATGACAATGAGTTCACTGGACCCAACCCAATAGAACACCTTTGGAACAGGAGGTTTTCATCATGGATGTGCAGCCGACAAATCTGCAGCAACTGCGTAATGCTGTCATGTCAATATGGACCAAACGCTCTGAGAAATGTTTCCAGTTCCTTGAAAGATTAAGGCAGTTCTTAAGGTAAACAGAGGTCCAATCCAGTACTAACCAGGTGTGCCTAAAAATGTGGCCAGCGATTGTACATTCACATAAAAAATGTTATTATGGCCTACCAGAGTGATGTAACAGAGCAAATTGTGACAAATTAATAGAAAAACAATTCAACATAAAAATGTATTTCCGAGCATATTCTTTGTGTGTTCTATGATTTTTCTTATATATAAAAGTCGTCTGTGTAGTTTGGAGATGTTTTTTTGGACTAGAATCGTCTTTTGATGGTGATGATGATAAACATATATCTATATGACATTTGGGAAATGGAGCTGTTTTGACACTAAAAACACTCGCAGCTGTTATTTTTCCCCTCCTCGTTTCCTCTGTCCATCACTCCTGCACTGTCAACCTTTACAAGACAAAGTAGGAAAGCTCTCCCTCTGAAATCTGACACTCTATAGAGAGACATTCTGCTGAATGAGAGCCGGCTGAGTGTTTCCTGCAGACGGAGGGGGTGGTGGCATCCCTTCACTGAGATGCAAAAAGTGACCTTTGCAAATAGTATCTTTTTTCATGCTGCATCAAACTGAGCTGACCTATTAAAGTAAAGAATTTACAGAGCCATCAACATAGGCGCGCCTTCACTGGTTAATGGCAGAGAAAAACATTCAAGAAGTGCATCATGCCTCCTCCGGTCTCTTGAGGCGTCGTTTAGAAGATGACAACAGCTATTCAAACACTCCAGACAGCTTCTGTCATCGCCCGGGCTTCATCCAGCTTAATCAGGTTTTTGCGCAGAGGAAAGGCGTGGCTCCGGGTCAGCGGACAGGCTGATATAAACATCTCAATCCGCCTGCACTGCTCGTCCATCTCTCTGTCAGGGTGACACTCAGCGGACGACCATACTGTGAATCTGGAGGGGACATCACCCGCTTGTCATCAACAATCAGCCAGTGGAGCTGCCGCTTCCTTCATGAAGTGTAACTGATGTGTTTGTGGAAAACAACAAGCTCAAAAATCTTGAATTGGGTTATCTGCTGCTTGTTAAGGCTTCATATATTAGCTTTTTTGCATTAATGATGCTGCTAAGAGTTGTTATTGAAGTACTTTGTGAAGTTGACTGCTGCTAAAAAAAAGTATTTTATATTTTACACGGATAATAAATGTGCAGGCATCGATTTGTTCAGATAGCCGATGGGATCATTTTGCAGCATATAAAACTTGATTTATTGGATTTAACTTTGTTCGAACAGCTGCAGCCTTTTTGGAAGCTAAACTCCTCTTTCTGCCACAAGGACATATTGGCCTAAATTTGCAGGATAACAAGCATGTAAACTATGCTGCTCCTAAGGCAGATGACCAAAAAATATTTGTGAAACTAGATTGAATTCATGATAAAAGAAATGAATGGTTGCATTCAGTATCTATCAGCACACTTTTTTCTCCTGCTTGGCTCATAGCAAGAGTTACATTCCAAAATGTTACCTTTCCAAAACAGAAAGCAATATGAGCACATCAGAATACTTAAAATTGTTAGGTTCCGTTTGAGTTAACAGTAAAAAAATGTAAACGCAAAAAGGCACAAACATCTATTCCAAGTGAAATCTGAGAGGTAAAATCTTTCTTTTTATTTGCTGCATCTTAAAGTGGTTGTGCAAAGCCCCTCTCAGACTAGAGAAATGAGTTGCAGCACCTTAAAAGCAGCCCATTCCTTTGATTAGTCAGTTTGAAGGAAGAAAAATAGATTTTCTTTTGCCTACAAAAACAACTTGGATTTTGCATTTAAAGTTCTTTGACAGCTCCTTTTTGGGTCCACCAGTGTGTCCTACTTTCCCTTCTTATTTAAAGCCTACAAAGATCTACAAGCAGCACCTTTAATCATCATATAATTGATCTCTCTGGGGCGCGTGCAAACACCCTGCCGCTGGAGGTGAAGAGGAGTTGGAGGACACCCTGTGAGGCATGCAGACATGCTTCTGTGCTCCAGTCCACGCAGAACTCAATCCATCTCCACGTAATTTGTGAGAAGTGCTGGCGGAGCCTCAGTCTGCTCGCAGGAGCGGCTCTGTAGTCCTTTAGATGGAATATGATCTCTTTTAAAGGCAGCGTCCAGCTGAGTAAAACACACTGCAATCAATACCTTTTTCTTGAAAAAAAAAAAAATAGTGATAGGATCAAGCACTTGTTTAAATGTACCAATGAATGGCTATGTTTTCCCGGCAAAGCTCTTTAGCTGCCTTAAAACATTTGACTCAAAACACTCAAAGTTCTTCAAAAGACATGTCTTCCTTATGTAAAAAATAAACTTCTGAGGCTCGTTGTCCTTGTTCAGTAGAAATTGTCAATAAATAATTATATTATGATTGAGAGAACTTGAAGGAATTGAAATACTCTTGACAGTCTTCTCCAGATTTGTAGACATAAATTATTCACATTTTAGAGCACTAGACAGCTGCCTAGAGGAGCGCAAAGCTGCTGCTGGTTGAGACCACATTTGTTTGGACTGTATAAAAGTGCCATATTTTCAGAGTTTGGCATCAACAAGTTCACCAAAAAGCTGTCAGACTTAAACAAAAATAATTAAAAGGGAACAATTCCAAATTGGAAATGATCCTTTAGTGTTGTTAACTTGCAAAAATAAAGTGTTTTCATAGTCCGTAGATATTCACTGTCGTACAGACTTGATTAAAAAAAAAGTTGAACACCATTTGTTTCCCTGAAATTAGGTATTTTTGCAAAAAACATCTCCAATAATTCATGCTGCTATATTTGGCTCTCAGCTGTTTTTTTTTTTCCTAAATGGGTTTCCCCTCCGGACTGCAGCCTTCATCCATTTAGAAACAATGCACAGCTCCCTCCTCTTTTTGATCCTCCTCACTAAAGCACCCGGATCCATTTGCCTGGTGCTGCTCGTCTGCGGGATTCAACGAGATACATTTTCTGTGTGGGTGTGTAGGGGGGGGGGGGGGGTGTATATGAATAGGCATGCTGATTGGCCTCTTTACTCATGGATTAGCCATTAAAAAGCTGTTAGCCACTCTCTCCCTATCAACTCCATGCAATCATTGCACCAGAGATAAGGTCATTATTACAGCCTGCAGAGAGAGGTTAAAATCCTTCTTGAACTCTGTGCAGTTGAAATTGGTGAATGTGCTGTTGGGAGGCAATGGACAAATCATTGCTCCCCCCTGAGATATTCCTGCAACAGAGTCTCTCTCATCACATTAGAGGAATCCATTAGAGGGGTTTTAGAGTTCATGAGTTTCTCTGTTATTGCTGTTTACATATGGCGGGCGCAGCCGTTTTTAACCCTTTTTTCCTTGTAAAAACATCCACACAAGATCACAGATCACAATTATTTTTAGAAATGAGAGACAGCTACTGTGTCTGTTCTGCCGAACGCCACACAAGCCAGCAGGCTGTACTGTACAGTGCTCCTTGCTCATAATTAGCTGTGTAGGAGGAAGTGAGATGAGAGAAGAAAAAAAAAGGTACAAGGGAAAAGAGAAAGACTGGTAAAACAATCTCCAAAACATCACACCCTAATGGGTCTGCAGGTACACGCTCCCCCAACTTTTCTCATCAGTTAGGATCCTTTATGCTTTTATCATTTTATGTGCTTTTTCTACTTCAAGGCATCTTTACCGAGTGCCTGGTGAGACTGGTCTGAAACACAAAACTAACACAGCACTGTCTTGGCAGTCAGGTTACAGTTCTAATTAGGAACTGTGACAGCAAAGAAGATTGCTTTGGGTCAGAGACAAGCTTTGCCTTGGGAAATAGGAAAGGTCTTTTAGCATGCCGAGTCGCACTGAGCTGCACTGAGCCGCACTGAGCTCTGGGGTTCTCCTTATCAGAGCAAGCAATATGCACAGCCCAGCAGCTTTTTTGGATTAGCTTTTAAATGCCACAGTCTTCACATGTTTCTGCAGCCGAGCCTCCTAAATGCCTACACATGCACTCATCTGATATCTGTGTATTTGCTTGATCACTGTTTCCTCTGATGTGACTATAAAGATAGATGACAAATAACCAGTGCTGGAAAATGTATCAAAGCAAGTAAATAAATAAGTGTCTTTTTGTTGTGTAGGTGGGCCCTCTCGGTGGTCCTCGTCCCACTGTGACTGCTGCTGCAAGAGCCACAAAAGCGAGCGTGAAGGGGAGAGCGGCACCTCTTTGAATGACCTTTCCACCTCCTGCTCTGAGACCCAGTCCGAAGCCAGTTCCCCTCAAGGGACTGTGATTCGCGGTCCCGTCAGCCGGCAGTCCAACATCCAGACACTGGACCGCTCCCTCCCCAAGGGTCCGGTCCACATGCTGCAGCAGGCAGACATGCGCCGCAAGACAGAGATGCTCCGGGTCAGAACCTTTGGCGTTCGGGAACGAGAAGCTGCAAAGAGGAAAGCGAACAAGGAGAAGATGACCCCTGAACAGGAGCTGGAGAAATGCATCCAGGACTTCCGCCGCATTAGAATTCCTGATCACTTCCCGGAAAGGAAGTACATGTGGCAATCAGAGCTCCTAAGAAAATACCGTCTCTAAAGAAAAAAAACGTACAGGTCTATCATCCAGCCCTCAACAAATAGTATTTACTATATAAGCAATACACTGCATTCCCTAGACACATACTGTAACGTGAAAAAAAAAACCCATCCAAACGCAGAGCAGTGTGAACCATAGATTCCTAAACTTTGCACATTTGTTGTGTATGATCTGCACAGGTATAAATCAAACAGACATTAAACCCACCTCTCTGCATGCAGAGAGAGCTAAGAGGCAGCCATAATACAGGTTAGAGCATCACTAACAACAAAGCAACCTCAGGGGAAACATCATTTCAGCTCACATACTCCTCACCCACTGTATGTGCAATCGCCCACAGTTGTTTTTAGAAATGGATGCACCCAGATGGTGCAGTGAGTTAGCAATGGAGTCCCAATGAATTTCACTGATAGCACACATATGTTACTACGCTCCAGTAATGGCACTGCATGTCATTTCACCCTTAGCATAATAATATTGCAATATCAAAAAGTTGAATTTCACTTCTCTGTCTGATGGGGGATTGAGGGAAGCACTGCCTTGATCTGTTTGCCACATTTAAACATTTGTCTGAACTTGTCAGTATGTATAGGTTAGATCATTTTGTGTAGGTAGAATTATGAAATACCATTGAATATTGACCTAATCTTTGGTTGTGAATGTGCAGAGAAAGTAAATAAATGGGTAAGAGTTGTATTTGGTGATGTGGGCCTTCTTGTGACCTTCAGAAATCTCCTCGAGCGTCTGACATCTTTCCAGGTCTTGGTCCCTCTTTTCAACCTTCAAATTGGGTTCAGGTTCTGGACTGAGAAGAATTTCCCTGGGGTTCAAACTACAGACTACAAAAACGCAAAAAGAACAAAAAAATTTCTCTTAAATTAAAACTAGCTCTTAGCAAGAATCTTGACCTGAGCTCCAGTCAAGACCTGTAACAGACCTGTACTCCTCTCAACTGCCCCTTACGGGTGGATACTGGCTGTCCTTGGGTGAAAAATTGGCAAAATGTATCGACCATGCAGGTGGCCTCACGAAATTTTAAGCTTGCAGACGATGATGACGGTGAGCCTGTAAGGCAAAGATGTTCATGCAAATTTTTGTCTACAAGCATGCTGTGGGTATCAGCTTGCAGTGAATATCATAGTAGTCGGTTTAAAGGTTGACATCTGGACGACAACCTTTAAACCTACTACTATGATGGAATGTACCTGGATGAATGAGAGTCTTCATAGACATACTTATAGTTAATACTTAAACAACACATAAGGGAGAAGTATAGACGAGACACAGGCACGTCCTAAAGATTATTTTCTCTTCTTTTTCTTCAACCCCATTGCGCATGGCAATCACAGCATAATTTCTTTTGGCATCTTTTGGACACTCTGTGTCATTAAGTAACCAGTGTGAGCACCTCAGTAACGACTGGAGTGCTGCATATAGGGCGCCGTGCAACAGCATCTTCCGTCATCAGTGCATGTTCTATTAATCTTACAAATATTTCATATACCACACATGACAACCATATGCTCCTTTTATGACTTCTCTTATGGTGGCCGCATAAGCCTAAAAGGGAGTGCAAGGCACACTTGCACTCCCCGCCTGTCCATGGGAGCTGTGTCTATGTCTATGGGAGCAACCAAAACACTTGCATCACCTGTGAGGGTCAACCCAAGTATAGATGCATGTGACTAAGGCATTAAAAAATTGAAAATTCAACCATACATATACAGTCCAAAAAGTTAAAAATATGTCACCAACAGAGTTGGTGACATATTTTTAACCCTTTAATAGTCAATATTTTTGCCTAAACCCAACCAATAACCAAGAAGAGATGTATGTGATCTGTTGTGTAGTTTTACACTAGTTTGACCTCATTCAGGGAAAAAAAAGATTAAAATCAGTGAGCTTGCAGTTGAATTCCTGCTTCATGTACTGCAGAATTAGTCATTGGATGTTATTGTTAAATTCAGTCTGACTTAATGTACAGCAAACCTAAAAATTAAGAGATCAAGGGGTAAAGTGTTTGTCAAGAAACTAAAAGAAAAGGCTTCAGAGCTAGTTTTCACTTTGGTTTGTTTTAAAACAGACCTCAGGCTTGTGATTTTGATCAGATCAATGAAGGAAAAATAATAGAAAAGTAAATCCCAAAAGAGCTTTGGAGCAGAGGCTTTTACTGCATGTCCTGTGGCTGTCTGCTTCCTACTCTCAAAGGCCCTTCAGAAGACCTTGTCGTATTCATGAGCAAATACTCCAGAATGGCTTCAGAGTGTCAGATATCAAACACAAAATGTCAAGCAGTCCTCATAGCTTACTGTCACACAATTTTCTGCCAATGACAATTTAAAGTGGCCAGCAAGAAGCTGGTGCAAAAACAGGATAAATGGGTTCTCAGGTTTGATACGTCATTTGATTTAAAAAGAAAAAATATATATATATATTTTTTCAAATGTTGATTTTGTTTATAGAAGTTGAGCAAAAATCTAATTTTCGGCTAAATATGTTGCTGTTTTGTGAGAATTTTACCCCCAGTGGCATTAAATTCCTCTGCTTCATCAAATGTATTTCAGAGAACTTGTATTTTAATTTTCTGTTGACTGACAAGCAGCATCAGACTGCTACTTTGGTAGAGAGAGCATGAGCGGTTCAAAGCTGGGAGCAGATCAATATGACCGCAGCAGCTCCATTGGAGCAGGTGGGGTCAAAAGGCTCGCCACAGAGGGATAACAAGGATGTGGGACAAACATTGTTGGACGTCTCTTCTATTCAGCTTTGACCCTGCTGGTCCTGGGACTTGAACAGGTAACCCATCAAATATATGTCACTAAGTTCTGTTTTTTTCAATTGTAAAAACTTCAAACACCTCAGAGAATTTTACAAAAATAGACTCTGACAAACATTTCAAATTTGGAAAGCAGACCCCCCCCAAAAAAAAGTCTCAAGCAGCAAAAAACAAAAAAACAAAAAGACAATTTTATTGATAGTTGTTGATAACTGGGACAAACCGTTCAATGAGGAAGATGTAAAATAAGCTGGATTTGATCTCTTCTATATTAATTTAGTTACAGACCATCTCTGTCATGTTAGGATTGGATTTCGCAGAGCATCAAACCATCTTTTCATGTTAGGAGAACACAACCAGAGAGAGAAAAAAAAGATTTTCCGGCTTTATAAAGTCAATTCCATCAAGAAAAATATGCATGTGGGTTAAAAAAAAAACCCTGCCCCCTTCTTGCTCCTATCACCACCTCTCCCCACCATTCACCTCGTGGCTTGAAAAGCGTTCTATCACATTATAATGATGTATCTCTCAGCTCATCAGTCAGGGACACCTGCTACCCCTGTAAGACATTTTCTTCTGCCATCTTTGGCCTAACAGCATTTCCAGCCCTCAGTCTCTCACATTTTCTACATGTTTCTGCAGATTTATTTTCACATTTGAAAAGGTCCCTGCAGAAGCAGCCAGATAGATCTCAGTCAAACAGAAATCTTGATATTGCAGAATAATACCCTGGGTGCCAAACTTTCTCTTATGAAATCAGGAATTTTTGATGCAGTTTTTTCCCCCCACATAGCAGTTCACGTCTTTCTACCTGATTCTTTATTACAGCCTAACACTTTGTTACAACGTTACTATATGATTTAATCCTTCCAAATGCCTAAAATATTAAACAATATACTTTAATCTAACACTAAAAAGTTCACCTTCAGGAAAACGCTTCGAACTGTTCCTTTGTTTTTTTCTGTGCTTCTCAAGTTTGACATGTTCCAATAATGCATCCCAAATAATTTGTTGACTTTAAAGACCCACTCCAAGGAAAACACTGTGTTGTAGCATTTCTTATGATGGAGGACATATAATAAGACAATTAAGCTTAAAACTGCATTCATGAGTATGTCTTTGTCCAAATCACTGCGAATCAAGAGCAGACAAAAAATGCCATTGGAAAATAGCTTGTAGCTGTGATGTAGAAGCTACTATGGCAGGCCACAAGCTCCCTGCTCCACTCCATTCTGATGCATCCGCTAGTAGATGACTAGATCCATGTACGTCTTTGATTTGATCTGAACTGAAATCTAGCTCAGAACTGTACAGCTGGATAACTACAAAATTGCTTGCCATTTGTGTTGCACTAATGATTTTATGTTGAGCTTGTACGGGGCTGTAGGTTAGTGGGAAAGGATGTAAACAGATAGATGATGGTAAATGGGACGAGCTTACTCTGCAGGAACAGTTCTGCCCACAACTCAGTCTTTTTATTTGTCTTAAAATGGCAAAAGCATAATTGAAAGAGCACTAGGAATCTTTAAAAACAGATCAAAAGATGATCAGGGTGGGACTTTAAGAAATCAAAGAGACGTGCGCTTGTAAGCATGTGTTCTTCCTTTTGTGAGGACTTCAAGGCGATGGGAAAGCAGCCATAATGCTGGCCCTATTTTTAGCCAACAGATATCTGCATGTTCCCACACAACACTCCTAAGAAGCTGGGGTCAGCCTTTGTATCACTGCAACCCCAAAAGCAGCTCATGTGATGATAAATGAGGACCTGCCTCTCTCTTGGGGCAGAGTGTCCTCCAGCACAAGTTCCAAGGAAACAGCTGTGTCAGGACTTGGTGAGTTTTCTCCATACATAAAGATGCATCCAACAATAACTGGATTACCACTGTCAATGAATCAGTAGACAGCTGGTATCTTTGGCATCAGAGGGATGTATGCAAAGCCAAACTAATAGTGAAAATAAAAATAATTTCCCTTTTAAGGATTATCCTTTTAGAAATGAAAAAGTGCATCAGATTTTAATTAGTTGAGCTAAAAATAAAACAGCAAATACCCAGAAGAAATGTGTAACATACTATATCTTCCAAGGACAAGTCAGGCACTTTATCCACTTTTACAACATCATTTTTTTCTCCTTTCAGCCACAATCTAACAAGATCACAGCACAAAGCCTCTCACTTTGATATCCAATCCCTCTTTTCTTCATCTTTAAAAACCTGATCTGCCTCGGACGACATTTTAACGCACTCTAAATTCTAATACCACAGCAGAAAATCAATAAATTTGGTTTTTACATGAGGAAGTGGAGTCAGGCTTTACCACTGAGCTTTTCTTTCAGGATCTCAGATACTCCAGAGCTTTCATAGACACTCCAGAACCGACATTTAGTTCAAGAATGAATGGTAACATTAAATCTTCAATCATGGGACATCGTTGCCACAGTTTGCTAAACTTAATTATCTATTAGAGCTTCCTGGTAATTGTGCATCAGACATGTCTTAAAGAAAGACAGGTCTGACAGTGTGATTATAGCCCTCAGATTAGATAATTCCAAAGCCTGCACAGATTCCGGAGAATTATATGAAATAGTAGATGTAAAACCAGGGAGACTGCATTCAATTTTCATGTGAAGACTTCAAGAATTTGAGACACTAAAGAGGTGATAATTCACTTTTCCGTTACAATGCTTGATGAAATTACCACAGCATGGATGATTTCTTCCTTTGTGAAATAAAGCAGGTAGCAGCTCATCTCTGAGAAGCTTGAAATCTCGAAAAGATGAATAAATTATGCAATTCATCCCTTTAAAAAAAAAGGTTCCTTGCTGGGAGGGGTCTTGTTGCATTGCAGAGCATTTCCAAAAATATCCAGGACAGGCTCGTCTTTCTGAGTAATTGACTGTAGATGAGTGACATGACAGATTTTGAGGGATACTTGGGAAATGAATGAAAAAGCTGCTGCATTACTGTGATCCTTTTTTGTCATTTCCATATTATACCATTGCAATAGTGGAAAAGGGGAATTCCAGATGTCATTCAAATGCTTTTAAAATGCTTCTGTTCTTTCTGGAACACCGGAAATTCTTTCATAAAAACATTCAGTATTTTAAACTCACGATCTTTCCTCATCAATTGCCATTAAAAAAGGTTTAACTACAAACTCTAAATCTCAGAGCTGAGTTTGACAGCTAAGGGGATCAGTTGTCCTTTAAGAGCTACATTGTGACAAATTATTAAATATGCAAAACCTTTATACTGTGATGCTTGACTGCAAGCCTGCAGGGATGTAACCAAAGAAAATGGAGTCATTCTACATATAGGAGTACATTTGAGGTCTCAGCTTAGCCTGATTCTGTCAAGCCAAACATGTGGGGATACCAGTGGAGTCCATGTCTGATGAATCCAGAAGAAAATGTGTCAAAACAAAGGTGAATGCTATGACTGCAGCCCAGAGAAGTACTTTATGTAGGATCAAATGAGAGGTTCAAATGGGTTCGACGGCCTGGTCCAAACAGAGGTACAATCCAAAAGGCAAAGGAAAAAAGAAAAGAAGCACATTAAAGAACACTTTAAGTGTCTGTATGCCAAAAAAAAAAAAAAACATTGCAAAAAATATGACCAAATGCAATCCACACATCTCATACATTGCCCAAAATGTATATACATTAAAACAAAATGCATTTTCTTCTTTAAATCTGAAATAATTTAGCCAATCTTCTGCATTTGGTTTTCATTGGTGTAAACCAAACTATAATTTTCAATTCCACAAAAAAAACTCTGGAAACATTTAATTCTGAGTTCAGTTTTTTCCTGTGTAATTTATGACAACACTTTGACTGCTTTTTAAGCATAGTTTTGGGAAACAGACACCATTTCCCTCTGTCATTTTATTAAACCATCAGAGCAAACTTATCCACAGAATCCTTTCCCTGGATTGGAAAAAAAGAGCTTTTTCTAAGGGATTTTCTCTGCAGATTTTCTTCAACTTCCTTTATCCATGAACTTCCCGGTTATGGTTGTTGCTGCTTTTTTCTCAATTGTAGCTTTAATGAAATTCTAACAAACAAGCATAACTTTAGCTGTAAATTAGTGTTCTCTCCAGGTTTTCCACATTAAATTGAGCTTAGAAAGGGGAAAATTGTGTATGTTTGTTTTTTTTAAATCATGATTGCTACTTTTAATAACAATTTATTATTATTATATATTTAAGTAAAGCAATTTGAGGTGCTCTTTCACAGGAAAAGTGCTAGATAGCTAAAGTTCAATGTGAATAATGTAAAATATTATTAACAGAGATTAAAAAAGGAACAATGCAAGACCTGCACAAAGCTGGATTTTATTGTTATAGGTGTCAATATAGCAAGCTTGGGCTTTTTTAAACGACGGTGTGCAAACTGAACTGAAGTAAGACAAATTTAAAAAGTATTTAAATATTTGGTTTATCACAGCTTGAAGAAAGTTTGATCAATCATGACAAAACAGCATAGAAGCAGTCAAGGAGCCTCATTGCAGGCGTGGTAATAATGTATTCTCATTTACCAGTGTAGATCTAAAAAACTACTGTAAGTCTCGTGGGTCCTCTGTCCTAGGTCGGGCTTCTTAGCATTTCATGTGATGTTCCGGTCAATGAGGAAGAGCATGCATAAGATCACAGACACACAGGCTAATGCGGTGACAGGTGTCAGCCAATAGTGCTTACTTCAGCAGCCATTGACTCCATGGCGAGTCTGCTTTTGCACTTTCTGGTGCCCCGGTCTTCTGCCTCAGCTTTTTTCCTGTGGCGCCTGAACCAAAGTCCAACTGTGTGTACATGATCATTCACGTCTCCCGATGTCAGCACTGCGGTTTTTATCTGCACCTTCTGTGTGGACATCGAATTCAATATTTCTTTTGGACTCAGCACAAAGTTCAAATCCATTTGAAATACCGGTGGCAAAAATGTCGAAGAGGTTTTAGAGCAAAAATAATCAATGCGCTTGCAGTCCCAAACTTTAAGAGGCCCACCCTGTTTCTGCAGCTCCAACTGTGGGTGAAGAATGGAAGACAACAACACTGAGATGTTATTCTGCTCTGGGTCAAGGTGTTTGCGTTTTCTCTCTAAACCTGTCCTCCTGGATGAGAGATTTACTTTCTTTTCCTCCCCTCATTACCTCATCATTTTTATCAAAGCTGCTCTGAACTGTGTGCAGGCTCAATTATGATGTTCAGACCCGAATTACTACAGATCACAAATCACTTCCAAGGACTATGGATAAGCTTGCTACTGGATGTAGTACATTGGGGAGCTACAGATCACAGTGTGAGGTGAGAAAGCAGAGGAGAGCAGAGTCAAGCTACTGGAGGACACTGGATCATAAAGAAAGCTACAAATCGCAAATTCACCCAAATCAGGAGTGTCAAACTCCAGGCCTCAAGAACCGGTCTCCTGCTGGTTTTCCAGAAATCATGCCTTATCTGCTGTTGATTACCTGAATCAGGTGTGTTTAGCCATTAAAGAGTTTCAATGGCAGACTGCTTGGACAACATGTAAACCACTGACCCTCAAGACCTGGATTCTGGCCCCCCTGAACCAAATCTTCCTGCGGTGGTTCCTAAATTTACTAAAACCTAATTACAGACATTAATAATTTTTTGTATTTTATCATAAAATGTTTACCATGGTGCACATAAAATAAGATTACATGTTGTGATCTGGAATAAATTGACTTTTACCTGCATTTGCTCTTCAGGAAAAGAAAGATGTGGAGTAGTTCAGCTCTTTAGGCCATACCATCTGCAAGTAGGATGTGGGGGGAATTATCCTGACATATTTTCTTTGGTGTGGTTAAGTTGTGGCGTGATGAAACTCCAAATAAAGCCTTTTAAGCTTCAGTCACATCACCCTTGGCAAAGCATGAAGCAACCACTTCCGATCAAATAAATCAATGTAAGCGTGCGTATATTCTTCTTACTAAACTGGAACTGCAGCAATATTTAAAATTAATTTTTGTTTAAAAATATTAACGTCTGTACATTCTTTCGATTAGTTACATAAGTTAATTCTTGCTAACTTTTTCCCCCTCTGTGAATGTTTTATTTGGTTATTCTCTATTACCAGTTCATTTAAAAAAATATTACTTACATTCTTGTTCTCAGTAGTTAAGAATTTCAAAGATTTAAAACAATAGTGACTTGTTATCTTCTTGTATTGTATTGCTATAAATATTATATTTTATATTATATTATAAATATTATATATTTTTTTAAATATATTCTTCAAATTCTCAAAAAAAAAATGTAATCAAATTTATTAACTAAAATTAGGCTTTTCTAACAGCCCATTTAATAATCATATAAAAAAAGTTTTGTCTTCTCTTTCCAAGGGCTGGGCAATTACACTTTAATGCCTCGGCCATCACTGGAAGTGTTTTTTTATGACTACCACAGAAGCTTTTTATGTGTTCTGCTTTTATCTTTGTTTTAATACACAAGTAAGATAAAGACTGTGCTCGCTGTTAATTTCTGTCACGCCTTTCAGCAATCACCCAGGGAAAAGTCCCGCTCTGAATTCATCACAAAGCTTTCTTACTGTGTGAGGAATTCAATCTGAGTGTTGAAGCGGACTCTGAGGTGATGGTGCAGTTTCAGTTCTAATTAAAAGAAACCCTTCTGCATGATTTGTGTGAGCGCAATGGGTTGGTCTTAAAAAGATGTCTGGCTTATTAAAAGTTTGGGTTTCATATCGCAGCAAATGAATTACTGTTGCTTGTTGAGGACAATTAAGTGAAACTGAAGCAGAAGAGGTTCTCTTTTTAGTTTAATCCAGTTTGTTTTTAGAAGTGTTTCATTGTTTTAAGGCATGTGGTTTTGAGTGCTTTGCAGCAGAAGTCATGTGTCAATTCCAAGTATTTCTGTTTCACTATTACCCTCATTAAATTCATCTCTCTGAAGTAATTATCTTACTTTATCCTACAATTGAAAGGCTGTAAGGTGGCTTTTATTTGTGGCTGTGGTGTGATATAATGCTTAACTTGTACAAAGTTTGTTCTGCATGGAAGAAATGGTCATATTATCTGTGCAATTCTACATGTATCCTTCTATAGATTAGACTTACACACAGATGCCACAGACGCTGCATCCACATCTGCAAACCCACTGCTTTTGAGCTGGAAACACCAACACTACTCTAATCATATCCACGCAGATTACTTCAAAGCACATCAGACCTGAAATGTAAAATTGAGGACTGCACATGAATATTCAAGTGATCGGGTTGAGCAAAAAAAAAAAAAAGACATCAAATAATAAACTTCTGAGGCCCAGAAACAATACAAACATGAAATTTTAATGCAGTTCTCGACTTCGCCTTTTGTGGGACTGAGTATGTCTTGAGAACGTGTTTGCAGGGTGTTTTTTTTTAAGATAAATCATCCCATCAATCTGACTCAGAATGTCTCAAAATGTTGTCTTTAACTGGTTGTCTGGATTTATTTAGCAGAATTTTTAAATTTTCAAATTTAGTTGAAAGGCTTTTTTATACACCGTTGGGCCCCCATGTGGTACGGATACCGAGAACGGCTGACCTTCCTTTCTTTTTTTGTCTTCAGTTCTCTCTTGATAACATCTACTATCTCATTATCACGAGAATACAAGTTTATTTCTCATTATAAAAGACAAAGCCCTGCAATCCTTTCAACCTGCACTTTTCATGCAACCATGTAACCATGGAGACGGCCTGGTCCCCTCATCTGGTAACTGATTAAATTGACAGCAACCGCAGCTTTACTTAACTGCAGCCGCCTGCGCAGCTGCAGCCGGGCAAACCTTCACCTCAAATGATGTTGACTGATTGTTAATGACCAACAACATCAGCACATTCTCTACCTGAGTTAGACTATGATCAAAGTAATCAATTATAAATTGATCAGTTCCTTCTGGTGTTTGACATTTTCTCTGACAAACTGCTTTGTTTTGCTGCAGATTGCAGAAAAATTCAAATGTATATTCTTTGTTATCTCATTATCATGACAACAATGTTTTTTTTTTTTATCACCTGATAACGTGATAGTAGATGTCATTATTATGAGAAAACAGGCAAAAAACACCAGTAAACAGCAATTCATGTCAAGAATTGTGTAAGTAGAGCACAAAAGTTTGCTGCATTTGCTCCCGGGTCATCTTCTAAAAAAAAAAAAAATTAGTTAGACTGAGATTGTAAGGTGCAAACCAAATGTCTTTGAGGAACTTCTATTTTTTTAGTGATGGCACGTCTGCGGTTGAAGCACGCGGGGCTGTGGTGGCTCTCTGTGTGCTTAATGATGTTGTGTCCGGGTGATGGCTGTTGTATGATGAATGCCTCCATCTCAGGGGACGTCCATACCTGAGGTGCTCTGTGCTGTTTTTATCCCTTTTCTTTTTGAACAATGCAGGCGTAACAACATGCTGAGAATGACCCGGTAAGGACACTTTACTTTGTATACTTGTAGAAGTCACTGTAAAACTTTGGAGGGCACATCAAATTTCTGTTTCACTGCGAGGAAACATTTTCCTCTGGGGTCTTCTTTGGTGTGTTTTGAGTTCAGGTGGGATTGCTGCTGATGTTAGTGTTGAGGGGTTTGAAGGTTTTATCAGCCTATTTTTTCAAACATTAAGCCCCATACAGCTTTCTCCATAAATAATTTTAAAGCATAGTTATTCCGTTACTTCTGCTGCTGTAACTTATTACAAGTATTTTTCACTACATTTTTTTTTACTTCTGCTTGACGGAAACTCACTCTAACTCAGCCATATTAAGATACTTTTTTTTTTTTAACTCATTATTGTGTTTTGGTTTGTTTATATCATTTATTCTACATGTCAAACTGAAAGAGTGTACTTAGCAAGAGCCCACATACATTTTTTTTTAAATCTTGACAGCTTCTTTTATAAACCACAACTATGCAGAGCCAGAAAATTGTTGCTGATGGTGGGGAAAGTCTAAACATCATAAAACTCAGCATACCCCCCCCCCCGCCCCCCATGTAGCAGGACCCTTGCACTTTCATTAATCTCTATTTCCCTGTGTCACGGCTTAGAAAGAAAGGCGAGATTACTCCCATCTCCAGCCTCAGATTCTCATTTAGCAGCATTCTCAGGGCCATTATTTATCCAGCTCAGGAATGCCACAAAACAAATGGTATTTACCTCAAAGGCCGTGTCACCTCAGGGTAAAGGAGAGGAAAGTTGGGATGCTGTAAGCAGGGTGGAGGTCAGGCTTATAGACATGAGTATCAAGCTGATTAGAGCACGGACTTCAGTGCTCATCTGTCACCTCGTCATTTGACGAACAGCTGAAATGAACTGGAGAAGGATTTGACACAGATGCCTGACATCACCATGTAATCCTTCGCCACACTCTGGAAACGTTACATCGGGATAAATTTGATTGCCATGGCAACAAGATGATTAAAAAAAAATCTGTCTGAGTACGGTTATTGGGTTTGATTTTGATTATGGCATCAAATAAAAGATAGGCTTCTTCTCCAAATAAATGACAGATTTTCCAAAAAGAGTGTACCAGTACCTAATAAGTCATCCGCATGTATGTGACACCCGTACACTTGTTACCAAAGTCCACAATCAGGAAGCTTACGGTTGGCCCAAACCTGAAATCTACTTATATATCTGAACCATGGCTTAGCTTCAAAAGTATCGCTGATTAAATCTGTTTGGTGCCTCCGTCTTTCTGGCACAGATATCAACATCTGGACGGTCATCCCTGACGGTACAGGTGGTCCATAGCCCAGCTTAGGGAGGTGAAAGTGGAAAAACATTGGGTGTGAGGTCAGAATGACGGGTACTGCTGCACTGCTTTGTGTGTATTTTTGGGTTTGTGTGCGATAAGCCTACAGTTTGGATGTCAGACAAGTCTGTTTTGTGAGATTACAGAGCAGGCTGAGCAAATCAGAGATCCTCCAGGAAATAGAGTCAAGGCTTACATACAAATGAAGAAAGACACACTGCAAAGAACTGGCACTAATTCATCACAGGTTTCTAGTGGTTATGCATGTCACACTTACTGAAAATGTAGAGCAAATATTTATTGCATCAAATAAACAAACCGTTAAGGATATAATTGTTGACAAAACAACCAATTTATCCCATTCATAGCTGTAGGTTAGGAGGTTTTAATGGTGTTATAATATATCTGCTTTCGCGTATACAAGTTTGCATTGATGTGCAGTTAGCAACTGGTTTAGAACAGGGGTCTGCAACATTTAAAGAGCCGTTCGGGTCGATTTCTTACTGACCACAACCCAAAGGAGCCACAAAGTCTTCAATCCTTTAAAAAAAATAAGACACTGATTTGCATTTATGTTATTGTTACATTATACATTTAAAGGACCTTTTGGTTTTTACATAAATAAAACATAAACTTAAAGAGAGAATAACCTTTTTTTTGGAACCTATGAAATAGTTTATAACTTTTGACGGAGGATCATGTAACTTCCTTTCAAAAAAAGAGACCCTGTATGGGATCATCTCAATTCAGACAAGGTAGTAGTAAGTAATGTAATATCAGACAGTATATTTTACTGTTGGTGGTGCGTCTCAACCAAAAATTTGTACATCTAAATAACCAAAATAAAATCTGAACTGGAGAAGGCCTTTATTCTTCTCCTGATTCACAATGTTTTGAATGAGGAAGTACTCAGAAAAGGCCATTTCAGTCTTAATTTTCTTAATATATGTCCTCTTTTGTGAGAGAAATGGCACGAAAACATGTTAAAAACACCAAAAACACAATTATCAATGAAGTGGGTCTTTAACCCTATCATAACCAGAAATATGAACCGACACTGTTTAAAAAAAATCTAAGTATAAATTAATTGCAATAATTGCACTGCAAATTCATGTTATTTCTGTTAGTTTTACTAAGATTTTACAAGTAAAAAATGTTAAAATCTCAACAATTCAAGCAGGACAAAAAACCCAGAGAGAATTAGTTGGTATGGTGTGTGTGCGTTAATGTGTGTGAAAGGGAGAAAGCCTTGAGCAAATGTTCAAACCCCTCCAGGGGACTGGTGACATTTCTGGATTTTTTTTGTGAGCCGTACAAGTTTTATTCATGGTTTAACAGGAGTCGTGATCTGGCCTCTAGATGCGGTTCAGTGTCAACTTAATCACCGCTGACACACTTTTCATCACTGACGTAACACCATCCACTATTTATCACAGAATGTCAAAGAACAGTCAGACTTCATGTGCATTTTAATTAACTCCGCCGGAATTTTTAAAAAACATTTTTCAAGCATGAACACGCCGCCTTTCTCCAATCCTCAGCTGTCATGTTTCTCATCACACGGTGCAAAATTGCTCCGCTGGTTATTAATGTGCAACTCCTGTGTCTTAGCTCTGAATATGGATTTGTGTTTGTACGGAGTGAGAAGGAATAACAATGAAGAGAATGGGAGCTTGCACAAACCATTCTGAATGCTCCAACTCCCTCCATAACTGATAGTGAGCTAACTATGTGACACATGTATCTGCCTACTGAATGGGAATTAGATTCACACAAAAGCACATCAAAGGCTGTGATTGGGGGTGGGTTTCCACAGCGGATGAGTAAAAGAAACCCAGCCAGTGACTGCAGATGTGAATTACTTTCATCATCCGTGCACAGACGGCGGGCCAGAACAATCATGTTACTGAGTTTACTTAGCCAAAGAGAATATTCCTGTTTGCGGAGTCCTGAGGGATGATAAACAGGGGGCACACTTTTCTTATTCATGCTCTGTGGAGTGTTTTGTAGATCCACGAGGACTGAGACTGCATGGTTTCATGATGTGCTTCTGATGCTTTACTGATGCTCTGCAGAACAGCAGCACACAGGTTTAATTGTTTATTGCTTACCTTTAAAGAATAAAAGCTGCTGTGTTGTTTTAAGAAAAAAAAAAACAGCAGAAAAGCACAAAAGCCAGAAGTTTTATTCCCCCTCTCAGTTCTTTTCTACTTCTCCTCTTAGTCTCAGCATGAAATTGTTTGTTCAGATAGAATATTCAAAACTCAGCTGTTTGCAGAAGAAACAGCTGGGAACTGCAAATTTCAATAAACAGCTCTAAGTCAGGATAAAAACACAGGAGAATACATATCAAATCTGAGGCATTGCATCTGCGTCAGCAATCATCAGGATGGTGTATGCTCTGATGTTTATATGTTTTATACTTTCCTCCAACTTCCTGTTTTACACTTCACAAAAAAATAAAACCAACACAATTTGATGTTCATTGAAAGCAGGAGGTATTTTATTCTGAACATTTTTGGAGGTCAGTGAAATATTTATTTATAGTATTTATAAATATTGAATTATTTATGATATTTTTCTGTCTTTATTTAATTTTTTAAGCTTTTTTTTTCCAAAACAAACACTTCCAGAGATTTGCATAACATTATCATTTTTTTCTCCTGCTGCACAGATCCTCTCAACTTTTTCTTTTTCTGTCTCAAAGAAATATGTTGAAATTGATATTTTACAAGAGCAACACATATACACAAAAAAAGATTAAAAAAAGAAAAGAAACCACATAAAATAATGTGTTTTTATGATAAAAAAAAGAAGTAGGATAATTAGAGATTAAAAAAGCACTGTAGTTTTTTTTCTAAAAGGGGAAAAGTTAAGATAGGAAATTTGTTATGTGTGAACATGTAAAAATATGTTTTTACAAGATTAACATTAAGTCTTTAAAGCAGGTAAAGAATAAACAATGTTATGTTCAGTCCAATGCATTGACTGTAAATGAGAACTGGACTGAGTGACTCCTCCCCCTTTGTGTTCCAAACATGAAATATCAGCCAGCTCCAACAAGGCAAAATCCCACAGACTTCTATTGAGAAATAAACAGCCATTATTCAGTCATTTTAATTTTCAGAAAAAATAAAACATTTTTTCTCTGTTACCTGTTTTCAACATGTTCCTGTTAATCTTAGTTTTTTATTATGATTTTTTTCAACGCAAGTGATTCAAGTTATAAACTGGACTGTCAGATGCCTTAATAAAAGTTTGTGGTCTTCTGTTAAATGTTTGATTCTCCCAGACCCGCTTTCAAATAGTAAGGGTGTGGACTTCCAACAAGGTCACTTCTGATTGGTGAGAGTGGTTGTCGTAGAAACGAAGACTCCGACTGACTTGGACCAATCACTGCGACTGACGTCGTCTGGCTCCAACATGGCGATTTCCCTACCTCCAAAAAATAGCGACTAAATTGACTTAATTTAGTTGAACCTTGAAATAAGGCATTTTCTATGGGTGACATCACACTGACTCGGTCCAGTTGTCATATACAGTCAATCGTCCAAAGTCACACTGTTCTACCTTGGTTAAAACACTGGTCCTGCAGTGGGTGGATGCAGGATGCCTTGATCAAGGGATAAAAAAGTGATAAAAATGAAGAGAAAGAAATACAAAAGCATTGAGAGCTGAAAGAAGGGAGCTACAGAGGTAGTCCCAGTGGCAGTGAAGAGTGAGACAGCTGGCTCAGAGACATGTGCATCCTATTTTTAGTGTCCCCCATGCACATCTCCAGCTGAAACGGCTGCCAGAGCGTATGAACACCAAAATAAAAAATAATAGTGGTTAAGCAAGATCAACTTCATGGTGCTGCTTCCATGCAACAGGAGATTGAAAGTTATGTCTGGCTCAGGTGTTTCAGCTGCTGTAAATCTCAAATCCCTCCCCTCCTTCTGACTTCCCTCAGGTTATGTTTTCAGTGATGCTGACTTTTATTTTTATACATGAACACAAACTCATCACACATGGTGCATGACTAGGACTAATGATGCACGCTCAATTTCTTTGTAGCAGAAAAAAACGCACGTATTGCAGGTTTTGCAATGCGATTCCTATTTAGTGCTTGATACAAATGTTGAGGCTGTACTAATACGCTCTTGTGCACACAGGGGAGTGTCTTTGTGCGCCACCCAGTAAGATTTAAGAAAAGACTTAGCTTCATTTATTTATCAAATCTGAAATATTTACAGGATTCAATCTGCTGGTAGGGAAGGAGCACATAGAAGAAACAGTAAGTGAAACATTTGCAAAGTTATTTTATATGCATGTTTAAATAAATGTGATTAAGGAGCCTGCTGCACTTGCTTTTGTTCAATTTCCAAGGTTTTTCCCAGGCTTTCAGGCAAACACAGTTGGTGGATTCTCACAGACAAAACAGACCACAGTGTTTTTTTGCCATTCTGTTGTTGACTGCTTTTGTCAGGCAGTGACAGTGGAATATGTACACAAGTGCTGGGTATAATGTCTACATGCACACAAAAACAGGCCTCACTAAATCCAAAAAGCTGCAGATGTTCCGGTTGGGCCAGTTTGACGGGAGCTTCTTGTTTATCCTCCAGTGTTTGCAAAGTAAACCTCACCTTAAGCATTTTGGAAAAAAGAAGGCAAAGACATTCTGAGGAAGTTACCTAGTCTCTCTTTACAAATATAAAGTTTTACACAAAAATCTAAGATTTTGTGCCTCACTCCTAACAATAAGGGGCAAATTGTGCCTGCATAGAAGTCAGTGCTGTCATGCACACACACCTAAAAACACAAACATTATTATTACCTAAAAACATCTGGAATAACGACAGGCTCCAACCTTTAGGATTAATGTGCGGCTTTCACCTTCCTAATGTGCCCTTCCTTGTGTGACTAATCCACCAACCTGCTGCAGGAGGATTAAACACTATGACCGACAGCATGTTCACACCAAAGCTCATCCTCATACTTTCTGTCGGCCATCTGAACTTGTAAAATAGACAAATGATCAAACAAGGAGGCAGACAGACGAGCAGAGAGTCCCCAAACCTTCCATCTGCCCCCCCTCCACACACACACAGTCATGAGCAGAGTTGAGAGAGATCCCATTCAGCGAGTTAGCAGCACTCTGAGTAAGACGGCACTTTGAATAAAACATGAAAGCTGGTGAAGGAGGTACTTCTCTGTTTGCAAAAAAAAACGTGGGGCAAGCCATGATATGGTAGGAGGCTGCACAGCCAGGCCAGAGGGAACCTGGAGGACCCTTACTCTTGCATCAGACTGCACATCAGAATCAAACACCAAGGGTCCGGCCGAGCACTTGTGAACTGACTTCCTGCAAAAAGCAACCCTTTTTTCTCTTTTTGACTTTCAAAGGCATCATAGATGATCCATCATCTTCACTTTGAAGCATCACCATTAAAATGAAAATAAATAAATAAATATATATATATATAAAATAAAAAATGAAAAACTGAGTCTTGTCAAAGCTTCCCTTTGTACAAAAAAAAAAACAAAAAAACAGTGAGAGGCTTCTGATGAGGGTCCGGTATCAGTGATGATGTAAGCATTTAAATAAATCATGGCATTTGCTGTTGCTCTCAGTCTCTCCGTAAAAGTCTTCTGTACATTTTTAGAATTCCCTTCGTTCTGCTGACGCGAAGAGGCCCATGAAAGATGCATGCTTTGTTTAAAAAATTCAAACTGATGTCCCAAACTTAAGGTGTAAAGTTGGCGTGGGTAAATTATTTAACCTTGGGATGCTGGACTGGGAGCTTGGGATCTGAAATGAGCTGCTGACATCTTCACAAATAGACAGAACTGGTTAAATGTGTTCATATAATCAGGTTTGGGGATTTGAGGAGGTAGAATGTGGATACTCTTAAAAACCTGAAACTAGGTTCAAAGGTAAAAAAGCGCAGCAGTGATTTCATTTTTTAGTTATATGTGTTGATACTTTTGACTTTTGATACTGGAACTGTAATAAGTAATGATCATTTCTGGTGTAACAAAAGTGTAACGATTACTTGACTTAATCAATTAGTTAATTTATATTCTTACGATCCAACCAGACTAATCTATCAAATGCAAGCTATAAATCCAATTGACCTAAATCATAAAATTGTTTCAGAATGAAATAAATCAATTATATCAATATTGGGAAAGACCATAGGGATAAAAACACTGTATTTTTATTTTACTATAATGTTAGAACAATCAAATGCGTCACAGCAGACAACACATGCGAGATGACAGCATTAAAAGATGAAGCCGTCATTTCAGTCCCACGTGTGGAAACACTTTGAATTTAGCAAAGACATGTGACCGACCATACAGTGTGGTAGAATGTTCCAACAATGTTCCATTTGTATTATTTTGATATGGAAAAACAACAGTAGGCTCAACTTTATGGAACTAAAATGTGAATGGATTTGCCCTTAATTCTTTTTTACATATTTGTTTGCACACATATCTACACTTGATTATCTTGAAGAAATAAAAGGAATCTGGAAAACTTCACCTGCACTGTTCATTACTTAGGTATATATCTCTGAGTCACACTGGTTGAATTTTTGGCTAAAGATGTCCTGGATTGATTTTAGGTCAATGAAATAGATGGAATCAAAACAAATATCATCTATAAATCTTATCATCAACCACAAATTTGATATGAATCAAATCAGTTACATCCATGTGTGCTTATCTTTTTTAATGACAACTATAAAAGACACAATTTTGTACTTGACCTATTACTATGTATAATGATTTATGTAATTATGTTATGGCTTTAACATGAATTTCCAAACCAGAATATGATATATATGTTTAAAAAAAAAGTACAATATTTGTGTAATTTATTGTATCTATTTAATGTATGATTTGAGTAATTATAATAGCATAATTTACATGAGTATGTATAAACTATATATCCCTTAGTTTTACTTTTTCATTTTCCATTCAAGTAACTACTGATCATCTTAAGTTTTCTATATCTATTCATAGATATATATATATATATATATATATATATATATATATATATATATATATATATATATATATATATTTTGTTTTCTTATGAATTTTTTAAATGTTCTTTTGTTTTTAATTGCTGGAAATAAATAAATCAATAATTTGAAAAGATTGTACCAGCAGGGGGCGATCATGTCCCACAAACTAGAAGACTTAAATAGGCCAATGGTTGTTTAACTTTCCTTTCACTTTTAGTTAAAGTTTACTTTAAAAAAAAAAAAAGAAAAAAAATATATATATATATATATACACACACCAAAAAATACTTTTAAGGCTCAGTTAAATTGAAAAGAGGGATAAGAATGTTCAAACTACTAATCAAGAGCTCAGTCTTAATGATTTCTGAGGAGGTTTTTGGATTTCCTCCAAATCTAAGCAGCAGAAAAGGGTTAAAGCTCATGTGTGAAACTCGAGACACTTCCTGGTGAATGTAGGTTGCCTCTGCCTAACTCTTCAGACTGCTTCCATGCGGGTTATGTCGTCATCTGACACGGGTCAACTTCTTGTAACGCGCCGGCGCGCCTACGGAGATCACGCTGCGCCATGGCGACACCGCAGTCCCGCATTTCCTAAAAGTGGAGTTTTAGGAAATCGCTCCACCAGACAAGAGAGCAGCAAATGAGTAAGTTACTGACAGATGTAATACTTTTTTTTGTTTTTAAGTCGGACAAACATCAGCTCGCATGCGCTTGTGTTTCCTGTTGTTTTCTGACGTATGCAGCCAGGTGAATCAACACCTGTTGTCGACTCGCGGCTCAGATGTAGGAAAAACACGCTACTCATTCATGTTAAATGACAAGAAACTGACGTGATTTTTTATTTTTTTTTAATTTTTTTTATGAGACATTCAGGTGTAATAAGCTAAATTTCTGACAACTTCTTCTCTCTCCCGCAGCATGACGGATTTACTCTCCAAAATGGACCAGCTGTCTCTAATGGCCTTGTTAAGATGCCCCCTCTGTTTGGAGCAGCTGGACGCCTCAGCCAGGGTCCTGCCCTGCCAGCACACCTTCTGCGTGTCCTGCCTGCAGAAGCAGGAGGAGGCGCACGCGCAGCTGCTCTGCCCAGAGTGTGGCGCCCCTGTGCCGGTCAAGACGGTGCAGGAGCTCCCGGAAAACCTCCTGCTGGTGCAGCTCCTACTGGGGCTGCAGACTCCCAGAAACTCGCAAAGAGTCCACCATCCGCCATCCTCAGCCAGAGGCAGCGAAGATCAACAGCTGGGAGATAGTCAAGGACACAGTGAGGTCAGTGCATGACCCTCACATTTACTCTCTGTGTTTTCTTTTTATTAACTGACAGGAACTCTGACTGATCTTTGCTGTTTCTCCTGAGTTATCCTTCAGCCTATATGCTACTATAACTCTCTCACATTAAGATTTCTCCCCAAAAATAGTGCTTTGAAGTTTTCCAATGCAAATATCGTTGTTTACTTTATCATGCATGTGCCCATGTTTGACTAAAACCTCAATAAAAAGAAGTACAAGCTTTTAAGACACACTTCAATGAAAATGGTGCTTTTTTGTGTTTTGAACATATTTTTTGTATCATTTGTCTCAAGATGGAGGATATGTATTAAGAAAATTAAGCCTAAAATTGCATTTCTGAGTATTTCTTTTTTCAAATAGTTGTGAATCAGGAGCAGACCAAAAATGCTGTTTGAATAAACGTCGTATTTGTTACATGCAAACTATAATATCCAGCTCAGTGGCCTTGTGGTATAGAGTGAGTTCAAATCCAGGCTGAGTCATACCAACGACTTTAAAAATGGAACCCAATGCCTCCCTGCTTGACACTCAGCATTAAGGGGTTGGATTGGGGGGTTAAATCCACCAAATGGTTCCTGAGCGCAGCTGTGTCTGCAGCTCACCACTCCCCCAGGGGATATGTCAAATGCGGAGAACAAATTTCACACACCTAGGTGTGTGACAGATAGTGTGATTTAATTGGATTTTTATTTTTTAATATGCTCCCTTCTGATTCATCCACTTGTAGACAACGGTATCTACATGGATCTTCAAAACTGTATGGCTGGATGTCTGCAATATTGCTCCCCATTTTTGTTGCACCAGTGATGTTAGGTTGGGGTTGTAAGCTAGTGGGAGAGCACATATACAGATGGATGACGGGAAGTGGAGGCGGGCTTTCTCCTCGCCAACTCAGAGTTGAACTTCTGATGAACTCCTGCCACTCTGCAGAAGCTTTATCCAAGAAAACAGCACATGTTTTTTTGATTTTGACTAAAAATGTTCTAATTGTAATCAAAAGACTACTGGGAAGGTCTTGAAAATAGATCAAAAGATGATCCGAGTAAGACTTTAAAAAAATAAAACTGTCAAATCCAATGTTTGCTTACTTTTATTTGAGGTATACTATTCACAGTTGGACATCCTGGTTGCAATCCCATCTGAGGGTTTGTTTGAAAGCTCTCCGTGTGCATTGGTACTCTCAGGACATTTCAGCTTCCAATAGTCATAATAGGTTGGTAGGTGACTCTAAATGACCTCCTAGGAGTGTGTGCACTTGTTTGTTTGTGTTGTCACTGACTGAAGACCTTGTATTTACTGACTATCTTACATAGATTATCTTTTATCTCCTATATCTCATTTATCTAGGTTATTAGTTCCCCGAGGTGTCAAGATTTCCTCTGAACGTAAAGAGCCCAAACTGTTTAACCCTGCCTCATTCCAGTATCATTCTTGCACCATACTGTTCAATCAGTGCAATGCAGCTAAACAGGAATTGTTCTATCAGGCTGCAAAGAGAGAACTGTGATTCATCCCTTCACAGAACATGTTCCCCAGTACTCCACACTACACTGGTTGCGTTACACTAAACCTTACAACCTGCTTGTATGAGCCCTACATGCAGCTCCTTATTGTCTGTTCATATTTTAATGTGTGACTTATGTGCCACACACCTTAGTAGATCCAGCCTTTAATTGTTCTGTTTTGTTCTGAAACTCTTTTGCCTCTCAAATACCACCTCTCTGGCATATCAGCATGTACAGAATCAATCATGTGACTGTCAGCGTCGGTCACTGAAGCTTTCATTAGTCATTTTGGTTTGACAAAAGTCTAATTGAACACATTAGGTTAGGGATTAAGAAGGTGTGTCATTATCATTTTGTTCATGCATGGTTACAAAAGGAATTTAGACATTAAAAAAATAAATAAATAAATAAAAAGGTAAAAGATGAAGTCACTGAGTGACTTCACCAGAAGGTCCAAAAAAACATGAACATCCCACAAAACTTGTGAGGGTAATGTTATTGTGGTGCAGCTGGATGCTGTAACTCTGCTGCTGAGTTTATTCCCAGTTGACTAAGATGAGTTGTTAGCAACAGTCCAATACAATACCAGTTACACAATATTCCAGGCAGGGTTCCCTATTTTTTAATGAATCCCAACCAATGGATCTTTAAAAGAAGCTATCTAAATTGTTACCATAGCACAGTTTCTTTGTGTTGCAATATATCTAAAAATTTGTGCAATAAGAGACAAAAAAACATGTATTGTAATATGCAGGTTGGTAATGATAAAAGCAATAAACAATGAGACATTGAAAAAAGGTAAATTAAAATAATGCGTTAAAAATCTAGTTTAAGTTAATAAAACAAGATAAAATTGATAAATAAATAAATAACAATAAATTAATAACCAACTAACTAACTAAATAAATACATATAAATGAATAACTAAATAAGTAAATAAAAGTAGTAAAAAATCAGCTAAAAGCCAGGTTAAAAAGACGGGTCTTTAGCCTTTTCTTAAAAGCATTAATGCTCTCTGCAGCATGCCCAGCAATTTCAAACAAGAATACAAGTAAGTCTGTTCTTTAATGTCAGAACACAGTAAATGTATTTTTAGAGTCAAATATCATATAAAAAGGTTTTGGGTTGCCTAAATAGATTTGATTAGGAAATCTTAATCTTAAAAGTATGTTAAATATTTGTTTCTTTTTTTCTTTCAGCAACTAAAAACATTTTGAGGCACTAAACTGATTTTTTGTTTGTTTTTATGGTGAGAATACTTGTTTTTTTTAATGAAATTTCCTCCCTTGTTCAGTTGTGACCACTAGTTATGTAAAAACTGTTCTTCATAAGCAGAGAATGTTGTTTTCTGAATAAAAAGATGAATATGAATTAATGTTTGTGAAGATTGTAGGTTGATATTTTCAAAGATCCAGTGGAAACAGACTTAAATTAAAGTTGTCATAATTATTTAACACCTCTACCGTTGTTAGTTTTTAGTATAATCCAAGATGTGGAGTTTTAGTTTTAGAAATTTCTACTTTCCAACACATCTTTTGACATTAAAGTGTTTTTGAATTGTCCGTCGGCTTGACATTAACAATATAATTTTTTAAATTTCCCGATTGATAGTGATGGCACTTTTTTTTAGCATTGTCAATTAAAAGAAATAAAACAAAACCAACCTTGCAGACCATGTAAACCAAGATTATGACTTTTAACATACAATTAACTTACTAAATTCTTACTAATCTTAACCAAAAATAAACTAATATTTGATTGCCTTTTACTTCCCAGCCTGCTCACAGAACATCAATGCATAACCAACTAGATGATGCATCAGCAGAGACGGACGTCAATCCTGTAAAAAGCATCGGTCCAAACCACAAAGAGGACGACAGCTGGCAATATGCAGACATCAGTGAGCGCAGCACGCCTCTTTGCAGGGCGATGTGCGACTTCAATCCAGAAAAGATGAATGCAGAAGAGAATAAATACTGTCTCGGCTTTCGCAAGGTCTGCAACTCACATTATTGCTATTCCAGAAGTAAAAAAGATCATCTTTTTGTGTGCATGTACTTCAAACATACTAAAGTTAGACAGTTGTCTTGACTGTCCCATCAGGCAAATGAAACTCTGTTTTTAAATAAACGTAAAACAAGTTAGGCAAAACTCACAAATTTTTATTTTGTGATTCAAAGAGATTGTGCTTCACTAAAATATGTAATATTTAAATGGAAGGTGTCAGAAATGTAATTTGTACATGCAATCAGATAAAACCATGGACACTTAATTCTGCAAAGAATTTTAAGTTTGAAGTTTTTAGTGTAAAAAAGACAAGATAAGATTGTTTGATGTATGAAAGAAAAGAAAATCTAGTAGAAATCTTAGAAAGTGTCATCAATCATAATCGCTTTCTGGTTGCGCTCTTTCTGTTCTTAAGTTCACATTTTTGTTCTATGATGCAAAATTGTTGGATCTTCTTGCACGTTCTGGGATTTGATGTTTGTCCAAAAACAGACATGGTGCTTAGTTTTAGGAACTTTCAAGGATGTTGCTCCTCCTAAAGTTTTTCCAAGTTGGATTTGGAGTATTCGTGCTAAATATGGGATGTAAAAGCTATTCTTTCTTGATCTGTAGACTGATTTATTTTAAAAATGTGCCATTCTCCAAACTTTTTCTCATCCTCAAACGTGTTGTGGAGTTTTAAATGACTTTATGAATCTTCTTATTATCTAACAAATATCTAACAAGTCATTTTTTAATCTCAACAATTTAACTGGCATAAATGGGGTTTATATAGTAACCCTAATTAGCATTTACAAAAATGTGATAAGTTGAGAAAGAGTGTTGATTTTAAGTTTAACATTTTGAAATAAGAACTATAGACCCCTTTTCCAAAAAATAGAATATAATGTAAAAGTGTATTCCTTTCTATAAATAGACATTTAAAAGTGCTATTTTTAACTGTTAATGCGATTATAATCTTTGTTTTTTTTTTTCAAAAACCTGAGAAGTATTGTAATTTTCTGAAATTCTGTTTTCGTGGGTTTTATGAGCTGCAACCCCAATTTATGTAAAAACAAACAAATAAATGCAAATACTTGAAATCAATTAAACAATAGGCCCTGAATCTAGGTTCTATGAATGTTTAAATTTTTGAATGGAATTATGGAAATGAATATACTATGCCATAATAATCTAAATTTTTAAAGGGTCTGTACTTCCATAAAGAGTTAACTGTAGAAATCCCATTATAATCAAGAGCCCAAACAAAAAAAGACGTTATAAATAATTATGATTTGCAGTAAGAGCTGATGTTTTTTTTCCAGCTTAAATCCCACACAAGTTTTAGTAGGGAGTTTTTTGTAGTTTGTGCTGAAATACACTAAAATTCCTTTGGCTTAAACGCGCCGGTCTGAGCTTTGTTGTACACTCTGAGCTAAAAACTCAGCTGAAGGCTCAGGCCAGAGCTGCAGAGATTGTTACTTACCCTGATGGATCACTGTTACATAAGGGTTTCTGTTCTTGTGTGCTCTCCATGAAAGCACACATGAGCCTGCGGTTCTCTCTTAATGCAGGTGGTCAAATGGTTTGAGAGGCTGGCCCCAGAGAGCCTGCGAGACACTGAGGGAGCTGATGTCACATGTTGTCAGAAACACGGGGCTCGGGGTTTCTTTTGCGGAGTGCTCATTGTCTTCAGCCAGCGCTCTCCACTACAAGCATCTGATGTTTTCTGTGCGCCTCTAACTTATTTGTGGTTTGCAGGGGGACGTTTTGACTATTTTCAGACAAGCAGATGAGCATTGGGTTGAAGCCAAGCTTGGGGAAAAAGTTGGATATTGTCCTCTGCAGTTCTTAGAGGTAAGCTGTTCCTTCCTTTTTATCAAACTGTACAGATGATGTCGGCTGATGTCACTAATGTAATGGATGCAGCCTCGACTTCCATCAACGGAATTTATCCACGAACGCGTGCCTGCGACGCACCGAGGCAGAAAGTCCGTCTGTGAAGTCCTGCCGTGTCTGCAGCTGCTCATTAGCGTGTGACTGTGTGGCTTACTCAGGTTTACGAGGCTTGCTGAGCTGGCTGGCTGTCATGCTGTCATTTGTTTGACTCAGTGTGTTCTGCCTGAAGGAATTAACTTCATCCATGCTGGAGGGGAGAGAGTTGTTTGTTGCTCTCACAGTTGCTCCACATTCTCTTTTACTCACCTCACAAATGAGTTTTTCACTGGTTTCTTCTTTTCTTTAACAGAAACATTTGAGCATTCTCACGTTTTTACATAAAAACTTCTTTGTGTGTCTTGCCTTAGTTCAGGGGTTTGTAACCTGAGACTCTGGAGCCATGTGCGGTTCTTTTACCCCTCCATTGTGGCTCTTTTGCTTTGAAAAAAATGCTAATGATCTAAATAAACAATGTTTTTTGTTGTTGTTTTGGTTAATTTGCTTTAGTTAATATGGATTCATCATTTTTTAAATATGTCAGAAAACTGAGCAAAATGATAGTATAAGGTTGAATCTATTATCAGATTGATTTATTCTTAGAATAAGTTTAAAGCACATCTAGATTTTTTAGAAATTGGATTCTACACCAATGTTATCATTTTTATATTTGATAGTAAAAGAAGAAAAAGGATGAAAGTGCACCAAGTATAACATGCCATGGGTGGTGTCTTTCTTACATTTTTAATTCATATTAATCTGCTGTTGCAGGAGCATTTTATTTGACACATGATGTATTTTATTTTTAAAGGAACTTATATGTGCTGCTGTCAAACAATAAATTAATTAAAATTTCTAAATAAAAAACTTTTATAATTCAATTAGTGCAAATATTAAAACACTAGTATTCTAAATTAAAGTTTTAATTATGACAAAAACATAGATTCCCAGGTTTTGGTCAGTAAGAAACGAACCCAAATGGTTCTTTAAGCATTAAAGGTTGCAGACCCCTGCCTTAGTTTCTCCAGGTTTTTTTTCCCACCTTCTTCCTCATCTCAGAGCATTTTTTCCCCTTCCTTGTGTCGTGTATCCACGCGTGTAGACAGGAATTGTTCTGAGTGAAAGCATAAACCCTGCCTGAGTCTGCCTATCCGTTTGGTTACTTTGCTCACCCACTGGTACCTATCATGCCTGTGTGGCTCAGCCCATTTTACCAACAAGTTGTAGTTATGAGTGGGAGCTTTTGGACAGCTGCATAGCTCATCAGCTGGAGCAGAGATCTGCTGATTCGATGGGCAGGTACAAACACTCAGAAGGGATTTTCTCAGTTTCTCGGTTCTCGGTTAGGAATGTGCTATTGGATTTTTCCTAAAGCTCAGAGCTTAATGCATTGATCTTTTCCAGCCAAACTCTGCTGCTGCTAAGCTACTAAAAAGGAGGACTCGACGTGATAGTGACTCAGCAGAATCCCAGCATCACACTGAGAGGGCCACTGATGCACCTAACCGGACCTCCCATTACGGAGTCCCTCAAGTCCTAGTGAAGACTCTCATTATAAATACTCCGACTCTCCCCACTCTGAGGAAACAGCCTTCAGCTAGCAGCAACGTCCATCACACAAACATCAGCACTTCCAATGGCTTCAGCCGTCAGGGTCAGCCTCAGCGCTTGCCGCTACCCTCTGCTGCGCTGAGGCACTCTCATCACTCCAGAGTGAGTGTTAGACGATCAAGCCGGCACTCCAACACGCATCGACAGCACTTACAGGTGAGTGGCATGCCCCTCTTTCATGCTGGGCTTCCTTTTGCTCTAGGATGTGGTAACATCTGTACTTTGATTCTGTCGTGGAATAATTGAAGCCATTTGGTTTGTGAAAATCAAACCGGTTTTTCAAGAAAATAAAGCAATGATATGTGTGGAGGGAATCATCAGCATCTTGTCTTAGTCATTAGACATTCTCAGTAAATCAACAAAAGAAAAGGGACGCAGGTTTGACTTGACTATTTCTGTGAAATAGCCCTTTTTAATACAAGTCTTGAGAAAAGGAGCCAAGTTTTTCTTTAGTCTGGTTACAGTCCAGAAGGGTGTGTGCATTTCTTTTCCTGTCTTTTGCTCAGCCGGTGTTTCTTTTGTAGTCTTATAAAAACATGATTAAAACTTTTTCCAAACCTTGTCCAAGTTCCACCTTTAACATTTATCATAACATTAAACAAGTTTCTGCTTGTGATTTAGAGCTTTTATGTCTTAACTTTTGAGTCAGGTTTGACCAGCTGGTTGTAGCGACGGGAAAAGAACTGGATGGAAAATGTTATATTTTTTCCTCCCACTGTGGTCATTAGAAGCATCATGATAAACAAAACATGTTACCCAAAGACATTTTTTTTACTTCATGTAAAAAAAACAACTGCGACATTAAATATTTCCCTTAATTTTGTTGGCACTTCTTAGTTTTCCTGTTCATTTATGCACGTCAGGACAAAAGAATCCCATCAACCATGCAGGTTAAGGAGACAGGAAATTAAGACTTAAGATAAGGAAGGAAAAATGGGTGAGATAAAATGGGAAAACAGGGGGAAGAAATGGGCTTGAATTAAAAAAATAAATAAAAGTTACAGGCTACAAAAATGCAAAGCACAAGAGGGAGAAAGAAGGAGGAGGACAAATGAGAAATAGATGTAGGGAGTGGGAGGCTAGAACAGTCCCTCTGTGTGTCTACTTATCTCTCTCATGCTGATGATGATGAGTCACTTGTGAAGTCGGTTACATAACAGAGTCCTATCCCCTGCCTTCAAACTCCTTCCCCTTCACTAAGCAGGTAACACTCGCACATCAGTGGGCAACTTATGGCAGACAAGCCACACACTCCTGTTTTTTTTTTTTTTTTGAAGGCGTGCGTCCCTGAAGCTGATGCTGAGCCTTCCCAGTGACCAAGCCAGCGTTATTCTTAGCATTACTTTCCGTCAGCTCTCACCTCTGGCTCTGCTGTTTGACAGAGAGCTGCAGCTTCCCTCCCACTGTGGCTTAAATAATGCACATCATGTGAATATTGGCATGGTTATATAAGAGAAAAAAAAAACATTTAGGAAAGAGAAGAACAAAAACGGTTCAGTACCGAGTCATTCTTCACTCTATCAACAAACTGTCTTTAAGACTGATAATTCAGTGGAAATCAGCAGAAAAAGACAGAAATATACTTTTTTTAGAACAGTCCGTAAATCTACATGATGAGTTTCGTGTTTCAAAAATATCAGAGGAAATCAGAGAAATAACAAACTGAGTTGGGGTTGGATTATATTTTCATAGTTTTACATCTAATGCCTTGAGTTTGCCGCTTTAACCTCCACTCCTGCTGTGTATTGCTAATAAGCAACGAACCATTAAATACAGGACTGCATTTAATTTAGCATCACTGTAGAGTTTTCTCTATTAAACTTTCTTCTTCATTGAACTTTCTTGTTTCCTTTATATTAATCTTGAATTTCGAATAAACTTAATGAACTCGTTTGAAAGGCTAGGTAGTGGTGCCAACGATGCCATCCCTACAAACAGCGATAAAACAACCGTAAATGTACACACTGAAAATCACAACAAACAAAAACATTTCCTTTCTCTTACGGAAGTTACTGACTTCAAAAATAAAAAAGCATAAATTGTTTCCCTAAGTTTAAATTCTAACATTGCTGGGCAAACAAACATGTCACATACTGTGTAAATGGTGCTGACAATCACCATGAATAGAAGAAAACATAGAAGATTTAATGTCCACCTTTTCCTCGCCTGAGCTGACCTCTGCCTGAAAATTGTACGGCTGCTCAAGAATTTTGTTGGGCTAGGGTTGTGAGGGGCTGTAAGATAGTATGTAAACTTATGGATGATGGGAAGGGGTGGGCTTACTGTGCTGCGCCAACAATTCCGCCCCAGAGGTAAATTTCTAATGAACTCCTAAAGCTCTACAGAAACTATGTCAGAGAAAACAACACAAGTTTTTATCATTTTGGCTAAAAACAACATAATTGGGATTAAAAGACCACTGGGAACGTCTTTTACAATAGAATAAAAGATGACTGGAGTGGGACTTTAAAGAAATCCTGCTTGGCAACACGGTATGGTACTAGGTACATGGTTTGCTGGTGCATGAAGGATTTATATGGAGCAGCGTTAGGAAGAGGTTATCATTTGGGAGCGATAAAAATTAAATTCTAACTTTTTTGTTCTTTTACAGTCAAAACTTTACAAGGAAAATAAAAAAAAAATGCATTGACAGATGCAAGTCCCATGCTTCTGGTCTGACAATAAATGGAAACATAAGAAAAATTGATTTTCAAAAGCAATACTTGAAAAGTTTTTTATTTATAACCGACACGTTGATACATCGGTTATTACTTAATAATGTTTATTGAACAGGTACTACATGCATATTCATTAATTCATGGGGAAACAAGGTTCATTGCTTTCATAGCTCCTATTAAACAGTTCGCAACAAACAGAAATATAAAATGCTTTAGTGATCTGGAAATAAACCACTGGCTGCACATAGAATTTAATTTTTGTTTGCTCACATACTCGCTTACATAAAAGAAGCTTCATACATTTAGGCATTTGAACATTTTGGTAAGGTTTGTAAACAAAAACTTCCATAAGGTAGGTCAATTCACTATAATTCAAAGCAAAAAAAAAAAGCCACTAGGTGGCTGGCGACACAAACAAGTTAGTCCTTGTTAACTTTAATCATATGACTTCTTAACAAAAGCAAATAGACTTGCAGTTTAGTTGACACCTCTCACCTTAAAATCTCAGCTATAAATAAATTAGACTGAAACTGAATTGGTAATAACTGTTCTGAGTTTCATTTTTGTGAGCAATTTATTTTAGATTTTATTGAAAGAGTTTTTGAAGTGTTGCCTTTTGAATGTCTGTCGAGTCCTCTATTGATCAGGCTAACTGCTATTCGTCTATTTTGAGAAGAATCAAGGTTGAATGGCATCACATGTATCAAAAATGGCTACAACCGCTGACTAAAGGGAGATGTCACCACACAATTTGTCACTCTATAAAAAGTCACTGATGTTCACAGGCTTAAATGCCGGAGCTGCATTCATGTCAGTAGCTGACAAAATGTATTAACTGATGCTGTGGTGCATGGGGGAATCATTCCTCATCATCCTTTTTCTGCTGCTTTCAGTTTTATGTTGTCTAGAATGAATAGAATTGAATAGTTTTCCTTGGTTAGAGGTTTCTAAATAAATGTGTAGCACCTTTAAGTCCCACTTTGATTATCTTTTGTTTAATAGTTCCCAGTGGTTTTTCAATATGATTATGCCATTTTTTGCCAAAATAAAAAAAAAAACTGTTGTTTTTTAGTACTGATACATAGTTTTTGCTGCTCTGCAGGAGTTTATTAGAAATTCACGACTAATTCATGCACTGTTGGTGCGGAGTAAGCCTGCCACTACGTCCCATTGTCAATTTGTTTACACTTCTCCTGTTTACAGCCACTTACAACCTCAACCTAACATCACCAGTCCAACAAAAATGGCGAGCAATTTTGGAGTTATCCAGTTGAACAGTTCAGAACCAGATACCAGCTCAGACGAGGAAAAAGAAGGCGTACATGAACCTTTTTGTCTGCAAGTGGATCCATCACAATGGAGCGGAGCAAGGAGCTTGTTGCTTTTCTGCGTCACATCTCCAAGCTTTTTCAAATGTCTTTTTTTCTGTGCTACTGATTCACAACAATTTGAATAAAGAAATACTCAGAACTGCAATTTTAAGCCAAATTTTCTTCATAAATGTCCTCCATCATTAGAAAAATGCCACAAAAACATGGTAAAAAAAAAAAAAACACCTTTTTTCATTGGAGTGGGTTCTTATAACCCAGAATATTTTTTCCTAAAAAGAGAAGTATGTGGAACCACAGACCAAGTGGTTCACAGAACACATTTTTGATGTTCTTCTAAATCACTGATGTCACTGTGGGTTGCTATGGAGTTAAGACAAAATAGTAAGTAGTGCCTAATTGGTGTCAATAAAAGTCAGCTTTAATAATGTTTATATTAAATATGTGCGTACTACATTGAGGTTTAGTGGCAATTCCAAATGTGTAATAGTTCATTTTGCTTAATGATTAATGATTGGGAACAAAAGAGTAATAGTGAAAACTGGAAATCTCACCTTGCTCTATGGCAAGTTAAAGAACGGGAAAGTTACACATTTTCCCTTCATGCTCAGAGGATGTACAGTCATTTGAGAGAGACCACAAAAAACAGCAGCAGCAGCTGCAGATGATGCTGGCATGATGTCACAGTGATTTAAGATCAAACTGGACAGGAGTCAAAATGTCACACACTAACTGGCCGGGCTTGTCCTGAGTTTCTAAAGAACCGCCGCCGAGGAGTGCAGAAATGTTTGGCAGACTCAACTCAAATATGCTCTTTGCAGTGGCTGCTGGTCAAACTGAAGCTGGTTTGGGTCGCTCGCTACGGCATCTCTTCTCAAGAAATTTCTTTAATTCAGGATTTTTTTCAAAATATTTGAATTTAATTGTTAAATGTTAAAAATGATGGGTAGAAGTCAAAAGGTCATTCATGTTAAAAACTTTAAAATAATAATATTGAAAAAATCTGTATTTTAATTTATTTGGTATATTTCTTATAAGCCAAAAAGATAAAAAGTCCGCTTTTAAAATTGAAAGTAATTTTTTTATGTTATTTAAAAATAAAAATACTAATTAATTAATATCCTTTTTGGACAGAATGCATATTGGATTCCACATAGGAAAGTTAGGTTTATGAAAGTTTATGAAAGGTTAAACAAAACAGTTTACTTGGAATATATGAATATTGAACAAAACGCTATTTATTTGTGTCATTTTTTGGGAAAAATAAAAATGTGATGTTGATTATTCATCTAAATGTTGAAGGAGATAACAGATGCGATTAAACATGCTTTTTAGAGGAGCCCACACCTAATGACTGAAATGATGTGTCATTAAAGTGTGGGAGGTTGGCAGAGTGGTTAAAAATAATACCTCCTCCTGGCTCTTTAACTGCTGTGGAAAATGTTAATAGGGTAAGGAATTTGAGTAAGACTTTACTTCAGACATAACAGCTTCACCTTTACAAATACTTTTATCCAAGATAACATTTGCAAAATCTTTTATTTTCCAAGGAATTGCAGAACAGACTTATCTGTTTCCACAAAAATAACTGTTTTTTAATCTAAAGAAGACTTTACAGTAAAGAAGCTTCTTCTTTTCAGCACTTGGAGGATTTAGAACGCTGTTGTTGTGACTTATTTCTTGATACTTCCAGCTTTTTTTTTCCCTCAGTAAAGAAGTTTTCTCTATAAAGACTTGTCTTGCCAATCACATCGGCTTTTCACATTGGCATAGGTCATTGACCCATCTTTTAGCATAGTTTTCATAAAAAATTGAACGTAAAGGTTTCAAAAAGTTCTTAACTTTGACATTTTTAGTTTAAAACAAACATAACAAAAGTTATGACATATAATGTTGATACTTTTGTATTCAATCATTATACATTCAAGTGACTATAGGGAGACTAAAAAAAGAGTAAATGTACCACTCTGACTTTAGTTTTTTTGGTATATTTTCAAGTTCATTGTGGAATTATGGTGTAATATAATCAAAAATATACCAGTAAAAAAAGAAGCTGGGGTTGTATTCAAAATATTGATTTCAAGCATTGCCATAAAAAAACTGTTTTAAAATAAAATATTTTACCAAATTTGGAGTGACCAATTAACCTATGAAGCATGTTTTTGGACGGTGCGAGGAAGCCGGAGACCCCGGAGAAAACCCACGCATACACGGGGAGAACATGCAGACTCCACACAGAAAGGTCCCCCTTCTGTTTCATGTCCCCCCAGCCGGGACTTGAACCAGGCGCCTTCTTGCTGTGAGACAAGAGCGCTAACCACTGTGCCACCGTGCAGCCTTACTAAGGGTTAATAACAACAAAAATTATTGTTAAGTGTCTGTACCATTTGCCAGAAGACAGATCTGCCAAAGCGCTCTTTCGTGCAGCGAGGATTTTAAAGTCTCTGACTGAATGAGCTCCTCAGTCCATCCTCCTATCACCCACCACAGTCACAGACTCTAGGGGATATCCCAGAACAGAGCAGGATCTCTGTACTAGTTTGTTAAATCCTCTTCCCGTTCCTGTCAGTGTATCCTTCACCCAGCAGCTCACATTGTAAAAGAGAAGGTTGAAGCAAAAACTGCATCATAAAAAGCTCTTTAGGAGTCCTCCAAACTCTGATGGACCTCAGTCTCCTCAGCCTGTCCAGCGATCTCCAATTGCTTTTTTAGCTGCACTTTCTTTTTTATTTTTTATTTTTTTCTAAGGGGATCTGGTTTGGGGACCACAGGATTTCCTCTCTGCTTTTTGCAGATGATGTTGTCCTGTTGGCTTCATCAAGCCAGGACCTCCAGCGTGCATTGGGGTGGTGTGAGTGTGAAGTGGCTGTGATGAGGGTCAGCGCCACTAAATCCGAGGCCATGGTTCTTGACCGGAGAAAGGTAGTTTACCACCTCTCGGTGGGTGGAGTCTCCCTGCCCCAGGTGGAGGAGTTTAAATATCTGGGGGTCTTGTTCACGAGTGAGGGAAGATCGGAGCCTGAGATCGACAGGCGGATCGGAGCGGTGTCCGTAGTTATGCAGTCGCTGTACCAGTCCGTTGTGGTGAAGAGAGAGCTGAGCCGAAAAGCAAAGCTCTCAATTTACCGGTCGATCTTCGTTCCAATACTCACCTATGGTCATGAGCTCTGGGTCATGACCGAAAGAACGAGGTCCAAATACAAGCGGCTGAAATGAGCTTCCTCCGCAGGGTGGCTGGGCGCTCCCTTAGAGATAGGGTGAGAAGCTCGGTCACACGCGGAGAGCTCGGAGTAGAACCGCTTCTCCTCCACATTGAAAAGAGCCAGTTAAGGTGGCATCTAGTCCGGATGCCTCCTGGACGCCTCCCTGGAGAGGTGTTCCGGGCATGTCCTACTGGGCAGAGGCTCCGGGGAAGACCCAGGACACACTGGAGAGACTACATCTCTCGTCTGGCCTGGGAACGCCTTGGGGTCCCCCCAGAGGAGCTGGAGGAAGTGGCTGGGGCGGGGGAAGTCTGGGCATCTCTGCTCAGTCTGCTGCCCCCGCGACCCAGTTCCGGATAAGCGGAGGAAGATGTATGGATGGATGGATATTTTTGCTAAGCCACAACAGCTGTACCCGCAGATCACTTGTGGAAAATACCCCAAAAAGGGGGTATTACTAATGAGAGACAAAATGTCCATCCAAAATGTCTGTTGGGTCCAACTCAATCAGTTACAGCCAGTGTAAGCTGGAAATAAAAGGGGTTACCAGCAGCATCTCTTATTTAACAATTATAGATTAAATCTGGACGTAGGACTCAAATGAAGAACTATGAAAAACAGGACAGAACTGTTTTTAAAATGACTAAACTGATAAACGAAGCACAAAAAGAGCTGGGGACAGAGGATGTGGAGAACTCTCACAATGAAGTGATGCAAGAAACTGAGCCAACGAGTAGGAATTTTTAATGGCTGCAAAAATGGCAGATGTAATCTCATTAAAAATGATTCAAAGGTGGACTTTTATTCAAAACATAAAGTAATAATTAATGAATGACCAATGCTGAACAACACATCTTTTTTGAGACTTTTATAACTAAAATAAGATAAGGAGGACTTTTTACATTAAAGTCACTAAGATTTTTGTCCAGAAGGAGAGACAAATGGACTTATTTTTACAGGTAAAGTTTTGACTAGTGTATGTGTGTGTGGTGGGGGTGTGTGTATGAGAACATCCTCCACTACACTGTCTGTTATAGTCTGTAGCATTCAGCTTGGTGTGTTTTTGGGCATACGTGTGTGTGCAGTTAATGGTCAATCACTTAGAATCAACAGCACGGTATTCGAGTCTGGAGCAAACAGCTTAACTCTAAAGTGCCTCTGCCGATCAGACCTTTCACTCTCATGCAAGGACTGATTTGCATGGAGTGTTGATCCCTTTACACATAGAAACAAGAAGCCACTTCCTCATTCTCCCTATTTTATGACAGATACCTCTTTTAAAGACCCAATCCAATAAAAATCATGTTTTTGGTCTTTTTAACATGTTCTTGTAGCATTTTTGTCATGGAGAACATATATAATAGAATTTTAAATAAAACTTTATTTCTGAGTATTTCTTTATTCAATCAGGAGCAGATTAAAAAATGCAGTTTGAAAAAGATCTCAGTTGTGACGCAGGAACTGCAACAGACGAGCCAAAGTCTCCCTTCTCCGCTCCATTCTGATGGATCCACTTGCAGACAAATAGATCCATGTATCCCGGTATGTCTTCTTTTTCACTGTCTGAGCTGGCATCTGGTAAAAAAAAAGTTGCAGATGGATATCTTCAATATTGCTCGCCATTTTTGTTGTTCCGCTAATGTTAGCGAAGGGTTGTGAGGGGCTGTAAGCTAGAGGAAAAGAGTGTAAACAGATGGATGATGGGGTATCGGCGGAGACTTACTTCTGCGCCAACAGTCCTGCCCACAACTCAGATGCAAATGTCTAAACAAACTCCTGTTGCTCTGCAGAAACTATATCCTAGAAAATGACACAGGTTGTTTAGATTTTGGCTAAAAACGTCATAATCAAAGTCAAGAAACCACTTGGAAGGCTTTTACAATAGATCAAAATCTATTGGAATGGGACTTTAAACTTGGTGTATAAAACAAAATTTCAATACCAACTTTAAATCGTTTTTTTTTTAAAGAAAAATAGAAAAAAAACTGAATCAAAAAGTTCATGTGCTTTAGACAAGAACCAACAGCTAGTCTTAAAAACTTTTCAAAATGTGTTTTTAAATATCTTCATGATTTAAGCCTAATACTGTATTTACATTTTTTTGTCAACCCGATTCTTAATGGTATTTTTCTCCATACAGTCTGCAAACAGTTCAACAAAAATAGCAGTTAATATTGTCTCATTTTATTATATATTAAACAGCTGTTTAATCTTTTAAATGAAAGGTTTTTGTTCTACATTCTCCTGCCAGGTTAGGTGCTTGTTCGAAGCACCTAGGTGTTGCTTGACTGAGAGTGACTCGTGTTTTTGTAAAAAGAAGCTAAGACTACAGAAAGGACAGAGGTTTTGGGGGGAAAAAACAAGTAAATAATTTAACATATGAAGATAACTCTCAGGTTTTTTTTCCTAGCAACTGATGTTTTTAGCGAGAAGCCAGAACTTATTTTGTAAAAGCTGTGGTAGTTTATAAATCCACTGTTTTCCCCCCCTGTTTTTTCCCCAGTTAAATGTGCACCTAAAATTCTATACTATGCTTTTTTTTTATCAAAAACATGATATGATGCTTTTAAATTCTCTTTCACAGAAGGTGGATGGCTGCTGAAACATAACCTTTCTATTTTTTTTTATTGCAGCCGTCTATTGCTGGTTACTTTTTTGTTTTTTTATTACTGCTCTATACCCTTAAAGGTTTGTGAGAATGAAGGGTAGCATAATACCAGGAGGACTGCAGGAACCAGGCACATAAAGTGCATCAAGGGAACACCATGCCCACGGGCAAGCATAAATACTTGAAGTAGTCTTTGAGTGGTGGGGCTATGAATAGCAGTGCATGAACTAACGTCATGGCAACAATAATGGGCTGTAGCAAAGATATTTCTTACCCTTTTAAGAAAATCTGTAGGAAAGCTTTATGTGTGAAGAGGCTGTTTGATCCAAAGAGGAAACCAACCAGGTGAATCAAAACATAGCATTTTTTTATTTTATTTTTCAAGTAAGTAAAGGAGTTTGGCAGAGACTCCCTATAGTCACTGATTCTGTAAATTATCTAACTTGAAAACATGACAGGTTTGTGACATTCATTATAGATGCACTTCAACTGTAAGAGACAAAAAAAAGAATCAAGGAAATCAAATTATGCGGTTTAATATATATTGATGGTATATTGGTGGAAAAAGATGTTTCTTTTTACATCTACATCGCTAATGTTAAGACCAATGTAGAAAAAAAATCCCAAATAAAAAAAACTAATTTGTAATTGCAGTTTTTATGCACCTTGGCATAGTTTCCTCTATCATTTGAAATGGGAAATTTAGGCCACTAATTGTCCAAAAATCAGCTTAGTTTTGGGTTTAGGTCTGAAAACATGACCTGTAAATGCAGTCTTCATTTGATGGTTCATCCAAACCCTGAATTACTCAGCTTTGTGGTGTTTGGAATTGTCCTGCTAGAAAAAGACTGAGTTTTTGTTTCTTTTTCCATTTATACATGGATGCCAAAGAACCTCAATAAAGCGAATTACTCATACAGGAAATTGGACCAAAATTCCTTTTTAGCTATGTAAGAAACTAAAAACATTCATGACTACTTTTAAAAAAGGAGGAGGTGTAGCCTGTGTTTTAGACTTAATTCTGGTTGTGTAATTGCCATTTCTTATATGCATTCACACAAAATGACCTATACTTGTACGTGCTTATGTTTATTTAATGTCCATGCCTTGTGCTTTGCTTTCTACATGATAATTACAAATTCTTTGCATTTCAGAGTGAGATAAAGATGACCAGTGAAACCCCACCCACCATCACCATGGCTCTGTTGAACCCTCAGATGACCTCTGCCTCTGCAGACGGCAAGAACTCCTCCACACAGCAGCTCTCTATCAGTGTGTGAGTCACAGTGGTTGTTAACACTATATTAATGGTGTGAGAATGGATCTTATGTGTAAGAAAAGGATGGAAAGAAAGTTTTGGTCACAAAAGGTGACAGCCACTCACCGGATGGGAATCTAATGTGTGACTCAACAGGTGTGCCGTCCTTTACAACTACAAACCCAGACGAGCAGAGGAACTGGAACTGAGGAAAGGAGAGATGGTGGGGGTGTACGGAAAGTTCAAAGAGGGATGGTTGCGTGGGTTGTCGCTCAGAACAGGCAAAGTGGGCATTCTGCCTAGCAACTACGTCACACCTGTGCTCAGGTGAGAGACTGGGATGTGTGTGAGTGCGGATTAAGAAAAAAAATGTCAGTTTAGGTCTAACAGGCCAAAGAGGACATGCTGTTAATGTTAGGTTGGGGGTGTGAGGGGCTGTAAGCTAGCTGGTGAGAGTGTAATCGAAGGGATGGTGGGAAGTCAGGGCAGGCTTATTTAGTCCTGCCCACAACGTAGAGACAAATTTCTAATGAACTACTGCCACTCTGCAAAAACAATGTCCTAGAAGACGTTGTTTTGTGTAATATTAGCTAAAAGCAGCATAATGATAATTAAAAGATCACTTTTAAAGTAGATCAAAAGATGATTGGAGTGGGACTTTTAAAAATTCATCCCTAAGTGGCAGTATCACAGTGTGACTGATTAAAATGTCTTAGCATACAATGGAGACTCCTTCATGCTAATATTTCTGCTTACTCACCTGCAGAACCTCGGCCAGACTTCTGGAGACGAGGACAGCTAATGCATCCTTACAGTACAACCCAGCAACTGGGAAGAAACCCACAGCTGCAAACAATCCCGCTGTGGTCCTTGCACTTGACAGGGTGAATGGTGATGGAGCATCGTACTCAGCGGGACAGGTTCCATCTGTGGCAAATGGATCTCAGCATGCAAAGCCATCTTTTTATGGAAGCTCTCAAGGTTGGGACACAGTGAGGCGTATATTTAACCCGCACAGAAGTGAGTCCAAGGCAGCTGTCTATTCAGATTTTCATTACGTTATAGATTTTACAATGTTTGATGTCTGTATTTATTTTTTACCTCCTCTTCAGGCTCAAACAACGCCTCTCAGCTGTCCACTTTGAATGTCCCATCCAACTCACAACACTTTGCCCAGGTCCAGGCATCAGGCTACTCACCCGCCCTGCAGAGGAAGAAGAACAACAGCATCTTATCCAACCCAATCAAAGCTTTGAGTCGGATGACTGAGCCTGTAGCACCCTCTGCTGCTGGAGTGCTGAAAGATAGAGAATTTACCTCCCATGAATCAACATTTCAGCATTACAGGCAGCCTACTGTCGCACCTCAGTCTATTCTGGTTAAACCGGACACACACAAGTGTAGTTCCAACAAGGTAATATTATACTTCCAATTTATTTTAAATGCCTCAGTTTTGCTTAGTCATGCCTGCTGTGGGGGGTTTAAAAAATCGTGTTTTCACAGCCTCAGAAATCAGTGCGGTTTGTCACAGAAGAAGACTCCCCGCCCCCAAGACATCGCACGTCCTCATGGTCGTCCGGAACCCAGATTGGCCGTCCCGGGCCACGTCCTTTAGAAGTGTGGGCCCCGTCCCTCACCTTGGGGAGAGACGGACCGGGGATCATTCTCAAGGAAGGAAGAAGTCCTGTTCTCAGAAGAGGCCTGGAAACAGCCATTTCAGATGTGAAAAACACAAAACCACTTCCTTCACAGCCACCACTGTCCGCCCTGTCATTTCAGTACAGTCCCAGCAGGTGAGCTGAACATATGCCCCTAACCAAAGTGTGTCATGCACATACTTAAACACATCATAAGATGAAAACAATAAACAAGCAAACACAAAAATAATTTATATGACTAAAATCAACATACTCCGAGATGAATCTGTGTGTTAAACCTATATTGAAATTTAAATGAAGATCAGTCAGACTTATAAGTATTTCTTTTCTTTCAGATACAGAATGACCGCGACACATTTAGCCCAAACAGACTCTGAAATCAGCCTGCTTCAAGGAGAGATGGTCCTTGTACACAGGCCTCAAGCTGATGGCCGGGTGCTTGTTACTCAGGAGAGCACTGGGCAGACAGGTCTATTCCACAGCGGTGTTCTTCAGTGCCTTGAGAGGCTCAGCTGACTGTGTATTTCTTTTGTAATTATGTACATTTGCACAAACTTTGCATTCTAACTGCCAAACAACTTGATAGAACTGAACAATTGGATGTTTAAGGCCCAAAGATAAATGAAAGGTCATTGTTTTGGTCCTAACTGCCAATGCGAATGTGTGTAAATTCTCTGGCGATGTTTTAATGTCCCTCAGTATGTGTGACCCCCTCTGACAAATGTTGTTGTGACATATTCTGTTCTAAGATGAGTGTTTCTTGTTCCAAAACTGTTACACCATGTGTAGAGTGCCTTTGTCAAGACCTACAAAGGAAACAACATGTATTAAATATGTCTAGAGGAATCTTAAGGTAAAGTATCTATACTGCCTACGTGTTCATAAAGTATACTTCCAAACCATTTGTAGTTGAGTATTTTTTATGTGGACCACATAGAACTTGTAAATTGGCAGCTCTGAAAATCAGAAATCTTTATTGCATATTTTTTTAAAGTTAAACTCCAAGCATCTTTTGATCTATTTTAAAAGCGTTCCCAGTGGTCTTTTAATTATGATTTTGACATTGTAACCCAAAATGTAGGACATCATTTCTGCAGAGCAGCAGTAGTTCATTAGAAATTCTCCTCTGAGTTGTGGGTGGGACTATTTGCTCAGAGTAAAACTACCCTGACTTCCTGCCATCCCTTTGATTATACACTCTCCAGCTAGCCTACAGCCTCAACCCCCCCCAACCTAGAATTACTGGTGCAACAAAAATTGCAAGCAATATTGGAGCTATCCAGCCATAACGTTTTCAACGAGAATCCAGCTCAGACGAGGGAAATTAATTCAAAGGTGGATTTATTTGTCTGCAAGTGGATGCATTAGAATGGTGGGGCAGGGAGCTTGTGGCCCACAGACATTGCAGCTATGTCACAGCTACAAGCTTTTTCAGATGGCATTTTTTTCCATCTGCTCCTGATTCACAATGATTCAAATAAAATATACTAAATATTTGTTTAATATATGTCCCACATCAACAGAAAAATACAAGAGCATGTGAAAAACACCAAAAACATGATTTTCATTGAAGTGGCTCTTTAAGTTCAGTTTAGTTTAAAAGGAGCTGGCATATAAAATGTTAAACTTCATTTTTGTTCAATTTCTGCCATCAAAATGTTGTAATAGCCTACCAATTGTAACTACAACACACCCAATAAATGTTAAAACTAAGACTGTAGCAGTTATGGGGTATTTAAAATGTGAGAACAAGAAGCATATTTTACAAGATATATAAGTATAAGAATAAAAAGAGTTTTATCAAATCTGTCCAGACAGAGCTGTTAAGGAATTTTGCTGTAGTTGTCAAGCATTCAAGAAAATTAGAAATTTGAACTCAGGGTGATGCAGCCTTCACACCGAAATAATATACTGACATTTGATATCTATTATGAGATAGATTTTATGAACTCCCATAATGTGATAGCTTCATCATAAGTGGTGAAGACTAGGAAAATGCCATTGAAATATATAAATTTAACTAGAGCATTACCAATTAAAAAGGGGATAAAGTAGTCAATTTCAAGTAGAATATATAAATATCTGTTAGACGACAATATATCAAGCAAAACGAGAAGTCATAGGATTTAAGTGTGTCAGTACCACATTTATTTTCAACAGGAAGTGGGTGCAACACAGCAAATAAATGCATTTTTTCTCACTTTGTTTCTAATCTCTAAATCTATGTGTTAACCATTGAAAGTTCAGATCAAAGATAAAATGTTTTCTGCTTACTTTACTTACTTATATTTTTTCCACTTTTGACCTGACAGTTTGCCTTTTTAAATTTGCTCATCCCCACCTCTTAGAGTTCAGTAGTGTTAACTTTCCAAAAGGAAGCTAGCGGGAGACAGTGTAAACAGATGGATGATGGGAAATGGGGGAAGGCTTACTCTGCCCCAACAATGCCACCCACAAAACAGAGCCACATTAAATAATGAGCTAGTGCCACTCTGCACAACTATGTTCAAGAAAACAACATGTTTTTTTTTTATTATTTAGGCTGAAAGCAGCACAATCAATTAAAAGATGATGGTAATGAGACTTTGATGCTTAAAGAGTCATTTGGTCCAGTTTCTTAACAACCATAACCCAACAAAAGTTTAAAGTAACCAATAGAAAATACACTTTATTTATGTTTTTGTGGCAAGTCATTCATTTATAACATGTAGAATTATAATATTTAGAATAACTCAATTATTGTAATTTACTAAGGCTGCATGGTGGCACAATGGTTACCGGTAGTTCTTTCACCACATAGCAAAAAAGGCTCTGGTTCAAATCTCAACTGGGACCTTTCTGTGTGGAGTTTGCATGTTTTCTCCATGCATGCATGGGTTTTCTCTGGGCATTCCAGCTTTGTTTAAAAACATGCTTCATAGGTTAACTGATTAGGGTACTCTAAATTTTCTCCGGGTGTGTGGTTGTGTGGCCCTGTGACAGCCTGGCGACCTGTCCAGGGTGAAGCCTGCTTTTGTCCAACAGTAGCCAGGTTAGGCTTTGGTAACCTTGGATGAAGGGATGAAGTAGGTTAAGAAAATGGAAGGATTTTTTTCTATAAATGACAAGTTTAACTACTTTTGCTTTTGACAGCAGCTCGTACAAGTTCCTTTAAAAATAAAATGCGCTGTTTGTGTCAAATAGGATCCTCCTGCTGCAGCACATTTACTAGAATTAGAAATACAAGACACCCAAATCCAAAGTGGAATTTATTTAATTATGACTTTGGTGCATCTTCATCATATAAGCAACACTAGCATTATATTATAAATGTAAATGACTTTTTTTTTTAATTCTTATTTGATATTAAAAAGCGACAATGGAGGGATTAAAGGGGCCACATATGGCTCCAGAGCCTCAGGTTGCAGACTGGTGTCATAGGATGTAAAACATCCGCTGCGACTGACAACATCTAAGTCCTTTGCTCTTAACTAATGTTTCACTAGCAGTTCATGTCACATAAAGCCATAGTTTCTGTTTCCTTGTGCCTGCCTTGCAACACATCAGACACCGATTGCCACCTCAAATCTGATAATGGTAGCTAGTCCTCTCACCTGTTCATATGGTTCATCAGGGTTAGTCGAGCTAGATGTGGTTGTAACTAAACGAAACCTTAACCTCATTCCAGTCCTCTTGTAGAAATGTTTCTTACTATATAATTAGAATATTGATGATAAAAAGGAGGCATTGATCAGGTCTGCCATAGTCTTAGTATCCCTTCTGTATTTGTCAGAATTTGTCACAATTTTGACATAATTAATGTTATGCTGTATTATTCTACAAAAGTCAACACAATATGTAAAAAAAACATTTATGTCCAATTTTAGTCTTGAAGGTCTCCACTTTCAGAAATCAGCAGCGAGTGCTAATCATCTATGTGTGGGAATCACATCCTACTAATGAGACGGGGTCTGCCGTGTTTTACCAGTTGGGGGACCTAGACTTACTGAGACACTCAGGGATGGCTCTGACTGGTCGAGCCCCTCAGACCAGTTGGTCCCTGACCAGAGATCTCTCAAGACTGAAGTACAAAGACATGACAGTGCATGTACCTTAGTTAAATAACTCACTTGGGATCTTTCTTATTTTACATGAAAAAAACTAATAAAAGTGTTGATCTAATGGGTCTTCAGTTTCTATATTTTTATTAGCCTTTTTTTTCTACATTCAGCATGTTGATGCTGCAAACATGAATGAACACAGCTCCAGTTCTTATGCTATTTTCACCGCTACTATTGAGTAAAGTTAGAAGGGTTGGACGGACACAAATGTGTGCGAATGGGAAAGCTGCATCTGGTTGATCTGGCGGTATGTATAAGTAAAAAAAAAAAAAAAAAAATTCCTTCAGAGATGAGATGACACCAATGTCATTCGTATAAGCATCTCAACAGATATCTTCCCTTTCGTTTTCTGCATCTTTATCTACCACATTTGCTTTCCACCCCCGCAGGGTTCAGAGGAAGGGTAAAACTCGAGCCACAGGTCAGATGGAGAAAACAAAAATCAGCCTCTTGCTTTCCACTCTCATCTCAGCCCTGCTAAATGGCAAGAGCACCCATATTTCCTCCAGAATTTCAAGCTGACCCGTCTGCTTCTTGATTCACTTAGAGAAAACTCCAAGACTATGATGGTACTGCTAAAGTAAAAAAGAAAATGATGCAGTTGATCCATTTGGTGAAGATTGGTTGTTTCATTGTATAATGCAAGCTGACTAGTTATGTCAAAACTCACCAACATAATAAAGGCCTAATAATAAATATGAATTGTCATAAATGTTGTTTGTCTTTCCTCCAGTGCGCAGACATTTATCCCGCAGACTACAATTATGATGAGACCATATGTACCCTGCGCCATGCTAACAGGGCAAAAAACAAAGCCATTCAATGAGGATTCCAAAGAGGCTGTTATACAATAGTTTCAGAAAAGGACCTTAAATAAACTGGAAGAGGGTTAGAAGCCAATTATCAAACATGTAATCAACACACAAGAGGCTACAGCACTGTTGCTTTTTTATCTTTTTAAAGTGTAGATATTCTGAGAAATTTGTGCTTTTTAAATCTTAGGTGAAAAGATCTCTGGGTCAGAGGGCAGTGGATCTAAGAAAGTGGATGAAGGTGATGACAAAGCTGGAGAGCCAGGAGAAGAAAAGCGTAGGAACCAGACATTATAACAATGACTATATGGATCTCTACTTAGGTGGCGATTAGATTTGAATTACAAATTAAGATCACGGATAAAACCATGATTGTTACTATTTAAAGGCCCACTCCAATGAAAATCACGTTTTTGGTGTTTTTAAAATGTTCTTACAGGATTTTTCTTATGATAGAGAACATGGATATAAAAACAGCTAAAAATCGCGTTTCTGAGTTTTCCTTTATTAAAATTGTTGTGAATCAGGAGTGGACAAAAAATGCAATTGGAAAAATCTTGTAGCAGTGGCATACTTGCCACAATCAGCAAGCAACGTGCTCCCTGCTCCGCTCTATTCCAATGGTGCCATTACACTACCTACTACTACATTTTGTTAGCCTGAACAGCAACTATGTCTTCCTCTGCTGTCTGCACTGTTTCTGCTAATGGTTTCACTTATTTCACACGTGGCTTCCTCTACTTAAACCGCTCTCTTACTTCATCTGGTGCCAGAGTGTACAGTGCATGTAGCCTTTTCCTCCTGCCTGCTAAGGCTTGTGTAACTTTCGAATGGTCTGACCTCTTTGCTGACTTCGTCTCTGCCCTGACCTATGAGTTTTGTCCTATGCACTGATTGTTTTTGTATTTTTCGATTTTATTTTGTCTGTTGGACTGGAGTTGGATGCAGATCATAATTGTATTTGGACCACCTGAGCTAAAAGACCTGCGTATGCTTCCTCCTGGTCTGCGGATTCCTTAATGAGCAAACCCTTTTGCCTGGATGTCTCTTGGTGTTATTGTGGGTGGTTGCTAATAAAACTTTCTTGTTTTGTGTCCCCACTGCTCCTCCTACAGAGACAGTAAACATCTTTTACTATCCAGCTAAGTCTGTATCTTATTTGGGTTCTGCAGTTGTGCTGCATTGAGATGCTCCTATGCGGCCCACGATGTTTTATTTTGAAAGGAAATCACATGAATCTCTGTCAAAAGCTAGAAGCTATTTCAACTTTTGGAAAATTAAATAGCTATTTTTCTCTTTAGGTTTATGTTACTTTATGCCAAAAAAAATCCCAACACTTTGTTTATATTTGTGATAATGGTGAAAATGACATAAATACAAATCAGTGTTTTATTTTAGCCTTCAAAAGGATGAAGTAAGACTTTGTGGCTCCTATGGGTTGTAGTCAGTAAGAAATCAACCCGGATGGCTCTTTAAGTGTTGAAGGTTACAAACTCCTGTTTCAGAGAAACATTTTGGAGATGCGTTCCAGTACGCCTTTTCCATCATCCTTGCAGTCACATATCATCACATCATTGATTATGATATTCTTAATATTCCTATTTTGTATTCATTAAAGTTTGTATTCAAATTGTTGACTATATTTAAAACAATTGTATTTTTTTTTTCAAAACTTACTTTTGTAAACTGAACTTCATTCTCATTTTATTTTAATATGCTAAAAACACTTAATAGCTTTACTTTGAAGATAAATCCACTTCTGGCGACAGTAGCATGTATGGTTTGTTTAAGTTATATATTCAAAATCCATCATTATTCTGTAATTTTAGAGTAATCACATTGCCTGTATTTTACTAAACATCACTAAAAAATTAGCAAATCAGTAATCTCAGTAATCACACCCATTTTTCTGGGTAAAAACCCAGACATCCTAGTATTCGGATACTTGTTACAGCCTAAAAGATTGACACCAAGTGAGATTAGTATGACCTCTGGGGTTGATCTGTGGTTGGAGACCTGAAATCTGTCATCAAATTAGTTGATGTCAAATCGTCTATCAGCTTGTATGAGTCAGCATTCGGTTCTTTGGTATTTTATCTGGTAAAAGTTTGACATCACTTCACAGGTCCTGCTGTCACACACACATAAGTGTAATAATGTGCTAATTTAGAAAGTACCCTGGTATTCTTAAGTGTTAGAAATACTAAAAAAAAAAATGGAGCATGTTCATGTGCTCATTCTGTTACTTTTTTCCTGTCACAATATTAAGTTTGTGATTCTTTTAGTGTGCTTCTAGTATCAACAAGGGTCTCTTTAGTGCCTGCTTTTTGCTGTCACATTCTCTTTGCTGCTCTTTGTCTCTCATTTCTTGTGGTTTTTGAGGGATTCTTAATATTTGCTAAAAGTACTGTAAAACAGAACTTACCCACATCTTCTCAGTGGCCTTCCCTACCGAGGTCAAATTTAGAGGAACATTTGGACCTTTTTCACACATGGAACATTTCCAGTTTTTTTTTGCATAGGATGATTTGGTTGATACAAAAAAAAAGTAATGAGTCAATCAATCTATATATATATATATATATATATATATATATATATATATATATATATAGATATAGATAGATATATATATATATATATATATATATATATATATATATATATATATATATATATATATATATATATATATATATATATACACATATATATATTTTTGATTGACTCATGACACAAAGAAACGTGCTGACAGTGAACATTTTTTGTGGTTTCGGCAAACCAAAAGCCTTCTTTTGCTTTTTTATTGTTTCATTTTTTTGAGTGACTACAGAATTGTTTAGAAAGAGCATCACACATGTTTTGTTGCTTGAGTGGAAACAACAACTGTCCTCAGCTAATAACATAAAACTGAATTGCATGGCAATTATTTAATTAGCTCTAAAGCAAGTTCGTAAATAGCCTCTTGCTTAAATTTAGGGCTCTGAAACTTTGTTCATGGATTTGCAACAATGCGCAAGGAAAACTATACAGTAGTCAGGTCATGCAAAACATTACATTTTTAAATTCAGCTTACTTCTGGTGTTAGCTGCATCTGTTAAAGTGTCATTTTTGAAATTGGTTACTGCATGCCTTTATCAGATGTCACTGGGTGGAACATGACACAAACCTGAAGCTAGATCTTGTGTTGCAATCACAGTGAAAGATATTATCACTCTGTGTTAACTACGTCTGTCTTCAGTTGCAAGGGATATATTTGTTCCACAGTCTCGGGGTGTTTATCTTAAAAAATCTATGCAGAAGTAAGTAGTTTCAAAAAATGTATATCTTTTAGTCCATTAAGAAATGACAACACATTTATGAATAAGGCTATATTCTGTTCCCTTGTATTTTGCGACCCTTGCAACCTGTCACAATGGTTCTTGGCAATAAATGCTATTAATATCTAAAAATGACAACTTCATTTTTTGAAAAATGACAACTTCATTTTTTGAAAAATGACAACTTCATTTTTTGAAAAATGACGCATCCTTGGTGAACAACATTTATTGTGGGTTTTCCCCTTAAAGCCACTTCCTTAATTTCCTCGGCAAGAAGCTCCCACAGCTTTAGTGCATTTTGCTCGGTTATTCTTTTCTGGTAACCCAAGCTGGAGACTGAAAGAGACCTGGTCGTAATGTAGAACCGGATTGAGTGCATCTGAGAGCTTTGGTCCAGATTGTCAGTATGGCAGTTGAATTTAGAGGAAAACACAGATGATGTACATCCTTTAGTGGAGGCAGAGTGACGGTCTAAAGCAGCAACCTCTTATTTGAAAAAAGTTGTTTGTAATGCCTCCACGTACTGCTAAGACTTCTTTTAATCAATTTCTACATTGTATGCAAGTGTTATTTTGTTGTTTTGTTTTTGAATTTGAACACAATAGTCTTCTAAAACAAGAACCAACAGTAGAAAAATCTATTTTACAGTGACACAGAGGATTCTATAAGAGTTACAACTCAACTGAGATGCTTATCACATTTATATGTGGCACCATGTCCTGGGAATTAAACTGCCAGCTTGACAAGTTTTATTAGGAGTTGTTGCAACAAAGAAAAATCTACCAAGTCCTCTGCTGTGGTATAACAACACCTTGTTTATTCTGTGCATTTGTTTCCCAATCTCAAAGCCACAATTCACCCATACAGTTTTAGTACAATGCATATTGACGAACATTTACCTGGTGCTTGGAAGATTTCTTCTTCTTTTTTTTTTAAACCTTTATAAGTTGTCTTGCAACTTCTAGTGTCAATGGAAGGTCATTCTCTTTTTTTCTCCCTCCTCCTTGTGGAAACAAAACGTCCTGTTTTAAACACTCTCAAGGAGAAAGAGGTTGGAGTAAGAAACTACATGATTCTAGTGTCACACATAATACCATCTTTCCTGCCATGAAATAAAAAAAGGTTTTCCCCATCTACTTTTGTTTACTTTTGTTGCTTCTTTTTGTTTTAGTGTCTGATATCAAGCAAGGCCTGTGACCCTGAAAGGGACAAAACAGGTTTAGAAGATGATTCAATGAAAGAATGAATGAATGAATGAATGAATGAATGAATGAATGAATGATCGAGTAAGGTTTTAATTTTCAATGTCTTGTCTTAGGTTGTGCTTAAATTGATATTTTCACTTTAAGGATAATTTATAGAACTGATTCAATGACAATTATGTTTTTGGCATTTTTCACATGTTCTTGTAGCATTTTTCTTATGGAGGACATGGTGTATGTTAAGATGATTACAATTTAAACTGTGTTTGAATGTTTCATTATTCAAACCATGTTGATTTAGGAAAAAATGCCATTGGAAAATGCTTTTGGCCACAAGCTCCCTAGATAAATAGACAAAAAAATCGTCTTTGTTCTCCTCCTCTGAGCTGGCATCTGGCTCGAAAGTGTACGTCTGGAAAGCTCCAATGTTGCTCATCATTTTTTTGCACCTGTAATGTAAAGTCGGGGTTGTGAGGGGCTGTAAGCTAGCGGGAGATTGTATTTAAGGGATGACGGGAAGTCAGGGCAGTCTTACTCTGCATCAACAGTCCCATCCACAACTCTGAGGCGAATTTATGATTAACTACTCTGCCGCTCTTGAAAAAACAACTTTTTTTTTTTTATTATTATTTTGGCTAAAAATCCTAATCCTTAGACCACTGGGAATGTTTTCATATTCGTGAAAGATGATTGGAGTTGGACTTGAAAATACTTTACAGAATGTAAATTATTTTGTTTAAACTTATCTAATGAACATGTTTAACATTATGGTTAGTTCTTTGGTGTTTTTTAGGTTATTTATATAAAAAAATGTAGAATTCATGTATCAGATTTTTATTTTATTCTATATTCTCAATGCAGCTAATATTTGTTTGTGCAGGCAAAGGTTTGTACACTTGTTTGTTTAGTAAAAAAAACAATTTTAAGTCTCAATTTGTTTCTGGATGCTGAAATCTATGTGACTGTAGTTGTTTTTACAGCTCTGCTTGCTGCACATTAGGTCAAAGAAAAGTATTAAAAAATTAATTTTTGTTGAACTCTTTGTTAAAAGCTTGTAAAACAAAACAAAAAAAATATCTAAAAAAAAAACATTACTGCAGTTGCAGAATCTGTTTGTCAGTCTCCATCCTTTTATCAGATTCAAACTCAAATTAATTTTATTTCTAAAGTACCTTTCATGAAAAAAGAACAGCTCAAAGTGCTGCTTATAAAAAAACTGGAAAGCAGAAACACCAATCCCTACACAAGCAATAAAATAATCAAATAAAATAAGCCCCTCATCATAAAATACACATAAACAAACACAAAAAAAGAGAACTGATTATAAAAAGCTAAAGAAGAGAGAACCCAGAAGGCGCCGTCCACCCTGTCCTCCTGTTGGCCGGGGTGTCATCATCTAAGCAGTCCGAGTCTCCCCAGCACCTCCCGCCCCACAGTCCCCAAACCCCGGGGTCCAATGTGTCCGACGTGGGCACAGTAGGTCAGGCAGCTCGGAGGACACGGTACAAGAGATACCAGAGGACTCATCTCTCATGAGCAAGACCCCAAGATACGTTAACTTATTTTGAACTTTAATTAACAACAATAAAGATCCTTTCTATTCTAGAACCACCTTTTCCCAGTCAAGAACCCAATTTGGAGGTGCTAATTCGCCTTCTGGGCATGGTACAAATTGAAAGTCCTGGTTCAGTTAAGACAACAGAGCAACATCTGCAAAAATGAATTCCTGAGTTCCCCCTGTGCCAAGAATTTTGGTTTTTGGTTGATTTGTAATATAAAAAAATTAGGATTTCATGAAGAAAAATTCTACCTTTTTTGTGTCCGAGTCACTTAGAATGAAAAAAATGTTTTTCATGACCAAATACTATTTGTTTTGAATGAAAATTTTTTACAAATAAGTCAACATTTAATTGAATTATATACTCATCAAAATCAGTTTAGTGTTCTGGTTGTAATACTGAACTGTAGCATTTAATCATTCATTTATTCATTCATTCATTTTCTATACCGTTTATTCCCTTTCGGGGTCACGGGGTTGCCGGAGCCTATCCCGGCCACTTGGGCGACGGCAGGGGATGCCCTGGACAGGTCGCCAGTCTGTCGCAGAGCATTTAATCAGCCATTTTAAATTTTAATGATTCAAAATTTGCAGTATTGACAGTTATTACGTTTGAAAAGTTAAAACATGCCTGGTGCACAACATTGTAATGGATGAAAATTATTTTTTTTCTTTTATAACGTCATGTTATCTGGTCAAACTTTAAAGGATATTTTTGAATGGAAAGACAGGCCTTACCGTGAATGTCTTAGTTCATTTTTCAATATCTCTTTGATTTTTTTCCCCCTATTTTATGGTTTTCTGTCAAGGAAAATATCATCCTCCTCTGAGCTTAAAAAAATTATTGTGGTCGTGTAAAATATTTATGTAATCTAGTGTTAAAATTAAGATGCTGATAATTTTTTTAGCGTTGGTGTTGCCGCTGTTCTCAGAAATGAGGTGGCTAAAAGTTCCCTGAAGCTGACATTTATCATACACCCATCTCCACACAGGAAAAGGTCTGTGAAGCCAAAGGCTGTGATCGAATCCCTTCTGCAATGAGGACTGTTGAGGAGGGGGAGAACATTTTCTCTGCAAGCCTGTTAGACTGGTTTTTGCTTGAACACTGTCAGATTTGCTGCGTTTGTCATGTGAGATTTTAAATGTGAAAGATCTGCTCCTGCTGTACGGAAGGTGAACACTTTGAAAAAGTGGTCAAAAGTCATAGTTGGCCTACATTTCAGATTGCTGCATCACTACGCTCACAGAAAACTTGAAGGAGATTATTAGTCAGGATGTATTTTGATCTGCGGTCGTGTCCTACAAACGTCAAGTTGCTGAAATTTACCACATCACAGGTCAGGTTTGGCCTACCCCTTTAGTAAGCCTGTTTCCAGTCCAAGATACTATCATTAAATGAAGCAAAATGTTGCGTTGTTTATATCTGATATAAACAGGAAACAAGATGGAGAAAGGAAGTGTGTCTAAATCAAGTTTGCATTTTACGACCACTTCAACACTTTTTCAGGCTGAGTGTTGACTGCATGCCAGCCAGCTTCTAAACTACTCTGAACATAACATGTCCTGACTTTTGTTCAGTTGAGATGTCAAGCAAACTCTGTGTTTTAATATTACAAACTACTGTAAGCTTTTGTGGATATAATTGGAATTTTTTTTAAAGTTCTGTAGTGAAATCAAAAGACTTTTTTAAAGATTATTATTCTCTATGTTGAATGCTTACTGAACCCTTTGATTTTACTTAATAAATTATTTCCCAACTTATCTGACTTTAAAATCGACTGCTTTTCCTGCCTCAGATTTCAGATCTTTTAAGGTTTCTTAACCATTTTAGCATCTAACTGCACATTTACCCTCACAGCCGAACAGTGTACAGCATAAACAAATGCAGCAAGTGTCAAAAAAAGACTTGTTAAATAGACTTGGATAACAACAAAATTGTTGTGTTTTTTTTATTTGACAATAAATACAAAAAAATCATAAATTAATAAATAGCAATACTTAAATACTAATACTTAAATATTTAAATTGAAGATGCGGACATCAGTAGACAGTTTCATTTAGGGCTTCAGATACACAGTTCTCCATTTTCTTTAGAAATGCCATCACTGTAACGTTGTGATTGACTTTCAGTGCACAGTCGGAACTTTTGGTGCGAGTCTGAAATAAGAATAAGAAAAGAACATGGCTTTTATTTTAAATGAATGCAAAACATTTTAAGACATCTTTGATACAACAAATACTGTAAGCTATTTAATGACTTGGATTATGCTGCAAAAGACATAAAGAAAGTTGAGCTAATCTGTCTTTACCAAATTGTTGTATTGGTGAAAGAGATGTATCAGTTCCTCCAGCTTTTTTTCATTCCTATCCCTTGGTAGGTTTGCCTTTAGCTTATTTAGCGCCTTCTCAGCCTGGCAGAAGACTTTAGGCTGTGAACAGAGAAGGATTTTAATGGTACTGCGCACATATTATACTAGATATAAATGGATAAAACAGAGAACTTTTGAAGCTTAAACATACTTGGCATGAATCGCTTATCTTTGGCAGATACCTGTTTTTGAGTCCTGACTGAAATGAAACAAATGTGAGTATGTTACAAAACAGGCATGTCAATTTAAAACCAAAGGAACAAATCAAAAAAACGTGTAGTTTTCTTACCTGATTGTCCAATTGCGTCATTACGTTTGCAATATGCTTGAGCAGGGTTGTCTTATTAATATGGGCTGCTGCTGCTGCACACACCAACATAGCCATCGTCATCATCAGTAGACTTTGCTGAACTCCAAATGTAGCCATGTCTCAGTAGGTAAAATGAAAGTGATATTGAGTCTGTGCTGTCAGGTCGAGTGAAAAACCTGAATGTTCTACAAGCTCCTGGCAGGGCTGCTACTTATGGCCACATACACGTCACAGGGGGAACCACCGCTTCACAGGATGGTGTCTTATCTACTCGCAAGTTCTAATTCACTAACACAGTTGTTGTCTTAGAGGTGTCATTTTTTAAGATGAATGAGTTTAGAAAGTTGTTGGACTTATAGATGAACCTGTGACTGATAGACACATAAAGAGTTTGTTAAATTAAAGTTGTTTAAAAGTGTTACTATAGTAATACCCGTGTTGGGATGACAGTGCTGAGATGTCAACATGAAAGTAATGTGTAGGCGAGTGGGAAATATTAAAAAAAAAAAAAAAAAGTTAGGCCTCCAATTACTAAAATATCCTGTGTGAGTGGAAAATTTACCTCACTTTGACCTCTGACATCTACATAAGTCATCTGCCTGCCCACTTTGCTATAAAAGAAGAGCCTAGAAGTAATAAAATTTGATTAAAAAAGTTAACTAATCTAACCTGGTGCGGAGGAGACACATTCTTGGATGTGACAAATCATGATTCTACATCTTTGTGGTGACAGTGTGGGGTTTGAGGATAGGAGAGAATTTTGGGGTTGGTTTTCACTAGGCCACCTTCGTTCCACTCTTTATGCTTCAGCATGCCAAGAGATTTTGGACAATTCTTTATCTTTTTGAGAACAGTTTGGTGATGGTCGTTTTCTGTTCTAGGCAAGGTCCATGAAAACACAGATGAACATAGAACACAGACCAGTCTGGAGTGGAAGTATTTAAAGACCCATTCGATTAAAATTAACATGTGCTTATAGCATTCAACATCTTTAAAAGACCACTGGGAACACTTTTACAATAGATCAAAAGATTGGAGTGAGACTTTGACTCTGACCTGCACAGTTTTAACCCAGTTTTTGAGTGAGATTGCAGGTCAGGCCTTCTTGCGCAACAACAATATCTTCCCAATAGCACTTTAAGAAGTATCATTAAAAACTTCTGCAAACATGAGAGTTTGAGCTGGAAAGAGTAAGTCAATAACTATCTTGACTACTATAGACCACAAACAGGATACCGCCTACATTTTTATGCCTGTTGACACAATGCAGCTCAGTCTGGCCTTTTTTGTACTTTACCATGAGCATGCATCTGTGCTACCCTACTTTGACGTGAAACCATGCTTGTTACTCACAAAGACCAGGGTTTTTTTCCTTTTTGCAAGACGTGCAACCCTTGTGGATTTGTGGTATCCAATGTTTATTATTAATAATTTATTATAGATTGTTATTAGTAAAGTAAAAGTGATGCAGACAGTTTGTTAAATGCCCAACAAGAGAGCAGAACACGTTGGATCACTGCTACACAACAGTCAGCGGGGCTTACAGAGCCGTGGATTTGGGCTTCTCGGACCGCGCCCTGATTCACCTTATTCCCGCATACAGACAAAAGCTGAAGCTCTCTAAACGTACAGTGAGGACTTCTAAGATGTGGACCAGCGAGCCTGTGGAGGAGCTTTGCACGTGTCTGGACACAATGGACTGGGGTGTGTTTAGAGCTGGCACAGACAGTTTGGATGGTTACACAGACACTGTGACGTCATACATTCAGTTTTGTGAGGACAGCATCATCCCAACAAAAACCAGGGTTACTTATAACAACGTGATAAACCCTAGTTCACACCCAGACTGAGACAGTCGAGGAAGGAGAAAGAAGCAGCCTACAGGGCCAAGGACAAAGAGAGCTATAAGGGTGCTAAGTACCAGTTCTCAAAAGAGGAACAGGCGAGAACTCGGCACAATCAACACCTGGAAGAGCAATTTTCTGTTGACGACGTTGCCTCTGTTTGGAGAGGGCTTAGCCAAATCACCAATTACAATCCCAGAGCCCAACATGCTGCTGACGACCTACAACTGGCTGAGAGGCTTAACACCTTTTCTGCCAGGTTTGAAGTCCCACTCCCCTCCTCCACCCCCCCTCACTGCACAGGTTTCCTCAGCAACTTTGGAGTCACATTCCTCCACCACCTCCCCCACCACTATCACTGAGGACAGTATGACCCCTCCGGACCAGATGATGGTGCAGTTCTACGGCCATCATCCATCATCCTCCTCCTCCATACTCACCTTGGACATTGTCTACTTGAACTACTCCCTTCGGGCAGGAGGCTAAGGTCCACCAGGACCAGAACCTCACGACACAAGAACAGTTTCTTTCAATCTGCAGTCCGACTCATGAACACTTTTTAAGTCCTCCCCCCTTAAACCTTTTCACCTATATGTCTAGTTACCAGTCCACTACCTACACCATGATCATCCTCAGTTTGCACTGTTTGCACAATTTAGTTCTATTTATTGTTCTCACCATTGTCGTTTTGTTATTTTTTATTTTGCTTACTGTGGTTCATTTTTTCCATTCTTAAGTGCTTTATTCTGCTCATTAGCACCGCAGCAAATTCCTATTATGTGAAACTGCTCTGTTCACTGAAAACAGCAATAAATACTCCTTGAATCCTTGAAAGAACAGGAAGCACAATTAAAGTTCCACTCCAGTAATCTTTTGATCTATTGTAAAAGTGTTACCAATGGGTTTTCAATTATGATTATTTTAGCCAAAAGCAAAAAAACTGTTATTTTCTAGGACATACTTAGTGCAGAGCGACAGGAGTTGATCAGAAATTTGCCTCTGAGTTGCGGACAGAACTGTTGTTATAGAGTAAGCCCACCCTAACTTCCTATCATCTTTTTGTTTACACTGTCTCCCGCTAGCTAACAACTCCCCACACCCCCATCCTAAACTTACCAGTTAAACAAAAACTGCAGGCAATATTAGAGCAATCTAGCTGTACAGTTTTGAGTCAGATGCCAGCTCAGACGGGGAAAAACATAGATATTCATGGATCTATGTCTGCAAGTGGATACGTAAGAATGGAGCGGCGCAGGGAGCTTGTGACCTGCTGGTTGTGGCTTTTCCCTCACTGCTACGAGCTTTTTTCAAATGGCATTTTTGCATCTGCTCCTGATTCACACTGAGTTGCTTAAGGAAATACTCAGAAATGCAAATTTTAAACTTAATTTTTGTTTTGTATGTCTTTCATCATGAGAAAAGTGCCACAGGAACATGTTAAAAGCACCAAAAACATAATTTTCATTGGATTGTGTCTTTAAAAAACTACTCACAGGCCAAGTCAGTTTCGTCCATAAAAGTGAAAACAAAAGTTTAACAACTGAAAAGGATCAAATTAAAAAAAAGCGAGGCCTGTTCGACTTAAAACCTAAAACAATAAAATTGCTCATTGACAAAAATAAGTTAAAAGGACTCCATCTAGCCTACATTAGCAGTACTGACAGACTGACGTGTTTTTAATTACAATTTTTAAAGGACTAGGCAGTCACTCTTAGGACAATGAGCATTACAACCAACTTCACAAACTACAAGCCTAAAGTCAATTGAGACCATGAGTCAATATAAGTCTGTAAAAGAAGAAGTGCATGGAGCTGTTTAAGCCCTTTATTTTATTTTATTTTATTTTAATTTATTTTATTATTGCTGTCAAAGTTAAAATGCACACCGTCTTGTGTTGTTGCTGTCAACGGCGCAGCCAATCAACCTCCTTCTAAAAATCTGGACCAATCAGATGGGATCTTAGTCCGTCAGCCAATAGGAAAGCGCAGAAGACCAAAACTGGATGCGCCATTTTGCTGCGTCCACAGTCATCCGGCAAGATGGTCCCTTTGCTTTGTCTCTCTTGACCGGAGTTTTTTCGGTTTTAAGCCCAAAATTTTGCTCCACAACACAGAAAATTTCCATTTCTGTTAGAACTAGGCCGGGTATAGTTAGAACAAAACTCATCTCTGTCCGTCAGGAAATGACGACGGTGGGAAGCAGGTTAGGTATCACTGTTTATAGTGTTTGTTTAGACAGGTCAGTTTGCATTGATTACTGTGCTACTGTTGCTAGCGGCAAGCCGGGCCGTCGGAGCGTAGCTAGCTAAACTAGCCGAGCAGTTGCTATGCACTGCGCAGCCGGCAATGTTCAAGTTCGCGCAGAAATGGAGGCAGACATTTCTGTGCGACTCTGGAGTAGATTGTCATCAAAACATAAGAAAATTGAGCCAATGCACATGTATACATGGATTTTGCATAGTTTCCAAAAGATTGCGTGCGTGAAAGGCTAGTTTGGATGCTCAGATGTACTAGCTGTAGGCTGCGGAAAACGCGCGAGTTCATCGCATTGTATAAACAGAGGTGGGGTGAAAGGCCTGTGCATGCACCGATCACCAAGCCAACATGAGGTCAGTTAGTTTAGTTTCATCTTCCAGCCGGGAATAACCGTTTCCAAGCTCGGCATCCGCGGTGGTTTTGAAATTACAAGTTGTCAAAACCCGGCTAGCCGTGTTAGTGGTAAAACAGGGTCCACGCGGAGTGATTGTAGGAAACAAGTCTGGTGCAAACGTCTGGACCACAATGGTCTGGACTGATGTTTCAGCACAGCTCCTAGCCATCTCGATAAACACACTGTGATAACTCAACACACACACACACCTGTAATCGGGTTTGTTGACGCTTTGAATGAATAGAACGAGCTAGTATCACACGGTTTCTATTTACTCTGGCGTGTAATCAAAGTGCACCTAAACAAGATCTATTGGGAGGATTTAATTTGTTACTGTTATTAAAAAAAAAAAAATCTGTTGTCATCGCATGAATGCTAACTGATGCTAACGCATCTGCTTACTATTTCTGGTAAAGAGGAAAAACAAAATCATTGAGCTAGAAAAATGTGATGTCTTTGTCATTCTGCTTGTGTTTTTTTATATTCAGTACATGTAGAAACAGAAATAAAAAAATATATACTAGACAACCTAGAGGCTAAACAGAAACAAAATATTATTGTTGTTGAAAGCAACAGAAAAAATCATGATAATCAAATTTAATCTTCCAAATTTCCCAGGCTACATTGATTTAAATGTGCTCTTCTTAATACAATTACCTGGTAATTCTGACATTTTAGCCCAGTTTATGATTTAATAGCACAGTATCTGATATAAGTGTCTTTCTAGGTAAAATGAGTTTAGAGTCCAGTGAATCACTCCAAGAGCAAATGGCTGGGAAAGAGGAAGAGGTAAGGTTCCAACCTGGTTGATCGAGTGTGTACACCTTTAATTTGAAATTTTTTCTGCTGAGGTCATAAATTAACTCCTGGTTCTCTCACAGCCTGGAAGCTCAGCGGACAGTACAAAGCCTTCCTCTTCACGCAACAAGAGGTGAGGAGCAGATTTGATCAGTGTGGCTCTTTAAGACCCATTCGGATGAAAATTGATTTTTTAACATGTTCTTGTGGCATTTTTCTCACTATGGAGGACATATATGAGAAAGTTTAGCTTAGAATTGAATTCCTGGGAAGTTCTTTTATTCAAATCGTTGTGAAACAGGGGACGACGGGAAAAAATGCCGTCTCAAAAAGCTCGTGGCAGGGATGTAGAAGCCACAGTTGGCGGGCCACAAGCTCCCATCTCTGCTTCATTCCGATGCATCCACTTGTAGACGACTAGATCCACATACGTCTTCGTTTTCCTCGTCTGGATAGCTCCAATATCGCTTTCTATTTTTATTCAATTACAACGGTAATTGTATGAAACATAAAATCAGTCATAAAATACTTGGCATCCTTGCCCTTAGACCCTCCTTTTCGGTAAGGAAAAACTCCCCCAAAGAAAAAAAAGATTCCAGGGAAACAAAGGGGAAACCTCAGGGATGTCCACAGAAAGGAGGGATCTTCTCCCAGGACAGACAGGCGATATGACGGTTAGAGAAGAATTTGCTTATCTAACTCTACAACTACAAATGTAAAAAGTATAGCTGATGGGCTTCATCCAGATGGAACTGGGGGGGCGCCTGAGAATGCGAGATGAGCCAGAGTCAAGGTCCACGGCCAAGGACAGGAGCACAGACACAGACGAGCCAACTGGAATCTGGAATCACTCCCGCTCCCCCAGAGGAGAGTGGGAAATAGAGATAACACATGAATCACACCGTACCAAACAGAGGCATGGAGAACTAAATGATAAATAAATGATAAGGAATAGAGGAGAGATGAGAAGAGAGGACAGAACCCCGGGGCACCATTCTTTTCCCAGCTTCTAACTTCTACCAGCCTACTAACAACTAATTATTATAGAAATGTAATTCAAACATAGTAATAGTAAGTTGCATGCACTATGGTACATATAGCTGATGGTAATAATAATGACATTTTTAGCACATTTTATTTTATTGCCCAGTTTATGAAACCATCTTCCCTTTGCTTAGAACTTGGAGAAATATGTATAATGGATGTAATGAAAATTGTAATTATTCCCCCAAACTTTATTACAGTAGGCTATGTAGGGGTAGCAATAAGTTATTCTCTGTTTACTAGCTAGTCTGACAATAAGCCTGTCCAAAGAGGAATGTTTTAAGCCTAACTTTGAATGTAGAAACCGTGTCACCCTCTCTTACATGAGCTGGAGGCTTATTCCATAAGACAGGGGCTTGATGACCTCCAACTGTACTTTTAGAAATTCTGGGAACCACAAGCAGTCCTGCATTTTGTGAGTGAAATGTTCTGTGTGGTTGGTAAGGAACTATGAGGTCCTTAATATAGGACGGGGTCATACGATTTTAAATTTACAGGTTTATTGTACCAGTAATGTTAAGTCGGGGTTATAAGGGGCTGTAAGCTAGCAGGAGAGAGTGTAAACAGATGGATGTTGGGAAGTTGAGGCAAACTTATTCTGCACCAACGGGCCCATCCACAACTCTGAGGCAGATTGCTGATGACCTATTGCCACTGCAAAAGCTATTTCCTACAAAAAGACTGATTAAAATAAAAATGTGGCTAAAAATGACTAAAGGATAATAAAAAAGACCACTGGAAAGAGCTCAAAAGAGGATTGGAGTGAGATTTCAAGCATTGTTATAGCAGTCTAGTAAATGTGCAGATATTAACATTTTAAAAGTGGAGTTTTGTGTTTACATCTTAGGAAGCCCACCACTGTAGTGAAGCACACTGGAGAAAATGAGTCTGACCCCTCAGTTGACAGTAACAATGAAGGTGCCACTTCTGACAATCCATCTGAAGGTAACACCAGCAGCAGATCTAAAGGTACACAGAACAGAAACGATGCTCTTTTAAAAAACTTCAGTGACCAGAGCATTGATCATACCAGTTCCAATTCTCAGGTACTCTGGTCATGAGGCCCAGTGGAAATGAAAATAAAGGTGCCATGAAGCTTCGAGTGGATTTCAAACAAAAACTTCCAGGTAATTTGAATTGATCAAGAGTTCAGTTTCAAGGGTCGGCAACCCTCAGAGAAATGACTGAGACTTTTTCAATATTGCAGATGACACCCTCCAAAAGAAGGTCTGCTGCACTGCCTGTGGAAAGCAGGTAAACCAGTTCCAGCGCAACTCTGTGTGTGAGCATCCTGCGCTTAAAGTCTTAATTTGCAAGGTAGGGAAATCCAGAAACATTTATGTACCTCTGTTATAAAAATTTTACTTTGCAGTTTGCATTTATCATTTTCAATGGTCATGTTTATTCTTCTCTTCTAGTCATGCTACAACTACTACACAAGTGATGACATTGGCAAAGATTCTGATGGGATGGATGAGCAATGCAGGTACCTTTTTTTACTCAGGCTATTTGTTTGTCTTAAAAGCAGAGTTTGGTTAAGCTTTGATTGCATTTTGTTTTTTGGTATTAATTCTATCAAATTAAGCATTTTTAACTCCGCAATTAGCTCCATTCTAACTCCATTCTCACTCTTCAACCGTTTACGCAATTATTGTAATTCCAGTGGATTCCGGAGCGAAGAAGAGCTGATATGCAAAACTGTACAACAGCAAAGTGCTTTCACAATCAGCGTAGATTTATAAATGTGTAGAAAAGCGGCTTTGTACCGTTATCCAACACTAAACATTAGCAAATGTTGCATATCTGCCGAGCCAATACGAAAAGCCAGAGACAAAACAGAGTGACCAGAAAAGTCAGAGTGACCAGATTTAAAAAAAAAAAAAAAAAAAAGCTGTTTAAGTTCAGAATAATTTTATAATGCTTCTTTCCAGGTGGTGTGCTGAAGGTGGAAAGCTCATATGTTGTGACTACTGCAACAACGCTTTCTGCAAGAAGTGCATTCTGCGTAACCTGGGCAGGAAGGAGCTGTCAAACATCACTGACGAGAACTCAAAGTGGCACTGCTACGTTTGTCGGTCAGAACCGCTCCAAGATTTAGTCTTCAAGTGTTGGCGGATTATGGAAAAACTAGAGCACGATCAACTTAAACAACAAAAGACCGAAAAAGGGGAGGAGCGAGACAGCAAGAAAAGAAAGAGCAGAACAACCAAAGAGCACAAAGCTCTCGCCAACGGAAAGGAACACGTTGAAGGCTCTGGTGTCATGACTTTCTCGTACAAAAAAATAGAGATACCCAAAGAACTGATAAAGAAAACAAAGAAACTAGTGGAAACTACCACTGGTTTGAATAATACATTCATCCAGTTTATCCAGCAGGCAGCTGAAGATCAAGGAGACAAGTCTATCAGGTATCGGCATTTGAAAGCCTTCAAGGCTGTGCTCTCTGATTTGAGAAAAGCCCACAATGCGCTGGAAGCAGCTTTGGAGCCTGAATTCAAAAGCATGGAGTTACAGAACGGTAATGATGTGCAACACGTGAAAAAAAGCAGTCACGCTGCAGAACCAACAGAAATCGATCGAATGGATGCAGACGCTAATGCGGATTCAGGAGATGAGATCGACGCAGCTCCAGAATCAGACATGGAGCCAAACAGTGAAGCTGATGCGGTTCGTGAAACGGTTGAAGATGTGAACGAGGAGCCGCCGGATGAAACGGGTTCAGCTTGCGATGCTGGAGTGAGTCTAAAAGCAGAGGAAAATCGGGATTGGGATGCAGTTCTTCGGCCAGAGATTTGTGATGACGAGGAAAAGGAGAAGGATGAAGAAGCGGGCTCTGTTAAGGACTCTGTGGTCGCTCAAGAAGTTAAGGAGCAAACCAAGGACCCTATGAGCCAGGCAGTAGACTATAAAGAAGCGTCAAGTAAGACTGAGATGAAAGACCACCAAACAGAAACGGATGTACATGAAAAAATTATAAAAACAGAAGCTTGCGAGGAAGCTGTGTCGACTGGCGAGATGTCCTTAGATCAAGACATTATGTCTGTGCCTCCATCAGTTCCTGAAGAGCTTTTTCAAATGGTGGAAAGTCTGGCAGACTCGTCAACACTTTCTAAACCACATACTAATTCAGTCCCAAGCTGCTGAGACAGAATCTAACACAAACCCAGCAGAGCTTCAGCTGCCCCAGCCCAAAGTGAAGAATCTCATTGTCAAGCTGACTCCTGTGCCGGTCGTGACAACCTGTGGGTCACGGTCCTCCAGGTCCAAAAACAAAGAAAAGAGTGAGGAGCTGCCGACAAAGTCTAAAAATAAAAGCGAAGATGATAACCGGTCGGTTTCTGAAATGAGAAATGAAAGCGACAGCCCGCCACCCAGCCGCCGTTCCAGCAGATTAAAGACCACTCCTTTGAGGAAGCAGACGGAGAAAAAGATCAAGGGGGATTCATCGGAGTCTGAGGAAGACGTTAAAAGCAAGTCTAAGCGATCCAGCAAATCTAGTGACCATGCAAAAAAGAAGAACAACAGTACTTCAGTTGAAACGATGGAGGACTCTGACTCGGATGAAATTCCGCACATATTGTTGGAGAAAGCTGCAGAGGGAAATAGCACAGATGAGGAGCAGGAAAGCACAACGGCCAAAAAAGGTTCAATTAAATCAGAGGATTCTTCTCACAACCCTGAAAACCTGTCAAAACGCAAACGAAAGACTGCCACCTCAGATTCAGATACGGAGAATAAAAGCCAGAAGGCATCCAAGAAGAAGAAACAGAAAGACTCGGACTACTCAGACTCGGACTCTGACCAGAAAAAGGAGACGAGCAAAGTATCAAAGAGGAGATCTAGCCGCTCCAAGAAACACGAAGCAAAAGAGGAAAAGAAGCAAGACGAGTTGGAAAGCAAAGCAGCTAGCCGGAAGCGATCTTATGAAAAGAAGCGAAGGGGAAAGAGTCCTAAAGGAGCTTCTCAGCTCCAGTCTTCCTCCAGTGAGGAGGAGGAGGAGGAGGAACAGGCTGAAGGTGACTCTGGAGAAGACAGTGATGCACAAAAGATTAAACCCATTGTGGATGATAATGTCATCGGTTCGATTGGGATGTTTCATCAGTCCTCAGGTAAAAGGATTCTTCTTTGGTTACACATTCATAAAACAACTGGAAGCATAATTTTTTATTGTACCTTTTCTTTTTTTAAGCTTCTTTTTAACTCGTTTGCATAGATCCTTTCTTTGTAGGCTGTTGTATTGTCATTGTTAAATGAAGTTTTACAATAAAAACACAAAAGGTTAATTTAAGTAACAGCTAATGACTTTCAGAGAACTGGACTGATTGACCCCCCCCCCATCATTATAATAAGTTACCATAATCATTATTAGTCTATTTTTTTTTACATCTTCTCGGTAATGCAATCCCCCCCCCCATATTTTTTTTTGTTGTGAAAGTAGTTCAAGTTATAAACTGTCCAATCAGATGCCTCAGTCATAGTATGTGGTGCCCGCTGGCCCTCATGTGGACATTTGATTGACAGATTTAACGAAGCCCGCTTCAGAGCGGTAGGGGTGTGGACTTCTAACAAGTGCACTCCTAATTGGCTGGTATATAAATGCTGACTCAGAATCTCTCAGACCGATTACTGGCATCATCTTCCTCCAACATGGTGGGGTCCGTATCGATAAAAATGGGCAACTGTATTGACTTGGTCTTGTGGAAACCATAAGCAAGTCGTTTTTAATGGGTAACGTCACACTCACTCAGTCCAGTTCATGTATACAGTCAATGGTAACTTGTAGAAAACGTCAAGACAGAAGCTGGTCTGGTTGGTGATAAAAGGAAGCCTGTGTTGTGTCTGCTTTAGTTCTTCCCACGATACTATTAAAATGTACGTTTGACCTTGTTGCATGACAGGAGATGAAATTGACAATAAGGACTCTGTCAATCAAGCCTGCGAAGAAGATGATGATGATGATCCAGAAAACAGGTATTTGGAAAAAAAAAAAAAAGGTGTTTAAAATCACGGCAGACTACATCTTGAGAAAGGTGCTTGTATTTTGTGAGAGGTGCAGGTGCTGAGCGTTAGCTTTGCATGGCCATTCTTTCTATGATGCACCAGATTTCTGCAAGAACCGATTTTTTTTTCTTTCAATATGGTGTAACAGACAGCTAAGGGTGGAAAAACCTCAAACTTTCAGTCTCAGTACTCCATCTTTAGGCTGGCATGATTGCGCCTTCTGGCTGCTCCTCACGTTTCCTTCATCTTCAGGGGGACTTTAAGGTGACACTTGAAGTTTGTTTTTAGGAAAACTAGTATTTCTTTAGTTAGATTCTACAATTAGTTCGCTCCATTTTCTTAAAAACACTTAAGCTTCATTAAATCCTTCTGTTTAATGAGAACATGGTCAAATGAACTTAAATGTTACATGCTTTTAAAGCATACAACACAATTTTTAACATAACCTCACTGATGAATTGTTACCTAAAAGTGGTAGATTAATCTTTTAACAGCGAACTTTGTTTCCAGCTGTGAAAAAAGCTTGTTTTTTGCTTTCAAGTAGATTCTAAACTAAAGTCATTTTGGTGCTGAAATGGTTTGATGCATATTTGCATCAATAGGCATCAAGAACCTGTTTTTTCTTCTTCTTTTTTTAATTGACACACGTTTACTGATTCAAGCTCTTCTTCATCACTGTGGTCAAACCAGGCCGTTCTGAAGTAAATTACTCATTCCGTTTCCAGTAGACGGTGTTTTCCATATATGATATTCTATAACACTGCTCTGGCATGTCAATTGAAGTCTTTTTTTTTTGAGTGATGCCAAACATTACTGCTACAATAAAACTCCATAGAAATGTGACTACAGTAGTTTAATGATCTGTATGGCATCGGATATATAAGAACTATTGAAACCCCAGGTTCTCACTGTTATTTCTCTTTATTTCTTTTTTTAGTTTTATTATAAATTGGTTGCTTTTTGTCTTTCTGTAGTTTTAGAACAGGGATAGTTTTTGTGTGTGATTTATGGTGAACTTTTTGTTTTTTCCTGACGCTAAAGGATTGCTAAGAAAATGCTTCTGGCTCAAATAAAATCCCACTATTCTTCGGGAGCAGAGAGTTCTTCTGACAATGAAGAAGAAAAAGAAGAGAAGTCTTCCAAAAAAGTTAAAAAAGGCAAACAAGAAGACGAAGATGATGAAGAGGAAGGTAATATATAGCCTCTATAAATCTAACTCTTAACCATCATTACATTTTCATATACGTAATGACTTGTGTGTTTTATGTTTTTTAATTGTTTAAGATGAGGAAGATTCTGAAGACTCTGATTCGGATGTGGAAGTGAAGAAGAGTGTCAAGCGCCACAAACTGCTTCGACATAAACTCTCCATGAGCGAGGGCGAGTCGGGGGAGGAGAAAGACGGGGGCAAAAGAAAAAAGAAAAGCAACGAGGGCAAGAAAAAATCAGGACGCAAATGTAAAACAAAATACTTTATATATTTATGTTTTTCCATCTGTGAGACATCTTCCTGATGTTTTTGTCTTGCTTTTTCCAGCTGACAGTGACGACTCCTCAGACTCAGACTTTATGAAGTCAAACTCCAGCTCGGGGTCAGACTTAAGCGAGGAGGTTAGTGGCTCCGAGGATGATGGAAAGCGTCGAAAGACGAGGTATGAAGAAAGGCAGCCGTCCAACCGGCAGCAAACGTTTACCGCAGAACGAGGTGGATTTATTTGAACCTACTGTTGTTTTTTTCCTAATTTTGGTTTAGATCGTCTAAAAAGAAAGATGGCGAGAAGCAGAGGAGTTACAAGCAGCAGAAAAAGAAGCGGCGTAGGATTAAAGTTCAGGACTCTTCCTCCAGCAACGAGAAGGTGTCTCAAACACAGACTTTGGCCATACTTGCATTTCATCATCAACTTTTAGTAATCAGTTTTGGGCACACACAAAAAAAAAAAAAGCAAAGGCGCAGTTTTTGGATTCAAGTCACACGCGACACCTGCAACGTTTGAACTTTTCCTCCACTGTGTGTTTGGGGGGGTCGGGGCACAAATGAATCATGAGATCCCTCAGCTGCTGATTAGAGGAAGCGACTTCTTTCCCCTTTGGGCGGAAGATCAGAGAGCTGAACTGGGTGCTCATTTCCACAGAGCGGGGAGGAAGATGATGATGATGAGGACCAAGATGGAGAGGGGCGCAAAGGACGTAAAAAGATCCGCAAAATCCTGAAGGACGACAACCTGCGAACGGAGACCAGGGATGCTCTGAAGGAAGAAGAGGAGAGGAGGAAACGTATTGCTGAGAGAGAAGCACTCCGGGAGAAACTTCGAGAGGTAAGCGTGTTCTGAAAATAGCAACAATCCTCGTCGTTAAACCTGTTCTAGAGTTTATTTCTCAATAACATATTCATTACATTTTTACTCTCATCCGTTTTTTTCTTTCTTATTTGGGAAATGGGTTGTCAGAGGAAATGGGAGACTTCACTACAGTTGCCTAATTGCTTGTTCAATGCAAAGAATTACGCTGAAAACTCTTCAATTTATTCTTTTTATCACTTATATAGTCTATTATTTAAATGCAGTTAATACTGTTTAACCTTAATTAAATAGTTTGCACTAAATTTGATTATAACCTCAAAGTACTATAATTATTAGACATATTTTAATCCCATGGATTCCAAAAATTGTCATTTCTATCCCAGATTAAACAGAATTTTGTCATAACATTTTTTCTTTGCTCTTTTACCAGTGTTTTATTATCACTGGTTTGGCTCCATTTGGGCCTGCGCCTGTCCTCTCTCAGCAGCAGATGTTGCATTGGCTGCATTTTCTTGGGAATATCAATAAGCTGTGTTGCAATAAGGTAACACAACGCACACTGGCTGAATGCAGGGAAAAAGCTGTGCATGAAAGCTGGGATTCTGAAAAGAATAGGACATGTGAACTGAAGAGATCTGCTGCTGTAAAAGTTTTGACTTATGGGAAGGCTTACGAAGACACCTACTTATGCCTTGATATAAGATTTAGTTTCTTCAGTGTGTATAGAGAAGAACATAAATACATATATTTCCATTGCCCATAGGTGATTGTTGTAGAAGAAGCTTCCAAGGTGACGTGTCCCATCACCACCAAGCTGGTGCTGGATGAGGATGAAGAAACCAAGGAGCCGCTGGTGCAGGTGCACCGGAACCTGGTGACAAAGCTCAAACCTCACCAGGTTGATGGTGAGTAAATGCAGATTCTATACTCAGTTTTGTGGAAAACAGGTTTTACACCAAATGCCAAATAAGTCAATGTATTGATGTTTGGAAGAGGTCCTTCAAGATTCTGTCCATGCTTGTCCTCTGGCATCTCTTGTTCCGACTCCTCCGGGCTGCCGGGCCTGGTGTGCCCATGTTGGGTGCACTGGACCTGGGGGTTGGGGGTCTCTGGGGTGGGGTGGGGGTGCTGGGGATGAGTTGTGCTTCTGTTGCATAGATGCTGACACCCCGGCCAACAGGAGGACAGGGCAGACAGCGCCTTCTGGGTTCTCTTTATTTTAAGCTCTGTCATTTCTCTTTTACTTGTGCTTGTTTTTGTGTGTTTTATTATGAGGGGCTTATTTAATTATTTTATTTCATCTGTGGGGATTGTTTTTATTGTATTCTTGTTTGTTTTTTTTTATGGAAAGCACCTTGAGCTGTCTGTGTGACATGAAAGGTGCTTTATAAATACAATTAATTTGAAAATTTAATTTGATTTGAAGGTTCTGCCTTATTTGCGATCCCCTACAAGTTTGGAGCGGCTAGGCAGCGTAAATCTGAACCTGAGCGAATATTTGATGTGTCCTGAACTAACGTGTTGATGATGTGATCAGGGGGTGAAGTCCAAAACCAACATGTCTTCCTTAATGTAGCATTAGACCTGTAAAGGTAAAGGTTAGCGGTGCCTTCTCCTAGGTGCATATTTGCCTCACAATTGTGGTTTAGGAAGTATAAAATGAATGCGCGGCAAAGGTAAAAATGACGACTTAATTGCAGTTTGGTCTGAATGCAGCATTAAAAGGCAACACATCTACGCTGAGACTGATTATTGGTGTTTTTTTCTTTTCAGGGGTTCAGTTTATGTGGGACTGCTGCTGTGAATCAGTGAAAAAGATTCGGAAGTCCCCTGGCTCTGGCTGCATTTTGGCCCACTGTATGGGCCTTGGAAAAACATTGCAGGTAAAAAGAAAGTATTAGGGTAAAGCTTTTTAGTTTTCTTAAGCTTTGCATTATAATTTCAACTTTTGGATGTATATGTGTTTCTCTTTTAGCTGTTGAATGTTGTAATGACAAAAAAATGACATCTTAGTTGCCAAAGGAACTATAAATAAGCTCTTCGATCTGAATCACATTTAGTTATAGTAGATTTTCAACTTTTGTTTTCAACTTGCAGCTTTTACAAACATCCTAAATGTGCTCTGGAGATTTCATGCTGAGGTGCAAAGAGTTAAATATTTCGGTTTGTTTGAAGCTTAGAAATGTGTGGTCAGGTTTGACTGTAGGTCTTCTTCTGCCCTGTAGGTGGTGACATTCCTTCATACTTTGCTGCTTTGTGAAAGGCTGGATTTTGCCACAGCGCTGGTGGTGTGTCCCCTAAACACTGTCCTCAACTGGCTCAACGAGTTTGAAAAGTGGCAACATGGATTGAAAGATGAGGAGAGTTTAGAGGTCAGAAGTCTGCTTTAAGCTGTTTGCAGCGTTTCCTTCTCAGAAAACTCACTTTTTCTTATGCTTTGTCAGGTGACTGAGCTCGCCACAGTAAAGAGGCCACAGGAGCGAGCGTACGCCCTTCAGACATGGCACGAATCGGGTGGTGTTATGATCATTGGATACGAGATGTACCGAAACCTGACGCAGGGGCGGAACATCAAGAGCAAAAAGCTCAAAGAGACGCTCAGGAAAACCCTCGTAGATCCAGGTATTGCTTTTGAATAGTGGGTCAAACATGTGAAGACCACCTTTACTTCTGTTTTTCTCGCGATAAACTTGTGCTGCTGAGAGATAATGGGAATTTCATTTAGTCTAACATCTTTTGAAGTATTCCATATTTGTCACTTTTTTAGTTTTTTTTTTTTTCTTCAACTGGCAAATGAATCACCAGCATTCAGTGTGCAACTGTCAAAACCTTCTACCTACATGTTGGCCTAGAAAATCCCACACAGTTTTTCAACTTATTTTTCTGCAGTTTAACATTCAGATTCACTTCTTTATGACGTCATGTAGTGACTCTCAAAAACAGTAGGGTAAAACGGTCATTGTAGGCTTTAAATTCTAGTTTAGTGAAGCAATTTATTAGAAAAAAATGTCATAATTCCTCAGTATAAAAAAAAAAACCTTTTTTTGTGCATGTTATTCAAACCTCCTGTAATGTGCGAGCATGTGTTTATTTTGTAGCTAATCTCAGCAGTCCCTGCTGTCTCATAAGATGTCAATGTGCTGGTCTTCTAGGTCCAGATTTGGTGATTTGTGATGAAGGTCATGTCCTAAAGAACGAGGCTTCTGCAGTTTCCAAAGCAATGAATGCCATCAGGACAAAGAGGAGGATTGTGCTGACTGGAACGCCTCTACAGAACAACCTCATTGAATGTGAGATTTCATGGTTTCAGGAGTCGTTTTGGCTAAACGTCTTGTATTTTATGGTTTGCCATCTTCCACTCAAGATTAACATATCAGCAAAGTTTGGACGATGTCTTTAGGATTATTTGTTTTCTTTACTTAGTCGTTATTTAGGTTAATGTATTCATCTGTGATTACACTCACATACAAGACTAGGACTCAAACTATCCCCCCAAAAGAGCAAATAAATAAAAAGAATAAATCTCATTCGGACACCTGCCTTACAATTTCTTTTAGACGCTGAATATGACATCACCCATTTGCTGAGGTAAAAACCTAACAAATATGAAGATTTTACAAAGACTATGATTCCACTGTGTTCTGCAAAGGAAAACTTGGAAAATTTATTAAAAAAAGGTATTTAAATATATATATATATATATATTTTTCAAATAACAAATAATTCAAACGCAGTGTATTGTAGTCTATATTTGCTAATCTAATGACCATCAATCCACACTATTTTTTTCCAGAGACTTTGGAGAAATTTCTAGGGCATTGAATTTTGGAATAGTACATTCAGACAGCCCTACAAAGTGGTGAACGCTCTATATAGTACTTTTAAGTGATGAATATTGACGGATTTTGGACACAGCCTAAGATTGACACATGAACCTTGTCTCCCAACATGCATCTGTGAACTGCAGCTGTAGTATTGGCACAAGTCTCATGGCAGTACTAAGCGTCTAAAAGATGCACAGTGCAAACGGGATGTTTTCTTAAACTGGAATGGGAGTTGTTGCCCACAAATGATGTGCTCTGTCATGACATTATTTATTCTTTTCTGTTGTTGTTTTACATGTAAAGATGTTAATTTAGGTTATTAGCCAATGGCCATGTAAGCAAAGTCAGTGTTTACTTTGACATTACTCACACTGTTTCTTACCTAATGATGTGATGGTAACAGTCTGAAGCTATCAGAAAGCACCTGCACGGCTGTGGCCTCATTACAGAACATGTACAGGATTCCCCTCAGTCGAGTTGGAAGCAATATAGAACAGTTTAAAACCACAGCCGACCTTGTAACCTTTGAATGCTTTCTTGGGAGCTACATTCCCTAACTACAAACCTACCACTAAAGTAGAAATGGTATGTGCAAGTAAGCGGCCTTCTCCAAAAAGGTTGAAAGGGAAATTTTCAGTTCAGGTTAAGCAGACAGCAACTCATCTAGGTTTGTTTCTTGTAAATCGATTTTTCATTTTCTGACTAAACTTGCTCAATTCTGTGAAATTACACCACAAACCATGACGGTAGAGCATGAAACGGCTCCTCAGGGTAGTGCCCAACCGAATTAAAAAATGATACAGACATTAACAAAATGGTTATTCTGGATTTCTATCATAGACCACTGCATGGTGAATTTCATCAAGGAGAACCTGCTGGGGTCAGTCAAAGAGTTCAGGAATCGATTTATTAACCCAATCCAGAATGGCCAGTGTGCTGACTCCACCCCACACGATGTCCGGATTATGAAAAAGAGGGCTCACATTCTCTACGAGATGCTGGCTGGATGTGTTCAGGTAAAAATAGCTTTCAAAAAGCCAGCTTTTAGTTTTCATCTTTGTTTCTTTTACTAACCGAAAGAATTACTTGTTTTCTCCAACAGAGGAAAGATTACACAGCTCTCACCAAGTTTTTACCTCCTAAACACGAGTATGTGCTGTCTATCAGAATGACTCCACTTCAGTGCAAACTCTACAGACACTACCTGGAGCATTTCACAGGTGAAGCTGCTTCTGTCGCTTTTTTCAACATTTAAAATTCACAGGTACAAGCATGTCTTTCTAGCTACCTTTGATACTTATGGACAAACACATAAACAGACTTGGAACCATGAATACACAGAACATATCAAACAAATGAATTTCATTCAGATCTAATCATGTAATCCATGCATGAGCCCAAATCTTACCAGGTATTCAATAGACTGTAAATGTTTACCTGTCTTGTTTTTGTGGCTATAATAGTTCTAATTGCAGCTTTCTTGGCCTATGTCAAATTTGGTTCTTAAAATAACTCGTAGTAGATTACATCCTCAAAGTAGGATTACAGATGTTTTAAGGCAGTAAAACCCCCCACTACACACACTTTTTCTCTGACAGACGTTAACATTTTAACACTTTTCTCTCTTGTTTATACTCTCAAAGTTCAAACCGTCAGAGAAAATAAGTTCAGGATTAAAGAATAAACACAGACTTCCTGCAATCAAGGATTTATATAGCTCTAGGAAGCTGAATGTCCTGTGTCTCTGCACAGGAGACACAGGACAGAAGAGATTGATTGGCAAGGTCTACAGCCATCAGAAAGCAGAACACAATGCACCGTAAAAAAAAACACAAAAATTGAGCAAAAAAAACAATCTGCAAAAAAGTGAAAGGTAAATCGCGTTACATTGAGGGAACATTGTATTTAAATATACTTAATTTTCGTTTCAAAGTAAAATAAAGTTGGAAAATATGAACAAAGACCAGAAGAAAACTATTTCACACTTGTTTCTATAAAAATGTCTCTTTTTTTTTTTATTACTGGATGTCCACTATTCAAAGCTTAAAGATGAATGAAAAGCCTTTTATAGTGGCTCTTTATGCCATTTAGTGGCCATTTTTGTTGGAATGTGACCTTAGCTGTGTGTGTGTGTGTGTGTGCATGTACACATCTGCATTGAAAGAGTGACAGTTGGCAGTGTGCCACGAGCAAGTTTTAAGACTTTTCCCACGTTTTGGAAGTTTGAAAGAGATGGGTAACAGTGTGCATTAAAAAGAGTATGGTTGATAGAAAAAATAAAATATCCTTTATATACTAACAACCAAATTTTACCATAAATGGGCGGAAAAATTATGTTCTTTCAGACTTTTGGGATGTTCCAATGCAATGGTTTTAGTTCTTTACTCCCTCTGTAACCTTTTTTTTTAATCCACTTTTAGCAAATCATATTGGATAGATTGTTTTTATTTGTTTGTAGAGTTTGTCCAAATGTAGGTGTCCAGAGTCGGATGAATCCAGAACCCCCCATGTGAATTTCACTGACATTTCAAGAAACATGTTCATGAAAATGCACAATCTTGAATTTGAAGTTATGTAGTAACTTTTGATTTTTGATTTAGGAATTTTTTTGCAGTTTGCATAAACATTTTAAACTGTAAAACAAAATCATTTTCCGCTTTTCTTCTTCCATTATGAAGCGTGTAAAAGGAAGGCTAACCTTTATGCCTCAATGTGTGTCCTGTACCCAATCTTTTCATAGTGTGGAGCATTTGCATGGGAGAACTACTTAATATAAGCAAACTTTTTATGCAGTTGAATTTATTTGAACCATATTTATAAATATATTTAGGTCTGGTTCTTTCAAGTGGGACTTTTCTATTTGAATAGTTTTAAGCATAAAAAGTAGGCTTGTTACTCTTTGTGGTTGTGATAAATGTCTTTGAATGAGCTTCCTTTTAATTTCTAAGAAAGATTCATTTCTTGATCCTTATCCTCCACTTTTTCTTTTTTTTCATATTAAAAAAGCTGGCCAAAAACTGACACATCTGTTTGAGGAGATTGAGAGCATGCTGCACATTGTGCAAACACACATCTATCTTCCTGCTTATACTTTCTCCCCAATGTGCAGGTGTGGGGAACGCTTTGGAAGGGGGCCGCGGCCGGGCGGGGACCAAACTTTTCCAGGATTTCCAGATGCTCAGCAGAATCTGGACCCATCCCTGGTGCCTTCACCTCGACTACATCAGCAAAGAAAACAGGGTATGGCCGGAGAGAAACAGACTAAACTTGATAATTGAAAATGTGTGCGTCCGCATATCGCACACTGTGGGGAACGTTCCTACAAATGCTATTCTGACAAACCGATGCATCGGAGGAGGAGACCACACATACTGAGGCTGCACCCCAACTTCTACTGGTGCCACCCAATAATATATCTTTGTTTTCAATTGATCTACCTCATTTCTGAACTTTGTTTTTCTCCAGGGTTTCTTTGATGAAGACAGTATGGATGACTTCATCGTGTCAGAAACCGACGAGTCTTCCATGAGTCTTTCCTCTGACAATGAGAAGACAAAAAAGTAAATTCAGCCTAAAATCCTTTTTCTTCTTTCTGCACTTATGCTGAGATTTGTCTGTAGCTCTGCAACAATGCTACAGCTGTTACCCCCTGCCCTCTCACGGTTCTCATTCTTGTTAGGAAAAAGAAACAGGGAAAAGGAAAAAAGAAGGATTCTGAGGACTCGGACAGCGATGACGTGGAGGTCATCAAGGAATGGAACAGTAGCTCCCGAGGCAGGAACGGAGAAGGTCGAAACAGGCCGGAGCCTGTAGAGGAACGTAAGTTCACTGGCCAGTACAATAATCACATTTAACAAACTAGGAATGCCACAATTCTCAATTTAAAGATGTCACAGAATCGTGGGACCCTACTGAATATTATTGATGTTGAAAGTGTCAAACATGTGTAAGAGGAATTCATTTATTGTTTTACTGCATTACACCTGGCTTATTATAAGCCAACTGAGAGGTTTTCTTTATCGTTACTAGCTTATTAGCTACTTTAAAAATACATTTTTCTCAATTTTTAGTTTTTTCTTGTTTTGTTATACACTAATTTGACCCAAAAATCAAAGTTTGAACTGAATCATAGCAAAAGTGAATGGTTGCAACCCAATAAACTCACACATTCTTTTCAGATTTGTAACTCTTTTTTTTTTCCCAGTTGAATAACAAAAGTCAATCTTATTTTTAGACGCATTTCTTTCCAACTGATAGATTTGTTATGTACCCTACTTAGATATCTGGGATAAAACAGAAAAATGTGTGAATTTTGCTATTTAATTGGTTTTAATGAGTCAATTAGAAAGAACTCTATAATTATAAGAATTGAAAGACACTCCTACAGGTGTAATGATCACAGTTTGTTGCAGTGTGATACTGCCTTTCCTGGTTTTTCCTACAGCTTCATTCATAAAATGTAGAATAGTGTTTTGACTTACTATCTGGAGCTGCAGTCTGTCCTGTTATTTTACATTCTAGCATCCAAAAAGGTAACGTTTCCTAAATTGGATGTCTTGCATTTTCTTCTCAGATCTTTGATTATTTCTTTTTGTTCCCCTTTGGGTGATTTATTATTTATTTTTTGAATTGATTTGAATATAAATACACCTGAGTTGAGTTGAAATTAATGGAAGTGTGTGCTTTAATTTTAGAAAAGCGTTGAACTCCTGTTGGATTCTTTGATTCAAATATCACACAGTTAGCATTGATCCCAGGTTTCAGAAAACTGATCCGTAACCTTCCCTGGTGTACAGCTCAGCCCTCTGGAACCGAGCCAGGGAGTCCCCGCTCTGCTGACTGGCACAGGGAGTTTGTCACAGAGGCCGACGCTGAGATCCTGGCACACTCCGGCAAGCTGACGCTTCTGTTTGAGATCCTGCGCATGGCTGAGGAAGTCGAAGATAAAGTGTAAGGGGAAAAAAAAAAAAGCATTTGATAAACTCTTAGGGGTTTGATGGTATTAATTAAATGTTTTTGGCTACTTATTCAGAGCGCGTTTGATGTGAATTGAGTTCTTCTTGTTGTTTGTCACCAGGTTGGTGTTCAGTCAGTCCCTCATCTCTTTGGATCTAATTGAAGACTTCCTTGAGCTCTCTTGCAAAGATGAGCAAGATGAAGATGCTAAACCCTCTCCGTACAAAGGTAGTTTATTTATTTATTTATGTCCTGAACACAAAGTTTCTTAACTCTTGAGGATTATGAGGACACAGAATGTCTTCCTGGATTTTCTTTTCAATTTAGAGTTCAGAATTTGAAGTAAGTTTGGGCAATAATCCATTCAAATAGAATTATGTATGTAATTATGTATTTATGTAAATGTAATTATCCCCCAAGTCTCAGCATTAACTCAACATCTGCTGCCCATCTAATTCTGTAGATGTGGATTTTACACTGTCAGTTTGTATATTATATTAATTAGTAGCTGTTTGAAGGTTATTTAAGAACTTGCATTAAACTAGTTTAAATTTAAAAAAACTAAAAACTTTTAACATTTAAAACTGGGTCCTTGTCTCCAAAAGAAGAGAAGCTTTAGTGTTACAGAACCCCGAATGAAATACACTTTCTTTAGTTCAGCCTTTTTATGTATTGTTTTATGGAGCATGCATCTAATCACGTGAGAGGTGAAAATACACACCCCTACTGTAAAGCCAAACTAATTATTTGTAAATACACAACAACATTTTGTCCTAATTAATAGAAGGTTCTATCCCTCTTTTCGTTTCCTAAAGTATTCCTGTTTAGCAGCTTAATGTTTTGGTTCCTGAATCCCTGAAGAATTGTTACACTCAAATGTGACGGCGGCTGATTAGGATAAACTTATATGTGAAAAAGTGTACTTTTTATTTAAGAAAAATAGTTTATAGTGGGAATCAAGTAGTTGTAGCCATGCTCAAAAGGTATTGTTTAGGGTAATTCCAAAAATGTAGGGACAACTAATTGTAACGGTCTTTTTACAGAATAATGTGTGAAGATAGACCATAAATGTAGCGGCACATTAAAATTCCTCCTTTGTGTATAAAAGTAAATGATCTGATTACAGGTTTTTGTGGTGAAACTTCGATTGATTAGAAGCTTGTTGTCAATAAAACGGGGGGTGGAGCACAAACCTCACGTGTGTTTGGACATGCATTCATCTGCACCAGTATATGTTTTACCCTCCAACACGGGGCACACGCTCACTCACACACGCTCACTCACACACGCACACACACACTGCCGCTGGTGTAATGTCATGTTCCTAATTAAACTTCAGCAGCTGTTTTTGCTTTCATTTTAAAAATGATTAGACCTTGACTTTTATTCCACAAAAATGTTTGCTCAAGGGTTTGTAATTTGTAATGAAAAGATCACAGTGCCGTAATTGGAAACACACTCCAATGTTGATGAAAGCCGTTGGGGTGGGGGTGCGGGGGTGCCGATCTCTAAGGCTAAACACTGCTGGCCTCTAACCAGCACACCCATCTATCTGCTGTCTGCTAATACCTAGGCTGTGACTTTTTACCCAGGAAAAGACTACGACAACCTTTATTTTATTGACTTTGATGGACCTTATATGAAATCAGAAATGTAAGATTCCAACGTCTTTGTGAAGGTGAAGGCAAGTGGTACAGGAACATCGACTATTATCGCCTGGACGGTTCCACCAACGCCGTAACTAGGAAGAAGTGGGCTGAAGACTTCAATGACACCAGTAACACAAGGTGCAGAGCTTTCACCCTGTTTGATTGACATACTCAACAACTGTGTTTGCTTTCTCAAAATCACAGCATCTAATGGTGGATTTTCTGCTGCTGCTGCTTGTTTTCAGAGGGCGCTTGTTCCTCATTTCCACAAGAGCTGGTTCTCTTGGCATCAACCTGGTGGCGGCCAACAGGGTTGTTATTTTCGACGCCTCCTGGAACCCTTCGTATGACATCCAGAGCATTTTCAGGGTGTACCGCTTTGGCCAGATCAAACCTGTGTACGTCTACAGATTCCTAGCCCAGGTAACTTTCTTTTTACACTTTTCATTCTTCTGTTTTCTGCTATTTCAGGGGAAACATTTTTAGGAGTAATAATTATTACCAACAACATGCTTGCAGGGGCCTCAAGACGTTTTCAGAGTAGGAGGATACTGAGGAAAAAGTAGGAGGCTATCACCCATGTGCTGACGGTTTTGAGAGAGGGGGAGCTTTATTGAAAATCATTAAAAGGAGGGGAATAGATGGGGCTAATTTAGCACAAACATTTATGGCGAGTAGCCCTCTAACTTGTATTCGCCAAACAGAAAAGAATGCTTGTGAATGTTAATTTTGGACCCATCATACACGGATTATTTGCTGCGAGGTACTAAGTTAAACTTTTGTTTGTTATCAAAAAGTAGGCGGCGACTATTCCACTCACAGGTGACGGGTTTTGTCTTCGTCCCGGCTACTTTTGAGACCCCGGTGCTCGTGATGACGTTTTAACTCTTAATTTGCCGCCTTTCCTGAGATCAGAACAAACTGGTAATGTTTACAAGGCAGGTGTCATTTTTCTTTTGCCTTTTTATTTTTGTTGTCTTTCAGGGTACAATGGAGGAGAAGATTTACGAGAGGCAGGTAACCAAGCAGTCCCTTTCATTCCGAGTCGTGGACCAGCAGCAGATCGAGAGGCACTTTACGATGAACGAACTGACTGAACTGTACGCCTTTGAGCCGGACATGCTGGATGATCCGTCCGAGAAGAAAAGCAAGAAAGCCACGCCTGTGCTTCCCAAGGTAGACATGCTCACCACCAGAGCTCAGCTTCTTCTAAAATATTGCATTTCTTGTAAATCAGGCATGAAATTGCCCCAACAACATGACTATGGATTTAAAGGCTGTTTGGGAAGTTTATTTGAACAAAATCTGAAATGAATGCTGCGTTCTTTCTTTTAAAGTTTAAGACATTTATCACAAAGCTGGGTTTAGACTCGATGCCAGCATGCTCAGCCTTTCTGGGATCGATTATTTCTTTCCTCTTTGATCCCACACTGGACTCTTCTCATTTTAATGCAGGTGCTGTGTCACCATTCCCCCCCTCCGGGGGTTTCAAAAGAATCCAAGGCCCTTATATGGTCCATCCAACTCAGCACAGCTGCAGAGATCTGTTTACTGCTATTTACTAAATAGTCTTCTCATTGCAACACTGCTGCTGCCCAGCTATAAACCTGACTTTTCTTTTTTTTAATTCATTTGTTATTATGTTCTCTTTTATTTCCTTGTTGATCTTTTTTGACTCCTATCAACTTTAGCAGCCTGAGTTTGTTCAGGAAGAGGATTTTTCTTCTTGTTATAGACGCTTTCCATTTCATCTCGATGCCCGTTATTCTCTTTTATCATCTCCGCTTCAAACACTTAATAGTGAAAATACTTTTTGAATTGAAGTTTTCTTCTATGAGAAGCTAACAAGTTCTGTTTTAGAGCAACAAGCACAGCTCAGTCGTTTCATAAAACTTGTTTTGGGATGCAAGATAATATCTGCCCAATATTGTTATTGGCTGGTATGAACATTCCCAAAAAATCTTGCTGGTTTATACCTGCTTTGACCATAGCTGAGCTACGATGACACACATATAATAACCTTCAATAATAAGATAACGGCGTTGGACCTCCGGGGGGGGGGGGGGGGTCTTCACTATGCCGAGCATGTTGTGAGAGCCTTTCAGTTAACCTGTCTGTTTGTATCAAACTGATTTTATCTTTAAATTATTAACAGTCATCCTCAAATAATTGCAAATGAAATGTGGCGTGAACAGCTGTCACTGAAAAAAAAGAAGTCTGCTAGTCTACTCGATGCTGATTGGCTGCTGGGGGTGGATTAAAAGCAGGATAATGTCCTTCAAAGTTAATGGACTTTGCAAATTATCCTTCACTTTGTACCGGACAGTTCAGGCTTCCGCGTCGTCCATTCATTTCTGATGATGGACTCCTCGTCAGCCTTATCTCTGTTTAAAAAAACCTTCAACCTGACCATCAGGACCTTATCGTCCTTTCAGCATGCTAAGCTTTTACGCTGTAACAAACTCCAAATGTTGTCGTTTAATGGGCCGAATAACCAAAAGTTTATTTTTGATTCATTCATTGATTCTTTTGTGTGGCTGAGTATACTTCTTTCTTCTTTTGATAAATGAAATTTCATAAAATTAAATTTAAATTAGGTAATATTTGGTTGATGGTAAATCCTTAATTATGGCTTCTTTGAGCCAGCAGGTACTTCCTGTTTGGTTGCCAGGGGGAGGGGTCATTCAGTCCAGCTCTCATATAGAGTCAATAGTTAATTCATTAAAAACAAGTGATAAATATTAATAGTATATAATAGTATATATTTTTTTCTCTTTTTGCTTTAATACAGTGTTAGTTGAACAACTGCTTTACTAACTGGAAGTTTTATTTCTATTTATTCTATTTGTTAATGATTAATGAAGCAGAACTTCCGTGAAGCTGTTCCCGTAAAACATCTTCAACCTTGCACTTTGACTTGCAGAACCTAAATCCAGAACTCTTAAAGAAACCTCAACTTTGACTCTTTCTTTTTTTTTTTTTTTCTTTTATGTTTTCTGCTGCTGGTTTTGGAACGAGCACAGAAGAACCGAACAGACACACTGAAGTGTGTGAATTGGATTTACTTGTGTTGGACACTGCTTTCTTGCTCTTGTAAATGAGTTTCCTCTCCTCTGTCCCAGTATAACCCACGTCATCTTTTCTCCAGCAATCCTCCCGAGCATCTGTTGTTATGACTCTGCACTTGTCCTCCAAATGTTCAAAGAAAGCTCTGTAAGGTTTTTTTTTTCTTTTTTTCCTCTTCCCGCTTTTCTCCCTCTGGCCTCTTCCCTGCATGATGAAGGGTCATTATTTTAAAAACCCTCTTAAACCTGTCTCTTTGCTCTTCAGAAAATCTAATTGGAGACAAAGGAAGCAGGCGCACTTCCCTTTAATGACAAAGAAGGTCTTTGTAGCCCAGACTTGAGATTTTGACAGTCCCCACCTCACCACCTCACCCACCCGCTCAGAGATATTTTAGCCTGCTCCCTGTTCATCATACTTGTCTTTTTCATCAGACGTGCTGCTACATGTGCAGGAAAAAGTTCCAGTGGTAGGCTTTGGGAAAATATTTATACAACGTTGGTGTTGCTCCTTGCAAATGTTGCTGCATTGCACGCTGTCAGTCAAAGCGGCATGGTGGGAGCATGCCAGTGTGTTCTTGTTCCCAGCAGGTGACGGCTGCAGCGGCCATTAGTTTCTGACAGGAATGCTTAAACGCTGCGGACAGACTGCACTCAAACGGCAGAACTGGAAAGAGCAGACTGGAGCAATAAAGCACACCATGCCTGTCTCATTATAGATAGGAAGTCCCTCTGACCTTAAAGAGAAATTCTCCCTTAAGTACTATTTAAGCTATATATCAGTGATTGGAGGATTGGGAGGTATTTCGGGCAACTACTTCTGTTCCCTCCATCAAGCCTGTCAATTTTGATTGGGAAAGTGATGTCTCACTCCAAAAAAGCATGTCAGATCTTGTGGGATTTTGAAAAAGTAAGATAAAAATATTAAACAGCAATACTCTTTTTCTTATTCGCAAGAGAAAAAGTTGAATCAATAAGAGATTTTTTAATATGGATCAGTTGTATAAAAAAAGTAGATGTCCATATGATTTCCTGATTAAAAAAATATTCTTTTTCTTTTGTGATTCAATGTAGAAAAGCAGGTGCCCATTCTTCAAAGTTTAACTCCTCTTTCACCAGTTTTTGCTCATTTACCACCACCTACCTCCTAGGATTGACTGAGATCATAAAAAACGTGGCTGCTGATGGACTGAATTTAAAGTTTGAACTGGGTAACACTGGGTGACCATTTTTATCAGAAATTGATTTACTGACATTTTCTAAGCAAATCCTTTTTTTTTTTTTTTTTTTAAACTTTTTCTCCACAATGTCCCGTTTAATCCCTCCAAAATCCTCCTGCTTTACGAATAGCTCCAGCTGGCAGGCTCTTGCAGGAATAGACCCTTCTGCTGCTGCTGGCTCAGGCTTGCTTTTATAGTAATGTGCTATGTTTACGGCATGTTTGTCTTTTTTTAGATCCTTTTGTAACAAATCTAGGTTTTTTTTTTATAGGGCTGATGCCTTCTTTAACCTTTCCTTTGGGTGTGGTGGAACAAAAAACCAGGATCTGAAGGAACCTCTGCTCATATTTTTGTGCGTTTCTGCAGATAAATTGTTAATGGTAGGCGAGTGGAGTAATGTGTATCACTGGCGTGCAGCTGGTGGGAGTTTTGACTGGCTATGTTTTAGTTATTATAAATATCTGAGACGGTCGCATTCCTGCACTTGGATCCCTCTTGGCCCCCCCTGGTTGCTATGACTAACACACCTGTGTGTCGAGCAGCGTCTGTCAGGTTCAAGTACTGTATTAAACTCAATGTAACAAAGACGCACACATCAAAAAAGACTTTTTGCCTCCTTTTGCAAAGCTTTTTTTTTAGTTTTGAATATTACCAGTCTATTATTTTGAACGAATCCATTTTTATTTTTTTTCTTTTTAAACAGGAAGCTAAAATAAAGTGATTTATGTTGGGATTGGGTTGAGTTGCAGAAATCATAATCATATGGGATGAATGTGACCTAGACCAGTGTTTTTCAACCAGTGTGCCGCGGCACACTAGTGTGCCGTGGGAGATGGTCAAGCGTGCCGTGAGAAATTGCCCTCATTAACTGATCATCTAGAAATATTTACCATCTCCAGGAAATCAGCTCTTTGTTCATCCAAACAGGCCCTGATAAAACACTGAGAAGTTAAGAATATGAAAGATCATAAAAATATTTTTTCTTTGTGTTTATATGATTCTATTAAAGACACTTTAATAAGAATGACGGTCCCCCGCGGTACAGTTATAGCTGCAGCTTTAACGGTGTAAGGAAAAGTCCCGCCCCTTTAACTGTCTCCACCAATCATTCTTGAAGGCTTAATCACACGTCATCACTCTGACCAATCAGAAGTGGTTAAAGTATTCACTTCCTTGTTTCGATTTAACGCAAAAAAGTCTCTGTTCTAAGAAAAATACCAGCTAAAGCTCGTCTTTAGCGGTGTAGCTTTCAACAGAATCTGTTATCAAACTGTGGAACAAGTGAACAAAACCATGAAGCTCAAAGACGCGGGTCTTTCCGCGGTCACCGGATTATCGGCACTACATCTCCCATGATGCATTAAAGTGACTGTTTTAGCGGACAATGAGTCTCTCCTCTTAACGTCTTAAAACAACGAACACACATCAAACAGTTTTTGAATCTTTTGACTTAATTTTTAATACATCTTTTAGAAAAAAAACAGCTGCAGTTTCCAGCTTTTTCTGCAACAATTATCACAAAAATGCATGTGAGACTACAGAGGGGCTGTAGATCAATACAGACTATGAGCTTGTTCTTTTTTTTTTATTTATCTATTTTTTTGGATGCTGGTGTGCCGCGGGATTTTTGTCAAGGTTCAAGTGTGCCGTGGCTCAAAAAAGGTTGAAAAACACTGACCTAGACAGCAAAATGCATTCTGCTTTGCAGTATTGCTACATTATTTCTTTAAACTATGAAGTCTTAAAAAAATCCTGCTTCTGTTTTCTTTTAAGTTTTTTAAATTCTTTTAAATTTTAAAATTTAAAATTTTTAAATTTTAAAGTCTTTTCAGCTCAGATTTTTCTGTAGCTTTTACACAAATTTATCAAAAATGTGAATTAAGAAGTGCAGCAAACGACCAGAAAGTGTATAAATAAAATAAAAAAAGTCTTTTTTTTTTTTTTTGTCTTCTACAGAATGAAAATCACAGAAAGAATCATCAATAACGCTTCCTGTGGCGGCTCTAGAGACAATATGCGACTGATGATTTTCTCTCTTAGCTTGGCGGTCTGCAGAAATGGCCTAACGCACCGTCCAAACTCAGATTCTGCGATGCCAAATGCTGTGTTTTCAAACCAAAGGCACGGGGTTCCCCCATCAGAGCATCTGCCCGCCCAGTGTCTTTTGCTGTGCAGTAAATTGATAGGCTTCACCAAGCGTGTCCATAAGGATGACAATGGGGTAGATCGGGTTACCTTCAATCATTAGAGCTGCCTCAGGGTGCACACACACGCATGCAGATCCCAGAGGTAGAAGATGGACCAGACCACCCCGGAGCTGTTGATTGTGTCAATTACTTCCCAGAATGCCTTTTTTTTTAACCCAGTGAAAGCGTTTGTACCGTCATTCGACCTGTTGCTCCTCTTAAGTGGTCTTGAATGCTCATTTTACGCCTCTGAATGAAATACTTTACATTTATGAGGAACGGATTGCTGGGAATCCTGCAAGAAAAGCTGAGGAACTGATCAAAGATGATGGTTCATGTTGGACTTTTTCCGATTGTTAAACCAGTGACTGCAAATCATCAAGGGGTGTGTCTCAACTTTTTTTTATTATACAGTTTATTGAAGCTGTTATCTTTCTCTTAGGAAACGGCACCAGGCCAATAACAAGTCATATGGTTAAAATTTGATGTTCAAATCAGTGACATGCAGCCAAATCCCCACGTAATGTTACAACTTTACCAGTGCACGGCTGATATTGATGGCAGCTTTTATTTGACCTTTAGCCGTTTTGTTTTGGAACATCAAACCAGCATAGGTGCCTTTCTAATCAAGTCAGGCCAACGGACTCCTCTGCTCCGCTTTTATGTGCTAATTGGAGGGTAAAGCAGCCGTTTGAATCACTGGCTGGGCTTTTGCGTCAAAATGTTTGGGTCTCCAGGGGTGGCCTGGCTTGGTCCTGATTGAGAGTGATGGCAGAGAAACATAAACACATGTCAATGAGGAGCACAAATTGGTCCAGGATCTCCAGGTCTTGGAGGCTGTGGCGAGGAGCTGCGCATTTTTTCTCCTCCAAGTCCCACCCCGTCTTTCTGTAACTGTTTGCAGTTGGGGACCCCCTCAGGATATTCTTTTGTTGTTGACGTTTCGGGGCCGATATCATCCTCCGCCTTCTGTGATGGATCTCGTTACTTGTGTCATGTTAACTCGGTGCAATCACGGCTTCATTTGATGGTTTGATTCCCCCCGATCGCCCCACCTTAATACAAATGGTGTTTATTAGGAGTTTTTATCCACTTTTCCACACAATCATTCTTCATAGTGAAATGAAGAGGCCAACTGGACCATTAGAGGGTCAATAAGACAACTGCTTTATGATGTCATTTTCAGGTTAAAGAGTTCCAGTTTTAAGTAACACTAAGTTGAGACAAAGAAAAGCAAACAAGCAGCAGAGACAGAAGACGAGAGGGAGAGTAATTTAAACCATGTTTGTGACTGAAGCCTGGTCCAACTCTTAATTTTACTCAGGTATTGTTTTCAATAACAATGCATGCATGGAAACCAGACTTTCAGGGAGGTATATTCTGTTTATGCATTTATTGGAAACAACACTTGTTTTTTTTTTTTTTTTTACCACTTCTTTTTCCCCTCCTTGAATCATTTATAAAGCAAACACCTGCAAAGTGCTGCTCTGCTTTTCCCACTGTGTACACACAAAAGCCAAAGGAGCCTCTAGAAAAAGGGGCTTTTACTCAAGCTGGGACCCTTTTTGCCACATTGAGTTGTTTTTAGATTGTTAAAGAATGACAAGATATTTTCCTTCTTCAACAGATTTTGTTGAAAATCAAAAAGTAAAAGTGGGGATACTTTGAATTTGACTTCAGGGTAGAAAGAAATGTTTATTTTGATGCCTGACATTTACCTTTTGTGATTCAGAATTTGTTTGAACCTAATCTCTTGTTTCTGTAGGATCCCATCCTGGCCGAGATGCTGCAGAACAATAAGGACCAGCTAGTTTGTTACCATGAGCACGACTCCCTGCTGGACCACAAAGAGGAGGAAGCTCTGAGCGAGGAGGACCGCAAGGCCGCCTGGGCTGAGTACGAGGCAGAGAAAAAGGTAGACCACAGCCCCAACACATTTAGATAGCTGGTAACGTGAAGGAAACACATGTCATCCATTCTCCAAAACCCTGACATTAAAGGACAGGAACTCTCACCTGGAATAAGCAGATGACAGGACTTCCTTTACTTTCAGCGATCGTCCCTCTGACCAAACACAGATGTGATCTACCACACAAATCACTGAGGCTCTCAAAGCACTGTCAGGGTTACTTACTGTAAGTGTGTGGGAATCGCAGAGGGTCCAGGACTCCTGCACCCACAAACACCCACCTTCCCTAGTTCTGAGCTCTCCTTTCTTGTGGGGCAATTAGTGGGGTTTATTTTGAGAAGTGTATATGGTGGAGAGGAGGGGGCGGGGGGGGGGGGGGTGTTGTAGGAGAGCAAGTATTCTTTCCATTCGGGTAATCCTAGATTCTAGTTCATCCTGATGAATTGGATTTTCAACACGTTCTCTCTTTTTGGCTTCAAGGAGAACAAAAATTGTGAAACAGAACTTTCACAATTTCAAATTTGAAGTGCAGCCGAAACAAAAAGCATTTTAGTTAATTTCACATCATTATTAACAATCGTGAGTTGGGATGCAGAAATACCGTACTCCTTTTCTATTTAAATTGATTGTGGTGTCTGGACTTTGCAGGGAGAAAAAAATCTAAATGCACACATTTAATTAATGTTAATGTTAGGTTGGTAATGTTAGGGGCAGGAACATAGTGGGAGAGAGTAAACCGATGGATGATGGCAAGTGGGGGCGGGCTTACTCCCTGCACAACTCAGAGGTAAATTTCTAATGAACTGCTGCCACTCTGCAGAAACTATGTCCTAGAAAACTACAAAGGTTTTAGTTTTTGCGTAAAAACGGCATAATCATAATTAAAGGACGACAGTTTTACAATAGATCAAAGAGTGGGTCTTTACACATTAAAAGATTAATTAATTTTATGAATTTGTTGCACTAGAGACTTCAAGTTGGCGTTTTATGGTTTCAGCAGTTTCAAAGTTTATTAATGACGTTTTCTGGTTTCTTGTTGTTCTCCTGGTGCTACAGACCATCGGAGGATGCAGCTGAACAATGGCAGCTTGATAAAAGCGAGGAGTATGGATGTCGTGAAAGACGTTTGTTGTGGTTGTTCTGAGGTTTTTTTGTAGTGTTCAGGCTTGCACACCTGTCTCTGACCAGGTCCAAAGACCCCTCTTGGCCCCCAACACACACTCTTCCACCCACTACTACATACCGGATGGCCAAATTACAGGGCATGGAGAAACCATCTGCAGCTGAGACTGAATTACATACAAACATCGGCATTCTACTGGCCTTTACTGGGCCAAGACTGTTTACTTCAGGTCACGACTCTCTCACACACACACACACACACACACACTGGATTCAGCAGGAGCTGGCTGATACTGCGTGCCGTGCTGCTCCTGCAGAGGGAAACAAACTAAATGTGGAAAGAGAAGAGAGCCTCTGCCAAAGGCAATCTTCACATCGTTTGCATCAGGATGGATTTAACTTTCTCATGAAATCAAATATATATATATCAAACTTTTTGAGTTGGGTTTATTCGATGGGGAGGGTGTGAAATGCAAGTCAGACCATTTGCCCAAAGATGGGTTTTAGCAAGTGCATCAATGAAGGAAAAGAGCTAGATTGCTTCTACAAGTGAGGAGGTTTGGTACAGAGCAGACTTTGAAGAGTTTAACATGGTAAAACTATAGCATCAGTGTAGCTAAAGCGCCACTAAAACCAAGGTTTAATATAGCAGACAAAACAGCAGTCTGTGTTGCTTAGAAGCTGAGAAAGGCTCTCAGAATGAAGCTCCCACCTCCCAGGTCAAGCCCAGTTTCTCTCATCGTGTCTCTGCGGTTCTTAACACCTGCTAAATTGGCTCCTGTCCTCCCCCACCCCGCCTCTCCCACCGTCTTTCATCTCAGGGTCTGTCCATGCGGACCAACTATCAACTACCCTACGCTCAAATGGACATGGGCACCTCCAGCTATGTCTCATACAACATGGCAGCTTTGGCCTCCATGACCAACCAGCAGCTGGAGGTAAGTAATGAGCTCCACATGCCCCTTTTTTTTCTGCCTCGCACCCCTCCCTCCCTTTACCCCACGGCATGGCGCCCCGCATTCCTCAGACCCTACTTCTAATTGTGACAACAGCTTAGCGGCGGACGGGCCCGGCTCTGCCCTCTCCTCCACCTTACAGTTCATAATGCTCCATGTCTGGGGCAGCAGCTATTATTACGCCGAGCCCAGGGAGACGACAGATGGTTCAAGAGTCAGTTTGGGTTTTCTAATGAGAGGAAGAGTGTAAAAATACGGAGGAAGCTCCTGATTTCCTCTAATCTTTGCACCGACATGTTTGCTTCATAATTCTTGCCACTTGATCAGCGCACATGTGAAATAAATATTAAGATGTTTTTTTTTTTCTTCAAGATTATCTAACATTTGTTGCTGATTTAATAGTTTATTTTTGCTGGTAATGGTTAAAGTTAGTTAGACACAACAAAATAGTTCAAATGCAGGCAATAAAACAAAAGCAATGAGCTGCATGAGGAGAGCAAATACTTCTGGTTTGTCACTGATCTTTTTAGTTTTCACTCCTTTTCTTAGACCTTTGTTTAAAAATTGGATCTTAGGATCTTTCTCGTCTGTTCTCGATGAATATAAGCAGCGAGAACCTAAAGGGATCCTGCCTGATGTTTCATGTCTCCTTCACTTGTTATTTAGGACCTCATCAACCAGGGACGACAGAAAGTCATCGAGGCAACAAATGCTTTGAAAACTCTGCCACGGGAGTCGCTGGAAGATGTTATTGCAGAAGTGGTGGGTGTCCATCGTTATCCAGTTCAACTTTGCAGGAGAAAAAAATTATTTTTTTACAGATTTGAACTTTACAAAATGGTATTTGTAAAGTGCAACCTGTTTTGTAACTGCTGAACGGTGGCCTCTCTTCAACAGTGGAAGGAAAACCCGGCTCTCACTGAAGTTCAGGTCCAGTCAATAGCGTTGGGGCGCCAAGCCACCGTGGAGATGGAGCTGAAGCGCAGGGAAGCCGTCTACAGAGACGTTCTCACCAAGCAGCAAACGGTAAGAAGGGCTCGGTGTGCAAACCAAATGAACACAAGCCAGAGAAGCCAGCTTGACTATGAAATACATTTCTGCAAGTTGTCCCACTTAAAAATATTAGTTTGGTGTTTAATGATTATAATAGATACACTTTAACTGTGAGAAACGGAAGGAGAATAGGAATCCAGGAGATCAGTGTTTTTTTTTTTTTTTTTAAAGAATTAATTTGGATAGTGGTGGAGAAAATAAGTAATCAAACAAATAAGTTTTCCTTTCAAATAAGCCGCAGTTTTGTACCTCACAGACCCGGTTCTTCTTCTTCAAGACGTTCTTCTGTCTACTTGTTACCTAGAATAATTGGCTTCTGTTTGAACTGGTTATCTGTATAAAGACACCTGTTCATAGCTTTAAAGAGTCAGACTGCAACCTCTGACCAAGACCAAAGAGCTGTCAAAAGAAACCAGGAACAGGATTGTGCTGAAGTTCTCTAAAGGTCATTCTGTTTGAGCCAGCACATGTCCAGGCCCGTCTGAAGTTCTCCAGAAACAGTCAGATGAGACCAAAGTGGAACTCTTTGGTATAAACACTACTCGCCGTGTTTCAAGGAAAAAAGCTGATCCCCAGAACACCATTCTTACAGTGAAGCACGGCGGTGGAAGCATCATGCTTTAACTGTCTTTACTACCGTATTTTCCGGACTATAAGTCGCTGCGGAGTATAAGTCGCACCAGCCCAAAAATGCACTATAAAGTAAAAAAAAAACACAGATAGTCGCACTGGACTATAAGTCGCATTTTGACGGGAAATTTATTTGACAAAATCTGAGACCAAGAACTAATAACTTGCACAACCTCATATGACACAATCATAGCAGACTGTTTATCTCATAATTTCACAGTAATTCTCTCTCATACTTATTTATTTATTCCTTTCATGAAGCATCATTGGCCAACAAATACTCTGTTTTCATCCTGTATTTGTAGAAACAGTTGTCATTTTTATTGGATTTCTGAATCTATGAAATCATTGGAAAATAGAATATTATGTTGTCAGGCTTCAAGATCTTACTGTAAAAAAAAGTTTGCTGATTCTTTGAGTCACTTAACATACTCTGAACACTTAACATACCTCATACATCAAATTGACCCAGGAACATCGTCTCTGTTCCTCACAAATGAACATAACAGGAGGGTTAACAATGTATTTATTTCAATTTATTTCTAATATAAGTCGCTGCAGAGTATAAGTCGCACCCCTTGCCAAACTATGAAAAAAAGGGCGACTTATAGTCCGGAAAATACGGTACAAAGTGGGAGGGGAGGACTGATCTTTGTTAAGGAAAGGAAGAATGGGGCCTGTGTATGATGAGATTTTGAACAAAAACCTCTTTCCGTCAGTGAGAGCATAGAGCATAAAGTGCGTCTGGAACTTCCAGCACCGCAGTGATCCCAAAGACATCACCATGGCAACAAAGGAGCAGCTATATAAGTAGTTTGCCAGGAAACCATTGACCTGTTGCTGCTAAACCAGAGTTACATTACAAAGTATCTAAGCGAATTTTTCTTTTTTTTTTTTTTTTTTTAACCAAAATACATTTTTTCTGTAACTTTATCCTGGATTCCTTTTTTACATTCTACCTTTCAAAGTTGAATTTTATCTTTGATGAACAATGAACAACAAAAACACCTTTTTAGGTGCGATAAATTGCTGAATCGATGACTGACAAATACTGTTGCTGTTCTTGTTTTGGGTTAGCTGTAGTTCTTTATAAAAATACAAACATAAACCGACCGACCACGTGTATGAGCATGTGGATGAAAATGTACAACAAGGTGCAAACCTTGCTCTGCTTCTGCAGCTGTGAATACCTGTTGCTGAACTTGTTCTAAACAGGGACTCAAATCACTAAAACACATTCAAAATGATTTATTCTACTCAAAGCAGGACCAGGAAAAGTCACAAAAACAAAATGTGTGATTTGCATGCAACATTTTAGATACGTCCAGATCACGTCATGCAGCTTTCACTGACTTTTATTTTGTAGCTTTGCCTGAAGTCTGTCTGTGATCCTCAGACAAGAAATGAACGTGTCAAATCTGTGGATCTTTTGCAGCTGATGATGTACGTCCAGAAGCTCATAACCAACAGGAAGGTCCAGGAGCAGCAGCTAGCAATGGCTAACCAGGCCACCTACCTAAATCAGTTGGCCATGCAGAACGGCATGATGGGCGCCGGGCTCAGCCAGATGGACCTGCTGGGGCTTTACCAGCAGCTGCACGGCATGGGAGCACATGGCATGGGGAAGAACCCGGGCCCTTCCAAGGGCCTGTAGGTCAGGCGGACGTAGGTCTTATCTTGACTCCTGGAGCCGGCTCCCAGTGGTTCCCAAAGAACTGGGAAAAAAGCGAACTAGCTTGCTAAGCCGAGGATCAAGGTTTTCCAATGATCCTGTCCACTTCGGGTCGGCTGTCATGGCTGTACTATTTGGAGACGGAGAAATATGATGTATAGATGACTTTGTGAAATGTCTGTTTGGGATTTCAGCAGAAAAAAATGTATATACCGTCTTAATGTTATTGAAGTTCTATACCTTCATTTTTCATGTCATTACAGATGACGTTTTACCCCTCCAATACTTGTAAGCATCCCCCCCCCCCCCTCCCTTCAGAAAGGGTTTTCCGGGTTATTCAAAATCAAATTTTTTATACTCTTTTAAATGCCTCGGTGCATCAGAGTGGGACCAGAATCTATGGTGTCAGGACTCTGTCAATCAAACTTCTAGCCTCATTAGATTCCTCAATGAGTGTTTAGCTAAGCAGGCAGCTGTTGGTGCTGCAAAGTCCTGTTCAAGAAGAAGATTAGTCAGTGGAATAAAAAAAAGGAAAGAAAAAAAAGAATGGCCTTATAACAATACCTAAAAAAAATCTGTATAATTTAAGATTTGTTAAGACTGTTTTCTATTACACTTTTAAGTGTTTACATTAACTGTTGCTGAACATAATGTTATGCTAGTATTGTTCAAAAGTTGCCTGCCGGATTCTGTTTTCAAGTTTTTTTGTTGTTTTTTTGTTTTGTTTTATAAAATCTTTCTCATTGTCACGTGTTGTCTAGCATAGCGGTGCGTTCCTGTTCATATTCCACTCGTGTTGATCCAAAGTCTGCAAGAGTGGCGGCCCATGCAGAGCCCAAACCCTCTGTTTTTAAATTTGAAGATGACTGGGGTTTAAAAAAAAAAAAGAAAAAAACTGCTATATTATTATTTCTTTTTTAATTTCCTGGTGGGTTTGGAGCAACACTCCTCTCTTCTCTCACCTGCCACCTTCCACATTTCACTTGCAGTTACCTTTGGCACATTTTGGCTTCTAACTGCTTCAACCGGTGCAGCTGTTAAACAGGAGGAACATGGACATTTTTCACACAGACGTTTGCTGATTCCTGTGTTTGCCCAAGGTGTGTTTCATAAATGTCGGCAAAGTTTATTTGGCCTCTTCTAAGAATGTTCTTATGTTAGTAAATACATTTTGCCATGACTATTACCTGCTATTATCTTGATAAGTATTTAATATAACGTTTAATAAAGTGACCAAAAGAATAAAGCATCTGTTTCAGTTGCAACATTTGAAACTGTTTATAATTTCTTGCTCTGTAATAATTGGGTTTATGAAAGGAAATCAATTAACAGATTAAACCATTTTTGAGTAGGGCGGGTTAGATGGGAGAGAATGGTTTAATGCTGTAACTTTTTTTTTTTTTTTTTCTTCGTGCACCTTCCTGTATTTAACCACTACATCACTTTGTAGATTCTAAGTTATACTCAATTGGTAAACAAATAAAAAAAAAACCCAGCTTGTATATGCAGTTTATGTCTTTACCGGTGTTACAATACTTTTTGTTTGCCAAAATAAACAAAAAAATACCTTCACATTTGTTCATGTCTTCAAATATATTAAGAAAAAACGCTTTAGGTATCATTTATGTGAGAATGAATACCTTGTTAATTGTAAGATGCGCTCGCTTAACACGTCTAACATGACGGGGATCAAACCCACAGCCAGCACAGTTTGGGCTCTTGAAGCTGACAGTGTTCATCTATTTCACACTTGAGGGGCTTAGAGTAGTCGTCCCACTCTCCTCTCCCCATCTTTCATCTAGTCTCCCCTCTCTCTGGTATTGTTTTCGTTTCCGACTCTACCAGGGTCTTCCCCCTGCATGTCTTTGACTTTTCCATCCCACCCCCACACGGCGTTGGCTCTCACAGTGCACAGATATCTGCAAGCGGAGGAACATTGCAACGCCTGCAGATGTTGAAATGTTGATCCTGTCCCATCTTAGCTCCAGATTACCGCCACCCAGCTCCGTGGCACATCCCTGCTGGTTCGGTGGTGCAGCAGGGGCCAGCTGTCTCTGTCCATTGAGGAGGCCCCCGCTGCAGCATGAGGCCCCCGCAGCGAACAACCAAGCACCGCTCGTAATCCACTGCTGATGTGTAAAGCCAATTAGAAGTTGGGGTCTAGTTGCAGAAGGAATCTGATTTTGCACGGTGGATGTAAGCTGCCTAAGACCTCATGGAGACAAAAGCCGCCTGTGCACATCACTTCATAATGTGATCCCTGCTTGCTAAGGGCTTTATAATTGCAAATGGGAGGATTGTAAATGTGTTCCCTGGGAAAAACTGTCTCCTCCATATTTCCCCTAACTCAAAAATAATCAATTCTTCACAGTTATTTAATCAATTTAGGACTGAATGGACAAATGTCATAAAAGCTTTTGAGTTTGATTCATTTTAATACTTACGGGTGCTCTCCTTTCGATTGCCTCAACTGCAAGCACCAGATTTTGGGGATACAATTCCCCATACCAGTAGAAATTAATGCAAATTAAAGGAAAAATGTGCAGCCATTCACATAAATAGCATACATCTGGTTTTAATTTGTACATCACACAAGCAAAAATAGTCTCTCACAATGAGTTCTCAATAGTAAGACAATTTTATTGTCATGTTTTATGCAGTTCTGTTTTCTTTTCCCTTTTTGTTTTTTACTGTTTTTTGGCCTCATTTCAGTAGAATCTGCAGTCCAGAGAACTTCAAGTTCATTACAAAATAAAGTCTTTGCAATAAATAAATATATAGATTTACATTTATACTTTATATGTAGAAAATAAATATATGGTACATCTCATAAATAGGAACACCCAAATGTACACATCAGATGCCTGCAGGTTGTTCTTTTTTATAATGTTCCTGACACTACGAACATTACAAGTCACCCTCTTTTAGCAGAACTTATCAGTTATTCTGTCAGGGAAGTGCTTTCATCCCAAGCGAACTCTTGTTTTAGAACTCTCCTTGATTCCTCATTTAAATGCAGTGAATGGGAAGTTTGGGATGGTACTGGCAACCTTTTCTGACTTTGACCTTCTGGGGTTCATTTTCTAAGACCACATAAGTCTTAGCATTTCATTTTTTTGTGCTCCTGTGTGAGCAGATAAATGTCACCTCAGTATCTACATTGGAAAAAAAAAATCAAATTATGACTTCCTAATTGAGCCCACATAACTCTTCCTGCAAAAGTGCCTTTCAGAAGTGAGCGCCGGAAGTCCACCGCCACAAAAAAACCCCAAAACATGACACATCCAGGAGCAGGCGTTGATGCACACGACCTCCAGTAGAGAGAAGAGTACCCCATGAAGTCCAGAATATCCAGAGCTACTCCTTCTGCTCTTTACTCCTTAATGGATTCAGTTGGGAAAGCACTGGGTCACCTGTACTGGAACACGTCCCGGTACGCCTGTGGAATCCTTTCAATCTCCACCGCCCTGGGTAAGAAGTGGGTTAGTTTTTGGTGTTTTTTAGTCCGGTTACCCTCTCTGGGGGAGCCGTCTTTGTTTAGAGCCACATAATAGAGGCGCTCTGGGTCCGTGTGCTTGTACAGGGTGGAAGCGTAGGTGTTGTACCAGTTCTCCTCAAACTGCTCCCGGAACACACATTCTGTGGTCAGCTTCTTCTGTGGGGAAATGGAAGCAACATGTCAACGAAGGAGAACGTGAGCAAAAAAAAAAAAAAAAGTGATGTCGACACAAACAGAGGAGGATGAGATGAAGCAGGGTTGAGGCAGGTGCTCATTATGAGTGGCCTTTTCCCTTTACACTCCTCCTGACCTTTCATTCTCCTTCTTGTGATGCATCGAGAACAGTAAACAGATCTGCGGTCGTTTTGCTCTTTCATCCAAAGGGAAGACTAAAAGGGAGTAACGCAGTTACACCACAGTCTACCTCCCCTCTAGGGAAGTGCAAAGGTTTTACCCCAAATCTTAGCTCGCATCCCCCCCCATCTTTCGTCCTTCCTTCTGTTATTCTTCGTGACCGATGCACACAACAAGATAAATGTTTGCATGTCTCAGTCTACTGCTTAAAAAGCTCTTCACACTTCCATCAAATACTGCGTTTGATTCCAGGAGCAATGTTGATGATTGGCTCCCAGGAGCTGCTCTGCGTGGAGAAGCTGTTGTCTGTAAACACAGCCCAGAGGGCGCATGACTGGGCCAGCTCCATCCTAAAACACAGCGGAAACCCCATCGGATCAAAAGCTCGTCAAGGTCTGCTGGTTGAAGGACGGAAGCGCCCCTCTATACCTGTTATCCTCCCCACAGCCAACCCCCTGGCCTCTCAAATTCAGACAGTCTTGTCTGCATTGCTCCCTGTGTCAGTAAGGTGACTCAGTCAGGTGTGCAACCCCCCCCCTCCCCCCAAACACCCCAACAATTCCAAATCACTGCCTCCCAAATCAGCTCCCCCCACCTCCTTTCGTCTTTTCAGGGTTTGCCAGACTCTTGATAGTGCTGAGTAACAATATCTGCGTTTTCCACACAATGACTCGCTTAAAAGGTAGCCTCTGTTCGAAACGTTTGGAGCCTGGACCCCTGAGAGGCCCTCAGGTAATGTCCTGGGAAACCTGATCCAGGCTGCCCCTCACATATTTCCCCTTTCATTGTTTTTACCTCTGCTCTTTCCTGTATCTCTGTCTCCAGGTATTCAGTCTTCAAGAGCACTCACAGATTGAAGACTTTATAAGAAGCTTTGAAAGAAACATGTCTATGTCGTTAACCTGTACAAACTTCTTAAAGCAGCTTTTCCTTGAGGGCAAGACAAAAACATAAAAACATTGTTTTGTCTTTTCGGACTAGCTGCCGCATGTAAAACCCAGATAAGACACTTCTCTCATTTGCCATGTCTTGCTGGATGATCAGTCAAGACAATAGAATAAACTTTTAAAGTTCTGAAGGAGACTCTGACCTTCACTGTGGGGGACGGGACTGCAAAAAAAGAAAGATGTATTTTTTTTTTTTTTTTACTCACCGACCCATAGAGCTCTCCTTTCTCATTCATGCAGAGGTAAAGTCCAGCATCCACCCCTCTGATGCTGACCAGGCCCACTGCCAGGCTGATGAACTCTAAGATACCTGAGGTCAAACACAGAAGCATGGTCACAGAAGCTCAGAAAAGATGTGAAAACCGCCCGCAGCAAAGCTGCTGGTTTCCGATTCCGATTGAGTCATCCTTTTTGTGTGAAGCCACTTTGCGATAGATAAACGATCAGAGGGAACCATTAAAACCTGATTACAGGTTACCTTTTCTACATTTCCTGTACACGAGTGACTTATCATTCCACATTGTAATGGTTTGAGGTTGTCTATAAAGTCTTTGGAAGCTCCCCACTGGCCACTAAAACAGCTTGAAAGACATTTTAATGAGGCTGAGATGTGAGCAACTTGTTTTCTGACTTAGGGGGAGTTACAGTAAAGGGAGCTTCCACTTCAAAGACAGGGGTGTGGGGGGGGGGGGAGAGAGAAAAGTGGTAAATGTAAAAGCCACTGGCTGTTGTGATGCAGAAGTTAGTCAGAAAGGATCCAGCTGGTCTGGATGACTGGCAGAGGGCAGCTTACTGACACCTGGTCCCTATCTCCCCAACTCCATCAGGCGCCAGAGGATGACAGAGAAGATCCCCTTTATTTGGTGTGGGAGTTTGTTCCATGTCAAAGCTGCCTCTGTCAGACCCCCCCATTTATTTGTTTTTTTAAGGGTGTAATAAATCCATGCGTCAAAAGTATTAAATCAGCAGCTATGCCCCTTTTTTCAACAGCTGGGACATGCGGACATATCCGACTCCAAATTGGAACTTTACGCATAAACTATGACTGCTGTCTTCATTTAACTTTAAAAAAAAGTTAAGTACAGAAAATAAAACGTGTTAATTATGGCTGAAAAATGCAAATTTGATTGTTGTCACGCCATCATTTATAAGCTGCTTACCAAATCTGCTGTGGTCCTGCCTGGTCCCGTACACGGTGCCGTTGGGTAATATTTCCAGCTGGAAGCCGGTTCTACAGTAGAGCTGCCGCCGCCTCAGGATCCCCTTGAGGTGCCCAAAATCTGTGGGCGACCCCCGCTGCAGTCTGCCTTCAATCTGCCCCAGCCGCTCGTCCAGCCCCGCCGGAGCCTCCGCCAGGGGCACGTTCCCCAGCGCAGGAAAGCTTTGTAAATCCAAGTCGAGCGTCCCCACAAACGTCCCGACCTCTGCCATCGTGTGCACAGCTGTCAGATTCAGCACGGGCATTTTCACATGTACACGGAGAGAACTGCGGAAGGACAAAAGTTTATACAAGTCCGGTCCATGCACGCCAAACACGTCCCGGCGCGCGCCGTGCCCCTCCACAAAACGTCCTCTCAGTTTATTGATAGTCCTCTGGTGCAATCATGAGTTTGATATCTGTGGTTATCAAAGGGAAAGAGGCTATTATATACAAACTCCCCACGCATTCTCACATTGGATATTCAGATAGAAGCCACGCCTGGCTGGCATCCCTTCTTGAGCGCATCAGTTTGCCTTCCTTAATTTGCGCTTTTCTCTCCAACTTTGTACATCTGATGGTGCCACTGCGACTAATATCAGAGCACTACTCCACCATAAATGTGTCATCGCATTTGTCATCCGATCACTTCAAGCCTTAAGAATCTTTGCTCCTGTCGATTCTTCCCTGGCTGATAAAACCGCTTATCCAATTACAGGAATCTTTGGGAACAGATTTTACGCTGCGTAAAGATCCAAAAAAGAGTGAAAGACCGGTAGTTAAAAACAAATATTAGCATTAAGCTGACTTTAAAAGTAACAACTGTCTTGCTTCTGGTTCACACCCTAGACAACAAAAAAGGGTGGGGGGGAAAGCACAAATATAGGGTTTAACCCAAAAGAAAATCGAAGTAACCCGTGCCCTCTCAGAGTAATCCAGCCTCCTGCGCAAGTTTCAAGCCCAACTGTCGCCGTGGGACGTTTTCATGGGCACATTTCTCCACCTCCTTTCTAGAAGCAGGTGCCTCCTCACCCCTCTGCAGGACGTTTGCAAGAAGCTCCAGCCAAACTTGTAACTGGCAGACATGGAAGGGGGGAAATCCAAATACCAAAGATGTGAAGGATTTAATGTGACTGATGAAGGGATTTGTGAATCATCAGAGGCACTTTGATTTAGAAAAAAAGTTTTTTTGTTGAAAGGTTACGTGCTCAAAATGGAAAAAAAAAAGACTATTTAAATACTGAAACTCATGAAAGCCTGAAGAACACGCTAAAAAGAATCCTTTGGAGAGAAAAAAACTGTTTGATGTGTGTCACCCTGCAACTTTGAAGAGAACACAGGAACATGCAGCAAGACTAATGCATAATCATTTATGACAGATTGGGGATTTTTGCACTTCTCTTGTGCACAATTGTAGCACAGGTCCTGACTTGCAGGAAAAAAAAAAGGAAGAAAAACGCAGCTGTTTTGGTGAGGACTTTATTTCTCTGTGAGGATAGAAATGAAAACAAACTGCTGGAGTGTTTTAATTAGTTAACTGCTTCTGCAGGTATCTGTGACAGCAGGTTGGTTTGGAAGGAGGAGGAGGAAGGCGTGATAACATGAATAACACCACTTAGCTTTTAGGCATGTTATTTTAGACATCCTCCAAGCTGCTCCCTGAAACCCCCTTCCTCAGGGGGGGGGGGCTTTCTCACTTCCAAAATTCCAAACTGCTGGAACTCCACAGCTTCCCTGCAGAGAACTGGGATTTATGACACAGCAAATGGTGACAAATCCAGTGTTTGAGTGTGTGTGTGATTGTCCTCATGTCACTGTCAGGCTTTAGAGACATTTCTTGACTTCTTGTTTTAGGGCTAATCTATCAACATTTGTGGTGCAATCTATTTGAAAGTGGATGTTGGTGGCTTTGGAGTCCCTCCGAGTGGGATTCACTATGATGGACCTTCCCAAAGCGTGCAGGCCTCTTTCACAGCTACTAATTATGCCACTATAAATCTTATGGGTGTGTCACGGCTGTATTGAAGTCAGAGGAGGGACGGTGGCTTTCAGCTGGTGTGGGATATGAAAGGTGGTGGGGGTGATGAATGCTCATGGGCCTCCGCTTGATGAATTGGGCGAAGGGGTTGACGAGGAGTCACTGATGGTCAGGCTTTGTGTGAAAAAGCACTAGGGCCTCGCCGCTGGGCAGGATGAAAGGAGCATTCGTTGCAGTTATAGGGTGGAAGGATTAAAAAAAAAGGGAGAAAAAAGAGATCAAGCAAGGAAAAACTAACAAAAAATGAAACAAAAAACATCCAATCCTCTTTTCTTTTTCGGCTGTCCATCCATTTTACACCTAACTGAAAAAGCTAAACTCTGACTGTGCTGAATTTTGATCTCTTTGTTATTTAGCGACATCTGTTTGCTGGTCACTCAAACCTTTTAGGTGACACAGCAGATTTATGGGTGCAGATTAAAAAAAAGGAGTTAAAATGTTCCCATATGCTGAGAACTTGCAGGGGATATAGAAATGAAGATAATGACCTGCAGCTTTGAAGTTTTTCTCCCATGATGCTCTGTGAGTGAGTTCAAATTGAACACGAAGTTACACTTGCAGTGCTGGGAGCTGAAAGGCATCTCACCTGTGTGTCTGCGTTAGACAAGCATCACAAGTCCTCTTTAAAGCAAAGTTCTGCTGGAACAAACAAAGCCTGAATGAACAGAGGTTAATTTAATTTAAGGAATGTGAATTTACACATCTTCATTTGAGAGGAAATGTGCAAAAAAAAAAAAAAAGGAAATAAAACCCTTTTGGGGAAAGACTGTCAATGGGTTTTAAGGCAGCATTTCTCTTTTTTTAAGAGACATCCAACAAAAGAACATGGTGTAACTTTGTTTTCTGAAACTTTGCAAACAAGTTTGTGTTTTTAAAATAGATCCATTGGTTTAAAGACCCACTCCAATGAGGTTCGTGTTTCTTGGGTGTTTTTTAACATGTTCTTGTAGCATTTTTCTAATGATAGAGGACATACATAAAGTAAACTAAGATTAACATTGGATTTCAGAGTATTTCTTTATTCAAATCTTTATGAATCAGGAGCCGACAAAAAACACACCTTTGGAAAATACTTTTACCTGTGACGTGTAGGCTACTAACCTGGGCACCAGGTTCCCTGCTCTGCTCCATTCTGATGCATCCACTTGCAGACAAATAGATCCAAGTATGTCTTTGTTTTCCTCATCTGAGATGGAATCTGGCTCAAAACTGTACGGCTGGATAGTTCCAAAATTGCTTGCCATTTTTGTTGCTCCAGTAATATTACGCTGGGGTTGTGAGGGGCTGTAAGTAAGCGAGAGAGAGTGTAATCAAAGGGATGATAGGAAGTAAGAGCGAGCGTACTCTGCAAGAAAAGTCCTGCCCATAACTCCGAAGTAAATTGTGTACTGCCACTCTTCAGAAACTATGTTCTAGAAAACGACACAGTTTTCTGGATTTTGGCTAAAAACAATATGATCATAATTAGAAGACCACTGGGAATGCTTTTACAAAAGATCAAAAGATGATTAGAGTGGAACTATTATAACTTAGACAGAAGGTGTCCTGATCTGATTTGAATTTGTTTTCCGGTTTGTGCATCGCTGCTGTAATGCCTCAATATTTTCCTCTAAAATAAAATACCAATATGACCTCCAAAATGAAACAACAGGGGCTCAGAGATAACATGTCAATCAAAAGGCCACACTCTGTTTAAAGTACTATGTCGGATGTAACCCTTGTGCTATCCTAGGCATTTTAGCATTAGGAGTAGGGTCATCTAGACCCCACTAGACAGTGCGCTGAACCTTTTTTCTTCAATGATTTGTGATTTTCACATGTTTCCATGGATTACATGAAATCCTCTTCACCTTTATCCACCTTTGTCATGGTAGGGAGAACACGTCAATGTAAGGATGTGGTCATAGGATTAAAAAACTAAAAAAATAAATAATGAGGCAAACATGGACCCCTCCTATAGATGTTATTGATTGCTAAACAAGAGACACTGAAAAAAATAGAGAAAAAAAACAAAAAATATTATATATATATAATATATAATATATATATAGATATATATTATATATAAAAATTTTTTTTTTTTTTTTTCGCCCTCTCACCCTCCGGGGGGTTTCTCCCAAGCCGGGTCTCTACAGAGGCCTGGGAGCTAATATCTAGTGTTCTTGCATGCGTTTTGGATGAGAGTGAGGTCTTTCAGTATTGTTGAGCCATCTCAACTGGGGTTACTGCCCCGATCTCCAATTACCAAGTCACACTGCACTTCACTTCCATCACAAGAAAAATGAATATATATATATCTATATCTATTATATTATATATATATATAATATATATATATATATATATATATATATATAGTTTTTTTTTTTTTTTTTTTTTTTTTGGTATTAGGAACAAGCGTGGCCTTGGTAGTAGGCCACCTACTGGCCAAATGATGAATTAAACTGGTTCCAGTTGGAATTAAAAAAAAAATAAAAACCCTGTGCTTTTATGTTGACATTTTTTCATTTTCACAATTAATCAAAAAAACATTTTTTGGCTCCAGATCATACAGGCGAAATGGATGATTTCACTTTTATTTTTGCATTTGTTGGGGGAGTAGGAGTGCTTCCAGATTCCAGTTGCCTCGTCCGTGCTCTGCACCTGACCAAGTACCTCTTTCTCTGGCTCGTCTCTGCTCCTGCTCCTACACTTGGCTGTAGATCCTGCCTCTGGCTCGTCTCGCGCCCCCAGCCGTCCCCCAAATCCATCTGGATGAAGCTCATCTGCTGGACCTAAATATGTAGTTGTAGAGTTAGATAAGTTAATTTTTCTCTAAGAGTTCTGGTACATTGCCTGTCCGTCCTGGGGGAGGATCCCTCCTTCATGTGGACACCCCTGAGGTTTCTTAGTTTTTTCTGGAATCCAGAGTTTTTCCTTACCGTGAATGAGGAGGGGATGCCCAGTTTAGTTTAGTCTGTTTAGTTGTTCAGTTTAGTATTTTCCTATTGAATTTTATGTATTCATGATCCCTTTTGATTTTATGTTTACTTTACAATTACCGATACGAAGCCCGTTGAGATGACTGTTGTTGTGATTTTGGGTTATACAAATAAAATGGAATTGAATTGAATTGAAATTGTTCTTTCATACAGCATTTGCCAAAGATGCAAGTGACACATTTTGTCTGTAGGTTTAGTTGTTTTTCATTTTTTTCCACCATAACCGAATCACTGGTGACCTCTCCGCCCTGTGATGAATGTCTAGTTTAGAAGAAGACCTCCTGCTACTCCTGATGCCTCGCATGTAATCATCAGATCTTGGATCAGGTTCCTCGAAGCCCTCTTAACCTCATCCCAGAGAGGGCATGAAGAAGAAAAAAAAGCTGACTCAGAGTCAGCGGCTAACACTCGGTTAACAAGGCCACAAGAAGGGGTCAGACCCCCCACCCAATTCCCCCTTACTTAATGTGCGCTTTCTAGCAGTTTCTCATGTTTTCTGCAGAGTGGAACAGCAAACTCCCAGAGAAAGCATATCATCTGTTCTTATTTTACCTTTTGTCAAGCAGCATATGGAAAATGATCTTCACTGTAAGTTATTTGCAGAGCTGGATTCCATGTTATTTCATTCTCTAGCAGAGACATAACAGAGAGGGTCTCCTCTTTCACGCAGGTGGTCCTTCAGCCTTGTTCAAGGGCGCCGTGTGCGTTGGTTCAGGGTTGGGGGGGTGTGTGTGTGCGGGGAGACACAGACAGATGCATACGAATTTAGGTAATGGTGTAACATTTCAGCGCCTGCTTTCCTTGGCTGCCCCGTGTAAAGATAGTGTTAATTAATTTGTTTGCTTTGCTTTCAAGCTCAAACGAAAGGAGCCCTCCGGCTTTGAGGAGCCACTAGAATGCAAGCAACACAGTCTAAAACCAACATTTGTTGTACAAATTGCTTGCATGTGTTCCTGGGAGAAGAGAGCAAAACAAAAAAAACCTCCTAAAAACACCAAAGATGTCTAACTTGTTTACTTTTTTGTTTAAAGAAAAAAACTTGTTGGAATTTTAGGTTTTTTCATTTGTAAGTGATTATTCCAAACCCTTTTGTCAGACTTAAACTAAAGAAGCAAAATCTAATTTTTATTCATGAAATGTATTTTTTCACAAGTTTTATCATTTTGTGGAATTTATTAAAGATCCACTCAGATGACAATCATATTGTTGGTGTTTTTAATGTGTTTTTGTAGAATTTGTCTCATAATGGAGGACATATTAAGAAAATTAAGCTTTGAATTGCATTTCTGACTATTTCTTTATTAAAATCTTTGTGAATTAGGTGCAGACAAAAAATGCTATTGGAAAACGCCTAATGGCAAAGGTGCTACAATGCATTAACTTGTAGATTGCAAATTCCATGTTTGTCCTTGTTTTCCTCGTCTGGGCTGGCATCTGGATCAAAACTGTACAGCTGGATAGCTCTGATATTGTTAGCCGTTTTTGTTGCACAGGTAATGTTAGTTTGGGGGTGTGAGGGCCTGTAAGCTAGTGGGAGAATATGACAGCAGATGGATGATGAGAAGTGGGGGAAGGCATACTTTGGGCCAACAGTCCTGCCAACAACTCAGAGATGAAATTCCAAATATCTACTGCTGCTCTGCAGAAACTATGTCCTCGAAAACTACAAGTTTTTGATTTTGGCTAATTATAATTAAATAAAAAAGACACAGGGAACACTTTTGAAATAAAACAAGTGATGATCGGACTGGGACTTAAATTTTTTTTAAACTCGTTCGCATCACAGATTATGCATAAAGTTTACAAGTTTACCAGACATGCTAGTTAGTTTGCACTGGCATGCGATGCTCCACCTGTGTGTCCTCCCTGCTGACAGAACAGTGCAGCAGCAACAGCGTGAGCTCCTTGTAGCTCTGGAGTTTAATGTTTGAGAGCGAATATGTGTGATCATGATCAGGGAACAGGCCCTCCGAGCATGACTATTATTCTTACTACAACACAGAGCAGGAATCTACCCTCAAACAGATGTTAGGAGCCCTTTGTTGAGCTCTTGGCACAAAGCCCACCTCTACCTATCTGCACAGCTATTTACATGGCAATCCAGCTGCTTTGTTTTTTTTCTTCTTCCCTCGAAGCGTTTGAAATAAAATACCTGGCCTTGTGTAAACTTTGATCAATCAAACATACTAATTTGTTTAGCCGGGTTAGACAGTGACAGACTGACGCAGGTTCAGTTACACAGAGATGAAAATGGCCAGACATCGCCCATCTCAGAATATCTCAAGGATGACGCCAGCTTTCACCCTGCTCTTTATATTTAGTTATTTCCTTTCACAAAAAGGCCAAATATATCCCCTTTAAAAAAAACTCTACCTGGTACACTGAATTATCACCCCTTCAAGTCTGAGCAGATGTGGAAGAAAAAGATTTATAATCATAATTATTCCAGGAATTAGAGTTTATAGTTGCTTTTGCACCACTGTCGTGATGTCTGGTTTGGTTGCAGTTATTTAGAGAGTGCAAAACAGGAGCAAGAGTATTTGTAAGATACGTTTTTTCATGCTTGGATTGAAGTGATTTATTTAATTACCAGGTTTTGCTAGAGTGAGATATAAACCTTATGTGGGAAACAAGTTTTAACTGTAATTTACAACCTGGTTGTAAGACAAACGACTCCTGAAAATAAGCAATCAGGTCGTATTGATTAATAATGTCCAAAATAAAGAAGTGAAGAATGTGACGGCCCATCAGAACTTCAAGAAACCACAATAGCTTGGTGACATATTAGCCGTTATCCAGCAGGAATAAAAAAGCTAGGTCTGTTCTGCAAAAAAGAAAAAGCTAAGGCCAACAGAGAAGAAATTTCAAGTGTAAATGTAACAAAAAAAGAATAAAGTTAGAATTTGCTGGCGCAAAAAAGTCAGAATATCCTTCACGAGCACAACTACAAACATGCTCACTGTTTTTTTTGTTGCATCTAATAGTTTCTATATTTAACAATTCTCAACTAAAATAAAAAGTCAAATCGTAAATTCTGTGCATTTGAGCTAATAGCTACTTCAAAGCACTGAAAAGAAAAGAAAAAGATTGCGTGCACATTAGGATAATTTGACTTATTGTGACTAAAAGCTGGTCCTCGTCTGCACGAAACTCAATTTACCGAGCACCCTTCCTCCAACTGAAAGTGAAGGAAGGTCTGCAGAGACCCTGAAGTTGGTCAGCTCGTCAGTAGAGGGTGCTGATGTTTTCTCCTTTCAGAGCTCAGCCAACATCTCATATTGCCTCAGAATCATGCAATGTCACGCCATGACAAATGGAGATACATCAGATTATTAAGGGGGGGAGGGTGTTCAGGGGGTGACGCAGGTTGAATTTTTTTTATTTTATTTTATCCCTAATTCTTTAACATTCCTGCGTGTCACGATGCAAAAACAGAGCTGAGTCCAAGTCTGAATATCCTGGCGTAATTGGTCGAGTTCCTTCTTAGTTTCTGTAATCAAGGCCGGTTCGGCCTCTGACGTAATTTTGCCGTTTTCCTCCCTTCTGCCGTTTGGTTAGTTTTGTTCTAACTAAACTCTCAGCTTGGGTGTTTTAGCGGGGCTACTTTGAAGTCAAAAGTCTCAGTGTGGAGTTTTGCAGACCTGTGTCTGGATAAATATGTACTTACAAAAAGAAAAGAACAGAGGAAAGATTTTGCTTTGCATGTTATTTGACAAGATATGACCTCATTTTCTTTGGCAAAAAAGAAAATATTAAATGCATAAGTCAATGGATTAAGCCTTGATTTGAACTAAAGGTTCAAAACAAAAAGAAAAAAAAAAAACTAAAGCCCTCAACATCTCTGTCTTTGATGTTTTTGAGGCCCACGGTTGTTTGGTGGAAAAAAGGTCGAAGCTGCCAGAAACAAGGCTGGAGGCTGAGACAGGTGCACGGCGTTCATCACATCCTGATGCTCCAGACCGAGGGCCAAGATGTTGTTCCTAAAATATTGGACGCGTTTGTTAACAGATGGAGACATGTGCTGGCAAACATTACCTCACTTTGTTCAGAAGCCTGGGAGGGAACGGGGTACGCGTGGAAAGCAGCATTTAATTTTAAACGACATGAAGGATGCTGACTTATAAATGTGAGAGAGACGGAGAGATCAGTCAAAGTTTCATTCCTACTCGCATGTCCAGGAATTATAGAGCGGGATAATATGAAATGGCTTTATTGAACTGTCTGCAAAAAAGCTTGCAACTTTTTTTTACATTTTTTATTTCCATGTATTGATTACAATATCCAGCTGCAAATTGTGCAAAACCACAAGAAAGTTTGGCATTTGAATCGGTTACTGTTTAAGCTTGTCTTAGCTTGTACTACAACATTTTCCTCTTCTGCAGTTACAGCTGGCATCAATATGGTAGCAGGACTTATTTTTCTGCCCCTTCTCTGGAAAGTTATATTCATGTAGCTAATCAGTTTAAAAGATAATGAAAACAGAGATTGTTTACAGAGGTTAGGCCCTTGAAAATGGAGTAATCAGTGCCTTGAAAGGGGTTTCTGTCTGTGGAAAGTGAGCAACACTAATGCAACTCTCCATCTCTAACAAGCTCTCCAACGCAGCCCTGATGTCATTGCAGATAGAAGATAGAGTACCTTACTCTCCATGGCGCTCCGTTTGCAACGTTTAACAAACAGGGCACCTGTCAGCCAGATGTGTCTGAGTAATGAATAAAACACAGGATGAAGTAAGCGTTTTGACAAAAATCTCCATAGAAAAATTAATCACAGGCTTAATTTCTTCTCAGCCCCATTGCTTAACATGCTGCTGTGATTTATGTGGCAAGAGATTGATTTGTTTCAGGGTGAAACGCTGGAATACTCCGAGGAGAGACACCGACTCAAAGCTCAAGTCAACATTTCACGCCTTCACAAGCAAATGGATTAAATGCTCATTTTGACATAAACCGCATTACATAGAGAACAACTGTCATTTCTGTTCCCTGAGGTTTTTATTTGCAGGGCTCACACGCTGTTGTTTGTTGGCTGGACCATTCAATCCAGTCCTCGAAGAGACACGTGGGGCCCCAGTTTAATTGTGGAGTAAAGCCATGAAAGTAATTATCGGTATCTCAGATCTCATCCAGTGGAGGGCGAGGAACATGTGTTTAGGATTTTGACTCGTAGGGTTGCCCCCTTCGCCAGCCAAGCACAAATTGGATCTTTTCACAGAGGGGCGCTCAGTGTGACTTTGTATTTATCAACATGTCTCCTAACAAAAAAACAAGATCTTGGAGGAAGATTGGGTAGATAGAGGAACTGGATCCAAGAAGACAGCAGGCCTGATGAGATCGGACAGATGCAGATTTGACGAAGCCGTTGGCCGCTCCGGGCCTCTCCAGTTCAGCAAAAAAAGCAAATGTCCATCTCTGTCCGTGAATTTCTTTAGTTCAAAACAGTCTGCTGCAGAAATCCTTTTAGCACAAAGCACGAACTGGCTTTCTTTGCCCTGTGACTGATCAGATTTAAAGCAGCAGGTCCTTTTTGGAGAGGGAGATGATGGGTGTGAGCCCTAAGACTCATGTCAGAGTCCACTCTTTCCAAAACTGTCAGTTGAGCCGCACAGAGAGGCTGAGAGTCAGTTCTTCACCTCTGACCAATGGCTCTGGCATGTTCTGCTCTGGTATGGCGACGTCAACGGGGAATCTTTATTATAATCAGAAAACAGAGCAGAAACCTCCTATAAAGTCCCACAATAAAGTGTAAAAGAGATAGTGTGGGCTGTTCTGGTGAGGTGACACATCACCATAAAAATGTAATTTATCTTTTGGGAGTGGACTTGATCACGCTGCCCTTGTTTCTTCAATAAAACACCTTTTTGTACTTCAACAAAGAGAAAGAATTAAGTTTTTCTTGTGGTGTTGCTGCTGTCACATATTGAAAGAGTAATGTAAGGGGTTTATAAAGCAATGAATGTCTTCCAGAGGTATCCATTTGTGTAATGCGGGCCGTTTGATTTTTTTAAAGGAGACCCTGACATCCATTTCCATCCCCAAAGAAGAATGACAGAGGCCTTTGCTGAGAGCGGCCCCACTGTGTGCCTGTAAGAGCGGAGAGTTGGGTGGTCTGTCCATCAGCGGCAGATCTGGGGTAAGGCCTGAGAAAAGCAGCGCACCCATATCACTTTCAAAGAATGAAACTTAAAGCGCAGGCCGCTCTGTGTGCTCTGCTGCCTTATATGCACAAAGACACCTGTTGTTCAATGTTAACACAAAGGCTACCTTAATTTAGGTGTTTGTTACCAAACAGACACAAAAAACATCTCATACTTAGTTTGTTTCATGATCGAATGAAAACTCTGTGTGTTGGGTGTTTTAGAAATAAAGTGAAAGGAGCCTCTGATCTTATTAGAGTTTAGTGCACCTTAAATAAGTTTACGTTAAAAGTTCTCTGCTTGTGTCAAAATGAAGCTTAAGTTTGGCTGATGCTAGTGTTACGTCAGCGTTGGAACAGTTGTAAAACAGTGTTACAACAGTGCAGGAGCATCATAAATCTGTTACAACAATGTCATAACTGTATGGTAGTTACGAAGTGCAATACAACTACTACAACACTGTAATAAAAGTAAATAACATACCGGAATTGTAACAGTAGACCAACAGAAACACAATGGCATTGGTGTTTTAACATAATAACAATATAGACATCTCATTAGTGTTGAAACAGTGTAACAACAACAACCTCACAACATCAGTGTTGTGACAGCAATTAAACAACTGTGGGATTGTATAAGTTTTGTGACAGTTTACCAACACAAAACTAATATAATCCCACAGTTGTATTAGTTTTATTTTGGTAAACTGTCACAAAACTAATATAACCCCACAGTTGTATTAGTTTTGTGACAGTTTACCAACAATTACATTATCGTATCAGTGTTGTATCAGTGTTGTAACAGTGTAACAACAAGAATGTAATGTTTACGTGTTGAAAGAGTGTAGCAACAATCTTTTGGAATCAGTCATAATGTTCTACCAGTGTAACAACAGTAACTGTTTTATCATCACTGTAAAAGTGGATTCATTCATTCATTCATTCATCTTATTATTCCATCTTGTCCCCTGGGCACTGGGCTGCTGGAGCCTACCCTGGCCACTCGTGGAGGAAGGCAGGGGACATCCCGGACAGGTCCCCAGACTGTCATAGGGCCTGACTGACAGCCTCATTCTGTCTCTCTGTGACCTAGTTTGACGAATTGCTATCATTAGTCCAAGGTGGGAAAAAATGAGGGGATTATTATTGTCTCGACAAAAATAAGAAAACTATCATAAAGATCAGGAGAACGATCAGATTCTCCCCATGTTGGATTTGGACTCCACCTGGTGATTGCGTCACTTAACACACCATGTGACCAAAACTGAGTTCCTGATTGGTTGTCATTGCCAGAGTTCAGATTTTTTAAATGCCCAAATCTTTCAGTGACTCGTTTTTTTCAGGTTAATGTCAAACAATAAAGCATAGCTAACAACCCATGTCAACAATTTTTGAACAGATATTAATTGAAATAAATGATAAACATGTGGGCAAAAGTTTTAAATCTGAAGTTGTTATTGAATTTTGGTATTAAATATGTTTATATTAGGAGAGCCTGAACTCCCTCTCAGTGTTAGATAACTGTCCAGTTTGGTTTAATCCAGTGATCAAATAAAAGAAAATATAAAGAGAGAGTGAAGATTATTGAGCAAAGATGGGATTAGTTTTCACTTACCGGTAAGTCTTTTCAGGACAGAGAAAGGCAGATACTGTATGAATAGCTGCTGCTTTTCTTTTTGGCTCTCATGCTGAGAGAAGGCTTTGTTTACTTGCCAAATAGATTAATAACATAAAATAGAAGTTTTACTCTCTTTCTTTTTTGAGCCAAAGAACAGTGGATTGAAGGGGGAAAAATGTGAACAAATATTTGAGTAATTATCAGACACAAAGGGTCTTTGGTGCATTTAGATATTCCATTTCATCCTGAGTGGCACTTTTAGGGTGTGCATCAGATTTAGTTAGTAGCTGATGTTTGATTGGTTTAGAGAATTCAAGTTTTGCAGTAAAAATATTTTTTCTTGTGTATAAATGACAAAAAGTACTTTAACTGTGTTTGTTTGAGCTTCTAGACTATTTTTAAGGTCGGACTTTTACAAGTAGCTGTTAGCTTGACTTTTATTTCACAATTTTATCCTTGTTCCGCTGTTTACTACAGGAATCATGCTAACTCACAAGCATGGCACGCAATTGAACAAAGCAACAAAAAAAGACAAATTATCCTTTACAACAACAGAGGGTGCATGTGCATGTTCTCTGCTCTTGCTAAATTGCTTAAACATATGTCTTTTTTTTTTAAATGCATTTGAAACAGACATTCTGATCCACATCTGGTTTGGTCTGTCGTTTCTGAATTCCTGACAACATACTTCCTGATGTCATTAACCACATTTATGTTCCCAAAGAAAGAGAAAATGTTATAGGTGAAGTAAACAACATCAGGAACATAATTGATCTGGAACTCCATGAAAAAAAAAGGTGCTTCAATGGTAATTTGTCACGGTACTGTGTGTTTCTGATACTAAACTTGTTTTTATCTCATTTTGTGAGACATAAATAAGATTATTAATTATCACAGTCTCTTGTAAATGTTACAGCTGTGTTTTATAAAAGACCTGCAGGTACCTCTGTGTACTGAAGAGACACAGGCCTTTGTGCCTCAGAAGGACTGGGCTCTTTGCTATTTATACAAAATAAAAAGCAAATAAGGAAGCCATAACACGGTTATTATTACTACTTACTACTTATTATTACTTTTTTTTTAAACGTCTCTTAGTCTGTAATTTATTGTAAGAATATTTGTTTTATTTACATGCAAAGTGAAAATTTTCTTTCTTGTTTACATTGGCAATTGGGATTGTTTACATTGGCAAGCAATTTTTGAGACATTTAACAAATTTTGTGAAGCTTTGGCCTAGTCTCAATTTACATTAGTGTTTAGATAATGCTCTAGTGCAAATTAGAAATTCTAAAAAGAAGTTTTGCTGTATTGATTCCAATTAAGCAAGAGAATGTACAATGAACAACACAAAGAATGTCTTAAGAATCCTTTAAAATTTTCACAAAGAATTGCTCTGTTCTTGTTTTATAGATATAATTCCTTGTTTTAATTCCAAGTTTGACTCATAGTCGACATACAGATATGCACGTCCAGAATCATGGAGGAAAGAAGAAAAGTTTCTTCACTCTACATTAAAACTGTGATCACTTGAAACCTAAAATAAAATAGCTCGAACAGAAGCTAAAACCTGTTACATAACATTATTGTGAAGTTTGTCAGGGTTTGAATTCTAATCTTGACTATGGATGGCAGCACAGAACCTTTGATGTTTTACCACCAGCACCTAAAGATACCCTGGCACTGGTTGTTTGGAAAAAAATTGACATTTTTAGAAAATACTGTTCTGAATGCATGAGCTGTTTTATCATCTACAGGGTAGAGCTGAGTAAGAGAGATAATGTGTTGGATTTGTTTTCTTTAAAAAAAAAAAAATTCATTGAGACCCACTCTGATCATCTTTTGATCTGTTGTAAAATGTTCTCAGAGGTCTTTTAATTATGATTATGCTCTTTTTGGCAACAAAAGTTTTTTTAGGACATAGTTTCTGCAGAGCAGCAAGAGCTAATCAGAAATTTGCCTGTGAGTTGTGGAGAGGTGGTGCAGAGTAAGCCCACCCCCACTTCCCATCATTACATTTTTCTTTTTATTGAACCCTTATTTTATCAGGAAGCACCATTGAGATAAAAATGTCTTTTTCAAGGGAGATCTGGGCGGAGAGGCACCATCACAATAAAAACCTACAGTTAAAACAATAAAAAATAAATTAGAAATAAAATACATTTAAAATGAACAGTATAACAATAATAAAAAGGTTAAATCATGAGTTATACAGTCAGGTCAAGATTGACATGTGCATATTTCTTTTAACCCATAAGAACCCAGACCCATTTTTTCTTAAAAATAAAATTGTGTGTATTTGACCACAAACCAAGTTGAGCACAAAACCCATTTCTGATATTTTCTGTTACACTGATGTCTCCATGGGTTCCTATGAGTTAAAAGCTTAAAACGTTTTGCTTTAAAAAAATCAAAAGGAATTAGGCCACATAGACACAGAAATTTCTGGATAGTCAGGAAAATGGGGCAGAAAAAGCAGTTTTTCCTAATTCTGTGTGGAATCGGGGAGCAGAGAAGATCCATCTGAGTGAAGATATATATATATATATATATATATATATATATATATATATATATATATACAGTTAGCAGGGGACAGAAGATGGCACAGGTATTGAGGCAATTTACCAAGATTGGCCCTATATGTGAAGATTAGCTAGGTTTCTGTTGAATGACATTGCGTGAAGACAGAGAGAGCAGAGAAAACAATTCACAGTGATGGATTCTGTAAGCAGAGTTTATGATAAAACGCCGACTACAGAGACTTGAAGAGGCATCATTAATATAAAGAATGTCCCCACAGTCCATAACTGGTAGGAAGATGCACTGAACAACTTTTTTGCTCACACCCAGGTTCAGACAAGATTTGATTCTGTTATAGAAACCCAGGAATGCCTTTAATTTTTTTTAGGAAGTGTTCGATATGAGAGATAAAAGACAGCTTGTCATCAATTAACACACTCAGATATTTATAGGTAGATATTTTTCCACCCCTTCCAAAGTATGAACATCAGCCTCTGAATCATTTAAACGAGACCTAGAAAATATCACAAATTTGGTCTTTTTTTCATTTAGGGTTAACTGCAACTGACGGAGAGAATACTGAAGTTGATGGAAGGTTTCCTGAAGCTCACTCATGGCGTGACTGATAGAAGAAGCAGCTATATAAACGATGGTATCATCTGCATAAAGATAAAATGTAGCATTTGGCAACGAAGGTTATTTAAAAAGATGGTGAAAAGGCCAGGGGCCCAATTGGGCCCCAGTGGGACTCCATTACTGTTGTTCATTAAGCCCAATTTTGCTTCTTTAACATGCTGTCCCACTAGCTTAAAGCCCCCCCAAACCAAGATTACTCGTGTTTGGAGCTATCCTGTCATGGTGCCTCTGCCAGTTACTCTCCCCCTCCCCCAGCTGCTCTGTTTTGGACGCGACCAGCTGCTGTCAATTACCTCATCTTCGTCGCCGCCTTCTTAAGGAGCACCTGGATCATCACTCGACGCCAGTTCGTTGTTCCTCCCACGGTGCTTAGTCTGGTCTGCTCTTGCTTCTGTGTGTTGACAAGTTACGCCTTATTAATTTCGCCTCTCGTTCCGTCACAGGGAGAATCTCCAAGGGCACTCACCTGGTCGTCGTCCCTCTGGTCTCACGAGTCACGCTTTGGATCCTCTCTGCTATCATTCTCCAGCCAGCCGCCACGCCTCCTCCTGGAATAAGCCATTACTCACCTTCTGTGAAATAAAATCAGTCTAACTTACCTCCTGTCTCTGAGCCTCCTTCTGGGTTCCAGCGCTTGGGTCAATCTGAAATCTCGCGGGACCATGTCATGTCCAGCTGTACAGTTTTGAACCAGGTACCAGCTTGGACAAGGAAAATGAAGGTATATTGATCTATTTGTCTGCAAGAATGGATCAGAGCAGGGAGCTTGTGGCCCATTAATTGTGGCTTTTATTACACTCCAACAAGCTTTTTCCAACTGCATTTTTTCATCTGCTCCTGATTCACAACAATTTGAACAAAGAAATACTCAGAAAGGTAAATTAATTTAAACATTTTCTTTATAAATGCTCTCTATCATGAGAAAATGCTACAATAACATGTTAAAACCACAAAGAGCCCACAATTTTTTTTTTTTTTTTTTTTATCAAAATGGGTCTTTTAAATGCAAATATAAAAAAATAAATAAGAATGACAGTAGGCAGTGGAAATAAAAGTATGTCAAAGATTTAGCAAGACGCTACTGAAGCCAAGTTGAAAATGCACTAAGGAATTATTAACTAATTGCTGGCAGCTGTGGAACCAGGGAGAAAACAGATTAGGAAGAAGACAGGAAGTACAACCCAGTAAAGAATTGAAGACACAGGTTTTCAAAAAATAAAACAGGAAGCAGATCTTTAGTGAATTAAATACATCAAGTAAAATAAATCATATGGGTATTTTTAGCCTGTAGTGCATCAAGGCAGGCAGTCTTTACATGCTGGTTAAAAACTGGGGACCTAATGTGACCTCATGACAGTGACCTTTAATATCTATCTTTTTGTAAGAAAATTTTACCTTAGAAACAGGTCATGAAGAACGAAAGCAGGTGGAAGTGAATGAAGGACACAGATGTACGGGACTCTATCCGCCCTGCAGACGTTCTGTTTTATTCTGGTCGAAATCAAAGGAAAAGACAATACCACTGCTGACTGACGTGTCTGTTCAAAGTTTTTGGTTTCTGACAGTTTTGTTCAGCTTGACTAAAAAACAGAAGGCTGTAGAGAAGACTTCTCAAAATATTTTAAATTAAAAGTTTTTATTTTTATCCGGTAATTAGTTTAAATTGTCGGCTGTAAAATGATTTTTTTGATTAGATAATTTTAAATTATTTTATAGTGCAGAGTCTCTAAAAATGTCTGAGCAGGAGAAGAGGCAAACTTTTACCCATCATTGCTAACGGAAAAGTCAGATTGCAGTGCTTGAAGCACTCAGTGTGAGTGGGTGATTTCACCATGCTGTAGGAAACAGAGGTTAAAGACTTTGTGGTTTCAGTTTGTGGGTGTAAGTACTTTTCTTTCTGTTGAATTTAATATTGGAATAATGAGCAGAACACAACCAAAATGGCAGTTTTTTTTTTTTTTTTTGCAGGATGTGAGTCATAAAGGGAAGATGTCACAGGGGTTGGAGGATCTGGCTATTTGATGTAAACAACGGTCAAGAGGCACATTTCAGACATTTCTAGGGAAAAGTGGAGAGCAGAGAAAGTGAAACGACAAACTTGTTCAGGTTTTTGGCAAACTGTACATCTCTGCAGCTTCCTTCAGACACATGGTTTTTTCATTCATCTCCCAAACCCAGTCTTCTGTCTCCCTGCTCTTTGTGTCTCAATCAGTCTGACTGTTCTGCGGATGCACCTGGCCCATAAGGTTTCACTCCTGTGTCCTGCAGCTTGCAATATCGAAACCCAGACAATAAGTTAAATAGAGCAATGCTGTCATCCTTCAGCAGACTGCTCTGTGGCAGAGTATGTGGTACTGTTGTGTGGGAAATGAGATTCAAATACAGCATGTTCTTTATTGGGGGATATCATGTTTTTGGGAACCAGTGTGGGTTTATTTGAACTGGGTGAGCTGGGATGAGGGGGTGAGGTGTGGATAGAGTCTGAAGGTGGCTTCTGCTTTTGTGCTCCAGCGCCGCGGCTCAGACTCCGTGTGGATCGGTCCAGTCATGAGCCTAACAGATGTGGCCTTCTCTCTGTTCCCTGTCCAGATTGCTATGGCAGTTGTTCAGTTTTTCTGTCAGAGGTTCAGCCCTGGGAGTACAGGTTCTGGCCTTGCGTGCGTCCTCCTCTGGTGTTTACTCTTCATACTGTCAGCATGGCTGGATTGTGGCTAAAAACAGCCAGCAGCTGATGATGTCCAGGGTTGATAGAGTATCTGCTTTCATTAAAGATGACTATATTCACCGGCGGTGTGAATTTAACGTTGGGTCTTCTAGGCCAAAGCTTAGATAAATGAAAGTTTATCTATAGCTCTCTTATTGGAACCACATTGACTTTCGACTCCCTCCCTCTGTGTTGCCCTCCCAGCCTCACTGCAGTGAGTGATTTCATGACTTTTGTCAGGCAGCATCACAAGAAACAGATGTGAGCAAGATTCCTGCTGGTTTCTGTTTTCGATCAAAAACCTGGTAGTTGGTGGGATTGATGACATTTTGTTTGCCTGCGAACACAGTCTTAATTGGATTTATGGCATGTGGCTCCTTTCTAAACACCTGCTAGGATAGATGCCTAATCAAAGTCCCGAATATTGACATGTTTTTTCCATGTTCTAATCAACTCAGACTTTACTATTAATAATTTAAAACAACTTAAGATGGATCTGAGTTTTTTTTTTTTTCAGATTTGGTTAACTAACTAGATGATTGCAGGAATGCAGAAGAATCCTCTTCCCCTTCGCTCTGCAGAGATCCCGCTGCTTCCCATCAACGCTCAGTCAGCTGCAGCCCAGCCTGCTCTGTCAGTCAGAGAGCCTGAAACACCTGCTTGTATTAGACACATTCTGTGGAATAATTCTGCATCATGAACTGATTGTGATGGAGAAAGGGTGAAAAGGGGCTGAACAAATATGCAACATAGAGTAGACATGATTAAAAAGAATGCAACTATTTGTTTTTTCTAGGAAAGGAAGAAAGATTCTCCCCTTTTACCGAAGAACATCAAAGAGGTTATGGAGTATAGGATGGTATGCATGCATCACTTTATAATAAATTACCTCTTGGTTTTCACTGTAACAATCTGTAACCTTTGATGGCCAAACAAATACCATCTGTTCAGTGTACTTTGCATGGATATCTGTCTTTTTGTTCCTTTTGCACGTAAAAATCAAAGTCTGGAAGCTGCAGTGCTGCAGACTGATGGTATCATTAGATTTCCTAAAGCGAAATCAAGAGAGCCCAATGAGTCAAAATGAGGAAAGAAGCAATAAATACAAGAAGAAGTGTGTGAAATTAGCAGAACATTTTTGCATTCAGCAGAACCACAATCAGGGTGGGCACTTGTTTCTGAAGAAAAAGGTTTTCAAAAAAAAAAAAAATGAATAAATGAATATATAAAACGTGTGTAAAACATAATTCTATCATCTAATGAGTTCCAATCTCTGAAGTGATGGTGATGAAACAAAAGCAGGACCATGGTAGGTCCTGCACTCTCTTTTTTAAAGCCTGTATAAACATGACTGTTTAAACATCAAACAAAGCAGAATTATTTACATTTGTATATCTCATCCATCAGTGGACAGAACATTTTACATAAACGGATTACTTTCCTTTTTGCAAACACAAAGTGTAGTTTCCTTTATACTTTAGGGAATAAGATAAATAAGAATAGATGAAATGAAGAAGATCTAAGGCCTTTATTGTACAACAAAGGTAAACTTTTTTAAGTGTAAAAGAAGGAGAATAGATTAAAACAATAGTGAAAAAGTTTTAAAATATAGAAAAAGTGTAAAATATTCAATGTAATGTTAATAATGCAAAAATTATTTTTCAATATTTTGCAATAATGTAAAATTAACAACTTGCATAATTGTAATATTATACTACAATCCGAAAATACTTTCTACAAAAATGACTATATATACTTAGATAGAAAAAACATAAAATACAAGTGTAAAATTATATAAAGTAGTTATAATGAGGTAAAAAATAAAAAAAATATACTGGTTAACTATAAATGTTGGTATACAATGAAAAGTTTGGATTCAAAAATTGAAAATATATACATCAACAGCATTCTCTTTCCAAATTCATGAAGATAAAATATGAATATACTACAGATTTTGAAAGTTTTGAGAGACACATGGCGCTTAAAAAGATTTGCAGAATCCAACACACCTTAGATGGAGTGTTCAGTTACTGAGGCTGTTGTGGACATATTCATATGTGAAAACAGCAAGTGATTCTAATACCTTAACAGAATATTTAAAATGTTATTGACAATTAACTATTTGACTAATAAAACGGATCATGATTGATTTTTTATGGAAAAAACTTCACATATGACCTTCTAAAGATGAATAAACGCTGAGCAAAACTGAATTAAAAGACAATAGAGAACAGAATCATTTTGCGCATGGACAAATGCTTATGTGTAAACAGTTTGACCCCATGTTGATAGGGAAAGGAGAAAAATGTTCTTCAAGCACATGGTGGAGGTATCCTGAAGGACTGAGTTTGCGCTCATTATTGTGAGCTGGAGTAAGTAAATGATTCACTGCAGCTGTCCCAAAATATACAAAGTGGACTGAGAAGGTTTTCCTTCCTGTCAAAAGGCAGGACACAGCGTAACATACGCGCAACCAAAAAATTCAAACGAGCACTCTTTCTTTCACATGGATGGACGCAAACACTAGAGACGTTCTTGTGCTGGAAAACCCAGACAGGTAGATTACATCAAGTGTCGGGTATTAGCTAAGGTGAGGCCCTGTGACAGGCACTAAACACACCGGTGAACTGCATAAGAATTTCTTGGTATAAAAGGAAAAACAGCAAATAAATAAACATGTTTCCAAGGTGATGTGAAGCATGTTTTGTCATGCCTGCGACCGAGTGTTCAGCAGGACCATATCCGAAGCCTTGCTGCTGTTTCTATACTTCAACACCTGCACAGGGTGAACGCCACCCGGGAAAAGCATTGCTGTGATTCTCTCGGGAAAGCTACGGACGATGGTGGTTGCCTCTGAGACCGTGCAAAGCTAAGAGACACTGGGGAGCTGCTTTTCAGCTGGAACTGCAGGATGTTTTCATAAGGAAGGCATCGCCTCCAGCACAATCCAAACACATGCAGGTGTTTACAGGCTTTTGCTGGGATGATGCAGGGGTCATATGGTCAGTGCTGCATGCGTCACTCCTCAGTGTGCAGACTGGATGCCCAACTCGGTGAAGCCTTTCCTGCACCACCTGTTGGACGTCTGCGCCATGTGACCAGCTTTCTCTTTGCTTTCGACTTATCACTGACTTGCTAGAAGCCTAAAAGCTCCTTACCTCACCTCAACACATGGCTTTCCTACAATCATCAACAGCAGGGGGAGGCTTGACACCCGGTTTATGCAGTTAGAGTGACACAGTGGCGGTTTCTAGCCAATAGGAATAAATAAATAAAGCAAACTGCACTTTATAACATTTTAATTGGCTTTGGAGGCTTAGCTGTGGCTTGCCTGTGGTTACCACGGTCAAGCAAGTGTGGAGTGCAGCAGCCGGTGGATGTTTCAGGCTCTCAGCGAAACACACTCCCACTCAAAGCCAGGAACTGCAGTCTCTCCATCTCTCACTCTACTAAGGCCAGGAATGCTGAACCGCAGAGAACGGCTTTTCCTTTGACAAAACCACTCGCTGAAATCCAACTCCCTAATTACACAGTGTGAGAGCGACTGTACGCTGCGGGAAAACATGGCTGTGAACTCACCGAGAGCCCACACTCATGTTCCAAACAATTCACATCAGACTGTAAACACACTTGAGCTTGTTTCTGCTTAACCTCCTGTTCTGCTGCCCTCGTGTGTGTTGGAGAGGTTTGATGTGTTTTGACTTGAGGCTTTTGTGGTGTGTGTATGTGTGTGTGTGTGGGTTTTCATGCCATTTAGAGCCGCGCTGGACGGGGTCATGTCAAGCGTGAAGCCTTGCCGAGATGAAACCTGCAAGTGCATCTTATGATGTCATGTCTAGCAGGAGCAGAGAGCTGCTTTTTTTGTGTGCGAGCATGTGTGTTTTTCAGGAATCTGCATTCCTTTAATTATGACTGAGATTAAGCTGTGAGTCAGAAAGTCTCTCTGTTTAGATGAAATGAAGTTTGTGTTCGTCTTTTAACTGCACAAACGGTCTCCTGGTCCCTCAAAGTCTCCAATCAGACCTCTAGCTCATGTCCAACATCTGCTGATTCCATCCGCCCAGCTCCTGAAGTCTCCTACCTATTTATGAGAAAGCCATCCATCCGCTTTCACGCCTCCTAATCCCTCAGCCTCCATTATTCCTGGGAAGTGCAGTGTCACCATAGAAATCAAAAACAGAAAAACACCACAACAGACAGGAAAAAGAAGATCAAGGGAAAATGTGCAGGAGAAAACAAAGAGTTAGGAAGAAAAAACAGCAAAAATCCACCAACAGGTTGAAAAATTCAAAGGATTGTATGTGAAAAAAAACAACACAGGAACAAAGGGAAAGCAGAGAAAAGGGAGTCAAGCATGAAAGTGTCGGTGTGGAGTTTGTGACGCATTGTCAGCGCAGGGTTTGCCTGCTCAGGCAAATGGGTCTCGGGGGCTCTTTATTTTTAAAAAGCTTGACTGCAAGTTGGATAAGAAAGCCAGTGGTCTGAGGGAAGGGGAGCCGCCAGCCCCCCTTCAGGAGCTCTGAGAAAGGTCACACGGCAAACCCCATCCGTTCACATGGATCTATGGATGTGCAATGCTGCCAACTACCTGTTGACGGAGCAGAAACTCTCTGAAGCTATCGTTGTCACTTTAAAACAAAGCCTGATGGCATAAAAAAGGCCTCAATTAATCTGTGACCATGGCAACTAAAGATTAAAAATAAAAGCAGCTGCAATGACAGCCACATGCAAAGCATTTTCCTGCTATAGTAATATCCTGTTCCAGTGAATTCAGAGCATGCTGGGATATGCAAGCGCAAATTTGTCATGTAACAGTGAGAAGAGAGAGGAACCCGATATGTTCTTGTTTTTATCGACAGACTGCCTTCTAACCGCAAAGGTTAAGCCTCCAGAAGGCAGAGTGCTGGCTAGTTGATGGGATTAGAGAATACATAATTGTTCGTCAGTCACAAGTCTCATAAAAAGAGACGCCAAGCCCTTTGTAATGAGGATTATGTGTCTTTTCCATGGATTCATTGCTCCACTCTGTGACATTATTCTGTGCACTGGGAGGGCCTGCATCTCTCTCATCCTGACTGTCTTTGTCTGATTGCACACTTGGGCCAACTACCTTGACTTTCCACTGTGTGCTCCGAGGATTTTACCAGTCAGAGATGATGCAGAACCTTGGGTGCCAAAACCTGTAAAACTCACACAAGTGTGTTGGTCTGCAAGGTGTGAACTAACAGAATCTGCATTTGGCTGCAGAAAAACCTAGGAATGAGCTAATAACTGTCTGTTATCCTTCTATATGAAAATGTTCACTATAAAGACCCAATCTGAGGACAATTGTGTTTTGGGTGTTTTTAAAATGTTCTTGTGGCTTTTTTCTATAAAGAAAATTGAGCTTACAAAAGTCTGTAGCTGTGACGTAGATGCTGCAGTCGGTGTACCACAACCTCCCTGCTCTGCTCCATTCTGATGCATTCGCTTTTAGACGAATAGATTCATGTACGTCTTTGTTTTCCTCATCTAAGCTGGAATCTGACTCAAAACTGTACGGCTGGATAGCTCCAATATTGCTTGCCATTTTTGTTGCACCAGTAATGTTAGGTTGAGGTTGTGAGGCTGTGAAGCTAGCAGGACAGAGTAAAAACAGATGGATGATGGGAAACAGGGGTGGCCTTACTCTGCACCAACAGTCCCATCCACAACTCACTAGTGCCGTTCTGCAGAAACTATGTCCTAGAAAACAACATTGTTTTTTTAAAAATGGTTTTGGCTAAAAACAGCATAATCATAATTAAAAGACCACTGGGATGCCTTTAGAATAGATGGTCAAAAGATGGTCAGAGTGGGTCTTTAAAACACTTTTCTATAGACAGTTTAAAACAACAGTTAAAACATTTGAGAGACTTTTTGAATGCAGTTATTGGTCAGCACTGTATTACCTTTAAAAACAAAAAAGAAGTGCCAGCACATTTGAAAAAAAAAAAAAAAAATTGTAACAGTGTAAAACTTTTTTAATAGTTCTGTACATGTGGCTTCATGATCTAGAAATTAAGAAAATGGGATGGGAACATTTTAAAGTTGTCTCTAGAATTACATAATAATGGAATATTTAGCTTTTCTTCAAACAAAGTTTGTAGAAATGTGTCATACATGTCCTTGGTTCTGCAACATGAAGCCATATGCACAGAAAATTTGCTTAATATGCTTTATTTAGGCAAAGTGAAAGGGCTGTGCTCCACCTTGCTCACACATCATGCCATCTAAAAATAAATTAGTTTATACCCTTTAAGAGTGCAACACTTAAAGACCCACTTATGAAAATTGTGTTTTTGGTGTTTTTAACCTATTTGTGTAGCATTATTCTGAAGGTTAAGGACATAAATAAAGAAAAATTAAGCCTAAAATTGTGTTTCTGGTATTTCGTTATTCAAATCATGAAGATTTGAACAAAGCTGTCAATAGCTGTGACATAGGTGCTACAATTGGTGGGCCACTAACTCCCCGCTCCCCTCTATTTCTGATGCATCTACTTGCAAACTAATAGATGCATGCACGTCTTTGTTTTCCTCGCCTGAGCTGACATCTGGCTCATGACTGTATGGCTGGAAAACTCCAGTGTTGCTCACCACTTTTGTTGCATTGCCAATGATAGGTTGAAGTTGTGAGGGGCTTTAAACTGGTAAGGACATGGATGACGGGAAGTGGAGGTGAGGCCTACTCTGTGCCAATGATCTTACCCACAACTCAGAGACGAATTTCTAATGACCTACTGCCACTCTACAGAAACTATGTCCTTGTAAAAGACCTTCTTTTTGGCTAAAAACTGCGTAATTATAGTTAAAAGACCAGTCGGAACACTTTTACAATCGATCAAAAGATGATCAGAGTGAGACTTTTAAAGACTTTTCGTATATGTGCCAGTTTTAAAGCACCATTGGCAAACAATGCAAGTCGCTTCATTTCAATATAATTTAATCCACTGTCATCCACTTTTATGTGCTAGTTAGCAAACAGGTGACAAATGACAGACTGGTTCTGGTGACGACAACACATCCTTGAGATTATTTTTCTCTGCAGTGATAGACCAGAGAATAAACTGCTTTGGTGGAGCAAAAAATACAATTGAATCCTTTTCGACAGTTAAAGACTTTCTAAGACTCTGCAGCCACACTGAATAAAGTTATTGATCTGCACGCTTTTGCCAATGAATTCAGTTTTTTGCACTACCAGTCTACTTGCAGGTCAATTAAAACTAACAAAACTGACTGACACTCGTATCTGTATTGTTGTTTTTAGCTTCAGATAAGTGATGTTTCCCAGGTTGTGAAATGAAAAATCTCTGCCCCCTTCAGATAACAGGTTGCAGGCATGCAGAGAGAAAAGAAGCAACTTGCTTGGACATTTACTGCTATTGCAAGATCTATGTGAATGCACAGCAGGGCAGTGAAAACAGTCAACGAGATCTATATTTTTTTTACAGCAATCAAAGTATGAAGTGCGTAAGAGTGCAGATTAATCAGCAAGCGTTAAAAAAGAAAGAATTGCAGATGTTATCAGAGTCACTTCTGTATCCTCCTCAACTTTAACTCTTGTCTGTACATTTCTGTTCTTTGTTGTCTAAAAAGAGGCTTCACCTGCTTTACCACCAATGCTTAAAGTGACATCATGAGCTCAGTTGTTGCCAAGCAACAAACACAACACCCTAATGCAAACATGGTGAGATTTCCACCACACCTCTTTCTGTTCCGTTTCCAATTTTGCCATGTTTTCTCAGCTGATTTTCTTTATTCAATAATTGATTCCTCAATATGATTTTCACTTGGGGATTAATAAAGTATCATTTAGTTCAATTTAATTTAATACAAGAACTGAACATTACAGTATGTGTGAGAATGTGCCAAAAAAATAAAAGAAGAGACTGTGTCATTAGAAGCCCAGCATTTATGAAGATGAAGTTTTAACCACGGATGGGCCTCAAAGTGAGATATCAGAGAGTGAAAGCTGATACTGAGTTTAAAAATAAAAAAAAATATCCTTTCTCCTTTGAGTAAAATTTTGTTCTTGTACGTTTTTTCTGAATGTGCAGCGCTCTGAGCACTTTTTTTTTTTTTAAAACAAACTTGCTCTGCGTGTGCTAGATATATCAAGTTCATGCAGTGAGCCTTGGCCATGAGGATGCAGACATGTCACTGGATTTTAAAGTGGGCATCCTCTCAACCAGAGCTGGCTTACCCTGGTTCCCAAGAGCCACACCCCTGCCGGTTTTCCAGCTCCTGCAGGACTACTTGATGCTGACCATCTAAATCAGGTGTATTCAGTCAATCAGGATGTGGAATCACTTGAGTCAGCTAATCAGCAGCAAGTTGGTCAGTGAGAACTGGAAAGCAACCAGGGCTTCGGCTCTTGAGGTCCATGGTTGAATCTGTTTTGTTGAGTTATATTGACAATACAAGGAAGGGCCAATAGAGGGTTTTATTTTCCCAGAACCACTCACTGTTTTTATCTGAACAGAATAAAAAATAGCAGAAAAATAAATTAAAAAAGGAGGCTGGATGTTGCAACTAAACCTAACCCAAATCTGTAGAGGAGAGACAAGGATGGAGAAAACAAACAAACAAAAAAAGAAAACAGACATGTGCACTATTAGCAATTTTTTCCCCTACTTTTGCAGTTGCTTAGTTTAAAAAAAATCCGGCAACTGTTTAATTCTACTCAAATATTTTCACCAACAATCTCTGTATTTTATCAGCAAAATGGTTCAGATGTGAATAATATTTATTTTTCAGGTGAGCTAATCAATCAAATTTTTTGTTTCCTCCAGGATTTCAGGGATCAAAGACACATTTTTTGGACAAAGATGTGGTCAGAAACTGTGGAAACTTTGTGCGCCAGTTTCAACGACAAGTGTCAGCTTCAAGGTAATAAATATAAAAATTTGAAACGCACAATATTAATAATAAGCATGAGATGGGAGACCGCCTGGAACCACCTGGTGCCGTAAGTTACTGCAACCACATGAGGGCGCGTTTTAATGTCTCTACTTGCAGGTCCCAAGTCCGGATTAAGACTACAGTTTGGTTCACAAAGGGCATTTGCCATAAAACTGAATCGAAATCACATGTGCAAAACGAATTGATTTGCCGTGGTGACCCCTGAATAAAGTATCTAAAAAGGGAAAAAGAACGTTTTGCTTCTAAAAATAACTCTGGGTTCCTTCATATGCAATCAGCTACTTAAACATAAATCCCTGATTTCTTCCTCATTAAGATTTGCAAACTCTGTTTCTATTTACTCAGAAACTCACTAAAGAGCTTTTGTGTGCGTTTCTCTGTTTGGGTGGAAGGACCGATGAGTGGAAATGCAATGTGATTACTATAGCACGCACTGAAACAAGCCTTGGCTGTGTGCAAGGGAAACATTAAGTCCTGTGCTGTGCAGTAAACCTCAGAAACTGCTTTAGAAATTACAGTCACAATGTAATTTTAAAGCCTGCTTTAGTAATACTCTTGACTCTGACATAAAAGTGAGGCAATCAGTTTGTTTGAAGCTCACAAATCCAGATGAGTTTTGAAGTAGATAGTTGTGGAGTGAGGCAGTGTGATTATGGGAACTGGTGGACAAAGAAAGACTTGAGTGTTTTTGGGGTCTGAGCTGCTTGAGACCTGCAGCTGTTCAGACCTGAAGACATGTAAGGCAGGTCTGGAACAACAGCAGTAATGGAAAAGTATGTCCCTGCTCTCTGAACAATGACAGTCCCAACAACACCCTGTTCTTTATTGTCAGCCGTAAATGTGAGTTCTTTCTGTAATTGGGAGGTTCTGTGGGACTACAGTTCAGTGCATTTAACAATTTGACTCACAATAATCGAAAAGGATCACAATCTGTTCATCCTGTTGCTCAAATATATTTAAAAAAAACTCCCTTTATAGTTTACATTTTGAAACTTAAAAGTTTTACTCATCTGATCTAAAAAAACAAAACAATAATTTATGTATTTTCCACATTTCTTTCTTGGTAATCTGCTGGTAAAAATGTATCCTATATTAAAAAGGTTGCACATAAGTTGCACGTTTTTTCCCCAGTATCTCAATTCTCTTAATTTTTAGACAGACTGTAATGTATTTGTATTTTCATAAGCTTTTGTTGATTCAAAATTCCATTAGGGTCTAAATGTAAAGTCTTCTGCATAGTCTACTCTAACACCAGCTACCTTCGTGTCTTCGTTTACTGCATCCATAAACCTCCTCTTTGGTCGTCCTCTGGACTTCTTGCCTGGCAGCTCTAGATCCAGCATCCAACCAATATAGTCAACGTCTCTTATGTCCAAAATAACAAAATAAAAAGGTTATTTAACACAAGTTTCAGTGTTTAGAGTTCATACCATACTCAAGTCTTTTAGCTGGAGCGCTTCTCTGCTGCATCACAAGGATGCAGATGTATGCAGTTCTTATCAGCGGAGTCAGACGGGGAGAGGAGCGCTTCTTTTAGTCACAGGCTTTATTTGAGCGGGTGGCAATATTCAACTCCTCTATTTCTGTAGCCAGCCTGTTCACTCATTTTTACACAGAGAGAAAAAAACGGAGCTTGTTACACGCAATTATTTTATCTTTTTTTTGTTAGCAGATGGAAATGACAAACATCTCACAATTTTATTGGCCCTTGTGCTATTCTATGACCCCATCCTTACATTGACGTGTTCTCCCTACCATGACAAAGTTGGATAAAGGTGTAGAGGATTTCATGTCATCCATGGACACCAGTGAAGATCACAAATCATTGAAGAAAAAAGGTTCAGCGTCTTGTGGGGTCTAGACTGATGACCCAACTCCCAATGTTAAAGTGCCTAGGATAGCACAAGGGTTAAGATTTCTTACATTTTTAACAAATTTCCTTAAAAATGTATATATCAGAGTTTAGTTTTTGTTTTCTGACAGGAAAGTTGGTCCTTGATGCTGGACTTTAATGTTTCTCCAAAGTTGTACTTTGATTACCCTTCTGAGGTCTTGCACAGTAACAGGGAAGTTTATCAGAAACCCCAAACTCACCAAATTAAGATGATTCCACATGCAAATGCTAAAATTGATACAACATGAGGCTTTTCGAACATATTTTGTGCATCAAATGGGCTAAAATACAGTTTTCTGTTGCGATTAGGGCTGCTTGCAGTGGTTCTAGCTAGTAACAGGGGTATCAGTGCTTTCTCTGACCTCTCAAACGGCCCACGAACAAGTCGAGTGTGACACACTTCTGTGTTCTGACTTTCTGGCTAATGGAGTACAGCAGAAACGGAGAGCGGGAGTGATCAGTCGCAGGTGCAGGTAATCAGAGCAGCTGAACCAGATGAGCAATCAGGGAACATGCAGCTGGAGGAGGCGCATCTGAGGAGGCAGCAAACACAAACGACACAATGTGAACTGAGAAAGGGAAAATAATTTACAAGATCAATGCTCAAGAGAAACTGCTTTTTCCAAGTGTGTGATATTGTTTTATTCTGATTCATGCCTCCTTTTTATTTTAAAACCGTTTTCATCAATACGCTTTTATTTTAAGCTTTAATTTTTCTTGGATATTAACAGGGAAGATACATCCTAATTTTTAGTTTCTATGAAAACTGGTTGAAATATGTTTCAATATTCTTGTAAAACTCTGGTGGAACAGATTTTTTTTTAAAGGTTACATGCAGCTGTGCTTCTACTGATGTTCCCTCTGCTCCCGGTGCGGCTTGGCTGTTAGCTGAAGAAGGCTTGAACAGCTTCTGTATTCACACACTCTGTGTACTTTATACCTCTAAGTGTTAAATAGAAGCTTATTTTAAAGTCATATTTGTCATTATTGGAGATTTTCTTTTTTAGGAATTGAATTTTCATATATATGATCATATAAAGTTGCTGGGTTTCTATCTGTTCATGAAAAAACAAACAGAAAAGCAGTGAGCGTGTGGGGTCCTGCTGTTGTACTTCTTAAACACCCTGAACGCCATAAAATGACCCTCAGCGGGGAGAACCTTCGCACTGCCTATCACTCCATTACCAGCCGCACCGCTTGACTCAGGCCAATGTGCAAAACAGCTGTGGAAAAGGCCTCATGCCTTTTCTTTAATAGACTGTCCCTGAAGAAATGTTTTCCCTGCTCTCCCCGTTTTTATCAGAAGTATGGAAATACCCACCCACTTCTGTCATGTAAGATTGGTTTCCCTCCAAGTATGACATGATGGAGCTCATCTGGATCGAGTTAGGGTGGGGCACCCTGTGGAGATAGAGTGGACAAGAATGTCATTACTGAATCGATAAAGCTTCATTAACATGCTTAGGACTTGTAGAGTGTAACAAATACAGTGAAACATTTTCTCCTTGTTGACAGGGAACCACTGGAACTTTGCCTTCAGGTTTTGCCAGTCCCCCCCAGGCAGCAGGGCACCCCTCGATCCCCCTTGCAAACACTTGTTGCACAAGTCTCAGCAGTACTAATGTGCTCTTTGTTGCTGCGTGAACCATAAAGCACAGTTAGTTCTGTCACCCATACAGACTGAGGTCAGGAAACACCCTCTCCAAAAAAAAAAACCCAAACCCACTCTCACACACTAGGATAAAAGAGCGACCTTTTAGATCCGTGAACGTCTTGTCTTCCTGTATTCATGTTTTCATTTGTGGGGTTCATTATTGTTCTTTAATGCCATCATAAACAGCTATACAGTGTCATTAACTTAATGGCTTGCACAGTAAAGAAGGGGAATCGGATTCAATGCTTTAAAGTCATTTTAAACAACTTGACTCCTCATAGAACTTTACGCACAAATATTAACCCCTATCTTATCTGTATTATTTTGCTGGTAGTGTTTGGCCTCACAGCATAAAGATCCTGGTTTGCATGTTCTCCCCTGTGCCTGCGTGGGCTTTTTAAAAGCTGCACTGACTTTCTCCAACATTTGCACGCCAGTCTGACTGCCAAATGTCAACAGGAGTGAATGGAGCATGCACAGGTATTTGTGTCTTTTGTCTCCTCTCCTTTTGGTGGCAATCTGTGACAGTTGAGATAAGCACCAGTGACCTCCAACGGGGTTAAAAACAGGTATAGAAAACAGTCACATACAGTTGGAAATTGAGGCAAGTGTCATACAGAGCAAACTCTTCCACACAACCAATGAACATCTGCATCACTAACACAGCACTGTGCAATTTTACCATAGACTGATATTACAAACTGTAAATTTGTATACTTTTTTAAGATCCTTTTTGAGTGCTGCAATTGCTGCTTCAGGTACAAAACATTTGTTTGATTTTAAACTAAACGTTTCCTCTCAGTGGTCTCCAACCCTGTTCCTGAGGCCCACTACCCTGCTTGTTTTGCAGCTTACCCTGCTTCAGTCATCTTAAATATATATATATATATATATATATATATATAAAAAAAAATTGCCCCTTTCACCTTTCCATGGGTGGTTTTTTCACTCAAGCTCGGGTCCTCTACCAGATATATATATATATCAAACATGAATTTGAAAAAAAAAATCTTTCATCAAAATGAAGATATTTATTTATTTATTTATTTTTTACAACTTGGCGGTTGGTGGAGGGCATAAAAACAAAAAAAGTTGTGAAATGTCCCTTTTCGATCAGCAACAACATTGATTAAGTGAAGTAAAATATGTCCAACACAAGAGGCCTTCAGCTCTTATCTGTTTGCCTAGCTGTTGGACGGGACAAGTAAATAAATAAATAAATAAATAAATAAATAAATAAATAAATAATTTAATTAATAAAAAAAAATGAATGATATTATATTTATTTGTATATCATTGTATATTTCTTTTATCACTAAGCCAAGGATATCTTTTTCGCTGGGGTAATGCTGTATTAATACCACAGCAAAATTAAATATGGCACCCATTTATTTTACTCATGACAAGTTTGTGTGTTTTGAAGGTGTGTTTCAGGTCATTACAGGTGATTAGCATTTGTTTTGTAAAAACCTAAACATTTTTACCAGCTGCATTGAACTTGATCTGGGATGTGTACCACTCTTTTCAGACAACAAACCAAACAATTGCTCAACAAACAATTGACCTCAATTGATAATAATTATCATTAATAAATCTAATGTAAAGTGTGTGTGAACTGTATTCATTGCAGCAAAAAAGCATTTTCATGAATTTAAGTTATAACACTGTCAAGAGGATGACATCATTTTCTATCATCTGTTTTTTCTAATCCTTTTTGTATCTGAAATGGGTTTGATACATCTGAGTTTTTATATTTTTTATATTGCACTATTTAATTATTTAAGTACTTGAAATAAATCAATAAATGACCATCGTCCATTGTCCAACCGGCATTAGACAATGGATAAAGTTCATCTGTATCCTTGCAGCTAAATCTGGTTATGACGTTTGTGTCTGGGAGGATTTTTTGAGCTGTTGCCTCGGCATCAGGTGGGATGTAGGCTTAGTGCAGCGTAAAGCTGCCCCATCGGTGCTCACGGTTCATTGTGTCGTCTCTTCCTAGTGGAACCATGATGGTTTCCTTTTGTCCTTTGGCTGCGGCAGCTGTAAATCCCCTGATGAATGACATTTGCTTTCTGAGCGACATTTCCTCATGAGAGATTTATTTGCGGAAAGATCTTTACTTTCTTCTTTAATCTCTTGAGTGATAATGCTTCTCGGCCTGACAGACTATATTTAAATTTGCCTCATAAAAGGGGATTTGTGGAAACACATGTTCTCTCTTTGCCTCTCTGGTTTGCTGCAGCAGGAAGTTGCTCACCTTGAACCCCTGGTGGCTGTACAGGGAATTTTTGTTTCATGTAATCATTTATACGAGCAGACATAAAGACATAGCTGAAATAGCTGGCATTTTACTTTAGTCTTGTTTGATTATACAGGAGACGTCCTAATAAGAGTCATCAGGCTTGTTTTCCAGGCCGAGCTCTCAGGCAAAGACTCATCACACATGTTTTCTTCAAGCCGCCTTTGATACTATTGCATGGCAATCAGATTAATTGGCCGTAGCAACACTGATGAAATATTTTAGTGGGATAGAAGGAGAAAATACAGGCTTGGAAAACTGAATCAATATCATTAATCACAGACAGGAATCTGCCATTAATGCTGTCTGTTTTCTATTAGAGGCCAAATGCAGACGTCACCCCGGCGTGACCCCAGCTGTCCTCGGTATGATCAAACAGCAGAGTTCTCTTCAGGGTGAGCTCCAGAGTTCACAGAAACCTCCATCATCTGCTGAAGGACATAATGACCCAGCCTCATGACAATCTGTCAAGGTTGCAGTGAATGTCACGGCACACACCTACAGGTGCAACTGCCGTCCTGAGAGAGTGACAGAGAAGAGTTGTGCTGCACAGGGGCATCTACGTCTGCTCTGCTTGTGTGGAGATATAGAACAAAAATGATGGATGATGATATAGTGTTTTAATGGAATGCTATTTAAAACTGTTGCTAATGAAAGCTGTTATTGACCAACTCCAATGAAAATTGCATTTTTGGTGTTATTAACACGTACTTGTCAGATGTTTCTGATGATGGAGGACATATATATATAAACCGGTAAGCTTAAAATTACCTGTCTGAATATTTTTTTATTCAAATGATTGTGAATCAGAAGCAGACAAAATTATTCTGTTGCAAAAAGTTTGTAGCAGTGATGTAAGTGCTACAGTCGGCAGGCCACAAGCTCCAATCCATTCTGACTCATTTACTTGCAAACAATTAGATCAATTTACGCCTTCTTTTTCCTTGTCGTAGCTGGTAGACACATAACCATAATTAAATGCACTGAGAATGCTTTTTACAATAGATCAAACCATGATCAGAGGGGGACTTTATTTGATTATTTTTGCTTAAATTGATAGAAACAAAGTGTTATATTTTGTAACACCTGCTATCATCGTATGGATTTCCCTCATTTCTTGGCCTTTTTAAATTGTGTCAAATAATAACAGTTTTTTTAAATAGAACATTGTGTGTAACTAGTTAAACAGGACATTATATGTTATGTAAGGATCTTCAGCATCTGTCAAAGAAATATAATTTTGAAAACAGACAGACACATATGGAATACTAAAGTGGTAAAAACTAAATAATGTTTGTTTTAAAGAATGAGAATGGTAATACCTGTAACATAAAAGGCAGATTATTCCGTGGTTAATAGGATTATTGAGAACCAGGACAGTTGCACAAAGTAAGGAGTAAATTAAACAGAAGGTTAATTCTAAGTTAAGTTTCACATGTGGAAAGGTTGATTTTTCTTTTTTGAAAGACTGAGGCAAGAAGCGTTCAGTTTGAGGGAAGGATGGCTGAAATGAGTCTAATCAAGCTGCTGTCCCACTTGATGCTTCCTCCCTGCAGCCTTTTTAGACAATGCATGCCTGTTGCTCTGCCAGTGTACTGATAGAGGGAATTGCAAAGACCAGCGTAAGTTGCAAACTCCCTCTCTTGGGCACTTTCTCTTTTCCTCCCCTCCCTCAGCAATGCCTCTCTGTGATTTAGCGCTTCTGGTTATGCCATATTTTTCTTGGCGCATGATCCTGCATGGAAAATCCACTACAACAAAGTCCTTGTGGTGGCCCGAGTGAATAGATTTAAACTTTTTATATAACTTTAAAAGATGGAGGAACTATTGCAGGTGACACCGGCACTCTAATTCTCCCATAATCCCTAACTCAACACAGAGCTCTTTTGCAAATGAGAAGTGTCTTCCACACTGTTTAATTCTGGAGCTCGCTTTTGTGTGGAGGCAGTGACATCATGAGTGATACACATTCCCATTAACAGCCACCTGATGACATGTGGGCAAGTTGAATTTGTTGCCATGGAAATAGAAACACTGTTAAATACGATGCATATTTCTGCCTTTGGTGCCCAAATATCTACAAAGCTTGAATTTACTTTCATATTAGCTCTGCAGGTTTTCTGTTTAATAAAGAAATTATGCCAGGCCAGAATATTTTGCTGATAACATTAAGGTTGGTTTCACGTCCAAAAGAAGCGTGTTTCCACTCGTTTAGTTGCTGTTCTCTGTCAATAAATCACACATGCGTCAAGAACATTTTGTGTTTGCACTCTTAGAACAGTAATTACTTATCTTGTCTATAATAGATTCTGGAATGTCATGCCATCATAGGCTTTGAGGTCGCTGTGAGTACAGTCTGCAGTTCTCAATGCATCTGTTTGCAGTGGGGATCTTTATGCTATTATTAACTGAACAAGAGAATTCAGATCTGGTAATAACTTAATATTTCCAAGCAAAAAAATGTTTCTGCAGAGAGCAGCTGCTCAGGCCGATGGATCCTGTGGATCCAAGATGCTAATGAAGGCAAGAAAAATTGTACAACATAAAATAAAATACCAACTGAAAATTGTACTAGGATTTATCTAAAAAGGAAAATCCTAATTAAATCACTAAAATTCAATGAAGATAAGTCATTTTGTTAACATAAGACCAAAATATGTATATTTTTTAACCTGTTCTGTCTGAACAGCGTTGAAGGCCTCTTGTGTGGGACAGATTTTACTGTTACAATAGGGGTTGATGGATCTTCAGACAGTGTATATTTGGAACCTTTGTATTTGAGGCTAAGCTTTAATTTATGATAATTATATTTGTATGCATTCCTTGTTGGACCAGACAGAAGAAAAGAAGAGAGAAAGAAATACAGTGGGATGTTAGAGGTGAGGATAAGGGGTTAGAGTGGGGGAAGCTGGGGGAGGGGGGCAGTCGACAATATAAACTCAACACATAAGAGTGTCATAAGTATATTGCATGACTTAGTTCACATATCAACAAATAGTCTGCACACAACTATTTACAGGTTGGAAGTATAGTCGTACATTAATGATGGAAGATTTATCTCAAAGGACAGAGGGTCGACCCTGATGAAGGTGGAAGACATTCCACCGAAACAAGTGTTTTTTTTGTTTAACAGAAACGTTTTATTACATTTCTCAAAGCAATTTTAGGAAGTATTAAAAAAATAAAGAGACATTTACATATAAAGGAAAAAAGTTATTTACATTTAAATATTCGTGTTCAAATTAAATAAAACATTTGCATACATTTAAAGCAGATTTTGTATTTTCATATATGATATATTTATATATATTATTTGGTTTTTCATTTTTATGCTGTGCGTTCTGAGTCAGAACTAACTGGTTCCTCATGTTGTATAGGGTTCTCTTACTGTTGCTTTTGTTTAGAGTTCTTTGTTTTATTCCTTTTTTCATTCAATCTTCTATTCTTTTTTCAAAGGTTATGTTTACATATAAACTCCTAAAAAAAACTTGTAAACTCTGTTTTTTAAGAATAAAACAGTTTTGAGAGTTGTTTTTGGCTCTTTTGACTCAGCATACTTTCTTTTTAAACTGGCAGCATATAAAAAATAGTTACAACTTTAATTACTTTATACTTTAATTAATGACGTGTGCCCTTGAACAGTTAGTTTTTAGTCTTTTATTTATCGTATTGCACTTTAAAGTGAACCTGTCCATATTTCTTTTAGGGTGCAGAGGACGTCAATTGACATGTGGCTTCTAACCATCTCCCAGTGGCGCCACACTTCCTCTGTTAATTTCCAGACAAAGTTGATTAAACTTGATCATATTCTCAATTTTGGTAACCTCGAGCCTAAAACACATCAGCAGAAATGAAATGTTTCATTTAACGTTGTTTGCATCTAAGTAACTATGTAACCTTTGGCTGCTTTCGCGCACTGTGCTGGGAGCTCTGCGTACATTTCTGCACCAAAAATACCCTCTCCACCTCCATATGCTTTTGATTTGCTTCCTTTACATGTATTTTTTTTTCTGCAGCAGTCATACATTCATGCATATTTTTAATTGTTTTAGTTGTTTAATAGAGTTTTCGACTTTGCATCTTTTTCTCCATCTCTCCCTTTTTTGTGATTTATTTATTCCCCTCTATATGATTTCTACTGAACCATGGAGACAAATCACTTCTAGTACTTTATGATAGTATCCTTTTACTTCAGGTAGATTTAGAAAAGAGAATAATCAAGCTGGATAATATATATATATATATATATATATATATATATATATATATATATATATATATATTTTTTTTTTTTCATATATATATATAAATTTAAATATAGCAGTGAAGTTGTATCACTCACTGTGGCTGCAGTCTATCCCTAAATGTTCTTTACACTGTTGTTTCTTTTACAATCTGCTACACCTTTGCGAGGAAGCTGAGTCTGGTGCCTGTTTTTGTTCAGGTGAGTGTAAGCTTTGCAGCACTCCAAGAGAAGTTCATCAATCAAGCTGCAGCACAGGTGAAAATAAGTTTAGTTTTTAACAATGTGACTTTGTCATTTGCGCCTTTTATGTGGTGTGTAAGAAGTCTATTTATACTCCAGTTGTTCCATATCATTAATTCTGAGAGCGATTGACTGATAGCAGTCATTCCGTGAGTGTAGAGGCAGAGCAGGATGTGTGAAAAACACCAGCGGTGGAAGAAGACTGATGGCTTCCTAAGTAATCCTGACATAGATGTGCGTCAACGGGCCTGGGTCATCAGAACCCAATGAGGCTTTCCACCATCTGCCTCGCTGGATTCTCTGATGGACCATCAATGAGTAATCTTTATTTCTGGGTAAGTAGTTCTGAATAGTATCTGGGTGAGTTACAATCCATTTCTCTTTGCAGTAAAAAGTCACCAAGGGTATCAATTGAAACTGAAGCCTGTATTTTTGTGTGTTGTAGCCGTTGCTACCGTGGTGTTATCAAGGAAAGACAAACTGCAGGAAGTGTTTTTTTTTCTCGTGGGGGGGGAGCAGAGCACTTTTTCGTGTCTGTGCTTAATGGAAAACCTACTCAGCCCCAGATACAGCAGTGTCCTTGGGGGTAGACATAAAGCAAAACACAAACACCATCTAAACCTGGGAGATGATAGACTTGCCAGCTGTCCTCTGTGGCCACTCTTGTTTTCTCTCTGTGTCTAACATGTGGCAATTGACAATCACTTCTCCTTCATTCAGTCAAAATCCATATTGAAACAACCATCTGCAGTCATAGAAAGTCAATTGAAGGCGATGAAAGTGGAGCCTATAAGTAATAGGACAACCTTTTGCTCCGGGGGGAAAGGGTTATCTTCAGATTAGATGTTCCGAAAGTTATTTCCAGTGGCAACGGGATAAGTAAGTTTAGACCGTGTGCCGGGTGTGACTCAGCTTTCAAACAAGCTCTTGAAAGTGACAAGCCGGCAGCACTTTCCCTCTGATGCTCTACTTTAAACGTAATCCTGCGGTTAGACACAATGCTGTACTCTATTGCCGAACAATGGAGCTGATGAAATGCATTTTCAGTGCAAATCCTGTCGAAATCAAAGCAATGAAAAGACCTCCGTGGAGGTCTTCAAGAAATCACAGAAATGACCCTTCAGCGCCTGACACGCACACACGGCAATGGAATTCCTTTGCTGAATAGAATCTATGTGGCGTGGTGACTGAAATTTCCATGATTGTTAAAGACACAAACAGGTCTCCGCCCTGATGTGGATTTATTTTCACACATGCTGGGTGAGGTGTCTGCAATTCCTCCTCGCCCCTCGTCATTGTTTTCCCTGCTGTTTCTGTGTGAATTTGAGGCACAGACATGGTCGGAGGGCTCCTGCTCCTCTGAGTGCAGCTCGCTGATGTCACAGCAACTTCGACAGCTTTCCAGACGTCTGCGCTCGGTGTGAACGGCACTGGGCTGAGAAACAAACCTTGAGGCTCTGCAGTCGTCCTCAGAGTCACAACATGTGGCGGTATGACGTAAAAACAGGGAAACGCAGTCACACATACATAATGCACCAATAACATTTCTCACAGTCATGTTTCAGGGTCAACAGGTTAAGTTTAGAGTAGGTTTTTTGTTGAGCTAAATTACAAATGACATGTGTTACCATGTTCGGTAAAGTCGCAGCTGCACTGGACTGCTTCTCTAATTACTCCTAAGCTTATGTCTGATTTTTGAGCACATACCTTTTGTCTAAATGTAGGCAAGTCAAAACAGCAGCTCTTTGATCACATGGACCAACACCAATGACAATATCTTAAAATGTTTGCAGACCTTCCAATATGTGCTCCACACTGACTTCAAACAGATGCACACATGATGGATTCCCTGCACAGACGCTGAAGCATGCAGGGAATGAAATGGAAATCCTATCAAACGCAATAATACATCTTCTTGTACTGTTGGGGGAAAATGAAAAAAGACGGAGAGACAGATGCAAAGTGCATAAACACAAAACAAACAAAGCCACTTCCTGACACACACACAGGATGAATACCTGTCCCAAGTGCTTAGCATCATCAGAATTCCCCGAATCTGCTGTGTAAAGAGCAGCACTGCAGGTCATTTGGGATTTTTCCTCCCCAAAAACTCACACGACAGTGCTCTGCATCTCCCTTTTGTGAACCTCTCCTCCTAACTCAATGTTGACCGTGCTCCTCTGGCACGTTTTTCTGACTCCACACATGACTTCTCCTCAAACGGGCTGTTCTCCAGCCCCTGTCTGTTTACGCAGAATGCCACCAGGGCGGCAAAGAATGCACTTCCAGCCCCATGTGCACTCACACACCTCTGACACCAGGAGTCTGCCTCAACCTGCTGATGCGCACTGTTTGTGTTTTACTCGTGCACAGGGGTAAATGTTTTGATTAAAGGCCCGTTACTATTTTGCTAGTCAAAATGACTTTGTAGTGGGGGGGTTTGCTGCCGTGCTGACTGATGGATGGCCGCTCCCTGCCTCCAGTGAGCGCTTGAATGAGAGAGGAGCTGTCATCACAGGGCTGCAAACACCATTGCCTGAAAAAAAAAAAAAGAAGAAAAAAAAGGGGGGGGGGGGCAACTGGATGGAGAGCCAGCAATGGACAATGTGTTGAAGTGGGGAAAACAGTGGGGGGAGAGCATGCATGATGGAGGTTATTGTTGGGTGCAGCCCACCTCACACCCTTCTCCCAGAAGGAGACCTGCAGAGAGGGGAGTCTGCATGACGTACAGAGGGGGCTCTCTGTGTGACTCCATGGCTAAACGCTGCACTGTCCCCTGACATGAAATAAAGCTTCACATCGTTCAGTAATGGGGAGACAATTACGTTGACTGTTACGCATGGTGTTGGGCAGTCACGTCAGAGGAGGGCAGTTGAGGGCCTCTCTCTGAAAAGGCTCAGGTCACATTATTTACATTATTATACACGCTGATCTTCTGCAGGAGTCCCTTAAGAATATTTAGTGTTAATTAACTCAGGTATTAATGAGTTCACATTCATCCAAAGCATAGAACTAATTATAATTATATGATAGAGATGCTGGAACTGTGGCTGCCGTGCTGCAAAAACAGTCTTACAGCGCCTCCTATGGGGGGCTACTGCATAAAGGTTTAATGTTGGAAACAAGTGATTTGCACTCATGACTATCCATCCTTCCAACCATCTATCTATTTTCTATACCCACTTAATCCTATAAACTTTAAAGTGATTAAGGCGATCAGTTAAGCCAACAGTTATTTAATAACTAAGCTACAGCAAAAAAAGTAGAATAAAGTAAAGTAGTAAAGTAAATCTGACACAGTCTGGCCACAGTTGCCTCTTTGGCTCTGCAGGCACACAACACAAACAGGCTTCCAGTATTGATACAAGTCAGGCATGTATTTCTATTTTTTGTTCTAATTATATTCTTATTTACAAACTAATTTATTGTTTATGAACGTGGGGAGTTAGGGGTTGAGGGTATTATGTTTGCTCTGGATTTTTAAATGGAAAATCTGCGCTTTGGTATTATTTTGAAACTTTAAATTCATTCTGTAAAGCATGTTGTGCTAAATGTATAAAATGTGCTATATAAATAAAATTTGATGTGATTTGATATAAAAGTTTGTCCATAATTTGGGATGACTGCATCCAGCTGGAGAATTTCAAGCAAGAGAGATTAAGATGAAGAATGTTTTTAATTAGTCAAAAGAAAAAGGGAGGGTTTCACCATCTGGAGAGACCATGATGTGACAAAAAATAACAAAGCGGCATTTAAAAGGCTAAAAAACAATAATGTTCCTGTTTAAAAATGATGGTTTATAGCAAAGAGTTTCTGCAGAAGCTTTTGGTGTTATAAAAGTCTGTCTTTCAGGTTTATCCTTTTTTTCATGTTACAGCAATTTGTGCTGCTCTGTTTGAAAATCGCCACATAAATATGCGGCAGATGCATTTGATCTGATTTGATAATCAGCTCCAAAAACAGAAGAGAAAACCTTCTATGTAAAAGGCTGGCTGTCAACAAGCCGAACCAAACTCACTTTTTTTTCCACCTCAACCTGAGAAGTGGATCCCTTAAACACCTTCAGCTTCCACTCTGATGGGAGTAAATTAAACCAAGCTGTGAGAAAGTAGGCTGGACTAGCTTCTGCAAGACTATTGCATTGAAAGAAACCTGGTTACTATAATCTACAAGTAGGAAAAAGTTCTAGATTGACTAATGAAAACAAATCAAATGAATTTATGAAAGTGTATGTTTTCTCACTGAGGTTGGAATGCAGCTTTTCACCTGTAACTGTGACAAATAAAATTAGGTGCAGAAAATGCCTCTTTGTTGTATACCCCTCCTTATTATTTGCTGCATGTAAAACGGTCATCGTTGTAAATGCTCTCAACTGATCTTTCTGGTAAAATAAAGGTAAAATAAAAATAAAGTGAAAAAAACAGAATTGCTAATCTTTTTCACAAATACACACTCTAAATCTAATATCATGTAATTATATAGGAATCATGTAGTAATTATGTAGGCTGTTTTTTTCTTTTTTTGTAATATCATTTATTCATCTACTTTTGTTGCAGTTGTTAATGTTTCTCAATTGTTTTTTTTTTGTTCCTGAACAGTTGTTTTTTTTTTAGTGTATACTTTATTACTTAATTATTTAAAGGATTTTTTTTTACAGTTGACCACATGTTTTTTACATTTTCGCAGCTGTTTATTATTTATTTAATATTTATTTATTTATTTAATATGAATCTCATTTTTAATAATACTAATCTATCTATCTATCTATCTATCTATCTATCTATCTATCTATCTATCTATCTATCTATCTATCTATCTATCTATCTATCTATCTATCTATCTATCTATCTATCTATCTATCTATCTATCTATCTATCTATCTATCTATCTATCTATCTATCTATCTATCTATCTATCTATCTATCTATCTATCTATCTATCTATCTATCTATCCATATGTGATAAAAAAGCCACACATAGGTTCACAACTGTCAGCAACTACTGGTAAATTTGCTAATGATTAAATTGGTGAAAATCATCAAACTCAGAATACTTCAATTATCCCATTTAGCAGAGCTCCAATCCCCCCATTTCAACATGGACAAACTGAGAAAAACTCTTTCAAATACATTGCAGTGCAAATTAGCAGTACACAATTTAACCGTGTATAAAATGAAATATAAAACACTGTCAGGTAGTTTTATGAGGGAAGCAGGTTTACATAGAAGAGTTATTCAGTTTTATTGCCACAGGTAGGAAAGACCTTCTGTGGTTCTAAGTTCTTGTTACGGGGAGTCTTGGTCTAGGTGTCCATGTGCTCCTGTGTTGGTCCAGGAGCTGATGGAGGGGAGTTATCCAGGATGCTTCACAGTTATTTAAGCATCCTTCTCTCCATACAAAGTCCAGCTTCAGTCCCTGGCCTTGCAGATCTGGTTATTCAGTCTGTTTGAGTCTGTAACCCTCAGTCAAATCACAGTAAACAAGATAGCGACTACAGACTTATAAAACATCCTCATCGTGGTTTGACAGATGAGCATCCACAGGAAGTAGAGCTCCTGCTCTGATCTTTAGTATTGTGCTCCAACCCCAGTCCAGTTTGTTGTCAATGTATACCCCCTAAGTACTTATAGTCTTCTACTATGTCCTCATTGACCCCCCTGGATTGAAACAGGGGTCAGAGGAGACTCAAATTTTCTTCAGGTCCACCACCAGTTCCTTCGTTTTTGTGATATTCTATTCAAAGTAGAATATTTCAATGTTCTGGTATTTTAAGTAACTTAAAAAATCATTAGTACCAAAGATTGGAAATAAGCTTGTCCAATGAACAATGCTAAAATGTATTGCTGATGAAAAGAAGAGTTTCCACAAGTTAAAGGCAAATCAGAAAATGTACGAAGAATATTACCTGCTATGTCAAAGGTAAAAGGGAAACTGTGAGGTTCTACTTCAAAGTTTGGATGTCCTGTGGGATGGAAAATTGAAGAATTTGGGAACATGATGAGTTCAAATTTTACATTGGTGTACACTAACCCTATAACCCTAACCTTCATTCTGTAGATTGAACAACATATACATACCTCAGAGCTACACATGCTGTCAAAATACAGCACAACTGCTGCTCAGAGAACCCACTTTAAAAATGAAAACTGTATTTCTATTTCACATTATTAATGTCTTTTGTCATCAATGTGATGTTTAAATGTTTATCTTCTGCTTAGTTTTGCTATGGTTCATATGGAGTCATTGGATGCTCAAGTCGAGAACCTAGTTTAAAAAAAATAAGGCATAATTTACACCCAAAGACTCAGCTCCAAACCTGTGACATTAATGGGAAACAGCTCACAATGATGTCATTCATCTATCACTGATTGGTGGAGAATGGAGAGCTTTTCTTTTTGTTAAATGGATAATGGACTGCAGCATCCCTTCAATTCAAAACTGCTTTGATTTTTGGAAGTTAAACAATTGGACATTATTTGATCTTTAACTTCCCTCTTCTTGTGAGGACGTGTGTGCACGGCCTGCAGCAGTTCTGAGCCCAAAACAATCAGAACTTGTTTAACTGACAAATGAAGTATGGTTGTTAGAAAGACTGCTAAAAGTGTTACATCATCCAGGTGATGTCCAGCTGGGAACTCTGCTCATAACTGGGATTTAGATTAAAAATGACTTTAAATCCACCCATCATGCTTTGCTACTTAATTACAACTGGCTGTAAAGCGAGCTTTCCTTTCTTCTGCTCCACATTCTTTATTTGCTCTCATCACAGATAGAATAGACTTATTTCAAATTTGATTCATCAGATTAATTTATCACAACTAACTTCAGCTATCTAAAGCAAGATGGTTTTTCTGGAAGCTTAGCGTATGAAGCGTGTGGAAATATGTCTGATTGAAAGGTTACCCATGTGTTACATCACATGGTGACAAGTTACACAAGCCCAGGTGCCATGGATTCTGTTCAGTGCCAGTGTTAATGTCCTCTTGAAGTTGAGGCAATCATTTAAAAAACGATCTGCAGTTATGTGTTAAAAGAGCGCTGTCTAAAGGATTTGGTGTAGAACGTCCTGTAACGATCCAGCCGGACCGTCGGTCTAGTGGGGTAGCGAAAGCCAGACTGCTACTTAGACGGCTTCATTGGAGAGCTGTCCAAGCCCCATACACCGCACAACCCCAACAGTCTCAGGGAGGAATAATCAAGCAGAACTGCAGTATTACTTTTTGATCAACAAGTTCTTTTAGTCCAGCACCACACACAGTCCAAACAGCATGGAGAGTCACTTCAGCTTCCAGCCCTCTGACTCAAGGTTTCACCTAAACCTCCCCACTTCCCATGAGCCTATGGTGCTGAAGGCAGGGCTAACCCCCAGGTCGCTACAATACTAAGTTCTTTCATTTCTAACATCACATTTTGAATCATATTTATTAGTTCTGTATGTGCATTTTAGGTTTACTAAGAAAAACGTTTAGATTGAATTAAATAATCTATTGTGGCCCAAATGTTTTGAAAATGTTAAAAATGTATCCATTGATATAACTTGTTTCGTGTTATTATTTTATGTTTTATTCAATCACTTGTATTTTTTAATCACTGTATTTTTAAATGTACAGAATTGATACATTTTAGAGACATTAGCCTTTGCATGTTATGTAAAAGCTACAAATATCTTCAGTTTTGACTGAAGATGTTTTCTTCAATCAAAACTCCGTTTTTCTTTGATCCTTTTTATTGTAAAGTGCTTTATGTGGAGTAAACTGATTGCAATAATATTTTTAAAATAATAATCTGACAACTCAGCAATAATTTAGGCAAAATAATAATAATAATAATAAAATAAAATAACGTTCCAGCCGCTGTTGCATATTCCAAAGGTCAAAGTGTCCGGTGAATCGATCCCGGATGTCGCTGATGCGTCAGTCGCAGGAATGCTAGTCGATCGCAGAAGGAAAGCGGGGATTGGGGGGAAGACTGGAAGATGGCTCTCTCCAGAGGTTTGAGATGCTGTCAGAGGGTTTTCTCCTGGATTCCGGTTCTTATCATCACTGCCGTAGTGTTGTGGTCCTACTATGCATACGTCTTTGAGCTTTGCCTCTGTAAGTATGGGGGACGTTTTCCCGGGATTTGCTCTAAGCGTTAGCGTGTTGACAAAACAGTGAGTGACAGACAAAAAGCGGAAGTAAAGAGGTTTTCTGTGGTTGATGACACAATTATTCGTTTTTATTTCTGATTTTCTTTAGGCTTAGTGTTAAATCCGATTTTGTTTAGACGAAAAAAAAAACCCCTGTTTGGTTGTTTTTGGTTGTGGCTAGCTACAATCTTATGGCTAGTTTTGCTAGCTTAACTCTAATTATTTTTTGTTGCACAGTAAGTAAACTAGCTTTCGCCAAAAAACAAAGTCTCCACTTTTCTTTTCTTTCTTTTCTTCGCAGTCACAATAACCAACACGTTGGAAAAAGGTACAATATTGTTGATTCCCCACAAGTTTGTGCTCCAGTTTGTGTATAGATGAGATTGTTTTCTGATTTTTCTGTACAGTGGCGTATCTGCTGGTGTTTCACGCCTGCTTTGCAATGTTCTCCTGGACATATTGGAAATCCATTTTCACCCCTGTAGCAGCACCATGCAAAAAGGTATTCTTACATAAAAAAAAAAAAAAATAAATCACCTTCCTGCTGTTGTTTTAAGCACATGTTCTCATATTTGTGTCATAGTTTCAGCTGTCATACTCAGATAAGCAGCGATATGAGATGGAAGAGAGACCGGACGCCCAGAAACAAATTCTAGTGGAAATTGCCAAAAAACTACCCATTTTCACCCGAGCCCAATCTGGAGGTAAGTAGTAATCGTCCAATAACCTTGGTTTAAAATCCAGGTTGCAAGTGAGTCAGGGTAATTAGCTTTGTGTGCTCTTTTGGGCATCCAGAGTAATCAGCCAATGTGTCTCTTTCATTAGTGCTGATTGCTAAGAGTTGCAGGCAGTAGGAAGTGTGTGATGGGCATGCTCAGCTCAAATGTCGTCCTTTCAACTAGCCATCCTCTTGTCTCCAGCTATCAGGTTTTGTGACCGCTGCCAAGTGCTGAAGCCTGACCGCTGTCACCACTGCTCCGTTTGTGAAACGTAAGCTTCTCCTTCCTCCTGTCCGGTGCATTTGCAAATCAGTAAAGAGAGACATCTCTGGTGGACAGTGCTGCTTCGTTTGTATCTCGTCTCCTTCAGCGTGCCTGTTGTTTGTCAATCAGTGCAGCAGATACGGTCAGATAACACGAAATAAGGCAGATCTTTTTCCCAAAAATGATTGCTTTTTCTTTCCTGTTAGGTGTGTCTTAAAGATGGACCACCATTGTCCCTGGTAGGTGAAAACGGATCTTTTTACAGGATTAAAACAGATCAGTGAAGAAGCTTTGCTGAACCCAGATTCTTCCGTTCTTCTCAGGGTGAACAACTGTGTCGGTTTCTCCAACTACAAGTTTTTCCTTCTTTTCCTCGCATACTCCATGCTGTACTGCGTATTCATTGCAACAACAGTCTTTCGATATTTCCTGAAGTTCTGGACAGTAAGAATCCTTCTTTTTAATCATAATTTACAATACCGCGCAAATGTAATCGTCTGGGATCTTCTTAATTACTCGTGACTGTTTCTTGTATTTTATTTGTCTTGTTTTTTTTTTTTTGTAGGGAGACTTGCCAAATGGGCCTGCAAAGTTTCACGTCCTTTTTCTCATGTTTGTGGCGCTCATGTTCTTCATCAGTCTCATGTTCCTCTTTAGCTACCACTGCTGGTTGGTAGCCAAGAACAGATCAACATTAGGTACAATTTTTTAAAAACTTTTTTATAATGAATATCTACATATTTCTTTATGGTAGATATATAAAAAAAAAAAACAAAAGTGTTGTCATTTGGTTTGTAAACATAATAATAGTTTTGGAAAGGGTTATTTTCTCATCTCCAGCTCTTTTTCCTTTTCTAGAGGCCTTCTCCGCTCCTGTCTTCATTAGTGGACCAGACAAAAATGGATTCAATGTAGGGATGAAAAGAAACCTGCAACAGGTGTTTGGGGAAGACGTGAGGCAGTGGTTCCTTCCTATTTTCACCAGGTGGGTTTGCTGTCAGGTTTTGGAGTCACAACATGCCAACAGCGACTGACAGGTTTTTGTTTTTTTCAAGCTACTTTGAAAAACTACGGTGGCCTTGAAGTGCAAATCACATCTACTAATCACTAATCGCAAAAAACTATTAAAGATCACAGCAACAACTAAAAAAGCAGAAAGAAAAATGAAAAAACAAACAAACAAAAAAACATTACATTTGAGAAATCAAAATTCCAGAAACCAATTAAAAAAATAAAAATAAAATGTTCCGGGAAACAAAAGTAATTTTCAGAAATCACAATGAAATCTTAAAAAAAAAAGAAGAAACCAGAAAAGGTTGGCACATTACGGCATCTGTTCTCCTTTTCAATCGGAAGTGATTTTTGCATTGAGTGATTTGTCCTTCATGGCCACCATAGAAAGCAATATGCCACCACATCTCATTTTTAATCTAAAAGGTTTGGAAGTTTTTACCAGATAATTGATGGTTAACATGTAGCTGGCAGCAAAAGACAAAGTATTTTTTGTTATTTTGTAAAGAGCACAAAGAAACTAGATACTTTGTTACTCACTTAAATCTTTAACTGTATTCCCAATTGTGTGTGTTAGCCAAGGAAATGGCCACTACTTCCCTTTGAAGAGCCAGAGTTCTGAATCTCAAAACCCCCTTTTAGCTAACGAGGACTTGTGGGATGAGTCAGATGATGGTTCTGAGGAAGGAAGCTTAGGTGAGTCAAATGTTGAAAAGTATTTTCTGATGAATCTATTGAATGTTCATATATTTCAACACTCAATATAAAATCCTTACCTATTTTTGGAACTTTATGACATGACTTTGTTATGTTGGGTACAGAGATGTAGGAATGCAATAGGTGACCTTAAAAATACCTTTTTCCTGATGAAGCTGTGAGCACATTAATCTGCTAGCAGTTTTGATTTTATGTTATTTTCACCTTTTAACATGCCTCAGAAACGCTAAAAATAAATGAAAACATGCAAAACACGTGTTATTTTATATCTCCGACAGCCACAGCAAGGCTTTGTGAACCCTGGTAACCACTGATTTGAATATACTTTCAATACTTTGGTCACTGAGTTTATTATTAGGACCAAAAGGAAGTCGGTCAAAAAAATCACTTTGTATCTTCATTAAAGACACATTTGCAGTGTTTCATTCGCACTGGTGTTTTTTGGTGCATTTCTGTGCACAAATAGCTTAAAGGTGCATTAAATACCCGACCCAGGTTGTCCTCAGCAGAAAGAGCGAGGATACTATTAAAGCGGTGTGGACAGTGCCCCCCCCCAGCACTCAGGCTTTCAGAATATCTGATGTGTTGGTTTCAAACGCAGTATTCCATTACCACCTGGTGGTCAAATGAAGACACAGCTTACAAATTCCCACCAAAAACTCTGAAGAAAAGGTTGAATTTTCACAACTAATGTCTTTTTTTTTTTTTTTTTTGCCCCCCTCCCATTGTAGTTGAGGACTTGGACCCCTCTGTCATCATAAACATGGAGGAATAGACAGACCTGATGTGTTCCACTAGATGAATGCATTCCAAATGTTATGGAAGTCTGGACGTGTCCCGCTGGTGGCGGGGGATTAAAACCTGGATTCGGATCCTCATCGCCAATTTTCCCGCAAACTTTCCCATAATGAGAAACAACGGAACTCGCCGGATGACCAGCAGTAGCCTCCTCTCACAGACGGATCAACAGGAGTCTTATTTAAAGGAAAAGGTGTCCGATTTGACCTGGTCCACAAAGACAGTGGTACTTATCATAGATGACGTCATGATGAAGAGACGATGACGCCTTCTCAGCGATCTCGCTGAGGAGATGTGAAGCTTCTGCAGCGTACTGTTCAAGTTGACATTCCTGTTTGGTTGAGTTTACAGTGTTGCACCGTTGACCCTATTCTTTGTGGGTGAAATCTGAACTTCCTAACACCCTTATCATTTTTTTGGGGGGGGGTTAAACATTTGACTATTTTTTTTTCACCAACATAAGTTAATTCACTGAACTGGACCTGCGCCTTACTGAAGTATTCCCAAGAATGTATCCTGCTTTTAAGGTAGTGTAGACTCACATTTGTAGAAGAAGCCATCATGAAGGTATTTCATTTTCATGAACTGTCAACAGCCTAAATTTATTAGGACAAGTTTAATAATTTCCACCTCAAACCTGAAGTCACAATTTCTGAGACTGGCTTTAATTTTTGTGAAATAATTATATTCTGATCATCAGATGTCCATGATATCATGCCTGTTAACATACTAATGTAATGTTTACTGTTTTGAATGATTTTTCTATTGATATTTTCCAGAAATCATGCAGCTGCTGTCATGAACAAAAGCCTCCTCATGCACTGGTTGAAGTTATTTTCTGCTAAACATGGATTTTTTTTTTTTGTCGTGTTTTAATGCGTTTCTAGATTTTGAAGAACACTGAAAGAATCATCTGAACTGTTGATGACTTTAACAAATTGCACTTCTTGTTGAATGCATATGAAACCTCCATGCGTCATGGAGGCTGTTTGTTTCTAAGCTGGGTAAGCCAAATCGAGTGTTGCTCACATCCAACAAAAGCTATTGATCGCAGCAGTCTGTTTTTCCACAGATAAGTGTTTTAAAGTGTGTAAAACTGTAGAGTAGATGTGAATGATGAGTGTTTTGTGTCGTCTTGTGTCTATTTATTACGATGTTTTCGGCTTTTCTTGTTTATTGGGGTTTACTTCTTCTTCATTTCTGCTGCGGGCGGGCGGGTGATCTCTGTATATTTTGCTCCTCTTCTTTAATTTAAACTATTGACAAAACGTAGGAACATGTGGAGAAAAAGACGCTTGTCCAGGCGGGTTTGAGTATGTGGTGCTTCCTATTTTTCCCAACGCCTCAAATCAATAAAAACCTGACACATTTGCAGTCTGTAAACAAATATAAATTCTTTATTGATCCATCAGTTGTAACATGCAAAATAAAACTGTCCACCAAACTCTGCAGAGTTTTTTCCTTTTTCACTTAAAGCAAGAAACAATAAATATAATTAGATGACTCCATTTGCATGAGTTTGAAATTTTATTAATTAACTTCCAGTTAATTTGGCTTTTGAAGGAGAACAGGTTTCTAGGCAAAATATCCCATAAAAATACTTGATCTTGTTCTTCAGATTGTCTTCAGTTCAATCTGTGCCGAAATACCTCTGACCGAAATGTGTTGGAGCCACTGGGTGAACCTCGGTGGTCAGGATGGTGATATCTGGGAACTCCTGGATTATAGATTTGGCTCCTAGAAAAGACGTCAAAAAGAAAATCATTCAAATAATTATTGCTTTGCTGAGTTAAATGCAAAGTTTAATAAAAATTAGGGTAAATTCAGAACATTAAAAATGTTAAAGGTGAATGAATCACCTCCTTCCTCCTGTTCAGTGAAAAGACTTGAGAATGTGAGCCAATAAGTTCCCTAAATGTACTTAAGATGAGGAATTTTCAATTGAGCAAAGTAGTAAAATAGCCTCTGTGAATCAGCACTGGCTTCTTGTACACAGCGGGACTTTGAATACAATTCTGGTATAAAAAGGAATCGTAAAGAAAAAAACATTCTTGGATTAGAGGTTAAAAGAAAAAAGAAAAACAGCACAGCACCCAACCTGATCTCAAAATCCATAGTCTAATTCCCGGAGAGGCTAAAAATATTGAAAATTTATTCTTCCCTTGATATCAATATCTCAAATAACAAGGACTTGTTTTTCAGCATCTGAAATCTATATTAGAAGCAAAATGAATTAGAGGGTTATTGATGCCGCATGGTTAAGTATTTGTTCGTATCTTTATTTTTATTGCAAAAACACCACTTCATCTGTCTCATACACCCTTTTTTTTTTAAAGGCAAAGTAATGTCATGAATTTGTGTTGTTTAATGTACGTATTATGCTGTAAAATGAAAACAATCCAAAAGACAAATATGAATTCATGGACTTCAGTTTATTCATTTGAGACTATTAAGGGGAGGAGAAAACAAAGGAAGTGGTCAGCTGACTTCCTGTCAAACACAGGAAGGAGTTGTGGCACGGTGATTTCCCCTTGCACTCGCATGGGCCCCTGATGCCAGGACCCCGGTTCAACTCCTGGGTTGAACCGCTTGGGCAGTCTGGCTTCCTCCCACAGTCCAAAAACATGCTTCATAGGTTGATTGATAATTCTCAATTGCAACAGACTGGGGACCTGTTCAGGATAGACCCCGCTTTTGCCCTTGGCTTAAGCAACCCTATGACCCCAAAAAGAATACAGTGGATCCTGAAGTACATGTTAAGGAATTCTTTTGTGTTTAATCCCATTTTTGAGTATTTTTCTTTAGTAACTTGACTAGTTACCCTACTTAATTGCTAAAAAGTCTTCCTGGGAAAGGCACTGAACCCTACATGGCTCCTCATGGCTACAGGTTAGCGGGTTGCATCGGTGTGTGAATGTGTGTGTAAATGGAATTTGTGACAGTAAAGCGCTTTAGACCTTAATCAAGGTAGAAAAATGCAATTTACTTTATTGCGGAAAAGGCTGTAAACCCTAACTATGTTGCATAAATTCTATTCAATCTGGATGGAAAGTATCAATACCTTAATAACTTCTCCATTTAAAGACCCACTCCAAATAAAAAACACATTTTGGTGTTTTTAACATGTTCTTGTAGCATTTTTCTCATGATTGAGGACATGTTTGAAGAAATTTAGGATCAAAACTGCAATTTTTCATTTAAATCGGGATAAATCGATGGCATTGGAAAAAGCTTCCTTTTGAAACGGGTGGGCCAAAGTCTCCCTGCTCTACTCCATTCTGATACATCCACTTGCAGACAAATAGATCCATGTATGTCTTTGTTTTCCTCGCCCAAACTGGCCTCTGACTCAAAAATGTACAGTTGGATAGCTCTGATATTGCTGCACTGGTAATCTTAGTTTGGGATTGTATGGGGTTGTAAGATAGGGGGAGAGAGTGTAAAAAAAAGGGATGATGGGACATCAGTGGAGGCTTACTCCACAGTTCCACCCACAACTCAGAGGTGACACCCCGAGTACACAAACCATCATAGAAAACAACCGTTTTTTAATTTTTTATTTTGCCTCAAAACAGCATAATCATATTTAAAGACCACTGGGAATGCTTTTAAGATAGATCAAAATATGATTGGAGTGGGACTTTAAGACTCAAAGATACACCTTTTCCTCAATAACTTAATAACCTCTTTATTTAAGCGGTTTAATTTCCTACAAATATTATGAATTGGTTAGTACTTATTAGCAGGTAAGTGTTTCTAAGGCAGACGGGTGTTAAAAGCTGAGTGCTGGTGCTTTACCATGAGGTGTGGAGAAAAGGCTGAGGAGGATTATATGCTTGGGCTGGACTCCGTGCTCAATCAGCACCCTCACCGCCTCAATCACAGTGTTGCCCGTACCTGCAGACACAGAAACGTAAAGCGAGATCAGCATCGCTCTCATTATTATTATTATTTTTTAATATATAAAAACAGGTCTCCAGAAGTGCAAGGCTGCCTGATCTGGACCTGGACCTGATCTATGGCAGGCTTGAATCCGTCTCACAGTTAGGCTTCATAAATAATGTACAATAATGTCAGGATGGGTTTAATCACCCTAACATAATAAAATTGTTGCAGATTAGTCACCATCACTTTTTTTCCCCCAGAATGGAGGACAGAAAAATGCCGCTTGGAGACGCCGGGAAACTAGAACTATTAAGATACTATTTTTGTTGGCCCTCATTATGCTATTCAGCAGCCTGGTGGCCATCTCCTATGCAGTATATAATTTCCCCCAAGAGGGCTGTAATTATCAGAGCAGTGTGAATGGCCTGTATGATGTGGAAATGGAGACTTGGTGGTGAAGGTCAACTCAAGGAAGATTTCTCACAATGAATAAATGCAGAAAACTGTGTTGCATTCACACGAAATTAGACATCTCTTGACATTTAAATGCGACTGAATGCGGCACGCTGGAGTCAACAGAAGGTAAACTGGGCTCAGCCGGATGGTACTCACTGAGGATGGGGTACATGAGCAGCACCTTTCGTCTGTACACATCTGGAGGAAACTTGGCGTAGTAGACTTTTGCTTTCTGCGTCTCCTCGTCGCTCTGGATGAGGATCTTGCCGATGCGGATGGAGCGGCAGCAGTCCCTCAGACCCTGCTCCATGGCCTCACCTTCAGGGTGGGGGACACAAAGAGCAAAACTGGACTCAGAAGGACTGTCTGGATTGTTGTTGTATCGATAGTCAAAAAGATTTATTTACTTTTTTTTTTTTTTTTTGGAAAAACAAAGCAGTGTTAAAGGAAAATAGCCTTTTTATTAAAGAAAAAAGCTGTAAAACAGAAAAATCCATCGGTGATTGAGTAACAAGGTTTAAAAGTGAAGAAAAAGTATTTAGAGGAACACAATTATGTTAGAATTACAGGTAAGGAAAATATCAATACAACAATAAATCATCGTTTGTCTTTTATAAGGAAATTACACAGTGGCACCAAATATCTATATCTGAAGAACTAGAAGGAGGTGCTCTAAATATAATTTTCTTTTTATCTTGGGCTTGTTTGTTTTTAGTCTGGGTTTCTGTATTCATGCAGAAGTGATGCTGTGATACATAATAAGAGCATATTCTGTTACTTCTTTTATTCCAGTTAAGTTTTTATATCTCAAAGGGCTTACAGCTGTGGTAACCCATTTTGCTGTATTTTTCGTTTCTATTATTCCAAGTATGATACACAAATGCTGCATCATCTTTTGCTCACCGCTCCTCATGATGCTGACTCCACAGTTTCCTCTTTCAAACTTGACACCATCATACTTGTAACCTGAAGGTAAAAACAAAAACAAAAAAAACAGAAGAATTCCACAATACAGATATCATGAAGACATCAGTGTATTCTATTTCACACAGAGCAGAAAATGAAACAGTTAAAAGATGGGAGTTCTGTCTTTGGGTACAAGTTCCTATTGTTCCAGTGCTGTAATCATATCCTTTATTAACTTTACTGCATTTCTCATCCAACTTTCAGACTGAACTATTCATGTTCCTGATGTAATTGGGAGACATGTGAGTGAGGGGCAATGTCATGACTTCTATTAGTCAAGTAGCCAGTCACGCCAGTTCACTTGGTAACCACTAGGTGGCTTATTTCCTTAAAAAGTTGGTTATTGTTTACTTTAATGTAAAACAAACTTTGTATTGGGTGGCTCCAAAAACCATGTTAATGTTTTTAAATGTTTTAAATTAATTAAAATTGTACATCAGGGAGTCATATTACTTATCGACTGATGAGCATCAAATGCTCAAATTTAGAATGGCCTTTCTCTGCATATAAAAGCTGTCAAGACTCATTTGTTCGCACTAAACTCATTTAGGGAAAAGTTGAGGTTCATCGCCACAAAGGCAACATTCACAGAGTGTAAAACCAACTACATCCCAAAACAAGCCAAAACATGACATTTGGTCATGTGTTATAAACTCTAGTTCAGCATAGGGCCTCTCTGGGAAATGGGAAAAGCTGTACACATTCACACTGGTGTCTATGCTAAATCTAGTGTAAATCTGACGTCTGTTTGCTGGTTTAAAGTTGGTAAACCTGATTTTTTTTTTTTTTTTTTTTTTTAAACAAAGAAAGTCTCACCTGTGGGTGTTGTTACAGTACACTCAGAGTATGGAAGTTGATTCAAGCCTTCTTCTACAACAAGTCGAATCTATCATTGAAAAATAATAGAAGAAAACATTAAATAAATGCATTATAAATAAACAAATATACATAAATATTCACTTTATATAAATAAAAACTGATCATACCAGTCGGTCTGCACAGAAAACAAAATCCCCTCTGCTGGTTGTCCTGAAAACACAAACATGAGATGAAAAAGTGAACATTTATGTTTAAAACACTGAAGAAAAAAACATAGAAAGATAAAGAAGCGATTTTCTTAAAGCTGAGAATAGAAAAAATGATGACGTGACTGATAAAAACATTTGTAGGTATGTTTTCAATAGTGGTAACCACATGGAGATATGAGTCATATCTTTGATTGGCTTCACAACTGACATGGGGTCAATAAATTGTAGGGGGTGTAACGACTAATTGACTGAATCGATTAATTAATTTATCATCCTATGATCTAACCAAATCTATCTCTCTAAGGCATGTTTTTCAAATTAAACTATACTATTATAACATAGTTTCAAAAAGAAAAAAAAAAAAACTATTTTGAAACTGGAAAAAAAAAACATTTGGATTGAGGTAAAAATAGGCTTATTTTACCATAACGTGAAAATGACCACAGCGGACGACAACACACGTGATGACAGTAAAACACAGATCAGTCCATCATTCCAGTCCAGTGTGTGAATTTAGCAAAGACTGTGTGGCAGAATGTTCTAATAATGTTCTGTTTGGATTATTTTGATGTAGAAAAAACTTCAGGAAACTAAAATGTGAATGGATTTGCCATTACCTCTTGTTTTCTTGTACACATGTTTACTAAGCTCGATAACCTTGCAAGAAGTACAAGAAATCAGGAAACTTCACCTGCACTGTTCGGTACCAGATATTTATCTCTGGTTAATTTTTTTTTTTGGCTAAATGTATCTTGGATTAGGTCAGTGAATCGGATTGAATTGAAACCAATATCGATTATGAAAACTGTCAGTTTAAATGAATCGTGACATTCCTAGAAAATTGCTTTTTTTTTTCCTAAGCATTCGTGTTTCCAAGGAACTAGCATTAAATTCTACAATCTTTTCACCATAATGCATTCCTGAAGACATCAGATCAGAAAGTTATACTATTTTGAACTTGAGGATTGAGTAATTGATTAGAACAATTACGTGTTCATAACTGTGGACTCACTTGTCTCTGATTATTGTCTGTAATTCCCGGATCTGGTCGTTCAGAGGAAGAAGTTTCAGCTGAGGTCCCAGATTTTCTTCTTCTTGGCCAACAGGCTGTGATGAAATTCCACTCGGTTCAGAGTTGTTCAGCACTGCAGGCGTACTGCTGCTGCTGCTGTTTGCGAACCGAACTTGCTTCATGTGATGCTCCTGGCCACTGCTGACATTGTTCAGCTGCTGATTGTGGCATGGCATCCTATGACAAGATCAGAGGGCTCCTGGAGCTAAAAGTTAGTTAGCTTGCTTGTCTCACCCGAGTCCACCACGTTGTCAACGTGCTTTTCCGCTCGCCTAAATGTAACGCTTTGCGATTCAAATAGCTCTAACTGAAAACAGATACACATATAAGGATCCAAAGCTACCCAATAAACGTCAGTTAAAGTAAAATAGACAGCTAATATAGACCTAATAAGCAGCTTGCCTGCTAGCAACGAGGCTACAACAGTGTTGATGAAGGACGGAAGTGACGTAGCCGGTGTGTTGCCTAACTAGCTTCCTCCTTGGTCAACATGGCACCGATGTTAGTGTCGTTGAAATGCGGCATTGGCTTTCAAAGACGAGCCTTAACGCTTCTCATTCGCCAGACAAATTCATATCACGTTTGGGATAAAAGTTGCAATAATAACGTGACGAATTATCAACGACGAAGAACATATGCGGTGAGTGAGGAGGCAGCCGGCGTGAGAGTACGAGATGTTTTCACCAAGGGCAGTCATTAAGTGGCTTTAACAAACTTACTAGAAAGCTAACAAAACAGCCAAACCTTGGGAAATGTCTGGCTTACAGGGTGCTTCTTTCCAAAAACATTTTTAAATCGCCTATTTATTAAAGTTCGGGGTGAACCACTACAAGCTAACTTGCTAACTTAAGACCATACCATTTGGTTATATTTTATTACACTTTCGTGTCATGTTATTTAACAAAGTTTTGGTTTGTAATGAAGACGTGTACATTCGGTTGAATCTCCCTAAAATGGTTTTGGGTGAAGGTGTTTTCATATTAGCCGCCGTGGGTGTCATGCAATAAAAATGGACATGTTGACGGTGGTATCAGTGGGCTAACAGATAAGTCCATCTGTCCCACCCGTTAAAACTGAACTCCTAGATGACGTAACTGTCATCACGTGACTTGACTTTTTAAAAACATAGTTTTAGGACTTTTTGTTGTTGTTGTTGTTAAAAACATTCAAATGTGTGATAAAAAATATAGTTGTTTTTTAATGAAGAAAAAAAAAAAGGAGTAATATATATTTTTGGCTTCCTCTGTAGTCAAGAAGGTTATATAGATTCCTTCTTTGGCATAATGCTAGCACAAGGTTTGCACATTTGGCTTTTATTTAAAGGAATATTTGTTTGCTGTTTGTTGTTTTAGATCATTTTCAGCTCAGTCAAGAATAATTACAGTTTTGGTTTATGTTGTGCACATGCGTGGTTGGGTTTATGGGAGGTGGGGCTTTGCTGGTGGCTCTCACTGTAGTCGAGAATAGTTTTATAGTTTTCCTTATAAGCAGAGAAAATCTCCCTTGCAGAGAGAACGGATGAAACTACTGTTTAATAAACATTGTGTTGAAGCAGGTCATAAAAACAAAAAACAGTTGAAACTGTGTTAAAAAACCTTTATGCATGGAAACACATTTTTCAAACAACTATCACTGAGCAACAAAGCAACTTTCATATTTATTTCAAAATAAAAGACTAGTTGTGTTAAATAAATATTGAGAATTAGTTTTGAAATGGAAGTAAAAAAAAAGAACCAGTTATAAATCAAATTGAATTGTATATTATGTTGAAACATAACATTGTGATTTTTAAACAAACACATCAGTGAAGTTAAGCAATGCCCCAATTAAATGTAATGAAATATGTTTTTGAACTAAGAAAGCGTAACTCATAAATTGACAACAGATTTATCTGAATTTGGAAAACAGTATCTTAAATCTATCTATCTACGGTAATCCGTTTTCCATAAAGAAAAATACATCCTTTCAGTTAGTTTTTTTAATCTCAGAAATTCCAGGTTTTTCAATGAAAGTTTTACATTTTTTTAGTTATAAGTCATTAATTATGTAAAAAGTTAGTTTTTGCACCTCTCAAATATTGATTTTGTTTGTATAGTTAAAGACGTTATTTCACTATTTATTAATTGAATGGAAAATTGTTTTAGATTGTGAATGACATCCATTTTTTAATTTTAACTGTGATCCTTTCCTATAATGTTAAACACATGTATATCACAATAGACTGGATATTCTTTTCTGAGTTTAAAATTTGATGTGTTTTATTTTTATTTTTTTTAACTTTTTTCTTATTATTTGCTATGATCAACTACTGGTATGTTTATCCAGAAGATATGCTTTTGAATAAAATCAAATTACACCTTAAAAAACAATTGCTTACAAGCTGTTATTTAAAAAGTTATGTGAGGATTTGAATACGTTTCAATCGTTTACTAATTTCAAAGTTTATTGAAAATCTCTTCACACTGTCGACAATACCTTAATAATACCTTCATGTACTTAATGATAATCCAGAAAAAAAGCATGAACCAGTGTTTGCACACTCACTCCTCCAAAAAAATAGACATATATATATATATATATATATATTTTGTTTGTTGTACTACAACTTTTGCTACAACGGAGTATGTAGTAAAAGAAGAACAGTGAGTCCCATGAAATGATGTGCCTGAGTTGCACCAACCTCATCATCTTATATATATTCAGGCCGTTGTGTTTTTTTTCATCCTACATAGTTGTCCTAAAGTGATGTATTTGTTTTTCACACAATAAACATTATACAGTCTTTGAATTGATAATGAATCATGCTCTTTAACTGTCTAAACTTTCTTTGAATCTCTTTATTTTCTTTATTTTAACAAGTTGGTTGTATGGGGAAAAAAACATAAAAAAAAACTAGATATGTCCTGTCTTTTGCTTAATTAGCTTCTCTGCTTCTATGTTTCTGTCTTCACCTCTAACCTGAGCATGGATAATAAGCTGGAATATGCCATATTTATAATGTGCTTGCTTGAGTTAAATGTGTTTCCCTCTTTTTTTTTTAATTTGGGAAGTTATTATTATTATTTTTTTTGCATTTGGCTATAAAAAACAGAAACAAATGAGGAGTTCTCCCTTGTGTTTCAGTTAAACTCCCTTCATCCCCTCCGCACAGCCGCATGGAGCACGAACCGAACGGAAAACAGCCGTCAGATTTTAGAAGCCGCGAAGGTAACCCAGGACAAAAGGATTCAGTGTTTGCTGTTAAAGGGAGACCGGAAAGGCCAAATGTCATTTTCTTTTTTTCCAGCATTTACAGGTGACAGACAAGCGGACATGTTGGCACGGAAATGCAGGAGGAGGTCTAAGCGCAGATCCCAAAAATGTGGTAAATAACTCCCTTTCTCGTTCTTTAATTTGCTATGCTTTTCTTTTTCTTTTTTTTTAGATAAATAAAATCAGTTGCCTGGTTGCTAGGAGTGTTGACTTAACATTGTTAGGGTTTTTAACATTTAATTTGTTCATATTTTATTCCACTTTTAGATTTTCAAAATTGTTCTATTTGCTACAGTTTTTCATTTCATGTAAGTGCCAGTAGTTGTGTTAGGGCTGTTTTCTGTTCTGACCATTAGTCATTTTTAAGATTAAATTCATGTAATTGGTGACCAATCACCAGAAGAGTAATAGTTTAAAAAACGGTTACTCCTGGATTTTGGTGCAACATTTCACAGAAATCCGTCATCTATCTGCTTAATAGCTCAATCATTTGTGAAGCCTTTTTAGCAGATAAACTAGTCACTTCTGAGCTGCATCATTTAAAGTTTGGTAAAGCCTTCCTTCAGTGCTGGGCTTCATTGCGTTGATTAAATGCAGGTGTTTTGGACACACTTTCCCTGCGATGTGTTTGGAGGTGCGGGACTGTAACATGCGGCCACCATATTGACTCGATTAGAGGAATTACAGCGTGTTCCCGGGCCTGGGAAGAGTCCCTGCAGCAGATGCGTGTTGCAGCGTTGGTAAACAGCCACGTTGGCACCGGTGGACTCTCAGCCTCAACTGGGATGACAGCCCAGGTGTCTCTTGGGACTTGTAGTGTCAGACTGGATCTCCAAGTCCACCTGGAGAGTCTCCTATTGCAGCTCCTGCCAGATCTCCCATGAGACTCCTGCTGGCATTTTATGTTCAGTGTGTCTGCTCAGTGTGTCATCTCTAGGTCACTGTGATTGTCATACCGTATTCAGAATGTACATTAGTTATGAGTATTGGCAGACTCTGCTTTAGGTTGGAGAGAAAGTTAACTGGCTTTTCTTCCCCCCCAAGTCAAACTGAAAAGTAATGAAAAGTTATGCAAGTACTGTTTTTGTTTTGTCTTCCTCACAGCTAAAAGAAGTCCATTCTGCCAAGATCCTGTCTGCTATGCTCTCTTATGTTTGGCCAAAGGATAGACCAGACCTGCGGGCCCGTGTCGCTGTCTCTTTGGGCCTGCTTGCTGGAGCTAAGGTGTGTTTTGAATCCGTGTCTCATCGGTGATCTCTCCTTCATTTTTCTTCTTCTATGCAAATAGTAGCAAGCTCGACCTTTCGTTTTCCTTTAAAAAAATACAAGCTTCTTTAAAAGACATAAAATGACTCATTTATAAGAAAGATACACATTTTAGTATTTAGTTTATTCTGTGATTTTCTTTTCACAGGAGTACTAAGCAAAACAAAACCTGAAAACTTGATAGCTGCGTCCCATTGAGATGTTGGGTTTTTTGTTGCGGCTCGTCCCGCTGTGCAGTGGATTTGGGTTCGTAACAAGATATATGAATCCGTCTAACTAAGACGCATCAAGTCATTGATTTTTCTTTATTTCTGTTTCAGTAGTAATATATGGATATTTTTTTTTTTTACAAATACTATTTAGCTTTATGTTGTATTTTGAGATAAACTTGTGATTGCAGGAAAATGCATGTTAAAAATAATGTCAGATAAAAAGATGGTGGATAGAGAGCCACCTAAAATGTCTTTAACTTCCGTATCGTTTAACAAATTAATACATTATTCTGAATAAAGTGATTTTTATCCAACAGGAAAATCACTGTTGACATGTTTGTGATCATACTTTGAATTATAGCTTGCCGGTGGTGGATGGTATCACCAAACGGCGCCTCCTTTTCCGGCAGCGACTCTTATCCCATCAGGGGAAAACTGCTGTGATATCTCTGAGTTGAGTTACACTCTGAGCTGTTTTGCATCACAATTTACTAACGGCAGACAGTGATGAGTGTTTGCCTGTCCTTTAGATCCCAATCATCAGGGAGGGGGGGGGTTGATAGAAGATCGCAGTTGCAGAATGGGAAGAAAATTCTGCTGCATCACGGTTTATGTGCAGTCTGTCAGCTGATTAAGGTGTCTACACACACACACAAAATGTGTGTGTGTTCACTTTTTAAGCATACATCCGGAGATTTGTTTTTTAGGTTTCACGAAGAAGCAGCAATTCTACAAATTCTAAAAGTCCTGAACAGCACATTTTTTCTGGAATCCATCCTATTTTTTTTGTTGCGTATATAAACGTCTAAATTGAGTGATATGTTTGATGTGTTGGAAAAAAAAAAACCCCGAAAAGCTCAGCAAATGCTGCACGTGTTAGTTTGACACAATAACCCTCTTTTCCTCCCAAAAACTCACCCAACACGAGGGAAGCGACACGATGGAGTTAATGGTGCATCACCAGCTCCAGCAAACATCACAACGGCTTGTATTTGTCAGCAGCTCCTTGCTGTTATTTGGCACTGCTGCTGGGAAACAGACTTGCTTTGAAAAGCGTGCTCATGTGCTGTTTGTGCTCTGATAAGATGCACTCACTACGATCATAACCCATGCTATTTATTCTTATGCAGAAGTCTTCCTAGATGGAAGCAAGTAAACATGGTTGTTTGGGAGCAGAAAAAAAACCCTTAAAAGTTGCAGGTACACTCCAAATACTGAATTAATAGAAAGCAGAAAGACCCTCATTTCAAGAAAAAATTGTCTTATTGTGTGTCTTGCAAGAGAAATAATCTTATAAATGATGTTTTCAATAGCAAAGTGATCTTAGACAGCATGTCTTAGTGGTAAGATCATTTTTCTTACTCCACTTTTTTTCTTTATTTAAAGAAAAAACGTCAAATTTTAAGAATTTTTTACTAATTTATAGGGGGTCTGATTTTGCAGTGTAAATAAAAATAACAAATGTAGCAATGGTTTTTATAGGTAGCTTAAACGATTGACTTTTTACCTAATGTCAGATCCTCAGATTTTCTGTTCTTTTAGTTTAGCTTTGTTTGTTGAACTTCTGTAAACTGAGATAAATTGAAAAAAATATAGTTTCTATCCAACTTATCAAGTAATCAACATTTTTTTTTATAAATCACTGCCTTATGAGCAACACATTCAAATCTGAAAGTAAATGTCTTTTATCTGCAATAAATCGTTGTCAGAGAACACGTCAAAGAACACTGCAGTATCAGCTAAGCTAAACAAATGGTTTAATATCATGAACTCTCCCCAAAAAGGATTACATTTGGCAAAGAACTTGCAGAAGACTAAACAAGGTGCATTTCTAATAGATTTTTAAATAATTAATTGCATGCATCAATCAGTAAAAGACATGCTTCCTCTTCCTTTTGTTGATGGTGTCTAATTTACACCCTGGAACACAATTACAAATTCAAAGCCGCTAAATAAACGCGTCCTGCTGCCGCCCAGCACGGCTCCCTCTAGTCTGTGCTGAGGAGCGGCAGACGTGCACAAGCACTCCCATCTACTTCTACTTTTTTTTTCTTTTTTTTTTTTTTGCCTTGCTGGAGTTAACCTCCATTTCACCACTCTGTCTGTCTGAACTCCCAAGCACCGACTGTGTGGCCGCAATTTGAAATCAACTGCATAATTATCGAGTTAGCGTGCACGCCACCTCTGCAAGCCACTTTATCAGTGACATTTTCACAGCAAATAAATGATTACATACAAGTTGGCTTCAGATGAAGCCCCCTCTGACTCTCTGTCACTCTGTATGTCATACTTTAAGGTAAAGCTAATTCACCATAGCCCGAAGGCCTTTTTCCCTGCTACTTGACACCAAATCTCTATTACGGGATGACATATTGCCAGGTACAGGTTGACACTGTGTCAGTTTAATCTCCAGCGGTTCCTGTTAATGGATTAAAAGAGCACATCCAACCTTGTCATGCAATAGTGGTTAAAATTGAGGACATGTTTTGGGTCTGTGATAATGGGCTCGGGCTATTTTTGAGCCAGATTCTGTTGTCTTGGTAGCAAAAAAGGCAGATATTGTTTCGGCTGATGGGTACGCTGGCAGGTTTCTGAGAGGAATGCCCAGCAATGAAAAAGCTAAACCCCTGGCGCCGAAGCAACTTGTACAAGAAGTCTTGATACATTCAGGCATAAAGATGTGATAAAGAAATATGCTGGATTTGACACGAGACAAGGAGCTAAAAATATCCCCCCCATGTTCACATATTCAGGGTTGGCTGGTTCAAATGAAACGGGTTTGAAATGAGTGTATTTTTTTTTTCCTGCGATGCAGTGTTCACTATGCGCTCTAATGTGCAGCGGACCGCCCAGCCTGAGTCATACAGCTGTCCCCGTGCTTTTAATTAGCCTTAATGACCATTTCAATTCTATTAGCAGGAATCACCAGCCTCTTCTGCTGCACTGGCAGAGCCAGTCTGGGAGAAACACATTATTTGTTACAAACCAATGAGCAATGTTAGATTTCTATTTTAAATGATAAGTCATAACAAGGATTGTGGAAGCTTAGATCTGACTAATAAGACTCAAAAAGAAGTATTCCACAGCTGCTTACTGTAAAGGTTGATGGTTAAACTGATCAGAGTTTAGAATTAGCTTCAATAGATAAATCTAAGAAGAGAACTTCCCTATTGTGCAGTTTTAGAGGGAATTTGGGGGATGTTGGAAAGCTTAAACCTTCATCCGCTTTTTTGTTTTACTATAATCTCCTAAAATAGTGAGGGGTTCATCGAGGCAGTACAAAGCTCTGTACGCGATATAAAAAAAAAAAAAAAAAAAAAAAACAAGTGTTAAATTGATTATTTTTAAAATGAATAATTTGAGGCCAGGAATTAGTATTTTGTGTACTCAAGCAGTTTGTGACCATAAATTAGTATTTAACGGGCAAAAATGAGTAGTTGTTGGGCCCAAATTAGCTTTTTATTGGCATTAGGTGTGCACAAATGAGCATTTTGTGAGCACAAATTCCTATTTTATGAGCACAAATTAATAGTAAGAATTGACGATACTGAAATGCTAATTTGAGCCAATGAAATAGTAATTGTGCACACAAAATGCTAGTAAAATGCTAGTTTGTGGCCATTAATTACAAATTTATGTGCACAAAACGCTAATGCAGGGCCATGAATCATTAAATTGAGAGAACAATGTATTGATGTCATGTCCAGGGTTCTGTTGGGCGGTAAATATCATAACATATTGCTGTGCAGTTTTTGTCCAGGACCAATGGGTTCCTTCATGAACCAAATAAGCACCTGGAAACAGAAGACCAAGAATTTGTTTCCATGTTTTACAACGGAGTGTATGGAATTGAACTAATTAATGTAATTTGGAGGGAAAGATGCAGAAGGTTTGCTGACAACAGTTTTTTTGTTGTTAATCAACGAGACGCGATGTTTGGCAGTTGTATTTCGAACAATGATTGACTTTTTCTTCCACTGTGCTTGAATGTTTTCAGATATGTTGTTCTTGTTTCTGTTCTGTACATTCAGGAGGGGATAAGAAAAAAAGAAAAGCTTAATTAAAAAATAATCTGATAAAAGTAGCCGGGCCAAAGGAGCACCACAAGCTGAATGCTTTTTTTTTGGGAACAGATAAAAAAGTGGAGGGCTCATTGATATGTTTCAGGTGTCAACAATTTCTGTTAGCTCACTGCCAGATCTTATGAACGGGCAGATCCCTCCCCTCAACTATTGAATTTTTTTATTTCTCGTTACCTGATGGCTCGAGCATATTCCTGCGATGACAAAGTCAGGATTTGCCGGGCTTACTTTGTGAACGTGCGGTTCAGAGAGCACGATGCATCATTTGAAAACACAAATTGGCTGCCACACAGTCGAGACCCCAATCTCCCTGAAAATCTTTTGGCACGTGCAGAGGGGCAGCAGTCGACTCAGCCGCCATCAATTCTGCAGCAAAAACATGCAGTAATCCAGGCTGCGGGTGGAACATGACAGCAGTTTTGCCTGTTTGAACAGCGGCGAACAAACTATAGTCTTTGCAGTAAGTGGTTGATTGACTAGAGAGGTACTTTAGCTGCAAAACGTCAATATCAGATACTTTTATCTGTGTGATAAGTAGTATTTACTTCCCTTGGCAAATATATGGATGGATTTGGCGCTATTGGCAGGTGAACGGAGCTCTCCAAATGTACATTTATGAAAGAGGACAGATCTTGGAGTAGCGTCACACTTCAGCTAGATGAGAAAGTTCTTTCTGGACAGTGCTGCTATAAACCGTTAGCTTTTCCAATTTTAAATAACATCTCATACTTGGTGTACCGGTAAATTATATGGACATTGATTGATTTTTAAAAAAATGACTCCTAACTTCCAGAGCTGTGTGGTTCTGTTGCCAAGTCCATATGGCCCCTGGAAGTGTTTCTCTCTAAAAAAAAAAAACAACCCAAATGCAGGGCCTCATTTGTGACTTTTACATGAGGGTCTTTTGGAATCCACTGCTTGGCCTTTTGTGCCACCAGCAGGTGAACTCTACCCAAGGACAAGCTAGTTGCACAACGTATTCAGATGCTGAAAAATATTTGAAGAAACTGCAGATTAAATCGGACCAAACTTTTGACTTACTGTTCTTTTCTACCTTTTCTTTTCTTTTTATTTCAACTAAAAAAAGTAACTCTATTAAAAAAAAAAATACCGTTTCATGTTGATCTGTAATTGACTTTGTCACAGTTTTCACTCCCCCTGTGCTGATGATGAATGCTTTTCTCTGTTCCAGCTTACCAATGTGATGGTGCCCTTCATGTTTAAGTATGCAGTAGACGAGCTTAACCAGATGTCGGGGCACATGCTGAACCTGAATGACGCGCCAAGTACCGTGGCTACTATGACAACGGCCGTGCTGATTGGCTGTAAGTCCCAGACTTGTATTACTCTGGCAGGTGCCGTGTACATCGGGGGGGGTGCTGTGAGACTGTTATCTACAGGCTAACCTTTCCCACCACATTCATATCGATGCTGCTTGAGACCTCTTTTTCTCTCACATATTTGCATTCGGAGTCGTTCTGCATACAAGTTCACGGCTTTCAATCCTACAACCTACTCGTGGGTATGGATGGCTCTTCAGTTTGCTCCCAGAACAGAATTTGTTCAAAGCGGTGCCCAAGAAATTCCTTCTCTAACCCTTTTTACCTTTTTAAGCTTTTATTTTTTGTTCAAATAGGCCTTTAAGTGTTTCTCATAGTCCCTGCATGTGAAGCTCACAGTGACTGGAGTCATTTGGCAGCACAGTGCTCATTCTACCTTGTCAGATGTGGACACATTGTTCATTAGATGAGCATTCCTATTTAACGCCACATTACAGCTCCGTGAAGAGCAGAGCAGAGCTGAGCAGAGCTGGGCCTGGCTGGACTAGTCGGGGGGGGGTTATCACCCTGACTTTTGTGTTTCACAACACGGTGAAATCACCGCAGGAAGACGATGTACTATTCAAACTGAGGCTCGCATCAATTTGCGATGGTCATGCTTGTTCTATGATTGCATAAGAATTTACCAGCAGCGCCAAATCAAATCAGGTTTTTTATGTGTGGAGCTGTTGATTTTATTGGGCTAAAGCACTTTGGCTGGGTTTTTTTATGTGAGCCAATTCCTATTTCTTTGAATACATGATCACGAATCAGGAGCAGACGAAAAAAAAAAAGATAGAAAAAGATCATATTTGTTGTGTAGAAAATATGCTGGGGGGGGGCACAAGCTCCCTGCTCCGCTCCATTCTGATGCATCCGCTTGCAGACAAACAGATCCATGTACGTCTTTGTTTTCCTCATCTGAGCTGGCATCTGCCTGTACGGCTGGTTGGCTCCAGTATTGCTCGCCATGTTTTGTTGCACCGGTAATGTTAGGTTGGGGCTGTGAGGGAGAGCGAGTAACAGAGAGCTCTCAGCAGCGGGAAGTGGGGTGGGGTTGCTGCACAGCAACGGCCCCTCCCAAAACCCAGAGGCAGATTTCTAATGAACAACTGTTATGAACTCTGCAGAAACCATGTCCTGGGAAACGACACAAGTTTTTAAAAAGAAACTAAAAACCGCATAATCACAACAAAAAAAACAGTGGAAACGATTTTAAAATAGATGAAAAGACGATTGGAGTGGAACTTTAAATGTGCTTAAAGAGGCCACATCATGAGTTTTTAATGCTATCTAATTGGAATTTATTCTTCAGCAGTCTTTGTTGGATTTGCTCAAAAAGCTCATGTACCGTATATTCTTGACTGGTCCTCCACTCCCCTCGCATCTCCCCATCTAATATGAGCAGTTCTGGAGATTGTGTGTTCGGGCAAAAATGCCAGCTTTTTTTTTTCTATAGCTGATGCCTCAGCTGGGAAGAAGTTTAGTTTTATGTAAAAATAACTACTCTAATTGAGCCGGTTTTTCTGTTGCTAGATGTATTTATTGCTGCTTATAGCGTATTTTAAAATAATGTGTGTGCTTCTATTCATTTACCAGCCTTTATCCTTTAGTACTGTCGTACTATGTAATAAGAGTACACTACTGCAGACGTATTTTAATACTTCCACACATAAGATGATAAAATAAAAATGTTTCCCCACCCCATACAAGCTTCATTGCCGGCTTGAGCAGTAAAACCTACCCAGTCTCAGCTGCCTCAGTGCGCTGTGTCACATTTAATGGGCCAGGAAAGTATAGTTCATTTCATAACTGTCGTCTGTGCTTAGGATGATAGATTATCACACAGCGGCCCCACTGTTTAAACCTCACGGCTTTTCACACCAGGTGTCCTAAAGCTCTTTGTTTTCTTTGATATCCCAGATGGTGTCTCACGAGCGGGCTCGGCCCTCTTCAACGAGCTGAGGAACACCGTGTTCGGCAAGGTGGCCCAGAGCTCCATCCGGCGCATCGCGAAGAATGTCTTTTTACACTTGCACAATCTGGATCTGGGTTTCCATCTCAGCCGCCAGACAGGGGCTTTGTCCAAGGCCATTGACCGCGGCACACGGGGCATCTCCTTTGTCCTCAGTGCTCTTGTCTTCAATCTCGGACCCACAGTGTTTGAGATGTGCCTCGTCAGTGCTATTTTGGTGAGTCCCAGGGATGAGATTGATGGCGATCAAAAGCTTTGTCCTCCCAGAAATGCAGCTGTGTGACTTGAGCTCTTCGAGTAGGCTGTTGACAATCAGCTAAGATGTCTTTGATTTGAGTTAAAAGTATCAGAATTGTATTATTGTTTGTTTACAAATAATTTTCTAAATTATTCCAGTTTGCAGCTTAAGCAGGAGCTCTGTACATCATGAACCCTGCAGCTTTCCTGCAATACTTGAATTTATGAACTGGAAAAAAAGAAAAGTGTCAGACTGTGTGGTTTAGAAGTCTGACAGTATTCAAGATTGGATTGAACTTAAATGAAACCTGTTTTGTAAAGTGTGCAAACATACATAATGTGTCTGATCGGGATGTGACATTGAATTCAATGTTTGGAGTCATCGTTGTCACTAAAAAAAAATCCAGTTCTTGTTTTGTCCCCTTCTTTTTGGAAAAAGATTTTTAATCGGTTATCTTGCAACTAAAAGAGCCGTCTTTCAGAGTGGGGCGGCCATTGCGCAGGGGTAGAGCGGTTGATCTTCTATCAAGGGAATGCTTTTTCCCACTCTGCCTACCCCCAAGTCCAAGTGTCCTCGGGCAAGGCACCGAACCCCACATTGCTCCTGGTGGCCTGGCTAGTGACTTGCATAGCAACTCGGCCTCCATCGAGGCCACAGGCCCCAATGAAAAAAAAGGTGGAGTACAGATACATGACTGGATGCTGTTCACCTTTCACACATACATCATTGCAAAACCCGGTACATTCATGCTTTCAATTAGTTTTATTTTTTAATACGCTGGTCATTTGTAGAACAAAAACACATTTTAAAACCGCTGTATTGAGTTTTAATGGCTGAATCTTGAAGCCGACTTGCTAGAAGAGTCTCATAAGTCATGCTGACTCACATTATTGCCCAAAATTCAGGATCCCTCTCAGCAGGTCATTTGTATCTAATTTTTATCTATGTATTAAAAGACTGTCAAAATTGTTTCTCGACCATGTTTGAAAGGTCAAACGCAAACATTGATTTTTAATTAAACAAGCCTCAAAACTTAGTGACTTTGTGTAACCTTGACAATCCTTCCTGCAGATTCCCTGCAAATTAATTTCTGGTTTATTGTCTAATTCACATTCTGACGGTAATATGAATGTTTAATAAGGTTTCGTGGAAATGCAGTTCATCAGTGTCTGGGATGAATCCTAAGTGTGGTAGTGTTTAATGTCCTTCTGCATTTGAAATAAGCTGAAGGCTTCTTGACCATCTAAATCTAACATTTTTACTTTTGTTTGACTGAAATAGGGGCATAATTAATATTTTAGCAAACCTTGTTTTTTTGCAGAAAAATAAAATTAATCTAGTATTAAGTACACTGGATTAAAAACATTTTTTTTTTCAATAACAAGGTGTAAAAATGCTCTGTCCTTCTCATCCTTCTCTGCAGTATTACAAGTGTGGTGGGGAGTTTGCAGCAGTGGCCTTGGGCACCTTATCAGCATATACTATTTTCACAATTCTTGTCACTCAGTGGAGGTAGGATGCAGGATTTGTGTTCTTTTTCTGTGTCTGTATCTATAAGTGAGGTTCGCTTTTGTTTGACAGGGTCAGTAAATGTGGTCACTCACCAGCTGAAATGTACTAATGAAAGGCCGTATTGCACATGTCACACACAGGACTCGGTTCCGTATAGAGATGAACAAAGCAGACAACGAAGCGGGAAATGCCGCCATCGACTCTCTGCTCAATTATGAGACTGTTAAGGTAAGAACCAACCAACCCCCACCCGGCCCTAGACGTACAGAAAAATGACCAAATATGTGTTTACCTCTTAAAAAATGTTCACATCTTCCATCAACGCAACAGTTTTTGGGATTAATTTAATGGATTTGAGCATTTCTCAAACCTAATAAATATACTGGTAACCTTTTTTTTTAAAAAAAGGAATAAATTTTAGAAATGGTTTGTCAAAAACAAAATAATACCAACTGGTTTTAATCATTTTTAAACCTTTCTTTAAAGCACTAAAGTTATATTCTTTTGTGGGATTAAGGTGTTAAATTCATCATAAATTTCCACAGAAAGTCTTGTTTTGACTTTAGATCCCAACCTTCCAATTTCAGTTAATTTTTGCCAAAACACTTTGATTTAAACACTTTTGAATACTCCTGAGAAAAGCGTATCTTTTTTTTTATTACTTATTTTACTTTATACCTTTTCACTTTTGTTCATTACATTAGAAATGAACTATGTGTAGTAAATGAGGGCAAAAGTGAAAACAATAAAGTTTAAATTCTCACTCCAATGAAGATTATGTTTTTGGTGTTTTTAACATGTGGCATGACAGAGGACATATATTAAGAAAATTAAGCTTAAAATTACATTTCTGAGTATTTCTTTATTCAAATTTAAAAAAAGATCATATTTGTCATGTAGAAAATGCGTTGGGCGGGCTACAGGCTCCCTCCTCTGCTCCATTCTGATGCATACACTTGCGCACGTCTTTGTTTTCCTCGTCTGAGCTTCTCTCTGGCTCAAAACTAAAAGGCTGGATAGAAATGACAACAGTTGTGTATTGTTCATGTCAAAAAAGAAAAGAGCAATTTACAATAGCATTAACCCTTCAATCAGACTGAACTGTGGAAGACAAAATAGCTCCACCTTTGCTCTCCATTTTTGTTGTGAGGTTGTGAGGGGCTGTAAGCTAGTGGGAGAGCATGTCATCAGATGGAGGACAGGATGTGGGAGCGGAGCTGCTCCATGCCAACGGCCAGCTCACAATTCAGAAACCACTTTCTAATGAACTCCTGCCGCTCTGTAGAAACGTTGTCCTACAAAATAAGAGGTTTTTGATTTAGGCTAAAAACTGCATAATCATAATAAAATGACCATTGGGAACACTTTTACAATAGATCAGAATTCGAATTTGATCAAACGAATCAAGCTTCTACAATTTGCATTTTTGTAGATTAATTTATTTGCACAAAGTGTTTGGCAGAGTACAAATGTAACATAAATATGCCCAAGTCATTTTCTTTAAGATCAAGTTTGATTGTCTCAAATTATCGCTATAGTACTTGAAATTATACCACCCTTACATAACTAGCAGAAGCACAAAAACAGGAATTTAACTCGCTTCTTATTTAACCACAAATGCAACATAATAAGAAACAGGAAAAATGCCTCGTTTCTTAGAGCTAATGAAACAAAAAGAGATTGACAAATTAAGATAGTTTTTGCAAGTTTCAATCTCTTACTTGTGAAACTCTTTCTATTCTCTTACACTGGGAAAAACAGCTCAAAAACTAGTTTGCTGCTGCCAGGGATAGAGGTCATGTTTGTCAGCATTTAATTGAGATCGAGATTTACGGTAATTAAAATATGGCAAATTAATAACCACTGGACTTTTGGCACAGTTTAAAAATGTTTTCTTTTTCATTTTTTTAATCATAGCAGGTTTGAACACAAACCTGGCACCTCATCTCATATCAGAGCCTTAGTTTTTCTTTCAATTGATCTTTTCAGCTTCTGATCATTTCCTTGATTTGAAGCATAAAATGTGGGCGTGCCCTCCAACAAGCCTGGAAAGTCTGGTCGATTGTTTGCAGCTACTGTCAGAATTTAGGACAAAGGGAAGCTAGCTTGTCTTCTGTCAAAATCCTGGTAGCGGACGTCAAAGTGTTTACATTGAGCAGATCCTATGATATGATGACATAAGTCAATCAATCATTTCTCTTAAGAATCTGCTTGCCTGAGATGTGATGACTCACAAACGTCATAAGACAGAGTAACAGGGAAAACACAGTTTTTCCTGGTTTTTATTGAATTGTTTTAATTAAATGATAATATCATCATTTCTGAACACATGGATACAGTACAGAAACACAAACCAGCCCTGGCATATTTATGTTTTATAATGTTATTATGGCAATTAAAAAAACAAAGGCTATTTTGCTTGTTTATTGACACAGTACTTTTTATTTTATTTTGAAAATTAATCTTTTCCATTAAGAATAAAACAAATTCAGCAGAGTATTTTTTTCATGGAACAAAAAAATGACAAAGGAATTGATTTTAGACAGAAGCTCCACTATTATGTTGGTAGAATCTGTGCAGAAGTACAAGTAATGGGACTTTTATTGATAAGACACCAATTTTAAACCACAAAATACCAGTTTCACTTAAAAAAAAACAAACTCTTTCTCTGTCTTTTTTTTTATTTATTTATCCAAATCTCGGAGAAAGTCCATACTTTGTTTTTCAGTGATGTACTGTTATGGGAACCTCTGAATGGAGTCAAAGAACTCAGAAAATAGTGAAGATAAATAGCTGGACTCTGCCTGTACAGCAGAGCGCCTGCTTTAAATGTCTTTACCAGACAAGTGGGGAAGGAGGCTAAAAGCTTTTAGACTGATGCCAGCAAACCCCTTTTCAGACTCTTCCCTTTGATTCAAGGTTGAGGCTTCCACCTGTTAAAAGCAACTCTTTAATTCCTGCAGCCATTCCTGTTATCGTCAGAGGAAAGGAGAAGTTAGCAAACAAAAAAAACAACTACATATCTTTGGAAAATTTTATTTGAACCTAACGGTTTAATTTGTGGTTCTGTTTATGTGCTCATGTTGTTTGAATTTGGGGGGGGGGGGGGGGGTGTAACTGGAACTCTCGGTTTCCCAGAAATCTTAGCTGTGAAATCCTTGGTCTTCAGTGCTTCTCTGGGCTTCATAAGCTGAAGTGTGACATTGATATCACCTTGTTAGATTTGTCAGACTGTGTGCGCTCCTCAATAGTTGGTGCCATAAAGACCGGATGAAAATATTAGTCTGGGTTATTTTATCAGTTCTTGTGGGCTGGTAAAGTAGCACACAATTCAACTTTGCCTGCTTTCATAATACATTACAACACAGTTTTTCTCTAAAACCTTATAAACATGGCTGCTTTCAACTTCGTTTTTGTTTTCTATTAGCAAATTCAATCTTTCTACATTTTTTAGTATTCACTAATGGAACATATATATTACTTTATTGTTTAATTGTACCACGTGGTTGATAATTATCACAGTATAATTATATACATTTCCATAGGTTTTCAAACTCCTGGTTATCTTGCTACTGGATTAGTAAATTTAATGTTTAAATTTAGATGAATCTTGAAAAAAAGACATTTGCAAATCAATTCTACAAACGGTTTATATTTTAATTTTTTGAGGAAAAAATATGATAAAAACCTGTCAGAGGCTGGGATCTTATTGGAAGATGCTCTCTGATTCCTCGTCAGTTTCTGTTGTTTCACAGGGTATGAATATATCAAATCAATAATTGAGTGTTAGTTAAGAATAGGAAAAAAAGGCTTTTTTTGTATTTGTGTTGTTGAATGTCACATCAAAATAGTTTAAAGTTGTAAATCATGTACTTATCAGCTGCCACTGTTCATCTTAAATGGGATTAAATTCAATATTTCTTTACAATTCTTTACATGATTTGATATTATTATATTATTAATATTATACTATTATTATTTCATCTTTAGACTGCTAGACTTTTCTGCCTTATAGTCCAGTTTTGCTACGAACTGTATTTTTTACTCATGCTTTTATTTTGCGTAGAAACTTAAGTTAATGCTCTAGATGATTTCTGTGTAACATCGTGTTACAAATAAGCCATCAACCTTCTTTTTATTAACAGTTTCATAGTTGAAATCTGCATATTGCTGATTTTTTTTAAGCCTTTTTATAAGTAAGAATACAAATTCTGACATCATATAGCACGGTGCCATTTTAATCTTTTATAAAGAACCTTACAATGCGTTCCTCTTGCTCGCATAATGAATGCTTTTTATCCTTTATATATTTATTTATTCTTTTTTTTTTTTGCCACCATTGCACTTTTATTGTCTTGTGTCCTGTTTTTCTTAACATTTTGTTCTGTGTTATTTTGTGTCATCTGTGTCAATGTGGCCAGATTTAGCATCACTCTGAGCTGTGAGTGTGCATATGTAATTAGATCTCCACCCACTCAGAAATCCGTTCCACTTCCACAAAGGCTCGGATGAAGAACCTGAGCGCGGCGCCTTGCACAGCTTCAGTTTGTCCTCCTTGTGCTACTTTCTCCCGTGTGTGTGTGTGTGTGTGTGTGTTTGTGCGGGCCTCTGTGATTCGCTGTTACCTGAAATGCAAATTGATGCCAAGTCGGTAGCTGCACAGAACCACAACTGTTAGCTGGAGAAGAAAATCACCCACTTAGCCAGAGCAGCCGAACAATAATTGATGCAGCCTGAAGAAGTAGCAGTTTTTCAACAACGTTTGGTAAATATTGGCAATGTCAAGTGTTTTTTGTGGGTAATTTAAAATGTGTTTTCTTCATTAACCTTTTTATTAGCCATTTTTTTACCCAGATCGATACAGTAATACAGAGCTTCTGTGTCCAAACCATTGAAGAATTTTTTTTTCCTGCCTAATATTTGGAAGTATTGTTTTACCACAGCCATTGTTCTCTGCCAAAGCTTGTTATCCACCGCCTGCTCAGCGAGGCAGACATTGGATTTTGTTCCATCGCCCTTCAAGTCCTTTAAAATCTGTCGGGAGCAGATGAAGTTACAGACACATGAAGAAGCGCTTCAGAGGCCAGTTTGAGAGCCAGACTACGTTCAGAGCGGTCGCTGAGAACAAATGCAGCCTTGAGGCAGGCTGAGCTCAAATGTCTATCTGCCTGACACTGCTCTCCGTGCTCCCTTAACCTTTAACCGCAACCACATTTCTCTCTCTCCCCCTCCACACTCTCCACATTTGCACTTTCCTTCCTTTTGTGGATCTGTCGCTCCTTTCTCTGGCCTGTGCCCCCCTCCTCTCTTCCTCTACATGTTTCTCATCTCGCCTGCAGTACTTCAACAATGAAAAGTACGAGGCTGAAAGGTATGATGGCTTCCTGAAGCTCTATGAGTCATCCTCCCTAAAAACCACGTCAACCCTCGCCATGCTCAACTTCGGTCAGAGTGCCATCTTCAGCGTCGGCCTCACTGCCATTATGCTACTGGCCAGCAAAGGCATCGCAGCAGGTGAGGAAGTTTGAGGTTTTTGGGTTAAACATGCAAGTAAAAAATGAAGAAAAACCCTCCCATGGAGGCACTTCTGCATCTTTCTGTCAGTCATTTCTACTAGAAGCCCTATCAGAGGTATTGTCAGCTTCACAGAACAGACAAACTGACAAGAAAAAGCCTGATTATAGACGCTGAACGAGAACAAAGCACAGCAAGCATGAAAAAAGTGGCATGCACAGGAAATACAATAGCATTGTTGCAGAAAATTAAATCACAGAGGGGTGGGGATGCTCTTTCTCTGATCACAACTTCAAACAGGGAATTTGTTTGCTGTTTATTTAGGATGTCGGGCTTTCACATCCAGGCGCGTTGTAATGGAGCTGCTTTGCTGAGCGTTGCTCCCTATTCTCTTTAGGTAACATGACTGTGGGAGACCTGGTGATGGTGAACGGCCTGCTGTTCCAGTTGTCTCTCCCACTCAATTTCCTGGGTACGGTGTACAGAGAGACCAGGCAGGCCCTCATAGACATGAACACGCTATTCACCCTTATGAACGTCGACACAAAGATCAAGGTAACTTGCCGACCTGACATCCAGTTCTCTTCTCCACAGTAACAGTTAGCTTCTTTTGTCGTCCTCCTTTTGTTCCTGTTTTTTAAAAATACTCGTTCGATTAAATAAAAAGGTGATGAACCCTTTCATCACGTGGATTTCATCCTGAGAATTCTCTTTGTCCAGATAAAAACTGTGCTTGATTTTTAAAAAAGAAGACAAAACTGATGTTAAACGGTGTAATGACACACTTTACGTTTCAGTTTCAGTTTAGGCATTCGCACATTAAAAAACATACTTGTCAACAAACACAACAAATTCCAATCACAAATGTAGACATGGTGAAAGCCAAAGACTGTCTGTTGCCGCCCTATATTGTTAATTTGAGCTCTAATTTAAAGGTTGCACAACTTGCACACATGTTTTTTGGAGCATGTCGTGGGTTTTTGCATAGTTTGGCCAGCGGTGCAACTTGTATGTCATTTTTTAAAAATAAATCCGCTCACGTGTTCGTTACTAATACACACTGTAGGTGTGTGCATCAGTATTTGCCACTGAAAGGAGCCTGAAGAAGCAGCGCCAGCCTCAGTGGGGATGTTCAGAAGTGACTCAGAGGATGAAGAATTCAATGGATTTAGTGATTTAAAATAATATAATATATAACTTCTTGGCATGTTCTTGGCATGTTCTTCATGCTACGGCTATCTCAATAAGTGTTCATACGTTGCGCTATTATCTAACGCATTGCATAAATTCCGTCTATTATCCGTATCTTATCCATGAGAATAATTTGCATTTTTAAGATGAAATGTTCCATCTAGTTTCTGTATTTTTTAAAGTAAAATGTCTCCCAAACGTACAACTTATATAATATTTTTTGTAGTTGATGCATTTTTTGGCATCTGAAACGTATATACGGTAAACACATTCATTTTTTAATCATATTAAACTAGTGTTGTATAACACTTTTTTTTAATTAAAAACAAGAAAGATCTTGTTTTTAATTATAATTTTGTTTTATTCCATAGTTTGGCTTTTCCTATTGTAACTCCTGTTTTGGTCTTACCTGGAACAAATTTCTTTAAAATATTGCCCACTATATGAATCTGATAAGAAAAATGTGCGCTTAATTTGTACATTAATATATATTTACATCACCAAACTTTGTGACATTTATAAGATATTCTTTATTGATCCCACGTTGGGGAAATTCAATAGCTACAGCAGGTCAGTGCAAAAAAAGAAGAGCAGCAATGTGCAAAAAGAATGAAAGGGTGTTTAAAATGTGCAAAAATACAAAGGTAATAACATTGTACAATAATAATAATAATTCAAATCTACAACTATATACACTATAAATGATATATATTTACCTCCACAGCATTTAGCATCTCGAAGAACACGATCCATCCGTGTTTGTCCAATGGTTGAAAACCAAATGAAGACTACACATATGTCTAATTGAATGATCCTTAAATGAGAGCGAGAGCTCACCTGAACCATGCTTCAGGCCTGTCTGACTTCAAGGCTCTCAGTTTGACTCATTATTGAAGCATTTATGTGTGAATAGTTTACCTTTAAACCAATTCATCAGTATATTAACAGTATTATCTGTGTGGTCCTCACATTATGCATTAAATCATTAACGCCATTCATTCTTAACCATTAAAAACCCTTTAAATGTCAGTGTTTGAGATTATAATTAATAAGCCTTACATTTGTTCCCTGGCTTCATTTAGCTGGACATTTTCTTCCTATATCTTTTTATTCTCCTCTTAAATCCAACCCTCTGGCATCATAAAAGAGCACTTAAGTGCCTTTACTTTGCCTCCCACCCAACAAGGCCATTTCCATCGCTCGCATGTTGCAGAGCAGAAGAAAGAAATCCATCCAGTTATGTTTCACTCATCTGTAATATTCTTCTGCTTGAGATGGCCGGTAGTTCGTTTACGGCAAAAAGGTTTTTATGTGGAACACATAGACTTGTTTTTACATGAAAAGCTTTAAACCTAAAATTAACCACAAAATATATGTATACTTTTCTGATGAGCAATGCAAAATGCCTATTTACTTACATTAAAGATTTGCATGGTATTCTAATTAGGTTGTGACCTTGAATGCATCACGGTGCACAACAGCTGAACTCAGTGGGAAATAAAAGTTTCACGCCTGTTTTAGTCACCGTGAAGGGCGGCGGGGAGATTCTGATGGTTCTTCAGTGGCCAGCTATCAAATTCACCGTGAACGTGCGTCCCGGCGGCCCCACGCGCCACCTCTGGGCTCTTGTTTTTATTGTATCTATTTATTTATTCATGCATGCATGCCTGTCTCGCTCCTCTGATGTGTTCTTCTAGGAAAAGGATTTGGCCCCACCGCTAGCTGTCACGCCACAGGATGCCACCATTCGTTTTGAAGATGTCTACTTTGAATACCTGGAAGGCCAGAAAGTGTTGAACGGAGTTTCCTTTGAGGTTCCCGCCGGCAAGAAGGTGGCTATTGTTGGCGGCAGCGGGTCAGGGTAGGTGACATTTGAGAGAATGAAAGTCGTACCTTCAGCCGGCTGTGTTTCCCTTCACACCCACATGAGAACATTACATCAGTGGACAGCGGGGAGTGTGTGTGTGTGTGTGTGTGTGTGGGGTCCATGGCCCTCAAAGTGACATGATGACGGTATCTGCTTGCAGAAAGAGCACCATCGTGCGACTTTTGTTCCGCTTCTATGAGCCCCAGCAGGGCAACATCTACATCGCAGGACAAAACATTCGGGACGTCAGCCTGGAAAGCCTGAGGAAGGCTCTGGGCGTCGTACCTCAGGTATGAAAACCACACATGAGTGCCTCCTCTGAATCTGGAGCTCCCAGCGTAAATGGTCCTCCTATTTAGAGCTTTTATGTTGCAAAGAACAGAACACCAGGGTATTTATAACAGAAGAAGGTGATGGTGGTGAGAACTTCTTCTAAATCATTCTACAAGATGTAGGAAATTAGGAAGCAGTCTTGCACTGCTAACGAAGAGGGAATTAATGATCAGAAAGTACGACCAGATTTATGGAGCCAGATGTTTTCAAAAAATTGTTTTTGAATAATCTAACTCCGATTTCTTATAACCTCTAGAAAAAAGCATAAAAAGCAATATTTTTCCAGTTGTCCATCCATAAGTGTCGGGGATTGATAAGATAACGTGTAAAATAAAAAAGGCACATTTTTAGATTTATAAACCACATTTAGATTCGAATCTTAATGATTACAGATTAAGAAAAAAACCCTTAAGGTTAAAAAATAAAAGTTTTAAAGAAATCCTTCATCAAAAATGATTTTAGGGCCTAAAGAGAAAACTTTAAGCAAATGACTGCAACATTCTCTTAAAGAAGAATTCGTTCATGTGAACAATTTCCTTCTTAAGAGTTTATTAAAATATTTGCATATTCAAAATCTCCTCTGTTGCTTGCGTGATTTTTCTTTATCCATTTTCTTTTTTTAATGGTTTATAAGGACAGTTGAGAAGCTTGTTTTTTGTTATATTTCATATATAAAGCCTTAGAATTGAAGTATCTTTCACTTCCATTGAACTGAAAGGCCTTTCTGAACAGATGGTGCACAAATGTTTAATTCTGTCATTTGCACTCGTCCTCCTTCGTCCTCCTATCCTCCTTTATGCGTCTTTTGTCCTCTGTTTCCCTCCGTGCTGCAGTAAAAAAAAAAAAAAAACATTCTCTGAAGCCTCGTTTTCTTCTCTGAATCGCTGTTACCAGGATGCTGTGCTGTTCCACAACAACATCTTCTACAACCTGCAGTACGGGAACATTAATGCCACACCAGAGGAGGTGTACCAAGTGGCGCGCTTAGCGGGCCTCCATGACGCTATCCTCAGGATGCCCCATGGCTATGACACTCAGGTTGGAGAGCGGGGTCTGAAACTCTCAGGTTTGCTGCACTTTTACAATTTAAATGCTTTATATCAATACCAGAGAATGATGATTTTGGTGTAAAGAATGGCATGAGGAGGAGAACGGCGACACATTTAGATTATGAATTTCCAAGAACGTTTCCTATTTATGGTTTAAATGTCAGAACAAACTGTTTAGTGTTTCTGAGAACAATCAGTTCTACTCCTCAACCCACAAAATGCACATTTCCTCCCATTTTTCAGACATTTGTAGAATTTTTTTCCAATACCTATATATATTTTTACAGTTTTCACTTTTACTAATCTTTCTAAACTGTCTTTCCATTCCTTACCGCTTATCTTTGATCTTTTTCTTGTCTATTCTCATTTCTTCTCGATTTGTTTCATATGATTTTTATTATTTTTGCAAAATAAATTTTCATTCTTTTTTTAAGCTTATTTCTATAAAAAAATGTCCATCTTACTTTCATGTATTCTTTTTTTAATCTCTTTATCTTCTCCTTTAGATAAAAACATGATGTTTTTGCTTACCGGTAATCCATCCATTGTTATTCACGAGACCATAGATTCCCTGTAAGTCAAAAGGTGATCTTTCTCACTGAACATTCCAGATGAAAACACCACTTTTTTTTTTTTTGTCTCCAGAGTACCAAGTGAAAGAACGATCAAACAGAGATGTTGTTTTTCTTTTCTTTTCTTAATTCTGGACTGCTGTGAGTGACATTTGACCGTGTGTGAGATGAGAAAGATCAGGTAAAGTCGGCCTGTTCTCTGAGCCTCCTGGCTCGCGTCATCGGTGTTCTCCACCTCCAGCCATGTTTACACTCGCTGAAAGTCGCTCGCTTTTAAGAGGCCACACGCCGCCCGCGTGCAATAAAAGCCAAGTCGGCCTCGGTGGGAAAAATCTTTACGCTCCGCTGACTTTTCCTTACCGGTACATGAAGGTCTGTTTTAGCCGACTGAACCCTATAGCTCACCTGAATGACGGCCCTCCCTTTATGGTAAAATATGAGTGAGCTGAGGCCAGATCTAGACTTTTTTTTTTTTTCTGTCTTCACTTTGATATTCATACCTTTTATGCAATTCCTTTCAGGAGGAGAGAAGCAACGCGTCGCAATCGCCCGAGCCATTCTCAAGAACCCGCCCATCCTCCTGTACGACGAAGCGACGTCGTCCCTCGACTCCATCACTGAGGAGGTAGCCTGACCGCCTTCACAACTGGCACACACCCGTAGCGTAACCATCAAATGCCGGTTCGGTGCAGCAGGCACAGGCTGACACCCCGCTGCGTTTGCATACACGTTTAGCAGAACAAACGCCCACCCGGTCACCTGCTGTAGGTACACAATAATTCTGCTGGCTCCTGCGTCACCTACCTGCTGTGACACACTCCCCCCACCCCACACACACACACGTGCTCACTCACACACTCCCATAACACCTGCCTTTGTTTTCTCCTATTTAATCTCCGCTTAAACCGCAGAGTCTTTGTAAATGTTACACTTAATGAGAAAGTTCAGCCAGCTTCTCTAAACTTCAGTGGAAAGAAAAGTCGGGCTGCAGCTGTTGATTAAAGATTTCTGCCTTTCATTACAATGAGCTTATTTATTCATCCTATATAAAGATAAGCATGTGAAGGTGGGTTTCTGTACCGCACCACATTGATTTTCATATGTATTCTGTCATTCACGAGCTTTTTCGACGCGCTCTTATTGCAGCTGGATACTGTTTCCCTTCGGATCAGCCGTGTGCTCTTATGAAGCATCAGGAGTGACGATGATGAAGATGCCTTTCTTTGTTTGCTTTCAGAACATTCTGACTTCAATGAAGGAGATGGTGAAGGACAGGACATCGGTGTTCATCGCCCACAGGCTTTCCACAATTGTGGACGCAGATGAGATATTAGTGCTCAACCAGGTAAAAGCTTATTTTCATAGTTATCGCACAATTCAAGTTTGGATGAATTTGAATGGAAGGGAAAGAATTTGTCTGTCTTCTTAACCTCCAGCATTTGTATGGGCAAACAAGAATTTAGCGAGTTCTTTTTGGCCCCTCATTTATTTGCAGTTACCTTACCTCAATGTACATGATGAAAACCTGCTTTGTTCAGCTTTTCTCATTAAGTACAACAACAACAACAACAACAGGAGCCTGCTGGTCTAAGGGGAAAAAAAGTATCATTTTCTCCATAAGGGCTCATTAAAGCAGTCAGACTGGACTAGCTGTTTTGGTCAGATGGCATGTCTTGTTTGTCTTGGTGACTAATAATGTATGGGCCAGCTTCCCAGACACTGATGAGGCCTTATCCAGGACTATACATGCTTTTCACTAAAGACAGAACTGGGTTATAAAGCTTTTTTATTTTTATTTTGGTCATAGTTGAAGCTGTATACTGACACAGACCGTTTTTAAACTGTGGGAGAAGTGAGGCTTTTATGTGCAGCACAACAGTCAAAAACAGCATGTCTGGGTGGACAGAGAAGGAATGCAGGATTCAGTGGGCTGGAAGGACACAGAGAAGCTGTAAGATGAGCGCCAAGTCAATTATTATCCCAAAGTAAGAGTTAATTTAGAACGTAACACAGGTGAAGTGACATTTTCCTCCAGCGCTCGAGCGAGAGGATGAAATGAGAAGGGATTTCTTTGAACGCGGGCGAGTCGAGCGCGTTTTGTTTGGCGCGCACGAGTCAGATGGCGGGGATCAGAGGGTCGTAGCGAGGAGGCACGTTTGCGTGTGATGTCGCCATAGCGTTTGCTAGTGTCACCAGCAGAGGACTGCCTGGGGTGCTCATTAAAATAATGAGCGGATGCAGTCACATGCTCGTCTTGGGTGCTCTAAAGATGATGCCAACACCTCTGCTTGCTCATGGGAGGTGTGTGTGGGGGTGGGGGGGCTTCGTTTGTGTTTCACTGCGTGGGAAGGACGCGTGTGTGTTTGTCGTGCGTGGAGCCGTTCGTGTCTGCGAGCGCTTGTTTTTGTTAGAGGAACGCAACAGTTGTTGGGGAGGCGGCAGGGATTTGTGGGGGGGGGAGCTGACTCTCTGCAGAGTGTGGTCAGCGCTGTGTGGTCATGAAGCGGCGCTAACTATAGGACTCGGTTGTTCTTTATTTTTTGAGTCCTCCCTGCTTTCTTGTCCCTCGCAGGGCAAAGTGGCAGAGCGCGGCACACACCAGGCCCTCCTCGCCACCCCCGGCAGCCTGTACGCCGAGCTGTGGAACGCGCAGAACAGCAAAATCCTCAACAGCAGGAAGAGCTCGAGCGCCGCCGGCCGCCGAGCGGCTGTCCCAGAAGGAGGAGGAGAGGAAGAAACTGCAGGAGGAGATCCTGAACAGCGTGAAGGGCTGCGGGAACTGCTCCTGTTGAGAGAAACCGCCATCGCCATGTTCCCACTCTCCCTCACAGATGGCCTACGTTGAAAATCCCCTCCACTTTAGCCGGACCCCCCCTCAATTTGTGCGACCATCTCCCCCTCTTCTTGTGTGCTGCTCACCAAAATGAAGGAGGAGAAGATCTAGTTGGCTCTGGATACATGCCAGTTCTTTATCAGCCGAAGCAAAGCAGAGGCCATATTCTTCACATACATCTGCTACTCTGCCCCCTCCTCCATTGTTGACATCACATCTATGGTCTTCCTTTGCACTGGAAACATGTCATGACATACAAATGCAGTGATACTGACACTAATCTGTGTTTGATTGCATTTTTTTTAATTGTAATGAAAAATCAGAGCTTTTATTTTGTATTTAATGTGTGTACATATCCGTGTTTTTCTGGAATTAGGAATCAAAACGGGATAAAACTGCAAATTGCCCAATCCGTGTTCTGAAGAATGTTTATTAATAAATTTGAATCTAACAAGTGAGTGTTTGAGCAGACGTTAACGGAATTAAAGATGGGAGCTCCATGAATGTTTCACAGCAGCTAGACCTTTTATTTGAAGAAAATCTAGTTTGTTTTTTCTAAACTCCTGATAAAAAAGAAATTGGGAAAGAAAATGGAGAAAAAGAAACACAAGTTTGGAAGTTCAACCACGTCTTTTAGATCTTGTGACCAAAGTAAAGTATCTTCGTCCTGGAAAAATAAAATGCAGTTGTCCAGGACCTCATTGTAAATATTGGCTCTTGTTTTTTAAGGGCTCATTTGTCAGAAATAAAATACATTTTCTGAGTATTCTTCTGTTTTATTTGGCTTTTCTGTAGTTTTTTTGGGTTGCATGACTTGTCTAGGCAAAAGTAAATGTAGTGGGGTTTTTTATAAAGCAAATTGAAGGATCTGTTTGTTACATATTTCCATGTTTTAGATATTTCTATGTCTGGCTTCATGAAGCAGCAAGTTGATACTTCCCCAAGGCTTTAGCTAACAAATGCATAGATTGCAAAAAAAGTCATCACATCAGTGCAACATGGGAAATAGCTGCACATATGTACGAAAAGAAAAACTAATCACCTAGTTGAAAAATGTCTTTAAGTTAAAGGAACGGTGACAAAAAACTATGCAGAAAGATGGTCGCGCTGCATGTTTATGCTAACAGTGAGCTGAAACTGCATAATTTGTTTTGTTGTGTGTGATTTTTAATCATGTTAGGGCATCTGCATGAGTTTCTCAGGTTATGCGATGATAATTTGTCAAGAACGAACCCTGCTGCTCGCATGATGACAGCCGGGATCCTCCAGAGGACCACCCAGGACCCTGAAAAGAACGGAAAAGGCTTGAAAAATTTATGAATGCACATCAATTCCTATGTTTTTCTACATTTTGTCTTTATTAGAAAAATCACACACACATGAAAGAAAACCTTATAGATGAATATGTTGGTGGAATCCCAAAGTATCTGAAATGTTACTAAATTGAAGCCTCATGAATGAGGTCACTGAGCAACATTTGAGAGAAATTAATTTTTTCATACGTACAGATTAATAAAATGCCTATGACGGATAATCCCAGAACTGTCATCAAAAAATACTTGAAACTACCCAAAGCAATACATTTATAATTTGACTACATATCTGTGATTAACTGAGGTTTGTCCTACTATCAGCATCACGTCTCCAAGTAAACATTCAGCCAGGCTGTCTGTATAAATGGTAACAATAGTCTCTGTGCTTTGGTGACATGGTGTGTACCACATGTCAAAGAGGAGGGAAAATATTTAAGGGATTTGAAGACAATCACAGACTATTATATCAAAGGCAAATGCTTTAAGAACATCTTCAAAAGGGCCAGGAGTAAAAATGAAAAAAACAATTAATGACAAATTCAGTATTGGTTTAAAACATTCAGTTTTGAATTTCTTTTAAAGCAATATAATGGAGAGCTCTTTCAAGTGTGATGCAAAGATTTTGATAGCAAAACATGAATTTGTTCATGAAATGGTCCGTTGTTTTTGGGAGTTAGACTCTGGGGCTGAGACATCTTGCATGCTTGATATGACCTCGGACCGAGTCAGAAGAGACCCCAGAGCCTAGATGCTGATGGCGGTAAAGGCCAGGCTAAACCACGCCAAAGCGAAGAGCCAGGAGGAGAACGGGGCAGAGATGGGCCGCTGAAATATCTGGAATTTGGATAAATATGAATTCAAAGGCTGGAATTTGATTGTGATTGGCCATGAAGAAAGTGAGCACTTTAGCCACTGCTCAGAGTGAAGACTAACTGATGAGAGATATGTGGAGTGAAGAATCAGCAACCCAGTGTGCCTGAAGATGAGGTAGATCTTTCCTACTGAAATCTTAAAGATATGATTTTAGATCCAGCTCAGATCTTGAGAATCTGATTTATGATCCAATTAAGATCTTGAAGATCTGACTTAGGATTTAGTTTGGATGTTGAAGTACTGATTTAGTGTATTGATACAATTTCGAAGATGGTACCAGCCTCCCTGCATGGGGCTGCAAGAGGAAAAGTGATAACAAACTAAAGAGATGGAAAATAAAAATGATAACCAAAGAATCCAAAACAACCTCCAACGATGCAGGTGATCTTCAAACTAAAGGCCCGTCAGCTCTACCTTCATATATGCAAAACTGAAAGAAATACATCAAGAAGAGAAAGACTGTCCTTGTTGGGAAAAACAGTGGAGGCTGGGTCATAGACTGGGGGCTGCTGTGCTGCATCCAGCACACAGTGTCTTAAATCTGCACACAGTCCAATGAAACCTCAAGCCGTTCGTGGGCATTTCTTTGGCAAAATGTGCTGCCATGTGTCTGAAAGCTTGGTCCTGATCTTTTAAATGTGGAAGATAGCTTGGGTTGATATTTTAAACAGGATATATATTAAACAGGATGTTGACCCAAACGCAAACAGCCAAAACCGCCTAGACTGGCAAAGATCAAAACATTGGAATATTCTGAAGTGGCCTTCAATTAGCCCTGATCATAAAACCTTTCAAATCTGACAAGCTTGACAAATACTTCATTCATTTATTTCCAAGTTTTCTGATGGACAATGGAAGGATTTTAACTTTCCATATGTTTTGGCATTTGATAAACGTTAGCACTTTAGCTGCTGAAACATTTGTTGAGCTGCCTTTCATCTGAACTCAACTGTATTACGCAAACGCTGGGTGGATGTAAATGTTTTCTTCTTAGATTCCCCATTTCCTGGAGTTGATTTGCTGCTGCACGACACCACTTTCAGAAAACTAACATTAAATGTTCAACGAGACACCTTTTTGCTTCTCCAGACCCTCCAGACCTGTTCTTCGTCTGAGGCCTTTCATCAAAATCATAATCGAGACCCACAATAATAAAACATCTACACATCCTGGTTGACCAAACCCTGCTGTGCCGCTTCATTGTGCAGCCTCCTCAGCCTCCTGAGGAAGTCACACATTAAAGATGAAAGCACACTTTGATAAAAAAAAAAAAAAAGACATGCTGAAAAGGACACCAACAAGATGATTATGGCTGGATGGGTCTTATTTCATGCATCAGATGTCCATGCAGATGAGTTGATGTCAACGGCGTTCTTCTAATCTAACCCAGGAAGTGATTATCAGACTATTCATTAGTGACTCCCAGCGACGTGCAGCAGCTGCCCTAACAGGTTATCCATTAATTATTCAGACAACAGAACTTACTGTGATCTGCCAGGCTTCTGTGAAAGAGTCCTTTTTGTTGCTTTGTGTGTTTCAAGGACACAGCATGAAAGACCTGAAGTTACCGAGCACTCTGAGATGGACTTATGCAAGGTGAGGATTTGCTTTCTCTTTATGAAAAAAAAAAAAAAAAAACTGAGTCAAGAAAATCAATTGTTTTATGGCAGTATGTGTGGCATGAGTGGGGCTTTTTGTGTGCATGTTTTGAAGAGGTAATGAGAAAGCCATTCCCCTGTTTACCATGCGGCAGTCTGCGAGACAGACAAACAAAAGGCCTCTAATAATGTCCTTAATATGGACTGCAGCAGCACTGCAAGCCGCCGCTGAAAGAGAGAGCTGCAAACAACAACATGCTGCAGATATTTAGATGTGTTTTTCACCCACTGTCTCCGTCTGCTTGTATCATATTACCCCGTGTGATGATTCAGAGCTGAATTTAATAGGCAGAATCTACCACAACATGCCCCAAAGAGCTGGATCACACGTCCCCTGGCAGCTGTTAGGGGAGCACAGGTGATAAGATGGATCCAAGCACACACGTCAAATCCCCGCTGAACCCTCTTTGGCCTGTTGCTGAAGTCCTCCGCACTTATTTTCATCACGATTCCGGGCAGAGCCGGCTCAGACTCAAGGCGGTCCCTCTGCACCAGACAGTCAGCTCACTCCCATCCCACTACAATGGAGCTAGCATGTGGCCATGGGCGTCTACGCCTTGATAAATATGCATCGGTGCCTCAGAGAAGATGTAGTTATTTCCACCGTTTTGTGTGGGAGTGTAAATTTATGTGCGTAATCCCTGTGTACTATATCAGTGCTCCTGGTCAAAACAAGAATGAATATTCACACATGCACGGACCCGCACACACACAGCTGGTCCTCTTTAAAGTCAATAAACACGGAGAAGGGTGGTATTTTAATCTCCGCATACAAGTACGCTGCAGATGATGCAACCCCTGAGCAGATGCTAGATGATCCAGGTCACACATTTGCAGCATGTGAGCTTGCTGCAGATTTCTGCATTTAAATGCGATCCTCATCAACAAAGAAAGCTCTTTCTCCATCCTAAAACAGTCATAACAAAGAAAAGAAAAGTTTGAGTCATTATTTGTTTGTTTCTACTAGACCTTTAATGTGTTGCAATTTTTTTCTGCAAATACATATTCGTTATTGAAGTCCTGTACTCTACAACTCTATAGAATGTGTGTTGAGGCCATTTGCAGTAAAATAAAAATCATGCAAATCTATGTAATAACACCATTTACTCCTTTTATGGCTTTAAATTCTATTTATTTTTAACTCTATTTCCCAGGAAATTGTTTAAAAAGTGTTTACTAAGTGGGCTTCTGCGTAATAGAGTAACCACCGAGTCATTTATTTTCCAAGATGCAGAAGATCCGTCCTGAAAGGTGCTTTAAGGGGACCTTCTTTGGATAAAAAGCATCAAACTTCGAGCTGAGACCATTAGATTGATTTGTTATTGACTCACACGCCGGATCTGACAAATTTACCGTTATTCTCCCTGATGTGAGGCAAAGTGTACGTCTGCGTGGCAGTGAAATGATTACAGTTGCTGTCAAAGCGTCCCACAGGAGCTGTTCCATTAAGCACCGTCTTAGCAGCATCTCTGGGGATTGTCAACATCACTGTCAGAGCTGATTCTCTTCGGTTTAGATAAATAAAATAAACCGTTCGACTAAAAAGTCCTGTTTTTACTGAAATAAGAGACAACAGGTGGAAAAATTCATGAGATTTTCTAAACTCGATAAAAAATGGTGACACATTCTAAAACAATGAACAATTTTGTGTCTTGGTTGAGCTTTTTTAGCCATGAAACAAGACCTGCAAATGAACCTTCTACATCCTTACCTGCTCTTGTGCTCATACATTTATAGATCCTGCTTTTCTTGCCCAACAGATCGTTTCTATTAATATTTTAAAAGATGAAAAACATGTCAGAACACAGTTTTGCTCTTAAACTTAATCATCCATGAATGCAATTTATTTTTCTGCCGTTCTTGAGGAAACTGGGAAAATAAAATTAAATAAATTTTACAGACCCAATTTTTGTCTGTCTTTAATTGGAGATAATATATCAAATGTGTCAATATTCTAACTTTAGTTGTTTTTATTCTTTGTGAAATGTTGCATTTTTTTTAATTGGTTGCTACTTAGCTTTGATTTGATGGTTGCATTTTTGTTTTTAATTATACACTTTTTGATTTCTTTTGTAGTCTTTGCTGATTCAGATTGTTTATATATTTTGCTTAGAGCACTTTATTCAAATGTAATCTAAGAACACTATTTTTAAATTTTTTTGTTTTATCCTTTTTGTTTTGTTGTATGCATTTTCTTAAAAATATAAGATAAAAAGTTCAGGTCTACCAAAAGGGAATGTAGTACACATTTGAATTAAATGCACATTAAAAGGTGAGATTAATCACTCCAGTAAGTGTGAACCAATAACAAAATCATTAAGTGTAAAACGTTTGTCCAAAGTTCTAAAAAAGAAAGAGCAACTTTGAGATGTTGAGGTAAAAAATTCAAAGCTTTTACTTGTGAATGTTTGCTAATTTTATTCATAAGCATTTGCCCTTATCCAAAGAAAATTGTTGTAGCAATTTTCTTATGATGGGGGACATTCAATGGTATTTAGAACATTTTCAGATTAAAACTGCATTTCTGAGTAATTCTTTATTCAAATCAGGATGAATCAAGGGGCAGATCTGTGAAAGGTGCCATATAAATAAAGTTACAGATGAAAACAATGCAGTTTAAAAAAGTGACATGGTGATGACCAGCGGAGGCAGAGTCTAATGTGATCTGATTTAAGAGCATGATTCATACGCTAAAGTTCTGGCTGTTTTTGAAACCCTTTTTAAAAATACTGACAAGATAAAGTCCAAAACAATCATGTTTGGCTTAGTGAACACCAGGTTACAGGTTATAGGTTAACTATTGGTGCAACCAAACATGCTTTCTTGTAAAAATCTCAAGCACACCATCAGTATTAAATTTTGGGATCCCCTCCCACCTGTAAACCAAATCAACACATCAAGTCATTTACACCCTTGTGGTGCTTGCACCACCTTTTAGGGATGATGTCATGCTGTTGGAGCAGCGAGGATGCTGGCGAGTGTAAAAATCAACCCAAGCTATCTTCCACATTTAAAGGGGCTGCTGTTTCAAAAGGATTTTTTTTCTTAAATTATGCTGTAAAAAATGTTTTATCTCATAATTGCCAACTCTGTCACTGAGCTGTTCACAAAGCAGCCAATGAAGAACGAGTCTGACTCATTGACTCATTGAAGAAAAACACAGATTCTGCTCTTTTTTTAATGCAGTTTTATGACTTGTGCACACAGAACTAAACACATTGGCTCTTTGAACTCTGAAAATGTCTCTTGAAAGCTGCACACAAATACAATAAAAACTAGGAAATTATATGTAGCTGCATGCCGCTAGTGACTTTGAGTCTGAAAGGGGATTGAATGTTTTCATCTAAACTCAAGTTAAGGTTTGAAACAGAAACCAGCAAGGCCCCTTTCAGGCTGAATTTAATCCACAGCCACATTCAAACTGGATTGAACTGATCATTTTAATGGAAATTTCACAGCACTGTCAGAGCTGATGATGCATAAATTCATTTAACAATTCAATTATCATTTATCTGCAAGAAATTGTATAAATAAAGAGTAAAATTGCATCTTTACAGTAGTAGTTTTACAAACTGCTTTAAACCAATTGAAAAAAAAAAAGTGGGATCCAGTGGGATAATTCTATGGCATTATTAAGATGCTACATTTTCTCAGCTTGAAAAACGACTAATGTTTTTTAATATATATATATATGTTGTTTAGTCTCTTAAGACCCGAGCTAATATTTGAACTAACCCTGGAGTCACTAGGGCCCCAGTTATCAGAATTAACTACTGTGGTTTATAATATAATTCAATCTAAGAAATTCTAAGCTCCTTTCAATGAAAGACAAAAACAGAATTACTCTACTGAATCACATAGAATTAACAAATAAAGGCGGTGAGAACTGATCTGATCTGAAGATAATATACTGAAGTATTTACTCTCACACAAATTAAACTAGAACTTTCCTGCAGAAATGTACTACCTATAAGAATAATGAGTTCTGTGCTCCTATCTCATATGTCAGTTCTAAGGTAAAGAACACATGCACCCACACATTCACACACATTGTACTAAAAATAACAGAAGCCTATCAGAAACCATTTTTCATTTCTCTTTGTTTCCACTGTAAAACTTTCTTTTAACTTTCTCCATTAGAAAAAGAAATCAGTTCCTGGGATCTAGTCTTTTTAATGTCTGTGCATTTTGGACAAGGAGCCAGAATTAGCACTCTTTTCCTATTAAGGCAGGGGTCGGATACCTTCAACACTAAAAGAGCCATTTGGTCCTTATTCTTGCAGTCCAAAACCCAGTCAGAGCTGCAAAGCCCCAAAAATACATTTTATTAATGTGTTTGTGGCCCTTAAGACATTTATTTAAAAAATGTAGCTTTTAAATATTTACAGTAAAATTATAACTGTGTCTATATTTTTCAATAACAGTTTTACCATCTTACTTTTGACAGTGGCAGTCCCTTTCAAAAAAAAAAAAAAAAAAAAAAAAAAAAAAAATATATATATATATATATATATATATATATATATATATATATATATATATATATATATATATGTTCATTCATTTTTTTCATTTAAATGCAGTTACAGTATATAGTCTATTTTAAAATTAACTTTGTGTCTGAACTGCTACTAGACACTGTTGTGCAGCAGAGGTTAAGAATGTGTGCTTTACCAAACCACTTTGATAGTAGATTAAACCTGTCAATTTTGCTGAGTTATCTGACATGTCATAATATAAATACAAATGACATAACTAATTAACAAAAGCAAATGAACTAAAACTTCAAATGTTAGTATTTTTCATCAAAAAACAATGCGGGGTAAAAGAGCCTCAGATTGCAGATCCCTGTACTAAAGCTTCGATGCATGATTTGAAAGGTAATTCCTTCTAGGTGCAGGTAAATCCAGTCTTAACATAACCTGATAACCCCATCACAAACGCGCCTGACCCCAAACGATTAATCACCTCTGAGCTCTGCCCATGGAAGCTCTGTGACCCTTTACTGCAACCCGCAGTGAAGTTGAAGATGGAGAAACTGACAGTTTGTTGTCAACATCCAGCAATCTATTGCTAATTATAAATTCTTTGAAGTCCAATTCTCCCTTTCAGATCTCATATATCTACTTATGAAGATAAAATCATCTGGTGAATTTTCACTGCTGAATTTGGTGCTCAGATCGCCTCATGACAAGACAGGTGTCTTGTGTTTTTTGTAAACTTAGAAACTCTCTAATTAGACCACCCTGAACTGGTTATTAACTCGGAGAGCTAAGAAAAACTGCGAGCTAATTTGGCTCTTTCTTAAAAACAACTGTAATGATGATTGAAGTTGAAAAGGTATTTTAGGAACGGTGGAGGTGACATCTGTTACTATGGAGTCACTATGGAGATCATTAGCATACATCTTGTACTTAACACGTAAAGTGAAAACACATCTAATGAAATAAATGTTGTCCGTGTATTTCCAAGATAGCTCTCTGTAGGTGTGTGTGTGTGTGTGTATTTGCGTGCGCTGACATTACGGAGGGTTATGGAGACCGCGGGAACAAGGCACGGTCACATCAGGGCTGCAGCGCAAAGAATCTTTGTGCCTCTTTTTAATGGAAGCATTTCCAACTTAATCACATATCCTCTCAACAGGAAATCAAATGCTTTATTGTGAAATGAAATGTTGGGTTATTCTGCTTCACTGAGGCTCATCAGGCAATACAGAAACCGGCAAGGAGGGCCAGTATTTATGTAGGGAAAATAATGTGTTTGAGTCTACTTTTATTTACATTTTGCTTATTAGGTATGATTTGATGGCCAAAAAAAAAAAAATCAACTGCAGCTACTAGTCCAGGGGGTGCAAACTTCTACTCTTAAAGAGCCATTCAGATTGATTTCTTACTCACCACAACCAGGTAGAAACCACAACATTTTTAGAAAATAAGACATTGCTTTGTGTATATGTTATTAGATTAAATATAGATGAACCATTGCTTTGTTTTAGCATAAATAAAACAAAAACATAAAGAGAAAATTGCCTTTTTTTAAATAACTTTTGGGAGGTTTACACGGCTTCCTTTCAAAATAAAAGATGTGTACGCATGAGTTAATCTCAAAGCAGCAAAAAATGTCTGCAGTGATAAAAAAAAAAGGTTATACACAGTTGATTTATAGTTTTGTGGTGCACTGCAGCCAGAAATCCAACTACAATTAAATCAGAGCTAAATGACTCTTCTCGTATTTTTTGGACTATAACTTAAAATCCTTGAATCTTTTTCAAAAATAGACTGCCCGCCTTGTAATCTGAGGTACTTTAAGTATAAGTTTTGGTTGTTCTTACTGACCTCTAATTCATTTTCTGTAGTACATGGCACTCAAAAATCTGTCTAAATGTTTTAGTTTTTTTTTTTTTTTCTGTTTCTTCTTCCAATGGTTAATTAGGGGATCAATCAGAATCTTTTTTTGCTACTCCTTTCTTTTCTTCCCCTCTCAGTGCACTCTAATGATTCCCTTAAAAAAAGAAAAAAAAAAACAATAAATCAAACAAAACCCAGTCGAAGTTGAGCTATATCTGTCTCTTCCTTTCTACTGTGTCTTAAACTCATTACATTCCCTTGAATCGAGTGAAATCATCACCAATTCTTTTGTTTCTTTCCACTGTCTCTGCCACCTTCAGCACACATTTTTAAATTCTGTTTTTCCATTCTGCTTTGGTTAACTTAATGGTGATTTCAATAAACTCTGTAACTTGTGCTTTTTTTGCAACTTTCTTGAATCCTAAAGTATGTCATCTGTCTTCTGTTATTCTGTATCTTCTTATCAGAGTAGAAAAGAGTCTTGATGTAGCGCTAATAGGATTCCTACCATTTCTGCTGTTTTAACTCAACTGAAAATCTGGTACAACATGGACTATATCTGTCCTAGCTGTCAACCCCTTTTGGAACCATCTGTATAGCTTTTAATGTAACTGTAAACACCCTTAATGTAAACTCAGACTACCTGCACCTAAACAATATAATTTTATTTTGAAAAAGTCAATCAATTGTAGATTTTTTAGCTTTAGATAACATATTTGATCTTAAAAACACGGAGACACTGAGTTCTCTGTGTTCCTTAATAGTGTATTTAGTGCTGTTCATATAGTAAACTGAGTAACTATTGTGTTTTCTGTCCAATTCATGTTCCTTCAGTGTAACTTCCCCACCTCTTTGCCCTTCGAAACTTACAAAATCTAAACTTGGACCTTTACAACTTTCACCAACATTTCAGCTTTTTTTTCCTTAACTCCTATTCTCCTTTTTTTATTCACATCCACATCTTCATCCATGTAATTACAAAATCATCTCCAAAATTCTCTCATGGCAACCTTTTCGGTTCTTCTGGTACCGTTTTTACAACCAGGTTCTGAAAAGCTAAAAAATCTTTTTTCTTTAGCAAAACATTGTTTCAAGATTTCATGACTGCATTACATTCCGTTTTCCACCATGGTACACACTTTATTTCACTATTGCCTTTACTTTGTTGAATAAACTTTTTTACCACCTTCAAAATCGCTGAACTAACACTTATTATGACCATTCTCTTCTTCTCCTTTTCCTTTCGGCTTTTGTGGTTGCCACAGCGAATCTGCTTCCTTCATCTAACCCTGTCTTCTGCATTCTCTACTCACGAACTACCTAACTTCCTGTCTTCGTTCCCTACATACAAAATCGTCCTATAAGTCCTGGTTCACACTACTAAATAACCATTTTCTTAACCCAGTTTCTATTGCATAGATCCAAATTAATTCCAGTTTCTGTTATATTGGAATAATGGTCATTTTCTGTCAAATTGTCATTCAACACTTTCTAGAACATTTATCAACTAATGAGCTGGAGATTATTCTCAGATCCTCAGCCGTTCTGACTTTCAGTTATGTTCCACTCCCATCGTTATCCACCAGCAGTTCCTCTGTGAACATATATTACATAACGTTAACCATCTCCTAATGTGTTACGGAGAAGGAAAGCACAATCTCAAATGTTACTAAATAAATATCCTTTGTTGTGGGAACTCTAGTTCTTGCAAGGATAGAAAAAAGTCAAAATGTTAATATACCAGTAATTAGTTTTTAATACAAATTCCAGTAAAGACTACAGCCATGGTTTTAGAATTCAAATAACATCCAGTTTGTATTAGATTTTTTTAAATAAGTTAAGTTTTCAGTTTTCTGAAATTTCTCTGTTTGTACATGACTAAATCCAAGCTAGTAATTATATAAGTGCCACCTTTATAATTTCCCATTCGCCATTCTGTTTCCCTCGACAATTATATTATTTTTGAATTTTCTTCTCACTCTTTGTTTCTATGCTCATCTCTGCACTTTGGACATCTTTGTTTCCCGTTACACAACAGATGTTACATGAGCATCTGTAAGACTCAACCATGAAAGTCTTAAACTAAACTCTTATCCTTTTCTGTAATTGAATCTCTTTAAATTCCAAAAGTATAGATGAATTCTCAGCTCTTTCCCCATTAACTGTTCACGACAGCCATTTCAATGCCTTCCTGACGTTACTGAAGTTTGTACAAATCCTGTACAAAGTACTGCCCCCAGAAGAACAGTTGTTGGTATTGCAGGATGCTTGCATTCTCTCTCCGCTGCAGTGTGAAAGCCAAACAAACCAAATGGAGGTGTAAATAATTTTTTTTGTTTGTTTTTAAGATTTTCTGCCCATTGGAACCAAATCAATGGAGCTATACTGATACTAAATTAACCTCTACAGATGACTGAACACATATTTCATCCACATCTCACCTTTTGTCCTTTATCTGCCATCCTGTTTGCTATCAGATAATAAACACAGAAAATAATACAATGCTGACACCAGACAAGTGTGCCTGCTGTGACCATGATTTGATTAAATATATAGGCAACTGGGCATTTGGCCAAATGTGCGAATAGTTTTTAGGATCCAGGACCCTAAAAACTATTCAAAATGCGAGTCCGATCACTGCAGCTACACGGTTGTGTCTCTTTTCCAGACAGACATGGTGCGCTTACACAATGCCTGCGTCTGCCACTGTAAACAAACTCGCTTTAATCAATAGGTGTGATCACTTTAGTCAACGGGGCAGCCGCAATTGGGAAGGCGAACGGGAAGCTGTTTGCCATGGCATACAAAACAAACACACTATACAAAAGTAAACAGTCACCTCTGCAGTTGATAGTAAAAAACCCTACTGAATGCAAGGTGAGCATTGGTTGACGTGCCTCATGGGAGTTGGCTTTTATTTTGTTTTAAACAATTGACAAAGCTCATTTGAAGGTTAATTAGTTATTTTGGTCTTGTAATTTCGCGTTTTGTAAGTTATTTACATGTTGTGGTTTTTGGAGAGCAACACGTCTGCTTGTAGGTAAGAGTAAGGAACAAACATTAATTGACACTAACTTAGTAAATATAGGAAGTGGTGAAAGAGCAGTTTACCTTCTGGGATGATGTTTTAGATCTTATTTAATTAATTCAGTATACCGTACACGCCACTCTATTAGGAACACCTTGAAGTCAGACTATTAAATGTGTTCACAGTAACTCTAAAACACCTAACCTTGTTTGCAACTCGTTAAATACAGACTGACATTTTGACAGAGCACCATATGTACTTCTCAAAATTGCTTTGACATAAGTAAGTGCAACCAAAATGAATCAATTTATAGGAAATTCTGGATTACAAGGTGCACTGTCTTTTTTATTTTTATTAAAGTGCGCCTTTTAGTATAAAAAATATGGTAATCCCTTCAGGGGTCACAGGGTGCTGGAGCCTATCCCAACTACTGTTGGTTGAAGGCTGGCTACAGGCTGGGTGCTTCCCGGCCAGTTGGCTTTTTGGGGGAAAATAAAGGAAGAACTGAATAGTAGCACAGAAAGACAAAAAGTTATGTACTTAAATGAAGTAAGTGAACATGTTCTTTGTCTTCCTGTGTTCTTATATCAAAGTTCATACAGACTCAACTATAATCTATTATTCAGATTATATTTATAACATTGTAAAACATAAATAGTTGTAATTTGCTCTAAGGCTGATGTTATTCACACATATTTACATGATTGTAAATGCATCATGATGATGCACATTGCTGCATTGCCCGCAAATATTTTAACTGCGTCCAAGGCTAAATGTTGTTGTTGGTTCAATGTATTAACCTAACCCTAACCCTTCCTCCGGGTCCATGCAGCCAAGAAAAAGGTTTAGCACTGGCAACACATATTTAGAAAATTACATATTCACTTTCTTATTCTAAAGCTATCAATATATATATATATATATATATATATATATATATATATATATATATATATATATATATATATATATATATATATATATATAAGACAATTTTTTTCTTCGGTGTGGGGTGGAACCTGAAGAATGATTGCCCAGGGCCCAGAAGAATCTGACTCTGGCCCTGGATGTGAATGTAAATAAAGAGGAGTAACTGATGCAGGACCCAAGATTCCACACTTTATTCACCTCTGAGGGATTACACTGAATATTGGGACAAAATCACTTTAAAAAAATCATGTCCTTTTTTTTTTAATTTTTTTTTTATAAAACATTAATCTTTGATTTCATTCTCAGAGAGAATCTTGAACAGTACCCAGTCCCTGTGAGTGGGCCTATCACTCGGCAAAGGCAAACACGAGTAGCCTATTCATTATTCATGTCATTGCAGTTGCCCTGTTATGATACAGTCCTATTTGGAGTGGGCTACCTGATTTGCTCAGCGCGTCCGTCAAAGCGGTGCGTGGCCCTGCGTCGGCTGGCTGCGCGCTCTCATAGGTCGGGCCGAGAAGAATCGAGGAGGGGTGGGGGGTTGGGGGAGAAGCTCTGTGCGCGCCTACGAGACTGCGCGTCGCAAGAAGGGGGAGAGGTCCAGCTGCACAAAAAAAAAGAAAAAAAGAAAAAAAAAAAAGAATAAATAAAAAAGGAAAAGAAAAAAAGAGGAGTAGGAGGTGGGGGGAACAATAGCAACATCTCGTAAACGGTGGCAGAGATAAGAGGCGAGGGGGCGCCGCGAAGCAGGAGTTGGAGAGGCAGCGGCCCCTGCCTGTCCCTCAGAAAAAAGGAGGAGGGAGAAGCGCGGTGGGATCGGGACATGCTGGCTGCTCCGTAGCGCCTTTCCTGGAATACGAATTGAACATGGAGCGGCGGCGGAGAGGAGAGTCGCGCTGTCTCCATCACTGAGAGGCGCGTCCACCTGCTATTACTGGAGGCCCGGGCTGCTGCTGCTGCTGGAGGTGGTGTTGGTGGCGGCGGCGGGGAGGGTGGGGGGGAAGACATGCAGGGGAAGTGTTTGCATTTCGGGGGAAAGACGCATCTCTGAAACCGACCAGCCGAGGAGGATCCCGTCGAGAAAAAAACCCACACTTTGTGCGCTCCGGAGGTAGGCACTGAAATCCGTATTATTATGCGCGCGCTCGCCCGCGTGTATGTTTGTGTTTGTGTGTGTGTATTCTGTTGGCACATGACAGCTTGATTCATCCACCCCTATTCCTGCTTTCTCTGATCGGACATTTTCATCCCAAAGAGGGAGCGCAGCGTGCGTGCGGAGTGGAGGCAGCCGTGCCTCCTTGGGACAGCTGTCGTAGCCTACATTTCCTGCGTATCTGCTCCATCGATGCGCACGAAATAAAGAAAAAAAAAAACCTCTCCCGCAAAACAACGGCTCTGCTCGCTTCAGGCTCAGAAATGCGTTTGAGACGCAGATCACACGTGTGCTTGCTGAGATTTTCGGCATGCTTCGGAGACAAACAGTGGCCTGTGGACGTCATCTTGAATCAGCGTTGGGCAGACCCCCCCCCCTCAAAAAAAAGCAAGGGGGGAAAAATGGATGAATTGTGGCGAATAATCCACACTAATGAATGATTCATGAATGAGACCTAATGGGATAACACATCCTCTTACAGCTAGGCCCCTCCACCGTGATGTGGCGAGAAAACGATTCACAAGCAGGAATTCTTCCCGAATTGGCCTGAACGTCACCGCAGCGGCGCGCCGCGCAGCCTCACAGGCCGTGCGTAAATGCCTGCACTGTGGGGTCACTGGAGCAGTAGCTTAGTGTGTCTTCATGACTGGATGTTTGTCTCAGGCAGCCACAAGGACAGCCAGTCTACAAAGTGATGACACCCCTGCTTTGTTTTTGTTGATTTTTATGTATCTATTTTATTTTTCAGACCTTAAAAAGTGTTAGACTACAGCTTTCATTCATTTTCATCTTCTCATCCTCCAGCGCACACATTAAGTCAAAGCAATCCTTAAAAATGTATACATTGACTTTATGTGGTTGTTATTATTGCGTTTAAATGCATGTTTAAAAGCCACACTTGTGGAAAGTATGATAGCTTTCATGCCAGGGTGATTTGTGTGGTCACTCTCAGGGCTTTCACCAGTGTCATTTTCTTTTCAGTTTAAATTGAGTGAGAAATTGAGCCCAGTGACACATCACAACACCACAACTCCACTCCCTTTATGTGAGGACAGATGTCTGAACATCACATTTTGGGTTTGTTCACACCCAAGGGACATGTCAGGACCCTGCTATCATGCTGGGAGAGTCATAATTGCACACGTTGAGGTGATTCTCATTCTGATTCATTTTAATGATTCAATTCATATCATATTTTGAGGTTGATGATACGATTCATAGTCGATATTGATTCATTTCAACCTGTCCGATTCACAGACCTAAAATCGATCCAGGACATTTTTAAATAACTAGGTACTGAACAGTGCAGGTGAAGTTTTCCAGATTCCTTGTTTTTCTTCCAAAATAATCAATTGTAAAATAAATATGTGTACAAACAAACAAGTAAACAAGAATTAATGGCATATCTATTCACATTTTAGTTTCATAAAGTTGTTGTTTTTCCACATCGAATTGATACAAATGGAGCATTTTTAGAACATTCTAGCACACTGTTTGGTCACATGTTTTTGCTAAATTCAAAGTGTTTCCACACATTGGACTGGAATGATGGCTTGATCATCTTTAGCTGCCATCACACGTGTGTTGTCTGCTGTGATGCACTTGGTCTTTTTTAGGTTATGGTAAAATAAACGTACAATGCCTTAATCCAAATAGTATTTTTCAATATTGATATAATGGATTTATTTCATTCAGAAACTTTGTCCCTTCGATTAACAACTTGCCTCAGACAGATCGATCAGGTTGGATCATAGGAACAAAAATCAATGTATTGATTTATCGTTACACCCCTACATGCCTCTTATTACTCCATAGCACAAGAAGGAGAAGATGCATCCCTGTTTTTTAGCTTTTAACATCTTGTTTTGGGTTTGGAGAAGGCTTTCCTGGAGCTCTGCTGCTGGTTTGTCTCCTCACTATAGTTGTTGCAGACACCTCAGCCCCTGTCATCCTGTAGCTTGTCAGGACCGACTCAACCTTTTCGGGACACTTCATGTCAGGTCTGCAGCCCAGTGTTTGGGCTGTGACATGCTGGCTGCGGCCCAGCGGAGGCAGTCTTTCTCTGTGCTGCTGCTGCGGCTGCTGAGTTCTGTAATTAAAGGCAGAAGTAAGTCCAGGGGAGAAGGCTAGGCTCTGATTGCTTTTCATGGCCGTGAGGAGGGAGCTGCAGCATTTCCTGGGGGACCCGGCTGCTGCTGAGCTCTTTGCTGTCTGCTTTGCCCCCCAGACAGGAGCTGTTCCAGCAAGGCGCACACATTTGTGCTCACAGGCTCGTAAATGTACACATTCTGCTCGTTCTCACTGAAACGCACATACACCAGTTGGAAAAACAAAAAACACGACTTCTGTAGGTGACAGGCAAACAACGTCTATCTACTTTTAAGAACGCCCCCTTTTTTGGTAGATGTGTGTCAGTATGAGCAGAGAGGCAAAACTGTTACAGCAGAGTGATGTAATGAATTCAAAACAATGCAATCAGGGAGACATTAAGGAGCTCTGCGTTTATTGGCTGCTCTTTGGCACTGACAGAGCAGTTGATTGGTCTAAGTGTGGTTGTTAGCAGAGCCCCCGCCGCTTCCCATAGCAGCAGCCAAACCTATGAGGGCGGCGCTGCGCTCTGAGGGCTGAGCGAACATGCTCACATATAGGATATGGGTGGGCCCCGGCTCATTTGAAAATCTTGGGGAGGAAAGAAGAAAAAAAAAAGGAAAGTGGATTCATTCATGGCTTGTTAAGAGGATTTTTACGCTATCAGACATGTCGTAACAGAGATTTCCCTTGGAAGGGAAGCAGCACTTTCAGGATGGGAAGCTGTCGGAATACAGAGGATGGAGACACCATTTGGATGCCATTCAAGTGGCAGACCCCGCCTCGTTTTTGTGTTCATGAATTAGTTCTGCCATGATAATTAAAGCAATGCATCAGGATTCCAGCCATTAACAAATAAAAGTCCAATTAAAGTGGTGTCTATTAAACCGCTCACCGCATTGCCTACTTGATCTCAGTATGTAGGCTGGTGGCCACTGGGACTGTGAGCAGGCAGGCTTGATGTTCACAGCTCATTTCCTGCTTCCACATCAGAACCCCCCTTATATTGCAGATGGATAGATAATGTGAAATTTCCCCGGTCCCGCTCGCGTTCTCTCGGGTCCCCTTGAATTTCAACTTGCGGGATCCTCCAAGCTCATATCGAGATGAAATGCTGAGAAATTTGAGAAGGAACCCAAAGAGGTGGGGATTTGATGCGAAAGGGCACAGGTGCAAGGAGCGGTGTAAAAACGGCACATTTCCCAGCATGACTCGGAAAGGGAGGAAACTATGACAGGGCTGGATTTTAATTGGTTTCATACAGGGTACTTCTATGTGTTATTTCCTTTGTAATGGCACACATAGTGGCAATAACAGCACTGCTTTTTGTTATATAATAGCATTAATAGATTCCCCTTGTCTGCTGTGCTCCCTGTCTAATTTAAACGTGTTTTTTTTTTTTTTTTTTTGGTCACATTGGATAGCACATACAAATGCATACATGTATGTGTGTTAACTGAAAACAGAATAATTAGCAGGCTTATTTCTCCCTTTAGTGGCAAGGAAAGTGGGGGTGTGATGAAGTAGAGGGGTTGATGAAGAAAAAGGGAGCAAAACCTTGCAGGGTGCACGTTGAAAGCAGTAAAAACATGAGGGGTGGGGGGGCGAACGTGGTGAGAAGATTAGAAGACGGGCTGGACAGAGCGAGGGGTGAGCGGACAGAAGAAAAAAGGGACAGACATAGTTACTGTTTGTGATGATGGTGTTGTGGGAGGTTGTAGGGGGGTGGAGTTCAGGTTGCATCCCTCCATTGCAGCCAGTTGGAAGGAAAAAAGAAAAAGAAGAGAAAGTCTGATTCATTTCTAATGGGAGCGAGGCTCGCTGTGCCCTGAATGTTTCCCTGCACCTTTCATTTTCTAAACGCTGTTTTGTCTGTTCACCACTTAACAAGCCACCAGTGCCTCCAAAAGAAACCCGCTCTTTATTTGCTTCTGTACATAATTACTAGCCATTTAAGACAGGCTTGTTTTCCATGCCAAATAATGTTGTGAATTTATGTATAAGCACAAGACAGACTGTGCTTTGCATTAGGCCTTTCTCGCCGCTGAGCTAGTAGAAATCCATGTCCGTATAGGGATTGCTGGAACTCGTCTCTTTTAATTGCATCACCGTTTATGCAGACGGTTGCCGTTTGTGCCCTTTTCAAACAATAATTGAATCCAGCGGCTGCTCTCCCATAGCCTCAGGATAATGCAGATGCAGTCAGCTGACCAAACATGCTTCACTTTATTTCTTTCTTTCTTATTGGGATTCGGTGGGGGTGCAGCGATTAATCGATTTACATTCCTACGATCCAATCAGATTGATCTGTCTGAGTCAAGTTGCTAATCAAATCGACCTATACCATTATACATTTGTGTCAATAGGAAAAGAATTGATATTGAAAAATACTACTTGGATTGAGGCATGGTAATTTTTTTTTTTTTTTTTTACCATAACACAAAAATGGCTATCACAGCGGACGACAACACACGTGATGGCAGCAAAAAATGATCAAGCCATCATTCCAGTTCAATGTGTGGAAAATACAGTGTGGTACAATGTTCTAATTATGTTCTGTTTGTATTATCTTGCGATGGAAAAACAACAGTGGGCTAAACTTTGGGAAATTCAAGTAGTACAAGGAATCTGGAATACTTCACCTGCACTGTTCAGTACCTATGTATTTGAGTCCCACTGGTTGAAGTTTTGGTTAAAGATGTCCTGGATCGATTTTAGGTCAGTGAATTGGATTGTTCAAGATGAACCAATATCGACTTCAGATCGGATCGGCAACCACAAATCATCACATTAATTGACGTGTTGTTAAAATGAATCGTTACTCTCCTAGCAGTCGGAGAATACCTGGACTTGTGCTGCATGAAGTTAGACCTGACTCTGATCATCTGCTGTATGATGGCGCTGATGATACATCAGCATGGCTGCTGCTTTACTATGGATAGTAATTATAATCATTCACTGTTAGTGGTCCTTGTCACAGGAGTGGGGCACAATGGAAATAATAATTAGGACCTCTCATTTCAGATGCATCACAGAAGAGAGTATGAAGGGTGTACCACTGCTCCTTGACTTCTAGGATGTACAGCTGTGTGTAAACTCACTTGTTTCCCAGTGTGTCGGCTCCAGCACATCTCAGTAACAATTTTCTGCTTTTTTTCTTGCCTCCTGTCATTTCTTACGCAACTCCAACGCTGCGCTGTGTATTTTACATTGTGACAGTGACCCAGTCTTTGCTGTCATAAGCAAGTAGCTAATTGTAGCATAAAGAGTCTTGAAGGGCCAGGATGTGGGCCTGACATTTATTCTCGCCTCACCCCTGACAGCAGCACGCAGCGGCGTTCTGCTGCTCCGCCGTGCACAAACACACATTTTTCAACTTGCTACTCTCACTGCTCCTCTAACCCATTTCCTCTAGTCATCATTCAGCGACATTGTCAGAACACGGCTCGCGCATATATCACATCTGAGCCTGTAAAACGCTCCCCACGAGGAGTCAAATATGCACCTCAGTGCAGCCGCTGCTGATAAAAGGAGCTAATTCATCATTTAGTTGCTCAAAGCTTCCTAGGATCCTGGCAGTGTTTTCTAAATCCTCTGTGGATCTGTGAATTTACTAAATCTTTTCCAGGTTTCCAATCAGTTGATGTTCATTTTAAGTCAGTTATCACACGATACTCCTAACACAGGATTATGTCGGACGGGAATAAAATTGAAATCCTCATTTGGCGAAGTTAGTTCTATTTGTTTTAAAGTTTTTAAGGGAATTTTTGAAACTTCAGTGTTTAAAGTCCCACTCCGATCATCTTCTGATCCATTTTAAAAGCATTTTCAGTGGTCTTAGATTATGCCGTTTTTAGCCAAAATAATAATCTTAATTAAAAAAAAACTGTGTTGTTTTCTAGGACATAGTTTCTGCAGAGCGGCAGTAGTTCATCAGAATTTTGCTCCTGAGTTGTTGATGGGACATTTTTTCCCTCATTTCCCATCATCCATCTGTTTACACTCTATCCCACTAGCTTACAGCCCCTCACAACCCCAACCTAACATTGCATTGAAACAAAAATGGTGATGAATATAGGAGCTATCCAGCCATACAGATTAGGAAAACGAAGACACTCATAGATCTAATTGTCTGCAAGTAGAAGCATGCAAGGAGCTTGTGGCTTGCCGTAGTAACTTCTATGTCACACCTACAAACTTTAGCTAATTTAAATATGTCCTCCTTCATAAAAAATGGCCACAAAAACAACAATTTTCCTCGAAGTAAGTCTTTAATCAAAGCTAAAGTTAGACACTGACTTTACAAATCCTTAAAATCAACCAAATAAAACTTTAATTTTTGATTTTTGTTTGACTTGAATTTTTGAAGTGATGCTCACTTAGAAAAAAAAAATGGATGCAAATATGATCCCAGTTTTAGAGGAAAAAAAACATTTTTAATGCATGCTGCTCTGTGAACATGTTATATTTTCTGCAATGTTTCATAACACATCTTAGTTAGTTGTTCCAACATACAAAACGCCTGTTTTCTAAACTTAACCCCAAACTGACGTAGACACAAACCCCTGTTATGAGCCGAAGCTTAATGTGTTCAGATGCGGTAAATAAAATCCATTTAATTTCCCAAGCATCTTGTGAGTGCTGCGTTCTTGGAAAACGAGACAATGCAAACAGACACTGATTAGCTCCTCTGAAGTGTGTGCTGGTTTTTGTTTTGCCTGATCTCTCCGAGCGGCTGCAGATTCTCTGCAGAAGAGGGATCGAGCTGTTGTGTAAGCCCAGTGCTTTTTTTGTATTGTAGAGTGGTCATCAGTCTGGGATGAAATTTAATAATGATATGCATCATTAATGTAATACAAAGTGAAGTAGGTATGTGTGAATCAGTGAACATGACGGTCTGTTTGGGGTTTTTACTGCACTCCATTGACAGGTTAGCGAGTATCATTGAATACATAAAGGTTGTCCACATCCAGGTTGTCCAGATCTGCTTGTTTTCCAGCTTTCCTTGCCTCACTTGGTGTTGAATGCTAGAATCAGGTGATTCCAGGTTCTGATTGGATGAGCACACCTGTTCCAGGTAATCAGCAGCAAGCAGCCCAGCAATAGCCGGAAAAACAAGCAGAGTAATAGATCTGGAGAACCAGAACCAGCCCTGATGAGCACAAAATACTGGCAAATAAAATTTACAGTTTAGCATCAACCAGCTTTGAGAAATAATAGCTGCATCTGAGAATTATTGAATGAACTTACAGCGATTGCACGGATGTAACACCTCTCCTATCAACACACCCGCCAAGCCGATTCAGGTCAGAGCTGTGTTGGTGGACCTTTGCACATGAATGATAGGCTGATCAGTGCACACTCCTGGCAGACAAAATATGTTGTTTGTTTTTTTAAATGCAAACCTGTTGAGTTGTGATGCCATGGAATGAGGCAGTGCTGTCACGCCAGCGCAACCTGCACGTGCAGGGTTGCCACGGTAACCACACGCGTTGAGATGGTGTTGTTGAAAATACCAATTCATATTTTTACACCAGTTTGAAGTCAGGGAAGAAATCTTAGCCATTTATTTGATATCAATAAAGAATACAATTAAGTTATTTACTCATTTTTAATTAGTTGAACTTTTACTTAATAGGCTTTATATTTCTTTAGATTTTAGTATATTTTTTTATTGTTTTGACATGTCACTCAGTGATCTCATGCAAGAAATATATTGTAAGCCTTTCTTGCTAGTCGCCTTTTTTGTTTAAATGCAGGCGATTTTGTTTTAATACGCCAGTATTTTTTTGGCTACATTTGTTGGATTCACTGTCAGATTGGACAAAGAGCATCGCTCCAGAAACTGATGTCTTGCTGGATGTGAATCATTTGCTCACAGTCAGTGTTAAACGCCGCCAAAGTCACACCCTCTCTGTACCTGGATATTGCCTGCCACGTCTAAAGGACTCCCAGATATCCGTCTGTCACAATCCAGCATCACCTCTTGTCTTTAGACCCGTCTCAGTGGCTCACACAATTATAGAGCAGGGTTTTGTGTCTAAAAGACAAAAGAAGAGGTTTCTGGCAGCTCCCTAAAGTCATTTTTTTATCGTCTTAAGAAGAAAACATATTTAAATTATTTTATTTTTATATTGATATTAACATTTTACTTCTGATTTGCATACTTACAGTCAAATGATGGCTTTAACAATTACTTGTGGAAAGTTTATGATATTGCTGCTTCCTTTTTTTTGTCTCCTTCACGCTGTTTCTGAACTGTGGAGCCAAATACTTTGAATTCATCACAAGACCAGGGATTTTCCTTTTATATTCAAATGACATTATGTACAATGTACTCCTTTGATATCTGTCTCTGAGGTGTGTGTAGATGCCTGCGCTCGAGTGTACCTTTTTTTGCCTTTCGTGTGCACTATTTGGGATTTGCTTATGGTTTATTTATGCAGGTAATTCTATTGAGAGAATCTCTTTGCGAGGCTCGAGCTAGCCATACGATGTAATAGGTTTAAAAAGTGATATCAAAGATGTATGCTGCTGCAGTGTTTTGGCTCGAGTGATGAGGCCTCTGGAGATGTGGGGAATCTGTGTTCACTGTGCATAGAAAATTTGCTGCATGCCGTGCGTTTGCTTGTGTGTGTGAGCATTGTTTATAAATGTGTTTGTGTGCTTTATATGCACTCGATTTATCTGTTTTAGGGGACCGCCTGCGCTTCCAGAAGTCCTCTGTGTTGGCTGTTAATCCCTTGCTGCTTAGTCTATCCAGACTTAGTGACCTGACAGAAAATTAGCAGTAACAAACACTGTGGCACACATTTTGCATCTCTTTCTTGCTTGCAAATCTGCCCGCTATTCAGACTCCACAATAAATGCAGCAACAGTCTGCCAGGCACTTGGACACATGGGCGTACATGTATGAGCTGTCTGCACAAGCCTGCTTGGCCCCTTGAGCTTTTCTGCGGGCGCAGAAGTTTGTTTTTGTGCATGCATACTTTGGTCTGCATTCACATTATAATAAAAAAAATGTTTTTCCCCCAAATGGGCTTTAGGTGTTGCTGACAAGTATGCAGGGTTATTCGGAAAAACACTTGATGCCCCCAAGGGTAGTGCGTTCAAAGGACAAAGAAGGTTTTTTCGTGGAAGAAAAAATAATAGAAACAATTTACACTTTGACTCCATCTCTGGGGGCTTTACAAATTGTTAATTTAAGTTCCCATTATACAGTTAAATGTATTTAGGAGAGACTAAAAATTAATTCCATTAATCTTGGAAGCAGCTGGGGCGTCTGTATCCGTCGAGACAGTTTTCTCCTCCCTCCTGAGACCTGTGGGTTTTCCCATCACTTTTAAAATCAATTACCATCCTTCCTCCCTCGCCACTCCAACTCTCACTAAGTACTCTTGTCATATTCTTCATTAGAAAACCCACCACTTCACCTATAGCTCGCTACGAACACCTCAACTCAGAACTCTCAGTATTTTTAAGTGTTCGCCGAGTGTCTCTCTCTGATCTATTAGCATGTCTCACGCAGGTTTGTGGCGTGAAGCGTTTTCAGGGCACGAAGCCTCTGTTATAAGACGACAGTCTGTGATGGGACGGGACTTTTTAGTCCTACATGACACTGAAGTCACAACAAAGGGCTGGTGGGGAACGGCTTCAACCGTTGGGAGAGATCCTGTAATTCTCCCTCGTGCACCATCTCACAAACATCTTCCTGCACCAACTGAGGGGGAATAAGCATGGATATGCTTGACGGCTGCTTCCTATTTTAGTCGTCGGCAGGTAGGCGGATGAGTTGAACTGTGTAGGATCTCTGTGCAGCGAAGTCTTCGTCTAATTAGTTTGTCTAATTATGTCTTTGTGTGGAAATTTCTCAAATTAGTGGTATCGTGCAGAATGTGAGCATGCTCATTAAGGTTGTCATGAGAATTGTTGTGGCAGTTGGAGGAAAAAGAGAGGAGAAAAGGGAGAAGGAGCAAAACTGTGTCACTGGTCCCAAAACAACTCCCAAGTGGTCTAGATCCCCTTTATCAAATCCAAATGTTTTTAAATGGGGAGATACAGCGCACGGCTTCTTCCACAAGGAAAAATGTTTCCTTTGCCAGCGAATCCCCCCCCCCCCACCCTTGCAGGAGCTCCTGCTATTTCTGGCAGACCACAAAAAAAGGTCTCCTTTGATTTACCGTTGTATGTCAGCAGCAAGAGTGTCACAGGATCTGGAATGTAGGTGTCTCACAGGCAGAGACTCTCTGGCTCTTTGCAAGATGCTGCAGCGTCATTTCTATTTCCTGGGTCTCAAATGCTCCTCACGAGGTGTCCTTGGGCATTGGAGTCACGATGCATTAGCTGCTGGAATATTGACAAGAAAAGTAAAAGCCTCTTTTTGAGCAAGTGGTGAAGTCCACAATAGCAGCCAAGAGGTTTGAAGGTTGAGCACATTGCAGCACTTTGCATTTTACAGATCCTGTTTGATTTTGATGTGAAACTGTTGTTGTTATTTTTCTTTTTTAAATAAGTGTAGCCTTGGAAACCCCTGAGCTGCAACTGAAACCTGGGCTGTTTTAATTTTAGTCGTATGCTGGTTTGGTTTGGTTTGGTTTTGTCTGCAGAAGTTCTCAGTTAGGGATACAATGGGAGTCTTTACCTAAATATCAACCCCTACTGCTGTTTGCTCAGTGGCATCAGATATATTTAAAATCTGGTATTTTCAAATGCCAAATTTCTAACTGCAGAAATTGCAACCAGGGAAGTTGTCATTGAGGAATTGGACATAAAAGCATTTGCTATTATATGAGCTTGCTTTTATCATTTAGTCTCGGGGTGCTTTAACAGTGGTCCACAGCAGAAACCTCAAGTCCTGGTCCATCGGAAAACCGAGGAGCTGGTCAGACTAACTCTGGTGCTGTCCCCATGGTGTACAGTGCAAACAAACTATGCAATGGACCAAAAACAGGGCCTTATATAGACCCTTTCCAAACATTAGAATATAATGGATAAATATAATCAATTTTCATGATTCCATTCAAAAATTAAACTTTCATAAAATATAGATTCAAGCGCACTGTTCAACTGATTTCAAGTATTTATTTGTTTATTCTGACATAAATTGAGGTTCCAGCTCATGAAACCCACAAAAACATCAGTCCACCGGATGAGCAAGAATGAACATTCAAATTTTAAGTACATCCCCCATTTTCAAAATGAATCCAAAGTTGAATCATAGAAAGAAAGCCTGTCAAGCCCAAAAACCTTCCTGAGGGTGTGCAATATATCTATAGCTTTAAAGGATAATCAGAAAGTTACCAAGTAGTCACAGCAAAAATATTTTATTTGATGTTGTTTTCATAAAAATGAAGTACCACAATCCATGAACCACAATCATTTATTTATCCTCTGTGATCAATTTACAAACTGTTGGCTCGTCTGTGAATTAAAAAAAGACTTGACCCATAGGTCACTGCCAAATCCAAGTACCTGATTGTTTAAAGTTCAACTGGTTTCACTTTAAACATGCGTTTTGTATGTAGACTCAGAAAACGGACTGAAAAACTTGCGTAGTGACGCATGAATGTGAGAGTTTGGAAAGTGGAAGCCCAATACGCACATTTACACGTGTTTACATAGACTTTTCATTAGAAGTCATCACTTAAACGAGCCCGGTGTAATCGTAGCATTACACAAATCGGAAGCATAAAAAATAGTATATGTTGACAGTAATGAAATGAATGAAAATGAAGTGAAAAAATACAAATACAGGTATGTAGTGTTTTTATTGCTACAATCTTAAGCTGTTAGTGTAAAACAGCCGTGGCTAATTAGAGTCTGGAGTGAGACTGCATTGGAAATAAGCACAAAGTGTGTGTGTGTGTGTGGGGGGGCAGTGTCTCCCTTGACCGAAGATGAACATTGCCCTCCTCGCCCCCCCCCCCCCAGTCTTTTCATAGTCCCCTCTTCTTCTCACTCTCATTCTGCATTTCCCTCCTGCTCTCCCCCTCTCCTTCCCCCATGCTTGGTCCTCCAGTAATTGGTATTCCGAGTGGCAGCTGGGATCCATACAAACATAGCAGACAGAGAGAGGGTGAGAGTGAGCGACGCAGTGTGTTTATGAGGTAGAGAAAGACATGGAGGCAGGGAGAGAAAGAAAAAGCCAGCAAGTCAATACGCTGGTTCATTAGAACACTGAGTCACAGTGGCCGCTGCCTCGTTTGTTTGTGTTTGTCCAATACTCTTGTCTTAAGCAGAGCCCAACACCTCTGTCCGCTCACACTGGCAACACACCTCTCCAGCAGGGGCTGCCTGGACGAATGTGATATGGGCTTTTTTTGGCACATATGGTCTGACCAGTTTATGAAAAAAAAGTGGAATCAATGATCTTAATCAAAGGCTTATTCTCTGATTCTTACCAGGTCAAGTTCATGGTCAGAGAGTGCATCAGATATCGTCAAACCGGCATTTTGTTCTAAAGTCGTGCTGTGTCTTCGTTGTTATCCACACATGATCGCCTGCTAACGCAATGCATTTTACGGTGGCCCTGAAGTGCAAACCACACCAACAAATCCCCCAACGCAAGAACATATTAAAAATCGCAACAACAATTAAGAAACAACATAACATTTTAGAGATCAAAACAAAATGACTAAAACTGAATCGAAACAAAAATGAAACATTTTGGGAAACAACAAGTCATTTCCAGAAATCAAGATGAAATGTTAACAACTTGACTGAATAAGAAGCCAGAAAAGATAGGTACAGTTGAGACATCACTAATTGGATAACGTTTGATTTATTTTTTTTTTACATTTAAGTTTTTTTCAAATGCGTCTTCAATGTCCGCACACTAATAAACGTTTTATAATTAGAAGAAGCATATCCAGTATCACTTCATGCCAAATAACTTCTGGTTGAAATGATGGACAAACGACATCATTCAATCAGCGATGTTTCGTAGTATTTACTTTTTCCTGTTTCTTTTTTTGAACATTTTTTTTTATTTCACGAAAAGTTTTTATTTCATGTCATTTTTTTGGAATTGTGTTTTGGTCTCCAAAGTTCAGTTTAAAATTATTTGTTTTTCTTTTTTTATTGTTCTCTAGATCTTTCATATGTTCTTGAGTTGATGATTTGTTGGTGTGATTTGCACTTCAGGGCCACCGTAGTATTGCATTGTACAGGACTAACTAAAGAGCTGATGTGCCACGCAGCAGGAAAACGTAGGACGTCTGATTACGTCTGTGGATGTACAGAGGACAGGCTACCTAACATGGGATTTAGTGGCAAAGGAGCAGAAAATAAAATGGAACTCCACAGTTATTGAAAAATATGAAATTGTATGTACTGAAAAAAAACAAGAGAGGAGTGTTTTGTGGTCACAGTGAGCTGAAAGCAGACCACTTGTAGGGATATTGAAAGAGAGATAGAGAGGTAGGTTAAGAGCGAGGGCTGAAATGACCTGCTCCTCTTTTCAAGGCCTGTTTATTTTGGGGGAAACGGTAACATGTCGGTGGCGATGTGCTGGTCAGGACTCCTAAGGCCCTCATGGTGCATGGTGACCTCTCATTACTGCTGCTTGAAGAAGCGTGTAACAGAGGAGATCACTCCAAAGGGCATTTGTGTGGATGCGCCTAACCTTTTAAACCATTGTGATACGTCAACCATACAAATAACTCATTAACCTTATCCATTTAAATGGAAAGCTTCAACTTTTATCCTGCCCTCCCCCCCCCATCTCTCCTCTATTTGATTTTTCCTAATTGCCCAGTGCACCTGATGCAGATTTGAAGTCCTTGTGCGGAGTGGTTGATGCAGTCATACAGCCAGCAGAAAAGGATTTGGTCCCTTTTGCTCCAAAACTTAATGAAGCTGGTTCTAATTAAGGGGTAAAGAAAGAGAGATGCACCTTTCTTTGTGTGGGGGTTTGTTCAATAACTTCAGCCTTTTAATCACCCATCTCAAATGCAGAGATGTTCCAAAGGCTTGGCCAATAAGCACTGCTAATACCTCAGTGCATATGCACACCACTACTGACTTGAGCTCCTCACAGGCTCTGATCAATAAACCTGATTATCAACAGGAAAATCTTGGCTGTTGAGTTTCCACTCAAAAGCCAGCACTATTTTCTAAAACATTTAGCCAAAATGGGACTTTTTTAAAACTCAAAACCACATTTTTTTCATGTTTGGATTAAAAGCAAAACATATATTTTTAAAGATGCTATTTCATTGATGCCTACACCAGTAACAGTAAGACATGACGGAGTATGAAGGATACAAAAAGAGAATAAAGTCGTGAAAGTATGAGGAAAAAACAGTGTAAATTATGATAATTTTACAAGGAAAATGCTGTGCTTTTTCAAAAATAAATTGGTTGTGTAAGCCTTTTTGCACATTACATGCCAACTAAATCCATCAATGCACCAATTATAAGGCTTTACTTTATCACAGGAAACTATGTGCTTCTGGAACTATACTGCCGATGACATAAACTGTGCGCCCGATGGAAGTCCACTCCTTGGGGGTCAAGAATCTTGTTCTGAAGAGGCCCAGTTTTCTGCAACATATAAAATATAAAAAAAAACTATGTTAACTCAATAAAAGACTTAGACGTATTTTCCTTATTTGTGAAACCAATGCTGAAGTAACTGCTTAAAACACACATTCTTTTTGTGTTGTATATATTTTTTGGTTAACACCCTTTTGCCTCAAAAAATTCTGACTTCAATGTTGTAAATCCTTATATATACCTTCCGAAATGATTAATTTATTATGGTAAAATATTTATTCTTTTACTTGTAATCCTAAACATTTATTCTCATAAAAGTTCTCATACTTTTACGACTTTATATTCTATATGAATTTATTTTTTTTCTTTCCTGGTGGCCCTTTCACTCCATTGTAGTGAGGTGTAAAGTCTTGATTATTTTGTGTTTTAAATTGCATGGCAAATGTAACTTTTGTCAAAAAACATGAAAGATCAATTGTTTTTGTGTGTTTTCTTTGTTCAAGAGTTCCATTTTGACATCGCCCCCCTGACCTTAAGAAAATCTGAAGGCTCTGCAGTTCCTGGCAAACACAATGATATGAATAATTCATTTTAGCAACAGTACAAACATTACAAGCTTATGGCATTTTGCAAATACCGAAACAAGAATTTATTAAAAAGCAAACAAGAAAATACATGTATCTTTCTGCATGGAGAAACTTTCCAGAGTAGACTAAGCTAATGTTTGGTTAGACTGTGTGTGCTCCACTGGGGACAAACTACATACTGCAAGCTAACAGGTTATTTTCCATGGTGCTGAGATTCACTGCTAATTCATTAAGCCTCAAGTCCCAATGCTCGAAAATGACTTTATTACAAATACAATTATAGCTAAAGGAGGCAGAGGATCAACAAGGCATCTCATGATGAGCCCAGAGTGGATGAAACACAAGAAGGGAGGGACAGTCACACAAGCTGGCACTGTGTCAAACTGTGCTCCTGGCAACACGATGTAGCAACACACGGCCAGCCAGCGCTCGCTTCCAGACAGGAAAAATAAAAACCAGATGTAAAAGTCAAATGTAAACATTCACTAAATTCCATGTTTGCTTGAGAAACACAACATCTTTTGTGGTTTCAGTGGATTGAGATAGAAAAGTCTTGATATCAGTAACTTTTCAATATTTACAGCAGGTATGATGCCAAAAAAAGTTCTTTACAAAGCTTTACTTGAAAAAACAATAAAGCACAAAGTATATGTTTATGTAAACAGAGTATTCCATAGGCAAGCGAGCCTGAAAAAATACTCTAGCTAGGTCTAAGCCAAAAATGTAACCTTTTGTTAATTAAAAAGACTCCTTCATATTGTGCAAGCATTTGGTCATTGTAGGAGTTTCATTAGTTCTTTTTTTTCTTCAACCCATGAACAAAATGTGGAAAAAAAACCCAGGAACAATTAAAGACCTACTCTGGTAAAATTGTGTTTTGGGTGTTTTTAACATGCTAATGTGGCATTTTTTGGTGATGGAGGAAAAATATTAAGAAAATTAAACTTAAAATTGCAGTTGAGTATTTCTTTATTCAAGTTTTTGTGAATCAGGAACAGACAAAAAAAATGCAGTTTGAAAAACCTTGTAGCTGTGACGTAGTGGCTACGATGGCAAACCACATACTCCATTCTGATGTATCAGCTTGTAAACAAATGCACGTCTTCATTTTCCTCGCCGGTCTGGCATCTGGTACAAAACTGTACGTCTGGATAGCTTCAATATTGCTCGCCATTTTTGTTGCACCGGAAATGTTAGGTTGGAGTTGTGCGACCCAGGGGCTCGTTAAACGATTTATTCTGGTGCACCAAACTGGCATGAAACATTTTTAATATTTTATTTTCTCTGTAATTCTGGTGTCTTTCCGTTGATGGTCCACTACAAATACATTGACCTTTGTCTAGGGACAGAAAGTTATTCTGTATTTGATTGGCGTCTGAGGATTTACCATTTTTTTTCCTGATGTCCATGTGTGTTTTCCAAATCTGAAAGGCATTTTTTTGGTCATTGTACCATGGACATAACAAAATGACAGTTTTTTTTTTTTTTGGCTAAAAACAACATAATCAGAATTGAAAGAGCGCTGGGACCGCTTTAACAACAAATCAAAAGATGATCGGACAGCATGGGACTTTATAAAAGTGACCCCATGCGATGTTAGGATTATGTCTTGAGCCAGATTTTCCCTTCATGCTTCAAAATAGAAAGAAAAACAAATAAAAAAAATGTGTCATCTCTTGTCTATATAAATTACAATGCTATTGGGATCTTTCTTAACTTTAATTTCATTACACGCATTGCAGTCTGTGGTGATATGAGCTTCCATCTTTACCAAAGGTACCTTGCACTTCTGTGTTGGCAGCATTAATGCAAAAAAGTCAATTGAGTTTGTGGAGCAGCACATGTTGCCTTCCAAATGACATTTTTCTCTATAGACATCTATGCAATTTTTCAACAAGTTGATACAAAACAACACTTTTAAATATTGCACAAAGTCAGAGCTGCAGAAGAAGAAGCTGCTGGTACTGGTACTGTATGTGTCCCTAACAGTAAATGTGTTGAAAGCATTCTTTAAATCACATGGAATTTTAATAGTCCATTGCTATTGCACACCTTAAGACCCTTTGACAGAGAGAAATAGGCTAAATTACATTTTAAAAGCTTCATTGAAAGTTAATGAGACAAAACAAATCTATGGTGGCAGTACAGCATGATCTCAGAGTATAATGATATTCTTTGAGTTCATATAGTACCTTTTCCAGTTAGATAAAGGTCAAAGTAATTGTAAGATTCTTATTTTTTTGTCCATACTATCCCATCTTGGTGCTTTTTTTTCTGACCCAGCTGTGAAGAAAATGTTCAAATGCATAAAGCGTCTAAAAATGGCATTTCTCTCTTGCATTTTTGCACTCCATCTCAATCTCTTCTCCTGCTCTCAGTCTGTCTCTCTGCCTTCTTGGCTGTCATATCTCTTATACTGTTTAGAAATGCTGTACATTGTGTTACAGGGTTGCGACTGATAGCCTGCCAATTTCAGTTGTGGCACATCAGAGAGGCTAACCCCCCCCTTTCACCCCTTTTCTCCAATCGCAGAGAGACATTAAAGTCATGACAGTGTGCTCCTTTTTTTTTTTTTACCACTCTCATTGATTCTACACAGCCTGATTAAGTGTTTCACACACAAAAAAAAGCTTTTTTATGTATTATGGAGGAAGACTACTGATCACACCGTGGCCAAACGCTGCAGCACAGAATGTCTCTGTGAAGGAAAACACAGAAACTCCCTCCTGACACGGTTTGTTTGGCAGCCGTGTTGCAACTTTGCAAGCAATAGACAAGAATTATTGTTCTTTGTTATCAGAGATTCCGAGACCATTTATATTTCTTCCCGTGTAGCCTATCAATAAGCTTCTAAGCCGGGTTTCAAAAACTAATAACATCAGTGACTTCAAGAGGGGGGAAAACAAATATCAAAGGAAGACGGCGCATTATCAGCCCGAGATGGTGTGAGAAAATCAAGATTTGTAGATGGTCTGAAGGGCAGAGTGGTGTTGTTGTTCGGTCCCATGTCCTCCTCATTAAAACCCTCAAACACATTATTCTCTAACACCCTTTCTCTAGATTTTCCTATTTTATGTGTGGCTTTAATTTTTTTTTATTTTTCTACCCCTGCTCTGCCCACCCTTTGTCGTTCCCTCACTCTGCCTCTTTCTCTCTGTGTATTTCCTTTCTTCTCCTTCTGTCCTGTGTCACCCCCCCTCCTCCCGTCCCGGCTGCCCCTGTCCTTTAGTTTTGAAGCCAAGTAAAGGAGTCGCCTTCTGAAGCAACGGGAAAATAATTTGTGGCTCACAGAACAAAGGGAAATCTTTGCTGTGGGAGTAATGGAATGGGCTTTTTTTTTTTTTTGTGATGGTGGATGAAAACTGACTCATTTTAGACTTGCTTAAAACCTCACTCCCATGAAAATTGTGTTTTTGGTTGTCTTTAACGTGTTCTTGTAGCATTTCTTTTCATGATGGAGGACATATATAAAAAAATTAAGCTCAAAATTACATTTCTGAGTATGTATGAATCAGGAGCAGATAAAACAATGCAGCTGGAAAAAAGATTGTAAGACTTACAATGGCAAGTGACATGCTCCCTGTTCTGCTCCATTCTGATACATCCACTTGTTGACAAATAGATCCGTATTTGTTTTCCTCGTCTGAGCTGGCATCGGACTCAAAACTGTTTGGCTGGATAGCTTCAATTTTGCTCGCCCTTTTTGTTGCACTGACAATGTTACGCACGAGTTGTGAGGGACTGTAAGCTAGCAGGACAGAGTGTAAACAAAGCTTCTGACCTACAACTCAGAGGTAAATTTTTAATGAACTCCTGCCGCTCTGCAGAAACTATGTCATAGAAAACAACACAGGCTTCTTGATTTTCTGCTAAAAAAAACGCACAATAAGAACTAAAATACCACTGGGAAGGGTTTCACAATGGATCAAAAGTTTAAGAGAGGAAAAGATAGAATATAAGAATTTCTGAGAGAAATAAAGGCAGTGCAGGATTGGATGGATGAGGCATTGCTATACCACTGGCCAAGGATGCTCGATTCATGAAGAGAAAAGGAGGGTAAATTCCAATAAGAAAATCTCTGCTCTTTGATAAACTGTCAGGAAGGATGTAATATGGTTGAATATTGCTTCAAAGAGACCTCTATGATCCCTTATTGAGCTGTTATCTCAGTGCTACCTTTTGGCTCCAGAGACTGTAGAAATTAGTACAACATTTATAAGGAAATAAGGAGCCAAAGATGCAGTGGATGTCTCTATTTTCATGATTCTATTTTGTCTCAATTGTTTAAAATCAACTGTGAAACACACACATTTTTTATTTTATTATTATTTCCTGCCATTGACACCTTGGAATCAATATATCAAACTCTAATAACTTAAATGTCAGCTTACAACAAAGAAGTAGACATTGTACGGAAAACTTCTCATGGCTGCACAGCGATGCCCCTTGTCTAATGCTATGTACACACAGTGCGTTCAAGAACACGCCAAACAAACATTCTTAAATGCACTTTTAGCACATGGTTTTCACACTGGATTGTCTCTACCCAATACTGCTGCATCTACCTTCAGCTGTAAGATGCTTGGTGCGAAATGTCAAAGCGGTGCAAATCTTGCAGGCTTTTTCTTTTTTTAGCTCTATTCCGATATATTAAAGACTTGGTGCCAAATAATTCCAGCCGGGCGCAGACCGCAATTATTATTTAGTCTATTATTATTACTATTAAATGTTTAATTTTCAAACATTTGGCACTTCTGTGAATTTAAAAATGACGCTACCCTGGATCTGTGAACAAGTGTGTTTTTTAATATTTTCTGTGCGGAGCTGCAAGTGTAAGTACAGCGTTGGTCAAGAACAGTTTCATCACTACCAAATCCAAGCCTTAGATTTGGTAGTGATGCACTAGGTTGGTGTGAACGTAGCTTTACTTTAACAAAACTCTTGGCTCAGGTTTAATTATTTCAGGGTTTCTTGTGGCTCCTGCATTTTGTCCATGTGCACCTCTGGATTTACTGTCCCACAGTGCAAAAAATACATTATTTTTAGCTTCTGAGTGCCGCAGTATCAGAATGGCAGCCTATCTTCCCTGGCTGCTTGATGGCCCCTGGGATAAGCTCCGCCTTCCCTCGACACCCCTAACACAATGCAAGAGGTATGGAAGATATTGGTAAAAACGCAACAATTTCTTCCATCATCTCATTGAATAAATGTATGACCGTTCTGTACCGTTGGGAACCTGAAAGTAAAATCTTGGTCAAACAATCTTTTAAAATACTATTTTTCCATTTTCATATACCCACTGTATTATGTGTTTGGGGTCGGTGGAGTCCTGCAGCTGTCAGAAAGCAGGAAACAGAGGAAAACCTGGACAGGCTGACAGTCCATCACAAGGCCACACAGCTATGCACACCCACACCAGTGGACAATATGGGACCACCAGTCAATCATAGAGTTTTGCATTACCAGAGAGACTTACGTGCATGTTTTGGGACTGTGGTACCCAAGAAATACATTGGACACTGGGAAACGTGCAAACTCAGAAACATCTGATCAGAACCAGAAATCCCTGATTTAAAGACATCACTCTCCCTCTGATAACCTTCTTTTTTGCCCTGCAGTCTCAGCATTGACACCCTTGAACAGATGTGGGTTTTTTTTTTTTTCTGGCCTGATGACTAGTGAGATGACGGTGCAGCTTTGGTTCTGTCTGGCATTGAGGAGGTCTGCAAAAGTTGGGCTGTTAACCTCGTCTGCGGTGAGGAACCAGACATGTACAAGAGGCTGCATTCAGACTCCCTGTAGGACGGAAGCTTGAAAACAACAGTAATTATAGCCAGGAATTAAACAAAAGGGATGGAGTCTTCTGATGCTTCGCATTTGTTCAGAGGTCTGGCTCCTGCAGGACTCAAAGCTGAATTGATGTTTAATAAAATGAAGTCGGATTTGGATGAATTAGATGGAGTTTGGGGAGTTAATGCTTTAAAGCTTAGTTGCTTGCTCTTCATTGTTTAAACTTGTTAGTATTTTGGTTAGTGCTAACAGTGTAAGCAGTGTTTTCAAATTGGACATGTGCATTAACATTAGATGTCAAAGCTCATTCGCTTTAATTCAAAACATCTTTATTTCACAAGAGGACAAAAAAAACTCTTGTTTTCTGATGCTAAAAAGCTTTTTGTCATGTCCGTGTGTAAATGTGTTATCTGTTATAACTGTACTGGAGAGTACATACTTTTTTTTTTTACCTTCTGGTTTTATTTTCTGAATTAACAATAAAATTGCACCAAAAGGGGCGTGGCCTTTGGGTTAACATTCAGCTGTTGAATCCTCACTTTTAGAGCGGCTTTACTGGGTGTGCTAAAACCGGCTGACCTCTTTTTTTAACAGCTGAGTGAGGTTTGATGATGTCAGTGTTTTGGTTTGGGGTTCAAATCACATGCTTGATAGTGACTGTGTCCTTGAGCAAGGCACCCAACTTCACCATTAAACTTCATAGGAGGAGGATGTAAAAATCCAAAACCCTCTGGTATGTTTTTGAGCTGTACTATTCCTTGTAAACATGTTTTTACCGTATGCTCCACATGTTTTGATTTGGGAAAAAGCTCTTTAAATATTATTTTTGAAAAAATGTTTTACTTTATTGGAGGAATGTGTTTTAATATTTTTCACACTTTTTTATGCTTTTAAAAGCTTGAGCTAAATATAGGATGAATGCTTCACCTGAACATTTCTACAGGGTTGGACCAACAACCACAAACTGTGAGAAGCCAGAAGCCTGGATTTAGCCAGCCCGACTATTGGGGGCAGATAGAACATCGGGAGGGGGGTATTTGGGGGTGCTGAGACTTTGGGGTGTCAAATCCATCTGAGCCCCTAAGATGCATAGAAAACCATGCTATTGTTATTCAGTTCATCTGTCCGTATCCATCAATATCTTCTCCTTTGATCTGTTTGATATGTCTATAAAGGTTTATATTTATGTTTCTCTGCATTTACCAGGCTTGGGACAGGCACTAGCAGGACACTGGTTTGTGCCTTCTTGAGGCTGCATTTATTTTTTTTGTCTGTCTCTCTATTTGTCCTTATTTTTTGTTTTTTACTGTATTTTTTTTTTAATTTTCTGTGGGTTTTTGATTTTGTTTTTGTGTGTGCATTTTTTGTTTTTTTTGTAATAGTCATTTCTTTATTGGATTGTTGAATTTTGCAGGATATCACATTTGGGGGCGCAGTCACTACAATTAGGGGGGCAGTGCACCCCCCCCCCCCGGCCCCCCTTCCCCGCTCATGTCTATATCCAGCCTTGTACAAAGTTCTATCATATATCAGCTCAAGGTTATTAGCCAAGATTTGTTAAAACGAATGTCCAGGACTGTTTGAGGAAGGTGAGCTGCTGTCAGACAGGTGGGAGATAGAGATGGCTGAAGTAGTCTGGGCTAATTTGCAGATTAAGTGAGACAAAGGTGTAATCTTGTCTCTAAGATTGTGGGGAGCGAGGGAATTATTTTCATCAAAGGACAAAAATGTCAAAAGGTGTTAGGTTGATGACAGGAGATGAGATCTTAAGGACATGCCAACTAGTTTTAGAAATCATACGGCGAAATGTTTACAGCTCATACATACATTTAAATGATAAAAAAAGAAGCCCAATGGAGGAAAATCTTTCAAGTGATTAATCTCATCAGCCAAACCAATATTACCCCGACAAAGGAGCATTTATTTAATGTTAGAAAACAGGGAATTAGAGAATTTAAGAAAATAGACGAGATAGACTTTAATCAGTGAATCTGATGCTGGCAGCTTTGTGATGTATACCTCAGTGCAGGTAAAATCACAACTGCATACTTTACAATAAAAAAGGCAAAGTGATAAGGATGGTTGTTCTATCATTTGCAAAACACATTTTCTCTCTTTTTTTTTTTAGCATTGTCAAACTGTATCAGATGTAGCATTTGAGCAGAGTCAAGGACAAGCGGTTGTCGGCATGTATGAATTACATATTCATGCATTTGACTAAATCAAACTAGGCAAAGGTGTAGACTTGCATCAAAGGTATTCAACATCAATGATTTTTCTTTTTCTTAATAAAAAAAATATTTTTAGGAGTTTAAAAAAAAGCCAGGAAAATGAAAAGTGAATTTATTTCCTAAATGTATGTTGTTTTGAAACACAGTGAAGCATTTAGCATCCTTTAACAAATTTTAAAAGGCTGACCTTTTCCACAAGCACTAGAAGGAATAAACCAATAACACTGAGACTTACTAATGCCTTCAGATATGATCTTGGATCCATTGTGTCTTCTTTAAAAATTTAATAACTTTCCACACATCACAAGTGTTTTAAGCATTGAACCACCTTTAAATAGTCTACTGTAAAAATTCTTTGTAATTCAATAAAACTTGACATTTAGGGACAATTTACACCTAGTAAATAGTTATTTTTTAGTAGAGAATTAGGGATTCAACTGTAAAAATGTTAAAAAAATTAACATTTTGTGATAAAAAAAAGAAATGAGAGATAAAAGTTGGAATTGAAGCTAACACTGGCCACAAACGAAACATTTAAATGTTTAAAAAAATGTCCTTGTTTGTTTACGTCTGTGAATTTGTTTGTGAATTTGCAGAAAGGGTCACTTTTAGACAGAAATTCCGATTCCGATTCCTTGAAGAGTTTTTAAAGTCCCGGTCCAATCATCTTTTAATCTATTATAAAATGTGTTCCCAGTGATCTTTCATTTATTTTCAACCGAAATAAAAAAAAACTGCATTATTTATACGACATAGTTTCTGCAAAGTGGCAGCACTTTATTAGAAATTTGCCTCTAAGTTGTGGGTGGTGCTGTTGGCGCACAATAAGCCAGCCCTAATTTCTCATTATCCATCTGTTTACACTCTGTGCTGCAAGCTTAAAAGCCCCAAACATCCCAACATAATTTTACCAGAGTAACAAAAATGGTGAGCAACATTGAAGCAAACCAGCCATACAGATTCGAGCCAGATGCCAGCTGAGACAAGGAAAACAAAGACATACATGGATCTATTTGTCTGCAAGTGGACTTGAAGCTTCTACGTCACAGCTACAAGCTTTTTCAAATGACATTTTTCATCTGCTCCTGATTCACAACAATTTAATGAAAGAAAAACTCCAAACCACAATTTTAAGCTTTATTGTCTTCATATATGTCCTCCATTGTTGGAAAAATGCTACTAGAACATGTTAAAAACACCAAAAACATGATTTTCATTGGAGTGGGGCTTTAACCCCAAATAGTCAGAGCTACAAAAAGTTACACCATAACTTTTCCTGGGTAATTTTTACCTGATACAATATACACAACAAAAAGTACTTATCATAAAAAATAGATCAAAACATGACAACACATGATAAATTGGAGGGGATTTCTTTTAATTTCCACTGTGGTATGTGTGACAAAATAAAAAAGAAAAACATAGGAAGTTGCCCAAAAAATGCTCAAAAATTACTGAAAATTTTGGAATTTGAGAACAACAATTCTTAAAAAAAAAAAAAAATGATACTAGAAATTTGATCTTTGGTCCACCCATTCCTGGGACATGTGAGACTTCCCTGGTGAAGGCACAGACTCCTTGTCACACGCGACATATTGAAATTCATGTAAATAGTATCTGAAATCACCCGCCGTTGCTGCTCTAGGGTTAAGGACTTGACAAATCCCAAATCCTAGCGAACATCAAATCCCTGTTTTTATCTTGCAGCGTAGTACAGCAGATGTGGAATAGGTGGCGACCGCACAGACATTAATCACAAGCCCATAGGTAGCAAATACTCTTTGATGGTCATTAGAAAACAATTCTATTACAGAGGTTACTGTGACTAGCGGTTAACCTTCTCCTCTTTGATGTATAGCTGTGTGGGTTTTTTGGAGCACAGGAGGAGGAGGAGGAGGAGGAGGAGGAGGGGAGGGAGCATCCTCACCTAAGCTGGAATGTCCCCCTTCAGCAGCTTTTGAATCGTTGTGCAATCATCATGCAACCTTTTGTTTCCCTCCCCCCTGTGCCTCTCCTGCCACCTTCCCATCATTCCCTTCCTCCCTCTCTTTTTTTTCCCCTACCTCCCTCCTGTCATCTGAAATGTGCCCTGCATAAGTGGAGGCAGCTGCTTAAGTGCTGAGAGAGGGAGGAGAGGAGGAGAGGGAAAGTGGAAAGAGGGAGGTAAGGGCCAAAGAGAGAGACAGAGAGAGTCTGACTCACTGTTAGCTTTGCTTTCCCTCTCCGAGTGCTGCAGCATCTACTCCTCCCATTGCACTCAAGGTCTCCTTTCTCTTACACACAAACACACACGCACAGCAGCACTCATGTGTGCGCACTTTCGCAAGCATGAATAAGATGGCTTTACTGTTGCGCTTAAGGTTTTCCAGGTTGTTGGGACGTATTTGATTTGTTGGTGTGTTATCGACTTATCGCTTCGTTTTTGTTGTTTTGTCTTTAAAGGAAATTTTAATGCAGACCCTTGTAATTAGGGTGGCTGCGGCACATTTTCAGTGTTTCTCGTCATGGCATACGGAGAGGTGCGGATGTGGTGCAGCAAATGACACAGGAGCACAATGGTGACAATTGTCTCTGTCAATAAAATGTCAGATGAAATATCTCCTGAACTTCAAGGCAATTTGGCGGCGGTTTGTGGCTGTGTCTTTAGTGCTTTGGTGACAGTGGGCTTCATAGCTAAAAGCACACTCTCCTGCGGTGGAATTACATAGTGACGGTGACGCCAGCAAAAGCCCAGGGCTTTTATTAGCTGTCATTCAAACAGGAGAGGCTGGATGAAGGTAGCAAGGCCACCAAGGCACTGAGCAGGACAAAAGCCCAATGCAAGGCTGTAATTGTGAGGAAAAAACAGTATCTAACAAGGTCGGAGAGGTGGTGCAGTAAAGCTGATGCATGGGTCTAGTGACATAACTCTGCAGTGGCTTTGAGCTGGAACAGTAAATGCACTTTATCTACAAAGATTCAGACTTACTTTCCACATTAACTGCATCAGTTGGTGCAAGATGTCAGTGCATTTGCCAAAAATATACAGCAGGTGCAGCTTTGACAGTTAAATAAAGCTCAATTTAAAATTACATATTTACATGATTTTGAAAAGAAAAAAGCGTAATTTAAGAAGAAAAGAGGAAAGCTGACATCTTAACCAGCACAGCAACTAACAAATATTTGGGTATTTTACAAATCTATTCATTTTTTGTAATTGTTAATGAATTCTTTGACAGCAATTTTTGACAACACATTGGGTTTCCATGTTTATCTAAATAGTTTTAATCATGTTCAATGTAGTCAGGGAAGGTGGGGCTGTCGCTCTTTTTTTTTTGCTGATTATTGTAGAAATTCAAAAGACTTGTCGCTTGTCTTATTTTTATTGAAATGTTGTCAAAGCGGGTCTCTTTGACAGGCTTACACCACTGAAACTCCACCAGCTGCAATGATGCTTGCAATATGCTGGAATTGTGGATGGTCAAAATACATTAGACAAATGGAAATTAATACCTAATAAATAAACCAAGAGCAAAACCGGAAAATGACACAATAAAACTACAAACATGAAAACACAAAAGTCAGGCAAAGAGGGTCGGGTGAAAACAGACTAAAAACCAAACTGAGATGAAATTTAGAGAAGAAACAGCTGAGCTCAGATTCTTGGGTATAATTTTCCTCTACTAAAAGATTAGAAAACTCGAACACATGTAATCATGTAGCAGTTTTTATACACAACAATGTTTAGAATCAGTGTTCACAACATTTTTTATAAGTATACATTAATATGTGAATGTGCTGTTATAGCTCTATCTTTTGCCTGTTAAGACAAAAAATGTGCTTTATTTTTTTTTTCATTTTTAAGCAAAGTTCATCCAAAGCTAGCTTTCGTGTATGTAAATATATACATCTATAATATGAGAGTGGTAACATTTCTGACTTTTAGACATAAGCAGCCACTTAAAACTGCTGCTTCATTGGAAGAAAAGTGAATGTGTCAGTAACCCTTTTGTGAATAATGCACATCTGTAGATGCACAAGTTAAACTTCAGAAGCTCAAACTGGATCTTTGTGGACAAAATCTCGACAGAAATGCCTTATTTTCCAGGAATGAACAGACATGATTATTCAATAAGTCTGCAAACCAGTTAAGTCATTTTTGTTGTCTAATTATTAAGCTTCTACTGGCTGTTGTGAGGAATGCACAAGGTTAAGCTTCCTGACTGTGCAAAACTGTTGGCTGTAATGTCTGCATGAGATTCAGAATTTGCCCTTAAATATTCATGATGGCTTGACCGACTCGCACATCGGTTCACATCGTGAGGCTTGTTTGTTTGATCTCTTGGGAAGAAAAATCAAGTTTGATTGGTTTGCCTGAAAATACTCTTGGGTCCAGATCCACTGTATGCGCTGAAATTCTCTTAAGACTGATGGATTGTTTAGTTGTCTTTCTGGCAGAAGTGCTTTTATGTTTTCTGTTTGCAAAAATTGCATTTCTTCTAAGCACAATTGTCCTTTCAAACAGAGAATTCCATTTTGTAGTCGCTAGTGAAGCATCATATTAATAATACAAACTAGATAAGTATTTCATTAGGTTTGGTAAATAATTGACATGTTTGTGTTGTTTTCCAACCTGATCACCAAACCTTGTACAACAGATTTGATCCAATTATAGATTAAATAAGAAAAAAAAAGGGTTTAGCTCGTTTAATGAGTTTTGATATGCTTATAAAAGTCCTACATTTTAATAATTGCTAAAATAAACAGGTTGAAGATCCTACTAATTCATACCAATGCAGAATAAGGCTTTATTTCTTTTAATTTGAAATATCATTAAGTAAATCTTCCATTTTTCTTTTTTGGGTGGAGCCAAATATGCCAGAAATAGAATAAAGAAAAAGCCAATCCGGAAAAAAGAAAAAAACCTTTTGTCAAATTTAAATCTGGGTTCATATGAAATGTTACATATTATTCATGATTAAATGTAAACTTTAAAATTTTAATCATGCGAAGGGGAGAATAACACAAATAGTCATATTATTCAGAAGTACAAACCCCTTATGTTTTAATTACAGAAACAAATAAATCTGTTCTTCTCGTTTGGCCCTTAAGGCTCTGAAGGTCAGAGGTTTACAACGGCTTATACAATAAGTAATTTAGTCAATTGCAATCCAGAAATTGTACTCACAGTTCTTATAAAGGTCAGGCGGCTGTGTATAATTGATGTCATGACAGAAGCCTATGAGCAGATGGAAACTGAACACGGGCCACACTTGGTCCAAATGCCGAACTTTGGACATGCCAGTCATAGACCATTGCAGCAGACTGAAAATTTCAGCAATCATGATGTTCACCAAGTTTTTGTGGGTGTGCTATTCAGGCATTCTAGGAAAAAGTTTGTTTGTCCTTTATTTTTAAGTTCAAGTTTATTTCTGTGACACTTACTCATCCCCTCTGCAAACAGAAGCTGACTCAACCCTCCTAAACTGAATCTGCATTGCAACTGTCTGCAGCCCGTTTTCTTTTTTGTCAAGAACTTGCTGTTTATTTGAAACTCGCTGATGTGTTTGCTGCACTACGGGAAGGTTCTAAAATGTCGGTGCTTAAACCCTGCAGCACCACATTCATTACAACAGTTTATTTTAACTCGCACAGGCTCCAGCAGAAGTCATCTGACATTCAGAGGAAAGGTTATAAAAAATGCTCACATAACCAGAAACAACAACAACCAATTAGACAACTCGACAAAAGTCAAAGAAGAAACTTTTCTATTCAAATTAAGAAAAGGATAATTAGATTTATTTTTCTTTTATACCTGATTTTTTCTTTTAGATCGCTATTTTCAACTTGTGTTTTCATTAAAGGGTAGTTTCTTTCAGGTTTTAAAGATCTGAAACTTGTGTTTTCCTTGTAACGGTTAAGGGTGACCTGCTGATTGTTCGAAGTTAAATGAAAAATACTAAATCAATAAGTATAAAAAAATACTTCAATAGGATGATTCTGTCTCAGATTTCTTTCTTTCCTGTCTAGTTTTTTAGCTTGTCAAAAATCTCAACAATTTACAAATGATTTAAGGTTTTTGACACACCACTGACTGTAACAGGTTAAAAAGAGAGTAAGTGAGTATTTATAAGAAAAAAAATAGAAGTTTACAATGTTAGTATCAAAATAGTTGTTTTACTTGTTAAGGAATTATATCAATAATAATAAATAGTAAATATTAGGGGTGTAACGATGCGCTAAAATCTCAATTTGGTTCAGTTTCATAGGGCTTGGTTCGGTACATTTCGGTTCAGTATTTAGCAAATCTATCTATCTATCTATCTATCTATCTATCTATCTATCTATCTATCTATCTATCTATCTATCTATCTATCTATCTATCTATCTATCTATCTATCTATCTATCTATCTATCTATCTATCTATCTATCTATCTATCTATCTATCTATCTATCTATCTATCTATCTATCTATCTATCTGTCTGTCTGTCTGTCTGTCTGTCTGTCTGTCTGTCTGTCTGTCTGTCTGTCTGTCTGTCTGTCCGTCCATCCGTCCATTTTCGGTATTTTTTCGGTACAAAAAACTAAGGCAGAAAAAAATTACTTACAAAATGCATTTATTGGTTTTAGATGACAATACACAAAATTCACCTATGTGGGTGATCTGCTTAGTAAAATAAGAAAACTATTTGCTACCAAGAACCAAAAACTTTGGATACTGAACACTGGCCTGAAAAAAAACATTTTAACTTGCACATTTTTTTTCTTGTAGACCCAATTGTTACAGTTGTTTAAAGTTCGTTAACAGATTGGATGTGTTACCTGTGGCATACACTATCTTTGTGTAACAATGTCAACACACAGCATTCGACATATCAAATTGTCTTTTCCCCTTCATGGATGCTGACAACAAAGCCGAAGTGTTCCCACACAGGAGAGCGTAAGGAGATGGGGGGGGGTCCTTATCTCTGGCCTCGCGTCTGCATTATCCATATGTTGACATGCTTACTGTCTGTCATCTAATAGCGTCTCGGAGGACACTCACGGCTAACATTACTTCCGCCTTGGTGCAAAGTTAATACAGTGGCAACCTGGGGGTTAGCCCCGCCTATAGCCACTAAGACTCATGGGAAGTGTGAAATCTTGTGTTGAATCCTTCACCATCACCGAGAGAGCCATGAAGAGAAGTGACGTTCATGTTGTTACGCTGTTTGTGTGTGTTCATAATAAATGGGTTTTAATGCTGGAAAAGAGATGGAGCTATCTATTTCTCTGTCTACTCTCTCTCTGAGACTGTTTGTGGTTGTTTGAAGTATGGGGCAAGGTCAGTCAACGCAGCTACTTGAATAGCAGCTCGGCTCTTGTTTCCCCGCTACAAGTGACAAAGCAGCTGGGTCATTACAATGCATGTGCAGGATAAAAAAGAAAAAACTTACTGAAACGGTACAGAAGTGAACCGAACCGAAACTGCCATCCGGTTCGGTTTAACTACATGTATTGTTACACCCCTAGTAAATATGGCCATCAGCACAGCACCTCGATGAGCAGAGTATAAACTTACCCACTTTCTGAAGTTTCACTGTCAAATTTGAGCTATAATAGTTTAGGATTTTTAAAATCAAGACAATTCTCAGGTGTAGCTATTTTTATCTTACTTTAATTTAACTTAAATATTCTTTATTTACTACAAATGATGGTTTATTGTGTGCTGTATAGTTTTAATACATTGATTATTTATTAAATAAATAATTAGGTGGCCAAGAATGACAAATATGTGGTTATCTTCGATATTTATGAAAAGAATTAGGACTTTCATAGCTAAAAGTATGTCAGATACTTAAATAACTGGCAGATTTTCTTATAAAAAACAGGCTCAAAATGACGTACTGTAATTTTAGTCATGGCAATAATTATTACCTGTTTCTATTAGTTTATCTATTTAAAGTAGAACGAAATAGAAGTATAGAATAATAGATAGTAGAATAAAAGATACTCAAATACCTCTTGTTTTTGAGAGTTAACTTGAGAGTGGAACTCTTAAAGATCCACTCCGATCATATTTTGATTTATTATAAAAGTGTTCCCAGTGATCTTTTAATCATGATTATGCAGTTTTTAGCCAAAATCATAAAAACCTGTGTCGTCTCTTGGACATTGTTTCTGCAGACCGGCAGGAGTTCAATGTGTCATTTGTCTACATTCTCCCACTACCTGACAGCCCCTCACAACCTCAACCTAATAATAAGGGTGCGAGAAAAAAGGTGAGCAATTTTGAAGCTATCCAGCTGTACAGTTTACATGGATCTATTTGTCTACAAGTAGATGCATCAGAATGTAGCGGAGACACGGAGCTTGTGACTTGCCTGTAGCTCTGTGTCACCACTATAAGCTTTTTTTAGTGGCGTTTTTTTTTTTTTGTCTGCTCCTGATTTACAAATAAAAAAATACTCAGAAATGCAATTTTAAGCTTTATTTTCTTTAGATACTGTATGTCCTCCATCATAAGGAAAAATGTCACAAAAGCATGTTAAAAACACCAAAACGCAATTGTCATTGCTTGTGTCTTTAAAGAAGAACGAAGAATAAACGTTTTCTAAGTATAAAGTCGAGCTGTCAATAGTACTTAATGTACTAAACAGTCTGAACTTTTGTACCTAGAGATATATACCTTGATAGAATTTGACTTTTCAAATAATCCTTTTTGAATGTAAACAGAAGAAGGCGAGGGCCAGTTTCTGCTTTCCTTTTGTTTTGTTGACTCTCTGCCCCCATTATAAAGTAAATAACGGCATCCTAAACCTTTATTGACATTTAAATGACTCGGTTCTGCATCAAAGGGTAAAAAAAAGATTCAGGTGATGTTACAAATAATTAGCCAAGCTGTAATGTGACTTGATGATATTTAAATGATTAGTCCACATTTGCGCCACTGCACTCGATGTTAATGAAAATGTAAATGATGTATTTTAATGGACTCAAAATGGTTTCAGTGAGTCCGATAGTTCAGTTTGCTTTAAAGTCCTCCTATGACATTTTTTTAAATAAAAAAGTTCCCAGTGGTGTTTCAATTTATGATTAAGACGTCTTTAAGCAAAATCCCACAACCTATATGACTTAAAAAGCCTTATACCATGGTCCGGGTAAATACTCGATTCTGATTGGCTGCTGGGTATGCATTAAAAAATGATAACCGCACGGTGAAAAAAGAAGTTCCGGTCGGCTAGCTTAAATGTTTTGTATCACTGCGCCGGCTTCTGTAAAACAACCTTTTGCTTCATCATCTGAGCAAAAACAAGCGGTAAGCGATTAACTTTCCCTCTGAATTGATGCTTTATTCAACCCATCGGGACGATCAGCATATATATCGCCGAATCTTGACTGCAGCGGTGGTGCAGCTCACGTGACGCAATGCAATGCGCCGCGTCACGTAACATATAGTCCGATTTTTGTGAGAAAAGCGATCCAAATCGAAAAAAAACAAGAATTAAGGACTAAAACCTGGTTAATATGTATTGCTTTTGTAAGTGACCATGGTATAAGCGGGTTAATGGCCTTCGAAGTGTGCGGTTATTACTTTATAACGCACTTCGCGGAAGCAACCGTCCTCCACAGGCTTTCACGTCGTGCGTTAAAAAGTAATAACCGCACACTTCGTCGGCCATTAACCCTACATATTTCATGGTTATCTGAAGCCTCTGTTGCCAAAATCTCCTCTACATGGGCGTGGCAATTGGTCCTCAGTAGCTCCGCCCTCAATCCCCCCTTTCTGTAAACTGCATCTTGCATTTATTGAAGAGCTTGGTCCAAGGTGATGGCCACAAACGACATTAACTGACAGTCTCAAATTGTTGAATTCACCTGCACAACAAAATAAAGTGAAATGCCAGAAAGAAAGTGACTATTTGCACATAATTTTCCAAATATGTGCAGCCAGTGCTGAATTTTTTTCGTAAACGTTTCTAAACGTGACCTTTCCTCTGGATTACTTTTAGGATTATGGGTTAGGGTTAAGCTGCGTTCACACCAAATGCGAATCGCCGTACAGGGGCAGCTAATTTCAATGTTAAGTCAATGGAACAGATGCGATCTGCGGTCGAGTGGCGCGATTTGAGCAACGGGCGCAAGATCTGGCATCAGTGGATTTTCAGTGCAATTTGTTGCCTGTCTGAACCTTCTGAACCAAACATACCCATCCTGGCTACTGTTGGGCAAAGGCGGGTACACCCTGGACAGTCTGTGGCAGTCTGTGGCCCGATGGAGCTGGAGTGATCGCAATCGCTATGCCGGCTCCCAGGAGGCGAGCTGGCGGCCAGACAGAGAACCGCTGTGGGATGGGGAGCCAGCCTGTTCGGGCTTCCTGAATATGATATTTTCTTATTTTTATCGAGACAATAATAAAAAAAAACTCCCCAGATTCTAATATTGTTTTTATTTTTACTTCCTCTGGTTAATGCAGGACAGCAAGCCTTCAACTTGATCAGAAAGAGAACACAAATGCGGAGAACGCATTTGTGATTTTAACTTTAAGATTAATTTTATCTATGCAACAAAATCCAGCCTTAAATGCAGTAAAATTACGTGCGGGCAACGCAGCAATATGCCATCTTCCTGAGCTTCTGCAGGCTTGACAGGGCAGATCAGGAAGCTTGTGCAATGCGCATATGCTCCTGGGCGGCTGTGACATCACAACAGCTCATTTATTCAAACGAGCGTCTTTGCGACAAATTGATTAACAGCAATTTAAAAAGAGAAATACACAGAAATGCAAGAATAAAAAGGATTTCTTACTACATTTGTTCTATATCATAAGAAAAATATGCCACACGTACATATCAAAAACTCAAAAAACACAATTTTCATCAGAAAGGGAACATCAGGTGAAAGAAAAGCTTACAACGTCATTTTTGCCCCAAAAAAACTGACTCAGTGAAGCTTAATGGTATTGTTTATATTCCTAAAATCTTGGATTTTAGTGGAAGGATGCTCATAACCGGCTTTTATCTGATCATTAGGGCGTTGAGACAAAAAGCTATGAGCAGAAATAGACGTAAATAAAAGAAAAGAGACAAGAATTGCTCTGCTGACTGGTGGTAAACAAGAGTGACGGTGGAGAAGAACACATGCCCGCTGGAATTTATCAAGCCGGGGTATTTTTCTAAGGGCTCATCAACAGCAGTGCCGTTCTGTAAGAGGAACTCTGTTATTTGGGATATAAGAGTCTACACAGGGAGCGTCTCTGAATGGCAGCCCTGGGCATTGAGCAGAACAAGGCATAGAGTGAGCTGCAGCAGGCAGCTCTGCAGAAACAGCAACACTGTTATTCAGCCTTTGGCCCGTGCTCCAGAACATTGTGTGTACATCTGTAATCTTACCTACCCCCCGGGGCTTCGACGAGACCCCCACCGCTGCCGCGGCTGCTGCTGCTGCTATCGCCACTCTGTTTTTATTTTATTTTTCGGCTCTCATTTTTATTTTCAGGCCTCCTGTCCGTATTCTTCTCCTCGCCATCCCTCTGCCGCTCTCATCATTGCGTCATTCGCTTTTTCTCGTACACAAAGATATAGTCGAGCAAACACACCCACACACTTTCTCACACTGACTGCCATACTCAAACACACGAAGGGCCTTGAAGACAAACCATGTGTGAGATCACGCAGTCTCAATGTGTCAGGGCCACTGCAGCCTGCTCAGTTTCCCTGCTTATTAAAACAAAAGAAGAAAAAAAAAACTGTTTTCCCATTTTGTGTTTGTCAGCTCCTTTGTGAGGCTTGCCCTGATTTTCCTCAGATATTTGTATGTGCGTTGCATGTTTAAAAAGTAAAAGCTTTTGGCTGGAATTGAGCTGGCACTGCGAGTGTTTAAATATACATGAAGACGAGGGATACATGAAGGCGATACTGTCCTGGATGGCGAGCAGTTATGAACTGTGTCATCTGTCTGCGCTTTCAACGGTTCTGTGCAGGGCTTTCATCAGCCTTTGCCTCTGTCACTGAGACGTTCCCCACACCCCTCCCTGCTCCTAGCCCCACTTCACACACTGTAATAAGGCCTTCGTTCGCTCCCCTCGTTGCCTTAGCTGTTCTGACGCACCGCTACATTGCAGTCCAAGTCTAAAAACCCTGCAGTTGTGTCAGGAACACGCAGCTTAACAGATTATTTTACCCCTTAGCTTTATGTACATATTCAGTACAAACCATCCAGAAGGAATAAAGCTTTTATGAAGTTTGCTCATTCATTTTCATTTTTTTATTCTTTAAAAATCTATACAGACTGATCTGCCAAGGATATCTGATGCATTGAGAATCTATTGGATGTATTGTCATTGTCTGCTCATATGTTCCCCTGAGTGAGAGATACAGCGGTCACGCTCCGTCTTCCAGATATCATGAGCTCATTTTGCCTGCACTTCAATGAATCTTTATTGCTTTCGATGAGATGCCAATCGTTCATCAGTCAACACGATCACTCGTGCATTTTGCTTTTGCTTTAACGCAAGCTGTGGTAACCTATTGTTCTAGTCTCAGGGTCAGAGTATTTCTTTTATTTTTTATTGGAAGGCATTGTGAAACTCATCTCTTAAGCCTTCACAGAATCCCAAAGAACTTTCTCCTATTTCTTCTTCTGTCTTTTTTCCTTTCTTTCTTTATTCAAGTCTCACGATTGAATCTGAATGCCCGTGCTTTTAGTGCCAGAGTTGTTTGATTATCCACAGACAGAGCGCTGTGCTGGAATCCATTCCTTTCATCATGCTTTAACCAGAGTGAGCTGACTCCCCTGTCGTATTTTATGAGAGGTGATTTTTTTTGAGTGCCTCTCCCTTTATGCAGATGATTCTGGCAGCCTCTACATGGTCGAGTCTTCAAGAGGGGGATATTGGTTTTGACGGGAGAGCTAACCCCGCTACCTTCACTCTTACCAGGCTGTCTTGCTGATGGCATTCACCTGGCTGGATATTCTGGGCTATATGCTAATGTAAGATACACTTGGACAGAGTGGAGAGGTGCATCCACAGGTGTTTTCAGAATGAGGCTCTGTGACAGGAATATCACACCTGGCTGGAAACCTCATTGACCCTTTCGCACCGCGGCGCCGATGAGAGTGTTGTTACGTCTCCCACTAAGCCATGTGTGCACTTGGATGCAGTGATGCCCATGCCAACAGGCTCCTGGTGTGCAACATGATCATTTAAGTTTAAGTCACGGGCTCTGTATGAGATCATGAGCTGTCATTTACAGGATATTTTCTTTCAACTGATAAGTGTTAATGCCTGCAGCTACTAATCATCTACAGGTGAACTGAGCTCCCTCCGTTTAGCTGCTGGTAAGCTGCGCATTTCTGTCTTTTAACTGTAAGGACTGAAGCTTGGGTCTGGATGAGTTTAATGCGAATAGGCTTATTCCTAGTTCAGGTTGCAGAAACCCATATTTGCAAACTTAATCATCTGAGTGTACAAATATACTTGCATTATTATGTAAAGACGTAGCTAAATAGTCAGTATCATGGAATTGTATCATCAATTTTTAACACTACATAGCTCTACATTAACATTGCTCTTGTGTTGGTTAGTAAAAACCTTATGGTAAGTTCACCTTATGCCTCATCAACATGCATTCAAGCGACCAATTCAGATTGACGGAAGTGTCAATCATTTGATAATTGATCATGGAGGAGAAATAAATTATTGAGTTTTGTGCTTGTCTGGAATTATATGACACCAAGTCTTCAAATGTTGAAATAGAACTGGAATACCGAAAGAAAACCTAGAGCAAGATCTGTGAGATTGGCACCACTTTTTTGAACCAAGCCTCTTCAGCTTTGGGTGGCGAACATCCGAACATGCGCTAGTAAACAGAAGATAAAGAAAATGAAGAAGTTCCATCCTGCTTGTCCAGCGTGAACATCTTGGGCTAAACCTGCATTTAAGAATGCACGTCAAATGCCCAGTGTGTGTGGAGCTTCACAGTTATGTATAAAGACCCATCCACATCCAACTATTTGCTGGTCAGTTAATTTGTGAAATTAAATCCTAGCTGTCTTTTAGCTTTATGCTTAAAAGGTGAGGTGTGTTTCTTGCAGGCAGAAACATAAACGATAGTGGAAGGATTTGTGAATGCCTAATGTTAAAGCAAAGCAAACTTCTTCCCCGACTTTTATTCTACACTGAACTGGGCCTATAAAAAGATCCAACACAAAGAGACATTGCTATTTTCAACAGATTTCTGGTCTGTTAAAAATGCACTCAAATTTAAGAGGCAGCTTTTGGAAAATCTAATTTCATATAGAGTTTTGTCTCTAAAATGTATTCCGCCTTTGCCTGGTAAAAATACTCTTTGGGTCCAAGAAAAGGACTTTGCCATCTTTAGCACACTTCTAATAAACATATCGATAAATCCAAGAAGTCCAAACTAACACCTTGCAGCACAGTGGACATAATTAGGAATTTCACTTGGTGAATGATAAAACCGGGTCACAGATTGTAGCCTATCCCAGCTTCTTTGGAACAAAGATGGGGTACAACCTATGAAGTTTGTCAGTCCAAATGCCCTCATATGACAGACAATTTAGAGTCACCGATCCACATATAAACCATGTTTTTGGACTTTGGGAGCAAGCCCATTAATGCACAGGGAAAACATGCAAACCCCACACAGAAAAGACCCCAGACTTGAACCAGGGGCTTCTCACTACACCGGCATGCAGCCTAAAACACACTGTAGATTTTAAAAAAGTAAGCCCTACAAGGTATTTAGCCATACATGGCAAAATAAATCCCTTTCTGCCGAAAAATGCAGATTTCTTTTGCAGTGTACAGGGATCATGTCTCTGTGATCATGCTGAGGCTTGAACATGCGGTCATACAGTTTGTGATAATCATGCACCTCTCTGGCTTCCTCACTCCTGGCCAAGCAGGGGGCCTCATTTGATTGTCTAGATGAGTGCTTCCCTCTCAACACTGTTGCCTTTGTCCACTTGTCCCTACTTCATCTGTGTAATTGTATGCATGAAGTTTCTGAACTAAATCTCCGTTGTTGCCAGGCTGTGTGTTCTGGCAGACCAGTGGCTGAATGCGATTGGTTTCTCTTAAGCTGGCAAATATAACGAAATACCACAAAGAGGAGCTAGGTGGGCCCATTCTTTCTGTTCCTTTGCCTCTCCAGTCAAATACGAAACAAGAAGAAGTCGGCATTTGCAGACCCCCCTTGCCCCTGAAACAGATAGAGTAGCTTTGTGGGATAAAGGCAGTGCTTCTCTCTCTATCACACTCCATCAGCATTATTTACCAGACCTGCCAGTTGCTTTGTACAGCACCTCTCTCTGCCAAGTAGGCAACTGGCGTTCGACCAGGGGCTAGTGACAACAGGCTACAGTGGAAAGCAAGGAGAGCTGTGTGGATGAGCCAAGTCTATTTATTTTTCCTAGGCCGCTAAGTGAAGCACAGAACTTTATCCGCTCTGAGGACACATTATAGATTTTTTTAAATCATGGAAGTTATTGAATCATCCGTATCTGGAAACACTAAAGCCCACTATGAGATAGTATTTATAGGTTTGTTATTACTCTAAATGACAAGATTTACCCCTTTTGTCAAACCCTAGCCGAAATTAAGATACAAGTACCTGCAAGAGAAGGTTTAGTACTGTATGTACTCACTGTAGGTGAATCATCCTCGTCAGAGAGGCTGTAATAAATGCATGTTCCCTTTGTCATTCCCAGCCACACTCCCATCAGCAGTCCCCACTGAACCTATGGAAACATCAGCACTCAGGGCTTGGAAACCGAAAAGTGATTTTTTTTTTTTTCCACAGTGTGTCACAGATGGTGGGAAAGCCTTTGTAATGCTAATATAATATCACACTGTGTCGGCCTAGCTCTGCAGTTCACTCTGTGTACCAAGCAGCCTGGCTGTGGAGTGATTTACCAGAATGGAGAGAAAAAGACCTCCCTCGGTTTGCACTGAAAAGGCTATGTGCTTGGCGGGTCCTGCCGATCGGCCTGCTGCGATTGGGCCCGCCTTGACTTTATTGATTCGGCTTTCCATCCAGTGCTGTGCACCGCTAATTAACTCTGTCCATGAATGTTTGTCACATTGAGCATGCTTATGAGAAAGCATATTACCAAGGGGGACTAGGCATTAAAAGCAGCAGGAAGGATATAGAAGGTGATTATAACAAGCCGAGTCAAAGATTTGCATTCTCTTTTTTAGAGGTCTGGGCAAAAAGCAAAATGAAAGTGCATTGTACTGCTGTTTAAGTGCACAGATGTTTTCATCTCATTTTTTTTTAATAAAACAGAAAAAAAAAGAAAAAACAAACAACTAACATTTGCAGTTCAATAAACCTGAATGGTCAATTTGCCATTAGGGATTAATAAGATGTTTTTGTGTTTGTGTTGAATATTGCCGTCTCTTACTTCCAGTGTTATGCCACCTCCCTAAAAATGCACCAATGACAGGCCACTTCCTCCTGTGCTAACCAATGACTCTGCACCCCGTTTCGTCGCAGCGACTGCACTGCCAGAGAGGAGGACGTTGATGTCTCTCTCTGGCTGCGCCACGTCACATTGTTGTGTATACTCGATTTCCATTCCTCATCTCGGGTATTTGAATCACAAGGGGGAGTGTTTCATATCCTTGCTGGGAGAAGAAGGGGGATCTTGTCTATCTAAAAGAGCATGCTGGATTAAGGGGGTTATTTCCCCAGAGGGTGGGGTGGTTGGTGGTGGTGGGGGATACGAGCAAGAGTGTCACTCACACAGGCACTCACATATTGCTTCTTTCTCTCCTTCCATCATGTTGTGCGCAGCGTTTTGCTCCTCTCCCCCTCTTGTCTGTGTTCTTCCCATCATGGCTACCATCTCCCCACCTTCTTCCCCTGCTGGTTCAGTGCTGCCCTACAGGGAATAGAGAATTACTAGGTTCGGTGGGGTGGTTGTTATTCCAATCACACCTCCGATGCAGCGAGGGTCCAGTAAAGTACAGAATAATTGGCAGGTTCCAGACAGCCTTTCTGCTGTAGTATGTGTGTGTGTGTGTGTGGCTGTGATGGGAGAAGAGGGGGGGGGCTGCTGTAGGTGCAGCATTCAGAGGTCATTCCATTAATTACATGCTCTTGTGATATATGCATATCCTCACGCTCCGTTTGCCGGTCTGTTTTGTGATGTCGACCAAGAATAATGCTGTCGATGAAAAAAGTCCAAAAGTATCAAACAAAGACCTAAACCTCAACTGTAACTCACATGACAAATTGGACAGTTTAAACAGTCAACCCAGCTCCACGCCATAACTCACTGAGGCTATTTATGTCTTTGGATGCGTGTTTCCGACAGGAGACTAATGGCACAGATGGTTTGTAGATGTGGCCCTTATTAACTCTGGGTCATCCCAGGTCAGAGTTCAAAGGTCACAGGTTGCACTTGTTCACCTTTTGTCTATCGAAGAGTCACTGACTGATAGGACTCCGGGGTGATCGCTGATACTCATCAATGGAGCCAAGCAGGGCAGCTAATCAAGCATGGGGTTATGCGTATGGGGACAAGCATCAGGGAAAATAAACCGCTGCTATCTGCTGGAAAACACATTGACCTACAGACTTAATGGAACATGTCTCCCATAGGTGAACTGCTCTATTGATTAGCCGTTCTTGGCAGTTGTAGCCAACACTGATATTGAGTGTGATTTTAGTTTTTTTCTCCTGTTCTTCAGTTTCACCATCTACGCTGTAGGCAGGTCTGCTCTTGCAGAAGCTAAATTAAAAGAGGTACTGTACCTCTGTGTTGCCACATGTGTTGATTCTTTTTTTTCTCCGTCTTTTCTCAGCTGTGCTTACCAACCATATGAGCCCCGCTCCACAGCGACCATTATGGCTCCTTCTGATTCCCTTCCCCTTGATCCAGCCTCACCTTTAAGGGCTTCTCATTATATGAGGGACCTTTAGTTCTTACTAGAACACATCCACACATGCAAAGGATACATGCAGGGCTGAACATGGGGCACACATACCTGTTGTGTGCGCCAGGATTTCTGCTCTTTATTTAAATACATTGGAAACATTTCAGGTTATTAGCCATGAGTTTATTCATCATAGAGAACACGCGTCCTCTCCCTTAGATAGAAAAGAATGGCAGTGGCCCTGAAAAATGCATAAATGTCCATTATTGCAGAGCTTATGTGAGAGAGGTGGAACAAAGTGGTGGTAATAAAAAATATTGATCACGCCAAGCCTTAAAGTGTCTGACAGGAATTGTTGTGGCAGAAAAAGACATTGACAGAGTGCCTTTGCAGGCATGTAAAGCTGCAGGACATTATGTCGCTGTATTAGCGCTGATCACTGCAGTGTAATGGCCCCCAGTGCCCATAGCAGAGCAAATGAAGCATAGCTCTAACACATGCACCTGTTGGAAATATGATAATTGCGTCCCTGATGGCTGACCTTCTTTGTTTTTGCACCAATTCAGTAAAGATTTCTTGATGCTTGCAAGCAAGGATAAGAAATGTGTGTGTCAGTCAGGAGTCAAAGGGTGTGTTGTGACTTCGCTTCAGTCCGTCTTCCAGGTGTTGCGTGTGCGTCTTCTGTTGCTCATACATTCGCAGCTTTTGCACTGTACTGAGTGGGAGCACCATATGAGAATGTTCGCATGATGCCGCGTGTTGAACGGCTTTAACGCAGCGCCTCATTAAATACGCAATTGTTTCATAAGACTGACCCCTCAAGAGTGGTGGGCGGACCAAACAAGGTTTGCTCAAATGAGCAAACGAGTTTACAGTGTGAAAGTTTCAGCTATGCAAGCTCATGTATGTGTGGATCTGTGCACATCTGACAAGTAGAGGACAATGCACAGAACATTTCCGAGCTCTTTGATCAATATAGGAGTTCATGCCTCACACAGCGTCCCTCAGCACTTGGTGCTGTTTCAGCCTCCTCTGTTCTGGGATTGTTATAACAACCTTAGGTTAGTTGACATGTTTTTGGTTAATCCCCCCACATTAACTGGGTGCTGCTGTGCACCACAAGGAGATTGCTGTACATGGGAGCAGGATATATCCATATGTGCATGAGGATGCCATTGCCTCTGTCTCATTAGCAGCAGTGCTGAGGCCCTGAGCTGCTTTCTGTGCTCCATTGGGACAGCTGATGAGGCCTGACTATGTGACCTTTAACAACCTAATCAACTTTTAACACCTTGGCAACTGCCTGCCTTATTGCCATTCTTCTCTCCGCTGTTCACATTGTTCCATCCCATTTTTACAAATGTGCTCTCCTTAGCTTGAAGTTGTTTTCTTGATGGCATGTGTATGTACGGATGTAGCGGAATTGTAAACACATGCAGCTGCTTCGTCTGGAGGGAAGCATGAAGAATGATAATGGCCTTTCTCTCCTCTCCCTTGACCTTGTCTTTTTCTGCTGTTGTTGTTTTTTCCCTTATCTCTTATTGTCTTTTTCACTCCTGCTGTTGAAAACGCACGTTATGTAAAAGATACACAGCAAGACATGTATTAATCATAGAGTTGATAGAAACTTTAAATAATATATTTTAGTGTAAGTTATTGTAAAGATTTTTATTTTGGAACTGTCCAAAATGTTTTTAAATATATTTAATTCTCAATTTTTTCCAGTTTGCACATTCTCTCTAGGTCATGTTTTTCAATTATTTATTCTACTTATACAACAGTATATATACTCAGATTCTTGGTCAAAAAAAGCTTTTCTCCCTTGTTAGCCATAGTGTCCATGACAACTGTACTAGAGGTGAAATGTGTACAAAATGCATCTTTTTATTTTACAGTTGATGTAGAAATAGCTCACAAACAGGGCATGCACTTTAGAATGACAGGGGACAATCAAATTCTCAGCACTGCTGGGAGTGCCACAACTGTCAGGTTTGATTTGCTTTTCTATTTGCGAAGTCCAGGGTTCTGCGAAGTCATATTCCTTTAGGATGTCGACGACCATGGAGTTGCAAAACTACCTTCATATGTGCACAATATTTAAACCAATGGGCTATGCGACTGCGCTTCTACTTTTCTTTTTTTTACAGTCATTGTAACCAGGGGAAGAGATGTAGTTTTTCTTCTCACACATCTCATTGCTGAGATATGTCAATTGCAGGTGAATGAAATTTGTTTGATAGAATCCTTTTAAAAAATAAAAGTTCTCTTTCCTAGAGACTCTAAAAATGTAAAACTAAAACCTCAACCATAAATTATTTACGGTATTAAAAACAGGGATGCACACTTGGTTTAGGAGCAAAACTTTAAAATACTTTTTCAAAGATGGCTTATATTTTTAGGCTATTTTGTGGTTTACCTATATAATTTGTTGATTTTGAAGTCCATTAATTCAAATGGTGTGTGCAACCTGTGCATTGGTGAGAGCAATACTACTGTTGGCCTATAAACAGATCGATCAAATTTGATTTAACAGAATCGATAATATAGAAGATAAAATGTAACTTAATGAACTAAATTTTGAAAAAAAAAAAAAAAAAAAAACAAGGCTAACTCAAAGATGTGATTTTAAAGCTATAATATGTTCCTTACTTTTTTCTTTCTAAATGTATAAAACTAGTTCAGGGTCTAAGGATTACTCTGCATTTGCCCAATAACTGTAAAATCAAGCAATAGAGCTTAACAATGGCTTTTGCTTTTACCATTCACTAAAACTCTCACCCAGTGCTCTCTGAATATGTTTAGGTGTGAACTTTAGGTTATTTTTAGGATTTAGCAGCAGGATTCCATCAATACAGATTGACAGATTTTCTTAATAAAAGCTGCAGTTGACTTAAAACCAAATTATTATTGACCCAGGCAGCCTTAAGGAAAAAAAAAAAACTTGTTTTATCCGTCCTTTAAAAAGCTTACAAATGTGTTCTAAGGCAAACTTTGAGGAGACTATAGTTGCAATTGTCCAGATCAGCCTTTGCGGCTCGTGTTAGGTTGATAAAAATCCTAATCCAGATTCATAGTGAATCTATTCCTATCGGATGCTTCCCTGGCTCTTCAGCAGCCTGTGATTGACGATGACTATCTCCAGCAGATAGCTTATCTCCTCCATCACTGTGGCCATGTGTGGGATTGCAGGTAAGCATTCAGGATCAAACAGAAACAAAAAACTGGCAGACGAGACGCACATGTAGAAAACACCATTGAACTGAGATCTACGGATAAAGACTTTTTTTTTTCTTTTTAGAGGCAAAATTATTAGGATTTGTTGTTGTAGCCCAGATTTGATCTGACAAGCAGTCTTTAAAACGAGTTTGAGTCTTTTATTGGGATTTGTCAAATATAAAGCACACAATAGTCTCAGATCAGAAAACAGAATGATGGCACAGACAAAGAAAACCAGACGTTCTTGTTGTGCACATTTGAGATTGAGCTTTTGGAAAAGTTTTGTTTTACTAGTAAATCAAAGGCCTAATGGATATTTTTCTTTAAAATGTGGATGTAATTTATGAGAAAGAAACTAGAGTTTGAAGAAAATTTTACTTTTTCTCTTAACCATATCAGTTAAGAACTCTAATGAGTTGTTTATTTTTTTATAATTTAATTTGATTTGATTTTTTGATTCGAAATGTTTTATTTCAAGTAACAAAGCAAGAATAATGCACAGAACAATACAATAAGCAGTTGTACATTCATACAAAGACATATCAAACAGAATAATTAGACATTAAATCAAAGATTGCTTGAAAGGGAGTGGAAGGAAGCGAACCTAAAAATATCCCACCCCTGTTCTACCGTAACCATTTTCATTACTTGATTTATCATTATCCAATTCATAACTTTTAATCAGATATTTTTGCTTTATCAACATGGTTTCAGGTCATTAAGGGTCCTTAAGTATCAATACATAACATGACAACGATGGAGCATGATTAGAAATAACACTATTTCAGAAAAAATAGACATAACACTGTTTCAGAAATTCTCATTGCATATACTGATTGAGTATCAAAAATATGTGCAGATTTCTTTTTCTTTCATTAGAAAAATCATGAATATGTTTAGACATATAAAAAAAATAGACATAACACTGTTTCAGAAATCTTCTTAGCATCTGATCAAGCCATGATTAAGCTTAGATTAAGTATCAAAATCAAAAATATGTGCAGAATATTTTTCATTAGAAGTCACAAATCACTTTTTGGGGCAATTGAAGTGATATAATTAGAGACCAATCAATCACTTGAACCATCTTCAATAATTGGTCAAACGATTGTATAAGTGGATTGTTAATTTTATTTTATCATATTTTATCTCTTTTCAAAGGAGTTCCTGGCAAAGAGGGAAATTACTACACAATCCAACATACATGGAAAACACTGATGTTAGCTTTTTTGAATGATTTGGAGTTTATAAGACAAAAAAATCAAAGCAACTAGCTTCAATGTAACTTGATGAAGCACCAGAACATATTTCGATTTTCGCCAGGATCCAGAAAGAACTTGAGAATAAACTTGCTGAACTTACAGCAGCAACAGAAAGTTGAATTTAAGTGTTGATTTAGAGACATCGGTGTCGTTACACACTGATGCCACGATGGTAAATGCTACAATGCCATGATCCTTTGATTTATCTGTTTATTTGGAACCCCATTAGCTTCCACAAAGTGTCTTCCTGGGTCCATAAGCAGAAAATACAGTGATTTTACAAGTTTCACAAAAACATAAAATGATTTCACAAAATTCACAAACAAATTAATCATATTTACCTTAAAAGCTTTATATGTTAAAATAAGTTCAAAACAAGTTTATTTTTTACCCAACAACACATGCATTTCATAACTACAAATCGTTAGTTATTGTAAAAAGTCCATATATCTTAGTTTTTAAATAATTTTGAAATGATTTGTTTAATCATTTAAACAAATCATTTAATTTGTTATGAATAAGCCTTCTGTTCCAAGAAAGTTGATTCCATGCAAAAGAAAATCTAAATAGCATTTTTCTTCTCATGTTCTCTCAATTGAATCTTGAAAAAGGAACAATCAAATCACCAGAGCTGACCTCACGAGTTTGATATTAGTGACAATACCCAGTGTATAATACTTTATTTAGCAAAAATTGTGGGCATTTTTTTTAAAGATGGCATTATGCATTAGGCTTAGAAGACTGAGTTGTAATGTTTTACCCTCAACCAACTTAAAGTGGTGTGTATTGCATTCACATTGGTCCAATAAGAGCAGCCAAGAGCCACCCTTACAGCTCGATTTTGGGAAAGTTGTAATATTTTTAGATGCCCCTGTGCAGCACTGTATGTAGTGCTTTTTCTGCCTATCTGCTTCCCTTTAGTAAACCTGCTGTTTTCTCAGCAGGTTTGAATCTGACTTTACAGTTGATTCAGACTGCAGGTGACTGACTGAAACCCCTGTTCTCATGGGGGCGTTTTTAAGCAGGAAAACAGAAACAACTCATTTGTGATTAAAAGTCAAACATTTCATAGACAGCGGGAAAAGGTAATATCATTTTTTTTAAATAACACATGTTGTTTTCTTTGCAAAATAATGTCATAATTTGGTTGTTTTTTTATCTACCAGGCAAAGTTGGCTGGTGAGTCAAAAATGAGATTTTGGTCACTGGGGTTGTGACTTCAAGCTTCGTGCATCAAACCGAATGCAGCAAAATCTGTTTCAAGGCTGTTGCTACCAAAAATGCTCTGCCGAGTGTGTTCTAGTATTTCTCTTAATGAGAGCTCAAGCTCACAAAACATCTGCTGCATTGATCTGCAAACATTTTTACAGCTTGTATTTAGTTGAACTTGTGTTAGAGTCAATTTCCAAACAAAATAGTTTTTGTTAAAAATATTCCATCCTTTGTTATTTCTTGTTAAAGAAAGTAAAAGCAGGGAGAAAAAACCCCACTAAAATCGAATTTGGAATGAAAAAATCGGAGATTTAATTTTATGGCCATAACGCCCAACTCTATAGTTCAAAGATGTATTTTGTTTGATCGAATGACATACAAATAAACATTGATCCTGCAGTAGCATCAGCCCCAAATGCTGGGCTGATAGTTCCCAAGAAGACAATTGAATGACCTCAGTTTGCAAAGGTCAACCCAGGGGAATCCAAAGGTAAGATTAGTTAGGAGTTTGCTTTCATACAGAATTGCACAATATTATGTTTAATGAAATGGTGCTTTTAGGGTTCATTTGAATAATTACATTTGCTCTGATGAGTTGTGTTGCAGTGTAGCTAGAGCAACATTTAAACAGTTTAGAATGCCTTCAACATTGAATGTGTGTGTATTATTTTTTATAGATCCTTTCCGCAAACAGATGTGCAACTTGTTCTAAACCAGTATGATTTGAGAACAGTGTGTAGCTGTGCCTGTGTTTGAGGACTCTCAGTGTGATTCAGTCAGTGAAAGTATTTTTTTTTGTACTGTGTTGTATTGTGAGAATTATTGTAGAGCAATCATGTACAGATATAACCAAGTTGCTGGTTTGATTCCTGACCTCAGCAGTTGGTGTGTTGAAGGGTGTTTGGTTAAAAAACCTCACATTGTCAAAAATAAAACAAATAGCTGTGCATGAAGTAAAAAACAATGAGATGGATAAAAAGACAAATAGCGCTGAGATGGTTTTAAATCCTGCAGTGTCTTGATACAAATCTTAGAAAACTGTATCAAGAGACCGTCTAAAACTGTTGTAAACAAAATTTCTGAAAATTTTATTATACATTTTCTTTAAATGTTTGTTTTAAATATAGCTTCCAAAATGTGCTTTTAATGTTAAAGACCCACTCAGAAGAAATCATGTTTTGGTGTTATTAACATGTTCTTGTGGCATTTTACTCATGATGGAAGACATATTTAAAGAAAATGAAGATTGCATTCACATTTCTCAAAATGAAATTCAGTTTGAAAAAGATTCTATTTGTGACTTTGAAAATAAGCTGGCGGGCCACAAGCTCCTAGCTCTGGCTTCTCAGCAATGGAGAGAGGGAAGAGGGGGTGGGGTTGCTCCATGCATATTAACCTGATGACAACTCAGAAGTATAAATTCCAATGACCTACTGCTGCTCTGCAGAAACTATGTCAATGGAAAAACAAACTTTTTTTTTCTGTGGCTAAAAAACGGCATAATCATACCTAAAAGACCACTGGGAGCAATTTTATAACAGATTCAAAAGACGATTGGAGTGGTTTTTTTAATGAAACTTCACTAAAAAAAAAAAAAGAAACATTTTCACGAACTGACTTTTGAAACATAAAACATCAGCTAGATGTATGTTAAATGAACTGATCCGACTTATGAAACCTCTAGAAAACGTTAAAGCTGAACTGAATGCAGCAGTTGTATTTGTGTTCAAATAACAAAGGAGGGGAATGAATAGCGTGTTTTGCGTATATATGTTTAGATAAAGCCCTAAAGAAACTAAATCCATTTGTGTATTGACCTCGTCAGATAAAAACTGCCTGACCCTAACCAAGATCAATTTTGAATTCTGCTGTTACTCAACTGGAAATACAATGTTTGTTATTTTAAATATGTTTTCATAGACAACACATTGGATTTTAGTCCCATCACACAATGCTCAGGTTTATCACTGTGAGTTGCCTGTGAAACCGGGTTACTCAGCTTGAGTGAACCTGCTCTGAAACTGTAAACCTGTGCTAAAAAGAAGTGTCGCCATTTTGGTGCTGTCTGTTTGGATCAGTGTTCCCTGTGGTGCTATGCCCTCTTTTAAGAGCTCCTCTGTTGGCGGTCTGTTCCTTGGCCCCTGGCTCTCCCCCTCTGTTGACACAATGGACCCCTTTCTTCCTTCATATACTACCGCTGTGGGACCTGGCCTTACATTTTTGGCAGCGACGTACCGACAGTATCCCTCTCGTTGCCGCTTCACTAGTGAGAGGTGAAATTGAATCAAGTAAAAATAAAAAAATAAAAATTTACAGGGACACGAGAAGAGGCTTGCAGGAATTAGATTGTGATCCTGATAAGTTCCATATAGAGCGGGTAAACATGTTCTTATCTTGTTATCCAGCTTGTACATTAACACATGATCTATGGAAGAGAGTTTAAATCATTCTGTTTGCTTCCCTCCACTCACTGCTCTCCATCTTTAGTTCTGTTTCCCATCATGCAACGAACCTCAACCAACATGCTTGAACAATGGGGGGGTCAGAAGCGCCGGCCATTTTTCTGCACCGGCATGATCCACAAATGTGTGCTTCGGTGATTACGTGCCCTTCTGTGTGGTGTTTAAAGAGCAGTTTCCTGCACCGGAGTTAAATGGTAGCGCCCTCTGTGAAGTATTAATGATGTGGATGGATGAATCAGGTCGGCCCAGACCTGTTGACGGAAACTGCGGCGCTCTCTTAAAGCTGTGCCCAGACATCAGACTTAACCGCTTGGCAAATTGGACATGCTTGTTGGCTGTAGCTCCAATTTATGTGCGCTCTCTATTGCAGTAAGTCCATCTTCATTATTGAAATGGTCTTTCATCAGGTCTTGACAGAGTGATGGAGATGGTAAAGGAGGGAGAGGAGCAGCATACAGGAAAATCATGAATAATGTGCAAAATAAACACCTTTGAGGCGCTGGAGTTGGCTAGCTGCTGTGAAGGTGCTGGGAGAGATGCTTAACGCCTGACGTTCGTTTTCTCCTTTACTCTTTTCTTTTCTTTTCTGGAAGTTTCTGCCAGCGGATGTTGATGGTGTGGATCCTCAACTTTGGAGTTGTATTTTTTCTACGGCTGATCAAACAAAAACACATTCAGGATGGACTTCAACAGTGGAACTCCACTGGTTTGCATCGACAAGCACTTCTCATTGGCTCAAAGCGTGTTTTTAATAAGATGCCAGCGTGCCTTCTGAATTTCTTCTCCTTAATTCTGTTGTATTGATAAAGCTGATAAGGCTAGGCCTAGCTCATCTCACTGATTCCGCCCCAGTCCAAGCCTTACTGAAGTGTTTATTGCCAGAGGTAGGGCTTTGGTTTTTCAGTGATTAGTGCAACTTGACCTCAAAACCATTTCGTTTCTGTAAAAGAGCACTTAAGCCGAGGATTGTTGGCTGTAGGACTTTTCTTTGAAGAGAACATCACCTTCTAGATAGTCCTACACAGAATTACGTTATAAGCGTATAATATTATAATACAATTCTTCTGAAAAGTGCCTACATCGACCTGCCTTACTTTGAAAGATATTTTGTTTAAATATTTAATTTTAATTTAAAATAATAAATTAACACCATGTGCAGATTTAAAGCAATGGTTTTGTTATTATAATGTGCTGCATCTCAGTGGTTTCTTGTATTTATAGGTTCTTGCATTAGTTTTATCTGTTGGATTGATAGTTTATTAATACTTACGTTGTAGCAACAGCAAGCATTATATGTTAGTAAAGGTTTGATAATTGCTTTGTGTGGGTTGTTTTTATTTATTTTCATTAGGATGAACACTAAAATTGGAGGAAACACATTTTAAAACACAGAATATTACTGTTCCATTTGCTATTTTTCTCTTTTGGTTCAGGTTTTTTGTATTGCTTGGTTTTGTTTGCACCCAAGAGAAACTCTGAACTTTTTTTGAAAATTGGAAACTAATTTACACTTTAATGCCCTTCTGACAAATGCATGCTGTGTTAGAGCTTCGCTAATAACTAGATGCAGCCATTTATTCTATATGCAAACTTCCGAAATTACATAAAATGCTACAGAAAGTTGCGTTTTAACCTATTACTCGTTAAATGTCTGCAAAAAACTGTGGTCATTTAAATTTGAAACTGGTCTCAAACTCTTTGCTGTAAATTAAAGTCACTTTTATTTTAACTAGTATTTGGTTTTGAGGGTGAATCACACAGATGTAAAATATTCTGTTCTTTATTCTATTTTCTTTTTTTTTTAAATACAGTCACACCTTTAAAAATGGCAGTACAGTGTACAATTAAAAGAGACTGGGATTAAGACTCGCTCATCCAGTTGGGTTTCCACAAGACTTTACTCCATAAATGGAATCAATGAGGCTCCATAAGGGCTCGTTTACAGCTGCACTCTTTGGTCTGTAAAAGTGTTCATTTATACAAATTGTGATCTATCTGGAAGATATTGTTTTTTTGTAAGGCCTGGTTTGATTCACCAAAGTGTGAACACCAAGGGAGTGAAAGCGGGAGAAACTTCTGCCATTCCATTTAAATTAGAAGAAAAAAAGAAGAGAGGAGGAATCAACAGACGAACAAGTCAAAACATATTTAGCAAACACTCTTGGTGAGAGATATGGAGTAGTGTGAAGGTACAGGCCTGTACTGATTTTGGGTCAGCCTATAGTAAAAGCATCTAGACCTCATAAGCTCCAGACTGGACAGAAGAGAGAAAAGGTTAAGCTACCAACCAGACATGTGACACACGTTCAAGAATGTGCTTTTTTGAGCGTGCATTTAGCCCACTGTGTTCACACTAGATATGCTGGGAGGGGCCTCTTTGTCTTTTTCTACTATTTACTAGCACATATCCACCACCTGCAGCTGGAAGAGGCTTGGCGAGAAATGTCAAAGCGGTGCAAATTACTCAAATCTTTCTCCAGGCGTTTTCTTGCACAGCTCTATTCCAATATCTGAAAGGCTTGATGTAATCTAATTCCGTCCAGACACAAACACAAATTGTATTTCCCCTTCATTATCAATTTTCAAATGGTTAGCATCTCTATGAATTAAAAGGGACGTCATCTATACATCACACCAAGTTCCTGATTAATCAAAGTTCAACTGGTTTAACTTTCAACTCATGTTCTATGGCTTTTGCACTTCAAAATGTGCGTAGCTATACGTGAACTGTGTTTTAAACGCAGAAGCCACCAAACACGTCTTTACAGAGACTTTTCATTAATGGTGGTCGCTTGTATGCGTGTTGCAGAGAGCGGTGTGAATGAGGCTTTAAGGCTGTTAAGACTGTCACAGGTAAAAGATTTGGTCTAAAAGCTACAGAGTAGCTCAGGCATGAGCACATGTTGTCGCTTCAAGTAAACAGAACAGACACCATTTTTTAAAAGGCCATTTAGATCGCAAATGGGTTTATATAAGTCATTGTGGTGATTGATTTTGTGTGTTTATTTTACTTTTTATGTAGCATTTCAAAATCTTTATTTTTTCACAGTATCTTTGCATTTTTAGGTTCTTACACACTATATTATAGCCACAGTACACCCTTGTGTTTGCTTCACACATGAGTTCATATGATACCTCATGAGGTAATTACCCACTGTGCTGGTGTGTATGCAGCTGTAAGCTAAAGCGGGGGTTCCCTTCAGGTAGCTCTAACTCAGGTCAGTGAACAGCTAATGACATTTAGAGGAGAGTGGATAAAAGAGATGGCAGTTGGCTTTAGAAAGCTGCATACTGCCTTTGTCTTATTTTCTACCGTCTGGCTTAATCTCCAACCTTTTCACACCAAAAGGAGATCATGTTATTAGATGCCCTCCCATGGCTCATTTGTCATCCGCTAGCCCCTACTCCTCCAGAGTGCAACTGCAGAGGTAGAAGGAAGAAAACAGAGTAAAATAGCAGAAGACAACATGGTCCAGTGTTAATCATTTAGCCGATTTCTGTTTTGTATCGCAGTTGCAGGGGATTGATATCCCTTTCACCTTTTATTCCTCCTTTATTCTTGTTTTATCTGCCAGTTCCAAGAAGCGGATGAACTTCTGTCAACCTTTGAAACAGAGCTTTGTATTGAACTCAACCCGGTGCATTCGCTCACTTACTGTACATTCAGTCATGCTCCGCCATCACCACTAAAAGTTCCTGCAGGAAGGAGTAGCGTCACAGTTGTTGTCACCTCAGGCATGGGGCTTTAATCTTGGGTTGTTCTCTTGCTGCACAGGGAGGCAGTCCTGCTAATTACAATAAACACATGCGCTGTAACCTATGTAAGGTTTGCATAGGTTAACAAGTGCCGTAAACCTTAAATAAGTTTAAAATAGGACTTCATGTCTTGCTGTTGCCATAGTGATCTCCACTACAATCTTTGCATGAATTCTTGCTCTGCAAATGAATTTAAGGCACGATCATGTAACAGAAGAAATGCCCTAAGGGTCTTTTTGGATGACTTTTTTGGGCTCATTTAAGAGGTTTATTTCCTTCAAATAAATGTTTTTTCATCCTCCTTTTGCTTCATTCTGCTTTAGCATCTGGAGCCTCCCCTCACGCTCTCCTTTCTGTCTCTTTTTTGTCAACAGGTGGACGAGTCAAAATGCTGTGCAAGCGGTGCGACAGTGAGCTGTATTGATGGATGTGTTAACAGACACTTGTCTCACATTGATGGTGAAGACTTCAGAGCTAGAGATTCCAAATGTGGAAAACACAGGTAATCACTTTTTTTGAGACATTCTGACACCTTAAAAAAGATGCCACTGCATTATAACTTTAAAATGTTACTTCATTTACTTTATTCTTTATTCAATAGTGGAAACATTTTTGGGTTTTCTGAGAACACACAAGCATTCACTAAGTTAAAGCTTTGAAGAGACAAATTAGTATTCCACATATTATTTGGTAATAGCTTTCCAGAATTCGTTTTTCCTCTTACTTTTAAGCTTTTTTTTTTAACTGAACAGAAGCAGGAAACAGGAAACCTGTCCTTTTTTAATGATAACTTGTAAGAAAACATTAAATGAGGCTTTTTAAGCTACTGTTAATCCTCTCTGCTCATTCCTCTGCAACTTGGAGGATATCTGACTTTTCTGATAAAAACATGTAAATGTCAGAGACGACTCTTGCACATGTTCGCATTTATTATCCAGCGCAGCTTGTTGTGTAAAATAAAGTTTAGTCATTTGAATAAAATCAAATAATCTGTCATAATCCAGGGTTTGTGCACATATTCTAAAATTATATCTTATTTCCGATTTTTTAAAGCCTCATCTCTTTGGTTTTAAAATCATGTTTTACATCTTGAGTGCAAATAGCAAAAAATCTAATTATTCAAATGCATGCGTTTCTAAAATAGAGTTTCCAAATTATAGCAAATGATATGCAGATCGAGTTAAGGCGGATACATAAATTAAAAAAAAATACAAATCATCAGGTTCAGGAAGAAAGGGATGAAATGCTGCAACAGAGAAGCAATGAGAGTAGGGAGATGCTTTTTTTCCCCCACAGAGAAAGCAAATTAAATCAATGCTGCATTTACTTGAATTAACTTTCTACAGCAAATAATAGCATGCTGTTTGTCCTCCCGTATTTTATAATGCATTTTAGATCAAAAACAACAACAATTAATTAAAGAAGAATGATTTTATTATTGTGAGATCTGTGCAGGATTATGGATTTAATTTACTTTATCTTTAGTGAAAGCAGCTATATGTTAAAAAGTGTCAGACCCAGACAATTACATTTATTTAATATAAATACATTTTTGGGTCAGTTTTGGGTTTGCGTTGACATTGAATACCCCGGGAAGAAACTTTTAAATCTTTATGCAAACGTATATTTACATTCATCCACTTGGAGAAGCAGACCGTCTCTCCGTTTTTGTGTTCTTTTGAAGTATAGTTTAAAAATATTTTTTCCTCCCTTCCTGTCATCAAAAAGGAAAAGGTTTGAAATGTATGGCCAGCACTGCAGACGATATCTGATGAGTCAAACAAGACAATGACCACAGGTCCTACGGGGAGGCTTTGTGTTGGCGCTTCTGCTCTGGCCAGGCTCAGTGGGGACCTCTATGGGTCCCCTCTGTGAGAATAACACAGATTATCTGCGCCTCTCTCCTCACCGTTGGGAGGAAGAAAAAAAAAGACAAAATACGAGAATAGGAGCGTAACAAAGTAAACGTGAGGGTGAACGCATCTCCATTGAGCAGGAATAGGGCATCTCTTTGAGGACAGCTATGAATCATGCGGCAGTTACTCACTGCTTATTATGAACATCCTGTACTGGCTGGATTGATCCTCTCCGCCGCCATTCACAAAATGTCATATTGTGGAGATGGAGTGAGAAAGGCTTCTGTGGCTGACCGACCAGCTGGATGAGTGAGCACCCCAGGCGGCGCTACAAAAATGGCTACCTCTGCATTTTAGAGATGTAAAATCCTCTGGATGAGGAGCAGCAAGGAGCAGCGAGGGGGAGGAGGAGGTGGTGAAAGAATGGATGAAACAGAGGTTCAAAAAAGCATTTTAAAAGGAAGGACGGCCGCGTCAGCTGTTTTATTTGCACTGCAGCTCTCCTCTGATAGCATCAGTGTAGGGCTGAAGTGTTTTTGCCGCAGCATCGGGGTTAACTTTGGGAGTTTCCTGTAGTAATAATCCTGTGTTTTCTGTTTTTCATTGGATCCACAAAGTAACTGCAAGTCAGGAGAGGAAAAAGCAGGCATGTGTGTATCCATGTGTGGCATCTGACACACTAATATAAAAAGACCACATGCGCCAACTGGTACTCTCTCCTCGTGTCTGTGACCATGTCCCTCGGCATGGGCTTGTTTGCGCGCTGAGCTGCCTGGCACAGAGCAGCTCGGGCTTACCTCAGTTGGACGAAGCCTCTGAGAGTAATGGCGAGCGCAGGCGAGAGAGCCGGAGCACTAACTGGTCCGGTCTGGTCTGGTCTAGTTTGGCGGTGGGTTGTGCCGTCTAGCATGGCTGGGCTTGGCAGCAGAGGATATCAGAAGATCACTGCCACCTGCCAGCAGCCGGGGTCCTTCCATATGCTCAGTGGTGAATGTCCAGGGCAGATTGCATGAACTGTGTCACATCCAGCCTCAGCTTTTGTTCAAGAAGCCTCTCTCCTGATAGCACTGGTACAGAACTACAACAATTTTAGGGTGATTTCAGAGTGTTAACCTCTTTTTTTTCTTTCTCTGTTTATCAGCACGAGTCCTGGCAGCAGCAATAAACATTTTGGATGTTTATCTTGTATACCAACCTAGATGCAGGAGTAACATTATTCTGCACCATCTCAGTGAATATGAGGCTGCTGATCCCTCTTTGACCTCTAATGTCAAACTCAATTTGTCAGCTGCAATTGTTGCTGCAAGACCCGGCGTGTGTGCGGATGTGTGCGAATGGGTTTGTGTACCTGTCTAACTGACTGATCTGTGGCACATTCTGAACAGCTGAAGAGCTAATGGTCCAGCTGGAGACAGATGGCCTCTGGATAACACTATACCCCCAAGCCAATACTCACACTCTATCACTCTCCCCCCTCATACGCACACATGCACAGGATAGATTGTTAATCCATTATAAACCCAGAGGAAAGACATTTTTCAAGATGAGTTAAATGTTTCGCTGCAAGTTTGAACAATCTCTTGGCAACATAAGTTGGCAGCTTTGGTTTGTTGTGAGCGCAAAAGGATAAAGGAAGCTAAAACAATATCTCTCTTCTTTTTGGAGTTCTCCCGTGTTTAATGGATCTACTCTTATCAGACTAATAGAAGAGTTTATATGGTGGTGCTGCTAATTCTTTTCCCCATACGTTCCCAAAAAAATGGATGACCTTTGTGGTTGTATTTATTGAGAAAGACCCATTCCAATTAAAATAATGTTTTTGGTGTTTTTGTGGCATTTAAACTCATGATGGAGGACATATATAAAGAAAACAGCTTCCTTTCTTTGATAAAGGAGGTGAAGGGAAACCTCTCCTAAGGTTCTCCTTCATTCCAGATGACAGAAACACAGTTGTCTCGTATTAGTAGGCGTCACTGTAGCTCCCGTTTGTCTGCAGGCTTCAGATCGGGTGAGGCTGGCTCTCAGGAAATTTCATTACCTCATTAAAAATGTCTAAACTCGTAATCGTATTCACAGATTTACTCCTCACTGATACAGTTATGCCCAATACTATTTGCTAAGCACCCCCCACCTCCCTCAAGCATTTATCACTACCTCAATAGTGATCAGGCACATCCATTCGGAAATGGGGGTGGTTGCTAGTTAACCTCTGTAAGTGCGATAATTGCTGTGCTGTTTTTCTTGTATTTCGAAATTCCTCCCTGGCATCATTTTAAAGTATGTGTGTGAGGCAGCAGCCTGGAATTGTTGGGAGGGAGGCAGGTGTAGAAGATATTGGTTATACAGTCTCTAGCATATGGGCCTGTCGTGTCCCATGTGTACATACCTGCCTCTGCTGCTGTCGTCTAATTATGAAGAGCAAACAAAGCTATCTGCCTGCTGCCACGAGGCAGCTTCTATGAGTTTTGATTGTAACACATCAGATGTGCGTATTCTGCCTATTTAGACGTTGCTGCAAATGGGTTGCAGAAAAATCGCCATAGCTCACTTTCTATTAAGCTGTTATTGTAACTGCTGCAGCTAATTTGTGTCATGTCACTGTGTACTTTAAAGCTTAAAACAGAGGAAGCGGAAGAAAAAGAAAAAAAATCACATGTGAAGTTCTTGGTAATTATGCTTTCATCCATTTTCTGTTTGAATAAAAAAAAAGTCTGCTCTTAAAACTCTGTGTGAGTTCAGACCAGAATAATCCAGTCAGTTCTGTTCGCTTGGAAGGCTTGCTGAAAATGTTCCACTTTTATTTCAAAAAGGCAATTATGATTACGGTGGCTGTAAGGAACCAAATTACAGTGGACCAAAGACCGCTTAACTAAAGCCCAAAAGTAGGTAAAGTTGATGTTTTAAATAAAATTAAAAATGACCTAAAAGACTGTAAACCATATGTGTTTTGAATTTATTTACAACAGAGCATAATATATATGACATAAAAAGGGTTTAAAACTGAGAAATTCAACAATTTTGTCCTTTAAATAAGTCCATTTTCAATCTTGTTACATATCTTGAAAGAAACTGACCTGATGGGCAACAAATAGCTGCAGAAGCAATAGATTTTGGTGTGTAAGGGACAGGGCAGAAGAACTATAAAAGATGCTTGTGGGTTTTGGGCCCCAGACGATACAGCATTGCTTGAATTTGTCAGTAAAAAAAACGAAACTACGGACTTCTACACATAAAAGGAGCTAATTAACTAAAACTGAACAGCTTGGTAAATGAAAAACTGAGACCTGCTGTGATCATGTCAGTTAGGAAATCAGAAACAGGAAAGTGAAAAGTTTAAAATAGCCTGAAGACTAAATGTAATGTACTGAGCATATTAACCTTGTAATGTAGTTTTCTGCTCTTAATTTACAGACCCACCCCAATAAAAAATGTTGGAGTTTCTAAAACGTCCTTGTGGCATTTTTCTCATTATGGAGGACATATTTAAAGAAAATTAAGATTTCATTTACATTTCTGAGTTGTTCATTATCAAATCGTTGTGGATCAGGAGCAGACAAAAAAAATGCAGTTTCAAACAGCATGTAAGTGTGATGTAAGGGCTACAGTCTGCGGGCCTCACGGTTGTCTGTATTCACACCAGAATAAGTCTGCAAATAATTCTAAAACCTATTTTTAGCTAAACCAGAGTTCTTTTTTTTGGTTCTTGTTGTCCAAAACCATTTAATAACTGCATCTATACACAGGCAGAGCACAAAAGCACTCATTTCTAATGTTTAAAGTCTTCATTTAAATTACATACAAGTTAACAGTATGGCTTTTAAACTATTATACAGAAGCTTATTTTTGTTATAATTGTATAAAAAGTAAATAATGTGTTTTTCTTTTAGCTCTTCATCATTGTCTTAACTTGTGCTACCTCTTGTTCATCAGCTCAGAGAAGGGGCGTTTAAGTTTGAATATCAACTGTGCGTTGGCAGTGTTTAAGACTGAAATCACAGAATGACATTTAGAGCTCCGGGGGGTTAATTGACAATAAGTGCATTTGAACAGGGTAGAACAATGTGACTACAACATAAAACAATGTTAATTTTAAAGAGCTGAAAGCTTTTTCTTCTCCCTGCAGGGGTATGTGAGCAGAGTGGTGATCTGAGTCTGTGCGGACTCGTCAATGCTGCTCTCCCTCCATCCTCCTCGCCTCCTCCTGCCGCAGAGACTTTGCAGCGGGCCTGCATAACACGCCAGAGGACCACTCCTACATCAGCATCTCTTCGCCTGCCTGTTGGCACAGACCCCTCTCTCTGCCTGACAGTGGCCCCCTGCCCCGCCTCTGATGATGCTCCATCTGTAGTCCCCCATCTCCTCCACTCTGCCACGTCGCTTCCCGACCCGACTGTAAGCACCTGGAGTCCAGCAGGAGACGCAAAGAAAACCCCCCCCTGCACTGCCTGTCTCCCTGCCCCTGTCATCGACAATGATGGAGCCTGGCCCCGTATCTGCCCTGACAGAGGAATGTCTTCTTCAGCCAGCAAGAAACTGCCTCGGCTGTTACATCGAAACCCGTGACGCTTCGGATGCTACTGCCATCCAAAACCCATCCCATGACCCCAACCCCAACACAGACCCCGGACTAAGTGTTCGGATAGGAGATGTAAGCCGAGAAGACTACTCTGACATCAACAACATCAGCATCCAGTGCCTGAGCCATGCAGGGGAGGCAACCAGTCACTATGGGGAACAGCTCCTCTCTGACCAGCTACTCAGCTTCCCCCTGCCCAAAACCTCCAGTGAGTGCAAGAGATCAGACGGCAACAAAGCAACAGTGGACTGTGAAGACCCAGAAGATGATGCCACGGCTAAGAACCTGTATGAGGGACTGTTACTAGACAAAGTCAGTGGAGAAGAGGCTCTGCTGGCAAATGCGGGTCAGGACTGGGGCTACTTTGAGTCCTTCATCAGCGAGAGTAAGATGGAGCTGCTGGACCTTTGCTCCAAGAATGAACTGTCGGTCAATCTTTTCTCTGAGGAGGATGTTGACAATCTCTTTGATGATGAAGACGATGATTCAACGCTAAGCAGTGACGTGTGCTCGCTGAAGATTCGTTACGAGTCTTTCCAGGACAACATGAGAGAAAAGACAAATGTGCTCCAGGAGGAGACGCAGTTTAACTTCTTCCCCAGTGTCCTGACCAACTGTGCCAAGAAAGAGGATGGAGCACCTGTCTTAAAGAGGAGCGCTGAGGGTCTGCAGCCCAAAGCTGACGAGCTCATCATGGTGACAGCACAGGAGGTGAAACCCGCAGATTGCGGTGGCTCACTCGATGACTCTCAAGGCTCCCCGATGTCCACCTCCAAAGTCAGCTACCTAATAGACTTCAACTCCACGGAGGAGTCAGGGGAGTTCAGCGATGACAGCTCCTGCACTGGCTCCTCCTCAGACACGCTGCAAGAAGGCAGGTTCAAAAAGGGTCCCTCGAAAAGATTTCTTAGCCCATCGAACCCTCTCAATTACGGCCTACGCTCCAAGAGGAAGGTTCGATACAGCGACGATTATCTATATGACGTTGATTCGCTCGAGAGTGAAAAGAATGCTGAGAAAAAGGAGAAACCGCCCTCTGGGCAGAAAGAAGAGGAGGACGTGGATTGGTGCCCTAAAAAGCGGCGAAAATCCTGCCGCAAAGAGCCACCCGTGGTCATCAAGTACATCATCATCAACAGGTTTAAAGGAGAAAGACTCATGTCGGTGAAACTGGGCAAGCTGGACCCGGTGGATGCGACTGTGAGCTTAAATGCAGACACTGTGGGCAAATATGAGACACTGGCTCCTCTGAAGGCTTTCTGGCAAGAGAAGCAAAGAGAAAGGCAGGAACAGCTTAAGCTGGCTGCAAGAGATAAACAACAACGCGGTTTTCATCTAAACGGACGCCATCATCGGCCTTTCAATTCTAGTCATCCCAAAAGGAAATACAAGATTGCAAACAGGCTTAAGGTTCAGAGGATTCACACTGTGGAGCAATCAGCAGCAGCACAGAACTCTCCCCTCTCTGATCAGGGCCAAGGAGGTGTCACTAAAGAGGAGGCCACCCCCACAGTAAGAGGAATAATAGCGGCCCCAGGCCTCCCCGTCACATTAGACACAAACTCCATCACACACACAGTCACGGCAAAGAGCCGCTCCCAGGAGAGGGAGGAAAGGGAGGGGAGAAGATTGGGAGGAAATAAAACATTCAGGATAAGGAAATTCAAAAGCGAAGCCAGGCTGAGGAGCAAGAAAATGAAAGAGGCAGAAGGAGAGGAGGGGAGGAGCGTGACAAATGAAGCGGATGCCTGCGTCTCTGCGGCACAGATTGAGGACCCTACTGCGGGGTTAGAACAGGGAGGCATTAGTTCAACTACAGCTAAACCCAATTTCTCTGACAATACCACCACCACTCAGGCATCTGAGGAAAAATTCCCCTTTGTTTCATCCACCTGCTCTCCTGACAAAGCGCCCTCCTCAGAGGAGGTGGAGACAGGTGTCCCTGTTATCCCTGGAGGCTACCTGCAGACCCTGTTAGATGCCACAGACTCCTCCAGTGGAGCAGCTATCTCCTACTTCCCGCAGCAGTCCTCTAGGCAGCAGTATCCTCTGGGGCTGTCCCTGGAGGAGAAACAGTTTTCCTCTCTGCAACTTGCTCAGAGCTGCGTCCTCTCTCCTCCATCTGAGTCAGAGCTCCAGCAGTCACCGCAGAACTGCCCCAGCTTCCCCCAGATGTGGCACCAACAACTGTGTGCAAATCACAGCCAAAGCTTTGGGCCCGAGACCCCCGAGACTCCCATCTTACCCAACAACTTCCCAGCTGCGGTGCCCCTGAATGACAACCTGCCAGTATCTAACTACAGCCAGCTGAGCCCGGAGGCTGACAGGCTGCTTTATGAGAAGAGCTACCTGACTGAGGCGGGGCTCCAGCCTGGGGCAGATCTGCAAGTGTGTCAGTCTGCCTGTGTGGAGGGCCAGGTGCAATACCAGAGAGGGTCCCTGAGCACAGACAATGGTAGGCTCATCAGTTATGACTCAGTGGGCTCTCTGTCAGCCTCCTCCAGCAATTATAGTTCTCTCAGCCTCAAGTCTTGTGAGCGGGAGGGCGAAGAAGAGGGCCGGGACGGCTTCTTAACTCATTGCAGTCCCAAACTGGTGATTCAGCAGAGTGTAGATGCCCTCACGCCACTCAGGGAGTCCTCTGACTTGCTGGATATCTCCAACTTCACTCCTGACAAGTTCAGACACTCGTCACTGTCAGAGCTGTCCCCTCCTGAGACCCCCAACCTGTCCCCACAGGTGGTGGGGCGTGAGATGAAGATGGCGGGAAATGTTGGAGAATACCAGGATGCAAACGAAATGACTGTGGACTGTAACATGGAGGTGAAGTGGAACTGTGAGGCCATACAGCAACAGGAGCGCACAACAAATGCATACATAGTGGAGGACGGCCAGTTTCCACTGCACAGCTTTAACAGTCAAGAAGTTGCAGGTTTGGACAAGAAGGACAAGTTTGACAGCCAGGCCGGTGACATGTTGGATGGTGCAAAAAGCATAAAGTCAAAGAGGAAAAGCAGTTGCAAACAGACAACCGCAGGACAGAGTCCAAAGAAAGCCCGGGCCCCCAGAGCTCCCAAGTCCGAAAAGGTCAAAACCCCTAAGCAGAACTCTCGGTCCACCAAAAAGATAAAGGCCATGTTAGAAGGGAAGGCAGCAAAGAACCAGGCAGGTGGTTGTGGCACAGGCCTGACTGACAGTAGCAGTACTGGGGACTGGTCTGGCACTGGCTGGTCTGAGAGTAACAGCCTGGTAGGGGATGACCAGAGAGAGTTTGAGGAGCCTTCCAACATTCTGTCCAACATTGTCTCTGGCATGGCCGAGGTCCAAAGGTTTATGATGGCCTCTATCGAGCCACTGTGGAATCCCATGTCTGAGGCCTGCATGCCCTCGGAGGCCAACAGCCTCAACCTTAAGACCCTCAAAATCTTGGCAGGAACAGAGGCCGACCTGAAGAAAAAAGGAGCCGTACTGACGGGGGCTGGCAGAGGCAGGAAGCCCGGGGGAAAGGGAGTGAAAAACCAGGCCAAATTCAACCCCTCGCATCCCTTGTTCCCTCAGCTAGCACTGGGCTGCAACATGTTTGACAAACCAAACTTTATTAACCCAGGGCCCGCGCACAAAAAGCTGTACCGCCACAAGACCAGTGCAAAGTTCCCTCGGATTGAGACGTTGAAGGGGAAGCGAGCTGAGAGAGACCCAAATAAGGACATAGCACTGATGACTTCTTTTGAGAAACTGAGGTAATATTTTGTTATCAGCTGCTAATGTGACCCCCTTCTCACTCCCCCACCCCACTACCTGCTCAGCCCTCCCTCCCAAGCATACCTACACTGACGCAATGCCAGAGCTGCATGAGTGCTACGTTTCCCCCCGACTACTCCCACTTCCTTTTTAACACCCCTGAGGAGGAAATTAATATCTGCATGAAAAACTTCTTGTACTTTGCAAACTACCTATTGAGTGATTGTGTCAAGCTTGATTGAGATTGGAAATGACCATGGCTGCATTTTTTTCTTGCTTTTGTTGTTTCTGCTTCGTTTGTTCTTCTAATGGTTGTTTTTTTTTCCTTTTTTTTTGCATTTACTTTTGTCAAATAAGAAAAAAAAAAGAGGACGAGCTTTGAAAAACAGCTCTTGTCGCCTTTTTGACGAACTTTGTTTTGTATTTTCCCAGCAGAACAAGCTCTCCTGTATTCTATCTTTCTCCCCCCTCCCCTAAAGATGTAGCTATATACACAAATGCATTAAGTGACATCTACGCAACCCCCCCCCTTCCCTCTCCTCGTCTGTTTTTTGTATGCAGAATATGGATGTCCTGTTGTTGCTGTCCTTCATACACTGCCTGGCTCATTTCAAGAGGGAAACCTACAGTTATTGAGCCCTGTTTAAGTCCAAGACATCTTAAACACACAAGATGGGACCATTTTGTATTGATGACATATCAGACGTTTTTTGTTTTTTTGCTTTTGTTCCCCTCCTGTTCTTAAAGTCGGAATGACTCCCCCATTCCCTTTTATTGAGCATTTCTTTTTCCTTCTGGAGTTCAGATGAACTGATGATCTAAATTAACATTTTTACGCCTTGCAAATTCATAAAAGCTCCACCCTCAGAGTATTTTTGTCAATGTTGTTGTACAGGGACATGCAATATTTGCATAAAAAAAGATGATTATAATCTTAAAATCAATGTGCCAAAAGTAACAATGCTGTGTAAATGACCTCTTATATATGTGTGAATATTGGCTGTTCCTCTTTTCTATCCATTGGGAAATATTGGCTGCTCGGGTTGGAGGCTCCTCACAGAGACTTGCAACTACAGGAATTCTGTTTCTTAATTTTTTTCTTTTTTTTTTGAGACTTTTTCCTCTCTTCTCTGATGAAAGGCACCAACAGCTGGCAGTGGTACGCCACCACTCACTAAACCAAATCCGTATGACTGAATTCTCCTCGTGTTCCACCCACCCTTGCTTTGTTTGCCAAATTCCGTTTACCTCAACATTGCCTGGCACCGAGAAGCAACAAAAGAGAGGCAAAGGGAAGATGGGCTCTGAAGCCCACTGTAAAGGCAGGGGATGGAGGGAAAAAATGTAAGACGTTATCATCGGCTCCCTTTTTCTGGACCACCTTTAGTGGAGCGAACATGGCTTAGGGTAAAGCAAGGGAATCACTTGTCACTTGGGGCTGTGCCTCACGAGATAGCTGTTTGTACTGGAAATTTAGGGGAATTGATTGCGTCTATAAATCTGATGCGTGCATCAGTGGAGAACAGACAATTTTTTTTGCAGTAACTGTGAATATTGAAAAAAGCAGTTTTCAGTACAAATGGAACCAGTAGTCTTGTAAATGAAGGAAACGCATGTCTTTGCATTCTATCTTGCCTGAAACATTTGAACTTTTATTGACATGGTTATGTAATTCATTTCTTAACATTGCCTTACTTTCTGAGTTGCACCTCTCGCGTTTTTTTTTTTTTTTTTTTTTGGTTGACTCTTCACATAATGTCCCAATTGAGCTGTTTCATTTACATTTTGTATTGGTTTGGTTTTTAATGTTGCCCCATTCTGAACTTTATTCTGAAAGCAGAAAATATATTTAAGGTCACAAAGGAACTGCACACATGGAAGAAAACTACATATTTATAAATATATATGGGTATTATCGAATGCAGTGAATTCCCTACATTATCAGTTACTTTGGGCTCATTCACTACCTCAGAGCACTGATATAAAACATCCGAAATCCACTTTAAAAAAAAAAAGATCATACAATCATGTTCAATCAGTTATGAAATCTTTAGATTTTATAAGCTTAAAGGGATTTCAGGAGGAATGCAGAGCCAATCAAGCAGTTTCAGAAGATCATTTTTTTCAAGTGTGTCCTTAAAAAACAGGGCCTACATGTTCTCTGTTTTGCAAATAATAATGGGATTTTTGGCTGTGGTTACATGGGACTGCATGAAGATTTGCTGGCAATTTAATTGATTAGCTTCAGACCTTATCACCCCCAGGGTATGGCAATTCTGACACACAGGTTTTAGTAAGTGATTGCTTGCATATTTAAGGCAAGAATCACAATCAATCTTTCTGTGTCACTTTATTCCACTTTTTTTGCCATGATCTGTTGTTTGTTTTATTTTGTTTTTTTCCTATAGTGTATCAGGGTTAGGACCAAGACAAGCTGCTGATGGGAAGCTTCACATGGGCTGCAGGCCCATTTTAGTCTGCCTTCTCTCGTTTCTGCCTATTGTCAAATTGAATGTACTTCTCTGAGTTCATAGTTTATCATTTCTATCTTTTTTCTTTTTGTTTCTAAAATGTGCCACTGTTAAGCTGCCTCATGTTAATGGTGCTAAGAAAGTGAATTTTTTTTTCTTTTCTTCTTTATTTCTTTATATATATATATATATATATATATATATATATATATATATATATATATATATATATATATATATATATATATATATTACATTCTTATTTCTTTTTGTTTTGTTTTTTCTTTCCCAGAATAAAAAAAAAGAAATGCAAATTAGATTAGGTACCTAACCCTCTTTATGAATGTATATTATAATGTTATGTTTGATGTATTCACTTCATGATTCTTTGACACTGATTGGAATTTTGTTCGCTCTTTTCATTAAAAGATTATCGAGCTTTATATATACTGTCTAGAGTTGTTACCTGAAGGAATCTTAATGAACTCTTGACACTACAAAATCTTGTATATTTTTTGTGTGCCAATTTGTAACATATTTTGTAAGTGTATATTTTTCTTAGAAAGTGCTGTGAAGTATTTGTGTGTGTGTGAGTAACCTTTTATGCACCTCTGTGGGCAGTGGAAAAGGAATCTACAGTGACAAGTTTGTGGTTTTAAAAACCAAAATATGAAAGTATTGACAGAAAACTAGAAATATTTACATTTTGTTGGGAGTTTTGTAATAAGACCATGATTTTGTTGTGAGAGTGTTGTGTTACTGTGCAAAAACACAATTAAGCAAAGAAAAAGGAAAAAAAAAACTTGGAAAAAATATAATTTGTGAACAATTTGCTGTTTTATAGATTTTCATGTAAATTATTTGAGTATTATTTTTGTTTTTGTTTCTTTTTCCTTTTCTTTTCTTTTTGTTTTTTTGTTGTAACTGTTGCAAAGGTTTTAAATATTTGTGATCAAGCCTGTATGGTGATAATGTAATATTGGTAACTTGCTGAGTTTTGTAATAATGTTTATGGAGTAAATATACAAATTAAAATAAGATTTTGAATGCTGCTTTCTGAAGAGATCTAGACTGTGTTTTCTACCACCCACTTACTGCTTCTGCTGCTGTTGCCAGGAATTGCATGGTATCACAGTCAAAATATCAGTATATCCATATCATTTTATGCAATATATATATATATATATATATATATATATATATATATATATATATATATATATATATATATATATATATATTCTGCCTAATTTCTAAGAAAAAGGCTATAAGATGAAGGTGATAGAAATATTCTAACTGCAAATATTCTAAAGTGTGTGGACAGGATTAGTAATCTCCCTCCATCTAAACTGCTGTCATGTAAAAAATATGGAAAGGACTAATCTGAGATTTTGCGCCATGAACTGTGCGAGCTTAAAACAACCCTAATATTTCCAATTAGTCCAACCGTGTTTGTAACATTGAAAGATTCTTAGAGGAAAGTCACTTTAATTTCTTTTACAAGTCTGGTTTTGGCTCATGTTATTCTAATGTCAAATCTAATTAGCACTCAGGGTCAGGCTTTGCTGGAGTGACTGCTCATCCATAACTCTGAGCTAAGGCGGCTGTGGTCCACACTGCAACTCATTCTGGCATGCTTAATTGGAGCTTGAGACGCAGTCTCGCACCATAAACAGATCCTGTGATGTATGCCTCTAAAATTGTCAGCTGGTATTAGTATTGTTTTCGTTCTTTAGTCACCCGTAGCAGATAACGGAGAGAGCAAATTATAAGATGGAATGTCTAATGGAACAGATCAGATACACCTGTGGTTATTAAATGAGACCCTTGTTTTCCCAGTACAAGCCTAAACTGCACAGACAGGCGGTTCTATTGAGAAGACAGTTGTTTGCACCTTGTCTTTCTTTGTTAATCATTACCAAGAAAACAAAACATTTTCATAAAGTGAGCCAACCTCAAATCACACGTCTTATTTGATACGATTGCCGGTTTGTAAAAAAGGAAAAAGATCAATAGCTATTAAAATTGGACACTTTTTTGAGGAATTTATATACTTTGTAATAATATTTTGATGTAACATTTTCAATAGATGCTACTATAGTCCAATGCACATTAATTTATTAACATTTTTCTAGTTCTAGAGTGTATTTTAATTAGATCATTTACACAAAGAGTACTTTGAATATTACTCCACATATATATTTTAATGTTTATAAACATATGTTGACTATAGTAATAAGGGAAATTTTAAAATCAAAGTTGTAGCAGACTTTTCAGTACATACATATCAGCATCAAGGTTTATCAAAGAAAGCACAATTTTAACCTTTAAAACTGAAAAAATAGTAGCCTGTTTGAGTGGAAAATATATTTTTTTAAACTATTTGAAAGGTTTTATTTTTTTACTTAAAGATAGCCATTTTTTTTTTTTGACAAATTGAAAAGTGAAGGGAACAGTTGAAACTGCAGCAGGATATTTGAGTCCAGATATAGAAATCTAATCCCTTATGTCGTCAATTTATGGTATATATTTAATCAAGCAAAAAAATAAGCAGAATAAACTTTAAATGAAATAAAGAAGCTACGAGTTAATAAATAAGACATTTATTGATTTTGGTTTGTGTATAAGGTGTACAGTACCAGCATTGGTAGACACAGTTTTAGCTTTAAATGCAGAAAAGGCTGGACGTCAGGTACCTTTGGAGGGGCGGGTGCTGAAATTTAGAAAAGGGGCATGTGGAGCACAAATGTAACACTTTATCACGATAATTTTCAGGAGAGCAGACTGTTTTATAGCAGCCCATATTTTAACCTTGTAGTATTTCTCCAAGATAGCCAAAGCATGGTTGCTTGTAGCTGCTGTAGCAACAAGCTTCATCTTGACTGGACTTCCCTGCTTCTGGCTTGTTCTGGAACCTTATATAAGGAGATCAAGGTCTACTGATCAAGTTTTCTTTGTGGCCCGTTCATACAATATCAAATCTTCTGTCCGGCCAAGGACCAGCCTCTGCAAAACCCATCAACAATTGTATATACTGCTGCTAAGTCTACATCTTACTACTTCAATGCATCAGATGCGGTTGCAGTCGCCTCAAAAATTGGACAGTTTCATCTCCAGGCAGAGGACCAAACTAAAGCTAATATTTTTAAAATGATCATTGCATCAGCTGCTGAAGGTCTGGATGACCTTCCTTCAGTGTTTAACATATCTGTGGTTTGATTTGAATAAAGACATTGTCATATTTAATGTGAAATGACAGGACTTGGACGGGGTCATTTGGGTGTGTCAGTCCAACTCTCACTGGTTCCTGTCCCCATCTCCTGACCAGCTGTTTCTTCTCTGTTGACTTTAACTCCATCTGCTTCTTTTTCTTCAGCCTCTGTCTCCTTCAGGGGTGTCTAACTCCAGGCCTCCAGGGCCGGCCTCCTGCTGGTTTTTCAGAAATCCTGCCTCATCTGCTGTTGATTACCTGGATCAGGTGTGTTTAGCCACTGAGAAGCCTCAATGGCAGGTTGGTTAGAAAACATGCAGGACGACGGCTCTTGAGGCCTGGAGTTTGACACGTGCAGTTTCCATCAATCTCCCTGTTTCCGTGGAACATCATCATCCTCCTTCTCTCCTACCTCGCCTGACCTTTCACTCTTCTGAGAACAAAGCACACTTTCGCTTTTACATTCATCTGTTATTTTATCAGCCATTCTTGTCGACACCAAGGTTGTTCGACTTAACTAAAACTAAACTAAAACTAGCCTGTTAGTACTAGTAAAACATTTTATTTTACTGAAAAAAGAAATAAAACTTAAAATAGTAAAAATGAAAACTTAAAAAACTAGACTAGAAAAGCCTGAAACTAAAGTGAATAAAAAACAAGTTTAAACAAACAAACAAAACAAAAAAAAACTTAAAACCAATACAAAATGATATTAACCCTGAACAACACAAATGAAAATTGAATGGTAATTAAAAAAAGATTGAGTAGAAAAATAAACAAGTGGTTATGCTGGTGGTCTCTTTGCAGCTGGTGGCTGGTTCTGGATCCGCCTTTAGCCTCATTCAGCTCCTCTTTTCTCTCTGGCAACCTCTTCTCCTCATGAGGCCTGTCAGCACATTAATATAAACCCAGATGAATTCACTAAAATTCCTATGCACATGAACTATGCAGGAGCAGATACCTGGAAACCATCCTCCACCTCCTCACCTAAAGCATAAACAAAACAGCCGTGGAGCGCGCGGCTCACTTCAGCCACCGTACTCGCGCCGCGCGCGTCAGCTGCACTGCAGTCGCGCGCCCGTGGTCATGGGGCAACCAGCGCATGAAGGGGTGGGCTGGGGCTGCCAGGTGTATGTGAGGGAGGGGCATGTTCATCAAAAGTTCTACATTTATCTTTTTCGTTTTTATGAGTTATTATTAATTGATGGGTGGTAAATTAACGTTTCAAAAAGGCTTTCACATATGTATGGGACAAAAAACACCTTTGACAAAAAAGGGCACCAGGGCAAAAGGGGCAGGTGTTTGAGTACCCTCTGTCACCCGCGCGCTCGCGCGCACTTGCTTGCTGGACGTGGACTGCAAAAGGGTTTTTTAATGATCTTTTCCGACATGAAGAGACATTAAGACGCCCTAACGTTTTTTCTTGACAATCGATCTTCAGTTTGATATATAGCTTTAGAGTAGGCCCAGTGTTTAAAAAGAAAATTCTGGCTGAGTATCATGTTATCTAAATAGTTTTATCGCATAATATTCAATGACTTTAGGTTAATTTGTTAAATGTGGGACCTAATTATCCCCATTTTATCCTGTTATTAGGTCTTAAAAGAGAAGTACTAATGTAGTTTTTTTGTCAGTACTATTAGTCTCGTTTTTGCCACTTTGTTGCTCTCAAAAAATAAAAATAAAATGAAAAGCACTGCATTCTTCATGCATTACAAGGCACAGAAAACCTTTAACAAGTTTGAACTGAATTTGTTTGTTAATTACAAGCAACTGTTTTTTCATTTTATTGCAAGCTGTTAAAGTTTCATGTGGCGTGGAAACTGTTGAAAAAAAGCCCATTTTTGACACACAAAAAAGACCAACAGCTTGCTTGCAGCACAAAACTAGCACCGCAGATATAAAACATGTAATAATTGCTATGCAAATTTAATCAGTTGCTCCATAAATGCAGTAGGCCTAAATGAGGTGTTGGTTTCCCCATTTTTTAAATTAATTCATTGTATTTATTTCATCAGTATTTGTGGTTTGTGATTGTGAACATGCAAAGCTTTCATAAATGTTACTTCTATCTTCGTTCTTAAGCAGTTGCAAGGGGAAAGGGGAGACTTTTGTATGTATTGTCAACAAGGGAACGATTGTGATGAGTTGCAGTGATGCAACTAATGGTGAAATTGGTGTGTCCCTATTAGGCATTCTTTTACTTCCTGAACGAATGTTTGGTTCATAAAATGCATTCTTGTTTGTACACTTGCATTCAGACGCTTAAATAACAAAAAAAAAATACAAATAAAAAATAAAAAAACCCATGCTAGAAACATCCATTCATAGATACTATATATATATATATATATATATATATATATATATATATATATATATATATATATATATTTTTTTTTTTTTTTTTTAACTTACATCAATTAATTTATCGTATTGGCAAAAATGAGCAAACGCTGTCCTATAATACTACGTTGCCAATACGCATAGCTTCATTGAACCCGGAAGATCAAACTCGGGACACTGGCGTCATTGTCCATTTCCGGAAGATCGTTTCAGCTTTCCTACAAGAAAGAAAATGGAATCCTGAGATCGCACTCGGTTAACCCAATCAATTTTAAGAGAATATCAACCAAGGACTGTTTCCTTTCATCACACGTCTACTATCAACATCCTACGGGTAATATTATTTTGTCACACATTACATTCTATTAATTGTATTGATACTGAACATTTGAGCTCGTTGATTGCTAACGTCACCGGTTGACGTCGCTTGCTGTGTTAGCTTGTAATGCTATTAGCTAAATGTATATGTAACTACTGGTCGATGTAGTAAATACACCGCAAAAAACGTCATTAATGTATAATATTTAATTTGAGCTTTTAGGAAAAAAGTAAAAATTAACTTGGTTAAGAAAAAACTTTGGATATGTTAAAAGGAAGACTTGAAGCACGTAGGTAGCCTAGAAGTTAAGTAGCCGACTAGCTAACAAGGTTAGCTTGTTTGTCATCTTATAGTTGGGGTTTATTCTATTTTAAAAACATAAAAAATGTATGGAACTATTTAGATTTAACGATTTAACTCTATGGTGATCCTTTACAACATAGGTTAGCCCCTTTTAATTGTAGTAATGTGGTTAGCAACCCCAACCCAATGCTAATTGGTTGCTAGGCTGGCTAAAATGTACGATGCCATTTTGTTTTTATCTCGACTTTGACCAACGTACTGTCTTTTTGTTGACGTAAAGACACGGGGTTTGCGGTATTAGGTTTTGTTTTTTTTTTGTTGACTGGCAGCTGTGCGTGTAAATGGGATCGAAACTGAACTATTTAGGAGAAAATCAGATTCAGACTGCTTTGTTGTGTAAATATTGCCTGTCATTATTGTGGTAACGTGCCGTATTGGCTAAAGAGTGGTTGTAACGTCAACATTTGCAATGATGTGTCTTAGATTTGATCTTTTCTCGTTTAACGGTAACACGAGTGGTATTTTAGACTAATGTCTTCGTGGTTTTTAAGGGGAAAAACACCGCGAGGCTTTTCGGCAGGGAAGTCATTCTAATCTAACGGAAACCTACTCTCTCTGTTCTGCGGCAGCAGAATCTTGCTGTTAGTCCGAAACCATCCCGCTGATCACCCCTGCGCATCATGGAAGGGTCTGACGGTGTCGAACAGGGTGGCAGTGACCAGCCTGAGTCACAGCGCAGGAGGCAGCTGGATCGCCTGGACAGAGAGGAGGCCTTCTACCAGTTTGTCAACAACCTCAGTGAGGAAGACTATCGGCTAATGAGAGACAACAATCTTTTAGGCAATCCAGGTACAGATGAATGAAAATTTTAATGATTTTTAGACTTGCATTTCATTGTGTACATTTTTAACGATGTGTAGCACTTCCATCTCTTGACCTTTTGTGTCTTTATAAACTCAATCCTCTTGGCAATGTTGTCATTAGTAAAACCACAATAAATTATCATGTCAGTCACTTGGATATTGCAACCTCACTGTCAAGTAATATCGCTAAATTCAATGATAAAGACTTACAGAAGTTATAATTCAGTATTACTTTGTATCCCCTGCCTCTTTATTATTTATGACATCTGTAGAACAACTATGTAAGCTTTTAAAATCCTCATCCGGACTCCTTTTGCTCTTATTATAAAAGCGTTCCTAGTGGTCTTTTAATTATGATTATATGGTTTTTAGGGGAAAAAAAAAAAAACAAAACAAAAAAACTGTTGTTTTTTTTTTGAGACAGTTTCATTAGACTGTTGGCATGGAGTGAGCCTGCCTTACTTTTCCATCATCCCTTTGTTTATGTGCTTTCCTGTTAGCTTACAACCCCAAATTAACGTCATCGGTGCATAAAAAATGGTGGAGTTATCCCGCCATACAGTTTTGAGTCAGATGCCAGCTCAAATGAGGAGAATGAAGCCGTGCACGGATGTGCATAACAATAAAACAGAGCATGTGGCCATACGATTATAGATTTTACCAACAGCCACAAGCTTTTTCAAACTGCATTTTTGTCTGCTCCTTATTCACACTGATTTGAATGAAGACAAATATAGAAAGGAAGTATTAATCTTAAATTATTTGTATATATCCGCCCTCATGAAAAAAAATGCGACAAGAACATGGAAAGAAACACCAAAAACACAATTTTTCTTAGAGTGGGTCTTTACAAATGTAATGTAGGTATCATTTTGTATAGTCAAGACTCATAGGATGAATTTGGATGGCATCTAGAGACACAGATCTTAGTTGAATGTTACATACTTGTTTTGTTTTAAGACCGTTTAATGGCATTCCTCTTTTTAATGTGTTTGCATTCCTGAGTATGCTCGAAATGCAACAGTCAGCAAACAGTTGGAGATGTCCAGTCTCTGTCTGTCCTCAGAGTGAGAGGGGGAAAGTAAGTTTGGACCTTTAATGGGGTATCCTTCAACTTCAAGGGGAGGGCAATAGATGGAGAGTGACTTGCCCTGGTAAGTCTGGAGGCTTTTCCTGCTCTTCTGTTGATGTGTTCAAAGACAACACAGCAGTGAGGAGAGTACAACACTTGACATGAGTTCCTTTTTGGTAGGAATATTTCATAAAATACAAAATCATTTTTGTAATTTGAACATGTCCCAGGTGACTTAGTTTCTTTAAGCTCATTAAACCTTTTTATTGTAGAAGAGTGAAGCTATTGTTTTGTTTTCCCAGATGGTCTTTGGTGAAGAAAAAACTAATCTAATGATTTTCAAGAAAGTAGAAATGTCCTGGTCTTAATTTTCTCTAACTTCCATTGCAGGAGAGGTCACAGAGGATGAGCTGATCAGTCGGCTTCAGCAGATCAAAGGTGGTCCGGAACAGCAGAGTAACACCCCTGCTACTGAGAGTACTGAAGAACCAGTTGGTAGGTTTTTTTTCTCCCTTTTTTTGTTGGTTTAAACTTTCTGTCAGATTGAAATTTGATTCTTATTTATTGATTTTTCTCGTTTCTCAGAACAACCAGAGAGCTCTGAGGATCCTCCAGGTGGGGATAGCCTTCTTGACTGGCTGAACACAGTGCGACGCACAGGCAACACAACCAGAACCGGCCATCGCGGGAACCAGTCATGGAGGGCTGTGAGCCAGACCAATCCAAACAGTGGCGACTTTCGCTTCAGCCTGGAAATTAGTGTGAACCGCAATCTGGCTGAGCAGCAGGCGGCTGCTGAAGCGGAGCAAGAGCCTCCAGAACAGCCCGCTGAAGGTCAAGATGTGTCTGTCGAACCTGAAGCACAGGTTCCCATGGAAGCAGAAGTGGTGGAAGAACCAGTTGTGGAGGAATTGGCCGTCCTTGTGGAGCCAGAGCCTGAAGTAGATGAAGTAGTTTCACATCAGGTTGTAGAGGAGCCTTCAAGTCCACCAACGCCGCCGCCTCCACCACCTCCTCCAGTTCAACCCCCTCCTTGTTCTTCTCCACGTAGAGGACAGAGAAGAGCTCGCAGCCGCAGTCCAGAACCACGCAGAACTCGTGCCCGCCTTGCTAGGAGCCGGTCCCCTCTCAGCTTGGATCAGCTTGATGGCATTCCTATTCAGAGACATGATTACAGTTCTCAAAGCTCGAGTTCTTCCTCAAATACTCCCACCGTGCCTCCAGTGGAGGGCAGCTCTCGGACTCGACAGCATATTCTTTCCCGTCAGAACTTTGCTGAAGGGGACGTTTGGCCACCCAGAGCTCCTGCTGAACCCGTCCTAGAGTCCCCAAATGCTGGGTCTCAGGAAGGAGAAACTGCTGGGGGTGAAGGTGGGGAAGCTGGTGAAGGCGGTGCAGCGGGGCGCCGCCCTCCCACCATAATGCTCGATCTACAGGTGCGGCGCGTGCGCCCCGGTGAATATCGTCAGAGGGACAGCATCGCCAGCCGCACTCGCTCACGCTCGCAGAACTCCAACAACACGTTTCTTTATGAGAGCGAGCGCGGTGGATTTCGCAGGACTTTCTCGCGCTCGGAGCGCGCTGGCGTGAGGACCTACGTCAGCACCATTCGAATCCCCATCCGAAGAATCTCTGACGCAGGTTTAGGAGAGGCAACTTCAATGGCTCTTCAGTCTATGATTCGGACAGATCATGACGGGCTTTGGCGAGCTTGGCTACCTCATGGATTCAGACTCTGACTCTTCGGATTCAAACCGTGCTGCCGGCGCGCCTGCCGACTTGGAAACCCTTAATAATCCAGATGTGAATAACACCGACTCTGCTGACGCGGACGAACAGCCAGTTGCAGCTGGAGTTAGGGGAAGGACAGTGGAGCCTGATGCGGATGAGGGCCTCGCTGCTGGCCAACCGGCGTCTGGCGGCCGGCCTCGACCCCGGCCGCCCATCAGCTTAGAGGAGCCCAGCTCCCTGCCCTTCCTGCGGCTTGCGCACTTCTTTCTATTGAATGATGACGATGAGGACCAGCCTCAGGGGCTGACCAAAGAACAGATCGACAACCTTTCTATGCGCAACTTCGGGGAGAGCGACGCTTTGAAGACCTGCAGTGTCTGCATCACGGAATACGCAGAGGGCAACAAGCTGCGCAAGCTCCCATGTTCTCATGAATATCACGTGCACTGCATAGATCGCTGGCTCTCTGAAAACTCCACCTGCCCCATCTGCCGCCGGGCCGTCCTGGTGTCAGCCAACCGAGGAAAGTGTGGTGTAACTGAAAAACTGCTCCTGTTTGTTTTTGTTTTTCTCAACCTGTTATAATATGTTCAATACACATTTCTTCAATGTTTGACTATATTCCTTTATATCAGTCAACTAATCATAAGGTCAGCCTTTTTTTTGGTACTAAGTATCAAGACAGCTAGTCTTTTTTTTTTTTTTTCCAAGTCGTGTTTTTAGTTTTGAGTTAAACACATTCTGGTCATCACGCCATGCGCAAAAGCAGAACCAGTATCCCATAATTGACCCTCTGTTCAGAAGTGCTGCTCGCCTACAACTAATTTCCACATACAATATTTTATTTTGTATTTAATCTACAATTTTACCTTAATGATTTAATGTTGGCACCATTTTCCCATGTCAGAATGGAAGCTGTAAATAAGCTTGTACAAAAACGGTTTGAGCCCTGCTTTGTGTTTGGGAACGGGAATGATCTCGTGCTGCAGGGAAAGCCTCCGACGGATTGAATCCGATGGTGTCAAAGTATGCAGCAGAGTTTGTTTAGAGGTTTTCCAAACGCTGTGGGACGAACTGATCATTTGTAAACTCCCTCCGCCCTTCCCAAACCCTTCTTTCTTTATCCATCAGGGGAAAACAAATCCGGTTTTCAATTCCTTTCAATTGCCTTGCTCACCACGAGGATACAAAATAAATAAAAGATGTTTCAATATTGGTAAAGCGTGTTCCTATCAAGTTTGGGATTTTCCTACTTGGTGATATATTAACTTGCATGATAATAGAAAGTAAATAGTGGCTTTTGTGCCCCAGATCATATACAGCTATTTCCACCTTTGTGAATTTAGCTTTAAGCTAAATTGAAGAAATGTTCATTTAACTCTTATAAAGGCCAGGACTGATTCAATCCAGTTTGATCTTAATTGTACAAATTCCTGCTTTATGTATTATTCAAAAATGTTTGACTGTCACATTTGTACACTTTGATTTTTTTTTTATTTTGCTTATATTCTTCAGTATGAAGACATTTGCTCATTGTGGCCGTTTTAATGCTTCATGAGCAAATGCTACCAACTTGTGTGCAATACAAGACAGGAAAGTACAAACCACAATATAAATATGTATACTGTTGTTTAAAAAAAAAACCTTGTGTATGACTAAAACCTTAAACGAAGACTTATTTTGTCTTTTACAGTATGTGTTTAGTTTTTCTTAGACTTTTTCAGACTTTACTAGCCCAGTGGATGAACTGGCTAAAAAAATAATAATAAAGAAGGAAAGATATCAATGACACCTTTCATTTTTTATGTTTTTGATGTTTTAGACACATTTATTATTTCCCTTTTTGGGACATAATGTTTGAATGCAGGATTTTGCTGAGTATATTAAAAAAAAAAAAAAAACATGTTATTGAAATGTATGTTTTCACTTGGGTCAAGTTTAGGTTTGACCTTGTTCTGTGTCCCACCCAGTGCAGTATGTTGACTGGGATTTAAATGAAACTAATCGCTGAATTAAACATGTTGCTATGCTTTGAAATAACTACAGAAATGCAGTCTTTTTCATTTCATAGCTTAGTTTATGGGATTACAGTTCTTCATTTTTGTCTAAAAAGATTCATCTGGCAAGAGTGAGGGTGATAATGTAAAAGTAGTTTCTGTTTACCCGAAACCCATCAGCTGCAATAATGTTATTTCACTACATATCCCAGAATGCAATCGACTCCTGAGTGAAATACTTAAGTTAATGACTTCATTTATAGTGTATTTATATATGTATATATTTTAAAAGTCTAATTCATTTCCCACTTGCACGTTTTCTTTATTTTTGTAAACGTTTAGATAAAACTTTGAGGTTCAAGAAGATGAAAAAAGATGCGTGTTAAGCTAACGCTTGCCCAGTTTAGTTAGTAGCTTAGCAGGCAGAAAACAAACACGGAAGTAAGAACCGGACTACAGCACTCTGCCACAAGCATGGCGCTGCGGACAGCTGCAAGCAATTTGTCGCGTTTTTACAGAAATGTTTTGCAGGTTACTAATCTAATCTTGTTTTTTTTAATCTTACAATTGTATTTCCGCTTGTGTTTTATGTCAACATCGAAGTGTTTCTAATTCTAGTGTGCTTCTGCATGAAGATGATTAAAGTGAGACTACAGTTGAAAGTTGTTACAGAGGATTTTAGTTTTAAAACTAACAAAATAAATAATCGTAGAAAAAAAACACGTTTAGTTATTTATTTAGAAGCTACCTTTGTCTTACGTTATTGGAACGTGGCGCGCGTTCGCCACAAAGTGTCGCTGTTGAGGCTAAACTTCAGCAATGCTTCCAATTCAATGAGTTTATTTTATGCGTACTTGTCGTGTTTTGTGTAGGTTGTTCCCAGTCAGGCACATCGATTTGTGAGATTCAAATCAAACAGTCCAGTTAAAGTGAGTCACGTGGATCATTTGGTGTTAACGGTGAAAAGCATCCCGGAGACCATCAACTTTTACACCTCAGTACTGGGCATGGAGGAAGTCACCTTCAAGGTATGTTTAGCTAGAGATCAATCAGATAATGAAATGTTTTTTAATCATTTGACATTTATTGTGTTATATTTATTTTACCAATCTAGTATTTTTATGAGGATAACTGCTTTGTCTCAAAGAAAAGGTCCACACAAGCGACCACTAGATGGCAGGCTTTGACAGCACATCAGCTGCAGCTAATTTCTATTATTTCATCAGGGAAACCGCAAAGCTCTTAGTTTTGGGCAGCAGAAGTTCAACCTTCACCAGTTGGGCCAAGAATTTGAACCAAAAGCAAAGCAACCCACTGCCGGCTCAGCCGACCTTTGCCTAATCACCACAACCCCTCTGACTGCAGTAGCTGCTCATCTGAAGGTGCTTTTGAAGACTTTATCAATTTATCAGTTTGGGTTTAAAAATATACACACAAAAGGAGGACAAGCACCCCCCTCCCCTATTTTTTATTTTGATATCTATTTTTATCTTTTTCAGATATGTGGAGTTGAGATCGAAGAAGGTCCTGTCGAGAGGAGTGGGGCCATGGGAGCCATCACTTCTCTGTATTTCAGAGATCCTGACAGTAATCTCATTGAAGTTTCAAACTACAACCAGACCATTAAGGACAGTTCTTAATGACCACGCATCTAATCAAAAAGACAACATAGTTTTCTTGCCTGATTTGCACAAAAAAAAAAAAATTAACACGAACTTCAGCAAGCGTGTAAGCAAATTATTTTAAGACATTATTTTAAAAATCAAAATCTTCATATTTGTCAACTAGTAATGTTTTTTGTTTGCTCCAGTTTTGATGGGATGAAGCCTGGGCAATAAAAAGTCAAAACAGATGGTGTCATATGTTTTGATCTTTTCAGCAGCATTCTGAATTGAATAATTTGGACAATACAAAAAAATGCCTAATTTATGTCCATTTTTTTATAGTGCGCTAAAAAAGCACATTTTCCGCATGTAACTAGAGGGTAATAGATGACATTATTATTTTTTCGTTAATACACTTTCAAAACGACCGAAGCAGACAAAGAAAACTTAGGAAGAATCTTTTTCATTAATTCGAAACCTATTTAGATCTAAAGAGCTTTTTTATATATATATATATATATATATATATATATATATATATATATATATATATATATATATATATATATATATTTTTAATTAAATTGCTTTTTTTATATAATATTTTTTTTATATTTATTTTTTCTGTAGACAAATTCGTCCTGCATCCTACACCATCCTACAATGTAGTCTTTTAAAGAAATTATATTTTAAACATTTTTTCCAAGGTAAAAAAACAAAAGTAAATATTTTATTTTGACTAGCCTTACCATTTTTAATGAAAGCATCCTTCAAATTGAAAATAAACTATAACTTTTTCCTAATCGGTTCTCTGGTGACGTATTTCCGGCGCCCCTTTCAGAATTTCCCAGAAAACCTACTTTGACATGTAAATGCCGATCCCTCCATTGTTCTTTGTCAACTCGTTCATTCACATGTTTGTAAAAGACACCTCTCCACCCACGTTAAAAGCAGTTTACAATAAGAAGCTTGGAATTTGTGCCCTAAAGATGTTTATCTTTGGACAGGAGAAATGTGTCTCTCTGGATTTTCAAACTGGAACAATGGAACTTTCTGTCCTCCAACAAAAAACGCCAAGTCATAGGATGTGTTTCAGATGTTTATGCACGTAGGCAACCTGTTGTGCATAATTTCCAAATAAGTTTTAATCCAAATACGAAATTTTTAAAGCAGCACCGGTAGAAATCCAGATGATTTGACAGTTTTCCTTGTTGTAGCATGAAAAATAGTTTGGCTTTTAAAAATGCTAACTTTTTTTTATCTGTAACTCCAAACGGTTTTGTACGACAAAACGAGTATTAGGGCCACCAAAAAAAAAAAAAAAAAAGTTAAATTACGACTTTTTATCTCGTAAATTTACGACTTTTTATCTCCTAAATAAATTTACGAGATAAAATCTCGTAATTTAACTTTTTTTTTTTTTTTTTGGTGGCCGTAAAACTCCGTCGTAGTTTTGATCACAAACCGAAAACATCTTTTTCAACCATTTACTTGGCAGCTGCATGGAGAAAAATAGAAATTTTCACTTACTTTCAGGGTTTTTTTTAAGTTCTTGTGTCCATTTTCTGTTGTAGAAACTTGCTTGTAAAATGCCATCAGGAAAAAGCGTAAATTTTCAACTTTGCATTAGAAACAATATGAACGAACACTCAAGCATATGAGACGGCTGCTGACCCTTTAAGAAGTCATTTAATTTTCGACCGGACCATAACAGAGCTGCACAAAGGTTCAAGTTGTGCATAAATCAACTTTTTGTCTTTCTTTTTGACCTGATAAAAGATAAATCTGTGAGAACCTAATTTAAGAATTTCACAATTGTTTTTGTGTGAGAAATTAGTAAAATAAAGTAAAAAAGTAAATACATAAAATCTTATAAAGTTTTGCTCAATTTATAAAAGAGTCTCTAACTATGGGTGAAGGTGATTTAACACTTTCTTGTGGACATAAAACAATTCTACCTGCAGTTGTATAGTAGAGTTAGTTCTCTTTATTTTTATATACATGTCACTATCTAGTAAAAGCATGACTTTGCTTTGACATGAATGCAATTAAACGTTTTTCTCCCTGCCACTTTCAGATGTGTTTTAAAGAAAATGTTCTTTACACAATGTAGTCTTGACCTTTCTGGCCTACAGGACCGTCTGAGATGGCAGCAAACCTGTGCTCAGACAGTCTTAGTGTTCAATAAATAATAATAATAAAAATTAAAGCTACAAGTAGCATTTAGCGGGCCCGAGCACGGGCAACCGCCTGGCAAGGGCGACCGCCCCGCGAGCCACGCCCTGTTCGAACCGTTTGGCATAGTTATTTCTTCTCCATTCTGGAGCTGCAAGCTACATTTAACATGACAGCAGCATGTCGGTGGAGGGGGGGTGGGGGGGGGGGTTGTAATCTGTTGGCATTAAGGACTGAGACGTTTGCATATAGCATGAAAAAAAAAAGCTTCAACCAAAGCCTTGTTTAGACCTGCTCATTTTCTCATCAAAAAGAAGGCATTTTCAGATTAAGAAGCTGTCAATCAAGCAATCATAATAATTACTAACACTGTACCTTAGGATGAGAAAAATGGAACTGACCTAATCTCCACTACAATGTCTAGACAAGAGTCAGCTATGTCTGATAACTTGGCCGATTAGCTGGACCGGGATATTGTGAAGTGCAGGTAGTCTAGCATCCGGTCTGATGAGTCTGTGGAAAGCAGCAGTACAGCACAGCTGTTGGTTTATATTAACATCAAGAGATAAACTCTTGACACAACTGCCCTAACAGACAACTAAAAGAGAAGATGAAATGTATAACACAGCAAAGGAGTTTGTGTGCAGAAAAAGGTACCATTAGTAAAGCTGGTAGCAGTGACTGCAGACGGGGCTCCTGCTATGATCAATAGACAAACAGGTTTCATCACTCACTGTAAAGCTGACCCAGACTTTCCAAAATGTCTGCTTTACTGCTGCTTCATTCACCAGCAGGCCTTATGTGCAGAAGTGATTGGCTCTGGACACATAATGACTCCTATTGTGAAAATCATAGACAACCTCAGCTGCATGCGCCTGTAACCAATTCCTTCAGTGTGTTTTGCAAAATAAGGTTGCGTAGGTCTTTGGACAGCTCTTTGCTTTTACCCATCATGCAATGCTTCTTGTCTAACACCTTGCTGGTGAGAAACCTTTTTAAAAGGCATCAGGACTATACCAGCTGATATTACTTTGCACCAATAGGGGGCAGGTTACCTCTGAATACTGACAAACTCCAGCTGCTTTCTTGGCTTGCCAGACCTTTTTACCCCTCCTTTTCTTCATGTGTTCAATACTTATTCCCTGTGCCATTTCACTTTATTACACATAACTTCATTTATGGACATAAATGTTTGGATTTCTTTCTATGTGTGCATTACTTGGGTTGATGCCGATATCCGGTGAAAATTTCATGTCAATAGCTCGATTAGAAATATGTTTTTTGAGAGAAATGTTGACGTGTTCAATACTTTTTTTCCCCGCTGTAAAAGCATTGTTTTTATATTTAGAGCTCTAAGCAACCAAACAGTTGTTTGAATCGGTGATTTATTTTAAAAAGCTGCTGAAAAAAATGATCTTTTTCAAAATGTTGATTTCTAATTTGTGTTTTACATTTTGTGTTCCATTTTTTGTGCTTTAAATGGGAAGCATTTGTTATTTGTTTGGTGTTTTTAAGGTGCTACAAATATACACATCATTTTTAAGAGACATTTGTTATCAGTTGTGTTTCTTGATTTGTAGTTTAATATCATTGGATGTATAAAAAGGAAAAGAAGTTGCAGCATTGATTATAAAAAAAGGATGTAAGATATATTTATCATCCTATGTCACATCTGTAGGAGTGTACTGAGGTTGGTTTTTATTGTTTGTAAAAAAAAAAAGATACAATTTAAAGTTAATTGCATTTTGCATAATGATTATTTTATTCCTAAATAATGGTTAAGATCTGCCTCTGTAGCATATAGATTAGTTTCAGCACAGCCACAATTTCTGTGGGATATTTTGGATACAAGGGTGATTTTGAAAAGTATGAGGGCATTGCTCCTGTATGTCTGATGACCCATCGTCAGTGTCCAAAGACACTTTAAATGCATTGTTAAATGTTTTGCAATGCAGAGAAGTTGCTGACGCTTCTTTTGTTAAAGGTTGTACTGGCAATTGTTAGAATTCCACTTTGGATGTTCTCTACCTGCTGCCGTGTGGTGTTGGGGGGTTCTGGCTGCCGCGGCTGTTGCAGCGGGGGCCTTGGTGTGGGGGTGGCTGGTCACTCTCCCTCCTTTTCACATTCCACCACCCATTTTAGAAGAACATAAACACTCACCTGAGCACAGGTGCTAGCTCACCTTTGCACTAATAGTTTGTGTGAATGAATGAAATATTTCACACTAGTTGGTTTGAAGTCACAAGTGTGGATGTGTGAACACTATCTGTTTTCCGTACATGTTGACTTGTGGACATTTTTGCAGCTAACAGGTGTGTTTTTAACATTTGAGTGTGTGTGTTTCACATTTTGTGTTCCATTTTTTTGTGCTTTTATTGGGAGGATTTGTTATTTGTTTGGTGTTTAAAGGTGCTATATATATATATATATATATATATATATATATACACATCATTTTTTAGAGAAATTTGTTATCAGTTGTACTTTTTGTTGCTGTTGTAGTTCAATTTTATTGGATTTATAGAAAGGAAATAAGTTGCAGCATTGATTAAAAAAGGATAAAAGAGACATTTACTGTCTTATGTTACATCTGTAGAACTGTACTGAGAGTTGTGTTTTGTTTTGGAGCACATTCATGTTTTGTTTGTAAAAAAAAAAAAAAAAAAAGATAAAATATTGAGTTAATTGCATTTTAGATGACTAAAAAAGCAATGATTAGTAGTAAAAATGTATAAAAGACATGCAAAACAAATGAAAAAGCAGTCTTTCAGTGTGGCTGAACTCTTGTCATCTTGACAGTCTTGGGTAATTAGCATATGAACAGGCAGCGGGGGGGAGGGGGGGAGTGAAATTTGACTCCTGCTGCAGAGCAGACTGAGGAAACAGCTGGAGCATGTTAGAGGAAAATACATCTTACAGATGACCAGTTTATTTTATATCTGTAAAAAATATCCAGCGACCACTCAGACATGTTCAGGTTTATGCCTGTAAAACCTGGTGTGGATAGTTGAAACATGAGTTATAATAAAACACACTTGTTTGGAGTCCAGACGGAAAAAGCACAGATTTTGTGATGTAAAATATTTATAATAAATACATCTGTTTCACCTAGAAGTCTGAAAGAAATATGGAAGGCAGCAAACACAGATCCCTACCGTTTTCTATTTTTTTGTGTTGATATTTGAAGGATAAGTTATGAAAAAAAATAGGTGTTTGCAGTTTTGCCTAAAAAGACGTTTTCGGACCTTTTTGGATCTACGGCTCTCTCAGACGTCACCTGTAACTTCAATTATTCTGAATTTTTTTAGGAAGCAGTAGCACATAAATGCCTATGAAAGTGGAATTGTTGGTACTGATAACCCAAACAGAAGTTATTATAATATTAGTTGTTTAGTCCAAAATTTCATAGGAAAAACAGAGGTATGAAGTTTCTCGTAGACCCTATTGTGTTACATATCAAAGCTGGAGGTTATTAAAGGCATCTAATTCTGAAATCTCAGCTTCCTGAGACAAACGGCTGATTTGCTATGAAGCTTTGTTTTATGAGTAAGTGCAATTGACCACTTCCTGTTTGGGGGGGCCTTATGAAGGCACCGTCAGATGGACACCCATGAAATTTTAAATGATGAGAGAGGACCCTTCTGAGTATCTCCAGTTTTAATTTCATGCACGTCGGACAAAGCGCAGAGAAAAGATAGGGACGAATGCGACAAAAACTGTGTTTTTCAATAACTAGGTGGCGCTATGGAGCTCGTCCAAGATTGTCATATCCATGGGTTCAGAATGGAAGCTTCATCATATCCATTGAATTTCAGTGAGATTGGACAAGGAATGTGCACGTGAGAGCAACTTTTGTGTGCATGGCGAGACGCCCAACTTTGCCGCTCTGTCACGACCACACCCCTGATTAGAAAGTTATGGTTTTTTATCAGAGTAAACTTCAATGGCTTTTTAACAGGTGGACATCATTTTCAGGTGTGTCTGCTCATCCTACTTGGAGCAGTGATGGTACAAGTCAAACATGTCATTTCCTCTTGCCAGCAGGTGGCGCTACACTTTTTCCGGATTCTTTCACTGCAGATGTGTTCAGAGTCAGACTACAATCATGCACATCAATTTTGGATCAGATTGAATTATGCATGGCTGAGTAATGGCCATTTTTCTTTTCATGGCGTGTTTTTGAAATGACCTCCAAGTTCGACGCGCCGCCACGGTCACAAACATCCGTAAAAACTTAAAAGCTTTGCAATTTAACATCGGACATAGGTCTAGTTTACAAAACCAAAGTTTGGAGTCATTATTCATAAATCTCTAGGAGGAGTTCGTTCTAGTACGAGGCCTGCAAATGACCAAAAATGACACATTGTCATCAATATAGCCGACTTCCTGTACGACTGACAGCTTGGTACCAAGAGACTTTTTTGTAGGTTTCCATCTGATGAACATGTCCTGAAAAAATCAAGCTTGTACGTTGAAGCATATGCGGGGGCTCGGGACAACAGTCATTGTAGGTGGCGCTATCGAGCCGTTTTTGTGCGGCCATGCCAATCTCCTATAAAATACGAAATTTTTCGCGACTCCTGATGTGTGTGCCAAATTTGGTGAGTTTTGGGGTATGTTAAAGGCCTCAAAAAGGCGACTCTTCCGTCGGAAGAAAAAAGAATAATAATAATAATTAAAGCTACAAGTAGCATTTAGCGGGCCCGAGCACGGGCGACCGCCTGGCACGGGCGACCGCCCCGCGAGCCACGCCCTGTTCGAACCGTTTGGCATAGTTATTTCTTCTCCATTCTGGAGCTGCAAGCTACATTTAACATGACAGCAGCATGTCGGTGGAGGGGGGGTGGGTGGGTGGGGGTTGTAATCTGTTGGCTATAAGGACTGAGACGTTTGCACATAGCATGAAAAAAAATCTTCAACCAAAGCCTCGTTTAGACCTGCTCATTTTCTCATCAAAAAGAAGGCATTTTCAAATTAAGAAGCTGTCAATCAAGCAATCATAATAATTACTAACACTGTACCTTAGGATGAGAAAAATGGAACTGACCTAATCTCCACTACAATGTCTAGACAAGAGTCAGCTATGTCTGATAACTTGGCCGATTAGCTGGACCGGGATATTGCAAAGTGCAGGTAGTCTAGCATCCGGTGTGATGAGTCTGTGGAAAGCAGCAGTACAGCGCAGCTGTTGGTTTATATTAACATCAAGAGATAAACTCTTGACACAACTGCCCTAACAGACAACTAAAAGAGAAGATGAAATGTATAACATGGTGAAGGAGTTTTTGTGCAGAAAAAGGTACCATTAGAAAAGCTGGTAGCAGTGACTGCAGACGGGGCTCCTGCTATGATCAATAGACAAACAAGTTTCATCACTCACTGTAAAGCTGACCCAGACTTTCCAAAATGTCTGCATTACTGCTGCTTCATTCACCAGCAGGCCTTATGTGCAGAAGTGATTGGCTCTGGACACATAATGACTCCTATTGTGAAAATCATAGACAACCTCAGCTGCATGCGCCTGTAACCAATGCCTTCAGTGTGTTTTGCAAAATAAGGTTGCGTAGGTCTTTAGACAGCTCTTTGCTTTTACCCATCATGCAATGCTTCTTGTCTAACACCTTGCTGGTGAGCAGGGGGGCCCAAAGTGGGGCCCGCGGGCAAAATTTGGCCCGCCAAAGGTTTTCTTCTGGCCCGCCGAGTCGTGGCTGCGCAAGCCGCCGTGTTTTTGTAAAACCCCTTAACCTCACATCCATTGTCTATGATGGTGAAAAGTCTATGACTGTCATTTACTTTTGTTCTCCAGATGGCGCTGTTAGCACCTTTGCTGCCCACCGCTACCACCCCCTCTCAACCCCATGCACTGAGTGTCTTCTTTTACGTCCTCACTGCTCTCCATACCGTTCTTGTGCTGTCCTCTCTCACGTCCTCTTTACCGAAGTCTCACAAACACATAAAGCGCACCGCTCCATAGGGCAATCCTTACATTTTGGAGAAGATTTACGACTCTAAGACTTTTTCAGTTTGTTAAGATGGAGCGACAACGGCAGTGGCACACGGATAAGAGGCATTTCAAACAAAAGTGGGAGGAGGATTAATTTTTTTGCAGAAATCTCTTCTAAGGCTGTTTGTCTTATTTGCCAGCAATCCGTGGCTGTACTGACAGAGTACAATATACGTCGCCACTACGAAACTAAACATGCGGTCTTCTCCAGATACAAAGGTGAGGCGCGAAAGAAAAAAATCGAGCAAGCTGCTATCGAAACTTCGGTCACAGCAAGCCACCCTCACGAGGCCCTCGACAGCACAAGACTGCGCCACACGGGCCAGCTATGAAATTTTGGCGCTAATTGCAAAGAGTGGGAGATCGTTTTCAATGGGAGATTTTGTTAAGGAGTGCCTGTCCACAGCTGCTTCAATAATAATCTAAAATAAACGTATTGTATTTGGCCCACGGTCCACGATCACATTTAGATTTTGGCCCTTTGAGGAAAAAAGTTTGGGCACCCCTGCTGGTGAGAAACCTTTTTAAAAGGCATCAGGACTATACCAGCTGATATTACTTTGCACTAATAGGGGGCAGGTTACCTTCTGAATACTGACAAAGTCCAGCTGCTTTCTTGGCTTGCCAGACCTTTTTATTCCTCCTTTTCTTCATGTGTTCAATACTTATTCCCTGTGCCATTTCACTTTATTACACATAACTTCATTCATGGACATAAAAGTTTGGATTTCTTTCTATGTGTGCATTACTTGGGTTGATGCCGATATCCGGTGAAAATGTCATGTCAATAGCTCGATTAGAAATATGTTTTTTGAGAGAAATGTTGACGTGTTCAATACTTTTTTTCCCCGCTGTAAAAGCATTGTTTTTATATTTAGAGCTCTAAGCAACCAAACAGTTGTTTGAATCGGTGATTTATTTTAAAAAGCTGCTGAAAAAAATGATCTTTTTCAAAATGTTGATTTCTAATTTGTGTTTTACATTTTGTGTTCCATTTTTTGTTCTTTAAATGGGAAGCATTTGTTATTTGTTTGGTGTTTTTAAGGTGCTACAAATATACACATCATTTTTAAGAGACATTTGTTATCAGTTGTGTTTCTTGATTTGTAGTTTAATATCATTGGATGTATAAAAAGGAAAAGAAGTTGCAGCATTGATTATAAAAAAAGGATGTAAGAGATATTTATCATCCTATGTCACATCTGTAGGAGTGTACTGAGGTTGGTTTTTGTTGTGTTTGTAAAAAAAAGATAAAATTTAAAGTTAATTGCATTTTGCATAATGATTATTGCATTCATAAATAATGGTTAAGATCTGCCTCTGTAGGATATAGATTAGTTTCAGCACAGCCACAATTTCTGTGGGATATTTTGGATACAAGGATGATTTTGAAAAGTATGAGGGCATTGCTCCTGTATGTCTGATGACCCATCGTCAGTGTCCAAAGACACTTGCAATGCATTGTTAAATGTTCTGCAATGCAGAGAAGTTGCTGACGCTTCTTTTGTTAAAGGTTGTACTGGCAATTGTTAGAATTCCACTTTGGATGTTCTCTACCTGCTGCCGTGTGGTGTTGGGGGGTTCTGGCTGCCGCGGCTGTTGCAGCGGGGGCCTTGGTGTGGGGATGGCTGGTCACTCTCCCTCCTTCTTTTCACATTCCACCACCCATTTTAGAAGAACATAAACACTCCCCTGAGCACAGGTGCTAGCTCACCTTTGCACTAATAGTTTGTGTGAATGAATGAAATATTTCACACTAGTTGGTTTGAAGTCACAAGTGTGGATGTGTGAACACTATCTGTATTCCGTACATGTTGACTTGTGGACATTTTTGCAGCTAACAGGTGTGTTTTTAACATTTGAGTGTGTGTGTTTCACATTTTGTGTTCCATTTTTTTGTGCTTTTATTGGGAGGATTTGTTATTTGTTTGGTGTTTAAAGGTGCTATGTATATATATATATATATATACACATCATTTTTTAGAGAAATTTGTTATCAGTTGTACTTTTTGTTGCTGTTGTAGTTCAATTTTATTGGATTTATAGAAAGGAAATAAGTTGCAGCATTGATTAAAAAAGGATAAAAGAGACATTTACTGTCTTATGTTACATCTGTAGAACTGTACTGAGAGTTGTGTTTTGTTTTGGAGCACATTCATATGTTTTGTTTGTAAAAAAAAAAAAAAAGATAAAATATTGAGTTAATTGCATTTTAGATGACTAAAAAAGCAATGATTAGTAGTAAAAATGTATAAAAGACATGCAAAACAAATGAAAAAGCAGTCTTTCAGTGTGGCTAAACTCTTGTCATCTTGACAGTCCTGGGTAATTAGCATATGAACAGGCAGCGGGGGGGAGGGGGGGAGTGAAATTTGACTCCTGCTGCAGAGCAGACTGAGGAAACGGCTGGAGCATGTTAGAGGAAAATACATCTTACAGATGACCAGTTTATTTTATATCTGTAAAAAATATCCAGCGACCACTTAGACATGTTCAGGTATATGCTTGTAAAACCTGGTGTGGATAATTGAAACATAAGTTATAATAAAACACACTTGTTTGGAGTCCAGACGGAAAAAGCACAGATTTTGTGATGTAAAATATTTATAATAAATACATCTGTTTCACCTAGAAGTCTGAAAGAAATATGGAAGGCAGCAAACACAGATCCCTACCGTTATCTATTTTTGTGTGTTGATATTTGAAGGATAAGTTATGAAAAAAAATAGGTGTTTGCAGTTTTGCCTAAAAAGACGTTTTCGGACCTTTTTGGATGGACGGCTCTCTCAGACGTCACCTGTAACTTCAATTATTCTGAATTTTTTTAGGAAGCAGTAGCACATAAATGCCTATGAAAGTGGAATTGTTGGTACTGATAACCCAAACAGAAGTTATTATAATAATAGTTGTTTAGTCCAAAATTTAATTAAAAAAATCAAGTGATGAAGTTTCTCGTAGACCCTGTAGTGTTACATATCAAAGCTAGAAATTATTAAAGGCATCTTATTCTGAAATCTCAGCGTCCTGAGACAAACGGCTGATTTGCTATGAAGCTTTGTTTTATGAGTAAGTGCAATTGACCACTTCCTGTTTGGGGGGGCCTTATGAAGGCACCGTCAGATTGACACCCATGAAATTTTAGATGATGAGAGAGGACCCTTCTGAGTATCTCCAGTTTTAATTTCATGCACGTCGGACGAAGCGCAGAGAAAAGATAGGGATAATTGCGACAAAAACTGTGTTTTTCAATAACTAGGTGGCGCTATGGAGCTCGTCCAAGATTTTCATATCCATGGGTTCAGAATGGAAGCTTCATCATATCCATTGAATTTCAGTGAGATTGGACAAGGAATGTGCATGTGAGAGCAACTTTTGTGTGCGTGGCGAGACGCCCAACTTTGCCGCTCTGTCATGGCCACACCCCTGATTAGAAAGTTATGGTTTTTTGTCAGAGTAAACTTCAATGGCTTTTCAACAGGTGGACGTCATTTTCAGGTGTGTCGGCTCATCCTACTTGGAGCAGTGATGCTCCAAGTCAAACATGTCATTTCCTGTTGCCAGCAGGTGGCGCTACCTTTTTTCCGGATTCTTTCACTGCAGATGTGTTCAGAGTCAGACTACAATCATGCACATCAATTTTGGATCAGATTGGATTATGCATGGCTGAGTAATGGCCATTTTCCTTTTCATGGCGTGTTTTCGAAATGACCTCCAAGTTTGACGCACCGCCACGGTCACAAACATCCGTAAAAACTTAAAAGCTTTGCAATTTAACATCGGACATAGGTCTAGTTTACAAAACCAAAGTTTGGAGTCATTATTCATAAATCTCTAGGAGGAGTTCGTTCTAGTACGAGGCCTGCAAATGACCAAAAATGACACATTGTCATCAATATATCAGACTTCCTGTACGACTGACAGCTTGGTACCAAGAGACTTTTTTGTAGGTTTCCATCTGATGAACATGTCCTGAAAAAATCAAGCTTGTACGTTGAAGCATATGCGGGGGCTCGGGACAACAGTCATTGTAGGTGGCGCTATCGAGCCGTTTTTGTGCGCCCATGCCGTTCTCCTATAAAATACGAAATTTTTCGCGACTCCTGATGTGTGTGCCAAATTTGGTGAGTTTTGGGGTATGTTAAAGGCCTCAAAAAGGCGACTCTTCCGTCGGAAGAAAAAGAATAATAATAATAATAATCCTAACAGATACAATAGGGTCCTTGCACTCCGTGCTCGGGCCCTAATAATAATCCTAACAGATACAATAGGGTCCTTGCACTCCGTGCTCGGGCCCTAATAATGGATTGGATTTATCTGCAATTTTCCAGACGCTCAAAGTTTTTACAATGTGTCCATTATTCATAGACTGCTTATTCATACTTGGTGATGGTAGTTGCTGATGTAGACACAGTTGCCCTGGGGCAGACTGACAGAGGCGTGGCTGCCAGTTGGCGCCTACAGCTCTCTGACCATCAGAACATTCATACAGAGTCATGCATCAGTGGAGCCACACTGGAGGCAGGGAGCGTAAAGTGTCTTGCCCAAGGACACAATGACGGTTGACTGAGGAGCGGAGGGAACCGCAGATCCTTTGATCATTGGACGATCGGCTCAACCAACCCAAATAATATAAACAAATAAATACCCAACCGGAGTCAGAACTGAGGCGAGTGTTGAGTGGCCTTGTGTTAGAGTGTCTATCCTGGAACTAAAATATTGTGGGTTTAAATTCACAGCATGGGTCATACCAGAGACACTTAAGTGTGAGTCAATGCCTCTTATTTTTTTTTATTTTTATAAATGTTGAGCGGTTAAGCCGCAGTGGTTCCCTAGTCCTGCTATGACTGCAGCTCACCTGTGGAGAGGTGTGACAACTACTGGATTGTTCTGTCTAAGTTACAGACACATCGGGCATTCTTGGGTGCGAGTCTAGCTCATGGCGTTCACACTGGACGAGCAGTCTTCTGTGTTAACTTCAGTTTTATTTTATTTTTTTAAATTTCAAGATTGGAGGCAGAGGAAACAAAACAATCAAAACCCTCGTAAAAAAAACATTGATCATTTAATCTACATTTGACAAAATGACAGATGCTGTTGGATGAATGTCTTGTGCATCATCTGTAATAGAGAAAACGTCTATCCTACTTCAGTTGGGCCACCCAAAATGTTTTCCTCCAGGCTTTTTCTTTCAGAGCCCAATAATGACACAAGAACAGTTAGAGCATAAATAAATCCCATAAATCAATTACAGACCACCAGAGACCAAGACTATAAAATAATCACGTTTACTGCACGTCCATGCAACGCTACTGTTGTTACTTTTTACACAAAACATCAATGTATTATTTACCATTGTTTGATTTTCTTTTTAACCATCTGTCAACATCTTCTGCTCTCATTTCCTCATTCTCACCAATTGACTCGACAACAAAACCTCGGAACAAAGACCCCTTTCTTATTCTCCAGGTATTATCACACTCAGAAAGCATCCCATTGTTTGTGTTCTCTCATGACCATGTTGCACCCACTCATGTATGAGTGGGTGTTAGAATAGAAAGCACGTAGCACACATTCTACATTCCAAAACCGTAAATTCCCAAACAAAGAAGGTCCTGGTAACAAAAAAACATTGCCTGAGTCGAGTACTTTTACTCCATCTATATTACATCAGTTCATGTGAGAGCAGGTCATATATCCATATATTGCAGTGAGAGGTGTGATTATTATTCAGGTTACATGCAAATGCTGTGACTAAAGTCTTAAAGGAATAATGTTTCATACCAATATGGAAAATAAAGCATATTCTAAAACTTTGTGGGGTTTTTTCACTTTACATATTGGTTCTTTACCTATTTTGATGCCCAACGTTTCCAAATGATAACAGATTTTTACATTTTTATTTCATTTATTTACTTTTCCTCTTCAAAAACACTCAAAGGTTAAAACTGCAAAGTCTCCTAATTCATACTTTCACACTTATCAAGTCGAGACCGTTTCCTGAGAGGGATGTCGCTTTGCCAACTGGACTAAAGGAAGCTAAAACAAAAGTGAAGTCAAAGGTTTTAGTTACATTGACAATATCTGATATCTGAACAAAAGCAGAGGATGGTATCATCTGCATAAAGATGTTTCTGGCTTCATTCAGTGATCACAAAAACCTCTATCTTCTTTTCTTGAACACTTTTTCTTGATCCTTTTGGAAGTCATGGGAGGTCAAAGAGGAGGAAAAAGGAAAATAATTACTCTGTCTATGGGGTATGTTTTATATTTTTATCATAAACAAAGTTAAAACATTCATATTTTATTTTTATCATAGAACAGAATTAAAATGTAGATTTTTCAGTACAATTATATGTGTGGGATAAATACTTTTAAGTGTATGTGGTGTTACTTGTGTAGCAGAATGCTCTTTTATCAACCTGCAAATGCATACATTCAGATATCATCATCAACACTTATAATAATCAGAACTCTCTTAAAGTCTCCTTTAAATGACTGTGAATTATCTTAAAAACACTCAAATCACTTCAATCTGGACTTTTTTAAATGACAGTTAAGCAACGAGATTTGCTCATCTCTGTGCAACCTGCACTACAACTTCATCATTTTATCTTTTGTTCATTATGGAGTGCTAATGTCCCTCTTCTACTGAGGGGGACAAACAGCTGACATAATCTAGTTCCACAAATAACCAAAAAATTGGAACCCACATGGATCTGGGGAATCTTTCCTTTGGCAAAAATAAAAAGGTGCAAAGAAAATCCAGTGGCGGAGGTTCTGTCACCAAAGATGCTGACAGACTTCTGCCCACTTTCCTCAGTTTGTCCACCTGTGGAACTAAAAGGTCGAGTTCTCTGGAGAAATTTTGGACGGTAAGTAGTCACCCGGTAACCTTTGTTGACATCCTGTCTGTTTTTACCTGAAATATTAAAGTTGTTGTTCAAGGTTAATTAGTTTTTTTTCTGGTATTTTTTCTTACAGTGAAACCATTGTTAGCAGTGCCTCATCACCCAACTTTTGTGATTTATCTCCACTGACAGTCATAATAATTAGGATTAAACATGTCGATGACTGAGATTTTATGCATCTGAGCTCTGTGATCCAAAAGAAACACCCGAACCTTTTGTGTCTGCAACAACTCTAATAGAGAGAAAATTCAAATCATCTTAAGTACTTGGGTGGCATTTTGGAAATATGTGAGGATTTTTGAAACACACAAAGACTTCATTTAGAACCACATTAATCGAAAGCTTTCTATTTAAGGGCTTAACTCCTGACAGTAATTTATGTGTTTCTTTTGAGGGAACTCTTGATGGAAGACAAAAGATAATAACAACTGGAAGACAAAGTTTGAGAAGTTTCATTTTTGCCATATGACCGTCATATCTGTAGTCGTCCTTCAACCAACTTGTAGGATCAGAGGGCAAAGAGCGTTTGAGCTCAGTAAAAATGATGTTTCCTCCTGTCAAGAAAGCACTTTGATAAGAAAGTCTCACCCATATGAGAGATAATTGTTCCTGTTAGATGTTTGTTTGTGCCAATCGTTAAAAACTCTTTGCCTAAATATGGTCAGAAATGCAGTGGAAGTGCATGAGGAATGTTTGAAGGTCGCTTAAACATTTAACACAAACTTCCACTATCAATGTTGGTTTAATCTCTGAAATTCAAGCTGAAAAACTAGTTTATCCATCCAGATAAAGTCAAATAACACTTCAGTAAAGTCACCACAGTGTCGTGATTTATAGTCTTTGTCGTCAAGATCAAATGTGGCTGTGCCTCTGGATCAGGGACTTTCTCACCAACAGCCCTCAAGTGGTGAGAATCGGGGACTCAACATCATCCACACTGATCCTGAGCACAGGAACACCACAGGGGTGTGTCCTCAGCCCGGCCCTTTTCACTCTGTTCACCCATGACTGCTCTGCTATTCATCCCATAAACGTGGTCTTAAAGTTTGCTGATGACACCACCATAGTAGGTCTCATATCGAACAACGATGAGACTCACTACAGAGAGGAGGTCCAGCACTAAATAGGATTGTGCAGCAATTACAACCTTGTCCTGAACACCTCTAAGATCAAGGAGGTCATTGTGGACTTCTCCCACAACTCGATTCAGTGTACGACAACCGGGTCCAACAGAAGGGTGGTCGTATAGCTGCAAACCCCACCCACCCAGGACACCAATTGTGTGTACGTTTTCCCTCTGGAAAGAGATACAGGAACATCAAAACTCACACAAGCAGACTGAGAAACAGTTTCTTCCCCAGAGCTGTGAAGTCCATCCACCCCCCACCCCCCCCCATCACACACACAGAGACTTAACATAGCCCACTAATCCCCTGCATTACACTGTTGACATGCTCTGGAGCCCTTAAAATGTATGTTCAATATTCATTTCACTGTGCAGTTTTTCTTTTTATGCATATGTATTTACTGAAAAAAGCTGCTGGAAATAATTTCATTGTGCACTGCACAATGATGATGAAAGATGCTGATCTGAAATGTTGTTCATCTCTCGGCATATCCCTTCAGGGGCTGCCACAGCGAATCAGGCTTAATTGTTTCACACAGGTGATTTGGCAGAGACTTTTTACCCCAGATGCCCTTCCTGACACCACCCTGGATTCTATCCTGGCTGGGGACCAGCACAGGGAGACCCAGCCCCCTTGAGGCTACATAGATAGGCAGTAGCATGAAAGGTCTTGCCCAAGGACTTCACCGGATGAAGCTCAAAATGCCCCTTAAGAATCGAACACTGGTTTCCCTCGTGACAGTCCTGCTTGAGACCAAATGATTAAATCAAACTGTTAACCTCTTGAGACCTGGCGTCCACATATGAGCACATCACATTGTGGGTTTTATTTTCACTGTAATTGATTCTGATTATTTGTGGCCCTCAGACTACGAAAAAAAAAAAGCATATCAAACATGAGCTTGGGTCTCAAGAGGGTAAAAATGTTGGAACATACATTGTTTTATACTAAATGTATTCATTTATTTTAGTTCCTTTCATGAAAATTGTTGAATGCCAAATATGTTTACATGAATTTTGTACAATTGAACATTTTCATCATTGGAAAGGAGCACAAGAGAAGAAATAACTTTTTTATTGGTTCTATATTTCTAACAGAGCAAAACAAAAATAAATGAACAGAAAGATGTTTATACTTTATTATAGTTCAAAAATTGACTTAAAAAAAGCTTTTATCAAATAAACATAACTCCTTATAATTGAATGTTGGAAACAGTCACAGTTAAATAAAGTTTTGATTATTTCAGAAACACAATCTATGCTTTCTCAATTGTCTGTAAGGGTTTTGTTTCTCAAACAAAGCAATCCGCTCAGAAATGTTCTTTTAGAGAATCATCCTCCTTGTCGCAACAATAGATAAGGTTCAGAGGCCTCAGAGCGTTCCACACCATCGCCCAGCCATTGTGTTTGCTCTGTGTGGGCGAACAGATCACAAGACCTGTGCACACACAATTTCCATGGTAATCCAAGTCCTTCGGGCCAGTTACACCTCAAATGAAAAAGAAAAATATCCATGAAGAGTTTACCCCACATAGAATTACCATTCAATGTGGGGTAAACAGATCCATGAACAATGACACATGAACCTATAAGTTGTCAGAATAAGTGCCAAGATGATAAAGAAATACAGGAAAGTAAAAAGCATCCTATAGAACTTGATAAATCTTTTGAGGTAATCTTTTGTGTATTGAAATATATCCCTTGAGCTGTTTTTATTTGGGGCCATTTCTTAAATCAGTTTTAAAACATTTCAAGTCATTAAACTTGTTCTAAAGTAACTTTTGTGTTTGTTTCTTTTATTTCTAAGAGGTTCAGGTGCTGGAAGACGTCTTGTAGACCGATGGCTTTTGTACGACTGAGTTTTAGGGCCAACACAAAAAAATAAATACGTGAAATTACCAGATTTAAAGTCGTAAATTTACTAGAAAACAACTGTAAATATGCAAGATTAAAATTAGCATACATACGGAGCCCTCCAGGGACCAATGGTTAAAAAAATCAAAAATTTGATAAACCGTGCTCATGGATTAGTCAGTTGTGCACAATTGATTAATAAAATAAAATAAAATGCGCACCGTTTATCAGATTTTTTATTTTTTAAACCACATTCCAAATGTTTGGAAGCTCCTTTGTTCGATTTACGATTTATTAATGTTTATTGTTTTATTTATTGATTGTGGACTTGCAGGATCTCTGTAGCCCGTTGATGAAGCCATCGGTTTCCCTGCAGCTATCCACCCCTAATCCATTCTTCCTCCATGAAACCAAGATCTCTAAGTCTGTGTGAGATTTCCATCTGAGGAGGGACACTTTTTGCCATTTTTACCATTCTTCTGCTAATATAATAGATTATTTTCATTCATCCTGGTTATTTTAAGTTGAAATGTCCCATTTCAACATCTTGGAGGAAACAGCATGTAACACTGGTTACCTGCTGCTTTGGTGTTACTTCTGCGCATGACAGTTACATGACGTAAGACGACAAATAGACTTCTGCATATGTGAATGAATAGGGCAGAATAAAGTCGCAGTCCTCTTCACCCACATGTGTCTCTGAGCTCCCTATTTTACATATGAAACTCTGCTTCACCGACACCGAACCCTGGAAAGGGGTCTGATTTTGATTCACCGAAAGGTTCAGAGTTTCTTTGTTTTATACCTATCCAGAAATAAAGCTTCATAAAATGCTACACATCCTGCATCTTCAAGCACGGATCAGATCAAGACACAACTTTTGTGTTTTATTTCTCGTTAATTAATTACTTTTTCTAGTAAATTTACGAGATTTTATGTCGTAAATTTACGAGAAAAAAACACGTAAATTGGCGACTTTATTCTCATAATTTAACAGTTATGACTTTTTTTCTCTTAAATGTACGCTTTAAAAGTCGTAGTAAAAAAAAATGCAAACTGGCCCTAAAACTGTCGTACTTTTGTCCTGCAGAAGCCTTTCTATTTTTTAAAATCAAACCTTTTTAACTTTTGAGAAAGGTTTGTCCTGCTCCTGCGCGAACACATTGTAGATACGTAAACTCTTAAATTCTCTGGTAATGGTCTGCGCGCATACTTAAACAAACAATATAAAAACTTTTTTTGGAACTTTATCAGCTTTCAAGACTTATCTGCTTTTGTGGTGTGGCCTTAATGCTGTCTTTTAGACTGACCAGTTCCCAAATGCCTTATTACTGTGTTTAATGGTTAACTTGATTGTGGCTTTCCCCTTAACCTGTGTTGATACTGTTCCCCGGTGCTTTTTGTGCAACAGCAGTTCACGGCTGCTTGACGGTAAAACCGTAAAGCACTCATACATGGTCAACAGTGCAGAAATGAGGAAGCAGAGCTGCACTGTGTGTCATAGATCACAGACCGCAATAAGGAAACTGTTGTTTTCTGGCACTGCTTTTGATTTAAAACATTTGCATCCTAAGCACAGGAAACAAACAGGAGGAAAGGAGGAAACTGCATCTGTGAGGTGAAAAGAAATGGTCCAATAATTTCTTTAGAATAATAGAGACTTTGCTTTAACTGCTCTTGCTGGTAATTTTTAGAAAATAATTTACTTCAGGGAAAAACCTCAGGACTAAATGTTCTTGTTTTCTTTGCTTTTAGCTTTTTTGATTGAAGTTCCGCCTAATCACACCTGAGAAGGAAACGCCTCCCCATAAAAATGACTGGAAACTTTCATGAGAGGCCTAAAACCATGTGCACATTCTTTTGTGTTTTGGTCATTTCAACAATAAGGTCATTCACTTTGCTGTTGTGTTTAGCTAAAGACGTGACAGTCTCCAACCTATACCTCAAAGGATTTCTGGAAATATTTCAAAAAGGCTACTGGCCTTTTTGCTTTGTTTTAAAGCAGAACACCAGAAGGAGGAAATCAACACTAACTGTGTCACAAATGAGGGGTGTTTCAGCCTTCTTAACTTGACCCTAAGCAATAGTTAATGTACTGTACATCCAGTGGGAGTCAGCAGCCTAAACAAACAAAACTGTTCAAAATTAAGTCGGTCAACAGTACATGTTGACTCATGATCTTAACTCCTTTAATTGTGAAAAAAGTCCCCAGAAAGAACAAAACTCACAGCAAATGACACGCAAGCATAAAAACCCACTCCGATGGGAGACGGGAAGAGTGGGGGGGCCTTCTCCACGCCAACAGTTCCCCCCAAAGCTCAGAGGGGGAATTTTTGATGAACTTCTTCTGCTCTGTAGAAACTATGTCCCACGAAACGACAGGTGTTGAATGTTGGTTAAAAGCAACATCATCTTAATTAAAAGACCAGCAATACTTTTAGAAGAGATCACCAGATGATTGGAGTGGACTTTAAAGCAGAAATGAGTTAAGATTTGAATCTTATTATATATCATAATACCTCCTTTCATCTGACACTTTTTTTGGAGTGTTGTGTGTTTTTTGGCTATTTTCTTGTATACTCTAATCTAGATAATGCAGATGACTGAACTCTGTCCACCAAAGCCATGCTGATACCTTTCAGACCTGAGTTGGACCATGACTAAAGTAATCAACACTAAGTTAATCGTCTAGTTATGATCCTGTGTTTGCCAGTTTTTGGCTCACATCTCAGAGAAAGGGTTTCTACTGATTTCCAAATAAGCAAAAATGTATTCCATGATCACAGAAAAACAAAAATCTATAGCTGTCTAGATTAATTAATGTATTCAGTTTTTTTGGTAAAACAGCCGTTATCTTGTGACAATTTCAACTGATTAGTTGTTTCAAAAAGCTGAATCGTAGATGTGGTCGTTCTCTTTCACTGTACTTTTGACAAATGTTTGTGGGACCTACACAGTCTAAAGTCAGTGTGTTCTGCTTCCTTTGACGATTCATTGATGGCAGACGTGCTTTGGGGTCAATCAAATACGTGATGGACAGGTTGTGGCGATTGTTTGCATGGAAAAAGTTAAGGCAAAATGAGTTTACTGCCAGTTTTGAACCTTGATAAGGTTGCATATCATTACAAACTTATTCATTCTTTATCTTTTCATCATTTCAGTTTTTAGTTTTTCATGTTGCCTGAACCACAGATTTTTGTTTTATTTAAGCAGTGTTGAATGTGGTGCATACATTTTAGCAATACTTCTACAGAATTTTTTTTGAATCATCAGTCAGAGAGAAAGGTTTCTGTTTGGGATCTTTTTATTTACCACCAGTGCTAAAATGGTCCCATAAGCCAGTCAAAATATACTTTTTCATATGAAAATGTATTTTCATATCTGAGTGACAGTTAAGTAACAAAATGGACAATACAAAACAGTAGTTTGCACCTAGCCCCTTCTTTTTACATTTAAATGTGATTCAATAGAAAAAAAAAACAACAAAAAATATACGTTTGTTTATATAGAGAGAAATATCTTTGTAATTGCACATTAATACAGATTTGATTGAAAAAATTATAGCGTAGCATTGGTTCCATTCTTCTAACAGCAACACAGCTGTGACAGTAAACATTTTCCTCCCCCTTCTCTGTATTTACATCAGTAAAGTTTGGCTTTGGTAATGCGTGTTCACATGCTAGTTTTTATTGCAGATGTGACAGGAGGACCCTGCAGTTTTCTTGTCTGTCCAGGTCCTCGACTGCCTCAATCAGCTGCTCCACCCTGTCTGACGGCAGCACCACCCCGGCATTGTGTCTGAACTTCTTTCTCAGGCTCTCATTGGTCAGCGGATTGCGCCAGTGACCATAGAATGTGTCACAGCGGCCCTTCAGGATGTCGCCCCCGGTGAGTGTGACCTGGACTTCACCGTACATGAGGTTGAAGTTGGCAGGGTTGTCTTGTGGATGCTCCAGGCGAACGCGGCTCAGCAGGGCCAGCAGCTCTGGATGGTTCATGGCGGTTTCACTGAAACTCTGCACGGTCACCTCTCCGTCCAGAAGGGCACAGCAGGCATTAAACTGAAAAGAGTGACGCGCCTCATGCTCAGACTCAGGAAAAGGCCTGTTAATGTATTTGGATTTGGGGATTCTGAGAAGGATGTCTTGGACCTGGGATGGGGAGACCTTCCCAGGATTGACCCCAACAAGAAGCTTATGGACTGAGGCTGCAGCGTCAGCCACCCAGTGCATCCCCAAATGTGCAGGGAAACGCTTGAAGCCCATGTCCTGCTCTTCCAGCAGGAACACATGGCCATTATCATTCGGCAACTCCAAAGTCTGCGGGACATAATCTTCATAAAAAGCACTAAAGCCTGCCACCCCCTCAACAGCATCCAGAACTAAAGGACTGGCTTCAAGGCCTCTGGAGGCCAGCAAAGCGGCTTCAAGCCCTAAGCGAGAGGCGTTGCCAATATGAAGGGGTTTAGACTGAGTGGCGGCATTAGCCATCGGGGCGCCAGCTAGGGAAGCAGCTATAGCTAGTGCGTGACTGCACTGAGAGGGATCCAGGGACAAAAGATGGGCACAGGCTGCAGCACTCCCCATGGTACCCACAACACTGGGAGGGTGAAATCTGAAAAAGAACATGCACATCATTGAGTCAGCAGTTTTGAAAGTCAATCATTTTAAATCCTCCTAGTTACGTCTCTATACAAATATAAAAAATAAAAAAAAATTTCTCGCCTCCATTTTACAAGACTCGTCTGCACCAGCCGGTTATTTTTTAGGTGTCAAAAAAGCAGATGATGAATCATGTCATTGTTGGACAAACAAACAAGTAATGTTCCAGGGTCATTTGAGTTTGAAAACCACGTCACAAATGTGGTTATTTTTTAAATATTCTCCTCCATATGAGCACAGAGTCACTGTTGTTCCTCAGCGCTACATTCACAGCTCTCTGGCACCACCAGAAGTCTTCTTGTTACACTTCAGTGTCTTCCTTGTAAGCTAAAGTGCTAAGATCAGCAGAACTTAATATGGGAAAGCTCATGGGAGCATTCAGGATATGCCAAAGACTGTTTTATATCCCCAAAATACATTTCATCTTTGGAGACGGCATAGCAAATGTTTGGATACAAATCTGATTTCCCGAATTTTGCTTCTTATTCCAGACCACAAACCTCTTAGGAATGTTGTTAGCTTCATTGGAGAACCTCATCAGACGACCCTGGATCTCGACCCCCACATTGAAGGCAAGGAGGAAATCCAGTCCACTAGGTTTCCTGTGAGCTGGGATCATGTCACTGAGGGCCAGCACAGCAGGGAGGACAGCTCCGGAGGGGTGAGTGGCCGGATGCCAGGTGTCATCAAAGTCCATGGAGTGTGTCTAAAAGCAAACAGCTGTTCTTTTAATCAGACTGTCCAGAGACAGTGAAAGGAGCAAAAAGATTTAGGTGACCACGTTTTCCTAGCAAACACACGGCGTCACTGCGTTTTCTGAAATACCACAGAAGTACGTTGTAAAGGCGTCTGTGTTTATTCTAAAAGATGCAATTTCTTTACCACACCCTTCTGTTTTTCTGGTGAACACTCTGACTCTGTGCATGATGCACTTTAACAGGAAAGCCACTTTAATTGCTAGATCAAGCCGGCTGCAGAAAATAACTTATTTTGGAGAAGCTTCGCTGGATGTAGGGGGAATAAATGACGAGCAGTGATGGAAATTTCTTAGTAATTCGCTATATTTTTTAACCCCTCCTGTTCAATGTGCCTCTGTCTGGGTGTAAACAGAAGTATTTTTCTAGTTAGTGATGCATTTCTGGGTTTTCTCCAAACTTACCGCAACTCCATTAACAAATGAAGCCAATAATGGGGATAGCTTGGTGCCCCTGCGTCCATACACAAAGCTGATGTTATCAGGAGCGTACATGTGCTGATGGAGGAGAAAAACACGTCAGGCGCTAATACAAGATGAAAATAACATGTTAATGAAAGTTTATGAAGTTTCTACTTAGGTCAGATCATTGCTTTTCTCAGACCGGCTCACTCAAAGTATAAAATTGTAACTTTCATTGTTTTTCTTGTTTCACTTTAAGTCACCTGGCAGTGCTGCAGAGCCAGTTCAAACACTTCTGTTGTGCTTCCAATCAAACCGACTCCGATGCTGTCCAACACCATCCTTTTACTGCGGTGGAGCACGATAGGGGACAGATGCTGGGGCTTGATTTCACTGATGAACCTTCCAAAACTGGACGTGACTGTGTCCTCAGCCGCCGGGCGCTTCATGACTGCAGAAACACAACAAGGAGAATTGTTCAGTCGGGTTAATGTTTTCTCTGTGACTCAAGGAGAGATAAGCACGTTTCCAGATATTTAGATTGATGGTAACCAGAGCAAATGAGTTTACCTCCCACTGCAGACTTGTGCAGTCCTCTGACAGCCTGGCCTGGTTTGATGCTTTTCTGTGAGACAAAGACAATTTGGGTTTGTGAAACCAATGTTGATATGTTTTTAGCGAACTACTCTGAGCCAATTTTGACTTTTTCCTAGTCAAAGTCACTTTGAGCATTTGTTCCATAAGTGTTTATGCTGAAACAGGTCTCGATGAACTAAATGTCTAATCTTTAAAAATAGCTAAAACTGTAGATTTTTTAAAAACTCAGTTTTCTCACTGCGGTTTTATTCAGCCTACTTTTGAAAACTAATTCAGCTATTAATTTCTAGCAAAAAGATTAAAAGAAAACTGAGGGAAAACAATAATACAAGTACTTCTTACGTGTAGAGTGGAGAGCATGGTTTCAGTTTGACAAATCTCCTGAGTTTGTCTTGTCTGTTTGTTGTCGGTGCAGAAGCCTTGACGTGAAGGATGCTGATGCTTTCCTGGATTGAAAATCCACCTGTCTTATATAGTCCCGGGCTCACAATGTTCCTAAAAGCTCAACCCGGAGGAACAGGGAAGGGAAGGGCAGGTCTGTGACAAACAATCTACCCTATCATGTTGAGGAATTTCCACCATCATAACCATTGTGACGGACAGCATCATCGCGATCTCAGGAGGAGGAGGAAGAGAAGCAGAGACCTTGGGTGCAGCAGTGATGTCACTTTCCAGTTTACTGATTGAGTGGCAGAGTGGGAATTTTCAGCAACTCCTCCTACATACAAATATCCCTTATGTATGACAAACTTTCCCCCTGTTGCAGCACATCTCAACTGATTTCTGAGCAGCTTCATCAGGTAAGACTTCCTTCATTTACTACGGAAAGATTGGAACTTTTCCTTTTTTGTTGAAAACTTAACTTTGTGTTAATGATGAAGGATACTCACTGTTTTTTTTTATGGAAAGATTCAACATCGTCCTATTTGATGAAAAATGTTTAAACTGAAATGATAACCATGTGAAATTACTAGAACATATTAAAATATATGCAAATATCCATCTTTTAGTTATGAATGAACATTTTTTTCTGTAAGGATTTAGTGAGAAAACTTTAAGAACCGTGATATATCAATGGCAGTCTCACTTGTGACAGACAGCAACAATGGCCCAGCACACTCATGACAGGGCAGGGCCAGAAAGTCTCAGATGAGAGGAAGCACAAAATACTTTTTTTTTGTACTATGAATGTGTTTCGAGAAAGCAAAGGAATGTCCTCTCTTTATAACAACAAAGATGTAAATCCTGTCTTTAAAGTGAAGCTTTAAGAACTAGACATTTTATTCTTTTTTATGTTGTTCGCAAATTGAAATCTGTTGATTGGTATTTGTAAAGAAAACAATGTTTTTGTGATTGTGCATTTCCATTCGTTTTCCTTTCATTGGCGTTTTTTTTTTTCCATCAATAAATACAGGTAGACAGCAAAGACATCATGGCAACATTCGATGGTTTTCCTGCCAGTTTCTATGGAGAACCAGGAGTGTTAGGAATGCTTTCAAACGGGATCAGCGCCTTTCTGGTTCTCCTGCAGAATTTCAACACAGCTCACACCAATCATGCACCAGAGGGGGTGGAAAACATACTTGCAGGTAAAAATTGTAGAATATGTTTTTGAAGATTTGGGTGAAGCATGGAAGTTGAATACATTGTTTTGTGTTTGTTCTACAGGAGTTCACCTCATCCTGATTGGGGGGATTTGTCAGTTGGTGGCTGGAATGCTTTCCTTTCGTAAATATGACCACTTGAGTGGCACTGCTTTTATTGGCTATGCTGCGTTATGGTGCAGTTATGGTGCCACCAGAATCTACAATGGTGCCTTATTTCCAAACCATACTTTTGATCACTTGACCATGAATGCAAGCACAGAGTTTGTCTTAGAAAAATCTGCAATTGCCGGACTAATTCCCTACATCCTTCTTTCTTTTCTTCTGGCATTTTGTTCTGCTACTGTAAACTACATTATGCCTTTTGTGTTTGGGGCCATCACGGGTACTCTAGTCTTTGAAGCAGCAGCCCTGGTAACAGGCTCCTGGGCTCTTGTAGTCTCTGGTGTTTTGGAGTTGATTATTCTGATCTTTGCCATCTATGGCTCAGCTGCTCTGCTTGTTAAAGGTCTAACTCAGCGTCATGTCCTCAAAGGTTTCGGGACCCCTCTCTTCAATGTTCTCTTGCTAGGAACTGCCAACTCAGCAAGTGCACAGAGTATTGGCCAAGAGAAGAAGAAGAACACAAAATATGCAGAGCCCATGGCTCTGGGTTTCTTCTGTGACTCTGTTTCTCCATTCATCTTCGCTTTCTACAGTTTTGGGTACATAAAATCATTCGCTCTGGGTGTTGCTTGGGTGTCAATCATCTCAGTTGCTCAACTGTTCTCCAGTTATTACGCCCATTTACGCCAGGATTGCTACCATGCAACCAAGTTTGGGTTTCATGCTGCTTTCTGGCTGATCAAAGCTTGGGAAGAGTTTGTGATATCTAGTCTGATTGAGGATGACAGTGCTTTGGCTTCTGGGAGGACAGCAATGATAGGAGACTGGTTCTTTGTGGTGGCAGGCTTAGTTCTTTGCTTGGGAAGTCTGAATATGGATGCCTTGGAGCTGATCCACAACATGTTCTTCGTCCTACTAACGGTTGCAGCGGTTCCCCAGATTCCTCTTCAGGGATATTACATCTTCTTTGGTGTAGCCTGCTCCCTTTTCACTGCCACTTCCATCTATGGCACATTGTCTCGTCTCATCAACACTATAGCAGAAAAGTCGCTCATCCCAGTAGGACCACAACCAATCTCTACTGAGCAACTAAGAAAGGGTTTAGGGTGCAGACGCTCCGTACAGGGAGAGCAGAATGTTCTACCCCTCAACGACCAAACTACTGATGCCCTGTTCTACATTTCCAACGGGGTTGCTTCACTGTCAGCACTTCATTCTAGAGTGTCGAGTACAAACCCCACTCTCCTTCATCTCACTGTCCCTTGGGTCCTCATCTCTGGGGCGATCTTCCAAGGTTATGTCAGCAGACTCCAGGTCACGAGGGGTGGCCGGTACGGGTCAGTTATCTCATCCATCTATGTGGCTGTATGGGCAACTTGGACCTGGTTTAGGTTTTCAGGTATGTCTGGGTTTGTGATTTGGATGATGTTTTATGCAAATCTTACAGCTAGAGAATGCACTGAGAATGTTCTCCTATTGTTTTAAATTTGTCAAGGTATCCAGCATTCAGATTCCCTGTTTCCAGAAGCAGCATATGGTTTCACAGCAGGAGCCATTGCTTTTCTTGTCATCAATGCTTTCCTCATGTGGATCGGTAAGAATAAATGTGTTTTTATTGATCTTTTTGTCTTTGGTTTGAGGAATTTTTAAATCATCTGTTATGTCTTGCAGCTGCTCACAAAAACCCAGTCTTGCTTCTTTTAACAATAATAATGGAGGTTGCCTTGGTCTGTTTTCTACTCTCCACCCTGAATCGACTGCCATATGAACTTGAAAGTAAGCTTAAAGACATTTTATTAAAGTACAGTAAAAGTATTTGAGTTGGCCTATTAGGTATAACTTTACAAAACTGTTTTATAGTGGCCATGCTTGCACTGGTGGCAATCCTTTGTGCCTATGGGGCTTTGGCTTCACTGATGAACTGCATCTTCTCCCAAAGGCTGATACCGATGGGCCCTCCACTAATTAAGGTTACTACATGAGCATGCAGGTTTAATTTGTTTGATCCAGTGATTAAGTCTTACCAAACAAATGATTTTTCTTGAAATAGGAAAAGATGAAGGAGGAAACGCTTTCAGAGCCTCCCTGTCCAGTGGCTAACTCGCGCCTCACTAGCGGCCTCCTAAAGATTGCTGGTTTTCTGGAGGAGGGTGGGGTGTGTGGTATTCCAACAGACACTGTTTACGCTTTGGCTGCTTCCTGCAAAAACCCTCAGGCGATAGAGAAAATCTACAACATTAAAGTAAGAAAAATACTTCAGAGATGTTTTCTTTTATTAGCTTTTAGAGTTACCAGGAAAACGGCTTGACACAATCCTGTTCCTGCTGTTTCTTCTAGGACCGACCTGCCGAGAAACCCATATGCATTTGTATTTCCAGTGTGGAGCAGCTGGTAGCAGCCAAACCTCCGTTCAGTCCTTTGTTGTGGGAATTCATGAGGAACGTGTATCCTGGTGGCATTAGTTGCATTGTCAGCAAAGGAGACTGGCTGTTTAAATTAGGTAATTATTTTTTTTTTCAAACCAAGCCAAGACACTAAATCTAGATTTTGATCAGGGAACATTTCATTATCGGTTTTTACCTAAGCTTTCATCTCATGCTTTGAAGGAGTGGGTCCGGCTTACGACCGGGTTGGTACCAGGGACAGCATCATGATCCGTGTCCCAGATCACACGGTGACTGGCCACTTGTGTGACATCACCGGACCCCTTGCCATCACCTCAGCCAATCCTAGTGGAGAGCCAGACAGCACCCACCACACCATGGTCATTGAGTAAGACAATTGACTTATCTGCATCCATTTTTTTTTTTGCATCAACTGGTTATTAACTGACGAAAATGCCATTTTCCACCAGTCGACTTGGCCACAAGATCCAGGGAGTTCTCTGCGATGGTAACTCCAATGAAGTAGTGGCCTCCACTGTGGTCAACTGCCTAAGAATCAACGAAGGTCTGTATTTTACCAGCCTAACATCAGTGCCTTTATATGCTTTTAAACACTCTTTCTAAGAAGCCTGTCTCTATCTTTTATGCAGGCACCATAACTATTGTGAGAGAAGGATGCGTTCCTGCAATCAAAGTCCACCAGATCTTTGAAAGAGTAAAAAGCTCCATGGCGTGAGGAACTCTTCCTCCTCACATTTGTTCTTATTCACTAGAAGGACTGAAAAGTCAAGCTATTTATAAAAAAGTTTCTGTGATACTTAAAACTAGCAGATCATAGAGAAAAAAAGACATCGATTCTCTGTCTGTAGTGTCTCTGAATTCAGTTAAAAGGATGTTATTCAGTGATTCCAGTCTGTAAATACATATATTTATGCAGTTAAATTATAAGTGGGGGAACTTTCTGGGTAAAAGGTTGAAATGAAACAAGATTGTCGTCCACTCGTCCATGTCTTTGTGCTCACCTCTTTGTATATAAAAATTGTGCTGTGTAAATAAAACAAAAAGGATTTAAATGATTGGATTTTGTGCTTGTGAACTTAAAAGATAAAAGTGTTCCAAGGTTTAAAGAAAATACATCAACAAGTTATTATTTTTTTTATTACAATTTGCTTTAAACATGTTAATAATAAATTGCAGTCAACGTGGCTCAATATAGTAGATAAGTACCACCACCACACCACAACAATAGCAATACTACTACTACTACTACTACTACTACTACTACTACTACTACTACTACTACTAATAATAATAATAATAATAATATAAACACATGATTGTAGCAGACAGATGCTTAGCTTATTAAACATACCCCTTAAAAATAAAAATAAATAAATACAAAAAATTGAAGTTTTCCATCTAAATCCAGTAAATCTAAGATAATAAGAAAAAAATCAGCAAAGCAGAAAAGGTTTCAAAAGCCCCTCAGATTCTGCTCAAACTGTCTTTCAAAGTTTCTTTCTGAGAAGCATCTAAACTAGTGAATTAAAAGGCTTTTTTCTATCAAGAAAATAAAATATTTTACATTTGGTTTTCATTTTAAACAAACCTTCTAAATTAAATGTTTGTGAAACACAAGACCTTTTCACACACCTGCATGACAAATAGCACAGATAACCTATCATAGAAAGAAAAGCTGCCCAAGTATTGGGTGACTGTTCGTGCGAACACTTCTGCCTTCTTTTTATTAAAATATATACAAAAAAGAGATTGATGAGCTTTGCTGTTTTGAGGAGGAGGTGAAGAAGGGTCAAAGAGACTCAGCTCAGAACTGTATCTGATACGGGAACACTCCAAAGAGGACAATAATCTGGCTGAACTGCGGAGGCTGTCGTTTGTTTTCCTAACAGAAAAACACATGACACCTTTCTATAAATTGTCTCGGGTGCGAAGGAAGGGTGGAACCGTTCTTGTTTGGAAAAAAATGGGCACATGTCTCGCACACCTTTGCAAGCCAAAATATTGAAATCAAAAGCGGGTGACGCAAATTAGAAATCTTTTTAGCTTTGGGCTAAAATATTTTCCAGAGGTTTGGCAGATTTGAACAACTTCTTTTTATTTTTTTATGTCAAAATGAAACTCATAGTACAAAAGCTAAAAGGCTCAGATGCAGGAGAATAATGTTACAAAGTGGTGGCTACATCCCAGAATGCAACATGATATCATTTCATCGATGTTGATGTGGAGCTTGAGAACATCTTAAAAGAGAAAGGAATGTTTTGAATAAACTTCACTAATTTGATGAAATGTCAATTTTCTTCCTATGTAGAAAAGAAAGCAAAAAAATAAGACATGGTATTAGTTCTCTGCAAGGATCAGAGAACTTCAACATTGATGGTTTGCCGAAAGCTAATTGTTGGTTGTGACAATTGTGACTCAAATCACAGCTGTGGCAGCCGACAGACTCATATCTCATAAAATGTTTACCCTGACCATGAAATCACTGTCTAATTGTGACCTCTAGTACTGAAATGTTGACTCAGGGAGTGAAGAGTCGAATATTCTCTGATAAGGAAGGACGATGCCAGAAAAACTCTAAGATGACTGGAATTTGTAAATAGACTGCAATCATCCATCCAAAGCTTGGTCTATCAGATGTCAAGTAAATCCTAACCTCAAACCTTAACTTTTAATGTCAAATGTTTGCTGCCCACACCTGATAATCATTCTTCCGTGTCTAACCATTTTAAAGAAAGGGTGGTCATTTAGCACAAATTATTTCACTTTCACTTTTTTGTTGGCTAACTAGCCAAAAAATCAAGGACAGGTAGGAGATTTATAGGTAAGTAAAAAAAAAAATACTAAAAATAGAGAGTTAAGAAATGAACAAAATGAAGCCAAATACTCAAATATTTACACTTTTCCTTTGTTTTCTTGAGCACTGTATAGTTTAAAATTTAAGCTCTTTTACGTGTAATAATTTAATGAGATTTGTCATTGACTTTGTCTCAACTGAGTTTGGGGATCAATGAACTGTGAGCAGTAAGGATTCCCTGCTGACAATCCAGTAAGATTAACCAAGAAATATATGCGGTTTATGATTTCCATACTTAGGATGTTCAACCATTATACTTTTTTCAACATTAATGAAAATTCAAGGTTTCAGAATATATAAGGTCTGTCTTGCTTTTTTGTCATTTTCACTCATTATGTTTCCGATGACCTCAAAGCTCGTGTCAATAAATTATCCTTTCATAATATTTCTCTTTTTAAAAAACTTTGGTCAAACACACTTAAAAAATGTCATTGTTATTAGAGTAAGAACAATTTTTCAATAAATATCTGCTTACTATACTTTAGGCTAACTTACATTAGTTTCATCATGCAGTGTGTATAATTAAAGCATTTCTCAAAATAATTCTAAATGAAGAAATTACAGCTCGCTCACAAAGGCCATTGTCAAAGTTGAGAAGAAAAAACATTCCTTTACATCTGACAGAACCAGATTTGGAGAGTTTGCTCACCTGTTTGTGACCAGTGTGACACAACAAAGACAAAACAAGTGAAAACAAGGAAGACAGAAAGCAAACAATAGACAATGAGAGGCTTGAGTTTTCCAAGTGATGGTAGATTAGAAACAGTCAATTCTGAAGCCAAAAATACCTGCTTAAGTGATGGATGATGAAAACACAAGAGCCATAGAGGAAAAAGATGAACAAAATTAAAGAGCCTCAAAAGTGGCTTTGGCAGTAGACAAGTATGTTTGTTTAGAAGCAATTTACCAGACCTGAAACTCAGAATATTTTCCAACCTTAAAAGAAAGTGTGAAACAAAGCACAACTTAAAAAAGGGACTTGTTGAATTCAAATCTTAAAAAAAAAAATCCCAGTATTTTGTAAAACAAGTTAATTTTCGAGTTAGACATGATTTTGAAAAAAAAAAAGCCAAACTTCAGTCAATAGTAGTGAACATGTAAACTTTTTTGAACTAATTTACACCTTAATTAAAAAAAAAAAAAAATTACTCTAAAGAAATTACATTACCTGTTGAGTCCAGTTCTACTGTAGTATTCCTGGCTAAATCCAATTTCCTGAAAATGATGCCATTTCTGGGCTCTTGTTTTTTTGGTAATTATAAGGGGAATGTCCACAATCCATATCTGAAGAATAATTTGGATTTCATTCTTCAGATATGGATTGTGGACGAGTTAACAACTCTGATGTGGTTTACAGGTCCAAGTACTGTTAAGAAAGCTCAAATAATATGTGCAACTGCAAATTATTTTATTTTAAATCCTAATTTTATCTGTCAAATCATTATGTGTACCGGTAATTAAAAAGTACTAAAGTTTTGACATTTCTTGAGGTTTGTGGGGCTTTCAGAGGAAACATTTTTCAAAATAAAATCATTAGTAAAACACCCTTAACAGACTTAGATTTGTTCTTTTTTTTCAAGTTTATTTCATGAAATATCATTTTGAAGCAGGAAGATTGGATTATTAACGTCTATACTAAAAATTAAATTTAAGCCAAACGCAATTAAATAGTCCTTTTTTTTATTTAACCCTTGTGTTATCCTATGACCCCACCCTTACATTGACGTGTTATCCCTACCATGACAAAGTTGGAAAAAGGTGAAGAGGATTTCATGTAATCCATGAAAACCAGTGAAGATCACAAATCATTGAAAAAAAAGGTTCAGCACTATGTCTAGTGGGTCTAGATGACCTCACTCCCAATGTTGAAGGGCCTAGGATAGGACAAGGGTTAAGGCTTTAGACACACGTTTCTTTTTTCCTTTAACCTTTGGCCTTTATCTGTTTCCGTTTTGCCATTGTTTTCCTGTGGATTACCTGCAGTAACTCTCATGTTACTGGAAACTATAAAAGTTCCAGAGTGAGTACGTGAGCTGTTTAACAAGCTTATGCAACCCCATTTTTCCTCTGTTCTGGGTAGTTGTCTTTGCAGATAACGCTGTGGAGTTTCTGAACTGTGACAATGATGTGACGTGGATGAATTTCAGCACAAAAAATGTGCTAAAAAGGACCTGGCACCTCATCATTGTTGGTTCTATGTGGAATGCATTGTGTTATTTATAGAAATTGTTATCACATTTTGGAGAATTTTTATGTTTTTTCTCTAAATACTTTTGAAAAAGATTAAGAAATGAAAAAATATGATAATTTTTTGTATTAAATGTGGCAGAAGAACTTTATTAACAAACAAATATGAAAGATTGGCTGCATGCTTTAAAGATGTGGACCTGTTGAGTAATGCATAAGATTGCCAACATTAACAATTAGTAATTCATTTATTTATAGGTTCCTGAAAGGATTAGAAGATTTCCCACACTTGTCTTTGCAACCACATCTTTTTTCATTGCCTAGTAGATCCTTTGGGATTTTCCCTTTTTTTGTCATTCTATTAACGTTTACAGTAATACAAGGACATCAGGTTTTCATAGGTAACTCATGAATAAAAGAGGGAAATACTGTGAACTGTTTGACATGTTTGACCTCAAAGTTTATATCTCTTACCTACACCAAACAAACTAACATCAAAATACATTGTTTTTGTTCTTTTTATGTGAAGTTTTTAGGTGTATATGTTTAATTGTGTGAATACACTCACCAGTCACCTTATTACGTCCACTTTTATTAGGTCCACTGCGCTTTTCCAGACACTCAAAGCATTTACAATGTGTCCATTATTCATTCACTCCTCATTCATACTTGGTGGTGGTAAGCTACTGATGTAGCCACAGCTGCCTTGGGGCAGACTGACAGAAGCGTGGCTTGCAGTTTGTGCCTACGGCCCCTCTGACCATCACCAGGATCATTCATCATTCATACATGAGTGGAGCCACACTGGAGGCAAAGAGGGTGAAGTGTCTTGCCCAAGGACACAATGACAGTTGGCTGGGGGGGAGCCGACCCTTCGATCATTGGACGACCTGCTCAAACGGCTGAATCACTGCCACCCATTTAACCTAGTACCAGGTTGGACCCTTTTTCCTTCAGAACTACCTTAATATTTGGTGGCATAGATTCAAAAAGGTACTGGAAACATTCCTCAGAGTTTGGTCCGTTTTGACATGACAGCATCACACAGTTGCTGCAGATATGTCTGCTGCACATCCATAATGCCAATCTCCTGTTCCACCACATCCCAAAGATTAGCTATTTCAGTCAGACAAAACTCTTGCAGTAGAATACATTTATTTTCACATACTTAATTTACATCTTAGTTGGCATTCACAAACTTTGATTGGCATAAGGCTCCGTACAATTCCATGAGATAACTTCCATAAACTTTAGAGTAAGAAACGCCGAACGGAGCCCACAGGTGGAAGCCGGGGAGGAGGGTGGGGCGACGAATGCGGCGCTGCGGTAAGAAAGAGAATGAACGGCTGCACACCTGGACTTAAATAGGACGCTGAACAGGTGAGTTAATTACCTACCGCCCTAGGGGGGAAAGCCACTGCCGAGTTTTGGCTGCCCGAAATGCAAATATCATTCGCTATTTTGTGTTGAGATCTGGTGACTGGAGAACATTTGAGTCCGGTGAACTCATTGTCATGTTCAAGAAACCAGTCTAAGATGATTCTAGCTTTATGACACATCATCTTATCCTGCTGGAAGTAACAAGCAGAAGATGGTTCACAGTGGTCAGAAAGGGATGGACATGGTCAGCAACAATACTCAGGTAGACTGTGGTGTTGGAACCATGCTGAATTGGTACTAAGGGGCCCAATCATGACGTGTTCAAAGTCACTTTAATCACCATTCTGATGCTCAGTTTGAGCTGAAGCAGATCAGTCTTGACCATGTCTGCACACTTAAATGCATTGAGTTGCTTCCATGTGATTGACTGATTCGAAATGTGCGTTAACGTGCAGTTGGACAGGTGTGCCTAATTAGGTGGCCAGTGAGTGTATGTATGTGTTTTCCAGTCAGTTCACAATTACCCTAAGTCTGATATATCTATGTATAGATTTCTTCAGTTTTCCTTCTTTAGTTTATTTTTCTTATGTTTACTTGAAATAAACTAATTCCAATTTTCACTTGGAATTCCTGGAAAAGAGAAACTTTTAGAAAACCACGAATAAAAAAAAAGCATGTGGTTATGTGCTCATCGCTTTCGCCTGAAGGAACCAGGATGAGGCATTTTCATCCTTTTCCTGCACAGGCCGTCAGTCACCACAGTCAGCGGCAGCGCCTTGGAGACTAAAGTCCACAAGTGTTTACACTATGACTCCCACGAGACGAATGTTTATGCAACACAAAGACAGACATTAACCTGAAAGATGCCTACTTCCTCAACCTGGTTTCTGGTCATTTCTGAAATGACCTGTTGGATGACAGAAAGGAATTATAAAAAAAGACACTTACTCTCTTATCACCAACCAGGAAACTGATATGAACTCACAGAACTGGTCCAGAGATTAGATGTTGTTTCAAGTGTTGATTTTGTAAGATTCTTTTTTTCTACTTCTGGTAACACTTTTAAAGACTGTGGCCTCTTTAGTGTGAGACACATTTAACGCTGCATTAATCACCATCTTTCCCGTCAGTATCTGGACATCAGTGCTCCACGGGAATGAACAAGCTTTTTTGACATGGTTTAGTTTTGTTTTCCTTTCAGTTTTTTTTGCTATTTGTAAAAACTAACTAAAGAAGCTCTCAGATGTGACTGAGCGTATAGACTTTTCCTCATTTTCAGGAAAGGCACACTCAACACCAAGACAAACATCAGATGTAATGTTGAAATTACATTTTAAAGTCTTCTATTATATTTATAAACATGTCCATTTATTTAGAATTTAAATCAATGATTTTTCTATGTACAAAAAACTCAATCAAGTCCAAAAAAAAGTAATCATATAACAATTCATTTATTTGTTGACTTTAACCCTTGTGCTTTCCTAGGCACTTTAACATTGGGAGTTGGGTCATCTAGACCCTACTACACAGTGCGCTGAACTTTTTTCTTCAATGATTTTTGATCTTCACTGGTTTCCATGGTTTACATGAAATCCTCTCCACCTTTATCAACCTTTGTCATGGTAGGGAGAACACTGTCACCGGTCATCTTGACCCCGTAGGATAGCACAAGGGTTACGTCCTGTGACAGAATAGCTAGTCTGTACCCTGCCTTCCCCCCACAGTAATAAATGACCCTCATTTATTCAGTCACTCCAGAACAACTCATCAAATAGTTCTAAATATCCTGTAAACTTCTTCTGTCAAATGTATTCTTTTTCACTCTGTCTGTGATTTCTTCAATAGTGGTTAAATAAAAAGACCAAATTTGGGCTGAAATGAAAAGCCTTTATCTGCTTGGTTTAGTTGATCCCAGGGTGCAAAGGCCTTATTTGGACCTCAAATTAAGTTCCAGTAAACTATTGTTATGGCAGAAGTTTGAAAGATTATGCAGTCTTTCCCAACCACGGCATGGAATTAAGTGCTGCTTTTAAAATTTTACATTGCTTTTTTATGTTTCCATGTTTGTTTTAATAAATTTTGTTCTGTAAAAAATAGACATTTTCATGGAGCGTGCTGACTCCTCTGGTCATTTTATTACAGTTCTCTTTGGGATCAGATTACTGACACCATGTAGGATAAACCAAAGTAAAAAAAATCCTGTGAGTATTTTAATAAACTTAAACAAAAAATGCAATGAAAGGCTGCAGTATTGCAGGGAATCAAGTCTTACTGAAAAAAAGTGACAAGTCCTGTCCTTTTGTAACGGAATAGAGCCATTATTCAAAAAAACAAATTTCTTTTATGTGGAGTAAAAACTGACAAAAATGATGTATTCTGCTTGTGGTGCAGGGAAATTGTTTGAGGTTATTTCAAGATTTCTGTGGAATTGGACCAGCAACTGCAGGAGCCTTTTATGATCCCTGCACGTTGGGCTTGAGCCTTCAGAGACACTCAGAAGACGGAGACATAAAGATGATGACTGTCTGCATTTAGGCCTCAAAAGCCTGAAATTAGTCAGAAAAACAATGAGAAAGGTGTCTGTTGGGGAAACTCTGCACACGTTTGAATCCAGGGACATTTGTGAGATTCAATGGAGGAACGTAGAAAAAAAAAAAAGGTGAAGCTGAAGGATGTTGCTTGAACTTAATTTTTTTCATATTTTTGATTAACTTTCATATTAGTATTTAAATTGAAATTCAAACATTATAGACAATGTGAGCATGGGTTATACTAAATTTATAAAACTCATTAAAAAACACAAGAATCAGTAAGTTCAATAATGAAAAATCAACAAATGTGGTTGTATATTGAAGCAACAAAGTGAACACAAATATGTTTAAAAAACAATACAAACATTTAAAACACTTTTATACACATAATATTCAAGCAATTACAATCAGATAAAAGACAAACAAAACAAGTAAAAATGGCATTTAGTATAAAAGGCTCCTTCCTAATGTGTGCATTTTATTCATAGAAATTGTGTATGCTCCTTCAAGTGATAAACCATTTATTTTAGTTTACTAGCAGCATCTTTAAACAGAAACAGGGCTATAAAGGCTCATGTGTGTGAACTGAACTTTCTTGAGAAGATATGGTGGAAGGTGTTGAGCTTCCAGTTCCTCTTCCAGACTCTGTAGTGACCTCCTCTTCTTGACTCGACACAGTTTCTGTCCCTGGTATAACTGTGTCGAACTCGAAAGCAGGATTCAACTGTCCTTGTCGGTGGCGGTTCTGTACCTCCTCAAAAATCTGAAGAACCTTAAAAAAAAAGGCAAATTATGATAGAGAGCACATTCAGTTTACTGTGGTTATCCCTGAAAAGAAATACAGTAAGTAGAGGCCACCTTACCTTGGATTTGGGAATCAGTCCTACTCTAAAGAAACCGATGTGTCCGGTTTCAATCTTGGTGCAGTCAACCACAGTAGATGCAATGTTCTCAGGGGATGGTCCATCACACAGCACCCCGTCCACCTACAAACAACAACAGATCATCTACAAATATGGACAAAACACAGTTTGTTCCCGTTTGAGTAAATGTGTGTCTTTACTTTGTCTCCCAGTTTGGCATAAACTTGGTTATGATGAGTTGTGTCTGCCTCGCCTGTTGGGTTGGCTGAGGTCACAGCTATCGGGCCCACCTGAAGAAGAACATACCCTGACAAATCTGCTGACTGCTAATTCTACCATGCATAATGGTCAATATTTATATATTTATATCTACCAAATTTATGAGATGAGTGGCCACTGAACAGTCTGGGTTTCTGATGGCGATGCTTTGTGGGGTTCCGATGTGTTTAGCAGCATCTTCCAAACCAAGTATGCCCAACCAGGGGCCTGAAAAGGACATTGTGAAGTTTATATACAAGTGAAGACCCAAGAAAATACATAGTCTTTGCATTTGAATAAATACCTCTGGGAATGACCATGCTAATAGAGGATGGCCATGCAGCCTCCATGAAGTCGAGTAGCAGAGGGCTCAGCAGGTGCCTTGCAGGCTCCAGCTGCTTGATAGAAGAGATCCACATGGACATGGGTCGGTCCTCAGCCTGCTTTTTCACCCTAGAGGGAAACATTAGAAAAGTGAATGAAAACGACAATAGAAACACAGCTTGGTAGACATTTGTAGATGGAATATTTACTGGTATGCTTTGACCACAGCGTCTGGCCTGTTGCAGGCTGCTACCAGCACATAGACAGTGTCGGTTGGCATTCCACATATGCCGCCATTTTTCATGATTTCTGTACGAGAGAAGCAAAAGAGAAAAGGACACTTCCACCAATTAGCAACACATAAGCGTACTTTTTAAACAATTTAATAATCCTTCATCTCTGACCTGCTATCTGATGGACCGATGTGGCTTTTCTGGCTGGAAGATGTGGACAAACATCTGCCCCTCCTCCTACACCACCCAGTTTGACTAAAGCTCTGCCTAAAGGGATTTGGGGAGACTGGAAGGTACTGTTGAAAATGTGCGCCAAGAAACAGTAAAAACTGACGAGGCCAAAGATAATTGTGACTCCAATGTCGTATCCATAAGGCAGGGCGTTGACTGCATCCAGGAGGAAGCTGATGAGGATGAGCTCAAAGGTGAGGGCGTAAAGGAACCAGGTGACATTTAGAAACAGTGCAGCAACCGTGACTAAGCCGTTAAACAACATGAAGCTTACGATACCTACAGCCACGTGGAAGCCTCTAGTTTCATCGTATAAACCTCCATAGCGCGTCAAGCCCCACACCGTCCACATCATCCCGTAGAGAATGAATACGGTGCTCTCGAAGGTTTTACCTCGAGCGAATGCTACCGAACCACACAGCAGCTGCAGAGCCCCACCTGCCATCACCACCCAGGGCAGAATCAACACAGACAGAGGATCTCTGTTCCCAATGGTGGGTGTCATGGCAAAAGCAGCCAAAACGCAGCAGGCGTGACCCAACACCTCTGCATCTGCATACTTAGAGTAACCCAGATGAGGTGTGTGCAGCTCTTTGTCCTGAGCTCGGAGAGTAAGGCTCTGAATCCTGTTTACTATAGCTTTGAAAACATTTTGCCCTGTGGGAATGGTTGAGCTGGAGACCATGTTGAATGTGGTGATTAAAAGCATGCAAGCTGAAACTACAAATATGGCCCCCTGCACTCCTTGAACGCCTCCTTGGAAAAAACCTTGAGGCTGAGCTGCAATAGAAATGCAATAGGCTACAAAAGATAACTGGTAGAGCCCTTCTAGTACGTTTTTTTGACAACTGAACAGTGCCAGGATGAAAAAAAGAACTGAAAAGACAACAGGAAAAGGAACAGGAGAATAAGGCTGAATAGAGTAGAATGACAGGAGAGCACTGTAGCCTTCTGCAAATTTCAGGAGTGCCGTAAATCCATAAAAAGTGGCGGCTAGTGTATCCATAGCTCGGTAAAAGAGGATGCACATGCCAAGCTGGAAGACTCCAGCTGTCCACAGCCAGGGAACATGGCCCACAAAGAGAGAGGGAACCACACCTAACAAGGGACAGACTAACACAGCAGCGGACAACAAGTTCATCACAAGACCAACACTGAGTGCAACTGTGCACCCCTGGGGGTGCTCAGCTTTGAGTCCAGTTGTTTGTTTCAGGTCTGCTTTTGGAGCTTCTACTTTACCTTGAGTGACCCTCGACAGCACATGCCCCAAACCGTAATAGGCACACACTAAACACACAAGGAGATAGCAGGCAGCCGTTGCTGACTGACCAAAGTCTGCAGCTGTCAAACCAGCGATTTGATGTGCACACGCCAAAGAAATGCCAATCCCTATCAGAAATAAAACTGTTTTCTTCACAAAAAGAGCAACACTGCTAATAATGAAAAGTGCTAATGTAAATGCAGCCAGGCCAGGGACTAGAGAGGATCTGAGGTCTGCGGGCCTCAGCACGTTCTGCCCGACCAGGATGTACACCAGACCTGAGCCACACCACAGGGCGGAGACAGTCAGGCATAGAGTGGAAAATAGCTGGGCGTGGGTCAGACTGTGCAGGACACCTGGACAAGACGACAGGTTCAGGATTAAATTACAAACCCCAATCAACCACAAGCAACACTAAAAAAACTAAACACCCACCTGCATACGCTATAAGAGCTGCAATGATGAGGAGCAGGATCCCCAAAGCTGTGAGGGGAATGAAGTCCCTTGTAGGATCACTGGCATAGTTGTTCACCAAAAGCAATAGACAGCCTGCATTCAAACCAAAGTCACCATCAATATCCACTTATTAATATTTTAATTTTCAAATGTTGCTGAAAACTCTACACAAAAAAACAACATTTTAGGTGGCATGAAATACATAAAGAATTTTCTTTCACTTATGAAGAAATGAGAAGCTTAAAAGTGCTTTATTTATTTTTTTGTAAACGTGAATTTATAGAGGCTCACACTTCACTGATATTTTAAGTAACTTTTTCTAATAGTTTTAGAAATATTTTATTGTTTCTCAGTTTACATATAACCTTCAGAAAATAAACTGACTTTCTAAAAGTCAACTGCCATTCCCCAAAAGCAACGAAATTAACATTTAACCTATAATATACAAAGCCCATCGAGACCACTGTTATTGTGATTTTGGGCTATACAAATAAAATTGAATTGAATTGAATAATAAAGCGACAAGTACAACTTTTAAAAAAATATTCTTTATTCTTCCCAATTCTAACATAACACAGAATACACAACATATAATTCATAGTAAATTAAAAAAAAAAAAATCTGCAAACGTTTGCAGGAACATTTAGATCAAAAAACATCGCATAAAAGAATTAAATGCAAATTTGAATAATAAATATAGTAAGTACAGTACAAATAAGTACATTTATTAGTAATAAATGCATTAATAGTGATGAATTGAGGCTCACCGCCAAAGATACCCAGGATCCCGCCGGACACGTGCATGGACCTGCGCTCTGCCATGGCATCGACCTCAACTCCTCCTGAAGACGTGAACTGCGACTTTATACCAGCCGCGTGTGACGTAAGCACGCAGTAGAAACACGGACAGAGACGCAGGCGGTGGGAAATTTCAGCTGGTCATCTGTCTGCAGCCGACGCACAATGGTAACTCTATCTGGAGTGTCTGGAGCTGGAGAGCTGGAGAGTCATCAGGTTTTAGGAAATGATACCTTAAAAATCACAAACTTATTCTTAACTACATAATAATTCTTAATTACTTTTCCCCAATGTGGGATCAATGAAGAATATCTATCTATCTATAATCAAAGGTAAAATAAGGAATAAGGTAAACTTATTCTTTCATTTTCTCCAATAATAATAATCATAATCATAATCATAATCATAATAATGATAATGGCCTCTCAGCTAAAAGTTAACTATGTACCTTTACATTTAAGAGTACGTTTGCATAATGCGTATATTGGTTTAAAATAGTTTTTAAAAAATCTGGATTGCATTTTTTTAAGCATAATACTAAAAGCGAAGCATTTTAATGAGATGAAAAAAGTTGACGGTAAAAAATTAAAAGATAATTTTCATATATGTTTTTTTTTTCAAATGTGAAACAAACATTTTTACAAAAAAGTTGTACTATAGTTTAGGTATGGCAGAACAGCAAATACATCTGTACGGGTGGATAATTTAGAGAGAAGTTGTTCTAGGTTTATAAAGAGTTTCTCTCATTTCCTCACATAATTATTTACAATATGACTTTTTTTTTTTTTGAATCATCCATGTAAGAGTGATTCAGCTCCTGGCAGCAGTCTAGTGCATGATGTCATTGTCGGTCTGGGAGGAGACAGCTCCACTATATAAGCACGCAGCCCGATTCCACAGCACCAGAGGAGCTCAGCTGTTTCACTCTGCAAGCCGTCTACTTGTTGAAGGTGAGAGATCTGTTTTTTTTTTTTTGTTTCCAAGTTTATACATTTTCTCCTTGGGAGAAACAGGCCATACTTGCCCCTGATTGGCATCCACAGTGCTGTATTTACTTTTTTCAGCTGAGTCTGTCACAAAGGAGGTATTGTCTCTCTGTTGGCTCTGTCTCCTATAGTGTCAACAGTGTTACTAGGCAGCAGCACCCCTGAGACTCATTTCTCACCTTGGTCTTTTAATATTTGATTTGAACATCAACAGCTCCTCACACCTGTTGATCTGAAACTCGGGGTAGTGTGGGAGGTTTCTTTCATTTGTTTTTTTTGTTTCATAAGAATTATGGCAAAGCGTGTTGCTGTAATTTTGTCCGGCTGTGGAGTCTACGACGGCACAGAGGTGCATGAGGCTTCAGCTGTCCTCGTCCACCTGAGTCGTGCCGGAGCAAAAGTAGGGAGAATTAAAGGTGACTCACCAGGTTGAAAGCCTTCTCAGGTGAGTTGACAAATGTTTGCCTGCTTTTTTTTTTTATCAGGTTCAGATGTTCGCTCCAAATGCAGATCAGATGCATGTTGTAAATCACTGTGAGGGGAAGCCTACAGAAGAGAAAAGAAACATCCTGCAGGAAAGTGCCCGAATTGCCAGGGGCGACATAAGTGACCTGGCCAAGTTAGATGTCTCTGAGTTTGACGCCTGCATCATCCCAGGTGAGGCTGCCTCCTCCACAAAGTAGCATGCAACACTTCTGTTTTCAACAAGTCTTTGTGCTCCAACAGGGGGCTTTGGAGTGGCCAAGAACCTGAGTGACTGGGCAGTAAAGAATAAGGACTGCACAGTCCAGCCACAAGTAGAGAAGATCATCACAGCTTTCCATAAGGCTAAAAAACCTCTGGCACTGTGCTGCATTTCCCCCGTCCTGGCTGCAAAGATCATCCCAGGCTGTGAGCTCACTGTAGGCCAGGACAAGGAGTGTGAAAAGTATGTGCGCACCCACATTCACACACTCTAAATGCTAACAAAAAAACGGTATTTATCAAATTATTTCCCATCCTCAGGTGGCCATATGCAGGAACAGCAGGTGTTGTGAAGGAGCTGGGCTGCAAACATGTGAACAAAGACGTGGAAGAAGCTCACGTTGATCTAAAAAATAAGCTGGTCACCACTTCTGCCTTCATGTGCAACGCTCCCATACACAAAGTGTTTGATGGAATCGGTGTCATGGTGAAAGAAACTCTGAAGTTGGCTTAGCACCAGATTTATTTGTTAAGTTGTGTTTGATGGATCTGCTGACAATTACTTGATGTCTCACGTCTCTGAGTGAATCTGAACCAGCTGTCACACTTTTAAAAATTTTCAATAAATTTTTTTTTTTAAATTACACCATAGCAGTTATTTTTCTTTTGTGCACACATACTTAAGTATTTCAAGATAACACACAAAAATGTACTAAATACAATTCTGGATTGTTGTAATGTGGAAAAAAGTCTTAAAGTTTTAACAGTAAATCGACTACATTATAATATAACAAAAATGAACGACTAAAAATGGAAGTTATATTGTGGAAAAGTGTGCTTCTTTAAATTAATTCTAATGTTATCCATGTTATTCAGTTTCCTGAGCTACGTTTTAACTATTATATGCATTTCATCATTTTTACAACATTATGTTTTAGCCCTTTTCTGTAAATGCAAAAGATTATTAACCTTTTTTAAATACCAGTAAATTAAGAGTTAGTTTACATTTGTTGCTTATTTAACCTTAAATAACTTTAACCAATGAAAAATACATATGAAAATTGCATTATTTTTGTGAGGCAAAAATTAAAGTTCAGAACAAATTAACAGGATCACTTTCAAAACCTCTTTATTAAGACAAGTAAATGACGTTGACTCAGAAACCTAAAAATAAATATGAATAAATAATTTAATATACAAATTTCGAGGGGAAAAAAGACTTTCACCATAAATTCTGTCAGAGATTAGACTTTCTGAAAAGCCACACTATCAGATGTAACCAAATCCTAATCACCTCCAGTAACTTAAAATTGGCACCACCTATCTGACAACACAGGCACTGCAAAAATTGGAGCATAAAATTAGACATTGATCCCAAAATATGTGAAAGTGTAAATTCCTATTAAAAAAGGTAGACTCAAAAATATCTTGCAAAATGTAGTTTGTAGTCTTATAAAAGACTGGACAAAAAAATAATCCCGCGGCAGTCTGAGGGCATGATAAATTACACAGAAAATATAAATCATTTTTAAATTACTAATGTTGGATGTGTAACAGCTACAAAACACTTTTACAATTTTTCTCTTTATTTTATAGTGTCATAAAGACTAATATGTTTTATTAACAGTTTTAATTATTAAATTTAAAGAACTGATATTTAACCCATACTAAACCAGACCCATTTTTTTTCTTAAAAATAAAAATATCTATATTTTACCACAAACCAATTGGACCACAGAATCCATGTCTGAGATTTTTCTGTTACACTGATGTCACCATGGGTTCTTATGGGTTAATTTTTACTATAAAACATCAAATCTTAAAAGGGTGTTTCTAACTTTACGGCTGTTCAGCATTTTATTTTCAGTTGACATTGTAACACAAGAGGAAAACACAATTTCTTTTTCATTTTCAGATTTATTTAATGTTTTACACATAATAAACAAGGGAAGATTTTTCTTTTCTCAAATGCCCAAACAGTCATAATATTTGCATTTTAAACAGAGATAAATAAGTGTGAAAAATCTTGTATTATATTATTTTCATGAATACAACAATGGAAGCACACTACATTGAGCTAAAAGTGAGCCTTAGTTCATCCTCAAATCCTAAGCGCTTTTGTTAGAGAAATGATGAAACTCGTCAATCCCACAAGCCAGCATGGTTGCGTGAAATTTCCGTGGGCGATTTGAATCCTGACGGTAACAAACAGACAAAGTGAGTTTTATTATTTAGTGCACTGGTTTGAAGTTACATTCAGCACTAGATGGATTTCTTGCTCTCACCTGTATGGGGTATGCACAGGTGGGAACGTATCGAATCACGAAGCCACAGCGCCTCCTCTGAGACATGTTGGAATCACTTCCATGGACAAGAAGTCCATCGTGAATCTGTTGAGGTGGAGTTCAGGATTTGTTTAGCTGGAATCATTTACTATGCTTTAATCACTGTCGAATGAACTCACAGACATCTGCCCTGCTTTTAGAGGGCAAAACACGGCTTCCTCCACCTGCACCAGCTCTTCAGGGATCTCCTGATTAACCGAAAGCATATTTCCAGGGCGTACGGCTTGGCGATGCTGCAACATACCGGCACAGTGGCTGCCTGCAGGACATTCATTTGAGAATATGAGACAGATACCAGAACAGTGTTTTTCGAGGAAAGAACCAAGAACAACAACTACCTGGAATGACCTGAAGGGCGCCGTTTTCTTTAAGAGAGTCATCAAGAGCGAGCCAAACTGAGAGAACAGGACCTCCATCAATACCCCAATACCTGAGAACACAACCCTGAGAATTAGACACAAAAATCAACAATATGCAATGAAAATAAACAGTAAAAGTGAGATGAACCTCATATCCTGGTGCCATGCCACATATGGAAGTGCATCTTCTTCATCATTTCCGTCAGGTTTACTTTGTTTTCCGTCATGGATGGTTTCTGCCTTTAGCGCTGGGTATTTACAGATAAAGCGGGAGTCCAGCAGAATAACGTCAGGACCCAGAACAGCTTGGATCACTTTCAGAATCTGAGGGTGTTTGGTCAAGTTCATCACCCATGGATACTGAAGATGAACATTGTGGAGGCTGTACTGAGTGTACTCGGTACCTAAACAAAAACACACCACAGGCATATATATTTTGAACAAGAACAATACCAAAAATAAAAAAATAAAAAGAGTGAGGAGCCTGAAGACCAATGGCATAAACCAGCTAAAGAATTTAAAAACAATGACGGAAACATTTTTTTTCTTACTTCATCTTCTTCATATTACATCCTCAACATCATACTCACCAAGTTTCTCCTCCAGTTCGGAAAAGGCTTGTCTGGCCTCCCTGAGCTCCGTCTCACTCAGCACAGGAATTGCAGAGAGGTAGCCCTGCTCCTCATAGAGCTTCTTTATTTCAGCTGCAGATGTGGTCATCTTTGCTTCCAAGATTTTCAATGTCAAAAGCGACTGCTGGTGGGGGAAGCTGGAGCTTAGGACAGACAGGACAGTTCATTCTAATTTAAGGCATAAACACCTCATTAAACTGTTTTCCAACTGGTAAAAAAAAGACAAAAATTCTCCTCCCCACCTATCCTGAAGAGGGAACCTCTGTTACAGATTGAAAATAATGCTGAGTTTGTACTTTGACACCAATGTACCCTCAAGAACCACTAATCATAACATGTTTTAAACAAGTTAGGATATTTTGAGACTAATTTTACAAAAACCTCTCCTAGAACCAAAACAAGTCCAGCAAATAATATTATGTCTTTAGACTGAAAAGATTCAAAACTATCTTAAAAATTGTCCTCTTCTTTACATAAAACAAAAACTACACAAAACTATATATTTATGGCATTGACATATTGCAAAAACTATGATGTTAAAAGTAAAACTTTCCCCTTAAGATGACTTGTTTTATCTCCATACCTGTTCGTTGTTGAGTGTTCTGCTCTTTTCCACAAAAGCTAGATTGTAGCTTACTGTTCTAAGTCAGTGATTATATACTCCCACTACGGAAACTCCTACTCCTATGTCAGCAACGTAAATTGTTGTTAAATGCTCACACGTGATAACAAAGAGTTTGCAGGAAGTCCAAAACTTTCAAACAGTGCTCAGTCTCTGTGAACAATTCAGGTGTGTCAGGTTGTTAGTAACAAGAAACCTATTCTTCTTCTCAAAATATCCGAGACTTGTGTCACCTTCAAAGACAAAACTTCCTGCACCTCATTTAAAAAAACAAACAATAAAAACCATAACATTTATTCATTTCTGATTATGGATTTGTTTTTTGACATAATTTACTGATAAAACAATTAAAGTCCCACTCTAATGAAAATCATGTTTTTGATGTTTTTAAGTTGTGTGGCATTTTTCTCATGAAGGAGGACATATATAAGGAAATTAGTATTTTTTAATTGAAGTGGTAGAGAATCAGGAGTGGATGCAAAACAACAGTTAGAAAAGGCATGTAGCTGTGATAGAGGCTACAGTCGGCGGGCCACAAGCTCCCTGCCCCGTTCCATCCCGATGCATCCACTGACTTACAGACAGAGAGATCCATGTACGTCTTCATTTTCTGATTAACTGCAGCTGTTCTGCAGAAACTATGTCCTAGAAAACGACACTGTTTTTTTGTGTGCTGGGAACACTTTGAAACTATATCCAAGGTAAGTAGAACTTTTTGGTGTTAGTTGTTCATCTTAAGGGATGAAAATGCCAAGAAAAAACAAAGACAGCTTGTCTTAATTCAACATGTTTATTTAATATATTTGTCTCTATAAATTATACATTTTCAAAGTCAGTCAGTTTTTTTTGTTGCCATTATGTTTTCTTCCAACTTTCTAAAAGTGAACTGGTAACATGTTTACAAAAATATAAACAAGAAGAGACAACAGTATTTTTGTTGCATGTGTAAAAATTCATAAATTGAATCAATTTCCAGCTGTATGATCAGAAGAACATGAATTATGAGAGTACAAGAGATAAGCTAAGATGACTTTTTAGTCGCCCTACAGAGGGAAAACCTCCATATCAGACCACACAGGAAAAAAGGCTTTGCACCTCCTGGTGTCTCAGTTTGTCTACCTTTTGTCCTTTGTGGTTTTTTTTTTTTTTCATCCTGTGTGTTTTTCACATTGATCAGTCAATCAATGACCCAAGGTTTCCCATTGTTAGCAGAAGCTTTTAAAGTTTTCCTACAATAGGGGAAACTCCAACCATTCAGACAGGAAATTTTCATGTGAATAACATCTAATGCTGGTTTAGGTGTGGAGCAGGAAGCCACTGCAAAGAAATTCTTCAGCCCTTTCTGTTAACTTGATGACTCAATGAGGGCAATGCGTAAAACCATGAGGAAGACTTCAACACAGATCGGAAACAAAGACCAAGATAAGGAGATTACTCAAGGAATATCGCATATATTCAAAGTTCCATTCAAATACATATGAACTAGACACAATTGAAGTGTCAAACGTAGCACCCATGATAAAATTGTGAACTCTTTTGTCATCTTTGTGGGAGTCACAATTATTTACTATAAAATGTATGTCACATCAAATCAATTTCAGTTTAGTAAAGCAAATCTGGCACTTAATGAACTTGTTAATCAAGCACCAGGTTGTTGTCTTCCCATCCACATTTGTGGCTCACTCCTTGTTTCTGCCGGAGTGCTTGGTGCAGAGAGGGTGGTGCTGCTTTCCCTTCTGTCCACTTTGCGTTCTCTTGTCGTCCTCCAGCGGCGGCTCCTGGTTATTGCAGCGGTGGATCAGTACTGGATGGTTGTTGGAAGATGTTTTCTGCAGCAAGAGCCGCTGCAGCATCTGCTTGTCAGACCGCTCCCTTCGGAAGTCATCCTCGTAGATCTTTAGCTGTTTGTTAAAGTCAGAATAGTAAAATTAGTGTTTGGTGCATTCAAAGTCATTTGAAATACTTGGAGAGATTTAAAAAAAAAATCAAAAGGTCATAATTGAACAGCTTTTTAAGAAGTACACATTAAATTTGTAACTATAAAGAAGAGAAAAAAATTGCGCATAATTTGTTTCAACCCCTAGATTCAAAAGAACACAGTGGAAAGTTTTTAAAGTCAAAAGTTATTAAACGTTTCATTTTAAAAAATGGAAGTCCATAATTGTGACTCAAAAAGCCTTTATAGTCCCACAATGATTACGTCAAGCAAGAAAACATTTTTTTCTATATTCACATTAACAATATTTGTAAAAAAAAAATAATCAAAGTTAAAAAAAAGTCAATAAGCACAATTTACCAACGTTCTTTGAGTTTCTTAAATAAGTCAAACTTGTTTACTGATAAGAATGCATTCAATCCAAACAAAAATGACAATTTGTGTAAAATGTTAGTGTTTTGCAGGGGCAGAAGATGGACTGAGAATATTACCTGCTCCTGCAGTAGTGCCACCTGCTGGCGCATCTCCTCTCTCTTCTTCCTCAGTCTGCGGTTTTCCTGCAGTGTGTGTTTGTGGTCGTTGTGCTCTGTCTGAAACTCTGCTTCATAAATCTCAGTCTGTTGATAAAACACATCAACATGGCAATAAGCCAGCAATAGAGCCTGATTTTTGCAGGAACAAGCCTGTACAGAGAATTGCCACTTGGGGGCGCAGTCTCCCAACCAAAGAACATTTCCAGCTGAATGGGCATTAGGCAGACTTTTACCCGGCAACAGGGACCTGACATTGGCTACATGGTGTATGTAAAAACTTTTATTGTGTGCAGAAAAGCTTACCTGACATCTTAGTGCATCCAGTTGTTCTTTTAAGTTGTGCACCTCTTGCTGGGAGTTACCCAGATCTTCCAGTGGGACGCTGACTTGGCTCCTCTCCTGCCACTCTGCATCAGGGCTGGAGGAAGCTTGAAGATAGCTGGATGAGAGGTTGCATCTAGAGACATGTGCGCATGGTATTTTGGATCCTCTGGGGGGACTACTGCTCGGACAGGGTCCTGTTTTGCATTTCAGTAACATTAGCCTGCAGAGGGAACATGAAATCATCAATAGCGATCTATTTTATGAGAGTGAATGTACACACGGAAATTAAAAAGAGAAACTGACTCAATAACTGCATACCTGTTTGAGGGGTGTGAAGTTTCTTTCTGGGTGCATCTTGCTCTCCAGTAGCCGGATATACTCTTGCAGCTCCTGGTTTTTCTTCAGCTCTGTCATCAGTGCATGCTCATAATACTCCTTTGCACTCTGCAGTTCAGACAGATGCAAACCGTGTACCTCTTGCTTTCACAAAAAGCTCACTCAGGAAATCCCCTTTTTACTTTTATCTACACCCACTTGTCATGTCAGCGTGAAAGGTCACTTGTGGTAATGTGGGTGCTTGAAGCACAGTTTACCTGTTGATGTTCGACTTTGAGCAGCAGGCGACTGTTCAGCTGCTTGATGGCGTTGTTCTCCAACTCCAGAGCCTCCAGTCTGTGCTGCAGACCCAGAGTGGCACTGCGGTACACCTGATCCCAGTCCTCATTCAGCTTCATCAGCTGTGACACAACATCATCATCACTGTCATCGTCATCATCTTTACAATGGCTGTTGCTGCAGAAACCAATGTCATGTTTAATTACCGCCTAATAAGGCCTGTTTTCTCTCCCTTCCTGTCACATACAGCTGCTTTACAGCTTCGACTCATACAGCAATTACAGTTTTAGATTAACACTCATACTGTCACCTTATGGTTTGTTATGATTACATAAATACAATGTACACAGAATCAATTTTTTTTAATTCATTAATTATCTAATTTAAAGACCCACTCTGATGAATATTGCAATTTTGGTGTTTTAAACATCTTGTTGCAGAATTTTTCTCATGATGGAAGTCTTTTATTAAGACAATTAAGCTTAAAATTGCATTTCTGAATATTTCTGTATTCATATCGCAGTAGATCAGGAGCAGATGAAAAAAATGCCATTGGAAAAAGCTTGTAGCCTGCAGGTGCTACAGTCGGCGGGCGCGGGCCACAAGCTCCCTGCTCCGCTCCATTCTGATGCATCCAGTTGTAGATCCATGTACGTCTTTGTTTTCCTCGACAGAGCTGGCATCAAAACTATACAGCTGGATCGCTCCAATATTGCTCAATAGTTTTATTACCCCGCTAATGTTAGGCTGAGGTTGTGAGGGGCTGTAAACTAGTGGGAGAGAGATGATGGCTGGCACCAATGGTCCCATCCACAACAATGAGATGAAATTCTAATGAACTACTACTGCTCTGCAGAAACTATGTCCCAGAATGCAACAAGTTTTTTTCATTTAGACTAAAACAGTCATAATCATAACCATTAAAATGAACTAGAATGGATCAAAAGTTGATCAGAGTGAGACTCCAATACAATGCAAATATTGTGCATCCTTTGTCTTCCTTTTAAAAGGAGAGCAAAGGATTTAAAGCCATTTGAAGGGTGTTTGAGAGATAAATATTGACATTGTTTTTTTACTAATTAATTTTATCTGTGTCAAGTTATTCAATGTATTATGAAGGATGGGCTAATATCAGCATTCTGCTACAGTCTATAACTTTTTACCTACTGATATGATGTAAAAAGTAGTAGATTTAAAATCTATTGTTTAGCTTTAATTTTCATCCAAATCGGTCTCCTCTAGTCAGAGCAGAACTGAGCTTGTAGTTAAAGGGGTTTTCTGCACCTCTTTGTTGACCCTGCGGAGCTCCGTGTTCTTGTTAAGCAGCAGCAGTTTTTCCTGGTCAGTGGAGGTAACCGTTAAGCTCTCGGTGATCAGAGTGACCTGTTCCTCTGTGGACAACAGTCTGTCACCGGTGGGGTTCAGTCCTTCTCCCCTCCTGCACACAAACCGAACACAGCAAGCATGAAGACAATTGTGTGTCATGCATCCTCGTGATGAGCATTAGAAGAGCATTCCTATTATCAAGCAAACACATGTTGAAAAGAAAGTCAGGGCACTTTTGAACACCCACGCGCACAGAGAGTGCACTTACAGAAAATCGAATAGCAGCCATTATGCACACCCACGCACACACATGTACGGTGGCATTATGCTCTCGAGACACTCAGACATACACATGGACACACACCTCAGTGTATTTCCAGGCATCTGCTCACTAATCAAAGCCTTTGTTTCCAATAAGATATATTTGCATATTGGTAGCCTGTGGAAGCATCGTGATTTATGAGTCCTGGAAATTGCTGATTTCTACTGAACCCTTATAAAAAAAATATTTGGATGGTTAATTATTCAAGCTACCATCCTTTTGGCCAGCTTTGCTGGATGCTCTTGTTTAAAAGTAGCTGACAGGGTAACAGTGGAGAAATACACAGAGGGTATCCGCTCAAATGTAAGCCCACAACTCTGCTAGAGCTTCTGTAACGCCACTTAGCTCAGCACCACCAAGAGTCACTAGCTGCAAACACTTCTCATCCCCCTTAAGGCTAAACTCCTCCGCAAATATGTGCTTTCGTCCACTTTTGTACACAGTCCTGCTTTGAAAAACCTGTGCTGCACCATTTGATAAAGCTGCATCGTAAGATAACAACAGCAAAAAACAGGAAATATTAATGCCAAAGAGGCAAATTAAAAGTTATTGAAAGCAAAATTCACAACTCTTTGTGGGTTTAATGATCATAGAAGTTCTAATTAGTAATAAAATTAATAGCAACTACTATGTTGCTATTATGTGGTTTTATTGTTTGTGTGACTTTCTTCCACCTATTTGTGTGTATTCTTGCATTGATCTCAAAAATCAATTTTTTAAAAATGTTTGTGACTTTTAACCGGATTGCACATTTTCCTTAAATTGATTCTTTTTAAATGTTCTGTTGGAATATTTTAGTTGTTCTCTTGCAAAAAATCAATTAAAATTACTGCTGTAAACTAAAAAAATATATTTTAGGTCACAAAATTGCCAAAATGTACTTTCAAACATGATGTTTACACATATGTTGTACTTAAAAAATATGGGATAACGCCACCAGAGATAACTCGTGTCCTACTTTTTGGTAAAGGATGACCTGCTAAGGTTTATTTCCCCTAAAAAGTGAAAAGTATAAACTTAAATGCCTCTAAAAAGTAGTTTTTTTTCTTAGTTCTTGGTTTGGCATTAAACATACTTTGTTTCACTTTTTTTCCTGATTTTCTTTTTTTTATGAGACCAGCCATTGCAGTGGTTTTACCCTGCTCATGCTGTTGTTGTTGTTTTGATCATAACTGACCCAAACTTATTCATTAATATTAACGTGTAATGTATAGTGTGTAGGTTACGAATTACCTATGTGCATATTTTTTAGCAGCAGACTGTTTAAATAATTAGAATTATTTTGCTCCTGCCTGGTTATCACTAAAATCTGGGTAAAAGTCCTCAGAAAACTCACATATTCAAACACTGCAGACATTTATAAATGTCTCTAGGCAACATTAGAATTCATTGGTAGTGAGTTGTCTCTTGTTTTATTTACAATTTCTGGAAATTAAATCTATAACAAATTGTGAGTTGGCTTTAAGGACACCTGCAAGCCTCTCCTCAAAAAAGGTATAGGTATGTTAAAAATTCAAAATGTCATGACAGAGGGCTTACTAAAACTAACAGGAGGGAATTGAGACAACCTCAAAATATTTCATGTCATTGAGGAAACTCCCTGAAAAACATCTTTTCAGTTACTCATTAAAAGAAGACCCATCTGTGGATGGAAGAAACTTTCACCGGGTTATCTCAGGGCCACTTAGACAAACAGCTACACACACAAACGCAATAATGGAAAATACAAAATTGCTACAAAATTTAACCTGCGTGTTTTATAGATTATGAGAGTGACTAATTTTTATCATGTTGAGGACGCCAACGCAATCAGAAGAAGATCACGCATCTCCTGGAAGGACATGGGAAAGACCCAAGACGAATTACAACATAAAACTTTTTTGGTTAGATACTAAAACTAAATCCCACATTATCATTTAGAAAAAGGAAAAATGATGAACTTGATACAGAAATAATTAGCTTTTTTGATTTTATCTTAATTTTTTACTTTATGCTGCTCATTTATTATAGGATGGATAGATCATGGAAATAATCATATGTTAGCCTCACAAAGTTTTTTTCTTATTTACTTCTTTGGCTTTTGAAAAAAATGTCAGTTTCTTTAAGACTTTGTTGAAATTATGAATTAATCCAAATTAACATTTTTAAAATAATAATTTTCAATTTCATTAAAACCCTTTTTTTTGTTTTTAAATCTAATTCTAATATATACATCATTACTCCCTGTATTCAGTAAGCAAGTAAAAAACTTCAGTGAAAGCTTTTTGATGTTGCTCCCGCATGATTCACACACCACAGTGTGAGATGAGGGCCAAAGTTTAAATAAAACAACAAGGGATGAAGTGGAAACTATTTTTAGGCCAAAGTGTTACAAAAACAAGACTAACCAACGCATCGTCAGTTTCTTGTTAGGACTAGGCTTTTCAGCTGTCTTATTGGAACGGCCCCTTGCTGATCTACTCTTTCCAGTGCTCTGACGCCTGACGTGCCACATGTGACCCAGTTTCACAAAGTTTTTAACTGAATGATGTGTTTGAAATACACAACAAGAGTTTCTGATCTCTGCTGCTTTACTGTCATGCTGTCTTGACATGAAAGAAAATGGTTTTCAATCACTTCAGATACAAGTTTCCTTGTGTAACTGATATTTGGTTACAAGATTCAATTTTTATTTATGTTAAGTAAAACCCTTAAAGGACAAGTGGTCATTGGGTAGAAATATTTGATATGACACAATTTTGTTCTTTCTTCGCCATTCTGGCGTTGTAGTTAAAATAGCCCGAAAAAAATGAAGTGAAGCCTGTGATCTCAAAGGGAAACTCCACAGCCTCTTTTTACTCCTCCATACAATCTATTACCAATCCAAACCTCTGTGTCTGTTTTTTTTAGGAGTTTTTCATTACCGCTAAGGGGGTCTAAGGGCAGGGATGCCAGTTTAGTCTGTTTAATTAAGTTTTAGTATTATCCTATTGAATTCCATGCATTAATGATCCTTTTTGATTGTATGTTTACCTTACAAGTCTTACGAAGCCCACTGAGATGACTGTTGTTGTGAACTTTGGCTATATATATAAAATTGAATTGAATGGAATTGTCACCAAACATTAGACCATTTCTGTACCAGTTTAGGTAAATTGTCCACCCTAAAAATAATCTTACATGAAACCCAAATACTTTTATCCTCAAGACAAATTCCTAAAAGTTAAACTCAAAAATTTAAAACTGAATTTAATGTAAATGTTGTTATTTGACCCCTTGACAGCTGAATTTATTTATAGCTATGAAGAAATACATTCACTTATGCTTTTGCCTTTATGTTAATGCTAAATTAAAATAAGTTTGGAGTGGTCTGACGGATATTTAAATCCATAGGCATCAAGATGTTAAGGCAGATCTGCTGATCAAGATGACACTTCCCATGATGTTGTTTTTGTAGACAAATATTCTTCTATTACATACCATAATTCTGGAGTAGACTCGTGTTCCTGCTGGCTCTGAGGAAGGCTGCTCTCACTTTTAGGTGAAGAGTCTGTCAGTGTTCCTGTTGCTGCTGATGAGGATGGTAACGACGAAGAGGTCGACAAAGACAGCAGGTCTCCTTCCACGGCTGGCATTGTTCTGAAGTTCACCAAACTGAATTTCTTCCACTGAGTGTGTCAGTCTCAAGGGTTATGTCTTCTCGGCATGTATGGGGATAGTGCAAATGCTGTTGTGAGTGTTGACGTGAAGCAAAAGAGGAAGCAGCTGAGAACATGAACCACATGACGAGAAAAAAGGAAGTGACACCACGGACAAAGCGGTTCTGTTCAACATGACGAAGGGCTTGTCCCGCTGCGGTTTGAAAACTCTGTGTTTGATGTGTTTTCTTAGTTATCTTTTTATTACATCACATGAAAAAAATGTGGGAAAGTCCACTCAGAGTGGGACGTTTTTGGATTATTTTGGGGGCTTCACATGCAACGTTTAAAGCGTGTTTAATCAACCTAGTAGACAATGTTTCAAATGCTCAAACCGGCTCTAATAGAAAACCTGAATACATACACACTAATTTCTGCATGATGTTATTTAGTAAGACGTGTAGCAGATAATAATGATGTTAATACAAACATGTATTCATGGCACATAATGACAGGGTCAGGGTGATCCAACGCACAAGAATACTTATTACTGAGAGGGAGGAGAGTCAATTTTATCAGGTTAATTAGTAAATCACTCCTGATCCAAGGAACAACCAAACAAATTAAATAATCTTAAATTATGTTCATCTTAGTTAGGCTGAACTTTTATTAACACTAACACATTTAACTGACAGTTCATGAAATTAAATTGTTATTTTAAGGAGGAATTTTGGGGAAACCTGGTTAATTAAATGGTGAAAAAGTCAATCAATGGCTCACAACTAAAGCAGATGTTTTGCTCATTTCATTAAAAACTGGTTAACCCTAGAGCACTATCGCCGGGTGATTTTCACCCAGGCAAAACTATTTACATGAATTTCAATATGTCGCGTGTCAAGGAGTGTGTGCCTTCACCAGGGAAGTCTTACATGTCCCAGGAATGGGTGGACCAAAGACCAAATTTCTAGTATCATTTTAGTATTTTTTCAGGAATTTTTTGTTCTCAAATTCCTAATTTTTCAGTAATTCTTTAGCATGTTTTTAGGTACTTCCTATGTTTTTCTTTTTCATTTTGTTACACATACCACAGTTGAAAATAAAAGAAAACCCCTCTAATTTATCATGTGTCGTCATCTTTTGATCTGATTTTAATGACAAGTACTTTTTGTTGAGTATATTATATGAAAAATGACCCTGCAAAAGTGATGGTGTAACTTATTATAGCTAAAGTGTTTAATGGTAAAGAGACTTTTGACAAGTTTGTCAAACTATTTTCAACTGAGTATGAAGAATATGACAAAGGTGTGCCACACTATTGAGTCTCTGTTTTTTTACTGTGCCAGTCCCTCAGCTAATGACTCATCCCTGATCACTATGACAGCGTAAATGTGGGTGGATTTACTAGAAAGTGCTGAAGTTTAGTGAATCTCCAGGAGCCAGAGATTGTTTACTAAAAATGAATGCTCATATTTAAATTCAGAAGTCAAATTGAAACAGAGCTGTTTGCATACTAACCTACACATTGCTTAGTGAGATTTAACACAAAGATTTCTGGAGACAGGTTTATGACAGGATGGGTGGAAAAAATATCAAAGTAAATTTATGGTATTTAATGAAGGCTTGAATGTTTATACAAACCTAAAATGAATGGCTTTTAAAACATTTGAGGAAATCAATCATTGTAAATGCAGCTACTACAGGGTCTGCTAACATACCCTAAACCAATACCTACAGAGAGTTTACATTATGTGGCATTAAAGTAAGTGGGTTTTTTTATGACTAAAATAACTTCTGATTGGTCTAGAGGCACAAATTACAGACAGTAATTGAAAATCTTTCTTTTACACGAACAGGGCAACCTCTCACTGAAACTTTTTGTTTGACTTTCATGCTTCAGTTGTAATGTGCTACAAAGGAAGCAGAGGGGGGGACTTCCAATCACATTTAATGGAAATATGTAGAGTTTTAATAAATTTCCTTTCATTGAATAGCAAGGCCAGACAGGCATGGCCAACATGTGGTGGGCAGAAAAAATCACTTTTAACCAGAGAAATAAAATCCCCCTCCCAACCCCAGCCCCCGCAAGAAACAAAATTAACCCCACAAAAAAACAACAAAACATAAAGATAAATAAATAAAAGACAAAAAAAATGTGAGGATGGACAAATAGACAGAAATAATGAAAAAAATAAAATAAAATAAAAATGCAGCCTGAACAGGGCACAAACCGGTGTTTTACTTGTGCCTGTCCCAAGCCCGGTATATGCAGAGGATTGTGTAAGGAAGGAGTATTCAACATAAAATTTATAAGATATCAAATAGATCAAAGAAGAATATGGATACATAGATAGATGAACTGATACGTTCACATGATGGTTTTCAATACACTTTAAGGGCTCAGAGAGATATTCTCCCTGCACCTCCTAATGGGGCTGACTAAATCCGGTCCTGACCAAAATACATCAAAATTACCACTTTCACTACATAGATAATTAGTTAATATAATATTTGCGTAAATATAAACAAGCACATTCTGACAAAAGCACAAAGCTAAGCAATAAATCAAGCTCTAATTGGCTTTAGTTAATAATCACTGTTTTTAATTAAGAATTTGTGATTTAAGTGTCTTTTTGTCTGTTTTATTGTCTGTTTTTCTATCTCTACATTTTATCATTTTTGTAATGAGTTTGATAAATCCTAATAAATTCTTTATTGCTTTGATTACAATGCTTGAAATACATCAATAAAATAAAAATACAAATAGAAATCAAAGTAAGCAGTGGTTTCAAATGTTAACTTTATGTTTATGCTCACAAAGATAGGGGCTCCTTATTGATATGCAGTACATATGTCACCCCATGACGATGCATATCTGTTCCACACAGGAGAGGTAAATTACAGCACCAGCAATGTGTCAGTCTATGGTGCAGTGCACTGGAAAACTGTGCTGAGCTGTCAGACGGTGGTCCTGTGGGGAGAGCAGAGTCCCAAACAAAGTTGAGTTAACACACTCTCACAAAAATGTGAGTTTCTGCAGGAACTTCTGTTAAAAACTCGATTTTATTATTTTGTTTGTAAAAATGTCGTTAAGACAGGGATTTTATCATTTTAAAAACATTACCAGAGTCCGCTTGTTCCTCTCTCTTGCCAGCACAGAGGTGCTAATGCATGCTTTTATTTTCAGGTGTTTAGATTATTGCAATGCCCTGCTCTCTGATTGACCCAAAAAGTCTATTTCAAATCTATAACTATTGCAAAACTCAGCAGCATGAGTTCTGACGAGGACCAGAGGGCGGGCACATTACACTCATTTTAAAATCGCTGCATTTGCTCTTTGTGCGTTTCATGATTGATTTTAAAATTCTTTTAATGGTTTATAAATGTTTTTATGGTCTTGGGCCTTCTTATTTAAATAATATTCTTTTTATTGGCTGATATTCTTTAGCCATTGTGGAGGGTTGTAAGAAAAAACTTAAGACACATATTTTTAGTAAAGCTTTTACATAGTTTTTACTTGTCCACATGTTTTTATTTGATTTTATAAAATTTTAACAGCTAATTTTATTTTTTTTTTATTTTAATGGAGGGATGTGTATGTGTTGTGTTTTTGTGTTTTTTATTAATTCATTTATTTTATTATTATTTGCATTTATTTTTATTTCTATTTTTATTCTTTTTACTACGGTCATTATTTTTACTATTATATATATATATATATATATAATTTTTTTTTTTTTTATCTTATTTTTTAGTATTTCTCTGGGAAGCACTTTGAGATGCTATGTAGCATGAAAAGCGCTATATAAATAAAGTTGAATTTGAATTTAAATATGAGCCCTCGCGGGCCCTGAGGTCCTCCGGTGCTGGCCTCTTAGTTGTCCCTAAGGTGAGGACCAAAACATATGGTGAGGCTTCGGTCCACCATTACGGTCCTCGCCTGTGGAACAGCCTGCCGAACAGCCTCAGGGCCGCAGAGACTGTAGAAGTTTTTAAGAAGAAGCTCAAGACCCCCCTTTTTAATTTCGCTTTGTACTTGATTTTAACTGCTAATTTATTCTATTAGTTTTAGGCTATTTTATGTATTTAATTTCATTGTATGCATCTTATTCTCAATTTTATGTTTTTATATACATCTTATGTCATTAATTTTAGTATCTTATCATGATTTTAGCCCGAGTGTTTCTTGTGAGGATCTTTTCCTCCAGGGCTTGCCGGCTTGGTCGGTGGTTGTTGCTGCAGTTGTCGCCCTTGCTGGGGCAGCTGGAGTCTAATTTTGCAGCTTCACAGCAGTGTAGTGGACCCCGTTGCTGTTCCAGTCTGGGTGGCGCATGTGGCAATGCTCCCATAGCCAAGCTGGCTCCTGGTATGAAGAGATTCCCAAATACTGTTTCCTCACAGCAGAGCCAAGCCTTACTTGCTAGTTTGCTTGTTTGCTTATTTATTTATTTATTTATTTAAAGTTACATAGTCATTGTTCTTTGTACATGGGGGCCATGGGTCATATGTTTTAATGGAGGGGAGTGGGAAGGGTGAAGGGGGGGTTGGGTTTTTACTGTAATATTGTGTGTTTTCTGTGTTTAATGTTAAAGCGCTTCGAGCTGCACAATGTACGGGAACCGCTATTTTATAAATAAAGTTTGATTTGATTTGATTTGAAATATTTTGTTTTGCCTTTACATCACTATTGGTGCATTTAGGACTTAATTTGAAGGAAAAAAAATCATCTTAATCATAATAAATTCTGATTAATCACAAGATTTTTTATGAACTACACAAACTTTGTATGTTCTTCACAAAAAGGGTATTTGCATTGCACTAATTAGATTCCGCTGTAGTGGCGGAGCAGTTCAAGTGCAATTTTCCTGTAATATTTTCTGACTGCAGCACACAATGAGACGCTTTGAAGATTTAATTTAACAGAAAATCGCTGGTTGGACCAACAGCGGACAGCAATTAGAGGGAAAAAGGAGTTCCTGGCCCAAACCCCTCAGACTTTTTCCTTTCACATGTCTGTAACATCTATCATGAAGTGCAGTCACAGAATTGCTGTGCCAAGCAAAGCCTGGAAGGGAGTTTCAATGCAGTGCCTTTATTGACCCGAGCCTCTGTCAAAGCGAAGGACAAATGGGCGGCTGTTCGATGGAAGAATTGATTTTTGGTCTAACATGAGATTGTGGAGAGAAAACGGAGTGTGTCACATGGTGTGAGGCATCTAAATTGGGGGGGATTCACCTGCTTTAACTATACATGTCTACTCTGAACACTTCATTAGCTGGAAGAAGAAAAAAGAACTGTTATGGGATAGAGGGAGAAAAAAGACGGTGTTTGTGTAGTTCACAGGAGTCTCAGGCTACATTATTCAGAATTAATGAATACATGTGAGAAAATGGATTTCTGCATCTTTTGTTTCTAGTGTTTCCTCATACAGTTGAGAAAATCTATTCCTGTTTATAGGTACAGTACATTAGGAACATTGTTTTGTCCTAAATGTGTCAAACTAATGATGCATTGCTTGGAAATCTTATATTTACCTGGCAACAGTGACTGAGGCTTCAACTAATTGTTTACTTTAACAGCTGTTTCTAGACATAGCAACATATTTTAAAGGTTGTTTTTATGTCCTTTACAGCAGACCTAAATACTCTGATGCACACTATGACTCTGTGCTCCAAAGAGACCTGAAAGTGAGTCACAGTCATGTGAAATGAGCAGAAAAAAGTAGGATTTGCTCCCTTTTAACTTTCACACAATAAATGACGAGTCAGGGGCAGACATCATGACTAACAAGAACTAATTATTGTTTCTTTATATCCGAGCCAATATCCAATATCTTATCCTAATTAAGCTCATATAGGGAACATAACACTGCCCTGCAAATGCATTAATTTAGCCAACTTAGGCAAAATAAGGTCAGAAAAGAAGAGATGGAATCCTTTTTTTGATCCTTGCTTAAATTATTTTTCCGCTGACAGATTGCCTTAAAAGATGCTTGTCTTCTTTTTAGAACTTTTATCCAAACTCTTCTAGATGACAGTGATGGGAAAATAAATGCCATGGCTTTAACACATTTAGACACACAGCTACTGTATATTGATGAAGCTAGCATGTGTGTACATATTTATGTGCCGCATGTAAGTATATAAGCATCTTCTGACATTATTTAAAGTCTCCCTCTGATATCATTATGCTGTTGTTTTAGCCAAAATCAGCTGTTAGGAAGTTTCTGCACAGCGGCTATAGTTAATTTAGAAATTGACCTCTAAGTTATGGGTGCGACTGTTGGTTTGGAGTAGGCCAGCCCCCATTTCCCATCACCCATCTATTTACAAGCTCTCTCGCTTGCTTAAAGACTCTCACACCCCCAACACAGCATTACCGGTGTAACAAAAATGGTGAGCAATTCTGACGCTGTCCAGCCGTACAGTTGTGAGCCAGATTCCAGCTCAGATGAGGAAAATAAAGAAGTTCATGGATCTATGTGTCTACAAGTGGATGCATCAGAATGGAGTCAAGCAGGGAGCTTGTGGCTTGCAGTAGTAGCTTCTACGTCACAACTACAAGCTTTTTCCAAAGGTGTGTTCTTGTCTACTCCGGATTCAGATTTGAATAAAGAATAAACAGAAACGCAATTTTAAGCTTAAGTTTCTTTAGACATGTCCTCCATCATAAGAAAAATACCACAAGAATACCAGTTACCAAAAACACGATTTTCATTGGAGCTGGTCTAATGAAATTCAAAAACATGCTAACTGTCAAATTTCTGCTGCATGTTCTGTTTGCATATAAACCTTGTATTTGTGTGATTTAAACTTTTTGTATTAAGTTCACAAATTCTTTTTTTGTTACTCAAATGTGAAAACACAGACGCCAGGAAAACCTAAAAAAAGTTGCAAGCTCTAAAACAACCCCGAAAACCCCAAAAACAAAGTTAATGTATAAGATGGCTTACAAGGTTGATTTTGAGATAGACAGTTACTTTGTTCAATTTCTGTATTGAAGAAATGAAAGCACTATAGAAAGTGAAACACGTGCGAGTGTTCATCGTTCATGCAGAATTACTGTAAAAACTATCTTTTGGGTTATGTTTTGGAACATTAGCTGAGGACTAACAGAAAAAGTCTGTATAACACCTCTGTTTCATATGCAGGACACCGTCTCAGACTCATTATAATTTAGAGCATAAAAGAATTGCATAGAAGGCAAAAGAGTCCAGAGTAAACAGGAAGAAAGGTAATGCAAAAATCCTTTGTGTCCTTTGAAAAAGGAGAGAGTGTTGGCATGCAGACTCAGACAGTTTGAGGTCAAAGGCTTTACATAATATAAAAGGCTCTTTAATTAAACATCCGATACCATCTTTAGCCTTTTGGTGTTGGATAAAATAACCAGAAAAAAAAGAGCTTCGAAAAGAAGCTGTAAGTTGAAACCATGATACATGATCTTTTTAAAGTTAAAGAATAATTTTGAATTTCTTGCCAAAGTCTGCTTATACCATCAATTTTCTTCTTGTTTAATTAGTGAAGGTGCAGTACAAAAAGTTTATACAATTTGTTAAAGTTTATCCAATTTGTTAAGTGGGTTGAGGATAAAAGTTGATTAAAAAGTTACAAAAATGAGTAAATAAAAATGATGAATGTGTTTCCCACAAGAAATGAGCGGCCTAATATATGGGGGGGGGCGTGTAAATGTGTGTATTCTTAGATTTGTGGTGTTCATTCTGAATTTTGTTCTTCTTCTTCATCTCAAATGTGGCAGATGAGTTGGTTTAAAGTTCAATAAAGTTTAAATCTGACAGTTTGAATTAATTTCTGTTCCTATTCAGAAATGCTCATTATTCTCCATTAAGTAATCTTGTAATGCTCCTATTAAGAATTGATGTCACCCTGCTTTGCCCTTCAATGTTGGGGAGCTCATTAGAGCCAGTATCTGAACATAGCTCTTCTCTGCCCAGTCATGACACCATACATCACAAGTCTTTATATTGTTTTTTTTAATTAGCATCTTACCTTGGTCAGTTTATTCAGGTGAGTCCCATTTGTGATCAAACCCCTAGTTTGGGATTTCATTGTCTATAGTTCATGTTTTTTTGAATTATTATCTTCCAGTTCTTTAACAGAAGTGGCACATATTTTATTCACTTGGCTGCAACTTCTTCTTGGTTGTTATAACGTCCGATTTATTAGCTGAACAAACTATAGCCGACCAGAAGGAAATAAGGAAGGATCATTCTGCTTTTTTTAGTGCATGCAGTCACAGTGTGATGGGAAATTATTGTAAAATGCTGCCTGGATCTTTTCCAATTATACTACTGATGTGAAGTAGCTCTGCATATCACACTGCAAAAGGCCACACCAGAGTGTGTGTGTGTGAATGTGTGCTGAAAGGGTAGTTACACAAACATCAATCAGCACACAAATCTTGCAGGCGAGTGGACGTGTACATTAAAAATTGCACAGATATATGAGCATGTGTGGGTGTCAAGACTACAAAAGGGTTTAATAAAACAGAAAGCTGCACTGTGTCACAAAACAGGCAGACGGCTGGTTCCAAGAGCAGCCGCTTTATTAGCTCAGCTGAAAGTCAGCAAAGCTAAATCAGGGTCAGCCAGGCAGGGTCAACAATGAGCATGGGAGCATCAGAGAAGAAACAAGTGTTATCAGGATCCAGGTGAGTTTCTGGGGCAAGCGGCAGGCAAACAAAGTCGGAGACAAAACACGGTTGGGAAATCAGATGATCAGGTCTGGCTGTAACGCTCAGTGATGCAGGCAGAGTGGCACAAAGAATACTTCACACTGAGTGAGGCTCAGAACAGTGCTTAAGTATACTGTGATTGATGCGGCAAATAAGAGTCAGGTGTACAACACCCAGAAACTGTGCGCTGGGGCTGCTATGAGATGTAGTGCATCTAGAACTCTGGAGACGGCTCCCACCAGTGACTAGAGGGGGAGACAGAGCTGTGACTCCTAACACACTGTGAGTGTGTGTTTAATTTTTTTTTTTTTTCACATCCTCCTGCAATCTAATCTTTGATCTGGCTCAGAGCCGGAGCATTGGATTGTGCAGAGAGGGAGCTACATTAAACATCCAGGGCAGCAACGTTCGGAGGGACATGTAAAGAGAGGAATTATTAAAAGAATATAGCGTTATTTTACCACTACTATCTTGTGTCTCAATTTGCCTTTCATTTCCTTTTCACAGTTCCACTTTCTGTGCAGTACATCTGTTTAATTTGTATTTTAAAACTGAGATTTTTCATGCATATTTTCAGTGAATTTTTTTTTAAATGGGTCAAGGAGGAAATAACATGTCCACTTTGGCTAAAACACCAATGGATGGTTCCATTTTGACGTACTTTGACCTTAGAATTCACCTTTAATGTCTTTGGAGGTTGTTCTGTGCTTTTCTGTATCATTCTTATCCGCCTTCTCTTCGGTTTGATCTCAGTTTTCGTTCTGCTGTCACTTCCAGGGAGGTTGGCTGAAGTCCTGTGAACCAGACATTGCTGATTAATTTGTGCAGCTGCGGTCCCAGGAACATCAAGGAGGATGGAAATGCGTCTTATAGTCTTTACCATGATTTTCTGGGATTTTCTTTCCAAATTCCTAAATCTCTTCTTCATTTCTGTGGTCCATGTTTATTGTTAGTGTACACCAGTTCACCAAACAGCACAACCTTTAAACAAGCAGATAAACTAAATTCACCTGTATTGCTGTTTAGAGGACACATCTGAAGATTTAGTCACTGGTGGATATGGGCTGTCTGCGGGTGAAAGATGGGCAAACCTGTACAGGGCACAAAGGTAGCCCATCCAACATGGACTAATGCGAGGAGACGGAACGTTCCTGACGTGCTTTTGGTGTAAACACAGCTTTAGAAAGAACAGTCTGGTTCGAGTTGCATTTTAAGGGGAGCTCAGGGGAGTGATCAAACTGGATCAATTATTGAAAATGGTTAAATTGATTGATTTCAAATGATATTATTTCACTTGCTCCAAAAATTTGACAAGTTGATTCATGACTTTTCCTAAGGCAACATAATTTTGGACATATTTTTAACTTTTGAAATTTGATCAAATTTTACTATGAAAATTTCTGAAACAGTGTTTTGTCTATTTTACTGATATAGTATTATTTATTAATCAAATCAATGACTTTTATAAGTAACATAATCTGCATATATTTTGGATACTTCATTGCCATGTTGAGTTCTAAATGTTATTTTTTACTAAATACTTTAAGTAATTCATCTTTGTCATGTGCTTTATTGATATTTCAAGATTCTTAATTCTGTCTGATAAAAGCTATGAACCGGATATTGATAAATCATGTAATAAAATGGTTACAGTAGAACAGGGGTGGGATTATATAAGTTCGATTCCTTCCACTCCCTTTCAAGCAATATTTATTAATATGTGTAGTTATCCTAAGTTTGATTAGTTATTATATGAATTTATAACTGATGATTGTATTGTTTGTGTGTATTATTCCTATTTGATTGCTTGAAATAAACCATTTCAAATAAAGAAAAATCAAAATCACAGAGAGATAGAGGTACTGCAGAAAGCATTCGTCATTCAGACGGATCTCCTGCACTAGATGGTAAAGCTCACTGTACTTGGAGAGTCTCTGAATGATCTGATGGACCAAGAAATAAAGATGTGATTGATGCTTTTGTAGAGATCTTAAACCTGGTTTTTCATCATCATCTGTGTCTTCCAAGCATTGTAAATGAGATATAGTGAATGTTTCCATGTAGTGATCAGGCTAATAATTTTAGGCTGTAGCTCCTCCCACACGCATCTGGAGCATCAAGTATGTTTTTGGACAAGTGTCAAGCAGGGAATTTGACACATGGCGAAGAAAAGGCGTCCAACGCGATTCTGATATTTGAATCGCGTTTGCAAGCCAAGACATCCCAAAAAGCATGCGTGCTTGGGACTATACCTTTAGTTTGTCCTGTTTTTTATAGTGAATTTATTTTTTAGTGCTTTCCAGAGATGCCATCATTTTTTAACACGTTTGTCGCACACTCAGCAAGCATGATCCTCACTCTGATATTTAAGGAGTCATATTGTAAATCTATCAACAATCAAGTCAAGTATCGATCCACACTTGGAGACGTAAAGCTGTCCGTGACATAAACTCTCCTCCTGTCTTCCACTGTAACTCTCTGAAACACACAATTGCAGAACCAAGCTTACCTTCTGACACAATAGACATTTGAGGCACTTCAGAACAGTGTGTGCTCATTACAGACCAGGAGTTGGATAAATTGGAATTTCATGATCTGTGAAATCTGCTTTTTTTATGCTGTTAAAGCCTGTGTGGGTAAGCAAAGGGAATATGACCCGAGGAGGTAATTTTCCGATGGGGGGTGGGTGGCACAGAGGCTGCAGGCTCTGCGTCGGTGTGACAGAATCAGTGGGGTCAATTAACACGTGGAGCGACTGAAAGCAAACACAATATCAAATCCATTCGTAATCCGCCATCTGTTTCTGCAGGATGCATTCATGCTTGGATAGGCACTTGTGAATGATGTGTGGGCTGGCATCAGACATGCAGTGAAAGGAAAAAATGGTCATAGATGAAATCTGCCTGGTTGACAACTGCCAAACCTGAGCTGGTGGAACACAAAAAGAGAAGAAAGAAGCATGACAAGTTGTATTCATTCATGTTATTGTATATGCAAAAGAAAAAAAAACAAATAAGCAGAAAAAGGATTGCATGTACAGAAGGAATTTTAATCTGATTACCCATGAGCACAAATGTAAAAAACCTCTCGTACCAAATCTATCAAATCTGTGCTCTGCATTAAAAAACAAAACTTTTGGTGTCTGAATTTCCTTTTTTCTGTGTTTCACCTTTAATGTTACCTGTTTTGAAATGTATTTATTTTGTTGAAATGCATTTCTTTTTTTTATTTGCCTTTTGGTTTCCTTACCAGTTTTTATAGCCACCTCCAAGCAAATGTTTCACATTTGTCAGAAATAGTCTGCTTTACTTGTTTGATGCAGCATCATTTTAATAGTGGTTACCAGTAGGTTGATATTTTAGACAAATTGTGCATTTTGTGGTACAAGTGCCAAATTTGGCATGGATGTACCTTAGGATCCCCTCTTTCAGAAAAGCCTGTTAGCGATATGAAAAAAAAAAAAAAAATCAAATCATTTGGAAAAATGGCAGCTATACACTCAATTGTTATGAAAATGTCTGCTTGCCCCAGTCTCAATAATAAGGGCTGTTCATGCACAAAATGCAGTCTTTAAACTTGAGGGGTAGATATTTCTCATGGTTAATGTGCTTTTCTGAAAAGAGGGGATCCTAAAGTCCATCCATGGCAAATTTGATGCTTTTACCACAGAATGCACAATTGTTTTGATAACCGTCTCCACTGCAGCTAGTTAATTTCCCTTCAGGATGGGTCAACTTTGTTCTTTTGACATGTTCTGTTTCACTTGTTTTGGATCCTTTGTAAAAGCAGAGAGTTTGCTTTTATTTTAGTGCCATCAGCTGCGCTTGAACCAGGCAAACACAATCACTAAATGTTTGAGGGGAGATTTTTTTATTTTCCAATTTCTAGCTGTCATTCTATTATTATGATGTAACGTTTACTTTCATGATGTCTGGATGAACAAAGCAGAGAAACTGATGCCAGAAAATCTGTGTCATGCCATCATTTTTCATCCATCTTTGTCTGATCTTGCTTCTTTTTGCTTCTGGGAAATGAATTTTGTGAATTCCCTCCAGTCTGTGCAACACAGTTGTTTTTGTTCATACTTTAGTTCATCTCAGAACAATCTGGAGGGAATTCAACAATAACTAAATTGATGCTTGATAGAAACAGTCCAACTTAAGATTTATCCTAATTAAAAAAATGCTACTTTCATCCTCAGTGTGGTGGACTTAAGTATCTTTCTGTAGGTCACTTTGATGCACTGGAGGGACTGTGGGAGACATACACCTTCTTCCACTTTTGAGGCTCTCTTTTCATTTTTCTCCTATTCATTGAAATTAAAGAGTTCATGCTTTGCACTCAGAATTATGAATTACTCCACTCTGTGTTATAAGTCTAAAACCTCTGGATCATTTGCTGGATTAGTTTGAAGAAAAAGTGCACAATCAGCCTAAAGATGCACTTGAGTCAAGCACTCATCAGTGTCAGAGACGGAGATTGTTGCAAAGGAAGTTGGAGTCAGACAAAAAGGAAAAGAGGCAAAGGGAAGTCTGAAGAATTTAGGGAATGCAGCCATCTATTTAGCAGTCTAATTGGATTGGGATCGACTTGAATAATTTAGCTTTGGAAAGTCTGAAAGTTATGAATTGTGGAAGATAAAATGTAAAAGGTGCAAGTTCAGTGCTGCTAGAACAGCAACAAAAAGAGTACCGATGTTTACATTCTCCTGTGTGGTCAAATTGATAAAGCTGGTGTCAGTCACATTCACTTGAGGATGCTTTCACCTTTTGACCTCTCGCAAAGACTCTGAAAAAAGAAGCGCCACGAGCGCCGTAGAGAGCCATCCCTCCGGCCTGCTGACAGGCCGGTCAATGTGTTTAATCAACCAAAGACACAGTATAGGGAAACAGGCTCCACATCAAAGAACTGCTGACACGAAGATTCACCTCACCTCCAGCCATAACAAGCCTTTCTGCTGCGGCCCGATCAGGAGCAGACTCTTTCAGCTGGCGGCTCGTTCAGCTGTCACAACAGATGAGGGATATCACAAGAAAAAGATGTAGAGCTGATAAAAGACTTTTCATGTTAAAGCTTAAATGCCGTCACTCGCTTTGATCTAACATCCAACACTATGTGTAAAAAGCTGTACACTCTTCTTTCAATCTAGGGGTCAAAATAATTTGTTTCTCTTACTCCTTTTTCTTTTGTGAGTTAAACATTTCGATTTAGATTCAAGCTGCACAAGTAGCATTTCTATTTGATTTGGGTGTCATAGACACAATTTACCAAAGATATGGATTAGAAAAAAGAACACAGGAAGAGATTAGTGTTAATTGTTGTAAGAGATACAGCATCTTCTTTCAACAGCCTTAGCATCACCTGTTATTAACCCACACTTGACTTAAGTGATTTTGACTATAGTTGGGGGCCATAGAGCAGATGGAGACTTGGACTTGAGTTGCACTTAAGTCGCACCTCCAAAGACTTAAGACTTGACCTTAAAGCTTGAAGTTTGGGACTTGCAGACTATGTTAACTTGTTCCTTCTTATTTTTTTAGGCCAAGAAATCACTATCACATCTAAAAGCAAAAGCTGACTTGTTCATCAAACAATAATGTTTAATCTAAATGAAGTGCATTATGAACACTTTTTTTGGGCTACTATGATTTATACTATTGAAAAAACTGAATCTGCATATCTGTGACTGACAATTATGTCATCATTTATCCCTTATTAGAAAATATTTATAATGAATTCTCTGTAATACAACAGTATATTTCTTTTAGAGTTTAGAGTTTAGACAGTCATTTGATGGATTACAAATTATATCTTCATATAAAGCAGATTACTTGTAAAAAAAAACTTTTAAGTTTTGCAGGAGATGGCCATTTTAACCAGTGAAACAAAAATGTTTAGAGGAACAAACGCAAAGCCCTCTCTTAGTGCTGTCATTTCTGTGCTACTCACATGTTTAAAGTCCCCCATCCAATCATCATTTGATCTATTGTAAAAGCGTTGTACAGTGGGTTTTTAATTATGATTGTGTCCTTTTTAGCCTAAATCTAAAAACTTGTGTTGTTTGCAGGAGTGAAATTCACCTCTGAGTTGTGGGCAGAACTGTTGTGGGCCACCCCCATTTTCCATCATCCATCTGTTTACACGCTCCCCTGCTAGCTTACAGCCCCTCACAAACCCAACCTAACATTAGTAGTATAACCAAAATGGCGAGTAATATTGAAGCCATACAATTTTGAGCCAGACCTCTGCAGCTCTGACAGAGGATCTTCTCTAATCTGTTGAAATGTCTACTTAGATAAAGAGGCTGCTGTTTCTTGTTTCAAAGACAAATGTCCTTCTTTTATCAGAAAATGCACTAAAAACTCAGAGTCTCTGTTTCCAAACCCTTGGCCATCAATCGCACATCACGCACCGTTGCAGGCACTGCTGTCGCTTCACTTTTACACCAAATCTTTATGCTTTTCTGTAAAAAGGGACACATCCTCTGCGTCTCAGATGAATATTTGATTATGAATACATTCTAAATTTTGAGACACAAAATGTCAAAGAGAATCAAAGTAAAATCCATTTTTTTCTGAGGATGAGTCTTGTGAGATCACATCTCCTGTTACATCATCTTTTCCATCTGTTGTGTGGCTTCTTTTTTACTCCCAGAGATGGGGCTGATGGAGGCTGCAGCAGCCCTTTAGCTTCTCTTTATTCATCCCAGCACCGCTCCCTCCCCCCACCCTGCCCCAGTCTCGTTTGTTCACTGCAGGCCTAATTGGGCTTTGTCTAATAACAGCGGTCCTGAGGGTGAGCTCTAATGAATAAAGAATATAATTAATGCCTAGTTGACGGATATTGGCTCACGGCCCTCAGGCAGGACCTGTGCAGCGTTCAGCTTCTTCACCAACTTATCTCTCCGTGTCCCTCTGCCTTTCCCCCCTTGAGTTTCTGATTGTTGAGGTCCTCCCAGTGGGTTAACTTCCCCCCACAAATGCGCCTCTGCAGGAGCTACAGATGCATTAACTTCCATTTAAGATGGCTGATGGGTTAAAGCCGTGAAACTGCCTGACATTACAAGGATATCAATCCAGCATTAAACACCGCTGTGCTTGTCTGCTCTGCTGCTCATTTCTCTCACTGTGTTCCAGTCGCGGGGCTGACTCTGAATTTCAAACAGGTTTTTGTGGAGGTGCAGTTAGCTGAGGGGGATAGAGGGCGCGTGGGACACCGGTGCAGCATCCGAGCAGCGTGTCGATGGAGCATCCAGGTATAGAGGCAGCAAGAGGCAGAGGAATGAAGAGCCAGCTGCTCTGCCACTCAGCGGGCAACACTCAGAGGCATCCATCTTACTGTCCAGCACTCTGTCAAGCCTTACAGGAGGCTGATGGATTCACCCCCGGTTCTGCCCTTTCTCCTCCTTTGCTATGTCCCTCTTTTCTGCCCTCGCGCCTCCATCTGTCTACCATCTGCTCCATCCACTACAACTTCTTTTGCTCCCATGATGCAGCAAATTAAAGTCAGTTTCGCTCCTTTCTTCAAAGCCTCCTAATTTACATTGTTTCACATGTTTCAACTGTCTGGTTTTATTTTTCTGAGGGTTTGTTTTTAGAGAGCACATTTTTGAAAGATTTTGTAGCCCACTACTGCCTCCTAGTGGTGGATCATCACAACGACAGTCCACGCATCGCTTTCAAATTGGCAGAATCTCCAGTGAGGCTTCCGTCCAGGGTGAGCTCCTAATGAGACTCCAGCAAGAGATACAGTGAGATGGAAGAGGTGTAGAGGAGCTTTAAGAAAAGAAGAGAAGCAAGGACAGGAAGCTGCAGAGGCTGGAGTGAGAAGAAAAAGAAGAAAAGTGTTGCACCAGTGCTATTGTTAGCAAGATGTCAAGATAGGCTTATTTATAACAAATTGGAGGTTTAGTAATAACAAAAAAAAAAAACAGCATCTGCTCACCGATAAATACTACACTAGAGATGACTGAACATAAATGTAAGGAATATGTTTCCGTGCCTCTTTCTTGTTTGTCTGTGTGTCTCACTTATGGGCAGGTCATTATTGTGAATATTTATCAGCATTAGCAGGCGGCAGAATTCTTGACATGCACCGATCTGGTGACAATCAACTGAAATAGCAACAAATTCATTAAATCAAACGTGAACACATCCTGAGTGACGGGAGCAAAAAAGAAAAAAAAAGAAAATGCTGCATTACATTCTTGATTTCACAGAAGGTTTTGGCCCCAGCGGCATATTTCTGGAGAATATTAATGTCTGTGCTTTAATGAAATGAAAACTGCTTCCACGGTTTGCTTTTTAGCGTGCTCGTTGGCGTGTGTGCAAATGTGCACAGGAAGGAACAGAACACTGATGCCACAACGGCATTTATTCAGCTTCTTAACATCACAGCGCACTACACTTCACTGCACTGACCTTGGCTGTAATTGCAGCAGGACCTTTTTCTTTTATGCACCGGTCACCAGGATAAAGAAATTAAATGTCAACCAAGCCTCTGGGGGGAAAAAAAGAATGAAGGAATTGCACTGTATCAGATCGGAATCCCTCCATAATGTCCGACATTCAGTTTCGGCTCTCATTACAAGAGATCTCTGGTGTCACACAGGCACATAGACCAACAAGTACCAGCAAGATAGAACCTCTTCTGAAGCTGATATGGTTGCAGTTTCTTTAATTGTGGAGCCCCAGATGTCTACCGGTTCATGCAGACATCTGCAAAGCAGGCTAACAACTCCACAGCTGCACTACACACAACAGACACACAAACACTTGTCACTAAGTAATGGAGAATACAGAGAGATTGAGAGTATTCACATTTGGAGGGGAAATAGAGCATGTGGTGACGGCGGAGTAGTGGGGGTGTCCAGGGGGAGTCGGCGGTGTGCAGCAGAGAGGAACAGCTTTGAATCGAGCCTGCCCTAAGTCACAGGGAGTGGGGCACTCCAAAAGGTTTTTTCGAATCTTTGATATTAAGTGAACCAGTGTTGTTCGATAACATCACACCCCATCATTTTAATGTCACTTCAACCAAAGATGCTCAAGTCAATACATTTAATTTAAACTGATTTCATTCTGGAGCAAAGATTTAAAAAAAAAAAAAATAAGCCCTGAAAATCTCCCGCTTCCACCCTGTTTATTGAATTTTGCTGTTCTGCTACTTTATTTACTGCTGGGCTTTCGAGTTGGATCTTTCTGGTCTGCAGCATCTTTTTTTCTTATTCACATTTTGTTTTTTACCAGACCAAAAATAAAAATACTATTCAGTTTGAAATCTCTGCCTAAGAGTGATCTGGAAAAAAGGTCAGCTATGCAGATCAGGTTTCTTTTCAAAATAATGGCTAAAAAACATGAGGTACGTCAGAAAAAGGTAAAAACACAGGCAGAGAGTAGATTCAGTATAAACTATTGCAAACAAACTTGGTTGAAAATAAATGTGGCAATTAAGGAGCAGGGAAATTAATATTTTATGTTTAAAGGGTCATAAAGTGAATGCCTGCTATTCTTAGACAGGCTTAAACATGGGGCATATTTAAATCAGAATATTTTAATTCTGTTAAAAAATGAACATGAAATTCAGCTACAAAAGACCCAGTGTAGTCATGTGAACAAAATACCCTTCCAGTGATTGTATCCTCATGGTTTAGGTAATTTGAATTTAGAGTTCAGTTTACATCCAGTTCATTTTACATGAGTCAGATAATTTCTGCATGTTAGAATATAAACTTTCTAGAACAGTTACACACTTGACCTGCGATAAAACAATAAATAAAGTATAATTTCTCCTATCACAACAATAAATTTAGATGAGTATATTTTGCAGGTCTTGGCTCTAACATCTGTCTTTGTTAGTTCTGATGGATCCGTTGCCAGTGTTCTCAGTAATTAATTCTAGGAGAGGTCAGTATAAACTCTTTTAATTGCGATTATGCAATTTTTAGCTAAACAAACAAACAAAACAAAAAAGTTTTTTTTTCTAGGACATGGTTTCTGCAGAGCAGCAATAAAGCATTTGAAATTTGCCTCCATATTGTTGGTCAATGCTGAGTAGGCCACGCCCCTTTCCTCTCATCCATCCAAGCACATGATCTTCTGCATGGATCTGTCTGTCCGGAAGTGGATGCACCAGAATGGAGCAGAGCAGGCAGCTTGTGGCCCACTGATTGTAGCATTTACGTTACTGCTACACCTTTTTCCAAAGGCACCTTTTTGTCTGCTCCTGATTCTCAACGATAAAGAAATAATCACAAATGCAATTTTAAGCTTAAGCTTCTTTATACGCGTCTTCAACAATGAGAAAATGCCACAAGAACATGTTAAAAACATGCACCAAAAACAAAATTCTCACCAAAGAGGATCTTCATTTATTAAGACATTAAAGGGATTATTTGCTTTTAAACCAACTTAGTCAATTGGAACTTTAATGGTTGACTTTTGAAAAAGTTTGTACAGTTTTATTTTCTCACAGTTGTGGATTTTAGCAATCATGTTGTCAATTCATCCATCCAGCCATCCATCGGTTTAGTAACCCTACTATGCTTTCACTGAGCTAAAAGTCAATGATTGCTAACAAAATTCTAAATTAGACAGGAATATGCAAGCAAGTAAAGCACAAGCAAAGAGCTGTCAATATCTTATTGTCTTGTGTTAGCTTGAGCATCAATAAAATCTTCCCAATGACATCTCATGATGTTCCCAATCGACCTGTCCGCTGAGGCATGACATTTCACCCAAACCAGAATATTTACAGATTGATTTATGGCTCAGACACTTAAGTTGGGATCATTTTAGTCATTCAGCTCGTTAGAGAACAGCAGTGCTACATATCCTGAAATATTAAACAGTTAGACGCATGTATTCTCATCTTGAAAGAAGGTCAAGTCACACTATTTCTGAAAAGGTTAAAGTCTAATTTGTTTAAATTCTGAAAATGTATCTGGAAGTTAAATATCAGTAACTTTTTAAAATGTAATTTATAAAAAAAAAAAAAAAAAACTCAGCTGCATTTTTAAAATCTTTTTTTTTTTTTATAAGGTTTGGTTATGGCGCAAATACATTCCTTTATTATGTGAAATATTAGGTATGTACATCAGGGATATTGATTCGGACTTAAGACTTGATTCTCTTCTAATTTCTTAGCAACGTTTTCTAGCAAACTTTAAAGCTGTCCCCTGTTTGCCTTTCATATTTCGCCATATTATCCATATTATCATCAAAGATAATATGAAGGTTTTGCATCCTAACAGTAACAATCTGTGGAAAACCAAATACCAAGGGATAAAATGCTGGAATATAAATAAAAAAAGCATCTATCACATTTTTGTTCTGTTTAAAATAAGCATATTGCATATGTTTACCTTCAATAGAACTCTAACACAGTCTGTATTCAGCACAGGCAGCTGCATCTCTACGAGCCTCGACTGCAAATACAGAGCCACTGATACCATCAGATTGAAGGTTTTTTTCTGCTTGACTTTCTGGAAAACATAGATTTGAGTGTGGAATGAGATAAACCTATGAAAAATTAATATTCTACCCAAATATCAGAGAGAAAGGTTGAGAAGGAGTGATTTAGGCTTGGAGTGAGGGATGAGTCAAGGTGCTAAGAGTGGTGAGAAGATAAGACCATCATGTTTAGCTGCAAAAATCAGCTTGGTGTTAAAGCTGTGGCTCTGAGGAACTCCAGACTTCAGAAACACAGCTAAAACAAAATTAGCACAAATTATCATAATCCAGCACCGTTTTCAAAGATTCATCACCTCTGTCTGGATCTCCCTTTTCTCATTACGCACTCTTATTACTCCAATAGTTTCACTGTAAGCACATGCCTTTACCAAGCCTGCTTAAATAGCTCTTCTGTACTAACTGATAACTGCAATCCAGTTTAATGATTTGGTAGGTAATTCTCTTGCATGCAATAACTGTATAAATTTAGGATTTGCTTAATAAAGAGGAAACAAATAAGGATTTGAAGGGATTACTGATAAACTAATCCTGCTGCTCTGCTGCAAGTTGCAGACACTTTTTCTGTAACTTTGTGATAAAACCCCAAAATGTGAAAATGACACTGGACTGTGCCAGTCAAGCATGAAAATAAAAATATCCAGTTCAAGTCCCAACATCAATCTAAACAAATTTCTTTCATTAATGCCAATTTGTCGGTAGATTTTTTTCCCCTCAATTTTTAAGTTAAAGCTCACATTTAAATATGATTAGGGGAATGTTTGACTGACAGGTTGGTTGACTTAATACAATTCTCCGTTTTATCCCCCAATTGCCTTTTCCTTTGGCATGCCAGAGATGGACAACTTTAGTCAACATGGCTGTTACCTCAGGCATAAATGTTGGCTTGTACAATTCTCTGGGTTTCGTCAGAGATTGGTGGCAACAATATATATATCTATGGGTGCAACCAACAGAGTAAGTAAAAATATACACTAAATAAATAAATACAAAGTAAAATGAAGTAAACAGAATTGAAGAAACAGGGCCTGGCATCACATAAATGTTGCATGAACACAGCTGTTCCACCATCTAAAAACCCCCAAGTAGAATATTTTGTGACTTTCTGTGGGGAGTTGCAAAAACCAGAAAAAACAAGTTTTGACCTGGTAACGTGGTTGATGTGTTTATTTAGACGCAAATAGATTTGAAGCGCCTAAAAGGAAGTTCAAGTAAAGTTTTCTTTTTTGGCCAAAATAATGCCAGTAAGAAGTCTTTTAGCTAACACCTATTGATTTCCTGCAGAATCTTCTCTTTAACTTAAACTTTACAATTGTGGAAATAATTCCTTGAGCTTCCTACATTTCAAATCACCTGTTGAGATGTGAATATTTATTATGAAACTAAGCAGTTTTTCAGTAAAATTCTAATCTTTTTAGTCGTTGAAGACTATGTCAACACTCAAAACACATAAATTGTTGTGTTGGCTACTGGATTCTTTCTACAATGTATAAAGAAAAATTTGTTTTTCTCTGCAAAACTCTTAATTGAGATATAGAAAAAAAACAACTGACTAAAATGTTTGTGTTTACTGTACAACATGAAATTATATGCATATTTTTGCTGCACCAAAGTGACCCAAACCCTACTGTAAGCGCTGATAACACACAAACATCATTATGGTGTTATTATTAACATGCAAATACTCATCATAATAAGTGAAAAATAGGGCCATTTAACCAAATGCATCTGTGTATTTGACTGCAGTTATAAGTGGTATGTGTGTCTGTGGTGTAAAGACTACCGTAATCATTTTCAAAGCCTGCTGCTTATTGGCCAAAACAAAGAAAAGTAAAAAAAAGCTCTAAAAAATGTATTTGAACTACACTTTGGCTGTGTCCAAATTACCTCCCTTCTACTTAACTACTTAAAAACTATGATGCCAGACTATCAAGTACATTTTAATAGCAGTTCGGACACCATACTCACTGCACTTTTTTTTTTTAAAACAGCAATTATGACGTTACAATTTTCCCAAAGTAAGAACCTAATAACTTGGAACATTTTGGATTCCATCAACTTTAATTTTAATTAAAAGCATTTAAATCTTCTATTTCTTTCACATTTTAATTCTATGTATGTTTCTTTATTTTACTAACAATGTAAACACATTTCAACAACTTTAGCTTGCTTCTAGATTAGTAAAAATAATAATGATAATTGCCCGTTGACATTGTGCTATCACCAATTTCTTCAAGTAAAAACCTAATAAGTAGGAACATTTTACAAAGACTATTTATGAGTCCATTGTGTTTGATGAGAACTTGGATGGTTTATAAAGAATAAATTAAAACACGTTTGTCAAATGTAAAATCAATGAAACACAATGCATTGTGGTCTAAAGTTGCCAATCTAGTGAGTATTGATGCACACTGGTGTTTCGCTGAGACTACTGGGAAATTTCTGAGGCACTCGATTTTAGAACTGATTCAGACAGCACTAGAAAAGGGGAACGCAGTATACAGCGCACTAAGTAGTGAGCAGTGAAGACATTTGGACACAACCATAGCCCAAAAACATGTTTCATAGGTTCAAGTCATTGTTGTGGAAATGAGAACTGATTCTGAATTGACTTACCACAAAGATTAAATACAGAAAATAAGTGAAAAAAAATTACGTTTTTTAAAAGACATTGTTTTTTCCATTTTCAATAAACTAATGAAACAATGTGAGTATCCTTAACTATGCATTGTGTTAAGTGTTATAGGCCTTTGAGGGTTAATGAGGTATATTAAAGTTCATTGATTTTAATTAAGCGTTCAGAGATAAAATCACACCAAAGCAGGAACTTAAACACGTATGTCCACATGTTCCAGGACACTTTGTTCCTCTGACACAAGGAAGGCAGCGCCACTTGGGGGAGGGAGTGTGGTGGTGGTAAAGACAGCATGCTCCTGCTGCCTGGCAACGCCTCTTCACCGAAGGACTAAAAGTGCTTTATTGTTTTTCTGCCATTCACAGCAGCCGTCTCAAGGTTCTTCGCATTTGAGAGAGAACAGGTCCACTCTTTTTTTTCCCCCCAGTGTTCATCCATGTTTGCTTTCAGTTAAAATCATTTTATTACAAAAATGAGACGAACAAATAATTACAACTGAAAAACGTAATCGATCCCTGAGAGGAAATTATGTGCGTGTACAGAGAGAGCATGCGCACAGCAAAACAAATACTTGTGACCCTGTGGCAACAGGATGTCCATTCAGACATTTTATCTGTTGGTCCTTTTAACTCTTTCCTGTCAAGACAGGCACACATTTTTCACATCCATGGTGTCACATTTGCCACAAACTTCGTTGATAAAGGTTTCATGTCTCTTCTCACACCTCAAACCCGTCTCTGAAGTAATTTGACCCTGCATTCTTACACTTCTAATCATCCGCAAGGGGAAAGAGTTTTATTTTGTCTAAAAAAACAAAACAAGTGCAAACTGCACTGTCACGCATGATTTTTCATGCTCTGCAGAAATGATTATACACTCTGCACAGCAAAAAATGCACTCAGCCATTGTCACATATGGTTTAAGGAAAGCAAGAAAGGGTTATTAATAGCTGAAGCACTTTCTCCATCAGGATCAGGACAGATAAATTGAGGTCATAAGAAAAGAAATGAAAGCGCCATTCCTTTTTTAAGGCTCTAAAATAAGAGCCACAGTCTCTTTTTGATTGCCAAGGTCTGTACATTGAAGAGATAGGGCGAGTATACCTTATCTTCTCCTGGCACCCTGTCACTCTTTTGTGCTGCTTCTTTTAGTCTGTCTAAAATAAAATAAAAAAAGAATTTGGTATCCCTGATGGTGATTTTCAACATCAGACTCTTTTACTGCCATTTATCGGAGCATCACTGCTCATTTATCAAAAGAAAATTGTACATGTATAGCTCAGCATTGTCTCAGAGCTGATTTGTCTGTTTAAAGTGCAAAGTTAAGAGCTGGTAATTACACTTTATGAGCAAAATGCTGCAAGATATCAATCTCATGATGTTTGTAATAAATTTGAAATCAGGTTTATAAACTCAATAGGAGTACCTAACAGAGCAAGGCAGACTTTTCAAGAAAGCTTTTTCTGTGAGCCGCAAAAAACAAGCATATTTGTACTTATATTTTAGACATAAAAACAGCTAATCTCATACCTGCAATCATCCTACAATTGGTGGATGATGACTTCCATCCACTTTGATTCTTCAACTCGAGCTCTCCAAGAGTAGTATTTTGTCTTTATTTGTATTTCGGATTCTTTACATTGTATGCGAACAACTTCAATACTGCTCTAGATTAGTAAAATGAATAATATATTGTATGACGTCAAGTTACAGACCCATGAAAGAAGAGGATAGTGAAGGTATAATATTTTATTTTCCACGGATACTTTGCCTGTGTGGCGGGATGGCAGGACGGCACTCCAGAGAATCTGAGGGCTGGAGGTTCGACTGTGGCCGTGCGTGCTGGGTTCGCTGTGCTTGGCTCTAGCGTTGAGAGAGGTAGTACTCGGGTGACTCCCTTGGGTTGATGCTGGCGTCCAGATGTAGTCTGGACGAAAAACGTGGTTTGACGAGGGTAAAGATATGACAAGACATTAAAAAGACATAGAATCAGGGCAACGGTTGAAGTCTGGCGCCTAAAGGTCTGCGGGTTGATGAATGATGACGCAGCGGGAGAATCGTGCCAATTAGAGGGGGGGGAAGGTAGCTGACAGAGGCACCATGACATATATATTAAAAAAAATTTTAAGGGTTACATTAAGTTAGCACAATTTTTTTATAAGAAAACTTAGTAGCAAGGAATTGAGCACAGCTTTCATCGTAGAAAGGATGCCATCTCATGTTTTTTTTATGTTATCACATGTAAAAACCTATTTTTAGTTTGGTATTTTGCATTGTAGAAAGCAGATGCAAGCTAACAACTTAACAAAAACATGGCAGAAGTCTTGTTTCAAAGAGGAGACATGGATTCCACAAAACATGATAAAAAACTTTAATGCTTTGGAATGCCGGAGGCAAATATTATCGAGACGCAGGCTATAATACATTCAGCTTTGTAATCTTGGAGCTTTTGGTCTCGGTAATGAGGTTGACATTAACTACAGTAAGTTTCCATTTTTCCTCTTTTTTACATTTTTATCTTATAGATTTTCTTTTGTGCATGCCCCTTTCTCCCAGCATGCATCCTTCCTGTGCTTTTCTCCCTCTTCAGGCCCCATCTAATGCTGGGACAGCTGGCATTAAGAGCCCTCAACCCTGCCTCGCCTCTAGTTGTGGTTACCATCAGTGCTGATACAATGCTAACAAGCTGCCAAGTGTGTTGCAATGGCCTATCTTCGTGCCACAGAAAACAGGGAACTTTGTGCAAAGCAGATGTCAAACCAACATCAAGATGAACTGTCTGTTTTAACCGTTCTCAGGAGCACCATAGTCCTTTTTCTCCTTTACCTTTAATTGCACTACTTCAGCAGTCCCACTCTGATCATATTTTGATCTATCATAAAAGCACTCCCAGTGGTCTTTAACTTGGATTACAGAGTACATAGAGTAATATGACCCCACTTCCCATCATCCATTTGTTCACACACTTTCCTGCTACAGCTCCTGACAATTCTAACCTGACACTACTAGTGCAACAAAAATGGCGAGTAATATTGGAGCTATACAGTCGTACAGTTTTAATCCAGATGTCAGTTCAGACAAGGAAAACAAAGACTCACATGGATATAATTGTCTCCAAGTTGATGTATCGGAATGGAGAGGAGCAAGGAGCTTGTGGCCTGCCAATTGTAGTTTCTACATCACGGCTACAAGCTGTTTCCAACTGCATTTTTTGTCTGCTCCTGATTCACAATGATTTGAAAGAAGAAAAACTTAGAAATGGAATTTTAAATTCAATTTTTTTTATATGTCCTCCTTCATGAGAAAAATGCTACAAGAGCAAGTTAAAACACAAAAAAAGTATTTTTTTTAGGATGCTTTAAATCCTGATTTTTATTGATCATGATATCAATTATTCATTGTCGATTATTCATTGTGCAAAGACTTAGTTGATCACCCATAAATTCTTCATAAAAAGCATGTACAATCTATTTGCATGTGTAATTTGTTGGTAAATCAGGCCCCTTAGAGAAGATATATTTATAAGTTAAAACAGAAGACAGGGAGGCAGATGACGGGACGTCAAACAAATGGAAAATGGAAAAAATTCTTGCTCTGAAAAGTATAGATGTAGAAAATTATGTCCCTATATAAACATATGTACCAGGAACAGCAGACATACAGATAGTATTATTTTCTCTGTGGGCCTGTCATCCTCATCATGGCAACCATTTTCTCTCAATCTCAAGTAATTACACTACAACTCTGACACTAAGTCAACTTGCAATTTTGAGTTGTGGGGTGCAGAATATGTGACAGCTAATGCTTATTAAACTGTTTACTATTAAATCATCCCTATAGCTTTATATACAGTACACTTTTAATAAGCTTTTATTGCCAATATGTTGTGTTCAGAAACTATTCTATCAGTGAAAATGTAAACAATGAATACATAGTGTCAGGAATGCAACAAAACTGGACCCCAAGGAGGAAAGACTTAGAATAAGGAAAGGTTTATTTTCCGATTTTGAGATGATGATTGCGCTGGAGCTGAGCAGGAATATGATGCTAGAGTCGGCAATTGGGGTGGTGGATTTCGTAGATGATCTCATGAACAGTGACTTGAGAAACTGGGATGAGGTAACATGAAGAAGGAAGAAGAGACTTTAGCTAAGATTGGAGAGGTTAAGAGAAAAGAATGGCCAATATGAGGATCCCATTTAAAGAGAGGGGAAAGAGTGGAAGAGATCCAAGAGGGGGAAGCCATAGACTGGTCCAATGTCTCATGCTACATTCACTAAGGGCATGTGCCGTACGTTCTAGAATGCGCTCACGGTGGTCACACTGGACTATTGCCACCCGATAGTTGCACTTATTCCTACAGTTGGAAGAGGCTTGGTGTGAAATGTCACAGCCGTGCACATCTCACAAATCTTGCTCCAGGCTTTTTCTTTCACAGCTTTATTCCAATATATGAAAAACATAATGTCAGGAACAATTCCAGCCAGGCACAAACCACAATTATTATTTTCTCATCCACGATGAATTGATGATGGTAAAGCCTGAAACAATGATCTAAAAAACTCGCATAGTGACCCGAACATGAATGTTTTTAACACGGAACCCCAAAATGCGCATTTACAAAGACTCTCCATTGAAAGTGGTTGCTTAAATGTGCATTGCCGAGGCCAGTGTGAAGGTAACCTCAATCAGGAAAGCAAAAGCACAGACAAGGGATAATCCAAAACTTGATCTAGAAACAGAGTTCAGAAAGAATAAGAACAAGAGCAACATATAGAATACAAGCAGAAAAATCCCATAACTTAAAGGCAGAATTAGGCAGTGAAGCAGCTGAACGTAATGGAGGGGGAACATGTGAGGGCTTTTGATTTAATGTCCACTGACAAAGCTAGTTTTTAAGTGGCTTCAACAACAAAATAAGTGGAAGATGAGTAGTAATTTCAGAATCTTTTTTGTTTTTTTAACTTCTGGTCTCATGGAGATTATAATAGGAAGAAATTGTTGAGGGACTGTTGCAAAGGCCCTGATTCAAATCCTATCTGAGTCCTTTCTGTGTGGAGTATGTATTCTCCTGTGAACTTTTTATAGTCCAAGAACACACTTCATCATTTTGTTGGTGACTCTAAATTAAACTTCAGGAGTGAGTGTGTATGACCCCAAGACTCTGCTCTGGACAAAATGAATGGATTAAACCAACAGTTGATATCAAGTTTTGCTTGCGTGAATAAATGCATTTTCTTTTGGAAAATCAAGGTTTTTTTGGCTGTGAAAATAAAAAGTCAAATAGTTAATGAAAGTCTTGGCCTGCAGACAGAGAACCACTAAAACTCCCACAATGCTTCAGCTTTCCATAATGAACTAAGCCATTACTTTAGATGTTTGTACAAGCCAGATTTTGTATTTGAGCGGAAAAAGAAATTGGTATAGACATAATGCATATTAGATCTGACCATGTTGGACGTTTGTCTTTCATTATGGCTTTACATACTCCTTTACTGTAAAGCTAGAGAACTAAATTCTATTTTTTGGGCTGACTCCAAAGCACTTACACCTTATTTACATGTGGATAATTTAAGGATAAACGTCATAAAGTTAAGTAAATCACATTCAAACCTGAATTAAATGTTTAAAATACAAAAATTCTAGAAAAGTTCTTCATTTCTGTGATCAGTGCGTCATTCTTTGGAAGAGAGAGCACTTTAAGCATTACTACCTGACATGAAATACCACCCATCCCTCCAAATAGTCCTGTTTTAGTGTTCAGAGCAGACAATAAACCTGAACTCACACAAATGATGGATAATGCCTTCATCTTACAATTAAATATAAAAGCTTTTCTCCTGATTTATAGGCCAGTTAAAGGCAAAGTCAACTTTTCAGGCTGCCATCAGAAAGCAATGTTTTGAGTAATGAAACACGCTCTTGGCTAGGTGCGCACATTTTGCCACATCTGAGTAAAATAAATCAAGGATGAAAACAAAAAAACGTTACAGAGGTGGCAAGATTTTTGCCTCAGGCCTCTAAGTTGCTCATCATACTTGTTTTATAAAAGCCATCTGACATGTGCCACTGATGGAGCTTTAAAGTCAGAGATTAGGGGACTCACGGAAAACTGTCCCATCCTTAACGCACAAAATCGATGACTTCAAGACCAATTCCCATGAAAATGGTTTTTGGTGTTTTTAACATGTGCTTGTAGCATTTTTCTCATGATGGAGGACTCATATGAAGAAAATTAACCGCATTTCTGATTATTTGCCCAAGTTCTGGTCCTCAATTATGGTGATTGCAGGCAGTACCAGGTCCTTCTGGACATCCAGAGGGTGGAAAAGCGGTGCCATCTCTGATGTTTTTGGGCAGCGCTGCTACATATACACACAGAGTTTGGACACAACTTCTCATTCTACTGCACGAAACGATATGCAAAACTTTTGGTCTGTACTGTATACGGTACATTTATATACATAAGTGGGGTCAAAAATGACCCCAAGCTGCCTCACTTCACTGCCTATTAACAAAAAATACCCCAAGTACAGCAATTTTGATTATTAAGAAGATTTACCCAATTTACATCATACAGAAATTGCATCTATTGAGGCTGATAACAGGTGAAGCATCACCTGCCTCGGCTGACCACATGTCCCTGTAAATGTTATTGGAAAAAGTTGGAGGATGTATTCTTTCAGATCTTGAGAAACAGTTGAACCTACTTTGTACACTTGACGTCACCCACAGGGTGAAAATGATTTATTGGTCTTGCATAAAAACTGTTTATAAAAATGTAAAAACAGAAATGTGCATTTGAAAATCTATGTATGAGCTATATAATAAGGTAAATAAATAATTAATTCAAGATTTTGTATAAGTTACCTTAATTTTAGAAATGTTAAATGTCACTTGTACATAGTTTCATATAAATACATCAGATGTCGGTTGGCTGACATTTCTATAGAGTATCAATAAATCATTCAAAATGTTGTCATTATATTTGAACATTGTGATGAATACACAGTATAATACATATCTCCTTGACAGCTCATGTCCTGACAACTTCATGACATCTTTGATAAATGAAACCAACCAGCAATTTGAAGGCTATCACCTCCATCCAGCTCCGTTCCACAAACACAGCAGTTATTGCTTCAGAAATAGCTTCTGTTGGTGACAAAACCAGCTGCTCTCAGGAATCAAATGGTTTTGTTGTGAGTTAGCTTCCTGCAGAACGTGATTAGCCAAGGTTTCAGCACTCCTCAAACACATCTTTAAATAAGCCTAAAAGAGCAGATGGTTTCTTGAGAGGTGCTGTTGGACTTGTGTCTGGGTCTTTCTTTCAGTACAGCTTAAAGACCTCGACCCATGTCAGATTTTCAGGCTGACCCCTTCTTGACCCGATGGCTTCATTACCATGACATCAATAGAAGTAAAAGGAGTAGTTATGGGGAAAAACCTCTGAAAAGATTTCAAGAGCATATATTTTCGTTCCCTTGCCATTGTTCTTTCAGCGGCTCTTATCTTTGATGAGTACCTTCAATGACATCCCTCTGTTTCCGAGAAAGTTAGTAAAGGACCTAATAAGCAGTCTTCCAAGGAGTAATCTTACAGATGAGAGCAGCGAGGAAAATCTTGATTTTCTGCACCGTCCTTAGAACAGTTTCAGCATTTACTATACCATCATCAAATATCAAGGCTAGATATTTGATTTTTAATGCCATTTTGCCTCATCTTTTCCCAGCCTATGTAAACATCTTCTGGGCAAAGATTTAGATACAAACCAGGAATTTAGGATCAGAAACAACCGTCTCGAAAAAAAAAAAATCAACCAAAATGAGTTAACAGCTGTTTTTACATTACACGAATGGCTTGTTTGTAATTAATGACTTTATTTGTGCTGGAGTCTTATTTTTAAGATTGTCAATTGAGGCTTCAGTTTCCTTTCTGTAGTTTGGAAGAAGTCTCTTTCCACTGTCAATCAATAAGAACCTTTTTTCTCTACTTTTTTTGTTAATTTCTTAAAACATATGAAAAGGTCAAGCTTATCTAATTGATATTCACCTGTGTGCGTCATTCAATTTGTTAATTTTTGAAATGCTGTGAGCAAAAATGTCTTAGTCGCAAGGACACAGAGTGTCTTGTAGGAGGAATGGGCATAATAATAATAAACTGGTTATTTTCAAGGCGGCTGTGTTTTCGTGTTTGAGGTTTTGTCCTTTTTAGCTCCATATGTGCACAATCTGTTTCTCACAGTATTTTGAACAATAATTATTGCATGACATTTTTTTGGTAAAAAAAACCTTTTTATCTCAGTCTTTTATTCAACTGTCAGCAGTAAAACACTATTATAACTGTCAAATGTAGATAGATAATCAGTTAAGTCTCTTTCTGCACATTCAAAATAAGAAGAAAAACATTTTTTTCTGAAGATCTAATCTGTGTAGAAATTGGTCAGAAATAAAACCCCAAAAAAGCATAAAAACTGTTTTTTTACTTTTTAGAACATTTTCTTTTTGATCTGTTGAATAGATTTATCTGCCAAAATCTTTTGCTCTCATTTAAGTTATCTGCAGTGGGGCCTCCCACATCACTAGTGATTGTTTGACGCCTTGATCATTTAATTCTAAAGCTGCTGCGTAATATAAATAAATATGATGGCCCAGGTAAAACATCTAAGTATGTCACACATTTCACTAGCGACACTTTTGTAATTTGTGTTTAAAAAATTTATTTGGCATCACTGCAATAGTAAACACACAACTTTCCAACAATATTATCAAAAAAATAATTATTGCAACAAAAAAAGATTTTCCTTACTGAAAACTCCATGACATATACGTCTCTTTGATTTAAAACTACTGCTGTCAAAATCCAAAACACTTATGTAAAGCAATTAATGAGGATGCAAGGGCACTTCCTGTTTTAGGCTGGCTTGAAAGCAACATAAATGGATCAATAAGCCTGTTTCTGAGCACACAATATGCATTCACCATCTGATTTCCCCAGTTATTAGATTTGTCCATGTAAACAACATAACCCGCTGTCCTTCATTCCATTAAAGCAGAAATCTGATAATGTGAAGTCGGTTAGCACATGGATTTCTCCCAAATCCACTTATTTGTCTGGCAGGTATCCATGTTTATCCGATTTATTTCTTAGTTTTACATCAGCAAATGTAAACAACAAGTGAAGATCCAAGGTAGCATTGTGTTTGCATGGCAAGAGCTGTTTCCTTCTCAGTTAAAAACTGAGCAGGGCAGCAAGGTGTTGTCCGCTTGTTTCCACATTGGCAAAGCTAGTAAGACAAGATAAGATAAGATAAGATAAGATAAGATAAGATAAGATAAGATAAGATAAGATAAGATAAGATAAGATAAGATAAGATAAGGTAAGATAAGATAAGATAAGATAAGATAAGGTAAGGTAAGATAAGATAAGATAAGATAAGATAAGATAAGATAAGATAAGATAAGATAAGATAAGATAAGATAAGATAAGATAAGATAAGATAAGATAAGATAAGATAAGATAAGATAAGATAAGATAAGATAAGATAAGATAAGATAAGATAAGATAACCCTTTATTTGTCCTTTAGTAGGGAAAATTCCATTTTGTAGTTATATTCTTTACAAGAGACCAACATAACACATTATGTACATTTTAAAAGAAAATAGAATGGATTATATCTAAACAATCATGTAGGTAGAAAGTAACACTGCACCATGCATTAGAAACATTGCGCTATTTTAAAACAGTATAAAGTCCCACTCTGATCATCTTTTGATCTATCATAAAGATGTTCCCAGTCGTGTTTTAATTATGACTATGCTAGGCAAAATCCAAAACCTGTGTCATTTTCTAGGACGTAGTTTCTGCAGAGCAGCAGGACTTCATTAGAACGTTTTGGGAAAGGACTGTTCAAGCGGAGTGAGCCTGCTCTAATTTCCCATCATACCTTTTCGTACACTCTCGCTTTCTACCTTACAGCCCCCACAACCCCAGCCTAATTTTACAGGAGCTACAAACATGGTGAGCAGTGTTGGAAATACCCAGTCATACAGTTTAGAGCCAGATGCCAGGTCAGACGAGAAAGACGAAAACGTACGTGGATCTACTTGTCTGCAAGTGGATGCATCGGAATAGAGCGGAGCAGGGAGCTTCTGGGCTGCTGATTGTGGTTTGTACATTACAAGTACAAGCTTTTTCAAACTACATTGTTTTTTCCTGATTCACCACAATCTCGATAAAGAAATACTCTTTAATCTTAGTTTTCTTTATACATGTCCATACATTCTGTATGTTAAAGTTGATGTTTAAAAATGGGCCAAAGAGTGCTTTTTTATCTAATATATGTTAACTGTAGCACTGTATTTTGTCCAAAATGTCCTGTATGGTTCTTTCCTCTTGTTGGTGCTGCTACTTTGTTCACCATGCATGCTTACATGCACTTCTTTCATGCATATTATCAAAGGTATAAGCTTGTTAATTGTAATTACTTGGGGAATTACTTGTTTGAATAATAATGCAAGGCAATTATATTGTTGAAGTACCTGTCCTCATGAGTGGTAGACCAGCATAAGCCGGTTTTGTCAGCAGGCTTTGCTAAACGTTAATGCCTTTTAACTTAGTTTTTTTTTTTACTGTTTGAGTAAATGTAATTTAAATGTCCTCCGTCAGGTTACATGCAGTATCTTGGGGGTTTGTTTACAATTTGCCCCTGTTGCAACAGTTAACCTGTGAGGGATGTCAGCCTAATCACATTGTGCAGCCTTTTTGTCCTCCATAATGCAGAGCACCCTGATGGGGCCTGCTGCTTGATTGATGGGGATTTTGTGCACTTGTCAATCACAGAACCTGCATGTTCATACAAGTGAAAACTAGCCATCTACTTTGCTCTGTTTCAGTTTATAACATTATGATGGGAGGATATTTGTCTGGATGACCACATTTTCATTCTTTCATGAGGAGAGCAATAATATTGAACTATTTTTAAACCTAATTTCTCTTTTTAATGTTTTCCTAAAGGGATATTACTGTGGACAGAGAGCATTTTGTACAACTGCTGGCTTTCTGTAGCTTTATGCTGAGACAACCTAAAGAAAGGTGCAAAAATATGTAGCACTTCAGCTTTAAAAAAAACGTGTCTGTTGATGGTCAGTAAGTTCATGTTAACTTCCTAGTCTACAAGAGGATGCATCAGACTGGAGTGGAGCAGGGAGCTTGTGGTTTGCCGATTAGCTTCTATGTCACACCTACGCATCAATTTGAAAAAAGAAATGCAATTTTAAGCTTAACTTTCTTCAAATAAGTACTCCGTCATTAAAAAATGCCAAAAGAACATGCTTAAATCACCAAAAACACCATTTTCATCAGAGTGGGTTTTTAAACCATCAAGGCAACTTCTGCTATAATTAGACTTTTTGGTGATGATCATAAACCCAGAATAACATCACAATTTCAGAACACTGATGTGCAAACCATAAATCTGAGGTCTAATTTTCCTGGTCAGATCTCTGAGTTCATCATTGTCGTTTGCATGCTGTAACTAAATTTAACTCAGCCATCATCAGTTCTGTCTGAGCTCTAAAGCCATTGGCATGATGAATAATCACATTTCTTCAATGAGATGTCTGACACTCAAATTAATCCTATGTGGGAATAATGGAAAAGTCTATGCTGCAAGCTGTAATGTCTTTAACTTTCTTTTGGTGTTCATTTGTCAGATTGGAAGGAAAAAAAAAAACTTTATAAATGTTTTTGTTTACAAACAGAAAAGTGATAACAAAGAGGTGAAGGGAGATAAAGCATCAAGGACATTTTCTAAAGGAGACAACTTATCTAAATAAATCAACAGCAGGTTGTGCTGTTTTATTCATGCATAAACACACATATTGACATCATGCAGTTCTTTATCACAGATTACTTTGAGGACAAAAGTTCTTCAAAGTTATCAGGTAGTAATAAGACACATTGTTCTTCACATGACTGATATGAAAAATGTATTTTCCTTAACAATGTTGAAACGTGTGGGTTTTAAGCATGTTGTTTTGCTGCATAAGTGATGTTAACTGTGTCTATTTTTGCACATCTATTAGATTTTGCTACATCACAGTTAAAATAAAGGTTAATAGAATTCAGCTTTCCTTGGTTGCTTGGCAACCTCACTGTGACAACTTGGTGTAGAACATTGTCCTTGGTCAGTACTAGAAGCCTGATGCACATCATTGGCTGCTCAAAAATGCATTAATAGGTTCTGAAGATGAGTTAAGAAAAAAAAAGAGAAAAATACAAAAACGTAAATGTTTGAATGGTTTGAACAGGGGTAGAGCTACAGGACGGGTTTGTGTCTGTGTGTGTGTGTGGGGGGGGGTATCCCCGAGCAAAAAGCTTTGTCACCCCAATTTTTGAGTCAATAATAATATCTTTACTGACAAAGAGTAAAAATAAAATTCAATTCAAGCTTTTTTTAAGCATTAGCACCTCATCTAAAGAACAGCTGTTTCCTTTCATTGTTGATCCTTTCAATTGTAATGGCTGTCCACTCTGCTGTTCTCATTTGCCACCCTTCTAAGTCTTCTGCACCCCTCCCGCCCACCCATAGAAAATGCTCCCCCTCTGGGTTTGAATATTTAAGTTTTTTGAGAAATGAGCCAGAAGGTTTGATTGGTTTGATAGTGTTTCATTGAAATCTTAAACCATGAAAACTTTCGGGAAATGAGAAATATAATAAGTTCTGACATCTAAAACCTTTTAGGAGCTGAGACCACAGCTATACAGGGGGGCAAAAGAGGTATTTAGTCAGCCAGTAATTGTGCAAGTTCTCCCACTTAAAAAGATGATAGAAGCCTGTAATTTTTTTTAGGTATACCTCAATTATGAAAGACAAGATGAGAAAAAAAATCCAGAAAATCATATTGTCTGATCTTTAAAGAATAATTTCTAAATCATGGTGGAAAATAAGTTACCTGTATTAATGGCACCTGTCCAGAACCTTAAACAGTCACACTCCACCATAACCTAACTGACTCAATGCAATTTCTTTTTGTTTTTATAAACCATTTAGTATTGCAACATGTTTGAGGCTGTTTATGGCTGTGCTCAAATGAATGACCTTCTCAAAGACATTAAAATTCAGAGTGACTTGCAGTTGGTCTACAGGGAGAGGACATTTTGTCATGTTAACCAAGATTAAAACAAACCAGTAATAATCAGTGTGAGGGGGATATAAAGCCCTAATTGTCTTAAACTGAACAACTGGGAGATAAGCCATAAAAAAGAGCTACTAAAGGATCGACTTCAAACTTGCGAAACCTTCACTTAAAAGTGGAGTAGCAGTGAAAAAGCCAAGGGTCAGCTGGCAAAAGAGAAATTTGGGTGTTTTAACTCTGATTTTCAACCTATGATCAACACAAGAGTGCATCTACACTGAAAAGGTCGGGACAGCTCTGGAGACCAGTAAGGAAAAGAGTAGAAACGATGAGAAGGAAGCCCTGTGAAGATACAATCCAAGTGTGGTGGCAAGAGCAGGTCTTCCAGAAAAGGGCAGGATGTACCCTGGAGATGTGTGGATTCAGATACAAATATAAAGCCAGAGTGAGAAACAAAACTCTAAATGGTACTAATGTTCGACAACTGACAAATCCTCTCAGTTTGAGGAAAAACAAATAAAATAGATACATGTATAAAAGTAAACAAAATTGTCAAGTTTGGATATTTACACAGGTTTTCAAACACTATCTGGGTACTTTAACTTAATTTTACAGTTCAAAACTTTACTGATAATTCCAGATGTTTTGCTAGAGTGTGCTGAGATGTTTTGGGGAGTTTCTATGTTTTGTATTTATTGCAAATGCATTTCAGCACTCAAGCATGCACATACCGATTTTTTTAATAGTTGGAATAATGAACCAAAAGAATGCACCTGGAGAAAATGCAGTAGCACAGAATGACACATCTAAACAGAAGAATATGGGATACTGAGCTACACGCCGAGCTTATGGCCTTCTGATTTTTTTTTCTTTTTTTAATATTTGAATGTTAATTATTCATACCTAGGATTTTTCATTTTATTTCACAATTTTGCATCAACAGTTTCCTTGACTGCAGCTTTTTGTTTATCTGAGTCGGCAAACTGATAGATCTTTTTTTCAAAATCCCTCAGTATGAAACAGTGAAATTTTACTAATGGAACAAGTGGAGGAAATTACGGTCAAACAGAAATAAGCCAGCATTGTTTTTACTCCAAAGTCAAGGATTGGAAGAAGTTGAAATAAGTCATGAGCCTTTCTTACAAGACCGAGTAAAGCCAAGGAGCCTAGAAGGTATCACAGTTAAAGTTAGTATTCATAATTACCAAACGTCACCACTAAAATACCTGCTGATCTGTACTCCATGAAGGAACAACAACATGCATTTGCTGTCAGATTGTGTGAAATGGATCCTGGAAATGCACTCTGAACAAGCAAGAAATTAATTTCATGAATTTGGCAGAGGAAACAAGTTTGACAGGTGTGGTGAAATGAGGGAAAGGAAAAGCATGGAGTCACCTCCAATTTGGGAGAAGTTGCAAGAAAACAATGGGTTCTGTGCATCACTTCCTTTTCTCGATGAAAAAGATTGTCACAATCCCAGGAAATGCTCACCTAGGATAAACAGCGGTAAGAGAAAGCATTAAATGAGCAAAATCTGGGTTCATAAAGTCCTTTTAAATTTCCAAATAAGGAAGTTTCCAATCCAGTTCAAGACTCACAAAAAAATTATAAAAGACACTTTTATGGCACTTATTTTGCTTAAAAAGCAGAAGAATCCAAAGCTGTGCAGAAGAGAGGAACAGTGAACTTAAGTAAGACGCCTGAAAAGTCTCTAAAAACAGCTGACCTGGCTGTGATCTTCTGGGCTGGCCCTGCTATAAAAGGCACTCACACGAGTGGATGGAATCATGCACTTACCCTGTCAGCTCCTTGTTGACAGGGTAGACAGGTGGAGACGATGGACAGGTTTATGATTTTCACCTTACCCGTACTGCATTGCATAAATAAACAAACAATGTTTACTGTCTTAATTTTTTGGGAAACAATCAAGTTCAAGTTAAGTCTCAGATCACGAAATCTGAGACCCCAGAGCTGAGAAGACATTGAACTTGATTCAAAGTTCTGTTGCTGATCATTGGAAAGAGGAGTTTACAGTGTCTTTTTCATAAATTGAACTGTAAGAGTAAAAATTAAAGATTGATTGCCAAAAATGGATGAAACTTGAAAAGTTTGATCTGAAATTGCATCTTTCTTTTGACAGAGGTTTAACATTCATTTTTCACTTTTATTGGCTGATTTTGAAACACTTTGATTGCTTTGACAGCCTTTACCCCCAAAACTCAACGTGTCAGATTTAGCAAGAGAGGCCAACCGTTTATCAAACCAATTTATCTCCACATTGCTGCTGGTCATCCTGGACTAAATGATAAAGTAGATGAGAGGTACACCATAGGTACCACATTAAACACTCTTAAACAACAGAGCTTCTATCACTGACAGAGAGGCAGAAAGATGAGGCGTATAACAGGCTCCTGAGGGAAAACTGTTTTGCCTTCATGTGTGTTAATGAATGTTAATTTGTAATTACTGAATCTTGCAAAGAGACGCACCTGTGCTATTCTGTTCAAAGCATGAAACTCTATAAACAAACCAACTGGATCTGACATTTATGAAATCCCCAAGCAGCCCAAAGAGCCACAAGGAAATATTGAACCGAGAAGATGGAAAGGTCTGGATTTCTTCCCCTTAAAGAGCATCACCATTAATCATCGAGGTATTGAGGCACTGAAACTTTTCACTTTATTTGAAATACCAGTACAATCTTTTTTATTTACATCAAAAACCTTAAAAAAAATTGTAAATTCCACTTCATTTTATTATGTGTTTTTTAGTAAAACATTATTAGGGCAAAAGGTATCACCAAAGTTTTTAACATTTAATTTTTGCGTGAAAACAAAAATAACGGTCATCTAATCTCAGAACCTGTTTTTTTATTAAACGATATTTTAAGGCAAAAAAAAAAAAAAAGTCTGAAAAATACCAAGTACCACAAAGATTCAACTTATTGATCTGCTTTCAGCAACTTGTGGACATTAGGGTGTCTTTGAAACTATCAGCACCCTATTATTTTCTTTTTTTTTTTGCAAATCATGCAATGGTTTACAGGTAGCATGAAGTTAGAGACAAACTAAAACAACTCACACAATAAAAAAGAGCTTTGAGCCTAACAAGTAACATATTTGCCAAAAGCTGCTGCTGTAAAACATATTTCTAAAGCAACATTTACTCCAGGCATGTTCAGCAAGAAGAACATGGGTTCTTAAATGCACATTGAGTGTTCACACTAGACTCTCGCTACCCAATAACACATTTCCCCACAGTTGGAAGAGGTTTGGTGTAAGACTTCAAAGCTTTGCAAATCTCGTGAATCTTGCTCCAGGCTTTTCTGTTCCGATATGTGAAAGACTTGGTGTCTTTTCATTCTAGCTGGGCCCAAACCGCAATTATTAATTTCTCTTTCATGATCAATTTTCTAACGGACAATTGATCAATTTACCTCAGTGAATTAAAAAGGGTACTATCCCATTCGTCACTACCAAATCCAAGTCCTTGACTGGCCAAAGTTCAACTGCTTTAACTTTCAACATGAGTTCAGTGGCCATGCAATTTGTGCGTAGATCCTGAAAACAGACTTAGCTGAAACGCGCCTATCTGTTTCACTTGAGTTGGAAATAAATGACACAGATTTCCTCACACCTATCACAGCTCAGATATTCAGGGGAAAACAACTCTGTGACTCACCGCTCTTGTACATTCACAAACTAGTCAGGCTTTACAAGCTGATCACTCTGTGAAAAAACATCTGCTGTCTTTCAGGACAAACGATTAGAGGGAAAGTGTGGCGACAGAATAGTAACTGCATCCCAAGCAGACGGCCAATTAATAAAAGTGGTATTTAATCAGCGAAACAGATAGATGTGTTGATAAAAAAAATTTTCCTGAATTCAAACATGTATATTTTCAGTCAGGATGTTATAAAAAGCATTATTTTTAATAAAAGAAAAAAAGGTTTAAGGGTAACAAATATGTGTTGAAAAATAAAACAACGAAGAAAAAAAAAAGCTAACTTGCAATGACAAATTTTAAATGTATTCATTTGAGTTTTATACAGACAAAATGTCAGTATAACCTGACTACTAAACAGGAAAACAGTATATGACTAAGGTGTCCAAGAGTCCTCCAGGACCTGCTTTTACATGAAAATCAATGAGTCATTTTGTGGTAGATATGCTCGAGGTGTTAGGAGATCAGTGAGAATCTCTGTTGTGCGTTGTCAGCTGTGGTTTTTCCTTACTTCTACAGTTTTCTTCTCTGTCTTTTTTTTATTTACCCCCTGTGTCCTGTTTTTCAGGCACTATTAGCTGATTCTATTTCAAACAGAACATCCACGGCCTCCCTGCTGATTTCTCAGCTTTACCTTCTCTACCACTAGTTACAAGTGAACTGTTTGACCTTTCAAATGGGGATTTCTGCTTTGAAAACATGTTCTTAGGCATCAAACACAGAAAAAGAAAAATATTTTCTACTATGAAACAATTTGTTGATGTCAAGAATTATGTCAATACAAACTTGTAAAATATCTTTGTCACAGTGTAGCATTGTAAAAAATGCTAAAAAAAACATGTTAATGAATAATGCTCAAAATATTTATAGCCACTGGAATGAATCCTGTTATTGCTATTGCTAACTTATGCAAAACAGGAAGTTTGTGACCAGATGTTTTGGACACAAGCGTACAGTAGAAACACCACAGAACAAGTAACATGGCAGAATAGAAATGCAATACACACTGAAATGAGAAATCAGCGCTTTTTAAAAATTATGTCATGTGAAAAAATATACTTATAAGTAGATGAAGTATAATAAAACTTTGAGGCTCGCATTTTGATTTGACTAAAACACCTGCAAAGATCTGATTCGTTCTACAAAATAAAAAGCGTGGATACGGGCTGTAAGTGGGTAAAAAATTTGGCAAATCTGCACGGCCCACACAAAATTGTAAGATCCACGAGCCCAAAGAACAAAAATATGCATGTTTTGTTTTTTTGTTTTTTCTACAGTCATGTCGTGGGCGACAAGCCGAAGTGAAGACTTAAACAACACGTACAGGTAAGAAATAGGGAAGTAAGTGAGACTCAGGCATGGTGGCAGATTTTTTCCTTTTTCAACCTCCCAAAAACTGTTTCTATTTTAAAACTGCGCAAGGGACCCTTTTGGGCTGTTTAAGTAACAAGTCCACATTCCTTGCACAGGCATTGGGCACTCCTCGATGTCAGCCTGGCTGTTAGAAACGAGGAAATTAAACAATCAGAACGTAGTGTGGGTGTCCTATGGACACTTGCAGATCACCTGCGCATCCCGTGCATGCGGTATTTTCACACAGTCGGTGAAGCCCAGTACAGACACCATTAGGGCACTGTTTTTACATTAACCTATGAGAACACAGACTTGTTTTTCCTTAAAAAAATAAAATTATGTGGAATACACCACAACCCAAATGGACCACAGAAGACATTGGATATTTTTCTGTTACACTGATATCACAGTAAGTTCTTATTGGGTTAATTTTCATAATTTTTTTTCTGGATTTACACACCTAAAGCTGCTCCAGAAGAACAAATAACAAACAACTGCAGCTTTGAAACTGGTGCTGTTTAGATTACCACAGAAACACCTTATTTGTCAAAAAGATACTCTTAAAAATGATCATGCCAACTTGATTTATCAAAAAATATTTCGGTTAGTCAACAACTAAAAAGCTTGTTATGCAGTCGTCATAACAGACATTTTGTGCTTCTTTATATTTTATGTTGCAGTTGAGGGTGTCTGCAGACAACATTCAAAACAAAACATGTTATGGCAAAGAACGCTTCGAGTAACTAAAACCGACTCAAAAAGCATCAGCATTTCATCCCATGACATCTGGAGTTGGTCTTCAGATCAAATCAGTAACAAATTCCCGCACACAAGCCCACAAGCAACCCTCACAGTTCGTGGTTAGAATCTGTATTGTAGGGTTCAGTATAGAAGCTGCCTGTCTCTAAATTCTGCTTCATCCTTCTCTGCCTGGACTCACAGAACACTGTGTCTTAAAAAGTGCATCTTTCCTGTATCTCAGCAAATTATTCACTGCCACAGCAAGCAGGACACAGCTGACGCCTGAGATAAAGGGTCACATTAGAGACAATAAGCTCCTGGGTGCGGGAACTTCCCTGCTGTTTCCTGCTTGAGTTTTGCTCCTGAGCCTCTATAGCCACAAGGAAACGAGCTTTATTTAATGAACGCTTTTCATTTCTTAGAGACAGTTTCAGGTGGGAACTGCTGTGAAAGTTTCTGCCCAGTTGCACAAAAGAGAAGTGATTGCACAGTCCATCTCAAAGGAAAGGAGTTTTCAGTATTGAAATGTTAAAGCATTGATATCCTTGGGATAAACATAAACATCACTTTAAAACCTCCAATATAATAAGAATGTCAAACTATGATCCACGAAAATTGCAGAACCAATGGAAGAAAGTACCTTCTTCTCAAAATATTCAAAATGAGAGTTAAGCAAGAAAATGTCTTTTAATCACGAAACGCTCACTAAAAAGCCAGAAAATGCTGTGGTCACTGACGTCTGGTGGATGAAAACAGCAGAGAAACGTGACTTTACATATTTATTTTTGTTTAATTCATAGTTTAGTGCAAAACTAGGCAAAATGAGCGCACAAGCAGAGTCCATAGCTAGCCATTGATTTGTAATCATCTAACAGCCAGCCTTTTATACAGCTAATGTTGATGGGAGAAGTGACTGCAGGTGTGTCATATGTTTGGCTTGCAGTGCCATACCGAGTCAGGAACACAGCTTTTCAGGAAGCTACTGCAAAAAGAAAGAAAGAAAGAAAGATACACAAGAGGGAGAGGGGGATAAAACAGAAGCATAGGGAAAAGACTGGGAGCTCAACAACAAAAACATATTATTTAAAAAATATGAGTGAAACAAAACATTCATAAGTTTATCACCTGAGAACACTGTTATTCAAACCTTTATCTTTGACATGTAAACTCACATATCACAGTGTGGGCTATTTTGTCTGTGTAGTCTTTTTTTTAAAATAATTTTTGATAAAAATTATAGAAACTTTGATCACATAATTTAAAAAAAGGGCTAGTCTTTTGCATACAGCCTCACATTTATACAAATATTTAAGGTTGCAATCTGACCGTAAACACAGACTAAACTATGACTAAACTATAACATGATGATGGGTTTACTCTACACCAACAGTTCTGCTCACAGCAGAGGTACATTTCTGATGAAATACTGTCGTTCTGTAGAAACCATATCCTAAAAAACTAATTTAAAGGCCACTGGAAATGTTTTGAAAATAGATTAAAAGATGATAGGAGCTCCAGCAGGACACATCTCTCAACCATCAATGTAACTTAATTAGTTTTTAAATATTGTAAAGTAGAATAGAATAGAATGCCTTTATTGTCATTGTGCACATGTACAATTTGCATCATACTCGTATCCAATGAAATGAAAATATAAAGTAGAAGGAAAGAAGGGAAAAGACAAAAAATTAAAAAAAATAACACAAAAGTAAAAATACAACCCAAACTCTGCATTTTTGTCTTTCTCAGTTTAGTTCAGTGCACTCTGTGAAAAGAAAGTCTGTTTAAATGACACTTTGTAACTGCAGGGCAATTCATAGAAGGCATTATAATTGTACAGTAGACAAAATAATTAAGACAAAAACACAAGTCAGACACATTGGAAAACCTAAATGGTTCTGTATCGAATAGTCGGCGGCTCGGTCCCCGCTCCCCCCGGTTAACTGTTGTGTCCTTGGGCCAGACTCTTCACCCTCCCTGCCTCCAGTGTGGCTCCACTGGTCCGTGAATGCATATGAATGTTCCGGTGATGGCCGTAGGCGCGAACTGGCAGCCACGCCTCTGTCAGTCTGCCCCAGGGCAGCTGTGGCTACGTCAGTAGCTACCATCACCAAGAATGAATAAGGAGTGAATGAATAATGGACACATTGTAAACGCTTTGAGCGTTTGGAAAAGTTCAGATAAATTCAATTCATTATTATAATTTTACTAATAAGCTCATTTGTAGCATGGAAATGTTCTCAATGAAGAACTGTCTGTCTCTGGAATACCCTGCTGTTAAGCTGCTGCTGTTTGGAGCAGGTTTGACAGATGGCTCAAGGAGACTTTGGCTCGAGCTCCATCGGGATGAAGAGGAGGAGGGAAGATGGAGCGTCTGAAATACCAAATGAAAGTAAAAAGGAATTTCTTGTAAAGACCACAGATGAGGCACGGGAGGTTTTTGAGAAGCTGCATCAGAGCATGACAGGACAGTAATGACACATCTGTTCGTTAGCTTTGTTTGTATTAAGAAAGAAAGAAAAAACTAAAGAAGTTTTTAAAAGGGTAGAAAAGTTTATTTATTGAAGATTTCTGAGTATATCTATCAAACACATTTATAACAGGGAAAAGTATGGTGTTCTCAGAAATGTAATATGAAGTATTTATATGTATCATTATGAAATAGCTAAAGAAAAATTAAAAATGTCAAAAAATATAAAACATCATCTGTACAATATGAAAACCTTTTTCGCAAAATGTTTACAGGTTTTCATAACAAACAATATTTAGCATTACCATGAATAAACAAACAAAAAAAAGACAAAATCACAGCAAAACATTTTTTTTTTTATATTATTGGAAATTAAGTCAGAGAAGAAGGAGTTAAAAATGCTCATAACAATCCACTGGTCTTTCAGTCAGGTTTTACAAAATTCTGGTTTGTTCACTGATTTTTCCTTTGTTGTCTTTCCTTCACAGCTTTTTTTTTACTCATTCAGACTCAGAAACTTTAGTTAACCTGATTGATTGATCACCCACAGATGTTGCTCCATTTGGTTGTTTTTAGAGCAGAGATTCAGAATCATGTTTGAGTGAAAGACAAGTTTTAATTACTTTAGTGTAAATGTCTGAAAATAAAACTTTAAAGAGTGGTAATCATAACACATCAATAAATGCCTAAAAAAGCATATTGATGTTTTGATAACCTGTAGGAGGCCATATAGCAGTTCCCTGGCCTCTCACTTCCGTGAACTCATTGTTCTCTTTTAAAAAGGCCCCCTCTCTTCCTGATGGTCCAGATATCATAGTGCAATTCATGGCTTACTTCATGAACAATTTCCATTTCATACAGTTTTTTTTTTTTGCTTTTTGTTTTTTTGGGGGGGTAAAAAACGGTAACTATCATTTCTCTAGCTTTCCATAAGGCCCAAAGCACTATTACAAGTCGCATTAAACAATGCACAAACATTTACACACTGATGGTGGCAGAGCTGCCATGGAGGCACTTTATTAAGTTCTAGTTGTTTTGGGCAAAACAGCTTTTTCAAAAGGCGTATTTATAGTCTTCAATGTGATGCAAAAGCTATGAAATATAACCCAGGTGTCAATGTTTTGACTGCTATGTAAAGCAGTTGCATTGCAGTTGCACTACACATCTGAAACTTGAATAACACAACTTCCTGTGCTTGATTTTTAAATGTTTTGGGAAGTTTAGGCCTGTTTGCTCCTCTCTGCTCCTTCTCAACAGTAATCATCTGCTGGGACATTCTCTTCTATCAGTATTAAAGGCCAATTTCCCCCAACCTCATCACTGGAATGGCCAAGAATCTCACCGACCGCATGTAGTTACACAGGTAGTGTCTTCATCTTCTGGAATTGGCTACATGTTAACCAAAATAGTCTAACTCCTCTCCTCACTCCCCTTTAGACATGCTGCCAGTTGCTCATCCTTTTTTGAATGGTTCCCTCGTTATATCCTTTATAGAACTTGACAGAACATGCATCTAATGTCAAAGTTTTTTTTATAATTTTTTTTTTTATTCTTTATGAAGTATTACTAGAAAAACAAAAGTCAAAACAAAATATCAAAGATTTCACAGAGCAGAAATTTGTAGAATTGTAGTACCTATGTCACACCTATGTTTCATCTGCTCTTGATTTTCAATGATTAAGATAAAAAAGAAATACTCAGAAATGCAATTTTAGGCTTAATTTTTCAGTCATACGAAAACTCTTGCAGTAGAATACATTTATTTTCACATACTTAATTTACATCTTAGTTGGCATTCACAAACTTTGATTGGCATAAGGCTCCGTACAATTCCATGAGATAACTTCCATAAACTTTAGGGTAAAAACCCCCGAACGGAGCCCACAGGTGGAAGCCGGGGAGGAGGGTGGGGCGACTAAAGCGGCGCTGCGGTAAGAAAGAAAAAGAACGCTGCACACCTGGACTTAAATAGGAAGCTGAACAGGTGAGTTAATTAACTACCGCCCTAGGGGGGAAAGAGACTGCCCGAGTTTCCGGTGCCTGAAATGCGAACACATTCGCTATTTTTTTGTATATGTCCGCCGTCATCAGAAAAATTCCACAATTTAATGCAAATGCTATTTTTTGTTGTAATTTAAATCCCACCTTTTGGATAACCCATAGAACTCTCTAAAAAATAGAATTTGGTCATTTTTCCAGACTGATGCAAAGCTTCTCATTTCCAAACCAGACAGCTGAAGAAACCAAACATCTATCCAGACAACTTCCCCTCTGGGATTAGGGATTCGGAGCCTCACTCTCTAGGACCTGACAGCAGTCTGAGTTCCACTGGAAATATTTTTCATTGCAGCATAGATTTCCTGCTTGGTGCTGCTCAAACAGCCAAGGACGTTCTGTAAAAACCTGCGTAAAAAAGGGGAAAAATAGAAACAAAAACCATGTGGGAACTCAGAGCTATAGAAGTGTGAATTAAATCAGAGGGTGTCTCGGCCTGCTGTGGAGCTGGCGCCGTGCATGGCCAGGTCACCTGACAGATGCAAATTCAGAGGATATTAAGTGGCTCCTGCAGACAGTGGATATTATCTGCTGGGCATGCAAGCAGGGCAATAAAATGGTTTGCTTTACCCACAACATCTTTTTTTTTTTTTTTTTTAACATCAGCATCACAAACACTATCCATTTCAGCTGCAGTGGGTACAGGTGGCTGCATTGGTATATCCTGAGAAAAACCTTCATAAAATTACAAAAAAGTTAGAGAGACAGCTCGCATTTAAACAACATCTCATTCCCTTTCAATTCCCTGTTGAGGAATCAAAGCGTGGCACACATCATGTCACACAGCGAGAACCTTTATTGATCTCCCTAACATGTCCAACATTGCTGCACACGGACGAGATCAAGACTGAAAAAATGGATCCAGGCTTTTGTTCAGATGTCCATTCTGCATTTCATCTTCCGTTCTGCATTTATTATTAAATGTGTGCCTCATAATCCCATTACCATCAAAAACCTCCTTTGTGTCCCTCAATGTCTTTGATCTCATTTTTCTCTGCGACAATAAGCTGGGAGAGAGATGAGCCTGTGGGGGGAGCTGAGGATGAAGAGTGACCCAATAGGCAAAAAAAGGAGATGGGAGGGGGGGTACTGAAGGAAGGGTGGAGACAGAAAGGAAAGAAGTGTTAGACGATGGTGGTTTGAAACTAAAATGTGAGGAAGACTTATGAATATAGAAATGAAGGGTAGATAAGGCAGAGTGATGCTGGCAGCTCGCACTCATTTAAACTGAGCTGAAAAATGTTTTTTTTTTACAATCTTTCATGTAGAACTCTAACTGTACTAAATTGTGCCTCAAGTTTCTGGCTCTACCGTCAGATTCTTCCACATCTGATTTCCCAAGTCCCCACACCTCCTACATTGGGCCTCATGAGGTTAAAAAAATGGACGGGGTGTCTCTTTTCTTTAACTTAATAGACAAGAATTAATTAACGTCAATTAACCTTGACATTTTTCACACATTTAACAGCGAAATTAAGCAGTTTCCGCTATATTTAGATCTGTGTATCTTTTGTATCTTTAAAACAACAAAAAAAGATAAAGACACATGCACAGCTAATAAAATGCACAGGCTGATCCATCTCACATTAAAGGAGATATCCTATCTTGACACAAGACACAAAAATGTTGTTTCCATGATCGATTAATCCCAACAGGGCTGATGGAGTAGATGCCACTGTCTTTAATGGACTTTTTACATGGTTTCCCGATATATGAGCTCATATTTGCAGGAGCGTTCAATCAAAAGTCATTGTCTGCGTTCCGGAGGTGGTATTTTATTTCCCCTTTTTGATTACAGAAGCAAGTGTATGTGTTGGGAGGAAACATTATTTTGTCATTAGCAGCTCAGATTTGCTGGTGATGAAGCTTGTGTCTCACAAAACCAATCACGCTCACTGCAGATGAGTGATGGATCGTGGGCTTGAAGTGCGCCGTGCATACTAAGAGCCTCTTTGGTAGGAGTAAACGCTTTCTGTCCAAGTCTAAGTCAAACAATAAATAAAAATTCTGGATGCAGTTTGTGTAGAATCAGGTATTTTTTTAAGCCTTTGAATTGAGTGGAGCTTTTATTTTGTTACCTCAAAAACAAATTACAGAGTCACTGTGACGCAAAAAGAATACAAACTGCTTTGCTTAATAAGTTGCACAACAGTAATTCATAGCTGAGCTTTTCATCAATTTCCCCCAAAACAAAATAAAAAAATAAAATGATTTTTAGCCACTGCACCAGAATCTATAATCACAGGGGGATAGAAGAAGCAAGGGGCAAAGGGTCTAACAGTAAAATTTTAACCTGAAATGTAAAAATATATCACTCTGGCTCTGAATGAACATAATAAAATGTGTTAATAAATGTTTGTTGTTGTTCAAAAACTTGCTGTCATGTAAAAAAGTTACATTTGTCTTAAATCCATTTAAAATAGTCTTTGCTCAGCAAGCTGTTTTGTTTTTATTTTTATACCTGTTGTTTCTAAATGTTTCATGTTGTTTTTGCACACAGGCATCTCGTTGCCTTCTAAAAAGAGGATTTAATATTTCACTTATGAGAGAAGCGATCCAACCAACAACTTAGAAGGAAGTTTTTAATTAACTGCTGATGCTCTGCAGAAGCTATGTCCTAGAAAACAGCACAGCTTTTTTTTGGCTAAAAACAGTATAATCATAATTAAAAGACCACTGGGAACACTATTAAAATAGATCACAAGATGATCGGAGTGGGACCTTAAGATGCAGCTGCTCCTTTCCACTATCCTCCATGGGACCAGACAACCAAAAAACCTGCAGTATCCATTCAAGTTACCCTCCCTTATGAGTGTATGTGACTATGGATTGACAATAATAAACTACATTAAGAAAATGTTTTCTTTTTTTTTATATGTCTCTCCCTCACTAACTCAGTTTGCAAGGTATATCTGTCATCTCTATATGTGTTCATTCAAAACATGTCCATATAAAGCTTAGTGATCAAACTTCCAGACATACTTTTCACTAAACCCTGTTTGTAAGTTCTGTTTTACCCTGTTGCATCACTTAAAATAAAGACATCTCCATCTGTGCCATCCTTCCTTACCAACCTGAGATGAAGCACATTTTACATCACAATAACCTGCTGGTGCAGTCACAGGAAACACCTTCTCGTCTATCTCTTTGACCTTTGCGTTTACTGCTTTTAATGAGAACAAAAACTTCCTGTGAGCGCAGCAGAGCCGCCTCTATGCCAACAATGACAGTGATGCTCTATAATTGTTTCCAAACGCTCTCTTTCTGTCTCTAACTGAACTCAATGAGCTGCTGTCAGGTCAGGGAGAAGCCGTTGCTGGCATTGCAGTCGGTGACAGCAAATGTACAAACCACAGGGGCAGACTATTTTCTGGCTAGGCTGACTCTTGATGGCAACAGTAAGCAGCCTTTGGAGCTCCTCATATTTCCACCTTTAAAACCTGTCTGTTCCTGTGGCAGACAGGGGCTGTAATGACAGCAGAAACTCAATGATCAGCCCTGTTACTGTGAATTCTTCCCGCCTGTGTCTGCTGAGCATGATTAAATAATATTGCAGGAAATGTGTGTGGGATATTTTGGCATCTTAATTGCTGCATTTGTGGATTTTGACACGCAGTGCTTGCATACTTTCATTTCCTATACCCTGCATTGAAATGAAATCAGGCAGGGACAGTTATGCAATGAAATGGGAGACCAATAACAGAAATATGAACACACAAGACAGAAATATGGTCTAACTGGGGGAGTTGAAACCAAGTTACTCAAGGATGCAAACTTCAAGGGCACTTTCAGAAGTGGATGGTCCACAGACTCATTTCCACTTGAATGAAAATCACCGATTCATTTAGCTTAGTTTTTTCTCACACTACACTTCTCAAATCTGGGAGAAATGTCTGGGAATGTCATAAAGTTACAAACAGCTGATCTTTTCAGGGTTGCATTCCCATAGAACAAAGACAAATGAAACTAAATGAGTCTAACAAATGAAAAGGTTTGTCTGTAAAGTCCTTGTTAAATGTTAATGTTAGCACCTTCAACCCCTTTTCTTAACAGTATCTGGCCATGATGAGACATTTTATAACTATCCTTGATACTTCTTTGGATTGGCAAATTAGGGCGATTTTTTTGTTTTTTTCCCAATCAAAATGAAAGCTCACTTTTTTTTCTTTTGCTTGTGCATGATGTTTTGTTTGAATTAGGGTTTATGTCACAAAAGAAGCAAGAGGCTTTTTTTAGGCCACATTTAAGACTAAGCAAGCAATGAAATCCTCTCAAAGTAAATGATCTAATAAAATAGTGCGAACCAAACAGTAACACACAACAACTGAGACACACAAGGTCAACAAAAAATAAATGCATAACACTGCAAATGACAGGCATAGTTACACAGTTTAGAACCAGATGATTAAAAAATCCACAAATCAAAGTGGGTTTGGTTTGCTTTTTTTTATTATAGGAAGTTACCATGCTGATTAATTTAGGCTTTCTCTAAATGAGAGAGATTTTTCTCACAAACAAATCTACAAGGTATTGTTATAAAAGAAGAGAAACCTCCACAGTTTTCCTCCACAAGTGCCAGCTTCGGTTTGAAGGTCTGGCTGTTTACTTCCTGTTCTGCTTTTCTGTGTTTCGATTGATGCATGACATTCTGTCATCAAAATGGCCTTTTCATGCAACTGAAAGAGGAAAAAAAATATTCATCACATCCTGTTTTCTCTCTTCTTTGGCTGTTGACAATTTTTTCACAAGCTTCCTTTCTTAATTGACCAACAGGACCTTGCACAGTCTTGATTAACTAACATAAAACAAATGTTAACTTGGTTTTGGGAATTTTCAAAAAGTTGATTATATATATATACATTTTTTTTACTGTGACATTAATAGACATTAAATATGGAGGCAAGATTGAGATTTCACAGTTCATGTAAATGAATGTAAAAGTCAATTTGTGGTAAGCACTGACATCAATTTATTTTCCAGTTTTTTCCCTCCGATTGGAGCATAATTGGAAAACTTGTGATTAACGAGAAAGTGAGTATGGAGAAATGGAAAATAAATTCCTAATTTATTTGCATCTATTAAAACAAAACTAAGATTTACTGTAATATCTCCACTTGTGAAACCTAACAAACCCATCATCAATCATCTAGCAGCAGTACAAGTTATTTAATATAGTTGTAAAGATACCGTAAGTTATTCTAATTTTGATGTTGTTGCTATAGCTGACAAAAGATAAATATCAGGCAACAAGATTATTTCTAAGGAGAATCTTTTCTCACCAGCCTTAAAATGAAAGAGGAAAACAATGGGTACGTTTTTCCTGGATGTCTGTTCCCACCTACATGTTTCTAGCCCCTCTGAGGACTTTCTGTCTTTGAATGGGATGCCAAAATGCTAAAAGCAAAGCTACTTAGTGCTGCTGAGGGAGCTGAAGAGAGCAGTCTGTGCTTCCCAAACTTCTTCACCCTGCCAGGTTATTTTATTATTTGGACCTATAAAATGAAGGTAAGATTTATGTATCTTTTACTTTACAAAATCAAAGAAGATGCCAAAAAAAAAAAAAAAAGAAACTATGGATGCCACCAAGCAAGATAAAAGGACATTTTTTTTTAAATCAATTTATCTTAGGAAAATAAGTTTAGCTTGGATTAATATGGCAGGTGAGGAGGGTAGTAGGAGGTAGAGTAGTGTGTGTGTGTGTTGGGGGGGGGGGTGGAGCTGTGGGTGTGCAGCGATCTCTGAGTTGCTTGGGTCGGGTGCCGGGGGCTGGCTTGCGGAGACGAGGCGCCGGCTAGGTGGTGGGCGGCTCGTGGGTTTTCGGGGCCCTGGCCTCGTCCTTGGCCCTTGTCTCGGTGTCCGATGCCCGGTGGCCCCCGTGGCTGCCGCCTGGTATGGCTAAGCACGTCTGTCCTGTGGCCTGGGGGCCCAGACACCGGGTTCGTCTATGCCAGTGTTTTTCAACCAGTGTGCCGCGGCACACTAGTGTGCCGTGGGAGATGGTTAAGTGTGCCGTGGGAAATTGCCCTCATTAACTGATGTAAAAAACATTTACCATCTCCAGGATTTCAGCTCTTTGTTCATCCAAACAGGACTTGATAAAACACTGAGGAGTTAGGAATATAAAAGATCATAAAATACTTTTTCTTTGCGTTTATTTTATTTTATTAAAGACATTTTGATAAGAATGACGCACCGCGATTCAGCTGCAGCTCCGGCTGTATTTTGGAAAAGTGCCGCCCCTTTAATTGTCTCCACCAATCATTCTTGAAGGCTTAATCACATGTCATCAGTCTGACCAATCAGAAGTGGTTAAAGTCTTCACTTCCTTGTCCCGATTTAGCTCATAAGTCTCTCAGTTCCAACAGAAATACCAGCTAAAGCTCGTCTTTAGCGGTGTAGCTTTCCACAGAATCCGGTGTCAGACCGTGGAACAAGAGAACAAAACAATGAAACTCAGAGACGCGATCTCCCCCGGCCGTGTAATGCACTACATCTCCCATGATGCATTGGGTTGTGACAGCGCACAAGGAGATCTGTTGTTAAACGTCTCGAAACCAACAAACACACATCAAACTGTTTTTAAATCTTCTAACTTAACTTTTATTGCATCTTTTTGAAAAAAAAAACAGCTACAGTTTCCAGCTTTTTCTGCAACAATTATCTCAAAAATGCATGTGAGATTGTGGAGGGACTGTAGATCAATACAGACTATGAGTTTCTCCTTTTTTTTTTTTTTTTTTTTTTTTTTTTTTTTAATTTTTGGATCCTGGTGTGCCGCGGGATTTTTTTTTTAAGGTTAAAGTGTGCCGTGGCTCAGAAAAGGTTGAAAAACACTGGTCTATGCCTCTCGGCCCCCTCTGCGCCTGGCTAGGTGGGTGGGCGTTCCCCTGCTCCCCCCTCCCGAGCTGCTTGGGTACCATCGCCGGGGGCGCTCATGGCTTGGGGGTCTCTCCCCCCCTCTTGGTCTGGCTGGTCGGGCTGGGAAGGATCTGGTTCCCCTTATGAACACACAGTTCACTTCAGCAGCATGCATGTATCTCCACCCCCACATGCACGTGCACACTGCCACACTGCTCCTTGTCTGCTTCATCCCTCCTCCTAACCCACAGTGTCTTGATGGACAGATATTTTCCACTCATCTTTGTGTCAGAATTTCACCTATGGATTTATTATTTGTCTTTCCAGCAGATCTGGTATAATTGTTACAGGTTAAAATAATAACTTATTCAAATTAGAGCTTGTATCTATGACATTCTCCACCTTTTCTTCCTTTTATTCTCTTCCACCCCCCCACCACCCCCACACCCTCACATTCTTCCCCTCTTCCTCCCCACACACACCAAATGTAACAAAAACATAAAAAATAAAAAATAAAATAAAAAAAAGAGGTTTATACAAATTTACACTCTGGTCTTTCGAAGTTGTATAACCTCTTTTTGTGAAAGTAAAACCTGTCCAACACAAAAGGCCTTCAGCTCTAATCTGTTTGCTCAGTTGTTGGACAAAACAGGTTAGAAAGAAAAAGCCTAAAAAAAAGGGAAAAAAGAAAAGAAGTTTAGAATATTTGTTGCGTATGTTTCAGGTAATGAAGGTATCAAAAAAGACTAGATTCTCTAAAGATAGCATGTCCGACTCTTCTGTTCTTTGTCAGTGTGAAGTATCAACATTTCTCATGCAAACAGATATCAATTCTGCTTATTTGTTGGTATGAATACCTATGTTATTACATAACCAGGTCTCCAACCTTCACAGGACAATGCACCTTTGAAAGTAGCTTAGTTAAATCCTCAGTATCTTATTGTGGATTGTTGGATGGTGCATGTTGATTGTGAAATGTACTTGAAGCGGTCAGTATATTTAGTTGCTGAAATTTACAAATACCACATTTTTCAGAGTATAAGTCGCAGTTTTTTGAATAGTGTGGTCGGTGATTGAACTTTACTCAGGTGCAACTTAAATGTGATTTTTGAAAATGTAAATTGCAGCAACCACTGGAGGGCACTGTAGGTGTGTATATCAGTATTTGCTACTGATAGCAAGGCAAAGAAGGAGAGCCACTCGGTCTTCAGCTACATTTACACCGCCCTCAGCAATGCAAAGCGGCCACTGCCAGTGAAAAGTCTATGTAAACGCACATAAACTTGTGTTTCCGGCTTCTGCGTTCAAAATGATCACATTCACATGTAGCTATGCAAGTTTTTAAGTCCGTTTTCAGGCTCTACATACAAAACCTGTGGCATTTAAATGTGTGTTGAAAGTTAAACCAGATCAAACTTTGACCAATCAGGGACTTAGATTTAGTAGAGACATATGGATGGCATTTCTTTTAATTCATGGACGTGCCAACCATTTTAAAATTGATCTGGAAGAAGAAATTATTAATTGCGGTTTGTGCCTGGCACCAGGTTTCTCATTTATTGGAATAAAGCTGTGAAAGAAAAAGCCTGGAGCAAGGTTTCACAAAATTTGCATCCACTTTGATGTTTTGCACTAAGCCTCTTCCAATTGTTGCAGACATGCCCTAGTAAACATTAAAAAATGAAAGGAGGAAAAAGCCCCTCCCTGCCTGTCCAACGATCACTATTGAATACTCACATTCAAGAACCCGCGTTCTTGAACCCCATATAAGTGTAATGCCTGGCTGGTCCATAGCTTCAATGGATTTAGTGGTTAAAATTAGTTGACTTGTTAGCATGTTTTTTGTGCTATGGTTATCTGAATAATTGACACATGTTGCTCTAAAATACTGGACTAATTAAATTCCTCCTCTGTTCTATTATTTTGCTTTGCTATTCAAGATGAAATCTTCATTCTTGTTACCCTATTTTGATAAAGACATTTTCCAAAGTGTGACTTTTATATGATTTTTTTTGTTCTTTAACATGCATTTTTTTGGCATCTGAGACCGATACTCCAGATCGACTTATAAAGCAGATATTACGGTAGATTGATATCTTTTAGATAGGAAATAACAGTTTTAAGACTGTAATGAATCAATTTTGTGAGCAAGACTGTAAAAAGTGGGCTTTTGCAATCAGAGCCCCCACAAATCACAGTAATGATGTATTCTATAATTTCAGGGTTAACAAAAAAATAAAAATAAAATCCAAAATGGGATGTTTCCAGAAATTAAAAACTGAAAGTCCAAATTAATTTATATATATATATATATATATATATATATATATATATATATATATATATATATATATATATATATATATATATATATATATATAGGAACAAATAAAATACTTAGTTTCATTCTTAAGCGAGGGCCAATCTGGTGGTGAGTCATGAAAAAAATAACTGCAAATTAGATCCATCTCCTCACCATGTTTGACAGCTTCATTGTTCTTCTTCTTCATTCACAGAAATACGCTGCCAGCTGGCAAGCCTGCAGGCTGCCAGAGATGCTAACATGCTGTGTGGATATTTGCTGAATTATATTTCTCATTTTTTGAATCATGCATATTGCTCTGATATGTATACAGCTTTGCAGTACAGCTGACTATGCACTTTTAGGTGTGCTGTCACCACAGAGACCCGACAAAATCTAGTACATTTTATAACTCAAGTACACACTACGTAATTCCACATATAGGCATTTTTCACTTTTTCAAGAGCCAAACTGCTGGAGCAGCAGTGAGAAAGAGTCACTCCAAGAGTAGAATTGGATTAACTACAGCCGCTAAAATATTAAAGAGGGAGACATCAGCCAAACTTCACTTCCAGCACAATCACACCCCTTCTAAAGCTGTTTAAAGAGCATCATGATGTGGCAGAGGGAGATTTCCAATGCAGGTCCCCTATCCACAAAGGGACAATAGTGATGTGATCATGAAAGGACAATGAGAGACAAACAGGTTGCAGAATGTGCAATAAAATATACATAAAAAACAATCAAATTTGCATTATTGTTTTACGTTCACTGAAAAAAAAACAACAAATGGCAAAGTCCCACTGAGAGGTGAGGACCAGCAGCTGGAAAAGATTTATAGATGAATAAATAAATACTTTGACACTGTTGACTTATTCATGCTAAGCTTTCAGCTGCATAAATAGTTTTTTTCTTTTTTTGTGCCAGCCGAGGATCCTTGAAAGCCAAATGTGCAAATCAAATAGGTTCATGAAAAATGAATTTCCCTTCTGAAAGAACAACACTGATGGCAAATCTATTGTCTGATTAAGACAAACAAACACCTGAATCAGCTTTCAACGGGAAAACAGTTTTCGTTTGAGTTATTTAATAATGACCTATTCAGCTTGCACTGTTAAAATCCTGTGGTTTTCCATCTGACTGTCAGACATTTAGACTGCCTGGTAATTAAAACAGTTTTCAAGATATCTGGACCTCATTTTGATGGCTCTTAATCCTTCAACACCAGATATATCACTGGCACCTAAATAACACCCACCGTAACTCTTTGACCATCAAGGTGAATCAGCTGACTGTTATACAAAGAGAAGTAACTTTGCGTATTAGCTTTATGCTGTCATGCAGCATTTTACTCACATAGAGTGTTGCATAATAGCAAAAGCCTCTTTTCTCCATGCGACAGAATTTGCTGATTTACACTGATTGCATAAGCCTTTTGCAGTTGCAAAGTGTTGCATATCTGTGTCAATTGCGTGACAGGTAGAAGTGTAGTCGAAAGAATGTAAACAATGGAACTTATTAAATGGTAAAAAAACGCATTTCAAATGGTCACTTGACGACCTGACACATTTTAGACATGTGTTGGTGTCATGCGCCACATAGGTGCTATTTATAAGGCTTTAATGCTCTACTCAAAAAGAACTTAAAAAAAGACGCAACAAATGACCTTTTTGTTTATAATGGTTTTTTTTTCCTGAGTTAGATAAATAGTGAATAGCCCAAGCAATCGGCCACTTCAACGTTAACTGTATTTAAAAGAGTATATTTGGATAGTTTAAAGCACTTTTTTATTGCAGTCATAAGGATTTTGCTTTATTTATGATACAAAATGCATTTGTTTATACAGATGCACACACCATAGCCCTAAATCTAATCAAAGGCTTGGATGTTCTTTACAGAAAAAGTCAACAATGAATAAAAAGTAAGCTGAGCAGGCTGCACAACAATTTCCTGCACTGTGGGACCATTGAGCTGAAGAATGGCCTCTGATCTTTTGTGAGGAGCCATTAGTCACTGTGGGTAGAAGCAGTGAGGGCTGTGGACCTAGAAGACATGGTTCAGGTAGGACGCTGTTTAGCTGAACCAGGGGTGTTAGACTCCGGGTCTCCACGACCAACATCTTGTTTGGTTTTTCAGAAAATCATCCCTTCCTGGTGCTGATCACCTGGATCAGGTACAATGACAAGTTAGTTAGAAAACATGTAAGACCTTGGCTCTCAGTGCCATTCCAGGCAAATGTCAGTACAAGCAGCTAAACTATTGTAGAGTCATGAAGCACCACAGCAGTTACAAATTTCACTGAGTGAAAGCTAAGACTCCTTCCCTTATCACCAAGAGCCAAGGAAAGCTAAATGTTCTCTAAGAAATATTAAAAATCAAAACCATGTATTTTTAGGAGGGTGGGAAGTTTAATAACTAGTAACAGCAGACTCATATTGCTACATCAGGATTATTCAGTCAGCAGAATTACTTCCTCGATTATTCAAAATTGACAGAAATATGTTGAAAATCTGCTTTGTTGGAATTTTATGTCCATGCAGGTATGTGCTCTTAAAAGAAACTCCGCTTTTTATCCCTGTGGGGCGGTTAATTAAAGACTAGTTTGAGATCAGTTGATCAGTGGACTGTGAATGCAAAGCACATTGTTCACTGTCTAATGATAAAACTAGATTTAATGCACTGGCTGAAGGTTTTCATCAGTCATGTCTGCCTTATTTTTCTTACATGAAGCAACTGTGACTGCAAACACATTGGTTTTTATGAAACTGCAAGTGCTTGGTTTGAGTTGGATGTAGGAGGATAATTAAAAGGAGAGCCAACATGAGCGGCTCAGAGTCTTTCGTTATGCTCCATTAGAAGAAGGGAGCATCAGCGGCTTAATGCATCCAGAACCAGCTGTGGAAAAGGAAAGAGATGTGTGGGGTCCAAGTGGACCCACTAATGAGCTGCTTTTAAAGACACAGCTCTGCTTGTTCTCCCGGAAGACTGAGGCTAAGGAGAAAAACATACATGTAAGCGCACACACACACACACACACACACACACACACAAACGGTCAACTGGTTACCATCCACAAAAGCTCTTCTCTGCTAATGAAAAGAGAAGAGGGATGCAGCGGTAAGGAGACATAAGGGCAATTGTGTGCATGAAGACATAACACTATGAGTAACGAATGGGATGGAGAGGTTTAAAGGAGGGTAATGGCAGCTGAGCTGGAACATTTTACAAAACCCTTCCTGCAATCTCCTCAGCACCTTGCAAAGGCAGATGAAGCATTACATTAAAAGTATGCTCCACCGTCATTAGCTGCTGAAGACAACAGCGTTTGACAGTGCAAAAACACTTGAGAAGAAGTACACAACACAAATGCACACACATGAAAATAACAAAATGAAAGTCTATTAATTATAATCCTTTAAAGTTTAATTAAGGGTCAAGTGCAATTTATTTTCTTTCTCCTTTCTTTTTAAAACATATTTTGCCAAATTGGAATCAATCTGCAATAAGGAGGAGGATTTTGTTGTTTGTTTTTCAATTCTGACTCTTTTTTGAGTAAAATATTTCAAAATATTTGCCACGAAGAGGTGGGTTTTAGTCAATAAAATTTCATTTCCCTATACTAAGCTGTTTAGTGTCATCACGTCATTACCATTCACAGGCAAACAACTACCTAAAAGAAGAGTCATAATTTACTCTAAAATTCACGTTTTTGTTCTGAAAACCTGAAAGAAAACCCGGACAGACCTGGAGTAAACATGTCAACTCCGCCCAGCGAGGCCCCAGCTGGGCTTCGAAACCAAACATCGCTGTGAGGCAATGGTGCTAACCGCCACACCGACCATGCAGCTTAATTGCTTGCTGTGCAGATAAATGATAATGATCATTTATTAAACAAACAAACAAACAAACAAATAAATAAAAAATCCTGATATTGTTGGAGGCAAAACTCTCTCTGCATGTGTTTATAATGAGTGAAATGAAAATAAATGAACACCATGAAAGTACTGCTCTGTCAACTCCATGTAGGTGTTTGTTTGTATATTCCTTCAAGCGCTGCTGTGTCCGCCATTAACATTTAAGTTAACCGTGACTGATTTAACTTAGTTAATTCTTTTGGCAACACATCACAATTAAAAAAGCAAAAGTCTGCTGAAGTTGCTCTAATGAAGCTAGCAGGCTGCGGCAGTTTGGATCCTTAATTAAAAGCTGCTGTAATCAGCAGCTTCACTGCCTGTATCCTTTTAACTTGTTTCACATGTTGCTCTCATTTCTTCAACTTATTGTAATTTGTGCATCAAATGAAATATCCTTCCCTTGAATAGGATATAAATGACTCAGAAAACGTCTCTACTTACAGGGAAAAACATTTTCTCTGCCTTGGAAAAAAAGGGCTAAATAATCACTGGGCACCTGTTAATTTAACTGCCACCTTGCACTGCAGCTATTGGAGCTTTGAGTCCTATAAGCTGTTGTTTTTCTTCTTCTTATACCTTATAAGATGTGGCATTTCATAATATTTGTAACTGCAGAGGATTACAAATTATTTCTGTCATCTGTTCTTGTTTGAGGCTTTTTTAAATAACTTTTAGGATTTTTTTGGCCTCAATTTCTGGATCATAAAAGTTATAATGTTTATTGGTCTGTGTTTGCCACCTTGTAAACTGGTATTTAAAAAAAAAACTGAAGTTTACCTTATTAAATCAATCAGTTCTTGCCCTGCCACTGTTGCATCTCACTGGTTGGATGTTAACAATGAAAAGCTGCTCATTTTTCAGATAATATAACAAAAGCACAGTTCCATTCATTAAACATGAATAAATGAGGATTCTGTCAGATAAGACAATCAAAGGTGTTTCATTGATTTACAATGTGAAATGAATCTGCTTCTGCAGTCAGATGTTAGCTTGACTGCAAATCATCAATCATTGTTTCAGAGATGTTTTTGCATGAGCAGCCAATATTGATTATGGCACTAACTGTTAAATAACTCATTTATAAATCTTCTAAAAATATCAAACACATCTTACATTTGCACCAAGGCTGTGAATTGAAAAAGTGCATTATTTCCATTCATGCATATCTGGAGGGGGAAAAAAAAGAGTCTTTTTGGCAAGATATCCAAAAAAAAAGAAGTGCTGCCTTAAGGCATGCATCTTAATTTTGAAGTTTCAAAGAATTCAATTCCATTCATCTTCTGTCTGCAGGTCACACCCAGACCATCAATGTTGTAGGATCTTTAATATAAGGGGAAAAAATGTTTTAATCTTATGGTATGCACACTCCAGGCTTGTGATGCATGTTCAAGAACATGGTGAACCCGGTTCAAGAACCCTGGTTCTTGAAGGCGCTTTTAGCTTACATTGTTCACATCGGACTGTAGCTACTCGAAACTGACTCATACAATAACAGCTGGAAGAGGATAGATGCGTATATATAACGTTGAAGCGGTGCAAATCTCACACATCTTCCTCCAGGCTTTTTCTTTCACAGCTCTGTTTTGGTACATAAAAGATTTGTCAAAGAATTTCAGCCGAACACAAACTGCAATTATTATTTCACCTTGTGTGGATTAAATAAGATATCATCATCACCACAAATCTGAGTACCTCCTTGGTCGAAGTTTGACCTGGTTTAGCTTGCAACAAAAGCTTAATGGGCGCTTATTTTCGACGTAAAGCCCGAAAACTGAAAAACTTGTGTAGCAACAGGTGAACGAGAGAGTTTTGAACACGGAAGCCCAGAACGGATGTTTGCTTACGTTAATGTAGACTTTTCATTGGAAGTGGTCACTTGAACTCTGGTTGTCGGTTGTGGTATGAAAGTACTATAACAGTCCTGCTGTGTAAAAAACGTTCCTGTCCCCTTTGACTCTTGATAGTAAGTTCTAGAGAGCATTACATTAAATATTCCATAAGAACAGAAGCTATATTGTTGAAAATATACTTTTTTTCTGTATCTGTTTATTAGTAAAAATACATGTTGGTATTTACATTTATGTGTAGTGAATTCTAAGAACTTTAAAAGTGTGTTTATCACTTTACCATTTCATGCAAAGCAATTCTCACAAGTGTTTAAATGCTACAGCATAGTCCTCAACCAAAGTAGTTCACAAGCTCACATGAAAATTACATAGGCTGCAATATAGAAATGTCTCCTTTAGCTTTAATTATGGATAGACAATGAGCTTTTTGATACAATACTTCTATAAAACTTAAAAAAAAATTACTGTACTTTAATAATTGAAAAAAAAAACCACTAAATGTTAGCAACAGCAATAATTCTACTAAATTCCACCCTGTTTGTGTGTTTTTCTCTTCATGGTGTGACAGACTACCACTCAACAGCATATCCCACTGATGAACAGGTGACTCATATCATGCTTCACTGACTTTGATCTAGTTGATGCAACATCGCCCAGAGCTTTAACTCCACTCGAGTATTAACTAATTCAAAGAGGATGCAAAGTCATAAAGGTCAAGTGACATTACACGTTCTGATGTGAAACAAGACAAAGAAAAAAAGGTAAACTCAGCTTTCCCTACTAAGTTTGGTTAAAAGATGATGTGATTCAACATACAGGGCTCAAATATACTCAACATTAAATGCACATACTCAACCATTCTTTCCTCAAATGTGATTATTTTTTATGTCCTGTTGCTCATTTTCAGAAATTGTTTGCAGGAAAGAAAACAATGTTGAGCCAGTTACTAATAAAAAATTGAAACTTTGGTTTGATATGGTTGGACAAATACACGATAAAGATAAGCAGGAAAGAATAGAGGCTTACTCAGCAAAAAGTGTTATGCCTGGTCAATCATTTTATATTCAGATGTTCATATTATTAAAAAAAAAAAAGGCATGTAAAATTGACACAAGTGTCACAATGTCATTACAACAAAAAAAACAAAAAAATTCCAGAAACTCAAACGCAATTCCAAAAAAAAGAAAACTGAAAGAAAATTAATTTCTAGAAATTAAAAAGAAAATGTAGTAAAAAAAATTGCAAAAAGACACCAGAGAAGGTGTGTATCATCGCTGATTGGATGATTACATGTGATTTTTGACATTTTTTCAAAGCATCTTCAATGTCTTCATACTAATATAAGTTTAGGACAGAGCATATCCAGTATCGCTTCATGCCAAATACCTTGACAATGATGAACAAACGTCATAGTCCAATCAGTGATGTCCCATAGTAACAGTACTTTTTCCAGTTTCTTCTTTTGATTCATTTTTCAACATTTCATTATGATTTCTAGAAATTGGGCAATTTTTGTGTTCAGGAAAAATACACTTTTATTTTGTTTTCATTTTTTTAAATGTGTTTTGCTTTTTAGAATTCTGCTTTGATTTTCAAAATGTACGTTTTTGTCTTTATTTGGTTGTTGTTGTTTTTATTTATTTGTTCACGTCCAGTGATCTTTTAATGTGATTGGCACTTCAAGGACATGTACATATTCTCTATAGTGATTCATTTTTGAATTTTGGTTTTATTCTAGCTGGTAACTACTTTCTGATCATCTACAATTCTACTTCTGATGCCAGTGTTTGACTTTAACTGTTTTATGACCTTTCTAAGAAGTCTACTCATCGGATTTTCATTAAGATGGCAGCACAGATGCGGAAGATCTGATCTTGACAAAAACTTTCATTTTCCATTAATGTTGAGAAAAGATAATCAATGGCGATTAAGATTAGAGGGGTGAAAAATGACAGGACAATTAAATACTGGGGATGCGGGTAGTTAAGCTTACATTTGGCTAAACTGCTGATGTAGATACGTGTTGAATGGTGCCTGCTTTGCCTGCATGACCCACCAAAAAAACTGAGGGAAAATTATTATGACACAAACATTTTCAAACTTAAGTTCTTGTCATAGATATAAACAAATTGGATTCTCAAAGGAAACTGAGTCTAACACAACATAATTTAAAATAATGGCATAATCGAGCAAAAAAATGTAGTATCTGTGGGTAATTTTAATCAAATATGGAAAAAAAATACATGCTACGGACAAAGCTCCTTGTTTTATCTCATTAGCTAATCTTTTTCCATTTCTCAGATTTTATGTTTCCTCTCAAACTGTGCTGTCAAATAGGTCTCTGAAGGTGTTTGTCAGACTCCTTCAGGCGATTTACTCACTGACAGGGAGTTTAGTCATTTTTTGTCAAGCTACAGTTTGACAAAAACTGGCTAAAGATCAGCTCTGGAAAAAGGTGCCAGGTGCAATCTGTAATGACTAGACCTGCAGACTTCTGTCAGAGAATGAAGAGGCTGCAGGACTGCTTTTTGTTTTGTACATTTTGTAGTTTATAAAACGATCTTTAAATCGATCTGTAGAGTTTGACTTTAACAAGCCTGTTTTTTTGTCTGAATGACATGTAGTTTGGAGTCCTTGGAGCTATTATGGATTCATCAAAGCAACAGTGAAGTGCTTGATTTTTACTGTCCAGAAATCGCCCTAAATTGTCCATCATGTGGACAGCATGGACAGGTTTCTTAAAAAAAAAAAAAAAAAAAAAAAAAAAACTTTTACTCTCCGCAAAGAGCTTGTATTGCAAAAGCTCAGACCTTGTTTATCCCACACAGAGACACACAGATGTTGACTGCCTTCTCTGGTAGTAGAAAATGGTGTGAATCATTGCACAAATGCCTTTTTTTCCTTTGCATTCTTTTGTTTTTCTGTCACAGGCAGAAACAGACCATTTTCATAGGCATGGGGTAAACAGGTGCCATTTTTTGTGCATATCAAAGGAAAAGCCTTTGGTTTGTAGGTTGAAGCACATTTGAACATCTAAATAATTGGAGCAAGGGCAGTTTCTCACAGAGATGGGGACTTGGACTTGAGACTCGGACTTGAGTCACACTTAAGTCCTACTACATCCAGATACTTGAGACTGGGTTTTAAGTGTGGGCCTTGTGAAAAAAGTTCATTTGATTATTCTCATTTCATATCTCCAGTACATCACTGTCAGGTCTAAAAATATAAGCTCTCTTTACAAAGCTTTTGCATTGAGAATCTACAGTTCCAACACCAACTTACTGTGTTTTCTACACCATGCTCAAAAGTACGTTAATGACAATTTGTGATGATAAAATATTACTTTTGTGAGAGAGGTGAAGCTAGAGGGCGCTGCCTCACCTGTCATAAGGTGTGAAGAAAAAAAATACATATTGGTCTGTGCTATAAATGCAATTTCTGTATATTCAAATAATTTCAACCATTGTTATAAGTCAAATTACTGTATTTTGCATATTTCCCATTCAGTGTGTTCATGCATGTTTATTCAGATGTATTGTGTGAATACATTTAAAAATCTGACTCTGAAACAAACCTCACTGCACGCCACTGGATTTTGCTTTAAGACCTGAGACCTAATTTATCACTTTTCTTAGAAATGCAAAGACTTGGACTTGCGCAAGGTCAGCTACTTTGGTTCTCTAAGTAACTATTAAGGCATTAACCCTTAAACACTGGAGATGTTGCGGGTGACACCTAAATAACACAAACACTTGCACATATCTTTGATCATTTATGCAATCAGCATGACTCAGCTGATTCTGACACAGAGAAAAATGACTTTTCATATCAGCTTTGCACCTTTCGTAACACATTATTGATAAAATCACAAAATCAGCTGGGTTATTTAAATTTCATAAAACTGTACTACTGTAATGGCTGTTTTTCTCTACTTTAGAATCAGTTGTTATTAACTAAATTGCTTAAACGGTTGAATAGTTATGGTAGTCACTGGAGCTGGAGCTGGAGCTACGGTGTTAAATGGTTAAATAATCGAGTCAGTCCTAAGCAACTCTATATTGCTAAAAGAATTATGCACACAGTTTGTCAAATGAAATATTTTACTTTTTTATTTGAACTCTAAACTGCAGGCAAACATGTAAATTTCAGCTTTAAAGCACCCCTAATGATCGTTTTCAAAAAATTTTAACCATTTACCCAGTCACTGAGACAGCAACGCCCAGAGAGATCACTTCTGCAGTTTGTAATTATTGTGGAGAAAAATAGCATTATTGTCTATTGTCTTTTGATTTCTGTTTTTTGGAGCTAGCTCACTAATTTGATACTTTTGTTAAACCAATATTGACTGCCTTTTACATAATTTACCACCTTTAGGAATCCTTTTTGTTTGTTTTCTGGAAAACAGAAATTATAGTCTTTTGTATTTTTTAGAGAGGGGATTGTCTTGTAAAATTGGCAACAGCTAAAGCTGCAGGAGAAGCCTTTGTCTTAATCCTTCTTGATCTTTCTGTAGCCTCTGAAAGAGTAAATCACCAAATCCTCCTGTTTGAGCTAAAGGAACTTGGACTCTGGCACAGTTTTGGACTGGCTTAGATCCTATTCCTATTTATCTCTGCAAACTTATAAAGAATTCTGGCAGCGGGAGGAACCCAGTTCCCACCGCCTCTCTGCTGGTGATCCACAGGCCCCTATTTTGTCTTGGCCTATGGCACATTTCTAAACTCTGTCGTTTGCTCGCAGTATTTTTTGTAATCATTTCTATCTGATGGTAAACAGCTCTTCTACCAGACAATAGACAGTGTTATCACATGGCTCCATCTGTCCGTCTCAGAGACATCTTTGCTTTGATGAAAGGTTAATATCCTAAATTTTATCTCTTAAAGACAAAAGCCCAGATCCTTTTTGCCACTGTACAGCAATACTTCAATTTGGAATTGTCAGTGATTGAACATACAAATTCAGCAGGAATTTTGATGACCCTTTATAACTTCATCAATAAATCTCTTCCACTTCTTGTAAACAAATATTTTCTCTTCAACATCAGGAAGACCAGTTTCTACCAGTTTCCCCAACTTTTCACTGCGTTGCTTGTTATCTCTCAGCTGCATTGCTGTTCTAGACACCCTGCAGAATCATGTAATAGTGTAATAGTACACGCACAGCTGCCTCACTTTCAAAACATTCAAATATTCAAGACTGACCACTTCTACAAATTCTAAAATAAATTATTTACATTTTGAAAATTCTTGCAAGTGATACATGTTGTGTTGTCCATCCCATCTATCACTTTGGCTTAAGTACCTGCAAAATGATCACGTATAACTGTTAATGTATCAAAAAAGCTGTACCAATGGGTTACAAATAAGTTTTAGTTTTTCAAAAACATATTCAAGCCCAGAAAGAAGGTAAAACAATAAACAAACTTTGATTTGCTGAATAAGTCCAGTTGAAATCAACAGATGTATTTCAAGAAGACTCAACATTGTGTTACGGTATCTCAGGATGACTCAAATGCAGGACCAGACTCCAAGGTTGAGAAAAGATCCAGAGGTTTTTAATAACAAAAAAACACCACACTAGGTGGGAAAAACCTCCACAACATAACAGGACTAGGAACCAACATGATACAGACCAAACAAGAAAACACACTCCGACACAGAAGGCAGAAACAGACAGACTTAAATAGTGTACAAACAAATTAACCCAATTGCAGACAGCTGAGTGCCACACATGGAGAGCACCAGGGGAAGGGGCAGGCCTGAAGACTGTGACACATTGTCCAAATCTTTGACAAGGTGGTTATAAAAAAGCTGTTCTGAGTAAAATTATTTTGAAAAAGAACTCTATATTTTTGGTTTGTACAACAATGACTCAATGTATTCTGCATCACTATTCAATATCTACATACAACCAAAATCATAGATTTGAGGAATTTGAGCATATTGATCAAACACATTTTTTCTTGTTATTTAAAGACGAGCAAAAGTAGTTTTTAAACCATGAACAAAATGTAAATTAAAAATCATGCAAAGGCTTCTTTTAACTTTTTGTATCATATCTCAGTTTAATTGATATACTATACCATCAAACAGATACATTCATTACTTCAGATTAATATATTCTAATGTTCCAATCAATGTTATGGCAACTCCAATGAAAACTAATAGAAATAAAGTCTTCAGACTGCTTCTGTAGACATTGTTTCAGGAGCTTCGTGAATTCCAGCTCTCTGAGATGACATCATCTCTAATAGTCCAGATATGCATTATGGTTTATAAGGTTTTATTAAGAATGTGGAAGTACTAGGAACAACACTAATTCAACTATGACGTTGTGGGCCATGTTTACTGAAAGAGCGGTGCATACATGTAAGGCACCCCGCCTCTGGACCTGACAGCAGAAATTGAGGCTCTGCATTGCATTGTTTTGTATGGATTTCCAATCAGATTCAACTTATGCTCACATGAGTGTAAATATGTTTGGTGATGTTGTATAGAGATTGGGAATCATTGATTACCTTATTCCTTTTTTGTCTCTAGACTGACTTAGTTAGATCAGGCTTCACATTATCAAAACAAGACAATAAAACCTTGGAGCTGGCCATCATGTCAGTTCAGAGAAGGTCAATGTGGACATTAAGAGCCTTATTTCTCATTCTGGTTTCACTGCTCAGCAGCTCATGAAATCCAATGGATCCTCCAAGCTGCTGATTCAAGCCTGCAAAACACTTGACCTCTGGAAATGATGCTGATGACAAGAATTACCTGGTATGGTCGGCAGAGATTTGTATACATCAATTTAAAGTTGACAAGTGGATGCAGTCGGTTTCATTATATGAGCTGTAAGTGTTGAACACAACATGGATCGGAAGGGATCAAAAGCTTAATTGGCTGCTGAGCCTCTGTGCAAAGGATATCAACGGCCTTAGAGTCTTATGATCACAATCTGTACCTTCTTCCTGCAAACTGCATATAGATCTTCTTTGACAAGGTCATTGCAAGGAATTGACTAGATTTGTGCAAAGTACAACATGTAGCCTTATAGTTCTATTTGCATACATTTTTTAAGTTTCTTTCTCCCAATATTTGCTCTAGCTGAAACAAATTCCATTAGACTTTTCTCTGAAAAGTAAAACTGACTAAAATAATTGTATTATGTTACTAGAGGATAAATACATGGTAAAAGCCTCATCAGTGCATAGTGTTCATTTGAATAAAAACCACCAAACTGTTTCAAACCAGTATTATGTCTAACAGTTTACTTATTCTTAAAGTCTTTCACATAAAATAGATCATACAATGAGATATCATTAGAAACAAATGACTAAAACCACGGCCATAACTAAAATACAAATAAAATGAAACAAAAAAATAGATTCAAATCCAACTTAAATGTAGTGACAAATGTATTACTCAAAAAGCTTCATGAATATTTGAATTAAAAACACTAGAAGTCACAAAACTGCTCCACTGTAATTAAAGCCCACATCTATGTTTCATGTTGTTGTTTTGACTGTGCAGATCTCACTCAGGTCATTTTATCACAGGATTATGTTTATTAGGACAACTGGATTTACAAAGGTTGATCTGGAGATGTTTCCATGCTTTTTTTAGTAGAACTGAAGAAGCTGTTGGGACCACCAGCACACAGTTTTCTAGTTCAGCCTTTTAAACTTCAGTTTCCAGTTTCCCTGAGGAACAGAATCCTGTATTAATGTTTTAACAATTATTTAGGGTGGTTACACCTCCATCATACAAGACCCTCTCTAAAGAGAGCAGCCGTGACGCTAAGAAGATATGTCTTAGTACACACACCCTTTACTCCTCCAAATATACATTCCAACATAAACACACATACATGCACACATACACCCTCACAAACACACACACATTTCGCAAGGAAGGTGGTACCTTGGACCATCTGTCCCCTACCCCATCTCTGGTAGGGGGTACTGGGCCCTTGGCCACGGCGGCCGTGTTCCCTGGGTGCTGGTTTTCTGGGCCCGGCAGCCCTCTCTCCACACAGGGAGAGGGATCCCTGAGCTCTCTGGCAAAACCAAGAGCAGGGGATCACATCACACCTGAGCCAGGGGTGTCCGTGTCCCTGTGCTCTGGGTTCTGGTCCTTGCCCCCGGGTGCTGGCCCCGCCAAATTTCCAACTGTGGCCGGGCCTGGTCGGGCCATGTTTACAACACCCCTCGTGGGCCCTCCCTTTGTCCTGGGTGCCCTCCTCCTGGGCGGGGATGGCTGGCCCCTGCCTTGCTCCATCCTGGGCCAGGTGTGTGGCTGCCTGGAGCGCGGGGTGGGTCTCCCCTGGGGGATCCTGGCTTGTACCTGGGATTGGGGTGGGGGGATGCCCAGAACTCCTGGGTGGTGATGAGGTGCTGGTCTGGGGCTGTGGGCACCCTTCTCGGGTGGCGCGGCGGGGGGGCTGCTCTCCTGGTTGGGCCAGGACTGCGGTCTCTGTCTCTCTGTGCCTCCCTGCTTTCTGGCTCTGGGGGCCCCACGGTGGTCCTGCTGGCCCTGGCCTGGTTGGCGGATGTGATCATCCGGGGGGCGGTTGTTCTCTGCCTGCTGCCATGTGGCGTTTGGGGGTTCTGGCTGCCACGGCTGCTGCGGCGGGGGGTCTTGGTGTAGGGATGGCTGGACACTCTCCCTCCTTTTCACATTCCACCATCCATTTCAGAAGAACATAAACACTCACCTGAGGACAGGTGTTAGCTCACCTTGGCATTGATAGTTTGTGTGATTGAATGTGAAATTTCACTCTAGTTGGTTTGAAGGCACAAGTATGCGTGTGTGAACAGTATTTGTATGGTGTACATGTTGACATGTGGACATTTTTGCAACTAACAGGTGTGTTTATAAAATTTGAGTGTGTGTGCGGACAGGCCCCGCCCCTTTGAGATTTGTATTACATCTGAACCTTACTGTCATGATACGTAATTACCCCCCCCCCCTTCTATGATCACCCTCCTACACCCCCTCTCTAATATCCCTTTCTCTTTCCCCCTCCTTTCCTTTTTCGTCCGGTCCAACACAAAAGATTTTCAAATACGATTAAAATGAATAAAGTTTGGCCTCAATTCAAAAGGGGTTTATTCAGAAATATCTGTGGTTTGTCAGAAGATTCAAAATCCCTGTTGTTAAAGTAAAATATGTCCAACACAAGAGGCCTTCAGCTCTCATCTGTTTTCCCAGCTGTTGGACAGGACAAGTAAAAAAAAAAAAAAAGAAGATATGTAATACAAGTCAGTGTGGTGATTGTACAATTTTACAATCATCATACTAATTGTTCAATGTTGTCAACTGTTGCTACGCGGTATTTGGACACTGGTGATGATCATATTGTTTCAAAGTATGTTATTTACATTGATCTTGTTAGCCACATATATTAGTCCATCAATGTTTACTAACATTTCTCAGTTCCAAATTATAGTTTAGCATTCTCATATACTATTTCTTTACTATTTAACCTATTAAAATCCGTCTTCTTGTTTAATATGTTTTTTCACAGGGCCCCAATTAAGCACAATTAACTACTGTGCTAACAAAACCCAAAATAGAATGTCATGCATGAAGATGGTAGGTCTTAAGAGGTTAAAATAAAAGAATAAGTCTTTTGCAAATTGTTATTTTAGTGAAAAGGTTGTTTGAGAATATTTTTTATTTTTCAATCATAAGGCACATTGAGCAAAATAAAACTGTCAAAGCTGTTACTCCACAAAACTCCTGACCACTGTAGCTGTAATGCTCCAATATCCATCAGTTGGCTTTGTTGTTTAACAAAGTTCTATCAGTTATTTTTGCCAGATTTTAGAGTGTTTTGTTCACTATAAAACTGGTTCAAGGTCAGTAAACACAACCTAAATTCACATGATTTGAAAGGTAATCTGTCTGAAAAAATACGTTAATTTGCTTGAGGAGAGAAAAGTATGATGGGGCAGTCAATGCCATGATTTTACAACCAAAGATGATAATTTCATACTGGTTTTCCAAAATACTTCAACCAGTAATTTTAAGAGGCATGAACGTGTACCCAGATACAAGGAGGAACCAAAAGAAACAAAAAAACAAAGAAGATGCTACATATGGTGGAAAAAGATAAATATATAAAACAAAAATACACAAATATACTCAAATGTATGTATAGACAGAAAGAAACATCTGAAGAACACAGGACAAACAAACGGTGAGGGCACAGAGGCCTCCTTAAATGCAGTGGGGATGATGAGTAAAGTACAGGCAGCTGTTGAACAAGATCCACAGGTGAATGGGTGGAGTTACAGCCAGCCGCACAGAGACCAAGGAAATAGCCAATGTCAAAACAAAAGACAAAACCACACAAGCAAATAATAACAATGAATGCTTTTAAGAATTTACAGTTCAGCTTTTGCATTCCTCATCACCATTTATTTCCTTCACAAATACTAAACTGTGACACACCATTTGGGAAATAATCTGAGGATTAACTTTCTTTTTAAAGACTCTTGTTTTTTCTGCATTCCAGTATCTGTATTTATTATTAATTGCTGCCAAAAGTGCTAATTGCAGGGGAAACAACAGTTAGCACTATAAATAGTCCATACTGTTTTCTTTTCTTTTTTTTATATGTAATTGGCAAACTTTTGTAACCATATAAAACTAGACAGCCAAAAAATTAACATTGCAATTATGTTGTGCCATAATCTCTAATAGGATACCTTAAAAAGAAGTAGCTCTTTCTCAATTTTAAATTTGTTTTCTCCCAACTTTAACCAGATCTGGTCAAGGATTAAATTACAGTTGACTGGGTGCACATATTAAGCAGGGAGCAGCTTTTTTTTTTCTTTATTTCACAGTAATGGGCTCGAGTCCATGCTTTGTTGCTTGCTGCAAGTCAACATGTTGTCTGACAACAGCAGATATAATCTTTTCCATATGGAAATGTTTGTCAACAACATTTATTCAGTGAAAGCAGCTAAATCTGGCTTTGTTGGAAATGTCTAGCTCATAGAAAGTTGGCTAGGATAGATGTTAAGACTACCCCTGACTGGCAGCATGACTGCCAAAGCAGCAGACGTCTGGGTTTGAAAAAATCAGCATGAATGTTTCATATTTGTTTAATAATTTTCACAAATATGACGTGCATGGTTGGGAAATCCTGAGGAAACAACATCACCAAATGTTCAAATCTGAATGCAGGAGCTTTGCTCCACAATTTTTGTCAAGCAGAAGCAATCCAACAGCAGCAACACACTCACACAATACTTTGTTGCTAATATCAAACTGACTTGTTCTTGTCAAAATGAACACCCTGCCCCCATACACCTGAGAGTTGCTGCACCTCTTCATCTTCAAAAGACCAAGAATCTCTGATCTCACTTTACGTATTCCACAGTTCTACTTTATCAGTACAAAGACACGCCGGGATTGGTAACATAACCCTCCTGCTCCCTGAGTTTTTTGGAAAGCTACTGCACTTTTACTGCTGAGAGAAAGTCCAAAAGTGAAGTGGAAGGTTAGACTGCCCACATTCACGTCATTCCCCTGAGAGCAGGTCTGGATCAACGTGAGGACGGAGCTGCTGGACTCATTCAACAGCAGCGTTGTTGCTCTGTGAGAATGAGACACATTTAACTCTCACCTCCTGCTCCACAGCTGTCACTGCTCAATCAAACTTCACTTTTGCTTTCTTAACAAGCTCCAGTTTGTTCTCTCAGGGTTTCAGGGATTTCCACGGTTCCTGATTTTGATTTTGTGCAGCCTTATCTTCAGGTCTGGATCTGTAGTCAGCGTGCGAGTCTCTGCAGATGTAGACTCATTACCGATAGACCAGACAGAGGGGGGTACAATTTGGCATTGTGCAAACTTTGGCTCTCTGAATACAAATTGTGTTTTTATGCCTCCAAACATAGTTTACAACTCTGTTTTGCAGCTCGATCAAAGGTATTACATGGTATTACATCAATATAAAGGAAAAAAGGGGATTTCTCTGCGTACAGCCCACCCCCCCAAAAAAAATGTCAAATATACCAAATGGTCATGAAGATTAATTTTCAACCAAAATGTATAGTTTGTGCAGGAAAAGAAAACATAACCAATAATTTATTCACACATGTATATCACCAAAAAAAATGATTAAAGACCCACTCCAATAAAAATTGTGTTTTTGGTGTTTGAAACATGTTCTTGTAGCATTTTTCTCATGATGAAGGACATATCTAAACAAATTTAAGATTAAAACTGTATTTCTGGGTATTTCTTTAATCAAATTGGGATGAAAAATGCTGTTTTAAAAAGCTCTCTTTCGTGACGCAGCAAGTGAAAAGGGCGAGCCACAAGCTCCTTGTTACGCTCCATTCGGATGCATTTACTTGCAAACTAATAGATCCATGTACGTCTTCATTTTCCTCGTCTGAGCTGACATCTGCCTATAAACTGTACAGCTGGATAGCTCTGGTAGTCCTTACCACTTTTTTGCAAATGTTAGGTTGGTGTTCTGAAGGGCTGTGAGCTTGCGGGAGAGAGTGCAAACAAAGAGATGATGGGATATCAACGGCGACAGTACCACCCACAACAGAGGCAAAATTCTGATAAACTCCTGTTGACCTCCACAAACTCTGTCCTACAAAAAATATAAGGTTTCTTTAGTTTTCCTAAAAACAGTGTGATCAGAAATAAAAGACCACTGGAAACGCTTTAAAATATGATTAGACTGGGAGTGCAAAAAAAAGTTGTTATCTGAAAAAAAATTTTAGGAACGTGAAAAAAATGTTTTGGATAGGACAGGGGCTGCAAAGACAAGGAAAAATTGTGGCAGATGCTAGCATATCCATCACCTAGCTGATGATTTCTGCAACTTACTGGCGTGCTGCTTAAAAGGAGTTAAACTAATACTTTGTAACACTAATGCAAAAAATATTCAAATTCACTCCTAAATACTTTTTCAAAAGTCTGCTCTTGCTTGTATCAGGAGCTTCTGTTAACCTTTTTTTAGCAGGCTCACTGCAACATTATATAAAGACATGGATGACGTTGAGAAAGTAGTTTAGATATCTGGGTTCACAAGGTCATTTAGAGATGCTCCTACATACGAAGAGTTTCACCATACTGCAGGAACCTTGTCTAAATGATAGCCTCTTTCAGATGTCCGTCTTTCTATGGCCAAGTTCAAAAACTTGCTGTTCTATTAGTACGCAAAGGAAATAAATAAATAAATACATAAAAGTAGGGGACCTCTTAATTCTTTTCTCGATTCAAATATGAAAAACAGCTTAAAGTTTTGGACAAGCACATACAGCAGCGGTGAGCTGTGCTCCTTGTTGATTTTGGATGCCACCCTTTTGATCACATCAGTAACACGTCACTACTAAAGGCAAGTTCTCGATTGGTTGAGTTTTTGTATAATTTCTTTGTTTACGTTTTTGCCAAAGTTGAGATATTTAAACTCTGTAAAATTATCTTGTTTGCCTCACATCCGAATTCTGAAACTTTGTGCTACTGCAGCGCCCGAAACGATTTGTCGCGAGAGGATCCAATCACACCCAATGCTCAAGTCACACTGCAGGACCACTCTCCACATCTGTACATTAACTTAACATTGAAAGTCCCAATGTTTGGTGTGAACATAGAATCAAACTTTGTGACATTTTTAGAATAATCAAGAAGTCTGTTTTAGAGCGCCGGAGCGCCTTCTTTCTCATGATCAAAGTATTTTTAATCCAGAAGTGGGAAAAAATGCTGCCTGATGACTTAATATGCTTTCTCTAGTAGTCCACTTTTAGATAATTGCAAAGATAAAATAATAAAAAAAAACGCACAAAAAATTTGAGCAACATTGTGATTAGTTCAAGTGAGCATGGGCAGAAAAGTTATTGACCCAAGCTGATGGGGCAGCTTTTAAAAGCACCGTGTAGAAGACCTTCAGAATTTAAGATGGGAGCATAGTACAACCTTTCTCGTGTGCATCTTGGTGCTTTTCTTCACCTTGTATAGAGTCTGTGTTGCACTTTGTAGTTTGTGGTTTTATTTTTCAGGCCCACTATGTTTTCTCTTGTTTGGTGTAGTTATGCTTTAAGTGAAACTGTGGGTTTGAACAGCCAATTTCTTTTGCAGGTGTTTTCTCCTGTATGTTAGTATTTGTCTTTTTTCCCCTTTTCTTTTGCAGGTAAGATTTCTGATTTCAGTTAGGTGAGGTTTTGTTTATTTTGGCCAAGGTTCACCCTGAACCCTTTTGTCTCACCTTTAAATCATTGCTGATATTTTCTTGCAAATAAATGTGCTATTTTGGAGACAATCTTTTGGTGTTTTTCTTATTAGTTTAAAGTTGGGGCAAAACGTTACTTTTATGTTATGCTCCTCTAGGTCCCAAAGACAAAAAAAGGGGCATAACAAGCTGATCAAAACTTTTTGATGTTGTACCTGTTGGAGTTTCAGTTCCTGCTCTAAAAATGTCGAATGAAAATTAGACTTGTCTATCCAAACATTTATTCATACATTCATCTAACTTTGTATCCATCCATCTCTGCAGATATTCATAAATATATCCAGCCATCCATCCATCTAGGAATGTATCTATCCATCCATTCATGTATAAGTTCATCCATTCATCTGTCCATCTATCTTTGTATCAATCTATCTATCTATCTTTGTATCAATCTATCTATCTTTGTATCAATCTATCTATCTATCTATCTATCTATCTATCTATCTATCTATCTATCTATCTATCTATCTATCTATCTATCTATCTATCTATCTATCTATCTATCTATCTATCTATCTATCTATCTATCTATCTATCTATCTATCTATCTATCTATCCATTCATTCATTTTTCCATCTATACATGTCCAACCAACCGTCTATCCATGCATGTAACCATTTATCAATAAGCCAATCTGTCCCTCTCTGCCTCCCATCATTCATCCCTTCATCTAGCTATCAGTCTATCCACTCATCCATCCAAACAGACTTTTTGACTTTTGTTCTGCTTTTTGTGCAACTTTGAGTCTGTGAACATTTGAAATGTTAGAATGAAATCCTCCTTTTTTATCAGCTTCTCTGTGTACATTTAATTCTCTGGTTCTGATGCTGCTTTTCATACAGATTACTACAAATAAAACAGCCTCCCTTAAAACAGAATTGTGTTAACATTATAAAAGAACCTCAGCTTGTCAAGGAGTACAGTCTGTTTCTTAGGTTTTTGTAAACCGTCTCATTGTGACATTTTATGTTCTATCAGTTCTTGTATACTTGACCATCTAACTGAACACAAAAATATATCTTCATCTGTTTCACTTGTTCTGCCATAACTGAGAATTCAGTTTAATATATTCGTGCATTATTATTTAAGATGAAGTGATTAGTGTTCCCTCACAGTGTCACAAACTGCTCCACCATTTTCTGAATGTCCTATCTAGCAGAGAAACTCTTCATACTGGTAGAGTCATCTGGGTATCACTGCAAATGACAAGACACTGCTCTGTACTGAGCCTTTGAAGTGTACAGGGTGAAAAAGAATGTAGAGTACAGTTCCCTGAGGTGCTTCTGCTGACACACAACCTTTCACATAACATGGTGTCTGTCAAAAATTCGGATGGTTCTGGAAGCATTCACTTAGATTTCACTGCTTTTCATGAAGCAATGAAGGCTAACTTGGTGAAAGTATTAACCTTACACAACATTACTGCCTGCTTTGTCCTAAAGAACATTTGGTATATGATGACATGACTACTGAACTCCTGATGGTATCTTCAATGAGCAAAGTTTATGTAAAACAGCTGCCCCAAAACTTGTTTTTGCATTTCATTTTACCTGCACCTTGTGCTTTAACTCTACCTATTCCTTGTGATCTATTATATCCTATTATTTTGTACCTACATTTTTTTTCAAGGTACTACCATTGCATGCTACGAGTAGCTCTCAATTATTTTTGTGAGTCAAATGGTTCCTTTTATTCCAAGCATTTCATAGCATTGTTGACTCTGATTCTGCATATGACAAATATTGCTTCAGTCATTAATGTATCTCTTCATATGTCCACTATAAGTTCAAAGCTTTAAAGACCTACTCCAATGGAAATTTTTTAGTGCTTTTAATGTGTTCTTGGGCAGCAGTCCCCAACCCCCGGGCCACAGACTGGTACCGGTCTGATAGGTTACCGCTAAAATAAAAACCCAGGAGCTAGCAAAATAAATAAGGAAAAAAAAAACGCCTTTGGAAAGTTTCTTTGCCAATGGGAAAACGCCCAGCTACGAGACAGAAGAGGAGCCTCGACTTCCAAAAAAAGAAAGCTACATTTAATAGACAGTACTTCTTTTTTGCACCATGAGTGTGGGAAGGGGGGAGAATGATGACACCTGTGCGATGCACAATGTCATGCGTGTCAAAATAAAAGCTCAGTGCACGTCTCTGTTCCTCCTTCATCGTAGCGTTGCAGCAATTATCACCATTTACATGTTAAAGACCGGTCCGAGAAAACATTGTGTGACGTCATACCAGTCTGTGGCAGTAATTAGGTTGGGGACCACCGTTCTTCACTTAAAATAGCATTTCTAAGTATGTTTTTCTTTTAACTAATTTTAAATCAGGAGCAGATAGCAAATGCTGTTGGAAAAAGCCGTAGCAGTGACATGCTTGAAGGTTGGTATAGGGATGATCTCTGAAATTGGCTGGCCATCAAACTCAACACAGTCGTGTACAAATGGCAGGTGTGAAATCTGAGATAAAACGTTTGAAAAAATTCTACTAAACCAACACCTATCTATATAAATATACATATGCTGTCATCAAGTACACTTAAAAGTTTTAATGTTTTTTTTGTTTTCTTTTTATGTATCAAAGTAATTTTTTTGTTATATTAAATAACCACGTTGTTTTCCAAGTGAAAGGTCAAGGATAAAACAGTTGTGAAAACATGGGTTGGCTTATAGTTTGCAATATACAAACAACATGCATGTTTCAATCTTTTATAAGAGGTATTGAAAAAAAGCTTCCCTCTCCTCTCAAAAGTGTTATATATCAGTTTCCCTGAGAACTCACCAGGGAACGCACCTTGTTATTGCTTTAGATTGTGCAGCGTTGTTGATATACTGGTAGCCTGAGGAGGTTTTCAGCTACTATTTAGATAATCACATCCTCTGTGTGTGTTTGCCTTCACGTGCACTTAGGTTTGAGTGTTCACATTGGAGCGCAGAACAGTTTTATCAGTCGTTTGATAAGGAAATTAAACAAAGTGTGATTTGCAAAAAATTAGAATTGTATGCTTTACAGTTTTATGAATAGCCAATTATATTATTTCATTTAGGCTCTCATACAGGGGCGGAGCTATGGGGAGCAAGGAGGGGGCAGTGGCCTCCCCAGCAAATTGTTTTACTCTTCCGACATGCCCCCAAATTTTTTAGCCAATCCTTACCATCAAATATTAAGAAATCATCAATACAAGCTTCTTTGAGCATCACAAAGATAATTAAAATAAAAAATACCATTGATTTAATATAATGTTACATTAAAACAAAACGTTCTCATTTGCCACCATCCAAAGTCCTCTGCTCCCCTCCTGCCCCCCAAATAAAATGTTGTAGTTCTGCCACTGGTTGCAGATGAATTAATTTATTGGTGCAGTGGCTTGTTTTTAGTCTTTATTAATATAGAGGAGATGATTTGTCTTATTTTATGATCCACTGGGTTAAAGGAAAAAAAGGAATCAAAATGTTGCATTTTTTAATATTTATTTACTTTGTAATAATTATGAGACTCTGCTTTCAGCCATTATGAGCAGTATGTGTACAATTTTCTCTTTTTCATCCATTTTGCGTCTGACACATGCAGAGACTTATGCAGGTTTGAGTGACTCATTAATTCCATTCTATGCATACGTGATTGAGTGATGCCAATAGATGGAGGAGGAAAAAAAGTGTTGTCCCTCCCATTTTGCCACAGAAACACACACACACACGCTCATGCATCTGCCGCGCTCTCCCCGTCTCTCACACAGCCTCAGCATCTCGCAGCTACTGGCAGCGATAACAGTGAAGAAATACACTCTGATTTTGTGCACAGAGGAGCCAGGACTGGCATGCAAACCCTCACACACGTGCAAAGGGAGAGAATGCACAGTTACTCCAGCTGTAGCCTGTCCACTGACTGCAGTCAGACATGTAGGAGGAGGAGCTGATCAGCTCGCCATTCCATCTCTGTTTCACCCCTTCAAGCACCTCCCATCCCCCCTGAAAGCTCTGCGGCTGCCGAGGGGCTGGCTGGAATGACCTGGGTAAGTAGGAGACACAAGGAGATGCGCTGGATGGGGCTGCCGGCTGGGAGGACTCTCTGATCCTTGATCCCTCCTCTTCTCCACTCTGACAAACAGCAGTTCTCTGATCTGTAAGACAAATGCATGCCCATATAGGAGGGCACGGCTGCACAGACCAAGGGTCTTCTACGGGCACAGCTTGAGAGGAAGACTACCACAGAGACACGCAGGTAAGGTGCAGCCCAGCTGGATTTCTATCTGTATCGACTTGTAAAGACATTAAGGAATCGACAGTCGGTCTCCTGAGAAGGAATCTGTGCTTTTCTTTGATTTTCGTCTGTGTTCAACAACTGTTTGATTGTTCACTGAAGGCTTTTCTGTTGGTGTCATGTGTGTGTGTATGCCTGCTGTGCTGCTTGACCACTGACTGGGAGGAAGGTGAGTTTGTGTGTGTGGAATGTGGTAGCATAATAATGAAATGTGTCTCCTGGAGGACATGCTCTGACATCAATCAGATGGATGAGGAATGTCAGTGGGAATGAGGAGGTGCAAGTAAAGAAAAAGAGGATGAAATGCCTGAGTGAACTCAGTGTCACTCAGTGTTTCCTGGTTATTTCACATATTTATTTCATCTCTCAAACGGCTTCTTATTAAGGATGAACAGGAAGAACTATAAAGTGGCTTTTTTTTTAGAAATTATGTTTGCTGAAGTTGGAGAGCAAAAAGAGCCCATGGATGCAAATGTGGTGCTACATCACACCGAGGAAGTAGTCAAGATAGAAACCTGGGGGCAGAAATGAAACTGTGATGTGCTGCATAATTAGTCTGAATAGTTGCAGACTCAGAAAGCTCAGCTTGGACCAGCAAGAGCTTCCAACAAGATGCAAATAGAAATTCAGTCAAAAGATAGGATGTGAGCGAGTGATTGATCATGTGGTCATAAGTTAAGGGCTTGTCTGGCATTAGCCCCCACAGATACCTGTTAGATTACTTTTAAATTGTTGTGGTGAGTTTTCTGCAGGTGTCAGTCACCTGGCAGCCCCATCCTGAGACTGGCTCTGGGCAAATGTGCTTATGCAAAGGCGCCTGTGGCTCAGAGATATGAGATGTCCAGTGTTGTTGCATGGAGCATACATCACCGATCACAGGATCGTGCACCCAGGAGGAATACAAAAAGAAATCCATTACTTAGATGAACAGGCTCCTCTAATCTCATCATATGGTCGGGCAAGTTATAGAGACACTGGACTGGAGCAAATGGAGAGAATAGGAACAGACGGGAAGACAGCACCATCCTCCACACCAAGATTTATTCTAGAGACAGCCCATTCAACACATGCCAGAAAATATCAATATTTTCCATTATACTAGAGTTTTAGAATGGATGGCAGTGGTTTAGAGGGTGATTTTAAATGCTGCTGCTGTTTAAAAAAGGGAGTTCTAGTTCCATGGTTGCATGTGTGGGTTGTCAGTTTCTAAGGTCATATTCTTTGGTAAAAAGAAAAGAAAGAAATTTTTTGCTTTTTTGCTTCAAAAACCATATTAAAAGATGCGTTTCATCCCCAAAATATGTCTTCTCTGATTGTGTTTCACATTGTACCTGCAGAGGCAGATGCTGTTTTACCATCTCTGTCAACTTCTGCTTAGTCATTAGAGAGAACAGAACAGTCCCAAGGTTGCAGAAGAGAGCAAATTAACATCATTTTGTGGCTGAGCTTTTGCCCAAGTTTACCGCCCACCTCTCCTACCATGGCTCACTGACTCTTCAGGACCAAAATGACTGTCATTGATAAACGTTCAGACAGGACATGCTTTCAAAATCGAATCAGCCTCAAACTGGCAAGATCTTGTGTCTGTATAGGGAAAATCAGTTACCGCAGGCAGGCTGCACCAGAGGCAGACAGCTCTGTAAAAACACAGAGTTAGCACTGACTGAAAGCAACAGATTTCACAGATTACATCAAGTTAAAATGAGGGGAAAAGATCTGCGTGTTAGAGCCGTCCACATGTTTTGTCAGCTAATGTACAGATGAATACCAGACCTCAGATGCACATGTAAAGGCAAAATATAAAGATCTTTCTCCATGTTGAAGATGTTTTAACTTGAATGTCTGATTTACACTGGTCCATCTGCGGTGCGTCTCTGTTGCATTGACACAAAAAAATCGAGCGTCCATTAATCAATCAAAATGTTTACATTGCCTCAGTCATGAATGCATCTAACGTCCATTCCTAAGCATCACAAAGCAAGTTTTACACAGAAGTCCAATATCCAATTCTTTGATGTGAGAAAAAGCCAGAGAAATGGGAAACAGGTCCCAATTTTAAAATAAAAACATCTGTTGTACTTAAAAATAGAAATTTTGCTTCATCTTAAAGGTGATGTGCCCACACTATAATGCACTTTAGCACAGTAGATAACACCATTGTCTATTTTTTGCCACAAGTGAAGAGAGCGAGACAAACCACTCCTCCAGAAGTAGGAGGGACAGACCGAAAACTAAACGGAGACACTGTAAACTAATTGACAGTCGTGAGACAGACTCCCCAAGCCATGCAAGAGAGATGCACCGCAGTGTAAATCAGGTGTAAGCACTAAACCTAACCTTAATGTGTTTTACTATTCTAGTCATGGTTTTAGCCATGATATCTGGTGTCTGGATAAATCCAAACACATATAATTAGGACACTATAATTTCTACCTATACTGCATTTTACAACATGTTAACATTATTAAAAAAGTCTAAATTGATTTGTTTTCTGTTGTTGCATCTCAGTTGATCTATACTGTCAATAAGAAAAGTTGTACAGCTCAACAAATAAGATGAATTTCATGCATTTTCTTTTATTTATATTTTTTATTGACATTGTTACCTTTTTTAAAGGTTTTGACCCCAAAGATTTAAACCTTTTTGTACCAAGTTTTTAATTAGTGACCACTATCTACCCAACATATAAACACACTTGTGACTGTGAGGTTAACTTGCCACTATATCAAACCTTTGGCCAGGTAATTGAGGACTGTTTACCCATCATTTTATCTTTATCTGTCCAGCGTATACCCTTGTCAATCAGTGGCAGCCAAGGAAACATTACCCCCCATGACCACAAAAAAGAAAGTATACCAGATAGACGGATGGCTGTATTATTAAAACAAGTGTAGCTAACCTTAAAAGTGATCCAGCACTTCCATTTAGTTTCCATGGAAACTTCTTGTAGTTCTAATTTCAAAGAAAAACGGATGAACAGATGTATAAACAGAAAGTGAAAGTCTACTTATGTTCCTTTTAGCAGCTCACTAAAGTAAATTTCTGTATCTCTCTACATGCGATTATTTTTAACCCTTTATTTTTCTAATGCTCGCCCCCGACAACCAGCTGTTTCTGCTGCTGGATCCAAGTGCCCTCATAGCCAAACTAAATGCCATTCCTTGAATGCAGATTAATACTGGGTGGGGGTAAAATATCTCAGTGAAGACAAGCATATTAATTGGACCCCTGCACCAACAAATTTTTGAAAACCAAGCTTTGGGCTCCGCAGGGGAACAATTTCCCTGTGAAGTTACTGGCCTCGATCCCAAACCGTCGGCTGGGAAAAGGGAGGACAAAAAACAATTTGCAGTGCACGCAGAAACACAGACTGCTCTCTGAAAGCCATGTGGTTTGCATATGTACCCCTGGCTTGCTCTTAGGAACATGGACAATAGCTTGAATCCAGATATTTGTAAATATTAAAACTTAGCCACCTCACAGCATAACTGCCATCTCTCATATTTTCATGTATTCTGCATTAAACACAACTCAGAGTTGACGAGACATCTGAGCTTTGTGTACGGAGGAAGCGCGATGTGTTGATCCAGCAGTTCTAGCCTGCTTAATCCCTGTATGTGAAGTCGTCTGGAAGCCACAAAACAAATGACTTCCCTCTTAATGTTTGCTGACTCATCGATCCACCATGACTTTTTTATTTTCCCTGCAAGCACTTTGTTGCACCATAAATATCCATTTCCTCTCTGCTTGCATCATAATTACTACACCTGTATCAGGATTTTTGCACTTCAACATAACCACCCTGTGAAAAAACGAGTGTTCATTTTTCTTATCCTGACATTTATGTCATTCTGTCTACTCGGTGCCTCCTGATGTTATGTTTGCTTTACAGCTATACATAACCATTGAGTTTTGCACTAACTCTCACCACACGGAGTGGGACACAGTTGCATTTTTTAACATACTGTAACCACTCAGGGAGCGATATCTCGCTGTAACGTCGCTTGCAAAATGCTATCAGGCCAAAACGTATGGGCTGCACATCCACAGCAAGCAACAGCGGAGCATCTAAAGCGCCCGAGGCATGAATCATTCTGTTCACTCTATGGGGAGAGTCTTTGCATTGTGGTGCACACATTCACAACTTTGCATGTTTTACTTACAAACACACACCCACTCACATCCTGACAATCAGCCCTGCCAGGATCATGCTGTTTTTTTGTTTTGTTTTGCTTTTTGCAGTGTGAGGCAAAGGCACAAAGTGAGCCCTGCTTAACTAATAAACCCCCCCCCCCCCTCCCCCATCAAAGGGACTCTTTCAAAGATGCTTCACAATTGCTATCATAATCCTTAGTTACATAAGTAGCTTCTAATTTACTTTGAGCGATTCTGCACACTCATGTCTGCAAATGTCCATAAAAAAGGGCTGCAGAGCTTTTTCATGCATTAAGTCAAACGTTTCACATCTGCAAGATATTACACCTATAAATAAGCAATTTGGTGCTTTTCATTTATCAAGCCCAAGGACAGATGGAATCAATTTTTCTCACCTCAAGAAAGAATTAACTTGTCTTTGCAGGCAAGAATAGCTTTGGCAGGCTGATATAAGTGACTTCGCAGAGAGAACATTGAAGGTGTTGACTGAAGAAAAACAGATGTACATGTATTCATAATAAAGTTTTACTGCAAAAATAGAGGACATATTCAAAACAGATTTAAACGGATATGTCGAATATATTTCACTTCATCTTATCGTGAAACCTGACGTGTTCTGTGATACAAGCAGAATCTAAAAATACAAAATCATGCCAAGTTTATACTACACAGATTTTTGTTCATATGATTGTGTTTTGGGGAAAAAACCTGAAACACAATGTCAAACTGTTGTTTTCTAATTGTTTTATCATTTAAACTCACAATAAGTATAATTATATTTAATATTTGTTTAATATTTACTCTGACAATTGATCGCTTTTGAGATGTGTTTTTTGTGACACTTAGAAAACAACTATATATTTATTGATACATTTAAGAGTGATCTTGGATTTAGTTGGAATCCAATCATGTGTGATGGTGTTAGAATAATGTTTTTTTTTTTTAACTAATCATTTGTAAAAGCCTTTTTTTATGTTTTTAGATTAGATGAAGCTTCTTTTTTTCTGAAAAAAGGAATGAAACAGCTCAGGGACATGGATCTACAATAGTAATCTGAACAGCCTAAGCTGATTAGAGTTGTACCTGTTTCAGTTAGTTTCCCAGACAGGAGGTAAGCCTCGTCCTAAAAATACATAGTGAAAGAAAATTTGTGCCTGGAAATTGAGACTTTCAGCAACAGATTTGCTTTAGTAATACAGAAGACATGTCTAGTGTATATTTTTAAGATTTGCTTTTTTTCTCCACATATCAAAGTCATAAGGAGAAAGTACACGTTTAATCATTTTTCAATTTCATCAGACACGCTAACCACTTAGCTACAAATATAGGAGAGGTATTGCAGATCCCCTTTCAATCTGATATTCAAGTTCATCTGGGTTTGCTACATAGATGAACTTCACAGCTTCAGGACAGAAAAGGAGATACGTGATTCTCACTCTTGAGCTGGATCCGGAAGAAATGATTGAGAAAGTTATGGGACAGACAAGTGAACTAAGAGGCTGCCACTTTCCTGGCTTGACACTGGTCAGGGGCTGGAGTCGGGCTGAGTTCAAAAAAGAAATTTCTAATTGATCCTACTTACTTCTGAGAGGATTATCTGCTTTTGCTAGCATGGAACCAAAGAAAACCTGGACAGGGATATGAAATGAAGCTTAAGAGCTGAGTTGTACTTGAGAGGCTGTATTCAGAGCTGCTGCTTCATCCGTTGGGACAGATGAGGACCAACAAGGACGAAATGTCTTAATTGAACCGGATCAGTTAGAAGACCTGAAAGTAAACAGTAGAACTCCTTCAGGAAAAGTCGGATGATTGGGAGCAGTTCTCTTTGCTTTGATTGCTGATCCTGTAAAAAGGACAAGTTAGGTGTTCATGGATGGAGAAATTATGGAAATCTTTCTAAACATATTGTAATACATTTATTCTATGAACAAAGAAACTAAAATATAGAGAAAGCGCCAAACTGTTTTATTTTAACCTTGTAAGGCATCCATCCAGCCTCTTAACCTAATTACTTCTTTTCGGGGTTACTGGAGCCTGTCTCGACTACTGTTGGGCAAAGGTGGGATGTCGCAGGACCTCGCACCCCCAAATTCACAACTAGCATGTACAGGGAGAACATGTAAAGGTCCCAGCAAGGATTTAAACCAGAGCCTTCTTGCTTTGAGGTGAGGCGCTAACCACTGCTCCACCTTGTAGCCCCTTGCAAGGCAAGTAATACTATTCTCATTATTAATTAGGCTTTTTCTCCATTAAAATTGTGTTACTTGTTTAGTTTAGTCACTACTATCCACAATTAGGCTTGTATTTGGACATGGTTCATGATTTTAACAAGTGTCATCAATTTATTAAGAGCAAAAGTTCATGAAATTTTGCTGGAGTTTCTCATCATAACTGAATTAGGGGACATTTGCTAACAAGCGTTCTCTAACAAGCTGTCAGACGCAAAACAGCATTTCTCTTTAACCGATATGGTTCTGTGAAGTGAAACCAACACATGAGCAGCAGAAAAAAAATCTACCACTTCTAGATTCCTTTAAATTACAGCCCTCAGGGACCCTGCTGTCTGACTAACAAGGCACAACGTTTAATACAATCTTAAATGTCTGAAGCAAAACATGCCTTTTTGTCCACTTTTGGACTTCCTTTGTGGCAGTTTTCACCGCTCTCTGAGTTACATCCTTGTTTGGAGGATTAAGCACTGGAGGTTTTGTTTAGGCTGAAAAAAGCAGGTAAATGAGCAAGAGAGTTTCACAGCAAATATTGGTTTTTGATTAAAGGGATACAGATAAATGTGGACCAATGATGTACCAAAAAAACATGAAAGCTTTGATGGCATTCCAGTGAACAAAGGAAGAACTGGCTAAATTGAAATAAGTTTCTTAACAGCTAAAGTGACCAGGTTTCTCCCACCCTGCTGAAATACCTCATTTTACTCAAAAATGTATGTTTTCTTTTAGGATTGCAGGCATTTTCAATAAATAAAAAAAGTAAAATATTCCTTTTTCCAGCAATTCACGTGGTGAAACTCTCATTTAGCATGCTTTGTTGAGTCACCATTTTACATTATATTTTTATAAACCAAGTGGACAAAGTTAAACAATTGTGCTGTTCATTTTTTTTTTTTTTGCAAAGAGCTATAAAGTTTTTGTGCTATTTAGCCACTCCAAAAAGGTAAAAGATTATTAAAGGATTTTCCAATAGTACATTTTGTCAGATGGAGCTTAATGGATTTGCTGCACATATGTTCCTTTATTTTCATGACTTCTTTTTATTTCTTTGAAACTGGCAAACATTTTCATCTAATGTACATATTCTCAATCATAAACATAGCAATTTAATGATTTTCAGTCTCATATTTGGAGCTATTGTGGCATAATCAAAACTGTTTCCCTAAACAGCTTAGCTCTCACACCGTCGGAAGCAGCACTCCCTTCATTATGCTGTGAAACTTCACTTGCTTATTGAGTTTGTGTGTTACTACTCTGTGTTGGCAGATTAATAGTTCCCAGTTATCTGTAATGAAAACTGTGATTGACTCTGAAAACAGTTCTTTTCTCTGCTTATATTTAGACAAACAACATTTTTATTCCTATTTATGCAGAAAACAATTCCTACTGAATTGTTTTTTCTCGCTTTTATAAAATGATATAACAAAAAAAAGACATCAGCTGGATTTGCGATAAATTGTTTAACTATTGAAACACAGTTATTGCAATAAGTGCCTCATTGTGTGCTCTGTCTTGTCCAAAACCACATTGATTGCAGTTATATTTATATAGAAGACAAAACTATATTTCCAAGAATTCTAGTTTTAAATGTTAAAGCCCTACTCTGATCATCTTTTGTTCTATTAAAAAAGTGTTCCCAGTGGTCTTTTAATTTTTAATTATGCCGATTTTAGCCAAAATAAACTGTGTCCTTAGGACATAGTTTCTGCCGAGTGGTAGTAGTTCATTAAAAAATTTTCTTTGAGTTGTGGGTGGGACTGTTGCCGCAGAGTAAGCCACTTTCAATTTCCATCATGCCTTTATTTATACTCTCTCCTGCTAACTTACAGCCCCTCACAATTCCAACTTTACCGGTGCAACAATAATGGCGATCAATATTGGAGCAATCCAGCCATATAGTTTTGTGCCAGATACCAACTCAGACGAGAAAAATAAAGACGAAATAAAGAATCTATTTGTCTGTAAGTGGATGCATCGAAATACAGCTTGTGGCCCACCAACTGTAGCATACGTCACAAATAAAAGCTTTCTCAGATAATTTTGCATATGCTCCTGATTCACACCAATTTGAAAAACGAAATCCTCAGAAATACAATTTCCACCTTTGGCTTTTGGTCCTCCATTATGAATACTATTTTCACAGGAGTGGATCTTTAAAACTGTGGTGCCTGAAAAGAAAATCAGGTAATGAAAAGAAAAACGTAGAGGATCAGGTCAGGTACCTTTGATTTGTTGTGGTAAATAAATGGAAGAATTCCTCACAGTCTTAGGTTGGTGTCTTTCTGCAGAGATTTGGGAGATCCTTTGATGTGCGTGCTGCTCGCTCCCTGAAGCAGTGCAAACCGAAGATAAAACCTTTTCTCCTAATTCGCTACTTCACTTCAAAGGTCGCACAAAGAAACACTCAGGTTTATGAAGTGTGTCTGTGTTCTTAAAAAATGTATGCATGTATTAAGTTGAACATGCTTATCAACTTGCCAATTGACAAATTATTTAAGGATTTCTCAGTCAAAGAAACTGCACTCACCAACTTCAGAGACTCTTAAACTGTAATCCTTTATTATAGGGGATCCACAGTGTGTGCTCAGGATTAAATAAAGCACCTTGTGTCTGGCAAAGATAATCACTAGTTCTGCAATACCTGTTACTGTGCTATACAACATCAACATTGTCTCATGATTTTATTTAAATTAAATCAAAATGTTTAGTCAAGCACAAATTTCTTTGAATAAATATCATAAAAAAATGTCTGTCATAGTTGAAAATGTCCACAGGTCCTTTATTTCTAAATAGCTTTTTGTTTTTTTTCCCATAAGAAACACGTTTCTTATGGGGTGCCTAGGACGAAACAGGTCTAATATGCTAAAAGTTTGCATACGCAAAGCATGCTGTATTTGTTTCACTAACCAGATGCACTGAGGATTGTATCTGTTAAACAGGCAAAATAATGAGCACGATTCCTTTTGCAGGTATCCCTTTAATAAATATACAATGTGGAAGTTTTGGGCAGAACACACAAAAAGTGCCAGTTGATCCACTTATTTGACATTCCACAGGAAGCATGATTTGCTAAATTTAAAACAGAATTGCAGTAGCTGTTTTTTGTGACTGTTTTGAACATGTGAAACTGGTGAAAAACGTCAGGACGAAGGGCAATGGAGAGAAAATCTTTAAAAATAAAAGTTTATGGAATGGCAGAGGCAAAGTTGTGGCAACCCAGACAGTGATGCAATCTTGGAGCTTCTGGATTAGTCTTACCTCAATTTAAAATATAAACCTTACATTATTTGTGTTTTTCCCCCCTGTCTTTTGCTATATCATATTGATTGGATTTTTCTTGTGTGCAGCCTACACACAACCCCCTCCTCCCCTACCACCATGACATTTTCTTTGCGCATGTTTACTTCTCTTTTGGGCCATAGTTGCTGTGATTTGAGACAGTTAACATTGAGAGCCTTAAAGGCACACTGATGAAAACTGTGCTTTTGGTGTTTTTAACATGTTCTTGTGGGATTTTCCTCATGATGGAGTACATAGATAAAAAACTATGTCCTAGAAAATGACAGAGTTTTTTAAATTTTTTTTATTTTAGCTAAAAACAGCATAATCATAATTAAAAGACCACTGGGAACCCTTACAATAGATCAAAAGATGATCAGAGCGGGACTTTTACCACTGCCTGTATTCACTTACCAATTGCTCTGTCCGGGGCATTCTTAGCCATCGTCATTCCAGATACAGTGCAGACCAGCTGCCAGCTGTGTCCTCCAATGACCCAAATGTCCTCCTTTTGTGCTTGAGTTAATTTATGAAAAACACGTCACGTTTCATGGGTAATGTTTGTCTGAGCGTCTTTAAAGGCTCCAGACTGTTTCATTTGTTCCAGCAGTTTTCAGGCTGCCTGCGTCTCCTGCTCAGAATTGCTCAGAAGCATTTCTTCTGTCCACTACGCCTTATTTGTCAATGTTTTTAGCCAGTTTCCTCTTAACCCCATCTGGTTCTTTTTCTCTTTTGCCCACTATATTTTTGCCAACACTCTTCCATATGAAAGTCTTTTCTGGTGACATTCTGATTTCTTGGCTGACGCTCAGTAAATGTTTTATTTGCCTCTTCCAATTCTATGGGGTTTATTTTCATTTTATGTTTGCTATCTCCTAGAGACTCAAAAGTCAGACCATAGCACACTGTAAATCCTCTTCTAAATATTGTTGCTTGCACCTGTAATCAAATGCTCTTTATTATTGTTTTTTTTATTATCCACAAACAAATCCCAAGAAACAACTCATTTAATCTATTTGCTCATTTTGCACCTACTGTTCAGGATCTTTGACAAAGCTACTGATTGGCAAAGAACTGTTCAACCCATTAAGGTACACTCACTGCAAGATTTAAACTAAAAACCTTGATGCAACAGTCAACACGATTGGATTACAGAAAATCCCTCTGCTGAGGAGGAGTTTCCATGGTACAATTTTTAGGATTTCATTTTGTGAAAGGTCTTGTGCGCTTCATTGTTTTGTAGTATATTTCACCTTTAAGTTGCCATGCTTATAAATGCTAATTGAAGGTGGTGGTCTTTTATCAGAAGGTCCACTGTTTGTTGTTGTCGCCTTGGATGCATGTTCTAACTAGGTATCGGTCAATTGTTGCCAGAACATCTACGCTCATTATCTCTGATAATGATGCTCTGCAAAATCACTCTGCCAGCTCAGAGCTGAGTTGACTTGTGATAGATTTATCTAATTATGTGCCAAAGCCTTTAAAAAAAAAAAAAAAAAAAAAAAAAAAAAACAAGAAACAAATGTATTTGCCATCAAGCTGTTTTTAGCAACGACTTTCAAGTTGGTTTCTGTTTGTTTGTTCATTATGAGCATACACTGAGAGGAGTCTGGGAATCTATTAAAAAAGCTTAATCATAAGCAGGTTAGCAGCCTAAATGTCAGTGTTTCTTTGGTCATTCCCATCAATTGAAAACAGATACGTTAAAAATCTGGACCTTGGGAAAAAAAACAGTTGCAAAACAAGCTCCTACATTTCATTCCCAAATTTGGAGCCGGTCCACAAGTACCAAATAGTGTAGTTCCACAAATGACCACTAAGGAATAGTTTGAAGTTTTCATAATTAACTCCCACATTAAAGAAAAATCCAGATTTTTTTTTACAAAAATGAAATGTATTGACAATTTGATTACAATAGTCCTTTTAATTATTTCTTTCTTTCATTTCTATTCATGAAAACTGTGTGTGGGGATGGTGGTATTAGTAGGGTGTAAATGCATAACAGGGGTATGCTATTTTGATTAGCAGATTTTTGGACTTTTGGTTCTACTCAACAATACTTTCACTTTTTCCTTTTGTTGACATTGTTGAGTTGAGTAATATCTTTAGGCTATTTACCCCCCTTTAGGCTCAATTTCCACCTTTCAAAATCCCATGGGTAATAAGTAGACTGGTGTACTGAGGTTGTGACCGCTGAAGCTGACAACTTTTCTATTTGTTCTGTTTCTGTTCTGTAGTGGATAACTAGTAGAGAAATGTTTACAAAGTAGACTGTTTTCTTACATTTTAACCATTGGTGTTAACACTACTACAAAAAGGGCCGTCCATGTCTACAAACTGCTGTAGCTTTGTTTTTTTTTTTTGGAGAAAACGCAGACCAATGTTGTGACACGGTGTTTAGATAATGTGACCCTCTGTTTGCATATTAGTCAGTGCATGAGCCTAAGTATATTTGAAGCGCTTAATTTTTTGTGGAATTTTAACTATAGATGCTTCAGTATGCTTCTATGTTGTTTATTTATTTTCAATTTGAGCTTATTTGAGATATTCAGGTTAAAACCAACCTTTGCCAAAAATAGTGGTTTCAGGGGTTTCTGTGGTTTTCCTTTCCAAAATTACATTAATATTCTACTTTGTTTGATCTTTAGTTGGTTCTTTTTGGCTTCCCAAGATGCACAATCCAATGCTTCAGAGAGTGAACTATGCTTTTTTTGAACAGGGTTCTGCCTATGTTGAATTTTCCATTGCTGTCACTGGCTGTCAGTATTTCAGATGTCTGTGAACATGTAGCGTTGCAAAACCTCTAATCTGCTGTGGGAAGCAGTAGACATCTCATGATCATCCCCCTGTGTGGATGTGAATCCACCTGTAGTTTATCTCTACCAAGGAATCTTGTTATTTTCAAATCAAGAACATTTGTATCTGGTTGTGAAAGCATTTAGTTACGTGGTCTGGAAGCATGAGTGTCTCTGTGTTGTCACAGTTTTCTATGCATCAAATAGAGTCAATGTTGATTTTAGTTTATAGTTTGTTTTTTTCTCTAATTTGACACTTCAATATCTTATTTTTTACTGGAACCTTTTTTTATAAGGTTCAATGTATTATTGCTAGTTAATGTATAATCAACCGTTACTTAACTATTAACAAACACTTTTATGCATTACTTTGTATAATATGTGTATTATTTATTGCATTATTTAGCAGTTAACCTAAAGTTTATTATTTAACTTTACTTAATGCATTGCAAAGCATTGCTAAAAGTTTCCCTATACAATTACTTAGCACTGTCTATGCATCCACATCATGCTTGCTAACATATATATAAAGCCTTATTAGTGTGTGAGGTCATCACTTAGTGTGGTTGTTAGGTGTAAGGAAGCAAAGTTAAAGTTTTACTTTAGTGCCTTGTAATGCATTAAGTAAGGCATTACAACAGCAAGACATAACAAGGTTGAATAATAAACATTAGTTAGCTGATGGCTAATTACACTTAGTAATGCAAAGTAATGAATTAAAGTGGCTGTTAATACTTTATTTAATAGTTAATTAATATTCAATTATGCATTAACTAACATTAATAAAGGGAACTATTATTTACTGTTAACTTTAACTCTGATCTAAATGTGGTGTTTTAAATCTCAGGTAAGAAAAATAGAGAGACCTAAAGTCTTGATAAAAAGAGTATAATACTCTGCATCTTTGTATGATATTCCATATTAGTCTTACAACATTTACAAATGTCAATTTATTTTTAGAAAATTACAAAATTACTCATTTAAACCTCTTCAAAGAGGTAACTTGCACCCATATAAGGTATGATAGTGGCTAATTTAATGACATTTTGTGTTTATGTCTTAATCTTTCATGCCTTAACCTTTGTGTTGTGATCCTTTTTTTATTCCACCATATTTTCCCCCTAAATGCATTCATATGCATCAAGCTGCAAAGACGTGAGCATAGATTTAATATTCTGCTAACATAGTGAAGGCAGACGTTGTGATCCCAGTACAGATTATGATGGTTTCTTATGAAAAGCTTGGTTGTATTTTGCTGTCAACATTGCATATTTATGTTCCAACACAAGCTCAACAAATGGCTCACAGAGGCTGCAATGTCAGCCTCCGTTTGAATCCAGCCGACAGCTTTTGTAACTGAACAGATTTAAAGACTCCAAAGCAAGAAGCTTTTATTTTCATCTGCAGACTTTTTCGTAGGTTGCCGCTTTTTTCCCACAGGTCTGCTGTATGTAACCTAAAATGTTATATGTTTTTGTGAGTTAATGTGTTGATCTGTGCTTGAGCGTGCAGAGGAAAAGCAGCCCAACAGGTTCTTACAGTAAAAAGGACTCTTTCCCACCTTTTTAAACTCCCCTCATGCATACACGCACACACACATAAAAGCTTTTCCAACACCAAGATTGTGAGGTGCTGCACTCATACTCTTCAGGAGACTAATTTAAATTTTCAATGGATTCAGACTCTTTGAAGAAAATAAAAAGGATCTTTTACCGAATGCTTATAGGTCTCCACGTCCACCCCTAAATTTCTATAATCCTCAGGGGAAGACACAGCTCAGAATGTACATTTAATGTAAACAGACATGCTAAACGTAATATTATGCAGGGCACATTCTCCAATAAATAGCACTTTGTTATACATAAATGATTGATTGGGTTGGAAAATGCAGTCTTGTGCTCATCTTCGTTGCCAAATGCTAGCTGAGCTATCATTTGCCTTCGTTTGTTACAGTTTGTGACTTTATGAACAATGGAATTGCTGCTCAGGCAACTTTCTTTGGCATTTTTCCTTATTTATTACAGGTTCACTTTAGGTATTTTACCTGTCAAAAGGCCAAGCATGGTTTCACATCACTATTTTTGCGTATTCTATCATGCTAGTGTTTTAAATTGATTGCATTTTGATAGTCAAAACTCAGAAATGGCACAATTTCCTCTACAATTATACATTTTACATAGTAAATATAGGATAAGAACTTCTAAAAATGTGTTTAAGGCCTGTTTTTATCGTCTCAGTATTGTATAACTCCTTTTCATTCATAGAAGACAAAGTGAAGGTTAAAGACATATTCCTCATCATTAAAGACCTGGAGAGGCTTTAATTTTCTGGGGTTGTTTTCAAATTTAAGTGCAGTACATGTCACACTGTTATTTATGTATTTAGGAATTAACTCCAGCACTAATTTACAACGCGGAGGACTAATCAATATCGGTTCTGAAGATTATAGGCCAATCAAGTCTATAAGAGCATTGTCAGCATGAAATTCCCTTTTCATGCTCTGCACAAGTCAATGATAAATAACAGAATAAAGGGAAGTTATAATATAGGAATCAAGCTTTGAATAATTTCAAATGTAATATTTTTTGTCAATTATTATATGGTCTGTTAATTCAACAGTTCTTAGCTTGAAAATAATTTAAACCTTTTGAAATCACACTCTTTAAAAATTTGTAGCATTGTTTTAAAGGTTCATTTTAGGTTTTGTTTCATTCAAACATGCTGTAGTATGCAGTGACACATTTGTCACGAGTTTCACAGAAGAGTAACAAGGGCAGCAACAACTTTCCACAAGAACACAAGACTATGTTGCTAATGCACTTTTCATATTTCTTCTTCCTTATCTCTGTTTGGAATTCAAATAAATTTAATGTAAAAATTTTGGTTACAAACAAATGTATCTTCTGTGTCTTAGGATTATTTTTGTCTTTTACATTGATCCACCCTTGTAATTATGTATGCAATCAGTATTTTACAGTCAATTTTGAAAACAATTTATAATCTTAGTTTCATTTCAAGCAATTGTTATTAAAATAAAATAAAGAAAAAAAAATAGTGTTACATTTTTACGTCATATCTTAGATTATTGTAGTTTACCCTCTGGCCAAAGCATCGACATTAAAGCAGTTCTTCATCATTGACATGACTTACAGTGAGCTGTCTTGACTCCATTTAGTTCAAAAGAGAAACATTACAAACATTTTAAGCTACTGTCAGTTATTCTAAAAGAAATGCTTAATATAAAGCTATTTCATAGCTTTGTGCTATAATTGAGCAATTAAATTAGTAAAAATGCACCCGAACATGGGACGCAAAGGGGTGGAGAAACAGAAGCAGAGATTTTTTTACGCAAGTAAGAAAAAGGCTTTATTGTTTGTGGAATTATTACAGCTGTAAACATTTTTTTTTAGGATTTTTTCCTTAACGTGAAGGAGGGTAAGGGCAGGGGTGTCAGTTTAGTTTGGTCTGTTTAGTTAAAAGTTTAGTATTATCCCATTGAATTCTATGCATTTATGATCCTTTTTGATTGTATGTTTACTTTACAATTACCGGTACAAAGCCCACTGAGACGACTGTTCTTGTGAATTTGGGCTATACAAATAAAATAAAATTGAATTGAATTGAAGTCAAACTACTTTAAAAGTTTTTTTATATTAATTATTTTTATTGTCATTATTTTTCAGCTTTTTAACATTTTTAACACTTATTGAAGGACTCTTGATGTATTTATATGTATTATTTACTATTTTTAATAGTTTTTATTTTTTTAAGTATGAATGTTGCACTGACCAGGAGGCACTCTTAGTTTCATTGTATGTGTGACAATGACAAATAAAGATCTATCTATTAGAAAGGTAAATGGGGCTAAAAGAAACTGAAACTGAAAATTATCACATAGATTTAAAAAGCTAAAGTACTATTTTATTTAATATATTTGAGAGCCCACAATCACCTAATGGGAAAGTTTTTTAGACTGCCCAAAACACAGAGAAGTCTTAGCATGGCCCTCATCAGAGAGTCTGCCTAACTGTCTATATGTTGATTTATAGAAACCAAATCACTATTGATCTTATTCAGGAGTTTTACAGCCTCCGACTAATCTTAGTTTGCACTGCTGAGAGCCAAAGTTAATATGGAGCTCTCCTATCAAGGTAATTAATGGTTTTGTAGGTAATATGTGCATCACTGCCTTCAGGAGGCAGTAGAATATTCTCCGAAGAAGGATCGGCCCATAACGAAGGGCATTAAGGCCACCTGCCGGGAGACCACAGTCGTGATTAAAAGTCATGAAGATTTTCCTTTGACTTGAGCAGATTCATCACAGATGGAGGCTCAGGTGAATGAACTCGGTGAAGCAATGAACCCAAATGTCGCCAAAAAAAAAAAAAAAACATCCTTCTTGTGAATCAATGCTAACAGAAAAGGAATCATACAAAAATTTGAGGGATGTTTTGCTAAAAAAAAAAAAATTCACCGCTTCCTTTGAAGTCAATGCATTCAAAAGAAATGTGAGTGAGTGTGGAAATTATTGAAATACACGGCAAAGCTTGTGTACAGGCTGCCAACCTTGTGGTTCCTTTAATCACTTGTTCAGTCAGAGCATCCAACAAGGCTGATGGTGGGAATATGTGCATTTAGCCAAGCCGCAATTGGTAATGGTTTAAAAGAAGTTTCTTGTATCCATGTTTGAGGTCGGCCAGTATCCAGGGTTGTGAAAGCCTTGGGTCCCTTCGGTTTCTAATTCATACATTAGTCTTTATCTGGACATCAATACTGTTCCACATATTGCATGTATTAATGTGTTTTTCAGTCTCAGGGCTGTTCGATGAAGTGATTGTCCTTCTCTGTAATGATCATAATGTCCACCTGAAAAAACAATTTTAATGGTAAACTGCACACATTTCACATTTTTCACCATTACAGTTTCTGTGTAGACAAAATAATAAATACTTACCAAAAATAATATTCTCTATTGCCCATTGCAAAGAAACCTTTACTTTGCCTTACGGACAGTACAAGGTCTACATGAAAATGTGTCTTTCATTTTTAAAATTCACTCAAAGGCTCTCTTTAGAACTGATTTTCCTTAACTTAAATAAAGTACAATATTGTTTCTCTTAGGAACAATGTTTCTTTGCTGATGACATGAGTGCAATATGAGTTACTTAAAAATGTTTTAAAAACTGTTAAAAAATTCCATTTCCAACATTCGATTTCTCTGATGTGGCATTCCCGTTCTCCTGTTTCCCACTGTAACATTTTGGAAATTTTGTATGCATTTATGTAATGTTTTTGTTGTAATGTAAGTTTTATCCTAATTTTTAGAGTCACATTTGAACCCATGCGCAAAAGAAAAGAGAAAAAAAGACGTTTCAGCTCACTTATTAACATGTTTGTCATAGCACAATGTCTCATATGCTATCTCTATCCTTTATTACCCACTACTTAATGCATTATAGCCTTTTGTTTGGAGCTGTCTGAATCTACAGTCCCAAAATCCAGTGTCCTAGAAATTTCTCTGAAGTGTCTGCGAAAAAGAAGTGTTCATCGATGCTCACCATATTGGTGAATTTAGGCTATTGCATTTGGATTTACAAATAGTCAATGTAAAATGGTCATATGTGAGTGATGAGATGATGACCTGCAGCTCTGCATGGTGGTTGCCATTTAAAGAACTGCTCAACATGGACTTCTATCTTGGAGAGGCAGTAAAAGAAAACAAATTGGATGTCAATTTGTTTGTCTTGCAGCTTTGTGCACAAGAACAAATGTTGCTTCAGGCGAAGTATGAGCCTTTGGGCATTAAGTCTTAGTTAACCACTACAAAAAATCAAGTAATGAAAGGAGAGCAGCCTCACAGCTGTGGAATGGACCCCATTGCTGTCCCAGTCTGGGCACTGTGGCGATGTTCCAGTGGCCGAGCTGGCTCCTGGAATGGTATGAATAGATTCCCAAAATACTGTTTCCTCACAGCAGTTTCCTTTAGATTTACTTTTTTATGTATTAACTGATTATAGGGTGATTGCTAATGTGTGTTAATGGAGAAAGGAGGGTGGATAAAGGGTGGACTGTGTTTCTCTCATTTTATTGGTTTACTTTTTGTCTGATTCTATTTTTAATTGTAAAGTACTTTGATTGTTTAAGTATGGTAAGCTCTTTTTTTATAAATAGCATTTGATTGATTGATTTCTTATAATAAAAAATAACAGTTCTAAATGCAAAGCTGCTTTAGAAATTGAAAATAACTATTAATTACATCATTTAAAAAAATAATCTTTATAAAGAAAACACCTCAAATCCTTATTTAGAAAGGCTGACTTTATTAAATTGTGCTTTTCTTGGTAAAAATTGTGCTAAGATAAGTGGTTTAAGCCTCTACATCATCCTTTTGTGGCTCACTAACAACATTGCCCCAGTTCCAACTGCGATGTCTGTTGCAAACATAAAATCCAATTTTAGCTTTTTGCTTTTGCGGTGCCAGTTTATTTTTTTTAAAGCAATGAAATAACTCTTTTTTTTCATTCTACAAGTCCAAGCCAAAAGGTCTGCATTCACACAAATTGTTTACTAATGGTCTGTCGTGCTTAATATAAACACAGTAAACACTAACTTTGTGAAAACAAAGTGAACCGATTTCGAGCAAATATGCTGACAACACACAGCAAAGCAAATCCAGTGGATGAATAATGAGCTCTCTAATGGAAAAGAAAAGTCAAAATAAGGCAATATTCATTTGAAAGCCTGTTGGAATGTTTTCATTTGAAGCTTGGTTTTGAATGACTGAACTGTAATCAGTTTTTAGAGTCTGCTGAAGCAGTGCACAGGAGGATGTTGCATCTCATTTGCACTAAAGACTTTTCATCCAGCCGTATTGTGCAATCACAGCTGCTGATCAGCAGGAAACAAAGCAGGAATAACTCTGCCTTCAGACGAGGAAAAAGGCCAGACCTCTGTTGCTATGAAGTAATTTCTTCCTCAGTTACTCATAAGCATCATTTATGAGTTCAGTGGCTGATGTGCATTCAGTCATTTCTAGGGGGAATACATTTATTTTTTAAATATTTACATTTCAAAGCCTTCTTGTTCCATGCAGCTATAGTTCACTGTGTGGCTTTAACATTTTGTGTTGCAATCACAAGGCTCTAGTCCTGCAGAGATTCAATTACTTGACCAAATGCTATTGGACTAACTAATTGATCTCAGTTGGTATTTCTTTAAAATCACAGCATTTTCCCACAACGCTTTGTTCTGTTTGTCCTCAAAACACATTTATAGGCTGAAATATTTGCTATGGTTAAGTGTACAAGCTATGTCATGTTTATCAATTTATCTTCATAAAGTGTCACTTAAATCATCTTTGATCTACAGGGATCTTTAAAGTGAACGATAATAACAATACATGATTAATGATTGAGACGTTAAGACTGGTCATTTCAATTGAATCTGTTATTTATTAAAATGACCAAAAACTCTTCAAATATCATATATTAACCCTTTAACACGAGTGATGTTGCTGGAAACGCGTGAATAACACACACTCTTCAACCTGACGTAACTAGCTTGACCGTTTACATGATTAATGTGAATCAGATAATTCTGAAGAAGAGACTGCGTAAACACTTTACTATTGTAGGGTTTCATGTCAGCACAAAACTGATTTTCTCAGCTTCTGAATCATCTATCTATCCATCTATCCATCTATCCATCTATCCATCCATCCATCCATCCATCCATCCATCCATCCATCCATCCATCCATCCATTGGAAAGAATGTAAAAGGATTGAAGTTCAAAAACTAGTACCAGCTCCCATGTTCTAAAGCATGGCATGTTTGAGTATTTGCAGATTACGTTTCATCTCATACACTAATGTTTAACACAAATGAAAGGCATATGGTGATAAATCAACTCCTGCACTTCTAAGCACAGCTCTCTTCTTGAGAATGGCATTTCTATCAGCCAACAGCTAGTTACTTATCTCTGCAATGTGGTGTTCAGGAAAACAAGCCTCGTGTCCAGAGATTGTGTCACCAGCTGACAGCATGTTGTTTCTTTGGCAGTGGGGGCTTCAGCTGAATGTGTGGCCAGTCTGTATTTTTTCCAAATGTCTCACTTGGCAAAGGTGCTGATCCCGGCTAAGAGCTGTAATATCTCTCGCACCTGCCAAGAGTGGCCAATAACTGTGTGCCTCTCAGGCTCATCAGTTTGGCAGGCGGTAAATCAGTGTGGTCTCCTGCAGGGGCCCTAGAGTTTTGCTGTATGTCACTTACACATGCATCACTGCAGGGCAGTGCTCCTGCATTGATTTGCAGACAATTTTTTATTTAAAATAGGAACGGTAGGGTGTGTATTTTTCTCTCTTTTCTTACAGTGTTTTGCAGAAAAACTCCAAGTCTATTTGATCACTTATGATTTAGGATCAAATAACAAGCGTGTTTTCAATTGTTTCAGTGATTACTTTCACTTTTGCTATAGAAGTGGGTAAACCGATGTTCTTTTTGCTTCTACTGATGGCAGATTTTGATATTTTGACATCTGCTCTTCTGTGCAGAAAATACAAAGATGCATGTGTTTACTGGATTTTAAGCAAAGCCGAGTACTGATCCCGGTTATGGAGGTTGTGGCTTCAGACAGATGTTCCTTTGTCAGATAATGATCTCTGCATGGATCATGGCTGTGAGAACAAAGCAGTCTCCTGGGATTATGTTTTAAGGCACGGGAATACTTATGCTATGCCACAGTTGAGGCCCAGCTGATTGGATTCAGACGGTGTTAAATGATTAATGCATATATGAAAGTTTCTATATTTATACCCTTCCCAGTGGCCGTTTGAAGTAAAAACCTGTGAGGATTTTCCATTTCTTTGGCAGCTTTTGCAGCGGGTCCTAAAGTGAACTGAGATAAGAGAGGGAAACCTGGCAGTTGCCAGAGTGCAGGCTGTTTTTAAAAAAATGATAAACTTCAGAGGCTTGTTTAATCACCGTCATCTTACCTAAATGGTCCCAAGCAGCTGGAGTAACAGAACTTTTCCACATTATTACTGACAGTAGCACTGACTGAACGCCACACAAGGCCAGCTGCCCCAAAATTCCCCCGAGGTGACACAAAAAATAAAAACACTCACACACCCACACAGTCCCATAGACACACACTTGGTGTTTAGCATCCATCATTTCTGCACCAGCAGCTCCGCAGGGCCTCTTTCACTGTGAGCTGATAACTGAGCGAGGGAAAAGGTGAAGGTTTTTGAGAAGTTTCTTTGGGCATCAGCTGAAAGCCGGCCACCGCATTGTGATGCAAGCAGGAACCTTAATGTGACTAACTGCCTCGGGTTTTTGGCTCTAGCAAAAGGTTACAAAGCTTAGCAGTAATACAAATGCAGTAAGAACAGAAAATCCTATCGTGGGGAGAAAAATCAGATTGAAGAAAGCACAGTGGACGCTCAAATTAAGCCTTTCTGACATTAAAAAGAAGCAAAAGTCATTATTGCATCAAAGTGAAGACAGGGAATGATTTCATCAGGTAAGGACTAAAAGAAAAAAATGGACATAAATTGAAAATAGGAAATTTTTTTCGTAGGTTAGATTTATATCGATTCATTTGGAATTAAAAAACTTCAACTTCTACGTGTCTGCAAAAAGCTTGGGCTATCTTTACATCTTTACTCAGTGACCACTCTGTTACTTTGGATGGACTTCACAGCATAGGCATCTTTAAATTTACCGAACTGACAGTGAAGTCTGACACTTGAAAACTGTTTGAGTGACGTCAAGTGTTCCTCAAAGTTCAACTGAGGTCCAACATTTTAGAAATCTTTAGAATTTTGAAAATCAACTGTGATGCCTAAAAGAAAACGATATACCATAATTGGAAAGTCAAATATCAGGAAAAATCAAAGACAAAAGTCAAAGAATCATATTGGTTTTTAATATTAGATTCTTAAATCTGTAGTAAAGCTATTGTAACAGAACGTTTTACCTCCTGAAAAGCCCACTACACAAGTCCTACTCCAATCATCTCTTGATCCCAGTGGTCTTTTTAATATGATGACGTCGTTTTTAGCCAAAATAAAAAAACCTGTCGCTTATGAGTTGTGGGCAGGACTGTTGCCGTGGAATAAGCCTGCCTTCTTTTTCCATGATCCCTCTGTTTACACTCTCTCCTGCTAGCTTAGAGTCCCTCACACCCCCGACCTAAAATTAGAGGTGCAACAAAAATGATGAGCAATATGGGAGCTTTACAGCCATACAGTTTTGAGCCAGATGCAAACTCAAACGAGGAAAATGAAGACGTACACAGATCTATTTGTCAGCAAGTGGATGCACTGGAATGGATTACAGTAGGGGGCTTGTGGCTTGGCTGTAGTAGCTGTTCCTAAACGATTTAAATACAGAAAGACACAGAAATGCAGTTTATATATGTATTCCATTATAAGAAAAATGCTACAAAAACACCAAAAACACAATTTTCATTGGAGTGTGTCTTTGAGAGCCGCAGTTTCTCTGAAGAAGCAGCACAGAGACCGATTTAAGACTCAAAAACAAGTGCTGGCTAAGCACACACTTCAAGTCCTTTCACTGGCTACCTCTGTCTTTGAAGAGTCCTTTTCAGAATTTCTTATAAATGTATAGACATCATAAAACCAGACACACCGAGAGCCGCTGCGGCACATAGCATAAACACAGTGCCGGTCCTGGTGCTGTCAGCAGTCATTCAGTGCTTTTTTTTGTTTGTGTTGAAAATCAGACGGATTCTCTATTTCATACAAACATCCACACCCTAAGATCTTCTGCAGCCTGATCCTATTTACAGGAATTGACTTGTTTTAGCCACAACAAAGCAGCAAAATGGACTTTACGTCTGTCTGTAGCACATTAGCATAAATAATCACTTCTGGGATGGCTCTGAGGTGCAAAGGTGCTGTATGTGTCCAGTGAAATCCTTATTGCTGACTAGATTGAGTAAATTTAAACCATATGCAGGTCCTCACTAGTCATGTCCCTCAAATGAGTTAGATGTTTGTTTGTTTTTTATTCTCAGAGCAACAGCCCTATAACATTTTTTAAAAGCAGGTTTGCAACAGTCTCTAAGTTGTTAATGTGTCAAAAAGCATCCAGCTCAGCTCAACATCTCTGCCATGTCTTTCCAGTGAAAAGCTATTGTCAGAGGGGTGGGGGTGAAGCCCCAGAGCAATCAAAAATTTTAGGGATCCGCTGGGGAGTTTGCCAGTTGCTCCAGAGACAGCCAAAGCCTTGGTAGTTAAAAGGTTTTAATAAAATAGTTAAAACCAGGAATGATAAAAACTAAAAAAAAACAAGAATGACATAAAACACACGTAAAGCCGTCGCATCAGGAGTCTTTAGGAGAACAGTGGTGGTAGTTGTCCATATGACGCTATTGTCCAAGTGCCCACCTTGACGTTCGTCCCACACCCAAGTCCTTTACACGAGCAGGCCTGCACTCCAAGCCACCAGTACACATGCAATAAAAACAAGGCAAACCCACAAATAGTTTTTAAAAGCACAAAAACAGTCATGCAAAAGAGTTAAAAGTCAATCCATATAAAACCCAATTAAAATCCACTGGTGACTGAGCTACAAGCTGTTCATGGAATCCCGGGGTGTAACTGGCACACTAAGCTTTAGGAGGGGTGAAGCCCGTTCACCCCTCTGCGTCTCCAAATGGCAGTGTGCGATCTTCCCGAGGGTGTGCTGCCTCCCTCCTCCTCCACGTGAGCGAATTTGCTGGTCCACGCCCCGATGAAGACCTGTGGTGGCTGTGGCCAGTGTTCTGCCGCCTCCGCGTCGTGAATTGCGCACCTCCGGTTCCAAGCCTTCCTCCTGCCTGCACCTTGCAGGTTGCGTCCAAGTGTCGTGGAACTCGCGTCTCTGGCTCCGACAGCAGGCCAAACTCCAATGGCACAGGCTCCACGCGCTGGCTCCATTAGTCCTCGTCCTGCCTCGGCGGCCGTGCACTGGTGCTCTAAAAGAGAATAGCAGCCTCCCTGCTCTGCGTGTGACCACGCCCTCCCACACAGGTGTCCTTCATTCACCATCAGCAATTTGTGCAAGCAGTCACAAACTACCTGCTGACACTATGTTCACACATTCAACCGACCACTTCCAATGAAATGTCTACGTAATCGTGCGTATATGTGTGTTTTAGGCTTCTGCGCTGAAAACTCAACTTCCATTGAACCCATGTCGGATGTTAAGCCAAGAAGCCGGAGTTACATGACAGCAAGTCTTTCACATCGGAATAGAGCTATGAAAGAAAAAGCCTGGAGCAAGACTCACAAGATTTGAACCGCTTCGACATTTTCCCCAAGCCTCTTCCAACTGTAGGTGGCGAACATGACCCGATAAACAATAACAAAACAAAGAAGAACATTCCCCTCCCTGCTCATCCAGTGTGAACACCAAGAATCACGCATCACATGCCTGGTGTGATTGTTGCATAAAGGCGAAATATTAGGTTTTCCTGTAACCAATGTTCACCCATCTGTGTTTTTACCATACCTTCAAGAGGTACTTAGATTGATTCCATGTTTTAAAGCATTTCAATCCACAGACTTGACAGCCAAGCATTTGCTGTCACAGCTCCTACTGTTCAGAAATGAGTGGCGAACTTTGATATATTGAGGCACCACTGGGGTAAGACCTGCTCCACTGCCACCGATCAATGTCCATCTCAACCTTCAGCACCTCCAGCGCAGAGTTCCACGCGCCCCGTAGGATCTGAGCTACCTTTTGTGCTGAGAGAAGTCCTTTTGGTGTATTTGTTTACTTCATAGCGAAATAATGACATGCAGTGCCCCTTTGCAGGTATTTTTACTATTCCATAAATGAGTATAGCATTATGTTTAAGATGCAGCACAAAAAATGCTGAGAAGGTGGAAGGATATGAAGGACAGGACCGCATTTTCTAATCACAGCCATCTGAGCTCCTCCCAGTTGTTCAAAGAAAATTTATGGTTTCTGCAGAATGCAGCCTGAGCAGATTTGCATATTAACTACCAGTACAGAGGAACTGCAGTATAGATCATTGATCTGCTCAGTGGCGTGTGACTTAGGAGAACTTCTGAGGTAAAAGCAAGCTCTGTCCTAAAGAATGAGACCCTGGAGCAGCTTTGGAATGTCAGCAAGTGATCACAAGAGGTTAGGTTAAAGAAATCATACTATAGGTGCTTTTATTATTGTCTGTATTTTAGTCTTGTTTGAGTTTGTTACCACCTAATGTGAGGATTAGAAGTTGTGCAGAAGTTTGTCCTCGTTCATTTTAACAGCCAGACTCCCTTAGCACCAACAGTTTTCGAAGAGGAGTTGCCGTCTTTGAGACATGAATTCCTCTGTGCGTCAGCACTTGAAGATCACTTCAGAGTTATCAGAGAGGATACATCATCACATTGAATTGAGAACAATTTCCTGACACGGAAAGCAAAAGATTCTCATTACAGTGCTGTGACAGTTCGTTTATCATGCGTCACTTAGACAGCTCTCGCTCAATCAGCTCCCTGCGCTTCATCCAGCTGTGTTGGCTCAGTGTGTACGGCAGAAAAAGAAATGTCAGACTTTTTTTAAAAAAGCGCGCCACTCTGCAATTAATCTTTTTGTGTTGTGCTGTTTTATCTGCGTTCTCTGACAAAATAATCCAGAAAGATTTCTCGTCTTTCTGTACATTTCCCTGTGAGATCAACAGTTGAAAAGGCCCCTCGGACGTCATTTCTGTGACCCTCTCTGTGTAATGGCTTTCACAGGAAGAGTAGAAGATGGCCTCGAGCTTTCTAGTGGGCCTAACCTGTAATGATGCAATGCTTTTACCACTTTCCTAAGAGACCTGACTTTTTGAGGGTTCAAAGCAGTGACCTTTGAAGAACGAGGCATTAAATCTGAGTTTATGCTTCTGAGTTATAATTGGCCACCAAAGTTTACACTTGGAGATGCAGAGCAGTTCCCGTCCACTGGTTTATTTTCATGAGACACCTTCACTTGTCTTCTATTAATTGTTATTTGGTTCTAAATCTAGCTTTTAGTTACTTTCCCCAACCAGTTATAATCTGTTGTTGTGTTTCTACCAGTACAACTTGAGTCCAACATCTGCAAAAAACAGAAAGAAAGAAAAGTTCCTAATAAAGTACAAAGTAGAACAATAACTTAAAAATTAATAAGCTCACTTGGTCTTGTTTATTAGTTCAAAACAGACTGAAAATAATGATGGCAGGGAGAAAACGAGATGAGTAAAATCGTATTTCTGTCTTTCTGATGCTTTGTTTTCAGTCTGTGCATGTCCTCACAAGAACAAGATAGAACAACATTTCCAAATTCTTTGCGACAAATAACAGTGAGATTATTAGCAGACTCAAGTTGAAGCCGTTTGCCAACATTTACATTTTTGATCATTCATGTCATGTCATGGCAGGACTCTGTTCTACGGGGATATAGGATTATGACACAGATGTTTTCTTGACTTCTCTTTCAGACCTTTTGTCCACTTTCTCCATATTGTGCACTTTGGGAGGGTCTACTGCCCACAGGTGCAGGTGAACTGCTAACTCCTAACCCTAGTATTTTGACTTCCCTGTAAAGTAAAGATCAGAAAACTCTCAACTGGACTATATTCCACCATCCAACCGTATTTTTAAGAAGTAACAGAATTCCCAGTTAAAATGGGAAATCGATGGTGTTGAGGAAGATTTTCCAACAGGTTATAAGCGTGTTCTTTCAGTCCTATAGTCATATATTGGTCTTGTTACTGTCTTGTTATGTTTACACATCACACCACTGAAAATGGATGAACATTAAAGGTGACCCTTATGTTACCAATAGATCCATCTTCTGGGTCCATCATGATGGGTTGCTCCTTGCTAACAAAGTTCTGGGTGTTGTTAAAGAGGTATATTCTGTGTTACTGGGTTTATGCAGCTCCCAATCGATATTAATTTATGTGCTTTGTCATGTACTTTAAAGTACTTTAAACTTTAAAGTCATTGTCAGACCTGAAAACAGAATCATGTTACCACCTTAATTGCATTTTTTTTCATGCCTTACAAGTCAATTCTGGAATTAAATGCTTGTGAATTCTTTTTTTGTAAGTGAATGCTCTCATATGTGACTTATCTCTGTGCCCTACCATATACATAATCCTTGTTAGTTTTCTTCTTCTTTTTTTAACTGATAATCGATTGCTTTATTCTGTCAATCCTACCAAAGCTTTTTGAGTCTCTATAAGCATGTAATGATATATGCTGTGCAAACTGAGCAGCCTTACTTCACATTCATATCAGGGGAGACAGAAGATTTGGTGTTTAGCAGAAAAAAGCATCAGTTTATTTCAGCCAGAAAACGTGTGTTTTTGTGAATGCTATTAAAATAATACAGCACTAAATAAGTGGAACTAAGAAGAAGTTTGATGCACTTTTTTCCCTAAAAATATCAAGAGTCCTTTTTTGTTCAAATTATCTCCTGCTGTTTTATCCCTTTCAGGGTCACGGGGTTGCCGGAGCCTATCCCGGCCACTTGTGGCTGAAGGCAAGGCAAACGTTTTAAATAAAGGTGAAATATTTCAATCAACATTGGAGTTTGCATGCAAACTGTCAAATTTCATATTAAATGTGGCCAGCATTCTACAAAAAAAAATTGATATTGATTAAAAAAGATGTCCCCATTTACAGTTGAAATAACAGCAGTAAAATCTTCCTTAGATTAAATTATTTTAACAGATTAGATCAGACTAAAAGAAATTAGATTGGATTATAAGACTAACTGCTCCAACAAGCCTTAAAAAGTTCTTTAAAGGGAACTCCAAACTAAGAATTCAAATAGGTGAAATAAGTAACTTCAAAAATGTATCTTCAAAATGTCACAGAAGTTCTCATAAAAATAAATAAATGTGCTGCTTAAGTGATAAGCTCTCAAAACAGAAGTTCTGCATTAATTATGTACAGACTGTATGAGTTTGTGTGTAACTATCAACTTAACAAACAGTAAACTTGTTATTTCAAACTTCTTTCAAAAAGTGTTGTTTTTATTTTTGCAGAATTGGGTTTCTGAATTTATATGTTTCAAAGCTTTGTTGTAACACTGCAGCAAAGTACAGCATGAATAACAGTCATTTTCTCTGCAGCGAGCATCTAAGTGGTGGTGGTGCGGAGGCGTATTTTGGGCACTGTTTGACATTAAAAGAGAAAAGGGGAGAGTGCAGCGAAAGACGTGCTTAGTCACAGGTGTTCTGACTACTGACGTAAACTCCTTATGCTGGGCTCAGGGCACGTTCATGTAATAAAGGATAGATTCCAGAGCTAAGATGAGTGGGCTGTAAAAGAGACAATGAAGGCTGCACTTAGGTAATGGAGAATTCAAAATGAAAAGGGTAGAATCTATTAACACTCGCTGTATGTTTGGATCCAAACTGGTTTCATGACATTCCTTGCACTCACATGCACAGAAAAGTTTTTTTTCTTGTTACTGCTAGAGAGTCTAAGCACTTTGGAAAAAAAATCCCCAGTGAACACTAACACAAAAAAAAATTGATACCTTATTAGAGAGGTGCACTTAAAAACCTTCATTTTTTCCCCCAAAACGTCAGTGTTTTTGTGTGGATGCTTTATGGATTCATTCCGGCTGTGATTGATGATGTTAAAGTGATTTTAAGTGGTACACGGTGCTCTTGAAATGTGAAATTGTCAGTTGGATTTTTACAAAGTTTCATGCAAGGTTAAGTGTTATTTTGGCTGAATCCAAGAAGATTCAGAAGAATTCGGATTTGGCCTTTAAATATGTTGAAAAGTGTAGCTGTGTTTGACAGTGTTTTTTTACTAACTAGATTAGAAGTTAGCATAGTAACAGTGACATGTGTTTCATATCAGTCTGTTTTTATCTGCATACACTAACATAGCTAACGTGTTGCGTGTCAGCAACAACAGTTACTGTGAATGCAATTAATAAAGTCTGACTGACTGACTTATCTCTGGCTCTTTTGTCTTGCTCAGTGCATCTTATAGATGTATCGAAATGGGCAGTCTTATTACTGTAGGTGCCAGGCGGGGTTTGGGCACGCTCTGGCCACCATCTATCTACACTGGGGCTTAATTCCCAGCTCCTGGTGCTAAGATCATATAGATTACATTTCTCTTGTAACTCAGGATGGGCTCAGTTGGTTGCACTAAGGATTCCAGAGCAGATTTGTTTGTGTGGAGCTACCAGTGAAAATGGGCTCTTAGAAAGAAATGCCTGTGATGCACTAAGTTTGTACTATAAGGGCAGTAAAATACATTCATAAGACAGTTGTAAGACCGTATTGCCTTTCCACAATGGTACTACTGTGACAGGAGCTCACAAAAGAAGTCTTGTTTTTTATTTTTTTAGGCATTTTACTGTTAGTAGTATTTCGTTCTCCAGTAAAAAAATATATGCTGCTTAGAAAATAGACATTTTTCACAACAAAATCATATCAATAAATTAGAAAATTAAAGATATTATACCCTCAATTTCAGTAAGATTTTATCTTTATGAAAGGAAGATGATTTTTTTGGGGATAAACCAATGTAGCATATTGTTTGCTTTTTTTCTTACAAAGATTTAAAACAGTACTTAAGTCATTTAATATGCCATTTGCCTTCAGGCTGGGCATTCAAACGAAACAGATTTAGACTGGAAGTGCTCTCAGACAAAGTGCAGTCCTCCATCACAGTGAACGTCCAATAATGCATTTTTAAAGAAAGTGATCCAGATCAAAAGCAACATTTAATGTGTTGCTCCTTTGCCCTTTTTCCGCCACTTCCTCCTTACAATGTGGCTTTCTGATTTATTCAGGAGCACAGTCAAATTCAGAGCGACACTACTGAAAAAAAAGTCATTTAAAGGCAGGAAACTTTTACTCCTGAAAATAAATCCTCCTTTTATTTCTGCTTTAATAAACATGTCCTTTCATTGATCTGAATTGAAAAGAAGACTTTCCACAAACTGTTTGTTAGAGTCAGATTGGATGTTCTCAAGGATTTGACTACCGAGGTTTTTCAAGTAATTATCTTTGCCTCCCAATTTTTGGGACACAGATTAAGAAACAGATTAAGAAATTATCAATGAAAGGTTCTTTAAGCATTGCGAAAATTACAAAAGCAATATTTTTAAACAAAATCTTGAGCCACTCAAATTATTCTTGACGCTCCTGTTACTGTGTCTGCTGGTCCGTCCGGGTCTCAAGAATTTTGGCACCTTTTTTAATTTCTTTGCTACTGCGTTTGATTGTTTCATTTGCAATAGTCTTTCACTCTGCTGTTCTCATGTACCCGCCCCCCTCCTACCAAAATATGGTGTTCCCCTTCCAGCCCCCATATGAAATGTTCTAGCACCACCACAGGTCAAAGCACTCCAAAAACATTCATTTCAAAGGTCAATGAAGGGGCATCAATAAATATTTGCTGTTAAAACTAAATCTCACTTTCACATCCCAGAATCACTTATTTATGGTATAAATGCAAGTAATATAAGAGTTAGTTTTTATGCAAAAAAAAAAAAAAATTGCTGCTTTAGCTGTAAAATGATTACTTTATTTACTGTAAGCTGCCTTAGGATCCAATTTCACAAATTTGTTTGTTTTGATTTATGCCTGCTGTTAGCGTGATAACAGCTGCTCAAACTTTTACTAAAAAAATGGAGTGGTGACGCTGATCCGATTTTTTGGTCCCTTGCAAAAAAACATCCAGATTTACATATCTTATCACCTTTTCTGGTGTGTTCTTACCATAACACTTATAAATGTTCCTGGTCAGCTGGTCAGACTGTTCAATCACCAGGTAGCATAAAGGCAACCCAAAGCCCCAGTAAATGTGCTCTACCTGGATAGAATAATAACCAGAATTGAAACAAAAGCAGATATCAATTCATTTACACAAACAAGTTGGTTTTGTGAAAAGTTTATATTAATTAGTAGCCCACTGTCCTTTTCAAAGTATCCCTTCAGGCTTTATTTTTCCTTCATTAACTTTTTATCATCTATGATTGCACTGTGTGTAAAAGAGCTCAAAATAAACATCCTAATGAGACTTTTATCATTCATTCTGCTTGTCTTTAAGGCAAAAACAGTTTGGCTTCAGTAGGTTTGTGATGACTACTGTTTTAGGAGTTCCTGGAGGGGTGGGGGAGGTATTTAAAAGGCTAATTGAGTACATGATAAGAAGAAAAATGTGCCTCTAAGTTATGGATCTGGTTGTTATTTGTGGGATCTGAATATGCTGTTGAATTAAGTATAGACATGAGGAGAAATCAGTTGGGTATTTTTGCTTGCAGAGGTACATTTACTTCCAAAGTGAAAAAGATGGAAGAAGATGAGTGCACATGTCCTGAACAGTGCCTGATTTTGACATAGTTGTTCATTTCATGCAGCACTGGAGGCCCCTAAAGACAAATTAACACACCGCAGTTGGAGGAAAAGGGTACACAAAGGTCGTTGTCTTTAGTACTGTCCTGTTTCTCTGTTGGTTAGCAGGACATTTGAGTTGAACTTGAGTTCAATGATTTCTGGTTAAGATCTTACAAATACATGTAAGTAAATGCTCTACTAACTTAAGTCTTTTGTAAATGTATTTTCTAGTCATTTTAACTTTACGTTTTACACAAACCCTTCAAATTAGTTTATGTAAACAGTGCTGCATTCTGCCTCCTGTGTCTTCTCTACCACAATAGGGTTGAATTGCAACTCCAGGTGCGTCACGCTTCACTGTCACACCTCAGCGACACAAACCCACAACTCACAGACACAGATAGTGGAAGCTTATCGTTGATAGCTGTAAACCTAAAAAAAACCTGGTGAGGGGTAAGAATGGCGAGGTGGCGTGGGAGCCGCAGACTGCAGGGATGGAAAAGCTCCAAGCCAAGTGCAGCAAAAGGCAAAGAAATAAAGATGTACAGATTAGACGTCAGGAAAAAACTCAGGCGATTAAGGTAGTGGGAAATCTGCCAAAGAGTTAATGAAAGTCAACTCATACAATGTTCAGTGGGGCAACTGGGGATAAAGTCTGTTAATGTGAATGAGCATGGCTAGAATCTTTAGCAAGAATGATAAGAGCAAAACTACAAATAAATACTACAAAAAAGCAAACATTTTTATCATTAGTATTATTATTTGCAGTATCTGCAGCTTGTTTAATATCTAATAAATTGGTTGAGACCAAGCTATTCCTTTGTGGTGTAACTCAAATCTCTTTCTGCTTTAATTTGTCATGTTCTCCTCAGTTTGGTCTCCCTCTGACTCCAAAACATGTCCCTGTGGTTGTGGAACTGTGTCTGCAGCACCGAGTCAGAGCACGCATGCCTGTGATAGACTGGCACCCTATTCATGTTTGTCGGGTGAAAGCTGGGAATGGCTCCAGGCCCTACATGGTCCTGTCCAATATGAACCAAGCACAGAAATGTCTCACATAATGAAATCATACTTCTATATCCCCAAAGCTTTAAGAGCAAATAAAAAGAATTTAAAGTCAGTATGCAATAGTCTTTTTATTTAATATTTTTTTTCCTCAAAACTTAAATGACCTTTTTTTTAACCATTAAACATCTGATAAGTACACAAAAAATGCATTGTTTAACCCTTGTGCTATCCTAGGCACTTTACCATTGGGAGTTGGGTCATCTAGATTCACTAGACAGTGCTCTGAACCTTTTTTTTTTTCAATTTTTTGTGATCTTCACTGGTTCAATGGATTACAAGAAATTGTTCCACCTTTATCCACCTTTGTCATGGTAGGGAGAACATGTCAAAGTAAGGGTGGGGTCATCCAAGACAGCACAAGGGTTAAACTGATTGTTCACTAAGTCATTTAGGAGGACAAATCAAACTGTTATTTTTAAAATACCAATTAAAAAAAGGTGAACCCTTCTATGGTTTGATCAGATCTTTAGATTAAAGATAAACCAGCTGTATTTTAAATTCCCATGTTTTTGTGCTTTTATTGAAAGTACAATTCATTTTACAAGTGATAATTTGATTAGCAATATAGTGATGCATTTTGAAAATGCAACTTTGAAAATAAATGAACATAAAAACAACATTTCTTTGAAAAAGAGATGTACTATTTTGTATTTGTTTTAGTTGAAATGAAACCACAAGGGCATTTTCTTTTTTTAATCAAATTATTTCCATAATGCAAATGATAAAACAGGAACAAAAATGTTAACAACAGAACCTAAACAACAACAATTATAAAAAGCTAACAACAATAAATATTCCTTCATCTTCTAAACCCGTTTTTGTTCCTTTCTGGGCTGCCGGAGCCTCCCGGGCACTCATGGGCAAAGGCAGGGTTAACCCTGGACAGGTCACCAGTCTGACCCAGAGGCCACAATCCCACAGCCATACACACTTCCATTCCCACCTAGAGACAATTAAGAGTAACCATTGATCCTACGAGTAGTAGAATGGAGTAATAATAATAAAATTTAACAAAACTGTTGACCAAGTTTATTTAAGCCAATTTGTAATGCTTTAAAATCAGAATCAGAATCAGAAAAGGTTTTATTGCCAGGTTCAGTAGAGCGCACTTTACAAAACGAGGAACTTGTCTTGGTGTATGGTACAATTAAGAATAAGTTAAAAAAAATTAAGTTAACACAACAACACACTATATACAGTAGAGTAAGGTGGGAGCACAGGTGGGCTGGGATGGTGGGGCCTGTAAGTGGCAGCAATAGTCCTTTGGTGGGGGGGGGGGGGGGTCAGCTGGGGGGAGTTGGGGTACTGTTCAGCAGTACACAAAACACTCATAATAAATACACCCATCAACATACCAAACTCTGTAGTCACCATATAAATGAATATATTTGAAAATAAAAAAAAAACAAAAAATAATCATATATAAAATTAACAATTAAATACGTTTTTTTATGGCACTATCTTGTTTTTATCATCACTATGCTGATGCTGACAATCCTTTGATCTGGTTTTCGTTCTTTTCATTAGTTAGAATCTTCATTTAAACAAAAGCTTCTGTTAAACTAATCAGAAAAATGATTTGAAAAAATGACTGACAGACAAAATAACCAAATTAAAAGTTGAAATTTAACAGATAATAAAAAAAGGTGATAAAGATAAACTGATGCCCTGATCTATTTGGAACACACAAACAGTAATTAGAACAGTTGCATTAAACTAAATTGCATATAACTGATTTCAGATTATTTTAAAATTTAGATTATGTAAAAACAACTATAAATAGTTGGAAATTGACCTGCCAGTTCAATTATATGTTGAATGTCCAAACCTGACAGCTTTCTGCTTGTACTGTCTATGTCTGTTCATAATAATTTAGTTTCTTAATGACAGGTTATGTAATTGAATGAATCTAGACAAATGGATTCTTATAATTTCACGGGATACCTACGGTGTCTGCAGACGTGTCAAACTCTCATTTCCACTGGGTAAAAGCTGGATTAAGAGAACCCCCCGGGGATCATCCTAATTAGCAGTATTTCTTTTTCTTACCCTCAGTGTGCTACAGTTACAGACCCAGTGAGAAAAGGCCAACCTGCAGCTTTGCATCAACAGCATAACTGTGCTGGCTGCCAAAAAGAACATCTAACAACGATATGATCAAAGAGAACACACCAGTCGGGGTGTGTGTGTGTCTGCACTGCTTTACCCAGCCACAACACACACGCATTTCTAATTTTAGAAATGGGAAAACAGCTGGACCACTAAGATATCAGTGAATGTAGACACTTTATTGTAAACATCCCAAATCAAATGTCAAATTCCATCCTGTTCTTCTCCATTCTGCAGTGGCATGAGCCACAACCACGTCTTTCTTAATGCTAAAAATCTGCTTTTATTCACACTAAGTCTCTGAAAGCATTAGGATGCACATTGCAACAAGACCTTAAGCAATTACCGGCCTTATCATCCTGCCTGACAGACAGTATGGGCTTTTAGCTGACACCTTTCCCGAGACTCTTTCATTGAATCATTTGTGCTAATGCAAAAAATGGAATGGCCAAGAGGTTTGATAAATATATCTGAATTGTTTAAACATCATTTCCCCCTTTAATAGTCCTTTTAAAGTGTCCATTAGAGGGCGGTTATAGTGAATGACAATTGAGGTAAAAACATGGAAGGATGCACAGGAAGAGAACTAAGTCATTTTTAGAAAGAAGCCGTATGCAAAGACATATTTAAAATGTTTCTGAGAAAATAAATATTGTTTTAAAAATCGGTCTAGAAAGCTGCATGATTTACAGTGTCAGATCATTTTTGGGTATTTTATCCATCATATCTGTTGAAAAGTACTCTGCTTATAGATTGTTTAGACAAAGTCCAGATGGAGCAATTAAACATAAAGAAGTCCGTATCTGCAAATGAGCTGCATGTCTTCTGTGAACAGCTGCTCAATAATTCATTTAAGGTTCTCGTGGAATCGATCTCAAAGTCCAGTTTGCTTCTGAATACTGATGTGATTCAGTGCAAAGCAGAAACTGAGAAGCTGTCCCCTGAGCTGTGATTGGTCAGCACCTATGGCTCACCACCATAATGATGACCAGGATGTTGTATTCCACCCAACGAAATTTTAAGCTTTCCTGAATGTATTATTAAATTTTGTACGTACAAATGATTGAATTAGGCTTTCTGTCACTATGACATTTCCAGGCAAAACCAATACCTTGAATTCATGAAATTTCTTTTAGCCCATACTGAACAGTGATTCCCAAATAATTGTGATGATGTCTAAATTGAATATACTAATGTTCAAAGGATTTAAAGTTATATCTGGTGGATTTGGAAGGGGTAACATTATGTTAAAATTAACATTTCACCTGTTAGTGAAGAAATAAACCCACCAAATTTAGTTGTGTCCTTAGTAAAGTAACAGTGGAGGCAAATCCACAGACAGAATTCATTTTTTAAACTTTGTATTTCTGATAATTTAGAGTCTGTGATTTAAGCCATTCAAGCTTAATGTGGAAAAAGGTTGATAAAAGTGGCTCTACAAAAGTTTCAAAACTGTGAAGAAGTGTGACAGTGGAACATTTTATGCCTGTTTTATGTCTTTAACAAGGTAGCTGCAAATCCTTAAAAAATCTCACATTTAATTAAAGTGAAATAAGGCCTTAAAAAAGCAATGATAGTCTTCAGTTCGTGTTAATGGATCTTTAATTGTTTCATGTCAATGTAATGTGACTTCCTGTCACACACACACACACACACACACACACACACACATACTTTTTCTTTTAAAAACTATATGTAGATTTTAAACTGTAAGCTAACAAACTTTGTTTTTTGATTTTTTTATTTATCTTTATTTGTCACACACACAAACATTTCCAGGATGCATTGTGTCATGAGGTCATGAACTGGTCGTAGATTATTTAATTTCAGCTAGCTAATTAGTTCACGCTCAAAGAAAAAAAAAATAAAATTAGCTCAAGCTCATCGGTGCGGGAAAATGGGAAAGTCCAAATTCAAGTGGGAAATTACTTGAAAACAGGAGTTATTCATTGCGGTTTGTGGAAATCCTTGTGAGGCAAACGGCACGGTTTGCCGGACGTTATTTCTTTCGGCAAAATGGGGATCAAGGCAGTGGAATTGCATGTGTAGAGCAACAAGCAGCAGATTTTAGCAGTTTGTTTCATTTTCTTTGTACATCAAAATCATTAAATTTACCTTGTGGAAATCACCCTGTTTAATCTACATTTTGATTTTAAATCTTGTCCACAAACAATACTAGCCACAACCACGAATAACATAAAGTTGCAAAAACAAAACCTTTTAATAATAACAGGTAACCCTTGTGCTATCCTAGGCACTTTACCGTTGGGAGTTGGGTCATCTAGATTCACTAGACAGAGCTCTGAACCTTTTTTTTTAAATTTTTTGTGATCTTCACTGGTTCAATGGATTACATGAAATTTTTTCACCTTTATCCACCTTTGTCATGGTAGGGAGAACATGTCAAAGTAAGGGTGGGGTCATCCAAGATAGCACAAGGGTTTAAGAAAATATTATCTGTCCCTTAAGTTGGCTGGGAGATTGCCTGAAAAGTTGAGTATTTTTCTTGACATGTAGCCTGATTTTTAATATTTAAAAAGATTGAGTGTGTGTCAAATTAGATTTTTAGTCAGATAATGGACATGCATATAAGTTAACTGTGTAAGACTACCTCACAATGGAGGATTTAATTCAGAACACACAAATATGTGATCACAATCCAAAATGGTGGATGTTGCCGATCAAAATTCTGATTCTAATAAGTTAGAATGAGGTTACATAAAACTTAGCCTTTGATCTACAAATGTCCATCTGTTTAGGTATTCATAAGAATGTCTGAAGAGGTTTCCCTTTTCTCCTCTTTTTGTTAAAATCAAGTCAAAGGCAAACGGGCAAATGAGTTCTAATTACAAATAATGACTGTGGTGAGACATCTCGTGATGTAACCATAGTAACACAACAGATGTCTTCCTACTGGGTGTTGTGTTGATATATGAATGTGATGAGCAATATGGTACCCATTAATTAAAGATGACAAAGGTGTGGTTCTGCAGAGAAAACAGAATGCGGCAGCAGTTTTTTTGCGATTTGGTGACTGAACTATTGTGAAGGTCCGGGTTAAAAGGGGCTGCAGGATTGTTGTTTCTCTAAATATCAGCTGATGCAATCATCCCTCCTAAAGAGCACAGAATTTGGTGTGTTTGCACATGGAACGGAGAAAATCCCAGGTGGAAGGAGCGAAGGTGGCGACGGAGGTGTGCATGCACAGGTCAAATAGGAAGAGTGTGTGTGTCCTCGATGGAAAAACACGCTGAGGGGCTAAAATATAAAAACCTGTCCACAGATAGCTCAGAAGTCAGGTTAATAGATTGTGAAATTTTACTCTTAAACATTAAGAGTCTGCAAAGAAATGCAACCTGACAAGTACTAAGACAAATAAAAAGAAGATAATGAGTCACCCCCAGAGACGACACATTCATGGACTCTGGAAATGTCTGAGCTTTGCACCAAAATCTTTCACTCTGTAAAATTAAATGCGAGATGCTTCATCATGTAGGCTGCATGGTGGCATAGTGGTGAACACTATCGCGTCACAAAAGAAGGCCTGGTTTGAATCCCGGCTTGGTCCTTGGCATAACAGTCCTTTCTGTGTGGAGTTTGCATGTGCTCCTCGTGCATGCTTGTGTTTTCTTCAGGTACCCCGTTTTCCTACCACAGTCCAAAAACGTGCTTCATAGGCTAATTGGTTTCTCTAAAATGTTGTTAGGTGCAATATGTTTAACAGTAAAGGTTTTTCTATTTTCTCCAGACCACATACCAGTATCAGAAGTAAATCATTTTGACTCAAAATGTTGTAGTAACAGATGGATAATGATTTTAATTAATGCCTTATGTCTGTTTAATAAGACTTGCTTAGGTTGTCCTGATTCTTTCATGATCTGTTCCAGCCCCTTTCTTGTTACTTCTTCACTCCTGGCCCACTTAATTTGCAGCTTAATTCTCTCGGTGTGTACCGACCCATTGTCTGGGTGGTTCTCAGCCACTGACTGTACAAGAGATAGATGTGGGATTTGGAGTCCCCATTAGTCCAGATTAGACCAGTTTTTAGCTCTGTGATTGTCTCTGTGCTGGTCAGTTAAGACGTCACCTGCTGTGTTTACATTGACAAAAGTAATCGGAAAGAAAGCCTGATTGGAAGAAAAAGGCATCATGTAAAAACAACGTTCTGGATATTCTGCCCCGATCAGACTCGTTCGGATCAAAATTTCTTTTTGATCGAGTTAGGTGGGTTATGCGGATTGTTGATCCGATCGTTGTGCATGTAAACAGTTAATTCCGATCGTGGGTCACTTTGGTTTTACGAAGAAGAAGGTGTTTCCAGCCAGGGAAGGCTTTGGAGCGCAAACAGGACAGACTCCGCGGATGCCTGGTGCGACGTGCAGACGCTTCTGTGCCCCGCCCTCGCCCCGCAGGATCCTTGCCTCTCCCTTCCCTCTGAGAGGGGAGGGAAGCCCCCGCCGCTCTTTCCCGAGAAAGAGCGATTCTTGCCCCCCAACGTCTGGACCCTGCACGGTCCGGGCTCGGCTGCTGGTGGACCAAGCGAGCTGTGTCTCTGAGCAGAACAGCCGGACTTATAGTTTTGTGTTTGAGGGGAAGGGAGGATGCTTTGTTACGTGTGCGCTTTATGTGTGGGAGACTTCGGACTGCGATCTGTCCCGCAGCTCTAGGGGAACGAGCTGCCAAACTCAGGAGAACCATGTCTCCCGGTAGAACTGTGTCTCCGAGCAGAGCTCGGACAGCCAGCTCACACACCGGCTTTGGGACGGTGTGTGAACTTTTCAAAGCAGAATTGTCCTTAGAAAGCACTCAAACAATCAACGTGGATTTGTGGTTGCAGTCATGTCCCGACAAAATAAAGGCTGATGTTATTCCCACATATTTGAAGCCGGGATAAAATAACACACAGGACTTCAAAAATTGTTTTCTTTTGTGGGGTCTTTGTTTCCCGTATTTATTATGAAATGTCTTGTAAAAAAAAAATAGAAATCCAACTGTACAAAAATCATTCAGCAGTGGCACCTGAATGGACAAATAAAAACACAATCATCACTCTGCCTTTGGACATTTCTATACAGTGGTAGAGTAAATTATCAATTTCCCCAAAACATCACGCTGCTCTCAATAAAACAAACTGCCAGGTACACAAATGTTACATAGAAAACGGTGCAAAATCCTATGCTAAACATAGGAATTAAAGTTTGTAGTTTTAGAAGGGAGGATGATTCCCCTAGAAGAGCTAATGTCTAGCCCATTTTGTTCATTTAAAGCTAAATTTATTTGGGAAGTTCCAAACGTTTGTAACCCCCTTAACACCAGAGCCTTAGCTTCAGTGTTGACATTCTTTCAACTACTGTAACTCTTTACCAGTTTATGCATAAACATAATTCCCGCACATTCTGAAGCACAGAGCAGCAGCTTTGTGTTGATATGCAACTCTCTACAGTAGTGAAGTGTTTATGCAATCAACTTAAAAGCAGCTTTTGGTGCGAGTAGTTGAGAGTTTATGTTGCTGCAATCTTGGTAGATTTTTGAAGACACAAAATACAACATTGTTCGACACAGGTTAAGTGGCAAGAATACCAGAAAGGTCATTTCTTGTAGTTCAGCCATAGAACCTAGACTCAGTTTCAGAAAAATATATACCTCTAGTTTGTTTTTTTCACATCTGAAGAACTGATTTGTCTCTTTTCATCTCACTTTTTCAGTCAACTTTTTATCCATCACGTTCCATATTTTGTCATCTCTGTTACGTTTGAAAAACAGTAAAAAGACTAGATAATGTAAGTATTTGTAGACTTCACAGACAATAATCTGAACACATCAGGACACCTGTAAAAGAAAAACTGAAAAGAGAATTAAAAAAAAAATCAAACACAAATCGGGATAAAAAAGAAATCAACTAAAAGTTGTTGTTTTTTCTCTGAATAGAGAAAAACAAGACTAAACGACAACAATGACTTGAATAAAAGAAAATCTTAGGGGATACTACTTGGCAAAATCCTCAGGCAGCACTTCTGTCTTATCTTCTTCTTCTTCCAAGAACCAGGATTCACTGGGATTCCTTGAAATGGCCTGAAGCATAGTTCTTCTGTCATGATGGGCGCAGGTGGAGAACCAAGATGCAGAACAAACAGACAGTTGGAAGGCTATAAATAATGGATTTTCTTTTACTGAACATTAGGCAGTGCTTTGTTAGACCGTTTTCCATGAGAACACAATGAAATTCAAACTAAATAGATGCTCAACATGAAACCTGAAACAAAACGCAGCAAACAAAGACTGGGAAAAAGAGCAATCATTACAAGATCTTATAACAATAAACAATATATACATTAAAATACTTAAATGTAATTAACATATATATATATATATTTTTGTTTTTAAGACATTGAAGGGTCTTCTTTTTTACCTGTCACTTACAAATAAATGCATCTTTTTATGTGTTTTAAGGTTTTGTCCAAGCACTATTTTTGATAGCAGAGCTCAGGAATAGAACCACTGACTGCTGTGCCTCCAAAAGTCTGTTTCTGGAAGTACAGACAAATGGGGCATGCACATGCAAGTACAACTCATGCTCAGTGGTATTTCAATGCAAAGTTGATAAATCCATCCAGTCCAATCCAGTACCTGGAAGGTGTCTGAGGTGTTGGAGTTCACGTAGAAGAGAAGCAAATGGAATGAGCTTCAAGATCCAGGGTTAATCAATGAATTTTGCTTTATCTAGCATAAGCAGCAGTGGATGGGCTTCACTCGAGTTATTTAGTTAATGTGTCAGGTTTTTAGTAAAAATCTGCTGCTTTAGAGCTTCACTCTAATTACACAATCAACAAATAAAGACATTTTTCAGGACATAGATTCTGCAGAAGTTCATTCGAAATTCGCCTCTGCGTTGTGTGTGTGGGGGGGGGGTGGGCTGTTGCCAGAGTAAGCCTGCTAAACTTCCCATAATCCCTTTGCTTATGCTCTCTCACGCTAATTTACAGCCCCTCACAACCCCAATCCAACATTGTCGGTGCAACTAAAATGGCGAGCAATATTGGAGCTGTCCAGCTGTACAGTGTTGAGCTTGATGGCAGCTCAGATGAGAAGAACAAAGACATGCGATGCGTGTCTCTATTTTCTACAAGTGAATGCATCAGAATGGAGCGAAGCAGGGAGCTTGTTGCACCTACGTCAGATCTACAAGCTTTTCCCAACGAGATGTTTTCATCTGCTCCTGATTCACAGCGATTTGATTCTCCGAAATGTAATTTCAGGCTTAATTTTCTCAATATATGTCTTCCATTATAAGAAAAATGCCAGATAATCATGTTAAAAACACAGTTTTCATTGAAGTGGGTCTTCAATAAAATTACATGTTAAATATTTTGCCAAACTGCTTACACTTAAGTCAGTTTCTAAAAGGAGCATTAAGGAAATGTTCCACAAAAGTGCAGAAACTTTCAAATTAAAACACGTGAATACCACGTGACTTTACCCTCATGCAAACTACCAGCATGTTGCCAACTATAAACACTGAGAAGGGACTTAAAGCTGCACTACAAATGAGGTGAACAATCAGTGCACATGCTACTCTGAACAATCTCAAAGTCTGTCTGTATATTTTACGTGCTAAGACTTCTTGAAAAACTGTTTGCATTGTTTTTCTGTATTTTGATTTTTGCATTTGTAAAACACAAATAGCTTTACAAACAAACCAAAACTGAAGACTTTTCCTGCTTATTTGTCTCCCAACAGGTACACGCACCAGTGTCTGCTGCTCAGGTGTTTTGGCAGTCGCCTGCTAAAGAAGAGGATCTGTTGTACAATGTGCATTCAGAGATCGTAAGTAAAGCTTCTCTTTTCCATCTGCTTTTGTTGAGACGCAACATGCTGGGCATCAGTCTAACAAGTTTCTACAGTGAGGCTTTTAGATGAAGGAAAGAATGAATCAATTAAAAAACAGTGAGTGCACAGAATGTTAATTCTTTCAGCACAATTTTCCTCTTATATGTTTTGCAAAAAAACGGGGAGAAATTATGTATTTCCTGAGGGCAAACGATGAATTTCACCCAAATAAAACTCTTCCTTTCCCTGGTTGATCATGCTGTAAAAGGCTATTTAAAGAGAATGGTTGGTGGATTGTGGTGCTTTAACTTCTAACCCTCTCAGTGGTGCGATCTTTTCATTGCCTATACATTCAGGCAAAGCGCTGTCTTAGTGGGAATCCTCTGTTTTATGATATTGCAGTGGAGGCGCGATCAAGCGCATGCACAGAGAAGGAGCGCATGTGTGTGTATGTGTGTGTCCTCTGCAGGTTTTGCTCACATCTGCAACTCTGCATTGATTCTTTGCCAGAGCTGATGCAGAGCAGTGGATTCTACGTGGTGGCCAGGTGCATGGCCAGCGCCGCAACAGATGGAGGGGCTGTAGCAATGCTGCAGAGCAAAAACGCTCAAGTCAACACTTGAAAAACCTTGCAAAAGTCCTATCAGATGTAATTGGGCTATAAATGCAGTGCTAAAACAACAGTAATCACTTGCCCAACTCTTTATTGTTTTTTTATTATTTTTAAAAATGTTATAAAATCAGAGAAGCTAATGTTTGCAGATATCAAAACACATCACAGTGTTTCAAGGTCAAAACTACTGAGTCATGGAACCACTCATCAAAAGAGAGGTGTGTTTGATGGACCTATTCCAGCAGGAAGTAAAAGAAGGATTTTGTTGCACTTCCCAGGAGTTGACAAGCAGAAACATTCTCAATTACAAGTTCTCTGGGAGATCTGACAACGTAAACTCATCCTCAGAACTAGCTGAAGGACTAAAGAAAACAGAACTGCATTCCCAGAGCAACACGGACGCGTGTGTGCATCTTATCATTTATTTGTGCTGCTTTTCGCATCAGTTGAAGTTCTCAAATCGAGAGGAGATTTGTTACGCAACTCTGAGTGAGAGTGGTGGGAAATGTACAACAAAAAGATTCCAGTTGGTTTTGGCTGCGATAGGATGAATTGGATTTGAGAAAATCTGGTGCTTGTGAACAAAATCAGAGCATCTGGAATAATAGTTACATCTTGTTGCTTTAAGTGATCCTGACATATATGTATATGTATTTTTCAGGGCTCAGGCAATATTGCTTTCCAGGCCAACTATAAATGTTGAAATACCCAATTATAGCTAGTCTGACTTTTATGTGTGGAGCTTTGTTTCTACAAAAGCATTTATATGATACTATTTTATGACAAAACATTATTCTCATAATGAATAACTACAGAATTACAATATTCTCAAAGTTAATGGAAATCTGACTAAAATTTTTACCCTCATGGAATGTTGCTCTTTGCAGCAACCTGCTCTGATGCTCCTGTGCCTCAGAACAGGTTGGCACATTACCTGGGCAGTTTTAATAGATTTAATATAATATATTGAACGGTTTTAACAGGAAATATCAAAGAACTAAAGTTAAATATGACCAAAACTGAAATATAACTGCAAAAATTAATTACCGGTAAATGATGTGTCACAGAAAGTGGTCACATTTAATCTGCTGATGCAAAACAAAGTAGAGATCAATCCTGATTTACTTTATTTCCAGAACTAAAATCCTGCTGTAAAGTTGTTGTTCTTACAAATGTGATCTAAAGATTGAAATCCAAAGGACTCTATTGTAGATTAAAGTGTAGTTTGTCCTATTGACAAAAGATTTGCACAAGAGAATAATGTACGTTAACATCCAACAACAGAGCAGTTAAACCCCCATTTCTTAGATTAGTAGGTGAAGCAAACTGTTATGAATGAACAACTAAGAGAGATCAAAGCGATTGGTTGACTTTTTGTTTTGTAAAAATGCTTGATAAATGTCTCTTCTCTTAGCAAAAAATAGTATATTTAAGTGTCCCGCAAGTATACTTAGTCTATACTTAAAGTGAGGCAGTACACTTGAAGTTTACTTTTTCTGTGCATTGTAAACTTAAAATGTTTTAATTTAGTGTTAAGATGTATTTAGTTAGATTGGTTGGTAGATTTCCTAGACTACATGTACATGGTTAATAATATATTTGCTATTCTTTTACTTATACTCACGTAATAAAATAAACTTAAGGTGTACTACTTTTTGCTGAGGGTTGAGGGAATGAGATTAGTGACGTTTTTAGTAAAGGAGGGGGCCAAGCAAAGGGCGTTTTTTTAGAATAAATTATATAAGATGAAAATGAGATCCTAAATAGTATTATTTAATCTCTTTAATTTCAATTTAAAGACTTTTGTCACTTTCAGCATTTCTGTTATTTCTTGAAAAAATGACTTTACACGTTTGGCTTTACTGTTAGGTTAAAACAAACGTGTGAGTCTTACCAGTGTTTTGCATCACCACCATAAAAGCGCGTCGGTCTCCGCCGTATTGCTGCCACTGCGACTAACTCACACAACACCTTACATAACCGCCTCTTTATCTTTAAGCATGAACACTTTTGACATTTTCCTCTTGCTAGGTTTCAGTAATAATGCGTTGCCACAAGAAGAGAAAAGCGAGTGTCCCTCAAAGAGCATCAAACAAGAAATGGGGAAAAAAAGTGGGTTCTGTTTTGGAGCGGGGAAATGACCCATTCCTCAATCAAACAGAGGATGTTGCCAACATTTGGAGAGGGGGAGAGACATTCGCGTTCCTGCAACTGGAAGTGTCTGGAAGGGAGCGAAATGCTCTGGCAATTGAATTCTTGTCTTTTAATGATCTCCGGAATCTTGTCAGTAAATGCTGATGTCAGGCAAGAGCACAGCCGAGAAGAAATGTCATTTACAGACACCCAATGTAAAAACACGTCAGTTTTCATATTCTACTTACAAATTACACACAACAACACACTCAACAATGTGTTTTTGCTGCGTTTAAAAAATATTTACTTTAAAAAAAAATCAGTCTGGGCTATTACACCAATGAATGGATTACCTGCTGTAAAGATGGAGTGAAATGTCAAATGTTTTCACAGGTTTTTATCACTTTAAATACCCACTCTAATGAAAATTGTGTTTTTGATGTTTTTAACATGCTCTTGTGGTTCCTTCCTCATGATGGAGGACACACTCAATATTAAGAAAATTAAGTTTGCATTTCTGAGGTATTTCTTAATTTAAATCATTGTGAATCAAGAGCAGATAAAAAATGCAGTTGGAAAATGCTTGTAGCAATGAGCAGTGGAATGCTCCATTCTGATGCATCCACTTGCAAACAAATACATTCATGTACATCTTTGTTTACCTCGTCTGAGCTGGCACCTGGCTCAAAACTGTATGGCTGGATAGCTCTGATATTGCTCACTATTTTTGTTGCACTGGCAATGTTAAGTTGGGGTTGTGAGGGGCTGTAAGCTAGCGGATGACAGGAAATGCGGGAAGACTTACCCCACGCCAACAGTCCTGCTCACAACTCAGAGGCAAATTTCGAATGAACTCCTGCTGCTCTGCAGTAATTATGTAAAACGACAGTTTTTGTTTTTTTCGTGCTAAAAACTGCATAATCATTATTAAAAGACCACTGGGAACACTTTTACAATTGATCAAAGAATGATCGGAGTGGAACTTTAATGCTAAGAAACTCATTTTTAGTTCTGATTACTGACAGTAATCTTGTAAAAGGTAAATTGTGTTCTCTTTTTTACTATTTACCACGATATTGCCTTGGGAGCTGTCAAATGGTTGCATAAAAATCACAGAAGTCTATACTTTACACCTTGGAGATGTTTGTTATTCTGTCAGGCTGAGTTCTGCTAGCAGGAGTGAGGTGCATTCTCTTTTATATTGACTCCAGATCAGTTCAGGCTTTTTATAGACAATTTGATTCAGACGATTTCATCAAAAACTAGACTCGTTTTCCTGGTGGGAAGTATTGACTGGATCTAAACCAGCAGACACTTTTCCCACCTCTCGTTGCTCATTCTTATCTCTGCACAGAGAACCATAAAAAGCCTCTTTCTTGACTTGTTTGTGTGTTTCATACACTGCTCTTTCCTTCCTGTGTGACACCATTTCTATTTTCTGACACCTCTGATTTGCATTTACATTAGGAGAACACATTTATTTATTTTCCTCTGGCTCCTTGTGGTTGAATTTTATGTGAGGCCCAAAGAAAACCATCAAACAGTGGATTTTCTTATCTCTGGACCCTAGAGTTCATAGACAGAGTCTGTGAGATCCTTCAGACATTTTTATTCTTTTGTTTAGATAGAGATGCCAGGACACTCTGGATTACCCAGACAGCTGGGTTTGTGCCAGCAAAGTGTTGTTGTTTTTTTGCATTGTTCTTTTTTTTTCTTTTGTAAAACTAGAGTCACATAATCACATGTTACTTCTTCCTTCTTATTAAGAAGTTACCAGTTTAGATGTTGTCTCTTTGTAGACACAAGTGGCTGGAAACAAGACCAGATTTGAGTGACAGTTTTTGTTGCTTTCGTCTGTGTGATTGTGTACGTGTGCTATCCTTAAGTGTATACGTCAGTGGATGTGATAACCTCCAGATTCATCAACACAGTCTCTGTGTCATGCTGGGTGACACCAATCTCCTTTTAATCACAGAGAAGAACCACTAACAATCTCATTATGTATTCTGAAAGATTTGTCTCGACACCCACTTATCGCCGGAAAAAGAAATGACTGACAGAAATACTGAGAGGCTCACAGTCAAGGACTAAAAGAATTTGCAAAGGCAGCATTTTGGTCACAGCAGATGTACTGTACCTCTAAATAGAACAATGCCAAATAGAACTAATAAATCTGCAGGTTGTTTTTTTCTTTCCATCCTTCAACTGGATTCATACTCGTGTGCTCTCTCTTATTTTATGACTGTGCTGGCTGTCCACAGTAATATAAAGGTTTATGTTTTGGTTAAATGAAATCTGTACCAGCGACCTCCGACCCCGGTTTGTGATACAGTTGGTACCAGGCTGCATATTCTGAATGAAGTTTTATTTTGGAAAACTACTGGATTCTCCACAACACATGCGACTCATTCCTTTCTTAAAGCAGCTGTGCCGACTGCTAAGTTGACACCTTCAAGCTAGCAAAGTTACCAAAAAACTAATGTATTTGGAAATTAAGGGAGTCTTTACTTAAAATATGGATGAATTGTGAAGGTGTTCCCACACAGCATAATAAAAATAAATAATTCTCAGCAGCTGGCTGTCTAATGTTACAAGGATGCTGCCACTAAAGGTACTCAACCAGTGTGTTCTCATTCATGATTATATTTAGTAAATAGCAGTTTTAGTCACAATGTTTTGTGTATTCATCCACCACAACTTATAAATCGACGGATTAGTTTCCAATTTGAGGGAAAAACTAAATCACATTTTAATGGTTTCTACAAAAAATATAGAGTTTAAATATATTTAATAGCAAAGGCAGATATTTTACAGAGGATGAAGATAAAGTTGACTCTCAAAAGGGAAACTTTTGAGGCTAAATTGGGCACCCTCTTTAGCCTCATACAGGCTGGTCCATACATTAAACCGGCCCTTGGAATAACAATGATTGGGGACCACCGATCTATACAATTTATGAGTCAAAGAGAAGAGTCTGATCCTGTACTTTATGTCATAAACTTTTATAGATGGTTTGATTCGTATGTGAAAATCTTGTGTAAAGATGAAAATATGTACGGTTTTTATCTTCATATCAGACAGAAACAGGATGTACAAACAAGAAACACTTTGTCTTTCCTGTTTTCTCCTAAATGAAAAAAAATTTGCACCATGCATGTGAAAATAGAAATATTAAATATTATTCAGAGGAAAAAAAAATACTATTTAATTCCCAGGAAACTGATTGTTGAAAGTGCAAACACTTAGACAGCACATTTGAAATTTTGGGCCAGAAACACATTTCATCATTGCTGGCACCAGGGGATGTTTACCGCTGTGTTGCATCACATTTACTATAAAGTATGATTTGTAAGAAATTGGATACTCGGGAGACCCACTGCTGTAGAGCCATGATTGAAATATTTTCCTATTCTTGCATGGTTTAATATTTCTTGGCGCTGTTCGGGGCTTCCTGTGTTATACTGTTAAATTATTTATATGTCATTATAGATCTACCATCTATTGCCATAAAATGAAGTAGACTACAGCAGACCATTTTAGCACCTATACATCCTTATTAACTGCCTTATTGCTAACAATATGACAAGACACCAAAAATAATTTCAGGTTTCTACTGTCTTGCCACAATAAAAAGGAGGCAGTGTAAAAGAGAAAGGAAAAGATAAGGTAATAAAGTGTATTTAGCATCAAAGTCCTTATTGTTAAGTTGTCAGATCTTTAGCATTTGATGTTTTGGATCTACGGTTAGCCTTAAGTAACGCAGTTAGATTTTTATTTCTCGTCTTCCACTCTTTAACTAGGATTTTTAGCCTGTTTTCTGTTCTCATCCATCCATTTTCCTCCGCTTATTCAGAGGCGGGTCGCAGGGGCAGCAGTCTAAACATTGATGCCCAGACTTCCCTCTCCCCAGCCACTTCTTCCAGCTCGTCTGGGGGACCCCAAGACGATCCCAGGCCGGCTGAGAGACATAGTCTCTCCAGCATGTCCTGGGTCTTTCCTTGGGCCTCCGCCCAGTGAAACATGCTTGAAACACCTCCCCAGGGAGGCGTCCAGAAGGCATCTGAACCAGATGCCTGAGCCACCTCAACTGCCTCTTCTCCATGTGGAGGAGAAGCGGTTTTACTCCGAGCTCTCTGCGGGTGACCGAGCTTCTCGTCCGGTCTCTAAGGGAGCGGTGGGCCACCCTACGGAGAAAGCTCATCTCAGTTGCTTGTATTTGGGAACTCGTTCTTTCAGTCATGACCATAAGTGAGTATTCGAAGATCGAGAGCTTTGTTTTCTGCCTCAGCTCAGTCTTCACCGCAACAGTGAACGCATCACCAATCCGCCTGTCAATTCCCTAACTTGGGAACAAGACCCCAAGATATTTAAAGTCCTCCACCTGGGGCAGGAACACTCCACCCAACCAGAGATGGCAAAGTACCTTTCTCCAGGCAAGAACCATGGCCTCAGATTTAGCAGTGCTGACCCTCATCCCAGCCGCTTAATACTCTGACGCAAACCGCCCCAATGCACGCTGGAGGTCCTGACTCGATGAAGCCAACAGGACAACATCATCTGCGAGGAGCAGAAGAGCAGAGAGGAAATTCTCTGGTCCCCAAACCAGATCCCCTCCAGCCCCTGGCTGCGCATAGACATTCTGTTTCCTTTTTTATTTCGAAAGTATATTTACATTTGAGTCTATTTGGCTATACTTCCTCTCCCGAAAAAACACCTGTTTTAATTTTTTATTTAAAAAAATCAGCTGTTTGCACCCGTGTGCTGTTTTGCTTATAAGTTTCTGTACTATTTAGCTTTAATACTTTTTTTTTTTTTTTTTTTTTTAATTTTATCATTTTTCTTCGTTTGTTGTACCTTCGTTAGCAATTACTTGACTGAACTAAAGCAGAAACATGTTTGGAGACTATCCAGCAATAAATTTACTCACACCAAAGTATGTTCCGAAGTGATGCCTCAAAAATATTAATAAAAAGTTTGAAGCATGTTGCAAGCATCGCAAGCTTTTTTTAGACACAAGTAGTGCTTTCTGTGTACTTGGAGTCACATCCAATCCAGTCAGTATTTTCCCAGTTAAAAACTAACAAAGCACTGACTCTTTTACAAACTCTTCATCTGAAGTTGATTTAAAGTGAACTTAAAGTAAAGGCAGATGCAAATCTCGACAAGAGCTCCTAGCTTAAGGGATAAAAACTTGAGATGATTGGTTATACTAACATTTCTCAACACTCAGTTTTAAGAGGGAAAAAGGCAATGGGTTGCACTTCAAAAATGCAGCTACATGTACAGAAAAACTAGTAGCTGTTTTTTATTTTCAGAAGTTAGATTGAAATGCACATTTATTCACAGAGAGGAACAATTAGCCTAAAACTCTATCTTGTGCTTTTGAGTTATAGCCTACCACAGTTCATGATGCAATGGTTGTAAGATTATTTCCCCTTATGCTTTAATTCTTCCGAGTTCTTCGTCTTCTTCTTCCTGGTGGCTGAACATTGCTTCGGCTTATGATGTATGATGTGTTCTGACATGTTGTAAAATGAATTTCCTCTCTTGACAATAAGCAAATCAACAGGACAAAGATATTCTCTCCGAGGTTTGTGGGCTTGATCATCTTTTTTTTCAGATTCTGTGAGACTCACAGCCGCTGTGTCACTCAGACTGCATCCTGCTGCTTGCTCCAGAGGTTGCCATGGTAATCACTGACCTATGTGATACGTAAATCACTCAGTCTCCGGGTATTAAAACATATATCTACTTAATTCAAAGAAAAATCTGTCAATACGGAAATATGTTTTGTAAAGATTCTTTTTATATAAGTAATGAATAATTCACAGTGGAAAACTAAATTAAGCTGTGTAAATACACAACTCTTAGACTCAGAAACTCATATATTATGAAGCTATTTGTTGGATATTTGAGCAAATATTATAATGATCCACACCACATTAAGTACATCAACTACTATGAATAAATCTGCTTTGATAAATAAATTCTATAATTCGCAGTACTTAGCATTTTTTTAAAATGACAAGGCAGAGAAAAAAAAAAGCACAACCTTTTTTTTTTTAGCAATTTTATCAGGTAATTCATTGGTGACTGGAGCCACAGTCAGGTGCACTGTAGAGAAAAAAGACATTTTAGTATGATCAAATTAAGCATTTGTGCTCCCAGATTCACTTTTCTATGTTTGGTTCAGAGCAAAGAATTGTATCAGAACTCTGTACTGTGGCGCAAGTGAAATAAACAAAACCTCGGTCCACCCAGAAAAAGAAGGATCTAGGTTCACTTACAAGTGAACTTCTAGTAAAGTTCAGCCAGTTTTCATACAGACACAGTCAAATAAAAGTTCCTCATGCAATTCAAGTGTGAAAAAAGGTAAAAAAAATCGCAGTGATCGACTCTGAGCTTCTTCTGATCTATTTTAAAAGCCTTTCCAGTGGTCTTGTATGTTTATGCCATTTTTAGCCAACTTAAAAAAAATGGTTGTTTTCTAGGACATAGTTTCTGCAGAGTGGAAGGAGTTATTTAGGAATTTACCTCTAAGTTGTGGGCAGCACTGTTAATGAAGTAAGCCCACCGCTACTTCCTGTCATCCATTTGTTTACACTTTCTCTGGCTATCTTACTCCTGAAATTACTGGTGCAACAAAAACTTTTGTTGTAGCCGTATATTTTTATATCAGATGTCACCTAAGATGATGAAAATTAAGATGTTCATGGATCTTGTCACCTACAAATGGAGAGATCAGATGCCAGTGGTAGCATAGGTCACAGCTACAGGCTTTTTCAAAATGTATTTATTTATTTTTTATCAGCTCCTAATTCACAGGAACAATGAAATACTCAGAAATGCAATTAGTAAGCTTAATCTTCTATACATCATCAGAAAGGACATGTTAAAAACATGGGTCTTTAAATGTGCCCGTTGAAGATAAATTTTTCTAAAATGTACACATATTTTTTTGTTAATCTAAGAGTAAAACCCTTTAGAAATGTTGTCATATGTGTATACATAAGTAGTCATGTAGAAATATCTGCAATGTTCAACAATTCTGCCGAGAGGGGCTTGAAACCGAGCTATATGATTACAGCTCGTCCTCTTCATTGACATGCTTAAAGACTGTCTGGGATCCTCATTCTGTCTCCCTGCGAGCACGTCTTGTGCATTTCTGTAAAGCAAAGACTTCCTGGAGCATGAAATAAGCTTTCCCAGGAAACAGTGAAGAAGACAGAGTCTGCTGTCCCCTGCTATTCGTTAATTAAGTACACACAGCTCTCATAATAAAATCTTAAATGTCACCTTACCGCTTCTGGATACCATTCCAGTTATTACTCTGGCGTGAAGTTTTTTTTTTTTTTTTTTTTTCTCTGTAACAAGCTGATCAAAATATTGTTACTCTGAAACATAAGGAGCTTCTACACGTGGTCAGTAATCACTAATCCCACTACATCTAACTCTTCAATTTTAAAGAAAACAATTCTCACAAATTGAATCATCAATTAGAACACAGGGGAAAAAAGGGAAGATTCACTTCCTTCACCCTGTTTTTCCTGCCTCTCCATGAGGTGCATGTGTGTGGGATGTGACATGTGCATGTGTCCTGGACTTATGAGCCAAGAGGAGAACGTTTGACGATAAGAAACGTATCGGTGCTCAACACCTGCCAGCCTGCCTCCTTACTCGCTGCATAAGCTGATTTCAAGTGGAGTGCCTCTCATTGTCAATAAGTAAACTGTAATCAGGTAAGAACCTGCAGTTGGCACACTTACAAGCTCAGTTTTGTTAGTGAATATATTTACCCCGGTTACATCCAAAAGAAAGCTAATCGCATTGAAAGAAAAAAAGGAAAATCAAGTTTACAGTGTGCCAGAGTATGTATTTGAACAATGTTTGACCATGAGAGTTGGAGCTTGGAAGCTGAAGCTGCTGAAAAGCCTCAACAAGAAACAATTTGGTTTTCACCTCACAAACACGCAGTACCTTTATCACGTTTCTGCTGCTCAGGGGTTGATTCCTGACAGTATGCTTACATGCCTCTCAGTTTGTTTTACCTGAGCTATAATGCATCTGCCGTCATTGATACACATCATCTTATGCATTTTTTTCCACCATAGATTCTCATCTCATCACACTAACTGTTCATTTGTGCTAACCTCTCCTTTGCTTCTTGCTGTCTTTTTGCAAGGAATTGTTGAAAAGAGGAGAGTTAGTGCAATTTAGTACACAGTGTCAAAAAGCTTAGCTTCTTACTATACTAGTGCAATATTATAGAGTTTTGCTTATAAGGAAAGCTGTGAAGTACAAAAAACATTTACAATTGTGTACATAACTAATCTAAGAACAAGAAGAACATTGGTATGCATCTGCAAATTGTTTAGTTAACTCAGACATTGATAATTTCCATTAATATTTTACAAAAATGCATTGTAAAAAATAGTATAAAAGGAAATCAGCTGTTTAACGTTGCTGTTGTGGCAAAATGCATTTCTGTGTAACCAATACAAAAGCTGGTTAGAATAAGGAAGGAAAAATTGAAGTGAACATAGTTCACAACTTGAAGCACACAAACCCCAATAAAAAATAAATAAATAAATAAAGGAACAACTTAAAATGAAGAAAGTAAAAACAAAACATATTTTTAATTAATACATTTTATACTTTGCAGGTTGAGGAATAGCAGATTAGTTTGTGTTTACTATTAGAGTCTAATCTTACGTCTGCAATTGTTCCAGTGGATGAGCTAAATAATTTGCAGGATTTAGAAAAATAAATGAAAGAAATTGCAATGCCATCTGCATTTATTTTAATACATTGGTTATTGTTCTTACAGTAGATGTGAAACAAGTTTGTTATAGCATACTAGCAGTTCTGTCTCTTCATCCATCTTAAAATGTACAAACGTAACCTTTTACTATCAACAGAAAATAGTATTAATTAGTAAAGTTTACTGACAAATAGTTAGGAGGTGTCAGGAGGGTAAAAAACAGGGCCTATGGAACGCACCAAAACACTAGGTTGATGAATCAAAGTACAGAGATTTTATTGTAGAAAGTGGCCCTGAAGTGCAAATCACACCAACAAATCCCTCAAAAACATATTGCAGATCATAATGATCATTGAAAAACAAAAATAAATAATACAAAACAACATTTCATTTTAGAAATCAATACAAAATTCCATAAACCAAATCACAATCCCACAAGAATGAAGCAAAATAATATGAAAACGTTTCGTAAAACAAAGGTATTTTCCATATATCAGAATAAAATGTTAAAATTGAAACACATTTTTCGGGGACATCAGTGACGTTTGATTTTTAGCATTTGAGTTTAATCAAATGCGTGTTCAATGTTCACATAGTAATAAAAGTGTTACGGTTATTATGGAGAATATCACTGAATGCCAAATAACCTTCGGTTATAGTAATGGACAAACATCATTATCCAATCAGTGATGTCCCATAGCAACAATCTTTTTTGGTTTCCATTAAAAAAAATAAGAAAAGGAAAAAAAAACATTTAGGAAAACAGAATGTATATGCAGAAATCAAAACAAAATGTTAAACAATGAAATAAAAGAAGAAATATTATGTTTTCTATGAGTTCTATAGCTTACATAAACATCTGTTTAGAACTAAGCTTTTTCCAGTACTGACCAAAAAGCTCTAAAATCCAGTCCCTCAGAAAGCCCTCGAAGCCTGAGGGCTCCTGAAAACAGACCTCCACTGGTTGGCGTGCAGCCAGTTTCAAATCCCAAAGCCAGTTTCAAACTGAACATCCCAAAAACAAACAAACATGTAAACCAACACTGCACAGCATGAATCTCACTGTCCTTCTGTCATGGCTTCACTGTTTTAACTAAATATTTAATGAGATGTAGAGACAAAGTAAATCCAAATTGCTCCACATGATGACAGGGGTGACAGAAGGGTGAGTGAGCTTGACCTGCTGTGTGTACTTCAGCCTCCACATGCAATATGAGCATGAGAGAACAGGTGAGGTTTGAAAGACGAGCAGCTCCTGCACAGCGTGAAGAGCAGTTTCTACAGCTCTAGAACAAGTGTTTCAAATGTCAAGTCTGTTATCAGCAGGCGTCAGTGTGTCACCTGATTCTGCTGCAGCAAAGTAATGATCGCCGACAGAGTCACGGGCGCCTGTTGTTGGTGAGTCTGGTTTCTTAATCAAAATCCGAACAGTTGTGTTTTCTTGAAAAATATTCTGGTGATTAAAATTGAGCTACTGGGGAAGCAGCACAGCTCATGAACCATAATAATCTGTGTCATGTTCTACATGGACAGAAAGACTGTCATTGTTTGTCTGCAGCAAACTGGTTTTTCGTGTTCTCATCAAAAGTTTTTGGTGGTTATATGGAGGTAAATTTGTCAGGGTTTTTATCCTCAAAGCTCAGTTTAAGGAAAAAAAATAATATTACACTTAACACAGTGATTAGTGAGTCAGGTCAAAATTGTGTTAGAAGTCAAGGCTACGCATGTATTACAAGAAAGAATTGAACCAAATAAACTAAAAGCTGCTATAACTTTTGAGCTATGCTCTCTTTGTTTTGCTACACTCGTGGTTTCAGAGAGTTGATCTATCAGAGCTTATGAATCTGCAACACACTGGTTTGCCCACAAACACACAGGGTAAATGTGGACCAAAAATATTTTTATTAACAATATCCACCTTTTCAAACTTGACCATTTTGTGCTTCTTCTGCACTGCATGGAGGTACACTGACAAACTCTACTTCACCCACGTTTGACCATTGCTCTTGGATCCCTAATGCCAAATAAGTTAAATTGTGTTGAATTTTAAAAATCCATCTGTACAAACCTTTCTGTCTTTACCTCACTATGCCTTTCATTAAAAAAAATTTTTTTTAAGTCACTGGCAAAGAGTAATAAGTCTGGCTCAATGATGCACCCATCTATTTTCGTCATCATTTTTTTTTTTCTTATCCGTTTTTTTTCCCTTTTGGGGTCACGGGGCTGCCGGAGCCTATCCTGGCCACTCATGAGCGAAGGCAGGGGACACCCTGAACAGGTCGCTAGTCTGTTGCAGGGAAGAATTTCAACAATCACACAGCCATTCACTCTCACACCTAGGGACAATTTAGAATTGCCAATTAACCTATGAAGCATGTTTTTGGATGGTGGGAGGAAGCCGGAGACCCCGGAGAAAACCCACGCATACACGGGGAGAACATGCAAACTCCACACAGAAAGGTCCCCCATCGATGTTGATTTTCATGTCCCCCAGCCAGGACTTGAACCGGAGGCCTTCTTGCTAAACCCACTAAATCTCTTTCAGTGGTCATGTTGGAGCCTATCCCAGTCACTGTTGAGTAAAGGTGGGGTTTGGCAGTCCATCATAAGACCTTACAGCTGCACATTTATTCCTGGTGACAACTTAGAGAAACCACTTAACCCATAAAGCATGTTTTTGGACTGTGGAGGAAGCTAGAGTTCCTGGAAAAAATCGTTGCATGGATAAGGGGAACATGCAACGTCAGCATGCAAAACCCAGCAGGGATTTGAACCAGCTGGGTTGCCAGAGTTCTATCCACTACCCCACCGTGCAGCCCCTAGCTTAAATATTTAATCCAAATGTAGAATCTACTTTGATGGTGTTCACCTGCAATCTTCAAAGTTTAGTATGAATTTCAAGAAAAAAAACAAGGATGTGAGAGTGAGAAAGATGAGAAAAACCTTGTTATATTAAAGTATGCGCTATTATATAGTATGGAGAATTGAAGAAAATCTATTCAAATCTAGGTTGCCCAAATTCTTCAGTTTCTTGCAAGAACACGCACTAAGCATAAAATGAGTTTAACTTAGTTGTTCTTAAAGGCATGTTTGTTAGTTCACAGATCAGATTTTTACTTTATTTGCGTTTTTCCATTTCATCACTTTGATGCCTGTTTAGCTACACCAAACAAAAACCGAACCAGAGTAAATGCTACATGTCTCCAACATACACTCCTTTCCCAGTCCTGTTGTTCATTTCACCAGTTCTTCAATACACTTAGGGTTCAGTGTGCCACTAGTGACAGACAAGAGATTGATTCATTCCAATAATCGTCCTGCAATGGGCTCTGAATGACAGACCAGCCACTGCAGGACCTGCAATCTTGCTGATAATCTTCACATTTATGTTGATAGTTCTTCCATAGTCTGTTATCATTGTGCAGTCGCTGATCCAACACTGCATTATTGATTACCCTCCATTAACAAGCAGGAATGAGCCTGGCCTTAGTCTGGTTCAAGACACTGGAGGCCATCACTCAGAGGGCCACGCACTGAAACTAAAACTGACATGAAACTTTAAACTGCAAATGCTTCAAACTGATTGATTTGATTTGATTTATTGATTTATTTCAAGCATTGTAGTCAAAGCAATAAAGAGTTTACACATATTTATCAAACTCATTACAGAAATGATGAAATGCATAGATTAAAAAGACAGAAGATAAAACAAAACAAAAAAGTTACTGAAATCACATTTGCTTAATTAAATATAGTGATCATTAACTAAAGTATAAGTAGAGCTTGATTTATTGCTTGAAAAGGAGTGGGAAGAAGCAAGCTTATATAATCCCACCCCTACTAATTTAAATGACACCCTGTTTTTTTATTGAGTCAATGGCAAGAGGACGAAAGCTGAACTTTAGAACAAAAAGCAAAAAGAAACATACAAATTTAATTTTACACTAAATTGGCAAAACACAAGAAACTTTTTTGGCATCATTTTAATGTTAGATGATAATATTAAAGACAGGCCTTTAAATTGGTGACTAAATTAGTTGCCAATTGTTCATCTTAGTCTTTACAATTATGAAAAAGTTTCAGGGAAAATAAATCATTTGAAGAAAAAAAAAATTTTCATTTAACATTTTAGTTCAGGTTTCTGTTGAGTTCACCAGAACATCACTATTCAATTGATCATTGTATACTAATACATTTTGGCCTATTTTTCATTTACTTCCTAGTTTTTGGACAGCAAATACATTTTAATATTATAAACATTTTAAAAGTTTGTTCAACAGGTTTTCGAAAATCAGAAACTGTATTTTTATTCATCTCCTTGCTCTGCAAAATAAGCTGAGTATCAATTAAGTTTTGTCAGTGCTGTAGTTTTCTCACAGAACCCTAACTTAGGCCAAGATCTAGTAGAAATAACTTATATATAATATAAGTAATTTAATGTTTTTTCTCAAATCAGAAACAGCTGTCATTGATCAACTCCATTTTTCATGGATGACTCATTTATTATGATGTAACTTTTCTGAAAAATTGGACGCTAACATCAACCTTTTCTCAAATACACCAAAATAAATGCATACAATTGCACAAAACAGATCTTTTCCTATTAAAAAATTAAATGTAGGTAAATCAATTATTTGGGCAACTTTGATAGCAAAATCCTTTGATGATTGGAGATCCGATCACTGCACATTATTTAGAGCGAGCTTGGTGAGTGGAGAAACGGACTCCTACAAGACAATTGCAAACGTCTTGACATAAATCAAGAGTTATTCATTGATGTGGTATCTGGCAGTTTTTCAAAATAAAACAGTTTAAATCAAATGATAAATCAGACAGATATAGAGTAAGCTGGGAATCCTCTTTCAGTGGGATGCTGGTCTGCAGCTCAAGGGAATGGGGATCAGTTTACTAAATGATGGCAGACAGAAAGCACATTACCTGCAGCGTTAACAGGAGGAAAGCTAAATTGGCTCATTTTTTTTCTTCTTTCAGAACAAAATATGTAAGTCGCTGATTAGTAAATGTGAATGAATTAGACATGTCAGTGATAAACACTGCAGCCACTCTGCTTTATTGTGAGTCATATTAGTTGGCACTGCACAGAACGTTACATATATTTCTCCTTTGCCAAAGGAACATTAGATAGATTAAAACACCAAGCGGAACCAAGCATGTACTCGTTTCCTTCACATTGAAGGTGAAATCACACATCCAACATCATGACGCAAAGTCCATGAACCAACTACTTAAAACAAAGACAGAAATTAAAAACATTTGTCAGAGTCACTTTGTTTTTCCCATAAATGTCTTCAGTTGTAGCTTTGTACTCATGTTAAAACTTTAAAAACTCAGAATAAAGGAAAGTAGCATAGTTACAAAGCTTTTTGGTTGATAGATTGTGATTTTTTATCATATGATAAAGGTAATAAATCCTGACACCAGGAGGCAAAATATTTGCAGAAAAGTTGCTCCCTTTCAATGTAAACCCATCATATTTTGAAAGTGTTTCACAAATATTAGTTGGGAAAAGTTACTTAATAAAGTGGGTCTTTATTGGATAGCTGATTTCCTCTAGGACTACTCAGAGGTTATCTTCAGTCTTAGCTAAAAAGGTGTCATTTTTTGTTGCAAATTGAAAAGATAACTGAGGCGGGTAACTTGAGCACAGTCTCACAGCATTTATCAGTATCTGCCTATAGATACTAAGATAGAAATTAGCCTAGAGGGCTATAAGCTTATATATTTGCACTTTTAAAATGTTAAATGAATAAAAACTGTCCTGTCTTAAATAAAAAAAAAAAAATTTTTAAAAAGGGTTTGTTAGCTGTGATGGAATGATAACCACTTAAAAAGAACAATTGTAAACTACAGTCTAATTTGCATTTACCTTGTATTTATTTTTTATTACAACAAAAGCTTTATGTGGAAAGTTGTAGATATAATCCCAGATTATAATACATATTTTAGGTATGTTTTAAAATAAAAAATCTTTGTCATTTTTACAGTAAACAGAAATGTAAAATCAATCAAAATGTTATTCTGACATAATATTAAATATCGGAGATTAGACTGAAAGGAAAACTTTAAATACTATGAAATAAGCATTTATTGGTGATTTTATACTATCATAAATGAGTTATTGTGTAGCAGTGTTAGTGTGCAAACATTTACTGCTATTTTTGTTATAAGAAAATGTAATCTAGTGGGGCCATAAAAGTTCTCCTTTTATTTCTTATACATTAAAGGTTATGAATCTTGTCAAATGGAAAACGCTAAAAGTATTTTATGAGACATATTAAGATTTGCAATGAGAAAAGAACAAAAAGTGTTCTTGAATGGTTAAAAAGTTCATTTTATGTCTTCTTTTCTGGTTTTTTTTTTTTTTCCAAGGCACAAATTAAAAAAAGAAACGTTTTTTCTTGTTCTTTTTGGAATTAAATTTTCAAATGGTTTATCAATAAAACAATGAAAACTATTTTAAAAAGTGCTTGGTTGACATTTATCATGAACAAAAAGTAGTTTTTTCTTCCTTTTATTTAAATTTAAATGTAACTTTTTTCTTTCCATATTAGGACAAAAAAATAGGACCTTTCCTAATTGCCATAAGTTGACCTAGACAAATATAAACTTGAAAAAGTAAATTTGCACAGCAGACTTTATTCGAATTTGCAATACATGACAGGAATTGAGCGGCGCTGAATTGGACCGATGCAGACAAGCAGCAGGAGCACCGAATCTCAGCAAGTGAAATCATTACACACTCTGATGGCACTTCCACTTGCTATTCTCTGCGCATCCACTAAAACATACTGGGCCTTGATAAGTCAGTGGCAAGAGAAAAAGGACAGGAAGAACTTGTTACAGCAACTCCTGTCAGCTAGACCCGGACAGCAGGGAGCCGGGGTCACACAAGTCTTGATGTGGTCTCAACCACCAGCACAGAGTCTTTTGACATTAAAATGTCCTTTAGAAGAAGAAGTGCATTAGTTTGTAACCGATCAAAGAACTGCAGAGCAACATTCATTTTTTGCAGGACACAAAAGCTGTTAACAGAAAGCAAAGAAAAGAGCAGCTCAGTAAAATAGAAAAAAAAGTAGTAGTGATCTTGAATGCCAGAATGTCCACAACTTGTCAGAATTTAACTACGGTACATATAAATGAAAGACTTGAGTAATGAGCTGTAACAAGCAGCTAATTTATATTCTCCATTCAGCTTCTAATGTTGCTCCAGAGAAATGAAAAAAAGAAAATCTGGTAGCATTGCTTTCTGTGCAGTTAAGCAAAATGCTGGAATTAATATTGCAGAGAGGTGGGTTTGTGCAGGAGTGTGTGTGAGTCAGAGAATCTGTTTGTAGAGTGTGAAATGAATATTGGGCACCAGCAGCGAAAGTGAGGATGATGTTGGAAATGAGCTCCAGACAAGAGCAAAAGAGAAGACCACTCTATTGGTAGTCAGAAGGGCGGATCTGGGAGGGGCACATGGATGTTATCTCATGGGTGGCAGCGATAGCTGGATGAGGAGGAGAAAGCAGCCATGCTGGATTTCTCAGAGAATGAGTGTCACTCTGTATCGGTCCACTGTCAAGCAAGCTGCAGAGAACTGTGTGCTTCACTGAAGGGTGACAGCAAAGAGACAGAGCCGCTCTGCTGCTGTCACAGCCACTCTGCCTCCCGTTTTTCTGGCCCTACGAGCTGCTGGACCTGAGAACCGTGTCATTTTCATTTTGTATGTAAAAGCTATCAGTAATGACCTGCATTGTGTCATTTATGGCCCCTGATCCCTAAAAATATGGCTGAGCATCGAATTGATTTTGTAAAGGTCAGGATTATTAGCCGGGGGGGTTGAAGCTTACTCTCCTTAATTCACAGCCGAAAACACAGGTCTTGAAATTGGCAAACAGTGAGTAATAGATCGGGAATGAAAGCTTAATCAGGCACTCAGACCAAATACAGTTCAGTATGGATTCTTAGACGTGCAAAGCTGCTTGAAACACTCAGGGTGCAGCTTGGTGCAATATGGTTTTCTCATTTCAGCAAAAGGCTAATAAATGAAATGTAGTCAAGTGGAGCATTCCCTATGCATAGATTTCAAATAATCAGGCTGGTAAACAGAAACTCCTCCCAGTCTGAGAGAGATAACCGCTCTTCTGGAAATTGGTTTTCACTTAGGAAAGGAATCTTCCCCTTCCGTTAAGACAAATATTCCTACTTTTCTTCTTTTTTTTTTGGGTGGGAGGGTTTTTGTTTTTTTGACATTCTGGCATTATACTCATGATGGATGACATAAATTAAGAAATTCAACTTAAATTTGCACTTCTGAGTATGTCTTTATTCAAATTGTTGTAAATTGGGGCAGACAAAAAAAAGGCTTTGGATAAAGATCACATTTGTGACGCTGAAAATACACTGGGCGGGCCACAAGCTCCCTGCTCCGCTCTATTCTGATTCACTTGTAGACAAATAGATCCATGTATATCTTCGTTTTCCTCGTCCGAGCTGGTATCTGGCTCAAAACTATATCGCCGGATAGCCCCAATACTGCTGTTGTACCGCTAATGTAAGGTTGGGGGTGTGATGGGCCGTAAGGTAGCAGGAGAGCGTCCAAACAAGCTCTAAGTTGTGAATGATGGGAAGAAGAGGTGGCGTTTCTCTGCACCAATAGTCCTGCCTACAACTCAGAGATGAATTTCTAATGAACTCCTGCTGCCCTGCAGAAACTATATCCTAGAAAACAGCGCAGGTTTTTTTTTTTAATTTTGGCTAAGAAAATGGCATAATCATGATTAAAAGACCACTGGAAACGATTTAACAACAGATCAAGAGAGGATTGGAATGGTACTTTAAGAATGCAGTGAAGTTAAATTTGTGAGTTTTTAATGTTAGAAAGCATCTCGGGTCTTAATTAGTTTAAACATGCTTTAATATCTTTTTCTTTTCTTTTTTTTTGGGGGGGGGGTTTACCACAGCGACTCAATAGGATGCAAAAAAATTCAAAAAGCACAAACACACAGTGAGCTCAACTGCATATAGTTTGAAGCATTGGTCACTTTTCAGTTTCCCTCTGTTTAGTCTCACATTTATTCTTTCCATGTGCAAAAGTCTAGCTGCACATTACAGATCATTTATTTGAATAATTTTTATTACTGCATCTTAATGCACACCACTGCGAAGCTGACCTTCAGCAGACCAGCAGGACTGTTTGTTTCATGAATAGCTGAAGTGGTAAATTGACTCCGCATTCACCACACCACAGTCTGAAGTGATCTGGCGCTGCATGCGTGGCGGTTTACCTCCAACGGTTTAAAAGCCTCCAGCTGAAACAAATGAAATGCGGTGCTCCTGTGCAGCCTTTATTGCTCTATGTAAGGCATCACATATTAAAAAAAATACAAACAAAAAATAGAATATTAAAAAATAAAAATGTTTGGTCAGAATTACAAATTGAATCCTCACTTGAGAGTAACCTTTTTGAAATTAATGTTATTCTAACCCTTCCAAAAAGATGTAGCAGAAATATTGCCTTTAAAACCATTACAATGAAATACAGAAACTATATGTAAGGTATCGTTGGTGCTTTTTTGTCATCAGAGCTTGTTAAAGTTTTAGAGTAGATTTGTATTCATGAACAGGAAGTTGCAATTCAAAGCTATGAGAAAAATGCTGAAAACCTGTGAGTGTCTGAAAGATTTAACTGAGACTGACAGTGGGAGAAAAGCGCTGTCAAAAACCCAGACAAGGTTGGAGGTAAAAGCAGTTCCTCCTTGTGCACAGTCTCTCTTTCTGCAGGTGTTGTGGAAAAGTCCTCGCTGCAGTAGCTGCCACGTCGAGCAAAAAGGGAAAAAAAATGGATAACTCCTTTCCTCTTTTTTTTTTTTTGCAGTCACTGTTGAAATAGAATAAGTAAATAGGCTCATTTACTAAGCTGTAATTGGTTCCAAGTTTTTAATAAAATGCAACCACAAATTCTGTTGACACTCTGATCCTACAGTTTATTCAGTGCTTATTTTCATTGCAAAAAGCTGTGCCACAATAAGGAAAAAAATAAGCCAAAAAATGCGTTAAAAAGCCGAATAGATGCAGAAAATATATATGTAGGACACTCAGAGAAAGGCTACACACATTGGAGGAGCAGCTCTACTTCAGTCCACTCACAGTGAAAACCCCTCTGGGCCCACAACAGTCATATGCTGCTATATTATAGGGTTAAGTGGGGTTGGAGAAAGAGCACTCTGGATGGTACAGTATTAATTTAACAAAATGGTAAAGGTCATGTGTTGCTGTGGTCGTATTAATAATGTCCGATTGAGTCAGAGGAGGAAATAAGCCTGAGGCCAGTGGGTCAGGCGAGTCGGTATTCAAGTCGAACCAACGGCTCCGTTTGACCTGCAGTCGCCGCTGTTTTGTCTCAGGGTGGGTCAATGGAAATTTCCATTTTTTTAGGTATCATTTGTAACAAATGTCAAGCTTTTCGGTGAGTAACAATGCTTGATGTATCTGTTGTCATATCATTTCAAAGGATAAATCATTTGCTAACAGAATTCCCATAACATTGGACTGCATGACAAATCCAGCCGTCAAAATGTATCTTCATTTGTGTTGATGGAAGCGCTACCAAAACAGAGTGAGGAAGAGACAGACAGGCAGAGTTCAGTGCACAGAATGACAAGATGTCAGCATGTTAACAAGGCTTCCAGTAAACGCCATTTTCAAGGCAAGTCAGGAATGAATGTGCAGTTTGAGCTTCACACAGCTCTTATTTTTACATAAAGATACATTTTTTACATGAACCAAGTGACACCTGCATTGACTTTTGATGGTTTGGACTCTTTTGTACTATTTGTCAATAGGTACAAATCTGGGAGTAAAAGTGAATCTTAATTTGAAACTTGACAAACAGAGCAGCATGGTCGTGAAAGCCGTTTTTTGTTCAAATAGGATTTTCTCCACCTGGTTTCAATTCACTTACATTTCAGCCTGAACTACTGACTGGCTCCAGGAATCGTCAACACATTTCTCCAATGTTATGTGTTGTCAAATTGTTCTGCCAAGCTGTGTTTGCTTTTACATCTTCTTTACTTTGATTTAAAATCCTAAAATGATTCTTGCTTATTATTTTGGACTCACATGAACCATTGTCTCCATTGTCTCCAACAAGATAAGTACTACAAAATCTGCCAATTGTCTAAATATCTAAAAGTAAAATGTGATGTGACCATTCCAACCTTGTAGAATAGGCTTTTGCTGCACTTGCAGTTATCAGAATCACATTGTTTTTATTTGTTTTATTTACTATGTTATTGTTTATATTATTTGTGTTTCAATCTTTTACATATTTTCATTGTCCATTATTCTTTGAATTATTATATTTTTCCATTGTGTGAAGCATTTTGGGCAACCTCTCATTATACGAATGCCAACTACAGTAAACAAAACAATGCTTATCTATAAGTTCTCCCCTGCAAGTTTAAGTATTTTGGTCACTGGAACCAAGAAGAGGCAGTTAACTTTATCATGCTTTCATGATTATTTTTATTATTGAAATTCACATTTTTTCTGTTTACATGACTGTCACCACCGAAGCAGATTTGGTAGAAAACGGAATTTATGGAAAACCCCCAGAATGGAAAGCTGTAGTGAACAAAAGTATTACAACCAAGTTGGCAAAGGAAACAGTATTGGAAAAAGTCATCATCATTAAGCGCATCAACGTCACATAAAGACCCTCTTCAATCATCTGTGTTCCCATGGGTCTTTTAATTAAAATTAAGTCATTTTTAGCCAAAATCCAAATAGCCTGTGTCATTTTCTTGGACATAGTTTCTTCAAAGCAGCAGGAGTTCATTCAAATTTCACCTCTAAGTTGTAGGTGGAATTGATGTCGTGGAGTAATCTTGCCCTCATTCTCTCTCATCCATCCAGATCCAACTGGAAAACAACTGGTAGCTCAGGTCCTCTACTGAAGGATTTGAATGTAGCACAAAAAAAACATTCCCTACGACAGTTCTTATTGGGACTAAATAGTACATGACAATGATCCTTTAAATGCTTGACTTTAGGATAAACATCACACAGGAGGCAGTACCCTTCATGAACCAGGAGACAAAGGTCAAGAAATCATGCAAAAAAGACAGCCAAAGAGAGGAGGAACTGCAGAAAGCTGTAATGAAGAAAGGGATGTACAACCGTGTCCATACCTAAGACACTCCAAAAATAGGCCCTCAGAATTAGATCAAAATTTCTCAACCCATGGTAGATCTTCTTCAAATAAGAATCTAGAAGATTTTAAGAATCTACCATTTCTGTAAGAAAAATGGTCTTATCAAGAATACTTATTTTAAGAAAATAATTCTAGCCACTAAGACATGTTTTCTCAAACCATTTTGCCATTGAAAAACTTTCTCGATAAGATCATTTTTCTTGCAGGACAGAAAATAACACAATTTCTCTTCTTACTTTCTTAAAATTCAGTTTTTGCATTGGTGCTCCAAGCAAGAATTTACAGCCTTTTTGCCCTCCTGAAAAGGTACACATGAGGTCATAGGTATACAGAACTAGACAGTACCAGGCCCTGACTTGATCCAAACATACTGGAAATTAAAGCTAACTGCATTATCCCTTGTGCTATCCTATAGGGTCCAGATGACCCGATCCTTACATTGACGTGTTATCCCTAGCATCTCACAGGTGGATAAAGGTGAAAAGGATTTCATGTAATCCATGGACACCAGTGAAGATCACAAATCGTTGAAGAAAAAAGGTTTAGCGCACTGTCTTGTGGGGTCTAGGTGACCCAACTCCCAATGTTAAAGTGCCTTGTATAGCACAATGGTTACATGAGTGCCTAGTATCAACCCTGAATGACTAACTGAGGTGTATACAAAACCAATCCTGAAGGACCCCATGAAGGGAATGGTCTCATCCAACTACAGTCCAATAATCTGCTTCTGCACAACATGGAAGCTCCTGTCAGGCATCATAACAGCTAGGATGAGCAGGCACGTAGATCAATAAATGATTGTGGCCCAGAAAAGGATTAAGAAATACCAGGAGTGCAAAGAACCTGATGCTGAGGGATAAAGCTGTCACTCAAGACTGCAAGCCCAGACATATACCAACCTGTGCACCCCATGGATTTATTAAAAGACAGCATGTCACCCTTTGCATCACACATGGGTCCTGAAATATTTGAAACTCTTCAATATCTATATGATTCTGATAGCCATCATCAGGATCTCAATGGGGGAAATACCCAAGAGGGCAAATGCCCAAGTTAACATCAAGAGCAGCATCTACCAAGGAGACATCTTGTCCCTGCTTCTGTACAGTAGAGGACCGAACCCCCTCAGACAGATCATCACAAAGACTACATAATTCAGCAACTGTCCGTCACCTCTTGTACATGGATGACAACAACTCACTGGTTGACAGCAATAATAGTGGAACATATGTGTTAGATATGATGATAAACACACTAAGAATTAAGCTGAAGACTCTGCTGCAGTTGCACCTAACTTTTTGTTTGGAGGGAACAAATTCTTGTTTTTACTATTTTTTTCTGTGTGCAACATAAAAAGATTATCCTGGACGCCTGCACTTGTAGTACAAATAATTATAGCATAGTTAGCATATATTGAATATCATCCATCTCCCACACCCGCTAAAACCCTTTCTGGATAATGGGGTTGCTGGAGCCTATCCCAGCTACTGTTGGGCGTAGGCAGGCTGCTCCTTTGTAAGGTCCCCATACTCTTGTAGGACTATACATTGAAACATTTAGCTAATAAAGCAAGACTTTTTTTCCGGATGCTTTTTTTGGCTTGTTTTGGTCAGACAGAGAAAAACTGTATAATTGAGGAGGAAAACTAGACAGGAAGACCCTCACAGGTTATATGGGAAAGCAAAACCTTTATCCATTTTTAGGCAGACGGCTGCTAAATGATTTTGCTATAGTGTCCTTCAGATGAAATTCTGTGATATGTTCATGTCAAAGGAGGCCTTTTAAGACATACTTCCAAATACCAATCCTAACTTTTTACACTGGTTGAATCAGTTGTGTTTTCCTGCAGAATCTCATCCAGTCTGTCCGGGTCAGTCTCCATCAACAGAGAGGATTACTCCCATTGGTGCAATCTGACTGGCTTCACTGCAAAGCCCCATCAATGACCACAGGTCACAAACCTGATTACAGATTTTAAAAAAACTGCCAACAGATATTATTAAGGGGTTTTACCAGAGTCTGTAGCAGAAACACATCTGAGACTGTACTTACCACAAGTGACTGTTATTGTAAACTTCTTAAGGTTAAGTATGCCCCAGTCTTCTGTACCCAATTAGGCTTTTCTTCACTGAACACTCAGGAGATTATTGTGTCATCTTCTTTATAATCCTAACAGGATTTCACCAGAATCAAGCATTTGCTATGTGTCACACAAAGTGTTGTCAGCCTGCGCTTACAGTAGATTCCTCACTGATTGTTTGAGGTGTATCAGTGCAGAACATAAAACCTGCACTTTTGGCTGTCCTACTTTGTGTAATGTCTTTTTCTTTAATTCTTCTATTAACATTAATAATGTTAGGAAGTCGGAAAAAATAATTTACTGGCCCTGCTTTCAAAAGAAAGAAGTAGTTGGGAATTAAGCATTACAGAATAAGGGTTACAGTACAATTGAAATGTAAAAAAATAAAGGAAAATAGTATCTATGAAATATTCAGCAAATAGAACAGACTTATGTAGAAAAAGCAAAATGAATGGAATGGCTGAAATTTTTTAACAGGATTTAAATGTTGCGGTTAAATGAACAAATTTTTCAAAAGAAGTGCATTTTGTGCTGATTGGCTGATGGCTATTAGCCCCACGATGGGAAAACAAGCACATAGAGAAGCATGAAATAATGGTTTAAACAGGAGGCTTTAATAGATTAAAAAAAGTCGGAGAACGAAGGTGTTATTATAGAGGAATTTCAAGGTGAGAAGTGGTATCTTGAATTTAATGCAGAGTTCAAAATTGTAGCCGGTGGGATTGCTTGAGGACAGTGGACTAGGTTGTTTGGATGGCAACTAAATAGACAGCTGCTTTCTGAACAGGTTGAAATGCAGGAATTTCAAAAGGAGAAGAGCTGCAATAGTTCAAGCAAGATTGGGAAGCTTTGAAGAAAAGGTGAACAGGTATCATCGACAAAACTTTGGAGGCAAACGATACATTTTCTAAATATATTGTGGAAGCACTTAATGTGAGAAACATGAGTTGCTAATAGAATTTAATTGTGATTTTTGTTTTTAGGTTTAAAATTTGACTGTGGTTAGGGATATATGAGATACATCAATGAAGATGATGATAGAATAGAATAGAATGGAATAGAATAGAATAGCTTTATTTATATATCACTTTTTCCAGAAAGAATCACAAAGTGCTATACAAAAGGAGCATAAAATAAAATCAAAACACAGACGTAAAAAATACAATAATACTAATAATAAAACAAAGCACACAACTAAAAGCTTTCCAGAGTAAAAACGTCTTTACCTGAGATTTAAAATACTTAACGGAGTCAATCTGACACAACGACAATGCAGGGAGTTTCAAAGGCGAGGACAAACGGCTTGAAATAAGAGATCTCCTCTAGACTTAAAGCTGGCTTTTGGAACACTAAAAAGATTTAGGTTGGAGGACCACAAGTATTGAGCCGAAGAGTATGGGGTTAAAAGGATAGATATGTACATCGGAGCTTGACGATGGAAGGGTCTAAAAATTAAAAGCAGAATTTTAAAATCAATTCGAAAATTGGTAGTTAACCATTGTAAAGCAGACAACAGAGGCATGATGTGTGTCCGTTTACTGTTACCCGTTAAAATCCTTGCATCAGAGTTTTGGACAAGCTGAAAACGGTTTAGGGAACGTTTGTTAAAACAGGTAAAAAGAGAGTTGCAGTAATCCAAACGAGAAGAAATAAAAGCGTGGATACTTGTTTTCTAGATCAGATCGAGACAAAATACTTTTTAATTTTGCTACATTCCTCAGATTATCTAAACAGTTCTTTATTATCTGTTTGAATGACCTTCCAGGGACATAGACTTGTCAAGCTATGATGCCTGTAGGTACAGTAGGTATAATGTAGATAGCGGATAGAGGGCCAGGGAAAGTGAAAATGGGGAAGGTATAGTAATTAGTCATTAAAAAGTCACTAGTAATTAAAGAAAAATGTTATTATGCATATTTCTTTATGTCAGGGCCTATTACAAGGATTTTTAATCCCATTCATCATTAGTAATTTCCATTAAAACCTTTTAATCACTATCATAACACAGAAGAGGTTGCATCTTGTTACAATTCTGTGCTGTGCCACTGAAGGTGATTGTTATTTTAATTTTTCATGTGAGCTTCAGTTGATTTACAGAGGACATACACACTTCAGGAGTCCCTTCTCTGCAATAAGGTGATTATGTGTGCCATGTTAGTGAGCGAATCACTTCTTTAATATTGCCCGTGAAGCAAGAAGCATGGAAGTTATTGCCATCCGAGCCAGTCATCCCTTAGCCATTAACCGTGTTCAAGGACCAAACCGATATTAAAGTAAATTCTAGAAACACTCAGGCAGCTGGTTGCCATTCTTATGCTCATCAAAAGTTAAATAAGCTGGTCTCATTTTTTTCATTCCATAAAAATAAAACTTGTTTTGATAATACACAACTCTATTGTCTAGGACGGTTCCTAGGCAAATGCATTAACAAGTCTCCTCAGTTTCACATTAGTGCTGTGAAAAGTATCTCAAGTAGTTTCCAACTCTCATTTAAATTCTAATTCATAATTCAGTGAGTCACATTTAGCAGACGCTATAAATCAGATATGTTCAGAATTAGTGTGACTGTAAAATGAGAGGAACATTTCTGAGTATAAACAGAAAAAAGGCAGATAATTCAGGGCGGGGATGAGCAACGCTTATTGCTGCTGAAACAAAGCTATTATCAAGAATCAACTTTTCAGAATCCAGAGCTTCCTAACAAAGCCAGTCAAGTTTAAATAAGTAAAAGTTTGATATTTGTCGTACAGAGCTTTGGATAAAGACAGGGGAGAAAAATCTCTTGTAGGAGGCCTGCTTTACATTTAGTTAAAACTTACTTAATAAGAGTTTTTACCAAAAAATGTGCGCTTTTTATGTAAAACAATAATCCACTATTTGGCTTTCTAAACTACAATAGAATACTCATTCATTCATTTTCTATACCCACGTATCCCTGTATACGGATGCTGGAGCCAATCCTACCTAACTACCTTTTTACCCTGTACAATAGAATATCTTTATCTTACTGACTAAAATGTTTTTTTTTTTTTACTTTCATTTCCTTTGTTCTCACACATTTTTTACAACACAGTAGAAATCTTCATGTCCTCCATCCCTATGAAGAGGTCAACTACAGGTACTAAAAAGAATTGTTTGTTTTCATGTGTACCATGTAACAGTAATAGTAATTTACATGATTCTCTTTTGGAAATTTTTGAAAACAGTCTTATTCGTTATTGGAATATAAAATATTTCAGTACTCTTAAGAAAGGAATAATGCATTTTTTGCTTTCAGACCACCACAAAGCTACTCTGTGGTCAGAGTTTTTATATTAAAACAACAAAACAACAGAGATCTGTTTGCCAAAATCAAAAATGAAAGCTTGGATGGTATTACTCTTACAACACAGAATGCTACTCCAATATTATGACATGACAGAATATTAATGATTTGAAAGGTCATTTCTTCCTCGCCCTGAGGCCAGGTGAGCTGTTGTACACTGAGGTACTGTGGCAGATACATGTGACCATGACCTCTGGTGCTCGAGGAAAGGCTGGCATCAGGCCACTATGGCTAAAGGGTGATCACAGGGTGTCTGGTAAGCTCTCACACTTGCAGCGGTCACATCACCATTCTCGTCCACCCACTAACCGTCCATTCGCCGTAGCTTCAACGAGCATACGAGAACAGTAGTCATGGCAACGGGAAGGCCTGTCGATGGCCTTGAGTATCATTCTTTCCTGATAGAAATCCTCTTTCTTTGCACAGTAAAAGCTTTGTCCCTCTACTTAATAACAGTTTGTACCTTTAATCTTGACCAATCTGTCAAGTTTGTTCTCCAATACTTACACCAGATTTTAAAAATACTCTAAACCAGAATTTATTTGTTTTGATCAGGACAAGAAACTAAAGAAAATACTTATTTTTCTGTTTTTCCTATGCAACACAGTTTCCTACCAAACCGAATTAGCAACAGGACAGAGGATGGAAGTAGGAGGAGAGAAGAGATGAAGGATGAATAGGGAAAGATGAGCTCTGTCAGAATCCATTGTGAGAATCAAAGGGGAGACTTATCATTCTCAATCAAAAACATGTAATCCTTTTGAGAGGCAGAACCAGCAATTGCGGTGCCATTTGTTTCACCGGGCACCTTTGATACCGACAGCTCATCCATTGTGAGTCTAATGAATTCCGAATACAGAAAGTTTTATCTGTGTTAGATAAGTATTTGTGTCATTGAAGTTCAAAACACGAATAATGTATTGGTTCTTTAGTCATGGACTGAGCTGAATGTGAAGCCTTTCTATCACACATCAGTGCTCATGTGAAGTTATGACACAAGGTGGAGATCAGTAATGCATCTGTGGGATTGTAAATGACCCATGCTCCCCTGTAAGCCTCTGGAATCAGACACAGACTGCCAAGAATGTGAATCTCATCCTTTGACTATTGTGACTCATTTTCCCTTTACAGACACTTTGTTCTCCACCGGTGGTACTCAGCAGGGTCTCAACTATGCTCTTTGTCTGCGTCTCTGTAAACCCATCTGCACCAATCATCTCATCAGTAATCATCTGAGTACCAAATCACAGACATGACTGCAAATGCATAGTGTATGCCCTTGCCTCACAATGATTTCCATTTTTCAGCAATAAACAGACATGTACAAACTCACCTTTTATGTAATCTTGCTTTCAGTGCCACCCACGCACACACATCGGTGAAAAAAAGTGTGTGTAGTTGACAGTACTAGTGCGGTCCGTGCAAGCATTAACTAAGACGTTCAGACATTTTACAAGATAACATCCTTGTGTGGAAAATGGTACAGGTCTTTTGGATTTGTCTGAACTGCCAGATAATTCCAGATGCTGGATTCTTATGTAAGAGGCCATAATTGTGCTTCGTAATGAGGACCAACCAGAGAAAGCTTGATGTCTCCTACCTTTGCCTTCATGTCATCTTGCTTTCTTTTAACTGAACAGGTGAATGACTGCCAAAAAGAGAGCCGTCCTTGCACCGCTACGCCGTCCCATGCTGCTCCCTCCTCTCAGGGGATGGCCAAGGTCCAGGATGGACACACAAATGGATGTGACAGGTACAGAGGGCTCGGCCTGCTTTTTTTTCTCTTAGGAAACTAAGAACACGTCTATTATATTCTGTGTCTGTCTTTTTTTAATTGTGCTCATCTACAGCACTGCCATGTTAGAGGAGAGCCAGGATGGAATGGACTGTGGAACCCTAAGTCCTGCCTCAGCTCGACAGGTCACTATCCAACGGCATCCAACTCAAGGCTTTGGCTTCATCGCAGGCAGCCAGAGGCCGGTCATTGTACGCTCCGTCTTTGCTGGTTAGTGTGTGCTTAAATCAAAATGGCGGCACAGAATACAGCAGAAGCGTTAGCACAATTTATCATTTGTTTTCACGGGTTTGCAGACGGCCCGTCTTCTGGCAAACTTCTCCCCGGAGACCAGATCTTGGCCATTAACGAAGAGACGGTGAGCGACGCGCCACGAGAGAGAGTCATAGACCTTGTAAGGTAACATCCTTTACTGTCCCAAGAGGGAGGGAGGAGGTGGCGGGAGGGGGCAAGGTTGATGCTCTACAAGCTGGATAACCAACAGTGTAGATAAAGGACAAAAAAGACGACATGGGTAAAGAGGGTGGATCAAAAAAGGCAACTGTTTATTGCTGCTGGTGGTGCGTTACATCAAAACAAACCCATGGATGAGTCAGACCTTATGTGGCTGAAAAAAACAGCAAGAAAAAGGCAGATATAAACTGCCTCTGAGCACCATGCTGTCTGTGGCATTATCTAACCCTCTCCATTTTCTCCTTTCGTTTTATAGACACTGTAAAGACACTATAGTTCTCACTGTGCTGCAGCCCCATCAGGTACTACAGTTGGACCACACTCTCCTTTCATGCTCCTCTCCATCAGGATTTCTCTCAGTACTCATTGGTCTAAACACCTTTTTCTTTTTGCCTCAAATCCCACTGTATCACTTAGAAAACATGCTGTTCAGTATTCTGTTTTGACAGTGCACACAGGTGCAAGGGAAGCATAAGATTAGTGTTCAAGGCACACCACTGTGCTTTCTTTTTTCAGGCTGTCTACTAAGACAGTTCAAAGTGAGAACATTAGAAGCAACTGAGACTTAAAACAAAGCATATGAGGGAAGGTTATGTTGCTGTGTTTCATCTCCTAAAAAGATAGACAACTGACATGAAAGTGTAGTTTATGGTTGATAAAAAATCGGTGCACTTTGTTTGATTCCCTACATTTTGAGTTAAAAATACTTTCTGTGAGCGTATTGTTGCTCCTCTTTCTCTGAGTGAAGTTTTAGCAAATACAAACTCAGTTACAAATATTCCCAAAACTAAACATCTTTGTAATTCAGCAGCTTTCAGATCAATGTTTAACTCTACGTACACACCGGGCATGTGATGAGCGTTCAACAACAAACACAACGGGCATTCTTGAACTCGCTTTTAGCACACGGTGTTCACACTGGATTGTCCCGCATGCACTCACAGTTGAAAGAGGTTTGGTGCAAAATGTCGAAGCGGTGCAAACCTTGCTCCAGGCTTTTCCTTTCACAGCTCTATTCCAATATATTGAAGACTTGAAGTTGTATCATTCTGGCCGGGCACAAACCACCAAAACTGATTTCTCCTCTGTACTTCAGTGTTTTGAAAAAGACGCTACCCATTCGTCACTACTAAATCTGACTCTGTGATTGGTCAAAGTTCAACTGCTTTAACTTTTGACATGTGTTCAATGGCAGCGCATTTTGTACGTAGAGCCAGTAAAATGACTTAAAAAATTGCATAGCTACTCCCGAACACAAGAGTATTGAATGAGGAAGCTTGAAACGTGCATCTCCTGCACTGATTTGGAAAATGTCTCATATTCACTGCAAGCCCACATGGAGGTCTCCCCAGCAGGACTTCATCTTCACATTTTCTTTCTGTCCAGCCTCCTTTAGAAAATGCAATAGATTCTGCTTTCCCCCACCCCCAGCAACACACATGCTGACTATGCTCCATTTTGTGCTTATCTTGGAACAGACTGCAGAGAAAACCGTAAGCAGGACATAAAGTTTCTGGCTGAGGAGGTTTATCTGTTTCTATTCTTTTTTAATTCAGGATGATCCCAGGTAGATTTAGAAATCTTCAAAGGCATTGACATTTTTCAGTTTGTGTAATACAAAAATCTCTTATTGTCTATTAGCAAACATTTCAAACTACTCGGCATAACACTCTGTCAAACTTGCGCACTGCCCCGCACACAGCCAAAAGATTTGGAAAATCTAGCCCCCTGCTGATGTCCTCGGGGAGCTGTGCTGCTTATCTTCTAAATAAACATTTTAGAAATGTGTTAAAGAAGATGTCAAATGGTAAGATATAGGGTCCAATTTATGGAGTTACCAATATAAAATGCAAAACGCAATCAGAAATATTATCATGTGCTGTTCAAACATAATTTGAGGATAAAACAGACTGAAAGGCAATGCAGTGTAAGAACAAAAAGCAATAATAACAATAAAATAGAAGAAATGATGTCTCTAATCTTAGACCTTTCTCACGTTCAAGATATTTTCAAGAGGTCGTTTTTTTAATTGTGACTTTTATCGTGTAATTGAAAAATTTAATTCTGAGTTTCTCTGTCTCAATCTCCCTCAGTCACCCAAGTCTGCCTTCATAAGTGCAGCCAAAAAGGCGCGCCTGCGAACCAACCCGCCTAAAGTGCGCTTTTCAGAGCAAGTGTCCATCAGCGACCCGGACTCAGTGAGTTTAAACTGTCCTGCTTTTTGTGCCACATGCATGAAAATACACACCGTTACCTCTTTTGCAACTTACTCTTCTTTGTTATCTGCAATCTCAAAAGACACTAAGAACTTTTCTGTTCAACCTCTTCCTTTGTGTACATGTGATGGGTTTGTGTACGAGTGTAAGTCAAAGAGAGAAAGTCGGGTCAAACTATCTGACCCTAAATAAATTGCTTTTCAGGGAGATTTGGAATTTCTTAAGAGCAGGCTGTGATTCTTTTTGAATCCATTAAAACGGTTTGGAAACAATCACAGATTTACTCAGAAATGTATATTCTCTTGTCCCATTTAATTTCAATTCTCAACGGCATGTGGCACAGTGTGCAATTTACTACCAAAATAATCTGTTTTTCTTGATTTCCATTGCTCTTTGTGGCTTGTGTCCCCTTTCCTCTGTCCTGCAAAAGATTTAAGGAAGTAAGAGTAATTCTTCACAGTGGGGAGGATTTATTGGTTCAAAGCCTTTTTTGGAGGAAACTGAATAGATTCTGAACAGAAATTGGAATCAGAAATTTTATGGCTTTTCAGTTTTATGGAACTACAAAGTATGCAAAAAAAATTGACTTAAGTTCTTCCTGGTGGCTCTGTCACCATGGGAACCAAAGATGATATGCTCTGAGACAGCTGCCTCTTTACCAAGCCCATAACATTTGAGTTAACCCAGTCTGCTTTGAAGGTTTGGGGCCGGTTGTTTTTCACAGCAAATTATCCCAAGCCATATAAATTTCTAATGTGTCATCCTCATGCTGAGAAATGTGTGATGTGCTGCAAAGAATGGAAACTTAAAAATTCCTTATCAAGGACAAAATGTTATACACACTTTAATGGAAATGATTTCAATATGTTCTTGTATTATAATAGAGTACACAAAGAAACTTAACTGCATTAATTTGAACAAACTGTGTGAAAACAAAAAACATGCACATAAATTGCTTTTAAAACATCTATTTCCTTTAAAATAGCCACTTTAGCATACATTTAGTCGAAAATGTTTTTTTTTTCTGTTGTTTACTGATAGGAGTATCTTACAATTAGTATCAATTTTGCATTTTTATTAAGTAAACACTTCTACTAGCTTAGCATCTAACCTTGTAACTTGCCGTTTTAACCACCAATGGCAAGTTCAGCATTACTTTTTTTTTGTTTTAACTAATTTACCATTTACCTCAGCAATTATTGTAGTTAATAAAATTGACTTCCTTAAGCATTTATAAATATTCCTTTACCGTCATTGGCTTTCAAATCTTTTAGTAAAAATCATTTTTAACAACTATATTATTATTTGGAAACATACTTTTAGATTTTTTCCAAGAATTTAGCAATCTTACTTAAATCTTCATTCATTAGCATTTATGAAATAAATATGACTTTTCTCATTTTTCAGTAGAAGTAAATCTAACGAGTGAAAATTGTTACTGATAGTAATCTGAGGTCTCAGTTAATCAGGAGCTACAAAATGGTATTGATAATCTGACATTTCTATGAATGGTTGCTAAAAGAAAGGAGTATTGTGGATGAATTCCTCCTGGGGAAGGATCCCTCCTTCTTGTGGACACCCTTGAGGTTTCTTCGTTTTTTCCGGATTCCGGTTCTTTTAGGAGTTTTTCCTTACCACGGAGGGGGGTCTGAGGGCAGAGATGCCCAGTTTAGTTAGTCTGTTTAGTTAAAGTTTTAGTATTATCCTATTGAATTCTATGCATTTATGATTTTTTTGACTGTATGTTTACCTTACAATTACTGGTACGAGGCCCATTAGATGACTGTTGTTGTGAATTTGGGCTATACAAATAAAATTGAATTGAAATGAATTGAATTGTGTTTCATTTCATTTCTCTCTCTGTCTGTCTCTGTAAACTTGTTACATGTATCTTGTAAGAAGCAGCCTTAAATCTGTTTGCAGTGCATCCTCACCGATGTAATCCCTTTTTAATGCTGCAGTAGCAGAGAAGTCTGTTCAGTCATAACTCGAGACTTTTGCCACCTCCGTTCTGCAAAGACGGTCGCACGTTGTTGAGGCTGCTTGGTTCTTAAGATCTCCAAAAACAGACTGTTGGGCATCTGCTGTGGATACAGCTTTTTCTTTTCCGCTAATGGCATTTTTTGTTTAATATATTGCAGTGATGAATCATTTTTACCCTTTTTTTACGTATCTTGCCATCATTAAAAAAGGAGATAAAAAAGAAGAAATATGGGAAATAGATGAGAATTGATTTTTTGCTGGCCACGGATTGGGGAGGATTGCTTTTTGGCTGCATGACTGTCTCAGGCTGTATCATTATGTTACATTAAATCTCTCAGCTTCATCCTATTACTGCAAATTAGCTCCTACTTTTGCGATCCAAAATATTAAAACCAGAGCTTTTCAAAACGGTGAAAAAAAAAACAGAAAATACAGAATCCAAAACACTTTTCATTGATATGCAACCATCAATCATGTCCGACATATTGAAAAGAAAACACAGATGAGTCCTGCAACAGACTGGCAACCTAAGTGTGTACCCAACCTTCACCCAACAGAGGCCAGGAAAATCCTGCAACCCTGAAAGACATATTGCAGGTTAAGAAAATGGATATATGGATGGAAATACAGATAAATATAATAAAAAATGATCTTTTCACTGAAAAATATCTGCTGCCAAGGTGACTAAGCTGAGATTTCTCCCCTTTGTGGTCAAATCAGAGTTCAGTCATTGCCTCTTTCTGGTTAGATGTCTCATATCATCCTCCTCTAGTTTCTATTGATTTTTACTCACTGGCAAAGACCAATCATTGCAGCTCATTGTGCTCATTCTTGATTGTCTTCTTAACACGCTAACACGCTGGCATTCTGTTTCCTCATTAAGCAGGGGCTTTTGTCTCCTTTGATCTCTTTCAGACAATGCTCAAGGACGACTCCTTGCTACTTATACCAAATGTGCTGAAGGTGTTCTTGGAGAATGGGCAGATTAAATCTTTTACTTTTGACAGCCGCACCACTGTAAGGGTATGTTTTTATCGAGTATGTTCTTAAAGGAAATTGTCAAACTGAAAACAACATATATGGAAATGGTGCATTGATCTGTTCATTCTTGTTGACATTTTTTCCTCGATGTCAGGTGGCACTTCTCTCTTCTGAGTGATAATTCTATTAGATAATTATAACCAAATGTTAAATTTGGAAATTCTGAAGCATTTCTTGAGTGGTTTAAAAACATTACATTTTGTGTGGAGGTGAAAGAAATAACATTAATCAATAATTACATTTTTAACTTGTGGCTTGACGCACTACTTTCAGAGAGAGAACTTCTTAGGGTCCCAAGATATCAGCGATTATAAATGAAAAAAAGGAACAAAATCAGGAAACCTTTTTCCAATTTTGTAATTTTTGCTATTTTTTTTGCTTTTTAAATAAAGATAGATTGACAAAAATATAACAGTTCAGTAACATTAACTAGAGCTAAAAAAAAAAAAAAAAACTACAAAAAAAATCAACAAGAGCTGCCTGCTTTGGGGCAGAATTGACTGGGTAAAAAAAATATATCAGCTACTCTTCCTCACTAAACCTTCCTCCCTGTTTTTCCAAGAAATTTATTTTAGAAGGAGGAGAGGGGGAAAAAAGAGAAGAAAGGAAGGAAAGGAGAAAAAAGAGGGAAGGGAAGGGAAAAGAGGGAAGAAGAAAAAGGGATGAAAGAAAAATAAAAAACGAGTTTTGTTTTAAATGGAACATTTAAATAAATTGCAGCTAATATATTTGTTTTGTCTTTCATCTTTGGTCTCCTGGGTGCTCTTTTTTGCTGTTCATGTTAGATTGTTTTTTCATTTTAAAAAAGTGAGTTATTTTTAATTAGTTTTAATGCATACAGGACAAAAAAAGTTTAAACCTCTTTGTTAAATAAAACAGTTTTGCATCTTTTTTCAAATCAAAATGTTTTAATTCCAATTCATTCTTCACTACAGCCTTAATTTTAAAACATTTTCGTCTCAATTTCTAGAACATATCCTAACATTAATAGTCTTGATCTAATAGTGTCATTAAAACCACAAGGCAATCAATATTTTCAACCAGAGGGAACTTTTTTTTTTCTGGCTCCATGTCAGCCTCTCATACTAGTCCAGCATCTCCTGCTAGAGTCATTAAATGCACTTTTATTAGATTTCACAAATCTCTCCCTTGCTTATGTTAGACTGAGAGGGAGAAACACAGACGCGCTTTTAAGCGAAGATGGATGAAGCTCTCTGCTGTCAGCCTAATTAAATGGAATTTCAGCATAATAAGAAAGCTCGGATCAATAATACAATGCTGCAGATTAAATCAATGGCACAGCGGGATACCCGGTTGTGTGCCCATTAGAATGACTTGTCAAGTAAAGAAGCGACTATATATATGAGAGTCCTTCACTTGACTGTGTCTTCCTGCAGGGGGGTGTTGGTTAATGTAAACAGATGCTGTCGATGCTGTTGAGACCACTAAGACTTGAAATATCGTCAGGAAGTGTCCACTAAATTGTCCTGGAAAAGCAAATCCTTAGCAAGCGTGTTTCATTTAGTGTTGGTAATGAAAGGGAAAAGAAATGTGCATATTTGTACTGCAGAATCTATTCATGACATCAATGCAGCTTGAACATGAAGATGATGAACATACCAAGAAAAATTCTGATAATTCGCCCAATTGCCTTTTAGAAACAGGATATGAGAGTCTCCACATCAGTTATAGATGTAAAAGGGAAAAAGTTTGCCTATCAACATATTGATACTGATATTTATGAGAAAGCAACATGCTTAATAATACTAAGTTTGATTTGTCTGTAAGCATGTAAACATCCATTGAATCCCTGTGTGCTTCCAGGATGTGATCTCATCCCTGCAAGACCGCCTCTCACTGCGCTACATTGAGCACTTCGCCTTGGTGCTGGAGGCAGGCGGTCTAGACCAGAATCAGAAGCTGAATCTACTGCAGGACAACCAGCCCCTGACACATGTAATAATGCAATAATAACTGACTGTAGCAAAGCCACCTCTGAAACCAGCCACACTGGAATCAGTGGACAATGAAACGAGCTTAAACGTCAAATGAAAAGGAACTGAAAATGTAATTTGCATTCCAAACTAACAGCTGTAATAAAAGCCTTGATTGGCTTTGGCTGCTTGAGATTCTTTTGCTTCTGGGATTCAAATATGTGTCTTAATGTTGATCTTTATTGGGCTAACAGACAGAAATTATGTGTTTAGATCATTTAGTAAGGGAAACAAAAAAGAAACCCCATCGTTAAGTAAAATTGTACCGGTTTTATAAGACTTAATCCTCTTTAGTTTTCCTACAAATTTCCCTAAAAAAGTTGTGCTTGGTTAGATTTAATTAAGCATTTAGTCATTTTGACAAAATAATTCCTTCTTGAAGTTAAACTTCATTAGGATGCCATAAGGTAACAACATTTTAGGGAAAATAACCCTCTGGTATAACAAGAGGTTAAAGATAAAAGCACTAAATACCTGATAGTCATTTGTTTTCCCTCTAGGTGGTTCACAGAACTTATTTCCAAGGAATGAAATGCCTGTTCCGCATATGCTACTTCCCCAAGGACCCTGCAGACTTGTTAAGAAGAGACCCCGCTGCATTTGAGTACCTTTATATACAGGTAAAGCCTCGGATTAAAGTGGGATTTAAACAGATGTCAGTCTCAGGATGTCGCTGAACAGCTGTGTCTTTGAAATGCAGCAGGCGCCAAAAGCCAGCCAGCTGTTCTGTTTTAAGGTTTACATTGGATAATGTTTATCTGCACTGTATTTGATTGCTTTTGGGTAAAAAAAAAAGTGGCATTATTAGTTTTTCTACACAAGAACCCCTAAAGCCCTCCTGTTGTAACTGAAGACATTTTTAAACATAAGAAGCAGAAACTTTGTCAAAGGCCACACTTTAGCTGTGAATTCAGTGTGCACTTTAGTTGTAGTTTTCGTTGGCTGGATCCAAAAAACAACACTTTTCGAATTTCTTTCACAGAGTCGCAATGATGTCATCAAAGAGCGCTTCGGAATGGACTGGAAATCCGATGTCACGTTGCGACTAGCCGCGCTCCACATCTACATCACAGTGTCTTCCGCAAGGCCCAATCAGAAGATTTCCCTCAAGCACGTAGAGTAAGCTAACAAAGTCACAAACTTTTGGGAGTTTATAGTGAATTCTTCATCTCATTAACAGTTCTGGGAAGCATATCAATGGGCTTCATATTTAATTCAATTCATTCAGTAATGCCTAAATTATTAATAATTAATCCCAGTGGTATTAAAACTCAATTACTTAGAGACAATTTTCTCTAGGTCATCAAGAGACCGACATTTCCATGGCTTTCTGAAATTACATCTCAGTCTAAGTATTCCTTAAAACTTCAACCTAACAAGTAATTAGTTTTTGCTGTCATAATCTCAGAGGCAGAGTCCATTCATTGAGTTTATAATAACCAGAGGGTAGCCATGACACTGTAGGGATTGCATGGGATGTTACCGATTACCATTACGATTACCATTTTCATACTTAAGCAAATGTTTTATCTTGTTTGTGCATAAGCTTTGTCATTCTCTTCCATTTTAGAAAAGAATGGGGGCTCGAACCTTTCCTTCCACTGACTCTGCTCCCCACCGTGAAGGAGAAGAATGTGTGCAAAACCCTGTCTCAGCTGCTGAAGACTTACCAACACCCACCACCATCAGGCAACAAGGTTTTTCCATGATAAAAACATTTTTGGTATTGACTGTACCAATTGAAAGTTATCGGAATGTTGAATATACACAACTTGAATGACGTTTTTCAAATAGTCATACCCTTGATTGCAATTAAAACACAAATTTTGGCACTGAGTTGTGTTTTCGCTAAATATTTGACTTTATTATTGCATATAGCTATGACTGTTAAATAACTACTCCTTTGGGTAAGCCCCTGACTGTTTCATAAGACTTCGTTGGTGAGATTTGTGGCTCAACAGTGCCTCCATGTGGATGAAGAGGATGCAGGATGTGACTTGTTTTCCTCAAAGTTGTGCTTCTTTTTTTATGATCTTTTTTCTGACAGGTCCCTCCACTCCAAGGAAAGCTGCAGTATATGCGGGTACTCAATGACCTCCCGCCTTTTGGTGGAATTCTGTTTCACACTGTTGGACTGGTAAATGCCTTTTGTGTTCAAGACGATCGATTTTTTTCAGTTACTTGATTTGAGGCATTTTTATGCATTCAGATATTTTTAATTGCATACATTTATAGACTATGAGATGTGAATAAAGTTTTAAAATATTGTGATTCAGGATGAGAAACAGCCAGCCACAACACTACTGGTGGGACCTCGACATGGCATCAGCCATGTGATTGACCTGAAAAATAACCTTACTACAGTTCTGGCTGAGTTCTGCAGGGTTTCCAAAATCCAGCTCTATCGGGAAAGTCAAGGAGTGGCCCGAGTGGAAGTGACAATTCATGAGGCAAAGGTATTTCTGCACCTGCTCAGAGGATGCACAAGACCTATATATAAACATATAAACCTAATATGTATGTTTGATCAGTTGTTTCCTTACACTTGTGGACAACAATTCGAGAAAAACTTGCTTACATTTTTAAAAATTGTTCATTTGAAATGTGTAGGTTTTTGGGGATGAGCAGCAGAGCTGAGGATGTGTGCTGAAGATATAAAAAAAGACAAAATCTTCTTCACCAACTGCTGTCTCTTACACATCTTTGATCTTACAATTTTAACTGCTATTGACAGAATCTGAACACATTGCTGATCATGAAGTTCCTCCACATGTGCAGGTTTCAGTGCACTTGTCTGAGAGCTGTCTGTAAAATAGTGCCATCAACCATGACTGCATATTTGCAGGTGACAATCGACAGTACCAAAGTGCTGACTGGGTGAAATAAAGCTTTTCTTGGAGTGTCATTTTTTTTGGGACATTCACTTTGCAACCTGTCTCTGGCATTTCCTGTTAAATAACCTTCCATTGGGAGATGATAGCTGGACTCATTCCAAACAATACTTTATACTGGTTCTGCGAAATACCAGTTTGAAGTTGCTCCATCACACGAGCTTTGTACAAATCAGCCAAATGTGGCCTGCTGACTCGGAGAAGACGCCTCCTGGAGCAGGGCCGGGGCTCACTTGCCACCACCTGTGGGTACAATTTCAGAACTAGTCATTGGCAACAGTTATATGAGCTTTTGGGAGTTGGTGAAGATCCCAGCCCTGCTGTCCACCCCAAAAATTCATGTTCCTTAAAAATGCAGCAAAACTTAAAAATACATTTTTTCAACTATCAGACTATTTTAGATTATTTTATTTCAATCCTTGTATAATCTCAGCATCATAAAAAAAAGGTTTTTAACTTCTGCCCAAAAAATATTAAGCATGTAATCTGATTACTTTTTAACAAAATGATTGTCCCCCTCCACAGCCTCTGGTCCTGTTAATGGAATGGCCTGATGCCAGTAACTTTGCATGCCTCATCTCTGGCTACTACAAGCTGTTTGTGGACCCTAAACGCACCATTTACTTTCGGAACCCCGGTCAGTCACAGCTGACCAAAGCAGGTAGGACTTCAATGCTTGATCATTTTTATTTATTGAAAACATTATTTGATATATCAGTGAGCATCTGGATGATTGTTCCAAAATCAAAGCCAAGAATACCTTTATGCTTTGCGTGCTGGTAAATTTTTGTCTGTCTTCATTCTATGTTCAGTCAACACAGAAACTGCTTCTCCTTAATTGACAGCAATCATTACAGTAGTCAGGTCATCCTGGATATCTCTTGCCAGGCCGCCCTCTGCTGTCTATTCTCTCATCTCCATTTTGACTCACTGGAACAAAACGCTTGATTTCTTTGCGATGAGATATCTCACAAAACTCGGAGTGAAAGGATATGGCACTCTCTACTGTAGCAATACGCTTCTACTGTTCAAACATGAACAGATCCTCTTCCATCTGCTGCATCTACATTGTCTACATTAAAGAAGAACTCTGCCATCATGTCATCACATTTCACCAGACTAACCCTCTAACTTCAGAAAAAGTTCAGCTTTCAACATCCACCTCGACAATAAATAATCCCCATCTGACCACCAACTGTCGCCTCTGCTTATCCATCTGGATCTTCTTCATCCCTGCTAGTTATTAACACATTAAACTTTCCACTGCTCTGACAATTCTATCCTCAGATTACAGAAGCTCCCACCATCCCCACCCGCGCTCTGTTGCATCTGGATTACAAAGTGGAGGGCGGCGAGGAGACGAGAGGGAAATTTCACACAGGGAATCAGGGTGCTCGAGACCCACGGTACCTGCAGAGTCCCAGCATCTAGGACTGTGTCACGTTCACCTTCGAGAGCAACACCAGTTTCAGAAGATCCAAACACAGGCCGAGACGGAGTTGGACATCAATGAGAACTTTATTTCTCCAGAACCCCCTGGGCGGCCTCGTACCAAGTCAGATCCCACGCAGGAGAGCACAGAGGAAACAGCTGTGGTTTTAGAGTGTCCAGTAGTAGAGAACAAGGAATTTCGAGCCAGAGCTCAAACAATGAATCAGTCCCAAAAAGCTACAAGATACTTCTGTGACTCCTGTAAGGCCAAACTGAGGGCAGAGGGTCTGTCAAATGCAGTAAAAAGTGGGAGTTCAGGGAAGCACTGTTCCATTGCTTGTGCCTCCCGAGATGCAGGTGCTGTTGATCTCACAGCCCTTCCACCCCCTGGGAACGAAGAAGAAGAGGAGGAGGAGGAGGAGGCAGATGGAGGCGGAGCAAAGCTCCAACCACCACAACCTGCTATTGCTGCTCCTCCGCCTGGCTTCAGGGATAACAGCTCCGATGAGGAGGATCCGAAGAGGGGGAGGAAAGCTCGATCTAGCGCTAGCGTTGGACTTCCCTCTGGAAAATCTCTCCATGCCAATGAAGACGTTCCTGTGACACTGATTGACAACGTTGCAACAAGAACAGTCCGAGATCATGCCCAGGAGCTTGATGATGCTCTGGTTTCCACCCTACAGGCCCTTGAAGCTTTGGCAGCCTCTGAAGACTACCCACATCACCCTCAGCAACCAACACAGACTGCAGGTCAACAACCTCAGTCATGCAACTGCTCTTATCTGACTGAAAATATAACACATACAACTCTATGGCTAAGTTCATTAATTTGCACACTAGAAATGTATTAATACTTCTGATCTATTCAAGAAATCAAAGAGGCTTATATCTAATCTTTTGTTTATTACTGCTAAAGTAAAATTTATGAAAAAACAAAAATCTAAACTTTCATGACAAAACGTAATTTGTCATTATGTTTGCTGAAATCTTTTAGATTTTATAGAAATAAAATGCACCCAATTTATTTACTTTTAACAAAATTGTTAGATTTGTCAACAGATATTACAAACTAAATCTTTTTAAAGGTGTGTACACATAGATAACACACAAAAGGTATGAAATGTAAAAAAAAAAAAAAAAATTCAACCACAATGGTACATTAGGAGGAAAATTTGTCATGAAACGATCAGTTTTGGTATCTTTTAGATCAAACTGCAGTATCTGTTTTCACATTCATTATATTTTTCTGCTGTTCCCTGCTTTTGTTCTAATAATAAACTAATAATATTTTTGTTGCTGTCTTCCTCAGGGTTAATTGTGTTAGCCGCCATTACTCCTGAGTCATCACTGGATTCAGGTCATGAGACCAATTCCTCTGAATTGACAGATGTTTCTGAGATGGTGTCAGCAATGAAGCAAAACCAGAATCAAGCCTACTTGCTGGCTCATCACATCAACAAGGAGCGTATTCTTTGTCGCCGGGACTTTCCCCTGGCCATTCCTGGCTGCACAGCAAAGACCATCGGGACTGGGGCCTTTTCTGTGGGTCAGATTCGAGCTGGCTGTCCACCCAAGCAAGTCATCCTTAGCAAGACTGTTCCCTTTAAAGTTAGCCCCAGTCAAGATTCAGCAATACTCAGTGTTTTGGCAGATCATGGGGGCAATCCAAGCATGACTCAGACTGAGCAAAAAGCAGAGTTGAAAGCTATTTCTGAGTCAGACAACGCATCCGCACCCGAGCACCCTTCCAAACCAACCGAGGAAGTTAAAGTGCGTGATAGTTTGCAGACGACTCAGGTCAGTGCCGAACAAAAGTTACCCAGCTCTCATAGAGAAACGATAAGTGAATATCCCCCCAATGGTACAAAAGAAAAAACAGAAGCATCTTTTGACAAAGACCCCATAAGCAAAGCCTTACCGATCATCTTGCCTGTGAACAGAACTGCCTCTGCCAAGATTTCTCCCACTAATATGTGCCAAGATGCCAAGACTGCCTCCAGTGAGACCATGAAGCCTTCAAGCTCTACAGAACTCCTGCCAGTTGATGATCTTTTTTGCACGTGTCCAGTGAAACAAGAGCCTGCACCTCAAACAAAGCTAAAGGACCCACAGGTTCAGAAGATAGTGGTGTTTCAGTCCTCCTCCCCAACCGATGATGAACGTCTTCAAGCAAAAGGACTCCGACTGGCCAACAGGGAAAATGCTGCAAGGGGAGGCACTGATTCTAGCATAGCAAAACCAAGCCCACAAATGCAAACCAAGTTCCCCCCTCATTTACCTGTAAAAGCAGAAAGAAAAGAAGCAGATGAAAGCAAAACTGAAGCTGCCCAAGGGAAACCCAAGCAGGAGCTGCAGAAATGCCCTATAAAATCCTTGCCTATTTTAGAAGATCTAATAACCCCAAACCCTACTGTAGATAAAGTCTCCACTCTCCCAACTAGAGACTCAAAAAAGCACAGCAGTGTTAAAGGGAAGTCACAGCGCAGTGCCCCTTTCTTAAGCTTTAGAAATCTTATTTCTGCAACATTTCCAGCAAGAATGCGAAGAGAGACGGATGAACGAAGGGCCCAGCTGCAGAAGGTTCGTCAGTACGAGTTAGAGTTCTTAGAAGAGCTGCTGAAGCCCAAATCGTCACAAGGAGAATTTTTACCACAAGGGTCCTCTCCTGTTCCCTCTGGCACCCCTTGTGCCTGCCAGCTGCGCACCAGTCCAGTCCTCAAGGCTCCAGGGATCTCAAGGGAGCAGCGACGCAGTTGCGACTGTAAGCGAATGTGCAGGGGGATGCGACTACCTGACACACCAGTAGGCACCACAACAGAGGCACAAAACAGAGGCAGGGAGAGAACCATCTCAAAGACTCCTCCGGTGGTTTCTAAAACCTCCCATGCCCAAGGCGCCACAGGGAGATCACAGACTTTAGAGATCAAGACCACAAGAATACGGTCAACAAGTCTTGAGTCAAGAGAGCCAAGGGGAGATCAGGGTTCCTGCTTGTCCACCTGCACTTCTCAAACTGATGGGCATGGAGCACCACAAAACAAGAAGCTCCAGAGAAGATACAGCATTGGAGAGCTGGAAAACAGCACTAGTACACCAGTGTACGCTGAGGTGAAGCCAAAAGGCAAAAGTCTGGAGAAAGAGATGGAGAGAGTGAGGGCCACAGGGATGAGGCTCCCCACTCCAGTAGAGCCAGTCCACGCTCAGTCTCACCAGGTGGAAGGGAAAGGGAAAAAGACAGTGTTTTTCATTCAGGGAGAAGAGCTGCCGTGTGAAGGCAAAGAAGGCAAAGTAGGGACTGGGGAGGTGTTGCTGACACTGCCTAGTGAAGACAGTGATGACAAAGACAAATGCTGCTCATTCTGTTTCTGCTACAGAAAGTGTGAGGCAGCAGATGAAAGCAGTGAGAAAGATGAACTCTCTTATTCAATACCGCTTCAAGTCCTCCCAGGCATGGATGTGGATTCACGCACCTTTCCTGTTGTGAGTAAAACACTCCAGGTTCTCAATGCTGAGGATTGCAGTGGGGAAGAGGAAGAGATTGAAGAGGAAGAACCCCAGACACAGGACATTGACCTGCGATCCTGTGGAACGCTCGAAGGAAGCCTCGCGCGGGTGAAGGCCCTGCAGGGAAAAACTTTCAGCTTGCCGGATGGTTTCCTAAATGCGCAGCTTGATGCCAATGAGTTGCTGGCTATCCTACGACAGTGCGCCAGCAGCCCACAAGCAGAGGGCGAGGCTCGTCTTCAGTCTTCACGGATCGCAGAGTACAAACAGGAGTTGGCGGTGCGCTTCAAAGAATTCCGAGCCTCGTGCCGAAGAGTGGCAAGTGTGGAAAAAAGCCCCACTCGAATGCTTGCCGCGGTCTCAGCCAGCTTTCAGGTGCTGTGTGAACTTACTCAGACCTTCATCAAATTGGTTCGAGGGGTTCGTTCAGAAGCCCAAAGGCTCCAGCTGCTGAGGAAAGTCGAAGAGGTAGCTATAAATTACACATTGCTTCTGCGTGCCGCAGAGGAGTCCATGGGACACTCAAGCAGCTTGCCAACAAAGACAATGAGCCCTGAAGTTTCCTCTAACACCAACAACATGAGCTCACTCACACGGCCCATCAAAACTTTACCTGCCCAGTAAAAGATCAATCCGGCAGGATCGTAATCAGAACAGTCAATGCAGATGGCTATTTTATCCAAATTCCTGATTTATTTATTGTTTACAATTTTTACGAAATGTTCAACGAATCATCCTCGGAAAAAACTGCAATGCAACTGTTTCATCCCATGTTTACAGGCCCTGAGGTAGCCTTTGATGAATAAAGATACATCTAACTAATGCACAAAAGAGTAAGAACCCTATAACAAACTGGGTGATACAGGGCTAATCATTTCATATCAACATTTAACACACACATGAGTTCATATAGTAAAGTATTTTACAAGTAATATATATTTGAGTTGTGTATACTTAGCAAATAATATAAAGTTTTGTGAAGAAAACAAGTGAAGAGTATATTTCAAATGTATTAAAACAACTATAAAAACCACAATACAACAGAAATAAATGTATGCTGTGGACAGAAATGTTTCAGAAATCTTCTCCAGTAGCGACTTCTATAGACCGCATAGTCCAAAGGGTTCAGTTGGTTAGATGGTGATGTGTTTGTTTGTGGAATTTGCTAATTGTTGTGACCCAAAATTGATCTCCTCCGGTCGAGTTAAACAGCCTCTGACATATATATACATTAGCTGAGAAGTCAAAGACAAATTTGGAAGAAGAAAACCACTGCAGGACAAGTGTGATGGGGGGTTTTGCTGACTGGCAAACGCCCATTCCTATTGAAAGTACAGATGCACCTGCTCAGTACAGACAATGTAGCAGAAACCCAAATGATAGTCTTATCCACAATAAGGCACTGAGTTGAGTTACCTCAGTCAGCTTTAGAGAAGGAAAATTCACTATGTAATCAATGCCACAAAAAATGTATTTCACCAAACTTCTAATCTATAGTTTATCTGCATCTAAGTTGTTGTAAATCATATTTTTTAATGTTGATAAAAGTGAACAAGTTTGTAACTAAGATTTTGCACAACCTCTGAAGTAGTTCTGGAGTTAAAAAGTATCTTTTTTTATTTAAAATTGAAGTCTGTACTTTTTTTTCTTTATCTGAAAACCTCACTTGAATAGACATTATTAGTCTTTTAAACATTTTCTCCTCAGCGTATTGATTCATTTGAAAAGAAAAGGAAAAAAAATCATTTGGGTTATCTGAAACTTAAGCAAATTTGCTTTCTATGTGCTGTTACACATTGTGCAATTTAGCAAATATTTAAGACACACATAAAGTAGTTTTTTATGTATTTTAATAAAACTAACACATCAATCTTCTGTGAGTCTCAAACCTTTTGTTATTCCTGAAAATGATTCTTCTTGCTGTGCCAGCCTATTGTGTATACTCTATGAAAAGCAGCTGTTGTGAAACCAAATTAGCTGTAACAACTTTGTTGGACTTGTACCAAACACCTGACATGCAGCATTGTTTCTAGGAAAAAAAAAGTCTGAAGCTTAAAATAACTTGCAATTCTTCAGAATTCAATCCAATTATACAAAGAGACTATCGGTCTGCATAAAACAACTCAAGTGAAATCTAGCAGATTTGTAACACTTTAAGCTTAGTTGCTCTTTTGACTTGGTTTCAGAACAAATGCAAAGTGTTGCAGGCTCTTCCTTTTAGCTGTGTTAACATGCATCTCCACAATCATCATGTGGTGTGTGTGTCCCCCTCCCTTACACTGTGCTGCATGCTTTCCTTTTCCACTCACAGGGACAGGAATATTGCAGGTGATGATACACGACAGGTTTTTAGACACAGACGAGCAACAGAAAAAGGCCAATACATTCATGTTTTGCGAATGGTTTTAAGTACGGAAGTGTACATTTTTACAATGCAGATGTAAATAGAAATACGAAAGATTTAGAACAATGTAGACACTCTTTTAAAGTAATAATTACATTTGGATTAATCCAGAACATGAACTATTTTGTAAATAGAAGAGACTGAAACATATCTGTGAGGAAAATTATTTATAGTAGTTATGTAACATAGAAACTAATAGAAAAATGTATATTTTGAAGACTACAACATGAGTATTAGGCATGGGACATGTTTATTTTTATATATGAATTAGCAAACAGCTTCTTCTCATCAGCTTTTGGACCTGCATCCCTATGAACCCTTCCCAGGGTTTTCATTGTTTCTGTTTATTTGCCAAACTGTGTAGATTAGTCTGTGTTCCATTTCCACCATCAAACTCCCCTGCAGTTTGCAGCATTGTTTCTTTGTGTTCACCTCTTCATGCTTGTGTTTATTTACTGTCAATGATATTGTCCTCACTGTGGTCTTCTGTCTGTGTACAAAGTTAACTCATGTTTTGAGAGCAATAAAGTCTATTATACCAACTTATTTCAGAGAAGCTGACAGTGAAATTGCATATATGAGCTTTGCTTTAACAGAACTGTGTCTATTAAAACCTCAAAAGAAGGCCTAATGGAAAAAATACTCATCAGATCTCTCTTGACAGCAGGTTTTTCGTGCTCTAAGTGCTTCACTTCTTTACCTTTGTCAAATATTGACTCTCAACTACTGCCAAAAGGGTTTGCACATTCTGTCTTGTTTTGCTTGTATTAAAGATTAACTTTTAAAATGTAAATTGTTCATAGTGAACAAACATCTACACTAGAACTGCACCTGTGCTGCAGTCTACAATACATTCATTAGAAGAAAAGAAAAAACACTAAAGACCCACTTTGATCATCTTTTAATCTATTTTAAAAGTGGTCTTTTAATTACAATTGTGGCATTTTTTGCCAAAATTTAAAAAAAAGTCATTTTCTATTACGTATTTTCTGCAGAGCGGCAGTAGTTCATTAGAGATTCCCCCCTCTGAGTTGTGGGTGGAACTGTTGGCATGGAGTAACCCTGCTGACCCTTACCATCATGCCTTTGTTCACACTATCTTCCACAGCCCCTCACACCCCAACCTAACATTACCGGTGCAACAAAAATGGCGAGCAATATTGGAGCTATCCAGCTGTTTTGAGCCAGATACCAGCTCAGATGAGGAAAGCGAAGATGTACATGGATTTAGTCATCTACCACTGGATGCATCGGAATAGAGCGGTGCAGGGAGCTTGTGGCCCATCCAGCATATTTCTTACATTAAAAAAAAACACTTTTTTCAAAACAGCATTTTTTGTCTGCTCCTGATTCACAACAATTTGAATTAAAAAATACTTAAAAATAAAATGTTTAGCTTAATTTTCTTAACACATTTTCTTAATACAGGTCCTTCATCATTCAAAAAATGTCACAATGATGTTAAAAACACCAAAAACATAAGGGTCTTTCAACCAGAAGATGGAAATGAAATGATTTGGGCTAGACATGTATATTTTTAAATCACAAAAACGTAAAAAAAAAAATGTTATAGTATAGTTAATAAATTAAAAAAGAGCTATTAATATAGTAAACCACTTTCAAATCTCTTTGAAAAGGGTAGCAGTCCTATCATTTAACATAAGACTGTTTCTGTATATCGAGAATTCTATTGTTATACAAGGTAAAAACATGTTAACTATCTTAACACCTCTCAGTTTGATTTTTATCATGATGTCTACAACATACGTTTCCTAAAAAACATTTTAAAAAATTCAATTTTCTTGGCCTGATTTTTTCTGGCTTTAACTCAAATAGATAATTTTAATGTTTCTATTGTTCTAGCACCCATTAGAGGTCACTGACAAGCCTGTGAGGGGCTAAAAGAGAATTGCATGCAACACTAACAATTGTTAATTGTATCAAAGTGGGAGAAAAGAAAGTCCACTGGATTTGATCTGTTTTTTATATTATTAATTGTTGTACCGTATTGTAAGTCATAAAAGCAAAATAAGATCAGGAACAGGCCATCATCTAAATATTATTTTACATTCCTTTACTATTCCCTCTTAGTCCTTTGCAGGATCGCGGGTATTGCTAGTCTATCCCAGCAATTCTCAGGCAGAGTCAAGCTACACACTGGACATGTTGTAAGTCCATCACATGGTGTTTCAATAAATAATGGTCAATATCAATAATAGTAGTAATAGTAACAAAATAGTGCATTATCATTATTTGTACATCATAATAGAAAACAACTGTTTTATATTTATTTAATATTGCTAAGTTTTCTGTGTTTGTTTCTTTTATATTGAGAATAAAGTTGTCAGTGCTGTTGATGTTAGTTCCAAAATAGTCACCTCACTGACCATGTTATGTTAGCATTTATGCAGAGGTTAGATCACATATAACAGTCGTTAACTCTGATCATCTGGCTGTTAAGCTAATGCCAGCCTACAAACCCAGGGGGAAGCAGGAAAAGCCAGATCAGAGAAATCAGAAATTGGCCACAAGAAGCAAGTTCAGCTCTGCAGGACTGCTTTGAGACCACTCATTGGGACATTTTCAGGGAAGCCGCAACAGACAATATCACTGACCTGCAGGAATACACAGTGTCAGTCATTGACTACATTAAGAAATGTGTAGATGATGTGACAGTGGTCAAGACTGTCAGGAAAAAAATAAAACTGCAAACCTTGGCTAACAGGAGAAGTACGTTCCCTGTTGAGAGCCAGGGACAAGGCATTTACATCCTGATGCAGAAGCATATAGTCTGGCAAGGAAAAACCTGTCACGGGGGATTAGAGAGGCGAAGAGGCTGTACACACAAAAACTAAACAGCCACTTCGTGTGTGAGAAAGACTCACGTCAACTGTGGCAGGGGTCTCGGAACATCACGGACTATAAGCCCCCGTCCGACAATATGCCAGAACAACTGCTCTCCATTAGAAGAACTGAATAAACTTCTATGCCCGGTTTGAAGTAAACAACTCCACCCAGGCACAGATGCTCCCACTGTCTTCCAATGACACTGCATTGCTCCTGTCTCTCTGAGGTGAGGAAGGCTTTTCACCGTCAATCCACGCAAAGCGGCCGGATGGGTGGGTTCTGAAAGACAGCGCGGAGCAATTGAAAGATGTCTTCACCAACATCTTTAACACTTCACTCAGGCAGGCATTTGTACCCACCTCCCTAAAAACTGCTGTTATTACTCCGATCCCAAAGAAGTCAGATCCAGCCTGTCCAAACGACTTTTGCCCTGTGGCCCTCACACCAATTGTGACCAAATGTCTGGAGCGCTTGGTCCTAAAACACATTAAGAACAGTCTTCCAATTACTATGGACCCTTTATAATTTGCATCCAAAGCAAATCGATCCACAGAAGACGCCATCTCCACCACTCTCCACCTTACACTGCACATCTAGAGAGGAAAAACACCTACGCTAGAGTCATCTTCATCAACTTCAGCTTGAACTTTAACACCATCATTCCACAGCAACTGGTGGAAAATGTGAGGGTACTAGGAATGGACACGACAATCTGCAACTGGACGCTCAGCTTTCTGACAGACAGTCTGCAGTCAAGATCGGCAGGCACACATCGAGGCCCATCTCGGTGAGCACGGGCACACCACAGGGGTGTGTCCTGAGCCCACTGCTGTTCAGTCTGCTCACTCATGACTGTGCAGCTCGATACAACAACAACCACATTGTCAAATTCGCAGATGACACAACAGTGAGTGGTCTCATAAGCGACAATGACGAATCTGCTTACAGAATGGAGGTGGAGCAGTGTGGTGTACATCGCATAACATCCAGATCAACGTGGACAAAACAAAAGAAATGGGGGTGCACCTCACTAATGACTTGTCCTCCTCCACCAACTCCACAATTGTCATCAAAAAAGCACTAAAGCGTCTCCATCCCCTCTGGAGACTCAGGAAGGCTGGAATTCCAACACCTCACCTCATCACCTTCTACAAGGGCACCATTGAGTGAGAACATCCTTACACAGAGCTTTACATCCTGGTTTGGCAGCTGCAAGGTTCAAGACAAACAATGGCTCTGCAAGATTGTGAGGACAGCAAGCAAGATCGTTGGTGCACCTTTCCCGATCCTGGAGGAGCTATACAAGCAGCACTGCCTACCCAGAGCAACCTCCATCATCAGGGACCCCCAGCACCCTCAGTGACTGTTCTCCCTCGTGCCATCTGGGATTAGTTCAGGAGTATCAGCTGCAGATCGAGCAGGATGCTAAAAGGCTTCTCCCCACAGGCTGTGAGACTGATGAACGGACTGTCCTCCTCATGCATTCATGCTCTCACAAACTCCACTCTGCAACCCAAAGGATTTCCCCCAACCCCACAAACAACGATACATGGATACAGACTCTAACACCCCCACCCCCCGTAAACAAGACTGCCGCTGAACGCACATCGACACTTTAATCCCACTGAATGCTGGCCTCTATTTTACTTTATTTTTATCTTATTTTATTGCTATTTTTATCATTTGGTTGTTATTTTATTGCTTGCTTCTTTGCACTGTCATGCTAGTAAAAAACAACATCTCGTCTCACCTGTGTATTTCTCTGCAAATACTATGTGTGGAATGACAATAAACCAAATCAATCAACAAATGAACTTACTAAAACCGGGTCAAACTTGGGAGAAAAAAATAGAGAGAAAAAAAACAAAACATCAGTTATTTAAGGGTGAATATTTAGTATAATTTGTTATAAAGACGATAAGTTTCAGATTTGATCGCAATTTAATATTTAAAAAGTTTATACATCTCGCTCACAGGATGTTTGAGGGCGTTTCCGGGAACAATGACGTAACCGCGACAAAAAAAAAAACGTAACGGAAAGCGTGCGCGCACCGCCCAAGGAGGATGAGTCGCACGCGCTATGAGTCTGGCATAATGGAGGACAGATAGGGACGAATCTTAATAGCAGCTCCTCAACTGTTGATCCGAATTTAGTTTTTGTCCCGGGCTCTACGGTTATTTGGACTCGACAACAGCTCGCTTGGACCGAACCGGGCCCCGGACTCCCAACAAAATGCCGAACATCAAGATTTTTAGTGGCAGCTCACATCCGGATCTGTCCCAGAAAATAGCAGACCGTTTGGGGCTCGAACTCGGGAAGGTTGTAACCAAAAAATTTAGCAACCAAGAAACATGGTAAGCGCTTCGCCGTGGGTTTGACATGAAACGAAGTTAAACGCAGGCGACGTGTGGGCTGAAAATGGAAAACGTGGTGCCGCGGTAAAACTGCCGCGCAGTGTCACATGGAAATTGTAGTTTTATTTAAACTCATACTAGCTAGTCTGGTTTTTTTTTTCTTTTCTTCTTTTTTTCTTATTTAAAAAGTTGTATTGCTTTCCAAAATTGTTACAATTAATGTAAACCTATCACTGTAGCTTCATGCTTCGTCCATAACTTCATTCCAAACGTTGATCTGACCGGATCACACATGTGGACATGAGCCATTGTTTACTCTGCTGCCTCATCTATCTCGTAGCTGCCATGCTGCGCTACCTCCGTGCGTGGCTTAAGTGCTGTTTGTCTTGTTACCTTTTTTTGCGACAGCGTGGAGATAGGAGAGAGTGTGCGTGGAGAAGATGTCTACATTGTGCAGAGTGGCTGTGGGGAGATAAATGACAATTTGATGGAGCTGTTGATCATGATCAACGCTTGCAAGATTGCCTCAGCCTCCAGGGTCACCGCCGTCATCCCCTGCTTCCCCTATGCCCGGCAGGACAAGAAGGACAAGGTGGGGGTGAGGGATATCTGTCTACTTACTTCTGTCATGCTTTTTTGCCATCCAGCGTCATGACAAGAAGCTTGCAGCCATGTTCATCCTTAGCACTCAGTGATCCGTGTTTGCTTGTTTCGCTATCACTATAGTACCCTGTCACCATTCTGGTTTAGGCTGTTACGCTAAGTTTTTTCATCTTGGCGCATGAAAGAATGTTGTGCATGGATAGCAATCCAACTGTTTCCTGTTAGATGCTGTATTTGAAATAAACTACAACGCTTTTAAGTCTTTGGTTATGTACTTCTAGATTCTATAGACCAGGGGTCTGCAACCTGAGGCTCCAGAGCACATATGACTCTTTCACCCCTCCATAGTGGCTCTCTGGCTAAAGAAAAATAAAATGATATTAATTTTTAGAAGTAAAGTTTACAAGATTTGTATTGATTTCACAAATACCGTGGAAAACTTTGGTTAAAAATAAAAAGTTGACCTTTTGCAATCAGGTTATTTTGTGAGTTTAAAGCATATATTATCTTATACTGCTGCACAACAATAGTTAGTAGCTACAAGGCCTGCACAATATCGCACATTTAACATTATCGCCACATCAACATGCGCAAAAGATGGCGAAAACTGCAACAAGGGGTTACAATAAATGTGCTAAAACAATCATATGGCAGTTTGAAGTATTGAACGAATCAAGTAAATCCTTTTATGCATTTGACCAATCAGATGGACCCCGTCACGTTGTTGACTAATCGGATGGAGCCCTTTTATGTTAGATGTTAGCCTCCTATGTAGATGAGGGTCATGTGGAGTATTATTTTTAAACTGTTGCAGTAAAATGGAATTATGTTTTTGTAAAGGTACCTTTGTAAATTCTTTACATATAAATATGCTGGTTTATGTTAAGGTTTACTACAGTATAAGAGAAAGGATGATGGCTCACCAAAGTAGACTTAAAGAACAACAGAAAATTCTTCTTTTTATAATGTACCAGTTCGAAGGACCACATTTACTGCACTGGGATGATACTGTTTGGCACAGAATGTCTTTTATTTTGAAAGGAAGTCATACGAACTTCTGTCAAAAGTCAAAAACAATTTCACATTTGGTATTTTTTTTAATAGTTCTGTTTTTATTCATGCCAGAATAGAAATATAATTCATATTTATTAAAAAAAAAAAAACAACAACAACAATGAAATGAATGCAAAGCAGAATCACGTTTTCCTAAACGGAAAGATAAGATAAGGCTCCTACTTGGTTTTGATCAGTAAGACATGGGTCCAAATGACTATTTTACTGTTAAATGTTGCAGACCCCTGTTTTAGATTGAAAAATGTGTTAGCTCTCTTTTTAGTTTACTCTTAAGTTCTCCGTTTGGTTATTTTCCAGAAAATAGCCTGTTTGATGGAGACGTGTGAGTAAAAGGATCTGTTTTCATTGCAGAGCCGGGCTCCAATCTCTGCCAAGCTGGTGGCCAACATGCTGTCCGTGTCAGGAGCTGATCATATTATCACGATGGATTTGCATGCCTCACAAATACAGGTGAGGTCCAGTAAACACAAAAGCCTTGAACTCATGGGTTTCCCCTTTTAGTCTCCTGCACTAGTTTCGATTTAGAGGCTAGGATTTCTTTTGACCTTTTGTTACTTAAAGCTTTAAAGTGACACTTTTATTAGGAGATGTTCCCAAACTAACTTTGCTAACATACAGTGGTGTGAAACAGTATTTGTTGTTCATCAGTTTTACAAGTTGTCCCACTTAATTAGGTCTGTGATCTTTATCATAGAAACTCTTCAGTTGTTAAAAATACAATGGGAATAGAAGAAACCAAGAAATCACATTTTGCAAAAAATGTTTTCACTTTTTTTTCATTGATTTGTTTGTTTAATGGTTTAGAAAATAAGTATTTGGTTAATAGCAATGTAATGTAATTTGGTTGGTAATGGCAAAGATCAAATGTTTCCTATCCTCAGGACAGGTTTACACTGCAGCTGCTATTTCGGTCCATTCTTTCATGCAGATCTTCTCAAGAGTTGTTATGTTTAGGGACTTTCAGTTCTCTCTATAGATTCTCCAGAACCTGGCTAGGTCACTCCAGAACCTTAAGGTGCTTTCAGAGGGCCACTCCTTTGTTGCCATGGCGAAGTGTTTGGAATCATTGTCATGCTTGAGGATCCAGACACATTTTATCTTCGATGCTCTCAGTGATCACCATACATGACCCTATTCATCCTTTCCTTAAAAGGCCTTTATCAGGCAAAATCGTTTTTTTTTTTTTGAGCTTTTAAATATAATGTTACGTAATTCCTCACTAAAAACAACCCAAAGCGGTATTTTGATCCGTTCAGGCATTTCTGAGTATTCCTCTAAAAACCTGCGGTCTGACCACCAGCCCCTCCCAACCCACTAAAATAGGATGACCTGTGAGAGCAGCCCCTTCCAAGAAGAGTCTGCACTGCCGTCACCGCCCCAGACACACACACACACACACATTAACTTTCTCCACGTGATCGACAAAAACTCTTTCCTTTCGTATGCACAACATGCACATCCATCTTTGCAAACATTTGGATGTCGTGGATGAAACGCAGACGCGCTGCTGAGGTCGACTCTAGGTTGACGCCGTGAAATGGGCGACCCCCACACTGAGCGAAAGCCGGTGCCTTAGAGATCAAGTCGTTTTACACTCAGGTAGGAAAATAGCTCGCAAAAAATAACTAGTATTTACCGGTAGTTAAAAATCTGTTCTTTTGTGTGCCAAAGGTAATATATTATCACATACGCGGATATTGTTTGCTATAAAAAAGGCTTAAGAGTAGCGTGGCATGGGACCTTTAATACAGATCAGTCATCCTGGCTCCAAAGCATGATGTTTCCACCCCCATGCTTCACAGAGGTGCTTCTGGGATACAAATTAGTATTCTTCTCTTTTCAAACATGGCGAGTGGCATTTATGCCAGAGAGTTGCAATGCGGTCTGGCATGACTTTCTCCCAATCCTCCTCTGGATCTTCCAGGTGGTCTCTGTAGAACTTTGGACAGGCCTGAGCATGTACTGACCTTTGGAGAACTGCAGTACAATCTTGTCTCTGGTGTCCTTTGGTCTTGGTCGTGGTGGGGGGGAGGGGTTGTAATCTGACTGTTTAAGGCACATGTGTCAAACTCAAGGCCCGGGGGCCAAATGTGGCCCTCCGTGTCATTTTATGTGGCCCGCGAGAGCATAAAAGGTTTTAATTTCTTAAAATAAAAAATACAATTTGGTGTGTATTTATTCATATCTTGGGGGAATTGGACTGGAAATATCAGATTGGGCAACTATACATTAGGACTAAAACACTGTCAATATAACCTAACCTGACAGAATCAAATTTAAAAGGATTTATGCTAGAATAACAAGCAAACGTATGTTCTCTATTCAACTTTAAGGGTATGAACAGCTGTGTTTTATGCAGATAACCAGCTCAGACAGGTGACATTAATACAGGTAATGCTTAGAGCAGGGGTGTCAAACATACGGCCCACGGGCCGTACCCGGCCCGCCAGGTGGTTAAGTCCGGCCCACACATGAAGACTAAAAATCATAAGGATGTTTGAAAACCAAAGCACGTTTCTAGTCCATTCCTGTGGCGAGTTATGATGTTTTAAAGAAATAACCGAAATGCGCAATTCCGCCACTAAGGGGAGTAAAGGAGAAGCAAAACAGGTGAAACAACATACCTCTGCACGTGCCAGAGGCGAAACCTAACAACTCTGCGTCTGGGTAAGATTCACTTTGGTTCCTTATGAGCCTTACCGCTGTTATCTTGCTACATGGATGATCAGTAGTGACACCCTAAAGACCAAAATGCTGTCAAAAAGCGAAGTGGAGTGAAGAGCTTTCCAGGAAAAATGGACAGTTTTTTTCACAAAGCTGAATGCAAAACTCCCATGCTTGGTATGTCATCAACAGGTCGCAGTGTTCAAAGAATAGAACATTTAGCACCACTAAGAACTCACCATAAAGAAAAGTTTCACCATTTGCAGTTAAGAATAGACATTACCAACCATTATCTGGACTGAAAAAACAACCGTCTTCATTCACTGCAGCATTGATATGATGGAGCAGTGACAGCTACTTTATTGTAAACCCATTAGTGCAAACATCCAAACCCTCTTCAGAGGTGAACTTGTGCCCCAAAAAGCAGTCGACCTTTGCCAGCGTGAGTCTGTCGAGGATTACGATTCCAGATGCCACCTCTCTGAGGAGACTTGGACGCCAAATGAAGGAATCCAGTCATTTATTGCATTTTTGGTTGCTATTTGGTTGCATATTTATTAGAGGTGATGAAGAGACTTCACAGCTGAGATTCTGGAGTTGATGGACACAACAGCTGATGACAGTCATGTCTTTAGTTATTGTACCGGACGATGTCGAAGTGAACTGATGATGTTAGTCTGGTCACAGATGGCGCCCCATTAAATGTCAGGAAGACGGCAGGTGTTGCCACAAAATTCAGGCAGAAACCAGGAAAGGATTCTTGGACATTTCATTGTGTTTTGCACACTTGAATGACAGCAAATGTGTTGCTGCACAGGATTTAAATCCTGATATTGACGGTCGGGTGAAGTTTAAGGAGAGAAAGGGAGGTTAAATTCTTATGTTTACAAATGTTAGCAGGTTTAATTTAGTTTAATTTTTAATGGTTTGTACATTTACATTTAAGTCACGGTGTTTCATTTTTTTCTGCATCCCCTTTTGAGTTTATTAATGGGATTGCTTCAGTGTCAAATGTCAAATATTCAGTCTGTATAAAATTGAATAGACCAACTTTTTTTTGAAGTGAAATGAATTTTATTTGAGTAAAAAAAACTAAAACAAAGCTGTTATTTTGCTTTTACATTACTGGTCCGGCCCACTTAAGATCAGAAGGGCTAAATGTGGCCCCCGAACCAAAATGAGTTTGACACCCCTGTCTTAGAGGCTGGAAGAGGTTATTAAAGAACAATTAAAAGGTCTGTGAGGAACAGGATTTTTGCTCGTCTGTTGGAAATCAATACTTATTTTCTGCTGTATTGTACAAATAAATTCTCTAAAAATCAAAACAACGAACATTACAGAACTCTCTTGTTAAATGGGACAACTTACAGAATCTGCAAACACTTTCCTGGTCCCACTGTTTGCAGCAAAGCTTCTACCCTCAACACTGTTGAAACCTGACATTTTGGCCAGACATTTGCAGTCAATATCAACTAACATGGGAAGTATCTGACTGGTTCCTTTTTTCTTGATAGAAATGAAACAAGTTTTCAACAACTTTCTTCCTGTTAGCTATCAGCTCTGTGTTAGTTTTGGAAACAGAGTTGAAGGTCCCTAACAACTATAAAAAAACAAGAAAATATTGGATGAAAGTTCAAATAAAGACCGATGGTCTCATGTTTAGTCAGCAATGGGAAATGTCAGCAAAGGTGAATCATTATAAAAGCCTTTTTTCACCTCATCTGAACCCTTATATTTGTGTTTTCTTGCAGGGATTCTTTGATATACCTGTCGATAACTTGTACGCAGAGCCAGCTGTGCTGAAGTGGATCAAGGAAAACATCCCTGAATGGAAAAACTGCATCATCGTCTCACCTGATGCAGGAGGAGCCAAAAGGTATTCTGGAACTTTAACCCGGTTGAGGGATTGCAACAGGGTTAACCTCAAACAGGAAACCTATTTCACCCTAACTACAGTTGTGGATTTGAGTCATGTCTTCACTTTGTGCTCCTTTTTGCAGAGTTACATCTATAGCAGACAGACTGAATGTGGACTTTGCTCTGATTCACAAGGAAAGGAAAAAAGCCAACGAGGTGGATCGCATGGTTCTTGTAGGCGACGTTACGGATCGGGTCGCCATTCTGGTGGACGACATGGCTGACACATGCGGGACAATCTGCCATGCTGCCGACAAGTGAGCCACATTATTCCAGCTTCCCAAACAAAGAGGAAAATAGCAACAGCAACGATAAGCTTCATGCTTTTCTCTGCTTTTAGACTCATCTCTGCCGGTGCCACAAAGGTGTACGCCATCTTGACCCACGGCATCTTTTCTGGTCCAGCCATTTCACGCATCAACAACGCCTGCTTTGAGGCTGTGGTGGTCACCAACACAATACCCCAGGAGGAGAAGATGAAGCATTGTTCCAAAATACAGGCAAGTCTTTACATATACTAGTATGGAAAACAAACAAATACATGTTTAGATATTTTAGTAGGTAAAAGAAGTGGGAACCCTCATATTTTTTAGATTTCCACGTAACAAAACGATTTTGTTTTTTCCTTCCTTCCAGGTTATAGACATCTCCATGATCCTCGCAGAGGCCATTCGCAGAACTCACAACGGCGAGTCCGTCTCGTATCTGTTTAGCCACGTTCCCCTGTAGCAACGTGGTCATCTGTGCGCCGTTGACACCAAAAAATGAAGGAAAATCCCGCTAACTAACCGTGGAGGTGGAAAAAACAACCCTGAATGAATCATTGTGTCTGTTACTAACACATCTCTCAAGTCTCTCCGCCTAAGTGTAGCTCCCCCTTCTGACATCTAGGGTGACAGAGCAATCACTATTTAGGCTGGCATATTTATTATGAATGGATAAATAAGCATTTATCCCCTGTGAAATGTGTCTTTTCTTTTATCACCGTTGACATGCAGAGTTTGTACTGGTTTTTGCACCTCCCTGGGAGTCATTTTGGTTTGTTTTCAAATAGCTTTTATCCATCTCCGTGGCAGGTTCAGGTGCTCAGGTGAAGCTTCTGGTGTTTAAAGCTGTTACAGTGCTTTCTGTTACATTAAACGACAGTAGTTTTTATTTAGCTTTTCTTGTGTTTCAGCTGTTTTAAAGAGTTCTAGCTAAAGAGGTGAATGTCTGATGAACTGTTCTTAGAGTGCCAGTGAATCTCCCCTCTACCAGGAGTGCCTCAAAAGTCTGAAATTAAAACAAACTTTTTTCCGTTTCTCCCCCCTGATGATTTTCTTTTGTGTTATTACTCAGTAAAGGACCCTTGTGTGTCGTGGGAGGCCAAAAGCAACCATTTCTTTCAGCTCTTGAGGCACCCCCCTTCTTCAGTGGGGTTCGCCTGATGTCCAAAACTTGAGGAAAAAGGAGCTTTCAAGCTTGGGGTCTCTGCGGGTTGGAGCTTCTCTAGAATTGTCCAGTGTTTTGTTTTTAATTTTTATTTTTTGGTATTTCTGAAGGACGGGTTTGTCATCAATGTGCATACCGGTAATCCAAGCCTTTGTGTTTTCTTTTACAGTAGGGAGAATGCATGAGCTGTTTGATGCATTCTTAATAAAACTGGAATATGTGTTTAAAAAGCCTACCTTTGCTTAATGGTGTAATTTCTTACAGTTTATTTATTTGAAGAAGTCTAAGCAAATGTAATCCATACATTTTAACTTTGTTTTGCTAAATATGAATTTGTTTTGATTGAATACACACGTGAAATATCCTTTTCTTCTTTTGACATTTTTTATTCATTATGACATCTTTATTTCATTAAAATTGATTCAGAATACAAGTTGAATAAAGATCATTACAAAAATGAAAACAAGGTAAAAATAACTTGAACAAGTTGATTCATTTGCACAAAAAGTGGAAAATAATTGCGTTTATTAAAAGAAAACTAACTTGTCTTGGTAAAAAAAAAAATCAATTGTCTTACAGATTCAAAATGTATCAATAGGATGATCGAAGTTAAGACTTGAAAATGTGGTCAATAAAATACTAATTAACGTTAAAACGTATAAAGTCTCTTAAATGTCACTATTTCATTTTGCAGCTGCTGCCCTCTAGAGGTAGAGGTCAGTAGCGGTTGGGCTAGTCCCTTGAATAAAATTAGTGGTAAATTGAAAAAAATTAAGCTATTTACTGATTTATTAAGTAAATACATTTTTTATTTGTTTATTGTGGGGATGGTCTTTATTAAAATATTTTAATCAATAAATAATATATTTATTTTAAACACGTGCATACCATTAAATAATCACCTCCGTTTATTATAGATATATATTATTTGTAATAAAAGTGTTGTCTCCTTAAATCCTGATCCTTGGGTAACGCTGAAAATGGTGCCTACGTGACACAGAAGATCTCGACCGATTGTTTATTGGAGAACCACCGGGTTTCCTTCTAGAGGAAGCGGTAAGGAAGGATTAAGAAAGCGGAAGATCGATCGACCATAGCCGCTGCTGTTTCATTCTATCTACGGAGCAGGTAAATGGTCAGCATCTTCACTATTTCCCAGATTAATCTCGATTATGTATTGTTTGCATGCTAACCTGGCAAGTGCACCACCAAATTAAGATGCATTAGATTAGCACTCATCGATATAGAAATTGATTGATTGCATTTATTTAAAATACTTTGACCATTATAGCTCGAGTATACAAACAATATCAATGTAAATATGTTTTATTTGTAGGATATTTAGTCATTGCATGCATGTACTCATGTAGTACACACCCTTTATTAATGTTACTTAATATTGAGGATATGCCGAAAACAAGGGCGCCGTGATTGCGTTAAATAACGATTTTATTGTGTTATATTTTTTGCTAATGGTAGAATTAATCTCCTATTGATTTAATTAAGTTATTTACCGTCACCACTAATGTAACGGTCCTGTAGCTTTAAGGAAATGCCCTCAATCAGGTTACCTCACTTCCGTTTAGCTTTAGAAATGCGAAATTCACCTTCCAAACGGTTCACAAATTTACATCTTTGCTTTATTTTGAACGTTCGAGTCGTGATGAACTGACTATTTATTTGTATTCGTCACAATCTATTAGAGAATTGAAAACATTAAAAAAATATATGCTATTGTGTGGTAAAAAAAATTGTAATTTATAGTAAAAGCTGATTGCTGGTATTAATTAAAAACTGCAAATTTCTGCTTGTAATTGAAAACATTTTTAGAGCATTATCAGAATTTACATTTATATTCCTATTTGCTAATCATTTTACACAGAAGCCCAATTTATTCATGTTTTGTTTGTTTTAGTTTTTTTTTGCATTGCTTTATTAGTTTATCTTGCTGCTGTCTGCTAAATATAAATGTTTAAAACATTCATTTATAATGTTTTTATACTGATTCAATAAAGCTTTGTAAATACGCTGCAAAGAGAAGTACATTTATTTCGAAGTAAACTGAACAAAATCGTGCAGTGACAAAAAAAGAACACAGTCATTTTTAAACTTCGTAAATTTAATTCCTCAATTAAGAGGATATTTTCTTATTGTACTGTCTCAAACCCTGCTAGTTTCAAGAGTTTCAGCATACACTTTACAATAAATGATGTTCAATTTTGACACATATATTAATGTTAGGGTTCGTTATTAATAAAGCAAGTAAACATGCAGGGCATTTATGAGCTGTGTGGGTTCAGTCTGTTTCACCCAATGTGGGCCCTAGTTTAGTCAATCTTAATGAATGTCAGGTGATGTGAATCTCTAATACTAATGCATAGCAGAGTATGTTAAATCAACAGAAAGCTTAACCAAATTTATATTAAAATCTAAATCAGACTTTTAAAAAATGCATGTTTTGATTTCTTTTTTATTTTTTTATTCTGCTGAATTTCTGCAAACCAATTGTATTGTCATAATTCAGAATGTAAAGAATTCAAATCTCACTCTGATCATCTTTTTATCTTCTGTAATAGTGTTCCCAGCAGTCTTTTAATCATCCAAAATCCAAAAATGAAAAACCTGCATCATTTTTTAGGATAGTTTCTGCAGATCAGCAGCAGTACATTTGTTTTTTGGCATAAGCCTGCCAACAGTTCCCATCATCCCTCAGTTTACTCGCTCTTCCTCTAGCTGACATAGCTTTTTTTCAACAGCATTTGCTTCGTCTGCTCCCGACTCACAACAATTTGAATAAAGAAATACTCAAAAATGCACGTTTAAGCTTCGTTTTATTTATGTCTGTCCTCCATCATGAGAAAAATGCAACAAGAACCTGTTAAAAACGAGAAAAAAAAAACACAATTTGCATTCAAGTGGGTTTTTAATGATCGGCCACATTGACAGTTCTTGCTTTTTGATGTTTTTTTTTAAAACCTATCCAGCTAGTTCATGTCGTCTTTTTTAACTCATTTTTATGTTTCGAGGTTATTAGGGGTGAATATATTTGTCAAAGAGCGATTTTAGTTTATAGGAAAAAAAAGTAATAGATAGAAAGACTGACAGCCATCCTCTCCATTAGGAATATGACTCTAAATACATACGTCCTTCTGAGGCTCAGGCTCTAATGGAGGATGATAGAGACACACCCTGGTTCCTCTTGGATGCTCAAGACTCAAACTAAGTAGTTCTTTTTCCTCCACCATCAGCACCCAAATGCAAAAGGTAAACATCTACCAAAAGTGTCTTCCGCTTTTAGATAATAGAAGGACTGTTTGAGGAAATGTGCTAAGTTTCTGGTTTGTTTCCAGATGTGTTCATAGTTTTCCCCTCATGCACAGGGGTGCATGCTCTGTGGGTTTTCCCCTGCTGGGATTCATCTCCTCCTTCTCGAATTTACAAGTGATCGAGGCTTCATTATTGATAAACAGCTGTAGTGATTTTTGGCCCTCTGACCTTCAGACTTAATTGGCTTTTTCTTTCAGACTCAAAGATGGAGAAAAAGCTCTGACGTCAAACCGGGTGGCGAGGACTCAAAGGCACGCTTCCAGACTTACCTGATTGGAGGAACGTCCAGCTTGCTGTCCACCCTACCGACCATCGTCGTCTTCCCCATCTATAAGACCATTTTCCGCCAACAGATCCACAACAGCCCGGTCCAGCAGGCGGTGGGACAACTCCAAAAGGAAGGGTTGGTTAAGCTTTACAGGGGCGTGGCTCCCCCGCTGGTGATGAGGACACTGAACGGCACGCTGCTGTTTGGCTTCCAGGACACCCTCCTTTGTCAGCTGTCACTGCGATTCCAAGATGTCATCCCTGCTGCAGCCCTGCCTGCTCTGGCTGGGTTCGGAGCAGGCATGGTAGAAGCGGTGGTCTTCACCCCCTTCGAACGTGTTCAAAATGTTTTACAGAACAGCCTGAATGATCGCCAACTGCCTACCTTGAGCAGTGTGCTCACTCAGTTGAGAGCGCAGAGGCCGGCCTTAGGCTACTACAGAGCCTTCCTGCCAATCACAGCCCGCAACGCCTTGGGCAGCTCCCTGTATTTTGGCCTGAAGGGGCCCACGCGTGCCTTTGTGGCCCAGCAGGGGCTCCCTCCTCTCGCCTCCTCCTTCGTCTCTGGAACGCTGACCTCGATGGCGATCAGCTTGGCTCTGTACCCACTGTCGGTGCTGGTGGCGAACATGCAGGCGCATGTTGGGGGCGAGCCAAAAGGGGTCGCGGCCTGTTGGAGGGCACTGTGGAAAGCTCGCCAACAAAGCGTGGCTCTTTTGTACAGAGGGGGATCCCTCGTTATTCTCAGATCTTGCATCACATGGGGAATCACCACAGCTGTTTATGACCTGCAGGTCAAAAAATGAGGCGCCATATATTTAAAATGCTGCCATTTTATAAAAAAAAAAAAAGTCAAAATATAATTAAGAAATTAACTTTTGGGGTTTTATATTTAAGTTCCCATATCAAAGAACCCCACTTTTTAAAGGAATTACTTGAAATAGGAATTTTACTTTTGCAATTTGTATGTAAATTCCATTTAGCTGCCTTGACAATCAGATCGGTTTACTATAAAAATGAACTCTTCTAAATACTTGGGTCAAAAGTTTTAATTCTATTCATTTTGTAATAGTTAAAAATGTACATTTTAATATTCTGTCATATTTGGTCACCAAATGTTTACATGTAGCCTGTTATTGTTTTAACAGCATTAAGTTGGCTTTGGATAAAGTGGACATGCCTTCACTGCAGCACTGTGGCACCACAAAAGCTTTTCAGTGGCTTCTGTAAGAGAACACTGCCAGAACTTTTGAGAAAAACACTGACAGCTGCACTGCTGTGACATGCTGTCTCATGATTATGCCTTATGGCCCAACATTTTTCTTTCTTTATCTGTGCCTTTATGTTTTTTTACTAGACTAAGTTTTTACAAATCTTATTTACATTGTAAGAGAAAGAACTCAAGCTCTGGTTATCTTTGTATTTCTATTAGTAAAAAAAAAGAGAAAAATGAAGTTTGGAAAAATGCCATTTTTATGTAGAGAAACTCTGAAAGCATCAGATTTGAAAAGCCTTTGCATTTTAAATGGTAGTCCATTCAGCTGCACAGTTTAACCAAAACAGGAAGAAATTAGTTTCAATATTATTTTAAATTTGTCAAATTGATTTTTTTCATCTAACTTAGTGTAAATTGTTAGCCAATATTATAAGAGCTGTTCAAATTGTTAAGAAATGTTTAAACAAGGTTTTCTTTGTGCCTTTTTTTCATCTAGAATTTCCTAATGAGGAAATTGAAGTGTAAAGAAATAATCACTTACCTATGTTTGTGCATACAAAAACAGTTTTTTTTTATTTGTTCTCAAGACTTGTATTATTTCAACAGCAACAAATTTTATTTCAAACTAGATATTCTTACTGTTTTTTTTTTAATTATTTTTAACAATAAAGGGTAGTTTGTCTCTTTTTTTTTCTTGGACAGTTTCCTTTTTTTCCAAGCAGTGACTGTTACCTTTGTTTATATGTAAATATATGTTGATCCTTGGTTGTTTAAGCATTTTCTAGATGCAATCTTAACCTGGAATCTTGTGGGTTTCAGATGACATCACCCTTACACTAACATGTTTTCCCCCCTTTGACAAATGTGGGAAAAGGTGGACAGAATGTCGCGTCTGCCGTGGACACCAGTGAAAATCAAACTTCATTGGGGGAAAATAATCTGCGTGCTGTCTTGTCCAGATGACCCCACTCCCAATGTTATCGTGCCTTGGATAGGCATGATAACATTGGGATTGTTTGTGCCTAGAGCACAAACACGTTTGTCTATGGAAAACACATGTTATTAAGCACCATGAGCTTAAAGGTTTTTTTTCTACTTCACTGAACTCTGGAGCTGTGCACACACATGTTTGGAGTTTTCTTATCAAACTTTGGTTTATTTAGAAAGGTGTAAATAAAAAGTTGAGTAACTGGAAGTTTGTCCCCTAATAAAGGTATTACTTACCCTTGATTTTCCTTATAAATCCACTAGATGGCACTATTTTACAGCATCAAACATCTCCATCCTTGCCAGACATAATCTGAGCAGATTATCCGAGCAGTGAATGTGCAATAACAGAGTTAGAGATGATATGACAGATTACTGTAACAAAGACGGCTGTTTGTGGACAGATCGCGATTGTGGTGTGTGTGTGGGGGGGGGGTTACCAGGACAGGAATTCTTCCGCTGAACTTTGGGAGCCAATCAAGAGCGGAGCGTCGCCGTCCGTAGTGGCGTGCACAAGGGCGTGTGTTCACTATTTAAAGCGAAGGCTTTGCGCGGATTAGCCACAGACGCATCTTACCTGGAGAGGACAGTGTCACCGCTCACCCCAGGTAAATCAAACAACAACAAAGCATTATTACTATTACTTTGTTATGAATGTCCCTTGAGAACATGCAGTATGCGTTTGGTCACAGTAACGGTGCGTAATAATTTATCCTCAGGTAGGATATTAAGCCTGTGCGCGGGGTGTTACGCAACATTTTGCCATAGCTTTCGGATTTCGCCGTTTTAACTGCGTGCATTGGTGGGAGAGGGGATGGAGGGAGGGGGTCCTGACTGCTGCAGTCGTAGAGCTCGTGCGCAGACCCGTGGCGAGTCCTGTTCACGTTCCACATCCTCCACGCGACGCGACGCTGAGTGTCGCGCGAACCTTTGGAACCCAGACGAGGAGTGGACGATAAGATAAAGATGGAGCAGACGGGCTGATTGCTCAGGCTGAGCTCTGCACACACAGCCCGCACTCGTGTTCAGGTCTGCGTGGATCTGCCTGTGGAAAACGGTGCAGAGTGGAATGACACTCCCCTATAGCTGAGAGGTGGATCAGGAAGTCCCTATTCCTATGTGTCTGTTTAACTGTCATTGCATTTTTTTCCCTACTGAATGGAATTTCTGGGGTTTTACAAATTTAGGTGCACGCCCTTCATGCACCATCTATTTTTTTTTACCTCCAGTTTCTTTAGTTTAAATCTTCCCCTTCATACTTCTTTCTTTTTTTCTCATTAGAAATCTTCCAAAATGAGTGACGCCAACCCAGTCAACCAGGAATTGGAGACGTTCAACAAGCAAAAGCTGAAGAAGACCAACACGCAAGAAAAAAATCACCTCCCAACACAGGAGGGTAGGTCTTAAGAAGAAAAAAAATCTCCCTGCACCCTTTCATCCTTTTTTTTTTTTTTGCTCCTTTTCTGCTTCAGCCCCTCCCAGGGCTGTCATTATAAAACTATACAAATATTGCATCACAAGTGGAGTCCCACACCCAACATGGAGTTTACTCCTCACACTAATCAGAAACAAGATAAAAAGATATGACGCCACCTCTTATTGTTCAAATGAACCCGTAGCTGGAACCTTAAGTCCTGCACAGTAAAAGCCAAACGACAACAAAATAAAAGCGTGAAACGGATAAACTCTAACCACATTTAAGACTTGTTTTGGCTTGTAAAGTGTGTCTAAATTCTTAAGAATTTCACCCTAGAGGCTAACTGCCCCCCCCCCCACCTCCCACTTCTGACCACACCTTTTCTTTGTCAAAACCTGAATCCAGTTCTAGCAAGTGTGCTGAAGGTCGTCTTTTTGGAGACTTGCCTTCTTTTAGGGAGAGTCAAACCAGGGAATCGAGGGACTATGTGTGGCTCATTGCTTTGGCACAATGGCTGCATTGTACCTGTTAGCACTGATAGAGCGGACCGTTGGGAAGCAAACAAGGAAACTGGTCTATTTTTTTATTTTTTTGGAAAACACACAAATATCAGTGCAACAAACAGGGGACTCCAAAGATCAATTTAAATCAAATGGGTGACAAAACTAAAGTTTGCATATAAAGAGGTCACTGGGGTCGCTTTTTAAATACTTTTAGCCGAGGTTTAGCGAAATAATTTAATATTGCACAAATGTTAAGATCAAAAGTAGCATCATGAAGAAAGTTTTACACTTTCTTCTATCCAAGGATAGTGATTGGTGTGTGCATGTGATAAGCCCTCAAAAAAGCTCATTTTTAAATGTTACAAGTTGTAAAGCACCTACAAATCTCACCCAGTATGTAAGCCACACAGGCTAATTTATACTTCCTTGCTTTATGTAAGCACTCCTGCAAACCTGATAATTTGGGAGTGTGTGGTACAGACACACCTGATAATTGACTGGGAATCTTAGCAGTTTTTGTAGGCTGTTGATCCAAAGACCTGCACGCCCTAGAAGTGCAACAGGCTAAACGTAGTATCTTGATGTTGCAAACGTTAGAAATTCAGGTGAACTGTAAAAATTAAATTTCCTTTGGAAATATACAGGTAGGTTACATTTGCTTTATGCAAAGCTGCCCATCTCAGATGTGGCACGAATGCGCTCTATTAATACAAAAGTCTTTCTGGAAGCGTTTCTGTGACGGCTCAGTGAGCCAAAAGTCTCTGCCTTAAAGATTGTTGGCACTTCTTTACAACTGGTAGTTTCAGAACAACTGTTTTGTGCCTAACATAATGCTTTTCTTGTGTTTTTTTTTATAGAAATTGATGAAGAGAAGAAGGCCTTGGAAGCGGCCAAGAAATGAAGCATATTTGCCATGTTTCCTCATGTCCATTCCTGCTCTGACCTGCTCGTCTTCCAGTTAGGAGTTGGCCCATCTCTTCCATCTTCTCGTGTGTGGCCATGATTTTAAAAAAATGACGTTCTTGTTGCCCATCCGGGGAATATTTCCATTGTGTAACCCCCTATTGGCTGCTTTTCCATCATGTCCTTTCCAGGCTGTTGACCGAGTGTTGAACAGAGCTCCAAACATCTATGCTTAAACAAAAATGGAAAAATGATAAATGTTGTGATGAATGGTAATCTAACAAAATATTCCTAACATCGTGAGTATGCCTGTAAATGGTGCCATTAAAAAAAATGTAATGAAAATATTTTTGTTTTGATAAAATTAAATGAATCTAACATTCTGACTGCAGTCACGTCTTTCTTCTTTTTCTTTGTTTGGTTCTCATTTTCTTTCTTGGAAAATGCCATTTTCCAAGAAGACAAGAAAGGGCCATAATTCTACAGAAACTCAAAGATTATCTTCTGTGCAGCTGTTTGGGCCTGCCGCACATTTTTCTGTTTTGTATTCCATAACCTGCAGCCAGATGTGGCTCGCTGCTGCCTCGGTTATCACATTCCAACATCCTGGTAGTAGTAGAAGAAGCTCTGGACAATCTGGGACTAACCGGAATTCCAGGTTATTCCAGCCCTTCTATTGTATTAAGAAGTGGAAATGTATTAAAAAGGAGTTTTAAATTCTCCTGTTGCAAGTCTATCTGAAAATGTTTTAATATTTTGGTTAAAAATCCTAGTATCAAGAGGAAACTATAAAAATATAAACAAATGTTGGTCTCTTGCTCATGTGTGTGCCAAAATATGTGAACAGTTGCAACATTTCAAAGTTTCCATGCAGATATCCGGCAGGTCTGGACATGTGGGATGGATGGGGAAAGAAAAGGGGAATCTACTGACTGGAAAGTTGCTTACAAGATGAGTGGTTTGTTTTTACACTTATTTAGTAATAAACTTTAAAAAAGTGAAACTAATAAAAAGAGGGAAGAAAAGAGAACTGTTGACAGAAGATAATCTTACACAAGCAGACATAAAGGCAAATAATGACAAATGAAACCACAGAACCACAATGTCTACATGATTCCATATTAAGAAGTAGTAGTAGATAAATCCCAAGTAGTCCCACATCTTTTACAAATCAGTTTAGACTAATTAGCATAGGTTTTTATAGTAAAAAGGTAAAAAAGGAAAATTCCCATCTACTTAAGATTTAACATCCCACTTCTTCTGTTTTTTATTTAAAAAAAATAAAATTAAAGGTTATTTAGTACATGCACAAGTTTTTCTACACCCAATGTAAAATGATTTTTCCTGCAATATTAATTTAAAAGTATATAGTGACCATGTACCAGTGATCATGAAATGTACGAAATCCTTTCTTCTTTCTGAGCTGCTTCCTACAAGGCATAGTTTTCCTTCACACACTGTGGGTGTCTTGCTTAGTGGACTGTGTTTTTCCACATCAAGCCTGTTGAGACATGCTCTCACAACAACATGCTAATACTTGACATGTCAAAGTATGCCGGAATGACCTTGTCGGTATTGTAAGGTTTCAATTGTTCAGATTTACTTTCTGCAAGTGAAGGAATATCCTCAACACCAAGAGAATAGTTTGGGTTTCTATCAAATCATGCCTTTGGTGACATTGCAAAGTAGGACAGGTTCTTTATCAGGGATTTTTGTGGGTGTGTTGGAGGGTCGTAGCCAGGGAACGAACAAAATCTTTATCTTCTGTCGTCGTGTTTTTTTTGTTGTTGTTGTTTTGTTTTTGTTTTGTTTTTTCAATTAAGTAAAATCAATATGAATCTGATAGCTGTGATTCGTTTGTGGTAATGAGAACAGTTTTGAAAACAGATTTGCAGCTTCTATTATTCATTGTTCAGGGTATGCTCTATGTGACCAAGTACATTGAGAAATCAAAGGCAAAGTGAATTCCTCAAAGTAGCTGAAAGTGTTAGAGCTCCATGCAAATAACTGATTATATTGGTCATAGCTGCATTTAGCTTATAGATATATTCCAGCCAAGTTTGAAATAAGATATCCTCCCTGCCCCAAGTATTACCTCTGCACAATGACTGATTCATACAAATGTACCGATAACAACCTAATAAACATACTGATAAAAACACTCCACACTCAAATCAGAAAAATGAAGAACGGCAACATCTAGTGGCCTCTCTGTGTCATTATACTTGGAAAACGTGCAGTTTGAAACAAGGCACTAAATTTAAAATCCGGGGTTCCAAACCCACATGTGACTTTCTAATCCTTTATTGTGGCTCCCTGACTTTAAAAAAAAAAAAAAAAAAAGATGACTTGAATGAAAAAGCTGGTCTGAAGTTTTGCTTAATCTGCTTCCAGTTAAGTTTGCTTTATGTTTAGATGTTTTGCATGTCAGATAATTGAGCAAAAATGATAGTAAAAGATTTAATCTGCGAGAGTGGTTTAATACCGTATAAAGGAAAAAAATAATTCTACACCAATGTTGTCATGTTTATATTCAGTAGTAGGAGAAGAAAAGGATGACGGTGTACTAAATGACTGAAAATACTATGTTTGACCTGGTTTTCTTGATTTTTTTTTTAATTCAAGAGTAATTGTTGCAGCAGGAGGATGTTATTTAATTTTGAAAATAACTTGTCTCTTCTGTAGTCAAAAGTAACACAAAATCCATTTGTTATTTATAGAAAAACACAATATCAGTATAAATCAACTTTGGAAAAATATTTATAAGCTATATTTTATATATGAATGGATTAATCGCACTAAAAACGTGGGAAATGTGTATTTTTCAAATGTAAAAATGAGACCTTTCGGCTTCCGTAACTGGCCCAAGTGGTACTTTATCAAAAGGCGACATCTAGCGGTTACTTTGATGAATTGTCTTATCGAGTCGTCTGTGTTTGGCGGAAGTGCTGCCGCTGGGAGGCGCTAAAGAGCAGGAACATGGATAGGAGGAGGCGCCAGCGTCGCTCCGCTGTAGGTCTCTTCAGTGGGCTAACTAAAGTCCATCAACAAGCTAGTTAGCGGTGCATCGCGGTGGACATTATCAAACGTTCACAAACATCAGAATAGGATGGAGCGGCTACGTTAGTGTTCCGACGCGCCTGGAGAGTTATTCCAAATCCACGGAGCCTTTCGTGTGGAAGTAATTAGCTTCTTCATTCATGCAGCCGATGATGCTCTGAGTGGCGGGCGAGCGCAGCCATCAGCTCACGGGGACAACACGGCTCAGTCACCGGTACGGTTCCTTCTTTCTTTTTGGTTGATAGCATGGTTAAAAACATAAAACTCAAAACGCAGAGGACACGTCTTCGATTAAACCACTCTGTGGATTTACAGTTTTAGGTTCTCGGCATCTCAGTGTTCAGTGGTACTGACCGGAAACCGTTAATTGTCATTTTAGAAATAAAAGCCCAAACTGCTAGCATGTTGTTGCTGTTGTTGTGGTTGTTTTGTTTTTGTTCGAACAACTTTTACATTTATGACATATTTATAATTAAATACCTAACTTGTATAAGTTATCATCAATGTGTTGCAGTGCTGAAACTCTAACTAAGCTGGACTTTTGCTTATGGTTGAATTTAGCGCCGGTTTTTAAAGATGTTTTACATTTATAGTTATTAACTTGTTGCTATCCGCGTGCAGAGTGGCACCATGGTGGTCCCGGACAGTGCCGGTGTGGTCTCTCCGTCCGACAATGGGGGTCCAGCGCAGAGCGCCGAGTCCGGACGCACGATGGAGGCTGGGGACCGGGGCCAGGACCTGGCAGGGGTGGAGCTGGAAGAGGTGCGAAAGCTGCAGGAACTCGTCCGCAGGCTGGAGATCCAGAACGAGAGCCTGCGCAACAGAGGCGGCAAGACGAGAGGGTCCAGCAGCTGCAACCTGAACGCACCTCCCGGCAACGTCAACGACAGGCGAGCCTGTGAGGAGCTCAGCAACTCCCATGTCAGGTTGGAGGAGCACAGCAGCACAGACTTGGAGCTGTCGCCGCCCCAGGACAGCAGCAGCGGGGAAGAGATGTCCCCTGTGCCTGTGGCCAACAGACTGGGGGAAGAGGAGGATGAGGAGGAAGATGGAGGGCATTCAGCTCTGTGTGGGGATTTTCTAACTCTGACCTGCAGTAACGGAGGGGGGCAAATTCTGACACCTGAGAGCCCCTCTCAGGCTAGTAATGAATCAGAGACGATTGCAGAGGGCGTGGACCAAAGTGCACTGGATGAAGTGGATGTCCTAGATTTGGAGGATGGATGCGCAGATGCAGAAGATGACGACAGTTGGTAGGTCCCTCCGTTTTCCCCCCCGTCTACCATGAAAGATCTGCTCCGGTGAAAATCATGTTTTTGGTTTCTTTAACGTGGTCTTGTAACGTTTTTTTTCATGATGGAGGACACATATGAAGAAAATTCAGTTTAAAGCGGCATTTCTGAGTATTTTTTTAATGGAAATAGTTGTGAATCAGGAGCAGATGAACAAATGGAGTTGGAAAAAGCTTGAGGGTGTGACGTAGAAGCAACTACATTAAGCCACAAGCTCCCTGCTCTGATGCATCCACTTGTAGGTGACGAGATCCGTGTACGTCTTTGTTTTCCTCATCCGAGCTGGAGTCTGGGTCTTTACTGTACGGCTGGATAGCTCCTAGATTGCACTTTTATTGTCCCTCTAGTGTTAGGTTGGAGCTGTGAGGGGCTGTAAACTAGCGGCAGAGCAAATAAACAGATGGATGATGGGAAGTGGAGGCAGGCTTACTCTGCACCAACGTCCACAACGCAGAGGCTAAACTCTAAAAAAATATTCTTGTACAACGATTCTTTGGGATTTTAGCTAAAAACTGAATCTTCATAATTAAAATTCCACTGGGAAGGATTTTACAAGAAAACAAGAGATGAGCAGAGTTTCATAACTAAAAACTATTCATTTATGCAGTGCAGCAGTGAACAGGAGCCATCTTTAGGCCAAACAGGCCTCACATATAGAGTTTCTTTCTTGATTTTGTAGGTAAAGCATCCCCTCTAACCACATGACTCATTCCTGCCTTTTCTTGTGAACCCTTGATATGAAAATGAGCAACTTCCCCACGGGGCAGCTTACTGCATGACGTTTAGCCGTGTGACTGCAGCAGATCACTTTCTTTAATTCTGAAGAAAACAGGTGCTGAAACCTGGCAAACAGGAACTCCACGGGGACATGGAAGAAAAAAACACGATTAAATGTCTTCTGTGGAGAAAAGTGTGAGACGTTGAAACGGTGAGGAGGTATAAGCAGAGTAATCCATGCAGTCCTGCAGGCAAATTAGATGAAAACAACGTCTCCTTAAACTGAGGCAACCCTCCTGCTCCTGGGGTTAAAGTGAGGACAGAATTACAGCTAAAACAAGTACTTTTCACTTCTTTGTAATCAAATATGATTCAGGAAAACAGTGACAGAAATCTTGCTGTGTATTATTACACTATATACCTGAAAATTGCAGGTAATAATTGCACTTTGGGCACTTTTTGCCTCCATTTTTTTTGTTTCTGGTTTCAGATCAGATTATTTAAAGCTTTTTTTTTTTTTTTGCGTTTCTTATTAGCCATACCATATGTGCTTTTGAGGAGGGGGGTGGTTATCGTGGCCAAAACAATGCTAATCCTCACAGCGGTATAATCTGATATCCTCTGGGCTGTAGGCTGGCTCATGGCCTTAACTGCTTTGGACGGGATTTTGCATCATGCGATCCGAGGGCCCCTGTGTGGGCGACAGAAACACTGCGAGCAAACAACGTTGTTTTTTTTTTCTTTTAATGCGAAGGGAACAAGAGTGAAGAAAGAAAAAGCAGTTGTTTAACCAAAGACATCCTTCATGGACTCTGATGTTCTGTTTTTCAGCTCACTGTCCTAATATTTACTTCTCTGTTATGCAAACAAAAGTGAACCAGCCTTCTGTGTGGACTACACCTGTGTGACTATGTGACATAACAGCACTGAAAAAGGAGAAATAGGTGCTCATCTGGTTCAAACAGTGGATCAAACGGTGAGCAAAGCTCCTGCTTGAATGGATCAAACAGGAGTTGGGGCTTTTGGACAGAGTACATCCCGCTCCCCCCCTCTCCCCAGCTCTGTGACGGCATGAGTGACCTGAATTTTGGTCTGCATTGTTCGACGATCCTGCGGGAAAATGCGACCTTTTATCTTTGCCTGTTGGGAGGAAGAGCTGACGGGCTCAGAACCCGTCCGTTTGGATTTCAGAGGAACTGTTAAATGCACACATCCACTTTCAAAGAGGCCATTTTTATGCACCCGTTCTGATTTAAAATCATGTTTTCTCATGATGGAGGACACTTATAAAGAAAACGAGACTCAGACTTGTGCCTGTAAATCAGGAGCAGACGTAAAAACGCTTGTAGCTGTGACTTAGTAGCTACATTTGGGGGGGCCTAAAGCTCCCTGCTCCGCTCCATTCTGATGCATCCACTTGCAGACAAGTAGATCCACGTTCATCTTTGTTTTCTTTCTCCGAGCTGATATTAGGCACAAAACTGTACAGTTAGATAGCTCCAATAGTGTTCGCCATTTTTGTTGCACCTCTAATGTTACGGTTGGGGTTGTGAGGGACTGGACGCTAGCGGGAGAGGGTTTAAACAAAGGAATGATGGGAAATGGGGGCAGGCTTACTCCACGCCAACAGTCCTGTCCACAAATCAGAGGTGGATTTGTTAGAAACTCCTGCCTCTCTACAGAAACTATGTTCTAGAAAACAACACAGTTTGTTTTATTTATTTTGGCTAAAAACGGCATAATCATAGCTAAAAGACCACTTGGAACGCTTTAAAATAAATGAAAAGATGATTGGAGTGAGAACTTTAAGTGTTTACTGTCCTGTGTTGTTATCTGCTGTCTTTACACACAGTGATAGTTGGTGAAGTGGGAGGATATGCATGGTTGGTGGAGCATAGATTGCCTGTGGTATAGACTTTAAAGACGCACCTCTTGTGTGATTGCTCACAGTTGATTGAATCATTACTGTCAGTCAGGACAGAATGCTTGAAAACGTCCTGCAACCAAGTATTCTCACTCGGAAACGCGTCGGCCCTAACGCTTTGAGTCTAATCGCCTTCTCCCCGGCTCTGCACTGCTCTTATTTTCCGTCAGCTCTCACTTTAAGCCTCCACAGTTTTCTGTTGCTCACGTCTCCCGGCTCTACCAGTTTTAATCTCGTGTGCCTTTCCCCCTCGACAGGTTGTACGTGTCTCCTAAAAAGCAAATAGCCGATCCAGGGCCCGACTCGCCACTGAAGTGGTGTCGCCACGCTCTTGATCATCGCAGTCCAGAGACGGAAATGGCCTGTAAGACGCTGATCAACCGCTTGGACCAGAGTATGCAATTTACACACTTATTTGTGTATTCATTTAGCTTGTTAAAACACACAAACGTATTTATATTTCTATTTTTTTTGGTTTTGCTTAAGCTCCTCTAAACCTTTTGTATCAGATCATATTTAAGTCCAGCTTCTTTAGTTTTCTTGTTGCCCTGCTTGTGTATATCTGTGGTAAAGGACCATGACAAAGCCTGAGCAGTGGTAGTTGGTGTTCAAACATCTCTGTCCAAAAGGGAGTTTTTGTCTGATTAAATGGCGCTCATTCCTCATTTATGACGCCAGCAGCGTCCGCCTCCCGCACACAGGAGAACCTGAACAACAAGGCTATTCACGCCACGGCTCAATGGCTGCATGCAGTCATGGGCTGGATTGGATTACCTTCCCCCATGTGACAGCTCTTCCTTTCAAAATGCCAGCAGCAGGCCATGAAAGCACCTGATGGCTGCAGAGAGAGCGCTTCTAGCTGTAAACGAGACCTCGTCTGTTCACATGTGGCGCGTCTGATCCGGTCTGTCCTTTTGCCTGCAGCGTCCCGATGGAGGAACATGTACAGCAGCCCGTCAGAGGCTGGCCCCACCAGTTCTGGCCTGATCTCACCTGGGTACCACAAATCGACTAACAAATCCCTACTAACCTGTGGCAGCGCAGGTATGGCATGACGCTAACACTCTGCTTTCCACGGCCAATAACCTCTCTTATTGTTTTGTGTGCGCACAGTTTGGGTTGATGCAAATCTTTTATGAAAGCTAACAGTCGGGCCTCAACTATCTGACGTCACACGTAGAAATGCAAATATTTGTAACTGATCACATGACATGCCTGTCATGTGATCAGTTACAAATATTTGCATTTCTACGTGTGACATCAGATAGTTGAGGCCCGACTGTTAGCAGGCATGATCACATGACAGGCATGTCTTTTGTTTGGAGAACATTTTTTACTTTGCGCCTCACATGGCTTCATGCAAAAGAAAGTATAACTTCCATAAAAAAAAAGATGGTTCATGTAAATATTTTGTAAATAAAAACATGAAAACACATTTTTTGCAGTTTTTTTTCGTCACAATAGACTGATTTGATGCTATGGTTAATGTAATAAACCACGGAAGCAACGAGCCATTTCCAACTCTTATTTTGTAGTGAAACATCCTTTCTTTTTTGTAGTTTCATTTGGAATATTTAAGGCCTCTTCTGCTCGTCTGATATGTTCCTGCGGTCATGTGAGGTTCTCTTTTTCTAACATGTTACCCTCCTTGTGTTCAGGTGCCACTAGCATGCACTCGGCTCTGAGCTCTCAGTCATCCGTAGACAGTGAACTCAGCACATCAGATGACTCCATTTCTATGGGTTATAAACTCCAGGATCTCACCGATGTCCAGATCATGGCTCGTCTGCAGGAGGAGAGTAAGTCCATGCTGTCATCAGTAGCACTTTGAAATCTGTGGACTGTTTGAGGTGCAAGATATGGACTTGGATGCGTGTGCTTGTGGTGACAGGTCTAAGGCAGGATTGTGCCTCAGGCTCAGCATCTGCATCACGCCGCAGCTCCACCGCCTCTCAGCCGTCGCTGCGCCGCGGCGGAACCTTCAGCGATCAGGAATTCGATACTTACAGCCTGGAAGATGACGAGGACGGGTTCTGCTCCGCCCCCCAGCACCGGCATCGATACACTCCGTCACCTTTAGGTTCACCGCGTTGCCTTTCCCCCTCGACCTCCAACCACGGTCAAGAGTACAGCAGCCGACTTGCGGCGCCACGTTCAAGAACGCCCAGGCGATCCCTTCAGGGTCCCAGCACCGAGCTGCTCAAGTTTGCAAAAAGCGAGGGTATGCCAAACACCACCAGCACCAATATTCAGATTAAAATGGACATCCTTGTCCCAGTGCTGTGCAGATGCTTGCTCTCTTGGTGAACCAGTTGTTTGTGTGGTTCCAGAGGAACTGAGACACAGCATGCCTAATCTGGCTCCCCGCACCAGCCTACGCTCCCTGGAGGCAGTCCGAAACAGCCGCAGCATGGAGGCTAACCTCCAGAGCTCTGGCAACCGCATGTCTCACCTGTCCCACTCCCCTCCCAAAGGTAACCCTGCCTGCCCTCCTCACCTGCCCCTCACTCAACCTGCTTTTCCTTTTTTATTTGGTAGCTTCTCCTTCAGCTTACCTCAGTTCTCAGCCTCTGCATGACCGAACGCAGCCTTTGACTGATGACAGGAAACAAATGACTACTGTCATCTGCTGAGCTGTGGTTTGTTTTCTTGTTGTGAGTGGAGCTGCGTAACACTAAAACAACCAAAACAGTTTGTTTTGGTTCAAAAAAACAGAATTCTATTTATGGCTCAAATATTTAAATAAGTTTTTGTAAGAATAGGGTTTTGTTTGTTTTTCTCATTTAAGCTTGAGTTTGAGCATAGACTGCACATTTATGTCATTTGATAAGCAAACAATGACAGTAGGGGCAGGTAAAGTTATGCTACAATAATAACAAAATATGGTATCAACAAAATATACAACAATATAGCAAAAAATCTGTATTTAAAAATATAGGGAAATAATATTCCTGCTTTTATTTTCCAACTTAATTTTTAAATTATTAAAAACGATATTAGAAAATAAATTAATTATTTGCTTTGATTCTTTTGTAGTAGGAATTTTTTGGAATTTGGAGATAAACCTTCAGCAACTGCTGATAAAAAGTAAAAATACAGCCAATCAATTGGTGTGCAGGAGTCAGTCTGGTCCAGTTCTTCAAATCACATACCTATTAAAGCTCCACTTCAAGTTCTCATTCTTAAATCCCCATCAAACTCAGATTTAGTCGTGTGATTTTCAAAGACCAGCTGAGGCAAAAACAAGGATAGTGGAGCTGCTACAGCGATCTAGCAGTGAGAAGGGCGCAACAGAAAAAAGGCAAATGTCTTATTTAGCTGAAGTACTGATCCAGGTTTGGATCTACAGGTTCTTGTTTTAGTGCAATGTTATTTTTTTTTAAAGCGTCACACAATCTGCACCTTTTTTCTTCCTCCTGTTCTACCCATAGTGTGTGTTAAATCTATATATATATATATATGGATTTATTTGTATTTTAAACTATTTAAACCACAATTAGTAGTTAAACTAAACAGCATTAGAATTTTTGTTATTAACGTTATGAATTCTGACATTAAAAAACTTTTAAAAAATGATTTCTTTGTTTAAAAAAAAAGTACTAAAACTTAAAAAAGTTAAATTTTTTCTTTTTGTTCCAGGATCTAACAGAGCTGATGGTTTGATCCACATCTCATGATTGTTACACATTTTTTCATCATTGTTTATGATAAATGTAGTTAAATTGCAGTTTTAATAAATTAAACTTTGGTTTTGCAGTTTGGCACAGCACTGCCTTTTTAGTATTTATATTTGATGAATCAGTCTGGTAACAAAGTGTTTGAAAAGGAAGTGTTTATTTTAGCCAACCCTTCTTGACATCCTCCATCCGGACTATTTTGTGAGTGCTCACATCGCAGGGGAAATGTTGAAACAGAAGACCCTGCAGCCTAATCACACCCGTGTTGCAATCTCTGTTCCAGCCCACTTTAAAGGAAGAAGAAGTTAAATGAAACTGACGTTTTATGTCTATTTTATTACAGTGTCATCACATTATAGGTGTAGTTTAAAAAAAAACATTTGACAACGGCGGGTTGCATAAGGAATCGAGCATTTGCTGTTGACCACATATTTTTGTATATATTTTATTTTTATTGGTGGGATTGTTGTTATTATTGTTATTATTATTAGTAGTAGTAGTATTAGTTAATCTTTATTTATTTAATATGAATCTAATTTCCGATAATAATTTCAATAATAATTGTAACTATAATTTTTAATCATTTAATATTCTTAATATTTAATATGAATGTCATTTTTTATGTACTTTTTTATGTTATATTGTATAGATTGTTTCTGAATGTCGTTTTTGCTGCCACAGAAATATGAAATTTCCTCATTGTGGGATTAATAGTCATCTATCTGTCTGTCTGTCTATCTGTCTGTCTATCTGTCTATCTATCTATCTATCTCTATCTATCTATCTACTTCTATCTATCTATCTATCTATCTATCTATCTATCTATCTATCTATCTATCTATCTATCTATCTATCTATCTATCTATCTATCTATCTATCTATCTATCTATCTATCTATCTATCTATCTATCTATCTATCTATCTATCTATCTATCTATCTATCTATCTATCTATCTATCTATCTATCTATCTATCTATCTATCTATCTATCTATCTATCTATCTATTGCATTTGAACAGATGTGCACTACTGGAGGATGTTTGTCATAACTACATGAAGCATCTGAGATTTTATCTTCCTTATCTTAAATAAACAACTCTGTCCTACAGTTGCTACATTACTGTTCTACCTTCCATTCATTAGAAGCCATTACTGTTTCTCTGATGTATGTTTTATGGACTTTTCCTTGATAATAGTACAGGTTGAGACCTTTTAAAATCATTGTTCTTTCTTTAGCTCAGGGTGCGGCCTGCAGTCGTCTGCGTGGCAACGGACAGTCACCTCTGTCCCTGCGAGCTCCGGTTAAAGCCGTCCCTCCTGTGGGATCCGGGCCCGCTGGTCGCCAGCCTTCAAGAGGTCTTCCGGTCATACAGGCTCCACTTGCTGGAGGGCGCAGGCTCCAGTCGCCAGGATCCACTAACGGAGGAGGCTATGCAGCCGGGAGGGCCTCTAACGGGTCAGCACGGCCTGCAGTGGGGCGCGGTCAGACTGTGGCTCCGGTTTCTACAAGAAGTAAACTGTCCCAGCCTTCCAGAAGGTCAGACCCAAGTGTCAATAAAAAAAGATCACAAGTTTGGTGTCAGTTAAAAAACTAAACGTCTTTTTTTTTTTTTTTCATTTTATTGCCAGGTCTTTGGGTGTAACTAAAATCTCAGATGAATCCTGGAAAGACGGATGTTACTGAGTCCTTCCTGTGATAAAAGACTGCTGCAACTCCTACCTGACTTCTCAATGACAACAACCCAGCTCTGTGTCTTCTGACATGTTGCACATTTCAGACTGGAGCCCTGTGCCGCACTGGATTTGTAGTTAATCTCTTTCCCTTGCATGAAAGATTGTCAACCCACACACACACACAGAGACTATGTAGGTGGACTTGATGGCACACAGGGAACGCTGTCAGTTGTATGGACCAACCCTGAGCTTCCAGATCATTTCCTTGGATCAACTTTAATCATTTTTATGGTAATTGTGAGAAATAGCTGAAAATTTTGGGGTTTGTATTGCTGCACTGTTGCTGTATGACTATGAAGACAATTTAAATGAAGATGTTGCCGGTTTGTTTGTGCAAATTACTACTTGACAACGGGGGGAAGTGCATGCAGGGTTATGTTGTTTTCCCGCAGCCCCGAGGCCTTTCTGACTTTCCATGTCCCCTATGTCTTAATTTGATGTGCAAATGTTTTTGAGTGGTTCATTGTGAACGTTTTCTATGTTTGTTTGTTTTTTGCTCTTTGCTTACACAGCAGAACAATCCTTGTAAACCACACTGCCCTTGTGAATTCTAATATGGAATTAAAAGAAAGAAAAATGGTTGTGCCAAGGTGCATTGCAGCTGCAACTCTTTAATTAATTCTATGGATAATCTTGAAGAATTATAGGTACTCATGTAGGAGTTTTAATATCGATGTGTCTTGGTGGATTACTTGATTTAAAATAAATAAATAAATAAAACTGTCTAATGCACAAAGACCTAATGCTTAAGTCAGCTATGCACCCATGTGAAGTGTGCCTCAAAATTAGAAACTGTAATACTTTCAAATAATGAAGCCTGCCATAAATCTATAAAAAGCTTTTTTTTTTTTTTTTAGTGCAAGCAAACTTTGCCTAAGCACTTGACATTTCAACACAGTGGCAGGAAAATTACATTAGTCCTGAATATTTCCTGGAAGCTGGATCGCCTCTGAAAAAGGCTCCATGCTACCCACCCCTTGTGACAAAATGGCCTACAGGCCTCATCTGTGCGTTCAAAGTCTGAGCTCACTAAATTCAAACATCTTGTTTTATTATAAAACATATCGGGGGGGAAATTGTACACCCGAGTTAGGTCTCACAAGGTTTTTTTTTTTATCGAGACAAATATAGTTTTAATGTGAGTATCTGCTCTGTTATGCATGACGCAAATAGTAAGGGATCAGCGGTAAACGAGGCCACGCATTGTCTGCCCCCCGCCCTCCCTCTGCTTGTCAGGAAGCAAGCTGATTGGCCGAGGCCTAGCAAAGAGTGGCCGGGGATCCTAAACTGCAGGCCGCACTTAGCTTACCGTCAAAAATAAACTAAAAAAGTAACAGACAGTTTCTGCAACAGGGAGGCACAAGAATACCGTCAGAAGACGACGTTATCAGGTAAATTTATTTAAAACAGTCCACCAAGGCACGCGGAAAGAGACCCACGGGCCCAGTCATACGTAGCGGGCCTCTTTCAGCCTTTTCGGAAAACAACATGGAAGATAATGCGGCACACCCGCATCGATTAGCTTAGCACGCTAGCTAGCAAAGAGGGCGACCGTCGTCGCGATGAATCCAAATAAATATTAACAATTAAACTAGAAAAAATATATACCGTGCTGACTGTCTTGCAGTCATCCATGCACTGTTTGTAAAAGAGATGCAAAATCGGCGATAGGGGGAACTTAGACTGGTTTTTGTGTCACTGGAGTTAGCTTTAATGCTAAAACAAAATGGCGCCCGATAAACAAACCATAGCTGCTAGTTAGCTCTAGTGGGTGGAGGGCGTTAGCCTCCAAACCAGGGGGTTGCATAACAGCTATCTTCATTGGTGATCATAAACATTAGGCATCTTTAATTTAATATACTGTTGATTATCAAGAATTACGAGACGAGCAATGCGCCAGGGCGTGCATTGAGTGTGCATATTTTTCGTTAAAGCAATTGCTTCAGAACGTCTCCACGGACGGGGATGTTTTATTTGCTTTATTTTGAATTGTCAGATGACGACATGACATTTTTCCTACAAAACAAGCGATTCCGTCGCGGCAAAAGATCGCTCTGCAGTTTGCAGACTCGTAAAAGAGCAGCCTTTTTAATTTGTTGTCGAAAGGCTCAACCATCTAGGTGCAGAGCTATATGTCCGCAGGTTAGTGTTATGTGTAGTACTCTTACGAGACAATGGATGGAGCCAGTGGAAACCCTACTAGTTTCAAGTGCTTCTTGAAACAACCACTACAAGATACTGAGAATTAAACTTGTAAAAAATATTGTATTTATTTAACTTTTTCTTTCCTGTCCCCAGATTGAGTTAATTGATGGAAGAAGGCATGCTAGTTATCGTGTTGGTTTTATTATAAAGATCTCACTAAATGTGAAGGTATGTGTTTACTGCAGGCTATTAGATTCTTGTTTGTTTTCTTGGTATCATTTAATTAGAGTAAACACAAACATTGACTAGTTTTTTGCTCACAATATCATTTTCAGTAAGTTTTTACTGGATCAAAACATGGATCAAGGAGGAGGGGTATTGGAGCTGCACGCTCAGGAGCTGAAGATGCCTCATGCTATGATCATGCAAGACTTTGGTGGGTGGTAAAAGTAGAAATTGTTGACCAAACATCACAAGCTATATTTACAATCATTTGAGTTATTGTAAAGGGTTTTTTGTTAGATTTAAAAATGATAAAGTTCATAATTTTGTGGGCATTAAAGTGTGCAGTTTTGCCCATGTCTTAAAATGTGTCACTCTATCTTCTGTGCTCTCATTAAATATGTACTTTCCATGTTTCTTTATTTATAATCTATAAACAGTCTGACCATTTTCCTAAAGTAGTTCAAATGACTAGCATCAGCAATGCGTTTTACTTATTTTAAGTCAAATTTTCTGAATTTGGTCAACTCTGACTGAAAGATGAGAACACTAAAACAAGAACTGCCCATTTGAACAGTGATACCGCAGCAAACTTAAAACGATAATCATGTTTACAATGAAAACAGCATTTTTTTCCAACATAAAAAGTGTGGAAAATCTGAGAAAGTATGTTTATCATCATTAAGGTATCAACAAAAACTGAAAGCTTAAATCTGAATAGCTGCAACGTTTTTTATGTGTGTTAAATGAAATGCAGTGCTGTGCTTGTAAAACGTGGTTTTAGCATTAGCTTTATTTGCATTTTAAGAAGTTCTAACCCCTTTTTTCAAATATTTCTTGCAGTTGCAGGCATGGGAGGTCTGGCTCACATTGATGGCGAGCACATTGTGGTGTCCGTGCCTGAGGGGATGCTTCTCTCCGATGTGATGACGGATGAGGGCATTCTGCTGGAGCATGAACTTGAGGTGGAAGGTCTGGAAACCCAAGTGGTTGAGGGTCTGGAGGCGGAAGTGGTTGAAGGACTAGAGACTGAAGTGGTGGGAGGCTTACATGCAGACGTTGAAGGCCTGGAGGCAGAAGTGGTTGATGGGCTGCAGACGCAGGTGGTGGAGTTGGAGGCTCAGGTGGTTGAGGACTTAGAGGGTGAGGTTGAAGTTGCGGGTCTTGAGGCCCAGGTGGTGGAGGGCCTGGAAGCTGAGGTAGATGTGGAAGGGCTGGAAGCTCATGTTGTGGAGGGGCTTGAAGAGGAGGTGGAAGTGGAGGGCTTAGAGGCTGAGGTTGTCGAAGGTCTTGAAGTAGATGTGGAAAGTCTCCACTCTCAGGGAGTAGAGGCCCACGAAATAACCGCAGAAGACATGGTTGCCACAGGACACAGTGTGATCATGCCTGACAATATATTGGGGACCGAAGTGGCGATTGAGGAAGCCTTGGAAGCCCATCATCACCATGTTTTAACATCAGACCTCATCCAGGACCCAAACCACCACCATGATGACATGCCTGACCAGGTGTTTGTAGCTGAGCTACTCTCTGATCACCAAGACAGTACATTGGACCACCAGCTCGTGTCAGAAGGATTGATGGTGACAGAAGCCAACTCAGAGACCATCATTCATCAACAGTTGCCAAATGAGGGTGTTCCTTTGCAGACAGACGAGGATGATGATGGAAGGAGCAGCTCAGAGGATTACCTTATGATCTCCCGTAAGACACATTCAAATTCCACTCTGCAGAGCTCATTTTCTCCAATAACAGCATTATTTTTGTTGTTGCAGTCGATGAGGTGGGAGAGAAGTTGGACATTGGAGACACTCCCCTGGAGATCAGTACTGAGGTAATGGACAAGGAAATCAAGGAGGAGGAAGAGTCCGAGGTCATCAAGGTTTACATCTTCAAAGCTGAAGCAGACGATGACTTAGGCAAGTGACCTTAAATCTGCTGTTTTTTCTTTTTTCTGGTAGTCAAAATTGAGGATTGATAAAGTGGGAGGAAAAAAAACGTCTTTCCTTTTTTTAGGAGGAACAGAGGTGATAACAGAAGATGATTACCAAAATGGCCATCCTGATCTGGAAGCAGCTTCCTCAGGCAGGCTGGGAGTTGGCCGGGACAAGATGGTCTACATGGCTATCAAGAACCCACCTAAGGAGGAAGAGGAAGAAGACGAAGAAGATGACGACGATGACGATGATAGTGATGATGACGACGATGATGTAGACATCAGTATGTGAAAAAAAATATTTGGATTTTTAATTGTGCATAGATGTTAAATAGGTCAAAACGGTTGTTTAAGAGGTAAAAAGCAAAATAAAAAACACAACCGGGACTTTGAAGCTTCAAAGTTTTTGACACTTCTGTTTTAAGTAATAAAATAGAATGATTTAGGGTTTAAAATGATTTTCTTGTTCTTTTGAGTGTAATTTATCTTAATGTTTTTGTAGGTACTACCATTGATCAGGTGAAGAATGGAGTTGCTGCACCTTATTTACAAATCCGTGAGGGGCTGGGCGCTAACAGAGCTCTGAAATCCAAAGTCAGGAGGAAGAGGAAAGGAGATACAAGGCAGTGTCAGACCGGTATGATCTGCAGAATCATTCTATTGACATTTGAAGTCATCCTGATTCACATAAGGTTTTAAGTTGTTGATTATAAAAAGTCAAAAAAGTCAAGTACAACTTGAAAAAAGAATTCTACAGATTGATTTGGTTTTCCCTGACTTTGTTCCAGCTGTAATCATTGGACCAGATGGGATGCCTTTGACGGTTTATCCCTGCCACATCTGCGGAAAGAAGTTTCGTTCGAGGGGCTTCCTCAAATGCCATATGAAGAACCACCCAGACCATTTACTCAAGAAGAAGTACCAGTGTACCGACTGCGACTTTACCACCAACAAAAAGATCAGTTTCCACAATCATTTGGAGAGTCACAAGCTCTTGAGCCACAACAGTGAGCGATCTCCAGAATATACCGAGTACACGCGGCGCTATCATGAGTCCAGCCCTTTAGGCTCCGACAAGCTCATCGTTAAGGACCCGGAACCCAAACTGCATCACTGCAAGTACTGTGATTATGAGACAGCTGAACAGGGTCTGCTCAATCGCCACCTGCTGGCAGTGCACAGCAAGAACTTTGCACACGTGTGTGTGGAGTGTGCCAAAGGCTTTCGTCATCCGTCGGAGCTAAAAAAACACATGCGGACCCATACAGGGGAGAAGCCCTACCACTGTCCGCATTGCGAGTTTCGTTGTGCAGACCAGTCCAACCTAAAAACTCACATCAAGAGCAAGCATGGCGCCGACCTGCCTTTCAAGTGTAGCCACTGTCCCCAAGCTTACGCCGACGCACGGGAACTCCAGCGTCACATGGAGACTGTGCAGGGCCACAAGACCCACCAGTGTCCGCACTGCGAGCACAAGAGCACCAACTCCAGTGACCTGAAACGGCACATCATTTCAGTACACACCAAGGACTTCCCTCATCAGTGTGACGTGTGTGAAAAAGGCTTTCACAGGCCTTCAGAGTTGAAAAAACACGCAGAGACACACAAAGGCAACAAAGTGCACCAGTGTCGGCACTGCAACTTCAACGCTCCCGACACATTCACCCTGAGTCGCCACATCCTGTCCATGCACACAAAGGATCTGCCCTTTAAGTGCAAGCGCTGCCGGCGAGGCTTCCGGCAACCAGCGGAGCTGAAGAAGCACATGAAGACGCACAGTGGTCGAAAGGTTTATCAGTGCCAGTATTGCGAGTATAACAGCACGGACGCTTCTGGCTTCAAACGCCACGTCATCTCAATTCACACCAAGGACTATCCCCACCGCTGTGATTACTGCACCAAGGGCTTCAGGAGGCCTTCAGAGAAAAGCCAGCACATAGCAAGGCATCACAAAGACATGTTGATGTAACGTCACAAGCACTCCTTTAACCGAGTAAATCTGTGTCACATACCCAGAGGTCATTTTAGTCGAACAGAAGAGACTGATGCAGGCATTGAAGACATTATATTTGCCGTTCTGTGTTGGAATAAACCTCCTCCCACAGGTGATGCTAAAAAAAACCATTTAGATGGAACAAAGTCTAAAAAAAACAACAAAAGTTGTACACACCAGGTGGGACAGCTGTAAATTCTTTTCTGTTGCAGAAAATGGCATATGAGCATATATTCAGGGTTTCAAATGTCTATATTTTTATATCCACTCAGCTGAAATGCTGCACGCCGACTGTCAGTGCTTTGTGAAACATCATGCTAGTTCTTACTACGTGGAATGAGTACAGAAGACGTTTGCCTCCATAGAAATAATCCCCCGCCCCCCTTCCCATTGGTACAAGCTGCTTCTCCCCTGGCATTTGTTTGGTGCTGTCTGATCTTAGACTGACAGAAACTTCGTTGCGTTCAAACTTTTCAGTCACGTCTGGACACATTCTGCATCTTGGGGAGTTCTAAAAAAAAAAAAGAAATTAATAGTTGAACTTCCATCATTTTAAATTGTCCTCCCAGCTTAAACACTTGGAGTTCTATTAAGTTAATAATGTATTGAAAATGTAGTAGATATTTTATTAAATGTGTCTTAAAAGTTGAGTCAGAGATGTGTTTCAATCAACCACCTCCAGCAAGGAGCAGAACTGGCATATTAGATCACCCGTTTTTTGTACACGACAGTGACATTTGGTGTTCTACCTGCTACGATGTTGCAGATATTTCACCGATGTAGTATTATAAATATTATTTTAGTATAAAAAAATGACATGGTTGGCTTCACATTAAAAAAAAAAAAAAACAACCTCTGTATTCATCTGCCACAGTTGAGTTGCATTCGTGTGGTATTAGCTATGACACAGATGTACTTTAACCATTTGATTGCAATCATGCCTTACATCTGGTCGTCTTCACTCTGGAAGCACTGAGGAACATAGTTAATCAGAAAAGAAGTGATTCTTAACTCTCAAACATGCACCGCTCTATGATTTGTTTGAGTCAGTAGAAAGCACTTTAAAAAATGTTTTTTTATTATTGATTTTGTTGGTATTTTAACATGTATGGGAGTTAATTATCTGGGGATGTGTCTATATATTTATATACATGTCCTTGGGGAGGGGGAAAAACACATTAAAAGCTTAGCGATAAAGGTAAACGTCGTTTTTCTTTCGAGTGTTAACTCTAACCAGTGGGCACGATTCATCCAACTGTCACTGCTTTGTGGGTGAAAGAGTTCTTGTTTTGTTTCTATGGATAAGTGATTGGGTTTTGTGTTTTGTGCTCACTGACAAGTACCCCAGACACTAGTCTTTTCCGCTTAACCCGTCCCAGTCCCAGACCTGGGCTTGTTTTCCTGACATCGGTGGTCATTAGTATTTTCAAGTATGCACATATGCTGTCTACATGAAATTCATTGTGATATATATTAAAAATCCCCACATTTTGTGTACCCTAGTCATTTTTTCCCCCCTTCAGTCTGGATAAACTCCTGGCGGGGAAGACCCAAAATAAACTATCTTTTTAACATGTTTTCTTCCTTCTCTGCCCAGAATTTGACGTGTTTTTGTACAAATTGATTGAAATACTTTGTAACATTTTAAGGTTTTGTTTCACAATATAAATGGTCCCAAAGACGGCTGTAGAGACAAAAACAGGCCTCTATGTTAACACTTGGTTTGCAGCTTGGTGGTTTTTTTTTTTTAGGTTTTTGCTAATTTCAGTGCATTAGTCCCCCCATAACAAAACCTAACTGGAAATGTCGTAAACAAACCCTGAAGCGTAAACATCTTCACCGACTGCTTCATCTTTAACCAAAACGTCGACCAGTGTGACTCTGATAAATACCTGAGTAATGAAGAGTGCAGGGGAAGTTTTCCAGATTCCTTGTATTTATTTATTTTTGCAAGATAATCAAGTGTAAATTGAATATGTGTACAAACAAACAAGTAAACATTAATTAATTGCAAATCAATTTACATTTTAGTTTCCTAAAGTTCAGCCCCCTGTCGTTTTTTCCAATATTGATTTTTATCAATATATTTCATTTTGAGCCGGTTTTATAATTGGTACAGGCCAATTAACAACCACTTACTGCAGATCGATCTGATTGGATTATAGGAATAAAAGTCGTTGCTCCTCTGGCTTATTCCATTTCCTGACTACTAATAATGTTTTGGTTCTATGATTTTCACAATAAAAGCACAGATAAGTGAACAAAGCTCAGACACCAAATAGCAAAAAACCCCAGTACTCAAAACTTCTTCCTGTCTCATGGAGATCCTGGTGGATCTCAAATGTTATACATATTTCAAAAATATTAATCTACCTGCAGCACTAGTAAGTTATTTTATTTCCTCAAAGCAGATAAAACGGTTACATTTATTTCTATTAAAATGTACAGTCGTTTTTTATTGCTGCTGCTGCATAATGAAATGCATCCTGTGCGTTTATTTATGCCCCCCCCCCTCCTCCCTGTCTTCAAACATGCAAGTGAGTTTGGAGGTTGTGTTGCAGTGGAGCAGTGCTTCACTCCCCCGTCACCTGTCATGTAAGAAAAATGACATCTCATAGTGAGGGCGATGAGGCCTTACAGGCTGCTCTGTGTAGGCACCATTAACACATTAGAATATAGACGCAACAGCCTTTCCCTTTCTCTTGACCCCATAAAACGTCCCATAAATCACCTGCTGGTGCTGCTCTCAGCAGAAACCGCCGATGTGCAGACTTCTACAACGTCTACCTATACATGTGATTTCAGATGGAAACATTTGGACGCTGAGGAAAGCAGGAGCGCTGTCTCCACTGAAACATCATTGCCCTCACAAACTTTCTCCCTGCACACGCAGGACGGTCTCAGAAGGCCACGACTGGGATGGAAACTGACGGATACACACTCATAATCCAGCTCCCGCAGGAGGTCCAACCAATTTATTTTGCTGGAGTGGAATGGTTCCCGTTCGAGCCGCAGCGGCAATGGTGTGATCAGAATGATAAAACCTCCACTAGGAGCTCAGGGTGACAAGCTGAGTTTCAGGGAGTTAAAAGTCAGACAATTTGGGCTCAATTAGTGCAATTTCACGAGCTTCATCATTCTCAGCAACTGGCAGGGGTTAACTGCTAATGAGTGCTAATGGTTGAACACATTTCTGCAAATGACTCGTTTAGTTTGAACTCGGCGGGATTCTGGAGTTAAATGCATGTCACTTTTGCTTATTTCAGTGAGGGTGAACAATAAATGGAACTGGGAGTGAGTCATCAGCTCCACCACTTCCAGACTCTGCAATACGACAATATGTCAGAGGCAGATTGCTGACATTGAAGCTGCGGCGGTGGGAGCCAGCTGAAGATTGCTGGTTCTTCAGAGGCCAAAATGAGGTCTGAGGATGGCAATTGGATGCTGTTATGACTCCCCTCCATGATTAGTCTGGTCTGGTTCGGTGTAGCGTTGAACAAAAAAGTATTTTTGATGTTAAAATAATTTTAAAGTAACTGTTTCCATCACAGTCCAATTACATTACAGCCCTAGTACAATGTGAATAAACAGTGTGGTAAAATGTTCCAATAATGTTCTGTTTAGATTATTTTGATGTGAACATTTTTTTATTCACACATAATTAGCTTGAAAGAAATACAAGGAATCTGGAAAACTTCCACTGCAGTGCTCAGTACCAGGTATTTACTGCAGCTCTGAGTCACACTGGTTGAATTTTTTTGGCTAAAAATGTCCTGGTCAGTAAATCAGATTGTTCAAAATGAACCAATATCAACTAATAATTGTATCAGGAACCACAAATTATGATATAAATCAAATCACTGTTAACCTATCAGAACCCAGATCCATTTTCCCCCCCTAAAAAAATAATATTATTTGCATTTGACCACAAACCAAGTAGACCACATAATTTGCTTTTTTTCGTACACTGATGTAACATGGGTTCTCATAGGTTAAAATTAATCGTTGCACACCCAGTTTGAGCTCATGTAGGAGCTCATCTTATTTTTCCTCTTAATTTTTTTTTTGTTTTTGTTTTTTTTACAGTCTTCCCTTCCTTTGAGTTGACACTAGATGTCGCTGTTTCCCAATTATTTTAATCGACCCCATCACTTCTCGAGATATTTCTTAGAGTACATGTTTAAAAATGCACATTTTGTCAGGTATATAGGGTTTAATGGAACTAAAAATAAAAATAAAGCTGTAAATTCCGTGATTTATTTTTATTTATTTATTAATTTTTAAGGAAAACATATTAAAAACTGAACATCTGAGTGCAACTTCAGACAGAACCGACAGGCGTCATTTGGTTGACTCCGTGCAAAAATGCAGATAAGACGAGTTCAACTATTCCTGGAGGACGAGACATCTTGACCTGGTTCACAGCAGAGGTGCGTCACTGCGGGTGGGCGTGGTTATCCGTCAGTAGCAGCGCCGTATCCTCCTGTTACGCTGCAGTTGGAGGTACAGGCGGTCACGCGCGCGCGGGGCTTAGGGGCAAAACCCAAACCAAAGTGATGGAAACGAGAGGGCTCCTCACCCGTCTCGTCTCTCACTCCATCTTCTTCGTCTGGTGGCTCAGCCAGCACATCACGCCTGTCACTAACCAACATGTATTGCTTAATTAAAGTTGGCCCACCGGATCCTGTTTGCGCCAGAGAGAGCGGCCAAAAGTAGAAGAGGAGTCCTCCTGAGCATCGGTGAGTTTCCTGCTTGGAGATCGGATGTGGGACAGAGAATTTCCTCCATCTGACGGCGCGTAAAGGACTCGGACGTACACTTCGCTATGCTTTAACCCCTGTAGTTGGAGTAGAGAGTGCGCTTTTATGTGAGGCTCTACGCGCGCGCAGACCCTATTGCGCACCGCAGCTTTCAGCCCCTTCGCTGCCTCTAGGAGCTTAAAGGTCTGAGGCACAAGAACAGTCTCAGTCACTGCAAAGTTTGTTTTTGGGAGGAATACGCATCGGAGTCTTGCAGGTTACAAGTTCTAGACTTTTGAAATCAAAGTTAACTAGTGGACTATGGCTTTACCAGACAGTGGGATATCTGGGGAGGAGGTTCCCTTCCCAGAGATAATCGAACTCAATGTTGGTGGTCAGGTGTACATAACCCGCTACTCCACCCTCACGAGTGTGCCAGACTCTCTCCTGTGGGAGATGTTCAGTCAGAAGTCTGCCAAAGGTCTGGCCAGGGACACCAAGGGGCGTTTTTTTGTGGACCGGGATGGTTTCCTGTTCCGTTACATCCTGGACTACATGAGGGACCAGCAGCTGGTTCTTCCAGACCACTTCCCAGAGCGTGGGCGTCTCCAGAGGGAGGCAGAGTTCTTCAACCTGCCGGAACTCGTCAAGGCAGCTGGCACCCAAAATTAGTAAGCAGAACTCGCTTGGTGACGAGGGATGCCAGAGTGATCCAGAGGACTCTTCACCGGGGATGGATACCGTCCGCAGTCTGGGCTCCCTTGGAGCTACAGCTACCTGTTCCAGTCTGGGGCCAGGAGCCATGGATGGCAAACGCTCCGGGTTCATCACCATTGGCTATCGAGGCTCGTACACACTGGGCCGCGACAGCCACACAGATGCCAAATTCCGGCGTGTGGCACGGATCATGGTGTGTGGGAAGACCTCCTTGGCCAAAGAGGTGTTCGGAGAGACGCTGAACGAGAGCCGTGACCCCGACCGACCCCCTGAGCGCTACACATCCCGCTACTATCTGAAGTTCACCTTTCTGGAGCAGGCCTTTGACAAGCTGGCAGACGCAGGCTTCCACATGGTGGCATGTAACTCCACAGGAACCTGCGCCTTTGCCCATGAGCAGACCGACGACAAGATCTGGACCAGCTACACTGAATATGTTTTCTACCGTGAGTGAGACTATCGGCTTTGTTTCCCCGGTCCCCTCACCCCCGTCTCCAAGAGACCTCCTCACCCTCCCCACCTCCCCTCCTGCCTCCAGCCATCCTGTCTTTCTCTCCGATGGCTTCTGGTCTAGTAGATGTTCCGTAGATGTTGTGACCTTCCATCTCTTTTTGCAACCTCCGGCTTTTACCTCCATGAACGGAATCCAGCTGCTGGTGCTCTGACTCTTCTACTCAGCAGGTTGAAGCTGCAGCTTCTCCCATCAACCCCAAATTCAACCTCCTTCCTGTCATCCTCAGGTTCAGCTTTTTGCCCTCTCTCTAGTTGTAGTCCCCATCGCTCGGCAACAGCAACCCTACATCCTTCCCTTCAGAGACTGAAACCTTCTCCTTTTTTTTTTTTACCTAATATATCTACTGCATATGCCTTGGTGAAGCACAACACTATATTCAAAAACTAATTTTGTTAAAAAAAAAAGTGCTCAAGTGTCCAAGTGACAACAAAATCGGTCACAAAGGCAAAAGAGAAAGGGCTGAACGAGATGCTGTGATGCACGGTGCAGATCTGTGGCTGCCTTCCTCAGCAAAATCTCCTGTTCATCTGAACTAAATTAGCAGATAACTGAACATCTTATCAGGCCTGAAGGACGCAACCAACCCTAACAGATGATAGAAGTGTAATCTAATTTCCTTCCATTTTAATACAATTTGTCTTGTGCCACATGGTTTGAGAGTCTGTCATCGTTTATTTGTTCAGTTTGGAATGAGTGAAGCTGGAAGAAGCCACAGCAGAGGAAAACTTTGCCATTTCACATTTATTTGCAAGTTTATAAACAGGAAATATAAGGTTAAATATTATATAAAAGCCATATGCACAAATATAAAAAATATCAATGTACTGACTGTTTTTTTCAGTATAGAGAATTAAAAAAAAAGCATTTTTAACTTTCATTCCTTCATTAACAATAGTGTTGTTATTACTCGGTTCAGTATTAGTTGAAGCTTGTGCGTATTTAATGACGTGTCTCACTTACTGTAAGTGAATACTCACACGAGAGCGTGGGATTATGCCGCTGCCATGCTGCCAGCCACTGTAGCAAGGGCACCGTGAGGGCAGGTCTTAGTGACTGGGAAGAGCTTAACTCACCTGGAGCCGGGCACAGCCTCAGGATCACCTCATATACCTCAAAGAAATCCACAATATTCAGATTCATAAACAGAGAAGAAATATATCTGAAGGTGCAAGGATTTGATTGGAGACTGGAGGGAATACAGATGGAGAAAAAAGTGGAATCTGTAAGAGAAAGATTGAATGTGAGATGTTGCTTGATGTTTGAAAGTCATAACAAATCTTTGATGTAATGAAGTGTACGTCCAAGTTGCTGCACTGACAAAAAAGGAGTAAAAAAAAAAACCTGTTAATTTTCATTAAACTGGGTTATTCCATTTTGAAGGACTAAAAATAAGTGAACTGTGCTGATGCAGGTAAATTTGTCACCTTCAGTGACAGCGCAGCTCAGTCTCAACTAAACCAAATGACATTTTCATTGCAACATTTCCTCCTAAAGGAAATTTTTTTCAAACGTCCACTGTTCCTCCCTCAGGCGCCACATTTCTCATCTCTTTAGATACTTTTTTTCCTTCACATTTTTTTTTGTTTTAATCTAAAGCATTTCATTAAAAAACAAGCTAGAAATGAGGACACGCAGCAAAGACTTTCTGGTCAGGATTTGACTATATGATTTTTCTTAAGTTTGCTTCTTTTTACACAACTCTTATTCTAAGTGCACATAACTATTAATTTAGATGAAATTGAATCCTCCTTTGTTTTCTTTTTTTCATTCCAGACTTTTTTTTTTTCTACCGAAAGATTCTATAAAACGTTCCCAAAACCTGAAATGATGAAAGAATCGAAACAGATTTCCACAAAAGTTATTAAATATCGCTATGGCTCCTTTCTTGATTAAAAGATGATTTATTTTTCCCCGGAACCCAATGCGAATCCACAGAGACCATGTAGAATGCTGCAGAGTCTCCCAGCCTCAAACAAAAACAGCCGCAGGCAGCATTCCTCAGCCTCGGCCCCTCCGGCAATGCGACAGCAGCACCACGGTGTCACGATCCGTCATTAGCACACGCACAAAAAGACGTGCTTCATGCAGGAAATTCCACACATCTGTGTCCGAAACCGCTGTCTCACTTTACCATCAAGAATTTCTCTGTGGCTTCGATTTTTCTGCTGCAGATGTGAGATAAGTGTTGACACTGAACAAGTGCAGCAGCGGGCCACACACATGATGAAATACTGGTTTTTTATAACTTTGTGGTGAAACTTGTGGCTGAAAAGAGCAACAGATCTACTTAGGTTGTTGTGTAAGAAGAAGCAGGGTCTAGATTTGTCTTCATGTTGGTACTTCATTTGTATCCAGAGTGCTACAATAAAAACATGTAATCATTTACGTTTTGTTTCTCTGGTTTTTTGGGGTTAAAAGAAAAAATAACGATTAATTTGAAAACAGGGAATTGATTGAGTCAGATTTTGGCTTTGCAGGTCCCCCATCCAGGCACTGACTGGACATATGTTACGATCCTGCAGTACCTTTGTTGCATGGCAACATACTTTGCCAGACTCCTCTCCTTTCCTAGAATGGTTCTTGTCTCAGAGCCAGCAGGATCAGTACTTCCTGTGTTAGAAAAAAAAAAAAAAAAACATAAACTAGAAGGAGATAGAAGGGATGCAAGTACACCAAAGGAAGAAGGGATTAAAAGTTGGGGTAAAAAAAACTAAACAGATGCAAGAAAAGTTTGATACAAAAAGAAACCAAAAATCTGATATTTATTTTTAGCCCTTTTGCCATTCTTAGAACCTCTAATTACGTCTTCCATCTGGATTACTTTTAATCTTGTTGCCTTTTTGTCCATTCAATCAAGACAACAAGATTTACTAATTAGTGGAGCAGTGCAGTCATTTAGGGAATTGTTTCATCATTTTCATAGCCTGTTCTCTTTTGTAATATAATATAATATAAAACAGGGGTCAGGTGAAGTAGTTCTATACATACACATTTATCCTCCTCTGAGCTTGCTTTGGGATTTAGCTGTAATTTTAAGGTTAAGGTGTGATTAGTTATCACACATCTGAGTGGGCAAAGATCCTTTTGTAGTTTAATCATTGATGCTGAAAGTCATGCAGAATGGCACTGGGTTTCTTTTATAAAGTTTTTAGTCTCACCAGACCGCAGGATAAATCTCAGTTTAAGGATGGACTCTACGAGTAAGATCATAAAAAGTCTTTGGCTAACTTTTAATGTGAGGCAGGAATACTGTACATGCACAACACCTTTGAAGCTCATGCAGTTTTGGATCATCATGCTTCCACCTCCGTGTTTCCGTATGGGAAAAACGGGTATTTCTATTTTTGAGGAAAGCCAAACTCATTATGTATAGACAAAGTTGATTGATTGATTGATTGACAAGGTCAATCGCCAGTCAGGACGCAGAACAGTGTGCTGTAGAAAAAAAAAGCAAGCAAAATCGCACTGAAAAAAATCTGCAGAGCTGTAAAAGGTGAACCATATATAGTAAGGGAAGGCTGTTTTGTGAAAAAGTTCAATTTCATATACCAGTCAATTCAAACTTGTGAAACTTAAATACTATACATAATATGTACACATAGATTTAAACATAAAAAGCCTTTAGTTAATGTCTTCTTTTATTTTTGCTTAGGGCTTATGGGTAATGAAGACCCAAAATCAAGGTCTGTAAGAAAATTAGAATGCTTCAGACAAAATTTAAATTTGGAAAGTGTCACGCCCTAATCAGCTAAGCAACTTAAAACACCTGATTTCCTGAGCCTTTAAATTCTCTCTCTGTCTGGCTCAGTAGGTCAAGCAGTCACTGGGAAGATTGTCATTGACAGCGATGGAGAACAAGCCACAAAAGATCATCGCTAAACAGGCTGGTTGCTTATAGAGTGCTGTATCCAAGCATACTATTAGAAATTTAAGAGGACAAAGAAAAATACCTGGTTTTGCTCGGTGGCATAAAGTCATCTTTTCAGATGAAAGTAAATGATGGATTTTATTTTGAAATCTAAGTGTCTGAGTTTGGAGGAAGACAAGAGAGGCACAGAATCTGTGTTGCTTGAAGTGTGATGTTTCTAGTTAGTGGTGGTTTGAGGTGCCATGTTATTTGCTGGTGTTGGTCCACAGTGATACTTAACCCTTTAACACAGGAGTTGTCACCGGTGACATCAAAATGGCACACGCTCTTTGACATACTGTAAATCTTTGATCATTCACATGATCACTGGGAATCAGCTGATTCTGATGCAAAGAAAAGTGGCTTTTCATACCGGCTTTGCACCAACAATGACACATTACCAATGTAAAGTGTTGCATATCAGCACAAAGCTGCTTTTTTCTGTTTCTCTGATTATGTAAACACTTTGTTTTTTTTTTTTAAATGTTGCATGTCAGCAAGGCTGCATTTCTTTGCTTCAGAATTTGCTTGATATACGTTAATTGCATCAGAGGCTGAAGAGTTACGATGGCAGAAAGATCAACAATGGAGCTAAAGCTCCGGTGTTAGAGGGTTAAAATCCACAGTGAATGTAGCTTCCAGGGAGTAAGTTCATCCTGGCCCCCGATGACAAGCTGGATGGAGATGCTGGTTTTATTTTTCTGTTGTGATACTATAATTTTCTGACACACTAAACTTTGGGTTTTTGTAAGTCACAATCATTAAAACTACAAGATATGTGGAATGATTATAATATTTAAGTTTTATTTTTCATAATTGACTAACTTTTTAGAAAAAATAAATAAAATAATACTAAAAATAATTTAAAATGCACCTGAACAAAAACAATCTTCTCTGACCACAGAATGTGCCCTTATCTAAATTTGTTTTCAGCCTATCGGTAATTCTGTGACCTTCACACACTATGTGAACCTTCACAAAAACCACAAGTCAGCCACTGCGGCTCTGATTAGTCTGAAAACGCTCCTGATTATCTGAACACAGCTCTCATTGTCACTGGGATTAATTTTCACCATTAGTTTGATGAGATAAACTAAAAAGACTAAAAAAAAGGAAAACTGATTTTGATTGTTAAAAAAAGCATTCTCAGACTCATTTGTAACAGAATTAGAACCCTTAAAAAAGCTACCGTAACTTCATAAGCAAAGTCTGTTTAACTTTTTAAGTCTTTCTGTTTCAAATAACGGAAGGACTTAAATAAATATTCAAATAACTGCTGCAAATTATTTTTTACTCACGCCTTATCAGTTTTACTTAGTTGTGTGTTTTTTAATAATGTGTTCCACTTTACTTTCTAATTCTCATCCTTAGGCTAGGATACTATATTTAAATTGATAAATATTTTGGACCCTGTTTTGCTTGGGTCAGCACTGGACTGGGACAGGAGCTTAACAGGGAACTGCTTGTCACACAAACCTGCTTAGTAGCAAAGTGACATTTTCAAACCTGAACGCATGCACTCACACAAGCACACAGAGCGGAACGTTGCTAGGTAAAAATGAGCAACAATGATTGGGCTGACAACATGGACCTGTGACGACGTAGAGCTCATGTAACTGACGTTCAGTTTTGTTTCTTTTGTTTCTCTTGTTCTTTCCTGAGACCATTAAAAAGACATTATCTTGCCAAGGCACTTTTTTGCAGCGGTTAAAAGTTCACACAAATACAGAGCTCAGTCATTGCTGACGGCTGGCTCTTTGGAATTTGCAGAAGAGGAATTTGGAGATCACAACACGCTTTTGGCTTCTCATCAGCATGTTAACATGAGTGCAATTGCTATTTTGCACCTGCATGCAGGCAAATGTGAACATCAGCCTTGATAGCACTGTTGGTCAATGTGTAGCACCAGCTTATTATTTTCCACACTATAGGGTGGTATTATAGGCTGTACCGTCAATGATTGGTCTATTTTAAACTTATGTAATATATAAGGCGCACAAAACTATAAAAGGCACATTAAGCGAGACAAAAGAGTCAAAGATAAATCCTTCAGTCTTTGTGCGTTCACAGTAACTCTTGGGTTATGTCCGAATTCCTTCACAACTCACTACATATTGCAATGTATATGCCGTTCCCCATTTAGTAGAGCAGTCTGAATCCACAATTAAAAAATCCAGTGCTCTAGAATTTTTTTAGAAGTCACTGCAAAAAACCAGTGTGCACCCATAGATTGGCAAATATAGACCACAATGCATTGTGTTACGATGATTTTTCATTGAAAAAAATATTTTACGTTTCTTTTTCTTTATAAACCATCCATGTTTTAATCTTCAGAACAAAAAGTATTTGTAAATAGCCTTTGCAAAATATTCATATGTATCAGGCTTTTACTTCAGATAACTGCTGACATCATGTTTACAGTTAAAAAAAAGTATGAAGATTGCTTTGGGCACTAAATAGTCTTAGTTTTTAGTTGTTTGGGAGTAGGGAGGGTATTACGGGCAATGAGTTTTATAGGCTAGAGTCGGTCCGCTTGTTTGTTGTTAAGTTGGATGCCATATTGGAAAAGTCGCAGAACAAACACTTATGTTATATTTCATTTTGCCGTCGTATTTTAGAAAATCAAACAAAATAACAACATTTAGAAAGGAGTATTAACCCCTTAGCAGCCTAGAGGACCTGGAAAAGTATATTTAGGGTTGCTTTGACACAAACCTCATGGGGAAGACAAACACCACTGCTTCTTCCTCCAATCTTCCATAAAAAACAGTCAGACAACGCTGCATATTAATTGCGTATGATACCCCTAAAACAGACATTACTGTGACTACGCTGACTCCCAAACTTGTTAGGAACAATTAAAAAAAACCACAGTTCTGCATCGTTATACGTTAGCCTCATTAGATTATTCAAAATAACATCCAAATAAACATTTTGACAGAGCGCCGTGCACCTCTCTAAATCCGTTCAACATCAGTAAACACAATCAGAGTCAATCCATATTTTTTATTTTTTCAATTTAGGCTCTTGAGTTTGCTTTAAACGTTTGCTGCTTTTTTTGCACGTTTGCAAATGTTCATGCTAGTACACTTCCTCCTCAGCCTTACTTCTATCATCACAGAGAGCCACTATATTGACCAAACACCAGACACGCGGCTCTCGGAGGAGGAAAGAAAGCCTAAATCTCGTGTTTCACATGTCAGAATTGTCTTTACATTTGCATGGAAATATAAACTATAATCTCTCTTCAAACTGTAAAAACAGAGACAATAAGAAAAATAGCTATTGTGGGTTTGCAGAATCACCAAGTGAAAACTGAATGAAGCAGCCTGAAAATAATCCCAGACCCAAAGTCTTTGGGGGGAAATTATAAGATAAAGAAAATTGGGAAAAGAAAAAAGGACAAGACCAGAATAACTCAAGCACACAAAATAAATGAAGAGCCCAGAGCAGCTTGAAGGACACAGAAGAGGAGACCAAAACAGAGATATGATAAATGGAGTGAAGAGGAGTGGAAGCTGTGGAAATAACGGATGAGCAAATCAGTCTAGAGTCAGCTGAACTTCTCCTTCGCGATTCATTTTCAACTGACATTCAAAAGAGTGCAATGACACTTAAATGGGTATATCAGAACATTTATCTAAATGAAAAGCTCTGATATAGCGGCACATTTTCACCTTGGATGGTGTTCCATGTTAAAGAGGGAGCAGTTTGTGTTTGTGCGGTGCTCTAAGGGCCAGAAAAGACTGTAATTCTCCATCTTCCCCTAATTTTTTTCAACCGACTTCACATTTGACTACATTCATTACCTCGGAAGTGTTGTAACACAAGTTTCAGCATGTGTGGCAGTATTTTCACCAGTGAATTTCACCTAATTTGTTTCTTCTAAAACTGTGCCAACATAAAAAGAAAAAGGAGGACACAATATGTCCCCTCTTAGGGTCCTTTGAGCAAAACCCCAGGAGCCAGATCAGTCCTGCTTCCAAATCTATGACCTCTAAATGAGGAGTTAAAATGTCTCAGCAACATCTTTAATGAAGGCCAGACACCAGCAAATGCCATCCAAGTAATATAACAAAATGAAAACAGAACAGTACAGTTACTGTTTGTCTTTGCACCTTTAAAACTGTAAATGATGTCACAGTACGTTTACACTAAATCTCACTGTTTAGATTTGGGTCTTTTACAATGGATTTCCAAGATTTTCCCAACATGTGTCTAATAATAGAGTAAAACACACAAAACTGAGTTCAGGTGCTGCGCAGGTTAACTGAGATAGAAGATCAAGACTAACATGGGAAGCAGGAATTTCTGCTGCAGTCTACCAATACCACTAAGAACCTTCTGGGAAACGTGGATGCAGAACAATCTGAGAGGAATTGTGAGGAATCCTTACTACAAGCCATCACTGAAACCAAACAGCCGGCGTACACAACAGCAACATTCCTCTTTAATGTGATTGTCTAAAAAGATAAACACCACACAAAAGTGCACCATAGGAACACCTGGCTTTGAACACCAGCTACCAGTGGAAGAATGGACAATCCTGATCCTGAAGGATTCCCAGAAGGGAACAGCCCCATCCAACTACCACAGAACCACATTAGCTCCTGTCAGGTGCCGAAGCAGCTAAGATGTGCAGGGGCATAAATCAGGGAATTCCATGGAAGGAACACCAGCAATGAGGCTGTGACTGGATGATCCATACATACTTGAACTTGTACAACACGGTGAACCTTCATAAGGAATCTCAGTGGGAAAACAAGCAGTAACTCCCAACCAGTTTGCATATATAAACATCAAGAAAAGCCATGATTCTTGACTGGAGAATGGTAGTTCAGCCTCTCTGGGTGGGTGAAGTGCTCCTACCTCAGGTGGACGAGATTAAATATCTTGCGGTTTTGTTCATGAGTGAGGGAAGAGCAAAATGTGAGATTGATAGGCAGATGTGGCTGTTGTGGTAAAGAAAGAGCTGAGCCAGAAAGCAAAGCTTTCAATTTAATGACTGATCTTTATTCAATTACTCACCTATGATCATGAGCTCTGGCGGCCGAAGTGAGCTTCCTCCGTAGGGCGGCTGCATGGGCACTCCCTTAAAGATAGGGTGAGAAGCTCAGTCATGCGGGGAGTTGCTGCTCCTCCGATGCCTCCTGGACGCTTCCTTTGGGAGGTGTTCCGGGCATGTCCCACTGGACGGAGGCACTGGGGAAGACCCAGGACACGCTGGAGAGACTGCATCTTTCGCCTGGCTAGGGAACGCCTTGGGCTCCCCCCAAAGTAGCTGGAAGAAGTGGCCGGGGAGAGGGAAGTCTGGGCATCTTTGTTTAGACTGCTGCCCCTGCAACCTGGTCCTGGATAAAAGAAGATAAGGCTAAAATGCTAATGATTTAAGGATTGTATTTTGGGATTTTTTTTGGAGCCTCTGGATTTGAACCATTTACACACATTTACATGCACGCCACATTCTGAATAAAAACGTCAGGACAATATACTTAATGCCAATAAGTTTACATTTGGTGCAGCGATAGCAAATGTATCTGTGCCTGTTTCTGAGCATATTCTGAATGAAACGTCGTCAGTGTATGAAAAAGTCCTTTCCCTGTTTTTATCACTAGTTTCCAGCCAAAACCCCCAAAGAAAAAAACCCACTTATCCTTAAATACAACCACAATCGCAATTACTCAAAAATATACAAAAATATTTGTATATACAGAAATATTGAGAGTGCTAAAATACAGTTGTCGATGCTTGTTAATTTGGCAAATGTGTTTATAAGTGTTCGGACATGCAAAATAAGATCAGCCAATCTTAAATTTTGGCAAACGTTATAAAATAACACACTAAAAAATCATTTTTAGGATAATTGGAGTAAGGCAAGACTGTAGTACCAACTTGTCCATCTTTCAAAAAGGCTTGATCCTGTAAAAGATTGTTGACCTAAACTTTTAAAAGTCACGGGTGTGCTGCATCACAAACCAAACGATGATAGAACAAATGTCTTCAGACTGTGTATCTAATGAACATTTGTTTCTATAGCTGCTACCCAAACACAGTTATTTTGGGGGAAAATGAATGCAGTTTATTATCTTTTAATTGGATGTCATAAATCACTCCGAGTGGGTGAAGGAGTGTCAGTAAGCAGTGTCTGTGTCTTTGTTCGTCTCATAAATCTCTGAGAGTTTGTTGCCTGTCAGCAGAGTTGTTAGGATAGGATACACCTTGGCCATCTGGAGACTTGTGTTCTAATCTGCACCTCTAATCATCCGTAATCTGAACAGTCAGCCATGTCCTTGTTTCTGCCGTTCAGTACATAGTTGGCCTATAGCTGGAAATGAGAAACAGGCAGCCGAGAAGCTGCAGGCGTAGTTTAGTGCCAAGATTCCTTGCTCAGGCCGGTTGGTTATGGGCTGTGGAAGCCAAGCACCAGACGGGGATGATGCAGAAGAGGCATGTGGCGCAGGTGAATCAGCAAGACAATTGACTAAGATAAATATTGGTGCAAACCCTGAAAAAAAAACCATTAAAAAAAACCCCCAGAAACCTCATCTGTTGGTTATTTATTGATGACTTGTTCACAGATTCAACAAGCTTTTCTTCCTCTTTCCATCATCCTAATATCCTTCCTTTTTCTGCATGGAAGTGGTTCTGCGGTCTCCAGCTGTTCACATCATACATTTCTTCTACTTTATGAAGAATGGCACATTTGTAATTGCTTTGAGACTTCTGAGGCCACTCTGGTGATTTTGCTTTGGGATTTCGCGGGTTTATTCACAAGAGTGTCAAGTTAATCTGAAGAATAGATTATTGCTGTTTCATTATGCAGCCATATGTAGTGGTTTGATGTAAATCAGGGAGCATAGACAAAGCATGAGAAAAGTGTAGGCGGTGAAAGCGACGCTGCAATTAAGCATCGCATGGAGCCATGTATGGCTTCACAGTTAAGTGCTGTTTTCTGTCAGACACATTACCATGCATTCATGGATGCTCCGCATCCCGCACATCATTGTGGCGTTACCATGGAGATGACAATGTCCTTTCCTGTACCAGCCTCTCCATCCTTGGGCCACAACACCTGTCAGTGACCACGCTGAATTTTAAAATCTGCCCGCAGGCAGATCGACAGAGCTACAGTCAAGGTGATTCAGTGGCTGTTGATCATTTATAGTCACGATTCACAATTGTTAAGCTTTCAAACTTTTCAAACTGAAAAATGTGTTGATAAGCAATTTTTTCAAACTAAAAGGTTGCTTTGAACTGAGGTGATACTGTAACTGTTTTTGGAAATAGATCAAGAGGAGATTAGCTGTTACATGAAAGATAAGCCATCTTTGAAATAGCTGGATTTCTGCTCCTTAGAAGGTGAAACTAAAGACGTTTCTCAGACGATGACACTTAAAGGCCCAGCTGCCCTTAAAGACAAAAATCCTGTGATCACATGACAAGGATGAAATACAAAAAAACATTCAAAGACATCTCTGATCTGACCTACTGAAGTTACTTATGCAAGTGCACTTCGTTAAAAAAGTTATATTTATAAAGCAACATTAATTCCAGCATCAATTAGTTTAAATGTTGTTTAACCTTTGGATGATCATAGAGCTGAGCTAAAAAAAAAAAAAAGAGGTTAATTAACCCCCTAAAGGGAAATTACATTGTTGCAAAATGCATGATAAGAAAAAAAACACTAAAACAAGATAAAATAAATTTTTAATAAAGTTTAAGTGATACTTGGCACACAGAAAAGCATGTCTGAGAACCTCAGAGACACTGCAGTATTGTGTTGGTCGAGTAGCAACCTAAATGATGTCACATGGCGGGCTGACCTCCAACACGAAAGTGAACACCGCCATTTTACGGCATAGACAAAAACTCCCATAAACCACTTCAACATCCAGTGGCAGTGTTGCTCGTACATCTCAGGATTGCACCATCTGTTGTTAACAAGCACTGCAGTCAGTCCCTCCTCTTTTATTAGTATACTCTGTCTGCACTGCAGCTTCTGTCTGTCTGCCAGCATTGTATTACCCATGACAATCGATGGCAGAAACTGAACTTCTTTCTCCTTGCTCTCCATTTTAATGCCTCCACCAGTTTTTGAATGCTCACTGCTCCCACATTAGAAGGTTTCCATGGTTACTGATAAAAACAAAACTCTCTTGACGGGTATTTAGTCATTTCGTCTGCATCGGGGAGAAATATGCTTTGCCTCAGTCAAACAATTAGCTAAACCCAGCTGGTCATAGAAATTTTTCTTATAAAGCATAACAACGTATGGTCAAATACATGAAAAATGTTCATAAATTGTAAATAAACCAAAATAAAAATAAAAATAGAAGGATGCATTCAATCTTTGGGCTGACACCCTTCTGGACAGCTATTGCTATTCAAAGAGCATAAACCCACATGTGCAGACAGTGTTTAACCAGACTGGAGAAAAAAAAATCATTAAGTTGGAAAGCTAATTCCAACAAACCCTCATTGAGCCAGATTGAAATTCTCCTCTAAAGTGTGAAGTCAGTCTTTGCTGATAGCACTCATTTACAGTTCAGTGAATCAGAACGGCCTGAAAGAAAGCAAAGGAATTGTTTACTAGTTTGTGTTAACCTTTGTTGTACTTGGAAGCCCTAAAAGAAAGGCATTACATTCATTTTATGCAAGTGGCTCTCTCCTGACTATTCAGCTTCAGCTTGTTTGTGCAGCCCCTCGCTGCCTGGCCCGGTCCTCAGTAGAAAGCACTTCCTGCACCTTCAGTCCGCCTCCCAGGCGATCCACAGGAGACACTCACCACGCTGCATTTTTAGAGGATTTTTCTGACCTTCATGCAGCGGGGGAGCAACAGGAAGTTGACTTACAGACCCATTCTACACTGTTTTAAAAAAGCAAAAACAAAAAGGCTTAAAGAAATCGAAATAATATGCAAAAGCTAACTGGCACGGTAAAGTACCATACTAAACATCATAGGTTCTGATCACCTGTTCTGTTAGCTAAATCTTTCTGGTGCCTAATGAAGTATTTAAACTGTGCTTTTGAGATCTGGGGTAGTAAGATCAAATAAAAAGGGCTTGGCTATGGGATTTGACAGCTGAAATTCTCCTTATTGATGGGGATTTTTAGTGCAGGTTGTAGCACCAGGCAGGCTTGGACCTGTTTCTTATGGACCGAACCCCAGCGAGAGCTTCTACCCAACTTATTTAATTGAATAATTTAACAGTTTTATATTTTTCTATATATGAAAAGTTTAACTTCTTTCCCTTTTGACAGCTGCAAGTTCCATTCAAAATAAAACGCATCCCGTGTCAAATGAGATCCTCCTGGCTGCAGCAGATCTACGTGAATTCAAAATGCAAGATGGTCAAATAAAGCACCATATTTTCTGTCTTTATGACTTTGGTGTGCCTTCATCCTTTTTTTTTCTTTTACCATTGATTATAAACATAACAAAGTCAAAACTAACTTTGCTTGTGGCTTCTATTATACTTTAAGAATAAGCTTTAAACTTTTTCAGTTATCTCACATGTTAAAATCTAATATGACAAATGACCAAACTCAACTAAAAGCAATTAACTAAAATAGTAAAAAAAAGAATGTGTTAGCATTTTTCTTCATAACCAAAGAGGCATAATGGAGGGATAAAAGAGCTGCAGAGCTGCTTTATGTCAGATTTCTGACATAAAAATACACCTCTCAGTTTCACATGTGCTGGCCCCACCTTCTCGCTGAATTGTAAACGGTTTCATCTGCTTTCAGAGTGAATGATTACATGAGAGAGCAAACTAAAACCCTGCATGCCCACTAAGTGAACTGAAGCTGCAGGAGTAAATGATTGGTAAATCTTAAGTGGGTTTAAATTTTGTGTAGACTCTTGAGAGGTAGGGATCACTGCCAACATCTCCCATTTGTTCCATTGGCAGTTTCACAAACTTTCACCTGAGACAGAAGGAACTCATCAACGACTAACTATTGCTGACTGACAGTCTGTCCCAATAGCATGATGACATTTTTAATGTACGCTTCTTTAAGTAGCACATTTTATTTGCAAAGTTTCCTATACACTTACTGGCTACTTTATTGTTGGCACCTTGCTAGTACCGGGTTGGATCCCTTCTGTCCTCAAAATTTAAACACAGGTAGGCCGTGGGTGTTGTAACCATGCTCTTGGCCCAAAGTGTGCCAAGAAAATATCCCCCCACACCATTATACTACCACCACTAGTCTGAACCATTGACACAATCCATGCTTTCATGTTGTTGACACCAAATTCTGACCATACCATCTGAATGTTGCAGCAGAAATGGAGACTTCTCAGATCAGAAGACGTTTTTGCCCATCTGCCTCAAGGTAGGCTGTGTTGTGTGTTCAGAAATGCTCTTTTGCAGACCTCAGTGACTATTTGAGTTTCTGCTGTCTTTCTATCAGCTGGAACCAGTATGTCCATTCTGCTCTGACCTCTAGCATCAACAAGACATTTATGCTCACGGAACTGCCTGGATATTTTCTTTTCTTTGGACCCTTCTCTGTAAACCCTGGAGATGGTTGTAGGTGAAATTCCCAGTAGATCAGCAGGTTTCTGATATACTCAGACCACAACGTCTGGCACCAACAACCATGCCGCTTTCAAAGTCACTTCAATCACCTTTCTTAACCATTCCGATGCTTGTTTTGAACTGAAGCAGATCGTCTTGAAAATGTCTGCACGCTTAAATGCATTGAGTTGCTGCCATGTGATTGGCTGATTATAAGAAGTTGAACAGGTGTCTAATAAAGTGGCCGGTGAGTGTAAATGAACTTTAATTTGAGTCAATCAGTCTTCCACATCGGTTTCATATTCTGCTTCTTAAACCAAATGCATTTCAAATACGTTTTTAATACCTCTGCATTTCCCACACCTGACAGCAGATAGATTTCAGTTCCATGTCAGTGTTTTATTTATTTATTAAGTGTTCTCTCTGTGTGTTTTGTCGGCGACTCGAGTGTAAGCATTATAAACAGAGGACGCTCTGCCAAATACAAAAAGGAGTTAAAATCCAGCAGCACATTGGAGTTGTTTATGATAGTAATAATGAGGGGAAAAAAGGTTGAGTCCCAGTAAGCAGATGGGGGAGTGGGAAAGTAACAGAGAGAATGAGGGAGCAGGAGAGCAGGATGGCTGTGCGTGAAAATGCTTTTGCATATATCCCTGGAGAAGTGGCCCGGGGATAAGAGTTGAGTGCACTCCGTAACTGTTCTCCTCCATGAGGCTTAACAGAGGAGGATAGCATGGAGCCCATCCCCCCCACCCACCCCCCAAGTGGATTACTTCTGCAACACTACTGTTAAGCCCCCACACTCCCACATCCAGGCAGCTCTAAAACACATGTATTCATTAGACACTATATGCATCAAACAATCGTCTGGCGCAGAACCCTTTTCCTTCGACTCCTCCTCTCCCTGCATCTTCCTCCTTTTGCTCTGACTGAATCTCTTTCAAATGCCGTTTTGTGCCCAGTATTAGAACGCACACATTCATGCAAAAGCTCATGTTTGCACACAAAAGAGCCTCACGTGCTATCATGCACTGAACTGAGCACTCTGTGAGGTTTTTTTTTTGTGAGTTCGGAGAGTCAGTGGGAGAATAATCTGTGCCACTTTTTCTTGACACAAGCAGCTTTTCCAGTGATCCAAGACATTGACGTGCTGCACGGGCCCTCAGGTCCTCATATTCTTTGGGTTTGTTATTCACTGATGTCTGGATTTGCATTTCAAGTCAGGACTGAGAGTTTAAAAGCAAAAATTGAGGTGAAATGTATTCATTTTAGTTAGATATCAGTTAAATTTCTTCCATTCTAGGGTTCTGTACGGCCATTTAGACTCTAAAATGTAAAGGGAGGCTAGAAGCTGATTACTCACTCACTGGTCTCTAAGAAAACAGCAATTACACGGCCTTTCAAATACCACGAGCTACCTGAGCTACACAACTCTCTCTGTCTATTCTGCGAAATTGCCCAGCTGCAAACTGTGTTCTCACACAGAGATGAGATGAAAAATCAACATCCCATGAAAAATGGTTTGACAAGTCAGGAGGTTTCACGCCTTCCACTCAGTCACTCTCCAATATATTATGCATGCAAGCCAAAGGGAAGGCGAATTGCAAAAAAACAAAAAAATTGAATAAAAGGATTTTTCTTCTTTCATTTTTTTTTCTTGTTTTCCTTTCATGGTGTTTTTTTGTAGAATGATTTCTACTTCTGTCAGTCTTGTGACACCACGTCCCCGCTTGAGAAAATTCTTGGAAGCCTTAATGATGACAGTCAGTTTTGTTTCATACTCATGTTACTCTGATACGACAATTACATCGAAATTTTAAATTGAATTATACTTTCTTTTGATTCATTTAAGACCCACTCCAATGAAAATGGTGTTTTTGGTATTTTTGAAATGTACTTGTGGCATTTTTCTGATGACAGAGGACATTTGTTTTCTTCATCCCAGCTGGTTTCTGACTCAAAACTGTACAGCTGGATAGCTCCAATACTGCTCGCCATTTTTGTTGCACCAATATCATTAGGTTTGGGGGTGTTAGCGGCTGTAAGCTAGCTGGAAAGAATGTGAACAGATGGATGACAGGAAGTGGCTTACTCTATGCAGTCCTGTCCACAAATCAGAGATGAATTTCTATTGAACTCTTGGTGATCTGCAGCGACTATGTTATGGAAAACAACAGGATTTTTGCTTTTGTCGAAAACAGGCTTAATCATTATTAAAAGATCACTGGAAACGCGTAGAAAATAGCTGAAAAAATGATTGGAGTGGAACTTTAAAGACCCTAAAATGATGTTAAACAGTATTTAGCTTGTAAGCAAGAATTTTGTTGAGAAGCAGATCAAATTTGAAAAAACCTAAGGTTTAAAAAAAAGTCTTAAAATGGGAAAAAGCTCAACCGGAAACTAAGTAGGCTAAATTGGATACTGCAAACAGATCTCAATGATATGAATGTGTTCCTGTAAAGCTAAAACTGGTATTTATTTGCCCAAGTAAGACAAATTATGTAATTTTTTAAGGACAAATGGAAGTGCTGAAACTGGTTAAAATGGAACTAAACCTATTCCTATAAAGCAATTAGACCCCTATACACCTCAGAGCACTTCATTGGGAAAATATGCAATTAGCTTTTTAGTTATTTATTTTTTTAACCTGTATTCTTTATAGCACTACAGTGATAGAAAGTCATTTCATTGGTGTGAATTTCTTGAGTTATTTAGTCTACAATTATATTTCTTTCACTGATTGCTAGTTTTAGAAATGACCACAACCAGCTGAGTTTTATACAGATTTTTCACAGAACCACACTTACTGATGTATCCAGTGTCACAAACCTAACATGAATCAACTAAGCCAGTCGGGTCCATCATCTTAACTACAGGATCTCGTAATACGGATATCAAAAGTTCTTTGAACAATTTTTTAGGTGAAAAGTATTCTACTAAGAATGAATCCTCTCTCAGACACACAATTCTTTGCTTCTCTTGCAGGTTCTTCCTTAGCAGCTTCCAAAGTAGTGACCTCTGACCCTCCAGTACCTGATGAAGAGTCATCACCCAAACCCGCCAATCCCACTGAATCAGCCACAGTGGAACTCAGTTGCACGGGTCGGACTCAAAGCCTTCCAGAAACTAGCTGCATCACAACGTTTGACCTTCAGAAGTCAGTCTCTCCTCCTCAAACACCCCCACCACCCCCTCCCCCTCCCCTCCCTGGCCTCGATGTCGCCGACCTTCCACTTCCATCACCCCCAATCCTTGTTCCGCCCCCACTGCCACCCAAGCCCTCTTCCATCAGCAGTCCTCCACCACCGCCAACGCCGCCCCCCGCCGAGAGCCCCCAGCGCCCCACCACTCTTAATTTGAAGACACTCCCGCGGCCCTCTGTCAGGGAGAACGGCGGCCCCCCGTCTGGAATAAACGAGGACGAGGATGAGAGGAAATTGCTTGAAGAGGATCTTAAAAAATGCATTGAGGATTTCAAAAAGATCCGCTTGCCAAAAGTCTTTCCAGATCGCAAGAGGCACTGGCAGAGTGACTTACTCAAGAAGTACAATGCTTAGAGAGCACAGTTTTAACACAGCATGCTGCACAAAACATCAACATGTGTCAGCAAGTCTTTTTCAAGCTCCAATAATCCTTTGCATGTCAGCAGAACTGATTTGTTTGATACAGTGTAATGCTTAGACAGAGTTATTCTAGTGATCCCACAAATGCAATGACACAGAGATGTTACATTGCATTTAATTGCAAGCCAAAAAACAACTGTAGCAGTGATTGTTAGACATACGTCAACATTAAAACTGTTTTCATATTTTTTTATATTCCACTAAAGCATACTGATGTCAATAAATACTGATCTTTGCTCTTTGTTTATTGTCAGATTATCAAACAGCTGAAAAAAACATAAAGTTGTAAAAACATTTGACCTTAATGATGCAAAATAAAAGAGAAATAAATGAAATGTATGGTGCTAATCTCAACCATTTCACTTCATAAATACGAACAGCATGACTTCAAAGTCTCTCCATCTCTCTCCTAGAAGCCGAGTGGTTTGCTTCTTTTTATGATTATCTTCAAGCTCGCCAAGGAAAATAATTAAGAGAAAGAAAGGAGTGAACCAGAAAAAAGCGTTGGTAATTACAGGCAGCCTAAATGTAGAATAATCATGACAGTAATGACTACATGAACCAAAGCACAGAGCCAGTTGTTCTTCTATCTCCTCTGCATAAAGTGCTCATCCAGCATCACTAATGAATTGCCAGGTGTCCCCATTTTGCGTCTCCATTGTAGAAAAGATGCGATTCGGTTTTAAAATCAAAGGAGTCCAACTGTCTTTTCTATCCACTGTGAACTTCTTTGATTCTTGAATACATTTAGATAATTTGCTGGGCTGAAGACTTCTCCAATACATTTCTGTACATTTTCTTGTGTTTGAAGTGATGCAGTGTCTGCTGAGCATGGCCTAGAAAAAGTGAAAAATAATGGCAATAGTTCCAAAGTAACATTTTCTATTCCATTGTTTCAAATTATGAAAGCTTTTTTTACAGAATCAAACACACAACAAAAGCAGGCATTACATTAACAAATGTAATGGTCCGTATTTTATCTCTGTTTTGTACAAATTAAGTAACGTAGTTAAAAGTATGAAATAAAATATGCAAGAACGACATCATAATTTTAATAATATCAAAATGTCTGTCATGAAATGAGGCCAGTACTACCACTACTAGTACTACAACTAATACTACTTTTAATACTATAATACTTTCCCATTAGAAATATCTTGGAGCAGCAAACCTCTGAAAATGGTATTTCCTACATCTTTATAGGTATGTCACGTTGTGGTTCAAAACCTCTCATTTTTTTGAAAATTCCAGTAATTAATGTTTTTTTCTTTTCTTTTAAATGTCTTTTAAAATGCAGATTTCTTTAGTCTGGATGATAACATTTGAAGTCACAGTATCAACTTCAAAAACTTTAAGCATCCACAGAAAATTGAATAACATCAGAGTAGCTCAGTTAGGAGACTTTTTAGAGGTCTGAAAAAGGATGCACTCAATTTATTTTCCTGCATATGTTATGTACTGTTGAGTGTCAAAACGTTACAGGAAGGAAAGATGAAGCAAATTCCAAACTCATGACCTCCCTGGTCATGAGTTTGGAAGTAATTTATTCAAATTATATTAATGGTTAAAAGATACATAACAAGGAATTTAAACTGTAAAATGTTTTTCTTATGTAATTAGAGATTTGTATAATTTAGTTGACCGTGTTCACAACAGCCCTCTCATAGGCTGTGCTGACATACTCAGTTCATTTGGCAAACCCCCTAAAAAGCTTTTTGGTTTTATTTTTTTTACAAAAAAACATTTTTAGTCAAGCTTGAAAAGAATTGTTTTTATTCTGTGTTCCAATTTTTCCCTTCAATACTCTGCTAACTATTTTAAATGTCTTATCTGACTCATTCACTAACAATATTCATTAAGCCCCTGCGGCTTTAATGACATGCTTAGAAACATTTTCTTTTAGCCTTTTCAGGCTTTTTTTCTTTTCTTTAAAGAATTATACTTTTGGGCTACAAAAACATCAGTTCATTAATCTGAAAAACTAAACAAAAAAATAATTGTGTAAATAGTTTTTTTTTTGTGCCAGGTTGTTGATACAATAAATCTGGAATTGTTGAAAATAGAAATATTAGTTTGTTTCTCACATCTAAGGTATACCGGTACATGTCCTGTTTATTGCTTTTTCCTATTTTACAAGGGGAGTTACGGCGATTGGATGAGCTACTGTAAAATCTTAACAGGCCCCATGGCCATCAGAATAACAGTTTTTGGTGATGCTGCTGTGAAAACTGTTATTGCAAAGCAAAAAAACAAAAACAAAGAGGAAAAAAGGCTTATAGTTACAGTGGGGATTTATGGGATGTCACAGCTTATTTTTTTTTTGTTTTTTTTAACTTCCTGGTCATATTGAAATGTTTCTTCCTGGCTGGGACTGGATATTTCAAGCTGCACTAAAACACTGATGCTCCCCTGTCAAAGCAGCTTTGGCCTAATGTTTCTACAAGCCCTCTTGACATCTAAGCCCTTAAGAGATCTTTTCATCTTTGTGTCCACCTGCTTCTTTCTCCAGAATAATCACTCCGCCTGAGGCCTTTTTATTGATGTTTTGCATTACATGTACAAAAATTATATCGCAAAAGAAAAATGCAGCGTTCAAAAAACTTTTATATTGTTGCAAAAGCAAGTTTAAAGATGTTCCAAGAGTTCATAATCCTGTTTTGACCATTTTATTATCTCCTCCTGACCCATGAGACCCAAGCCAACTCATTCTCTTAGAAAGGCCCTAAAGACCTTTCTAGCTTCTGTGTTCACCAAAGAATCTTAGCTGCTCATGGCTTCTGGGTTTAAGTATTAATCTTGAAAAAAAGGAACCAAAACAGCATTCACCATCCGACAAACAAGACAGGGTTACCTGACTTACTGGTAACGTCTAAAGAGTGTTGGATTATTCTTTAGAGGATTGTTAACAGATTGGGTTTGCCCTCGGCCTAGAGAGTGTTTAACTGAAGCCTCCTTAACATATTAGCTAATTGATGAAGACAGTTTACTGAAAAACTCATTACATCAACTCCTCTCAGAGTGGGAGATTGTTGAGAAGTTTATTCCTCCCAGAAACTTATTAGGAAGTATTGCCACCATCAGCTTCTTTTCTGATATTTTTCATCAGCTTGGAGCGTGACTGTTTGCTGGCCAGCTTCCCAGGCTCCAGAGGAGCGTCATTAGATTGTGTGTGTGTGAGTCGGGGCGCGTGCAGAGGACTCAAGCGAGACTTTCAGATTTAAAATTCCTATTCGTGGTCCAAGTTGCTGTGCAGTCTGCCACTTTTGACTTCTGTTTGACAAAACAAGGCGCTTGAGGCCTCCATTTGCATTAGAGCTTCTTTGTCTAACACAAAAAAAAGTCTAAAACATAAACTTTTTTGTTCTGTTTCACCATTTGTCCTTTTTTGGTTCAACGCTCTGATGCTGCCCCCCCTGACTTATTCCAGAGGCTCTATGAGAGTTTGATCTGGGAAGTCATTATGCTCAGCACCTCAACAAAGGGAATACTCATCCTTTGAAATGAAGAAGTAAAGAAGTCCAGGAGGGTTGGAGCTGATAGAAAAAAAAACACGTTGACTGAATATTTTAGAATTTAAGATCAAAACGAGGAATTTTTAACTGTGAAGGTTATTGCTGGACTGAGGTAACACTGTCTGTCCAATACCTTTCTGATGTTTCCAGTAGATGGACACTCTCAGGACAAATGCACAGCTTCACTCATTAAAATACCATTTTATTAAAGTCGAGCACATAAAAAATAGAGTTGGTAGTATGCTACTGGTATTTAAAAACAAAACAAAGGTAGGACTTTCAGGCCTCCAAGCAAAAACAGAAACTAGCAACATTCCACAGCCTGCATTGCACCTTCACTCCTGTATGTTTCTGCCTTTCTGCTGACACACTTTAGAAGCACCTTGGAGAATTTTTTTTCTTTAATAGCCATTGATACATTAGCATCTGATTTTTTTCAAGGTTTACTTCAAGAGAGTCAGCTCTCCTGATGTTTGAAAATGAAATTCATCTTTGGAAAAGTCTGGGCTACACTCGAGGAGTTTCAGATTGTGTTAAACTTTCAAGAACATACTTCTAGGTCCCAGTGAAAATGGGCTTAATGGGAAATTACAAAAGCAACACCTAATTATTATGGCTAAATTGGGAATGAAATGAGTCTGCAAAAGAAAAATATTTCCATTTTGGTATAATTACCTTCTGTCTGGGAGACCCCAACTTCAATATAATTTCAAAGGCAGCAGGCCAGTAATTTGGTGTTATGCTACATTTCTAAATGTGGTCTAGCACATAAGTTTTCACACTGGAGAGGCAGGGAGGGGCTTTTTTTTGTTCTTCTTCTACTGTTTACTATCACGCTGTCGCACGCTTTGACATTTTACACCAAGAGGCTTGGTGCAAAATGTCAAAGCGGTGCAAATCTGGTGAATCTTGCTCCGGGCTTTTTTTTTCACAGCTCTAATCCAATATATGAAAGACTTGGTGTCATGTAATTCCAATCGGGCACAAACCGCATTCATTTCGCCACCACAATCAGTGGTTGTTTTTGTTTTTTTTGGAACGTTTGGCACTTCTGTGAATTGAAGGGGATACAGAATAGACTTTTCATTAAAAGTGGTCTCTTTAATGCACGTCTCCGAGGGCGGTGTCTACTGGGTGTAAAGATCTCAAGGAATTAAAAACCTTTGCAGGAGTAAGACAAACTCAGTTCTAAATTGTATGCAGACACATTTATGACACTAAGTTCAGAGTTAAGAAAACCAAAACAAAGATTGAGAGAAAGCAAAATTTGAGAGAATGCATCTGAAAACTGTTGAGGGACATAGCATGTTTTTAACAAGATTTGTGAAGGTCGCAAGTGCAAAACTGCAAAGAATAGATTTTTGCAAGATAATGTCTATTTTTTACAATGCAACTCAGATATGGAAGCATTTCTGTAGCATAATTAAAAAGCAATGGTATTGATTTAAAATAATACATTTTACTAACAGTTCAGGAAATTTTTAATTCAAACTGTGCCTTTTGTGCTCATTGTTGTGGCACAAATGTTACTTCATATTTTGCAGAGTTGCCTGAGGAAGAATGTGCTTATTCATAACAGTTCTAAAAAAAACATTTGTAATTTGGTGAAGAGCAGAGCCATCTATGAAGGCTGGCCGTGCAATCAGCCAGAGACACATGCTGCAGAGAGAGACAGTGAAAAGAAGAGGGCCAGAGAATGTGTTAGACTCTGTTCACAGCTTTTTCCATTTCCATCATTAAAACCTGGAGCCTAATCCTGCAGCCTCTTTAATCTCATAATTCTGTACCTTTTTTTTCTCCATGCAGCCACTCTTTCTCTCCCTCTTTCACTGATTTAAAATGTTCCATGCCAAAGCTTTTACAGTTGCACTGCCTCGATGCTCTGGAGTTTGGCACTACCTTTTTAAAATCCTTTAGGTTTTCATGTTCAAAATGTGCACAGAGGGTTCTCGGTGAACATTTCTGCTGCATCCTCGATTGTTTTCAAGTGCATGACTGTGAATGGCATTTAAGAGGATATGCAGCAACCCCATGTGGGGATGAGCAGTGGCATGGACTAAATGGAAACATTAGATGACTTGATAAGCAAGCATCGCATGAAAGAGGGAGTTTATAGGATGGTATAGCAGATGGCCTGACAGTCTGATCCATGAGCCAAGAGCTTGGCCTGTTACTTTTCCCTGTGGAAAACATGACACGGCCTGTGAGTGAGTGAGTGAGAGCCTCGTTGCCTTGTTGCTTTTTGTGGAAACGGCTGCGTGACTCAAACACCATTAGAAAAGGTTTCCTGCAAATTATAATTGACCAAATATAGAAAAACAAAAATGAAACCGACTAAGCCTGCCACAGGAATGACAGTTATTTGTACATTTGTAATAATGAATTAAGCATTAGAGATAAAAAAAAAAAAAACCTCAGAACAAATCATCTAAGCATATTATAACATTGTCATGTCTTTTTGGCAATCCTCACAATTTGTTAAGTCTTTCCTTAGTGTACACGTCCTCCATTATTTCCTGCAGAAAATAATTAGATTGATGCAAAAATCTGACAGGAGTTTTGTGAATGGTAATGAATGCCCTGCTGACATGTTACTCTGTGTGCCATCTGCAGCCAAGATGGAGAGGAGCATGGCGGAGAAGGCTGCATGACAGAATTTTAATCTACAGCAACGGAGATGTTCGTTTGTCCTACTTTCTAAAAGGTTCCATTTCTGCACTTTATAAATGACATTGTATTAGATCGGGGGAATGATGGTAGAAATTTCAAGGACAACTTTCAAATATTAAATTTAAGACATTCTGAGACCCCTATCTCATTAGCATGGTCAAAACTTTTCTGAAAACCCAAGTGTAATAACTTGGTTCATGTTTCCTGTCCTGTACTTCATCATAAATCCACTAGGGGCAGTAGAAGCGCTGTTCTTGCTCATTTCAATATGGCTTCTTACTTGAGTTCTCAAAAGCAAATTTGCCAGGAAAAGTTTAGCTAACTTTTAGAACTTTAGAGAAGCCTCTGGCTGCAGTGTGCAGACCAAGGCTTGCCTAAACGTGGGCGGAGTGTATCGCATTGAGGCATGGCACGCACACTGCAAGTAATTTAAGAAGATTCTCTCAGTTCTCAGGTGAAGGTTGGTTGTTGAGCCGATGGAACTGTTGAAGAGAAAGCGGCTTGAAGAGAAAAAGAAGTATAAAAGAGCGAAGGACAGTTAAAAAATAAAAGTTCCCAGAAGGAAGGCGGCTCTTGTTCGCTTTACAGGGTCAGGCGATCGGCCATCGCACCAGTCGTAACCACAATCTAGGCAAGGCAAGGCAAGGCAAGTTTATTTGTATAGCACAATTCGTACACAAAGTAATTCATGGTGCTTCACAAAACAGAAAAATGCATTCAAATCACAATACATCATAGAAATAATCAACGTAAAATTTACTTTAAAAGAAAAGATACAATTAGAAAATTGGTTTAAAAATAAAGGAAGGAAAGGACAGAAAAGTGCAGATAGGACCTTTCAGTCATATACACGGCTAAACAGAAATGTTTTAAGTCTAGATTTGAACATGCACACAGAAGAGGCCTGTCTTACGACTTCAGGGAGGCTGTTCCAGATTTTAGCTGCAGAATATTGAAACGCTTATTCCCCTTGTTTAGTTCTGACTCTGGGAATTAACATGTTCATACTAATGTTTGGATTTGCCTGGGACTGCGAGAACTGCGATGAACCTCTGAAAGGCGTTCAAATTTTTTAATCAATGTGATGGTCAGTGGGCGGAGCGCAATGAGTTTAACCCCGCCCATGTTGAGCTACACCTCAGTATGCACACCACAGCCAGAGGTAGTTGGAACTTTATGGCGAGATGAACTCATCTATTTATATTCATTATATGAAATTACCATGTGCTGTATTGAATCACTGCTAAATTTGTTAATAATTAATACTATATTGTACAGTTAAACCATGTTAAACATGTGTGGATCAAATTTGAGAGAATGGGTAAATAAGGTGGGTTTTTATTTTTTCCTGAACAGAACAAGAGTCAGTAAGAGTAATCCTCTTCCATGGCTAGTTGGGATTTGAAAGGACTAGAAAGAGACAAACACTTAAAACACTCGACCATATGTTTTAAGACAAACAAGGTTGGTTAGCAAAGATGAGAAAACCACAAGCAGATGGTTGAACACTAAATCCCTGAAACACCTGCTCAGTCAGAGACATGGAAGCAGATAAGCACAAACACGGACAACAATAAAATTCCACCATAAGAAAATGTAAGAAGGGTTAGAGCAGGGAGAACACAAGGACAACACTGCTGGAACACCTGTTATGAGACAATGAAGATTTGTAAGTAACGGCAACAACAAGACGACGGGATGAAGATGGTCAAACTAAAAACCACTGGAACATATGTCAAGACAAAACATAATCATTAGTAACAATAAAAGAACAGGAAGGAGATACAAAAAAAAAAAAACCACTGGAACATCTATTATAAATCAAGGAAGACAGAAGGTAATGGCTACAACACTGACGTATTTACGGAAAAAGTAGATAAATATTAGAGTATAGTAAGATAGCATCAAATAGCCTACAGAAGTTGTACATTCTTTGCCTAAATAAATAAAACAGTCATGTACAAGCAACAGTATTGTGATACAGTCCATCCATTTTTAAATCCATTTTGTCCCTTTCGGGGTTACATGGTTGCTGGAGCCCAACTTGTGGACGAAGGCAGGGTACACCCATACGCACATCTGGGTCAATTTAGAGCACATGTGTCAAGGCCCGCGGGCCAAATATGGGCCACCATGTCATTTTATCTGACCCACGAGAGCATGAACGTTTTTCATTTCTTTGAATAAAAAATAAAAATGGGTGTATTTTTATTCATATCTAGGGGGAATCGGACTTGAAATATCGAATTGGTCAACTATGCATTAGGACTTAAACACTGTCCATATAACCTAACCTGACAGAATCAAATTTAAAAGGATTTATGCTAGAGTAACAAGCAAACATATTTTTTCTATGCAACTGTAATTGTTACTTGAAAAAGTTGTAATAAATAAATAAATGAGTTATTTAACATTAAGGAGTAGGTACGTTTATTTTTCAATACATTTAGTTACATGTATAAGTCATATCTGGCCCTTTGAGGACAACCATAATGCTGATGTGGCCCTCAGTGAAAATGAGTTTGACACCCCTGATTTAAAGTAATCAATTGACCTTGGAGGAATTGGAGGAAGTCAGAGTCCCCAGAGAAAACCTACACATGCACGGGGGGAACATGAAAACAGAAAGGACCCCCTTATTCTCTTTCAGGTCCCTTGAACCGACGCCTTCTCGCTGTGAGGCAAGAGTGCTAACCGCTGCGCCACAGGGAAGTCTGCACTTGTTATTTTGTGATATAAATACCAATAAATCATGTGTTTCAAATTACAGTGAAACGTTTCCATAAATCACTGCCTAGAGGAGTTTTTTTTTTCCCCAGCAGTCAGAGAACACCCCAATTAAACACAAACTAATCTTAAATCCTGTTTGCTGTGACTTTACCAATGGTAAGATCACTAATTCCCCCCACAATTCAGTGCCGGATCTGCAGGGGGAAGGGGGAGGCAAGTCTTAATGTAGGGCGCACAAATACTTGTATACAACGTTGCATCAAATCATTTAGCTACATTTGTCCCGCTGTAACTGTTTTTATTGGGTCTTAGTTGTCCTTTGCTGGGATTTGGATACATTGTGCTCATACTGATAATAACCATAACCAAACAAATGGTGAATAACTCCCATATGGTCCAGATGGACCTGCTGATTCATTTGATCCGTGTTTTAGAGAGTGGGGCAAGTAAGATGCTGAAATCTGAACAAATAAGGACCAGTGTGACATTTAAACAATCATCAAGGCAAGTGATTACATATATAATTGTAATAAAGAAAGTTATGTTAGAGTAAAGATGATTAGCCAAAAGTGAAATGACAAAGTAAGCATTTAAAAATAAATAAAATAATTCATGCACCATGAGTTTGCTGTAGATGTTTACTGAAGGAAAAAAAGAAGATACATGATGAATAAAAAGACAAATAAGTGAGAAACTTTAATGAAGCTGAGGATTTGGATTTAGAAGCAGGGAGAAACCAGGCGATGGTGAGTGGGAGAAAGCAGGTCCTGTGGCAGATCCTAATGGACCATATGCATCATTTCCCTTCAATTTAAATTCCAATGCAGCAACTTACAGTATTGCTTACTGTTATGCATAATTTAAGATCCCTGCAAAATAATTTATAGTTACATAATTTAAAACTGTTTTATAATACATTTTAATGATCTTATGTAGAATGTAAAAAATGCCACGTCCTTCCACAAAGACCTCCCACGCCTCTGTAACATTTCCACACTTTATGACTTTTGGAATGATAACTATTGTTATGCAAAATAAACAGCAAAATATTAAATATGCAGTACAGACCAAAGGTTTGGACACACCTTCTCATTTAAAGAGTTTTCTTTATTTTCATGACTGTGAAAATTGTAGATTTAAAATGATGGTCCCGAACGCCATTTATAAGGCAAAAAATCACACTTGTTAAAACTGACAGGGCACACCTGTGAATGAAAAACATTTCAGGTGACTACCTCTTGAAGCTCATCAAGAGAATGCCAAGAGTGTGCAAAGCAGTAATCAAAACAAAAGGTGCCTACTTTGTAGAACCTAGAATATGACATATTTTCAGTTGTTTAACACTTTTTTGTTATGTATATAATTCCACATGTGTTAATTCACAGTTTTGATGCAGTATGAATTTTCATTTTTCATAGTCATTAAAGTAAAGAAAACTTTTTGAATGAGAAGGGGTGTCCAAACTTCTGGTCTGTACTGTATAAGCATTTAGAGGGAGTCTTTATACAAGCAGAATCGTGTCATGTTTTTCTTCTCTGTAGAGAAGGAAATAACAGCCAGTCCTTCATTTTTTTCCCCTCACGCAGACTCCTATATAATGTAGCTTTAAAGAATAAAATCGAAATAAATCCAAATTTTTCATTACAGTCCTGATTGATTAGAAAAGAACATCAAATTCACCCAACTGTCATACATATTTTATGTGGCAATACAAAGTGTGGCCCAAATATTCCACAGAAAAAGAAGAGCACAAGCTCTGGCGTGCTATCATTAGCAGCAAAACTCACGAGCTGACATTTCTGCCAAAAGAAAACTTTCAAAGCGAACTGCTGGCATTAAAACTATTTCAAAAGAATTCACCTCAAAATATCTCAGGATTATCAGTCTCCGTGACTTGCGTAGTAAGTTTTATTTTTTAACTTTCCAACCTGACATTTTCATGCCTTTTTATAAGTCTGCTTTCTTTATAATGAATTGAATAATTTACCAAAAATGTACGCTTTTTGACTTGCAAATTGTTCCGTGAGCAACAGATACACAGCACCGAACATAATGCTATTGTCAACAAGTCTCGGGAGTCTTTGAAAAGTGAGTTCCCACAGAGCTGCACTCCAGAAACGGAGGAGCTGTGCTGCACGGGGTGGAGATCATGGTCTTCTTGGCTCTGTGCTACCGCTGTGTCAGCCTGAGTCACTGTGCTCTCCTGACATCATGTAGCCTATTGCTGAGGAGGCTCCTAACACACTGAGGCTGTGCATCATCATCAGTCCCTCTGTGCTGCGTATGTGTTTTGCAAGTCTCCCTCGAGTCCCTGCAAACTCTTCAGCAATAAACAAACACTGCGGCAACAACAGAGCCTTTTTCGGCTTCTCTGCTGTTGCTAACCTGGAGAGCTGCTGCCTCGCTGTAAAACTGTAAAACCCCATGAAAGTATGAAAAGATCCCTAATTTTTTTCTTGTTTACTGTAAAACACAAGTTAAGAATTTGTTGATCTTTTTGAGGGCCTGTACCATCCCATTCTTAAGCTTTTTATAGTAAGCAACATCCATGGATATACAGTAATATATTACTTTTGGCACTCAAAAGAATGGATTCTTATTGAACACGAGTTATTTTCCTGAGTTCTTTCCAACCCAGAAATAAGACAACTCGATCTCTGAGGCACCGCCTTTCACCCCGTTTGGTTGCCGCCCATTTTATGACGTCAACCTAGAGCCGGCCTCTGCAGCATGTCCGCCTCTCTCCCATGCAAACAAACAAACTTTTTGGTGTGCATATTGTGCATATAAAAGGAAAGAGTTTTTGCCAAACACAGCTAGCTCCATGGAGAAAGTGTGCATGTGTTAGCCTTGGCGCGGTGCTGGCAGCGCAGACTCTTTCTGGAAGGGGCTGTTCTCACTTGTCTACGTCAGTGTTTTTCAACCAGTGTGCAGCGTCACACTAGTGTGCCGTGAGATATGGTCAGGTGTGCCATTGGAAATTACCCATTTTCACTGATCTAAAAACATTTACCGTCGCCAGGATATCAGCTCTGTGTTCCTCCAGACATGCCCTGATAAAACACTGAGTAGTTAGGAATGTAAAAGATCGTAAAATACTTTTTTCTTTGTGTTTATTTGATTCTATTAAAGACACTTTAATAAGAATGACGGTACCGCGGTTTAGCTGCAGCTTTAGCTCTGTTTTCGGAAAATCCCGCCCCTTCATCTGTCTCTGCCAATCATTCTTGGACCCCTAATCATACATCATCAATCATACATCTGACCAATCAAAAAGTGGTTAAAGTCGTCACTTCCTTGTTCTGATTTAGCTCGTAAAGTCTCTCAGTTGCAACAAAAATATCAGCTAAAGCTCGTCTTTAGCTGTGTAGCTTTCCGTGGAATCCGGTATCAGACCGACGAAAAAGTGATCATAATAATAAAGCTCACAGACGCGAGTCTTTCTGGTTTCTGCGTCAATTTTTGCACTACATCTCCCATGACGCATTGTGTTAAAGCAACTGCATCTCTGCGCTACAATGAGTCTTTCCTGTTAAACATCTTAAACCACAACAAGCACACACATTTAAACTGTTTTTAAATCTTCTTGATGAAATCAGAGGTCAACAGTTTAGTTCTCCTTCAAGATTTGTGTTTATTATTAACCGCCAAACATCCAGAGTTTGGTCCAAGTCATCTTACTAACTGAAACACTTTTCTAATAATGTCTGGATTGAAGGACAAATTTGCTTTCAGACTTCAGTCACTTTTGAAAAATTAAAATTTAAACTTCAGTAGAAGTAATAACAAAATTTAAGAAACAGGATTAAGGTTAAGTGGCAAACAGACACAATTAAACTAAATTGAAACAATGTAATCATCTAGAAAGAAATAAAACATTTTTGTCAAAGTTTTCAAAGACGTCATCTTTGATTAAGGCAAAAGAAAGACTAATAAAACTTCAACATGTTTACTTTTTGTGTAGCCACAATAAACATAAATATGTTAGTTTTTTTGTTCAAAAATTACAGTTGCTTTTGCACCAACAATAAAAAAAAAGTGTTTAAAAAAGCATTAGACTGGAAAGTGTTTTTTATTTATTTTTTATTAGGACCTGTGATGTGTGTTACATTCGGAAGGTCCTGAGAGAGATTTTTAGAAGGTCTGCGTGTGAGATGAAGAATGGATTGTCCTGGTCAAAACAAACTTGCTTTATGTTCTGACCATGAGGAGAACATGGGACTTTTTTCTTCTTGGGGTATATAAACCAGCCTGTAGACCACCAAACTGAAATAAAAAGCTATGTGGAGACCAGATGTTAACTGGTTTGATGCTAAAATGCAGTAATTAAGAGGTTAACAGAGCTACAATTGGGCTTCGAAAAGCTTGACGGTTTTAAAGGTCAAATTAACAACAGCTGCAGTTGCTGCATGTGTGCACATGTTATGGGTTTAAACACCTTTAGTGAGTTCACACTGTGGATTTATTTTGTGGCAGATATTCAAGGACAGCCAAGAAAGTCCAAGGGTGATTGGATGATGGATGGATTGATTTGTGTGAGCCATAAGCCACACAGAAACAAGACCTGGAACTTCTACAGTTTTTTTTTTATTTTACTGGGAGTTCAACAAATGTTTACATCATAGAGCTGAGATTGTTGGATCCACTGCTAACACAGTTAGTCATAGCTGGACTGACTCTCCCCTTCCTTTCCTGGCTCATGTTCTCAACATGCTGACAGCTTGTCTGGTTTGTTGGAAGGAGACGTTGACACCATGCTAGTGGAAGCCAAACCCATTTACAGCATTGGTGACAGTGCTTGCAGGTAACAAATGCATGACAGCGAGTTACATTTTAAAATATATATTTAAAAAGTTCAGTTTGAAAAACCCAAAGCTGTGTTTAAAGGTAAAATAATTGGAATTCATTCAAACAATAAATTCAATTCAAAATTAAATTTTATTTATACAGCCCCACAGTTGTCTCAATGGGCTTTATACCGGTAATTGTATGAGAACAAGAAGTCAGTCATAAAATACAACAGGCAATTGCTAAACTAAACTAAACTAAACAGACTAGGCTAAACTGGGCATCCTGGCTCTGCAACGAAGGCATTAGATTTTCACACATGGTGCAGTTGTCTTGCAGGTCTCAAGCCCTCCACTCGTCTTCCTCTCCACCTCCTCTCGTATCTCACCAAGGCCTTCATGAATGCCCCTATCTGGTCCCCTTCATCACCTCCAATGTAAACTCCTGGGGATAATTCGCTTCACCTGAAGATTTCTCTCACTTCCCATTGTTATTCCACCTGGGGTTAAGTGCCAAAGATTTCTATCCTTGTCTCTCTAAATTCTATTTTCTCCTTTATCTTGTCTCACTCTCTCCTGATTAAACTGAAATCGAAGTAACTCTGCTGCACAGCCTGGGATCTTGTACCACTTAGCCGTCCAATTGAAGAGCTAAAAGGTGTGAGGTCAAGGCAAAGAACTGGCATTTTTACACGTAAGCAGATGCTTAAGTTCCTGTGATGTGCAACATGAGGGATTCTTCTTCTTCTTCTTCCCCTGATAGAATATTACAAATATATTTAAATTAATTAATATGTCTGTTTTCTGGATTTTTTTCAGGGTATGATAAGTTTGTAACATTTTCTTAGGCTAAATTGTTCAATATGCTCATTTTTGGATCTAATAAGGAAAAAAAATACTTCAGGTTTTTAATCAGAATTTTCTTGTTTCATCCTTTTTGCTTAAACTGGGTTAAGATCATCATGTGCTGTTTTACAGCGTGTTATCAATAATTTGTTAGCAGAATGAAGACAGATTTGTTGCAGTCAGCATTATAACTATCTCCGATCTTTTACTTTGACTATTGATCTGTGCAGTATTTTTACAGTTATTGATTCTGAAATAAAATGCAGAAAAAAATGATGAGGGAGGGCAAACAGAACTCTGCCACACCTTGAGCAGGCACTAGTGAGCTGATACAGAGAGGCAAATTGTTATTTTAACACCCTGTGATTTTGTAAGTTCTCCCATTTAGAAACCATGGAAGTAGCGATGGATACAACTCTCTCTCTTGCTCCCAGTAACAATCAGCTTTAGACCTCAAAGCGTCTGTGCAGAGTTTAATCACTTAGCGTTTTCACCTCTAAGGTGGGAAGTGAAAAAATATGTTCTGCTTTGCTAAGTGGAGACATTGCGGAGAATTTCATATATGAACAGACTGAATGCGATGTTTGATAAAAAGCAAGAAACGGTTACAAAATAAAAGGCAAGAAGAAGAAAGATGGGAAAAGTTAGAAATCTCCAAATGGACACGAATAGCCCTGAACTGATGAGATCTAAGACAACGTCAGCATCAGCTGATGGAAATCAATGCAATACTCTCAAAAGAACTGGAAGGCTTTTGGTAGATAACTTGGATAAAAACCTCCAACATTGTCTGCAACTTCTTCCAAGTATGGTAATTTTAACTTTGGTTCCTTTGTTGTCTTCTAATGGTTATTGTTAATATAGTGAAGTTCAGTTGCCATTTTATGTCACCCCTGTTTGTAATCAACAGAGTTGCGTCTTGTTTGTTGATCAGTATCAGCAACTTTAGCTGATCCTTCAGATAATTCTTACTTGTGCAAAATTTTAAAGTCTGTCTCCATTTTTCTAAATTTGGGGCATTCATGACTACTTACCATCTGTTGCTGCAAAGCATGGGAGTCTGTCATCCAACATTCTTTCTTTAAATTTGCTTTTAGTTGATAATTTTCTCTATTTTACCCCTAACATCCACATGAATAAAAGTTAGATGATTCCAGCTTTGTTTGTTTGTCTGTTTCTTTACTTCTAGAGGTAGATGGAGCCTCTTTCAGGTATCATCCTATTATAGTCTTTAAGGAATAATTAACGAAATTGGATAAATTACTTTATACAAACAGTCTCTCAGAGTGGACTGCTCTTGTGTTGTCCATTATGTAAACTGCTGGTGACCTTAAAATTATCATCATTCTATTCTTTTCCTGAAGCAATCTGAGGTTCTTCAATAGCCTTTGTGGTTATTTCTGTTATGGGCTCATCAAAATCAGCAGAAAGGGAGCAGTTCCACACAGTACAGCGGGAAATAGTTCTGCGAGAATTTCTTTGGATGCAAACAATTAACTGCAGACTTCATTAACGTGGATTAATGTTGTGCCAAAGGCTAATCCCCGGCCCATTATCTTTACGCCGTCTCTGCGCTAACATTTACATAGGTATTCATTTCGCTTTTTAGTTTTTGAAGCCTGCATCCGTGCCACAGCTCTCATGCAGCTAATTACACCTTCAGTTCGTAGTTTGGGATTATGGCCATGCGTACGGCAGATTGCAAGTTTGCAAAGTTTTGTCTTTGAGGATGCACTGGTCTGTCAACAGCATCCTGCAACAGCTGCATTCAGTCTCATAATGGGTTCCAGTTGTTGGAAACACATTTTAAAGAGCATTCATGAGGGAGTTTTGAGAGGCCTTGTTATGGAAGTCCTCTGTTATTGTGGTGTTTCTCAGTTGTGTAGAAGAGAACAGAGTCAATGTGGGTGTCTCAGTTTAATTTCAGTGTGTCAAAAAGCAAACAAACAAGGAAAGTACCATATTTTCCAAAATGGGCTTTTTTATTCACAGCTTTATTCGGATATATAATAATAATAAAGGATTGGATTATTCTCTGCTTTTCAAGACGCTCAAAGCATTTATAACGCGTATCCATTATTCATTCGATGCTCATTCATACTTGGTGATGGTGAGCCACTGATGTAGACACAGCTGCCCTGGGGCAGACTGATAAAAGCATGGCTGCCAGTATGCACCTACTGACCATCCCCTGGACATACAAATGCATTTACTCATCAGTATAGCCACACTGGAGGCAGGGATGGTTAGGCGTCTTGCCCAAGGACACAACAGCAGTTGACTGGGGGAAATGGGGTTCGAGCTGCCGACCCTTTGATCATTGGTCGACCTGCTCAACCACCTGAGGCACTGCTACTCCACATGAAATAAGAAATACTTGGTGTCATATAATTCCAGCTACATTGTACATTGAGCCTAAAACAATTTTAAAAACTTGTAAGTGCAAGCATTTTGGATGCCTGAATTATGCATTCACGTGTGTTTACGTAGTTTTTCATAGAAAGTGGACTTAGCGTCGAAAGCATGTTGCCGGGGCATTGTGAACGTAGCTTAAAGTGAAGCAAAATAAGCCTAAACAAATACACCTCTAACATAAATATCCATCCTTTTGGTTTTATTTGTACTAAAATTTACCTTTGCAACAGTCTTCTGGTTTGTTATCTTCATCTTTTTTTCAATTCCCACTATGTCCTATAAGCTCACAGCAGTCTATTTTCATACAGAGAAAGTCAATAGTAGAGTTTTTTGGTAACGTATTTCCTTTATCTTTATATCTTATTCATTAATACAATTGTTCTATTTTTGTATTGCAAAATAAATAAACCCCCAAAGACATAAATATTTATAGTCATTATTTATTTTTTTCTATTTTTTTTTCTTTTATTATGTTATTGAAATGGGTTGCAGAAAATTGTTGGTTTCCGTTACAATTTGCATTAATCCAGATCCCCCGTATTTGTATGCAGGAAACGAATCCACTCTCTGAATTTATGACAGGCCATTAACATTCAAAGACAAAGCTATTATCTCCTCTAAAATCCAATGAAGTGTCAGGGGATCAAGCTGCAGACTGTGCCTTGCTGTCTGTGTGTGGAATAAAACTGTAGTAAAAAACAAACATATTAATAAAAAATTAGAAATCATCCCCCTTTACTGAGATCTGGTGTGGCAAACATCTGATCTTAAAACAGTAACAGTTACAGTGTTCACGGGAGATGCGATGGAGAAGGAAAAGCAGTTTCATGATTGCAGATTTAATGCCATGGGGCTCAGTAATTTGGCCTTGATTACAAGCCATTCATGCTCAGAATTGTTTAACAGTAAAGTTTCAGCTGATAAAATTAAGGGGGGAAAACGTAAGATCTAGTTTCTGGTGGTATTTATTCCTTCCTGCATTTATACTTTATTCATCAGCCCCTTGTCCTATACTTGCATAATGTTTTTGAAGTCCTATTGTTGAGACCCCCAACAGATTTAATGTAAAATCCAGCCTTGCAGCTTTAATAATATGATGTTTTTTAAATCAAAGTCAAGAAAGATATATTGAAAGATGTTCGAAAATATTTTTGAGGCTAAATTTGGCTTTATTTTTATGCCGTTTCAGTCATTTCCAGCATGCATCCGGCTTTTCACATCCCTGGACTCTCAGAACAAAGTCAGCCATGAGGACACTGCCTTCCTGAAACAGTTTATTATCTCAATGAACGTGACCTTGCAAGATCTATTGATCTGTATCTCCAGTCATTCAAAACTCCAAAAGGCGCTTTGAGTCATGCCAGTCATTTAATTATCACAGCTCTCCTGTGGCTTTGGTGCAGGACGGTGATAATAAGGTTCTTCCAACCTCACTGTGTCTGAGCGGGCTGCTGAAATTAAAATCTTCCCCGTACAGTAAATCGATTTAAAACAATCCCTCTCACACTTAAATAGTGCTGCACATGCACAGAAAAGCAATTAACCCGCTGGAGGAATTGATTTTGTCCACTTCGGCTAATCCCTCTTGACGCGGCCGAAACGTTCCACACATACAGAGAAGATCAAAAGTTTTTTTCTTGTTTCCAAACCAAGCAAGATCTCGAGATTAGCACTAATGTTTTTATTTTCACTTACCTGCCGTGGTAATCAATGCTGGGCTCCTGTGTTTAATAGAGTGAAGTATGGCCTCCTCTGCGAGCAGTACAAATTGTGGTGATTCATTATCACAACACATCGCCCTGCTGGCAGAGCTAAATCAATTCTCACATACTGTACGCACATACACTCCTCTTCATTTTCTACACTGACAGCCAAGGAGCTCTCTGTGTTCTGGCAAAGGCACCGATGCTGATGTGGATGCACCCTTGACTTATCTTTCACAATCTGGCTGATGCACAAGATGCCTGTAGATGTCATCTATCTTGCTGAGGTTGTTATTTACAACTATTATTCAAAAGATTGAATTAGCATCGGCAGAACTCTTTCAGAATTTAGAACAAAGTTGGTGAACCAAAACAGAGGTTTATGTTAGATAAAGCGGGTTACAGAACTTCCCCTGCTTGTTTGGGAGCTGATGAACACCAGAATGGCAGCTGCTGCTTCACTGGGCTCCCAAAAATACATCTGCTGTCGTCCTTTTTCACTTTTTCTTTACATATTTTAGGATAAGGGATGAAAATCTTTGGCAGTTGGGCTTGTTTTTGGACCTCTGGTGACACCTGCCAAATCCCGAACAGGCAACATCTTACGTCCTGGTGTTTAAACAAACTGCACTGCTGATACTGAACTGTAAAAAAAGGCACAAGAAAAGTCAGAAAAGGAACAATTGTGTAGTTTCAGATCAGAAAAACTGCAAACATGAGGGAAAAGTTGGAGAGTTGATGTCTTGCAGCAAGTCCTTAATGTATTTTTAAGAACAAGCTAAATGTTGATTATCATGTCACGTAGTAAGTGGATACAAGATAAGGATGGATTACAGTGGATTAAGTGGTGTTTTAGAAAGAACTCCATAGTAAATCATGTATCTATAATCCGACTTGGAAAGACAAAGAATCTGTTGAGCACATGTCAGATTCAAACAGGCTCCCACACATCACTTCCCCAAATATGCATGACCATCCATCCATTACTGTGTTATCTAAACCCACCTCATCCTGCTCAGGGTAGCCGAAGGCCACAGCCTGTCTCGGCTGTCAATGCATGTGATGATGGATAGACCCTGGACAGGTCACCGGTCTATCACAGCCCCACGCAGAGAGACAATAAAGAAAAAAATAAAACAAGTTTGTGCTCAGTCCTGCTGTGGATGAGGAACATCAATCATTTTAGTGCGTGAGCTTTTGGAAGGCAGAGCACCAGAAAAGACATAACAAGCATAAGAATTATTTGCAAACCTCAAATAGTAGTAGTTTAAGGGACATTTGTTTGCAAAAACAAGACTAGTGATTTTACAAGCAGATTGATATTTTAATGAAAAAAAAAAAATCTAAAGCAACTGGAAGATTTTGTGAGCTTATGTGGCTCTACATTGCCTCCACTCCCATGGCTCGGCGTCGACGGGGGCACTATTCCACTATTCCAACATCAAGTGCTTTAGTTGCTACTCAGTAAATTTTGCATTCACAATCAATTGATAATGGAAATAATTAAATACACAAGCACAGGCCCTACCGGCACCCTTTTGACGCACCCTCACCGGCTATGGGGCTGCAACACACCCCTCCCTGCCCCCTTTTGCCCCTGCCTCCCTGCTCAGAGCTGCACTGGACACTAAAACATAAAAATGCAGCTTTTCTGTTCATTTTATCTCCATAGCAATCTTTTTTATGTTTTAGTCCCCTGGGGGTGACGGACAAGTCTATCTCATTTTTGAAGAATCGTAAAAGTTTGCTTTTTGTCGTGTTTGCCATGACTACATTCCTAATGTGTTCACATCGTATTTCACATAGTTTTGTTCAGCTTGAGCCAAGGGGAATGGAACTTTTCAAATTCTGCAAACTTTAAAACCAACATTTTTTTCCAAAATGCTTCGCAACGATGCTCGAGAAGTTAAGAAGTGATAGATTGAAATTGTTTAAATTTGCAGAAGGCACTATAAGCGATTATTTGGGTAATATCACGGCCTCTTCCCGTGGTCAAAGGCCAGTGAAACATCTGATGTTATTGTAGACTTAAGTTGGTGGTGTGTGTGTGTGAAATGGACATATTTCCCAAACATTGTGCAAAAATGTGAAATTCGCCAAATTTTACACTTAAGCACAGAAAGACCACCAAGCTATAGGTCCAGAGAGTGTCCCATAGTTTCTTAGGAAATCAATTGCATGTATGTTTTGGTTTCATCAGTACATTTTAATCAATAATTTTTGTTCCAAAAAGGAGATTTTGGCCGAATTCGTTTTTTTGTTTGTTTTTGACAATTTCTCCATTGTGATGTCATCTCTTTGTTTTATTTTTGTTTTGTTTTTATGTGGGGAAGGGATTGTTCACTATGCCCAAGATTAATTACCGGTACTATGGCTGGAGGAGGAGGGGGGGGGGGGTCCTTAAAGGCGCAGTAAGAAAAAAGAGTTGTAAAAACAATATGGTCCTCTTGCATCAGGCCGTAACATAATATTAGAAAATAAATATCAGCATATGGGGCAATGAAGTCACTGCTTTTGCTGCAAGGGTCACATCTTAAGATGGAAATCATGTTTCTAAATCGAGAAGATGATACCCTGTGTTGCAGTTCCGAAAAAGACCACTAGGGGCTTCTTGCAAAAGGAAATGATTATTCAATAACTTTTGTGTTAAAAAGTCAAAATACACACATTTACAATCTGGTGAAATGAATGTTGTTTTCTTTGCTTTTCAGACTATTTTGAGTGCAAGGAAACAGTCATTCAGGTTTTGTTAGAGCTCATATTTGGGCAGGTATGTTTTTGTTTAGAGTGGCCCAACATAGCTTTAATTTCCACATTGTCCCTCTCAAATGCATTTTTGTGCTTTTCCCACTTTTATTTCCCCTGGGTGACATCAGAGATTATATGTCCATTTTATTATTCTTTTTTGCCTATCTGATAATCTTCAAATATCAATTTCACAACCACATTGTTTCCTCATAGCTATGTTTGCTTGTGTGGATTACATGTGGTTTTGCTGTCCTCCACATGACAGACACAAACTGCATGTCTCACTCTGCGCTCCGTTCTGCACATCAGGGAAAGTAGCAGCATGTGCTTTTTGGTAATCATAACTGATTCATTCACCAAGTGAACCCATGGCTTTCTGCAGATGCCGAGAGGGTTTTTCCATCTTTTTTAGGTTATTTCACAAGAGTCGGTTGAACTCCACCTGCAGGAGTCCTTTTTTTTTTTTTTTTTACAAATTTTCTCTAAAGCTCCCTGTATATACAAGTTTAGACTTAATTCAACTTCAGAAGTTTGAAAGAAAAGAAAACTGTTTGAAAAATAGACATATTATTTATTAAATGGTTTTTCTAGCAATTAAATAAACACCTACTCTAAAAGCAAAAGTTGTGTCTTAGTTTTACAAGCTACAGATTTTAATTTTAGTTTTTGTAAATTTGATCAAACTTTAATTGTTTTAATCCCGAAAACAATACTGTAACATAAAAGCATCTGAACATCTGTTTTACATGTCTTTTTTTTTTTATTTTGTTGAAATACAGTTAACGGCAAAAAAAGGACCTTACCTAGAAAACCTTTTATGCAATTGCAAAAGTATTTGATAAAGTGTTATGTTTTACAAAAAAAAAATAAAAAAACTGTTTGGAAACAACCTGAATCGAGCTTTTAGGTTTTTCTTTGCCAACAAACTGAATGACTTTATGTGTATTGGATGCATTTCCTTGGAAACAAATAGATAAGATTTGCTGTGCATACTGCTTAACACCCTAACATTTGAAAAAGAAATTGGCATGCTTAAAGCTGTAAACAGCTTTTACTCTGTCGTAGAAAAAAAAAAGGTTCAATAGACTATTTAGAGCCTCTAAACGTTGCTTTGTTTGCAGACTGATTGAGCAGCATCCTGCAGCTGAGAAGAGTTGCACACATGCTCAGATTCAAGCTCCCTGGACTTGTCCACACCAGCAATAAGGTCTGCCAGTTTTTACAGGACTCTGTTACACATGGCTGATTTATTAGGGAAACAGACAAAACTGCAGAATTACCTTCATAGAATTAACTGTCTGTAGTTTTGGTGCCATTTTGCCCATATTATTGTGTTTTAAAAATATTGATGCATTCTATTTGCCGCCTTTTACATTATATCACACAGAAAAGTAAAAGAAAACTGAAAATATATATTTATTTGAGTCAAAGAGTAAATTGCAACGATTTTCCCTCTGAACAGATCTAATCCTTATGATCTGAGTGGGACAGGGCAGTTTTTCTCTGACTGAGGTGGTTACATGAGTCCTTTTTTGTTCTGAGTGGGATGCTATCTGATGTTGGTGGGGTATTACTATTAGATCTGTGTAAACACAGCTGCTGCAGCAAATTCCTTTGCAGTTCATTGCATTCAGCAGTTTCTGTGACAGGGAGCCATTGCACGGAGGAAAAATATCAGTTTGCACAGCGTGAAATGGTGATAACCCGAGAGAAAAGTACCATATTTCTCTCAGAAAGCTGGTAAAACATTAGAGACAGTTGTAGGAGGAAGAGCAGTGAGGACTTGAGGCTGAAAACATTCGCAGGGATACCGCTGGAGCGTGTCTTCACATCATGGACGTGAGGATTAGAGAATCTGCTGTGAAGTCACAGTGTCAGCCAGACCTCGCAGCCTAGAGGAGGCCAAATGCTTGTTTTAGTTAGAGCTCGGAAAGGTTTACGGCCTGTTCACCGGGACACAAACACAAAGAGGGAACTGCAGGGTAAAGCACCTCTGCAGTGTTTACAGAGACCCACAGGACTCCTTCACTGTTTAACTGTGGATTTCCACTCCTTTATTAACCTAATCGCTCTAGCTGATTTTTTTGGTTTTTGCAATAGTAATATTTAGTCAACCTAAGGTAAAATTGCTACAAAATGACATGTACAGACTCCAAACAATTAAAAAAGTCATTCATTTCTATAATTCCATTAAAAAAGGTCAACCTTCGTAGAATATATATATATATATATATATATTTGTTCATTTTTACATAAATGGGGTGTTCCAGCTAATAAAACCTACAAAAACAGGATTTCAGAAAATTAGAGAACTGTGGAGAAATCACCATTTACTTCTCCGTTTTAGCAAAAAGATCAAATCAATCAAAAATTATTTTTAAAAATGATATGTTCATCTTCAATACTACAATAGTATGAACAGGGGCCTAGGTCCTGCTGAAAGATGAAATCTGCAACTCCATCCAGATCCTCAGCAAAAAATATCATCTAGAACATTCTGGAAGACTGTTGCAGTGATTTTGGACTGAAGAAAGAAGAGTTTACCATCACCACTGCTGGACATTGCAGTCCAAATCACGACCGACTGAGATTTCACACTGGACCTTAAGCAGCTTGGGTTCAGCTCCTCACCGGGTTTTCTCCAAATCCTTGGACCTTGATTCCCAAAGAAAATGCACACTTTTCTTTCATCAGAAAACAGGACTGTGGACCTCTGGCCAACAGTCCTGTCCTTCTCTATGGGCCAGTTGAGACGTTTCCTCTGTTGGGCCAAGCTCAGAAGTGATTTGATCGTATGAAGCAGACAGTTGAACTCCATTTCCCGAATTTTATCTTAAAATGTAGTGGTTTTTGAAGCTGTACTTCTGCCTTATTCTGCTGTATCTGGATGTTTGCCAGGTTTCTTGAATCTTGTCCTTTTGATAATCAGCTGAAGCCAGTTGCCGTCTCTTTTGCTGCTGTATCTTCTGCCACGTTTCGTTCTTCCATTAGACTTTCTCTGCTTGCGCTCTGTGAACAGCTAGCCTCCTTAGCTTGGAACTTTTGTGGCTTAACCATAAAATCAATGATGGTCTTCTGGCTAGTTGTCAACTCTGTCAAGTCTTCACTATATTGAACCGAACTGAACCAAGTTTATAACATCTGGGGAACCTGTGTAGGTGCTATAAGTTTAGTGAATGATTAGTTGATGAAACTCAGTTTAAAAAATTCATGAACAGCAAAATTTGGGCAGATTTCTCCACAGTATTTTAATGTTTTGAGTTTCTGTTTTTGTGACATTTATGAACTGGAACCCAAATGTTTGTAGAAAATAAACAAATAAATACTTGAAAACAATTAAAAAGTGGCCCCTAAATCTATATTCTATGAAAGTTTAAATGTTTGAATGGAATTATGTAAATAAATACACTTTTATATTAACTAATATAATGTTTTGGAAAGGGTCTGTATATGTCACATAAGTGGACAAATCCTGCACTGGTGGACTTTCAGGTCTTATTCTGTCACTGCGTTTGTTGGACAGAAGGTTTGAGGTACCGTCTCCTGTCCTGGTGGGGATTTGTCGCTGGGAACTGAAACATGTGGAGTCCTGTGTTGGATCAAAGCAGCCATCACTCGCTCTCAACGGGGGGAAGACGAAATGCAGACTGTCGCACTCACTGACCGTTGTTGCTCATGCAAACACTTCAACTCACTGTGACATCTTTCTTATCTCTGTCGTCACATCATTTCCCCAGCCTGCTTCTCTGCAACACTCCTTCCAGATCTTGCTTTTTTTGTTTCAGCTGAGCTGGCGATGAGAAAACCTGAGCAAAGTCACAAGGTGAATGTGTATGTTTACAGATAGAGGAATGGGATTCTGTATTGAAATTGCCTTTGACTTGTCAAACAAAGACTGAGTTTACATAACTCCAAGACAGACAGCCTTTTTGCAGAGCTTTGATTTGTTTGTGTGCAGAGTTGGTGGCATTCGATGCTAATGGGGTCAGATCGGCCGCCTTCATGCTGAGTTTAGTGCATCTAAATGAACATCTGACAGCCGTCCTTCTCTTGATTTGTTCCTTGACCCAACAGCACCCTGAATGTGTCAAAGTGCGGAACATTTCAGAATCTGTGAGACATAACTGTGTCGACAACATATCTAAATATGGTGGACATATCTGTGTCCTCCATCTTTGTCTTCTTCTGGCTGTTTTTAAAAGAGAGGAATTAAAATACTGTGTCCAAAAATGGTCTTTATATTAAAAACTTGGCTTTATGTTTTTCTGGTCTGGATAGAAGAGAGTGGAACTCCTACACAAGCGATCAAAAATACATTAGTGGCAGAAGCTGTCTCCTGAATTCATACATCCCCAGGAGCCCTAGCGGCTGATGCATGAAACAAGCTGATATTTGTTTTCTTTGATGCAGGTAACTCCGGCTCTCTTGGGAAGTTATTCTGTTAATGACTCAGCTAAGACAGCGTGTAGGTGAGCTGGGATTATGAGAAGAGGGAATAAAAAGCAAAAGAGGGAGCTAATCAGCAAAGAATAATTAGTCTTTCAAATTTAGATTTGGGCTTTTCTGGTCTGAAAGTCTGAGTACAAATCAAATTTGATGGTAACTCAGGCAACCACCATGTTGTTCATTACTACTGCATCTGAGAACCAGAGAGCCACTGAAGAATTACATGTGCAATATAAAGCCTATAGGGCAAAGGACTCATTATTAACAGATTTAATTTCCCAAATAAAAAAAACAGACAATCTTGGAAACTGTTTTTTGTCATTTTATTTCTATTTTTTAAACCAAGTTATAAAATTCTCTTGGTTTGCCATTTTAGTATAAAAGCTTGCAGACTAAACAAAAAAAAAAATTCACCAAACATCTTTGTTTTGGATGGTCTAAACGGGCAGAATGTTTTAAATATCCATAAATCAGAATCAAATGGAATGAGTTAAAGACAAAAAGTTCCTCATGGAGAAAACATTGGTTTCTCAGTTAATCATAAGGGTCTTCATTTTGTTATTGTATTGTGTGAAAATGGACACAAAAATAGGTCATATCTGGGCATGTTTGTACTTTCTGTAGTGATCCAAATGTAACATGCTGTTGGCTTTGATGCAGATTTATATGGAATGCTAAATTACATAGATTTGTGTTCTCGCATTTGTTTATTCCTTTAAAATAGATCTTATTTTTTGTCACGGTCCAGGATATCTCTTCTTTTCTCTTGTGTCTGTGCTTGTGAGCTCTTGTTGCTCTTTGTTGAGTCCTCTGTTTAACATCATATAGAAACACCCTCATCATCCCTCCACTCGTCACCTGTAGGTTCATCATTTCCATTATGCTCAAAAACCAACCTGAGGACACTTTCTATGCTTATGAGTGCTGCTAAAAAAAAAACTGTTTCCAGAGTTTCTGCCTGCTTGTTGCACTCTCTTTTCCATCCAGCACTGCTATAAGAACGTTAGTCTGAATTCTGACTCTGAGTTTTAATGCAGAACAACAGAGTGGTTCGCGCTCATTTATCCATCAATGGCAGGGCTGACATTATAAGCTGTTTTACTTAAAAATAATAATTACTGTGGCATCACTTAAAACAGCATCTGTCATGATTTGTGTGACGTAATAGACCCAGAAGCTGGAACCCAGAAGAAAACTCAAACGAGAAAATGAAAATCAAAGTTTTTATTTTTCTGGCTGGAAAAATCAATAGTCTTTAGAGTTCTTTTCGTTTCGGCTGGTGATCAGAAAAGGCAGTGGTTTTGCCGTAGTAGGAGTTTTCCTCGTGGCGTGGCTGGAGCGGAGCATGGCAGGTGGCGAGGTAAGGCAGCGGCAGATCTTGGAGAGGATTATTCCAGGTGGACACTCATGGAGAGGGACCTGAGAGCGAGGCAACAAGACGAGGTAGGTCACGAGAAAACATAGCAGGCATGAAAAGACTTGACCAGACTAAGCACCGTGAAGGGCAACGAACTGGCGATGAATGCTAGGCTGGATCTCCTTAAGAAGGCGGTGAGCAGATGAGGTGAGTGTCCACAGCTGGTTCCAATCAATAGAGCAGAGTAGAGAGGGGAGGGGTGGAGATACTGCCACAGGCACCATGACAGCATCACTTACATGAAGAGATGCTGGTGTTACTTTGATGGAAGCATTTCATTAGAAAACAAGAGCAAACTGGATATTTTATGAAATAACAGGTAGACTGAGATGTACTTGACATTATCTATCTTCCATAATTTGGTCAGATCGCTGTGCTGCAGTCCTGACATTATCCAGGTCAGTTCTTGAGGAATGAATCTCGCAACATCGTTGTACAATGTTGCAATGACAATAAAGATTATCTATTATCTCTCTCTCTCTCTCTCTCTCTCTCTCTCTCTCTCTCTCTATATATATATATATATATATATATATATATATATATACATATATCTATATATCTATATATCTATTAAGTATGGTTCCAGAATAAAGATAATTCTGATTGGTAGGTGAATCCTCTGACAGGGTCGGTCTTATAGAAGCATCAGCATGCAACTTTGAGACATCAGATTTCCTGTGAGTGATAAAGACTCAGTCACAACTGCCCTTACGAGTGGATACAGGCTGTCTGCGGGTGAAAAATGAGCAAACCTAGCATCTTACTAACAGCTAGAGTGTGGATGTAAGGGCACCGTACGACATCATCATCATCATAAGTGGGTGCAACTTACATTATCCTTAAAAATACACCATGATACAATTACCACGTGTATAACAATCGTACATTCCACTTTCATGCCGTCCCTTAAGGTGGTCGTACGAGCCTCAAAGGAACTGAAAGATACACCTGTGCTCCCCTTAATATGCAACCACTCTTCACTAAACGTTTACACAGAACATGATTTGCCACCTGTCTTTTGACGCACATCAAATGTGTTCATTAACTTGACGCTCAGATGCATGTGGGAGGAAGTACTGTCCACAGTTTTTAGCATCATTACATGGAAGCATTTACTGTATATCTCATATAGAATTCATGGAAGACACAGATAATGTTGAGAGATCAGATTTCTTTACTGTGATAAGCTCTACAAAAGCATCGGTAATCATGTCTCCATGTCTGGGTTCATGTGATCATTTGGAAATTCTCCCAGTACGGTGAGATTCACCATCTCCTGCAGGAGCTTCGTCTGAAGTTTCAGTGGTTTTTCCATCCCTCTGCGACCCAGTTTGATGACTTGCTGTCCGGCATTAGTCCAAGAAGTTAACAAATGAAAATAAGAATAAGATTAGACAATCTTTTTATTGTTGTCTAGTTGCAAATAAGAAAAATATCAGAAAGTTCAGGAGGAGGATGTTGGTTTTGGACTTCACCCACTGATCACAACATCATCACATCACACATCTTTTCCACCAAAGTTGAAAACATTGAAAACATTGTGCTGCCATGGTCAAAACACACCACAGGACCTCTGATTACATCTGTACATCCACTTAACATTAAAAACTGGATGCCCAACTCACAAATCGCGTTTTTGTGTAAGCTTTAGATGCTCCACAGGCCCGGGCAACCAAAAAACCTGCAGCACCTGTACAGATCCATGTGACTACGGCTTCAACAATTCATTTTAAACCCTGTTGGCTGTGGGTTCCGTCTTTATTTTAAATAAATATGCGATCAGTAGCAGATAATACAGCAGCTTGGACTGATGTGAATATTTTTAAAGCTTGCGTGTGACTACAGCTATTTCCTTCTGGGATACCTCAAGGTTTGTCTGAACTTCTGGAATTCAACGTTGGGTTTAATTTTAAGCTTTCAACTTGTCTTTCCTTTTACCCAACAACCAGCCATGACCTTTTGAATCCTCAGTTGATTTTATGCGTGCCATGGCTGGAATGGCGCCTGCCTGCTCACAGCCAGCCCGGTGGGACTGTAACATCCACCCAGCTTCTGGCTGTAGTACCCCCATCTGTTTCCTGTGGGGGAGTCCCAGCTGTAAGATTTGAGAGAAGTATCCCAATTTAGAAATCAAAGCACTCCCCTCACTGGCCTCATTTTCACTCCCCTTTGGGTGCAGGAGCTATGCGCTGCATTTCGCATGGACACATTCCTTAGTGTTGGGACAAATCCCATCTGGCTCTCGTTTTTCCTCTCCTCTCCAGTCAGCGACTCATCCTTCCATAGCAGATACCAGTTTCCTCATCACGTCCCTGTTGCTCTCCCATCACCTTTATCTCCAAGTCTCTGAGGAACCAGTGTCATTTAAGATCCATTTCTCCCTGCAGGCTTTAGATGTGACTGTCTTTGGGGTGTTTATCTCATTTCTGTACAGATCATCGAACTTCCTGTTAGCCCACAGAAATGTAAACCGCATTCACATGTCAATGAGAAGCAGAAATTCTAAATTCATTCCACTATTCTTTTACTTATTCCTTTTATCAATAATTCAAGCTACGCTGCTGGAAGCTCAGAAAGGGTGAGGTGGTGGAGGCTTTGAACAGAAGGTCAGACCTCCCCAGGGCCTCTGGGGTGACATTAATTAGATGTTTCCTGCTGCCCCATAAACAAACATCTCCATGCTAGCTCTGCCCTCATTACCTTTTCCCTCGCAGCAGGTCCTGAAAGGCCTGACATATCCACGCAGAAACACCAACTGCTTTCGCCCTTAACCACTTGCCTGGGAGGTGCTCCTGTCTGAGTGCTCCCCCTACTCACCTTTTCCTAAACACACACACAAACACACATGTATGCTAGCAAAATCCTTCACCAAGCTCCACTACTTCAATTCCACACGAACCTGCTCTTACTCAACTTCTCAATCAACGGGTTTGTCTTTTTAGATGACATTTAATCACCAAAATCCCTCTCATTACCCATCCAACCCATCCGACGCCCACTCATCAGAGTTTCCGTCCCAGCGCCTTTTGGCGAGATTGATGGCTCACTTACACTTCCCATCAACATGTCCTGGCCAGCTTCCTCCTTCCTCAGCTGTGACCAAACATGCAAAGAAGCTGCATGCAATGAGGAAAGCTGGAAAGTGGCTCTTAAGGCTGAAAGATATGTTGTGAAAAGGCTTCAGGAACCAGTTATGTACCAAATAAAGTCCAGAGACCACATCTATGCTGTCAGTGTTTGAGACAATTTATCACTTCTGTCCTGCCCCACTCCCAAAGAACGTAACCTGTCCCATCCCACTCCTGGTAGTATGACTCCCACTCCTGCTCCTCTACTGCTCCCTTATATTTTTTCTGTTGCTATGAAATACATTACATGTTATTTTTTCAGTTCCCGTCCTGTTTTAGAGTAGGTGCCGAATCCTTGTTTCTAGATTTAACATAGTTCACACCATGTGACACGCAAACTTAGAGCTCCATATTACTTATTTAGTGAACAGTTTTTTTTTAATGATCACGCAAACCGTTTTCATCCAATATACTTTTGCATAAGTCTAGTGTATATGCTGCTGTGTGGGACCAATACTGCATCTATATTTTCTGGAGCGAGCTATTTTGTCGGCCAGACAAGACTTTATATCTGATGGTAATTTCTGTTTGATTAACAAAAACATGTTTGGATGACTTTCCTGAGTTTGCTAAACAGTGGTTACTTTTCAGCCCACTCCTAGTGTTTTCAAAAGCTGGATATGATGTGGTATTACAGTCACACTCATCTTTAATGTACCTCTTTAGTGTATCTGATTTTCCCACATGGTCTTTGATATCAACTTTCCCTGCATCAAACTCGGCATGGACAGCTTGCCGAGTTTGGTCCTTGTTCACACTGGCAAATAAATAGCTAAATCTCCAAGATAGCAACTGGAAAATGTTTAGCCTTTTTTATTCTGACTCTTCCAACTAAAAAGCAAATCCTGATTACATTTTTAAAACTTTTTCTGCTATGGAACCATCCTGGAGGAATGAGTCACCACAGATTTACCTCTAAAATACTTCCAAAAATTGTTTTATGAAGTTATGACATTTTAGACCAATGACAACTATTTTTAATTTTTTTTTTTTTTTAAGAAATGACTTAGGATTTGAGCACAAATTGTCAGCACTACAAAAACCTTATGGATTGTGTTCTACCAATTAACTGATGTGTTTACCCTGCTTGTTTGTTGACCTTAGTCTGATGAAAATGGTGTTATTAACATGTTCTTGTGGCCTTTTGTTGATGATGGAGGAAATGCATAAAGAAAATGATGCTTACATTTGCATTTCTAAGTATTTCTTTATACAGAGTTGGACAAAAACAGAGTCAAAAACCCCCTTTCTCTTTATTTAAAAAAAACAGTGTCTCTCATTTGAAATTTTGTTTATAGTTAGTGACATTTAAAAGAGGCGTAGAGGCAAAAGGCCAATTTTTCTTACTACACAAATCTCTGACAATATAAAAAAAAGCTTAGTCTAAGCTTGTATCACAGGTGTACACGCAGGTTTTACATTCAGAAACTCTGACACACAGCTACATCTCTTCATTAGTAATGACCAAAGGGCTGTCATTTGGGGGTGAAATTACACATCAGCAAGTGTCCAAATGTCATGGAGCCCCTGAGGGCAACAACTCTCTGTAGTTGTCATTTATCATCCTCAAACCAGTCTTTCTTGTACCCACCAAGGCCCAACACTCTGACATGCAGTATATCGTGCCTCCCCCCCAGGCTATGAACACGTGGTTTATCTCTAAAGCAGACAGGAAATGGGTGCAATATGAGATTGCCATGAGGAATGCCTTGGATTTGTCTTTCCAACCAGAAAAAGAATGAAGGGCTTGTCTTCCTCCCCTGCATGGTAAACCAGAGTTGAAATGGAGAGAAGCCAACATGCCCGCCCTTCTGCCTCAGTTATTGATTGAAGAACTGCAGGATTGAATCGACTTTCTACTTGGTATGCCACCCTGTAACCAGAAGAAAGGCTTAAAAATACCGCTCACGTTCAAGCAAAACCCAAAACATTAGTCATTGTTCACATTTCGGATGTTTTACTTTTTTATGCATCTGTGTTGTTCTCTTAGATGGTTTTGACCTAAAGCATAAAGTATCCCCACTCGTTTTATCTCTTTGCACGAGGCAGTTGCCTTCAGAGATGCTCATTACTTTTTAATTCCTGACTGAAAATACAGGCTGGCAGAAGTGGTTATTAATTCAGCTCCATCAGAGTTGATTACTAGAGAGGTGTGCATGTAGCTCCCTGTGTTGCTCCGTGCAGAGTGAATGTGTTTGTTTGCAAGTGTGGACACAGCGTGGGCTGGTGAATCACAAATCTATTTTGGTATTGGAAAGAATCAGTGCCGAGCGTATAATTACAGTCATCTCTGTCAGTGACAGGAAGTCTCGCAGAGACCAGTGCATGATGGGCCCTGGAGGTTGAGTGAAACACTCACAGAAAAAAAAAAGCGAGCATTAAACTGCATTTAAGCCCTATCTGAAAACACTTCGCCCTACACTCTTCTTAGTCCTGGAATCTCCAAGGTTTCTGCTGAATAAATTAAGCATAATCCTCTGTGTACTGTAGTTATATGCTCCAACTTTCTTATACCCTCTATTATGATTGTCATGGAAATTGTTTAAGTTAAACAGTAACTTAAAACATACATTTAGTTAAACTCAGTCAAAAAGAAAAAAATGTCTTGCTTTCATTTGAAAAGGCTAAATAAGCCAAACTTGATTTCTTCAAGTTTCTGCTTTCAATTGGATTTTCTGCAACCCTTTATAGCAAGAGTTGCTTTCTTAACATTAGTTAATGCATAATTAAGCATTAATTAACCATTAAATAATGTGTTAACATCTACTTCTATGCATTATTTTGCATTACTAAGTGTATTATTTAATGCATTAGTTAGCAGTCAACCAGTTTATTACTTAACTTCACTAAATGCATTAAAAAGCATTAATGAAAGCTTATGCAATAGCGTTATCTATGCATCAACAACATGTTAGGTAATATATAAGTAAATCCTTAATGATGTCTGAAGTATTCTTTTATTTTGGTTGTTTGGAGTGAAGAAGCAAAAGATAAATAGGATTTTAATTTACCCTTATTAAATGCTTTAAAAGCATTACCTAACCATTGACCATTCTTGACTATTGGAACCTTATTGTAAAATAAGAACAATCCCCCTTTAGAAAACACTTTATAAACATATTACACCTCTGTTGAGCATTACCTTTTCTTCTTTTGATTGAAGACTTTTCTTGACGGTAACAGAAATATTCTTATAAAATTTATTTCTGTCTGTTGGTTTTTACTGAACTTTTGGAAAATCTGAAACTTTGATTCATTTTTAACAGCAGACTGATTTATGTCAGCAGAGAAAAGAGTCCTCAGTAAATTAAACCTTCCATGCATTACTTTTAATTATTTTCTGCTTTGAAAATCGCACAATGTCTTGAGAAAAGGTATTATTACTATTATTTTTATTATTGTCGTTGTTATTTCAGGGTGTTCTTTTTTCTGGAGCTACACTGTCAAAATGTCAAAGTCACAGCGTCTGAGTGTGAAAAACTAAGCAAGGACAAGGTGACCTCACTTTCAGGACACCAGAAAAAGGCTTTCACTTTGTATTTGTCAGTTTTGAAAGAACACACACAGAAAAATACAAAACACAGACTATGGAAAAAGTTCTTTTCAGTAAACTCTGTTTGAAAACATTAAACGAGTCTACATTTGCAAGGTCTTTCTCATGGGGCTTAAATGGCAATGTGTTAGTGAGAGCAGAAGCCCTGTGCTTAATGATGTGCTTATTTTGTGGGGTCTTGACTACCTTAAATATGCATTTGTCCATTTTGTGCTGAGAGCTATGCATGTTCAGGGGTTGCTGGAGTTAGTAACTGCCAAAGGGCAAAAGGCAGGTAACAAGTTCTGGCTCATTGTTATTATTTTAACAATAATTCTTGCTATTGTTGCTTTTGAACTGGTCCTATTTTTTCACTCTCAGATCTTGTGCATGTGGATCTAAACTTACAGGTGTTTTCCTTTTTTTTTTTACTTCTAAACCCATTTTTATCCCTTTTGGGGTCATGTGGCTGCTGGAGCCTATCCTGGCCACTCGTGGGCGAAGGCAGAGGACATCCTGGACAGGTCACCAGTCTGTCACAGGGAAACAAATCACACAGTCACACCTTGGGACAATTTACATTAACCAATTAACCTATGAAGCATGTTTTTTGGTGGTGGGTGGAAGCTGGAGACCCCGCATGCACGGGGATAGCATCCACATAGAAAGGTCCCGCATTCTTCTGTTTCAGGTCCCCCAGTTAAGACTTGAACCTTCTTGCTGTGAGGCAAGACCTGGTGTACACAGACAAGCATGTGAAAAATTGGGTCTACAGGGTTTTTCTTTCACAACTCTATTCCGACATACGAGTGACTTGGTGTCAAATAATTCTAGCCTAGCACTAATTATTAATTTATTTGTTTTTTAAAATCAGTTTCTCCTCCAACGGTTGGCACCTCAGTGAATTCAAAAGAACGCCATAATTGGTCCCTGATTGGTCAAAATTCAACTGGTTATATTTTTAACGCATGTTAAAATATCCGTAGTGACGCGTAAACACGACAGTTTTAAAAGCGGAAACCCAAATCTATGCGCATTTACATAGACTTATCATTGGAAGTGGTTGCTTAAACCTGCATTTCCAAGCCAACTAAGATCGTATAATAATCTCCATCTATAGATTAATGGGTTTTCTATTTATAAGGCTTCTCTCTTTATTTTGTATTCTAAAAAATTTATCTGTCTGTTTAATCTAATACAGATGCAGGAAGTCAGTATTGGTGCAGATGAAGCTGCTCAGCATAGCAGCAAATCACAGGCTAAAGTACTCCTTTTAGATGCATCAATCAGACTATTTAATTTGCACTTTCATGGAAATCAGTTCATTTCGTTTTGTCACCAGCAAGCAGCTTTCCAGAGACTAAAGCTTCATTAAGGTCTGAGTCAGTGGTTTGAAACAAGCCAGTGTCAGGCTCCAGGGTAATCTGGTCAAAGAGGGCTTTTTACAGCACAGAGAAGCATAATGTTGTGCTCACAGTTCTGCAAGCAGCCTGTCCTGCCTTTGCCTCCTGCCCTTTGTGCTCCTGCTCACATGTGCTGGTTCACATTGAAACATGTGTTGCCCTGCTCAGTCTCAACCACTCATGATTACTTCAAAACAAATTTAGTCCTCCAGGGTAGTGGCAAAAATCAAACAATCAGATTCTGCTGAAAACTCCTCGCATGTCCCCCTGGCTTTTGTTGAAACCTGAATTAGTTTGGGATTTCTTGATTGATTTTCATTTTTAGTTTATTTTTCTATCACATGGTGGAATTCACATACACATCTAGGGACAATTTAAATACACAAATTACCCCATGAAGCATGTTTTTGGACCATGGAAGTCAGAGGTCACAGGCACGCAGAAGGAGAACATGGTAACTTAAGGAACCAGAAAGGATTTAAACCAGCCGTCTTGCTGTGTGATGAAAGCGCTAACCACCATGAAGCCTCTCTTTCAAACCAAAGACTGAGGCTGAGTATGTGTTCTTGAGATCTTTGAAATATGTCATTCTACATTATCAATCCTAACTTAAATCTGGGCGGAAACTACCAAATTTACATGTCTATCCCGTTTTTCTCTTCTTCTAAGCATTTGTCTCCTTTTCAACGTGGATAGCATGTCAGCTTCTGCTTTTTAAAAAAAATGTTTGCTGCTGTGATTACACATAAAAGAAAAGCTCAGAGAGCAGTAACTGCAGTCAAATATCAGCTCCATTTAAGGTAACGTTCTTTGGAAGTTTCCTTTAGCAGAGCAACATAAGGCGTGTTGAACAAGAAGGTCAGCATGTCTCTGTCTGCTGTCTACAAATGTTCTTTTCGACCGTCCTTATACTTTTAAGTCTGGCATTCAGACTCTGAGCCCCAGTCTGACCACACGTTTAATTCAGAGCAAATCTGGTTCATTTTAGTGTGATTTGTGTCAAACAAGCAGACCAAATTAAACCTATAAGAACAAACAATCACCTTAATGAGAGCTGCATGGACAGTGAGGGGAAAAACATGGCTGACCTAAAGGTTGCCTGGACGTTAGTGAGCAGCGATGCATCCAAAATGAGCTCGTCTGCACCTGAGCAGGCCTCAGCTGCTTCTTCCTTTCATGTATTTACAGCAGATCATTTTTAAGGCACCTTGTGGCCGTTCATGCTGTAATAACTGGAACATATATGGAAAGCCTTTTGAGAGCTCTATGGCCCTCTATGCTCCTGTTTGAACAGTGAACATTGCATGTAATTAGGTTCAATCTGACCTTTGTTATGGGACTAACGGAGGAGGCATGAGTCAAACCCACTTCAGATAGTTGTAGAGGGGCGAAGGGAGATTTTATTACTGTTTAGTTCAGGAGCCCCAAAGGGAGTCTGTTCCAAGTACAGCTCATAGCTTGCTTTCAAAGCCATCAAGAGGCTCTAAATACAAATCACTAAGCTTTGGAGGATTCAGCTTCCCTGTTAGCTGAGCACACATCAGATAGACCAGGTGAGAGTACAATGAGCACAGCCAAGCGTGACTTTTACCAAATTCAACATCCCTGTCAAAGACTCAGATGTGCACACAGATGTATGAAGTGGCAGTGCGATAAGTCTTATCTCAGATCTCTTTCCACTTTACCTTTCACCTCCTCTTCTCCTCATCGGTTATGCTCCTCAGGATGCAAGTGTCTACGTGTCATCCTGCAGATTGCCGTGGTCTGTGATTAGGCTCATTTCCTGTTCCCATGGTCACAGAGAAGCTGTCCGTCTCACTACATCACATGCTGTAAAAGCATTGATTGAAGCTCTGGAGCGTTTACTGCGCACACAACGGACACAGTGAAGAAAAAGGCAAGCATACAATCTGAGATTTTATTTACAGATTTTACATAAAAGCTGGGCTTTTTTGCGCACTTAATCCACTTTTGAGGATGCTGTTGATGGCAATCTTCCAAAAAAATACCTAATTGGTTTTGTGATCAATAAAGACATAGAGAGTGGTGGAGCTGAAGATGACTGCTGAGATCTTCAGGACCAGATTGAGCGGTGAAACAATGTTTTTTATCCGTATCACGTCTTTTTTTCTTCATTTTTGTGTCACCCCCTTCTGTTATCCAAGTGAATTGCATTCCTCCTCTGGCTTGATGGAGTATTTCAGCTGCTTAGCTGTGCTGACCTTCCATTGTTCCATTTAAAACCGGCCTTTTGCTGTAGTGCTGATAGCCAGGATCGACTTTTCCTTCTGGAGCCTATGGGGTGAAGATTCTACCATTTCCCCAAAAAGATTTTAAAGAAAAAAAATGACATCTTTTTAAAGTCATATTTAAAAAAATCTAAGTGAACCTTTTGCGCAACTTCAATAAGGAAGATCTGCTTCACTTGTATAAATTAGGCCTTCACTTCTTCTTAGCTAATGACAATGGTATTTTCACCTTTAAAGACCCACTTCAATAAAAATCATGTTTTTGGTGTTTTTAATATATTCTCGGGGTATTTTTCTTAAGATGGAGAACATATATAAAGAAAAATTACAGTTCTGAGTATTTCTTTATTCAGTTGGGTTGAACAGATGAAAAAATGCAGCTTATAAGAATTTCTGGCTGTGGCATAGAAAATACAATCAGCTGGTCTTAAGGCTCTCTTCTCAGTTCCATTCTGATGGATCCACTTTCAGACAATTAGATCCATGTACGTCTTTGTTTTTCTTGCCTAAACTGCCATAATATGTCTCAGAACTGCACAGCTGGATGGCTCCAATGCTGCTCTCCATTTTTGTTGCACCAGTAATGTCAGGTTGGGGGTGTGAGGGGCTGTAAGCTAGTGGGAGAGCCTGTAATCAGATGGATAATGGGAAGTGGGGGTTGACTTACTCTACGCCATTGGTCCCATCTACAACTCAAAGGCGAGTTTCCAATGAACTGCTGCTGCTCTGTAGAAACTAAGTCCTAGAAAACGACACGTTTTTTGATTTTGCCTAAACAGTCTAATTATAATTAAAAAGACCACTGGGAAGATCTTAAATTTGATCAAAAGACAAGTATGACTAAACTCATCTTTGCATTCTAGACAGTTTACTGGCCTCCAACCATCATCATCATGATTTTTTTAATCATGGTCAGAGTTCATCCCAAGAACACAAGACGTCATCATATGATTATGTCATACGTATTTCTCCGTAAAACAAAAAACTGTTTATTCATAGTTCTAATATCTCACCTTACTGAAATAAATTTGAATCCTGTTGACATTGTTTTTGTTAGAATTTTACACTGTAGCACAACTTAGACACAACCATTTATCGCTTTTAAAGAAATACATTTAATTGTTTGTTGTTTCACTTTCAGCTTTTCCCATCAGGGGTCGCCACAGCGAACGAGTTGCATGGTAAGCTTGGCAATGTTTTACGCCGGATGCCCTTCCTGACGCAACCCTCTCAAGGCAACCGGGCTTGGGACCGGCACAGAGATAGAGAAGGAAACAGGGAGCAGCTCGGATTTGAACCTGGGTTTTACGGAGGGAAGGCACTGCAAACCAGCACGAGCTAAACCGGCTCCCAAAGAAATACATGTCATACGTGTAATAAATATGTTCTTACACATTTTCCTTGTTTGAGTTTAAAAAGGGAACTTTTATCTGCTATCGCAAATTAAAAAAAGATCGCTCATCATTGTCATCACAAACATTGTCGAAGGTGAGGAGCTTAGTGTGATATTTCTTTTGAATAGCCTGACATCTTTTTGAAAATAATCCTGGTTTAAAAAGAAAATGGAGAAAGAAATCACTAACCCCAGTCTGAATGCCATACGCTTCTGAGTAAGAAATAAGGAGATCAAAAAAGAAAAAAAAAATGGAACAAGTGTCTGAAACTATAAACTGAGCCAGGAATAAGTGCATTCATCCCTCCAAGGCTCCGTCTGAGATAAAGGAACAATTTAAGGATGAAGAAATAAAAGAAGAGCTCAAAGAGAAGCATCGAAGGGAAAAACAAGGGTTCTTCTTGCCTGCTCCCTGAAGAATAGCTTTCTCTGGGAAATTCTCGTGTGTCGTTCTCACTGGCAACCTAACAGGAGCTGAAGCAGACACTAATGAACATCACAGATGGAGCACACACTGCTGATTCTTATCAACAATGAGATGTAGACGTTGTTGCTCCAAGCATAACAGCAGAGACTTGTGTCGCACTGAAGTCCAACATGCAGATACTTGAGACTCGACCAAAAAGACTTGGGACTTGTGAACAATGTTTTCACATTTACTGTATTCGGTCCCACAGTCGCGGGCTGCAAGGATCGTATTGTTTTTCACAATTCTTCTTTCCTATGTGCTTTTGAGCAAAGCTTTTCCCCTGCCACATCCCAAAATTAGCACACACCTAGTACCTTGTGAAAAGGAATTTTTTATATAGTAAATCCCCCTCCCCCCACACAGGAAAAAATGATGACATTACGGCAGGTGAAACCATCAAAAACACTAATGAGGCTAAAATCTCTTATGGGGCTCATAAAAAATATTTCAAAGTCCACTAGCAAAACTAAAACACGTGTGTTAAGTATATCTAGAGGACGTTTTAAAATGATTATGGGATGTGAAATTTGGTTATATTCACGTTTTGCCAGAATATGGGAAAACACATTTTTGCTCAAGCAATCTTCAGGTCAACCAGAACTGATGTTTCCTTGACCTTTGACCTCAGGAAGAGGTGCCCATATTGAATTTTATATAAAAAAAAAAAGAATTAAAAAAACACTTTTAGTAGCAGCTACACATTTTAACTCCTAAGGATTTTAATATTTCCCCTTTTAACTCCTCGAGCATCATTGGGAAGCTACCTGGCAAAGAATGCTGAAGAGGTTGCAGATTTTTAACCACGTTAGTGTGGAGGGAAAGCAACAGTGGCGTTCCACTGTAGCTTGCAGATTTGTTACCAGAAAATTGTGAAAATTTCATACATGAATCTGTAGCTGAAGCTGAACAAAATGATATGACATTTGATAACACCAACAGAAAAGCCACACATGCAGGTCCAAACAGGCTGGCAGATGAAGAAAGGGCAGAACGAAAGGCCTAAAGAAGCTGCTCAGCCAATCAGGGCAGGTAAAAAGGGCCTAGTGGGGGGTGGGGTGAAGGCAGATTACGACCCTCATGGCTTAAATTCTTTTTTTTTTTTTTTTAATAAAAGCTCTCTTTACAAAGTTGTTGCATTTCAGAAACACCAATTGATTGTTATTGTGTCCCCACAAGCTGTTTAGAAGTAATTTATTTACTATTTGTAATGATAAAATACACATTTTTACAATATTTCCAAAAGACTTTCGACTTAACTTGCATTTAAATACTTTAGACTGAGTTGACTTGGACTTGCAAAAAGGTTTAAATCTGGTCTTTAAATCTGTGTATTTGGTTTTGTCTTTGTGTTGAAACTCAGTTTCCATGCTGCTCTGAGGTCAAGCCCCCAGATTTAAGGATTTAGAAACAAGCACAACAATCCCACACCAGTGGCGCCTTTACTGCGCAAAACTCCAGAAATGTCTGAGCTACAAAAAAAAAAAAAAAAAAAACATACAGACAATCCAGTTTTCTCAATTCAATCTTGATCTATGATGAATCCTACAACTACAGCTCATACTTTCTGCAATTTACCCCAGGATGAAAAGAATACATTTCAATTTTAATTTAAATCTGAAATTATAAAGTAAGCTATAGTTGGGGAAAGCTGTATCTCAAAAAGAGTTTGAATGGATCATAAAAAAGGGGTTAGAAATAAATAGACCAGAAAGCGGAAAAAAAGAATCTCCCCCTCTTCTCCGGGGAGTATTTTCCACCTGGTTAAGCTTCACAATCTACTTTGATATGAGCTGAACGGTAAAATCTGCCTCTTGAAGATGAGATGGGTGAGATCAAAGCAGAAAGAGTGCTGCAGGAGAGCAGTTATGGAGGCAGAACGGGGACGCTTTGTCCTGATGCTGAGAGGCGACTGCTATCCAACAGTTGTGTTAAGAACCAGTAGGACCGTGGACAGGCTGCAGCCTGATTTTAGCTCTCTCATACCAGGTGACCTTTTAGACACTAATCCATGGACAAGATGTGAAAAGGTTCTGCTCCTCATGGTGGCATTTTCTGATGACACCCAGGGATGTAGCCATTAATCAACCTAATCGATGAATCAATTTACATTCCTACGATCCAACCTGATCAATTTCTTTGAGGCAAGTTGTTATTCAAATCTATCTATACCATTAAAAAATCATTTCAAAATGAAATAAATCGATTGTGTCAAAATTGGAAAGTACCATTTGAATTAGGGGACAGTAGGTTTACTTTACTATAACGTGAAAACGATCAATTATGTTGTAGCTGACAACACACATGTGATGGCAGCAAAAAAAGGATCCAGCCATCATTCCAGTCCAATGGGTGGAAACACAAAGACGTGTGACCATACAGTGTGGTAGAATGCTCCAATTATGTTCCGTTTAAATCATTTGGATGTTGAAAAACAACAGTAAAATGTGAGTGGATTTGCCATTCATTCTTATATACGTGTCTGTTTCTACACATATTTAATTATCTTGAAAGTGTAACGGTTTCAGTTTCTTTGTGTTTGGTTCCTTGATTTCCTGTTTTATTTTGTAGTATTTCCTGTTTTGTTGTTGTTTCGAGTTTTACCCTTCCCATCAGTCCTGAGTGTTTCCACCTGTGTCTTGTTGCCTTGTATGTATTTAAGTCTTGTCTTTCCCTTCCTCCTGTGCTGGTCCATATTGTGTTGTTCCCTGGTCTAGAGTTTAGTGTGTTTTCAAGTTTCGAGTTTCTAGCCTGCTGTATGCAGTGATTTAGCGTCTTTAGTTATATTAAAGCCCTGGTTTTCCTGCAAATCTCCTGCCTCCTCATCCTCTCTGCGCCTGGGTACTCCCCCAACCACCTGCCGTAACAGAAAGAAATACAAGGAATCTGGAAAACTTCCCCCGCGCTCTTTATTTTTGGCTAAAGATTACCTGGATCGATTTGGGGTCAGTGAATCAGGTTGTTCAAAATAACCAATATCCACTATGACTCGTATTAGCAACCACAAATTATGAAATGACTTGAATTGGTGTTCAAATGAATCGTTACAGGCATGAAGGCGGAGGATGAATGCAGACGTGTCGAGATCTGACAGTGGTGGCTTTCATGCTGCGTTGTTGTTTTAGTGTTATGACAGCTCAGACAGAGCATAAAAAACCCAAACCACAGCTCATAACTGAGGAGGGCAAAAGCCTCTCAGTTTGTGGTCTGTTATTATTCCCACCCATCCCTGGAAAAACATGGATCAGAAAAACAAACCTCTAGCTCTTTGACTCCACTAACCCAGCATTAAACTACAGCATGCACCACGGCACCCTTCAATGTTCCAGCTCTTGTTTTTTTCCCCCTCACTTTTTCAGTGCAGGGCTGGGAGCTGTGTGAGTGTCACAGTCTCCCTGCTCTGGCACCTCCAGCCATCTGGCCTCTCCCCTTCTGTGCCGACACTGACATGATTGAAAAGCAGCATGTGAACAGCCTCTTGTGGATTCTGAAGCATCGTGCAGCAATAATAAAAATAAATAAATAAATAAAAATCCTAACCTGAGACATCTCATGAGGCCGGGTTAATCTTTTACTTGGTTTCACGGATGACCAGGAAGGCGGCGAGGCCACTTGAGGACTTACTGTTCTCACATTGTTACTTGAATGAGTCAGATTTACCGGTATCAAGGCTCCTGGCTACATACCAACATATTGAATACTTGAGTAGGCCTGTGCGCTTTTCCTTTTGGTCTCTGGCTTCTTCCTTTATACTCTTATTATAGCTCAAAGCATAAAAGCGCTTGTTTGAGTTTGCAGAAACACTGGTAAATAAAGCACAAGGTCAAAGACAAAAAGGTTTGTGCCTTCACACCGGGGTTTTGGTGTCTTCTGCAGCCTTATTTTATTTTCATCATCAGTCCACTGTCTGATCATCAATCATTTCTTCCTTAGAACAGCTCAGCTCAATTCCTCTTTATTATTAATGCTGTCTTTGCGTCTGACTTTTTTTTTTCTTTTTAGAGAAACCATCAGCCTCCTCTTTGCTCTGCTCTTTTTCCAATCTCATTTTCTCCCTCTTCTAGCTGGAACAGTCTGATCGGAATGCAGAACTGCAGCTTTCTCATTCTCGCTGCAGGCCCTTCTATTTAGATTGGGGCTTTTTCCTTTTTTTTTCCATCTTTCCACGATGAAGAGCAGAGCGTCTTTGGTTCTCCAACAGAACAGCACTGCCCAGCCTCCCTGGCTTCACCCGGAACATCATCAAACACACCGAGATGGAGGAGGGCAACCAGGGAATAGACAGGGCCGAGATAAAGGTCCCAGCAGAGGCCATCCCTCCCACTCGCTCCATAGATGATTTACAGCAAGGATATTTGTTGATCAGCCTACCTTGAAACAGAGAGCTGAGTGAATTTCACCAAAGGCAATGGCAGCTGTGCGACTACGCAGAGAGCATCACTCACTGAAAAATCTAACTTTGGTTATATCAGCTGGTTTGTTGGAAACAAAAGCAGCCAGAAGTTAAAATCCTGATCCGAGGCAGTGAGGATGATGATGTGTCGGATGCGGCAACGATCTGCTCTTTTATCATCCTGTCAATGTGCTGCAGGTTCATCTCATCGGGCTGGTTTTGTTTACTGTAGATTAGAAAATATCACTGACAGTGTAACAGTGCTGTCAAGCTCACCAGCTGACATTCTCATTTTCATATAAAAAAAAAGATTTTGCAACTTTTAAGCTCATTTTTTCAAATATAAAGGAATGTTTGATTGACAAATACTAACACCTGTTCACTAGATTCTTTTATTTAAAAAAAAGTTTAACATTTTGTTTTTATACTACAATCTAAGGAAATAAAGCGTAAAAGTGAAAAATATTTGGCATACTTTAAATAAAATAATTTTTTGTAAAAATACTTAGTCATTTCATTTTTGCGTCCATTTTTTTAAATCGCACTTCTTGTATGCATTAATTATTAAAGTCAATGAAAAAATAAAATGCTCAAAAGCATGCAGGTTGTCTTAATGTCCCGTTTCTATGACAACAGCCTCACGTTGCCTTTACCTGGCTTACTAAAACATAAATATTTGAGAAATTGACATCCTTAAACATAATTTGTGAAAGCACTGGATAAATAAATTACAAAGGAGAAATAGAGACTCGGAGATGACGGATGTGAGCCTGGAAATGTACCTGTTAAAAATTAACCACATTAACTAAGCCAGGAGTTTGTAATCTGCCTTCTTGGTTCGTTGACGTCGATTTTTTTCTTTTTAAGCTCACACTCCTAAGGCAATCATAGCCCAGTCTTGATGAGTTAGCAGGTTTTATGGTCCAGGAAAACTTCCCTTGAACTCCAGCGGAGTTGTGAATATGTAAATCTGCTGTCCAAAGAGGAGCTGCAAACAATCCTTCAGACGGATCCTCGCTGAAGATTTACAGATCAGAGGGAAGGCTACTGTGAAGGCTTTAATGAGCCTCTGGTGGGGTTCAGCACATCTGTCATTCGTCAGGAGTCACCAACACATAAAGGTTAAACAAACTCTTGAGTGAGCAGCGGCGGCGGCAGAGTGTCAAACTCCTGAAACTTGTTGGCATCTGCTTAGCTGAATGATGGCTCTGAACGCCAGATGGGTTCAGACCATTAACTCCAAAAGCAAAGAGGAAAGGAGATGGCAAATGACAGGCTTGGAGAAATCTGTGAGAATCCTTTTAAACCAGAAGTTTGTGTCCATCTAGTGTTCAGTGGTGGTAACTGAAGGAAGCTTTCAGAGTCTGCTAAAGGAACTTGGTGTGGTTTCCTGAGCTGCAAACAATAGTAACCCAGAACAAACGACGTGCAGTCGATGAGTTCAGCTCCCAGGCAACAAGGAAGTAGTCAAATGAACCATTTTATTTGGTATAATTTAAAATCATCTGTTAGTTCATTTATACAAATAGGCTTTTTGTTATTTATAAAACAATTACAGATTTCTACATATCAAGTTCCCAGTGTAAAAGCGTAGTACCATGCACATGGTAGCATACAGCTCCAGGAGGCTGAGAGCCCACAGGTATGTGTCCCCCCCCCTTCAACAGCACTGTGGGAGTGAAACCAGAACACGGCAGAAAAAGAAAAGAAAAAACAAGAACTTCAGGACTTTTTCCATGTCATGCACATACATTCGACCCTCTGTGCACCCATCCGGAGAATCTCACATCTTTTGGCAGCTGCTCCCCCCCCCGTCGCCACGCCGCTTATTTATGAGACACAACCTTTGTGCTTCTGCTGCGCTTCGTTTATTCTACAACACAGGTTTAGTCGCCACACACGGGAGTGCAGCAGAAATTACCAGGACAGACTGCTGTCATTATTGCCGGTAACTGTAGTCAGGCGTAAGAAACTGTTCATTACACACACAAAAAACAACTGAAATGACGAGGCACAACCAACACTGGCCTTTTGCTTTGCTGTGAGTTGCACTTGTGCTTTGCCTTCGCTGCAAAAATGCAAAGCATGAGATGTAAACCACAATCTGTGAAGAGCCGTGGGCCTGCGAGCTTTGCAAATGCACACAGACTTGCCAGGCAAGATGTCAGTTTAGCACCTGCGCTTCATACACACACACACACACACACACAAACAAAATAAGGCTTTGAGCTGAGAGCATTTACTGGAAGGAAATGTGTCAAAAAAGACATTACAAAAATAGATTGGTTGGATCTGAATTCAAAATTCTTTGCGGTGCTTAAAGCACAGTGGTGAAAACCTTTGGGTTTGACACAGGAGCACTAATGGGTCTTTGGTTTCGATAATCCACCAGACCAATGAAAGGCTTCTTACAAATTCTACACGAGTTTGTGCTTAAAGATGCTGCTTTGACGCTGCGTTCTCTAAACCTGAAGCAACAGTCAGCAAACTGATAAAGAAAAGCACAAAAAAAACCAAGCACATATTGAAAACATACTATTGTATTAGGCACTACAACTCCATCCCGCAGAGGTCTTTGAGGACCTTAAGACAACCGACAATAGGAACATGAAGCTCTAGTTCATCATAGGTGATAATCAGCACACATACATTTTACAGATAAACTATTACAAAAAATATATTCAACTTTGGCCATTACAAGTGTAAGTTAAAACATTTCAGGATTAAAAAAATCATTTACAGAGTAAATTCACTTTTAGACTAAATAGCCTCCTTTACTTTACCTCAAAGAGAAAATCTTAGGTGTGTTTCTAATGGCACTCAGTTTGAGTCCAGAGGATGACACTAGGAGTTGTGTTACAGTCTGGCGTCACGACACTGTGGGTCTGAGGAATCCTGTGCCACTATAGAACTACTAAACAATTAAGGAAGGCCGCAAAAACCTCTAAAGAGGGCAAATGAGTGGGGTTTTTTAGACATCACTAAACGCACCACCGCTGGAACTGCTGCAAGGGAATCAAAACCTGGTGCCATCACGTTGTCACAGGACCAAACTTCCGTGGAATTATTACCATCTTCAAACCCTACTTGGCAATGTTTAACTTGGCATGCTGAGGCATCCTGGTGGTAATTTGGTTTGAGAGTCATGAGATGCAATCTTGGTGAGAATATGAGGTAGTCATTGGCTCTCCACCTGAACAAAGGTAGATCTCCTCTCTCCAGTCAGACGGGGAAGCTTGCTGGGTCGGCTGTTCTGGATGTTATGGCTTTGTTGCAACAGCGAGCACCATTTATTAAGGCAAAGCAGAGGAGCTATGAATGAAGAGCAGGTGTAAAATTGGAACGGTGTAAATATCAAATGTTAAAAATGCGGAAAAATGGAAGAGATATGGTTTGTTGTCCTCGTGCAAGTTATTTCGGCAACGATGGCAACACGGTGAAGATCCTGCAGCAGACGTGTAGGGTTGAAAGGAGCTAAAAACTAACAGTGGTATGGGGCCAAGCCAATGCTTAACCTTTTCTCTTCAGCCCTCCTCTACATGAGTGGATCTTCATCCTCCTTCTCTATAGTCCACATCTGGCAAGCAGTTCTTATAAGAGCACACACTTCTTGGGATTCTTTTTCGTGGCAGGATACAAAACGGCCCTGACGGCTTCGGCAAACACCTCCCTGACGCCATCCTGCTGCAATGCAGAGCACTCCATGTACTTTACAGCTCCGATCTGCTTGGCTAGGGCATTGCCCTGCTGGTGGGTGGTAGGGGCCAGACTCTGTTCCTTTAGCTTCTTAACCGTCTCCGTATCACTTCTAAGGTCTTTCTTTGTGCCCACCAGCAGTATAGGCACATTGGGGCAGTGGTGGGACACCTCAGGGTGCCACTTGTGCCGAACATTAGCGTGGGAGGATGGGCTGCTAATGGAGAAGCAAATGATAAAAACGTTGGTCTGGGGATAGGAGAGAGTGCGCAGCCGGTCGTACTCCTCCTGGCCCGCTGTGTCCCATAGGTTGAGGCTGACGGTGCGACCGTCTACGCTCATCTGAGCGCTGTAATTGTCAAACACTGTTGGAATGTACTCTTCTGGGAAGGCATTGGTTGTGTAAGAGATGAGTAAGCAGGTTTTACCAACTGCCCCGTCACCCACAACCACACACTTAATGGTCTGCATCCTGCCAACGACCACTAGGGCTGCAGCACCTACAAAACGAGAGGAGGCGGATACATAAGTAACAAAAATAACAGACCAATGCTAAGACTTCTAGAAAATGATATCAATTGTGTCATTTCTCGATGAGAGAAGTTTGCCTTACTAAGAATGGAAAATAGCAATTTACATTAGTACCAACATTTAGAACATATGTGCTATTTAAAGTGAGTTAGCGTCAAAGTTAGCTGCCGCAACGTAAGTCCTAGCTAATCGGCGGACCGCTATTCACCCCTACGATCCTACCCTCACTCGCTGTTCAAGAAATTGCCACTTTAAAAAGTTCATTATGGGCAGCTGTTAAATAAATAAAATATGAGGCTAAATGAAATCTATGCTTGCGTTAAATGATTCAAGTTAAACAGAATATAACTAGGCGTTCCTCCTGTGACTAGCATTAAGCTAAGGAACTAGCGGTTTCGTTGCCTGACGCTAGCTAATTAGCAAACAAGTTGAAAATGAATTTCCGAAGCGCAAACGTAACATAACTTGTTCGGGTTCAATACAACAAGACCGATTATGTAAAAAAATATAATTTACAAATATAAATACCTTAAATGTAAAACTCTTTCAGTAACACCAATATCTGAAGGACTTTGTGACTTACCGCCACTTAGCTTTCGTTCTTTTTTTGCCTTGTATTTTCAGACATAGCCGCATCCGGGGAGCTGTCCGTGACGTCAAACAAGCGAGCGGGAGTCCCTCAAAATGGGAAATGTAGTTTTTGTCGTTTGCCTTTTTTAGCTTGACACTAGAGGGCGTACTCGGGCTGTTTTACTCCCACCATCAGATTTTATTTATTCGTCTGTTATTATCTTCTAGTCATTATTTTTTTTTATCTGATTTTATTATTTTTTTTTTTATTATGGTGTAGAATAATCACGTAACAGCAATAGATTGTGCAAAAACAATCTGGTGTGAATCAAAGATTCACTCCAACGAAAATCAATGAAAAACCTGCATAATCGTATTTTAAAGACCACTGGGAATGCTTTCACAATAGACCAAAAGATGATTGGAGTGGGATTTTAGGCAAGATGTTATGTTAGCCCTTACTTTTTTCAGGATTATTTGGTACATACAGAGTTAAATCATGTTTTTTTTTCTATACATGATTTGTTAAAAACAGAAAATAAAATATATCATCAATTTTAGAGTCACAAACAGCTTTGGGTGCTTTTTGTTTGTTAATTCTTCACTTTTAATGTGTGACTTCTATTTTAATTTAACAGTCTTCTGTGCGACTTTTTTTACTTACTTACCAGTTTTTGTCTTGACTTAATCCTATCTAAGTTCAAGCATATACCAACATAATTTGTTATGTACTTTAAAAAGTGAACTATTGTCAATTTATTTTGTCTTTAAATATGATTTTGTTAATACAACTTAATACAACAAAAAAAAAAAAAAAAAACACAGACTGAACAAACTGAGTGGACCAAAACAATATTCTGTGTTACAGCTGTGGTATATGTGGCCTTTCTGCTTAGAGTTTAGAGACATATATTTAGGTCTGCTTTCCCTTCAACAGTAATCTAAATCAGGTCTGCAACCTTTAACACTGAAAGAGATGTTTGATTCTTAACAGTTTCTTACCAACCAAAACCCTTCTAGTGCCACAAAGTCCCACTTCACTGTTTAGAAAATTACAATTCATTTTTAATGGCTATTCATTTATAAAATGTGACTTTTACATATTTACAACTATTAAATTACAACTTTCTCATAATTTTCTATACATAATGAGTTTAATTTATTTTACTTTTGACAGCAGCTCATAAAGGGTCCCTCCCAAATAAAATACACCATATGTCAAATAAGATCCTCCTGCTGAAGCAGATTTAGTTGAATTAAAAATGCAAGAAAACCAAGTCAAACATGACATTTTCTATCATTATGACTTACGGCATCATCCTTTTTAGCATGACATTATCATTGTTTAATCCCTTTTCTAAATCTATACAAGTAAAATCAGTTATATACTTTAAAGACTTTATCTCTGAACTTTAACTAGATCTAAATGGTCTTAAATGTTATTACATACACAAACAAACAAAGCAACAGTAAACATTATTTTTGGAACTCAATCTGCAACTATTATGTCTTTCAAGATCAAATGTTTCTTATCCACCATAACATAACTTTTCAAAGCCACTCTACAAAAATGTCTTTGTCCCACGCCATTGGCGATCTGTTGATGATGTCACCTTTATACACTTCAGTAGGTTAAAAGGACACAACTGACCAACAACTGGAGACACAAGAACACAAAGAGGCACCAGTTTATTGCCTTTCCCAAGGGGTCTTGGCGTCACTGTGGTCTATAAAGAGAGGTTTCCCACTGGGACCTTACACCCACAGTCGCCCTCCACCCCAGCGATTCTGCCAACAGATTCCCCAGGACGTCTGCAGCATTCCCATGGCAACAGCTGTTGACAGGATGGGGTGACTGTGTCAAGAGATGTGAAAGCAGAGTTTGGAAGGAGTAAAACAGGAGTGCTAAAAGTAGGCAGGACTGGAGACATTGAGCTTTCAATGCTGTTGTAAGCAATTTTTTTTGCATGAAACAAACAAAACAAATATATATATATATATATATATATATATATATATATATATATATATATATATATATATATATATATATATATATATATATATATATATATATATATATACCTAAACTAAATACGGTTATTTTAGGTATAAAGAAATCAAAGTGACACTTCTTTTCCCAACTTTATTCTTCCTGTCTTATTTACAAAAGCTCCACATGATACAGTGAAATCATATTATTCAATAAAGTTAAAAGATATTCATAAAAAAACAAAGTTTGTATAAAGTCAACAATGGCCATCATTCTGAGGCCACTTTCTCCGTTTTTAAAGTGCTTCATTGAGATGAGGCCTTTCCCTCAAGAGAACAAAGACTTAAATATTGTACCGCGTTTCATTTGACAACATTGATCGCTCCAGGGAAAGGCCACAGTGTTTGCAATATTTGGGATACTTCCTAAAAGTCTTTTCTTCCAGACTAAACAGGTTTTCAAGAGTGGTAGAACTTAAAAGTCGTGAAGTAAGCATTTTAGCTCATCTACATTTCAACTTTTCCAGTAAGAGATCTTTGCTGCCCTGTTGCCTGCAAAAGGACAGAAACAAGTGGGGGGACAAAGAGGTAGAGTGTATAAGATTCCACTACGTTGTAAAACATAAGGTTGATGTTAAGTACTCCCAGTGATTTCAGTGCAGCTTTTCGTAAGATATGTTAAAACCTCAAGTACTCAAGACTACAAACAAACAAAAAACGGTTCACTTAAGCCAAGATAAGGCCTGTAGAAAACCGCTAATCCATTTAGGCAGAAGAAATCTTTGCAAACTTCACCACGAAGACTTTTTATCACCTCCACAGGGGCTGAGCGGCAGCAGATCGAGACATTTTGGGACCGGGTATCCGTGTAGTTGTTGGGTTCTTGGAGCCAGTAGGAGACACGCTTGTCGATTTACTGGTTTTATTGCGCGCAGCTGAAATGACGGTCGTTCGTATGGTCTTCGCCGAGGTTGAGGACGGACTGTTGACCGTACGAGGCTGGGAGGGAATCCGGGTCTCTGCCTTGGGAGCAAGACGTTTAGACACACGCACAAGAGCGCCTCTAACGAAGGCGGGCTGGCTGCTAGGAGGTTGCTGGTCTGACACAGCTCTGTCTGAAGCCTTTTGGTTCAGAGGAGGTCTGCTGGGAGTCTGTGATTCATTTCCTGCTCTCTCTCGTGTGCTGCTACTTCTTCTCACCTCTGCCTGAAGGAGAGTTGGCCGAGCTGTGGGGGGTGATCGCACCGACGTGCTGCGTTGAATTGCCAGCCTTGTAGAAGTGTGTGGGTTCGAAGGAACTGAGGCCTCACTTGAGGGCTCGGTTTTAGAGCGCAGAGTGGGAAAGGCCGAGCCATTAGAAGAGGCTGTGCGTGGCACAAGACCTCTCTTAACCCCTATTCCACTGCGGAAAGAGATCTTCACGGTTCTGGTTTCCTCCTTTGACGCTTGTGAGCCTGGCGTGGTGCCTTCTCGGAGGTCAACCTCCCTCTCCTTCTTCCACTTGGAGCAGAGGCTTGGTGTGGGGCGTGGGAGAGGAGAGGTCGGGGGTGACATCGCTTCATAGGATCGGAGGCCTTTCACCAAAGCGTGGCACTCCAGTGTTTCACCGACACGCGAGTAAGACTTTGTCATCTCCTTCTCAGCCTGTGATAAGTCCAAAGCCTCCTCTGGCTGTGGCTGACTGAAGTCAGGAAGACTGGGGGGCATCCAGTTCTCCTCCACTGGTGTAAAACTCACTTCTGTGGTTAAAGCTGCATCAGGAACATTTGCTTGAACGTCTGTTTGCTGTGGTTGAGTATGTACTTTTTCTTGAGATGACTGTGGTTTGGGATCATCTCTCAGATGCTTCAAAGTCTCTGTGTCACTTTCTGAAGGCATTCCGCCTGCTTGACTTGACTGCTGCACAGCATTGCTGACACAAGAAGCTTCGCTTTCACCGTCAACAGGATAATTTGTGTCCGTTTCAAACCTTTGCTTGTAAGCAGAGGCCTGGTTTTTACCACACTGGGGTGGTAAGTTTGTGTTTAAACTAGAAGAGTGTGTGCTGGAATTGTTCAAAGCAGAAAAGTTTTGATCTTTCTCAGGTCCCATTATCTCATGTTGGCCTTCCAACACGTAAGAAATGCTCTCATGCCTATGCAGCTTCACAGTGAAGCCACCTTTGTGTTTGGGAGGACTAAATGTTACTATGTGAGGTTGATTAGTTTCTCTACTCTCCTTTTCCACGACAGGATCTGCTTCAACGCTGGAGCAGGTGCCGTCGGTCTCTGGTGAGCTGCAGAGTACAGCGCTGGTCTCGTGGTCCGAGGAGCTGTTGGAGTGATAGCTGCTCGAAGACGGGCTGCTCCCCAACACAGGGAAGCTCTTGAGCATCGCTGCACTTGTGGAGGTGGCTTTGGAGGTGGTGTGCGTATCTGCGGGAATCTGAGCTTCTAAGACTTCGCCGACTCCAAGAGTAGCTTAGATTCTTTTCAAGGAGTTGCTCCAGCTCGTCTTGGCTCTCCTGGAGAGGGGGATCTCTGGCTAGACTCAGGCTAAGGTCGAGTCCTGTACACACAGCCAGAGAACGGCGCTTTTCCAACATCTCTCGCTGACGTTCCAGACGTTTCTGCTCTTTCAGCTCCCGTTCTTCATTTTCCTGTTAAGCACAATCAAAAATCAAGATAAAGGGTCATTTTGATCTGAATTCTCTTAACCAAATACAATTTCAGTATAGAAACCAGAATCTGACCTTGACAGCTCTTTGGAAACGATGACAAAACAAATGGAAGACTTTGCAGGTCTCCTCTAGTTTGAAAGTGCTGTCGTCCTCACAGAAGAACTCCACCAGAGCTTGACTTGACATCCTCATACCTTCTATCTCATCGTCTGCCTCCCTCAGACGCTCTTCTGCCATCTAAACAGAAAAAAGTTAAGGTGTAATTTACCCCTCATGAATCTTGATGTAATACTGCATGTCAGTACTGTTGTTCACAGGATAAAACATCAAACACCATGACTGATACCTCCAGAAAAGACTGTGTCTGCTGCAGAATTTCCACCTCAGTTTGTACATTTTCCTTGAGAGTGGCCACCCTGCTCTTTAACTTCGATAAGTCATCCAGCACACCTTCCTCACTTAACCTGTAGACATACACAGTAGACATGTTTCTGAAGCAGATATGAAATCAACTGAATAAAAGGCTGATCTATAGTGTTAAAGTCCACTCTGATGCAAATTGTGTTTTTGTTTTTTTCAACATGTTTTTAGGCCTTTTTCAGATAATGGTGGACGTATAGAAAAAGAAAATTAAGCTTAATATTACATCTCTGTGTATTTCTTTATTCAAATTGTGGTGAACTATGAACAGATAAAATAATGTCGTGGGAAAAAGCTTGTGACAAGCCACAAGCTCCCTGCTCCGCTCCATTCTGATACATCCAATGTACATCTTTATTTTCCTTGTCTGAGCTAGCATCTGACTCAAAGCTGTACAGAAAGATAGCTCAGATTTTGTTCGCCATTTTTGTTATACAGTGTTATATGGGGTATAACAATTAATTGATTAATCATTTTATATTCCTATGATCCAGCCAGATCAATCTGTTTGAGGCAAGTTTTTAATAAAATTGAAACTAATCAACCTGTATCACTATAAAATCATTTGAAAATGAAATAAATAAATCTTGGAAAGTACCAATTGGATTGAGGCATGGTAGATTTATTTTACTGCAACATAAAAATGATTAAGTGTCATCGCAGCGAACAACACACATGTGATGACAGAAAGAAATTATCAAGCCATCATTCTAGTCCAGTATGAGGAAACACTGACTTTTGCAAAGACATGTGACCATACGGTGTTCTAATAATGCTCTATTATTCTTTTATTTGTATTATTTTTATGTAGTAAAACAACAACTTTACGAAACTAAAATGTGAATGGAATTGCCATTAATTCTTGTTTACTTGTTTGTTTGTCAACATATTTAATTTACAGTTGATTATCTTGCAAGAAATACAAGGAATCTGGAAAAATTCACCTGCACTGTTCAGTACTTAGGTATTTATCTCTGGGTCCCACTGGTTGAATTTTTGGCAAAACATGTCCTGGACCGATTTTAGGTCAGTGAATCGGATCGTTCAAACTGAACCAATATTCGCTATGAATCGGACCGTCACCCACAAATTATGATATTAATCAAATCTTTGTTACAAAGAATCGTTACACCTCTGACTGGTAATGTTAGATTGGGTGTGAGGGGCTGTAAGCTTGCGGAAGAGCATGTAAACAGATGGATGATGGGATGTGGAAACGGGTTTACTTTTCACCAACCGACCTGCCCATAACTCAGTGGTGAATTTCCAATGAACTAATGACATTCTACAGAAACTATGTCCTAAAAACCACACCGTTTTTTACATTTTGGCTAAAAACAGCATCTGTGTAATTAAAAGATCACTGGGAACGCTTTTATAATAGATTTAAAAAAAAAGATCAGACTGGGACTTTCAGGGATTTTTGTCAAACTGTAGTTACATGGGTTAGATAGACACATGGCCATTTGAAAAGCAACCATTACTACAACAAAAAAAGAAAAAAAAAACCTCCAGCAGTGCAATTAGTGTGGTATTAACACACTCCCCACATAGCACATTCTCTTTATACTCTACATCTTCTGGGATATTGTGGTTTTTCCAATGGGATTTGTTTTTGCACGGCAGAATCAGACAGGATTTGGGAAGGGACTGACCTGGACGCAGAGCCGACATGTCCTAGTTGGCTGGGAAATGAAAGTAAACTCTGGTCTTTTTTCACAGCTTCCTGTGGAGACAAAACAATTGATTATCAGGCCATAGTCTCCAAAGAAATCAAGCAACACATCATTTGGCAAATGTGACAGTAAAAAAACAATTTCTGCACACAAAAACTTCAATAAATTTGCCCCAAATATCTTAAGATGGCTGTGTAACAACATTTTTATAGATAAGATCACTAACAGCATTTCAATGATGTAGAGTTTAGGTGTAAATTGTAAGCCTATGAATTAAAACAAATCAAAACGTAAAATGCTTAAAGCCAACTTTTATGACAATCAGCAGCTTGATTCCATTAATATTTAATTGAATGTTCTGTCACCTTATATGGCCATAAAATTTAGTTTCAAGTTCTTTAAGGCTATATTTAAACTTGATTACTTCACTTCAATAAAATGAACTGGCTAGAAAAGAAATCAAAATGTACACATCAAGTAGATCAAATTCCAAAAATAGGTCCTTTTTCGGCAAAAATCATCAACCTTAAAGCCCCAGCATCCCTTTAGCCTGATTAAGAGTATTGCTAAAGAAAAAAGTTAGTGAGTTCTGTCAATAACACTTTATAGTCAGTGTGACACCTTGCTCTCTTTGTGCATGCAAACACCACAAAATGCCAACATGAACCTCAAAACAGCTCAATCCAACACTTCTCTATTCTTTATAATTACAAAAAACAAATAAACCACAACTTTAAAGACTTTGCTATACACATCCATCCATCTTCTGAACTCAGGTTATCTCTGGGATCATGATGTTGCTGGAGCCTATCCCTGCCACTGCTGTACAAAGGCTTGTTACACGTCGTATTATAATATTATTGTCCTATTCGAAAAAAAGCTTTATCTGTTAATTTTCAGATTAAGCGAACAGATACTTGATAATACGCTTTTTAAAAGTACAATGGTTCTGCGCTAAATCCCTTTAGAGGCTTGCTGTTTTTCTTTTTTTTTTCAGCGCAACTTTTTTTAACAGCGGACTGTGTTCTGCCTCCTGATTGGCTGTTGACCTTGTCAATATATCTCCTCAGTGCCTAGTCTCCGTACAGAATGCACTCAGCCTGCCAGAGTTACAAACATTTTTGTTTTCATTTATAATACTGGACTTATTTTCTACGATGGTTTGAACTTTGAGTTAAAATGAGAGAAAAGTGTGAAAATGTTCATGTCTGTCTGAGAAAAGTGTATAAAGTGTGTATTGAGTACTTTACTTTGCAGATTTCATAGGTCACGGGTTATTTATAGACCGTATCCACGCAATTGACGAGGGAACACTATACACCTAAACTTAAGATCTTACCATGGCAACAAAATGCAGCAAATTCATGCCTGGCTTGTTGGCTTTGGTGTCAGCCAGTTTGAGAAGCGATGAAATTCGAAAACCAGCAGCATTCCCAGCGTATCCACCCTGAGAAACCAAACACACAAGACAGCCTCAAACAATGAATCTCCATTTAAAAGCAAAGCAAAAGTCGCACAAACAAAACGTCAATTTTGAGTGAAGTGAACCCCTTTTAAGACTGAGAATAAAAGAGTTAACTTATAAAACTCACTGCATTCATATAATTCCCGGCTTTCAGCACCAAACGGAGGATGGAGTGTAATTCGGGACAGCTCAGTAGTTCTAAAGTAACAAAAACAGCATGAATGTGGATTTTTAAATGCCTTAACCATTTGTCTGCCATGTAGCTGACACTTAAAGTGAGTCAGAAACTTAAAAGAAAGAAAAACTTTTCTCTTAAATCATTAAATTACTCTAAAAATGCAAAAATCTTATCTCTGTTTCATCCAAAAGCCTGACATCACCAAGCAAAGCCAAGCACAAGCCTTTTAGGAGGTCAATGCAGCCTCTGATCTTTATGGTGGTGGAGTACAAACAACTCCCCGCTATTACTTTACCTCTCGCCGCCTCCCTGAGACATCTGGCTGCCACACACAAAGAGGTCACAGCTGGGTCAAACTCCTGCCGCAGGATCATGGCGTCGAGACGAAGCCGAAAACTGGTGAGAGAGGCAGATGGATTGAATAACTGGGAGATTTGAGCGATGACAGCGACTAAAAAGGTCTCGCCATTCGTTATACAAACACGCTGTCACACAAAGGAAGGGTGCTGGTGTGGCGAGGAGGGAAGTAAAGGTAAGAGAAAGTTAAAAAAAAAAGCTAATGTGATATTTTTTGCCATTTCATTCTGGCTTACCTTGGTACTTCAACTAACAGCAGCATAAAAAGATCTGGCTCTCCGAGGAAGCTCCGTTCCCCACAGAACCTCCTCAGCCGAGACTCCTAAGAAAGAATAGATGATGATCATCCAACTCAAAAACAGAAAATGATGAAGAAAAGCTGTGGGGTGAGACGTAGAACTTCTTGTTTAATTCCAGCTAAAAAGTCCTTTACCTCCTCACTGTCAGGCAGCAGCTTGCAGAGCTCGGAAAGCTTCTCAGCTCCGTAGTGGTCTCCAGAACCCTGCTTGATGTCTTTAACTATCTCTTTAGCAGGCCTGCACACAGACAGGTTTTGGTAGAACATGGGTTAGCCATGTCAGGGATGAGCTTTTGCACCCACAAAAAAAAATAAAAATAAAAAGCAAACCGTCAGGCTCAATTATGTAGCAGATTATCAAGTTCATACCACCAAAACATGTCAAATAAGGAATTGTACGCCAGTTTGGCTCTAGCATTAAAAGTGATCAAACTGCAGACGTCCATTGAAACAATCTGAAGGACTCTGTTTGGATGACATAAGAAACTGAGCAGACTGGCTTTTTAACCTTTGGCTTTATTTCACCTGAGTGACACACATTCTTAGTTTCTGATTTTTGTCTATTATACCCTGCTCATCATCCAACGGCCCATAACAGGTGACTGCTTATTACAGTCTGAAGCTTTTCTTCTCCAACAATCTCCCATCATTACCAGCTCAACAATCCCATCATTATCTTATCATTTGACACCCAATGGAATGGCATCAAGTCACACACGAACTAATGATTTTCTGCAGAACCGTCTTTCATAACACAAACATTGCTAATTGCCCAACCAAATCTACTGAAAACGAAACAAAGAGAGGCTTATGAGGACCGCAACATGACGTAACTTAAGTCTCAACTCAGACAATAGCGACGCAGAACTGGATTTGGTTTAAACTACACCCATTAAAAAAAAAAAAAACTAAAAAAAAAAGGAAAACGGTATATGTGTGTGGGGTTTTCTTTTCAGGGCAGAGCACAAACAAGTGCCAAAGAAAACAAATGCTTGTGAACAGAAAGGGATTTTTTTTTACAAAAGATCTCCCTGCATGTCTCAACAACTCTAGTTTAGAGAAGAAACGATCTTCAGTTTGACAGCGTCACTGAGGCGTAGCGATAAATAGACACTTGAGATCTCAAACCTTCAAAAACTTTCAAGCAAAAAAAGCAAAAAAAGTCACAACCTCCAAAATTTGGTGGAATGGTTATCTTGAACCACACAAGTCAAATGAACTTTTAGCGACAGTTAAATATGACCGGTTGAGTGTCTCTTGACACAGTGTTGCTTTACACGGTTAAAGTAGCATCAACAGGTGTCAACACACCACTGGAGCCTCGTCCTCAGCACCCGTCTTTAAAATTTAACACAGCTGCTCAGAAGCCTCCCTCACAATGCAACACCACCCCCTTTTATCAAGAGTTGTTGTGTCAGAGGCGCCAAAATGCAGGAGACTTGTCTTGGTGGCAGAAACATAAAAACTTCAATAAATGACCTCAACTGGAACAATAAAGACAAAGCTAAACTGTGATCAACTTAATACAAGGGGGATCAAAAAGATGGTTAAAAACAGATGAAAGCGACTAATTGAAAACCATAGACTGAGGACTAATTAACTGAAACAAAAACAGCTGAAAATGAACAGTGAAAGAAAAACTAAATCCAATGGCGCAACTTGAACACAAGACAAGATGGCTTAAAGCAACCAGAGAAAACCAGACAAAAATGGCACCAATCTGCACATTCTCCATGTTGGGCTATGGAAAAATAGCTGCATTCCTTAACAAAAATGTCTGAACCACGGAAGTCAGGACACAATACGCAAAAACAAAACAAATAGGGATGAGGGCACAGAATGCAGCCAAGTATATTTTTTATTTACTTAGTGAAATTCATAAGTATGTCTGCCTTCTGCATTGCTGAAGGTAAGTAAGGGTGGATTAGTTACAAAACTCAAATTATACAATTAATACCAGAAACCTGCTGATAAAACAGGTGAGTCTGCATGTGTCAGTAAGAGAATTAAAAATCAACCAATACTGAGAGGAAAGTGTGGTTGTGGGAATATTACTCAACAATAGTAGGACACCACCTGATCCTGAACATGCTAAGGCTGGGTTAAAAATAAGAAGTTTAGTTTCAAATGTAGGAGCTTTAAGAAGTAGTGCAAGAATAAAATCTGGTTTAAGATTAGGGGCCTTAAACAGCATCACATGGCTTCTTTAGGTCAATAAAGAGTCTAAATGTGGAAAATACTTTTGTTTAGATTCAATCAAGGCCTTATCAAAAATGTTAATCAGAAGACATCAGCCCATTTTAAGTATAATACTATGAAAAGAAAACCAGGTCAAAACTAGTGCTTAACTTAAAAAGAAAAGAGAAACTTACATCTTGAACTGCCGCAGAAAAATTCCAATGTTCATACTGCGTTTGGAGTCCAACAGAAAAATCTGTAAATAGGAGAAATTTTGATTTGAATTTTTTTAAATGGTTTATTTCAAGCAATCAAATAAGAATAATACACAAAAACAATACAATCATCAGGTATACATTCATACAATGACGAATCAAACTTAGGGTAATTAAATAGGATAATTTTAATGAAGAGGTTTGACATGAAAAAAGAAAATGATGAATGTGGTTTGTGTGGGAATAACCTGCATAGGAGGGTCCTGTGGTGACCTACAGCGCATCATCGCTGACCGCCGTCTTAGGGTGCTGGCTCTGTCCCTTGGCTTGCTTTCCTTCTGACCGAACAGTTCATCCAGAGAGCTGAGGTCTATAGGGAACTCATCCTCGCCAGGGACTGCCCCATTCCACACGCTCTTCCTCCCCTCGACCTTCTCCTTGGGGATGCGCTCCCAGTTTAGCTTCCTCAGCCGACTTCGAGCGCTGTCCACCCGGCTCAGAGATGCAGGAGGGGGTGGGGGAGGAGGGGGAGGTGGGGGTGGGGGTGGAGGAGGGGCGAGCAGCACCTGATGTGAATCCATGGCGGTCACTTAAGCAGCGTCAGGACCAGCTGCGTGCTCAGGCTGCTGAGGTCCATGAAGATCTCCTGATGGTCGCAGACAGCTGGGTGAGGCACGGGGGAGGTCTAGTAGTGGTTTCACAGATTACAGATCTCCGGTAAAGTTTCCAGTATTCCCCCCCTAAAAAAACAAAAAACAAAACCAAAACAAAATCTTATCAGGGAAATTTTAGTCCGGGAAATTATGTCCCAGAGTTTTGCCAGAGCATGCCAAGCGGTGGGGCAGATGACTCAACTAGCCTCACTTCTTATTTAAAGGAACACTTCAGCAAACAAAGTGCATCTGGATGAAAAATCTAACCTATGATTCAAAGTTCAGTGCATTTCTGATTAGTCCTCCCTGCATGTGGGCTGTTTGGACAGCTTGTCTCATCCTGTTCGGTTTCACCTCAGTGCATGAGCATAAACTTCCGCCAAGTTTTTGTCCTTCTAATTACAAAATATTTAGCCCACATGCAAGGTAAGATGCAGAGTTAACCACAAAGCAGAAGAATTAAGGGTCTGAAGCCTAGTAAATCATGACTTTGAATATATCTTCCACTTCATGGCATGTAAACAACTGAAAGGTGGCTGAACACACTTGCAGTAGCAAGTTTAATGCAGGATTAGAACTCGGTTTGGTGATGATTCAGAGGTTTTAAGAGTCTGCTTCCATTGAAACTTTTTAATTATGACATTGCTTTGGTGGAAACAACAAAAAAAAGTGGGGAGTCATCTTATGCTCTCGAGCGTTGTCTGCATGAATCACTGCGTAAAGAGAAAACTGCAGAGCCGCGGGAGCGCGCTGCGCAAAGCAACGCGCACGTCAGCCTCCATCATCTCGCGTAAAAGTATTAAAAATGCGTCTTGGCATGCAAATTTCCTCAAGAGTTCATCAATAGTTCGAGAAGTTACGAGAAAACAAACAAAACATTTCAAGGTGTTCCCTCAGAATTTATAAGACCTAAAGTTGTATTTTTTTGTTTATCTGTTTGTCTTTTTTACACCCTTTTACTCTTTTAAAGTAAAATGCATAGAATTGTCGACTTTAACAAGTAGAAACTGTTTATTTAAAATTAAAAACAACCTAAATTAAACGAATAAATAAAAAAGAAATCAAATGATTTTCGTTTACTTCAGTCAAACTCCAGTTCAGTTTCTAAACTTACCAGTTCTTTGTTAGTCCAAATATCTGACTCCAAAGGCAGGTATCGATTTGAACTTGCTGTCTGTTTGTGTCTTCTTTATTCCGGCGGACCGTGGCGCTTCATTCGCCGGAGTCTCTGGTCCCACTTCAGTCGGACCTCAGGGAAACTTCCACACTCGTCCCCGTGAACGCGCAGGCGCGCCTCCGGTGCTGTATCCTCCCAGTTTTCCCATGGGCGGATAGAAGGCTGTCAGGTGAGACTCCTCAATCTCGGGTCATTTTCAAGTAGGTTGAACACTTTGAAGTTTGAGATTGATAACACAGAAAAAAAAAAACGTCAACAATCATGATTTTTTTATTTGTTGTTACTGTTTTGATTTGTCATTTCCTTTTTAATTCCGAATTAGACTTTACGTTTTTTTTTATGAAATGCTATGAAAGTGTAATAAATCCCTATTTTAGGCTGAATCCTTACAATGGGTTTTCTGATCTGTTAATGTAGAAGGTCTGCTTTGAGGAGAAGGCTGTGGAGAACCTGAGATGGAGAGCAGATGGTTTATCAGATGTGGGAAATGATGTCTGGATCTCCTCCCTGGTCTAACAAAGATGCACAGGGTGAAAACCAAGAGGCTAGAAGTCCTTCTAAAGTGTTGAAATCCCCCATGACATGGGACGCAGCCCAATAACAACGACCTTTCATCTAAGGTGCTGGAGCACTCCTGGCACTTGTCACCTGGTCCGACTCAGGTAGCCTTCTTCACAGGACGTGCTGACTGACGGTCATCATCACTTATGGGGCCCCCGGTAATTAGCAGGTTATGACCCCTTAGATTTAGGTTTTATTGTGTTTGAACCGCAAGGCATGTTCTATTTCTCTGTGCCAAAATAAACCTCTCTCAGGAAACTTCACTTTCTATTCAGTCACTCACTTTTTAGATTACAGAGCTTTTCTCAGAATACAAGGAAATGCCTCTACTGAGAGACAGCAAGCTTTATAGTCCACATACAGAGCCTCAGCAAGGCTGTACAAATTCACATTTTATGGATATTGTAACAGAGATTAAGGAATTATTACAAGTTCTGTTACAAGAGGGCAAAAACATTCCATTGTACCCATTTACACGTCTTTGTGAAAGAAAAAAAATCAGGTTGTTCTTTTTTTAAAAGGAGGAAAGTAAAGCAAAACACATGAGATGGCAGTACCAAGTACTACATGACTCAGCCCAGAGTTCAGGGAGGCGGTGGCAGCAAGCATTAGCCCTGCAACGTCTTTGCTTCTTAATCTCACTTTGAAGTCCCAGTGGGGTTACACAAAAGTGCAAACAGGTTAAAGCTTTGCTTAAATGTTAGATTAACCCCTTTTCAATCGTCAAAAAATGATTCTAAAGTGATACCAATTTCAAAGGTTTAGTCTGCTTTTGTTCGTGCTGCAGAACTTAATCCGGAAACAAACAAATCAATACCTTAGATTATTTTGCCCATTTGCAGGGCGTAAAAGACACTGTAAAACTATCATATGCATAACTATTGATATTCCTGAATCGTGATTTTCATGTTGGTCTGGTTGAGTATGTAGGTCAGTGTGGCTTTGACTCAGTTGGGGGCATAAACACACGGATAGACGGATCTGTATGTGTGAATCGGCACACACATGAACACAAACCTGGCTCTTCTGATTCCAGACTGGGATAGAAGGTCTGGGGAGGTATTTCCAAATCGAGTCCAGCTTCCTCAGATCTTTCATACTTTCCCAGCCGCACTTGGATAATGTGCGGGTGCCCAGATATGCCGACAGGGATCTCTGGCTTTGGTTAAACCACCTGATAAGGATTGACAACAAAACAAAAGGTAACACAGACATTCCCTTTAATTTGCCCACTAGCAAACCCAATAACATGTGGGTACTCCACTTTAAATTGAAAGTAAAATACACTGAGTTAGAGCAAGGTTTGGATTCACCCAGTTTTACCTCACACAGCATCGTGGGAGAGAAAGTAGTCAGCAAATCAAGGGGAAGAGCCGAGAGGATACACGTGGAAGCAATCACTCGTAAAAATGTTCATCTTCATGTTAAAGCAGCCACATCAGTCTTAACATTTATAGACTGCTTGTAATGGTTTTTAAAGAATTTCTACTCGGCTTGACTTGATCACATGACCGACCTCTGTCGTCCTCATGAACCTCGAACAGGCGATTTAGTTGCTTTGTTCACGAAGTTATCTTTAATCACAGCACATGTGGCTGTGGATGGATTTGCCCCGTCAGGTAGCATTTCCTCGGTTGGACAGAGGGGACACGGCCTTGCATATTCTGTTTGTGCGTTTTTATTTAACACAGCAGGTTGGGAGAGAGGCTGAAAAGCTGGTGGTCGATTGTCCTTAGAGGGGGCTGGGTCATCTCTGTTAGTCTTTACGCATCTGGCCACTAAAGACTCTTCCGACTCCAATTAGGATTTCCTGACTCAATAAAGAGGGTCATTGGCCTGCAAAAACACTGCAGTGGAACTCCCCCACCCACTGTTACCCTCTTGCAACCGCTGCTAGACCTACAGTCGCACTCTACTAAAGGTTTACAACCCCACAGTGACGTGGATAGACGGGGGCTAATCAAATGTGTTCTCTTTTTTCTTTTATTTACGATCGAGATGTGAGAATTTTCCATCAACCTGTTTTTTTTAGTAGTCTGCTTTGGACAGGAAAATTCTCTTTAACTTGTTGACCCGCTAAAGTCTTTAAGCCAAAGCGTAGTTTTAAACACAAAGCCGGGCTGTGTCGATAGGGGGTCCTGGGCCGCTGCCTGTGTGGCAAGAGTGATCACACGGTTAATATTCAAAGGCCAGAGTCTGTCTTAAAGAAGCCACTAAATGGAGATTGACAAAGCACATCATTTAAACAAAGGCTTCTGCTTAAGTGGGTTGAGTATGTAGCATGAAAAGCATAGAGCAAATTGGGTTTGCTGGGGACAGAGCCTGTTGAGAAAGCAGTGCCTCCACTTCCTCACCCTCATACTAAATCCAAACTAAGACAATCTCAGAATTTAATAAAGTTTTTAACTTGAAGACTCACAACTAAGACAGGAAAAAATGAAAAAATAATCTAGACTAGAAAACAATGGTTGAGGGACATTCATAGTTCTAAATGGAATACTTTTGCAGTCTCTTTCATGCCCTACATCTGAAAAACAATGGTACGGATTTAATTTTAAAAGCAGACTTGAAATTATAAATGTAGGGATTTAAGCTTCCCTCCTGGTGACTTCCAGGTGATTGTAACATCTACGTGCATCCCGTTGAGTGAAGCAGATTCCCCCATGCATCGCTGCGCACACACTCACCATATACAAATACACATCGTCAATTACTTCAACCAACTAAACCTAATTATTCCACCCCTGCTTCTCCTTGCCAAGTGGTGATGTCACCTACAGGGAGACAGTGGGGTTTTTGGCTCCGAGCCTGAGGGCGGCCCTGCTGACAAAAAGAGAGGAGAAGCGGAGAGAAGAATGAAGTTTAATGGAGATTAGGAGTTGAAGGAAAAATCTGGGGAGACCCCCAAGAGTTCTGGGCAGCCCTTGCCGCGGCATGGATTAACAAACTTGCTCTGCTGCTGAACCTGCAGTATCCTGGCTTTTACTTTTTACTCATTTTCCTTTACGTGTTTAATGAACAGGTTTAGGGGTGAAAAGAAAACACAAATGAGACCAGTGGATCACCCTTGTGACTCTCATCCCATCATTTCCACCCTGGAACTCTGCAATGCTTATTCATCCTTACCAAGTTGTTGCATAATAATGCATCTCGCCTTGTCCAGCACCACCATCAAGACACCCTTGGGCCCCAGCAGTCCTGAGCCAAGGTCCTCTTGTTTTATTGGGGTGCCATTTGAGGCTACAGCTAGTGGGAGTCGTTGGACATTTGGGGCACACGTCATAACTGAAGGGGAAAATTAATGAGCCCAGGGAAAATGTGTGATTTCCTAATGAAACCTTTGCATCATCATGGGAAATGCTTTCCAATTAACCATCATAAGCAATCGGGATGACAGTACACAACATGTGCTCTGTGCTTATTCACATAATTATATTATATCTCTGTGAGATTTTGAATGTCCTTATACATATTTATATTAAAGTCCCATGCACTTTGATCATAGCTTGATCTATTTTTAAATCATTCCCAGTTTTCTTTTAATTATGATTACTGTATGCAGATTTTAGTCAAAATTTAAAAAACCTGTGTCATTTTCTGGGACAAAGGCTAGTTTCTGCAGTGCAGCAGCAGTTCATAAGAAACAGCTTCTTATTTGGGGTCACCGTGAAGGAAATACAAAAGCCTATTACCATTATCTTTGCACTAGAGCACATGTGTCAAACTCAAGGCCCGGGGGCCAAATGTGGCCCTCCATGTCATTTTATGTGGCCCGCGAGAGCATAAAAGTTTTTAAAATGAAAATAAAAAATTGGTGTTTATTTATTCATATTTAGGTGTAATTAAGCCTTGAATTATTTGATTAGGCTACTATACATTAGGACTTAAATACTGTCCATATAACCTAACCTGACAGAATCTAATTTAAAGGACATATTGCACTATACAGCATGGTTTCAAATGATTCTCTCCCCTTTGCGTTAACGCTGAACCAGAGCCCATGAGCTTTCACACTTACCCAAAAGAAAATGACCACTGGAGGAAGTAAGCACTGCTGTGCACCAAACAGCCCAGGGTGAAATGATCCTAAACAGCATGAAAGAAACCTGATGAATGCTGGAAGAACAATATTTGTAAAGACCAGACCAAGATCGATTGGTGCCTCAGATGGGGTCAAGTTTGTTTGGAGCACTACCACAGTAAGTGTGAGGAGGATGTAGTGTTTTCATGGGGTGGTAAAAGAGAGTGTAAGAGTAAACAAGGCTTTGTAAACTGTGCATTATGAGGAGGGCTGACTGGGCTTTTTAAGCCTAAGGTCACAAATGCAAAGAATACAGAACTGACCTTAAAGTTGTGGAGTTGAGGGATTTCTTCTGAGAGGTTTTTGCTGTTGTGTACTTCATTTCAGGATTTAGGAATAATCAAGGAAAACGGAGGTACTTGGTGTAAAACCTTTCCCTTTTCACTCCCTATGTAGTTTTTAACATCATAATTACAAAATTTTTAATTCTAAAGAATAGTGTCCAAAAGAGGAAGATACAGATGACTTCACGGGATAAATGGGATTAGATAAATGGGAACCCCTAATGTTTTTTCTCTTTGGCAGTCACGTTCAAGTCCTTTTTTTTTTCCTCCCTTCCTCTCTGTCCGGCACATGGAGATGTGGCATGTTTGGCAACAGGGAAAAAGAGCCCAAACAAAGAGATGAGTGACCAGTGGAGAGTTGCGGTGGCCAGCTGAGTTATTTGGTCAAACCGAGTAAAATGGGGGGGAAAGACAGTTGCTAGGCTGTGCTATGAGAAAAGAGAGCACTCTGGTTGGGCTCATTGAAAATAAACCGCCCTCTGTTTACTCACAGAGATACACCCGTTTAGAAGCACTGTGTTTACAGCCAATTAGCATTATTACCCACTATTACCTCCCATCACTCTCTTGAGTCTTCATTCAACTCTCAACTTGCTAAAAAAGGATCTAAAAGACACCAGGGAAAGGTTTAAATCTAGAGTTTGTACGTAAAAAAATCTTTCTGTTTACATAAATTGGGTTTATTTACTGCCTTAGAATAAGTGACATGTTGCATTTAATGTCTGAGCCGGGTCAATTGTTATAGCAGCCTTTTAATCCACACTGAAAACACATACTATCCATACCTATTATCAAAATATAGACATTACCTTATTCAGTTTCCCAAAAAAAAGCTTTAAACAAATGTGTCTTCTTATTTTTTGGTCTTTGCATTTATTTAATAGTTAATAGATACCTCATCATCGTGTTTTTTAACATGAACATAGCCCAACTACATGTATTTAAATTAGTTTGTGTCTGTCAGCTGTGCTACATGGTAAGGCACAAGGTACAAATCTGATCTAGTAAAGCAAAGTAAGGCTAAAGTGTAGATTTGGAGCTGGTCAACATTTTTTCTGTAATAGCAGGTATAGTCTATGAGTTCACCAGTCAAAGTTTATGTTGTCAGCATCCCATGTTTGTCTACCATTGTGGCTTTTTCTTACTGTGTTCTATGAGAACTTGTACTCATGTTGGTGTCATCTACGGGATTCTGAGCTGCCAGAAGTCCATGCTCACTCTTTAGCATGGAGAGAAAGGTTCTGTTCAGGGGACAGTATTTTTTTTTTTAAAGCCTCCTCTATCCAAGACAAAAATTTTAAAACTGCTTCAAGAAGTTTACCCAAATTGCCGCATACCACTTTCATTGATGCTGCTGGTTACAGTTGCATCAACCTGAGCAAAGTTTGTCATAACTTTTAAGTTTTTAAAAGAAAATCTGCTATGATCAGTGTCAATGCTGGAGTGCTACAAAAGCGGTCATATGATGACTTAATAAATGATTTTGCAGTTAGAAAATGTACACCAGCACATGCCTATTTTGATTTTGGATAGATTTAATCTTTCTTTTGTGTTTAGGGTTGAAAATGTTCAAGCTGAATCAGCAATTTTTTACATTTCTTGAAATGTTTTAGGAGTTGACATGAAAAACAGTATTTCTGAATCTAAAGTTTCCACAGTTGTGTTTATTTAGATTGGAGGTGGGAGCAGGAGGAGGTAGTGGAGGCCACTATAAAATAATTATGCGGCTCCCAGATGACTTGCAGTGGCAATAGTCCTGTTGTAGACTCTTTGTGGTTTGGCATTTGGAAAGTGGTGGTAAGATAAAACACGAGTGAAGTAGCACACTGTTTTTCTTATATTTATTATTTTATCATTGTGTTTATTAATGAATTCCCCACATTTTTTAGTATGATTGACTGTGTTTTTAAAAGACTGCAGAACTTAGATGTCACGTTGTCTTCAGGTGGGCCTCAGTTAGCTTTACTTGTAAAATACAGCTGTTTTCACAGGAGAAAAGATTAGATTGCAGCAATGCTCCTCACTTGAACGACACAATTGCTTTGGTTTGAGTTGGGAAAACTCTTAAAGGGAACAGACGTAGTGGATTATCTTGGGTTTGCCCTGAACAGAAACCAGACAGATAGACAAGAGCAGATATAAGAATATAAAGACTTAGAGAAGAACAACGGGAAAAAAAGCAATATTGTGCTAATGTATGTTAAAGCCCTGGAAGGCCAATGTCTTGTTTGAAGAGCCCTGAGGTTAAAGTCAGGGGTCACAGGTCAGGCCTAAAGGTTATCAGTAGCTGTTTGGGGTTAACGACAATTGTCTGAGCAGAGGAGCTATGGCACTGTTAAAGTGATTAACCCAGAGAAGGAATTCAGGGGTTAAAACTGGAGTGAAAGCTCACATCAATCCTCATCCAAACACACAGCTTCTTTTTCTCCGATTTCTGGCAGAATAACCGCCTGGTTGTTCTGGGTGTGTCTGAACTTGGTGCTGGGGTGTGAGAGGAAGTCACTCAGGAGCAGAGGTGTTGAACCCTGCCATCCTGTTGTTATGGCTCACATTTGCTTGTTGTTCCTAGAGACCATAAAAATTTAACGGGAGGTGTTTGGTTTGTGCACTGAGCTCAATAAAATGTAAAAGATGGGACTGCTGTGATTGTACAAGACGTCAAACAGGACATGAAAGTTTTTCTTTTTTGACTGGCTCCAATGGTTTGACAGACAGAAACAGTTGCAATATCCCATCCAACACTCTTGTGTCCATAGCTGCATTTTATTGCACTTCCTGTTAGTAAACCTGCCTTTCTGTTTCTTTTTGGCACCATGGTTGCTTTGGCTGTTGTTTCTTAGGAAGCTGACAGTGAGTATTGTTCACCTCAAGTGGATCTCAGTCATTTCCCTTAAACTACAGAGAACTCACATGGAGGTTGGGATGCTAACATCTCTATATGGACTTTTTGAGGAGTCAGACAAAGCTTGTGATTGTGTGGTCCACTGGTTAGCGTTGAGCCTCATTAACCCGTTTACAGCAGAGCTTTAGTTCCAGTGTTTACATTCTTTCAATTACCAGGACCTTTGACACTGTACAGTGGTGAAGTGCTTACAGAATCAGCGTGAATCTGATGCGGAGAAACACTTTACGTTCCGACGTAAAGTATCGGGACAAAGCCAATATGAAATTCCACATTTCTCCACTATAGAATCAGCTTATTCATGTTGACCACCTCATCGAAGATTTATGGTATGTCAATTTTAAAGACCAACTCAGATTAACCTAATGTTTTTGGTCTTTTTAACAAGTTCTTGTGGCCTTTTTCTTACGATGGAGGACATTTAGAAAGAAAATTAACCATAAAATAGCATTTCTGACTCAAGGGGCAGAAGAAAAACTTGGAGTTGGAAAGAGCCTTTAGGTGTGACGTAGAATCTACAATGACAAACCACAAGCTCCCTGATCCACTCCATTCTGCATTGCAGACAAATAGATCAATGTTCGTCTTCAATACAGTTCATATATTACTCGCTTTTATGTTGCAGCAGTAATAGTAGTTGGTTGGAGTTGAGAGGGGCTGTAAGCTAACGGGGGAGTCCTTAAACAGATGGATGATGGGAAGTTGGAGCAGGCTTACTCTGTGCCAGCTGTCCCGCCCACAACTCAGAGGAGATTTTCTAATGAATTACTGCCGTTCTGCAGGAACTAGAAAACAAATGTTTTTTTGGATTTTGGCTAATAGTTGTAGCAATGGTCACACTTAAAGGAGCACTGGGAAAGCTTTAGAAATATATGAAAAGATGATTGGAGAGGGAATTTAAAGAGTTAAAGTCGTTTCTGCTTCATTTCTGTCACCAACTTAGGGTATCAAACTTTGGTCCTTTTGAAAACAGAAAAATATGAGGCACAAAAACAAAAAAATCTGGCAGTTGACAGAAGATATAGCCAATTTGTGGATGATTTTAATGATGCAATATTAAAAGTGGGGACTAGTCCTGTATCATTGGACTGTGGCTCAGGCGTTAGAGCCTGAGCCACAGTCCAATGATCAAGGGTCGGCGGTTCAATCTCCGCTTCCCCCCAGCCAGCTGTTGTTGTGTCCTTGGGCAAGACACTTCACCCTCCCTGCCTCGAGTGTGGCTCCACTGGCGTGTGAATGTGTATGAATATCCTGCTGATGGTCAGACGGGCCATAGGCGCAAACTGACAGCCACGCCTCTGTCAGCCTGCCCCAGGGCAGCTGAGGCTACATCAGTGGTTTACCATCGCCACAGTATGAATGAGGATCCAATGAATAATGGACAAATTGTAAGTGCTTTGAGCACCAAGAAAAAGCGCAGATAAGTCTAATCCAATATTATTATTATTATTAATAAGTCTATTCTTAACATTTTACCACCACTGCCATGTTAAACTGATAAAAAAAAAAAGCTTTGGAACCAGATGTTTCAGGTGTAAAGTTTCTACATTGAGTTACATAGAATCCAACTTGACTAATCAACAAACTACAGAGACTAAACACAAAACAGACTCAGCTCAGGTATATTGTATATCTTTTTAAATCTGCCTCAAGCCAAATGCAAAAAGAAAACAAGAAAACAAGAGGACAGTTTCTCCTTTACTTTCTGTGTACAAGCATACACAGCATGTCTGATTGTTTTCATCAGCAGGAATGTGGCCTTAAAACACTGATGGTCTAAGTTGAGAAGAGCAAAGTGGATCATTCACATAACAGCTTGGTGAACCCTGACAGATCTGATATTTTCTTTTAAGTTTAAAGACAGTGACCTTTGAATACAGGCATGCCCGCAGATCTGTTACAAAGAAAACCACGCAAGGCCATGTTTGATATTTAGGGATGAAAGACATCTGTATGAAGCCAAGGCTTAAATGTGGATCTAAATTACACGTGTGTGTCTCTTTGTTAGTTCTTCGTTCATCTCACAGTGTTTAATATAGTTGTGAAAACATGGGAGAGCCACAAATGGTGGCCTTAATGACACAGTACTCCCACAAAAATAATACATATGCCAAACATACTTATTATTGCACCCAGTAGTGACAGAACCTTAAAGAGGAGCTGTGTGGTGTTTTGTTAAAAAGAGGGTTTTTTTTTGTAAATCAACCTGATCACTTTTTTTACATGCTTTACAAAAGTGTCAGAAGATCCTATGCAAGCATGTAAATAATAGTGTCCTGACCACCTTCAACCATTCATCCTCTATTCTGTTTTCCACTCCTATTTCCCCAGGTGCACTGTACCGGACTTTGCAGAGAAATGCTAATTATGAGCTTGTTGGCTTTATTGTGTATCGCACAAAGCGGGATTTGCTCCATGCCAAAAACCCAGGCTCTCACAAACTCCATATAAGCCTCCACATTGCTAGTTATGTCACAGCATTTTCTTTTTCTTTCCCCTCATTTAACAATGTTATGAACATTCACTTAACGACAATCGCAACCACGTGGACAGTAATGATATTGCCCTACATACAATCAAATTGTAATTAAAGTTTGGGACCATTGCCATCGTGTTAGTCCACAAAAATGTTTTAAAAAAAACTCTGAACCTATTAAATAAATGAATCAAATTTTTGTTGATCATCAGGTACACCTTAACACAAGGAAAATTACAGGTTTCAATTCCCTAAAGCAACATGTTTTGGCCAGCAAATGTTCTGGATCAAAAGATTTTTGTTTCACCATAAGTTTTTGGTATTTCCAGCTAACGTAAGACTTGGATGTATGTTTAATTATTAGTATAGCTAAAAAAAATAATGTTTCTTTCTAGGAGTTACATGTTACTTCTGTTTTGAGTCAGTGCTGCAGGTTGAGCACTTTGTCCGTAATCCTACGTTCATACCAGGCATGTGACACGCGTTTTGCTATGGCGTTCAAGCTGGACACGCAGGAAGGGGCTTCTTCTTTTTTTTGTTGTTTTTCTACTGTTTACTGCCACATGTCCACCACCTACAGTTGGAAGAGACTTGGTGTAAAATGTCTAAGGGTTGCAAATCTTGCAAACCTTTCTTTCACGGCTGTATTCTAATATATAAAAGACTTTGTGTCATAGAATTCCAGCTGGGCACAAACCACAATTCTTAATTTCTCCTCCATGATTAATTTTCAAACGGTTGGCACTTCCCTAAATTAGAAGGGGCTCCACTCCGTCACTACCAAACAATAGTCCCTGATTGGTCAAACTTCAACCTGGTTTAATGTTCGATCTGCATTCATTGAGCGTGCATTTTGTACGTAGAGCCCGAAAATGTGCAAAACTATGCATTAACTATGCAAGAGTTTTGAACACAGAAGCCCAAAATGCGCATTTACGGGCCTTTACATAGTCTGTTCATTGGTATTGGCTGCTTGAACAAGCGTTCCTGAGGGCGATGTAAACATAGCTTTAGGCTTCAATGCTCCTTTTTTGCTGATTTCTCCTTCTCCCCATCACAGATCTTACTGCAGTAATACTCACACATTAAAAATAGTTTCTGCATGCCTGCAATGCACAGTCTTGATCTAAATAATAGATAAACAAACTCACTGGTAACAGAGCAGGCTTTTCTTTGGGATTAGCTGCTAAAATGGCCTTCAATCATTATTAAAGGATTTTAAATTTGAAAAGTTCTCAAAGGTATTTTTTTTGCTGGGCCGATGTTAATATTTATAATTCAACTTGAATAATTTCAATTCTGTCATTTTTAGCATTTTCTTAAATGGTTCAGCTATCAATTTTAGCATGTGGTGTATCACTTGCACAAACACAAAGATTTACTGGTGTATTTTTATTTATCACTCAATCTTTTCAAAATAAAGGAAAACTTTTAAACCTTCAAAATGTAGGCTGAAGGTATATTTTATAATTAGCAGGGCTTTTAACTTGATTGCTGTTTTAGGTCTTTGCAGCCTATTTAATAGTGCAGCTGTCAAAGGTCACTGCCTTATCCATTCACCCAGTTACCCTTACCTCTCCACAAGTAACCCTTGACATTTCACCCCATGCCCTGCTTCCCTTAAACGTACCTTTCACAGATATTTTTTTTTTCTTTTTTGGCAAGATTAAAGATCACTTAAAAGCTGCTAATTTAAGAGTGAAGATTTTAGTGCGACATATATAATCTAAGAGGACTTTCTCCATTCTCTGATGTCCGGCAGTTTTACATCCCAAGTGTTTTCACTTGTCGTTCTTACAAACCCAAGTTGTTCTGATTCCTGTAATTGTTTCACGGAGATAACAGAGGAAACCAGAGCGGAAGTAATCTTTTGAAACTAAACAGCTTGTTGAAATATCAGAAATGAATGACTTTGCCAAATGTTGCAGTAATGACAGCTTGACATTGTTTCTGGTGGCCTTGCCTTTAATGAATTGTCAGTGACCTACATATTTCATATTTAGCAGGTTTTTTTTATTATTGTTTTGCTGTTGTTTCCAAAAGTCTCTCATAGAGGAATTATAAAACAGTTTCAACTACATTTCAACCAACAAGTAAAATGTTATTTTTATATTTTCATGCTAGCCCTGGATCCCATCAGTCTTTTTTTTTTGCCAATTTAAATGTTTTTACAAGGAAAACTTTCACAGCAGTGGTCAGATCTGTACTCTAGTATTATGGGCTCTTTGGTCGTGTGCATAAGTGTTTACGGTGTGTACAGAAGTGAAATTGCTTCCAACGTGTGTTTTACTGCACTCTGTGGCAAATATGGTGGAAGTAGTGGTTGACAGGCTGCAGCTACGCCTTTTCCTCCGCAGTCTTTCCATGTTCCCTCCACAGCCACAGTGGTCCAGCCCTTTTCCGACCATGCTGTGTACACACAGATAAATACACATACAGGATTGCTCATGTGCTTTTGGAGAAGTACAACAGTTTTTGCTTGAGGGAGACAAAAAAAATGTCCGTAAAACATCAAAAACCAAGCAAAACTAACCAAAGTTTGTGCAATGTTAGATATGAGTGAAAATATTTAAAATATGTTGTAAAATTTTAATGTCCAAAACAGGTTTAAATTGAGCATGTGTTGTATTTGAAAACGAGTCCCGATTTCCGCAATATTTCTTCGACTGTGCATGACATATAAACAGGATATCTAGAGAGGAAAAGCAAATGGTGGGAAAAGACAGAAGCAGGCAAAGGCTGGAAGCACTGGAGAAAACAGGATTGACAAATAATGGTAGAATGACTGTATGACAGGAACCATTTGATCTGCACACTGGAGTAAAAACAAATATACAAGCTGAGAGAAGAAGATGGCTCCAGACTAAACTGATTTCCCCATGAACCATGGCCGGGAGCTGCAAGAGGAGATGGTGAATAAGATATGAAATGTCCCATAGAAATCCAGCTTTCATGCTGCGGCTGCTTGTTATTAGTATGAAGCTTATCTTCTCAAAGTTGGTCTAATCCTTTATTGTGGCACATGAACAGTTGCATAACTTGGAATTGCTTCAATAAGACAAGAGGGAAATGTTCTCACACACGCACTGGAAGGCCTTAGTAAGTTGGACCGGACGTAAAAAGTGTTAACATATGACTCAAGCAGGTGCAGTAAGAGCAGTTCAAACATTTCCTCTTAAGCTACTTACATCAAAGAACCAATCCAATGAAAACTATGTTTTTGGTGTTTTTAACATGTTCTTGTGGCATTTTTCTGATGATGGCGGACATATATAAAATAATTTAAGATTAAAATTGCATTTTGGAGTATTACATTATTCGAATTGTAATAGATCAGGAAAAGATAAAAACTAGCAGTTTGAAAAAGCTCAGGTTTGTGACGCAGCAACTGCCAAAGTCTCCCTTCTCTGCTCCAATTCGGATGCATCCTACTGGCAGACCAATAGATTCACGTACGTCTTCATTTTCCTCGATCAAGCTGGCATCTGGCTCAAAACTGTACAACGGCATAGCTCCGACATTGACACTGTTTTTTCTTGCTATACTAATGTTATTTTGGGGTTGTGAGGGGCTGTTAGCTAGCAGGAGAGAGTGTAAACAGAATTTCAAATTAACTCCTGCTGCTCTGCCGAAACTATGTCCTAGACAATGCCAGATTTTTTGATTTTGTTGCTAAAAACAGCAAAAAACCACTGAGGGAGGATTTTACAATAGATAAAAACATAACAACAGTCAACAAGGGGAGAACTTTGGGTTGTTTTCTTTTTTTTTTATTTGGATGAACACTGGCGTATTGTTCCCTGAGGCTGCAAAGAGGCTGTTTTCTTCACTCTGGTGATGACCCTTTTTCAGGACAAAGTGCTCCCCCTAACCATGACTGCCTGAAAAGGTACAGGGTGTTATGCAACTGGCAAAGTTAGTGATGGGTGATCCATTTTTCTGGATGAAGAGGATGACTTCTGCGTGTGAGCGGATACAGCAAGTCCTGTCTGCTCAAGGCTTGCCAAATATCAATCAGGCCGTGAATGTCAGTGATGAGGAAAGTCATTTAGAGAGATGTAGAAGAGCTAGGAGAAAGTGACCAAAAGATATAGAAAATGTCAGGTGAAAGGCTAGTCCCATTCATCTAAACTAAGGTGATGTACTGTATAGAGCAATTTTTACCTGTTTTTCCATTTAAAGTCCAAATCCAATCATTTTTTAATCTATTGCAAAGCGTTTCCACTGGGCTTTTAATTATGACTATGCCATGTTTAGCCAAAATAAAAAGAAACCTGTAGTTTTCTAGGACATACCTTCTGCAGAGCGGAAGTAGTTAATCAAAAAGGTCTAAGTAAGCCTGCCCTCATTTCTCACTATCCCTTTGTTTACACTCTCTCCCACTAGCTTACAGCCCCTCACAACCCCAACCTAAATTTACTGGTGTAACAAAAAGGGTGAACAATATTGGAGCCATCCAGCTGTACAGTTTTAAAGCCAGCTGCCAGCTCAGACGAGGAAAACAAAGAGCTACGTGTATCTATTTGTCTGCAAGTGTGTGTATCAAAATGAAGCAGCGCAGGGAGCTTAAGGCCTGTCCATTCTGACACCTATGTCACTGCTATTGGCTATTCCTAAAGACATTTTTGAATCTGCTCCTGAACAATGACTTGAACAAAGAAATACTCAGCAAAAAAGTTTTATTTTTTTATTTTCTTGATGTTTGTCCTCCATCGTCAGAAAAATGCCACAAGAACATGTTAAAGACACCAAAAACACACTTTTCATTGGAGTGGGTCTTTAATGTAATGTAGTCTTGGCAGCATTCACAGCATATGTGTTGTTCATTTATAACAGTATTTCTTTTTTCTTTTTAAATGTAATACTCAAGTTGAGTTTGAATAAGAAAAAAGAAAACAAAACAGAGCACCTGCTAAGACAAGTTTGGAGTTTCCAGTTTTAAACAAAAGAGAGAGAAATGAATGTGTTTGCCATTTCACATAAAGAAAATGGTCACTTTGCCAACTTCATTTTGAGTTAAATAAACTGAAAAAAATTGCTGAAAAGAAAAGATGAAAAGGAGTCAAGTCATTGCACAATCAAAAGTCTTTGGAAAAAGATACAGCGTTTGTCTACAGGAAAAATGAAAGGGACTCAAACACTGTTTCTGAAACATCAGCAACAATTCTAAATGGAGAAACTTGCATAACAAGTCACTGGTGTAGCAGTCCCAGATGGTTTTTTAGCTTGGCTGGAAGGGTGGGGGTCCTACCATAATCTTTCTGCATCCCAGACATCCCGTCTCTGGATCTTCACTCAACTCGGTGCCCCTCAGGTGGATCTAAATGAGATCTCACAAAGCAGGGATCAGCAGTGTCATCTATCAGAGGAGACTTTTTCATGGGATCTTTTTCCAACCCTTGGGAAAAGTCCCATTTTGAGCAGTTTACTCAAAAATGTCCTTGAAGTGTTATTTCAGAGGACGAAAATATTTGGGGGGGGGTGGAGTGGTAGCAAGGAAAATCAAGGAATTTCCAGAGGTTGAAAGAAAAATCAAGGTTGAGGGCAGAAAAAGGTGTCAACCAGAAGGTGACAAGCGAGGAGAAGAAACTGGAGGAATGGCTGAAACAAAAGGAAGCACTGAGAGGGACAACAGGTGATGAATGCTGAGATGTGAAAGATGGTACCAGGCAGGTCCTGACACCTCGACTGCAAACACCAGTTCTGACCTGTCCTCTCTCTGACACCTTAAAGTATAAAAACCACCACAAAAGCATAAAAGTCATTTTTTCCGCATTTGCATGCACTATCAGGCCATAGAAGGGAAGGAAACATGCAGTTACAAAAAAAGGAAAAAAACATCCACAGCTGCGTCGATAATGTTTGACCTAAAACTGTGCATTCTTGAAGCAAAAACAAACCGATTATGGCTGAGCTTTTATGTGCATACTTTTTCTGTTCACACACAACTTCCAACCACAAAATGCGAGGCTATAAAACGCCAGTCTGCACCTGACAAATGTCTTAAATAAAGACCAGGAGGATGAATCAAAGTGTCTAAACCTGATGATTAAGCAGGCTGGCAGCTAAAAATCCTGCATCCTCCTACTTCTTTGCTTAAGAAAGCAACATCTGGTAACACGCTTTGAATCTGTGAAAATTTTCCGCATTGTCTTTACACAGATTGGGACACTTTAGAAAGTATTTTTGATTATTTTTATGTCATCTTTTTCCAAATAGAAAATATATGTTTTTGTTAATGTAGACATTTGATAACATATGGAATTATTACACCTCTTGAGGAAATGTTGTCTTTATTTTTAAAATCATTTCATTTGAACTTTAGTCAACTTTTAGTTTTATTTTAAAGACGTTGCTACTTGTGAAAGCAACATCAAAAGATAAAATGAATACTGTTTTTTAATCTTTATGGAGAGATTTATTCTGTTTTTATTTTTTGATTCTCTGCAAAGAAAAACCCAGAAATTCAATCTGAATCCTGGAAAAAAAAAGGAAACTAACTGAGTTAACTGCTCAGTAGTAGACTAACATCCAGTCTTGAAAGTAAGATGTTTGAGGGAAGGCTTTGCAAGACATAAACAGCTTTACTCCCTCTGTATTCCAAAGCAACCCAAGCATTCCAAACCATCTCAGATAATATGGGTCATTGGTGTGCACTGGATCTCATTCTAAAACAAATGGGCTGCAAAAATTTAGGCCACTCTCTCGGTCACAACATATTTGGACCCATCAATTAACCAGCACAGCAGACCCCCGAGTATCAGCAGATTTTTTTTTTTTTTTTAATAGAGGCTAGTCTAAATTAATCTCTGTTAGCAAATATTTTGCGCTCACGTGTTTCCTAAAATAGTGCCCAGAAAGTGGAGCTTTTGTGTTTAGATCAAACACACTCTTTGAGATGGAGAAGATGTGCACATTTTTATAACCTTCCCATGCACAAAGATAAAGCATGTCAAATGCGATTGCTGTACGCACACAGCATCCATTACATCATCCTTTGCACAGGCGACCCTGAGCAGTGTGAGGAGTGAGTGTGAACGAGAAGAACGTGCAGAAGAGTACATGAACCCAGCACCCTCTGGATGCTTGGGCGTTCAACGCAAAACCAACAGAAGCATCGATGTTAGCTGCTTCACAGAAGAGGGTGCTGTAAAACAAGAGTCTGACAAACAACAAATCCGTTTTCAGCATCTCTAAAGTAGGCCAACATTTTAAAGCCATCACTTATCCCTTAAGTTGAACAGTAGTAAAACAATGTTTCCATTCACAAATCCAATGAAGCTCAACACAAACTGTGATAATGAAATTAGTTCTTATAGTTTTTTTTTTGGTTTTCTTTCCACTTCTCTTATGAACTTATGTTAAAAAGTTTCAGTTTCATTAGTTATTTTTGCAACAAAGATCTGTATTCCTTGATTCTGAAATTAAGTTCCCTGGCCAAAGCTGATGGAAAATACTGGAAAAAATCAAAGAAAACATTATTATTGTATATTTACAACCACCTAAGTCAAAGTGAGGTCATTAAGGTCATTTTATTAAAATAATCTTCAGATATAAAAGTCTAAACATAAGGATTATGGCACACCTGTAAAGTATTTTGTTTAGGAGGAAACTGACTAATAAAATACATTTCACAAGTTCTACTGCTAATAAGGATAACTATTAAACTATGTCCTTTCAAATAGATACTTAAAACGGATCAGAAAGTAGTTAAATAGGACAATATAATGTCAAAAGTACTGCTCCATGCGGACGTCAATGGCTGAAGAGCTAATAGATGCTGTCCTCTGTTGGTAATTTTGAGTACTGCATAAACACATCTCAACGTTAATGAAAACATAGTAATAATAATACGTAATAATAACAACAACAACAATAATAATAATAATAATCAGAAAAATGATTTAAACTAGGATCAGAGTATTTATTCATGCAAGGTAATTAAAAAATCTGCAAACCGGTTTAAAATTGTCTGGAGAAGACACTTGGATTAGGGTGTCATCCAGTTGTTTCAGCGTGACTCTGTGGTATGAAGGTCACAAGAATAAAATTGTTCTGTGTGCAGTACAAAGACCTTTTTTGCTTTTCACAAAATAAAATTCCCTACCTGTCATATTGGGATTGCAAAGAGACTTTGGTTTCTTCAGAGTGGGACTTTACAGGACATATTAATTTCACATAAAAAAATAATCTTGGGCACTTTGAGAAGAAATATAAGAACAAACAAACAATTCAATTAGTACAATTAGGGGCTTTTATTTTGAAATGTTCCACTTGGTCAGGTCAATAAACAAGATAAAGTTCAAATAAATGTGTGTGCTGCCTTGTTACAATAAGGCTATAAGATAAAATCTCACCTGAGGCCTTACTGTGAGTAGGTGAATGTTCTCATTAGTCTCTATGTGGCCTTTTAATGACTTGACAGCCTTATTAAAAGCTGTTGGAATACCATATTCACCTTCTATAGAAGGTAAATCCACAGAAGACCTGCACAGAATAAAATTATTAAAGCAGATGGATTTAAAAATGGACATGAACAGTAAAAGTAAAAAAAAAAACGACAAAGGTGATTGATGAATTATGTGTTGTTTCAGCTGCCAAGGAAACTATGACAGCCTGCATGAATGATTGAATGAAACTTTTTTTTTTTTCAATTTAGCAATTTATAATTACACAAGGGTACTAATGTGCTTTTCAATTAATAAAGGATAGAATTAGAATATTGTAGATTTTAGATTTTTTTTCTTATTTGGCAAAATTCTTTAAAACATCAAGCATAATGTCATGACCCAGACATATCAAACAGATACAAGTAAAAGTTTAAAATTAAATAAAGCACCTTGCATACAACATTAACACATAGTGCTTCACAGACTCAAAACTATTAAAAAAAAAATTACAAAACACCCAGAATACCTTGAACCCCCTTGAGACCCCCACACCCAACATATGGAAACATAAAATGACATGTAAAACTCAAATTCTGAATAAAAATAGCAATCAAACTAAACTATAATTGACAGGGTGCTGGTGAACTGAGTACTGGAGTGATGGGCAATCAAACTTCTCAAAATTAAACAAAGGAAAAAAGACATCTGCTTCTGGGTCAGATTTTTTTCATTATGATGACGTGTTATTGTTGCTAGACTCATCCAGTGTCACGGCGCCATTGACTTTCAGGAAAGGATAACTTCAGAAGTGTGGTTTAGATTAGTGTTAGGGGTTGTTCTCAGGCGAAATAAAAGTAGACGAACTTGTTATTCAAGACTTGACAAAAATCTAGACCATGGAGCCATTTTATTACATTACAGTTAATAGAAACAGACCTGTAAAACAAGCCACCTACCTGGAAGACTGAGTAGACTCCAGTTTTGTTTTTAAACATAATAAAATCTAGATGGTATAGTGTTGCTCCCACTGCAGTCGTTTTCTTCTTTTAAGTGAATTGAATCAATTTAATTGGAAAGAAACTGTAAATTTAACCCAGTCACTGTGACCACTGTAGAGATGATTCCTGGGATGTCACCTATAAATGTCATCTTGGAGCCACTTGCATTTGTAGCTCGTGCTTCTGCGCTGTGAAATCCTAATGTGTAATTATCTGCTTAATTTTAGAATACAACAAAGGATCCAGAGGAAACGAGAGGACAGCAACAACACAATTAACACAAACCAGCATGGAGATAAAACACATTTCAAAGGAGAAAGCATGACGATAAACCAATGACTGGATAACATCTGGAGCACTCTGTGCTTCAGGTGGACCCGCATGGGCCCTTTTCAGAAACATGTGATAATCAAAGACAAACAAAGAAACATGTGATAATCAAAGACAAACAAAGAAACATGTGCCTGTTGTCGACACAAGAACACAAACTTGTCTGGAATACTTGATAGAAATCAGGTTCTGTGAGAACTGCTGTGTTGCACATCCGGGTTTGTTTTACAAACAGACACACCCTCGATCAGAAAAGAGGGAGCGAAAGCAGGAGAAACAAGGAAGCAAAGGAAGAGCTGCTGATGAAGCCACATTCTATGACACATTCTGTTTATTTTCACTTTTGATCATCAAATTTGTTCAGTTCTGTTTGCTTCAGAAAATTCTCTTTTTGCCTCCTACTTTCGACTGTGTCGAGAGATGGTAATGCATACTTATATTTAAGCAAATAGATTGACTTTAATAACATTTTTAATTAAGAAATGTAATTTTGAGAGAATTTTACCCAGATACTTCAATTTTAATTAATAAAATAATAAATAAAAAAACAGCTTTCTAATTTGTTTGTCTTGTTCCAACCGTGATAATGGCACAATATTGGTATAAGTTTTCATTTGTATTAACAATGAATCATGACAATTTGATCCAATATTTCAACTTCAAAACTAATATTCAGAATCATAAATGCCTTGTTTGGCATTGTTTTCCAACAACACAATTTGAGTAGCTACTCCTCAAATGGTGCTTTTGAAAAAAGACATATTTAGTATTCATCCATACACCTATAAGTACATGCACACTTAAAAAACAACAACCGTAAAATGGTGCATGCATGCGTAGGAGCATATATTAAAATAGTAGAGAAAAAGGGTAAACAGTAGATTTAAAAATGTTCAGTAAATGCTTTATTTGCACGTTTTTAACAGTTCACAGCATCAGCACACCAGCAACATTTTTAATACGTCAGAAACAGGAGTTGTTGTTCTTTTTTTTTATCTTAAATGTACATTTGCTGGGTTAAAAACATTTGGTTAAAACAAAAACTAATTAATTTAAACATAATTAAGAAAAGGAAAACAAGGGTTTATGTTTGGATATCAATGTTGGCAAAACGTATCAAGGAAAAACATTAAATACTGGCATAAATAAGATAAGTTAGAAGATATTTATTAATCTCGCAGAGAAATTGCTTTGTCGAAAAAACCCATAAACATACTGCAAATCTTAGAAAAATGAAAAAAAAAAAAAGAAATAGAAATGAAGTTGTTTAAGATTGGGTTTTGACGATTAGAAGAAGAGTTATTCTAGTGCAAACACATCCTGTCAGTAATGTTCAATGTAAACAGAGCCTTTTGGCAACTTCCTTCACAAAGCAATAGATGTTAATTTAACCAGGACTCTATCCATCAGCCAACAGTTTAAAAAAAAAATCAGTGAGTGGAAGTGTTATTGTTGACAAAAATATGTAACTGGTAAGGATTAGTAAACAGTATTGATATGGAAAGATATTTAACTGTACATTTAATGCTTGCTTTACACATTAAGAAAATACTATTTACATTAAAAAAATAAAACCTGTTAAATGTCCCTGAAATTACATATGATCTTAACTTATTTTGTGTGGACGTGTATATGCTTTTTGTATATTAAAGAATCACTACTAGAAGAATTAAAAGAAAAATGAAAAGAAATCAAACAACCCACGGTTATGTAATCTTGATGTGTTTTTTGTTGTTAGACCAGCGAACCTTCCACTTCCTCGCAGCACAGCTGACACGTGACTCTTCCAGATACCTCCGAGCAGTGCTGCTTCCTTTTACCGTTTGAGTCTCACTGCACCATTGTATTCTTCCGCGATGTTTTACCTTAGCTATATCATTTTACATCAGTTTATATATATGTATAACTTCGTAATACAATCAAAATAATAATTTATATTGGGTTTATAGCCACATTTATTAATGCCCAACTATTCTTTTCAATCAATGACGGTGTCAGGATCTAGTTGATCACAAAAAGGAGTTCCACCCAATTCGCCATTTTACGTTCATTAGCTGCTTTGTTGTGCAGATAGAACATCGTGAACGGTAGCGGTATATATTTTTTACGCCATATGTAGGTGCAGTAACTACATTATCTGTGTAAATATACCCAAACAGCGACATTTAAGGTAGGGCTTCAGGAAATTCTTCTGAATACGAGATTAGGTAACGATAACCCGTCTACCTCGCCAGACAACGTGCTTTTCAGTTTTCGTCGCAGAAAGACGACAGTTAGTAGTTATCTAAGAAATACATGTATTTTTCTCTGAAGCTGTGAGCTCCCAGACGACACATTGACGACCGCCGTGCAAGAAACGAAGACTGGGGAGATGGCGAGTTCTGTGGGAAACGTGGCAGACAGTACAGGTTAGTGGCTCAAAAAAGTCAAGTAATGCACCTCCTTTAAAGAAGCAACGATTTTAATAGTTTTTCAAAGTAAATTTTAATCTAACATGACCTTTTTCGTTAACCCACACCAATATGTATATAAGTAAGGATGCTATGAAAACCGGTCGCCAGTGACCACTTTGTCAATTTATATGTCTGTGTAATATTTGATATAAGGCTATTTTTTTTTACTATATTTTCCGCTACTTTGTACCGAATATTCATTCATTTTGGCGTCTTAAAACCTTATAACGTGTTAGACTGGCAGCTAGCGTTGGTATATTTGCAGTTGTGACGTTTACATAGAAGTGGGTAGGAAACGATTACAATCTTTGGCGCTGCAACGACATTTTTCCTCCTTCGGCGTCACTCTGTTCATACATTTTATTTTTTTAAATCCTAAACTGAACATTTATCTCGTGGTTTGTCCGAGAAAATGGCCGCCAGCTAAGAGGCGTTTCGGTTTGTAATAAGGGCGCTGAAGTGTCCTAAATGCCTTCAAAGATATTTTGTGTTTTTATTCGTTTATTTTTTGGGAGGGACGGCAAAAGTTAAAGATACTTTTTTTTCCAAAATGAGAAAATAAGTGACGTTTATTAAGACAAGTTTTAACAATAACTTTAACGCGATTAGTAGATTTTACATTGTGGGTTTTTTCCACACATACCCCACCCCCATAATAAAGACCCACTTCGATGAAAATCGTGTTTAACTTGTTCGTTTAACATTTTTCTTATAATGGATATGTAAAGACATTTGAGATTAAAATTCAATTGTGAATAATCACCAGTAGATGATAAGAATGCTGTTGGAAAAAGTTTGTAGCAGTGACGTAGGTGCTACAGTGGGTGGAGCCACAATCTCCCTGTTCTTCTTTATCCAGATGCATCTGCTTGCAGACGCATAGATCCAAACGTTTTGTTTTCCCTCTGCATTTTGGAAAAGCTAGTCTGATACATCAATTATGCTTTTCTTTAGCTTCACTGTGCATTTTTTTATATACATTAAATTGTAATTCATTTATAGATGCTTATAGTTTGTATAAAAGTTGTGAAATTTCCCCCTTATTTTCCCTCTTGTGACCTCCATCATTTTTACCCATGATCACATTTTGAGGTAACATTTGTCAGACATTTATTTTAATGCAAGCATTGTCATGTTTGTTTGCTTCTATTTTAATTTCTTCCTGTTTTTCATTTGTCGTCTTTATTTTCTTTCATCACCTCTAACATGTCCTTTCCCCCCTCCTTGGCTTGTGTTGGTTGTCCAGAACCAACAAAACGTATGCTTTCCTTCCAAGGGTTGGCTGAGCTTGCACACCGGGAGTATCAGTCAGGAGATTTTGAGGCGGCCGAGCGCCACTGCATGCAGTTGTGGCGGCAGGAGCCTGATAACACTGGAGTGTTGTTGCTCCTGTCCTCCATTCACTTCCAGTGCAGAAGACTTGACAGGTGAGACCCTTTTATATAGGCTGGCAAATGAGAGCAGCAGAGTGGAAGGCCTTAACAAATGAAAGGATCAAGAACTCTTTCTGTATTGTTAGAAGAAACCAGACGTTCTTTTAGCTAAGGTGCTATTTCTAATGCTTAAAGAGGCCTGTATTGATGTTTCCTGAATTTATTTCCAATTATGAGAACATGCTTTTGTTTTCAAGTAGATGCTAAATAAAATTGAGATAGTAAATTTGACGAGAACACATACAATAGATATAATTTTAGGTTGGTCACAAATCAACAACAAGCAGCATCTACCGTACTGTTTCCAGTATAGAGATTTTTATTCATGCAACACATTTATTTCTAGTATTTTCACTCTAATCACCTACAGAACTGATAAACCGTGAACTAAAAACAACACAAAGCTAATTGTAATTGTCCTTTCAATGCAGAAAGTGTGCATTGCTTCAGTCTCATTGTGACATGCAGTATAGCAGTTGCTGTTTTTGTGTAGGCACAGATGAATGTTGCACCCTCCCCTTTTAAGTCAGGCTCTTTGATTGTGAAAATCTTTAGCGTTGACGCCCATTTTCCACCACTGGTCAGTGTCCCTCAGCATCTGTGTAGATGTCCTGTGCAGGAATGACTTTAGCTTGATCCTATGGAGGGGACGTCTTATTGCTCTCCTGTCTGTTGTCTCTCTGATTCCAAAAGAAGACAAGAACAAGACCTTTGATTGACAGACCTTTTGATTCATGTTTTAACAGAAGTTTAAAAAAAAATAAAAATTTTCATACAAGGATAGAAATGTCCATTGTTTGTGTATTTGCTTCAGTTGAACTTCCACATAACATCAAAAAGGGTGTTACGCTTTTACTTTGGGAAATCTGTGACTTCATATTAATAGTGAACATGGTGCCTGAATTGCTTTAAAAATCTTAGACTATGTAGTATTTTGTTGTATTTTTGGGGGGGGGGGGTTGTTAAAGCCTTTGTCTACCCAGCCTTATTTTAATTAACAATAAATTGTCTCAAAACCTGTTTAGAGTGAAATCTTTTGCCTCTTTATTCAGAACAAATGTAACTTCCAAATTTTATGAAATTGTAATAGCGACTTTCCCTATAAAAAAACCTAGATGAACTGATCTAAATATTTCTGAAACTATTGTTAGCTCAAATAAACTAGCACAAGCAGTTTTGTCTGGATGATTGTATTTTTTATTTTTCTACAGCTTCTTGAAGTGGAAACATAAAAGGGACATTTTTTGTTCATATGGCAGACTTTGAGGCAGTTTTATTCCAGTTGAAAGCACAGCCCAACTCTACATTCGTCACACCTCTGAGGGGTGCTTCTTTTGTAGTAAAAAAGAATGCAGACAGGATGATGTAAATTAGGCCTACACAATAAGTCCGAAATTCATCGTATCTAGCTGTGCAATGCGCGTATCGCAAAAGACAGCAAAAAATGCGATAAATGGTAACCTTAAATGTGCTAAAACAGTCATACGGCAGCTTGAAGTATTTAACGAATCAAATAAATCCCTTGATGCATTTGACCAATTGGATGGAGCTCTTTTATGTTAGATGTTAGCCCCTTATGTAGACTACATTTAAAATTTTTTATTTTTTTATTTTTATTTTAACTGTTCCAGTGAAATGGGAATTGTTTTTGGTTGTTTAGCTATTTTTTCATGCATCGTAAGTTATATCGTCATCATGATATTGATCACTAATATCGCATATTGGAAGTGTTCCTCACATCGTGCAGCCCTAATATAAATCAATGTCAAATTTGAATGTTTTATTTATGTGTAACAGAAACAATGCAAGTAGCATGTTTACTGAAATAAATCTTTGTTTGTACAGAGATGCAGCAATGCAAAAAAAGTAAATAAAAAATCAGAGTACCACAGAAATATGACGGCAATAGTAAAAATGGCACTTTTCTGGTAAATCTAATCATTGGCACTTTTTTGTACATAAATATTTTACTTGATGCATACGGGATGAAGACCCGTCCTGCATCTCCTGATTTTCCAACCCCTCTTCCTTCAAAGTTCTGACAGGAGTTCTGCCCTTCCTGTTTGAATTCCTAGACATTTTTTCACAATAACTTTTTTTACAACAAAAATTACAATGGAACACCATTGAAAACACGGCTTAAATGATGTATATTTCTTCTAACGACTCTCGATAGTCTATTTGTTGATTGTCAACATCACTGCACAAAAATTTGACACCATGGAAACCATTGCAACTACAGTAAAGTGTTGTAAATCAGCGCAAACGTGTGTTGTTTTCTGCCGCTGGCGACAGTCGGTGTTGAGGGTTAACTGTTTACATTTTTGCTCACAGGTCTGCTCACTTCAGTACTTTGGCCATCAAGCAGAATCCAATGCTTGCAGAGGCTTACTCCAACCTGGGAAACGTGTACAAGGAGCGTGGTCAGCTGCAGGAGGCCATCGAGCATTATCGCCACGCACTGAGGCTGAAGCCGGATTTTATTGATGGGTACATCAACTTGGCAGCAGCTCTGGTGGCTGCAGGAGACATGGAGGGAGCAGTCCAAGCTTATGTGTCTGCTTTACAATACAACCCAGTAAGTGGTGTTAAGTACTTGAAAACCTGGGGGGACTTATCTTGTCAGTGAAAACATTCAATTTTATTCAATGTTTAAGTCTTTGTGTTTTTTCTTTTACAGGATCTCTATTGTGTACGTAGCGATTTGGGCAACTTGCTCAAAGCCCTGGGGCGTTTGGAAGAGGCTAAGGTACGCACGCGCCTTTGTGTTTTCAATGTTAAAGATGTGGGTTTTGTTTTCTCTCCTTTAGTTTTAGGGTGTCTTTTTAGGCCATTGATTCTTTCTTCCTTTTTCTTTTTCTTTTATTTTTTTCGTTACTTTTAGGAGCTTTATTAAAGTCCTCTTTTCTCTGGAGGCCAGATAAACATCAGCTTATTTTAGACTTGCCAGGAGCCTCTCACCTCACTTTAGAAAAGTCTTTTTGGAAACAGAGAACTAAAGAGTCTAAAGGACTCACATTGTACTCTAAAGTTGTCCTTTCTTTAAACATTTTTAGAACTTAAATAACCTAAATCTCTTATTTTTTCTGATCTTTTTTTGCAAATACTTTTTTGAAAATGGTTCCTTATTACTTAGTCCCACTGTTTTTGCTGACCTTGCTAATGAAAGGTCAGCCCCTCCCCTTTCAGGAAGAAAGGCTGCAGTAAGTGAACCCTACAGATTGAAACCCGGCCCTGCATCTTAATGATGTTTATCTGGGAGGGAAAACGCTGGCTCGGTCTTTAAAGTTATTATGAACTGATATCAAGATAGAATTTATCTGAAGTGCAAAAGATAAGATGGTTTCTAACCTAACTGCTATACTCCTGTGCTGGATATCAAGTGCCCAATGACAATATTTTCATCCCCATTTTCAGCTGGTAGTTTCTGCCAGTGTGGATCCTTTTTTTTTTTTTTTTCCAGTAGGAGTTTACAACTCAACTTTGTCACTTTGAAGTGTGCTTATCACTGGGGGGGGGTTACCTTGGTCCATTTAAATCTGGTCATATGGAGTTGTCCTGCTGGTTACAGGCCATCTTATTTCATGCTAGAGGGGGGTAAAGGAGTGTGGAGGAGCATCAGGGAGTCACAAGCTCCCCAGCTCTGTAGCTCTGCCCCCCGCGCGCTTGCTAAGGATCGGTGGAGTGTGCGCAACCAAAGCTGCCTTCTTGACCAATCAGCTTCACCTAGTTGATGCCGAGGCACATCCCCACATGCCTTTCATGTACAAAAGTGTCAGTACTTACACTGAGATTTACGATGAATCATTCATTCTGATATTTATTGACGTGCCCACCCTTTTATTTACGTGTAAAATCTATTAAAGCTCATTCTTCAGTGCCTTAAGGCGGTTGAAGTAGTGTCAAGCAGACAGCTCACTCACTATTTGTGCTCCACCACCTGCGCCGGATGCTGGATTAGAAAGACAGTATGATGCGCAGCAGCAGCAATGACCTCTTTATTTCAGATCTGTGGAGACTTCTAGATACAAGTACTTAAACCACAGACTTTTCTTCCCTATCCATTGGCCAGGATTCAAGAAAGCAGGCCAGGATAAAGAAATCAAAGTTTTAAAAAATATATTTCCTGAAAATGCTAGTGGAATATAAGAAAAGCATTGATTCACATTTTTTCCCTTTTCCTTCAAATATGTAATAATATTCCTACTGAAATGGGATCAGTTCATTTGGGTAAGATCAAGCCAGTAATCGCCCTCTTTGTAGTTGGATTTAAATTCTCAATTGGCAGGAAAATGGCGATCTGACTACATGTCAGTGATGAACTAAACGGCAAAGCCTTTCTTCCCTCAGTTAGCCTGTAAACATTCCTCTTGTTTTGTATCAGAGACCCTCAATGCATGACTGAAAACTAAAGCTAGTGCTACCGTTTATTTTTGTTTTGTTGTGATTTGGTGCTTTATTTCCATAATCAACAAATAATGTATTGTTTGAAGAACTCTTACTAACGATCTTGTTTTCTGATTTTGTCTCTTTTGGTTTTTTCCACGACTGATATTGTTATTTAGAAGGTTTCAGGTGGGTGACACTATTCCTGCGTAGGTGCCTGGCGGAAAGGAACTCTAGGGCAGCCTCAGTCCTCTCCTCTTCTTCCAGCCAGCTGCGACCACCACTCTGACAAAGTCCAAAAATATGGTAACGGGTTTGTAACTGCCAACAAAAGAAAAACCACCTTACTTCATGCTTGAGCTCCTCGCTCTTGTGAAAGAAAGAAAAATTAAACTTAATATTTTTCAGTTAGTATTTATTGAAATTTGTTTTACTAATTAACCAATTTCATATGAAGTAAAAAGAAACTTGGATTTGGAAGCTGTAATTATGAAAAACGTTAAGAACCCTCTAACTCTTACATGCTGGTTATTTTTCCTATTTGTTTTGTTTTTTTCCCTTTCTTTATTTGGAGTTGCAGCGTTCTGATGATGCAGAAAATGCGCTGTGAGTCTGCAGTAGCGCAGGGGCTGCGCAGCGATACCCTTCAAGCAACCTAAATGGCGGAAAGCGCACGCGTGCAACCCCCAACGCCCTCCCCCCTCATTCCCCTTGGCCTGTTTGGTTGCGGACCTCACCCCACCCAAAAACCAGCCTCGCTCCCAAATGCACCAAAACCCTGAAGACAGGATTTGTTATGACAAATGCGTTGAGCAGTTTTTGGCTCGTCCAGCAACTATTGGCTTTCTGTTTTTGTGATTAAGAACACACACAAAAAAATGTCTCCACAGTAACTATGTTGCCTCTTCTGGCAATGCCCCCCAAATGTCTTGTTTATCCTTCCAAACTCATGGCTGCAGAGTGTGTGCTAGTCTGGTGCTGCAGATTATCTGCAGGGGTTGTTGGTCTGCTGCCGTTGTCATCCGGCCATTCAGCGAGCGCACAAGCGAAGTAAGAACTTTGCCAGGAGCAAGGTCATGCGAACAGCGATACATGGTGCATTGTGGTGTTGGCGGCAAACCCACCCAGCGCGCCTGCGTTGACTGCGCCCGCATTACAGGGACCATCACCTGCACTCACTGTTCCACATCCAAGGTTGTGAATGTCAGCACTGATTATCTACCAGCCTCTGCTTATTTTCAGGGAATTTCTGGAAGGACAGTAGATGGTATTTGAGGAAAATAGAGCCACTGTGTTTGATGAAAGGTGGTCATAACTTCAGGATGAGAACGTGAGTGTGGGTGCTGGTTGGATCCGCGCAGCGTAGGAAAAAGCTATGCAGCTTTGCGCGGCAGACTTCTGCGCCAGCGAGCCCATGCTGTAGACTCACTTTTTGCTATCATGGAGAGTAGTTACTAATTTTGCTATTTCTGCCCTTTTTTTGTTTTTGTTTTTTCTTTTCATTCAACCCCTCCCCTGTCTACTCCACCTCTCCTTTTCTTTTTTCCCCGTTGTCTGTGGTTTTCATTGTAAACCTACTGAAGGCTTGTTACCTGAAAGCCATTGAGACTCAGCCCAACTTTGCTGTCGCTTGGAGCAACCTCGGTTGTGTGTTCAATGCCCAGGGGGAAATATGGCTCGCTATACATCACTTTGAAAAGGTAAGCAGAATTCTACATATCTATACACACTGCTATTTAATATATTTATCATTTAATGTTACTTTTATTTCTTATTTTTAGGCAGTCACATTGGACCCAAACTTCCTGGATGCATATATCAATTTAGGAAATGTTTTGAAAGAAGCTCGCATCTTTGACAGGTGAGTATAAAGTACGAGCTTTATGCTCTTGCTTCAGGTTTACCACACCTTTATGAACTTAGCATGGAGTTAGTGATATTTTTAATCCTGCTAGTTTTGTTCTTTGGTTTAAAAATTCTTTTCTGGAAATGGTTTCTATCTTTGCGGAGCAGTAGATAAACTGCACAAGGTCCAAAAACCCCAACAGCTGTCGGAAAAGGCGGTTTTAGTTAAAAGCTGTAAATCTTAAACTGTTGCGCCTGTGATGGTTTGTGGAAAATAGCTTGGAAAGTTGTGAACATTCCTTGTGTCTCATGTTGTCTCCAGAGCTGTTGCTGGATACCTGCGAGCTCTGAGTCTAAGCCCCAACCATGCAGTGGTTCACGGGAATCTGGCCTGCGTCTACTATGAACAGGGACTCATCGACCTGGCCATCGACACCTACCGGCGGGCCATTGAACTGCAGCCCCACTTCCCGGATGCCTACTGCAATCTGGCAAACGCATTGAAGGAGAAAGGAAATGTAATGTCCAGCATTCACTGTAAAGACACTTTTTTACCTGTTTTTACATTTCTTATGACTTGACACCATATTGGATCCTTTCTAGGTGTCTGAAGCAGAAGAGTGCTACAACACAGCCTTACGTTTATGTCCCACTCACGCTGATTCCCTGAATAACTTGGCAAATATCAAACGTGAACAGGGCAACATTGAGGAGGCGGTCCAGCTCTACAGAAAGGCTCTGGAGGTGAGTCGATCGTTGCACGCTTCTCTAATTGTTTTTCTTTTGAGCAGATAAAATAAGCGTAACAAATGGTATGTTTTTTTTTTTTTTCCGTCAGGTGTTCCCAGAGTTTGCAGCGGCTCATTCTAACCTCGCCAGTGTCCTGCAGCAGCAGGGCAAACTTCAGGAAGCTCTCATGCACTACAAGGAGGCAATCAGGTTCAGAAACTGTTGAAGCAGAAAGGATTGTCCACCTTCCCGTTCCTGTGTTTAAACATCTTTTCTTGCTCTTCTCTTTTTAGAATCAGCCCCACATTCGCTGATGCCTATTCCAACATGGGAAATACTCTGAAGGAAATGCAAGATGTCCAGGGAGCTCTGCAGTGCTACACTCGGGCCATCCAGATCAATCCAGCCTTCGCTGATGCTCACAGTAACCTGGCCTCTATCCATAAGGTGGGCTTTACTGCCTCGTCCTTTTCATTTAGGAAAGTCAGTTGTAAATCTGTTCATATGTGTTTAACTCATTGTGCAATTTTTTAATGTTTTATGTTTTGCAGGATTCTGGAAACATCCCAGAGGCCATTGCATCCTATCGCACCGCTTTGAAACTCAAGCCAGATTTTCCTGATGCTTACTGTAACTTGGCACATTGCCTACAGGTACTTTTAACTTCTGTTTCCATTTTTTCCTCAACTCCAAATTATAGATTTCTGCTTAGTTTTGGCCTCCTCCCCATTTCCAGATTGTGTGCGACTGGACAGACTATGACGAGCGGATGAAGAAGCTGGTTAGCATCGTGGCTGACCAGCTGGACAAGAACCGCTTGCCCTCTGTGCACCCGCACCACAGCATGCTCTACCCACTTTCCCACAACTTCCGCAAGGCAATAGCCGAGCGCCATGGAAACCTTTGCCTGGACAAGGTACACGCACTGATCAAAGCAAGTAACTTTTCATTTCAATTTTGGGTGTTGAGGTTACTGGTGATGGCTCTGCCCGTCTGTGGGGATGTGGTGAAGGTAAGGGATCAACTGGATCCTGCTAGTGGGTTTATGAGGACTGTGCAGATTACGGGAATTTCTTAGCCGAAGGTTTCTGACTCGTGGTCTGTTTGCTGCCTGGAAAGAACACATGGAACTCATTCTCTCCTGCATTTCTAACATCTTGCCGTTGCTTCTTCCATAGATTAACGCACTGCACAAACCTGCTTACGAGCATCCCAAGGATTTGAAAGCCAGCGGTGGACGTCTGCGCATCGGCTATGTCAGCTCCGACTTCGGCAACCACCCCACATCCCACCTGATGCAGTCCATCCCAGGAATGCACAATCCAGAGAAGTTTGAGGTTAATGATCTTTTTGATGAGTTATGAGTTGTTTTCTCTAGTTTACACTTTATTTAGTCAGGTTTTGTCAGTCAATTTTAACACCTGGGTGACTAAAGTCTGTTTTCTCCTTAGGTGTTCTGCTACGCCCTCAGTCCTGACGATAGTACAAACTTCCGTGTAAAGGTTGTGGCAGAAGCCCATCACTTCACAGATCTATCACAGGTAGCCTTTATGCTGTTTTGTGGCTCGTATCAGTCTTTTTAAAAGCAATGTTGTGAATGTAACTGAAATGAAAAATGTTTTAGTCGTTTGAAGTGTTTGCTTTCTTTTCTCTGCAGATCCCTTGTAATGGCAAAGCAGCTGATCGCATTCACCAGGATGGAATCAACATTCTGGTCAACATGAACGGATACACCAAAGGAGCTCGAAACGAACTGTTTGCCCTTCGCCCTGCTCCCATTCAGGTGAGCTCTTTTCCAGCCCGTTGAGAAGGCGTTGTGCTTTGGAAGAACCCTCTCACTGTGGTTGCTGCTGTCTAACAGGCCATGTGGCTTGGCTACCCCGGAACCAGTGGGGCTCCGTTCATGGACTACATCATAACCGACAAGGAGACGTCTCCCATGGAAGTCGCTGAGCAGTACTCTGAGAAGCTCGCCTACATGCCCAACACTTTCTTCATTGGAGATCATGCCAACATGTTTCCCCACCTCAAGGTCCGTCTTTACCTCTGCAGTTCTGTCATACGTGATCTCAAAACTCTCACAAGTTAAAAAAAAATCTGAACTATTTTATTGCAGAAAAAGGCTGTGATTGATTTCAAATCAAACGGTCACATCTTTGACAACCGCATTGTTCTCAATGGCATTGATCTGAAGGCCTTCTTGGACAGTCTGCCCGACGTCAAAGTCATTAAAGTGAGTAAGCTGTTTTTTGATTGTCAATCGTTGCCTGTACACTGATCTAACCTTTGTATTGACATTTATCAGATGAAATGTGACAACAACCAGGAATCAGCTGGTGACTCGAACGGAGCTCTGTCCATGCCTGTAATTCCCATGAACACAGCCGCAGAGGCAATCATTAACATGATCAATCAAGGCCAAATCCAGGTCACAATCAATAACTTCACTGTCAGCAATGGGCTGGCCACCACACAGGTAGGAGTTGAATGTTCATGCTGCCATCTCCATCTTTATGCTTTTTATCATCACTCAGTTCCAATCAATTTTTTTTATTTTCCAATTTTAGATCAACAACAAAGCTGCCACCGGGGAGGAGGTGCCACGCACCATTGTGGTGACGACTCGCTCCCAGTATGGCCTGCCGGAGGACTCCATCGTTTACTGCAACTTCAACCAGCTCTACAAGATTGACCCGCCTACTCTGCAGATGTGGGCCAATGTAAGCTGGAAAGATCAGACTGTTTTTCCTTTTATCTGAGTGTTCCTTCAAATTCCAGCTTTGATGAGCTGTTTTTTCTTTCCAGATCCTGAAACGAGTGCCCAACAGTGTGCTGTGGCTCCTTCGCTTCCCTGCTGTCGGGGAGCCAAACATTCAGCAGTACGCTCAGAACTTGGGCCTCCCCGCAGCTCGCATCATTTTCTCCCCAGTGGCTCCTAAGGAGGAGCACGTGAGGAGAGGCCAGCTTGCTGACGTGTGCCTCGACACGCCGCTGTGCAACGGTCACACGACAGGCATGGATGTTCTCTGGGCTGGAACTCCCATGGTAACCATGCCAGGTGAGGAGGCCGTCAGTCGTGACTGACTTCTGATTGTGTGTGTTTATTTATCTAACAAATATCCCTTTTGTAGGTGAGACCCTGGCTTCCCGTGTAGCTGCTTCTCAGCTCCAGTGTCTGGGCTGTCCTGAGCTGATAGCACAAAGCCGCCAGGACTACGAGGACATAGCAGTCAAGCTGGGATCTGACATGGAGTAGTAAGTTGAGCAGGATGGTAATGTGGCATCCGTCTTTTTCCACATCTGAAGTCTAATTTCCTTTTTCTCTGCAGCCTAAAGATGATCAGAGCGCGTGTGTGGAAGCATCGAATCTGCAGTCCCCTCTTCAACACCAAGCAGTACACAATTGACCTGGAAAAGCTCTACCAGCTGATGTGGGAGCACCACAGCAATGGCAACAAGCCAGACCACCTGGTCAAACTGCAGCCGGCTGAGGCCAGTGAGAGCGCCTGAACCGACCATACTCCTCCTGCATCCCATCTGAACTGTTTGGAGAGGGCGGGCTTTAGTCTCCTCTGTGAATGACTGTCTTCGGCTCTCTCATTCACTCCTACTTACGAACAGCCCACACATGCTCACATCTGTCCCCCGTTACATCAGTCATGGACGCATCAGCATCTCCTGAGCCAGATGAAGCCTGGAACCTTCAGGCTCTGTGTCTGAGACTCTTGAAACACTATATGTACTTGGTGAGCATGAGAGGATTGTGATGTCATGCTACTTCCTCAGTGCTTGGAACTGTGGATTTTTCTCGTTTCCCTCTTGTTGTGAGAGAATACCCAGCAGTCATTTCTGATCTATTTATAAATGGGTTAAGGATGCTGTGTGTTTTACATTTTTCAATGTTACCCCATTCAAGTCTAAACAGTGATCAGAGATTTATCAGCTTTACCCCGTAAAATAAATTGCATTGGTTGTTTGGCTGCAGTAAAGTTTTAAGGACCTAGACTATATGATGGCTTCTTCCCTCAGCAAATGCCAGCTTTTATTAAGCTTTTCACTCAACAGATGTGTTCAGTTTTTTTTGTTTTGTTTTTTTTTATCATTTTAGAGTTTGAGTTTTGAGAAAGGAACTTAAAAGCCCAAGTTGTTTAAAAGCACCCGTTTGATGACTTGGGCTGTTCATAAATCTATATATTTTTTTCAAACCAGGGTTGGGTAAGTATTTTCTACAGTTTTTTTGTTTTTGTATTGTCTGATTACTGTTTGCTGTTAGTTCTGCTGCAAGTCTCTGTATGTAATAAATAAGAGATTGCAAAAATATTGGCAACCTTGGTTTTATTTAAAATATATTATTTTAGGTCTAAATGGATTATTCCACTTTTCACAGTTTATCCAGTTCAGATTCATCAATTGATTTTTATTTTATTTTTTTTAAGCCTAATTTAAAAAAAAATGCACTTTGCAGAAAACAAAACACGTACATGATGTACTGTACCTACTGACAACTATTTATCTCTGAACACTTTTTCACTTAAAAAAAAAAAACTTTTGCCACAATTTTTATTACCTTTAGGTGTAACTGTGCACGTTTAAAACACTTAATTATTTCTTCACTCTAATTCTTCCGTTATTAATGTTTGGATATTTTTTACAGAGTTATTTTTATTGAACATTCAGAATCATATACACATAATAAACATGTTGGAATAAAACAAATTGATTTGTTTGCATAGCTGAAAAAAAATAGATGGTAAAATAAAGCCACATACAATAACACACATAAATACTAAGGTTTTTCATATAACTTACTGGGCTTTTCAAAGGTGAGAAATTTTCCTGCTTTTTTATCTTTTATGGATTTTGAAAACGAAAATGAAAACAAATCTTGTGAAAAATATTTAAAGGGGGGTTTGTTTTTAAAAATGTATTTCTATTAATATGTTTGTCCAATATTATTAAACCATGAAAAAACTAAATCGGACGTGATAATGTGTGCAATACACCATATTTTTGTTTCTTCTGATTTGACCAAAAAGTGGTTAAATCCGATCACGACTATTTCCACGTTCAGAGTTTTGTCTTCTGTACGCATGCGCCAACACTTATTCACACCTGATTGGTTAAACCAAACCGTGACTGTTTCCGGTTCAACCGATACACGGAGTTTAAAATTCTTTTAATCGTCTCTGGCCGGCTGTTCCCATTAACCAACGTACACCCCATTGGTAATGAATTCAAACTAAAAAGTATATACAGATCTTTTGGGATGTATCATATCCGTTCATGTAGTCAAACACAGTAAAACACGGTGCATGTAATAGAGGCTAATTTCGTGTCTAGCCAGACTCAGAGTAATGCTATTTTTTTCGCTAGTTGCTAACACAGTAGAATCTTAATTACTAACGAGGACAACAAAAACATGTTTACGAAAAATACATTGGAACAACCGTCTCATTTGAGGTACATTTATTGAAGCAAACACGAAGAATTTTAGATGAAACTGTATTTTTCTTTTATTTTTTTAAGGAGTTGCTATTAAAGACTGGATGGATGAGGTAGGAGGATCGAACGCTGCAGAGCTGAAAAACCTATTGAATATTAAATTATATGAAATAATAGTTTGAAATCAAAACCCTTTTTTGTGTCCTAGCTAATGAACGTTGCTGGAAAGACGCGTAATGCTGTAACAACAACAAGCGATTATCGAATCACAATGTGCGAGTCCAGCGATGAAGAGTTTGACCAGTGTAAGTTCTGTTTTTAAAAGAAAAAAAAAACGTATATATTATACCTCAAAATATATACCTTGGTTAACGCTTCAACTGTTTCAGTTTTGGAGCAAAGGTTCACACCTCAGGCTAAAGCGACTTCTTCACATAAGCCTCGCAGTGCAGCTAAACCACCACGGTAGGATAAACACGACCATGCTGCTTTCATGACTGTCACCTCTTCTAACTACAAATGCCGGTACATTTGCTGAATCGTCTTAGATCACACACGTCTGCTTATTTATTTATGTTTCTTTCCAGCGTGGTGCTTGTGGTGAGCTCAGATGATGAAGATGACGCTCCTTTTGAAACATGTAGGTGCTTTATGTATTAGTTTATTTGACAGGGGCATAATAATTCATGTACCAGAGTTGGCCACAAAGGCAGTTTTTTATCTGTTGTCCCTGGATTGTCAAATTTGTCTCCCTCCAAATTGTGAAATTAACAACAAAAATATAACATAAATGAAAGAATTAGATTGTATGACAGCATTGTAAAAGGCTAAAATACAATATAAATGAGCGACAGCCGCGGGTAAAAACTTAATGTAAGTATACCAGAACAGTAGTAATTGATAAATATTGTAAGTGGTATAAATACAATGTAAACCTAAGAGCAGCACAGATAGATCACCTTGGTAAAAAAAAAAAATATATATATATATATATATATATATATATATATATATATATATATATATATATATATATATATATATATATATAATAATCAACTCTAAAAAACTAAAATACATAAAAAAAACATTGATTCAAATCTATGAACATTTATGGTGGCATGGCTAGATTGAGGATGGTTATAGGTATGATGTGTGGTGGCATGTCGGATGTTTGTGACTGCAGGTCTCTGATGGTGTGAGGAGCTGTGGAGTGGCTCAAAGTGACAAAAATGTCAGAAATGAACTGATGTTACAATAATGGGAAAATAAAGCCAAATTACAGACCTTTTGTTGTTGTAAAAAGTAAATTTTTCTTTGATTTTCTTATCAGTCCAAGATATTTTGTGTGAAGAGTAATGGCTCGTGCACACAAGAAGCCTAATTTTTGCAAACAAAGCAGAAAAATTAAACTCTTTGGATTCATGATAGAAGAATAGTGCAACATTCATTTTACTTTCACATATTTAATGCTAGTAACCAGCATAGATCAACATATTTAAGACAAGAGCAATGATCTGAAATCTATTTATAATCCTGTTCAAGTTAATGTAGACAAAAAATGAATCAGGCCAATTCAGAAGTGGTGGGGCTCTGTACAAACTCATTTTACATGTACTAAAAAAACAATGATAAATATTAAACGTACTATTTATTCCATTGTTTGTCCTTTTATTGTAATTCATCGTGGATAAATAAATACTTAATTATAATATAATAATTATAATTGGATTTGACAGAATTGATGCATAATTTAGACTTAAAAAATAAGCTGAATGTGTTTATTTTAATGTGACATTTTTCATTTATTATTGGTATATTTGATGTTGCATTCAGCCCTCTATAAAAAAAAAAAGGTTAATTTTCTTCCTTTTTTGTTTTTGGACTTTAAAGTTCTACAACGAGTGAAAACCCCCACTACCAAACCCAAGAGAGCAGAGACTCACAGTGGGGACTGGTGAGATTTTGACCTCTTTTTTTTTTGTCTTAAAACTCATCAGTAGAGCCTGCTAAGCATAAAGCAACCTCTTTTTTTTTCTTCTCTACAGCCTCAAAGACTTTATTGTGGATGACAACTCATCTGATGAGGATTTTATCAAGACAAAGCCATCTCTCAGGGGTAAATGGACAGGTTTGGGTTTAATTTTGTTCAAATCAGAGAGCGCTAAGCAGGATGCAAACATGTTTACATAAATGTATTTAGTTAGTTGTTGAGAAGTGACAAAAATCTCTAATTAAGTCAAAGTCCTACAATGGGATTTTTTTTGCCTTTCTACTCAAAGTTTGTTTTATTTTGAAGGTCCTAAAAAGGGCAACACTCCAGCTGCCCAGCACTCTGTCAGAAGACCGCTGTCACAGCTGAACTCCCCTGTCTTTGTGAGTGACAGTGAAGATGAGGATGATATATCATCATCAGGAGCAGTTGGAAACTGCGTCACTCCAAGCCCATCCCAAAGGTTCAAAACCATGATGGAGAACAGGGAGAGGAGCAAAACGTTCCACCTTCACCTCCTCTCCCTCCCAGTCCTCCTATTTTTCTCTCACGCCCTCCTGGAAAGGCTTCGGCATCCATCTTCTCGCCAAAGCGCACCTTTTCTGCACCTTCTGGACTGGAGGAGTCCAGCAGTTCCGAGGAGGAGTTTGTGTCTTTGCTCGAGAGGCTTAAGAAGAAAAACATTATCGCAGGAGCTTCATGCTCTCCAAAGACCAGCAAAGGTGAACTATGTTTGTATTCTAGTTTGCATAAAGCTTTAGTGTCTTTTTTGGGGTCAGAAGTAATTTTCCTCCTTTTTGCCTTTTAAAAAAAAATGTTCTTGCTTTTAGAGTCAAACAAGGAGCCTGTGATTTCCACTCCTCCTGTGAGGCCGTTATCCACATCTACCTCCAAAACCTTAAAGGAAAAGCCTCAGCAGGACAAGACTCCTGCCAAAAACCCTTTTCTGAAACCCACTGTGAGTCAGACGGAGCCCAGACGCGGCCCCACCACCAGGTGAACGCCACTACACACTACTGCATTAACATAGTCAATGTGTGATTTGACTTTAGAAACGTTTTCCGTGTCCCGACCCGTTTGTAGGGTGCTGTGTAAGACTCCAGGCTGCTTCCTGGAGTTCCTCTCAGACCCTGGTTCATGCTACAGCTCCAGCTTCAAAAAGAACAAGGAACAACTCACAAGCAAACTCTACCAGCTCTATAATTCCAGCGTATTTGACAACAAGGTGACTTTTTATTTCATTTAACTATTTGTTTCACTATTATTTGCTGTTTTGAATGACCAGATTCATTATGGATGGAAATAAGCCAAAGTTCTTTTTATTTCTAATTCATCTGGATGGAATCTTTCCATGCAGTCGAGTGGCAAAAGGGTTCACTTTAGAGGCTTTAGAATCCAGAACCCAACTTCTGGTTTTTTGGGGAGTGATGTGTTGTTGTTGTTTTCACTCTTCCAAGTGAAGCTGAGTAATTTTAGAGCTGAGCTCAAAGAAAGGAATCTGCAGGGGATGGACTTCAGATCAGTGAGACATCTGCTATCATTTCATGTCTGTCTTTTCTTTTACAACCATAAGCTGAGGAATCAGAAAAGAGTTTCCTTCATAGGAGCTTAAACATGGGGTTCAGACCTCAGTCATCTGAGTGGAGCCTCCGACACCTCAAAAAGCAGCCACTTGGTTAAATCATTAGGGAAGAGTGATGAGACCCTCATGGGGTTTGAACCAAGGCAAGAGTGTTGATCACTACTACACCACCGTGCAGCCTGATACCTTTTAGACCAGAAAAATTACGACTTGAAAGATGGAATAAATTTTTTTTTTCTTCTTGCCGCACAGTTTCACTATTCATTAACTTCCTTTGGCTGCTGTATTTCCAGCTTCCAGTCGACATGTCCGTGACCTGGAATAAGAAGATGCGGAAAACAGCTGGTTACTGCGTCACAGGGCAGGAAAAGGGTGGAGGAAGTCGCTACGCCCGCATTGAACTTTCAGAGAAAGTGTGCGACTCTGCAGGTGATGCTGTTTAAAGGATCAGTACAGTTTTCCATCACTATATCGTGGTTCACGTTTTTTTTTTTTTTTTTTTTAAACATCTCACTTCTCTGCATCCCACTTGGCTGTTGACCTTGTCAACCATGTCTCCTGTGCAGAATGGGTTCAGTTAGATAAACCGTCATAAATCTCCAATCATGAGCAGATCTTTGTTTTCATTCCATAATCCTGGACTTATTAGTGTTTGAAGGTTTGAACTTTGACAGTTTAACCATGAGAGAATAGTAAAAATATGAATGTCTGGCCGAGAAAAGTGTATAAAGTGTGTAGTGAGGAGTGAGTACAGTCTTAAAACATCTGCAGGATGAACAGGGGAACGCTGGAGATCATTTCTGTTTGTGTCCAGATGAAAGAACTTGTTTGTCTGATAGAATCTCCTCCTGCTTCTGTTCCATGACAGATCGTCTCAGGGACACCCTCATCCACGAGTTGTGCCACGCTGCAACCTGGCTCATCAATGGCGTGAGAGACGGGCACGGCGCCTTCTGGAAGCTGTACGCCCGCAAAGCCACAGTGCTGCATCCTGAGCTGCCCATGGTGACGCGCTGCCACAGCTACGACATCACGTATAAGTTCCGATACCAGTGCACGCGCTGCCAGAACACGTACGTCCAGCTCACGCTCAGGTTTTTATTAGTTTGTTTTGCATGTACGTGATTTCCATTCTTTCCCTCTCGTGGTGCTGGTTCACAGGATCGGTCGACATTCCAAGTCGCTGGACACGCAGAAGTTTGTGTGCGCCCTCTGCACGGGGCGGCTGGTCCTACTGACCCCCTCCAAGCCACGCGCTCCCACGCCTTTCGCCAACTTTGTCAAGGAAAACTATGGTAGCGTGCGGCAGGAGCTAGCAGGACAGAGCCACGCAGAAGTGATGCGAAAACTGAGCACAGACTTTGCTTCCAAAACCAAACTCAGTGACAGCTGACCTGCTTCAAAGTCCTCATGAGGCCATTCAAGCAGCAACACATTTCTGAGCCTAAAGAATAGCTTTTTAAATGTTGTTTGGCTTTCATGTTGTTGGTATTAGAGTTGGACGATTAACATCCAAACGAATTATTTTTATAAATAAAAATAACTTTTTTTTTTTTTTTTTACTTTTATCAGTATTTAAGACTAGAAACTAAAGTTTAAACTTTTCCTTGAATAAAATGGACATTTTACGATGTGAACTTTTTAGACATTTTTCTAAACTGTTTGATTTATTGGAGACTCATTAAACTCTGGGAATTACCAACCTGCTGTTGTGATTTTTTTTTTTTTTTTTACATTTCCAAAATCTTTTATAAAAAGATTTCATAAAGAAATGAATTCGATCAAAATACTCTCCCTTTTCTTCACCTTTGGTGATGTGAAGGATTTTGCTCCGTCGAGAAACTGAGGCATCGCTGCTGATGGTATAAAATGATGAAAGTTAAGATATTTACTATATATTTTTTTACTTGTTCTAAGGGGATCAGATGCAGGGGAGCTTGAGAAATGCCTCAGGTGTGCATCTGACATAAAATATGTAACTGAATGGAAAAATGTGGCCCAGAAGAGGAGAAAATGGAGAAAACCTGATCCCTCATGCAACATGTAGATTTTTTATGTAGACTGTTGCAGTGTGATATTGGAACTTTTATGTTTTATGCGTAGGAAGTGATGGGTAATCATTTTTTAAATTAAAATCTTAAGTTTTTATTTTTCTATGGTGCAGAATGAAAATAAATCAGTATGTTGAGAAAACGGCAGCAACTGGCCAAGTTTCTGAAAAGCCGTACGCAGGTAGATTATGATGATTAAGACCATATTTACATGTATTTTGCTTTAGTGTTTTCAAAAGTCCAGCTTAGTTATATTATTTGGTTGTTTTTATTGTCTTTTTCATTTTTTACAATAATGTCTATTATGTTCATGCATGTATATATATTGCAATCCTATCTATTCTTCCACAGTTTTGTCCTCATGAAGAGCAGCCTCTACATTTTTCCATCTTTGATCAACCAATTTTATTATTTTCCAGAATATTAAAGGTTTGTTTAGGCAAATCTTTTCAAATATAAATAATCTTCTTAAAAGCATATACTTTTTCTTTTTTCATTTTGAAGCCTGAAAATTGACTTAAAACACTAGAATAAAATTAAAATAAAATTTCAGGTGGAATATAACTAATAATAACAGCATCCAAAAGTATAAACCAAGAGACGGGATGAACTGCTTGAATATATTTTATCTGTTCAGCCCCTGTCACAAAATACAAACCAGTCAGTGATAGAGAAGAGAAACTGTGTACCACAGAAGGTTAAATATGCAAAAATACGACAGTCATACTTCAAAGATGGAGGGCGGACGTGTGAGAAGGGTGTGCGGCGGGTCAGAGGGGGGGCCTGTGGGGCCACTTTCCTGATTGTGTTGGTCGGACCATTCAGAGGCACAAAAGGGAGACCTTCACCTGTGTCCGGGGGACATCAATGGAAAAAAAGGACAAAAAAAAAAACTTGGAGAGGGGAATGAACACAGTTTTCAGGCACTGTGAAGTACTGAAGAATAAATAAGCTACCTGAAATCGTTAACATTGATATATATTCTTCATAAAAGTCTGCAGCATTCCAAACAGGACACTTTGCATTGGCAAATAAAACGTCAACGATAAAATGAGAGCAATCGGACACTGAATTTTAGGCAGGGAAGAATGGTTTGATTGATTTTCACCGAGTAAAGGTGTGTGGCACGACACGATAGTAGAGGCTCTCTAGAGGAACAGGAGAGCAGCTGGTCCCCTCGACTCTGCACGGCCGACCTCTGAGGTCACCAGCTTCCCTCAGTACAGACAGGTTTTCTTCATAATGCGAAGAAACTCTTCCTGGTTGACCTCTCCGTCTCCATCCCGGTCTGCTTCATCGATCATTTCCTTGAAAAAGACAAGAGAGTCAGCTTTAAGATGCACTCTGGTGAAAACTCTGGGGTTTTTTTGCGTGTGTTTAACTTTTGGAATGTTTCTCATTATGAATAACATGGAAAAGGAAAATTAAGCTTTATTCAAGTTGTTGGGAATCAAGAGAGCAGACAAAAAAAAAATGCAGTTTGGAAAATAGTGTGTTTGTTAGGAAGAAAATGTGCTGGGTGGGGCTACAAGCTCCCTGCTCCCCTCCATTCTGATGCATTCACTTGCAGATCCATGTCCGTCTTTGTTTTGCTTGTCTGAGCTGGTATCTGGATCTAAACCGTACTGCTGGATAGCTCTAATATTGCTCGCCGTTTTTGTTGCACTGATAATGCTAGGCTAGAGTTGTGAGGCACTGTAAGCTAGAAGGAGATGGGTGACAGGAAGTGGGGGTGGGCTTGCTCCACCCACACCTTAGGTGAATTTCGAATGAGCTTCTGTCACTCTGCAGAAACTATTTCCTAGAAAACAACACAGTTTTTATTTTTATTTTGGCGGAAATCTATGGAAGCGAATGTGACTCAAATGGAAATGCTGTTTCATTTTCACAATAAAGGTGATTTAAAAATAATAAATCAATCTGCCAAATGGCTTTTTTTTTTCTTCTTCAACACAGCTCATTCTGTCACCTAATCAAAATGATAAATTAAAGGGTATTTGACAAAGCATTACCGGTATTGACTTTTATTTTGAAATCTGAGACACATATGCTTCCATAGAAAACAGCATAATCATAATTAAAAGACCACAGGGAACGGTTTTTAGAACGATCAACAGATGATTGGAGTGGGACTTTAAAAACTAGAGACTTTACTTTAGTGAAAAGTGCCTCACCTGTAGCTCCTCATCCGTCAGGTTCTCTCCGAGCTCCTTTGCGACTCTCTTGAGGTTCCTAAATGAAATCTTTCCGGTCTCATCGTCATCAAACAGGCGGAAAGCTTTCAGAATCTCCTCCTTGGAGTCCTTCTCGGCCTAAAATAGGAATAACTTTTTGGACTCCGAGGGAACTGATGAAGCTCCGTTGGATGCAGCGGGATCCCTACCATTTTCTGTGTCATGACGGTGAGGAAGTCAGCAAAGGAAATCTTTCCAGTGGCGTCCTTATCCACTTCACCGATCATCTTCTTGATCTCCTCTTTCTTTGGCTCAAACCCCAAAGCTCTCATTGCCACCTGGATCACACAGAGTAACAACTCCTACTCTGTTTGCTCATCATTACATCCTGAGATCACAGATCTACCTGACTTATTTCATTTTACCTTCAGATCTTTCACATCAATGAACCCAGAGCCATCGGTGTCGAACAGCTCAAAGGCTTCCCTGATCTCCTGCTTCTGCTCCTCAGTCAGCTCTGCTTTAGGAGTCGTCTTCTTGCGTGGAGGAGGAACCGGACCCTGCAGGGATGGCCTCTTGGCAGAAGACGCCTGCTGAAAACACACACGGTAATCAAAATGTATTACTATGATAATGATTAAACTAATAATAAGTATTTACATTTCTTAAATATAATTGAAGTAATGAAAACAGTAATACATGTTTGTACAGCTGCTCACTCACCATTGGTTGTTAAATATTGGTCAAACTCGGACAGTTTATTTAAGAAGCAGTTAGTGGTGTCGTCAAGGCTTCGCAGTCTCCCTATTATCATGAAGAGAGAGAAAAAAAAACACATGAAATGCTTTGATTGACTCCAGTCGCTAGCATAAACCACTTCTCTAAGCTTAGCGTAAAACCAGCAAGTCATTCATCCAAACGAGACATTTTTTATCGCACAAATACCTGTTACTAGGTGCAGGCGGGGTGAACAGTTTTCTAGCTAACAACGCGCAAAACCCCAGATGCTGTCACGAAGACTGGGCGTCAGATTCCGTTCTGCGCGCGTGCCGATCAACGTACACGTCGAAATGGGCCGGGGAACCCAAACAATAGCTATGTTACGGTGACCAGATAGGGACGAAAGGGAGTTTAAAACAAACGCACCCGTCGGGCAAACCGGTGATTGGTTGCTAAGGATTACGGAGTCGTTTTAAGATGGAGATTTCACATTTAAAAAAATGTTTCACCTGAAATAATAATAATAAGAATAATAAAAAATAGAATAAACGTTAAAAAAAGTCTAAAGATATGTTCCAGATATATGCATGTAATAAAATAAATTAGGACTTTATATTCATCGCAGGACTTAATAGATTGGCAGTAAAAAAAATAGTGAGAATGATTTTAAACATTAAATGAATGTTTTGTGGTTGCCAACGTAGTGTTCATAATGTAGCCATAAACGGACTTATTGAGTATATATCGACATATGCATTTAGGTGTGGGCTCTTTAACAAAACCAGGTGGGGACAAATAGTACTTGTTCCTGATTGGTCTACTTAATGGCGTTCTTTGACGTCACTCAAACATGATTGGCTAACGTGACATGTCCCCTCTTTAATCGACAGCCGCCAGACCAATCAAAACGAGGCAACGTCTCGGCTGATTCAAACGTTTCGCAGTTGTGCACTTTTACACGATTTCGGTGAGATGAGACATGCTAAAAGTTGTCTCACTCCTGGAAGGGCCTTCCAAAGCCACCCCAGCTGTCACAGACTCTGACACCTCCATCTTTGTAACTTCATAATGGCTACACGACTTCGACCGGTGAGTTTAGGCACCTTGAACACATACCCCCAAACTTTTGCCTGATAGTAATTATTTCATCTGTCGGTCCGCAGAGCAGCAAACGCTGCGCGGTGATCGGGGGGTCCGGCTTCTTGGGCAGACACCTGGTGGAGAAGCTGCTGGAGCGGGGCTACTCTGTCTCTGTGTTTGACATCCGGCAGAGCTACGAGCTGCCAGGCGTCACCTTTCACCAAGGAGACCTCTGCGACCAGCAGGTGGGACCTCCGTCACTCACGGCTCTGTGGCGTTCAGGGAACCGGAAGTTGAAAGTGAATTTTTGTTGTTAGAACTTCAAAATATCACATACATATCCACATGAATAGAAAAGAAAGAAAAAAAGATGAAAAAAATAAAATAGAATGAAATGCATAAAAATTAGTATTGTAGCCTAATGTAATTGATGTAATGCTATGGATTGTCATACAACATGTTATCTTCAATGAAAGTGGACAGTTTTCTTCCATTTTTGTTTCTCACAAACTTTATTGATTTTAAAATATAAACCGATCTCTTTATGAAATCTATTAACAATAGTTTGATTTTTAAGAATCTGCTCTTGTGAATGAAAAGTATCAAATGCCAAATCAAATAATTTATCACCAGAAACCACTCCAAATAATACTATATGGTTAAGTAAGTGAATAAGTATAGGAAACTCTGAACAGCACCACCAACAAAAATCCTCCCAACTGGAAGTTGAAAGTGTCACAGCAAAAGCATATCTTTAACTTGATGAACTTATCTTTATTATGACTGGAGATCAAGCTGAAAGCATACACCCCACACACCAGAAGGACAAAAAGCAGAGTTTACTTTATGCTATAAGGCCCACTCCAACTATATACCTATCTATTGGAAATGTGTCCACACTGGTCTATTAATTTTCGATTATGCAGTTTTGTTTGGGTATTTTTTTAAGAAATAGTTTTTGCAATGCAGCAAGAGTTCATCAGAATCTTTATATTATTTTTTTTTATTTACAAGATTCAAAATTACACAGCATTGTTTCCGTTTGGAACATTCACATTCAAAGACATTAGGCAGTGTAGCATTTTACAAATAGAAAACTAAAGCAAAGTCTAAGCAGTAGATTAAAACAATATAAAGTAATATAATAGTAGTATTGGTAGTAAAAATAAATAAAACATAGATATATAATGTCAAAACTAAAAGTTACAATAAACAAAAATTATTAAAATAAGATAAAAAGAAACAAAAGCATTAATGCAGATGAACAGTTCAACAGTTTTATTGCGGCCTTTTTATGCATTTTTTGGAGGGATTTATAAAAGAGCAGGAGATCATTTTTTGAAATACAACAAATTTATGAATAAAAAATCAACCTAAAATAAAGAAAAAAGTTATAAATGGTAAATGGCGCATACTTATATAGCGCTTTTCTTCCTACAAGGCCCAAAGCGCTTTACAGTCACAGACCCATTCACCCAGTCACACACACAGTCACACACACACACACACACACACACACTGGTGGCAGGTCCGCTGCTGATCACAGGCGCCCGCCTGCCACCAGAGGCAAGGTGCGGTTCAATGTCTTGCCCAAGGACACATCCACTCATGGGCGTGAAACCAGAAATTTTTAACCCAATTGCGGTCATCAAACAGGTGCTTTTGGGTTTCAATATCTTGTGTAAATATGGGGCATAAACTATCTTTTATATTAAATCTCATACACAAGAATTCCTTACATGATAGATGTTGACGTGGACCTCTTTCATTTTTGGAGGTACGGAAATGAAAGAAAATGTGATCTAAAGTGAAAAGTGTCTATTTTTTGACAAAGTTTGTGACAGAATTTTCCTTCTAACAGGAAGGAAAATAGTTTAGTCAAGGAGGCTCTTTAAACTTTGTTAATGCATTTTTTTATCTGTACAACATATATTAACAATCAACAGTTTTGGTAGGTAAACTGGATGAATTTTGTACACTTGCTCTGATTATATGTGTTAATTTTGTAGAAATGTCTTTAATAACTCTTGAACTATTCTTTATTGTTCTTTATATTTGAGAAAAGTTCCATCACTGTCCAAACTCCTTTTTGTCGTTCATCAGAAATTTGCCTGAGTTGTGGGCGAGACGGTTGGCGCGGAAGTAACCCTCCGCTGATTTCCCATCATCCCTTTGTTTACACTCTTTCCCGCTAGCTTACAGCCCCTCACACCCCCCCAACCTAACCTTAAAACAAAAACGGCGAGCGATATCAGAGCTATCCAGCTCTACCGTTTTCCTCCAGATGTCAACTCGGACAAGGATAGTTCAGATGTACATGGATCTATTTGGAGCGGAGTCATGAGACTTTGTCCCGCCCACTTCAGTTGCTGCGCCACAAAATCAGAGCTTTTTTTGAAACGGCTGGTTTTTATCTGCTCCAGATCCATCACGATTTGAAAAAAAAAATACTAATAGATGCTGTTGGAATCTTAAATGATTTTTATATACGTCCTCCATCATGAGAAGATGCTGCAAGAACATGTTAAAAACACTTTAACTTACACACTATCACTTTTCAATGAGAGATTTTTCTTCTTTTGGTAACATCCACCTCTCTTTTTGTTGTTGTTTCTATTTTTCCTCCAGGCTTTGCTGTCAGCTCTGCAGGATGTGTCACTAGTCTTTCACTGCGCCTCCCCAGCTCCTGGAAGCGATGACCGTAAGTTATTTGAAAGGGTCAACGTCGTGGGAACGCAAACGGTTATCCAAGCCTGCATCGAGGCCGGGGTGCAGGTAATCCGAGTGTTCTGGTCGTTTTCAGAGGTTTTTGGCTCATGTTTGGATCCTGGTGGTGATGTTTGTGATGCTTTCAATGCTGCCAGAAACTGGTTCTGACCAGCAGTGCCAGTGTGGTGTATGAAGGGACGGATATTAGGAACGGAAAGGAAGATCTGCCGTACGCCAAGAAGCCTATTGATTATTACACACAGACCAAAATTGAGCAAGAGAAGGTGAGGCAACAATACCCAGACAGTTTCCTTTGAAAAATTAGGTGGCAAATATGTCAAATAATTAGTCTTAACCCCTTCTGTTGACCAATATCCCAATGAAAACTCCCATGTAAAAAAAATCAAAGTCTAATAATAACAAAAATGTGTGTTGTAGTTGGTCCTTGGGGCGTGCAACAAGCAGAAAGGTTTCCTCACAGTTGCTATCCGACCTCATGGCATCTTCGGCCCACGGGACCCACAGCTGGTTCCTATCCTAGTGGACACAGCTCGGCGGGGAAAAATGAAGTTTATTATTGGGTAAGACTTCAGTAATCTTTGACCTCAACCAGATGCTTTTATGTGTTTTTTGCATTTAAAAAACCTTAAATCTGGAAAAAAAAAAAATTTCCTGTTCAGTTTCTACTGTTTTGGTAGTTTTTGGTTGTATTTATTTTTTTGTTTATGGTGCTTGACACTTGAAGGAAAGTGGAGTTGTAGGGACCATTTCAGTTGATTTTAAAATCCTTAAATCAAATTTTGTCCAATTTCTTTGCTTAAATGGAAAACTCTTTATTTTTTCTCCTTTTAATAAATCAATCCATCTGCACGTCATCAAATCATTCTTATTTTGTTCTGGTAGAGTCTTTCCTTAAATTGGACCTTGTGTTCTGCAGCAATGGGGCCAACCTGGTAGACTTCACATATGTGGAGAATGTAGTTCATGGACACATCCTGGCTGCTGAGCATCTGAGACCAGACTCTCCCATCTGTGGGAAAGTGCGTAAGAAAAAAAAAGTATGGTTCTTCTTTTCTCTAGATGAGCTAGATCTTTTATTTTGTGATCCCCCCTGTAGGCGTATCACATCACCAATGATGAGCCAATTCCCTTTTGGGACTTCATGTCGGAGGTGTTGGTGGGTCTGGGATACGCGGCGCCGCGCTTTCACCTCCCTTACCGCCTGGTTTACGGACTGGCCCTTCTCCTCTGGCTGCTGACCGTGCTCCTGCGTCCTTTTGTTGCCTTCAAACCAACATTTACACCCATGAGAGTGGCTTTGGCCGGGACCTTCCACTACTACAGCTGCCAACGGGCCAAAGAGCACTTGGGCTACAAACCAGTGGTCAGCTTGAAGGAGGGGATCGCACGCACAGTTCAGAGCTACCCCCACCTCAAAAGTGGCGCTTGATTATCAAACAAAATTACTGTTTATACATCAGTGTCAACAACTTGGCCAGGTTGTTCTGAATGGACTCAAATTTGTGTAAATCCACACCTTACTTGGTGTTTTGGCTCACATAGCTGTTATATCGAATTTCCACCAGCAGATGGCAGCAAGTAGTTGCTTTTGAAGATTATTGGCTGTCCTGCCTCCTGTTTACGTAGATATAAAATAGAGATGATTCTGCCACACAGCCTAAATACACCTCAATCCTGATATATGTGTAAAAGCAGTGATTTCATGTACAGATCATTTAAACAGATTTCAGAAATGTAAGTACAAATTATGTAAAACTGGGATCTCAGATATATTTCTGAATGATAAAAACGAGCTTTGCTGTACCACCACATTTGAGTGTTTCACATTATTGAAGCGTCCGAATGCTGAACGTCTTGCTAATAGATCATTTCCTTATTCCTAAGTAAAACACTAATTACTTTAAAATGCAAAGAATGTGACTTTGCTCCATTTTTGTTTCAGAGGACCTTATAGGTCGTGTGAATCCTGGCTGACGTGATTCATGTAATCCCAAGACAAAAGGAGGAAACGGAGATTTTTGCACTATGGGGACAATGGGTTTATGTATGTACTGTTTAAAACGGGAAAAATTAATAGAGAAGGATGTGTCAAAGCCTGTTTTCAGTATGTTTAAAGAAGTATTGATGGGTTTAGGAACATATAGGACGGTTTAGGAAATATTACTAGCAATAATACGTCATTTGGATTATACAAAAACAGGGAAATTGTTGCCTTTTTTTTTAGAATGCTCACTCATCCCTTTAAAAAAAAAACACCACACCATATTTTGACATGTTTTGATCAGATAAAGTCAGAATCCAGAGGCAGCTGAGAGTCTGGCGGTATCTATGATAGATGTAGTTACTACAGTGGCTGGTCCCTTCAGAATTTTTGCCATTCCTCGCTTTGGTGTGGTGACAATAAGGTGAGGGTAACATTCGGATTCCTCACATTCTGATTTCAATTCTGTGGCAGGAGCACCCTAATGATTCACTGCAAAGGTTTAAAGCACTGGGCGAGGCTGCCTGACAGGTTCCTGTAGAAGTGGAAGAGGGAGGGCAAATCCAAGCAGAAACTTTAGTTTAGCAATGTGTTTTCTGGAATGAAACTTTTGCTACCCTGCAGTTCCTCCTCCTTTCTTTGTTGTGAAATCTGTGAGCACTCCTTTTGTTTGACTGTGGCTAAAATCAACATGTGTGAGACGGTTTCTCACACATGATGCTTAAATTCCGTACAATTTCTTGTAAAGGGGGAGTTCTCATGACCAGATTTTGTCCACTCAATAGCCGGCAATTATATGATTTATTGAAAATCTTTATTCATTTGAATGATGATCAGTCAAACATGCTTACAACCATCTCATTTTCAATTTAAAGCAAATATTGGAAATGCATTTTTTGACTTGATGCTAATTTGCAGAAGAATCTGGGTTTTAATTCATCGTGAGGGAATAAATGTAAACACATGTATAAAACTAGACTTTGAATCATTTCATGTTTGTGAGAGTTTTTCCTCAATAATGTGACATTTCTGATTTATAGGCTTTGCAATTTGCAAATACCGTAATTGATAAGTAAGTGAGTTTTAATGCCACAAATTCTAATTACTGCTTTTTGTGCTTAACTACAAGGATGTTCTATGCCTTTTTTTTTCATTCTTAATTTGGGGTATCATTGAGTTGAACATACATATAATAAACTAGATTGTGTACTTTGGTGGGAAGGTTTCCTTTGGTCGATCTAATCTACATCCTCCAGAAAACATGAAGTTCTTGTCTTTGCTCCTCAAACTTCTTATTTTTGAAAGATGCTGCCTCTTCAGTCTAGAATTGCACCTCCAAACTATAAAAAGTTAAACATCCTTAGGAAGACACAACAGAACATTTAGCCTTTTTTCAATAGTTGCTGATAATTTTACCGGGCAATTTGTTTATGTTATTTGTTGTAGAGTTTTTATGTCTAATGTATTTTCCAAATTTGTTTTTGTTTTATTTTAAAAAATGTCATTTTTGAAAATCTGGCTTTGAAGAGATTTAAAGAAAAAGACATTTCTCATTAGAAAAAAAAAAGCTAAATATAAAATGAGGAAGTTGCCAATTAAACATAACCCCTTGGGATTTTCCTCTTTTTATGTGTGTGTGTTTGTGAGTTTCCTGGAACAGTCCTGTGTGGTTTCCTTGATCTTACTTTAATGATGTGGGTACTTGCTGGGTTTTCCTACCCAGTGAGCTTGAGATGAGTGTTCCCACCGGAGAAGTTGCTGCCAGTCGCTCCACTTCATTTACGCGAGCATCTTGTGCTCATCATTTTCCCCCCTTTTGCTCACTGTGCCATGTATTTTGCTGACTCCCAGAGAACAAGGGTGGAGTTTGGAGGTAAACAAAACTAAGCAACCTCTGCTACGCACCCAAAGCTCCACCTCTCATCTACCTACCTGGACTCGCTGGGCTTGTTGGAGCTCACGCCCACACCTGTTTGCATTGGCACCTGCCACACAGAAAAGGCTTTTCCCCCCGCGCTCACGGCCCAGTCGCTTGGACGCATCAGCTGTGTGGACGTTGCTCTGCTGGCTTTTAGGAGATAGCAGGTATGAACTGCATCCAGTTTCACTTCTTCTAGACTTTTCAGAGTAACGGTTTACAGGCTGAAATAACTAATAATTATTGCTGTTTGCACTCTGATTTATTTTTTTTTAGAGGATTCTGTGATCAGTAACTGTCAGTGGCTGCTAAACGCCAGGCTTCCCTCACATGTTTTTACTCTTCATCAATCATTTATCCTGTTTGGACTGTTGTGTTTAAGCCAGAATAAACATTTTTTTTTTCACAACTTGGTCTGCCGCTAATATCCAGGGCAGTCTCCAGGGGGTGTTTGGGAGTGAACTCACAGCCTTAGGAGTTTTACTGTAAATGCTTATGAGTGTATTCTCATTTTGAGCAGTTTTGTAGAGCCTGGAGTCAGATTTTGTCAAGAGTTTTAAAGATGATTGTTACTGAAGAACTGTAGACGTATTGCTTGAATAATATAGATGCATTGTAGAACCATCAGATGTTTGTTATATTGACTCACATGCAGGCGAAAGCAGTGTTTTTGGAAAGTGGTTGGACAGGATGATCTGCATGTCTAGAAGATGAGCTCCAGGAATGCTTGGCAGAGAAAATGCGTCTGAATGGGAGTGGTAAAAAGGCAGAAGAACTATTCACAAAGCGGCTGACTTAATATACACTGTGGAGTTTGATAAAAATCACACACTTTCTCTTCACGAGATGCTTGACTCTGATATGTCTTTTTTTCAGGTGGCCTAAAAAGAAAGCTGAAGATAAACAACTAGAATAACCATGTCAAAAGGTGAGAGGACTAACTAGGAGGTGGACAGTTTTCTAAAAGGAAAGCAGTCATGCCTTATTAGGCCTTTATTTAATCTATCAACACTACCGGTATATAAACCAACCCCAGTTTCTACTCTGTCTTAAAAACCCCTTTGTTTTTCCAATTATATACAAAATTATACTTTTGTGCTTTAGTAATCTTAAATGTAATTTCAGTTTTTTTTCTAAATATTTTGTTTTTTGTTGTTGTTTTGTTATACACAAATTATATATCAAACTGAAACAAAATCATGACCCAAAAAGGGAATCATTGCATCCTTATATGCAATTGGCACTAAACTATGGCCCGAGGGCCACATGCGGCCCAATAAACTGTTTGATCTAGCCTGCCAAACATTTGAGAACAAAAGCCAAAGTCTTTCAATAAAAACTCCAGACTGTTCTGTTTTTAAATATATATTAGTTTTCAATCAAAATTAAAGCATGGTTGTGTCCAGATTCTATTTAATTCTTTCTCTTATGAGGTGAATTACCAAAACACTCCACACATCTGCCCCTGGTCCAGCCCTTCTGTGACTCATTGTGGACCACGAGTCAAAACGTTTGCCCACCCCTGAGTTAAGCTAAAAGTATGCTGTTGTCACTTAAGGCAGGCATGTCCAAAGTCTGGATCATTGGCTGCATTTGGTCCACGTTAAATCTTCTATCACAAAATCAAAAATAAGCAGACCCCAGCACTTTTCTAAGATCTATGATTTCTTGATTGTGGTTTGCTAAATTTTGTTACGAGCCATTGTAAACCTGTAGCCACAACCTCTAGCTACTTGACCTTAAGAGCCTTAAAGGCCAAACAAATTTGTTTCTGTGATAAAAATGACTATTTTGTACTTCTGAATAGGCTAAATATTTGTGTTATTTTCCTGTTGACATGATGACGTTTAGAGTCAACATTTAATTGTGAAAATATGTAAAATTTTATATGGATCCAGATTTAATGTTGACAAAAACATTTTTTACAAACAGACTATGTATAATATTTCTATGTATAATTCTGGTCTTCGGATATCCAATTGACAACCGTTTGGGTAAAAATGTATTTAGTTATATTTCTGTTTTATGTGAAGAAATGAAAAGTATACCATTACCATACATTATCTTTAAAAATTTTGTTTGTAGGTTATTATTTTAGAAAGAAAATAAATACTGTGTCTCATTCATCTGCATATTCCTCTATCAGAGGGAAACAGAGACACCGTGCTTGACAACATTAAAGTACGAACCAAGCTGAAGCCAGATGCCAGCTGGATGCAGCCACGGGACACAACTCGACCCGCAACTTCAGAGGAGGAGAAACCATGGTAACATTCCTTTATTTACCTCAAACTATTGCTCTGTTGGTGCCATTTGTTACACAAAGCCCCGACCCACGTGCTGCTTGCAGGTTGGCAGAGGTCAGAGCTCGCCGTTTGAACGGAGCCCCCACCAGTCCAATTTCTTCACCCGTAAGCTCCACCCCACCTCCCCTGACAGCTGACACTGAAATGTAAATACCCTTTCCAAATGTCACCAGCTTATCTGTCATGGTCTTTAGAATATGAGCGCTGATAACAACTCTTTATTTGAAAACAGCAAAGCACCAACAGAAGGATACCTGATCAGGTAACGGAATTAGAGGTTGCAACACATCAATGGAATATAGCTGCAATGGAAAGATCAGACTAAAAATGATTTCATTTTGGATTTTTAGAGGTGTTTTTACGAAAGTGGAAAAGCCTGCTTCTCCCCCACCCCCTAATGGCATCAGGTAAAATCCTCTTTGGACAAAAAAGAACCTAAAAAAATCTTCTCCATAAATAATGTTTTTTTTTTTTTTTTTTATTGTCGCAGCACAAGCAGACATTTCTCGAAAAAACCCTCAGAGACCTACAAGTTAATGTGAGTCTCTCGTTAGGATTTTGCTGCTCACGGCTGGTGGCTGGTGATTTTATTTCGTGTCTGTTTCTCAGAGCCCCCCACACTGTGAGGTCCACTTCACGCCCAGAGGACAGCCTGCTCAGCCCAGAGGAGCAGGAGAAACGGTGGGCGAGCCCTCACAAGCTGAAGCTACCCGTCCGTGAAACGCATCGCATTAACATCACAATGATTCATCTTGCAGGAGGGAAGCAGCCAGCAGTGTTTTGAAAAGTTCTTCGGTCAGGAAGCGGTCTTACGTGCTCTCTGCTGCTAAGAAATATGAGTATGTTTCGAATGTGTTTGGGATGATGAGACTTTTTTTTACATGTCTGTTGATTACAATAATTTAGGTTTATCACTCTTAGAGCTAAAGAGGCATCACCTGATCCATCACCAGTTGAGAACAGTCCATCGTTTGTGGCTAAAAAGTAAATGGCATTGCTGTTGTATTTTAATCTTACAGTGGGATTTACAAATTAAGACTCTTACATTTGCTGCATGTTCAGGGTGGAGGTCAATGACGATGAGGGAGCTGCAGCTCCAGCTCCTGCTACTGCCAGCTCTGCGTCACCATCCCCTCTTAGTGCAGAAACATCTGCTGCGTCTGCCTCACCTGAACCCAAACCGCGGACAACGTAAGTCCTGCACCACATCTCTGAATCCACCGCATGAGCCAGCCGTGGATCAATGCGCTTCAGTTTTGTCCTTATCCATGTGGTTTACAGAAGCAGCCCTGTAGTGAAGACAACTGCTGATCCAGTCGTTAATGAGCCAGTGATTCCAAAGGTGGGAGAGCCGAAAGAGGAGACCCCAAAGACAGACCTGCTTGGAAACAGGAAACCAGATTCTAAGAATGTGGTCACAGCTGTGCTTGTCGAAGTGGCCTCCAGTGACCCACAATCAGATGACTCAGGCATTTCTGACACCCCACTAATTGATGCTTTGCCAACGTTGAAAGCTGCAGCATCTCCGGCCCCGACTTCTGCTGAGCCAGGATCAGCTGCCCCGGCTTCAGGGGCCAGAGAAACACCCGTTACCGACCCACGTTTGCCACAACCGCCCACATCAGCATCCACAGCACCTGTGATTTCAGCTGTAACTCCAGCTGGATCAAAGCCAGCCGTCACAGAACTAGCAGTGGAGACAAAATCAGCACCTGTTGCTGAACCTAAACCTAAACCTGAACGTGAACCAGAACCACTGCCTGAGCCTAAACCAAAGCCTGAACCTAAAGTGGAACCAAAGCCTGAACCTAAAGTGGAACCACAGCCTGAGCCTGTGGTGCTTAAACCAAAGCCTGAACCTAAAGTGGAACCACAGTCTGAGCCTGTGGTGCTTAAACCAAAGCCTGAACCTAAAGTGGAACCACAGCCCGAGCCTGTGGTGCTTAAACCAAAGCCTGAACCTAAAGTGGAACCACAGCCTGAGCCTGTGGTGCTTAAACCAAAGCCTGAACCTAAAGTGGAACCACAGCCCGAGCCTGTGGTGCTTAAACCAAAGCCTGAACCTAAAGTGGAACCACAGCCCGAGCCTGTGGTGCTTAAACCAAAGCCTGAACCTAAAGTGGAACCACAGCCTGAGCCTGTGGTGCCTAAACCAACACCTGAACCTAAAGTGGAACCACAGCCTGAGCCTGTGGTGCTTAAACCAAAGCCTGAACCTAAAGTGGAACCACAGCCTGAGCCTGTGGTGCTTAAACCAAAGCCTGAACCTAAAGTGGAACCACAGCTGAGCCTGTGGTGCTTAACCAAAGCCTGAACCTAAATGGAACCACAGCCTGAGCCTGGGTGCTTAACAAACACTAAAGTGGAACCACAGCCTGAGCCTGTGGTGCTTAAACCAAAGCCTGAACCTAAAGTGGAACCACAGCCTGAGCCTGTGGTGCTTAAACCAAAGCCTGAACCTAAAGTGGAACCACAGCCTGAGCCTGTGGTGCTTAAACCAAAGCCTGAACCTAAAGTGGAACCGAAGTCTGAGCCTGTGGTGCTTAAACCAATGCCTGAACCTAAAGTGGAACCGACGTCTGAGCCTGTGGTGCTTAAACCAAAGCCTGAACCTAAAGTGGAACCGAAGTCTGAGCCTGTGGTGCTTAAACCAAAGCCTGAACCTAAAGTGGAACCACAGCCTGAGCCTGTGGTGCTTAAACCAAAGCCTGAACCTAAAGTGGAACCACAGCCTGAGCCTGTGGTGCTTAAACCAAAGCCTGAACCTAAAGTGGAACCACAGCCTGAGCCTGAGCTAAAACCTGAAACAGAAGCGAAAAAAGAGCCAACATCTGAATCAGCACCAAAAACAAGGTCTGATTTCACAAACTCACATTTTTCCATGTTTTGCTGTATAATGTTTTTGATGGATAAGACATTAGCTGTTATACATTCAGTACCTATAGAGTTGTTACACTCCTATTTATTCTTCTATCACATAACACAAAAAAATATTCATTTTTCCTAAAATGTCACAACTATAACATTTGTGCTGCCACTTTCACCTATGAAACCTAACAGAAGACATGCTTCCTTTTAGTACTTAAGTTACATTCATCATTAAACACACAAATTATTTGAACCCATAAAAGTAAAAGTATTTTTAGTACTGCTGGGTAAATATCTGCATCTCACTCAGTTGCTCCACAGGATAATGAACTAGTTTAGAGGTAAATGTGTTTTCCAGTTGGTGTCATCAGTGTTATTCTTAGTGCGTTTGCTCTCAGTCTCTAACATGTGCGACTGTAAGCTGCAGCATTTTTATTTTCCATTTATTTCCACAGCTCCTCCTTTGATGTGCTCACGGCTCTTTCCGACACCCTGATTTCTTTAAACTCAGATTCATCCAGGTATTTCCAAAATTTTCTGAAATATTTATTTACTTAAAAGCAGCACAAACCCAGATGATTTTGTCTTTATGATATGCATTTTGTTGTTGCATCTATATTTTTCTGGCTTTCTGGATAAAATCAGATTGTACTTACCATAAACAAATAATGAAATAGCATGATATTTAAAAAATGCTTATTTTAGGTTGATGTTATTTGAACAAACCCTGTGTATATTAATAATTTATTCATATATTTTATTTAACTACAATTGTAGCGTGTGAAAAAGAGATAAAGAGACTTTAGAAGTAAAAGTTTGGGGCAGTCTGCAGACCTGAAGAACTCACCACATCCTCAATTTTTTTTTTTTTTTTACATTTATCAGGAATAAGTTGTGAGACAAATGAAGTCTATCATGACTTTTTATATTAGAGGAAGAGATTTCAGCAAGTTCACACAGAAGTCAGAGCTCCTAATGTTTAGGGAAATTACATTGTCTTAGATCATGAGGTGCTATCAGCACTTTATCAGCCGGGCTTGTTTTGGGAGGGTCTTCCGTTTTAGGATGTTCATGAAAACACAAGTTTGGTTTGCAGAGTTGAGTGCAAACAAACCATTAGACCTTTGGAACTATGTCCTTTGTACAAAAGAAACCAAAGTTGGGGCTTTTTGGTGGTTATACACAGCTCCATGTTTCACACAAACATACCTACACACACTTGTATTGTTGAAGGGTGATTGTGTTGTTTTTTTTAGGCATACATTCCACTGAGGACATAATGAAATGAAATGCAATTGGATAAAATGGTCAAACTAAAAGATGGAATCCTTTTTTTATGCTGCTGGGTGTGTTCTTCTGTTCCCTCTGCATCTGCAGGGCTGAAAAGGATCCGGCTCCACTCAGCAAAACTGAACCGCTAACAGATGATCTCCTGGGCTTCAATGATAGGTTTGCTGCAAAAAGAAAATCCTCTTTCTCACTGTGCAATTAAACAGCTTTCAAAATCCAAACAATTAGAATTTCTTCCATGAGGTGGCACTGTTGAATAATAAACCTTACAGCTCCTGCTTGGACTGGCCTATAAAGTCTTGCCCAAATCAATTTTTTTTGTCCCTCCTCTGCAGTCTGGAGGAATCTCCTGTTCCTCCCAGCCCAGGACGCTGGAGTCAGGATCTGTTCAGCGAGCTACACAGGTGCAGGAAAAGCTGCTCCACCTGCAGCTACAAATATCAAATGATGTGAAAAATGATTCTCTCTCAGCCCAAACTGTCAGGTTAAATAACTTTTCTGATGCTGAATGTGCCACTTTAAAGCTTCCTTTTGAATTTGATCTCTTTAGGGACTTAAACCCAATGGGAATTATCAGCGAGTTCCAAACCAAAACTAACGTTGCTGTTGATCCTGAACCAAGCAGGTAGGACAAAGTGTGCTTTTTTTCCTTTTGTACTTTTCCCCCAAAAATGCTTTTATTTCTGCAGAAAAAAGCAGCAGGCTTACCCAAGTTCCAACACTTTTCATGAACTTCAAATAAACCCCAAGTTTAGAACTTCTATGATCTGCAGATTTGTGTTAATGTCAGTCTTTGACTCCAATAGACAAACAAAAAAAACACTTTAAAACAAAGAGTCTGTATTTTCTGCAGTCAGACTTGAAGGGAAAAAACTGCTCCGTACTGATTAGGATTGCATCTTTGTTTTGTCTCCCCCGGCGTCAGCATCCGAGAGGCGGAGGAGAAGCAGACAGACGAGACAGCCGAGGAAACGCAAAGGTAGAGGGAAGATGACAGGCCGCTCTTAAACAATTATCTGTTTTTGTACAGGGGCTTCCTCCAAAAAGCAGACTCAACTCAGATGTGCTTGGTGGTGTTTTTTTGCAGCAGCTCAGAACCAGCATGCTGTGACGACAAAAGCAGCTCTTCTTCCTGACAAAAGGCGTTAAGCCTGCTCTGTTCTGTCTTCAGTTCAGTGGATTTCCTTTTCTCTTAATGGAGCTGCACTGTAAATAGTGCATGAGGACAGTCACGGCGACCTTTAGATGCTCATTTCTATCTCAACATTCCTCTGTTGCATCTGTTTTACTGAGCAGCCACAAAGAACGATGACCCCCCGAGCAAAATATTCAAACAGTTTATTTACTTCTATGAGATCTGTGAGCAAAGAGCATTTAAATGAGTTTTAAAAAAATAGCTGCATATATTAAAGACAAGACCGTTTATTGTCCCATTAGTAAATACAGAAAGATTTTCTTTTCGGAGAACTGCAGAGATGTCCTTCCATCTGCCAAAGACATCCCCAACTTTAACTTTAGGCCCTTATCCAGTCCCGTTTAGCATTCAAACTGCATTAAACCTTTCCATTATGAGTCAATGTGATCAGAATTCCTCCGACATGAGACGGGCCGCGCTGACAATTGAGAGTGAAATCAGTGTGAAATTGTTTTTCAGCTCGGCTGATCCATTTGATCCATATCCGATAGGGACCACATCCCATAGCAGGTAATCATATTGGTTGGGAGCTGTGACTTGTTTTCCATCCAGATAGATGGCATCTCAGCATGCATTATGCAGCACTTTCTCTGATTATAAACCACTTTTCCTTCTTTTGCAGCCCATCTGACCTGCTCCAGCCCAATATTTCCATCAGCAGGTACAGAAACGATAAAGCAAATCCCCTCCTTTTTTGCTGTACTGTAACCTCTGTCGCTCTGATGTTATCATGGTGCAACATACTGCCCTCATTAGTGCCCCTCGAGCTATTCATGACCCAAAAAAGGACTTCTGCATAACATATTGATGTTTTTCATCTTTTTTTTCCAGCTCATCACCATCATCTATGGTGACCAAAAGTTTGAACACAGAAAAGAAGTAAGCCAAGATTGAACTAATATTTATTGTATTATTTATTGTAGATTTTAAGTGTAGATTTGAGCTAACCTTTGACCAATGGAAAAAACTGCAGATTATTGATGAAGGATATTTACTAATTTAGCAATTATATCACGCATTGCCCCCTATAACAAATCTTGTCCATCCATCCATTTTCCAAACCCACTGAATCCCTTTCGGTGTTGCTGGAGCCTATCCCATCTACTGTTGGGCGAAGGCGGGGTACATCCTGGACAGAGTGCCAGTCTGTTGCAGGGGCAAAATGAACCACTTAAATGATAAAATACGCTCTGGCATTCCTAAACAAACAAGTCCTTACAGTTTCATCGCTCAAAAATGTCACATTGGAATCTCAACGTGTCTTCTCTTTGTGTGTGTGACTTGATGAGCAGTAACGCACTGGAATCCCTCGCAGACAACATCATCCCCATCAACACCGACACCTCAAGGTATTAAACTGAGCCCCCACTGCAGCAGCATGTAATGAATCTGAGACTGATAGATGAAGGAAGGAAACGTGTGAAGCTGCAGGAATCGATCTGACATCCTCTCCCCCCCCCTCAGCTCTCAGCAGCCAGGAAACACCAGCCCACCCCAGCAGACTAACACAGAGGAGGAAAGGTGATGATACACTTTGATTCCCATTTCCCCTCTTCTGTGCAGTGTTGCTCTGCTGTATTTTTATCCATTTACATCTGCTAAAAGGCTTTCAATGTACCCCCCCCCCCCCCACCCCACAGCAGCCAAGAAGCTAAAGCAGAAGAAGAAGAGGAAGAAGAAGAACAATCAGTGGAGACAGTGATCATGTTTGAGAGAAAGTAAGTCATGCTTTTAACTTGGAGCTGCTTTCCTCCTTTGCCTTCACCACCACGCAGTGATGCGCCTCCTCCAGCATCCGCTCAATGAACTGGAATGCATTGTGCATCGGTGCTGATAAAATGGGCCAGATATTTGTTACGACTTTCCTTCACCCCTGTGCTGAAGGGAGTCCCCACGAAACGTCCCCTCGTTTTTCTGTCTAAAAGTGAATCGCGAGCTGCCCTCTTATACGTCCTCGTTTGTGCTCAAGGTCCAACGAGATCAACTCGCCGTGGGACAAATGGACTTCACCCACTGTCTATGAAGTGTATGATTCAGAAGATGAGGAGGAAGAGGAAAGGTATCTCCACCATGTCTAAACCTATATAAAAAAAAAATCACATGAAGCAATTTACAAAAACAGTCCCAAAGTTGATAAATTATCATAATTTCTTCCCTTTTTATACTTAATACTTTGTGATCATCACCAGGTTGAGAAATTATTCTCTGAAAGTCCTATGATCAAAAACGTAGATTAAAAAAGACCTGACCTCAAAGATATTTACAAGCGTTTCACAACCAAAGTGGAGCCTTGACTCAGACAGATCAGCCAAACGCCTTTAATAAAGCTCCTTTCTAGAACTGCATTCACTTTATTGGCTGCTGCAGCTAACATGGTTTACTCCGCTGTCCAGGGAGATGCAAAGCGAGACACAGCCTGCTCTGGATCGGTGAGTTTATGATCTCTTTAAGGTCAGATAGGAAGAAAAAAACTCCTTCACAGTCTTATTTCTGATGTTCATTTTCTTTCTTGTGAACTCATCTTAATCTGGGTTTAATGGGAAAAACTCTATACAATGGATTTTTTGTCGTGCAGCTTCACATACCCCCTGTTTCTGCATTTGACAGATTCTCTAATCAGCTTTACAATCAATGTTAAATGACGAGATCGTTTCTCCCACCGTCTTTCAATTCCCTTTCATTTCCTTGCCTTTATTATCTGTAATGCGTATCAGAGATGTCCTTCAGTCAAACCGCAGCCTGCTTATAGCCTGCCATTATTGACTTATAACAGAAAATGAAGGAAACTGCATCTGACAGGCCCCTCCGTTAAAAAAAAAAAAAAAAAGAAAGAAAAAAATCCATCCCACTGCTGTCACAGTTGAGTGAAAGATGATTCTGCTGCCTCGCTCCTCCAGATCTGTGACCTCCTCTGCAGCTGTGGTGGAAGAGGAGAAGCGAGTCGTGACGCCTGAACCCAAAAAGTGAGCAATCATCTGCAGGAAACTGGCCGCCGACACCACCTATAACTGCATGTACCAACTTGCCTCACCTGCTTCTTTTTTAAGGGGGCTTGTTTTGGTGAAGGAGTATGTGAATGTTTCGGAGAATTCCAGAGATCAAATCTACGGGTAAGAATTCTTAATATTTAAAAGTGAATTAAAAATTCAAATTTTTTACCCCGATTTTTGTTTGTTTTTACTATAGAGATTCTGATTATTTGACTTCAAGCTCTGCCACTTACTCGTACAGCAGTCCATCCAATTACAGCAGGTAAAACCTCCACCTAAAGGCCTGTTTCAGCCATTTAGAAGCACTCTGGGATATAACCAGAAGGCATTCACATTACACACATACAACAGTGACTTCACAAAACCTAAAAATAAGATAATTCCACAAATTCACCATAAATTTCATATTTTAATTATTTCAAATATTAAAGAGGTGAAGGACAGGGTCAGAAAAATAAAATACTGAACTTCAAAGTATCTTTGACCTCAGAATCTGCTCAACAATTTGAGCCCCAAAGCAATCATGGAGGAAAAGCCTTCGGGTTTTTGCTTTTCTTTTACACATGCGTGACTTCAAACTTTTAAAACAAGTTTGAGATTGTGTTTAGGATGTCAAAGCTTGTAAACAGACGCCGTGTAATACGGATGTCAGCAAACGTCTTAATATTTTACGTGTTTTTAAGTAAAATTTAAATTTTTTTTTCTCTTTTTGGATCCCCGATGAGCTATTGTCTTACAGAATCACAATATTTTAATTTTCCTTCTTATTTTTTGGTTACTTAAATGGTTTCTGAAAACTAGCAGTAAATATTGAGACATGTTTTTGTATTTGTTGCATAACTTGCCACTTGCTCAGTGCAAAGTGTGTCCTATCAGTAATATTTCTCTCCCCGGAGCAAACTTTACTCATCATTTTAGTGAGAATATCGAGTACGACTGGGTGAAAAGGCAAAAGGTAATCAATTTCATGACTTGAGTAAAAAAAAAGGGTTCACTTTGACCCCATTTCCCCCCGTGCACCACAGTTCTGTTTTGCTGTCTTGCTCTACGTGCCGTGGCCCGCGACATGCCTCAGTTTGAGTTCAATTTCCCTTTAGAATCCAACCTGAAAGTGGAGAGGCTGGTTTTAAGGCAGCTCAAAAATAGAGGCCATGGTAGTGCTCTTGTTTTTCCAATGCAAGAGAAGGCCTCAGGTCACATGACCTTTTCTCTAAGGCTGCTGCAGCAGCGCTCCAAATCTGATTAAGTGTTGGTCTTTATGTCAGATGAATGCAAATATTGACAAAGATGTAGCTAAACTAGAAAGAACCAGCTTTGTTACGGATAACCGACATTTACCAAAGAGGGTATGCATGTTTAAGACGCGTGTGATTGGTGCTTGTGTGCGGTGAAGACTGCCTGTGTTGTGATTGGTGGATCTTTTTGTGTAGCGGAGGTTCACCAAACAAAGCTGGTCCTTTCCAGTTCAGTTCCATCATCAATATTTGTTAATCCAAGTGTTTTAGCTGACAAACATGTAATAAAAAAAGAGATTGGACTGAATTGTGTGATTCTGCAACCTTTGAACTGGATCTTTATGATTGGAGGCCTGATTTCTTAGATCTCTTCACGCATTTAAACTCTATCTTAAGGCTCTGTGGCGTTGAGCTGCTGTGTCTGCCGCTCACTGCTTTCCCAGGGATTAGAGAGAGAACAAATTTCCCACACCTAGGTGCGTGACAACTAATGGAACTTTTTAACACACTTTTGGTCTTAAGAGGTGATTCTAAAGCCATTAAGTATAAAGAACAGATAAAAGCTCTGGGACTTGTCCAGGAAAATATGTCCTCTGCATTTGTCATGCTTCTCTCTAGCCTATCGGTGACTTTGAGTCGATGTGATGTAGTCACACTGGAACCGCGGCCTAAAGCCTTTCAAAAAAGTATGCAAACGCAAAACAAAAATCCGTGTTGAGCAACAGCACTGGGTGCCGTTCCGCACACGCCCTCCACCTTTATTTACATTCAAAGCTTCTGTTGGAGACGCCCTCTCATGATGGCCATAACGTAGTTTAGTAATCATTTGTTTCATTTAGTTCTTAGATTTAGAAAATCCGAATTTATGGCAGCATCACTTGAGTTTTACGAAAATAAAATTACCTCAGTTAAATTTGGAAACAATCACAAGCCAGAACCTCCTGAGTTCCGGTTATCTGGTTCCCATGGAGTCGCATTGGTCAGTGTTGGAGCAAAAATGTCTGCTAGCCAACCCATTCCAAGGCGAAGTTCCATTACTTAAAGATTTTTAACACTTTCCCTCACAAAAACACACTAAAGTCTGCATGCTATGTTGCCAGTGCTTCATATGTGAAACATCAGATCTGGGATTTGTGGTCAGTCATTCAGTTTTCTTTAAAAAAAAAACTTCTTCCAGAGTGTCTCAGTCATCTACCTGCACGTACTGCGGCGAGCAGGTGGGCAACGATGCGAAGATCAGCATTGATCACCTCAACATCCACTGCCACCCTGCCTGCTTTAAGGTAACCTGTTTTGCTTTGATACCTGTAGTCATTCCACTTTTTAATCCTTGTCACCTCACCTCCTAAATACTTCTGCTTATGATTTACCTCCAAGTACCATGTTTATCCCTTGTGCTATTCTATGACCCCACCCTTACATTGACGTGTTCTCCCTACCATGACTAAGGTGGATAAATGTGGATTTCATGTAATCCATGGAAATCATTGAAAAAAAGGTTCAGCCCACTGTCTAGTGGGTCTAGATGACCCAACTCCCAATGTTAAAGTGCCTAGGATAGCACAAGGGTTAGGATTTACCGAAAATGATTTTTTTTCGCCCTAACATTGTCTTTGTGACTTTTCAGTGCGGTGAATGTAGCAAACCCATGGGAGACCTTCTTCTTAACATGTTTATTCACGCCGGAAAGGTCCACTGCGACAGCTGCTACGCCAACGTTATCTAACTGCAGAAGCCCATCATCAATCCACCCCCCCCTCAAGTTTTTGTTTTGTTTTTTATCATTTTTTTGCATCTTCCAACATTTGCACCGCTTGGTTTAAAGGGGATGAAAATCACTGCACCCAATTTCAAGCTCAAATTTCTGATACAACTTGTACAAGTTTACAGGTTTGTGTATGTGTGTGTGTGTGTGTGTTTGTTTTTTCTCCTGCCTCGGTTCATGATGAAGGATTCGTCTATCAAACTTGATGTCCTGCACACACCTGCAATGTTATTCAGAAACAAGAACTGTGTGCATCACAAAAGTGTATTTCCTTCTACTCCTGTTGAAGCAAAGTGATATATCAATGCTTTATTATTAAAATAAAGACAGTCTTAAATTCCTGTAAAAAAAAAAGTTCCATAAAAGTATTGTGCTGGTGAAAATATAAACTAAATAACAAATTATTGCACACAGAAAAGCAGAGGAGGATGTAACAACAGCTAAAAGGTTCAGGCGGATTAAAAAAAAAAAATCTTCCGAGGACCCTTTACTGAGAACGACGTGAGAGCAGAGGTGGTTCCCCCACGAGATCTACTGCTTATGCTGGAGTATAAAACTGTGAGAGCCGCCACCACCCACCCAGTGAGTGTGTAGAGCGGCGAAGGCAGTTCATTAGCGACTGTCCTGATGGTTCTTTACACACAGTTGAGCAGAGCTCCTTCGAAGCGGAAGACTCGGCCCGAGACCAGCAGAGAAGCTGCTTCCTGCCAGAACAAATGCCTACGGAACAAAACTGGGGAAGAACATCAGGCGCATCTTAAACCCAAAACTCTGAGATAGTTTATTACTGAACTGGTGACATTAAAGACCCACTCCAATAAAAATGGGGCTTTTTGAACGTTTTTTTCTGATGATTCAGGACAAATACTACGAAAATTAAGCTAGAATTTGCATTTCTGAGGATTTCTTTATTTAAATCACTGTGAATCAGGCCCAGACAAAAACATGCAGTTTGAAAACGAGCGCAGTTGTGATCTGGAAAATACGCTGTGGGGGCCACAAGCTCCCTGCTCCACGCTCTCAGCAACGGTGAGGGGAAGAAACGGCATCCTATTTTTTCCATTTGGGCTAAAAACAGCATGATCATAATTAAAAGACCACTGTAAACTATTTAGAAATAGCTAAAAAAAAAAGATGATTGGAGTGGGACTTAAAAAAAAGCAACCTTGGTCTAACTGGTCTATTTCAAGGAGTTTTGGCTCAGGTGCAAAATGCAAGTGGTGTCTGCCTCATTTGGGATGTGGTATTTGGGAAACCCCTTTAATCCTGGATGCGCTTCATCATCTGTTTGTTTTCCGAGGCCCGGGTCAGTGTTTTCCTCTGGCTCGGCGCTCCGTAATGCTTTGGATGTGCCTCCACAGCAGAGAGGGGTCGGACTCGTTATGTCTTATCAGAGACTCCAGCCCCTCTGCCTGGTCCAGGCTCTGCCAGTAATCCTGAGGCCATAATTGCAACCATCTGTGGACACAAACACAAACAGACCCGGCTCATCCCAGCAGATATTTTAATTAGGGCTATTAAAACAACGCCATCCCCTCCCCTCTGAGATGGTGTTTCAAATGAAAGGCTGAAAAGTAGACGGACATTGCACCTGGCACAGGGAATCATTTACAGACTCACTCACCCATCGTCTGCTGGCAGGTCCTGGATCTGTCCGTATCCGGGGCTGGGCAGTGGGCAGCCCATGTGGGAGTTCGAAGCCATTTTAGGCAGAGGGGGCGGGTTCCTTTCGGGGTCTTTCCTATGTGCTCGCTCTGCTGCCAGCCGGGCGTTTTCCTGATCGCACACGTAGCATTCAAAGCCGTTCAAGTAGTTGGGCTTGCTCATGTCATTCACCCCCCACTCCCGGCTCTCCAGCGCCTCCAGCAAGCGAGTGTTGGTGATGCTTTTGAGGTTCTTGAACTCCAAATATCTCGTGTATTCGTCATCATTCTCGTCCAGATGCCGCAGAAAGTCGGCCAGGGCTTTCGGTGAGGGGAAGTTATCGATGATTATCGCGGCGTGGCCGTTGGGCATCCAGTCGGCCACCGCAGGCGAGCCTCGATAGACGGGCACGCAGCCCTGGTGGAGAGGCCGCCAAAGCTTCTCCGTCATATAGTCTGGACACAGGCCATTCTCAAAGGCCAGGTGGAACTTGTATCGCGCCACAAAATTCATGAACCCGGGCTCCTCGCCAGTCGCAGTGGCCGTGTCCTCCAGGTGGTCTGGTAGGGGTTTGTTTTTTAAGCATTTCCCATAGGAGTCCACCTGGAAGAAATAAGAGGAGAGGACACACTGGATTATTTCTGACCAAAAAACACATTTGATGCTTGAAGAAAACGTTACCAGCTAACCTTTACCAGCGCACAACTTTTCCTCTAATCTAGTTCATATAGATCTATTGAGCATCTTTTTCCATTGAGTTGTAAAGAATCATTCATTCAACTCATTTGATTATTTTCTCGTAATGCTAAATATACAGAACAAGCACAATATTTCCAAACAAAGCTGTCAGCTCTAACAGACTTCAGCAGGTGTGCTCTCGGTGGCAGCAGCCTCCAGCAGGGTGAATCTGACATTATCCGCCTGTCAGTGTTCATTTTAACTTGAGTCAGCTGATGCAGCCAGCGTGTGGACACTACCGCTCTATTCTTGATGGATCATTAACTGTGCACAAAAAACATGGAGGCAATTACAACATCTGTAAACACAAAGGGCTTTGGCGAGTGAGGGTAAATAGTCAGGACCAACTTTAAGAGCTTTCTGTGCAGCATGCATGCTGCTATGATGGTGGTGGTGATGAAATACTGACGACGAGGAAAGACATTAGTGCGGAACATTAAAGGTACATTAAAATTTAGCGGGTTTTTTTTTCCCCACACCAAAAATAAACATGCTGTTTTCCAGGATATAGCTTCTACGGAGCAGCAGGGGTTCACCCCCCTGAGTTGTGGGCGGGACTGTTGGCGGTAAACAATCCCCCCTCCCCATACGTGAGAGCTCTCTTGTTTACATGCTCTCCTGCTAGCTTCCAGCCCCTCACACCCCCAACCTAAATTTACTGGTGAACCAAATTCAGCGACAATGATTAAAGTAATTCAGCCGTACAGTTAGTGAGAGTAACAGTTGCTCCACACCAACAACCCCCCCCACACACACACACAACTCTGAGGCAAATTCCTAAAGTTTGGCTGGTGCTCTGCAGATACTATGTCCTACAAAACAACATGTTTTTTTTTTTTTTTAAATTTAGGCTAAAAACAGCAAAATCATAATCAAAAGACCAATGGAAAAACTTTTTAAACCTAAAAGTACTTTTTAAACTGAATTTAGCTCTTAACTGTCCCTGTAACCTTCAGACACCTTGACTACAGTGTGCTTAGGATAATTCTAAATCTAATTGATCTAATCTTACCTTAGTTCAATTATTATCTGGGGTGTTCTACTTCTGATCTCAAATTGTCTACACTTTACACAGAAGGAAATCCGATTTCCCGTTTTTGAATGTACCTGAATGTATTTCATCAGTTCCTGGACATATCTGTCTCTATCTGATGGCACGTCACAGTGGGACTGCATGTAGAGAACTGGGGCCATGCCCCCTCTCCTCAGGCGGTTCTTCTCCTCCAGGGACACGGCCACCGGCTGCAGCAGGTAATCCAGGGATGGCAGCCACTGCAGGGTTAGAGGATAGTCGGATTCTCTTCTGAAGGTGGCTGTATAATTGAACAGCCTGATTCCAGGTGCGTGAGAAAGGAAGTAGTTGTTCATGGGGGACTCCTCATGGAACAGGGCCCAGGTCTGATGGGGGAGACGAGGAAGCGGCGCCTCATACGCCCTGAAGTCTGTCCCATAGAATATGATGGATGCTGTCCTCTTGTACAGCTGGACCTTTCCAAAACAACAAGAGAATATTCTGAGATCATACGAATTGAATGTGAGGGCACATTGGGATTATGTCTGATACCTTGCGATTGCTTGTGACCAGACAGGAGGACAAGCCACAGTCGATGCGTTCAGTGTCACCCGGGAAATGTGGGAAAAGTCCCGCGCTCCACCACAGCAGAATGGGCAGCTGCTTGTTACTGCGGCCGTCAGTGTTACCGGGTCCTTTGTACGAAGCGATGGACGCAAACTCCATCTCCCGGAAAGCACTTTGGGGTAGAAAGGCGCCGCGGTCCACGGTGTCAAAGACTTCCAGGGGCAGCTGGTCGTCGGGAAAGGAGGCAAAAGACACCCAGACCCAGCACAGGACACCAAACAGCCCCAAACCTGCACAGGGCAGCAGCCTCCTCCTACCCACCATCTTCACGGAGAAAGTTTTACCTTTTCGTCCCTCTTCATTAGCCGCAATTCCCGATTTGATGCAAAGCTGGACATTGATCCAGCGCGTTCAGAGCGAACAACATAAAATCGGCAACATTATTCTAACTGCTGCTACGAAGAAACAACGTTACATTTTATCTATCAAAAAAGATGGATGTTCGAAGAGCATTTGCGAAATTTTCCCTGGAAAAACTGTAATAACGGGATAACATTTCTTCTTCTTCGATTCAGATGTGTGGTCCTGGTCAAAACACATCAGTCTCTGCGGAAGGGCGCCACCTACAGCAGGGAAGGACGAAGAGCATCTCTAGAGTGAAAAAAGGAAAATTTATACAAACATTTTTTTGTTTTGGTAATGTTTAAATAAGAACAATTTAATACATCAATACTAGTAATTGTATTAGTAATTTTTTAAATTTATTTTGAAATAAAGAAAAACAGACAGATAAACAATTGGCTTTGTTCACATTCACTTCAAAGAAACTAAATTGTTCAATTTTGATGGCCGAAATGCCAGATTTTCTGATATGCTGATTTAATTTTGTATACTGACAATTAGATAGGCAGCTACGTTTATTTGCAGCACAACCCCAGCCTTATAGCACAGAAGACACAAGATTGAAACCTTCTATCAGGCTTGCTGGGATTCCAAAAGAAGCATTTATTAGAGAAAAAAAAAAAAAACCAGGACCTGATCTAGTTAAACCTTTGTCTGTCTATCTGTTCTGTGCAGGGACTTCTAAATGTATTTTTGATTGATTTATTCAGTAATTTTCCATTTTTCCCCCTTCCATCCTTATTGTTAAAGTATTTAGTTGAATATTTGTCAATTTGATGACATTAACTCGACTAGTACATATCACTATTTTAGTTTAGCACCCAAGACACTTGGGTGATGATAGTATTTGAAAGATTGGAGTGAAATGACTTATTTTCAAAATAAGATTAGGTGTTTTTCTTAATAGATGTTCTCAGTCTTTCTCAGTGATAAGCTTTTATTTGCTTGCATGTATAGATTTGAGGTTTTTCCCATGAACTTTTGCCTGAAGGTAGTCATCCCTCTGTTAGTGTGAACGCCTCTGTCATGATTTATCATTGGGGGATGCCATTTTCAGTAATTTGTTATCCAGCACCCCAGAAAATAAGTGTGAGAAAAATATAATCATGGGGGAATGATTATGGTGGAGTTGCGATCAGTTGTTCAAGAGAAACCTCAAAAGTTTAATAAGGAAAATGGAAAAAAAGATCTCTAAATGAAAAAATGATTCCACTTCATATATTTCTTGACATATTACCTTTTTATTTTCCTAATACTTTTTCCACATGGGGTACGTCATCGGGGTAAAAACCCTGACTGTAAATAAAGATATACCGTCAATGGAAAAAACAACTGAGAGACAGAAATTCATGTAGGTTTAATTTGACGGGCTTTAGGACCTTGGGTCGCCTCCATCCTGTCAGATGAGAGGCAGCGGCGAAACTCCGGGATTCTCGTTATCAGACGCGGGGTGAGTGGATGGAAGTACCTTACTCAACAATTAAGTCAATTTTGCTTCACGCAAATGTGAATTCGATTTGTCCAACTATTCTTATTAGAGTTATACGAACCGAAAGGATAGCTTAGCCAGCAGCGGATTAGTGGTAAACTGTTAAGACTGGCCGACTAGCTTGCTAAAGGCTAGATGTTTTCGCGCAGTCCGACCAAGCAGGTTTGGAAAGTCAGCTGCGTGTTTCGGTTCCTTAAAAATACATACGTTCTGTGTTACACCTCGTGAACAGATGTCCCAGGGAGTTCAGGAGGAGTTTCTCACCCCTCCTCTTTCTTGCATTGTTGACCCCCCTAAAAAAGCTTGTTGTGTTTACCGTAGCGTCAGCAGCCATTCCCAACAAAACAGCTGTTGCCTTTCATCTCTCCGAAGGGAAAGATTGACGCGCGCGCGCGCTCTTCTCCCTTCAGCAGCGCCCCGTGAGCCGAAAGTTATCACGTCCTCATTCGAGGCTGCACGAGACCTTTGACAGGCATCTCGGTCCTTCACCCCCCCCTGCCACGTCACTGACTGACTATTCAGACTCAAAATAGAAGGGGTGGTTGTTTACATTTTTTTAACACGTCATTGTTTCTCCACTGCCATGCGCAGGACATTGTTTGGTTCATACAGATGCACTTAACCAGTAACATATACTGCTGATTGAAAAATGGACTTACCTGTTCCAGGTAATATTAGCCAGAAATACATGCAAGGCAGTAGATCTCAAGTAGCTGCTATTAAGAACCAAGAGGCTTGTGGGCTGGCATCCTACAGATTCTTCTCATATATTTGCACCTCACTTGGATCAGGTGTGTTTTGTCAAAAACACAGTTACGAGGGCAGAGTTAGTTGACTTCAAGATCCGAAGTTCCACCACTGTAAATCTAATATTACTATAGTTCAGTTATTACTGAGAGTTACATTAAGGTCATTGCAGTATCGTTTGTCTTGAATGTGCACTGGCAAAAGTAGCATGTCTTACTATATGTTTTCTATAATTATATCTCTTAAGACATGGGCTAAATTATTAGAGAAAATTGTCATGTTATTTCTTTACTCATTCAGGTTTAAATACAGTTAAAGCTATACGTTTGGTTCAAAAAGAACTGTTTGTTTATGCTTATGTGCATGCACAGTTTTATACATTAATTATCTCAGAAATTCTATCTAGTTGTTGAAAAGTTGATTTGTTGGATCCAAATTCTAAATTTTATCCCTGGTGTTCCATCCTCTGAGCCACACACTGTTACAACTAGATAAAAGTCAATATGATCTTACATTTAAGGAAATGCTATAATTACATATTTTGTGATTAGAAAAAAATTACAAGTTTTTATCTGTTCTTGCAGGAAGTAGCTTTGTTATTTGTTACTATCCATAAAATATAATTATTGTTTTTTTTCTTATAATACATTTTTAGTTTAAAGTTTCCTAAAACTGAATATTTGTTGCAGAGTTATTCTAGATGATTTAGTTTGAAAAGTTTACACAATAATGTCCTGATACAGAATACAACAGCTTGAAAAGGATTTCAGAGTAAAAGTCTTGTGTTTCTGTATAACATTATCCGTCTGTGAACGATGGGTTTTAATGGGATGAAGTCGGGGAAATCTGAGCTCCTCAGTGAGTCAGCCTTTCATCCGCATTGCTCTTGAACTGAATCATCATTGCAAATTGTTGTTGACAAATTTGAACGCACAAAGCACTGTGTGTTTCCCTTCCACTGAGGCTTTTTCTTCTCTGAAGTTTGACATCGTTTCTCTTTCAGCTAAACTGTGTGTTTGGGGTTTTAAATGTTTTTGAATAAGATCTCGTCTTGTTCGAAGCTGAGGTGTCGTTTTCCTCGTTGGTTGGTTCTCAGGTCAGATTGGACCCGGTCTGCCACCTGCTGCAGACGCCAGTGACCGGCGAGGACGCCTGGCGGGGTGGAAGGAGGCACCATGAGCGGGAAGAACCTGCTTCTGAAAGTGATCCTGCTGGGAGATGGTGGAGTTGGAAAGTCCTCCTTGATGAATCGGTACGTGACCGATCGCTTCGACTCGCAGTCCTTCCACACCATCGGCGTGGAGTTCCTGAACCGGGACTTGGTGGTGGACGGGCGCCTGGTCACCCTTCAGATCTGGGACACGGCCGGTCAGGAGCGCTTCAAGTCGCTGCGCACACCCTTCTACCGCGGCGCTGACTGCTGCTTGCTCACGTTTGCGGTGAACGACTCGCGGAGCTTCCAGAACCTCAGCTGCTGGAAGAAGGAGTTCATCAATTACTCAGACGTGAAGGACCCCGAGCGGTTCTCCTTCGTGGTACTGGGGAATAAAGTAGACATGGAGCACAGGGAGGTGGGAGAAGTTGAGGCCCGGGCGTGGTGCGAGGAAAATGGCAGCTATCCTTACTTTGAGACCAGCGCTAAAGACGACACCAACGTCACGGCTGCTTTCGAAGCAGCCGTCAGGGAAGTTCTTGCCACAGAGGACCAGATCGACCATGCACTTCTGAGCAGCACCATCGATCTCCACGGCAACCGTAAAACCTCTCGTTCATCATGTTGCTGATAACACAGGTGTGAATTCACAGTTGAATCTCTCCGCTTGAATTGGGGTTATTGTTTGTGCTCCTGACGGTAACCGAGCAGAGCGCCACCTGTTGATGATGTGGAAGAGACACAGCTGCTGCGAGGATGAGGGTTGGTCAAGCGTTTTTGGTGAAGGTGTTGCTTTCCTGTGGCGCCGCAGAAGAATGCTTCGCCTCAATGTTTGCCTATGCCAGCCTGGAGCAAATGATGCAACTTTTTCATTCAGCCCATTAATGGGAGCAAAAGAGCAGAGACTTGTGGGTCAGAGCTCAAATTAACACATTCTGAACCGTCCATCCAGAAACATCCTTTAATTCATCGTTTGGGTAACACCTCCCAACAACAATTTTATGGTCATTTAGAGTCTGAAGAACGGAAATAATGGTGCACTAAAAATAAATTGACCTTCTTTGTTTTAAATCGGAAGGGAATACTTTAATATTCCAGGCCTGATCAGGTCTTTATGAGCACTCTTTCATTTTAACGTCTCTCTTGCTTCCACATTAGGCTGTAGTGCTGCATCAGGGAATCAATGTTTTTAGCTTCAGTACGATGTTTATGGTACAGTTTATCCCACAAAGTTTCCTTTGGTACAGTTAGTTTTATTTTTTTTCTTTAAGGCACACACATGTCCTTTCAAGTATTCTTTTCTTCCAGGTTTTTCTGATCAGGGACAGATTAAAGCCTTTCTTTTTCTTCCCTGATGTGTGCAGGAAGGTCTAATTCTAAATAGCATCTTTATAATCTTCTTGTCTGCCGTGTTGAATGCATAGTAGGCCTTAACATTCCGCTCTCTTAGCTTGCCAGAGGGTCTCCTGTGCATTACTGATAAATAGCATATGCCTTGTGCTGTCAGTGTGGTCATTATAGGTCTCAGCTGAACATGAAATGGCTTCAGCTCAGTTATTACTTCCAGTATGTGGATTGTACCTCACCTTTCCTTCCTATTCGTGTTGTTTAGCCAAACCGATCACGTATTCCAACAGCTTAATGTTGACTTCCGATTTCTTTTTTCCTAACCTCATGGTACTTTTATGACTTTACTTCCCACAGGTACTTTTGTGTTACTGAAAAATTTGCTTTTTTTATGCTGAACTGTAAAACTGTTTTTTTTAACTCATTATTTTTGTGTTTTTCACAAAAACCAGTTTGGTGTTCCATCAATAGTTTTCATGCTGTGATTGCACAAAAGTGGCTCTAAATCGTACCTTTCGTCAGCCGATCAATCAGCGGTTAGGCCATAAGGTACCATCACTGTGGAAGTCAGCCAACAGGTACTGTTTAGAATAAGCTGTTTGTTTGAAAGGTTTTTGATCAAAAAAGTTCACAGTTCAATTGTAGCTATCACAATTTCTGTGAGAACGTTTACTGTGAAAAGAAGTGGGGCATTTTGAGGAAATTTTAAAGCAAAAAAAGAAGTCTGTTAACTTTTCTTCAATAATTTAACAATTATTGGCTTTCAAAGCTGTTCAGATTAACCCTGGCTTTGATAGATTACTGTACTTTGCTGTCTACCTGAAATCTTACTGAGATTGTAGCATCATGTGTTCAGTATTTTGCTCTTTCAGTGTTCAATATGAATGTAAACGCTTCTACAAGCAGCCCATTTAATGTTTTTTTTTTTGTTGTAAATTTGAAATAATTTTATCGTGGAAACAAAAACAATGGACGTCTGTTTTATTTTGTGCTCAAATATAATTTAAGATGTGTGAAAGTCAAACTGTTCAATTTGATTTAATGGACAACTTTTTGTTTTCTTTGTTCACTACTGGAGGATAAAGATGACATTCTTCAAGTGCTTTGCTTCAAATAAACAAAGGCAAATTTATCTACACTTCGGTTTGTGTGCCATTTATTTGACTTCAATATTTTTAAGAAAACTACAAAACTACGAGCCCTAATTAATTTTTGTACCAGTTAAATAATTTTTACATTTGTACCTCGAAAGAAAAATCAGAAAAAAACTTGCTGCTTTTGTAACATCCGAATGTGAAACCATTTTATCTTAAAAATTCTTAAAAACAAAATGACAAATTTTCTTTTTTTTCCCCCTCAGTTTTATTAAAAAGATACTGAGTGTGCACTGCAGTACTGTAAAGAAAATCTGACCTGGGCATAGAAAAATGCTGTAAAGAAAATCTTTTTTTTTAATATATATATATTTCAATTCAGGAAAACTTAATAAAGTTCACATTTTTTTCTTAACTGGTCTCATTCTGCACATTTAGATGACATAAGCATCAAGCTTTAAACCCAGATTAAAACAAAAGATGAAGGTCAACCTGGCCATGCATCAATTTACAACTTAAAACATATTTAAACTAGAACAGGAAATATTTAATTAAACAAACAAATGCAAACTAAAGCAAAAACTTAAAATGTTAATAAGAAAAGCTCGTTCAGCTAAACGAGTGGTGTCATGAGATGTCGAACGTGTTTGCAGCGTATGGAGAGCACTGCGTCCCTCCTCTGTCCCGCTGCACCCTCCTGTACAGGTCAAAGCCTCTCCTCTCCTCTTTCGCCCTGTGCCTTAGCATCTTTAGGTACAGCTGGTACACAGCCAAGTGAAGGGAGCAGTGCACCTGTGGACAAGAGCAGACCCTCTACAAAATGCAACACTACACACCTTGGCCCTGCAAGTGGCCGTGAGCCAAGGAGAAAGCTACTGTTAAAAAAAAAAAATAATAATAATAATACAAAAATGCTACTGCAGACAAAGAGACTCCAAAGGAACTAAACTCCTCAAAACATTCATTTCATTTTGAAAAACAAAGTAAAAACACCTACTGGCCATCATCTGACAATTCCACCTCACACAGCCAAAAAAAATGGTCTACATTGTAAAAAGTTTAATTAGAAAAGTCATAATCTATAAAAAAAAAATTAGTAAATCTGCAGCAAATAAAAAAAGTGTTATACAATAACTACAAACAAATTCTTAAAGAATTATTTAAGAAAAGATTAACTATTTTTTGCTAGAAACTCAGTCACAGATTAACAACAAGATGACCCACAGGAGCATCCCATTTTTGGTCTAAAATATTTTAGATTTAGGCTGTGCTCCTGCCATCTCCAGACTTCTCTCATAGTCTACCCGTGCTTTATTCCAGGGGACATAGATGTACGGTTTCATGCAGAGGCATGTGCATGGCGTGTGTACGGGATAATGGTCACAGTGGAACTGCAATTTAGGCTTCATGGAGGACCAACTCCCCCCACCACCTTTATCCCAAAAGCCCTCTCTCTTGGTGTGTAAAACAGTCCTTTGACAGGAGTTCATGGAGCAGGTGGCTCCCAGAGCCAACTCCTCATTGGCCAGCTTTTGAATCAAGCATGACTTTATTGTTCGGGGTTTTCTTGAGCCCGTGAGAAAAGTCCTGGGGTCAGCATGAGACTGCAAAAGCATGCTTGCACGCCTCCATGGCAACCAGATGTGAGGGCTTGTCGCTGTGGTAACTCCCCCCCCTATTGTCCATAACAGCTGCAATCTATTTGCATATGTTGAATCTAAGTATTATGTGTTAATTTGTTAGAGGCATGTTATTTGGCCTTTGGGTAGCAAAAATTTAAATGTAGAGAATATTCCCAGGAGTGAACAAGACAGTGATTACCAATGATGAAGATAGGGAAATGAGCCCTCTTGTACCTCCAAGCAATTTCTCCCATTAAACCAAGAGAAAAAATATCTTTACAAAAAAAGAAAAAAAAAATCAAAATATAAAAACAAGGTGTTTTTTTCTAAAGTCCACAGGTGGTTCTGTGCAGATGAAAAAGGTGTTTCATTCCTGTAGATCCCAAGGTGGAGGCGGGGAAGACACGGAACTGGGTTCTTAACACCGTGCACCTATCCCCTTTCGCCCAAGATACCGTAGAACGGCAAAGTTATAGGTGGTAGACACAGTATAGGTCAGCTAGGAAGAGACGAGAAGAAAGAAATGTCAGGAAAAAGCACAAAAGAGATAGAAAAACCCCACAACATCCCAGAATAACACACGATTGTGCTAATGGCTTCGACTTGATGGCAGATGCCATTCATTTAACGGTCCCTGCAATGAAGCATGGAAGTATAATGGGTGCACCATTTGCCTGCTGGAACAGCAGCAGACATTGACAGCATTATGATGATGTTTGTGTCAGCTGACAAAAGAGGAACAGAGAGCAACAGTGCAACAGTCATCAGTCATGGAGGCCTTACATGCCACACTGCCTACACTTTGAGCGTCACTCCATTACTTGAGCAGAAATCACAATGTTGAACCCCGAACTGAACCAAAGTGACACTCACCAGAGCCATGAGAGTGATGCCCGCACCGGCGAAGGCAGCAATGTACAGGTTATAGGTCATTTGATACTGATCAGAAGAGATTAAAGCATTAATGGCCTCAATACAAATTCATTTTTTGACTCATTTATAGAAAGTGACAGCAGGTTGAGTTGATCACAATTCTTACCTCTCTGGTTTTGCAAACATTAGACAGGGTCATCCCACAAGCTTTCCCTGGTACTGCATTCCAAGGCAGAAGGCCTGTCGAGGAGCAAATTCCCCAAAGCATCAGCTTGTATTCATGAATTGTGAGGTTTTTTTTTAATTTCACAGTCACACACAAAAAAGCCAGAACACAATATAGTTTTAATACTTTAAAACTTCATTACTTTTCAGGTCAACACAAAAAAATAGGTCATTGAATAGTAAATACTGTCCGATGTTTCAGAATACCAACATCTTTAGGACCGCCAATGGTATCAGAAAATGATTTTGTAATTTTTACTCCCTTCTCATAGCTGTGCTGGATGGAAATGTTTTTCAATAGCTGATGATTAGTGCACACTTGGTGCGTTAGGGAGAGTGATCAAGGAACCGCACGACGAGCAAAAATAAATAAATAAATGCAGCCCATATGTTTTGGGTAATGAGATAAAAAGCTATAAAGTGAGTCTACATTGGTTACGGTATTAATGTATTTCAGCAAAACTCTAGAAAAGAAAAGAAAAGAAAAGAAAGGAAAAAGAGTAGGCACATTCACTCCCAGCAGCTGTTAATTCTTAAATGCATTTTGTTTTACTTTTTTTTTTTTTTCTTTTCAAATGGGCATTATAAGTCTCCATTGCAGGGAATGATATGAGGGTTTCCAGTTTATAAGTTTAAAAAAATTCTAATCCTGAGCTGGATTTTTATTTTGGTAGGCATTATATAAATGTATCCATTAAATTCTGATGGTTTGCTGTTGAATCTCTTCATTATAGCAGGTTAACTCTAGCAATTTCCACAACAGCGGCTCAGAGTTAGGGTAGTTTTAGAGCGACATTAACGTCCTAGACTCAGATAATTAGCTCATTAGGGGAGTTTGGGGAGAGACACTGGTTTCACAAAGTTACCATATTGCCTTGCATCAACACAGAGCTGGTTGATACTTGCTGGGGTCTCAGTCAGAACATCGATGGTGTGGCACGTTGCATCCATGTTGTAGAAGAAGTAGACCGGCAAGGCAGAGAGGGCAAACACCAGCAGCCACAACACAGCAAGTACATATGTCATCACTATGAACTGGAACAAAACAAAAGGCAAAATTATGAAAGGAACCGAAAAATGGGTAGTGACCAACATCATGGTCAACTGTGTCTAATAAACCTAAAGACCCACTCCAATGAAAATCGTGTTTTTAACATGTTCTTGTGGTATTTTCTGATGATGGAGGACAACTCAGAGGGGAATTTCTAATGCAGTGTTTTTCAACCAGTGTGCCGCGGCACACTAGTGTGCCGTGGGAGATGGTCAAGTGTGCCGTGGGAAATAGCCCTTATTAACTGATCTAAAAACATTTCTCATCTCCAGGATTTCAGCTCTGTGTTCATCCAAACAAGCCCTGATAAAACACAGAGTAGTTAGGAATATGAAAGATTGTTAAATAATTTTTTCTTTGTGTTTATTTTATTTTATTAAAGACATTTTGATCAGAATGATTGTGCCGCGATTTAGCTGCAGCTTCGGCTATATCTAGGAAAAGTCCCGCCCCTTAACTGTGTCCACCAATCATTCTTGGGGAGCTTAATCACATGTCATCAGTCTGACCAATCAGAAGTGGTTAAAATCTTAACTTCCTTGTCCCGATTTAGCTCGTAAAGTTGCTCAGTTTTAACAAAAATACCAACTAAAGCTCGTTTTTAGCGGTGTAGCTTTCCGGTGTCAGACTGTGGAACAAGTGAACAAAACAATGAAGCTCTGAAAAGCGATCGCCGTTTTATTCACTACATCTCCCATGATGCATTGGAGTAAAGCGACCGCGCACAAGGAGATCTGTTTTTAAACGTCTTATAACCAACGAACACACCTCAAACTGTTTTTAAATCTTCTAATTTAACTTTTATTACATCTTTTGGAAAAAAACAGCTGCAGCTTTCAGCTTTTTCTGCCACAATCATCTCAAAAATGCACATGAGATTGTGGAGGGACTGTAGATCAATACAGATTATATGAGTTTCTCCCTTTTTTTTTTTTTTTTTTTTGGGATGCTGGTGTGCCGCGGGATTTTTTTAAGGTTAAAGTGTGCCGTGGCTCAAAAAAGGTTGAAAAACACTGTTCTAATGAACTACTGCCACTCTGCAGAAACTATGTCCTAGAAACATTAAATATAAATTGTAGCTAAAATCACAATTAAAATTGACTGGGAATAGGCCTTCACAATATCCCGCATATTTATCGTTATCGCAATATCAAGCAGTGCAATATCCACATCGCAAAAGTCAGCAAAAATTGCCATAAATGGTTACCTTAAATGTGCTAAAACAATCCTATGGCAGCTTGAAGCATTTAACGAATCAGATAAATCCATTTATGCATTTGACTAATTGGATGGACCCTTTCACGTTGTTGACCAATCAGATGAGCCCTTTTATGTTAGATTTAGCCTCCTACGTCAATGAAGGTCATTTGGAGTAACATTTTAATATACCGCAAATTATATCGTTATCACTAATATCGCATATCGCAAGTTTTGCTCATATTGTGCAGCCTTAACTGGGAACGTTTTCACAACAGACCAATGGATGATTGGAATGGGAAGTTAAACAATCGTCTCATTATTTAAACACATCCATAATGACAGTTGTAACAATTCGCATTACCTTTAATATTTGCAAAACCTATCAATAAGTCATCTGAGCATCAATCCCTTTGAGGGTTTCTTACCGAGGAGCTGAGGCAGCGGCCACACATGGTGCTCCTGAACTCTCCAAAGGTTTGCTTGGCAGCACTTGTGGTGTAGAAACCCTCAGCCAGCAAAACGATGCAGTAGAGGAAGAAAAAAGAGGCCAAACCGTAGATGACATACTGGAAATACTGAATGCTGAGCATCAGAGGGAAAAAGAAAAGTTAAGTTTGCACCCGGACTCCAAGTTGACAGAGACGTAGAGGTTTCTGACTTACATGTAGGCTAGAGTGATGTAGTCTTGAAGGTTACGAGCAAAGTAAGTCTCAATGATTCTCTCCGTCTCTGTAAGAGCCTGATGTCCACAACCACAGAAGAGGGCGATGCCAGAGAAGCATAGCAATGTAGCAACTAGGGAGCAATATGGAACCCCACCCAAACATCGCATACAGCAATCATAGCAACCTGGCAATAAAAAAAGAGAAACAAAGCACAGCTAAGAAAACAAGGTTCAAGTGAGGGATCATATAGCAGAAAATCTTTTTGGAACAACTCTGTGAATTCTACAGCTGTGGACCAAAAGCTAAAAACTGCAGAGCAATCAGGCCCTCTTTGGTTTTATTTTCTGCAATGTCAATTCACACGTCCTCATATTCCCATCCCATGCAGAACACCAAGGGCGCCGGTACTGACCCCACCTCACACCCCGACTCTATTCACAGGCCAGCATGGAGAGTGTGAGAAAAGATGGAGGAGGAGAGACAAAGTCATCCAGACAGAGGAGCTGCTTTTGTGACTGGATAGACAACAGTCTTTGTCCTGCAGCATTGTGGGGGCACAAGGGCCACCAATGTCAAGCAAACAAAAGGCCAGAGGCACCCCTTTGCTTGACTCACACAACACACACACACTCAAGACTTCCTTCTGAGGAAACACGGGAATGGGGGTGGGGGGTAGTTGGGACCGGAACAATGCAACTGTGTACATGTGTGCCATTACACGCTTAAATGCATGCATTCACACAGACTGGCACAATGGGAGCAGACAGACTGTGGTTGGTACCATTACAGTAAACACAGATGGCAAGAGAGGGAGATGAATTTCTGTTTAATTGAACATATTTACATAGCTCTGTTTGCTGCAGGAGGATGACATGGTGTGACTCCTGACATGACAAGTAAATGTTCTACGTTTTTTTTTTAATAAAAGAAAAAACATTTTTTTTAAATCTAAGCTTACTGATATTACAGTAAATATTTAAAACATGTTAGTTTCCTTGTCTACATAAAAAGCTCTGGTCAGTGCATGACAAAACTAACTTGTAGAGGTTGGAAAGTGGGCGCGCGCCCTCAGATTCACCTTGTTTCAATTAACCTAATTAAGACATCAGCAGCCTGACTGAACAGCAGGGAGTCTCTGTTATCCCGTTGACGAGAAATTATCCACACACACAAAAATAAATACAAATCCGCAACAAAGTGAGCCTATTTAACGATAAATGATGCACAAGTAAGAAAGAAATGTCAAACACGCAACAAGTCTCGCGCGTAACGTGGAGTAATTACCCCAAACTAACTTCAGTCATGGAATAAACTTCCCCTCATGTTAAGGTGGTTTCATAAAAAAAAAAATCAAACTTAAGCCTAAGCCTTAAAGTTTCCTGATGATTGGAGTTTCTTACCCATGTCTGGATGATGCGTTCAGGCGCCTGCACCGCAGCTGCTCCGCTGATGATATACGCCTCTCGCCTTCGGCCCCCCGTATATCAATCTCGACTCTGTTCCCCCCACCACCCCCCCAAACAATGGACAGAGCTGCTGATGACTGCAAGTGCGATCTTAAAGAAACAATGTCGCTTCACAATGAACTTCAGGGTGGGGAATAATGAGGAGGTCGGGGTTCTTAAAGTGCTGACATTTAGTAAGTTCATTGTTGACACTCATTTGCATGAAGGGAGCAGTGTGGGGCTTCCTATGCAAATTCACGAGTGGGCAGTCACTTTTTTTTTTCCCACGGAAAAGTTCTGTTGTGAGCTGGACATCCACCACTGGGGGCTTCTCTTCATGGAAAACTTAAAAAAAAAAAAAAAACTGTCAAAGAAAAGGCAACTATATCAACTGTAATGCTAGATAAAAACTGACAGACATTATTGTATATGTAATGGGGTTTTTATTGATTGTAAAAAAAAAAGCACCAATACAGAGAAGAAAACTAGCTTTTACCTCAAATCTATGTTTAATGGAACCTTTAAAATCAGGTTTATGAGAGAATGAAAGCATTCAGTGAGCCTAACAAAACTCTTTTGGGGCCAAAATAAGATGCTTTAATCAAAATAAATGAGGATTTTAAATCAATTACAAGTTCAAAATGGAAAGACTCAAATGCTTGATTGAGAATTTAAACGTGAATTAAAATTTTGGATGAAAACAGACAGGAATGTGATTCTGTCCAGAGAAAACTTAGATACTTACTCAGAATTGGCTTTTAAAAAGTCCTTTTGTGCTTTATCATGTTTGTATATAAGAATTTATGTATCTTACAAAAGTGTAAATTTTAATGCATAATCCAAAAAAAGACATAAAAGTAATCCCAAGTATTGATTGCAGGATGTTTCTTAATCTACAATCAAATGTTCATCTGGAGGGGGGGGGGGGGGCACACTGGGATGTTCTGTTCCTGGAACAAAGCCACAGCGCTGATCTCAGGTAAGCTGAGAGTGAGACAGTCCTCCGATTCATTCTCCCACTGTTCCAACCCGAGAATGAGGGGTATGACTTGGTTTTCATCTATGTCCAGTAGGTGGCAGACTTTCTCCTGTCACAGCTAAATCTAATTCACACCGGTCTGGATTTCTGTCATTCTGTTGTGAAGATGACATCATGCTAAACATTGCAAACTGTTTTTTTTTTTTTTTAGATGCGTTCTTATCTAAAAAGAAGAGAAATCCACTTTATTGATATACTAAACGATTGTCTGTTGGAATTTGTAGTTTCTCTATATAAAATAGGACATTTTAATTAGTAATTTTGCTTTATTTATTGTAACTCCAACATCGAAACCTTGTTGGATTATTTTTTTTTTGAGCTGGTAGCTCACACATTCTCAGAGATGCTGCTCATGTTTTACAAGGCTTGTTCTCCACAAACCAGGTTCCTGTGTTCCTCGCCTTTCCTTTTTTGCCTTCAGTGATACACAGTAAAATATTAATGTTTCCTGGTCCTCTTTATGATACAGCAAAGTTATTTACCAAACAATTAGCGTATATAATTAGAGAAGTGCAGTTGTGCTTTTAGATTTGTAAACTCATTGTAGCCTGACTCATTGCTGTTTGATGCACCACTTAACCTGCTTTAGATCTCACTGGTTCCCAAATGAATGAGTAAAACATGCAACCCCTGTACACACACGCCAAAAAAAAAAATCTTTGAACACAGTTACATTTGACAATGAGCAATAATTGAATCTGCCACTGAAATGGCAAGCCTGCAGGAAAAAAAAAGTTGCAGTACAGGTTGGTTTTCTGCCTTCTGGGTGCAATTCAGCTCTGCGTGTGAGAAAGGATGGTGTCAAGTAACCATGTGAGGCGGAGACTTGAGATGCAGACCCTTCTTCGTATCAACTCTCACCTGTCTAGAGCCTTTCTCTTCCCCCTGAGCTCAGAACATCTTTGGAGACTTTCATCGCTTCCCCTTTGAAGGAACATTAAACCCTTTTGTGTATATAAACACAGCAGACTCCCCGTCACTCACAGTCAGATATCTGACACTTCCAAATCAACAGGCAGAAAATTATCTCAATTTTCTTACTCACAGGGGGGCTGAATATTAACTCTTAAGGAAAGATAAAAGGCAGTCCTATTTTTGCTACCCCTTACATTTTTTTTTTCTGATTTTTCAGTAGTTTTACTTTACTCAAAACACATTTTACAGTCCCATAAAGAAAGTCTAAGCCTTTTAATGTATAATCTAATTAGTAAGGGCATCACAATTATTTATAGTTACATATTAAACTGCACACAAGTGGCCAGGATAGGCTCCGACAGCCCCGTGACCCCGAAACGGAATAAACAGAATAGAAAATGAATGAATAAATATTCAACTGTAGCAGTTGAAGCTTTTCTAATATATAACATTTTGTGTTTTATTTCCTGAATGATAAATTCAGGCTAATAGCATTTTATTCAAATATTTGGTCATTTACAGTTTTTATAGTATGTAGTGCTATAAATCTTTAAATGAAATGCATTGTGGTCTATTTTGGGGAAATGTCTTGGACACTGGTAAACTCACTATATGGTACACAAAGTATTGAATAATGAAGAAATTTGGACTCAACAGTCACATTTTTCCTTTAGAGCACAGAGGAGTTTGTGAACAGAGGCTAGCTGTGGGAGCTAAACAAGTCCAAATTACCATCCTCCCTCTGCCAGTACTTGACACACTGTTTTTCGTCTTTCCTACATAACATTATGCATCGCAACTTAGTATTTCCTCTTTGTTTATTTCAATCTAAAGTTTCTCACAAGTTTTAGGACTCTTAAGGATAGATATTAATGCACCTAAGCACAAATAATTGACCTCGTCTTTTGCAAGTAGTAGTAGTTTGGCATTAATATTTATCATGCTAACTGAGGCTTGCAGTTCCATAAAAAGGTTGATTTTTTTGTTGTTGAAATTCTCTGAGCTAGCTGCATCCTCTAGCAGGAAAAATAGAAAATTCTTTTCAACGTTTTTCACCTGTGAAAAATCTTTGCCACAGGAAAATTGCTTCAATGCCTCTTGTGCTGATGTGCAATAGCAAATGATTTCTGAGGCCTTTTTTCCCCATCTCAAAAAAGAGTAATCTTGTTGAACCTGCGCCTGTACTGTTGCAATGACAATAAAGGCTATTCATTCAGAACTATAAGTGCATCTATAACTGCTTTACTTTGGCAAAATCTGCATTTTCATTCAAAGTTAACCTTGGTGACAGTATTTTTACTTAAACTTTGTATATTAAAGATGCTTTCTTGTTTTTAGTTCTTGTGATTTAACAGTGTAACACAAAAAAAAATGTTCTCCATCCTATGTGCTTATAGGCTAACAATCTTTTCTGTTATTTCTGGAAGTTACCAGAAAAAGTTTATTTTAAAAAATCCAGTTAATTTTGTAGCAGTTTCTCAATTTTTGCTACTGCCACAACGTCAGATTATGTTGTCGTCAAAGTCTAATTAAAATGCAAGTCGCCTCAGACAAATACTGAAGACATGTTTAATTCTCTGACTGTTTTAATCCTTAAAAAGGCAAGTGAGATTACTCTTTGCTTGCTTTGTTCTCTTATTCATCTGAATAATATTTGTCTCTGAGTCTTAGCGGAATCTCATTTTCTGACGTGCCTCGCCTCTTGTTCTTCTGTAGACTCCTGTATTTCAGATATAAACAAGCTGTCACCAAAAGCAAACTTACAGATGTCAGAATCATAGTAAGTCCAATAAACAAGATCACTTGTGCCGATCTAGCAGTTTCCACATCACAGATGGGGGCTTTTGAGGGGCTTAGAACCAAATCTGATGGCCCCCTCCATGTGGGTACCTTGTCCAAGTAGCAGTCCGAAATGGTCTCATTGACCAGAAGGTTGACCCACACAGTGGTATAAAGTGGAGTTGGCTTCCCGCTGTCTCGTACGACAATGAACAAATGATGCATTCCCACGTCTTTGGGTAGAAGCTGCTGGCTTAATGTAATGGTCCCTGATCTTGGGTCTATCTGGAAGGGACTGTGGTTTTGGACCGACTCTGGTGCCACAACAGCAAATGTGACATCCGAATTCAGCCCAGAGTCATCATCAACAGCATAAACCTTCGTCAGAACAGTACCTGCCAAAGTGCTTGGAGAAACAGTCAGGCACGATGAGTTGCTGTTGGGGAGAATCACCTTGGGCTGATTGTCATTGATGTCCTCCACGAATACAGTCACTCTGGCTGTGGAGGCCAAAGCGACTGGGTGGCCATTGTCACGGGCTACTAGGTGGAATTCATGATGATCTTCTGCCTCACGGTCTAACTTAGTAGTGGTGTGTATTCTCTGGGACTTGTCTATGCCAAAAAGTCCACTGCTATTCACAACATACAAGTCCACACTTCCATTCTCCCCTTCATCTGGGTCTTTTACCTCCACTCTCCCCACCTGCGTGAAAGGAGAGGCATTCTCAGGGATAAAAAAGATGAAGTGGGTGCTTAGAAAACCTGGTGCATTGTCATTCTGGTCCAGTACATGAATGCATATAGTGGTGCGGGATTCAAGTGGAGGGGAGCCCCCGTCCTGAGCGAACACAGTGAGTTTGTGTACACTCTGTTGTTCTCTGTCCAGAGGAGCCCGCACAGACAGCTGACCTTCAGTAGAGTCAATGTTAAAGATGGCAGATGTGTATTCGTCCAGCCTGTAGGTCAGTTTTCCATTGCTTCCGCTGTCTGCATCAGAGGCTGACACCTGCAACAGTGACACTCCTGCTACGTTGTTTTCCTCCACCTCCAGCTGATACTGAGACTGGGAGAAATGTGGAGCATTATCATTGACATCCACCACCAACAGCCTGATCGTCTGTCTTGATGGAAGGATCAGAGGCCCGTCAGCTAATCTCACATGCGCTACCACAGAAATGCTATATTCATCTTTCATCTCGTAGTCTAGAGGCTTTGATGTGGAAAGCAGATATTTGCCATTCTGCGGGCTCAAAGAGAAAGGCACATCACCCTCAATGGCAAGAGATGAGCCTTTAAAGCTGCTGTCACCCTGGAGCTCTAAAACAGCTAAGACAGTGGGGGGCTGGTTCTCTGGTAACACCATAGTATGGTTGTGATGTTCGGCTATGAACCCGATCTTGATCGAGAGCTCTTGGTTTGCCTGAGGGAGTATGAGCACAGTTACCTGAGTGCCTGATGGGGGGCAGTGGGGACCGTTGGCCAGCACTTTTAATCCCAGCTCCTCAGACTTGTAACTCTGAAGATTTTGAATTAGTCTGATGTGTCCGGTGTTGCTGTCCAAGCTGAAGATTTCCCTGACCCTATCAGACACTTTAGGGCTGAAGGAGTAAACAATGGCGGCATTTGAGCCTAAATCTGGATCTGTGGCTGTGACCTGAGTAACTAGCGTGTTCTCCAAGGAGTCTCCTGGGATGGTGACTGTGCGAGCACTTTCAGAACTGAAGCTTGGACAGTTGTCATTAACATCCGTCACGGTGACGATTAAAGTGGCTGATGCACTTAAAGGGGGTGTGCCGCAGTCAGTAGCTACCAGCTGCATGTGATGTAGCTCCTGAGTTTCTCTATCCAGAGCTTTTTTCAACAACCAATTTAATTAAAAGTCTGTTTTCAACCTTTAATGTGAAAACTCCACTGGAACCTTGAAGGTGGTATCGTAGCTCTCCGTTAATTCCAATATCCTCGTCTGTTGCCTGGTCATCCAATAAAAAAACGGTCCCCACTGTCACGTCCTCAGACACTTTTAAGTGTATTTCATTCATATCAAAACGTGGTGCATTGTCATTTATGTCTTCTATGATCACAAGAAACTGTATAAGGTCTCCTGTAGGACCAACAAGAGCATTATGGACCATAAAGCAGTCCCCTGATTTTGTTTCTTTTGGGCACAGGGCCTCACGATCCAGCTTTTGCCCAGTCGTGTAGATATCCCCTGTGTTGCTGTCCATCCACAGGTACTCCTGAGTGAGGAGCTGGTACAAAGGTGGAAAGTGTTCACTCAGTGATCCAACCAGAATGCCAGGCTCCAGTTCCTCTGGGACAGAAAGCTGGATGGAGCTGCATACAATCTGCTTGAGATGTACCATGAGAAGCAAATTCTGATCAAGAAAAAAAAGATGGTTATAAATAAATAAAATTCAGTTTCTCTTGAGCGTCAGAAGTTTCAGGGGTGTTTTCTTACATTGTGATAGTGTTCAAACTTCATGGCTCAGTGAAGGTTTTGAAAAGCAAACAACAGAAGAATGACGGTAATACGATGCCCTTACACTTAGCTTCAACTGATTATTCCCATGTTCAAATATCAAATAATAAAGAAAAAACACATATCAACAATTATTACAACACTCATCAAACACATCAATATTTTCTTAAAATTGTTGCTTAAAAATGCATAATTTTCTCCACCACCCATTAAAAAAATCTCATCTTATACACAGGTCATTCAAGAATAAAATTCATTTCCCTCAAGTAAGACCACAGCAGTAATAGGATGCCATCAGAATTGTTTATCTCTGTTGCCTCACTGACCTGAAGCAGTCCAGTCCAGTTCATATTATCAGGAGTCCCATGGCCCATCGCCCTTGCACATGTCACCCAAGCCCCCTGCCAGCAAGTGATCGGAGAGGATGAAGGCAGCAGTGTAAACCTGCACAGCTGAAAGCATAATTCATTGATGCCCCTCCTCCAACACGTATGTCCGACTGGCATATGATATGTCAAAGGAGCAACAGGCTCACACATGCATCCAAATGACCTCATGGTTTTATATTTTTTAAGTGGTGGAAGTATGTTGCTTTAAAGTATAAGACGAGCTCACAGCATGCACAATTTTCAAAATTTTTTTCCATTTTTGTTGTTGTATCTGATTAATGATATTTTAAAAGTATTTTAATGATATTTTTACAGCACATTTCTGTCTTGGTGGAAAAAATGATCCAAACTGCATTTTATTTTTTTTCCACTTGGATCTTCATAAAATACTGAAATAAACCATAGAGTAATATCTTAACATTTCTGAAAATGAGTAACTGTAAAAAAGTTTGTCATTTTTGCCAATAAAATATGTTATTTTGACCTTATTGTTAACCTTTCTGTTTTAAACCTTGTTTAGTCAGGTTGGTACCAAGATGAAATAAGACACTGGCTTATTAAATGTATTCTATTGTAACAAAAACTGAGCTAACCACAGCAATTAAACAAGGTTACAGGATTCAAGTTTCTTAATGGGCTCTGCTCTGGTCTACAGCGGTAGACGAGAATTACATAATAGGAACCCAAAAGGGGTTTAGTGACCCCTATAAGCAGAGCAGAGTACTGCACCCTCGGGGTTGTAAGTCCAGACGTAAACTGACATTTACCTCCTAAACATCAAACTCAAAAGTTCCCTGAGGTCACGGTGTGTTTTTACTTTTTTATTTTTCCCCCATCAGCTTTGATTTACATAACGACTTCCTGTCATTTTCATTCCCCATCATGCTTCACGCCCATGATTTCCAGTTCCAGTAGACCTCAGAGGTTCGCCTCGCGCTCCGATTGGTCGCTCAGGTCTGCGGTTCGAGTTTAGCATAAATGAGACTGCAGCGCTGCCTGTCAGCTGAAACCCCTGAACGCAGTGAAACCGAAGCCTGGAGGAGGTTTATTTCAGAGTTCAGCATGGCCTCACAAGTTAACGCTGGTGAGTTTGACAATTATTCGAACCGTTCACGTTTAAAGGGATGGCGCCAAGATTATTATATTGTACGAGTCAAAATAAGAAAAACTTTATTTAAAAGGTAAACATTCCATGCTGTTTCTGCTTGAATATCGCACTTCGTTACGTCAGCCTCGTTAAACCCCTTTCTTGTAGTGCGTGCTTACTACACATATACAATTTAAAATACGTTTATGATTTTTTTATGATGATTATTTTTTTTTTACAAACACTCTATCTTGCTTGTTCTATCTATTCTTAAAGGATACACAACACTGACATATTTTTTAAACAAGAGGCAGCTCATTTTTTGCCCTTAGGTTATTCCTTAATATCAAGTTTGGTAAAATAGATTAAAGCATACTGTAACTTAGATTATGCTTTAGTTTTGCTTTATTTAATAAAATTATTAAAAACAAAAGTTTCTCACCAGCTGCTTCTGTTTTTATGCATTTTTTGAATAGATAAACGTTATAGCCCCTTGACTACAAGGTTTGTTTATTTTAGCTTCTGTTTATAAACTTTTTCTTTTACTAACAGTATGAACCTCATAAAAAAATATTTTTAGATGTTTCTCTAATTAAAAAAAACTTTGTTTCTAGTAGTCTTATTTGTTGTTGCAGGGAGTTAGAGGAATCCTGAGAGTTTGTCTGAGTGGAGTGTGTCATTTCTTCTAACCGCTGTCACATTTTCCACAGACGTGGACTTGGAGTTGGGCGAGCTCCTGCAGGAGTTCCAGGATGTGGTGGAGGAGCTGAAAGCCCCTTCGCAAGGCAAACATTCCTACCAGAACGTCCTGCACGAGGCCAAGAACCGCACAGGGCTGGGGGAAGACAATACCGTGGAGGATTCTGATTATGGTGAGTTAAAGGGCTCACGTGTTTACACCACAGAATAAACTTAGCTTTATACACAACACCTTTTTTTGTTGTTGTCCTGAATCATCTGCCGGTGAGCATAGCTGTGTATTTTATCTGTGGGCACAAATTAAACCCACCCACAAATAACGTGCAACTTGGCACCTTTAAACTCGAAGAAAATGATCATTACAAGAGGAAACATACTTGCACTCTTCTGTAAAATTGTCTGCACTGCTTATGACAATGGACATGTACCAGAATGAAAAGCAATTATACTTAACAACCTTTTCTAGTTGTGTGTTACGCTATTGTTGCACATTTTTAGATGGTTCTGAAATCGAAAAATTGCTTGTGTCTTCAGTATTGAAAGCATGTCTGCCTCCTAATATTTTGAAAAGAATCTCTATTCCTCATTTTATGTAACATGGTACTATCATTACGTGTGGCCCTTGGAGCAGCGAAATTGTTGCCGGTGATCATTTGCATAGACTGCCCTTAGTGCCGCTTGTCTCATCTCCCTCCCTGCTTTTACTCTCCCCCCAGGCAGTGAAGCCTCTATGGGGAACAGCTTGAATGCCAGCGAAGAGGAGCTTCACACAGCAGGCTTAACGCTGGCTCCGAAAGGTACAAAAATCCCCTATCGACTCATCTCCATCCAGACAGCCCCTTTTCCTTAGAGTGATCACTATCACGTACGCTCTGATCCTTATCAGAACAAGAAAAAAAGATCCTGTACATTAGACTGGGAGGTCTATTGTTTTCTCCCACAACAGAGCCTCTCCCTCTGTGACTGTGACGTCTCAGGACGCCTCTTTGAAATTCTCCTGCGGGGTAGCGGTACTTTCCCCCGTTGTATGTGTGTAAATGGACGAGTGCTGTTGTGTTTGGATGCACAAACCGCCACGTTTTAACTGAAAGCAACAAGAGTGCGTCTGGAAAGTGACTTCAGCTGCACGTGTTTTCACGCCGGAACTGAGATGTTTGGTGTCAACTGGAGTCGTCACCTCGTCTGAGTTTTGAGGCACATTAGATCCACTTTATTGCAGCTTGCAGACAAGAATTTAAGCATGTTTTTGCTTGTGTGAAAAAAAAAAAAGCAGTTTGGTTCGTCAATAATTCTGGGACGTAGATGAGCTTTAAGCCAAAGAAAAATAAACAGTACTGTTTACTGTAAATCCTCTTCTTATCTCCTCTGCAGCTAAGCTGGGAGACACCAGCGAACTTGAGAGCTTCATTAGCATGTTGGACCAGGAGCTAGCTGGTGTGTATTTCACGTCCTTTTGTCTCTCTATTTTATGCATCTGTGTTGGCAAGCCAACAGGCTGCGATGTGTCGTTGTGGCACAGACGCTGACACAGCACATTTTCTAACACTGAAAGCTGAGTGTGAGGCAGACCTCACCCTGTTTCTTCCCTCCACTGTCCCCCTTTTGTTTATCTCCAAGCACCTTTTTATGTGTAAATACCATGTCTGGGGACTCAGGTGGACCGTCTGCATGCCCTTTTGAGTTAATAGCACACCTGAGTATGTGAGCCTCACCATCTTCCACCAGCACACAGCCAGAAGTGCTCACAATCTGGATGCAAGCCTTATGCTAGATATGGGGGCATGAGTGTTCATAACACAGATGGAAAGTGTTATTACTATAACTAGCCTTGTTACTACATCTTCTTTTCGTTTGTGTGCTGGTGTAACTGCCTTTTTTCCCTTTAATGAATGCTGCTTTTTTTATCTTATTTTGCAGAGATGTGAGCAGTAAAAGGCAGAAGCCTCGCACCCCACGAGCAGAGAAGCCGGAGCTACAGCCGATCAAACCTGATGTGGCAAAAACAGGCAAAGTGGTTTACCTTCAGAAAGTGAAAAAGAACACTCCGAATTCATCCCTTCATCTTACAGGCTGGAAGGGCCACATCCAGCCTCTGTCCACCCCGAAGCATCAAGTTCCAGTTATGTGACACATTTCTGAAAATAGACAAAACTTGCATCTGTCCAGGCCATGAGAAAACACTGCCCTGAGTGTGGGCAGATTGCTCATGCCACATTAAAAATTCCCACAAGCGAAGTGCCAGTCACTGCTCGTCATGGCCGTGGTTTTTATCTTGTTTTTTTATGAAATGATGGACTTTTTAATATAAAAAACAACCCTGTAGATATTCTGTGTCACTGACTTGCAAATATTTCCAGTGTACAGTTCTTGTTATTATTTTTACACTTTTGTATATAACAAATAAACACGTAAATAAAGCTAAATTACAATGTTACTTATAAATGTCTTTGTGGTTTTTTTTTTGCATTCTGTCCAATAAGACACAAACGGAAGCAAAAGCCACAATGAAGGATTTTTCTCACACTTTTGAACAAGTGTGAACATTCCTCTGAACTCCAATGCAGACTAAAGAAACCAACCCCAGTCTGTAGACCACAAGGGTCTTTGCTCAGAAATGTATCCTGGTGTGGTTCAATGACAGTGCGATCGCAGACTAACTGTCCAAGCGATCAAAGAGACAACACAAACGAGGGGACGATAGTAAAGCACAGGGGAAAAAAACTCCAAAAGTGAGTAGATCTAAGGAGGAAATGAAAAACAGGTTGGAGAATATGTTGATAAATGTAGAGCAGTGGGAAGGAGAAAGAGCTTAGAGCACAAGGCTTTTTTTCTTCAACTCAAATGAGCAGGTTTTAAAATTCTGTGATGTTTCTAGAAAGCGTGCTCCACCCTTGAAAGTGTAGTGTGAAAGCACCGCAAAGCAATTAAAGTATAAGGTTTTCTTTAATATTTTTACACCCGATTGAACCTCGCCCACAGGATTACCTCAGTGTGAAAGAACATTAGGTTAATCCCGTGTTGTCTTCATGGTCCTGTAAACCGGCTGCTGTTTTTCTTATTGTTACTGCGTGCCTCTGCTGTGTCGACCCATTCTCTTTTTGCTCTCATGCTACCTCAGCATCTGCTCTGATCGTGCTCGTAGTTCTCTCATCAACACAGGAAAACCACAAGTGCAGAACCTACAGTATCCCGAAACCTCGTGAAGATAAGTTTAAACGGAAGTGTGCAGAGAAACAATGCTCGTCTCTGCTCTGTGCTTAAAAAGCTTTGAACTAAAAAAAGAGAAAGTGCTCTGCATTGTGTTTATATCCTGCTGTACATTCTCTTCCGCAAACAGCGCATGCAAAGTGCAAACTGTGTTGCAGGTGTTTTCCTTCAGTTGTCACAGCAACACACAGGGGTAAAACAAATTCATCGCTTGTGATGTGTGACTCATGACCTGAAATCTCACATTGTGACACATCGGACGAGTAATCCAGCTGAAGTCGGTAAAAATATTTTTATCCTCGCCATATTTGAGTTTGGAATGAGGCTAAATGAGGAACTAAGCCCATCACTCATCCATCGGAAATATTTAGCGAGACATCCTATTGTCGTTACACAGACTTTGGGTCCAGGATGATGAAAGCCAATTAGATGTTTTTGCTGATGGAGGCATAGAAGTCAGCGATCAGCATTTTATTGGATTGTCTTTGTTCTCCTGTGTGAAATCACCACAGTCAGCTGGTATGACCTTTACCGACGCTGAAATTATCATGGACACACGGCTAGGCTGATTCCATTTTTTTTGACAGCATGTCAGAGCTCATAAGATGGAAGGCAGAAGATTTAGGATTCCGCTTCCTGCCTAATATTTAAGGGACTCATTAAAGGGCCTTGAAAACTGGAGGACAGCTGAACCCTACAGGTATTTGCAGGTTTTTGCTCAGCTCTCCGGCCTTCCCTTCAGACAGAAGCATGCATGTTGGGTTGATTAGTGAACTTAAATTGTGAGCTGTTCGCTTTCGGAGAGCCTCTGTGATGGATTGGCTCTGCCTTTTTGGCAAACAACAGGACTTCAAGCTCTCAGTGATCATAAACAAGATGGATAAGTACAGAAAATAGATGGATGGCAGTTTAACCCTGCTGATCAGAGCAATAGTCGCCACAAAGAGGGAGTGAAGGTTTAATGTAACGCAAATGCGATTCACATTTGGTGTTCCTGCAAAGGTAAGAAAATGAAGGCGTTGCAATGAAAAAACACACACTGGGGGTTGTGTAAACTGCTGATACTTTGTTGTGCATCTCTAGAGAGAGGAGAGTATGACTTATTGAGGACACAGCTGTTCAGGATAGAAACAAAGCTGGCTTCAACAAAACGGGACTTCCTCTGCAAAAAGAAAAGCACATCCTGTTACACAAGCGAAGGCAGGGATCTGCAGCGGTGAAGGAAATGTGATGGCGCGCTGTTCGAGAAACCGAAAGGTCTTGTACTTCTGACGTATCTCTGCGGTGGTGTAGTTTCACATCTGCGTTCCAGGACGCTGCTCGCATACCAATCCACTCTGTCCATCTGTTGTACACAGAAAGCAACCAGCTACTAATTATGTTCCACGCATTTTCATTAGATGGTTCTTTCATAGGATCAGAAGTAATATGTCAGTTCATCTTACGGGAACACCTTTACGCTGTGTGTCTGTTCCATTACTAAGAAGCAGGTCTTGATTGACAGCACACCAAAGGGAGGGGTCAGTGTGTCAGGCAGTCATTGTTCAGAAAGCAGACAGACTGAATAATGAATGCTCCGAGTCTATTAGCTGGTAAATGAAAATGAATTGATGTTATGATCAGATAGGGAATGATCCTCAGAGATAGAAACTTAATAAATATAACCCCCTTTATGGCCTTTACCTATGGACTATCCCAGTTATAAATGTCACATACGCTTAAAATCCCGGCACATAATGCTGGTTTGTTTTAAGCTATTTAGCAGGATAATGAAGATGTAATTGAGTATAGCAAAAAGGAGACACTTGTTATTATCAGACAAAGAGTAAATGAAGCAGAGATATGGCTGGTGCAGTGGAGCTATCATGGCCGAGACGAGAGCAGCATGCGGAGCACGTAGTCCTCTGTCATCTGCCTGATGAGAGACTGGAGCAACGCCTATCCCCTGTGAGTTCTCCAAATGGCCCGGGCTAACACGCTCTCCCAAGGAATTAGCTCGCTTAACTGCCAAACGCGACGCACATGCACACACCACCAACCCAAAATACAATGAAACGTCAAATTCATGCTGGATGTTACATAAACATCCAAAGGATTCAGGCTCCACACAACTCAAAGGACCTTGAACCCTACATGAACTTGTCACGTTTTAATATATTGCAGATTTATGAAGAATATTTACAAAAAACCCAACTAAGGTTTTCAAGTCCCCATTCTGCTCACCTTTTGATCTATTTTCAAAGCGTTTTCAGTCATTGTGATTATGCTGTATTTAGCCAAAAAAAAAAAAAAAAAACTGTCATTTTCTAGGACATCGTTTCTGCAGAGCGGCAGTAGTTCATCAGAAATTCTCCTCTAAATTGAGGGCGTGCCCGTTGGTGGTGAAGTAATCCCATTGTTTTCCCATCATTTTCCCATCATCCCCTTGCACTCTCCCACTAGTTTACAGCCCCTCACAACCCCGACCCAGCATTCCTGTTGCAACAAAAACGGTAATATTGGAGTTTATCTAGCTGTACATTTTCCAGAGACATATTTTTGTCTGCTCCTGATTTACAATTTGAATAAAGAAATAATTAGAAATTCATGTGTGTCCTCCATTATCAGAAAAATGCTACAAGAACATGTTAATAGTGGAAAAACTCTTGTTAGACCAGTGTTTATCAACTTTTATGGACCCATAGAACCTTTTTGGAATGACAAAATCCTGGAGCACACCACTAAAACACCATATGACACTTTAGCCTAATCCAGAATAGAATATAGTTGTAGTATAGAATATAGTTATAGTTTCTAAATGTATTCCACTAAGTTTGGGACCTGTTGAGGTGAGGACAGAGCTAATACCCTGGCAAAATTGAAAAAAAAAGCAAAGCTTTTCTTCAACATCTTTCAGTCTCTCTGTTAGCAGTTTTTGCTACGGTCAGTTTTAAAAAGCTGAGTTCACACAAGTATGTTGTGGAAAAGTGAGTAATGTTGAAACAGATTTGTTAACCAGGATGAGGAACTCCTTGGCTGCAGTCAACCAATAATCTTTCAAAGGTAGACCAGCAAAGTTTCTCTTTAAACCACAATTTTACTTCAGTTCAACAAGTTCCTTTCAAGCTGTGTGGCTCCCTAACCCAGTTAATGCATTGTGTGAAGACTGAAGAGAAATAAAATATAAATTATTTGTTCACATTCGTTGATTGGCAACATCTTAATATTGGTAGAGCTGCACCTTCAGATAGAATCCATTGATTTCTTCAGGTTTTCATTGGTCTTGCATCGATCTTAAGCAATAGCCAGAGAGGTGGCCAATGGAACAGGCTTACAGCGCTCAGCGAAGTGAAAGAGCCAGCATGTGGCAAGGTGGTGATGGGCCGGGGTTATTTTAATATTTTGTTCCTTATCACATTTGCAGAAATGTAAGCTTTAATTCGCAATGACTAATTAATTTGTGAAGGAATAGCTGACAACCTTTCAATGGTTGAAACTTAGTGGTTTTATTGTAGTGTGTTTTGGGTCAAAGTTGACTGTAATTTGATGCGAAGAAAACCCTCTTCGATAACAACAAACTTTTCTTTCAGTAATCTTATTTGGTAAATAAGTTAAAAACAGCTTTTTAAATTTATTTTCAAGACTACAAAATGCTAATGTGCAGCAGACACATAACTAATTTATAAATGTTGTACTTTTCAATTTCATATACATTTTCTGGAAAAGTATTAAGAAGACAAAATCAAATTTAAAAGGTAGATTACTTGAACCTGAACGTTCAAACAAAACATACAATCCTTACAATTAATATACTCATGCATCTTGATACTTTTCACTCTGCATTTTAAGAAAATCACCTGCTACTCATTCTGTTTTTAAAACTGGGAGCATGTTGGCAATTTCTAAGGTATATTTAAAAAAAATTTTCGTCTGATTTTTCACAAATGTAAAACTTTCATAGCAATAAACTTAAGTACATTTAACAACATACAATTGAGTACATTTTACATAATTCAAATATGATCAAAAGTAACTGTATACATTGAAAGTATGATTACTTTCTGATGATAAATTAGATGCAATTTGATTTAATTTGATTTGATGAAAGTAATCAGACTACACATGTAATCAGACAAGATTTCAAATAATCAGATTACATGTAAAGTAATCAGATTGGATTTTGAATAATCATATTACAGTAAAAAGTAATCAAATTACACCAAAGTAATAGATACTAAATACCTGTAATTTTCCCCATCAAACTGCAAAGACAGTCTTGACCAAGACCCATTGTGTTGCGCAGCAGAAACCTGTATATTTCTACTTGTGGTGACACTTATATTTAGAATCATTAATTATAAAAGGAGGCTCTGTGGCTGTCTTTATGAAAGATTCCCACCATTTCAGTCATTTTTTATGCTCTCCCAACACGTTTCAGAGTCTTAGGCTGCAGGAATAAATCCCAGTTGTCAGGGGATGAGGAACACTCTTGACAGGTAGCCAGTTCATGGCAGAGCTCCACAGAGAAAAAATAACAAAGGGATGCAACCACATGTTCTCACAAAATTCAGCATCAAAACCATGGCTGTGTTGTAACGTGAGAAAAACCCACCCAGAAACAAGAAGAGAAATTCACTCAAAGGAGATTGAGATCATCACTGTTAAAGTGACTCAACACATGACTTCAACCTAAAAAAAAAAGTCATTTTTGATTGTTAAACAACTTTAAAAAAATGATAAGGTGGAGACTCAAAGTTCTACTGTCTCAATAGTCAACTCAATGAACTCCAACCTTTCAAAATAAAAGAGCCATTTGGGTCAGTTTCTTACAGACTCAAACCCAGTTAGAGCCATGTAGTCCCACGTTCTGGTTTAGAAAAACACCTTTTTTTAACGTTTCTGTGGCCTTTTCTATCATTACTTTTGGTGCACCTTCATCCTTATCTGACAAAAAAATGACAAAACTTAATTAACTTAAACAAATAAACAAACAAACAAAAAATGATTTGTTCAAAAAAGTTATAATTTTTCTTCAAAGCCCTCTATAGGCTCTGACAACCCGACAACCCGCAGTATGTGCATGGGGTAACCCCATGTATGGGTGCATGTCACTAAAGTCTTTTATTCAGAGATCCCAAGTTAATCTTTTCCCACTGAAACGTTAAGCCTATATACAGCATTCAGGTATATGTAGGTTCCATAATAAGATAACAGCAGCTTTCTACAAAAAGAATAGATTCAGTTTTTCTCTTTCAGGTTTAAAACATTCTGCTTCCAAATATCCTTTTTTACTTTTAGCATTGCCAAACAAACTGTCTGAGTGTTTTTGCCTTTTTAAATTCAACATGATAAAAACTCTTTAGTGATTTAAATAAACATTTTCTAAGTATTACATAAATGACTGCCTCCTTATTTCAAACTGAACGTTTGTTATTTGTTTTCTTGGCTGCTCTTACGTAAATCCAAATTATGACCTATTGCAGTGTCATTTCCTGTTTTGTTCCCTGACGACGATCTTATTGTGCTGGAGAGGAAACCACTGTAAATCCTGCAGACGGAGTTCAGTCTGGAAGAATGTGAATCATTCAGCCTTCTGGTCCTAAAATGATCCATTACATCACTGCTGTCCGGGGATTTCTTCACGCTGCTTCTCCCTTCCTCTTTCAATTCCCTTTTATTTTAAAAAGCCCTGACAAATTTTCAAGCAAAAAAGGAATCAAAAACAATAATTAAAAAAAGGCTTTTCTTTTTTTGGATTTAAAGCTTGTGTAGTATGCAGACTTTTAGCTCAGTGCGTTTTTGAAAATGAGGGAAAAAGAGGAAGAAAGATCTACAAGAAGATGTTGATATGTGAATGGAAGTGACAGATAACACATTTTTATCAAATACCATGGGCTGCCCGGCGGGCTGAGGACAGAGATGGCTGTAAAGTAGCAAGCTAAGAAGCTTTTGCTCACAAAGGAGGTCTCAGGGCATCTTCACAGCTGCGGAAATGTACAGAGCCTGTTAGCAGTTTCAGCTCAGTCGCAGGACACAGATGTGTAAATTTTGCAGTCCAACTGCGTGAACTGCAGTGCTGACATTGCTGGCGTTCCCCCATTCCTTTGCAATTATATATTTGGTTTTTAATTTGTTTTTGTTTTTTGTGGATAAAAAATCAGCTGAAATCAGAGTGTGAAAAAAAGTATTGAAATGATTTTATGGTAAAGGAGACCTTCTGTAGCATGTTTTTAGCTGAGATGAAATGAAACTGCCATTAACAAGGCTGTTCGGTTAAAGGGAATCTTTGTAGGTTCAAAAGGTCATCTTACTACGGTGGCCCTGAAGTGCAAATCACACCAACAAAGCATTTAAAAGATCACAACAGTTAGAAGAGCAAAACAAATATAAAAAAGCAACATCACATTTTAGGAATCAAAATAAATTCCAGAAGAATGAAACAAAATGAACATGAAACGTTTTGCGAAGCAAAAGTAAATGACAGAAATCAAATAGACTATTAAAAAAATGAAAAATATAGCTACTATGGGACATCGCTGATTGGATGACAACATTCGATTTTTTGATGTTTGAGGTTTTCCAAATGTGTCTTTAATATCCGTATACTAATAACGGTTTGATGATTAGTATGGGGCACATTCAGTATCGCATCAGGCAAAATAACTTTTAGTTAAAATGATGGACAAACGTCATCATCCAATCAGCAATGTGCCATTCTACCAAGACCTCTCTTAACCTCTGGTTAAAAAAAGACACCAAAAATTTGGAAAACAAAAGTAATTTCCAGAAATTAAAATGAAATGTTAATGTTAATTCAAACAGCAGAAGAAACCAGAAAAGGAAGGTATTATGGGACATCACCAGTTGGATGATGCCATTTTTTTCTTTTCTTGAATGTAATGTTGTTTTGTTATTATTTTTTTTGCTTTTTTAAATTGTTGTTGGGATCTTTAAAATGTTTTTGCTTCGAGTGATTTGTTAGTGTGATTTGCATTTCAGGGTCACCGTACCTCACTGGCAAACATAATCAAATTGATACATAATCAAAGGGCATGCTTGAGGTTTTGACAAAATATAAAAACACAGAAAACTTTACTGAACAAATTCAACACTTCAGTCTTACAGAAAGAGATCATCTTAACCTCAAAGTTGAGCTTCATCACCTTCTGGTTTAACTTGTTTGATCTGGAATATGTGTGACACACCATCCAGCATGGATTAGCAGAACACGTCAAATTAGCCCCAATAAAAGTCATGGTAATGAGAGGCAAAGTACTTTTGCAAAATCTTCTGATGCCCCTCAGTAGCCTGGGTTTTGACACCACTGATGCAACTGTCCTCTACAAACAGAAACCCCCGATCGGAGAGAGAGAGGCATTAGTGGACTGCCATCTGATGGCGAATGTCAGCTGATGCAACTACGAGACAGTCTCAGGCCTCAGCTGGTGGTTGGGTGGGGGGTCTTTACAGCAGAGCTCGCCACATAATGAATGATAAGCAGTCTTAGAGCATAAATGAAAGGTCGTGTGGACTGAGAAGGTTGCCGTCCAAACCTGACCGCTGAGAGGGCGAAATGATCAATCGAGGAGCACCTCCTGATATCTGGGATTTGCAGACGGGATGGCAGATAAACTCTCTTCAGGCTTAAACTGTGCTTGTGTCCCGCTGCTGCTGCTTCCTCCACACACTAGAAGCATGCAGGCTTTAGTCTCAGCAGGCTCAGAGAAATCTCCTGGCTATCTATCTTGCAGAAGGGCTGATCATTATATGGTCGTCATGCAGCTTTAGGCTGGAGGCAGGTGAGCATGCTTGTACTGGATGAACTATAGGCAGCTACTCTTGTTTACTGCACCCGGGTAACCCCCCGACAGTCTTTCTTTGCTGCTGAGTGCCACATTATATTTGGTCTTATTCTGTTCCTGCTTTGCTGCATTAATTTAATGCTGACAAACCTCCACGTCAAAAGGTCTGGAGTAGAGTTTTTCCCCTTTTTTGGTGCAACCACAGAAATCCGGCACTATTCAAAGCCTTCATGAAACAGACACAGTTTTTAGTCAATTTGATGTGTACTTTGTCAACTTTTTAAATGAGTTTTTTTCTCTGGACTCCATCTTCATAATGAGCGTTTGTCACTGAACACACTGTGGCATCTCGCTCTGCTGGCTTTAGGAGCTATGAGGGAAGAACTACACAGTCTGGGTTTGTTATAATTAAAGGATATGGCACCCAGTGCACCATGTCTGGCTCGTTGCTCTGGTTTTTGTTTTTTTTTACCACTCTTCTCACCACAGCGATATGCTTCATCTGGTTAGAACCTTGCAAAAGGATGCAAATCATTTCAGTTTGCTTTGGAACATTTTGGACGTAGAAAAATAAGTAGGATTTGCAAGCAGTTGGCAAAACAATAATTATACTCAGAACTGTGAGAAAAAAAAGTCAGAATTTGGAGAAAAAAGTCAAAATTTTGAGATCAAAGTCAGAATTATTAATGCCCCCTTTTTTTTCCTCCATGGCCCTAATGCTCTTCCGTAAGAACCTAGACGACATCAGTGAATATACATTTTTTGGTATCATTTTCTTGGTAATAAAAATTGTGCATCTCTTTTATACAACTTTTTTTTTATTTTACTGAGCTTTAGATAATTTTGTTTACACAGTTTTTCTGTTTTTTGTACTTTTATTTAAATGCATTAAAGTATTAAATGTTTTAGTTGTTGCATCCTGTGATGTGATTTTTTTTGTGTACATTTTTTTAAACCAGCTTTTTTTTAAAAAATGCCTTTCACACTCTATTGCTGTATTTTAACCTTCTGAACCTCATTCTGGCAAAACATTTGGACATAAAAACTGCTTTTGCATCATCCATCTATCTTCTATTCGTGCTTTGTCCTGTGCAAGGTCACGGGGGCCACTGGAGCGCATCCCAGCTACTTTAGGGTGAAGATTGGGGCACACCCTGTACAGTTTTCCAGTCCATTGCAGGTTCGCACACACACATACAAACAAACAGACACATACAAACACACTCACATTCAATCCTAAGGGACAATTTAGTCACCAATCAACCTATGAAGCATGTTTTTGGACTGTGGGAGGAAGCCGGAGTGCCTGCAGAAAACCCATACAAACACAGAGAGAATCTCTAAACTCCACACAGAAAGAACACTGCAGCACACTGCCAACTATTTGAAATTTACAAAGATTTAAAACCTTAGACTTTCAGGATATAGTCTTAAGTTGTTTGACAGCATTTTTGCTCTACAATTTTTGTCTTATTAAGAGCTATAAGATCTAGAAATAATGAATTCGTTATTAAAATCAGACAGATCAGTCAAAGTCCTTTTGCTCCAAAAAATCGATTTAAGACTCAAAAATCTCAAACCGCAATGTCATTTTCGGTTTAATTTTAAGGATATTATTTTAGAGTTCAATGAATGTTTGACTGGCATTGATTGTCAATTTCTTTGTAACAAAAATGTAGATTTTTGTTCTAAGAATGAAGATTTAATGAGGGTTTATAAGGTGGACCTCTTTGTGTTCATATTTTGAACACAAAAAAAAAACTTTATCAAAAAAACATCAGTCATATCCACTTATTAGACTAGATTATTGTCACTGCAATCAAAAGAAACCACCAAAACTAAATATTTTCTTAGAACTAGCAAAAAAAAATTATAACATTCAATTTGAAGTTTTTCTATCAAACAGTTCCTTTTTTCTTTTTGAATCCTTGTTTGAAGATTTTAATAAGTTAAAATTACCTGCTGCATGGACATATAATTTTACTGATTTTAATTTATATAAATATTTTTTTTTGTAACCTATTTTTACACTCCCTGAAATTCATTTTTAGTCACATAAATGTTCTTTTGTGTTCCCTGATTTTTAAATATTTACCTCCAAACACAAGTTGTAAGTTTAAATATTGTAAAAAGTTAGAAGATGGAGCTTTATAGTCTTGACTGGATTTAGCTGTTCAATAAATGTGCAAAGGTTTTTGACGAAATTCAGAAGTTTCTCATTTTTGGAGAGAAGGTTGACCTCAAAGTTTGGTCAGTGAGTTCATTTATTGTCGTCCGCTGAGAAATATTCCAAACTGTACGCTTTAAATGACTGAGCAATCATGTTTTTACAAAACTGAGATGGAGGAAATAATGGGCAAAATGTCTCTGTGTGAGGTGGAGCTGCTTAAAGTTCGTTTTTGTGTGAAGGTGTTAAAAAGAAATCGAACTAAAGAAAACATTTGCGCCGACTGGAGGAAGCAGGCAGAGTGAAATGGGAAGCGAGAGATGGAGGTGAGGATAGAAGTGAGAGGAAATATAATTAATAACATGTTCTCCGTGGTGGAAGTAAAGCTCTTCACACATACACATGAAACACACACACACACACACACACACACACACACACACACACCTGCAGACCTTTCCCAGCGGGTGGCACTATCTGATTTGGCACATTCATTTCGCAGACTGGGTTTGTCTTTGCTGCTGTCGAGAGAGACCTACCACATCTGTGCTTTCCGGGCCATCTTTGGATGATGTAATTAGTGGAACACTAATAAAATTGACTTTATAAAAATGTATCTGTTTTAAAGTCCCCCCACCCTATTTTCTTTTCCTTTTAGATGAGTCTGGTTGTAAGATATTTAGGCTAATTTGATCAAGCCCTCAGGTAGTCACATAATGAGTGTGACCCCATTTCCTCTGTGCAGCACACCGCTGCAGTTTCCCTGGCTTTCCACTGTGGGCCAGCGCTTAATTATGTGTCTTTTTACAGGGCAGCATATCAAAAACTGTCTCTCTGAAGCCACCAGGTCTTTCCCTGCCAACGCTCAGCGACATCTGCTCCGCTTTGACCACATATGGGAAATTGTAAGACACAACTCGCCTTCCCATGACATTTCTCCTTTTTGAAAATTCATTCTTAACTCCGCTGCCTAATTTTGAAGTCTGTGCCACTGTTCATGTTAAAGCGGGGAACTTACCCCAGTCTAACCCCAGATACACACCTATACACAAAATCTATTTTGATTAAGATGTAAGCTTGGTAAATCCAACTGCAAACATGTCAAGAAAAAGAAATGTCATTGTACACAGTTTTGCATGTAAATTAACAGTTCAAAACAAATAATGTATAATACCAAATAATACCAAAATGGATACAAGTATTTACAATAACATTCACATTTGAATGCATGCTTAAAGGGAACAGATAGTAAACAGAAATAAATATACTTCATATAAAGGTAATATCATCAGTATCCTTAGAAATATAACAAGTCAAAAATACAGACTTATATTTGAGATCTGGAGATTCCTGCTGAACTCTACCTTCCCAGCATGCTGTGCTGCATTCACTGTTCACTGATGAGGGGCTGCAACTTCTGCTTTCATAAATTGCTAACAGCAGCAAAGCCTTTTCTGCTGTTTCATTGCTCACCCAACTTTATCTTGGAGGACATTTATGAAAACAATTAAGCTTAAAACTGCATTTCTGAGTATTCCCTTATTCAAATAATGGTGAATCCGGAGCAGACGAAGAAAAGTACAGTTTGAAAAAGCTTGTAGTTGTTTTGTGCGGTCTACAAACCACAAGTGCTCTGCCCAGCTCCATTCTGATGCATCTACCTGTAGACAAATAGATCCATGTACGTCTTTGTTTTCCTCATCTGAGCTGGCATCTGACTAAAAACTGTATGGCTGTATATCTCCAATATTGCACACAATTTTTGTTGTACCAGTAATGTTAGCTTGAGGGTGTGAGGGCCTGTAAGCTAATGGGAGAGATTGTAAACAAAGGCATTATGGGAAATGAGTCCCGCTCACTGCTTAGAGGCAAATTTTTGATGAACTACGGCCGCTCTGTAGAAATTATGTCCTAAAAAAACAACACAGATTTTTTTGATTGTGGCTAAAAATGGCATAATCATAATAAAAGACCACTAGGAACACTTTTACAACAGATCAAACGATGAGAGGGAGAGGGATGTTAATGAATTTTACCTCAATGATAAACCAGCAGAATCTAGTTTTAGTAAAAATAAAAAAAAAAGTTACCAATAAGCAACATGATGTTTGGTTTGAACCTTTAAAATGGTCAATCAAACAAATCATGCATCTTGGGTGCATCGTAATCGATAACGACAATTGAGCTTCTGTCTGCTTTACAACGATTTTTACAACCTGAAAAAAGGGAAGCAGAACCAACTGTCTGAGGCTAAGCTGTAAATTAGATAAATAAAAGTGTTTTGGAATACAATTGTCAATAATTTTTCTTTGTGGCGTCTAGTGCTTAACAGAAAAGTTTTTAAGGGCCATTGAGGGTATGATTTTCCTTTGTATTAAAAGCAAAACTCAATAATCTCAAAAAAGAACTCAATGAAGGTATTTGTAAAACTGTCAGAAAGGAATAAAGGTGTAGAGAGAAGGGAGTAGGGGTGCTGTAGTCCTTCGACCGCAGAAGCTGGTATTACAAAAAAATGGCATAATGAATCTCCTTCAACACAAAGGAACTGTCTGTGGAGCCATATTCACATTTATGCGAAGCTGACCAACTCTGAAGTATTCCTTGTTCCTTTAGACGTTATCTTCTGTTTTTTTTCTTTTGTAGATCAAACTTGAGCTGAACTCAGAGATGGCATGCAGCGAATGGATGCAGAGAGCCTGATGGTTGGATGATGATATCTGAGGATTTGTGTCTATGAGTCACACATCATTTCACTGCAAATATACAAAAAGAAAAGAAAAAAAACTCGCCTCCTATGCAGAAAACTTCAAAGACGAAATGCAAAGCCCATGAATGTGTGCTGATGGTAAGTCACACTTTTTGATCCATTCAGCGCTTGGTTGGATGTGTAAAATAAAACGACAAAAAAACGTAATTAAGAACCAGTTTAAAACGATTCTTGCAACCTTATTATAACTTTATAACAGTTTTTAACAATTTTGTAAATAAAATATCACTTATTGTGTTATTTGTTCATTTTTGTGGACAGAAAATGTATTGATCTAAAATTTGCACTGTCTAATTTTGACCAAACTTCTTTTTTTTTATTTTTTAGCCTGTGGGTTTGATAAAAAAAAAAAAAGAAAAACAGATCAAGAAAATAACAGAAGGTATAAGATTGGAACAACCCTTCCTGCAGAATCGACGATCAGCAGAGAGGACTGCACACCTGGCTTTTTTTAACTTCTCCAGTTATTGAATACAAGATGGAGCCATAATAGCATCCTTCATAAAAGTGTTGAAGTGTGTAGCATGCATCTAGAACTTGCTATGTTGATCTAGGATCTCTACTCAGGTTGCATTACTGCACTTTGCTGTAGCGCAAGGAGACAATCTGTGCTGTGCCGAGATGTTTAATGGAAATTGTCAGTTTTACTCACAGACTCAATATATCCAGTTTTCTCCCTGAGATTAACATATAATAGGATGCAGTGTGAGTGCATCAAAGCAATTTTTTCACAGTCTCCCACTGCTGCAGCAGTACTTTGCATGTATTACAGTGAAATACAAGCAGATTGGCCCAGAGCTGTGTTTTTTTTTTTTTTTTTTTTCAGGGTTTGAGCAAAATACAAGAAAAGATGAGGAGAAGAGTATGAGTGAGGGGAAGTCCTGGGGGTATGCCGGCACTTGTTGCAAGAGTTTTCTGTAACTTTCAAGTTTCAAAAAGTGAGCAGAAGAACTTTGATCAAGAGAGGAAAAAGTTTAGTGAAACTTTATATTCTCCATTTTTTTTTTTTTTTTTTTACAATTTCAATTTTGGCACATGGCACAATCAGCATTTATGCATCTGGTATACATAAATAAATATTAAATATTTTATACATAAATATACATATAGAGCTCTAACAAAGACACCTTGAGTGTTCTTGGCTTGTTATATTTCAAAGGACAACAGCGATACATAGAAATAATGTTGGTGCTTTTTTGAGTCTGTTTCAATTGGTTTTGTAGGTGGGAATGATATCTCCATAGAAGCCCTATACATATATGTATGTATGCCCATATTTATATATATATATATATATTCAAAGAAGTACAAGTGTGCACTGACGTAGGCTTAGTCAGTGCAAACAGGCCACTGTCTGCTTTCAAAGTGAAACTCTTACAAAGTCGATGGAATCATGTCAGTTAGTTCAATTGAATCTTTAACTTTTTTTCTCTTACACATAAAATTATAGATTTATTTTGTAATCTTTAAGCAAAATTAGACATTTAGAACTTTCAAAGTAACAAAGGTGCTATGCTGCAAAGACAGACACCTAAAAATGCAGAAACACTACTGGTGGTAAACCCAACAAAAACCTCAACACACATCCACATAAAATCACTCACATTCCAAATATGAAAAAAAAAAAAAAGAAAATTAAAGAAATGCTTAAAAATCCAACGCACAACTAAAAAGTGGCGAATGGACTCCCGCATGCACTCACTCGCAACCCGACCCTTCCAACAATGTGTCCTCTCCTTTATCTCAGGCTGGCACACGGGCTCACACGCAGGGAATGAGAAATCATCTTCAACCGGCGCTCCAAGCAGCGTGTGCCCTTTATGGAGATAATATCCGATAGCTTAACAGATAAATGGACTGTAAAAGATACACTTTTTACCTAAAGAAAACAATCTTAGCAACATAGTATTTATCTCCGTCATCTCTTGGCAAGAGCAGTCAACCACAAGTAACTTTTACAAGTGCTGAAGAAAAAAACCCAACAACAGCGTCCCATGTCTGTTGTGTTGTTACGCAAAAAAAAAAAAAAAAAAAATTTGTTGAGCTTAAAAACCTCTACATCTGCACAACCTCTGGATTTCCGTTCTGGATTCTGTCTCTCAGGTTTGAGTTGAATCGGCTTGTAACACGCTCCATGTGAGTAGTCTTCAATAGTGAAAAAGAATACCAAAAAAGTACAAGCTCTGTAAGGCATTGAAACATAAAACCAAACAAAGAAGCAGTTCAAAACATTTCACAAATATTGAAGAAGAGGCCATTGTTTTAGATGCAACTCCTGCAGGGAGCGGGGATGGGAAATAAAAAGCACTTCTCTTTATTTTCGTCATGAATTCAAGAAAAAAGAAGGGTTGAGTTCTCCCTAGTCTGCTTAAAAAGGCTTTTAAAATGATTACATTTAGAAAAAAAACTGCAGAAAGACTCCTCCTCCTCGTCAGTAGAAGGGAAGTAGTTTGATTTTGGCAGCTCTGCACAACTTGACATCCACATAGAGTTCTTAGTATTTCTCCACTTAGTAAAAGTCCAGTGAAATCTCCATGTTTTTGAATCCAACACCGCCCCCTCCCTCTGCAATCTCCCCCTTCCGTGTGGTATTTGTAAAACACAATCCTCTTTGCCGTTCCTTCATCCCCCTCTGACATGCCACCGCCTCCTTCTTCCCCTTGCCGTCTGCACCTGCTGTCCCCTGGACACCTTAAAGCTATACTCGGGTGGTTGAGTGGGAGTGCGGTAGGCCAGTGGAGTTGAAGCCAGTCGTGAAGGTGTTATATGGATGCAGGTTGGGCATGCCCACCAGTGAATTGGGAATCATGGTTATGGTGTTGGGCGTCATGAGGGGAATGTCGTCCGGAGAGCGTCGCAGGGTGAGCGTGTAGTCGGGGAGTGAGGTCAAGCGCAGGGCTCCTTCGTTGCTGTTTCCCGCCTCACACTCGTGGTGGGTCTGGTTCATCTGAAGCGTCATGATCTCCTCCTCAGGCGCGTGGTGGCCTATGTCGTTGGAGGTGGTCTGGCGCTGTGGGCTGGGCTGCCCGTGGCTGGGGTCCTGGCGCCGCTTGTCCTTGCGATAGTAGAGCGCCGCGAAAGCCAGGACGTTGAGAAACAGCAGAGAGGCTCCAACGGCGATGGTGACGCTGAGCTCGGTGGAGTAATCCCGCGGGTTCTCCACGACAATAGGCCCCGCCTCCTCATTATCGTTCCAGGAGCTTTTATCCTCACTGTTGTAGGCTGGTGACATGGGGGGACGTTTGGTATTGAACGGCCTTTTGGTAGACAAGGTGTTCTGTGTGGTCTCTGGGGGTGGCACTTTGGTGGTGGTTGATGTGTAATGGAACATGTCATGTAGATTGTAGAGGTGGGGCACGAGGTGTTTCCAGAAGGCCACTTTGGTGGCACGGTAGTGGTCGCGCACGCGGGGTTTCAGGCCGATATGCAGGTACAGTTGGTCTTGCGGGTTGTACTTGGACCATGCCACCTCCTCGAAACGGTTGGCCTTAGTGTGGATGAACTTGGTGTCCTGGGGAACCGGTTTATTTGGATCCCTAAAAGCAGGAAAAAGATATAGGAGATAAATAAGAAAAGTTAAAGTTTCAGCAGTTAAGTGATGCTACAAGACAAAAACGTATATTTATAAGTCAAGGCCTAAAAGGGCTTACAGCAATTAATTGGCAGATAAAGCACAACTCCAACAAAAACCAACAACCCAACAACTCCAGTTCGGGCCTTGGTCACATGCACCCATATGAGAGCTGACTTGAATGAGTGGGTTTTTTAGATTGTCTGGGCCTGTAGATGGTTAAAGACATCATAAGGACAACGCAGGTGTGTCTTACAGGTTCCCTTTCGGCTCGTGGAGCCACCTTAAGTGAAATAATGACAATGGAACGTACCATTGTCGTGCGTGTGGTATGTGTATCATGAAGTATTTGTAAGCATGTAAGTTACATGCACTTATGACATACGGGTGATGCAATTGTACGGTGCCCTTACGCTACACTCTAGTTGTTAGTAAGGTACAAGCACCGGCCCATTACAGGTAATTACAGTGCAGGTGATACATAGGATGCACACACAAACTACCTCTGATTGTCTGATTTCCTAATTTCTAACAGCCAGGCTGCGTGCAAGGGATGGCCAAGAGGCGCGCATGGAGCACATAGCCTGCGTCTCACCTACTTCACCCTTACTTACCCTTGGTTGTACTATAACTGTTTGCTTTGAACTGTCGCCTTCAGCATGCCCTTAAAAAATAATACGCATGAACATTTTTACCCTGCGGGCTCACTGAGAGATCTTCGACTTTTATAGTTCCCATGGCCCACCTGCTTGCCCCCAAACAACTTTGTCTATTTTTCTCCCGCAGACAGCCCGTATCTACCCATGAGAGCAGTTGTGACTAAGGCATCACATTAATCTAAATGTGAATGTCATCCTACTAAGTATCCCCAATATTTATTTTTTTCTCTTATATTTCAGCCTCTTCTTAATGAACACAAAACACATGTTGGTTTCCCTCTCCTCTACCCCGAGATGTTTATATTATTTACATTCCCAGACAGTCAACCCCTCAAAACTCATATGAATTAGTCAGCACGTTTCAGGGTTCACATCAGGAGCAATCTTGTTGTTGATAATCCAACACTGGTGGAGGTCTCTTAGCTAATTGCTCTGGGAAGGCAAAACAGTGTGTGCTTGCATTCAGCGCAATCGTGTAAAGAGGGGGTTCCATATTAATCAAGACCCTAAAGGAAATGTAAGGCTGTGTTGTTGTGCATGTGTTAGTGTACACACATGAGAGTGAACACAGGAAGAATGTAGGGTTTTCCCTGTGGCTGTACCATTTTTGCTCCACAGGGTTCACTGTTTCACTTTTGAAATGGTCAACCCTTTTTGCCCAAACATCCACCTATTTCAATTACAATGAAGCTATTGATTTATTGAATAAATTAACATATAACAATCCCCAGCAATCAAACAACTCTTTTTTTGTTGTCCAATGTCAGAAGTGGGAGTTCTGCAGAGCACATTATTGCTTTTGGTGTAGGCTGAATGATTTTCTTTGAAGAAACTTGATTCTCAGTTGAGTGGCCTTGAAAGCAAAATAAACTGAAGCTGGAAAAGTAAAAAATGTTTTGATTTTTTTTTTCTAAATGTCATGAAATACCTTTTCATGGCCCTAAATCTAATGTCATTTGTCAGAAAAGCTTCGATTTCTGAGGGCATCAACGAAAATGGCAAAAGTTTATTTCCAGATATTTTCAATTTTTTGGGGGGAGAAAAAGCTGAAAACCTTCAAATGACTAAGAGAATTAAAGCGGTGCCAGAAGAATTCACCCTCTTTCCCCTTTTCTGTTCATTTCTCTGCTGTCAATTTTTATTTTTCAGGTCAGTGCTTCTGGGAGAAGGAGAGAGGAAAAAGCAAAGCAAATTGAGATGACTGGAGCTGAATCCTGGACCTGGGCTGGTGTCAGCAGAGCAGCCCGTAAATAACCTCTTTTATTAGGCGCGTAATGATCCCCAATGAATATTGACAGCCAGACTATGATGACTTTGTCACCAAATATCAGTAATTAAGTTTCAAAGTAGCGGGTGGTGAAGGTAAGGTCATATTGATCTCCCTGAGCGCAACATGCCAGAGAACAGGATGTCAATGAAGCAGGATGAGACGTGGATGTCTGCAGCCTGCGTGCCTCGTGAATTCGTACAGCGGTGTATTGCATGCCATCATGCTGGCATGCAAGCAGATTTTTCTCACTCTCTGTCTCCTTCCCCAAGAACATGACAGCAGAAATGGAGTTCAGAGCTGTCTCAGTTAATAGGAAATTCTGAGCTCAAACACTGCAAACGCCTTCTTTTCAAGAAGGTCAATTAGCTGAAGTGTGATGGGTAAAAGTATGGCAAAGATAATCTTAAGAAATTTTGCAAAACAATCAGCATGCACAGTGGGTAAAGGGGCCGGCGGTGCGGTTCAGTTAGAAAAGCTCTTTGCTAGCTGGCTGGTTCAGGGCAAGTGAAGATGAATAATTTAGGGAACACAAAGAAATCAATGTGGCATCTTTAGTTAATTTGATTTGCTGCATTAGAGAACAACTGGCTGCCTTATCTAATTACACACACATATGGTTGGGTAACTGTTACAAAGTCAATAGTAAACAGGCTTTGAACAGTTTCCCCCTAACTGCTTAACTTTAGGCTGATTTCTAGCTTTAAGGGCTGCCAAAGTGGCCAATTTTATTTAGAAGTGCAAATATTAATCAACTTTTGTGACATATTTTTCTACAATTATCCTTTGTGCTGAGCTTTTGAGATATTTATTACTAGCAAAAGTGTTTCCTACAGATCTCAATCTGTTAAAATTCTGAGCATAGTATTTACCACCATTCAGCCTTAACATAAAGTGAATGAGTGTGGGTCCCTGGTGACTGAAAAGCAGCTCTGACCTGCTGGAAAAGGGAAATAGTCTCTCTAGGGATTTTTTTTGTATCATCAGACACTGGGATGTTGGCGGGTGATCGCTTCTGGGATCTCGGAAATTTCCTGTGTCACTGCCTCTGGTTCTTTGTTGAATTCCTTGAGCTGCTTTTATCACATAGTTTTAAAGCTTTTGCTTCGACAACAGCGCTATAATTATTAGCGCAGCAGTGAAAAACAATGTCTGTCATCCTATGATGCACATTCAAGGACACGATTCAAAAACAATATGTAATTCATATCAAAGCGTAACGAGACAGCAAAAATAACTAATTTCTTAAGGTTTAGCCCATGCGCTATCCTATGGGGTCCAGATGACCCAATCCTTACATTGACGTGTTATGCCTACCATGACAAAGGTGGATAAAGGTGAAAAGGATTTCATGTAATCCATGGACACCAGTGAAGATCACATATCAATGAAGAAAAAAGGTTTAGCGCACTGTCTTGGGGGGTCCAGATGACCCAACTCCCTAACATTAAAGTTCCTTGGATAGCACAAGTGCTATATGGAAAAAAATGTAAGACCCACTCTGATAGAAATAATGTTTTTTTGTATTTTTAACATGCTCTTGTGGCACATTTCTGATGATGGAGGGCATATATAAGAAAATTAAGCTTAAAATTGCATTTCTGGGTATTTATTTAAATCGTTGCGACTCAGGAGCAAATGAAAAAAAAAATGCTATTGAAAAAAGCTTGTAGCTGTGATGTCCGAACTGGCATCAGTCTCAAAACTGCATAGATGGATATCTCCAAGGTTTCTCATCATTTTATTGCACTGGCAATATTAGGTTAGGGTTGTACGGGGGTGTAAGCTAATATAAGAGCATGTTGAGAATGGGTGATGGGAAGTGGGGGTGGGCTTACTCTGCCCCAACAGTCCCGCCCACAACTCCGAGGTGAATTCCTCATGAACTCCTGCTGCTCTGCAGAGAGTATGTCCTAGACAACGAGACAGGTTTTTCGATTGTGGGTGGAAAGAGCATAATCATATTTAAAAGACCACTGGGCATGCTTTGAAAACAGATCGAAAGATGATCAGCGTGGGACTTTAAATATTTATAAAATTGGCCTGTAAAGAGCTTTTTGTCCCATTAAAAATAATAAAATTATATGTGTCAAATGTGTACAGAATTTGTTGTGCTGTGTTTGAGCAGATGAAAGCCTTTTAAACATTACCCTACCCTGTCCAATAGCTTCCGCTGAGCTAAAATGGAATGGGGTGGGGTCAGTGTGTCAAATTCATCTCATGTGCCTAAAGTGCCTCAGATTTAATATGACTGCCTGCTCTTGAGCCTGGCCCCAATCATACGTTTTCACAGCAAAATAAAACAGGCTCAGGTGTCAAAGCTCTTAAATACATTAATATATCTTAACCGTGCTCAGTGCACATGCTCCTTATGTGCTACATTACGCAGCTTATTGTGTTTCCACCATAACTCCGGCATTTGGGCTCCCTTGGAGCTCCTGTTAGGCCTACCCTATAGCTCGGATGGTCAGTAAAGCGACGGTTGGACAAGCAGGTGAGGGATATTACACCCATAAAAGCAGGCATTTTAACAGCCTTCCAGATTTCCTCTGATGTGTTCACATGGTTGTTCAGCTATAAACGACGACTTTCATCTTTTTCAGGACCCCTGCGCCTCCACTTTAGATGAGTCGTTGACCCATGCTAACCTTAACTTGTGGATCAAGAGCTCCATTGTGTTTGCATCTGCAACCAATGCTTTATTCGTGATATCTCATGGCGCACTGATGTCATTTTCCATCCAAGAGTAATGACTGACAGATCCAGGGAGGTGATGAAACACGCGTCTCCTTGCTGACACGCAGAAATGTTCTCTGTAGAGTTAGCATTAAATGGCGAATCTATACGACGCATACGACTCCTGGCTCTCAGCTCTCCCTACATGTGGCAGGCGGGGAGCTGAACTCATTTGGTATTCCAAGCTCTATCTGAAAGCACTGATGTAAAAGGTAGATAAAGGGGAAGAATGAATATCATTTTCTTTCTTTTTTTCTCCCTTTTTTCTTTTCCCATGTACCTCCTTCCCCTTTTCATCCTGATGTAATTTGAGGCGCTTGAGTGATCATAGACCTAGCCATCACCAAATCTGAAAAGACACATTTAGGTGCCCTAAGGCAGAAGACAAGAATCTATTTTCACTGCACTCAGGGTCTTTGAATCCTAATCTGAATATAGCGTCTCGGAGTAGTATAGCTTCTTGGTGTATTAATTTAGCGGCACAGATTTAGTTTTAAGAAAGTGCAAACGTGTTTTTTTTTGTGCTGTTGCTACTCTTGTGTAACAAATTCATCCCCTGAAGTTGTTTATTAACCTACCTGGTTACACAAAGTAATTCAGCGCTGTAGGCCATCCTTGCATTTAGGGTACATTTAAGGCACTGAACAGACCTTATTATAGGGACTCATATTGGGGTATCTTTCTCACTGAGCTGGCAAATCAGGAGGCTCAACATCTTTATTATATCTGGTTACACATTACGACACAAGGTTGAGTGATGCATGGTTCATATTAAATGGCAGCATTGGGTAGCAGGCTAATTGATGCAGGGCGGGGGCTCTGTGACCTTGTGGTGAGTGGAAGCCAAAGGAGGACACAGCTCCTGGACTCCTTATTATGGATGCTACTGATTCGTTTACTAAAAAAAAGAAAAAGAAAAAGGAAAAAATGCACTCTTGGAAATATTAAATATGTCTGTAGATTTTTAAAAACGTAAATAAAAATAATCAAAGCTGAATTTCAAATATACGGCTTAAGTCTCACAATCAAGGTATGAATGCAGATGAACTGTCCTCCACCTCTATCCTGCCACCCCCCTCATGTTAAATTCAGCACACAGGGCGGACACAATCAATGGCATGCTCGCCCTGTAACAAGCCACACCACTTCCTTACCTTCTCTAATGCAAATCAGGATATTGGCTACAAATCTCCTATCAAGTGAATGCCTGTTTAATGGAGTAGGTATGTGGCAGCGCCATTCCATATATGCAAAACATTAACCGAGTATTTGTACAGCTCGAGTTTCCAAACCAAGCGACTAGAGAGAACTGCGTGTACTCAGAAGGATGAGTGGGGTCAGTGATGAGTGGTGCAAAGGAGCAAGGTCACATAGGTGACACAGCTGATGTTTAAGTGCTGTTAATCCCCCAGAGCAGCCCGCTTGATTGACAAGCAGAAGGAAAACAAACAAACAAAAAAAAAGCAGCTGGCAGCATTGTTCATCATATTTTCAGATGTTTCAAGGTAAAGGAAGATGTTCTTTAATTCTACTGCAACATTCTAAGTGTAAAAAAATAATCAAATGAAAATAATGAGAGGGAGCTGCAGGGAGCACCAAGAAAAATTCTAAACATGACAGAGCTTCAACGGCATCGTATGGGGCATTGCTCAAAAGGAAAGGAGGGGAAATGAGAGGAAGCGAACCACAGGAAAAAGTGAGAAGAAAGACTAAAACATGTGTAGCACTAATGACCCATGACGATTGATGTTTTCTTGTCTTCTCATCATTCCGTTTCTTCTTGAAGTGTCCAGCTAGGGCGTTGTCAGCATGCTGTCTTTTTTTTTTTTTTTTGAAGAGGATGTAAAACATTTGCTGTAAAACTTCAGAATACGCTGGTCTGAAAAAAAATTGTGATGCCATTAAAGTGTCGCTCAATTGTGCTTGTCAATACTAGAACAAATCCAGCAGCCAGAAAAGTAACTCACGCAGCCGAGTAAATCTGTTGTCTCCGAAACAATCCTAACTCTCCGGAAAGAATGGCCTCAGAGTTTAAAGGCACACAAGTGCACACGCTAAGAAGATTTGACAGTGTGCACTCTGTGTATGCTTTTATGCTTCACTGACACTGAAGGGAGGGAAAAGAAGGGCACGGTGAAGGGATTTGTCCTGTAAAAATAACACATGAGAGCCAAGGACAGGAAGAGCTTTGGGAGAATAACGCCTTGATACACGCTGTTGACATGCAGCCCAAGTGTCTTCACGTTGTGCCACAGGTTTGTATGGGCGATTTGGAGACGGGCTGCAATCTGGGTCAGTTCATTAGGAACATCTGGAAGGGGGGGGGGGGGGGTTGCAAGAGCTGCTTTAGAGCTGCTTTAGAGAGGCAAGATGGCTGGACAAGACGAGAAGGCAAAGGGAATTCAGCTGGGTCTTAATTAAAAGTATGTCCTTTCAAGCCAGATTGGGTTAGAGGAGAGATTTATATCCCCTAATATGGTCTAAATGAGAACTATGGTATTTAATTAGTTTCCAAATCTGAGCACATAAGAACTGAAAACATGTACAGAGAACAGTTTTTACTCTTTTTTTGGGGGGGATGACCAGTTTGGGAAACAGGAAGTGATTAAATGTCTCCCTTTGGATTGACTAAAATTCACGGTATCCACAGATTAAGTTGAACCAAGTAAAACTGTGGAAGTTATCAGTAGTTATACTTTTTTAGTCTTAAATGTTCAATTTTTTTGCTCATTCTGTTTTTTTTTTCTTCCTGGATTTCGCATTCAAATTTTCTTTGTGACTTTATTTTGAAAAGTTTTGATCTTGTGGGTTTTGTCAGATTTTCCTTTTTAACTCTCTGCACTTGAATTCTGTTGACTTTTGTTACTCACACCTCAGATTTTGTTCTTCTACTTTCGATTAATATTTGTCTAAATCCATGTTGTTGCTCCTCACCTGAGGATTTTCTTTTCTTATGTAAGTGTATTGTGTTCATTTTGACTTTTTGGGATTAAGTGTGTTTTTTTTTTGTGACCTGCAGTTTTGCTTTTTTTAAAAAAAAAAAAATCATTTTCATTAGGCTATATTCAGTTGAGTACACCGCTTAACCTGGTTACGTTTCACACGACAGTGCACTTTATAATCCAGAGTGCCTTATCTAGGAATTCGTTCTGGTTGGGTTTACTGATGTCAAAGCATTTTTGAAGGTATACAACACTCTGTCAAAATGTCAGCCATGTTTCAGTTTTGTCAGGTTTCACGCCTGTCATGCTGTCGTTTAGTTATTTTGCATTCATCTAAAGTAGGACTCATTTAATTATTAGTAGTGGGATTGCAGAACTCGAATTTCAGTTGGGTAGTATTTGCAGTAACATTTAGGCTTGTAATTAATGTCAGTCATTTATTCATGTGGTAGTGAAATAGCAATGCCTAAAAACCAATATCCAAAAACTGTGACAGTAATGGTTTAAAAAAATCTAACCAAAAGTAATAACAGGCTTATGGTGGTGCTTGAAAACAATTTTCTTTCTTCAACACAATCAGCCAAAAATCCACTACAGCTTAACTAAAAAGTCTTTGAAGGTGAAGATGATTTCAAAGATCCCACAGGCTTCAGAGGAGAAAAGACTTCAGACATTGTTCCATCTTTTAGAGTCTCAGAAGTTGAGATGAAGAATGAATGCTGAGAAGTGAAGAAGGGAGAGGTAGGATGAAGCATGTGTTCATCACAGCCCTGAGCTTTCAGGGCCACACTTGTGCAGATAGTGAAGACTACTTCCCTGCTAGTCCTCTTCAAAAGTACTTCAAAGGCTAATTTTCTGCTCTTGAATATTGTTCTGCACTCACAGGGCAGAGCTGCTGCTGTATCGTCATAGCCTCCTTCATGGCTTCAATTCCACTGAATCACAATGTGTTGACTTTTTTTTTTTTAAGCTTTCTGTGCTCGCCTGTTTTAAACTTAATTAAATGTCAGACAAGACTAGAAACTTCCTTTCCATCAGAAGTTAGGCATCATCCCCCCTTTTAAAGAGTTTATGCATAGGATGGTGCATCAATAAAGTCTACCTTTAATTCTATCCTCTTTACTTCTTGAGTGCTTGATTGTTTATAGACTAATCTCTTTGGAGTAGAGCTAAAATGACAGTATATGATAAATGCATCCCACCATGAGTAGGAAACGATCAAAAGTTTATCCTCTTGGTGTTCTGCCTCTAATCTTTAGTCATTGCTATTAAATGAAAGAAAAACCCTTCCAATGTCAACAATTCAAAGAATTGAGAGTATTTTATTTACAAGGATAAAGGTCAGGTCAGGGTTCACAGCTGGCATTGTGTAGAATCTTGTTGCCACCATAAATCTTTGAGTAAAAACACATCCATACTCGCAGTGATTCATTATATAAGCAGAACAACTTTAAGACCTAAAGCCTTTCTAATTAAAATGAATTACCGTCTCTCTCTAACAGCGAACAGTATTTATTATAGATAACCAATGAATTAAATCTGCCTCTGCAACTGTGTTGAAATGGATGTCTTCCAGGCAGAGGGGACTGCTGTGTGATCTGAGCATCACTGATGAAGCTTTGTGTTTTCTTGGAGCCGAAAAAAATAATTGTATCAGTTCATCTACACAAGTCTGCCATTAGTGGTTCAAAGTTCCTGTGGCAAGATGACTGGTTATAAATGTTCCCTGATTGGACGGTAGATGATTTAGAGACAGATAAAAAACAGAACAAGATTCCAGACAACATCCTCTTCAGGGTAGGATCAATACCACTCTGGTAACAGGGATTGTCAAATTTAATTTAAGTTGTTAGAAATGATTACCAGTAGTCAGAAAAAATGGCCATGGTCTGTGATGGGTGGGGGTGAAATTGAGCACAGTGGGGAGTGAGTCACTCAGGGCACGAGTGATCGACTGGAACCAGGCTGAAGGGATCAATAAAACAGAGGGCAGGAATTTTGATATGCCTCCCTTATACGTCTTTGTGTCTTTCGGGCCCTGGCACAATGGAACATGGACAGAATTCCCAACTGTGGACCCACAGACACAGAAACTGTACACATCGAGAGCACAGAAAGGAAGGCAGCCATGCACACATATTCAATCCAAGCAGCACGAAGATGGCTGTGCACACTCTACAGGTACACTTAATCTTCCTCAGATTCAATATGTCTCAGGTTTTCAGCCAAAGACCCAAGAAGTCCAGGCAAATAAACACCTTTGAAAAAAATGTCTCTGTTGAAAAATGCCCTTTTTGTCCCTTACTATTCATTTTGAAGCTTCCCTTTTTTCTGCTGCTTCTTCACTTTGCTGTGCAGAAGCTCTTGAAAGGCAGTGAGAATTAATGTTCAAAATCTTCTGCAACAATTTTAGTAAATATACTGGCCAGTTTGCCACATCATCTCTAGGTTATTTAAATTCAGGCAGTGATTTTATGAAACAGCTTAGTAATTGAAATGTTTGGTGTGTTCTGTTTGAGGTAATTTATATGATTTTAGCCCCAGTGTTTCCATGTCGGGATCTTTTGTGCCAGGGGTTGCCAGTTTGGTCTGGGGTCGTTGCCGTCGTTGTTGCCCTTGATTGGGCAGTTGGGGTCCAACATTGCAGCCTTACAGCTGTAGAGTGGACCCCCTTGCTCCATCAGTCTGGGTGGGCACTGTGGTGATAAAGAGATTCCCAAAATACTGTTTCCTTACAGCAGAGCCAAGCCTTATGTTTCTTTTAGAATTTACTATAATAAGTATTCATTGTGTGGGTTCATGGGATGTATATGTTAAAGGAGGAGATGGGGTGGAGGGTTAAGTTTTCATTTTCATTTCTGTATGATTTTGCTTTAAATTGTAAAGCGCTTTGAGCTGCGCAAAGTTGGATAAGCACTTTTTACAAATAAAGTTTGATTGAATTAATTTCACTTTAAATCTCAGAATCATATTCCTTTAAATCGTTTAGCTGTGTACAACAAACAGGACTTACAAAAAGTAAGGGGAACCGTTATACACCATTTAAATAAAGCTTTTTTTTAGGTGTGTACAGCCAGGGCTTAGAATACCTCAATGAATTTTCCAACAGTCAATACAAGAGTCTGTCAGGTGAAACAACTCAATTATTGACTTCAGAAAGCAGAACCACCACTATAGGGTTAGCCTTGCGTTAACTTAGCAGATCTCAACAGATGGGAATAATATGGTTTGTTTTGTTTCCTGCAGCATGCATACATTATCTCAAACTTGCTCTGGTTTTGATGAACCAGCTGTTGTTTGCTTCTGATGAATACATTGATTGTTTTTGTTATTAGTTTAAAAACAGCACAAATTTGTCCAAAAAAAGCCTAAAAAAATGCAGAAAAAGAATTTGACATGATTAATTTTACTAAAATCAAGTTTGGTACCATTTATCCAGAGAAATCTGATTAGATTTAGGATTGAGAAGAGGTGAAATACTAACAGAATACCCTGGGATTATTCAGACTACATGGTATTATTTGTATTTACTAAAAGACAAAATAGTTAGGTTGATGTTGAACCCAAATTGAGCAAAGAAGCATTCTTGAACGGAGACTCTTCAACCTCTAATCTCAGTTTCTCCTCTCTGCCCCCATCCGTTCCACACTTCCCTATGTTAACCCTCTTGAGCATGTTTTACTATACACATGGGAAGTTTTTGATTATATATCGTGGTGATAATTTTTGTAGCCAGTTTGTTGAGAATTCAAATCTATCGTCAGAGAAAAAAAGTGTTTCCTGCAGTAAGAAAATAACCTAAGAAATAATTGTAACATTATTTTTTGATATCTAACTGGAAGCATTCATTCAGTTCAACTTGCCAAGGCCAAATGAACAGTTTGTCACTGTTAAGGTGAATTATTGATTAAAAAAAGATTTGATCTCCATTGGACAGAACAGAGGAACAGACAGGAAGGTCAACTATAAATTATGGACAGAACAAGGCGAGAGCAAAGCCATGGTCAAAGATGAGAAAACTTTCACAGAATTTTAGCAGCTTCCTTCCTCTTTAACTGAATTTTTATTCCAAAAAAGGGTCAAAGGGCTGACTTTTTTCCCACATCTGACAGATAGTACCTGTCCAGGTCATATACCAGGAGAAGCATTGACATCCTTTTATAACACAACTGAAGGCAACTTCAGCATGTCCCAAACCCCCAAAGGTGGTCAGTAAAAGCCTTACAGTTTTGGGTTTGACATTTTGTTTCCACTGTTTATAAAAAGTGAGAGCAAGGTTCACTGTTTGCTTTTAGAGAGCTATGCCTTACAGTTTGTAGGACAGTCGTGTGCAGACTGCTGTCCTTCTGCAATATCTCTCCTCCCACGAGATTATAGCGGTGAGACCGCTTGTGGCTTGGCTGCAAAAACGTTTTTGTAGGAGGTTGGTGTTAAAACATCATCCGTGCCAGCTCTCGGAGATGCAGGTTTTCCCTAGAGGGCCAATCTGGTGTTTGTTAATAATCTGAACCTACCAATTACAATCACAAGCCCTTTGCTGTGGAGTGAAGCCAAGGTTATTATTTCAGCTAAGTAGCTTCTCATTGTGGTGCCACATACTTTTTATAATGTTAGAAATTACATTTTTTAGTCAATAGTTTATATCAAACTGCAAAAGAAAGCAAAGTCAAAATTAGGTAGTAAATAAATAAGGCAATAATAAACCGTTTACATTTTTTATAAACGACTTTAGCATTTAGAATGACTTCACTATATTTTTGTGTAGATCATTGGTCAAAGCAATTAGTCACTGACCTTCACGTTGTAGCAGTGACGTCATAAACAAGAGACAGCAAAGTTTAATGAAAAATAATATAATCACGGCAAATTTAGGGCTGTGCTGATAAAGCTAAAACAAAACAATCTTGCCGTATGTTAGCAAGTAATTTCAATAAAAGACAGAAAGTTTGGTATTTTGATCCTAGTGATGTGACATTTTTTTATGGCGTCGTGGTAGGCTTTTATTTCCTTTAACCCAAAATTAGCTTACCGGTTTTTGTTTAATTTTTATCTTTTTTTTTTTTTTTACATTTAATAAGTGTCGTGGTATGTCTGCTACTGTTTTTTTTTTTTTTTTACCATTCTCCACCATTTCTGGGTCTGAAATGGTCTGCCGATGCATTGTTTACACCAACAGCTTTCGTCACCTGGGAACAACAAGAGCCTTGTTTTTATTATCTGGCATTTATTCCAACAGAATTAAGTAACATTAATTTCCCTGCTGTGGCATCAATATAGTTCAATTCTATTTTAGTTACATAAATGAGCCTCAGTACATACGTGGACTTAGTTTCATGACATATTTTTGACAGTAATGTATGGGGGAATTTCTCATTTAAGACATAGCTCCTCATTTGTCTGCGGAAGAACTTCCACCGATGTACAGTAGAGAGTGTCCTGACCCACGGATGTACGATGTGGTATACCAGCTGCCGTTGATCTCAGATCAACGGCACAAAGATCTACAAGGACCCCACCCACCTAGGACGCTCCATATTCATCCCATCTCCCCTCTGGCAGACTCAGTCACAAAAACTTGGACCAACAGGCTGAGAAGCTTCTTTCCCATGGCCGTCAAGAGACTCATTGAGCAAGCATGACCCCCCCAAGTGACAATATTTTGTCATATTCAAAGATAATGACAATAAAGTTTCTCTCTCTTTAAGAAAATTTGTATTCAAAACAAAATAAAATCGTATTCACAACAGACATATTAAATGTGAAACTAAATGTTGTATTGATATTTTTTTGCAAAGTTGTGCACAAAGTATTAATTTGTTCACAACTTTGTCTACGTTTCATTTTGATAGTTATCTTACCCCATAACACATACCCAGCACACATTCTAGTTTCTACCACCTACAGTTTTTGGGGAAATGGTCTTTGAAGACCTTCCTCTTGATAATTTTCCAAACTCACCTGAAGGAACACAGAGACTTTTGAATATTGTTCTGGTGGGAAATGTCTCAAACATCTTCATTTGGAAGGAACCTGATCAAGTACCTAAATCTGCTCAACAAGGTTCATTTTATTTTGTATGAAAGAAAACTCCACCATGTAATCTCCTGTGATATTTGAGCTCCAGAACATTTCCCCACTTGAGAGTCCGGCAGAAGAACAGTAATAGAATTTTGAAAGCAGATCTCATGACCATAGAGTATATAAAAATTTGGGTGAAACAACATTTTTGTGCTTCATCTCAACTCCTCTGATCTATCAGGAAGTTGTAACAAAAGCCCAAAGACAGGTATTTTTTTTCCTTTGGTAGATTTTTTCTTTCTGCCCCCAATGCTTTTTGGCAATGAATCTTATTCTGATGGAGAGTTTTTTTTTTTTTTTTTTTGCATTCTCTTTAAGCAACATTATTTTTGATATGAGCAACACAGTTGAGTATGAGAATTATGCTGATAGAAACTTGAGAAATCTTCTTTGCTAATTCCAAACAAGGATTTCACAGTTACTACCAACTCTTGCTTTGAGCTTCTTGTACTTCTATCTGCTACTTCCCTTTTAGTACCTTGGAGTTTGGGCCCCATGGGTCCAGACTACATCTTCATTGATTTTATCTTAAAGTCAGGATGGGGGAAACATGCAGAAAGTGTCATGCAGTCTGCTGCACCAATATAATAACTTTGTTTGATGAAGTTCGGGCAGATGTTAACACTGAAACCAGAAGTATCGGTAATCCTGTTTCTTCAAAGTCTAGAACCAATGTCCCAAATTACTATGATTATAAATTGAACAAATAAAATGCACTTACCCGGTTTTGGCGAAGTTGGTCCAATATGTCATGACAACAGCACTAAGCATGACATCATTCTTGGAGAAGTTACATGGGAAAAGGTCAGTTGGACCAATCATAGGAATTCCAAAGACATATGGCACCTCATCCCCGTGGGCGGCATCTGACCATGCAGGTTTCATCAGACTCTGGCAGTGATGGTAGAAGGCATAGAAGTATGTTGGTGAGCCATAGCGAGCATGGAGATCTGCAGTCACCACTGATGGTTCAACCCACTGGTGGTCGGTGAACAGAGCCACCAGTGTCTTCCGTCTGGTCTCTGGATTGTCCCTGTCTGCCCAGTCTGTATACATGAACTTAATGGTCTCCCTTAGAGTGTCCTTTCCCTCTGGGTACCCATACAAACTGTCCACGAAATCAGATACAGAGAAGTCAAAGTCATTTCCAGACACGCCGTCCTCTGAATCCACCACATTTTCCACAAATCGCAGCCCTTCACCCTGGTTAACCCCCAACATGATGTCGTAGTTGAGGAATTCACCCTGCTCCATCAGAATCTCTGGGTCATCCGGGATAACGTCACCATCAATTACAGGTCCGAAGGCCACATGATACCTTGCAGGTTGTATGTCCTGCTCCACCAGCTCCCTGGAGCTCTTTTTCCTCAGACAGTCCACCATGTCTGAAGTGTCCAGGACATTACAGCCCACCTTCTCTGCCAAAAGGCGCGTATACTTGACTGGCTGGTAGTTCACCGCCCAGCTGGAAAGGGCCGACCCACTCTGAATGATAGCTCTGTGGAACAGACCTGTACAAGGATACAGAGAAAAGATAAGATAATGTTTATTGTGTCACCATTAACTATGATAATTCAGTTATTCAGTACATTACATGATAGTTGTAATTTTTCTTGTTGCCATGATCAAAAGCGGCCTGTCAGCTACACTGGAGATAAGAAAACAAAGGCCGGCTGAACAAGTCCTTATTGCCATACAGAACATTAATGGATTCAGTGCCGTGATAATAAACGTGCAGATGGCCTGGTCTCACAAAACGCTCACAAACAGAGGGAAGAACAGCACTCTGTCACGCTCTCTTCCTCCAACCATGGCTTCACTTGTTCTTGGAAGCAAACTTGCATATATTAGGAGCAAACATTGCCAGTGTGGGTCAAAAGGCTTTTGGTGCAAACAGGGTTAAGCATCAAACCAAAAATGGTCAATTTGCATGAGATATTTTATTTTCAAAGTCCAAACAAGTCCAAAACTTGAAGTGATAACCAAAATATAGATCTTTTAAGTTCTGCATTTCTTGGAACAAGATGAATTTCACTAAGCAACCACTAGACAATTGTTTCAAGAGTTAGGCTATTTAAAATGACCCATCTTCTTTTTTTTGCTCTTGAGGCTTGATTTAGCACTAATGTCAGTATTGGGGCAAATGTAAGCAACTTCAAAATTTTGATATTTGTATTTTTTTTTTTTTTTTTTTAATAAAATTGAAATTGTGTCTTTTGACTGAAAGGTGGTGGTTAACCATGCTCAGCTCTAAACTGATCTCACTGGAAACGTTCCAAATATGATCCATCCTCCCATTTTCTACACACGTACTTTCCTGATTAAGGTCACAAGGATTGCTGGAACCCATCCCAGCTATCGTAAGACAAAGAAAGGGCACACACTATTCAGGTCGCTGGTCCTTCTCAGGCAAAAAATAGACAGACAACCACACATACTCAAACTCTCTCTGAAGGATCAATTAAAAGCCACCTATCAACCTGGAAAACATGCTTGTGGACTGTGGGATTAAGCACAGAGAAAACCAATGCCTGCAAAGGAAGAACATACTGACTCTAAACAGAAAGCCAGGATTTGAACCAGGGTCTTCTAAGCTTTCCTGGCCTATTTTCCCATTTTAATAAGCTCTTCAAGGCAAAAAACTAGCTCAAAAAAGGATCAAATGAATTGTGTACACTTGCTCCTTCCTGTATTGCAGTGTTTTTCAACCTTTTTTGATCCACTTTTTCCTTAATAAAATCACAAGGCACATCACCAACCAATGGTAAATGGTTTTCAGACCCAAAAGGGGAAATGGGAAAATATCCCTCGGCACAAAGTCGATTTTTTGCTGCAAACTGGTTGAAAAACACTGATGTAATGCTCTTTTCAACATAATTTTAATGGATAAGAATTAAGTGCTTTAATACTGTAGTGAGTTTTTATTTTATTGAGTTTTCTTAATGTGTGTAATGTAATGTTTTGTTTTGTGTTCAGCTTGTAGATTCTTAGTTTCAGAATAAGTTAAATCAAGTTTTAGTTTCAACCCTCCTTGACTGTTTTCGTATCAGTTAATGACCCATCAGCCTTATTTAAGTCAAGGGTATCCATTTTTTGCAAAAGGCTGACGACCTGTCCAGGGTGTACCTCGCCTTTGCCCAACAGTTGGCAGGACAGGCTCCTGCAACCCCATGACCACGAAAGGGATATAGCGGGTTAAGAAAATGGATGGATGGATGCATGGATGGGTTTCCAATTTCTCATTGTCATGTTCTCTGATTTGCCAGGTTTTAATCATGCCGCCATCTTCATTCTGTTTTTTTTGCTATATTTGAGTTTCTTTATTCAAGTTTTGTTTCAACCAACAAGGAGTTCCCCTGTATTTTGACCTCTCACCTCTGACAGCCTGTTATTTTATCACAGACAATCACAAAAAGATTTAAGATCTGATTCGGTAGGATCTTTGTTTAAAGCTGGTGCCTACTTGTAACAGCTGGAAAAGATTCCAGCTGTCTCCACACCCTGACCAACGTAAAGAGAAACTACATCATGGATGGATTAGAGTAGAATAAATGACTAGCACAAGAAATGGAGTACTTTTCTTTTATCTGCTGGTTTAAAGACTTTAGGGCAGGGCTTGCATTAAAAATGGACTTATCAATCTACATAACTAGATAGTTGAGTTTTAAAACTGTGCGGGATCCAAATAAAGTTTACGCTTCTTACTGCATCATTAATTTATGAGATGTTCCAGCAAATAAGAAAAAAATATTTTTAAAAAGAAACTCAAAATGAATTTTCACAGCAAGGAGTAGTTTCAAAAAAGCAATCATGAATTCCTATAGAAGTAATTAAAGAATATATTCTCTGATTTTTTTCCCTTGCCTACATGAAAGCGAAGGGAATGCGCATGGTGCTGACTTATTGCTCACTGCTCTCTACCTGAGCCAAAAAAATAAAAATAAAAAAACCCCACTGAACTCCGGATGTTCAAAACTCCAGCGGATGAAAGGCTGCCGATATGCCACACAGAAGCAATAAAATCTCATTAATTGAGCCCATGTTGGAACCTCAAAGAGTAGCAGACATACAGGAGGACTTCTCAGTTTGTGATATTTCAGCATCAGCGTAGGCGGCTGTGTTGAGATCTCTTTTTTATGAAGCAAACACCTGACTTAAGTGCCAAATATATTATTGTGCTAGTCTTAATCAAAAGCAGTAGGGGGCTTATTCCTTCCTGGCAAAGACGAAGTGTTTATTTACAAAGCTATTTACATATATTTGTTTGCAAGAAGTGGGTAGAATTATTGTGTAAGGGTGAGCAAACTCAGCTGTGTCTGTTTTTCAACTTGTTCAAAGAAAATTCTGACTTTTTTTTGCTTTTGAATGTTTCTGCTAATGGGTTTCAGTGCATGTTAATCCTCTGTGTCAGTTTATGCTTGAATTTTGTGTGTCTTTCTTTATGAATGACACCATCATCTGTCAGTGGCCCTGTCCTGCCACTGCCCTTCAAGCCGTCCCGCAGTTGCACGTCTCGACAGGAAGGCGGCCGATGCCACGTCCCAGGGAGCGGAAGCAGATGTCAAGGGTTTCACCCACTTGAAAGCATTAAAGAGGCAGACGCAAGATGAAAGATGGCTGCTCGGAGGCAGAAAGGGGGGCGGGGGCTTAATCCTGCCATCCGTCCTCCTGCTTCCTCCCCCTGCCCTCCCTTCTCCCAACGCTCTTTAGTGGTGTTGCCTCTCCCGTCGTATCAACCCAGATTGCACTGTGCAAACAGAAGCAGTCATGGAGGAAGAAGTCTGTCCTGAATCCAAATGTCTGGCAGCGATGCGACAGCCACTTTTGGGACGTCTTTGATCAGACGTTACTGTTGGAGAATGGCTTTTAGCAAAGCAAGTTCCCATGATTGCCAGGGCGATTTGACAGACAAACATATATCAAATCTGTTTGCCCAAACTGAAGAGAGGGCTGGTCTAATGTAACCCCGCCTGTACTCATACCTACACCAACAGATGGCCAGCTGAGGAGCATTCAGGGCTGACGTCGCTAGAGTTATTGCTGCTTCGCTTGATGAAAGAGTGATTGAGGTTTTGCTTTTGTTTATCTAAAAACTAGTAAATCTAGCGTGGATGAGGTGTCGATGGGCCAATGAAAAACATATAATGCTGCGTGTGATGAGCCCTGCTGTGATGGGAAGCTCAAAGGGAAGGTCAGAGGGAGAGGCATGATGAGCAGGAGCTTTATCACCCACCGAGGGAGTGCACTAATTACCCACACTGGGAGGTGCACATGTCTATGAGTACACAAGCATCGCTGTTGAACTTGACTGATAAGATGGTGAGGATGAAGAGAGCGATAGACAGCCATCAACATGATGGGGGTTGACCATTTCTGACACTGTTTTGGCTCTCCCTGACATCTGTGCACTAAATGACTGCTCACTCACCGTCTGGACCATTTAAACAGAACACACTTGATGAAACCCCTTTCAACAAGTGTGCCACATTCATATCTGGTGCTTTTTATTTGGTGGAAGCCCTGGATCGCCCTATTGTTATCTGCCCGTGTTTGACATGTGAGAACCTGACACCCAAACTGCAAGCAGATCCATCAAACTACAGCTTTGCAGGCAGATTGAGGTCACGCTGAATTATGACTAGAGCTCTGAGGTAATCATTCATTGGGGCCTCTGCCTAAATGCTGTCGCTTTAGCCCGCAGCCTCCTCTGTGCTGTGGTTTTGCTGACCTCGACCACTCTGTCCCTTCGCTAGATGCCCATTAAATGGACATGAGACTCAGGTTTGGGATTGGCTGAAATAATTTGCTCATGATTGGGTTAAAAAAAAAAAAAAAGCTTGACCTTGGGATATGAGAGCCACTGAGTGGGCTAAAGACTCACACCCAGTCGCAAACATCCAGTGAAGCATGTTCAGGCCTTGTTTTGACAACAGCAGTGTGGATAAAGATCTGATACTAATGAGCCATTAATCCATCACTAGAGACTGAATAACACGGTGTAGCAGCAACTGCAGGGGCCAATGTGACAGTTCAATATTGAGCTTGTAGATAAGGATATTGCCAGTTACCATCGTTATTAATGGTTCTCGGCTAAGCAGTAGTTGTGAATTTAATCAATCTGACCTTGCAGTTTATGTAGTTGTATATTGCATTCTAGAAACATCTCTGTGTCATCTAAATTAAAAATCTACATAACAAATCTATATAATGTCCATGAAATCACCTTGAAAGTTTGGATTGGACAATAATATGAGTTGGTTATTAATTTCCTTAAGATTCTGCATAACTATAACTAATAGCTGACTGAGAATATTTCAAAGGGCCTGTTCTTATATCCTTCACAAGCACATATTGCTCATCACAAAAGAGAATTAACATGGCCTTTAGGGATGTGTAATTCCAATTTTTCTAAAAACTTTAGTCACATTTTCTGATCACTTTTTAGGAGTTTAGTTTCTTCCTGTGCTTTTTCCTCTCCATAGTCTGTATTGAACTCTCTCCATCTCCTCTTTCGAGGGACCGTGCTGATTCCCCCCCTGCTGATTATTAGACATAAGCCTACTTTCAGCGGAGCTTGAATCCTCTGAGCCATCTTACCTCCACCTTCTCTTCACTGTAAGCAAATCTCCAAAGACCCGTGGACTGTGCAAAGCCCTCCCCGTCTCTGATGCAAACATTTCTCTCCATCTACCAGCAAAACTCCTCACTTGGACACACTCAATAAATGTTGCTCCTTTTTTTCTGCAAAAATCTGTGTAACAGTTTTCATCAGTCAGGGGAAAAACACAAAGTGCTTTAATTCTATTTGAAAAATTTAAAGCCAATTGGGATGTGAATGCTTATGAAATTTGCCTAATTGTATATCCTTGGCCACTGGCAGTCTCATAACATTGGGTTAAAGCTGCTGTCTCCATGGCTACAGCCTACAGGCTGCATCCACTTAAACACAAGTGCTTCTGCTCTGATCATGCATTAGTCCACGGGTAATTTCACATTGGTCTGGCAGCCTTAAAGCAATGCTCGCTTGCTTCAATGTTAAAAATAAAGGGCATCATAAAATTACTCAAACTGGACTAACCTCCTGTAGTTGATTGCAATTGTTTGTTTACTTCATTTGCAACAATGTGATGCCATCATCCTCATCCAAACCATATTTATTTTTTTCCTTTCAAAACTGGCCCAGCAAGGTATTTGACTTTAAAAGAATCAATATACCTTCAGCCTTAATCACCAATTTGTGCTATTTCATGTTTGTTGCTGCAGACTCTCAGCCTGCGCCATATTTGGAGAGCTGTTGAAATCATATCGAAGCGAGGAGCAGTGGGATTTGGAAGAAGCAGACTAGCCTGTTTCATCATGTCCATGCAGGGACAGTGTCTGAAGGACCAGTGTTTTCATCTATCAGTGTGAGACATGCTCCATGCCAGCCCCATATAATGTTGTTTGAAGCAGCCCCTCTTCTGCTCGAGCCTCTGTAGAGCCTGCCTGCTTGCCTGCAGGCTGTGGCTTAGGCTAGATAAAGAGTTTGATCCATGAGTTTGGATGGTTGGACGAGTGAGGGAATGGGAAAGTAGAACAGATGAGTGAGTGAGGAAAATGGAGAAGTGGAGAGATTGGAAGGGAGGGGAAAGATGAAGGTATTAGTGAAGGAGAGAGGATGGAGAGGAAAATATTTGGAGGGGGAAAAAACAGGAGAAAAAATGAACCCATTGACAGACTGTACTCAGGTCTGAGGATCAATGTGCCTCTGAGTCCAGTGTTTGTGGTATCACCTACTAATCACAAAGCGACAATCCACTGGTCAATACTACACACTCAAGGCCTCGTAATCACACGCACTGACCTCCCCCTGACTGTGCAAAGAGTACAACAGAGCTTTTCTCTTGAACATACCAATCCAGCTGCTAATCACATGCATGCCTATAGCACCTGCGATTAACACTGTCTACAGATTAATTCTCTGAATTTAATTTGGCAGAGGATCTGTGTGGGTGGGGTTTACCGGATCAGGATATTCCAGATCAGCGTGTGTTGTCATTCGTGGCAAAGCAGATTAGGCTGAAATTTCAAATGCTCCTTTTTGATTGTCTTAGCTTTTTTGGTGCGTCTGCCTTGCGTTGTCCAATACAACAAATTGGATCTGGCATTCTCAGCTGAATAATGCAACCATTTACTTGAGCAGCCCATGTGATTAGGTTATGGAGTCCACAAAGAGAAGCACAACTATGAATACACATGTACCCACTTGCTTAGTACTGGCTAAATAACATCTCTTTTGGCTCTCCAGTGAAGGTTAGGGCAGCTTTTAAGCACTTTGCTGTTGTTGCCAGAAGCCAGAGGAGCATGTGGGAACGTGTTTAATGGTTTGCTCCTGGTTTTTAAGCTGACATTTTCTAAGGAATGCAGTTTATTGAACAATACAATTTCCTAGTATGAAGAAAGTTTTTCGTTTAAAACCGAAACTTTTGACAAAAGAAAATTAGCCTTACATTCCCACTCTAATCACCTTTTGATTCATTTTAAAAGCTTTCTCAGAGATCTTTTCATTATGATTATGCATTTTTTTTAAAAAAAAAATACTGCCATTTTTTAAGGACGCAGTTTTTGCGGAGCAGCAGAAGTTCATAGGAAATTCACTTCCGAGTTATTGGAGGGACTGTTGGTGCAGAATAAGCCTCCCTCATTTCCCATCATCCCTTTGTTTACACTCTCTCTGCTAGTATCCATTCCCTTCCAAACCCAACCTAATATTACAGGTGCAACAAAAATGGCAAGTAATATTAGAGCTATCCAGCTGTACAGTTTTTAGCCAGATGTCAGCTCAGACAAAGAAAACAAAGATGTACACGGATCTAGATTGCCACAACTGGATGCATTAGAATAGAGCGGAGCAGGAAGGTTGTGGCCTGCCAATAGAAGCAACTACATCTCATCTACAAGTTTTTTCCAAAGGTATATTTTTGTCTGCTCCTGATTCACAACAATTTGAATCAAGAAATACTCAGAACTGCATTTTTTAATCTTAATTTTCTTTATATATGTCCTCCATCATGAGAAAAATACTACAAGAAAATGTTAGACATTAGAAACACATTTGTCATTATAGTGAGTTATTAGAACTTCTTCATGCTAATGATAATCTTTTTGCCCCATTCTCTTCCTGTATATAAAGACATTTGTGCTTTTCACGTCTGTATTCTGGGATACAAACTGCACTGGTTTTCTTTTTTTTCTGCCTCTTCACTAATACAGAGCCTTCATAATACATTTTTCCCATTTGCAGTCATGCATGTGTCACAAAGCTGTGGCTTCTGAAAAGCAGAGAATGAAATCTTCACGTCCTTGTAGTGCCAAGCTCTGTTCACTGCTTTTCACTGTTTCAGGCAGAACGCTCACTCGCTCCACACTGATGCTGTGCTCAGAATGGCCTCATAGCCATTTACACACAACAACCCACGCTGTCAGCCAGCTCTGACTGGCTGTTGATGTGAAAATGCAAGGAATAATGAGTTATTACAGGGTTATCTGCATGTATCTCCATGTCACGACTGTGTAAGCGGCTCTGGTAATCTCATTAGATGAGACAAGTTGCTAAAGATGTTTTCTGATTTCTCCCCTCTTCTCCCCTTTTGTGTCCACAAATAGATTTCAGATAAGTGTGGTGAGAAGGAAAGATTAGTGCTTTTAGCTTTCACAGAAAGTGATTTTCACTGGAGAATTGTGCAAGCAGCCACTGCACAGAAAAGATTGAAATACATAAAATGAAACTCTGGACAAAGAGTGTTCTGGCTTAAAGAAAAAACAAAGCTCCTTAAATAATAATCACATGTGAATGGTGGTGTGGGGGTGGGGAGGGAAACGTAAGTTACACATGAATATAACAACTTGGTCATGAAATCTGAAGGCTGAACTTCTATTCTTGGCAACAAATTGTCCACTAAATCCAGCATCTGCTTCAATTCATTTTTGAGCTGTGGAGGTCATTTAAAGGGCATGTTTGTATTTGTGTCAAATCAATTACTATAAAGGGTGTTCAAGCCCCCGGGAGAATAAGTGAATAAGTAAAAAAAAAAAAAAAAAAAGAACAGCTGGAAAAAATATTTTAGTTTAACCCTTTAACACTGAAGCTGTCTCCAGCGACAATTAAATGACACACGCTTTTTGACATGCCGCAAATATTTGCGGGATTAACATGAATCAGCTATTCAAAAAAGCGGCTTTTCATATCAGCTTTAAACTGATAAGCAACACTTTATGAATGTAAAGTGTCGCATAATGGTGCAAAGGTGGTTTTCTCGTGTCAGAATCAGTTGATTTGCATTGATTGGAATTACTTCACTACTGTGCAGTGCTGCATATCCATCCAAGGCTGGTTTTCTCTGCTTCAGAATCAGTTGGAATTATGTTAATTGCGTAAACAGTTCAGAAGAATGTCAACGCTGTCGCTAAAGTTCTGTCGTAAAGGGTTAAAGCCACTTTCACACTAAGCTGTTAGGTCTGGACAAGAATGGGTTTGTTAAGAAAGTACACTTTGTTGTAACTGTGGTCTGGACAATAAAGAAAAAAACTTTCATCTGCTTGAAAATGAGGATCTCAGTTTGCAGTGGTCCCTCGCTATGTCACGATTCACCTTTTGCGGTCTCGCAGAATTTTTTAGTGTTGCATTTTTTAAATTCTTTTCAATTTACAGCGCACTGTGTTCTCCATCTTGATTGGCTCCAGATCTTTTCAATCAACCTCCTTTGTGCTGTGTCTTCTGTACAGACTGTGTTCAGTTTGCCAAATATACTCACTACTAGAAGATGTTTTCATTCTATAATACTGGACTTACTATTCTATGAAGGTCTGAACTTTGACAGTTTAGACATGAGAGAAAAGGGTTAAATGTTTATATCTGTCTAAGAAAAGTGTATAAAGTGGGTAGTGAGTTTTACAGCCATAAAAAATCTACGATAGTTGTAAAAGATTGTCAACTGATTTAATCTACAAGCTATTTTTAGTATGTAACACCTGCCATAATCAAGGGAACACTTTCACATAAACTTTGGTATGGATCATTACAGTGTGGATACAGATGAAATATTTAGTACAGCAAAGAGATGAAGAAAACTAAATAAATTAAATGACTGCTGTGCATCTTGATATGGGAAAACAGGAAGAGTAGCCCAGAGATCAAACTTGTAGAAAAGGAAATTAGAGAGAGTTTAGAATATGTTTGTAAATGTGGTGTCATGAAATGAGGAAATGTGTTTTTAATATACAATTATCAGAAGACTAGCCTGAAGAAGATACATTTAGAAAATAGCAAAGTAATTTTTCTACATTCCCCTCCCATTCAAATGTAATTTATCCTACTGTGTAAACACCCTAAGCACAGCAGAAAAAATATTAGTGTGAGCCTTTAAGATATGGAACAGTCCATCTAAAAGCACGAAATGGGGGAAATATTTAGGTTTACCTTGACTCTTTTAAGAGATTTCCACAACCGACACAGGTATAGGCCTTTAAGCCTGGTTTAGAGAAGTAAAAAAATGTCCCTGATGTAATTCTACCTCACATTCGGAGCTCAAACATGTTAGCTTTGCAACATATGCGCATCTTCAAAACTTCATTTGCTTCTCCAGGGAGGCAGAAACTCACTGTAACTCACTCAGATAATTCCTACAGGCGTGTACACTACCCAACCCGCCCACACAAATTCTATCAACATACACACAAACACAGTCAGAGTAAGGGAAGATCATTAGGCACCATACAGAGCACCTAGTGGGCAGGAGCTTTTTTCCTGAAAGAAATAATCAACCACTCTTTTAATGTAAATTACAGTCATAATGATGAGGATGTAATACTTTAGTAAAAAACAAATAATGGGAAAAAAAATGACATTTCAAATTGTTTGGGGAAAGGCTAAATTGCTATGACTGCATGTTGGGTTAGAGGTAACACCAGCAGCAGAGTACAAGCTGATGAGCTATTACACCATGCATGAATGTGCCAGGCTGAGCACCAACTCCAGCGGGGTAAATATATTCTTCAAGCTGCTCCCGTGTCACTCTGTGTGTTCCTCTTTCACAACATCTGACACCGCTCTTCCATGCTCTGCCTATCGTGCCAGTGCCCCTGCAGCCAGAAGCCACACAGGCGTTGTTTAATTCAGGACGTCACACCATGCAAACAGCCCACAAAACAAGGAAGGATGGGTGTCTCCTCCTCTATGCGTTCACTCTTTCTTAGGCTCACATAAAAGATTTAGAGCAGAACTTGGGACGGAATGCTACTCCAAATGTTGAATGTGGAGTTTCCTACTCTGAGGAAGTCAGCTGGGTGGATGAATTTTTCAGGCATGTGTGCATAACATTCGGTGTGCATTTGACGGTCTGACAAAAGGGCAGAAATAGCAACACTGTCACAACAAACCATCTCTGGAAAGCGGCTCGCCTTTATCACATTTTATTCTCTAAACTCCCATTGAGTCAATTGCAAAGGGAGGCTCTTTAGCCACTTACTGTAAGTGGACATTGATACAATTACGTTATGACATGTTCATTTGCTAAAAAAAAAAAAAAATACTGTGGTGAAAGTATCACATGCAGCAAATGCTTACCTCAAACAAATAAAGCAATCAAGTCGGCAGGAAATCCCAACAGTTTAGGGCTTTTTTGTACAGTCTATACCTCAAGTGACCATTTAGCCCTGTTGGATCAATCTGCTGCAAACCTCTATCTAACCAAATCCAATGAAGTGTTTCAATTTGTTCAGTGAAATAAAGACAGTTAGTTAGATTTTGGAAAGAGACATTAAAAACATGTCCGCCTCAGTGTTCATCAATCTTAGATACTTTGATTATGCCCCCGGCTAAACAAGGGTACGCTGACTACACAATAGTCTATACAAGTGACAGAATATCCTGGCAAGACAAACAAGAACTTACAGAACTGAGCTGCCATCATCTATTCGCATTGTGTCTCGGATGAGGAGTAGAAGCAGGAATAAAGGAGAGGTCACAGGAGGATAAGAGAGAAGAGGAAAGAAAGGGGAAGAAGTAGCTGATAAGACTCTCAAAAGTCCCCACAATGTGCTATTGTCCCCAGAGAGTATTCAAGGCAGGCGCAGGCGTTCTGCTTAGGAAATAGCGCTCTGCATGCTAACTGTGACTTTGCATTCATTGTGGGGGAAGACACAGGTACCTTAATGTTTTGGGTGACTCATGCGGGCACTTCATCTCAAACAGGCAGCATGCTGAGCCCAACGCAAAGGCTGTGAGAGGGATATAGAAATGGGTTTGCTTGAATTAAAATCCTAAACAAACACACTGAAGCACACCTCTGAATTGAGACAAGTAGGGAGCATTTCGACCTTATAGATCAAACTGACCGATAGTATTTGACTTCAAATCTTTTCCAGAAATCAGGAAAAGATTAATAAGGACTTTCCCCAACCAAAGCACTTTTTCAGTTTTTTCAACAAACTGGACAAGTTCATTTTGAGGGGAGTTAATGATAAGAAGCACTGATGACTTTCAGAACCAGTTGCTCAGAGCGCTTTTTCTTTAACTGCATTTTGTGCAGCTTCGCCACCATGCTATAGGGTCATATTGGCGCACGATGCTCTGCAACTGTGAGTAAATATAAGCCTGTGTATTAGATTTTGGGTCTGAGATGAAATCTAATTTCTTTGAGGTCGGTGAGTGAGATTGCTCGCTGATACACATCCACACATTCAAGGCCACATCTGGCAGCCCCCATCAAATATACATGAACTTCAGCAGATCATGATATGATATGGACTGCAGTCCTATTATTTCCTTCAGTCCACAACAAATGTGTGTTTCTTGAAAGGTTGTTGACTGTTACGTATCTGAGTCCGGTAATGACATTTAGCTTGATGTGTACGATAAACTTAGAGATACATCTATCTTGCCTCTTAGCTTTCTGGTAATGAGAATAGACATTTACGAGGAGATAACTTGCTTGGTATTAAAAAGTGACAGTTAATTTGAGTCACTGGGGAAGCCAGCTGATAACAAATTGAGGGTGTCACAAGCTATAATGGACAAATAATTAATATATATTGCATTGTCTAAATTTGGAAGAAATCTGAATATCAGATGGAAGAACAAAGAAAGAAGCATAGACTAATAACAAGCACAATATACTATATGATCACCCCTTCACAGCTGTGCTCAACCATTTTGAGTTTTGGCAAGAAAGATAGCAATGCATTTTTACCTCCAGTCCTCCCTGTCAAGCTGTGAAAAGGCCAAATGAGTAGGGGTGGACAGTTTTTTCCCACCAACCCAATACCCCAAATTGTTTTGGCTGCTTACAGTGCAGCGGAGGTACAGGGAGTAAAACACAGAGTGACAGACCGAGGTCCCCGCACAAGGGCAAAGAGCTGGGAGCTGAGCAATGGCGAGTTCCTGCCTTGGCAGCCTCATTCACTATTTATTTGCGTGTCTGAGCACGTGCGTGTGTGTGCATGTGTGAGCAAACTGCCCACTGCCGTCGTGCTGTTCGCTCCTGCGGTTCATGTTGTGGTGCACGCACGCCCATCTGCATTCTTGTGAATTTTTCTTGTAGTTGTTGTGCCTCACTGACTTACAAACCGCTGAAATGCTTCTCTGCCAACTTTTCCGATGACCAGTCTTTTACTTTCAAAGTCAGCTGTACGCGGTGGAGAGGAGAAATTAAATAAAAGAAGATTTCATGTTTGTCTACTCTCCATGGATTCAGATTTTTTCTGCAGTTTCCCATATTATTCCCTGTCCTCTGTGCAGTGGATCCTGCTGGTACTGGCAGCAGGCACACAGCTGAAATGAAATCCCCTTGAGATGGAGAATACTTAGATGTACACAAAGATTATGTGAAACAGCTATATGATGGAGTCTTAGACTCACCTTCCTATGTGTATGTATGTTCAAGCAGAGTCGATGTGAATGATAAGTTGTATAAACCTAAAAAAAGAAAGCTTGTGCTTTTGCAGTGGTTGGACTGCATTTTATCATTCTTTATTTTCTCTTTATCAAGCAAATGCAAACCCAACAGTGTGTAATGTCGCAGTTCATGAAACTTCAGGTCATATGCGTCCTGAGGTCCTGTGGAATCCTGTTATTACAACCACATTTCCTCTTTAGAATTCATCCATTCTGTTTCTAAACCCACTTGCCCCCTTTCTGGATCACAATGTTGCTGGAGCCTATCCCAGTCACTATTGGGTTGCCACTCCATTGCAGGGCCACACAAATTACATTCACTTCTACCTACGACCAACTGATCTATAATGCATATTTTTTGGACTGTGGAAGGAAGCCGAAGGTAGATTGTGGCACGCGTGACGGGAACACAAAAAGGTCCCAACTGGGACTCAAACCTGGGCCTTTTTGCTGTGAGTTGTGAGTTGTAACCACTACACCACCAGGCAACATCTGCAGAGTCCATAAAGGTTCAAACAAAAAAATTGTAAAACATTATATTAACATGTGCACACCCCTTGAGATTTTTCTTCCCCCCCACCAGAAAACTCACTACAACATTTGTCACAATCTTCTGCCACATTTTTCATCAGTAAAATCTAAATCAAAATGACAAACTTTTGACATTTTTGCACATCATTTTATCTGGCATTTTTGAGCCCTCATTATGTGCTAAGTGACATAATTAGATACATTTTGGGGCATAAAGATGCATATCAGCTCTGTTATGAGCTCTAATTAAAATGTGCCTTTGGGGTCTGACAGCATGCAGTCAAACTTTGAGAATGTGTCATTTGAGTTCTCCCAGCAGAACTTCAGGCATTTTTATTTTTGGAAATGCATTAAAACTGGTAGCCAGAGCTATGATCAGTACAATGCTAAAGATACTAAAGAACAAAACTGACATACCCCGGTAATTATACTTTATTTATGATCAAAGAAAGATGAAATCCTAAACCAGTCAATTTTGGCAATCTGTCAGTTAAAGCTAGTTCATTTGAAAAAATGAGTTCATTTAAAAAAACATGTTTATATCTGCTGAATCTTATATGATTTATACGGTCCTAAACAGCTAAAGTAACTAACACAGGGGTCACCAACCTTTTTGAGACTGAGGGCTATGTCATGGGCACTAAGTGGTATGAAGGGCGCCACAGGACCCGTTTACTAGAAACCTCCTAGCCCCCCCCCCCCCCCCCCCCCCCCACACACACACACAATTTGAGGACGCCCCTTTGTGTGCCCTATTTTTATTTGCTCATTTTAAACAAAAACATGCATGAATTTTCTAGACTTGTATTACATAGGGGGGGTCAAACTCAGTTGCAGAGGGGGCCTAAATCCAAAACACACTTTAGGTTTTGGGCCGAACAAGATAAACATTTATTGAACACATAAAGCTAAACTTTTAAACCTTTAAAACTTTAACTTAACTTTAACTTTTTAAAGATAAATGTGAATAAAAAGACAGAAATATTAATCCAGAATAATAAATATACTCTGTCAAATGATGCAAATATAAACAGACAAAGTCAAGAAAATATTCATAATTAGTAAAAAATTAGTAAATAATCAAACTATTCCAATTTCCTTGCTCTTTTGTCATTTTTTAGAGCTGAATTCCTGACATTATTTTTAGCAATAAGTTCTTTTCTGCTTGGTGTGTAATGTTCTGTGTGTGTCTCTGGTCCTGTGTGAGTCCTTGGTCCTGTGTGTGTTTCTGGTCCTGTGTGAGTCCTTGGTCCTGTGTGTGTCTCTGGTCCTGTGTGAGTCCTTGGTCCTGTGTGTGTCTCTGGTCCTGTGTGAGTCTTTGGTCCTGTGTGTGTCTATGGTCCTGTGTTAGTGTCTTTGTTCCTGTGTGAGTCCTAGGTCCTGTGTTTGTGTCTTTGTTCCTATGTGTGTCTTTGGTCCTGTGTGTGTCTTTGGACCTGTGTGTGTCTTTGGTCCTGTGTGTGTCTCAGGTCCTGTGTGAGTCTCTGGTCCTGTGTTTGTGTCTTTGTTCCTATGTGTGTCTTTGGTCCTGTGTGTGTCTTTGGACCTGTGTGTGTCTTTGGTCCTGTGTGTGTCTCAGGTCCTGTGTGAGTCTCTGGTGCTGTGTTTGTGTCTTTGTTCCTATGTGTGTCTTTGGTCCTGTGTGTGTCTTTGGACCTGTGTGTGTCTCAGGTCCTGTGTGAGTCTCTGGTGCTGTGTTTGTGTCTTTGTTCCTGTGTGTGTCTTTGGTCCTGTGTGTGTCTCAGGTCCTGTGTGAGTCTTTGGTCCTGTGTGTGAGTCCTAGGTCCTGTGTGTGTCTCTTTGTCCTGTGTGTGTCTCTGGTCTTGTGTGTGTCTCTGGTTCTGTGTGTGTCCTAGGTCCTGTGTGTGTCTCTGGTCCTGTGTGTGAGTCTTTGGTCCTGTGTGAGTCCTAGGTCCTGTGTGTGTCTCTGGTCCTGTGTGTGTCTCTGGTCCTGTGTGAGTCCCAGGTCCTGTGTGTGTCTCTGGTCCTGTGTGTGAGTCTTTGGTCATGTGTGAGTCCTAGGTCCTGTGTGTGTCTCTTTGTCCTGTGTGTGTCTCTGGTCTTGTGTGTGTCTCTAGTTCTGTGTGTGTCCTAGGTCCTGTGTGTGTCTCTGGTCCTGTGTGTGAGTCTTTGGTCCTGTGTGAATCCTTGGTCCTGTGTGTGTCTCTGGTTCTGTGTTTGTGTCTTTGGACCTGTGTGTGTCTTTGGTCCTGTGTGTGAGTCTTTGGTCCTGTGTGAATCCTTGGTCCTGTGTGTGTCTCTGGTTCTGTGTTTGTGTCTTTGGTCCCGCGTGTGTCTGTGGTCCTGTGTGTGTGTCTCTGGTCCTGTGTGTGTCTTTGATCCTGTGTTGATTACTTGGATCAGGTGTGCTTAGCCAATAAGGAGCTTCAAGGCCAAGTTGAATGGAAAACATGTAGGACACCGGCCCCTTAGGCCTGGAATTGGACACCCCTGCACTATCCTCTTACTTGGTGGCGGCCCCACTGGACATGTCTGAATCTGCTCCCCATGCCCCATGCAAAGCACAGCACCGGTTTGTCAAGAACGACTCTCACATAAGTTAGCAGACAATCACATCAGTCCGTTTATTTTGTACACACCCACCACTAGCCAAACAGCATTAACCTCACTTCTACTCACAGCTTCCTCGCTTATGGTGAGCGATTTAACACAACCAAGATTCCCCACTTCCCATGATTCTTAGAAGCTGAAGGCGGTGCTAACCCCCAGATTGCCACTATATATTGATTTGCTGTATGAGCAGAGCTATCTTTGGAGCATTCCCGTTAAATGATATTTACCCTTCCAATCATTTTTTACATTCTGGCTTTAACTGGGACAGTGATCTTTGTGTCTTGTGGAAATGATGTAGAAACAGTGGAACATCTTTTCTTTGAATGTTTTCATGTAAAAGAGTTTTAGTCTTCTTTTCATAATTGGCTCCAATCCCAAAATATCATCATTAACCCTTTAAATTGGAATACAATAAAATTCCATTACAATTAATTGACAAAAATCTGGACTTTCTGATTAATGTACTGATTGTAAACCATTGTATTCATACTTGTGAATTCTCAGAGGTGAAACCTCACATTAATGGATTACTCAACAGTCTCAAACTATTCTCTAAATCTTTACATTACATGAATTATAAGAATGCCCAGACATTGTGTAATTTATTTGATCTATTTAAACTTTTGTAATAGACCCTTATTTTTATTGATTATTATTTAAGTTATATTTGTTTTCTTATTTTTATTTTTTGTCTACCTTTATCTCAGAATTTATATTGTTGTCATTGACAGACATGCCGTGATTGTTGAATATTTGCTTCGATAAAAAAAAAAAAAAAAAAAAAAAAATTGGGGGTGCATTCCCTGCGGGCGCCACAAGGGGTGCTCGCGGGCGCACTGGCGCCCGCGGGCACAGGGTTGGTGACCCCTGAACTAACAGCTAAACTTTTTTCTCGAATGACACATTTTCTTCAGATATGAAGCTGTAACTTTGTCATTTAAGCAGAAAACATTACATAATTGAAATGCATTCAGCCATTGTAGTCCCTCATTTGACCATAGATGCGTCTTTATACCAATAAATCTATTATAGGGCCATCTGTCTGCCAGCTGCAACTTGGAAACAATTAAGTTATGGAATAGAAATCCCAAGCAACTGGCTGACAAAAATAAAAAGCTGTGCCCTGGTTCAGTTAAAGTCTTCAGATGTGTTTACAGATTAACAATGAAAGTGCACGACAAGTCAGACATGATGTCTCAAATAATACAGGCCTTCATTGTGTTACGGTATAGTAATGAGAAATCTCAGCATCGCTTTTTACACACTCAAAATATGTAGCTTTATGAGACTGAACGGGAAGAAGTCACTTCTCCTGGAAATGTCAGCTAGCCTTATAATGGTCTGATGTTGCCATACTGAAATAAGGAGAATATATTTCTTTTTGCAAATGCTAATTCTCTTTTTCAACCAAAGCACAAAGTCTTCAATAATGCATGAAATCAAAAAAGGCTTTGCTCTGTCTCCATGACAACCAGACAAGCCACATCGGCAGACTGCTGAGTGATATCCACTGAAACTGAACTGTATTTATATGTTAGCTGTATTGCAATAAAAGTAACCCTTTAGTGTGTTGATCATGCGGATGTTTAAAATACAACTTCCTGCCAAAAATGAATGCACTGAAGACTTTTTGGTGTACTGGGTGAATGAGAACCTTCGCAAACATCTAATAAAACAACAATATACATTCTATGGTCACATATGAAGCGTAACAAAACATTTTAAGGTTACTATCTCGTACTTCCTTGTTGGCTACAGGTTTGTTTCTGGTGATATTTTAAGATATTCTACACCATTCTGTTTTGCTTTTAGTGATTTTTTACTCTTCTTACAAGTGTCTTTAGCTTTTCCTTATTCTAGTTTTGCACCTCACATCTGGCTGTGATAAACCACAGTTTTTTACACTCACCAAATCCTGTCATGCCTTTGCTTTTGCAAAGCTCCCTGTTCTGTGTGGTTCCACAGTCAGGCGGCCATGGTGCAGCAGTAGGGCGGTCGACCCGTGATTGTAAGATTGCAGGTTCAATTCCCGCCTTGCACGCCCATGAGTCGAAGTGTCCTTGGGCAAGACACTGAACCCCACCTTGCCTGTGTTTGGCAGCGGAGCCACCACTAGTGTGTGAATTTGTGCGTGACTGGGTCTGTGACTGTAAAGTGGTTTAGGCCTCGTAGGTAGAAAAGCGCTATATAAGTATACGCCATTTATACCATTTTACATAATCTAAGGCCTCAGTCAGCACTGCCCCTACGCGTGGATATGGGCTGTCTGTGGCTGAAAAATGGGCAAACCTGTACGGGGCACACAGGTTGCGCGCAGGAAATATCAAAGACATAGACCACTCAGTGAGCTGAACACTTAAACAACACGTAAGGGTAAGTAAGGGTCAAGCAGGTCAGATGCAGGCACGTCCTACAGATTTTTCTCTATTTCAGCCCTTCGGAACCCTACACACTGTGCTAGGAGCTTGTTAAAGTGATAAGTATGTGCTTCTTACAGCCTAACTGTGAGAGTTTAGAAAACTGGACAGAGCGTAGTTTGTGTAAGAATCCTACAGGCACTTATGCATAACCTGCACACCCAGTGCCTGCAGTATTTGCATACTGTCAGTAAGGAGTCAGTAAGCGCACCTTACTAATGACTATAGTACATTGTTAGGTCACCGTACGACCGCATCATTGGTATGTTATAAGTGCGTGCAACTTACATTATCCTTACAGATACTTCACAATACACTGACCAAAAGCATGACAATGGTATGTTCTATTTTCACGACATCTCTTGAGTTGGCTGTACGAACCTCAAGGCAACACACCTGCGTTCCCCTGCAGATGCAGTTGCTCCTCTCCACAACCCTCCGCAGGCTCAGACAAGCCAAAAACCGGCAGATCAGCCCCCCTGTACTGGTGTATATGACTAAGGCTGAGGTTTGGTCACAGTTTCACAATTTTTTGGTTTATTCTTATTTGCATGGTTGAATGTATTTTTGTTTTTATTACTGTAGTCAAATTTCATTTAGTTAATTGACAATTGTCTTTTTTTGTTAGCAGTGCATGTTTTTAGACAGATATTATTTACAGTAAATTGCATCTCAGCACGATCTAAGACCATAATGTAAAAGGTTTGAAAAGGTGTTTCAATCAATGCTTTAAAAGGACATGCTGCGAAAGTAATGTACACCAAGCTACGACGCATATCAGTGTTGTTTCACTCTAATTGCTATCTCATGTTTGTTCAAGCAAAAAGTTTGCCTTTCATTAGACAATCTCCCTGGCTCCTCTGTTTTTTTACTGTAAATATCTTGAGGCATTTCACTTGCAACAATCATGAATTATTTTTCGGTCTTTCTTGACAAAACTGTGGATGCTGCTTATCTTATTGCTGCCTGTGAAATGCTGAGAGATGACAAAAAGTACTATGACTGTAAAACTCTCTTTTATCATGAGCATTTTTCAATTCTTAAATCTCCTTTTTTGCCAGACGTGAAAACTTTTTGCCTTTGATCTGTTGCTTTTTTAAAGCATAGCAACAAATATTGATGACACTACCTCTCACATTTGGTTTAACCACCTTCAATGCAAATAGGAGGAAGACAATCCACAAAACTACCCTGCAGAGAGAAACATGCCAGTATATGCCAGATAATTTTTCTCCTTTTAAAGACCACTGCTTCACTCCAAAGCAGGACCCTGCTCCTTCCTCTAAATTAGGCTAAAAGGCAAACAGCAGATTAGAGGTAAGGTTTACTCAATATGGGATCAAACAGGAAAAGGGGAAGCTAGGGATGAGGCACAGTGGTGCTGTGCAACCTGGAAAATCCCTCTCTGCTCCTAATGAGCATTTTATTAGCAGCTAAGAGGTGGATTACAGTAGTTAGGCATGGTGAGAAGGCCTGCTAAAAAAGAAAGTGGTTTGCTAAACAGCTGTTCTTCCTGAATTCATCTCATATTCATCTAATGAAGCACTCATTGATGAGCGGGAGTCCCGGGACTTGTCGCATAACAAATACTCAGACAGGGAGTTTTAGTCAGTAACAGTTAACATAAAAAGTTTTCTAGATTTCACTCTGATGACCAAAAGTCTAATTAAGCAGTGTCTCTGTGGAAAGAGAAGAGCTTATTGGCCAAAGAACGTGTATTTTTAGATAGACCTGCTGTCACTTCTAAATCGGTTGGCTGACTAAAATAAAATCGTGGACCTAGTGGACCAAGAATAACAAAAAAAAAAAAAAATATTATATACATATATATAGGACTCTGAACAGTTAATTAAAACCAACGGGATGGTAGAATTTTCTCCCAACTTGCCAATCTCAAAAACCAAAGACTGGCAGTGAGGGAAGACCAAGCATTGGGAGTTCTGTTAAGTCTGACCATGGGTCCATGTTCCTATTAAAATACTATTGACAAAAAAAAGCTCTAATTAGAGCTCTAGAAAGCAAAGAAATGTAGAAAAAGTTTGTTTTTGATATAAAGTTGGACTTTTTAACATGGAAGTCAATGGGAAACAGGATGATTTTTTGTACCTTGCCTCAAGTGGTCATTTTAAGAACTGCACCATTTGCTTCACATTTTAAGAGTGGAATTTGTGTGCTTAAATGCACAAAACAAAATGTTTGTATTTTATTTTTTTTTCTTTCACACTATAAGGCACACTTAACAGCCTTAATTCTTTTAAAAAAATTGATTCATTTTGAGAGGTATAAGGCACTCTGTCAAAATATTTGGTTTGGTGTTTTTTTGAACGGGGCTAATGTGTAGCGGCATCAGACTAAGATTTTTTTTTTATTACATGTCATTACAAGGTTGGACGTTAGCATAGTCACAGTAACATTTGATTTAACAGTATCGGTCATTTTTTTATGTGTTGTAAACACGGTTGGGAGTTACAGTTATTGTGAATATGCTTACGCTACTAATGGTTCTATAAGTTCTAGAGATACTGTGAAGTTAATAAAGTCTAACTGACTGATGGACTTATCACTGATCCTTTTGTCTCACTTAGTGTGCCATATAATTCGATGCGCCTTATATCATTCATAGACGATGCGCCCTGTACTCCGGAAAATGCAGTAACCAAAATACAGTGTGTATTTCTTGTGACATATTTGATCATCCTCCTTGATTTTAGTACCGTGGTCACCGTGGTCACTGCTGATCAAAACAAGAGGATCAATTCCCAAAGCAGGAAGCTTCATTTGTATTACTATTGTTACTATTAGTATTAAAGCTTGTTCATCTATTGAAGGGACCCAACTCACCTTTACATGAACCTTGCAGGTAAAGTCTGATGCTTTGAAGGAGGCACTGTGGAGAATATGGGGCTGCATCAAAGCTGGGATGGGAGGTGTCAAGATTTAAGAGCCTGTACCGAGACCATAGGCAATTACCCAAGTGTGATCACTAGGTGTGAAAATAAAAGTTCTTTGCTGTTCAGCAGTCACACAGCTTCATCTCCCACTGCGTTCAATATTAAACTGCTCATCACAGACAACTTTGAAGGAAAAAAATCGGTCATTTAAAGCTTTGGTTAACCTGCCCCTCTAACTTTGTGGGTCCTGTTAGAGTCCTATTGTAACTTCTGTCTTACGCTATAATGCTGTTCTTTTCATTTAACAAAGTCAAACCTTCCTTCTTGAACATTGTCATTGTGCATCCTTTTATAGAAAAGGTCGTGAAAGAAAAAAAGGTGCTTAGAACCAGTTTAAAAAGAGCATTTTTCATATAATCTAGTCAAAGACATTTTGGAAAAAAAGTGCAAAAGTGACAGACATCCTTTTAAAGCCGCTGTGTTACAACATTTAGTTAAAATGAGCATTTTATAATCATGATTCAGCTGCTGGCGGCACACAACACACACACTTCCATATTTATGACGCTTATACATGAATTAAATGAATTAATCACATATCAGTACTGTAAAGAATGTGAGGAATGCCTTCTTCTCACAGAGAAGTAAAACATTTTTTCTGCTCTCAATTGAAGAACAAATATTACATGTCAATGTTAAAGCCACAGAGACAGTCTTGAGACCATGACTTAAGTAACGTTCATCTGCACAAAGCCCATCGAGACGACTGTTGTTGTGCTTTTGGGCTATACAAATAAAACTGAATTGAATTGAATTAACGTTAAAATTACAATTGTGCAAAACATGGTTTTTACTTAATGGTTACTTTTTTACTAAGCCGTCTTCTTTGAACACTACCAGCATTTCCTCACAAGAAAAGCCCTTAAACTGCTTTGGGGGCATAATTAAGCTTTAGTACAAAAATCTTTCTTGTTTTCATGTCCACTCTTTTTATTTCTTCTTTGAAAATACTGACTTAAAGGTTTAAACATGTAAAACAAATAATAAGCAAGGACCTATGTGAAAAATATCATGCAGGAGGTTATTTTTGGTTTATTGCCTGTCCTCACAGACATTAGGCAAACATTGGTGTGAAGAGAGCCACTAGCATTGCAATAATGAATTTTGTTATTGTTAACATTTAGAAGGACTCTGAAATAGTGGCAAATGTTTTTCCTATTTTTTTTTTGTGAAGCATTAAATTTCAGCTTTGAGCTTAGCCTAAGCGCAGCTAATGCCAACATGTGGGTGGATTAAATTGACATGCACAAATCACATACAGCGCTTGCTAACATCAGACCTGCACAGATACATTATGTATCCGTCTCTCCCTGCCTGCATAAAAGCAAGGTGTGAAAGATTTACAGCTACAATATTAGATAATCTAACGGCCTGGTGAGATTTTCCAAAGCAACAAAATAAAGATTTTTTCTTTTTGCGCAGGAAGTGTCAGGATTTGGCCCCACCTCTGCATTTCCATTCACCTGCTCTGTTTCCATTTTTTTACTCTTAAACATGAGGCTTCCCCTTACTCTTCACCAGGAAGTTGTCTGTATCTCTCAGGCCATCAGGATCTGAACATGCTCAATTCTTACACCTGTTTTTTAGGATTTGGGGTTTATCCACACATCTGGAAAGATTTATCCGTTTTTTTCTTTTTCTTTTGAATGAAGATGCATTTGGATTCCCACAGGGAAATCGAGGATATCACATTTTATCACAGAAGAAGGGCAGAGGAGTTTAGTGCTCGCATGCCTTGATCTGTCACTTTTTAAAATAAAGAGTTCCAACAAGTATTTATGACTCCACCTTTTTTTCTTTGGATATCTTAAAAGTGCCTGCAGATTCTCTTGTCCTTGTAGCTCTCAGCGGTAAACATTTGGTTCCTCATTGCTTTTCTTTCATTTTGTCATGGAACTATTTAAAGATCAAATATTTCTCCTATGATGCACAGGGGTGACTATAATTTTAAATTTCTTTTGTTTCTTTTTTTTTCCTGAAACCAACACCAGTGTTGGCATGCAAGTGGGATTTCGTCACAAAAAGTGGCATAGAAATTTGGTTTTGAAACTTTTTACAACAAATTTGACAAATGGGTTGAGCGCAAAAACAGGAAGCAGTTTTTAGCTTCTAAAAGATTTGCAGTCAAGAAAAAAATGTGTGTTTCTTTATTGGATGTGAAAACTTAAACATTCATCAGTTTTTTTATCATCATTTAAAAAAGAAAGCATTCACCAAAACAGCTGGAACTGCTTCTATTCCACTGCCGAAGACATAAATAAAATGTTTTGCAAACCTGCGAGATTGATGAGGAATGTGCTCGTGTTCCCAAGCATGGCGTGCTATCGAAGCAGTGCCAAACAGACTCCATCTGTTATTCACACAGACACACAGAGTAATTTGTATTTTTTTTTAGATGAGATAAACGGATGTATGTGCAACGGAGCTCTAACCCAGCTAACTGCAGAGGTGAACTGACAGCAACACCAAGCAAACGTGGAGCGTTTGTGGTCATCGCTGAAGGCGAAAGTTCAGCTCCTTACTGCATGTTGTTTATCTTGTGGACAAACCTTTTCAGCATACATCAAACCAACAGACTCCTAAACAAAGGAGAGATTTGTTTAACAAAAGCGGTGATGGACACAGATGGCAAAAAAAAAAAAAAAAAACATGGATGGACAATAAATGATGTGAGTGAGCGTAATGCGCTGCTGGAAATTGGGTCAACATGTTTGTGAAAAACAGAATAAACGGGCGGGTAGGGAAGTCGGCAAAATACAAGGTGTGAGAGGAGGAGGGAGGTCAGATGAGATATCGAGATGGGTGGAGGAGGTGGTGGTGGTGGGGGGGGCGAGCCCCCAGTGCTCAGCTGTCAGTGCTTCCTCTGCAGGTGGGACAGGAAGGGTGCCAAATCCCTCTCTCCTACTCACACAGACACCCATGCATCGCTCTATAATGGATGCTTTACTCTGGTGCCAGAGATACACTGAGGCAGAAAGAGGGAGACACGGTGGGAGGACGAAAAAAGAGGCGGCGGGGGGCTGGGGGGAGCTGGAGAAAGAAAGAAACTGCTTCAAGAAACAAGGAAGAGCTGCTCAGAGGTGAAAATGTCTAGGAAACTAAGGACTGCAGATGAGTGTAGACAGACAGAAACCTTTATCGAACCATTAGAGCAATAAAGAGAGGAAGCAGATGAGACTGTTTGCCAGCAATGAGATGCTAAGATTGCTTTAATTGATCCGAAACAGACAGGATCAGAAACCATCGAGACACAGCCAGAAGGTTTAGCCAGTGTCCCCGCGTCACTACTGTCACCACTCATTAACGCAGGCACGAATGCCCCCCTGACAATGATTTATAAAGAAAAATTTATAGTTGGCATCTACCTAGGCTTCGGATTTGCCAGCACCTTCACATGGGACTGCTGGCCTCCAACAGATGACACATTCTCCAGTCACCTTGTTCATCAGCAGCAATTAGGTTTCAAAAGCAATCTCACTGATACTTCACCAGATGGGTCTCGCTGTATTGTCTTAGCGAATATTGCTTAGACATTGAACCACATGCTGCTTATCTGCTGAAAATCATTTCAACATTTGGGGATCTGGGGCTTGATGCAATGCGATGAGCTATGACCGGCCTGGATGGGGCGTGGATTCACTGACATACTCAATTATCCCTTGCCTTTTTGTCTGTCCCATTGCTTGTCTCTTTAACACCTATAACTCCATGCTTTATAACTACGTGCCTCAAGCTGGAAGAGACAGATGCCTGGAGGACCTGAATAGACTGCCTTCACAGTTTCAGGACCATTTGTCAATTCTTCATTCCTTTGCTCTTTCGCCACAGGACAGGTAAAGCTGCCTGACTCTGATGGACAGTCCAAGTCGATATTATTTTCCAGAGTGTAAACCGCAAACTGACTGTCTTGCCACAGAAGTTTCATCTTTGCTCTAGCAACTATTCCTTCCACTTCACCGTTCCAAACAGCATCTTCTTTTCTTAACATAACTTCAGCTTCCTTTTCTTTTTAAAACTCTGAAATGAAAAAGTATTTGCTGCATATGAATAAAGCCATTTCTTCAATTTCTTTAGCATTCTAAACACAGAAATATGTTCTGTGAACTGCTCTTTAAATTTGTTCAGCACAACTAATTACATTTAGCTTTTCTATGAAGAAAAAAATATTTATAGTTATTTATACACTTCTGATTATTCTGCAAAGGCCACTTACTTAAAGCTGTTTTGCTTTTCCACTCAAAGAACAGCCACAGTTTGTGGCAGATACAAAACAGAATAGTCTGGGTAAATAAATACAAGCGGTCCCGGTCCGTATAGATAGCGTCGTCCTGGTTTAATTATCACTCTTGTCAATCGCGGTGGAAGTCTACAGCCCCTGACAAGGCGCAGCCCCATTCTCTCATCTCATATGTGCCTTTTTCACACCCTGAGATGCACAGACACCCTTCACGAAACAGCCGAATCAAACCTTTATATATGGGCATTATGTTGCCCAAAGCACGCAGGTAACTTTACAGCCGAGATATCGAATGCCTTTGACACCTTGGAAATGGAGTCTATTCAACTTCAACAATTGTCCCTCGTTTCTCTCAAGCACAAGACATTTGCACAACAATAGCAGCTGGATCGTGTATGAATAACATCTCAGGGCTGAGGTTGTGCAGCCATCTATCTCTGTGACTCAAATTCATATTCCTGCTCCAGCAAGCTCCTTTCATTTGGCGCTTAAGAAGCCGATGGGTTATAGATGCCAAAGCCTGCTGAAATGAAGTTGACACTAAGTGAGGATGGTTTCGATAGCACCTCTGAATGGTGTGCGCTCAGCGCGGGGGCCGTTTTGGAGGCAGGCCTGTAGGGCAATCCCATAAAGAGAGCATCCCATGGGTCCGTTTGACAAAAGAAACCCACATGTGTTATTTTCAAAGGTCACAGGCAAATCCGTTTCTGCGACATCGGGAGTTTAACTCTCACAGACAACACGCTCCTTCACTTTAACACTTTTACCTCTCTTAGATTATGTCATATCTCTAGATAGGATAAAAAATGCAAAAGTGAGCACGTTTTTTTCTTTTCTACATTCCCTTCGAGCACCCTTACTTTAAAGACCTGGAATCTGCCTGTACATGGCAGATGGTTGTAAAGATCAGGTATTTGTGGCAGAAAGATTGACTGGGTGAGATTGAGGTCTGAGAAATGGGGATGCCAGTCTTTATTTCTTCCTTTAAGGCATCATGACTTACATTTCTGAGCCAATATACCACATTTACACCTGGTACATTTACATTTCTTTATCAAGCGCAAAAGACACTGCAGAGGCCAGCTAACTGATTATTCAGAAAATATAGTAACAGAGAATATTTTGGGGGAGTAAGTATGATTATTTGAGTATTTCATTTATTTAAGCTGGTCTATGCCCTAAACTTTAACACTAATTTGGAATAATGTTCAGAAGTGAGATGAATCATAGAGGAAAATAGTTGCAAAAAAAACAAGTTTTTTTTTGTCAACTTTAATTTATATGACTCACTGTTAAAGATTCCCTATAATACTATAATAAAAAGTCTTTAGTAATGTGCTTATTTTCGCCTTTATTCAAATCGCTCTAACACAAACCGTCGTATTTCACTTAATCAGGAGGAATTAATTTCATTGACTTCCGCTCAGATCGTCTCCAAAACTGCATGAATCATAATCATAAATTCTTGTCAGAATATCAAAAGAAAATGAGCAGCAGCCATCTATGGAGTTCACAATCGGGATTCGATTAAAGGGGGCAAAAGAAAAATTACAGTGCCTCAAAATAAGAGTCTGCCTAAGCCTTGCATCTGCCTCATGAGTTTCTCTCCTGACAGAAATGCTAAAAATGTTCAGGCACAAAAGACAAAAAGATAAGGGAACAGAATTGGTCACACTATCCTTCCCCTTAATTGGATTACGGAAACATACCTTTTGCCCTAAAACTGAGCGCCCATCCTTCAGGAATCTCAGCGCTCCTGATTCTTGGGGGGTTCAGTGTTTGCTGGCTGGCGCGCCGAATTAAAAAGTCACCGTACTCCTTTACTCGGCTGTGATAAAACCTAAGCATTTAACATGCGTATTTATGATCCTCAATAACCCAGAAGTCTTAATAAAAATGAAAGCTGACATTGCCATGAAGGATCCTCCACACTAGCTGTCTTTAATGTCCAAGACATTCCATTAAAAGGGGAGCACTTCCTCAGAAGCAGAGCTTTTATCTTGATTGCTTACAGGAACAGAGGAAAAAAAAAAGATACCAAACGACCTTCAGCGCCTCTACAACAACCCCTTTGCTGCGTGTTCTCAAATCGACGAGCACAAATGCACGTGCAGAAATGCAACCTATGGATTAATAAAGACAATCGTTTGATTTTTGCAGCTTTCACAGAAACATACTCACATATTCCCTCCAAGACATATCTTTATATCAGCATGTCCACAATATAGCTGACTTGGAATTTGTGCACAAAAAAGCCGTCCCACTATTTAAACCGTAATGATTACCAGGAGATATGGAAAAGGCAGAATCTGCATGTTCAATTAGCGCTTGTGCGATGGTTGATAACGTGCGGGACTGCTGCGCCCTTCCTTGTGAACTTCTTCGGCTGTTTTCCTTTTGAAGCTTTCAAAAACAGGAAGATGGGGACAGAGATTTCCCTATGTGGCAACACAACTGTTGAGCTACATTTAATAAGCTGGTCAAAAACACTCTCCTGCTGGGAGACACTGTGCTTTTAATGACCAGTCTGCTTCCAAAGGCTCAGATGTGGGCCTGGATTGGTTGCCACATCGCAGGAGAGAGGGCCATCTTATTAATAGCAGCATGCCACACATGAGGCAGACTAGGAAACAGAAACCCAGAGAGGGAATGAGAAAGAAAGGTAGAAATACGCTGTGTATCTTTTGAATATGGCATGGAAAAATAGGGATGAGATTGGATGGAGCGTACAGGCAGCAGGGTCTAAAAAAATGTAAAAATCAAACTCTCTTTTCAGAATGTCCAGGCTATTCCCCCTAAAGGGCCACAAGCAGAGGATGTGTGATGGATTTGCCCCTTAACTGGAGCCCTCAGCAAGCCCACCTTGAGACGCCCCAAAGCCAGGCCAGAGGAGCAGGTAATCAAGGAGAAAAGCCTGAAGGCTGCGACGACACAGGATTATTCAGCTTATTAAATAAGCTTCAGGAGGGATATAGAACATCTGAAATAAGTTGCCACCCAGCCAACAACGGACTGAAAAAGTCTAGGACAGAGCTTGCATTGAGTTTTCACAGACTATGCTCAGTAAGAATAGGGATAGTGTGAAGAAACTTTTGATATTGATTTCTTTTACCCTGTTTTTTCTTTTTTAATTGAAGACTAAGCGATTTCACAGGAGAGGATGAAAGAACATACACTAAACGCTAACATCTGAATCTAACCCAGTAACATTGTTTTAGTTTAGAACCCATATACTGTGTTTAATGCGAACAAAATATTTGAATTTCTTTGCAAAAATATGTTTGGAGTAAAATAAATTAAAAACTAACAGGGAGCATCAGAATCCTATTTACTTTTTTATATTCTGTTTTAGTTCCAGCTCATGGCTAGTTAGTCAATAAAAGAAAAACAAACAAAAAAAAACCCACTTCACTTTTAATAATCTTGTATTTTCGACATTATTACTGTATCTTTCTCTGGATCACATATCATTTTTGGAGCAATTTTGTCTTCTTTTCAAAAGTGTACCAGTTTAGCATAATGTTTTTGCGGTTTCACATACAAACTGTGACTGATTACATTCTGTTTGTTGACTTGGATGTTGAAGCAGAAGATGTTTTGTGGATAGTTTTTTTTTTTTATTCTACTGATATTTATTTTTCACTTTATAAGGGATATTTTCTATTTTTAAAATGTAAACATTTTTTGGTATTTTTTTTTAGCTGGAAAAAATGGTGATATTTACGAAGCATAAAGAAATATACTCAGAGTAAATAACATTTTTAAGGATTCTACATTGAAGTCTTATTTTTGGATGTGACTTTAGCCATCCAGTGCTTTAGAATGATTTCCGTCATACGCAATAAAAACTCCAGGAGGTTAAAAAGGGACTAATGTTAACTCAGGAAAAAACAAAAAAAAAACAAAAAAGCATATATTGGGTTAAAATGAAACCATTGTAGTGAAAAAAGTGTTTCTGCAGAAAACAAAAAAAAAACAGATAAATAATTTTTCCCAACATGAATAACCCAAGTGCTTTATTAAAGTATAAATAGGATTTTAATAAATCCAGTAAAAGAACGCATAGTCTGGTCTGTTAGCTTGTGGTAAACTTTATGACATGAGTAAGATTGGGCAACATTAGACAAGAATTTTTCAAAGAAGGATTTAGGTACCGTATTTTCCGGACTATAAGTCGCTGCAGAGTATAAGTCGCACCAGCCCAAAAATGCATTATAAAGTAGAAAAAAACACAGATAAGTCGCACTGGACTACAAGTCGCATTTTGACAGGAAATTTATTTGACAAAATCTGAGACCAAGAACTAATAACTTGCACAGCCTCATATGACACAATCATAGCAGACTGTTTATCTCATAATTTCACAGTAATTCTTTCTCATACTTATTTATTTATTCCTTTCATGAAGCATCATTGGCCAACTAATACTCTGTTTTCATCCTGTATTTGTAGAAACAGTTGTCATTTTTATTGGATTTCTGAATCTATGAAATCATTGGAAAATAGAATATTATGTTGTTAGCCTTCAAGATCTTACTGTAAAAAAAAAGTTTGCTGATTCTCTGAGTCACTTAACATACTCCTCACACTTAACATACCTCATACATCAAATTGACCCAGGAACATCATCTCTGTTCCTCACAAATGAACATAACAGGAGGGTTAACAATGTATTTATCTCAATTTATTTCTAATATAAGTCACTGCGGAGTATAAGTCGCACCCCTTGCCAAACTATGAAAAAAGGGCGACTTATAGTCCGGAAAATAATGTAAATGTTTTATTAAAATAAAAAAAAAAGTAAATCCTTGTTGCAAAAGTCAAGACAAAATCAACTCTTGGAGGCCTTGAACACATTTTCCAGTAAATTTGACATGATCCTTCTTTATTCATCTCAGAGAAGATGTGAATTGTACTCAGGGCTATTTATCAGTGGTTTAAGAATTGCAGCTTTTGGGAGCAGGTACAATAACTGCAGCTTCACAGCAGTTTCAAGGCTTAAGAAAAAAGGATAGTTAGGCTTTCTGCAGATCCTTTTTTCTGGGAAAACATAAAGCAAATTAATTTTAGAGGTTGGTGGAAGTAAACAAACAACAAAAAAAGGACGGATGCCTCAATAATTGTGAATAGGAGGCCAGACTTTTTATGATTTTCAGTAAAATAAAGGATTGCTTTGTTACTTTTTTGTTTGCAGTTATTTGCTGTCAATGCTAAACTAAGCTTTTTGCCACCACACGTTGGCCATCAAATATGCCTTTTACAATACACAAGGGTTAGGATATAAATAATTTTCTTAAATTTGGAATTGAATTTGTTTACTAGATCAGTATTGGAGTATGAAGGCAAAGCTGATTAGTGAGTAAAGTATAAAATAGAGATGTCTCCCTTTTCAAAGCGCTTCTATTGGGTATGCAGCAATCTGCTCTCACAGATTAGAAATTATTAACGAAATCTCGTTTGTTAATGAAACAGTGTATAATTTACTTGAAGAAGAATTTTTTCATTAATTTGCACTTAGTTGCTAATCCAGAGTTTTCGATTCCCCTCTTTTTCAATGTGTTGTCTTGGCAACAAGAGCACCCCGCTACATTCTGATGGAGTGAATGTTTTTTAAAAAGCAGGTGCAAAAAAGACATTTCTTTACTCAGATTTCATGTCACATCCTCCAGCCTACTCCACTCCTAAACTTTCTATAATTATAACAATCTGTGCTCCGAGACAGTCTGTGTGAAATTTGATTGCCATTGGTAACATTCTCAGCAAGAGTCCCGCCGTGATCGAAAGCTTCCTGTTTCAATTTCCTAGGATCCTTCAACTTTTACTTGCTCTTTTTTTTTTCATCCCATCAGTGGAGCATACATTTCCATTCAAGGGATAAAAACAGAGGCGGTAATATCCAATTTACTTGGAGGCAGAAGAGATGGTTTCACCAGCAGTATAATATCACGCTACATGGAGTGTAGCATTATGGAGTATCAATAAAAAAGGCATCTATGGTAGAAATTCAATACAAGTGCAGTCACCATTCATCAGAAGAAATCAAGGCAATTAGTAACACTTTAATGCAAATTGGAAAAAGCAGAACACATCACAAATCCTACGTATAAATCCTTTGTAAGATAATCTTAAATAACCTCCCTCTCATTCCTATTGGTCTTGTAATTACAAATCTAGAAAGCTTTTCATTCTGGCAGGAGAGAAAGAATAGTTGGAGGACATGTTTTGTTGTGTGTATACATTCTGGGTCTGCATCATTATATAATTTGCTGACCATAACAGTGGACCAAGGCTCTATTTGTTTTCGAAGCAATTACATTGATGTTCTTTCCATAAAATGTACAGTAAAAGCTCAGCATGCCTCTTTTAGTTTGTCCAAACCAGCAGGTTTGTAGTGTGTAACATTGTTTAGCCAGACAGAGATACAAATAAAGATTTTCACTTAGAATTTTTAATTTACGTGCAGTTGCCTTTACTAAGAAGCGAGTGAACTCAAGGCAACAATTGGTGAATTGAAGGCATTTAAATAGATGGATAGAAATGTAACTAATAATAATAATAATAATGGATTGGATTTATTTGTGCTTTTCCAGACACTCAAAGCGCTTACATGGCGTCCATTATTCATTAATTCCTCATTCATTAATTCCTCATTCATACTTGGTGGGGGTAAGCTATTGTTGTAGTCACAGCTGCCCTGGGGCAGACTTACAGAGGCATGGTTGCCAGTTCGTGGCTACAGCCCCTCTGACCATCACCAGGATCATTCATACACATTCACACACCAGCAGAGCCACACCTGAGGCAAGGAGGGGGAAGTGTCTTGCCCAGGGACACAGCAACAGTTGACTGGCAGGAGCGGGGATCGAACCGCTAACCCTTTGATCATTGGACAACTTGCTCAACAACCTGAGCCACTGCCATTAATACCGTCAGGGTGGGAATGCTGTGGTGATCTTTTGGCCCTGCAGAGCTGGAGTCAGGCAGTATTGTGTGCAGCTCAAACCTCATTTGTATGAGCTAACATGTGTCGTGCAAGAACTTCTAAACAGCAAAGTTCCATCTTAATTCACTGATGCATTAGAGGGGCATGAGAATGAAGAATGTTTATTGCATGGCCAAGTCAAGCACGCATGCCGCATTTAGGATTAGCAGTAAATCATCATGAGAAAGCATTAAGGTACAGATGGGGATAAGCTACATTGCTTAGCAGAAAGACAATGTTGCAGCTGGGTTACTTAGCTTGAATGTTGCTACATGCCCTGTGTTACCCTTTCGCTTTTTGACACGTTACACCTGTGTCCCCCCCTTTTTAAATCTGAATAACCAAACAGCAGAGTAAACACCTTCTTTTTAAAGAGCCACTGTGATGAAAATCGTGTTTTTTGGTGTTTTTATGTGTTATTGTGGCTTTTTTTCATGATGGAGGACATACTTACCGACAATTAGGCTTAAAATTGCATTTCTGAGTGATTCTTTATTCAAATCGTTGTGAATCAGGAGCAGATGCAAAAATGCAGTTTGAAAGTTGTAGGTGTGATGCAAGCTTCTGTGGCAAGCCACAAGCTCCATTCTAGTGTATCAACTTATACACAATTAGATCCGTAATCATAATCATAATCAAAAACTAACTACAAAGACTTCTAAAATAGATTAAAAGGTGATCACAGTGGGAAAAAATGTTGTTTACGGTGAAATACGGTGGCCCTCACCGCTGCCCAAAAAGACACGCTAGTGCTCCTCTATAGCAAAGTAATTTTTTCTTTAAATAGTGTACCTTCAGAGTGATGGGACAGGGTGAGCAGGCTGACACAAGACGCTCCAATTCCAGAACCAAACACAGTGATGCGGTTTGAATCTCCTCCAAAGAAGCCAATGTTCTCACTGATCCACCTCAATGCCTGGATCTGGTCCAGGAGCCCGTAGTTTCCTTTTGCAGCCTGGTCACCTGTGCTGAGGAAACCTGGAACACAGATACAATAAAAAATACAAGTGTGACATGAATAACTATATTTAATGAAAACATTGACTTCGTCACATAAATCATCCTACTAGGTTACAGGAGCAGGACTCACCACACCTTGGGGGAAAATCAGTGACAAAAACAAATCCTAAATGCATAAAAATGCATTGATTCTGATAAAAAAAAAATGAATAAGTTGGAGGCTTCGTCACTGAGTGTCAAAAAAGATACTGGAATAAGATTTACCATTATTTTTACAGTTATTCTCACATTCATGTGCTTTTCTGTGTAATGTCTCGTACATTCAGCTTACTCTATTAGTGTTCTTTCTCCTCCATGTCAGTGTAATCTGCCATAGGAAATCTGATTTGAAAAGCCAATCTCTCTTTGTTACATCAGTGTTCATGTTAACACACCACCCTTTCCATGCTGCTCAGCAGGGCTTAGGGCCCGCTGAATGATGTGTAATCGAGAGTTGCGAAGGGACGATCAGAGACAGGCGATTCCCGAAGTCCCCGTGGTGGACTCAGTGTCCGTCAAATCCTAGAACATGCATGTGAGGTGACAGCTAGGAGACATGTGTGGAAACCAACACCCCACTCTCTTTCACAAGCAATAAATGGGTTGATGGTGGATGTTTACAAGCCTCGGGTGATAGTCCATCAGAGTCGCTGCAACATCTATTTTGTGGTCTGTCCTTACATGTAATAATTTCAAGTCTCAAGGGTAAGAGAGACACTTAACAGGAAGGCTTAAAAAATAAACGAAAAAATATTAAAAACATTAATCTCTGTATTTTATTAAGATCCCCACTCTTAAGAGGAACATTAGAAAGCATCTTGCTACAGGGCCATTAGCCGTGCATTTTAAGAATATTCATTTGTGGTTGCCAATACTTAAAAACAACATTGGAGCCAGAATTTATCAAAGAAACTCTATGTGTTGAAGTTTTTTATTTGGAGTACAAAAGCAAAGTTGACACAACAGCTATCTACTTCATCATGACGACCATAACGACGATCAGGGAAAGAATGATGGCATTTTAAAGGAAACGACTGTGTTCAATAGATAGACTCTTTCAATGTAAAAATTCTAGACATTTAATGTCTATTTTTCACTTATTACCTGAATTAGCACATCTGCCTCCTGTTTTTTCATGTGCATTGTCGATTTCTTGGAAATCACATTATAATAATGTCTGTAGAATGCAATGTAATGCAACGTGTGACTCATCAAACTGTAATTTTTTATTTTTCTTACTAATGTAAAATGTGTTCCTGTGTTACTTTAAAGTTATTTGTATGCAATAGTTTTCTTTTATAAAACATTTTTGAAGCATTTATCAACCAAGATGAAGTACATGCCCAAATGAATTGCACTGTCTTTCAATACATGACTCAATCTAAGAATTGTATTTTAAATTTTGTATTTTTATTTCCTCATTAAACAGCATTTTGTTTAATGCAGCGATTAGCTTCTGCCTAATGGACAAATATTTTTCAGTGATTTTGACTTTTCAGTCAAGCTGTTTTATTCACCAAACCTTACAGTTCCACCAAAAGCCACTGGTTGCAGATTGCAAAAGGGAGCCATTCTACATTGACTCTCATATTAAAAAGGAATTTTTTACACCAAAAGCAAAACCTGTTATGCAAATTCCTTTGTAAACCGATAATGGCACTACTGGAGAAAGAGAGGGGGTAGAAAATCAGTTTTCATTTCAACGTCTTGAAATAAAAAGCTTTAATGTTATTAACTTTTTTGAGAAACAATAAGCTACAGTACAGACAAAAAGTTTGAACACACCTTCCCATTCATTTAAATGAGAAGGTATGGCCAAACTTTGGGTCTGTACTGTATGTTAACACAAAAACATGTTTTTTTTGGAGAGGAAAATAAAATTGACGCTTTTTACGTAAAAAAAAATAATAACAAAAAGCAAATATACAATTTATTTCCATCATCTGAATGTCAATGCTGTTAAAAAATCTATTTAAATGATAACTGTAACTTAATGGGGTTACTCAATATCTATATTTCTTGGGAAAACCTGTACTCTGTTGTTATGAAACACTGTTAATCAATGAGGCTTGACCTCTCAATCAGCCACTGAACAGTTTAAACAGTAGCTAGGATAATCTGTTCAGCTAAATGGACTTTAACTATAAGCGGTTGCTGTGTGGAAAATCAAGATATTGTTAATATTGTATTCTAATGTTACGAAAGGATTATTCTATGTGCTAAAAAACAGTGATTTGCCCAATAAAATACTATCTTTTTTATAAATTGTACACTCATATCTAGGGAATGTTGTGTTTGGCAATGCAAATCTGACATCAGCCTCTGCTGGGATGTCTGCTCTTAGAAAGTGTTTAAAGCATTGGCTGAAGATTAAAGCCTTTTCACCCCTCCCATTTACAACTTTCAGTGCTGTAGCCCCCCCCATCTGATAATCGCTAAAAGCCTTGAGCCATTTTACCCATCAAGACAATCAGGCCACTCCATTGTGCCATGGCCCCAACTGTAGACCAGACATATTCTGCGGATATGCTGATGTAAAAGAAAACTTTCACAGGGGAAAGGCCAGCCTTGATCATTGATAGTAGCGAGGTTGTGGCACAAAACAAGGCAAGAGACAAATGGATCAGCAGATGGTCTCCTTCAGACGCATCCCTGAGGATGACAGAGCAGCAGGGCACATGCAGAGAGAGCTCGACAGAGACAGACAAAGGAAGAGAGGCAGACACAGCCGGATAAAAAAAAAAAGAGAAAGGAGCACTCCAGCTGAAGAGTTTTTCCTTTTCGTTTTATCTCGGGGCTCCGCCTTGTTGTCTGCCATAACGAAAGGACAGCAGCTTTTCTAACCTTCTGCAGAGAGCTTGTGAGAGAAATGGAAGAGATGCCACTCTTTCAGATAACTCTCATATGCAGAATGGCTCATACTTCACCAAGTATATGTGGAGGAAAAAAGGCATTATGTACACTTCCTATTCTAATTATAAAGATAGAGCATCCATTAGGGATACAAGTCCAGACTAAAATGGATAATTTTTACAGCTGTATTATCAGTTGTTTAAAAAAAAAAAAAAAAAACTCAGCACTAGACTCTACTATAACATTTTTTTTTCATTTTCTAAATCCGCTGTCTTTAAAAAAAAAAAATCTGTCCAGTTAAATGTAGAGGCAGAATCCAGTATCTTAAGCAACACACGCTACAGGCACCATTTAAAAATACATCCACTGTCGCTCCTGGTCATATTTTAATTGGAAAGGTGACGAAAAATATTTGCTCTGGAAAGCAATTAAGATGCCACAGTGATTGTTTTTCTGCATGGTTATTTCTATTTTGCCTTTAAAGCAGCATCCTTGTCTTTAAGCTAATGTAATGGTAATGCATATTTATATTTTTGTCACCTGTGTATCGATGATCACGTTCGTTTTTCCTCCTGACACTTTCTTTGACTATTTCAAAAAGGACACATGCAGTGGCACTCCACGCACTGCAGATCAGCTTTGTTTCCGGAGTTTCTGAAATTTGTCTGCACTCACTGGAGGCCGGGTTATAGATTTCCAGACTTAACAGATGATCCCTGTCTGATCAGCACTGCGTGGGCTTTGGCTGCACATGAACCGTGATGTGCAGTGCAGTCTCGTTATGTTCACAGCTCACACCTACACACGACCCTGGGATTCCAGCTGAAGCTCAGTGCTTTCAAACTGTTGGTTGGGATATGCTTGACTGCAGTGTTTGGGATTGTATATTAAACTTTATGGAAAACAACCTAGTCGCTTCAGCCTTTAATCAAGGACAATATCAGATGCAGAAGTGTCTGTTTGCAGCTTGTAAGTGGTGCAAATTAACTTTGGCACACGTGGCAGTTGAGTTCACTGAGGAAACATTAGGCAAAAAGTAAATTGCGTGCAGAAAAGTAAAGCCTTATAATTAATTTTGCGCTAATCTCATTTCTTTCACATGTGTTTCATTGAGTTTCAGTAGCTTATACCAATGTTACACCGCTTGTTCACATAAAAGGTGCCAAAACACACAAAACGTATTTAAAAGTTTTGAAGAACAAATTGCCTAGAATTCTTTTGTTTACTTCGGCGACATGACGTGAAAAACAACCTTTACCTGGATTGTTTTTTTTTCTGAAAAGGCACAACACTTTTCTGGATATGCTCAGGATTCCCAGCGAGACCTCTTTGCTTTGACAAAGAAAGAAGACACAAAAAATTGAAAAATGCCCTGAGGCAGAAGTGCACAACAGCAAACAATGTATCTGATATTCATTTATGTGGGCAGCACAATACTGTGGTGGCCTAACAACATGAAGGACCTCGGTTCAAGTCTTAACGTCACTTCTGGACAGTTTTCGTCCAGAAAGTTTCCTCCTTTGGGCCGAAAAATCAGCATTTTGAAGTGAACAACAGTTTTTTATTTATTTAAAGAAAATGTTTTTAATAGTAGCTAAACAATGTAGTATTTTTTGTCATTGGTGTAATTTGCACATACTACAATATATGTGTGTGTGTATATATATATATAAAGATGGTCCTGTTCCAGCATTGGTGTGGTGCAAGATCTGTCATTTTATTCTCATGGTAGCACAGAGACACATTTCTAGCCTCACAGCTGGAGAGGCTAAGACAACTGTGTTTTGGTCAGAACCAGGTTAGGTCGCAGGTGTCTCATTGCATTGACCTTGCTGGAACAAACACAGCACATGTATATGTCTGTCTGTGTGCATCTCTCCCTGCAAGGAGGATTGTTTTCCATGTCACCCTAACATAGCCAGAGGGTCAGTTAATGTGCACAGCATTGCATTATCTTCCCTCAAAGCTTCAGCTCTTGTAAATCCGTGCACAAACTGAGAACTAAAAGCCAACAGAGTCACCTTAAACCCAACACATCTTCATTTTTCCAGGTTTATGTTTGTGTCCAACAAGGAGGAGTAATGAGAACTGGTATTAAATGTGCAGTAGCTTCAGAAAGTACATTTTAATAAAAATTGAAATAAAATCTAATGCCACTGCAGTGAATTCCATAAATAAACTATGTAACATATTTTTTTAAGGTCAAAGGAAAATACTCCCTGCTACTCTTCCATCATGGTCAGGTAAGACAAGTCTAAGAAAGGTGCATAAAATCCAAAAAAGCCTGATAAGAGAACTTTAGGAAGCTTTGAAAACTTAAACATTGTATGACACTTGAGATTGTTGTCAAAGCAGCTACGCCTCAAATGAAGCCTTCAGACTCAACAACTAACAAGTTTTTAAGACATGCGAACCTCTCATCTCGTCGACATTAAACATTTCATTATTGCAAGAATGAAGGCCTTGCATCTTTTGTTTAATCAAAACTTACAGGTTTTGTCAAGTCATTTAAAAAAATGACAGTTGTTTTCAAAAGATTTTTTATCTTTTATTAATCATGTCATAAATTATTATTCGTATTGCTTATGATATGTATATGTTCTTCAAAGCAGCCCCTGCTGTTTATTAACAATTTTTAATTGTGGCCAGATCTGGTCCAATAGAAAATAGACAAAGAACAACATGTCTTCATACAAACAGACAATTGCAAAACCGGTTAATTAGACAATTAGCTTATAAAACCCAAGGACACTGTACATTAAAGGAAAAGCTAAAACATGATTTTTTTTTTTTGTCTGCAGTCACACAAGAAAATCAACATAATTTTATTTGTGATGGCAACTTTACATTGTTTAAAAAATTTAAAATATACTCAAATTGTCACATCTTTTGCTTTTGGCTTCTATGTAGACAGCAATATTGATAAGACTGACAAAAGAGCAGAGGTAGAATCAATGCTGGTATTGATCCAATGCTAATGACACAGTTTGTTTCCATGTATAAACCTAGTGTACTTTTCAGTATGCCTCGCACTATTGATCATTATAAAGTGAAATTCAAACCACAAATGAATAGACTAATTATGATTTATACCAAGATTTGTCACTGTGCAAAATAATTACAGTCAACTTGTAGTGGAGTATGAAGTACCGGTAGTTCAATCTTTACAAATATATTATTGTGCCCAGTTTGGCTATAAAACACATTCTGGAGTGAGTGTTGTTTTTTGAAATGAAAGTGAGGCTTTTAGCACTTGAAACAACAACATGTATTGAGTCTTTTTGGAGCATTTTGGGGCTTAATATCTATGCTCCAAAATCTCAGCCTAACTGTGCGTGTGTGTGTGTTGCTTTCTGAGCTGAGGCAGTGATTTCCTTTAGCCGTGCTTGTGAGCACTGATACTGCTCGATTGGTTATGATTTAAACGTCCATTTCCTATACGGTGAGCTATAACTCACAGAGCTGATGATAATCATCGCTCTGACCCCAGACGTCTCTCTTATCCCGGTCTCCCAGATAACAGAATGTGTGTGAAATAATGATGGAAAAGGGGTTAAGAAGGGTGGGGAAGGGCACAAAAGCTTGTTATCGAGCTGAAGAGTGAGCTTATGTTGGGGCATGTGGAGGAAAAAGATAGAGAAAAGTAACAGGCAGGAAAAAGTGGAAGAGAAAGCACAAAAGAATACCAACAATGATGTAACGAAATGACCTTTTTCACTGCTTTCTATTGAATTTAATTTGGCTTTTTTCATAATTTCCTGCTTCTTTCTCTCTGTCATCCTCTTGCTCTTTGGGTGTGCATGTTAACAAGGCAGTCTGTGTCCAAACTCCCCTTTGGTTCCACCCCTCCTGGTTCTGCTCCCTCTTGGCCTCTCCCTCTATCTCTTCTCCCCCTTTTTTCTTTGACAGGAATAAAAGCTCACACAGTCACAGCATTAAGAGCCCCCACTAAGAATCCCTGTCTACAAAAAGAGCTCCAACTTCCACCAAGACAGGCCTGGGTTGAATGGGAGCCTCTGGAGTGTGTATGAGAAGCACAGCCTGGAAGGGGCCATCCTCCAAAGAGTTGTATAAAGGGCCTGTGTGTCAGGCTCATGAGGGCCGTGCTCTGCGGTTTATCCGTTGCCTTCACATCAGATTTTCCATCATTTTTGAGGAGGCCCCTTTACAGCGTCGAACACCTCAGAAATATAAAAATCCAAACGAAAGTAAGCTGAATGAAGGTGAATAGAGCGCAGTCACTTGGACCACATTGGAGCTCCTGTTTACAGCTTACCTGCCAGTAGCATGGCTGCAGGACAGTCTGTTCTGAGAACAGGAAGCTGACAGAGGAAGACAACAGTGCAGCACAAGAAAGCCTCTTTGTGGCAGCACCAGCACAGAAAGCCTTCTAGCCAACAGCACATCCTTGCTTAAGGTGGAAGAGCAAATAAAAGCCGCAGACTGCATACTTTTATGATTAGTCCTGCAACAAATTAATAGGTTCACTTCTATAAATATATAATGAGATCATAATGAAGTTTGGAAAGTAGTTGAAAGAAATTATGCCTGCTTTCTTTCTCCTCAAACACATGTAAAGTCACAGACGTTGTCTGTAGATGCATATTTAAAGGCTTTTATAAATATAAATTTTATAAAAGTCAACAAAAAGACAAACGAAAAAAAAACAACAGCTTATAATTGTATGTAAAACAACAGCATAACAATTATTCCTGATTATATTTTGACACTGAAATTGCTAAAAGAAGCTGTAGAATGCATGCTGGGGAGGCAAAGTTATGACATGTGACTGTAGAACAGGCAACTACTAGTCACCAGAAAACAAAATGGAAGACCTCGGCTAGTACACGTGGGCACTATTTCTCAAGGGAATGCAGAATAGTGGATGTCAGTTTTTCTATTAACAGGTCTTGGTTCTCTGTTGTCACAGCATCCATTTCTGTTGCATTTAGTGAAAAATAAACAGACTCTTTGTTCTTAAATATATTACATCATTTTAAACATTTTTTTTTAAATGAAATGATGTAACAAATGTAACAAAACCTTTCAGTTTTAATACAATTAGGCTTAAATCAATAGTTTTTTTTCCCCTGGTTTATTGATTCTGATAATTGATTTACATCACTTTTTCCAGGAGTGAATGCATGACGGTAAAAATGTTTGTGAATATAATACTTGAATCATCTTTCCGCTTCTCTCTTGTAGATTACTTCTTATTTGTGTTATAAATAATTGATTTTTCAATGTTTTAAATGTTGTCAAATATTAGAATGAATGCCTTGCCAGGTACTGACCATTTGAACTGAACTAAAATTAATTTTGACGAATGTGATTACATGAATATAATAACTTAGGTAGATTTTTAGAATTTCCTTCAGTCTTTATTGTTGTTTTTCTGTTTTGTTTTTTATATTACTTGCCTGCTGATAAATAAAAAAAATATAAGTATTGGTATGCATCCTTAAATGGGAACTCATTTCGGCCCACACATTGGAGGGCTTGCTTTAATTAAGCAGGTAGTTTAGCTTGGTCTCACTTGACTCTCAAACGTGTACAGGAGAGGACCAACTGCATGGAAACATCCAACCATCACATCAGCTTTTTGTTATACAGTAGCATTGCTTGAAATAAGAACTGATCAGGAAGGAAAAACCATGAGCAGCGATAAACTACCTCCTCAGCTTAGCATTTGCCTTTGCTGTCGCCACGTGTCACAAAGATGCAGCTTTATTAAATTGTGTGGAGAAAGGAGGTTGCAGGAAGCTGAAGATGAAGCATAATGTTGCTGTTACACATATAGAGCCACTCACTTGGAAAATGTGGTTTGTGTGCAACAAAGCAATGAAAAAAAAAAAAAAAGAAAATAAGCGACAGAATGTCAAGAGAGGAAATCTGTGTTGCACAAACACCAAAGCTCATCTGACACATTTTTGAGCCCTGAAACCCAGATCTGTAGCAGAGAGACAGGAGGCTGCTGTGGCAGGCAGGCAGGGATGAAAAATGGATACTTTGAGTCTCGCTGGGTGGTGTGTGCAGCAGCTGCTGGCTGTCCTGCCTGTTACTTTAGGGCTATTTAATCTGATTGTGTGATCTGTTCCAGTGGTCAAACAACGCTATTCAAGGACTGTGGTGAACAGCAGTCCCTGTAGGAACTACAAATGAGCAGATTGGTCCTTGGCACAGGACTACCTCTCCATTACAAGTCAACTAAATTAGCTGTCTTCCTTTACCCTTCTTTCACCTTCCCTTCTCCATCTCCGTAATCACCTGATCATTCTATTGTTTTGTGTCATTCTTCCAGTAATCACTGTCACTGTTCTTCCTACAAACTCTTTTTTTTATTCCCACCACCTAATACTACCTCCTTCTCAGCACATCACAGCTTGTTTGCTATCATGTAACAAAGGATTCTCAAAGTAGAGAAATGCTTGTACATAAGTGGGAGCCTTGCATGTCACAGCTGGTGTGGAGGCGGACCTGCAAGCTTCTAGATGAGGAGAGGGAAAAATGTAACAACTGTAAGGTTAACTAACACTCAAAGGAACATGCAACGTGTAGACACATTTAATTAATACTGTACTAAACCTCTAATATCAGCGGATACCTTGTATGATAAAAGTATTATGGCATAACTTGAGAGTGCTATATCTAAGATTTTACCCTGTAGCTCAATTACTTCTAAACATCTGTGAAATATGACACGCAAGCCTGGATGATGCAACTTGAAGGAATAGGGAGAAAGTCTGGAAGCTTCGTGATGCCACTGAAATAGTTTGAGCTGAGCTTATCAAAGCACATCAGCAGGTTGGAGTTGGAGAAAAGGGTCGCTGCTTAGCGGATTTTCAAAGCCCAACTCCTTTTCTTGATGGCTTGGAGGAGCGGTGCTTGTAGCTGGCTGTAATGAGTTTAGTCTTGGTTGATCCTCTCAGGAGAGGCTTCAAAACAATGTATGTGCAACATCCAGCTTTCACCCTGATGTGAAGCAGCAATACTTAATCATTGATCAGATCTTTACAACTCTTGGTTTGGTTGTTACAGAAATAAGCGGGTCCTTAAACATGGTTTGTGCTGTAATAGAGGTTCCTTTAATGTTGTCTCAGAGCAGCTGAAAAAAAGTCATGTAGACTCAGCTGTAATAGTGTTAGAGTCATATCATGATAGAGGTCCCTATCTTTTAACACGACACACACTAATCTGTTTACACCAAACACGATTTGTGAGTTCAATTTGTGTCCACCGCCTCTTTTTTGACACATGTCAGATTTGCTGCTCGACACTTATCCAAAAAAGTGTTTATAAACTCGACACTCCTGACGCTTGTGGGAGGAGCTACTGTGAAAAGATTTTGGGCTTATTATTGACTGTAAATCTGTGTGGCTCATTAACGGTCAAATCATAGAAGACATGGATGATGTCGAAAGATTATGCCTATTTATTTTGAAGACAAAAGCATTGGTAATCACGTCTCCATGTCTGGGGTCATGAGATGATTCAGAGACTCTCCTACTACAGTGAGGTTCAGTGTAGAAGCTGCATCAGAATGAAACCCACTTTCAGCGGTACTTCCGTCTCTCTGTTTGACAACTTCCTGTCCCACATTAGTCTGAAGAAAAGGAAGTCGGATGGAATAAAACAAAACTAAGAATAAAATTAGAGGAAGTTTTTTATTGTTGTCTTAGATATAAATAAGAAAAATATCATAAAGCTCAGGAAGAGAATGATCAGAATCTCCTCCATGTTGACTTTGGACTCCACCCACTGATTACATCATCAACATGCAGCCATGGGCCAAAGTTGAGTTCCTGATTGGATTACTTGATGCAAATTCATTCTTTGCCACAATTCCGACATTTGAACTCTGAAAACATCTTGTCACGATGCACCACACAGTGCGGCACTGTGGTGCATGGTTTGCTGTCAGTAGACTGCCAAGGCTTACTTGACATTTAAAACACTCAACAGGACCTTTAAATGTATCTGTACATTGACCTAACATTGAAATTGGATTCCCTGCCACGCCAATGTGTTTGGCATAAATGTGGCTTAAGGTGTCTTCCATGCTTCTTAATATCAGTGTTCTTTACTGCTTTACTACAAAAGCAGTATTCTACCCACTTCCCCTCAGGAGGTGTTTGTTTGTTGAGTGTTTTTGGGCATGGACCTGGTTTGCTGCAGTCAAATCTGCAATGGCATTTGTTTTTGTCCTACTAACTGTATTAGGACCACCGATGTTATATAATGATGAATAAGGATGATCACAAGTTTCACTGTATGTATTTATATGGGACTTATTTAAATCTCCAGCTTTCACCATCTATACAGGAAATTACATCACTGAACCTTCAGCTTTTCTGAACACTGGAACAGATGGGACAGACAAACTTAACAGTTGTTGGAACTTGTTGTAGAGCTAAGAATTTCCTATTATCTGTCAATTAAGAGACAGTAGTCCATCTGTGCTTTCAGATGAGGTCATATGTAACGGGAAAATGATAGAGTTTCTATAAAAATCACCCCATTCAAGTTAAGATAAATACATGGATAATGTCAGGAATAAATACTCCAGGGGGACAGCTCATTTTTCATGTTTAGGAGATAAAATTTAAGGATCTCAGTTTGAGATTGCTTGGACATGTACAGAAGAAGGATAGTGGACATATATTGGTAAATGGATGCTGAGATTAGAGCTGCCAGGTTACTGGCCTGGAGGAAGATTGTGGATTAGATTTGTGGATGAAGTGAAATAGGACACAAAAATAGCTTCTGTCAGAAAAAAAATATTCAGAGAACAGGTTTAAATGGAGGCAGATGATTGTTTTGATGACCTCCTGACAGGAACACCAGGGTGAATGTACAAACAAGCTATTGGGCTTATATGTAACTTTCCCACAAAAAGTCTCAAGAAAAAAAAAGTGTAAAACAGGACTACTTCATGAAATAAAATATTGAGCATGAATGAAAATTTGTATTTGTATTTATTTAACCTTGTATTGACAGCAAGTAATTGTCTTCGCGATTGGAAGCTAGACTGACATTAGTTGTTTCGTTTAGTAAAAGATTAAAGCAGGTTATGATAAAACCTATCTTCTAACTTCTAACGTCATAACGACATACTGCAAGAAAGTTTTATTTGTAGAGTAACTCTTAAGCTGAGTACTCAAAGCCCTCTACAACGCCTGCTGCTTGCAATAAAAGTCTTTGTAAATCCGTGTTTCGGTAGTCCGCGTTGAAATCTTTTGCATTCACTCATAGCAATGCAAGTTTCTATGACCGTTTTTGGGCTCTATGCCATTGGATGCTCATTGACAGCTTAACCAGGACAAACTTTGATCATTCAGGGAATCAGATTTAGTAGTGATGAATGGATGGCTTCCCTTGTTAATTCAAAGAAGTGCCAAGCATTTGAAAATTGATCATGGAGAAGACTTTTAATATGTAGTTTGTGCGCAGACGGAATTATATGACACAGTGTTTCATATATCAGAACAAAGCTGTGAAAGAAAAAGTCTGGAGCAAAAGATTTGCAAGATTTTAATCGCTTTAACATTTCGCTCGGAGCCTCTTCCAACTGTAGGGGGTGGCCATGCTCTGGTAAATAGTAGAAAAAACTGCTTGTCCAGTGTGAACACCATGGGTGTTCAAGACTGCACTAAACACACGTTCTTGAACAAACGTCATATCCTCGGTGTGTACATAGCTTTATACATTCGGTCAATTAAATGTGCAAAACTTTGCATAGAGAAACAATAATTTCATTTTTTACGTTTTCTAGCAGCAAACTAAAGATTGAAAATATTCAGCAGAACTTTAAAAAGATCAGAAGAATTGGGATCCATTAGAAGAGTCTAATAAAATCAGAGCAAAAATACTGTTTGTATTTGTAGCAATAAGAAAATGTGTCTCCTTAACCTATTTGGCTTGAAGCTTCAACTGTGTGCATTGAAAAGTGAGTGGGTGGGGTGTGGGGTGGGGAGTTAGTAGCCCTGGCAGTCAGTACTGGTGTAAGTGTGCAGACAGTGGCTGCACAAGTGTAGTGGATGGCTTCCAGCAGAGTGCATATGAGTATTTGTTTGTTTGTGGGTGTGCATGTGTTGAACAGCATGTATGTGTGTGTGGTGGTGGTGGTGGTGGGGTGGGGGCATGTAGTACCATTGGTGGAGGTGTGGATATTATTCACCAGGAGGAGCCTGATTCAGTGGCGCCGCACAAAGATGGATAGGGTGTGAGCGCAGTGATGTCACTCTGACAAATGAACCGGCCATGTTGGCTGAAAGTCGCACTTCGCCTTTCATTTCAATTAGTTCCATTCACCAAGCTAACCACAATCCGCAGGTTACACACATAGTTTCTAAGACAAAAACACCTCCTCCCTTTAGCACCCACCCACAGGATGTGTAATCTTTAATTACTTTAATTAATCAAACTCAATTATGACTGTATTTTTGTGATGTCCTCTACCATAAAGTATAATGCATCTAATTACTGAAATGCACAGATGAGTTTAAAAACTAGCAATGTCAGTGTGCATGATATTGAAGCCCCCCTCCAATCATCTTTTGATCTATTTTAAAACCATTCCCAGTGGTCTTTTAATTATGGTTATGCCATTTTTAGCCACAATCACAAATCTTGTGTCATTTTCTAGGATATAATTTCCACAGAGTGGCAGTAGTTCATTCGAGATTCTGAATACTTTCGTTGGCTCTGAGTAAGCCCCGCCCCCCGCTTCCTAACATCTCTCTCCCTTTAGTTTACAGCCCTTTATAACCCCAAGCTAACATTAGCGGTCCAGCAAAAGTGGCAAGCAATATTGGAGCTATACAGTACAGTACATTTTTAATCCAGATGCCAACTCAGATGAGGAAAACATAGATGCACATAGATCCATTTGTCTGCAAGTGGATACATCAGAATGTAGCGGAGCAGGGAGCTTATGGCCTGGCAGTTGTTGATTTTATATTCACAAAAACGCTACTTTTCAAACAACACTGTTTGCATATGCTCCTCATTCATCACAATTTGAATAAAGAAAACTCAGAAATGCAATTCTATGCTTCATTTTCTTGATGAAGCATATAGAGAAAAAATGCTACAAAACTATGTTAAAAACACCAAAAAACAAGATTTTTAAATTTTCTTGCTAGTTTTAAAATACATATGAATTCTAAGATGTTCTAAAACAACTCCAGTGTTAGCAGTTGCCTGAGCTAGTACTACAGTATTTTGTTCCTTTTTTATTGTGGAAAAAAAGAAGTGTCTTTCAGCGCATTGAGGCGACTGAGCTCAGGTCTAAAAGGTTTAACCTCCACGTTAACTGTTTGTAGCGATGTTCTCAAGAGCCTGACACAACTAATGCAGCTTGTGCTGATTTAAAAGTGTCTGGCACTTTTAAGAAGTGCTAAGTCCTTTCTTTGAGGCCTGGTGATGCAGAGAGTGTTCTTTTGAACTCCTGCTTGTCTTGAACGAACTTTGACACTGGAGAAACCACCGACTTTCCTCCATACTTCCACAGTAAAGTACCTCTCAATCATTGTTCCAGTTTTCCTGCACCTTCTTATTTCCAGCTCCTTCACTCTTTCCTCCCTATCTGATCTCTGCCTCTTTCTGCTCTTCCTCATTTCCGCACCGCGATAATGGTGAAAGAGGATTCCGTTTGCTGTAAGCTGTGTGGATGGGTTATGTGAGACTGAAGAGGGCTACGCAGGGCGCAGTGGAGGGCTAAGTTGGGGATTTGATCACAGCTTCCTGGGGCTGCTGCTCCAGCTCCAGCTTAACATCAGCTGGTATCTCTTCATCTGCCTGTGAAAGCATCAGGGGGGTTAATTCCACCCTATGGAGATGAGGGAGAATGAGGCTTCTCCGTGCCAAACATTTCATCTGGAACCTTAACAAAAGCATGTTGTACAAAAAAAAAGTTCCTTTAAAGTTGGCCCTGCTCTTTCACCTGCATTACATAATACATTCCAAGAATTATTCAGAATCTCAGATTCACACATATTTTACTTAATCTTTGGACTTTAGACAAAAGAAAATCTCTTAAACAAATGCAACTGGCCGAGTTTTTGATATGAATCAGAAATAGATTTAAACTTTAGCTTATTTTCACTGGCTTTTTGCCAAAAAAAAAAGTCCCTCAGCTCACAAATAAAGTCCTTAATGACCTCTTACAGTTAGTGCCATATTAAACCAAAAGAGCGTTTTATGTCATACTTTAGACTTATTCGCAAATGTGATAGAAGGAAGCAGAACTTATGTGTTGTGAAGAATGTGAAATCCAAGCATGCTCGCTTAAGATGGGAAACTTTAAAGCAGGGGTGTCAAACTCATTTTCACTGAGGGCCACATCAGCATAGTGGTTGTCCTCAAAGGGCCAGATGTAACTTACGCATAAAAGTGACAATTCCAGTTGTATAGAAAACATATGTTTGCTTGTTATTCTAGCATAAATCCTTTTACATTTGATTCTGTCAGGTTATGTTATCTGGACAGTGTTTGAGTCCCAATATTTTAAATCCAATTCCTCCTAGATATGAATAAATATACACCAAATTTTATTTTTTATTTTAAGAAATTAAAAACTTTTATGCTCTCGCGGGCCACATAAAATAACATGGAGGGCCACATTTGGCCCCCGGGCCTTGAGTTTGACACATGTGCTTTAAAGGATACACCTAGTATAAATGCTTGTTTATATATGGAAACTACAGAGGTATTTTAGCATAACCACATGGGTAAAGTGATGGATACATTGGTTAAAATTAAGCTTCAGGGTCCCCTAAGAGATATTGTGAGGATCTCAGTCTCTCAGAAAGAGCTCAGGCAGGAGCTGCTGCTCCTGCACATCAACAGAGCCCAGTTAAGGTGGATCGGGCATCTCTTTCAGACTCTGGGCACACTGGGAGGACGCCTCGGGAAAGACCCAGGATGAGCTGGAGGGACTATGTTTCTTGGCTGGACTGGAGCGCCTTGGGGTCCCCCAAGAAATGGAGGAAGTTTCTGTGCAGAGGGAAGTCTGGGCATCTCTGCTTAGACTACTGCCCCTGCAGCCCGACTCCAGATAAGCAGAAGGTGGATGGATGAGACAACATTTAAGACTTGGACTGGAATTAACTGACTGAAGCTGCAGTTTTACAGATTCAGTAGAGTGTGCTTCCAGGATTCCCCTGTTAGTTGTGATTACTATAATTGAAAATGAAGTTCTCAGTCAAAGCAGATTATTACAAACCTGGTATTGTTGATGCAGTTTGGCACATTTCTTGAAACTGCTACTTTGAACAAATGCAAAATGTATTACAAGACATTTCACTTAGCTGGCTTCGCTTTCACATTTCTTTGTTTATGAAATGTGCCGATTCCGTCACCCCGAGATCAGTATGAGGCATGAAAAATAGATGAAATTCTTTGAAAAGGGTGAGTTTGATTCGATAAGTCTTTCACACAACACAGGGACTGTGGTTATCATATGTTTTTTGGATTTCTCAGAAAGGGCACAATTCAAGTCACACAAAACCAGAGGAATACAAATGTATGCTTTATTTTCTTCCCTTCATTTGATATTGTGGTACACCAAAGGTTTTTCACGCCTGCACAACTAAAGTGATTCTTTTGTCATTTCTCTTCACTCTCCATTCTTCTAATCTAGCAGCACTAAAGAAGCATGTTTCATCAACAACACAGAGGTTAGATCTCAGTCTCTGTTTCATGTCGGCCTCTTGCAATCCCAAGGGACGACTCTCTGTCTGTGTGCTCGTCTGGACTGTTTGGCCATGGGAGATTGCAGCGGCTCTCTTTTTGCAGCGGCTCTCTTTTTTTGTTTGGCTCTCTTCTCTCTCCTCATTGGCCGGAGATCTGCCTGACAGTTCGGCGGCATGGCCAGGGCCCCACAGGAGCTAACTTCAAATAAAATGTCACCATGGCTTTGTTCCACGTGCCCTATGTACCGGCCAGACACGCTGTACACCTGAGAGCTTGGGTCAAAATGAGGAGAAAATTTAATCTGGATGTTTATTAGTTTTGCCACAGATTGTTGACGAAAAAGCAGTTTGTATGTATTGATTTAAATAAACCTTGATATGAATTTGATCAAGAATTTTACCTTAAAACATAAAAAATCCTATCAACTGCTCTTTCTTAACATCTGAGTTTGCAAAGCTACGTACACACTGGCCTCGGCAACTGGTGTTCAAGTGAACACTATGTTTGGGCCTTCCACGTTCAAAACTTTTGCGTTCACGCATCGCAGCGCAATTTTTTTCATTCCGTTTTTGGGCTCAATGTACAAACTGGGCATTTTATTGAACATTAAACTTTCGACTGCTTGAATGCCTAACAACTGAATTTTGACCAATCAGAAAGTCAAATTTGGTAGAGACGTGGGAGTAGTGTTTTTTTCAAAACACAGAAGTGTCAACGATTTGAAAACTGATCATGGAGAAGAAATTCATACTTTTAGTTTTTGCCTGGCCAAAAATGACCTGGCACCAAGTCTTTCGTATATCAGATTAGATCTGTGAAAGAAAAACCTTGAGTAAGAGTTGCAAGACTTCAACATTTTGCACCAAGCCTCTTCCAACTGCTAGTAAACGTTAGAAAAGCAAAAGAAGAAGAATTCTCTCCTTGGTGCTCCGTGTCCGGTATGAACACTGTATGCAAGAAACGCTCCCGTGAAACCGTGTATAGCATGTTCTTGGACGCACAACACATGCACAGTGTGTTCCTATCTTAACATAGAGAAGTACCTGGATAAAAGCTGGATCTTTATTAGCTTTGCTACAGATGGTTTGCGACAAACAGTTTGTATTTATTGTTTTAAACAAAATCTTAATGTGAATTTGATCAGGAATCTTTCCCCTAAAAGTGACATCCCAAATACTATCAACTGCTCTAATTTAACACCCTTAGTCTGTAACAAGGAGAAGTATCTGGATAAAATCCTGCCATCCTGCCCCGGCACTTAACATAACGGCTTCTGAGGCCCACATTTTTGACATCTACAGTCAAACCTGATCCAGTTTCCTTTAAAAGGCAGCAGCACCAGGCCAAGCTCCTGTCTGTGAGCCTCAGACGACTCTTCTCACTGTTTCCCTAATGAGGCTCGGACGAAAAAGCTGACTGGTCCTCTCGCGGTCCCAGCATTAGGGCGGTTGCCACTGTCAGCTCCTGTTAGCTCATCCCTCTTTGGTTCACGTTTCAGAGCGCACAAACACTTTCATCCCCAGAGAGCTACTCTCTTGCTCCTTCAGACACCCCCGCCCCAATAAATTAATAAAGGTAGAAGAAGTTCCTGAAGGTAATTTGATTAAATGCGACATCCCTACTTCAAAAAGCGTGCTGACAAAGCAAGGATAAGACGAGACGTTGTCTGGAGAAATTGTCACTGTTCTCTTATGTGACCTGCGCCACACAAGCTCCCCCCTTCTTCCTCTTAATCAGCTGAGCATCACCATGCACACCATTTTCCAAGGACATCTGTGACAGCTGTTCAATGAAACGCGCTTCAGTATATACTTCAAATTATTCTGCCACTTAATTTTATGCAACCCCCATCAGATATTGTTCCTTAATTGAGTTCCATTTGCTTAATTTGACATTTATGAGTTTATATGTTTGAACTGTGGCTGCACCAAGGATACTCATAAACCTTTCAAAGCTACATCTTTAACACAAAAAACAGTAATGAGTGCAACCGACTTGTGGAAAACACGCTGTGGGAATTCCTGCATGGAAAAATACAAGCATTTGAATGAAGCTTCCACAGTGGAGTTAACCTACAAACTTTGTAATGACAATTTTGTCATAAAAAAACACTACAAAGAACTGGGGTGAAAATTCATTTCATTTTATTTAATTTACAGTATTTATTTCTCTTGCCCAAAGTGAACACATTGTTGCTTTTTATCAGCCCTGCTGTTTCCTCCTCTTCCCTCAGGCTTCTGAGGGCTGAGTGGAGCAGGGAAGGATGCATCAAGCCCCGACGTATGAAGGGAATGACAAGCCATTTCAGTCAGACAAGAAACCACTCATTATACAGATTGCTCCGTGGCGTTTCTGGGCAGTCAAAGCCAATGTCACCTCTCCCCCCAGTCTGGCCTTAGCCTAAATAGTCAACCTCAACTCTGAATCTCCAAGACGGCACACTTTGTTGACCACTTAGTTCCCTTCAGGGGCTGATCGCCTAGGTCGCAAGGGTGGGTTTTTGACCTAGCAACATTTGTGTTAACAGGGGGGAGAAATAGACATACTAATGCAAGCAAGTGCTCTGAATCTTATTAACGAAACATCTTGTTTCAGTTGACGCACAAGCTTTATGGCTCCCTGACAGCATCAGTGGAAACAGCTAGAAGGTGTGAAGCTGCAATGAAGACTGGATGTGTTCAGTGCATCCTATGGCTAACATATAAGCGGTTTCTACACCTGATATAAATAACCTGCTGTCTATTATCCTAGAACACTCTGCGAAATGCTTTTTAAATAAATGATGATATGAATTGTTCCATGTGTTAGAACTAAATAGCAATAGTTCCACCACTCTTCCAATATGAAGTACAAAAAAAACCTTATGCGGTCTTCTGCTCATTGTGCTCCCCTGCCAGTCAAGTTTGAGCCTGTGGCTGAAACATTTTACACTCCTACTGTAGGACTAGCAGCATCCCCATCCATGCACACTCAGTTCTTATCTCCGGAATAGCCTGGGAATTCTGAGCTCTGTGCATGTGGACTGGCACCTTTAGTAGCCAATTCTTTCTTTAATTAAACCAGGAAATGGATTAGTTCTTTTGTGTGCCGTTTTGATTATTACTAACACATTCTACTCTATCTTCTATCTCTTTTTTTAATTTAACATTTAAACCCTGTTGTTTAATAATCCTAAACATCAAAGATCTAGTTCTATAAACACGACAAAGATATTTGATATTGGAAGGTTTCATTCAGCCATAAGTCTCTGAGATAATAGGGATCAAGAAAAAAGGCCTGAATCTTTTGTTTAATCAAATTTCAAAGATTTTTTTCTGGTGGGGTATGCAAACACAGAAAAATCACTATAATTGCAATGTCTGGTAAGTTCAAATGCAATGTAAGTATGACCTTTTGAAGCTCCTTCGTACAGCTAAATTGGCTCTGGAAAAGGCTAATTTAGCCTTCTGCAACAGAAAAAGAAGCTGTGACCATGAGTGGTAGTGCCGCCAGCAAACAGCTCTGTATGAGCACGTGTTTGCAAAGAAGCACCTGACAGCTCCATCTTTTTTTTAAATGTAAGTTTTCCTTTGTTTTTTTTAAAGGTTGCAGATGTTTTATTCTCAAAACAATATTCTTTGAGCGTGCCACTGTGACACATTTTAAGTGTTTTTGAATTTTGAAAAACAAGTTTTGAAAAACTGAGCCTATCGTAGATATACAAATATGGGGCACATATAGTCAGCATTTTCAAGGTTTTTTTTTGTATGAAAAAGCTAACTAAAAGTTTTGCATTGATAAAACAGCTTGCATTCTAAAATCTATGCACCAGTCTGCAGGTTGCTGTGAACAGTCATACAAGTCAAAAATGATAACCATCAGACTACTGCAATAAGGCTCACCAAAAGGAAAGAAATAATCTTTTTTGATGCAGCCTTAATTCAATCTTTGCCACACTGTCACTGCTCCATTCTAGTGTGTAACACAGATTGCCCATAAAAAAAAAAAAAACAGTTGGAGGACTTGTTCTTTTGTTCCTGGATAGCACTTTTCTGGATGCAGTTCTTGCCAGGACAGAGACTTACAGATACAGTTGGTCAGACACCTGAACAGTGCAAATAAAAAAATATGTGCCGTTAAATTTTTGACACTCATCCATTTCACTTCATGCTAGGTGTTATTAACTTGCTTACTGCCTCATTAAGAATGAGAGGTGTGTAGTTCATGGCTGTTTACCTTTAATGGAAGAATAGAGGTTGCTTACAGTGTTATTCATGTGGAAAATTGAATTTTATATACACATTTATATATGTGTGGTCTGTAGCATCTTTTAGTTTTTATAAAAACAAATATTTATAGAGCTCAGAGGCCAGCTTATGAAGTTACACACATTTTTGCTGTATGTTTTTGATGAGCACATAAAAATATGTCAGTGTTTACATAAGAGAAAGCTTCATTTATATTTGCCTGCTGCACTGCTTCTTATTAACTCAAAGATCTCTGAGTTTGAGCATTAAAGTTCTATTAAAATATGTTTTAAGTTTTTATTGCAAGTTTTAAACATAATAGAAATCAGACAAAAGCTGGAACAAAGCCACTTCTACTTTTTCACTCAAAGAATACTTGCAGACTTGTAAGTGTGCTCCAGTGACCCAGAAACACACATTTCTAATTGTTCATTCTGGCCTCCAGGGCTTCCTTCCCAAAGCTGTGACCTCTTTGCAATCAGACCACAGCAGACAGTCCATCGAAACCCAAAAGAGTTCACAACCAATCCCCGCAAGTATGCACGCCATCCCCTGAGCAGACAACTCCACCGGACCTTTGTGACAGTTTGCCGGTTGCGCACTACATGGTTGAGCGGGCGGGTGTCTGTGGACATGCACTACTTTCACGCATGTGCTTGTATGCAAAAGTCAAACAGACAGCTCAATTAGTTCTCTCTTTCCCCTTGAAAGCACACCGAGGATCAGGCTCTACCGAGATGGGCCACATATGTTTTTTTTTTAACCTTTTCCCCTTCCTGGACAATCTAATAACATCAGACTGCGTTGATGCAGCAAAATCACGTCTGGTCCAAGGTCAGTCTGCAGGGGTTCACATAGGAGATGATAGAGCTGAGAGGAAGTGGGAGGGGGTTGTGGCCTTTTAAACAAGATTTGCCCGTGATCCAGAAGCTTTTTTGATTACAGAATAACAGTCACAATTGAGAGGGATATGGACTTTGCCATTTCAAATAGTGTAAGAGTGATATTGATGATCAGTGACCCTTACTTTTTCCTCAGTGCAGCAGGAAGCGGCCATAGCGTGTGATGAGATCCTTGCTGACAAAGTAAAAGCATCTTAAACAGCTGAGAGGCAAAGAAACCAACATTGACTCTGATTATATCAACGTTAAGTTTGTAAATCACTAAAGTTTGGTGCTGTTTCAGGCTTTTTGCAGCTCTTAGGTGACTATTCCTTAGATTATATTCTCTGCCGGGCTTCCTTCTGTGGGACATGTCAGGGGCTAATTGTTAAGAATTGAGTTATTGAGTCGTATGCCCTTCTGCAGCCCCTGAAGGACTAACATCAACAACAAGCTCCAAACACTATTGGAATTCCACCAGAGTAACCTGACGTACCCCAGCCATAATATTGCTCTAATAATTGGAGCTCACAGGCCGTCAAATATCATGCCAGTTTGTTCAATTGATGCAGACAGGCTAAAGGAGGGTGGTGGGGGGGAATGTTAGAGGGGGGAGGGAACACATGCATTTGCAATTTTTCCATTTGTAATCTGAATGGCATTCCTCTGCTCTGTTTTTTAATAATTGAAAATTCTGTGAGGCGAGTGCAGTTTGTAAATTGTCCTCTGGCTACGTTTTATGTAATGCGGTATGCAGGGCTGAGCTGCGACAGGACTACAAACAAGTAGACATGCAAACAATATCGCAAAGCCAAATGGGATCCTTTGGTTTGAAGTACAAAGCCAACCCCCCCACCTCCCCTCTCTTTCACTAATGGAAACACCTTGCCGAAAGCTGCCGCAAACACCGCAATTGATTAATGTAGTCGGTTAATTTGACACAATGTGATTCATTCCAATTTGTTGGAATGGGATAGTTGACAGAGCAGGAGTGGGGTGTCAACAGCCTGTTTGCCACATTCTCCAACTGTCGCTGTCCTGGAAATGATGAGAGCTATATCACAGCCCATCAGTAAAGGCGGCGGATTACTTTTTTGTGGAGACTGCTGACTCTGACACACAGCCGAATGAGTCTGAGTGGCAGGGCCAGAGGATAATGAAAATAGTTGTGGTAAAGATGTAATGGATGTTGCATCTAGCTAGGAAAAAAACAAACAAAAAAACCCCACTAACTCTCATGAATAATATAATAGGGAAGGTGTATGGATTGGCTTGATTTGATAGCAGCCGCACATCCCTGCTGACCCCGTTCGCAAATTATCTGTAACCCTAATGGAGGCATAAATGTGTCCAATCAAACAGTTCTTGTTCAAACATGTCTTAGAGCATTTTAAGAGCAAACACGGCTAATTGGAACGCCTGCTGGTTTACTCGTGGAAAAAAAACTCCGAAAGAAGTAGACACACAGTGAGAAAAATTGTGTTGGAAGTAGGGAGTTTATAATATATGCATTAGGAGTATAAAGAAATAAAAACAAATCAATATTCCATTGTTGTTGGAGAGGTTTGCACTGTTGTCTCATGCCAATGCTTGTGGGTGTGTGAGGTGGTGAACAGGGATGTGTTTGCCGGAAAGATTTATAGCACAATTTTTCTTCTTCTTCCATGCTGTCTTTAACATCCTTTGTTTCTCTCAGTAGAACCTGAAAGCTGTATTTGCTGAGTTTAAGTTATGCTAAGCAGAGCAGCATCCAAAGTATACAATACCAAAGAAAGCGTGAATAATAAAGACTTCAAATGACAGGCACACAGCAGGGTTAATGATAAAGGTCAACTTGCCAGCATGCAGCCAGCAAGTGTAAAGGCCAAGTGGCGCAGGGGCCACGATTCACATGGGCTCCAGGCCAAAACATGGCGGCAGTATCCACAGTTCTACAGATCAGGTGAGGGCCAACTCTGCGGCGGAACACTTCTAGAACAGCTAGCACACGCTCTTCACTAAAGCTTTTACTAGTGTGCTACAGCAGGTTGGCGTTGGCAGTGACTAACACAGTTTGATACAGGAAAAGCTCTGAGGCCAACATGTGTGTAAGAAGAATGGAAGCGGATGAGACGAAAGGCAGAATCTAAAGCGCAGAATACGCCATAGACTAGGCTGTGGATTTTCAGTAATACACTCTCATCGCTGGAGACAAGCCAGATATTCAAGTGCAGCAACTGCACTGTTGAAAAACAAACATGAAAAATGAAAAATGTTATGAAAAGGGAGAGCGGGCGGAGCCAAGAAAAGCTTTGATAGGAAGGCGTACAGAGTGCATGTCAACTCAAATCTTCACATACAAAAGAGCAGGCATTTTAATTCATAAATAGCTTTCATTGCTTTTTTTTGTTTTTAAAAGAGTTGAAATTCTTACTAATTGTACCCGATCTTTAAAAATAGCTTTCCTTGGTATTTTCTACAGAAACTGAAAAGCACAAGAATTGAGGTTGTAGGTAAAAAAAAGAAGTCAACTGGACTTGGTTTATCTTTTATAAACCGAGTCCTTTCTGAGTATTGAGAAAGCCTCTTGGAGAAAAAGTGCAACATCTTCAATAATAAAAAGTAAACCAAGCACTTGACTCCTTTTTTACCTCCTACTCAGATGGAATCATCCTGGATCAATGAGAATTCCCACAGACAAAGAGATGTCCTCTGATTTTACAAAATTCCCCCATCTGATCTGAAGGCTGAACATGTAAATTTTAATGGATTTGAATAAAACTTAAATGAAATTCAGTAAATTACTACCATAAAAAACTGCTTAACTCTTTAGGTTTATTTTTTATTATTCCATTAGCCATTTGCATTTTATGTAAAACCCTTGAAGCACTATTCCTGGAAAGTGAAACCTTTGAAAAACATGCATTCATTTGATAAACAGAACAAATTGTGATAGATAAAAAGACTGAGAGAGGAAATCTTTGAGATCATTTATCTGAAAGTAAAGGCAGTAATTGAAATGGGGGGTCTTCGTCTTTTTTGGTCTAAGGATGCTCTTTGTTTGATGGCAATTCAAATAAAAAATGGTAAAAACATTGAACAAGAAAACATATCCCGAGTCTCAATGTTGAACAAAGGTTAAAGAAAAACACATATGTTTTTTTTAGATGTAAAGCATTCCGAGTTTAGGCGCCACAACAGCAAAAGCTCCCGTCTGAGTTTTTGCTTTGAATTTGGTTCCTCCAGGAGCCGAAAAAGATGGTGGCTCACAAAGGTCAGACAGGCCAGAGCATTTGAAAGCGAATACAAGTGGAAAAGATAGACTGACTGCAAAATGAAAAACATTACAGTGATGTACCATATTCTCTATAAGGCGCACCGCCAATGCAATGGTGTATTTTCAAACTCATGTATAAGAACCACCGAACTATAAGTAGGCATAAGAGTCAGATATAAATCCGTCAGTCAGACTTTATTAACCATGTTCACAGTAACTCTACAACTTGTGTGTGGCGTTCTACACTTTAACCACAGCATATTTATAATACCTGTAACTCGTAACCTTGTTTGAAACCACCCACCTGTTCTGAAGCAGCGTTACCTTTTGCTACCGTAAATTGAAACACATACAAAAAATGCACATTAAAAAAAAATTTTGGTAACGCTAAGACAAACGTTACTGTGACCACGACAACTCCCAACCACGTAAAAGTAAAAAAAAAACTCGGTAATTGAGATGAAGGCATGTTTGAAACTGTTTTACTTTTTTAGAGGAGGCAAGAGCAGTGGTAATGTTAGCTTGTACTAATCAATTGTCTGCTAAAAGTGGAAGTTAGAGAGAGCCAAGCAGGCTAAATCAACTAAAGAGTTTTTTTGAAAGCTATTGGGCCCAAACACCCAATTTATTTCTATAAAAAAAAAGAAAAAAAAACTGTTAAACTGTTGGAAAACATTGCAAGTCAAACTAAAAGAAGTAAAAGAGACTTTTGATAAATAATAATAATAATTATTGAGACTTAATTTCAGACCATAAACATACAACATAAATGTTTGACTGACAAAAAGGTGTGCTTGCTTTAAATCGACTGTGTTGAAGCTGTTATGGTAAGTTGCCAGGTGTTGTTTTAAACAAAATGCACAGCTAACACATCAAGGTGTTTTATAGTTTAAATTTAGATAGATTTCAATACATTTCATGTTTGACCCTGGTGTGTTTTACACTTCTTTAAAGCTAGTTTTACAGTAACTGCATGGATAAAGGTCTGGGAAGACAGAAATGGCACCCTAACAAGGAAGCTGTGATATAGGTATTAAGGCTAAGGTTTTATGTACATGTTTTTATGTACACATATAAAAAAAGTATTGCAAAAAAAGGAGGACTACATTAAACTGCATTAGCAATAAAATAAAACACCTGAATGTAGTGAAACTTCTCCAGTCAGTATAAAAGTTCACATTATAGCATATAATAAATAATGTTTAGGATTTTTCTATTGGTTTAGGCACCAAATATAAACCTCCTCTGAAAACTCTAAGAAACCTTCAAAGGTATTTTAAATTTTGAATGTGAGGGTTGACCTCTGTTCAGGGTTTTTAAAGTAAATCGCCTCCCAATAAGTAGACACGCAGAACTCTTTGTATGTTAGCTTACAACCACAAAGTCATTCCAGCATCCTCTAATTCTTTACATTTCTGTTTAGAGGATTTCTTCTTTTTGAGTTTAGAAAAAAAGGATGGGCAGGGGATATGGAAGAAAATCTCAAGTGAATCCACTTTTAGGCCAATTGAGGCTCTTAAATCGTGAGAGGAGTAGAATTTGGGCGAGACTGAGCCGCGCCGCATATGGATCCTTTGACTGAAGAATGTAAAGGTGTATTAAAGCTTTTAGTTACTCTGCTGAAAAACTCTTCTGGTTTATTCACTTAGAAAAAAAAACTGTATAAAGAAGTTTGAGAATATGAACCTACAAGGATAGTAAAAATACAGTACAGACCAAAAGTTTAGACACACCTTCCCATTCATTTGAATGAGAAGTTGTGTCCAAACCTTTGGTCTGTACTGTAAGTAATAGTTTGTATAAGCTCTATAGGAACTGTTACATTCCATCATTTTGCTGATGGAATGCAGTTTTGGATGATGTGGATGGTTTATATTGATGGGCAGCTGTGTGTCCTGCAAAATTAAAAGCGCCTTTATAGTGCAGCATCTTACGGCCCCAAGCAGTCGTGATTCTCCCTGAACAGGCGGAGTCCTTACCTCTGTCACACTTTAATAATGCAAAACTCCCACTCAAGAAGTGTGATTAAAATAACCATAACTGTCCCTCATTCTTGCTCTTTCTGATGCAGTTCATGCAGTGCAGCATTTTAGTCCCCTGTCTTTAAAGACCAGCTCAGAGGAAATTGTGTTTTTAACAAGTTCTTTTGGCATTTTTCAGATTTGAAAAAATTAAGCACAAACATGCATTTCTATGTATGTCTTCATTCAAATCTTTGTGAATAAGAACAGGCAAAAATGTACAGTTTTATAAAGAGCTTCTATGTGATGTAAAAAATATGCTGGACGGGCCACAAGCTGCCTGCTCCGTTACGTTCTAATGCATCCTCTTGTAGACGGTTAAACCCATGTACGTCTTTTTCCTAGTCTTAGCTGGGATCTGGCTCAAAATTTTTTTAATGTTAGGTTGGGGGTGTGAGGGCTGTAAGATAGCGGGGAAGCAGGTAAAAAGAGACCTTTTAGGAAAGGGGAGGACAAGGGGGGGGTTGCTCCGCACCAATGGCACGGCCCACAACTCAGAAGCAAGTTTCCAATGAACACCTGCCGCTCTGCAGAAACTATGTCCTAGAAAATGAGTAACATTTATTTATTTTGGCTAAATATGGCATAATCCTAATTCAAAGGATTATGCTGTGGATGTTTTTACATAGATCAAAAGATGACCGGAGTGGGACTTTAAACTACTCACCATCCCTTTTCCTCAAATGTCCGTCCACCTTTCCTTAGCAATCTCTTTCACCATCACCTCGGGTGAAACACTTAAGATGCCTCCTCAAAGGTCATCGCCAGTCTAACATTTTCCCCCTCTGGTTTTTCCCGCTCCTTCGCTCACCTTGTCATTTCAACTTCTCCCTGACTTTGCCCTCTCTTCACAGTCCTGCTTGTGCCGGCCCCTCTGATGCATCCCTTTGTGATGCCAGCTGTGGAAAGCGCTCCCCACACAGGCAAGGACTGCTGACCTTAGTTGCCACTGTGATTAATAGCTCTACAAGACAAGGAGCCAGCCCAGCCAATATATATCCACACACACATTACATACAGGTCTGCAGACACACCTCATGATGGACAAATCTTAACCTGCACTGAAATCCCGTCAACATAATGCTAAAGAGGGTCACCAAAGAGAGGGGAGTTTTAACTTAACATTTTCTTCTTTCCTCTCAATATTGATCTTACAAGCTGCATCTGAAAGATGGCTTCAGCTTGATAAGGAAGTTTGCCCGAGTGTGTGTTTTACCCTAAGGAAGAGAAAAGAAGTGTTTGTACTTTTTCTATTTCTTCGTCTTCTGTTTTAGCTGTGAAGTTAAAAATCCTTCAAGGACATATGAACTAAAAAGAAAAACTGTGTTGCCGTTAGGAACCCCATGCTCTCTCCCAGAGCGGAGCATAAAGCAAAACTAAAGATTTGAGCAATGAATCACCCCAGAACACAAACAAGAAGCCCAATACAAGCTGGAATTACATTAGAGTTATATAAAGTCTCAGAAACACAAATATTTACCTTTAGGTGTACAATAGATCTCCCCAGTGTCATCTCCTGACAGATTTATCCTTGTTCAAAGGCTTCATATAGCAGTACACTGTTTCTATTTAATTGATTCTCTGTCTCTGTGTCAATACTTGTAGAAATAAAACAGCAAATTGCAGTTTACCCAGAGTGCATTATTGTCTCGCAGTTTATGCCCATACATTTCCTGGAAGTTGGAAATGTATTTACTTTATTTTTTTAATTTCTTTAAGTAACCTTGAAAATAATGCTTTGAAGCTTTTTGTAGATTAATACAAAGAATGCACATGTACATGTTTATACATGGAAAACATAAGCATAACAGCTTTAACACCCAAGAGTGTGTTATGTAGATTCTGTGCACCGATATATTAGAGGTTGAGGGGACCTTCAATTTATATACTATGCAGATCAAGGTTATTTTCAAAGTACCCTCAGTGAAGCAGTCCCAACTGGCCAAAGCAGATTGCAAAAAGCTGCAGCTGAACAGAATATATTTTGGGATTTACTGCTACAGCTGTTAAAGGCCACCAGGCTTTAATGGCAAAGAAGAAAGTCAGGGATTCACACCTCAATCTGAAAAGCCTGTTGGTTGAAGCTCAAAACAAATGTGGAATTTACAGCTGCACATGGCGAATATTGTAAAATAAGAATTAAACTAACCCTGAAATATTTCTATTTACTTTAAAGAATACATCCTATCATCATTTTTAAGTGTTTAGGACAGATACTTTGTTACCCTGTTATGTATTTTCTCAAAATAAGTCTAAAGGTGAATTTCTTTGCTGCATTTCTGTAATGAAATGACCTGGTTTTGATTTTATACATTCTCTTAGGTCACACTCAGGAACAGAATTAGTTTAAATCTTCAATAATACCTGTCAGAAATATTTACACTTTCCCTGTCTTATTTTGATTACTTTATTTATCCTATATTTAACATATTTTTTATCCTATTTTTCTAAATGCTTTTAATAAATACAGATTTTCTTGACCTTATGGATTAAATGCGAATTTTGTTGTTGTAAAACAATGACAATAAAGATGTTTTTGACTTAATCTGTCAGAAATGTAACTCAGACATTTTTGCCACTTCATTAAAGCCCCACTCCACCATCCTTTTTAATTATTTTTAAAAGCAATCCCAGTAGGTTTTATTATTCTATGCTGTTCTTAGCCTATATTAAAAAATTGTTTTCTAGGACATAGTTTCTGCAGAGTCACAGTAGTACCGTTACATTAGATATTCACCTCTCAGTTGTGGGCGGGACCGCTGACACGAAGTAAGCCTGCTCACTCCTCCCATCATACCTTTGTTCACACTCTCTCCGGCTAGCTCACAGCCTTACACGCCCCCAATCCAACATTCCCAGGGCAACAAAAATGGTAATCAATACTGGAGCTATCCAGTTGTACAGTTTTGAACCGGATACTGGCTCAGATGGGAAAAAGAAGATGTACATGGATCTATTTGTCTTCAAGGGAATGCATAAGAATGGAGCGGAGCACAGAGCCAGCTAACTGTAGCACCTATGTAACTAATACAGGTTTTTACAATGGTATTTGTTTTTTTATCTGTTCCTGATTCACAACGATTTGAATAAAGAAATACTCAGAAATGCAATTTTAAGCTTAATTTATTTCTACATGCCCTTCATCATCAGAAAAATGCTACAAGAACATGTTAAAAACACCAGAAGCACAATTTTTGTTGACTTGAAGCAAAGCTTTGTGATGCTTGATTTTCTTAAAAGCTACTTTGTAAACTACTGTTTTTTTTAATGTTCTTTGCTTTAAAAAAATATTATCTTAAACGTATGCTTGTTTTAAAAACATTTATTGGAAATTCAACTAAGGGTATCTCTTTGCAAAAATATTCTTGATCAAACAAAGAAAATGGCTTGCTGTTACAAGCCTAGCCTCCTGAAAACCAATTAACCTGCATGTGTCCTATCCGTGTTTGCAATAAAGAATGTTAGAATAATTCTGTTAATAATTAATGCAGTTTGGAGGATAAATCGGGTTAGTTTCACAGCTCTGCGACCATTGCAGACTACAGATAAACAAAAACACCTCTATGATGTATGATAGATAGTTAGCACAAAAAACTATGTATCTTTGTATTCCCACAATGCCATGATTTGGAGGTTATAGTCGATGTACTTCTTCGAACAAGGAAACAACTTCACAGCGAACATTTGCATTCATGTTTCTTTAGAAAAACCAGGGATCTGGCGTGAGTAGACAACATTTTTGGTGTTACAGGGTTCACAAAGAGGTAATAGATTCACTTAAAACTACATGTGATGGCCCCATACGGTCTTCCATCTTCTGCACACTGAGAAAGAGGTACTGCTAAATGGTAACCAAATAAACAGCCAGCTAATACATTATAAGAGGTTTGACTTTTATCTCATTGGCCTTGATGTAGATGGTTTATCAATCAAATTTGGCTATTTAGATAAAGGGAGACAAGAAAGGAGTGAGTAGGATAGGTCTATAATGTATGACTGGAAGAAAAATGTTGATGTAAGGGAATATATGATGAATATTGGACAGGCTTAATACACTTAGACAGAATCTTTAAAACAAAAAAATCTGCTTCCTGGTGTGAATGGTATCTTAGTATTTACACTATAGTGGGAATGAAAAAGGCCTTTTTTTGCTGCTCAGTCACACAACCAAAATCACAGCATGGGTCTATTGTCTTGAAAGAGCCACTAAAATTTGTTCCGGTGACGCAGTAATTTATGTACTCTATGGGTTTGAATAGGAATAATGTTTACTAATGCTTTCCCTGCAATTGAAAGCTGGAGGAGAAGCACATCTTTCATCAGTGAGACAAAAGGTCAAACTTTTAGCAATAAAGCAAGCCAGCCTTAAACACTGACATAAGGTTGACATTTTCCCTCAGCGACTCTCTGTTTCATGTGTGCATTTCATCTTGCTTTCTTTGGGTGAAGTGTTCCATTTTCACATGAAGATGCTAGAGAATACCCCTTGACCAGATGAAAGCAGTTGTTGTATTATGTCTTTGATGTCTTTCTAATGCACATTTACTGTTTCTGTGCAGTCATCTAAGCATGTTTTCATCTGTGGGCTGCGCTAGAGCAAGGCTTATTTTGCATAGAGAAAAAGCACTTTTTTTTACGATAGAAATTATTTCTTAATGTCACAGTTTCCCAAAATGTCACGCTTATGAAACATAATGAGCTTTGTTTGGTTTCAACATGTTCAAGGATGAAGGGCAAGGGCAAACTCTCATTAACAATGCAGAAGCTATCGAAGTTCAACAGTGAAACAGTGAAAGCAGATTTGTTAATTCACTGTAGAACACCTGTGTACAACCTCATATTGCGATCTGAGCAGGTGGTTGTAATGAAAAAAAAAGTCTAATTTAGAGCTGACATATGAAAAATCTAAAAGTCAAACAAAGCGTGTAACAGATCCAAAAAAAGCACCAGAAGTGTGGTGTAATCACATTAAATAAATCAGAATAATTGTAACCAGTCATTAAAGGCGATGCAAAAAAAATCCCCCATTGCTTAAGTTATGCTGTGTTTTTTATTTTAGTAAGTAAAACTGGAGCAGCTTTAGGCAATGACCATATCCAAGCAAATTATGTTAAAATGAAATGAAATAAGATAATACATTCTTGTATTTCTAATAAAAACTCTGCTTGTAATGGATCATTTCAAGCCATCTGTGACAACAGACCTGGAATTTCTAACCTAAGGCCCAGTTAATTTTCCAATTAATACGATTTTAAAAGATGTAAGCAAATGACAAAATTATTGTTTCATGCGTGTCCTTTTCTGGCAGCCCACATCTAGGTTTTTTCTTCTATTTGTAGTTCCATTTCTTCGCCCAGCTGCTTTCTCTGTTCCAGAATCTTTCCTATGTTTTGTTGACAAGCAGAGTTCGGTAAAACACACAGAAATCTTGCCTGTTACAGACCAGTCTTGTAACGTGGACTAGTAAGGAAGATTCATGACATCTAGCTATGTGGTGCGAGATTAAAATAGCAAAAACATAAAACAAAAGTCAGATAACAAAAAATGCAATAGTAAAATTTGGCTTTATTTTCTAACAAGGAAAAAAATTATTCAAACTTGCCACATTCCCTGTGACTTGTTGTGCCACAACCACTGACTGTATAGGAGAACTGGACTGAGTGTGAGGTCACTCATAGAAAATTATTTGCTAACGGTTCTGACCAAATGAAGTCAATTCAGTTGCCATGTTTTCAGGAAATAGACGTCACCATGTTGGATCTACAAATTGTCAGCAAACAGTGATTGGTCTAAGTCCATCAGTGTCAACATTTCTACTCTCGCCAATCTGGAGTAAGCATTGTTGGAGTGAGGCCACACCTTTACCACTTAAAAGCAAAAATATCATAGCTAGAAATGGAATTAGCAAGAACATGTTAAAAAAAATGGTATCAGTGCAAGAATGGTTATTCTAACAATAATAATGACTGAGTAAAAGCTGTTTATTTCTCAGTAGAAGTCTAAGGGATTTTGGCATTTTGGGAATAACGGTTACTTCCTATTTGCATTGTCTCCCAGTCCAGTTCTCGACTCAAATGTTAAAATGAAGGCCCGCCCACAAAAATAGTTAAATCAAAGTGACATTTTTTAGAGCTTCAAATATTTAGCATTTGTTTTTAAAACCATCAAACAAAAATATAATTGTCTTCTCTGCTATCCAATATCTCAGCTCTTTATATCTTTATATTTCACTGAATTGAGCTTTGATCAATAAAGAGAGCCGAGAAAAGCTGCCCTCTGAGAGATGCTGAAACAAAAGGCCTCATCTTGGTCCCGTCTTGCAAAGCCAGACATTTGTAGCAGTGCGTCTGGCACTGCAGCTTAAGAGTTCATTTTTTCTGGCAGTGATTTATAGAAGAAAAGCATCAACAAGCTTCTGTAGACTGAAGCATGAAAACCATTACTTCAAGTCCTCAATCCTTGGCATTAATAGGATGAATCAATGTTTTTGTTTCTCGCTTAATTTGGAAGTTTTTTCATCCAAATGGCAACGGCAACAAGGAAATATCCATCTCAGCTCCCCTCCTGGTAACAAAAGAGGAAGAGAACTCACTCTGCCTTCTCTCTGTCTTCCACCTACTGTTTGAAAAGTCATTTGCTCTGTGCCAAGCTCATACATCAGATGTTAAGTAAAATGACTAAGACTCAGAAGGTTTATCCAGGGAGACTCCTGCTATGGAGAGGTTTTATTTTAAGTCAACTCACCCTTGGCACACAGGAGACTGTCATGTTAAACACAAGTCTATTGTCAATCGGAGGCAGATACTGACCCCAGATGACACACAAATTAATGTTTAAAATTATCTTTTTTTTACTCTGTAATGGAAGAACATATTTAAAAAAAAAAGGTAACCCAGGGAGATCCTTCCCTCAGCTCTAAGGATCCCCCCTTCAAAGTCCAACATCTATGCAAGAAAGAGTTAGTGGGTTACTGCCATATCTTCCAGAATACACTATCTTTCATCCATGTTTAATTCTAGAAGACAAATACATTTTAACTTTCATGTTACAGCATAAATTAAAAAAGTCCAAAAATCTCATATAAAGAGCTTACTGTAGAGTGAGTCTGGTGCTTTATATAGCCCTGACAAGTGTGTCTCACAGTATTACTACCTAACCAACATCCTGCAGAGTACAACATTGAGGTTAGGAGGCCATGAGCACAGTGGGCGCACCTGATCTCTCAGTGGACCTCCGCTGTCATTCTGCAATGAAAACAGCTACACAAACCAAGGTGGCGGATTACATTTTCCTCTGAATGTTGGTCGCAGAAAACAGCAAGTCCCCGGCTGCATTACTAACAATTACACTCTTTAGTTGAAGAAAGGAGCACGATGAAGACGGGCATCAACGCACAAGTTGCCTTTAATATCTCAGTATAAAAAAAATCCACCAAACTAAATCATTTCTAAATCAATTCTTCCACAGCTTTGGCAACAACTGCGCTATTTTAACACACAACCACTCAGAGGGTTCACCTTACTGAGATCGGATCTAAGACCATTCTTTGAGAGGAGTGAATAACTCGAGCAGACAGCAGTGGCGGGTCACATAGAGGACCGCCGTGCCACATAAAAGCACAGATCAAGGAGATATAGAAGATAAACATCAAAGGTCACAAACAAACCACGTCTGCCGTTAAAAACCCTCCACAGAGTTGACCGTTGGTCCTACAAAGCTGAGATGAAGAGTCTCACCTTGTGTTTGGACCAATGAAGTGCTCTTTGTTAATTTTTAATGCATTTGGAAACTACAAATTAAGTCCCTCCCCCAGTGGACTTAGAAATTGACGTGCTCTGGAGAGCCACTGAGTAATTATATTTGTAAAGAGCAGTGATACAAGATACTCCCCCCTGACTGGGACTCATTACACATCATTAGAGACGAGGAAAAACTATCCACATGTGCAGACAATGTGTGCTTGTGAAGACACACATACAGGCGAAAGGCATGTGGTCTCGCTCTCTCGCTCTAACACTGTGGTACAGATCGATGAGCAAAAATCCAAAAACACTGTTAGTATTTAATAAACAAACCTCTGACCCGGACAGATTGTGACCAGGCCGAACAGGACAGAAGAAACGGCGTAAAACTCTGCACTCGATAATTCATCTGGCAAAAATCATACAGCGGTGGGTCAATAAGTAATTAAAGATAAGAACTCAAATGAATTCTCATTCATCTTAACAGGTTGAATTATGAAGGTTTGCAAATTAGGCCTCGAGAAAATTGCGCTTCACCCTTTGAAGCAATAATTACTATTACAGCAGCATCGGACCAGGAACTGCAGGGGGTGTGCGTGAGAGAACTGCACGTAAAAACTTAAAAGACTCCCACCTAATTGAAAGTGGAGTGCCGGTGATTCAGCACATCAGAGTATTTGTGTGGAATTTGCAGAATTCCACCTTAACCATAACTTTGTTCTGGTTTTTAACCAATAAATTTTTGATAAAAATTTGACATAAATGACAAATGAATTGTCTGACTAAAATAATGCATAATCTATACTTTTCAATTTATGAAGGAGTTACATTTTTAAAAATAAAATAAACCAAAAATTTAAAAACTAAAGATGAATAAAAAACCAGTTTAGCTAAAAAAAGATGAAAAAGTTAATTATGTTATTATTTTTGAAATTCCCAGCAACTTCTGAAAATGGTGGAGTTGAAAATCTTTTGAATCTCCAGTTATGAGCTACAGTTTCTGGCCAATTGTTTCACTGAAACTTGTAATAGATTAAATATTCAAACTGTTGTGAGTATTTCTAAGGTGTTTACTGCATTAATAATGAGATATCCAGATTGCCCAGGGATGCTGGTAGAGCTCTGTTAGTTTAGGAAAGTGCAGCTTGAGCTGTCTACTTTCACTTAAAACTCATTATCTTTTCTAATTCTCTGTCTACCTCCATGAATCCCTCCTCTCTTTAAGCAATCTAATTAAACAGGCAATCATTTGTTCATTATTATTAACCTATTTACTTATTTTTACCATTTCTTTATCATGAAACAGCCTCTTTCTGTAAACATAAGATGAAAGAGACTGAAAGTAAAGGATTTACCGTCAACTAGGAGTCGTTTGATGTGGCACCATATGAAGCCTTCAGCTTAAATGTGTCTAATAAAATGATTTAATTTGCTTTATCTCATTTTGTACCAGCCAGAGTCTACTAATGCAGATGGCCATATCATGAAAATGCTATCACACAAAGGTAAAATTAAATCAGAAAATGTCAATTTTTCTATCACTTTTCGGATTAGGATGGAGTATTTTTTCCTAACTGAGTGGTAATTGTCCCATACTGCCCTGATTTCTCCATGACTTGAGCTGTTTTTTTGAGTTCAAAGCTGGACCATGGGGAGATTATCAGACCAAGCCACAAAGATGGACATTATCAGTCAAGCACATGCATCACTTCTCCTCTCCTCATTGGTCAGCATGGCTGCTGGGGAGCTCACCACAAGTTTTGCTCTGAAGACTGCTTGTGTCTACGAGCGTGCCTGTTTTTCCAGTGTCTGCATTTGAGCACGTGACCTCACATGTCATGCGTACTTGTCAGACTGACCACGCCTGCAGTGTCTCTGGCGATGCAAGCACTCGTGTGCGTGTCAGAGCGCTCTGAGTGCTTGTCTGTGGCGTTTTGTTCGACGCGTGAGCGCGCATGCAGGGTGACATTTGGCGAAATGTGGCAGCTGAGAGGAAACATCTGACTCATAATTGAAGTGCCATGAAAGAAATATGGTCATGAATCTGTATTAGGCTTATGTGCTCAGATTTAAACCAGCGGCAGGGACTGGAGGTGGCATGCTGAGCCAGTCCTCTGACTACTTTCCCCCCCTGAAGGCTGATTGCAACGCTCAGAAGGATACTCCACAAAAATGACAGAGGAAAAACTGTGTATTCAAGGCAAGCAATCCTGATGACAAAATCGATAGGCCGTAACTCTCTCATCTCCATCAAAAAGAGAGTCTTTGGATGAATGTGCTTGTGCCCGTGTGATTCACCCACAGCAATCATCTCAATGTCCTGGAGGATAAAGCAGCACTCCTCAGTCACCCTGCAGCTCTTGACTTGTGCAGCTCTCTAAGCAGAGCAGAGGCAGACTGCTCTTTTAAAGATGTGCCTGTATTTATTCCATATATTTCATGTTGCTCAATTTTCTGATGAAAACATGTTCATCAATGATCAATTGATGGTGTCTGTTTGATTCAGCCCACTGGTTCACACTGACCGTTTAACAAACATATTCTTTCGCAGTCCCTCAAGCTTTTCTCTACCAAGACAACAACACAAAACCACTTATATAGCTTGTTTCTGCAGGCCAATGACCTCTGTTGTGGTGCAATTAAACACATATCAGCTGCATTGGCCCACTGGGTTAGGTGTTTTCATTAAGATGAACACAGAAGCTGTGGTTTATTCTGAGTCAATACAACACAGACCACAAATCTTCAGTAAATACTAGTTTTTACCTTGGTTACTGCTTAGAAAACATATATAAAATGATTCTAAAACAGCACTATATCCATAGGCATATGTGTAAACTCCAATTAATCCTTCTTCTAGTATGGAACAGTGGAAAGGGAAAGTGTGAAACTCTACTTTTTCCTGAGCTTGGTTTGGACCAATACCCAGCTGTATACAAATGCACTGTCATCTACTGTTTGTACAAGTAATCAATCTTTCAGTTATTTTCGAAAAATATGTGCTTGCTGCAGGGATAAACACAAAATGATGGAGGTGTCCATGCCTGCTTGGTATTTGGCCACATCTTTTGGTTTTTAATTGGTGCAAAGCTGCAACATTCTTTTCTCATACATCCCGTAGGATGTACTGTACTTTTAACCCCTTCATGCCTTATGTCGCTAAATCTCAACGTATAGTTAAATCCAGGACTCCACTTAATTTAGCATCACCAAATGGAAAAAATGCTGAAGATGTATTTTTTTATTAATTGGAAATAAAGTCAGGTATTAAGGAGTTAAGTGTTATCTCAAGTAGTTAAACAGTTCATGAGGATATAAAGAAACTTAAAATAGTTTACACTCACTGGCCACTTTATTAGGCACACCTGCTCAACTGCTCATTAACACAAATTTCTAATTAGCCAATCACATGGCAGCAACTCACTGAATTGAAGCATGCAGGCATTGTCAAGATGATCTGCTGTAGATCAAACCTGGCAAAAGATTGGGGATGAAAGGTGATTGAATTGACTTTGAACATGGCATGGTTGTTAGTGCCAAACAGTGTAGTTTGAGTATTTCAGAAACTGCAGATCCACTGGGATTTTCACCCACAATCATCTCTAGTGTTTAGAGAGAATGATACGAAAAAAAAAAGAAAATATCCAGTGAGCTGCAGTTTTGTGGGTGGAAATGCCTTGGTGATGCTAGAGGAGGATGATCAGACTGGTTCCAGCTGATAGAAAAGCAACAGTAACTCAAATACCCACTGGTTACAACCGAGGTCTGCAGAAGAGTGTTGCTGAATGCACAGCACAGCCTACCTTGAGGCAGATGGGCTGCAGCACCAGAAGACCACACCAGGTACCACTCCTGTCAGCTAAGAACAGGAAACTGAGGCTACAATTCACATAGGCTCATCAAAATTTACAGAGGAATGACAAAGGAAAACACTAGAAGATTGTTCTCAGTCTCGATTTCTGCTGCTACATTCGGATGATAGGGTCAGAATTTGGTGTGAACAACAAGAAATTATGCATCCATCCTGATCCATCAGGCTGGTGTTGGTGGTTTAATGGTGTGTGGAATATTTTCTTAGCACACTTTGTCCCCGTAGTACCAATTGAACATGGTTACAATACCATAGCCTACCTGAGTATTGTTTCTGACCATGCCCAACCCCTTATGACCACAGTGTACAATCTTCTGACGGCTACTTTCAGCAGGATAAAGACGCCATGTCATAAAGGTGGATTAATGTCAGACTAGTTTCTTGAGTATGACAAATGTTCTCCACAGGCACCAGATCTTAACCCAATAGAGCCCCTTTGGGATGTGATGGAAGAGGAGAATGGCATCATTGGCAGCTAACAAATCTGCAGACACTTCATGATGCTGTCATGTCAATATGGACCAAACTCTCTGAGGAATATTTCCAGTACATATGGAATCTATGCCAGAAAGGATTAAGACCGTTCTGAAGGTAAACCCAGTACTAGCAAGGTGTACCGAATAAAATAACTAGTGAGTCTAGAATAAAGAGTAGATATTATTTAAAAAATATATATATTTTCAAATTTAAAGAAACAGTAATATATATATATGAAGCTTTTCATTCTGTCCATAAATTGCATCAGTTTTGTTTTCCTGTTTTTTTGTAAACAAATGAAGCAGTATCACCTTTAACTGCAAAAAAACAGAAACTTTGCCTGCGACAAATATTTGACTAGGGGAAGGACTTCTAGCTGAGGGATTTTTCAGTTAAGTTTCAACATTTCAAACAATGTTATGTTGTTTTAGTTTCACTCCAAACTCAGGGAATGCACAATGGCCAAAGAAAACTGGAGCGTGGCATAAAATATGAGCCAGACTGTAGCACAAGGACAGTGGAGGTTTGAATGAGATCGATCAGTTTGTGCCCTTATTGACAGCAAAAACATCTAAAATACAAGTGATGGGAATATTAGCTATTTATCTGTTGAAGGTAGGCCATTCCACATCAAATTACGATTGTTTTCTCTCAAAATCTGTAGTTGGAACAACAACTTCAATGCTGTAGCTTTGTTTTTTTTTTTTTGAGAAAAACACATGATGGGTTTTGTGGGTTTTCTAGTGTTAAAGGAATGTTTCATTCATAACACCCTGATGGTATGCGATAACACTGCTGCACAGATTATTGCAGGGGAAAGCAACTAGAGGAGTCAAGAATCCCATCTAACATAAAGAAAAACTGACCATCTGAGATTTTCTGCTTTGTAAAGTTTGTTAGTAAGAACAAATAAAAACAAACCTAGCTCCAGTTGTCATTTCCATTACAAGCTGCCAACATTTTGGGCAAAATCTGAAGCAATCACTCATCAAGCAAGCTGAAATGGACTGTTCATTTTCTATCCAAGTTCTCTCCGGCTGTCTACAGCCACTCTAACTGTGAAAAATAAGTGTGGAGGTAAATCAACTGGGTTGCAGGAATGGATGTGAAAAGTACAAAGCTTGTGTAGTGCCTTAACAAACTCCATTTTGTGTCTCTGCAGCTGTTTCCATGGAGCTCTCTGTCACTCACTTTTGCACTCTTTTTTTTCCCCCTCCCTCCTCCCCATCCCACCTCACCAAACACACACAAATACATGTCTAAAAGGGGATTCAGTAATGTGAGCCAATCTGCATGGAGCAAAGCTAAAGCAGGACCTCAAGATTCTGTTAAGAGACCCATCCTCTTCCCTTCATCTCTCAATAATCTCATGACAAAATTTGTTTCTCTAATTTCTTAGTTCTTTGGAAATCCCAGCCACAGTGACACCCAAACTATGTGAAATCAATGAAAGTGTAACACATGAGCGCTCCTAAAAATGCATATGTGCACTAAGTCAATGGCAAGCACAAAAAGAGCTCCACGTCAGTGTTTTTTTTAGCCCTATTTAGAGTGGATGTGGCAATCAGCAGTGCTCATTATACCTTAGGCGCTCCATAAAAACGCCCTAGAAAAACGCCCTTGAAGGGGGAGTTACAAAGAAAGCAGGAAAGAGAAAAGAAATCTGCTTACCGAGGACTCCGACACGATAGTTGAGAGTGATAACAATGACGTTTCCGTAGCTGGCCAGGACGCTCCCATCTATCATGTTGCCCGTGCCCTCCATGTAAGATCCTCCATGGATGTAGACCATCACAGGCTTGGCCCCAGTGTCTCGTATGTCTGCAAGAGTGGCCATCATTAACACATTCACAATGTCGTCAACCCACTCCGATCAAGGGTCAGCTCAGATTCAGATACAGCAGTTACAGCTAATGATGGCCACAAAAAGACAGGCTGACAGTGTTGTCTCAGATACCAGCTTTCTACAAATGAACTACTCCATTAAATAGAATTGATAGGATTTTCTTGCACATGTTTTCCGTAAGAAGCAAATGAATGTCCACAAGTGTTGAACTCTTAGAATAATTGTTCATTCCAATTGCAACTGCTGCTGCTTATTTTTCCTCAAAACACCAATCAGTTTGGATTGCATCTGGTTGACTTCAGGAGCACAGCTTCCTCCTTGCATGGACACTGAAAACCATTAGGCAGAATAAACACAGTCATTCTGACACGTCTCCTAAGCAGCGAAAAGGCTAATCTGGTTTGACAGTGATACAGGGAAAACACAGTAGCTAATTACACAACTCTACCTTACATCTCTTTTGGAGTTCTCCTATCGTGCTGCTGCAATTTATTTGCACAGTCCAGCTTGGATTTACAGGCTGTTCAATTTCTGTTTCAGTTTTGGTTAAACGTTGTTTATTTTACTTCTTCAGCAGGGTTTCATACCCAGCTGAAGCGACACTCCGGCCAGATAAAGTACATCCAGAGGTAGGGAGAAGAAAAAAGCCTCTGTCTAAGGAATAGACTGCATTACTGACTGGTTAGCTGGAGCTGGGAGACAAGACAAGAAACTCTCTCTCATTTTCACTCCCGCTCCCCCGCGTTCTATGTAGCTTCTCACCTCCTCCCCTCACTTTGTATTGCTTTCACTCACAGACTCTCTCCTGTCTCTCCCTGATTCTCTCCTGCCTTTCCTCCATCTCTGTCCAACTCCCTGCATCTCCTTTCTTTTTTTTTTTTCTACATCCAAAGCCCTGAGAATGGTGAGAATGAAAAAAATATGAAGGGCAACAAGTCAAGAACAGATAAAATGACTGGGAGAAAAAAACGGAAGGAAAGGAGGGAAAGAAAATTAAGGTATACACTTAAAGAAAAAGTATAAATATAAGGACTGCAATGGATGAGATTTAAAGGGTCCCATTGTATTCTGGTTGCTATGGTGACTGAGAGCTAACATCAAAATCCTCAAGGACATCTAAGAAAGGACAACATTCTGTATAATCTTGCTCTTCTCCATAATATCATACAAAACTTTTAAAGGAGGGCATAGCCTAGAGTCATGCAATTATTTTAACCAACCATGAGTGCCGCCGCGATTTAGATAAAAATCAATGACTTGCATATAATGTGGACTTATTTCTGGCTTCTTTTGTTATCTTGCTGGTATCTGAGAGGGCTACACAGTGAAATGTGATTTAAAGCTGACACTTCTCTGTACAAACACTTATCGCTGACAGAAGGAGGAGGGGATGCATGGGGTGAGAAAGGATGAGCAGTACAGTCAGAAAGGGGAGGGGATAGGGGGGGTGGAAGGATTGGCAACAAGTCCTACACGAGCTCTTGGAACAAATGGGCCACAGATACAAAGAGGATGGTGGAGAGACAGAGAAAGAAGGAACAGGGGGACGAAATAAGAAGAAAAGAGATTAGTCATGTCAATGTTATCAGTCACCTCTTTTGTTGATTCACATTGTGTCACCATGACAACAGTTAAATCCCATTGGGAGAGCGATACAAAACATTGTAGCCACACTTGACACTTGTTCAAATCTATTGGTTGAGTTGATCTGATGTGAGATGTGTCACTCAAATGTGATAGGCATTTTCTCAAATTCTCTCATCAGTGGAAAGAAGCCAAAATCTGGTAATCAGAGTTCTGGTTTGCAATGAAAAAACTGAATGAAAATTATATTTTTCAAAAATCAGACTGTTTGTCTTTGGTAAATATGCATTTTTAACTGTATCATAAACAGAGCTGCTCATCAGGGGTAAACATCATTAGATTAGCCCGTATATTACAAGCAGCAAGATCCACTGTTGAATGAAAGAGACAAAGTTAGGCACACAAATTGCACACATTGTAATATTTCCATAAAACTTTCATGCAAAAAGTATTGAAAGATCAATAACACAAATAAGCTCATGCTTGACAAAAAATAGAAATGATCTGATGTAAAAAGCAGAACAAAACATGAAATCAATGAGTGTACAGAAAAACAATGTTGCACTCACAATTTTCTCCTTTCAGTGCTCAGTGAGACATATCATGCAATGACAGCAATGCAGGCCTGCTTAATACACTCACTCTATGTAACCATATATACCTGAATGATCACAGAAATATTGGGCTGAAAAGTTTTTTTTAATGTTTTTTTTTTAACCATTCTTCTAAATGTTCACAGTTTCTGTCTGATTCTCCTTAGCAGACCTTGCTTTATTTTTGCTCCCATTAGGATTGATTCTCGAGTTAGGGGTAATTCTTTTATTAATTTTATTTCATTTCTAACAGTTTGTTCATAAACACTGGCTTGTGGTCTCTGACTTTTGATGTTTTTATCTCTGTTTACCTGTAGGTAGACTCTGGAGATGGTTCCGCTTTGTCCTAATTATCTGCTTTTTTGTTTTTCATTTTTAGTCTGTCTATCAATTAATATTTCTTTTCCACATTTGGGTTGCAGGAGCAACAACCCAAGCAGTAACATAACTTTCCCTGTCACCGGCTACCTATACAAATTCCCCGGGGGGGATATTGAGGCGTTCCTGGGCCAGCTGTGAGATTTAATCTCTCTGGCGTGTCCTGGGTCTATAATGGGACCTCCCTCTGGGTGAACATGTTCATAGTGTCTCACCAAGTCGGTGTCTGGATGACATTCTGACCCAAAGCTAAAACCACTTCTGGCCTTTTAATGCAGACGAACAGAAGCTCTACTTCCATCCTGTTGAGGGTGAGAAAATAATGCAACCACCCAGCAAATGGAGCTCATAACCCCCACTTGAATCCATATGGAGGACGTTTTTCAACTTTGATGTCTTATTAATTGTTTGGAGAAACAATAAGCAGGAAGGTGGAATCTAACTTAGATTCGCTTTTATACTTTATACTTTAGTTTGTTAGCTTGTCCTGTTAATGAAACCCTGATCCCGCTCAGAAAACAAAACATTCCAAAGTCCCAGAAACTAATAATGCATTTCCCACACTATAAAGAGCACCTACAAGATTATACCAGATTCTTATACTCAACTAAAAACAGGAAGCTGAGGCTACAAGATCTGTTGGTTTACAGCAGATGTTCCATGAAGATACAGTAAGAGCAAACAAAGTCTATTTCAGTTTGATGCTCTGGTTGAACTTCAGCCGACTATAAACCCGTGACTATGCTGTTTATTGATTTTATTGAGTTTAGGTTTTGTATAGTTTGAAGAGTTGACAGTTCAATAAAATTGGTTGTGTTACAAATATAATCATTTTGATAGTGTGCTTATAAAGAGCAAAATCTGGTAAGGAGTGATTGAAGATGTTCTTTTCAGACACTCAGGAAAGTTAAGCCTAAAAGTACATCGCAGGGCTTACATTATTAGAAAGTACTGGAGGGCAAGACCTTTCACATGTGCCTTTTCACTGCCTCTGGACTGATTGGAGTGTCAGTGGGAGGCATAACTCAAGCCTGAGCTGAGTTTTTAAGTGTTGCCGCTGCCAGTAAAACCTACCAGGGGGGCTGCTTCTCTCCTCTGCTTTCTTATTTCTTTCCTCTACCTGCACCTCCACCTTTTTGCCCTTTATCTCCCACTGCATTGAAAGCAGTCAGTCATATATCCGACAGTGAGTACCCTGGAACTTGCCTCGACACCGTGAAAGTTGACAACATAAAGCCGAGTTCAGATAAGTGTTGGTGGCTTTCACTGTGTCAATACTTTGGGAAACATGGCGGCTGTCAGCGGCTATCAGGGAGGTCTGAGGTGGAGGAAAGGGTTACAATGTCCTGAAGAAGCAGGATGTGACATGCACTCTACTTGAGTGCTAGTGTTGGCCTCTGCTTTATAGTTCATTTATGACAACTCCATTACCGGCAATGTTCACATTTAGAAGCTGCAAATTGTTTTTCTTTTTTAGAAAGCAGCAATAGAAATAAACTTTAACTGTATGAGCAATAAATTGTCCGGAAGAGGGGGAAACAGGGGAAAATAGGAACAAAATGTGCATCCTTCTGTCTAAAGCAGGGGTGTCCAAATCCAGACCTTGAGGGCCAGCCTCCTGCTGGTTTTCCAGAAACCCTGCCCTGATTACCCTGATCAGGTGTGTTTAGCCAATAAGGAGCTTTAATGGCAGATTGGCTAGAAAACCTGTAGTACACTGGCCATGAAATTAGTTGTAAAATATGCATTTACGCACATTTACATAGACTTTTCATTGAAAGTGGTAGCTTGAACATGCGTTGCCAAAGGCGGTGTGAACATAGCTTAATGCTTTTTAAGGCAAGGAAGCTAGTTTAGAACCAGATTCTGAGAGGCAACTTCCTGCTGAACACTTGACTTGATTCACTTTGCTGTATGTGGTGCAAACTCTCTGCCATTTTGTCCTCTAAAATACCAACCCTAACAAGAAACGTGTTTTAATTCTTTTACCTAACATGTCAATATTATACAACACTTGAGAGAATTAAAAATGAAGAAGAAAAACTACTTCTCATTATGGTCAGATCAATCTTTCATCAGAGGTTCTGGGTAGGAAAAGAAACCAACAAGTAAATCTTTCAGAACAGTGAACCTCTGAAGATCTGAACCTTCCAAGGAACTGGCCTACGTCTTGTTTGTCTTCATTAAAAAAGATCACTTGATTAGGTAAAGTAAATGAAATAGGGACATGAGTGAGCTCCTCAGTAAATACTGACATTAGTCCTGTGAGGAATGGCCTCTGTGAAGAGTGACTTCTCCCTGGCTTCTGTGTGCTAAACATGATCTTGGCAGCAAAACAGACAAGACGTGTACTAGAGATACAAACAAAAGATTGGATGGGAATAAAAGGTGGCTGAGTGAAATGAGAGGGAAGACACTGAAAAGTATAAAAGGCTAATAGTCAAAGCTCCCAGCAGCTGGAAGAGGAGATGGGCTGCCTTCCCTAAGACTCCCAGACAGCTGTTTGCTTCCTAAGTGAAGAAGGAATACCCCTTTAATCTTTCAAGGAAGCTTGCTGGCCAAGCCATGAAAGCTGCTGTTATTCCACACAAAGCCACTGAAGTTCTGACGACAGCTCAACATGTTACAGTGCTGCACAAAGCCTGCAGACATGCTGCAGCGCTCTGAACAACATACAAAAATAAATAAATAAATATATAACATCACCCTAAACCACTTCTGCTCTTGAATTTCCTGATTTCTTTAAAGCAGTTGTCCTTATTGTTTCTGTTTATTTTGTCAAAATATGAAATAGAGAATACAAATGACAATAGCAGAGATTTTCCAGCACCAACAGAAAAGATGCCAACTGGATCATCATTAGAAAAACTTGCTTATATGGAAAAGAGGTGAAGCTGCAGCTTTTCAAAGATTTCTGGAAAAATGGACTTCAAGGAGCCACATTCTTTGTGCTTTACATATTAGAGAGAATAGGATGATAGTAAAATGGGGTGAATGGAGTATGAATATGCCGATTTGCCACTCTCCAGACTGCCTGACTGAGCTGAGGGCTTTGCTGGATAGAGATCCAGCCAGGTCTGTGCAATGGAATTAATGGTAATACCCGGGCAGGTGGAGCTCAGTTCTGCTCTCTGGCAGAGCAGCAATGGAAAGTGTCCACGAGGAGAGGGGGTATGTATGTTTGTGAGTGTGTCCTATGCTTGCTTCTGGTGGCTGGAAGGCTGCTTTGTGTATGTGAACAAATGTGTGTGCGCTCATACTGGGCGGAAGCATCCGGTTTGGTCTCGAACTGCCAAATGGCAGACAAGCACACAGATCTATTTTTCATCAGTGGAAGTGGGCTGAGGCAGCAGTGGTGCGAGACACTCTGGAGGTGGAGTGGGGACGGCAGCCTCTCGCCGACTATCGCTGGGCACAGCACCTCAATGCCGCTGCCACGTTCCACCTGGGAGATTTAGCCCCCACACAAACTCCATCCCACTATTTACATGTTCTCCTTTATCAAAGAACAGCAGAGGGGTGATTGAAAGCTTGTGCTGGCTTTTACACTGCAACAACTGCCTCTGTAAAATTGAGTCTTGATTGTGGGCTGGTGCAAATCACAGCAACTTGGCCTCACATGGCTGTGTTTCTAAAGGAAGTGTTGTGTGGAATTTGAATGCACTCTGGGTTTCGAGGGGCGTGTCTGCCGCTCAGACAGACACAAAGGGACAAATAGCAAAACACATGATGAAAACACTTCACTCACGGAGTCGTGTTTTAGACACAAAACACGACAAAGTGCTCTCTACTTTCATATTTCAATATTTTTTTCTTTCTGTGTCAAATCGGGTTGATCCACAATCTTTTTTATTATTAATGTATACAGCGCTCTATTACATATGCTGCAACAACAGCATTTTTTATATTTTTCATTGATGCAATATTTATTCAATTTAGAATTTTAGCAGCAGTCTCCGGCAGTCGAAACATGAAGACGGAAAGTTTTTGATGCATTGGATAGTAAGAGAAAATTAGCCCAGGATGGACAGACTGCCAACAGACAGCATGGTAAATCTGGGATGAACAGACTGTGTAATGGAGGGGGTCACACACAACAACAAGACGAGACAGTAGCTCTCTCAGCTGAAAGGGAACATTTGGATAAGAGGTTCATCAGCTCATGGAGAAGGGTCAGAATTCTTGTAGTGCTCTGACTCCACTTTAACATGAATGAAGGTGTTTGATTCTTCATTGGTTGTAATGGATGCAATTATGGTAAATTTCACTTTTTTTCACAATAATAGTCCAGCGTCTGTTGGGGACAAGAGTAAGAGACATGACTTATGAACTAAAGCATCCTTCAGTGAAAAAAAAAAGAAATTCACTGAAAAATTACACATAAAGAAAAAATGACCACTCATATGGGCTACCTATAAATGTCCAAAGCATTTGTTAAAAAAATATGAAACAGATGCATTAGTTGCAGTGCTGCAGTGGAGATACTATCTAATGTGCTTCATCTGTAATGTTCTTTAAATAGCATTAGCTGCAGTCTGTAAAGACTTACACACTTTCAGTTACGGTATGGCACAACAGCTTGGAGATCACTGTGCATGCAAAAGTCCTGCCAGACGAAAGGACTGGCACTTGTAAGTTTATATAAAAAGACTAAGAGCTACATATTGATGCATGTGGGCTTATATAAAAGGGAAACCTGCACAGGTAAACACTGGTAAAGTGTGGACTGACGACAGTTATCTGCTGCTCTAATAGCTTGCCCTGGGCTTGAATGGGGGAACACCTGAGTGCTAAAGAGATGTCATGGCAACGCTTCCTGTTCTGTGATCGGGGCCAGCATGACGCTTTGTTTTTAGAAAAGAGCCCACAGGTAACAAGGAGACAGTTTCCTAGGAAAGCTGTAAATATCAGAAAAAACAAACAAACAAAAAAAACTCTAGAAGTTTTACTTTCTTTGATTTTTTTCAAGATTAAAATAAATCAATTGGATGGAATTTTAACTAAAACAGAATCAACAGAAAAGTGTTATATAGCATTAAAATGCACGGTATCAAGAAAGCTTCACTGATAATAAACAGATTTGTTTTAGGTATAAAACATAACATTTGAACCCTTGTGCTATCCTAGGCACTTTAACATTGGGAGTTGGGTCATCTAGCGCTGAAAATTTTTTCTTCAATATTTGTGATCTTCACTGGTGTCCATAGATTACATGAAATCCGCTTCACCTTAATCAACCTTTATCATGGTAGGGAGAACACGTCAATGTAAGGGTGGGGTTATAGAATAGCACAAGGGTTAAAATAGTTTTAATAAAATTGCTACCTACTGCAACCTGCCCCCTATGGTCTTTGGAGATATTGCAATGTTTCTAGGTTTGGAAATAAAGATGCGGGCTTGGTCTTGAACAGTTAAATTTTGTAATTGTAAAAAAATATCAAATAAAAAATAAAAACATCAAAAACCTACTAAAAAAGAGAGAAAAAAGTAGCCTACATTACATTCTTCTACAGCGGCAAAAGAAGACAAGAGCAGGTTAGTGTGGAGGGTTTCATTTAGATTCAGAGTCTTAAGCCGTTTCTGTTGCAGCACAAGAAGCGCCTCTCATTCTAATCTCGGCAGAGATCCATCCTGAGCCAGGAATATCCCAAAATAAATATGGAAATTGAACAATGCGATTGCTGAGCAGCAACTTCCCATTGCTTACACCTCTTTTCTCTAATCCTCTTCAGCAGCTCTCCTGAACTGCCGCTCCTCATCTAAATCTGCAGTCAGACCTGGAGAACAGGCTTACATTACACCGCTACTTCTTTTGTCAGTCTGCAATTATTGGCCCTCATGCCACAGCTGGCCACGCCCACACACAGAGGTGCCAATGACTGTCCCAGACACCTCATCCAGTCACTGTGAGATGTGTAAACCTGACTTTTAAATAAAAGAAAAAAAGAAAACTTGCATGCACATGATTGACAGTGGTGCTTGATGATTGTGTTTACATATAAAAAAAAAGTCAAACATAATCCATATTCATAGTAAAATAAATAAATATATAAAGGAAACCATGCACCGTCTTTGTTCACCAAGGAAAATACCTTCGTCTTCATCACCGTTGTTTTCCGATAACTCCTCGCCCTGTTTTTTTGCATGGACCCCTGTTATTGGAGCAAGTAGAGACATATAGAGAGGCACAGGGAAATTCAAAATAGCAGGCTTGGCAAAACAGATGGGGGAAGGGTAATGTCAAGGAGAGCAGCAATTCAAACCACATGTAAGTGAAATACATGTAGACATATTCTCTTAGCTACATTACTTTGACAAACTTGAATTTTTGGCAATTTTAAAAAACCTTCATTAAGTCAAAACTGCACACAGATTATTTGAATAGACTTTAGTAAATCCACAGGAATACTGTATGATTATGCAGAGTCATGTAACACTGGTATTATTAAAAAGATTTATAAAGTTTATCCGTGACTGAATATTGCAACAAAACATAGTTAAGAAGTCAGTTTTTTTCCTGTGTGTTTTAGGGTAAACTTTATGGCCTATTAAAAGTTCAGAGCAAATATTTTATTAATTGCAAAAGTGATATTTGTAACTTTAAAACAGCAATTTGCAACTTGTTTGAACCAAAACACCGACCTGGTAAAGAAACAGAGCAGATTGTCTTTAGAAGACTAAAGAATATCTATGTACAGCAAACATATAAATTAAACTATAAATATGAAAATGCAATTTTTTTTCTTTTTCCCACGGACAGCCCGAAAAATCTGAGAATGTCTCAATACGACAACAATCTATTAAGATTTCAAAAAATCATTAAAAAAAAAACGCTGTTGTTTTCAGGAGAAATACATTTTATCTAGCACCCTGTCAGTTCCAATTTTACTCCCGCAAAATGATGAAAGCAGGAGATTGTAATCGTGTTGCTGACGTTCCCCTCGTGCTGAATCACTGAGCCAGAATAAATATGAATCAATAACAATCCTAACAGGTCAAATGACATGTGATTTATGGATTTATTCATTATTACAAAGGATCAGATGTCTTCTTGGAATAATCTTTTATTATCAGAAAATGGCAGAACTTTTGTCTGAAGGAGAAATTACTTGGGGCTTAAAGTGCCGACTGAGGGGAAAATCAGCTTTTTTAGAAAAACATGGGACTTTTTTTTTACAATCTTTCTTTTCTTACCACCCTGAAGCAAAAAGTTTACTCACTCCACCAAATACTTGATGATCGAAACACAAAAGACAAGTGAGAATAACATCAATAGTGAGAAATAGGGGCTTTAGCTACAAAAAAGGAACTGTGTTTCACTAAAAAACATTTCTCATAACAAATACCCTGAAGGTTTTTCATTTCTGTCATTTCATCCACTGCAAGCTTTAAATGTATTATGCACAGTCTGAATGTATAGTGTGCATTACATGTTCCATTGTTAGTAATGCTCTATCCTGATGTGTGCATGAATCTGTCGTTTTACATCTGATTTCCTCTCCTCCTACCCTACCCTCTCTGCAGCCTTCCTGTTAATTGCATAATGTAAAAGGCTGAGTGTCATGACATTTACCGAGTACATTTATGTTCTGAAGTGGAGAGGGGTTTTCAACATTTTTTTTAAATACCAATGATCTTGTTGAATCCATTTATCGGTTTCACATAATAATAAAAATATTGCTTGCAGAGATGCAATTTTAGTTTGTGATGCCAGCATTGTCACATCACAACACAAAGCAAAATTTAACGAGTTTAGAAGTAAATAATTCTAATTCTTAGAGTTTAATTTTGCAGCATCAACCCCTAAAAACCTCTAAATAAATCTATTTGTTGAGTCAATAAACACTAAATGAGTGAGTTTCCTTTAAAGTCCCACTTCAATCATCTTTTGATCTATTAAGCATCAACAGTGGTCTTTTAGTGATGATTACGCCATTTTTCAACTAATTCTAAAAACTTGTGTCATTTTCTAAGACAGTTTCTGCAGAGTGGCAGAAGATAATTTGAAATTTGTCTCTGAGTTGTGAGCGGGACTATTGGCCCAGAGCAGGGCTGCTCATTTCTGGTCCTCGAGATGTACCACCCTGCCTGTTTTCCAGCTCTACCTGCACTGCTTGCTGCTGATTACCTGGACCAAGTGTATTCATTCCATCAGACTCTGGAGACATCTGATTGAGCTAATCACCAGCTTGGATCCAGGGCTTGGAAATCTGGACAACTGTCAGGGTAGTAGATCTCGAGGACCATGAATGAGCAGCCCTGGCCCAGAGCAACACTGCCCTCTTTCCCAATGCTGAGAGCTCTCTGTTCATCTCCCGCTAGCTTCCAGGCTCTCATACCCCCAACCTAACATTACCGGTGCAACAAAAATGCTATCCAGCTGCACAGTTTTGTTTTTCAGCACAGTTTTCGGCTTCGACAATAAAATAAAGACGTGCATGGATCTAGTCTCCTACAAGCGAATGCATCAGAATGGAGAAAAGCAAAGAGCTTTTGCTTGTATCTTCTATGTAACAATATACTCTTTTTCAAATGGCTTTTTTTATCTGCTCCTGTTTCACAATGATTTAAATCAAGAAATACTTAGATATACATTTTAAGCTTAATTTTTATATATATAAGTCCTCCATCATCAGAAAAATGCCACAAGAACATGTTAAAAACATAAAAAATACATATTTTCATTGGAGTTGGCCTTTAAAGCCTGATTAGTGATTTCTACATTTGTCACATCAAAGAAAAATGTGACAAGAGCCCACCCAGCAAAGCAAGGGGAGTTAAAACAATCACTGTGTAGATTATCATTTACTTTCCAAATCAAGAGATGATGAGTTTTCTCACTTCAAAGATAAAAGGGGTGTGTCAGCGGAGCATAGTGACTGACTGATGTCAGACCAGCTCACATGAGTGGAACAAATACAGCTCTTTTTGACTGAGCCAAGCAGCTCAGAGGGGAAATCTGAAACACACACTGCAGGCAGTAAGAACTTGTCACTTTTCCAGAATGTACAAGAATTGCAACACTTGGTTGTTTTGGTCTTAATGCAGCTCACCTGCCTTCATAGTAATGACACAGACAGATGAGGCTCAGTCCTGTTTAAAGAAAAAAAAAAAAGATCTTCCATAAGAGATTACAAAGCTACAGGGAGGAAAATGAAAAAGGTGCTGGGATAAATCAACAACTCTCACTCTTACTTGCCCTTGGTTCTCTCAGTAGGTGTCTTACCCACAGATGTTTGCACCAAATTCAAGCCATAAGGACTTTTTTACATCTTAGCTCTTTAATATGTGCATTATGTGAATTTGAGTCAGCTTTGTAGCTATTCTACATTCTGCTGCACAGCATTTTTACTTCCCTCCTGCAAAAACTTCATCCATCTTTGATTTTTCAAAATGAATTTTCTGTCAATGTTTTGTTAATTCAAGCATTAGGGCAAGTTGCTTTCATTTTAGCTAAGTGTTTTGTGTACACAGCTAGATAGTATAGCTTGTCGCCTGAGGCTTGCTGCATCCAAGAAGCTTTATTTACAACTTAATGGTGGCCGAGCTGAACAGTTAGCTCACACACAGATTAAACACGGGCTAACTGGGTCATCTCACACTTTTTTCAACACTTCACATTTTAGTACATTCCACTGTGGAGTCTTTGTACTTGTTTTGTGATGTATAATTTAATAATATTTCAGGGGAAAAAATAAAAAAAAAGCTTTGCATGGTCTTCAAAAGTATTTCTTGCCCTATTTCAAAGAAAAATCTATTCAGTAACGATTAAAGAAAGTGGATAAGTGCCTTGCCAGAAAGAAGATTGACCTCCTGCCTGCTGTAGATGAGCTGCAGACAGACTCTGGAGAGAGGATAGTGTGAAAAGAATATCATATTGTTGTTTGTTCAGTTTTGTGTACAGCATTCTTCTTTACACAACTATCTCCAGAGGTTACAGAGCAGTCCCCTGCATCAACTCTGTTTCTATAAAATGGACCTTAAAACTGTGTTTTTAACAACACCATTTTTTTTTAAGAAATGTAAAATATTTTGATGTAAACATAAAAGAACTTAATCTTCAAAAATATGTTCTGCTCATTTTTTGGAAAAAATATTCATGTCTCAGTCCCACAGAATGTGTTTTATGTGAAGAGGCAGAGTGCTTTAGACTGCGTGGCGCATGTCCCACTGAAGACGCCTTGTATTGGAGCTGAGTTCAGCACTGCTTGACCTACTTTGAGAATACGCAATACCCACATATCTCATGGGACAATCTGCTTCTTAAAACAATATCAAACATTCAAAATATGCTGCACTTTTTTGATAGACAAAGTCAACCTATGCAGCCTACATCCAGTAAATCAGTCAAAATGAGAGAATAAATAACTAATATAACTATTATAGTATTAATGTAATAACAAATACAGTGTTTTGTTTTCTTTGCCAAATGTTTGGTGCCATATTAAATGGGGTGCCTTTTTTAAGTTTTAAAACACTGCTCATCATCTTTGTTGTCACTTATTGCAGTTGCAGTGTTTATTTAGAAATATTTCAAAAAGTAACTTCTTTTTTCTGTAGTTTCTGTTCAAATGACCAGATATGCTAAGGGGAGAATATTCCTATTTCCTGTTTGCTAGGTTAGAATCGGTGTAAAATGATATTTCTTGGGTGTGATTTGCAGGAAAAGTAGAACCAAAGCAAAAGACTTGTGTCACATCCTAGTGAACTGCTTTTGGGCTTTTAGACTGCACCAGGGGAGAGCCAGCATTGTTTTCAATCGGCGTCCACTCTAAATTCACATTTGGTGAGGCTAGGGCTTATAAATTCACTTTCAATAGTTCCTGTATATCCTATTGCCAATCCTCAGTTCTATGTTGTTCACCATCTACTTTACTTTGATAAAAAATGTGCTTATGATATTTCTGCTTTTCCTAATGCTTACAAAACAATGTTATCTCCTGCTGACTCCTGATAAAGGATATAGTTTCAGAGTCCATCTTTTTGCAGATGACATGATTCTTGACTTGAACGGAAAGGAGCATAGTGCAAATCGGCAGTGGCTGATCAGAACCTTCAAGAAAACCACACTACTTTAAAAATTTAGCAAAACACCAATATATGAACAAAACAAGCCTGGTACAAAGATTGGGGGATTTAAGATGGAATTCTTCAGATAGCACCTACATGCTACCATAGTTACTATTATGTACTAATTAACCTAATTCTGCCTGTGTTAGACTATGACCAAAAACTGGAGTAACTAATTTAATCTCACAAAGACAAGAGGGGGAAGTCTCAAATTCCACACAGCCAGGTTTCTACTGGGTTTACTGTTTACATAAAAGAGATGGAAATGTAACATTTCACTAGAATGGGATTTTAAACAAAACACATTTCAATAGTGGGCCACTGACTATTACATGAATAAACCAAAGTGTGAACCGCATCCACACAAATACATACAGAGAGCCCCTCACGCTCCAGAGACTTCTGACTGAATCCACAATTCACTCAATACATTACGAAGAGGCTGAATGTTAACTGCCCATCCCTTTACTAGAAAAGGGCTCACCAACAATAGATGGGCCTTGGAGTTAAATATCAGAAAGGTCAGGATGTGGAAAGGGACTTGGTGAAATGTGAGCTGCTGCAGCCTTGACAATCTGAAGCAAGTTGTATTCAGTCTGCAAACCTCAGGTGGCCGTTTCTCTGCCTCAGTGTACCTGGATTTGTCCCGAGTCTTTCTCTGTCCGTCTTTCCATCCTTCCGTCTTCATCAGTTTCACTCCTGCCTTCCAGAACAGTTTAGAGGAGAGCATGGGACGACGTGTGAGGGGGAGCAGCTAAAGTTTAAAGAGGCTGTAATCCAACACAAAAGGACAACCCAAAAAACCCATAAAGATGCACCTGCATAAAAATAAAAATATAGCCAAGGTGCCTTTCTATCTGCCATGAAGATTAATAAAGGAGAGACAGTAAACGAGATAAAGCCTATAAATGCGGATTTAAGAAGGAATACTCCCCATTTACATTCTGTAGTAGACATAGTGGTAAAATATAAACAGCTGGATAACAGACTAGTCTTCGAACATAGTATCCTCTGATAAGAAGAGACATGATAAACTTTACATCCAAAGGGCAGTTGTGAGAGTTTGTTTGGAGTTTCTACTGTCATCTTCAGTTTTGCCTCGATGTCTGCTGCATCTTGATTCTACATTTTGGGGTGGCGGTTGACCCATGATCATAAGATTGCAGGTTCAATTCCCGCCCTGCATGCCCATGTGTCGATGCGTCCTTGGGCAAGACACTGAACCCCACCGTGCCTTTGGTGGTAGGCGGGCGCCTGTGTTTGGCAGAGGAGCCGCCACCAGTGAGTGAATGTGTTGGGCCTTGCAGGTACAAAAGTGCCATATAAGTATACGCCATTTACATAAAAGACAGGTGGGGATACTGTAGAAAGTCTCCTTTTTTATTTTATTATGTTTTAATCAAAGATAAATCATTATGATGAAGTATAAGGGACACCATGAAAGAAAAAAAAATAATATAAGAGAATAAAGTCATATGAGTGTGAGAAAAAAGTATGTTCTTTTATGAGAATACATTTCTAAAACTACGAGAAAAAAGTAACACTTTTACAAGAAAAAAGCCATATCTTTAACATTATGTTCTCAATGTAAACCTCCATCCATATCACGTGCCGACTAAATCCATCAATGCAGCCATTTATGGTGAGATCATGAGGCTTCAGTTCATGACAGGACTCCATGCACCTTAATACTAATATATAGACCCCTGCATCTATACTGCTGATGGCTAAACGGCACACCTGCCGGAAATCCACTCCTTGTGGGTCAAGAATGTTCTTCTGCAGTGGCCCAGTTGCTACTTATTATTTTTAATATTCCTATACTTAAAATAAAACAATGTTGACTCACTAAAATACTTAGTATCTCTTTATTTGTGAAACCAATGCTAAAGTAACTGCTTACAATTAGTTTTTTTGTCTCTCATACTGAAGCACGATATTGCTTCCTTTTTGTTGTTTTTTTTTGCTTGTATTTTTCTTAGTATACAGCTATTTCTCTCATTTTATGAATTTTTTCAAATTTATGAATTTAATCTTGTACATTTTCAACTTACTACTTCTGAAATTTTTCACTTTTCCTTGTAAAATATTGACTTTTTTTCAACTCATAATTCAATGAGTTTATTCCTATAAAATTACATTTTTTTACATGGTTTTCCAGTTTTATTCTCATACATTTATTTATACAATATCTGCTAATCTGATCATTTATTTCAACAATATCTAAAAACTAGAAGGACAAGAAACTGCAAATCCTGAATTTGTATTTTTTTTTAAACATTTTTTTTGCTAATTCTGCTATTCTAAATGTGTGTTCGTTCCCTGGTCTCTATGCAGGTATGTAATAATTAAAGCAACAATGGAGCCTGCATGAACACCACTCAGTGCACTCCTCCTTCAACCCACGTGAACTAAACTGAACAGAGAAGCATTCAGACAAGTGCTGCCCCTTAATACTTGAGGGTTAAAACTAATTAAAACTTGGAAGTTGAACTAAATTGAATTATACTCAATTATTACAGCTCACTTGTGAGAGAATAGAAAGAAAAGCACATAACTTAATCCAGTAATCAGTTTTTGATGGGAAGCAGCTTCTGAGTCAATGACTCAAATAAAAGGAACAAATGATGGCTGGTTCTGAGATAGGGACTGCCCTGGATCCTCTGCAGTGGATGCACCAAAGAAGAAAGTTTTATATCTAGAATTATTCAAATACGAAGGAAAATCTTTGCCATCTTCAAAATAATAAACTGTCAAAGCAAAAACAGATTGCGTTCATTCTTCTGGTCAATGGAACAGAATGTCACCACTGCCTAAATCAATAAACTTTTTAGTTTACATTTTTCACAATTATTACTATTTTAAATTAAAAAAAGAATGAAATTTCCCTTTCATCCCTCCATCCATCCATCCATCTTCCTCCTGCCTCCATCAAGGGGGGAGCAGTCTAAGCAAAGATGCCCAGGCTTCCCTCGCCCCGGCCACTTCCTCCAGCTCCTCTGGGAGGACCCCGAGGCGTTCCCAGGCGTCTGGGAACGCCCTGGGGCCTCCGCCCCGTGGGACATGCCTGGAACACCTCCCAAGGGAGGCGTCCAGGATGCATCCGGACTAAATGCACGAGCCACTTCAACTGGCTCCTTTCAATTTCCATTTCAACAAGAATAAATTACCTCTCATACAACTAAAATCTACTGTTGATTTAGGGTTCAGGTCCAAGAAAGGATACCAGATCTTTCACCCCTTCCAGATTTTAAGGAAGCATATTAAGACATTCCAGAATATGGTCTTTGCAGCTTTTCTGAGGATTTCCCCTGGACCTACTGTTTGGACAGGCCTGAAACAATTCACCAGCAAGCTGTCCGGCTGGCAGTCTCTCCAGATATCCAAACCGCTTCTCCATGTGGAGGAGTAGCAGTCTTTGCTCTGTGTTCTTTCTGGACTTCTGAGCTTGGCACACTATCTCTGTGAAAGACTCCAGCCAGCCTCCTATCCGCAGTCTTATCCTTTTCACAGGTTAGGATTCAGCTCTCTCATCATTTAAAGGAAAGAAAATATTTTTAAATGAAATTTAGAGTTTAGCGGTCATTTCCCTATGGAAATGTGCCAGAGCGAGATAAAAAAAAAAAAAAAAAGAGAAGCCGAAGACTTCAAACATAAGCACACAAACAAAACACTATTTAACTATTTCAGGATTGGGATGGCAAAATGTTGCATAAAAATAAAGACTGTGCCTTATATCTGCCAGATAGAGGCAATGCATTTCTGAGAGAAATTCCTGTTGACATGTAAAGTCTACAGGGCAACTTTAACCTCTTTATCACTGCTAACGCACTGACAGGTGCATTAATCCAGATGTATGACAAGTGCCAAACCAATGTTCTTTATTGTTCTAAGAATGCACATATAATGAGTGGGTTTCCTAAAACACCATGTATGCTATAAGGGACCATATTAATATGTAGGAATAGGCAGATGTGATTTAATTTCTTTAAAATGGGAGGAAAACTAAGGGCAAGAAGAAGTGAGCCGAGTGCTGGCAAGCAGTATTCTTCAAAACGAATATTTCTTTTGAGATGAATAGACTGTTTCTACAATTTCTTTTAATTTGGGGTGAACAAAGAACACACTAACTGGACTGACTGTGAAAGCTTGACAGCACAGCAGCAGGAGGGCTCTCAACAGCTGAATAGACACTTCCTGCTTCGGTCACGTCTTGCATCTTAAGTCAGTGTGATTAGATCTGCAAGCTGCAGGCCTTCACTGTCTGAGTCAGTCCCCGACAAATAATGATATAGGATTGTACCAGAGGAATAGCTTTGTGTAAAACAAAAGATTTTTGTTGGTGGAACACATAATCTGCTCTGTTTTAAATCACTTATGCCAGTTTTTTTTTGTTTTGTTCTTTGAAAGTTTCTGCCTCTGCATGCTTTGAGTACAGATTTTCTCAGCAGCATTCAGGGAGTGGCCCCTCCTTCCCCGCGGCAAAGTTGAGTCTGCCAGCCAACAGGATTAGTTTGGTGTGTTACTGTCTGCCATGGCACTGACTAACCAGGATTGGGATTCTTCTATAGTTTTCCCAGCTTTCTAACATCTGGACGTCGGAGGGAGAAAAAAAAAACAGTGTGTCTGTTGGTGGTTTTTAATCTACAGGTCTGGCAAAAGATGGGGCAACTCAGCACTGGCACCAAGCTGCAAATCACATGGCAGCCTCCTTCTGTTGAAGGCTGCAGGGAATGATAGGTGAGTGGTCCGAATTAAACCAAAACAGGGCAGAATATGCTCCACTTATTTTTAATGGCCTTATGAGAAGAGATGAAGATAGGAGGGGGAAGAGTCCATCGCCAAATGTCTTTGAGAAGGTAACAAAAAAACAATGTGAAGGTCTCTGAGTACACTTTTTACAGGTTATTTACAAGCAGTCTGAGATATGTTATAAAAATGAAAGAGAATAATGCGAATGGTTTATAAACAAACATGCAAAGGGTAGAATATTATAACCAAAATCTCACCTGGGTGTCTTAATAAACGGATGGACGTTGAATGATCTTTTAATGCTTATCAATTTAACCATGATAATTGTCTTTAAAGATTAAAATAATAACTTTGACTTGACTTTTACTCTGAGAGGAAAAAAGACTTTTCTTCAGCCAGCCTTGCACTCTGAGTTCTGAACATCATTACCCCTCTCTTCACTCCATTCACTCAAACTCAGAGTAGAGAAAATGACCGAGTGATATGACCGAAACTCCAGTTTCCCTGTGCTTTGACACCACTCTGAGGTATCCGCAGCTGGTGTTAGACCACTTCTTCGACTGGGTAAGCAGTCTCTCGTGACCCTGGTGTAGCATTTCAGAATATATAGTGGTGATCTTAGCCACGCCCTGCTTTGAGATGATGCTGCAAGTCTGGTAAACACGAGGTAATTGCTTCCTTTTTATTTGTATCCAATGTAAACATCCAATTATTTATGAATGGAGACAAAAGCTCTGTTAAATCTTTTCTGGGTGTTATGCAACTTGTGCTCTGAATAGCAACTACATCTAACAATGATTTTCTGAGATTTTGCATGAAAACAACATTCTTGTGAAGTTACACACAAACATAAAAGGATGGAAGGTTTTTGACTTAGCTTTTGTCCAAACTGCATGCAATTGCTGGCATCAATCACAAGAACGAAACACTCTGAGCACAGTGTGGATGACTCTGCATTATACAGACCCATGTTAAAAAACTGCATACTCTGCAAATATATACCCCCATGTGTGTGTGTGCACGCATATTGTAAAGACAGGTGACAATAAAAAAAATTTGATATTTGTGGGAGACGATAAGTTGCTGTGAGCTCGATTTGCTGGCACGGCTTTGGTCCACTTGTCCCCTGCAGGTAAGAGGGTCACCTTCATCATTTGATGAGGCATTTTTCTTCTGATACAAGTGGTCTCTTCCTGGATGCCAGTGCCGCTATCATAAGTGACGGAGAGGTCAATGAAGGACTTTCGAAAAAAGAAAAAAAAAAAAAAAAAGGGATTATAGTTATGCTAAGGCAATCCCATTCATCGCTCACTTTTAACTGAGTTTATAGTCAATTAAAGATTTAGATGAGTAAGGGTTCTACTGCTGTCATCAAAATAATGACTGATGGAAAATCAATGGAAGAAGGCTTCCATCATTACAGTTCAGTTTCCAACATATAACCTCAATGTAAAAAAGAAATGAAGCTAATATTGTAATTTGTCATAGTCTATAAGGTTAACAGAGGCGCACACACAAACATTAAGTCAAATCAATGAAAAAAGAAAGCATACTGCTTTTTCGTTTAAAGGTTTTATGTCTGCAGACATAATAATAAATCACCTGGCCTTTGCCAGGTCTTTAAATTAGGTAAATATAACTTCAATTGATCCACAACAGGAGACAATCTATGTTTTGTCATAAGTAATTTCATGAAAAGTGAGACGAAATGGGGAAGCAATTTGTAGAAAACTGGGCTTTGTCATGATTCAACAGCTTGTTAGATGACCTTTCCTGTTTAATCACCGCCTCTCTTGACTGTGAAGGACCTTTGGCCCACTTTATGTTAGGTTGCTTCAGTTCAGTTTGTGTTTTAGCATTCACCGCGGTAGATCCACATAATTTTAATTGGTTTGAGGTTTAGACTTTAACTGGGGCACAGCAACACAGCGACTCTTTACTTTCTCAACAGTACTGTAGATTTCATAAGGGTGGCTGGAATCATTGTCCTTTTGAATGACCCAGTTTCAGACAGGTTTTGTCTGTCAGAGTCACTTTTGATTCCTAGATGCTTTGGTATGCAGCTCTCTGTTTATGATGGTCAATAACTGTGCATTGATATCATACAGCAAACGTAAACCATTATTCTTTATGCTCGGAAAGAGCTGCAAAGTTAAAATTCCTAAAATGAATCAATAGATAAGCTATTATAAAATGCTTTTTTTTTAAATACCTAATTGGTTTGAGTATTTTCCCTAATTTCACTCTACATTTAACAAGCAAATCAAGAAATGTAGAAATTAACTTGACGTTTTTTAAGGACTTTATCAATTTATTTTCTAGATCCAATAAGGTAAACTTGTTCAGATGTTCAATAAAACAAAATATGAAAAGTTTTTTGATTGTAAAAAGATTTCTTAATGCACAAAGCGCTCACATTAGTTTTAAATTGTCTTTCCTGATTGATGAGCAATGATGATTGGTTCTTTATAGGATCACTCTATTCATTGACAAGACTTTGGCAAACATTTGGATCCTCCTAAGAAGCAAACCAGCAAATGTTTCTAATAAAGTTCTTATGACTCTAGCTAAAGAAAAATAATTTAAAGACCCACAATGAAAATTATGCTTTTCACTTGTTCATGTAGTATTTTAGTGATGATGGAGGAAATTGCATTTCTGAGTATACATTTATTCCAATTGTGGTTAATCATAAGCAGTTTTGAGAGTTTTTGGAGACATTTTGGAGTTAAAAGAATAATGCTATTCTGCTAATTATTATCCAGTCATAAAATGTCAAATGTAAGGTTTTAAAAAAAAAGAGGATATAAAGTAAAAAGTGTAGATTCACACTCAATTTTTTAAATCAGTGCAGCCAGCCCTGAACATTTTTCTTAGCCGCATGGACCCATAAGAAGGGTTAAGGTTAGGATTATGGTTGCAGTTAGGGTTAAACCACCAAATAGTTCCTGAGCGCGGTTGTTTCTGCAGGTCACCGCTCCTCCAGGGGATGGATCAAATGCTGAGAACAAATTCCACACACCTAGGTGTGTGACTGCTAATGGAACTTTAACTTTAAGCTTAATTTGAGATACTTGCGGTCAACAACAAAATGCAACCTTAGACGGACTTAAAATATCTGTGGGCAATGCGGATCTTGGCTGCAAGTATTATGTGTGGTCAGCATGAATTTCCATCATTTTTTGTGCTAAGTGTGAATGACATCTACCTAAAAAGTATAGGATACATTTGAACAGTAGACTCTCAACCACAGCAAAACTAAGAAGTTACCATTGCACAATTACATGTCAAATAACCAAAATCTGAAACTTATGATAAACCATTTTCTCATCACCAAGCATGGGGAAGATAATTGAAAAAAAAAACATTGAACTGCAAGGGAATATTAAAAAGAAATTTCTGTGCATATTCCACATCTGAGACTAATTCAGAAGCAGAAGTGCCTGAAGGGCCAGTCTGTCTTCAGTTAAATTGGTTTACCAAAGCGGAAAGTTGGGGTTCACACAATAAAGAGAATAACTGATTCCTCCCTTTTTGGAATTTAAACAGAAAAGTTTCAAAGCTGCAAATAAATCTTGGTGTTTGATATGGTTTCAGTCAGGAATATTTCTAAAATGTGACCTTTTTTTGGTTACTTTTCATGAATTTAACTAAAAAATTATTCACATTTATCAAAAGTAGCATGTTAGTATTTACGGATTAAATTGATGGTAGAAATACTATTTCCAGTACACAAGGGATTGTTGCCTTAAGAAGTTTAGACCTTTAGGAATACTTTGTATCATTAAAGAAAAGGCAAATACAACTATAAAGGGTCATTTGGAATTTAAGATTAAGACATTGCCTCTACAACGTTTTGTCCAGATGACCTTTTCTAAACCGTTTCTGCTATGAAACCATCCCAGATCAAAGAAATTTTTTACAGAGGTCAAAATGATTTTTAAAGCCAGACTTAAATCTTTTGTTTCCTTATTTAAAGTGTCACTTATGCTTCTGAGTTAATCAACAGTTTGATCTGACTTAAAAGGAAAAAAAAAAAAATACAATTGACATGTGCAGCAGTTTAGCAAATAAAAAAAGTATCATGTCAGACATCACATTTTATTATTTACCTGCTTCCTCTCTCCTTTGATTTAAATTTCCCAGGTAAAGTAGCAATAAAGCACACACAGAGACACCCACCCACCCACCCACACACACACACACACACATACAAGCACACCTACACACACACATAAACAGTAAAGTTGCATGAGAGTGTGCATGAGATGAGTGAGTCAGATGAGTGAGTGTAGCAGCACCACACTCACCCATCCGTCACACTTATGTCAAGGCTGATTTGAGTCACAACTCCCATAATCGTCCCAATTAACAGTGGAGTTTGGAGTTGGTGATATTGGCAGCTTGGGAAGGAAGCACCCATCATTCTCTTCACACTTTCATTCTTCCATTTCCCTCCATTTCGTGCTGGCATTTTATCATTTATATTTTTACATACCTCCTTTTCTACATATTTTCTTGTTGGGTTTCCTCGCACATTCCTTGGATATTCTTTTGACTGTAAAATGAATGAAAAAACTACAAAATAACAAGAGAGCTCTGGAAAGAAAAAAACCAGTGTGACATGCAACAGCCTAGACTGAATCAATCCCCTGTCTTCTTCTTCCTCCTTCACTCCTCCTCCCTCCCTCCCTCCCAGTCTTCATCAACAGCGAGAACATCTGACGACCTGCTGACTAAGTGTCTGGGGTGTCACTGCAGAAATATTCCAAAATGGTGGAATGAATTTACTGCACCTTAAGACAAAAGAAGCCCATAATCACATGCACTTCTATTTAAGACCCATTACCGCCACACAGAAGAAAGAGAGGTTTCTCTTTTTAAAATCTTCTGCTCAAATTCTCATTAGAGAAAATGTCATTCCATATATGACTTTGAGGGCATTTTAAATTTTCAGCCCATTTTCCCGTGTGGCATTTCTTTAAGTGTCGAATTAAGAGTCATTTGAATATTTATCCTCTTTAAAGACTGCTGTTTTTTTGCAGAAGCCAATCTCTGATGGTGCAAAGGATTGCACTTTGTGCAAACATAATCTGATGAAGGAAGATGAGTAAAGGGTCTTACATAGGTCAGGCTGATGCCACAGGCCTCTCATGTGCCAGACAGAATAGTTCACCAACCCTGCTGGAGATCATTCATTTATGAGGCAAGCTACTACTGCAAATATCCCCAGAACAGTCAAGACAGTGAAGGTAGGAAGGTGCACAAAGTTTTTCCAATCCTGATTGTTTTTCTTTTTTTGTTTGGTTTCTTGAGTCATATTGAGAATCATTCAGTCATCAAAAGAGGAACCTCTAACAGTGGCATGGAAGGGGATAGTTGATGAACAGACTAAATGAAGGCTCTAGTCTAGATGGTGAGTTGACATGATGGATACACGGCATGCTTCAGACAAGAGGTCATGCTTCGCGCCAAAAAGCAAAAGTGACAGACTTTCAGAGAGAGGACAGGGACAGGAAGCGGAGACAGGAGAAAAGAAGGAGGGGAGTTCTGGTTTCATACTCGACCCACTCACCATCCTCTGTTGGAACATAGATGTTTAGGTACAGACAATCCTCGTGTTGATCCTGTATGTACGTGGTAACAATATCCAGGTTGAAGGTGAACCAGATTGGCATCATGATCTCTGGCACAGCATTGTGAATATTTTGGGGGCAGACAGGTGCAAAGTGGGTGGTATTCTTGATCCCTGACCAGGAGGAAGGAGGCTCTGGGGGCATAAAGCGTTTCTCTCCCACTGGGGGGGCCGCATACGGGACGCCCAGGTACTGGTCAACGGGTCCCAAAATCTCACTGGGCAGGGGAACCCTCACCCCTCTGAGTTTTCCATACTGTGTGTTCACAGTGGGGTAGTAGTTCTGCCCTTTCACAGCTGCTAAACACCAACAAACGCTTAACACCCACAGGGAGAGGCTGAAACCGGTGCACTTCCCGGCGCTGTGGCAGTTCTGCGAGGGAAAACGATTTCTCCTTGGAGAAAACCACATGGTCCGTGTGAGTAAGAACAAACGCAGGTGACCAACATACAAGCTGGGGCGCGCCCCTCAGCAAACATGCAGGCTTGCTGCTAAGCCCTTTGCTCCAGACTCCTGGAGGACAGTCATCAGCTGCAGATGAAGGGAAGCAGTTGTTCCGCTCCTCTCCACAGGAATGTCTTTACTCACTGTCCTCTGCTTGTCTTATCATCTAGCCAGTGCTGCAACAGAAGAGAAAAGGAAAATAAATGACAGCCTCTTGACAACCCACCATTTTTATTCTGTCATTTTTATTGACTTGTGGAGTCATTCTCTGTTATGACATAAAACAGCTTACATAAACATACCAGAAATCTCAATGCTACCATCTTTCCATATAACAACTGACTCTTAAGCAGCTTCCAGTGCCTAATAATGCTAATTGGACAATTAAAATGGAAATGACATCAACCGTGATCAGACTATTATTCAAAAGGGAAACATTTCTCTGTGAAGGAATAAGTTCCGGAAATGTGATGCTTAAACCGAGCAGCAGGAGTCACACAGAAAGGCACAACAAGATGTAAAAAATTATGTCCTGAATAATGTCACGGATCGTTTTTCACTCCATTCCCCTCTGGTGTAAAAAAAGAATATGTTGGAAATTAAATTTCATCCCTCTTGTTTGCTCTTACAAGCAATCATATTTTGAGATGAACAGAGGAAAGGACAGAGGTGGTGGTGGGGGTTTCAGCTGCAGGCAGCTCAGGCTCCTTCAATGGCAGAGCTGTACAGTAAATGCTAATCAACAGTCCCAAGGTGAACCAGCAGTGCCAGGAACAACAGCTCCCCATACTGCCTGATCAATTTTCAATTTCTGTGGCTTAAGGTCCCCCCTCAGCCTTATTCAATTGTGCCTCCCGCTGTGTTCACTTTAATAAGCACGGAGAAGAAGAGCCGGAGTTAAGAAGAGGATATTGCATTCCAAAATGAGGGTGTAAATGATTTATAATGTATCAACAACCATTAGAAAGTCCCTAAAGACTGAGACATCCCAGCATTTCTGGAGGCGCTGTTACTGCAAAGCAACTATTCTGATTCTGACCAGCATCAACCATGAATTGCTGGCATAAAGGACTTTCTAGAGTTGTAAACAGTAAACTAATTTCACATTTAACACAGTCTTTGCTTTGTTGCAATACAAACAATAACTGTGGATAATAACATGTGGATTGAGGTGGTCTGCAATACTGCAGCAGTGTCCTGATTGCGTTTTTTTGACCCTGATTAAATTATTTGGATACTGAGTATCTGCCGATGCCGATACTTTTGTTACACCACTTTAAAAAAAGAGCAAATGTAATACACAGATCCGGGTTTTCCCCTATTTTAATTTTATTAACCTTCTTTTATCAATTAACACTTAGAGCACTTCTGTGAAATTGCTTTAACAAGTAAAATATCAACTACAAAAGAAGTTAAGTATTAATAAGTAAAAATAGGTGACAATTACTCACGTGAGAAAGTTTGATAGCTGTAGCTTTAGTATCTTCTGAACTACTGAACAATTTTTTTTAATCATATTTGGTTCATATCTTTATTGAAAATTAATGATGACTTTCTTTTAAAATCATAGTTGTAGCATGAATATGATGATGAGTATCTGTGACTATCTCATATCAATGTAACCATTTATCAGTTTAGGTTGTTTCTGAGGTATTATTGATTTGTTTTTTTAAATCATTTTGTCCCAGAGCTTGCTCTTTGTAGGTGGTCCCTTGACAGCCATCTCACTGCTATCTTCTGGTGGCAGCACTGAGAGGGTAATTCTCATTGAAAAGAAACAAAACCTGATCTTTTTTTTGTCTTGAAAAGCTTTTGTAGGTCATTGTTTCAGTTAAGACAAGACAAAAGAGACACTTGCTGTCAGTATAAAATGTTTATTAAAAGAGTTATGGAGCCTGGAAGTCTGAATCTTTAGAATTTTTCGCGAACTTTACCAACGTGTTTTTGTGTGCCTCCTGGTCAAACTAGTGCTGTATTCTGTTGGGTTTTGTAGCAGTAATATGTGATGATCTGTTAATGACATGCAGAATTATTCCTCTGTAATAATAAACTTTAAATATAAAGCATTGATCATATTAATGATAAAATAAATATCCGGCCCCTGATAGGGATACTACATTCTATTCTGATTAAGTCATAAACTACATGATTGGGACTGATTTCCGATCATGTGATTATATTGGTACACCCTTATTATTGTATAGAAGACCACTGCAAACCACTTCATACCCACATGCTTGAAAGGAAGACAAAGGTTTTATAGTCCCCCTGTGATTAAGTCAATTCAAGAAGTCCAGGGGAGCAGATGATGAAGATAGTTTGATTTTAATAAACTAACCCCAACTTCTGAAGTACTGTGTCCTGCAGTAAAAAGAAAAGTTGGCTAGAAAATAAACAAGTACAAAAAACAAAAAGGGCCTTGGCTGAAAGACTGGGATGATGATCAGCACAACCTCTCACTAAATTGCCTAAATTTAACTACCAATGTTTAAACCAAAACCCGCAAACTAAAACAGCCTGGTTTTAACCGGGATTTAAAAAAAAAGGTAAAGAAGGAAATAAATTCAGCAAACTTTATTTAACTTTAAATTTAATGCACTCCTCTTTCCATGGATTTTACTCCCCCAGAACCAGATGAGATAGTCTAGCTCACCTTGGCCAGGTAGGGAAAGTAGGTCAGTGGAAGGAGGAAAAGGACAGGGCAAAACACACACACCACCTTGGGGGAACATAACACGAACAAAAGCGCTAAGGTTCTTGCATAACAATCACCCTTTGCCCAATCTAGTGACTAGAATGGATGATATTGTAGAAAACCAAGCACTGGCCAGGGATTAAAAATGCAAGAAAGAAGAGAAAAATCCTTTGCTCTGCTCAGCATGAATACTGTCATGTCTTCTTATTAAGATGTAGCTCAAACTTTATAAAAAAAAACAAAACAAGAAAAACAACTAAGCAATGAACAACAAGTAGTTCCTTCTTGATTATTAAAATGAGGGCAGCATACATTATTATTGCGACATTTAGGATCTTTGCTAGCATTAAAAACTTATGATCTTAATGAACAAACAGCTTTAAAAAAACAACACTCAAACTAATTGCATTTCATTTATCATAACTCTTCTGATTTAAAATCCTTCGGTTGGAACTCTGGACACAAAATGTTCACCAAAGGTAAATATTTGTAAAAAATCTCAATTCTATGAGTTTAAATTTAAAAAAGGCAGAAAGACGACATGTCTCTCGAGGTTTTGCGCATTGTGAATGTCTACCCACCAATGTCTTTGGAGAAAAATGTAAAAAACTGGGACAGGGGAAACACGGTTTACTCTCCAGGGCAAAAACCCAGCACACATCCTGGAAGGCTTAACTTTGCATATCTTCAATAGTACATATTGTAACACTTTCTCAGGCTTAAAGGCATGCAAAGCAACAATTTTCTGTGACTGCTTACAACCACAAAATGTTCCAACTTTACCCATTCTCTCCAGCTCTGGGGGTTCAAATGCTGTGTTAACAAGTCTCACAGTGGGAGCAAAAGTACAGAGTAATAAAAGCTAAAAGAAGGTAAAAGGGGAGAAATAAGCCCTCGTTTGACTCACACGAGTCTTATTTTGAAACACACACACAAAAAAACACATCTGTGCATACATACAACTCAATCCTCATTGTCTCTCAATTTGCTCGTAGGATGACAAGCTCAACTGTCACTCAGTCATACATGAGCAACAGATAGACAGCTGAGTGAAAGGAGGATGCAGGCAAAGGTAGTGCTGTAGAATGCAAATTGCTGCTTTGACATGTTGAGTTTAGAAAGTTTTTTACTTTATTCTTTTTTCTTGGACGCAAATCTGAGGTAGCTTTCCTCCAGTAACAAGTTTTGATTACACCGAACTGCACAGCTTAAGGTCAAAATTAGCTGTTAAGCAAAATGGATTGGGATTTCTCTGCTATTCCAGGCCATTTTTGCATCGAACACCACATATTCTATGATGTGGGCTAATTTAATAACCTCCTACCTGGGATATGGTGCCATGTGCATGCTTAGTTTGTGTTTGTGTGCTGCTTAACATCTAGTTTCTATACTGAAAAGAAATTACAGCAAGTGGTTATCAACCTGCAATGTTGGAACTTCTAAATCATTTTCCGCCAAACAATCTACTGCAATTATATATCTTTACCACCACCCCCTTATTTAACTACAACAACATGAAGGTTACAGTTGAATTTTTAAACAAAGCAATCTGGTGCAGGACACTCGCTGTTGCGGGAAGTTATACTTGGAAATTGTTATGCGCATCACTCTGTAATTACAATGCCATTTGCCATCACAACACAAGTTCCTTTTGTGTTGTACTGCAGTGTTCAGTAACAAGCTTTATTCTGTTCATTTCCTTCCTTTACACACAACAACCTGGTCATGGTGACTGAAAGGCAGCCTGAGAAACTTGGCACAATGTTGCCACAACAGCTGCTGCTTTGGTTATTAGTATGACAGGTAGTTACATCTCCGGAGGAGGCTAGAGCGCAGGATATGCTGTGGGGTACCCAGCAACACCGTTGCTATGAGTTGATTAGAAGCAGTGGAATAAATTGGCCTCTAAAGCTCAAAGAGTCTTTGAACTCTGTTCACTTAAAGCATAAACAATGCTGCATTCCTTTTCAGTCAGAATGTACACAAAAGCACTTATCTCAAATAGTGTGAGTTCAGGGTAAATTACTCATTTTACTGATCTATGAGGTTTGTTACAGGGTCATTTAGAGACCCATGGCAATGAAAATTGTGGGTTTTTTTGTGTCGTTAACATGTTATTGTATAATTTTTCTCGTGATGGAGGACATATTAAGAAAATACATATTGGAAATATTAAGAAAATTAAGATTAAAAATGTGTTTCTGAGTATTTCTTTATTCAAATAGCTGTGAATCAGAAGCAAAAAAAAGCTTGTAGTTATCCACCCCATTCCAATATGTCCACTTGTAGACAAATAGATACATATACGTCATCATTTTCCTCGTCTGACTCAAAACTGGATAGCTCCAATATTAATATTGCTCAACATTTTTGTTGCACCTGTAATGTTAGATGAAGGTGTGAAGGGGTGTAAACTAGAAGAAGAGAGTATAAACAAAAGCTTGATGGGAAATGGGCTTATTCTGTGCCAATGGTTCCACCCACAACTCAGAAACTATGTCCTAAAAAAGAACAGTTTTTTTTTAATTTTCCTTAAAAAAAAGCCTAATCTTAATATGATTAGTTGGGAGTGCTTTTAAAATTGATCAAAAAGTGATTTGTGTGGGACTTTAAATATTGTATGATGAAAAGTGTGTTTGTGCTTGCATTAGAAGGCTACTGTCCCTTATGCATACTCCCAACAGATTCATGCCAATTTGACATTAATGTTAGGCCGAACCCCAAATGAACATCTTTTTTTGCAACCTTATACAATGAAGGACTTTAAGGCCATTCTTACTTACCTCATATCTAGCATTCTTTTGATATTTATGTGAAGAAGTAAATGGTACATTGCATTTTCATACAATATATAGCACTTTTGTACCTCTCTTTAAGGCTATAGGCACTTTACAGTTACAGTCCTATTCACCTACGCACACACACACATTCATACACTGATGGCAGCTTCGCTGCCTTATACTGACGCCAAGCTTCAACAACCTATAACCCAGGAGCAAAGTAGCGTTCAATGTCTTGCCCAAGGAACATGCGAGTTGGGAACCAAACATGCAATCTTCTGATCAGAAATCAACCGCGCTACCTCTGCGCTACAACCACCCCCAAGGTGATCAGGAGGAGTAGAGCTGTCTCAGGAAAGGACATCTTCTATTTAAAAATGTGAAAAGAATAGAATAGAGTAATCAGAATTGGCTTTTTTCATCACTGCAACATAATAAACATACAACATTTAGAAATGTGGCCACTTGTTAAAGGTACACACTCAAAGATGTTGGGCCACTATAAACTAGAAAAACTATGATCATAAGATAAACATTTTGATCAATAAAAAAATGGTTACCCATCTAAATAATAGACTTCAAAATATAATCCAAAGACTGATCTGAACTTATCAGCAGAGAAAAAAGAAACAATATATATTGGAGAGTTTAATTCTTATATTTTACAATTACTGTCTAAGTTATTAGATGCTAAAATAAAAGGGAATAGAGGAAAAAGTAAACAACAAGCTAAGGCATGTAGGACAGGGGGTAAAGTTTAGGAGGTGGGATTAAAGCTCGACCAAGCTGTTTCTTAATCTAATCAAGTATCATTGATAACTAAAGAAAGACGATAAAAAATGAAAAACCATGGGAGAAAAAACATTTAAAAATGCAAATAAGGGAAAATAAGTTTTTGTAGTAATTATTTTAATTCTATTGGTTATTTGGTCTGCTTCAGCTTCTGCTCCATAGCCCTCCTTTAAGAATCTTACAATAGGATAAGAAAACACTTTACAAAGAGCTTTCTTTCCATTCTCTATGTGTGAAACCTTTTTTCACAAAAACTTAAAAAGAAAAAAAGAAAGACTTTACAGGTTCTAATTAAACAGTACAAGGCTTCTTGTTAAGTTTGTCATATACATAACTTGGGAAACCTATTAAAAAAACAAAACAGAATTGTTATTTACAATTTAAAGGTGCTACAGTGCAAACAAAATGCAATATTTATTGCTCTAAAATTATTGCCTTCACAGTTCAACTTCTTGCTAAAACATTTATGAAATGTTATGCTGTAGTAAAGTGGGTGCAAAAATACAGAAAAAGACTACGAAAGAGCCAAGAGGTTGGTTTATTTTTAAAAACTGTCCATCTATCTTTTCCTGCTCATACAGAGTCTGTGCAAAGATGCTAAACCTCCCTCACTGCAGAAACGTCCACCAGTTCTGTCATGGGAACCCTAAAGACACTCTTAGGCCAACCCAGAGACGTAGTCCTTCCTTCCAGAGCATCCTGAGACTTTCCCAGGGCTGCCTCCTGGTGAGACATGCCCAGAGTATCTCCCCAGGGAGGCATCCAGGAGGCATTAGAAAGAGATGCCTCAGCCATCTCAACGTGAAGGAGAAGCAACTCCAAGCTTCTCCTGAGTGACAGAGCTCCTCTGAAGAAGCGTCCAGCCACCTCATTTTAGCTGCCTGTTACCGGGATCTTTTCCTTTTGGTCATGAGCTAAAGCTTATGACCACAGGTGAGGGTAAAAACATTGATTGACCAGTAAATCCAGAACTTTGTCTTTTCTTAAAACTGTTCCAAGCCAAATTCAGTCATAATAGCTAAACATTGTGAGTTCTATAGCTTATTTTTTCTAAATACACCATCACCCACCAGCAAGGAGATTGTGATTAACACTTTTACACCAGAACTTTAGCTCCACATTTAAGTGAATCATAATAACAATAAATGAAACATTCTTCCAACTATTATAACTCCTCGTCTACACAATTGAAGTACTTCCAGCAGATTCTGAAGCAGCATATAACGGTGCAAAGCTGCTTTTATCCGCGTCAAAATTAGCTGATTTACATTGATTGTTTGAAAAGTTCGAGGAGTCAGGGTATATCAAAGAGCGTGTGTTATTTAGGTGCAGCCGGCAACATCTCAGGTGTTCAAGGGTTTAAATGGGGCCTATCTGTGAATGTTCTCCCTCTGCGTGAGTGTTCTGACTATAAAACTGTGGTAATTGGGGAATTTGAATGTTCTGAATGGTTATTAGAAGTGAGTGGGTGACTGTTCAAGGATGTGACCCTGTGAAGAACTAGCAAGCCCTCCAGGGTGTACCCTGAAGCCTCCAGCACACCCCCCATGTCCCAGCATGAATGGATCTTCACATGTTAATCATGAACAGGAAAGATATGAGAAAACCTTCCAACACCAATCCACAAACGCATGAGAGTCACTTGATTTTTCAGAATAACTTAAAATGGTGCCATTTTTGTCTGCATTCAATTCAAGACGAAATGCATCTGGTCAAACTTTTTAATCCAGACATGGCAAGGACATGGGACATTGTGATGGAGTGTCCGTGTTTAGAGGACACAGTGTGGAAGACTTCATCCGTCTCCTCTTCACCAGCATCTCAGAGGTCCTCTCTGCTTTGATCTCTCTACCTGCTGAAGCATAGCCAAGGGAAGAATAGCAAAACGGAGCCACTGCATGAGTTCTCCCTCATCATCCCAGAAATATTGATCGCCTCATCACCGCGGCCTTGCAGCCCATAATAAATACAAGTGAGGTGATAGAAGCAGGGGATTGGAAGGGGGAAGGGAAGAGAGAGAGGGGGGACTGCTGTGTAGATTTTAAGTCAGGTTATTAGGCCTAAACGCAAGACGGCACTCTGCCATGTACACGCCATTAAATATCCTCCTCCCCAATTCTTTGTGTCTGATTAATGAGACACCTTCAATTCTGCTAGCCTGATTCCTATTCATCATTATCTAAAATGAGCCCAGTGCAACAACACATTAGTTACTTATTGCACAAGAAAACGCTCAAACTCTACATCCAGATGTATTTTAGTCCAAGCCTTGGGATGCGTATTGTAAAAAGACCCTTTTGTTCTCCCACACCAGACAGATCTCTGCATTGCAATAAAAGTCTGAGCACAGAGCCAAATGTACTCCTACACCCCTACATCCCTTAGAGATGGGCTGAATAGACTCTGATAAAAAAGCAACCGATAACAGCCCTGAGTAGATGGAGGATCTGACTCTGCACACACTATTATTATTGTAACTAGTCAGCAACAAAGGCATTCACAAAGCTACATTAGTCCCCTGGAACATCTAACACCAAATGAAGCAAGTCATCCTGACTTGAGGAAGAGTAATCACCGATTACAGTCGCGCTGTTACCAAGGCAGAAGCAGCCATTAAGGCAGCTGGCAACCTGATGGGAACTAAAAACAGCTCCGGTCTTGGTGAGACACTCACACGTGTGGAAACATATATGTAAAATGCTTGCAAATAAATGACTCAAAGAGCTTTAACCTCCTAAGACCTGGCGTCCACATGTGTGGACATCACATCTTGGGTTACATTGCCAAAGTAGTTAATTCTGCTTTATTGTAGCCCTTTGACTGCACGTGTGGAGAGTTAGTTCAAATATTAGCTTGGGTCTTAAGAGGCTTAATGCAGACATATCAGTAGCAACAAAGTCCATACACGTCTGTGGTTCTTCACATAGGTCCTCATGTCTGATGAACAACAATGTGCCATACTAAATCAAGGTGCTTGGCATGTTTCAGAAAGAAAATGTCAAAACTAAAATACAGGCTCATGAGCTTCCTGCTGGGAGCTGTTGCTACTAAAACTGTGAGTAATGAGAGTCCACTCCACCTTTCCTTTGACTATTTCATTAGACAGAAAAACTGTGCGGTCATTAGATCGGAGTAGATTAAAATCAAGAACAAAGGTGCAGCACATTCTGGCTGTTAATCACCACACAGTGATCCTGACATATTTCTAAAGTAAAAAAAGACATGGTGGGCAGCAGCGAGGATGTTGGTCTGACCACCTGCTAAGCCATCTGACTCTACCCCAGCTTTGTGGTAGCTACACTAAGGCTGCAACGAGAACCAATTCCACCCAAGAAAACTAAGAGGTCTGAGTTTGGAACGTCCAAATTAAGACAGATTCCAGGTAAGCGTGTGTTAAAGATGAATCTTGTGGCTGCACAGCAAATAAATAATGGTCTTTCCCTTTACTGCTGACTGTGCTTGAAACAAGCGCTAGCGCTTTGTGAACAAAATGATAGTGACAGATTTGATGCAGAAGCCTTAAAGCTGCTAGAACAGTCATTGGGTTCATTCTTATGTCTCTTTCTCCAAAATGTGTGGGCAAGCATCCAAGCGTCACATCTAGGTTAGCAAGCAATATCAAACGGGAAAAAAAATGAATGTTTACATGGTTTATTAATCAAACTAACCAAATATAAATTGACTGAGAAGCATGTTTAAAAAAATAAAAAAAATCCTAAAGAAGAAAGTTTTTATGACAGTCCATCATTCTAACGTCTATTGATCCACACACAATCCCAGTGGATACTCCTGCAAAAAAAAAAAAGAAAATCAAAGTAGCTAATCACTCAAGGACCCCACAGGGATTCTTGGAGAAATTGCTGGGGCAAGTTTGAGGCCCGTCTCTAATCTAGCAGTATGTAAACACATTAAAGCTTTTACACATGGAAAGCTCATTATCAAAGCTCCTGCGTGTGTCTGCAGTGTGAAATCTGTAGTCCTGACAAAGGGTTTTCACTGCAGAACCAAAACGCTGCTAACCAAAGAGCAGAGGGTGAGGACTGCGTCTGTCAAAGTTTTCCATATGACTGATCCAGCGACCATAAATGAGCCTAATTAAAAGAGGATTTTACTCTTTTCAAAAAATTTCCATTTTTATCTACAAATTTACCTGACTCTAATTGTAATTGGGAAATGCATGAGTTAAGATGTAAAATGTTTGGGCAATAAGCAGCAGAAGTTTGTTTAAATTAAGTTTGTTTTTGTCCTGTGAAATGTGCAAATAATCTAAAACTTGCATTTCAGGATATTCTACCACATGCTTCTTTTTGCATTCATGCAATTTCCGACATTGAGTGATTTTGTGAACCATGAACTGGTAAATGTTTTTTTGTTATTATGTTTCACAGTGTAAACTAGGGGCGGGTTTTGACATTTTATAAATTGATTAAAATAGATTTATTTATTTGTGAGATGAAATTTCCTTTGAAGAAGTAAGAAAAAACTCAGGAAAAAAATCTGCAAATTTTTAATGTAAGAATTTAATATTTCATCATTTTAGTTCCGCCTTTGCTCAGTTTAAATTAGTTATGTGGCAACTGTTATAATCAAACAAAATTTGCTTTGAAATGAAAATGTGAGATTGGAGTTGATATTAAATCAAATAATAAATTCAATGAATTAAAAAAAAATCTGCAGTACGAACCTTTAATTAAACTACGTTTTTAGTAGTGTAGTACCTCGGGTACAATTTTGATAAGAGTTCAAATAAATCAATTAGTAATATTAAGAACACACCAGAAGGGATGTGAAGTTGGGGACAGACACATCTCCTGATGTGTTACATTCTTTTTAATTACACTCTATATCATTTTGAAACTGAGAGAACCATAATTGCAGCTCTTCTGTATAATGAATCAGTGCCTATATCTTGCTAAATAGAAGATTTCAGCTGCTCAATGGTCCATGGCCACCATTCTCTTGAAAATTTAGTATCTTCAGAGGGAACACAGATCCAGGCTGCAGGCAGGACACTTAGGCACGTTCTGTCTGTGATTTCAAGCTGCTACACATTCTGCAGCAATAGCGACTACATCGCGCCTCGAATGAGAAATCAAGATTTTCCTGAATACAAAGCCCAATTTGATACAATAAATGAAACAATAAAATCATTTTTCCCATCAATAAAGACTGTTTTAAAAATAAGAGAGCACCAATCTCAGAGACTAAAAGCTAAAATGCTTAGAGACCAATGGTCTGCAACCTGTGCCTCCGGAGCCACTTGCAGCCCCTTTATCCTTTCATTGTGGCTCTTTGGCTCTGGTTAAAGGTTTAATTTGTTATAGGAGTGGCTTCTTATTAGAATAAGCCCAATGTACATATTCTTATCTTATAATCTTATTTTAACTAATACAGGGTGTATTTTATTTTGAAAAAATAATGGAATGTGCTTCTGTCAAAAGTAAAAAATGTTAAAATTGTTATAAATACTAATATTGCACTTATAAATATTTAAAAGCTAGATGCTATATATAAATGGTTTAATGGCCACATAAATAAAGTGTATCTATCTAAACGGTGAAGTGGGATTTTGCAGCTTGCTGGGTTTAGTAGTGTTACAGTGCTAGGTTAGACAATACCAAAAACAACCGATAAGAATTCTATTTAGACAAGGGGTGCCCAAATCTAGCCTTGAGGGCCGGCCTCTTGTTAGTTTTATCTGCTGTTGATTACCAGGATCAGGTATGTTTAGTCAAAAAGGAGCTTCGATGGCAGGAAGGTTGGAAAACATGTAGGATACCAGCCCTCAAGGCCTGGATTTGGGTACCCCTGATTTAGAAAATAAATTAGGTTTTTATGTATATATATGTCAGTCAAAACACAGCAGGAATTGAAATGGATGAAAAGGGAAGCAGCTAAAGAGCCGAGCATGTTTGCCCAAAATGTTGCTAAATCTGTTGTTATATAACTCACTGTTTTAGAAAAAGAAAAAGTCATTGAGTGTGGTATGAAAAACAACTGGATCTGTCAACAAAATTGGCCATTTGGCAACACTGGCAGTTTCACTTTGCTCTTTTTCCGATAAGACATCATCAGTCGCGGATTTTGTTTTTCACTGCATGAGGAAATGGAGAAGGAATTTCACAAGTCTCTCAATGGGTTACACATGAGTTACACAGACACAAAGTGGTGACCTACTAAAAAAGAATACTGGGCCCTCTATATATCCCCATGTATGCCCATCTATATATTTCCCATTGAAATGCGCTGTGTCTCAAATTGCAAATTACAATTGTGATATTGACAGTGCAACTGCCTTCTGGCTGGAAAGTAGGGTAATGCAAAGGTGGCTGTGATTACTGGGTTTATGTTATTCAAAAGATTGATTGTAATGCTCGCGTTTCTCAATATTTATGCTCACCCTCCTGGCAAACAAGAAGCTCAAACAGGTTTTCCAGTGACAAAAATGTTATGTGAGCTCAGGAGTTAAGCAGGACCAGGGATGAGTGGATTAGCCCCGACACACATGTTGTGTTGTAGGTTGGCTAAGCCAAGGTGTCAAACAGGGATGGTTAAAGACCCACTCCGATCATCTTTTGAGCTTTTTTAAAACGTTCCTAGTGGTCTTTTAATTATGATTATGCAATTTTTAGCCAAAATGACAAGAAAAAAAAATTGTCATTTTCTAGGACATAGTTTTTGCAGAGCGGCAGGAGTTCATTAAAAACTTGAGTTGTGGGCAGGACCATTGGTACAGAGAGCAACCCAGGCCCCCTCCCCACCCGGTTGCTGAGAGCTCTCTGTGTATATGCTCTCCCATTATTACAGCTCCTCACAACCCCAACCTAATATTAAAAATAAATAAATGAATAAAAGTGCAATCAGTATTGAAGCTATCCAGCTGGGCAGTTTAGATCCAGATTCCAGCTCAGAAAAAGAAAACTAAGACGTACATAGTTTTAGTTGTCTACCAGTGGATACATCAGAATAGGGCGCAGGGAGCTTCTGGCCCCCCCGTGTATTCCCTACATAACAAATAAAAGGTTTTTTTTTGTCTGCTCTTGATTTACAATTTGAATAAAGAAAATATTAATCAGTATTAATTTATCATATTAATTGTCTTTGTATATGTCCTCCATTATGAGTAACACTATAAAACACAATTTTCTTTGGAGTGGGTCTTTAACTTTGCACGTCTTCATGATTCCAATTGTAAACCTTTTTTCTATATTTTTGTTTCAAACTCCACATTGAAACATGGCTCTCTTCCTTAACTCTGCCACAAGACACATGGAATCATGTCCGTTGTAAATTTGTTCCTTGCCATGCAAACAAAATCAATGTGGGGTGAGAACGTGTGAGAAAAGGGTGAACTGGGTGAGTCTCACACTCAATGGATGGGAGTTGAGAAGCCTACAAGCAAACTGGCAACCTCGGTAACACGCCAGTCAGTCATCCGCATAAGAAAGAGCCAGAGTGACAGACGGCTGATGCATAGACGGAAAGTTTGACAGGAAAAACACAGGATCGTGGAATCATTCAGGATCTGTGCTGGACCCACGGCACAACTTTAATGTTTTATTGATTTATCAATATTAAAAGCCTATGCTTAAGGATTTTCAAAATTAAAAATGATTTGCATTGAGCTGCACAATACAGGGTGAAGCATGCAAAAATGTTTACGATGATGCAAACAAGGAAGCTGCATCAACACTGACCAAAAGCAACAACTTTGTAGTAACTGGTCATTTAAATCCTAAATAACTCATAAGTTCCTAATGCAAAAATTTGCAAAGGGTGTGAGGGTGTTTAACTAATCTTACATCAGAAGAAACATCTCTGATTGGACTTGGTGAGGAGGATGCACTGTAACATGCAAAAGAGAATCCAGCCCATACTTCAGCCAGCTCTCCCTCCTCAGCTCAGCTGTGAGAACATGTCAGCACAAACATCAATTTCTAGCTCACAGTGAAAAGAAGGGGGGATTTTTAGCCTTCTGGAATTCTTACCTAATTAAATTCAGGCTGCTGCAAGAACCCTGAACTACACCAGCATGACATTACATACATATAAAGCATATCAGAATTTACAACAATCACCTGAAATGTGATTTGCTGTTTAATCCTGCCGCTTGCTTTGGTCTGAAGGCTGGCACTTGGAAAAAAAATCATCCACATGATTGATTACAGTTTTGAGGGTTTCAGTTTGGATTAATGGACTATTTCCGATTTAAACTCTGTATTGAATGCTAAAGTCACTTTAAGTAATAAATTTGACAGCATAGAATACATTGAGCATCGATCACTGTGAATCAGCACAGGCTTCAGTGGAGCAGAGTGGGGAAGCATTTTTCTTAAAGCAGCTATTAACACTTAACAAACATATAGTTGAACTCAAGGTTTGCTTTGAGTTAATTGAGGTCTGGCTGATAATTAGAACAGGGAATGGATTTCTCTCAATGATGGTCTCAAGTTCATTGGGAGTACTTAAGTAAAATAAGCCCATATTTAATGATTGACTTTTTCTTAAGGGTTAAAGCTGTGCAATTGCAGCCTAGGTGGAAATCATAGAACAAATGTTCTACATACAATCCTTACCCTATGGGTGTGGTCATAGTTTTTTTATTTTTTTTATTTTATTTTATCTATTCCGTTTGAACTTTCTGTTAAGGAATAATAATATGAACAATTTCTTTTTATGAACATTGAAGTTGTAATAATTTGTTGTTTTTCCTTTTCATATCTTTTCAGAGGAGAGGAGAGTAACCGCAAATCATAAACAAGTACAGGATCGGTGTAACTTTAAAATAATTCAACTCGAGTAGAAGTAAAGTTATCCCATTAGTACAGGAGAAAGTGTATAAAAATAACTGGAAAATAGACCCACATAAACCCTCTTTTGTTTAGGCTTCGTGTAGTTACATGTCTTTTAAAAGTATTTTACAATTGTAACTTGTTGTCAAAAAATGCAATGCGCTTCGGCATACGCAAGCAAAATTTGTGTATTAAAAAATACACTAAATTGGAAAGGCTTACATTTTTTTGTGCTTCAGCAATGCCAATTTGTCCTCTTCTTAAAAATGGTATGACTGTCAACATAAAAAAAATCTTAGCATGTGCTAAAAAGATTTACAAATGTTAAAAAAAGGTCTTCAAACCAACACTTGGCTCGGCAAATGTGCACACACAGACACAAAAAGGCACGTTAATCCTCCCTGTGCATGCTTACAAACAACAACATGTAAAGTTTGGGAGAAATTTGTGCAAAAGAAAAGAACTATTCAGTATCTTGTGCCGCATAGAAAAACACTTTAAAATAGAAATCCTACTTTCAAGCACTATTTTTCATGCTTGGCAATAATTCTTTATGAGGCGCATGCTATTTAAAAAAAAAAAAAAAAAAAAGGATTTTCAGACATTCAATAGTTTTGCATACATATGATGTCCAATGAAAGCATTATATAGAACAAAAAAAATGAATTTGCTGTGAAGCTTCAACCTTTTGTCAATAATGTGCTGTTTTGCACAAATGATTGCATGACTTATGTTCAGTTCATTAGAGTCAAGTAGCAAAGTATTTTGTCCACTTACTCTTTTTTTTCCATTGTATCCGTCATATATTTGCACATACCATTTCTAATCTATTATTTACATACTACTTTCTTTTAGTTCTATTAAATCAACTTTTGCTTTGTGGAATGATTATGTATCTTATTATACGTTTATACTTTTAGATTATGCAATAATTTGGTTTTTATATACATGAACATTGTGTGGAACCAGCATGAATTCCCATATAAGGACATGGAAGTGCTGAAGTTTGTCTCTACTTTTTGTCTGTATGTGCTGAATGGCTTATTGAACAGAAAGGAAACATCTGTAGGGATTCTGACCCAACTGTCCTTCACGCCAGATAGTGCTGGTCTCTTAATCTCGTGTTTGTACGGACAGACACAGAGCCATTGTATGCCATGACTTGATTTACATGTTAGGTAATAAAAACTCCCTGCCGTGAGGGGGGAACAGAGCAGAGCTGATCAGAACAGAGGCGGAGCACTTCTTTCCTGCCGATGCCCCTGGCTCTCCCTTTGCAAATGCCTGAAACTTGGAGCCCTTAACCATCCGAACCTGGGAAGGCCTTGCGCGGCCGTAACAACTTGCATTGGTTTTTGTTCTTATTTTTTCTGTCTTTTGGAGACATTATATTTCATAAACTATGATGATGATGTGCATTTAACTTTGATACAATGGTTTCTATAAAGTTGACATGAAATTACAACTTTTACCAAAAAAAAAAAAATCCCATTTCACAACCCTTTCACGGAAAACTGTATAGAAAATAAAAAATAAACCTTGTAATGCCCTAATGTCATTATACAATCTCATGGATCTTTGTGTTGCACCTTTGTGTTACACCTTGCTTACACATGTGTTACATCTTTTGTGTTGTTATCCCAGGAATTGACCAGAAGGTTTGTTAACTCTAAAAAGCCTGAAATGCATGTTAAAAATAGAGAGGATTTCATCCAAAAGTCCCACTCCTATCTTATTTTGATCTTTTTAATTAACATTCCCAGTGACCTTTTAACACTAGTTAGGCCATTTTTAGCCAAGATAAAAAAGATAAATAAAAAGAAAATGTCATTTTCTTGGACATAGTTTTTGTAGAGCATTCATTAGAAATTTAACAATGAGTTTAGGGCAGGACCGTTGGCGCAGAGTAAGTCTCCCCTCCACTTCCTGTCAAGTATCTGTTTACACTCTCTCCTGCTAGCTTACAGCCCCTCACACCCCCATCCTATCATCACTGGTCCAACTAAAATGGATATCAATATTGCTCCTTTAAAGTATACAGCTGTGACCCAGACGCAAGTTCAGACGTGGAAAACAAAGACGTACATATATCTATTTGTCTGTCAGGGGTTGCATCAGAATGGAGTGAAGCAGGGAGAGTGAGGCCCCCCAATGTAATTTCTATGTCACAAACATGCTCTTTTTCAAACAGCATTTTTTTCTTCTGATTTACAACGGATTGAACAAAGAAATATTCAGAAATACAATTTTAATTGAAATTTTCTTTATATATGTTCACCATCATGAGAAAAAGGCAACAAGAACATGACAAAAACACCTAAAGCACTATTTTCTAATTGAGTTGGTCTTTAAGGCATATTTAGTGCCTTATTTCCCAAATCTGGTTTCTGCAAGAATGAAAAACAGAAAACAAATAAACCCTGAAAACTTGTCCGGAATAAATTAAAAATGAGCTGCTTATTTTTACTTCTTGAAAAAAGCTAATATGCAACAGGCATTCTGTTCAAATGTGACGGAAGTGCGCATGTGCAGAGCTGCACAAATGCACAAAAAATACGTTAAATGAGGAAAGTTGGATAATTCTCTCAATGGCCTTATAAGCTAAATAAAAGCTTTAATTTAAGGTAAGTAGGTCACAGTTCTTCATGGTAGTTTAAAGACAAGCATCATCACTCAACAAAAAAAAAAGCTCATAGAATGGTACGTTTGCAAAGCATGCATCTGACCTAAAAGCTGGATGTAAAATTAATGAGCTAATAATGCAATATGTGTGTTTGCAGCTGTTACCTGCAAACGGAGAGAGATTTCACATTCAAGTGAAATATGGTTCTAGACTATGGCCTTACTATAAGAACATAAATTAATCAAGTGGTTTGAATCTAAAAGCAGCGAGTGCACCATGAGAGCTCCACTGCATAACATCCGCAACAAAAGCTTCTCCACCACTTCACTCTTTGAGACCTAAATATTAGCTGAAACTTTTTAAAAAACCTCATATTAAATACAAATCAAACAACCCACAGTTAGCTTTAAGAAATTGGAACATTTTCGACACAGAAATACTCATGAAAACCTCTTTTTTTTTAATGGTGGAAGACAATAAATTCATGCCAAAATCTGAGTGGTAGAAGGCATTTTTTGCCTCGCAGAGGGCTGACAGCAGTAAAAAAGACAAAAGAAGAAGTTGCTAAAATGTTTTGATGTGTGAAAAGCTTAATTTCTGAATACAAAGCGATAATGCATATTTGTGTACTGCTAAATGCAAAACCTACAGCACTGATTACATATTTCAAATAGATGTGACAATTTATCACCACTTTAATCGCAATTAATAACTACAGACAAATTAGCACATATTTGTTTTTTTTTTTGTTTTTTTTTTTTTTATTGAGTTGATCTCATATTTAATGTATAACAAAGCCATAATGTCACAACTATTGTAAGAGATAAAGCAAGACGAGGTGTTTGTTGTCATTAATTCATGAGGTACGTGGAGGGCTGATCACACCGGACGGTAAACTGTGGAATAAGGTACGTCAACACATATATTATAGCATTAATTAAGTAAAGTTTGTGCTTTTTTACTTAATTGTTTAAGATTAAATTGTTTAAGATTAAAAATAATATGGTAATAAAACTTCATTAAGCCAATTTCTTTTTTCTTTTTTTTTATCTTTTACTGCACTAAATGTCAAGGATTTAATCAAATTACCTCAAAATAACGCTTATTGCAGCATTTATTAGGTTGGATTGAAAAAAAAAAGATTAATTCATGGTTAACTAATCACACATAAAAATTAATTGCATGACAGCACTAATTTCAAAATGTACACATATACTTCATCCTGTACATAAATGCAGAAGAAATGTTCCCTATCTCAGAGAGGGTCAATTTAGTTTAATATCAGCAGATTAGATGAGCTCTGTCCACTGTAAACGAAGCCAGAGGCTTTATTGGGGCATAATTAAGTTTTGGAAGAACTTTGATGTGCTTTTAACTAAAAGGTCAACATTAACTAGCAATGTGAGCCACATGTGATTACTATGTATATCACAGCATCAAAAAAGATGCTGCCGCACTAATGAGCGGGTGACCTTCATGTCCGGCGTAAACAAAGAGCAAACAACCGCGCACTGTGCAGTATGGCCTCTCTCAGACATTAATAAGGGGTGTTTAAGAAATTAATCATACTCTAATTTCAGAGGTACTCTTTCACGTCTGTTTGACATTTCGGGGAGAGCGGTTTGCTGCAGGAAGTCGTTTCATCTACGCAGGAGGTCAAAAGCAAAATGTTTTCAGCATTTGGTGAGCTGGATGACAAAGGAGTCTAAATTTAAAGGTAAAAATGATAAGAATAACATTTGAGAAAAACAAATATGGTTTTGGCATTTAATCCTCAATTCATCACATTATAGGATCATCCAGAGCCAGGTGGATTTGAAGGAGATGTGGAGGGATTAGTGAGGTGATATCAATCACCACAGCCTGAACTATCCCCTTATCAAGCACTATCACAATCCCCGACTGCTTTGCTCATCGATCCTGCACCTGCAAAGTGGCTAAAGCCACAGAAAAAAGCAATATTTTCCCTTCAGGAGACCATCCAGCTATAAAAAATAAATCCATATAATATGAACACTCACAATATCAAATTCCCAAATTTTCAAATCAAGCCCTCTGGGACCAGTTGTGTTAGAGGTGAAACAGGGCTGGTAAATCTGTGAAGAAGACTCATGAAGATGATGAAGGACAGAAGGAGTGTTGTGTTTCCTAGCTGTCTGTTTAGGAAAGATGTCTTGCTCTGCGCATCACCTGCTCACGTTGACATTCTGGATATTATTAGTCAGCCTGGGGAATCCAGATGAGGACAAGTTCCGAGGGACATTTTAAATGACAGTGCCCTTTCTTGAAGGGGAGAGTAAACAACACAGGCAACCATGGCTGTCTTGTTACTAACACTCATCTGCATTCACAGGAAGGAAGAAGAAAAAAAAACAAAACAACCAAACATGAGTGTCTGTGGACTAAAACCGGTGAGACAGAATGTTACGTTTTAAACACAGAGAGGTGGGGTTGGTTAGAGGGGACATGGAGGCCGACATGTCTCCCCGAAGGAGGGATGCTATTCCCTGACAAAAGTTTTTTTCAGCTCTCCCTGCCAGATATGTTTACTCTCCATTCACTGTTTCTAATCCTGTCTGAAAGCTCAGCTTGAATGTCAGCCTTCTTCCTAAATTGGCTCGTGTTCTCAGCGATTGATTAAAGTAACCCAGCTTTATCAGGCTACGGTCAACCCTGAGCATCTGCCAAATCTATTAGGTAATGCATCCTTTGTTATTGTACCGATGCGCCCCCTCCACAGACATTTTTAAAGAAATGCATGCATATATCTAGTGTAACATAAAACAGTCGTACATGGCTCTAAAATAGTGCAGCTGCCTTTAGAGACATTTTAACTCACGGTAACGTTCAGTAAAACCGGTTTGAATTTATCACCTGATGCAAAAACGGTGTGCACAGGGGGTTCACTAAGACTGAAGTTTGTAATCCCACTTTCTTTTACAGCTTGTGAGTGATGCCACAAGCACAAACGCATCCCCCGACACTGAGTAAAGAATCTGGTTATAAGTCTCGCATTGTAAAGGTCTAATATCCCTATGCCATTGAACCCAGAAGAAAGAGGAGAGGAAAGCTCGCCCTGAAATTACTGCTGACGCCAGAGTCCTAGTCGTTCCACTTAGGGTGTGTCCTGTAGGACATTATTAAAGTACACACAGGCACAAAATAGTCCACAATACGAGAGTGAGACCACCACACACGTCCTCAGACACACCACTCAAGGTTGTATCTGGCTAAGACTCCTGTTTGAAACATGCCATCACTTTCTGAAATCCAAGAGCTTTCATCCACGCCACTCGAGTGTTATGCACAGCTTTCAATCAAACAAAATGAAAAGACAGACAGCAGATGCTGTGCATATGCAACATGGCAACGACTTCAAGTCCCATTTGTGTCCTTAAAGGAGACTACAGAGCCAAATTAATGACTGAATACTTAGAAGTAGGCCATGTCCAAACATTGCAGGGAAATCTGGGCTCTAGTTGTCTGCACATCCTCAAAATCTGCAAGCAACCACCTAATCTCTTCTTTTCTGTGCATTCTTTGCACCAAAAGAGCCCAGAGCGATGAGTAAAGATACTGTATCTGCACTCCAGCATCTGCACATACACACCATGCAGCATTCCCAAATCCATTTTTTCCCTGTCTTATAAAGCAATCTCTCTTATCTGCTTCTTTTCAAGTTCCCTCTTAATATTTTTGTCAGAACAACCATAAACATATCTCCTGTAGCATGTTTCATTAGCAGTTTGAGGGGAAAAAAGATTTTTCCTCAAACATCTGGAGTGAAAAGTCACATTGGATCAGATCAAATAGGACTTGAGCGCACATTATTTATTCATTGCAATCCCTAAATCCAAGCAATACCACTAAACAGCGACAGTTTAAAAACTATTTTTCTGTGTACGAACAGAGCAGACATGGATGCAATCTAAAAGGGGCCCACAGATGGAAGAGTTTCATGTCTGTTCTTTGAGGCAAGAATGTCGAGGAGACAGAACAACAAGGCTGTTGTTGTTTTCTATCTGGAGATCCTCGCAGCTTCTGTGAGGAACAACAGCGTTGCCTTCTTGCCTGGTGTAAAATTTCAAGTGACTCCGAGGCTTCTTTGCAATTTTCATGCATGCTGAGAGCGCTGCAGAACAAAAAAAAAAAAAAAAAAGAAAAAGACATTGTGGATAACCAATATTTACTCCTGCAGCGAACAGTGACAGCGTGTTTCAAAGGTGCTTGTTTGTTTAAATCAGGAATGTCTTTTGTGAATTCATGTGTGGGCGTGTTTTACAGCTTGAAATTACTCTACAGATTTCCAACAATGAAAGCATGCTTTTAGTACAACTAGTTTTTTCTTATCTTAAGGCTAGACCCCATTCACCACTTAAATCCATAACTCCATCTGCCTCTTTGGGACATCCTGAAGGCCTGAAGGATGGAGCACATTGAGTGGCACTCCCACAGGTAGGTGTCAGCAACTTTGTATGCAAACATTGTTTGAGGGTGAAATCCATATGTGATAGATTTGGCGAAAAGGTTTTCCATGAAAGGGCAGCCCTGTCTTTGGGCAGGATTAAGCGCTTTAAATCTAATGATGAGTGAGGCCTTCTTTTATTTGTTTTTAAGCAGGCATTTTAGTCCTAACGAAATAGCGGCAGCGCTCTGCCTCTGGAGGGAACAAATGCTCATCACCTGGCTCCGTCAAGCAATCCATAAACTCTTAATGCCACATTCCACCAGATACTTGCAAGACAAGTTTAGAGAACAAGCAAGAAATCAATGAGAGGCAGTTTCCCATTTGCAATGTCATAATTTTCAGGAATGCTTTTGGGAAGCTATTCCTCTCAGTGCAAAATCACTTGGTGTTTCTTTTTTTTTTTCTTTTCCTGAAGCTGTGGCTGCCAAGAGATTTGGGAGCTCTTATGCCCGAGACAGCAAATCTGTGCCAGGGGTTGTGCGGGACATTTAGATAAATGGGTTGGATTTTATTTCATAGCAACACTGTTCGTCTTAACTTTCTGTGTCTATCAGGGATTTAGGAAGTTTGTTTCTGTCCTTGAGCTTGTGTTTGGAACAGCAAGACTGAAGTTAGTTTGAGTCAGCCGCGGTGCCCCAGGATTACAAAGCTATCCTCTGTGAGCCCCTTCCTGCTCCGTTCATGCTCTCCTGTTCAGGTCAGTTTGGATGAACAAAGGCAGCTAAAAATCATCCCAATTTATCAGCTAACTTGCAAAGTTCTCTGCACCGCATTTGCTCATGGCTTTGCAAAAGCGGCTAACATGTGATGCAGCTGTTGGTTATTTGTGTGCAGCAAAGCATCAATTTGAGGGAAATGTGGGCCACAAAGACACAAAAACACAACTTCGCCCTGGGAAATGTGTCACATTTCCAGCACACTTTGCAATAAGGTTGTCTCATTCAGGCCCGTTTCAGAGAGCATTGTGAAAAGCACGAGCCAAGATGTGGTTTATGGGGCCAGTTTTCAAATCCTTTTCAAACACAGATCCCAGATCTACTGCATAAATCACACGGGTCATGACAAACATCCTCAATCAGTCTTTGGCTGCAGTACTTTTAAAGAGGCTTGTGACTTTCCTCTAGGTGTTTTTTAATAAAATCAAACTGTCACTTCTTCTGAAATATAAAGTGCTTTGGTGCTTGTTACCTATCAAACACTATAAAACCTAAAACTCATTTAAATATTTCATTTCAGAGTTACGAGACAGCCCGGTCTTTCAGATGAAGGTCAAAGAATCAGACTCAATATACTGGTAAACGGTTATTCCTCAGTAGCAAGTAACTCCATTCAGCATCCCATTTGTGAGCATCTTACTGGGTGCCAGGCAACTAGAAAGATTCAACAATAAATGTTTATTGCTCGGGGGTTAGGGCTTGTGTTGAATTTTAGATGCATGAAATGAGTGTGAAGCTGGTCCAGATTTAAAGAGGATGAGGAGTAAATGGGAAACGGAAATGCCTGCTGATTCTGGCATCAGAGAAAGTTTTGAATCATACATTTATTTATTTATTTATTTTTATTTGAATGAGTTAGAGATCAGATTAAATCATACATCATTACATCAAATAAAAGTGCCAGGAAAAGTCCGGGACACAATTTTGCAACCCCTTCTATCCTGGCTGTTGTTTGTGGCTTAAAAAAACTAGAAGAAAAAGCTCCTGCATAAATAATAATAACTTGTGGGATTTTAGTTTATTTATTTATTTATTTTTCGCTTCTTCCATCCAAAATCTCTGTTGTGAAAAGGCTTAACTTTTGCCATTTTCCTCTTGTTTCTTTTCAGTCCAACCTCCTTATTTCCTCCTCGCTCTTATCTTTGATGATTCGCTCTCAATTCCTGCCAGAAAGCCAATTCTATCCAACAGTGTAATTCCAATTCTCAGCCTTAAAACTGAACGCCCCACCACTTTTATGTCATTCAACACTTGTTCTTATAGCGCGCTGAAATTCACAGACCACCCGGTGCAAAGGGACCACATAAAATAATAAACCTCTGGCCTCTTTTGCTCTTTCTCCTTCTTCACAAACATTTTAGATAAAAAACAATGTAAAAAAAACATCAAACCCACATTAAGATGTGACTTTTAACATTTAGATGAAGAAAAATATGGACTGCGGGTTCATAAAACATCCCACACATGAATATAAGAACACAGGATTTGTGGTGGTTTAGCACAACCCTCCAATCTTTGATAACTAATGGAAGACATAAAAGCCTGGAGGCTAATACAGACTTTCACCCACTCCTCTATATATATAAAAGCTAAAATCAAAACCTAATCAAATCTTTTGGCTTTACACTTTTCACTCAAACAACTGTGATAGTGACCTAGAGCCAGCAATTCATCTAGAGTTGCCATCTTGGGGGAGTAAGTCACAGGACTATTTCTGTAATGACCCAGATTTCCAGGTGAAGCTGAATCTGTGTCGTTGTAATGAGCTGGAGCTAATCAGAGAGACAATATTAGATCAATCTACTTTTTTTTTTTCCTTTCTTCCGCATGTTATATGTTCATTGGATGACACAGTCTGTTTCGGATAAGTCAGTAAAAGCTGAAGAAATCTGAATCCCAGAACACAAACATTTCCATGTCACAACTTTCTTTCTTGGTCATTTTGCCAGATTAATATCAAATCAATTTCCTGGAGCCTGTTCTTACAAAGAGGGATGGTGCAACGATAGTATCATTGGAAGAAAGCTATAATTGTGTAGGATGGCTCCTTTTGAGAGAAATATGGGCACAGATGGGCTCTGGGCTTGATGGAGGAATTTCTCTGTTCTTAAAGGCTATCCGAAAGCTTTGCCAAACTGGCAAGGGATATAAATAGATAAAATTCTGGAGCAGGTCCACAGAATAAACCACAACTAATAGAGCTTCAATCAAGGTATGAGGATAGAAAGTTTGTCTTAAAGGCAAATCTGAAATGTTATCTCGTCTCAAGACATTCCTTTTTTGCTTAGGAGAAGCTGGAATTTTCCTTGTTTGTTTCCAGTCTGCTGACTTTCCTATTTTTATCTTTTCCAGCGAAATTTAGAATAGTCTGTTTTCCAGTCATCTATAAATCAGGAAGACATGCTGCTAGCACAATGCAATGTAGAGAGAAAGCACACCAAGATAATTTGAGCTGGCACGCTCAAGGAGCCATGGCTTGAGTTTTGGTGCTTTGCTGACGGGCTCTTCTTTTCTGCCAGTCACATATTTTAAGATTAAATAACCTGTTGAATTGCTAATACACGTCCATCAATCAGAAGACAGAGATTAAACAGCAAAAAACATGCTAGATGTGTGGTATGGGTCAATAATTGGAATTTAGGAATTTAAACAAATTAAAGTTTTTACTCAAAGGAGTTAAAAGTCATATTTTTGGTGTTTTAAACATGTTCTTGTAGCATCCTTATGATGGAGGACATATTTAAAGAAAATTAAAATTAAAATGGCATTCCTGAGTTTTTCTTTATTCAAGTCATTGGGAATCAGGGGCAGTTTGAAAAAGCTTGACGTAAGACCTATAACATATAAACTCCCTGTTCCACTCCATTCTGATGAATCCACTTCCAGACAAATAGATCCATAAACATCATTGTTTTCCTGGTCAGAGCTGGCATCTGGATCAAAACTGCATGACTAAATACCTCTAATATTGTTCCCCATTTTTGTTCCACAGGCAGCGTTAGGTTGGGGTGTGAAGGGCTATAAGTTAGCGGTACAGAGTGTTTCTGCTCTGCAGAAACTATGTCCTAGAAAACAACACAGTTTTTTGTTTCTGTAAAAAAAAAATGGGATATTCACAATTAAAAGATCACTGGCGGCGCTTTTACAAGAGATCAAAAGATGATCGGAGTGGGACAAAAACCTTTTTCTGGTTTGGTTTCCTTTCACGTTGCACTTTTGAGATCAGACCAAACTGTCAGCACTTACGAAAGCTGCCTGTTTGGAATGAAACAGGCAGCTTGAGATGGTAAGAAGAAAGAGATGGTAAATAAAAAAAAAAAACATCTCCACTTCCTCTATTTGGTTTGCTGATTGTCCATCTGTGTTTACAATAAAACTACACAAAGAAAGAGCAGGGTTAGGCAGACCAGAGTCTGGTTGCTTGGTCAGATGAGCTTTCCCACCCACCTGTTCAAAAAATGCTCCCAAATATTGAAGTACAGCACATACACTACATCTAGAAAACTATAACATAAAGGTAAAATAACTATTAAGAATAGAAATCACAAAGTGGCATTTAATCAAATGCCAATGTAATTAGACAGAAGTGGTGTGTTTTGAAAAATTGGGCTGAGACTCATGTAGAAAAGACTAGAGTGAAACAAAAGCCCAAACTAACCCTAACCCAAACAGACAGGCAGAAAGACAGATTACTTTATTCATCCCAACGGGGAAATTAGGTTGTTGCAGCGGTCTGGTATATTTGAAAACAATAAAATATAGTAGCAAGAGACAGAAATGGGATGTGCAAAAAGACATAAGTAACGGACAGGGTACCAGAGATACAGGTTTGTGTTTAATTGAAAAAGAAATGTGCAACAAAAGATGGCGATAAGAAAAATGATATATGCAAACGAATTAAGGCATCTCTCGTTTAAGACTTTGACCTACTTGTAGATCTGAGGTGTGTGAGGACATGAAGGCCAACCAGTAGCAGAAGTTTGTGTGTCACTGTGTGTGCATGTGTGAGAGAGCAAGGATCTCTATTAATCTCTTGCATTACTGCAGTCATTTCCACTCTCTTCATCACCAGCAGCATGTGCTCTGTGAGATTTAAAATATTAAAATCTGTAATCTGTCAGCATTATGAGGTTAACACACACCCGCAAGACTGGTGTCCTATCTGTCATTTTGCGTTCCACTTCGCATGGCTCCACATATATCACAAGGACCTGACACTAGCTTTTGTCGTTCTGGCTGCAGAAGTCTCCGCAGCCGGAGTCTGTAATTTCTCAACAGCGGAACAGACATGCTTCTAGACCCTCGAGAAAAATTAAGGAAAATGCGTGAAGCTGAGAAAAAAAGGGAAGAAGGGAGAAAGCTGCTGCAGTGTGAAGCGCAAAGAAGCCTCTAATTGTTTCCCCAGTGAATGTGACCCAGTGACTCTGGAGGAGTTCTTACTTGTTCTTTTACTGCGGGTAAACCTGCATTCATTATGAATGGGTGGCACAAGCTCATAGTTTTCAGATCGGGCCTAACCGATGTGTCAGTTTGTAGCTCAGTGAAATATTTGCTTCCTTTTCTATCTAACCAACGACGTTGTATTTTCCTTTTACTCTGAATTAATAACCATGGGTGAATAAATTGAATGGGATTAAAGCTTAAACGACAGTGACCTATGTATAAATATTAGGCTGATGGAAGACACTCCAACGTAGCCCATTTAGCCAGCTCCATGTCATGTCTTCATATGACAGGCTTTTACTAAGCTCCTTAAGAGTCGGCCCCAAGGGATCCATGGTGGGCTGGAAGGTACTGAGTCAGGCTTTATCTGGACTAATTTACCCCATGAATTAGATGGCTCCTTGTTGCTGTGTCCTGGGAAACCCACACAATACGCAGCCTGTGATAAAAAAATATATATTTGAAATGGAAAAACTAAAAAGCACATCTTGTCCCCTTACCTGAGCAGAAACCTTTACTCTCTGGATTAAAAAGCACTCGACACCCTGTCACTTTTTCTCATGATGGATTATGGGGGAAAAAAAGAAGCAATTTAAAGAACGCAGATGAAGTCGCACCTTTTGAAGACGTGTCAGACTTTGTATCCATCGGCTTCAGAAAGACAAATTGAATGGTTTTTCGGCTTAATTCTAATAGAAGATAGATTATGCAAACATTTTGCCGTTTCTGAATCTGCTGTTACATCGACATGGTTTCAGAATCGTAAAAGAGGCAAACTCAAAGATGTATGAAATAGCACTTCTTTGTCTTTATACTTGGAGTCTTGGACTCAGTGCCCAAAGGTGAAGTCCCTGATGACAACGGACTCCTTGTACAGCAATCTTGCATTTCTGTAATACACCACCAGCTGGGATACAGCAGCGAAATGCAGCTGTTTTACTTAGGAAAAAAAAGCTAAATGTAAGCAGGTAGGATGATCAGAATGAAAAAAAAAACAAGAGTTCAATTCAAATAGAGGTGAACCTAAAAGTTGGCTCAAATAAATATTTTTTCGTCTTTTCCTTTTGCTCCAAAATCAAGAATTTTTATCTTGTTTTGTCTCTTCTACAGAAAACTAAATTGGAAAAAAAAATTATACCTAACTTGCAGCTGCATCCGTGAAAATTGCAGCTCGGCAGACTTCAACTGCGTGCCACTGTCTGTAAATGGCTTAATTAATAAATAATTAATAAGTGGGTAACTTCTGGCAGAGAGTGAGCGGAGACATACTGTGTGACATCTGTTTTGTAGTTAGAATGACTATGTCCAAAAGAATCTTGTTCACTAAGCAGACATTGGTCTTTGGCAGAGAAACCTGCTAGTCAGGGGAGATGTTTTTGGGCCGTGAACAGTGCAATATCGCCGTTAAACACTTTGTGTGCACTAGACTCAAGACGTTTCTTTATTTCTAGAGCCAAAAACGCCATGTTCATCAAACAAAGACATTTTTTGTTGCTTACAGGTTTAATAAATATTCCTGATTTATTACTAAATTGTTATGACAATAGTGCAACCGGAAAACTGTCAGTCTGTGTTTTTTACAACCCTGTCACATAAGGTGTGATGCCATGATGATGAAGAAGAACATCCTCAGGAGCAAATCAGAAGAGACAAGTTGATCCTCCTTCATTAGTCACAGAGCAGTCATCTCTGTGAAGGGCAATGAGGCGCTAAACGTGGATCTGCAATTAGTTACATTTGATTTTCAATTATGATTTTGGGCCTTCAAAGCTTGAACAAAAAACAAGATGACAAGATAAAGCTAAATATTTTTTCGGATTCCACTTTTAGAATGATGCTTTTGCTGTGTCAAATTTTCATAACAAGCTTTTTGTCCAATTTGGTTTACTTGGAGGGCAGAAAACTCTTCATTTCAAAGCTTGTGGCAAATCAATCTCAAAAATGGGTGGACCATTATGCAAGGATGCTATGTTTTCACTACATAATGACATTTTGAGTCAACGGGTGAATGCAAGGGTCTAATAAAGGGGAGGGGGGGGTGACACAACCTTATTTTTCTGGTGAGTTGTGACTCATAAATTCTGTAGAGCCATTACTCTAAGGAGAAAAATATTGCAGTTTCACAATAAAAGCCTGGCAATTGCACACTGGCTGAGTTTGCCTTTAGCATCTCTCTTATTTTAAGTAATAATACCAAAAATGGCAGAATCCTCACTCTAATAAGTCCTTGTTCTTGCAATGACTCACAAGAAATCATTTAGGTAGGTAACTTTTTTTATTAGTTACACCAAAAAGCAAGTCATTTGTCTTGCTTTGTGCATTTTCTTCCTGTGTCTGTGACTTTGCAGCTTGTGAAAGCAGTGCCATAATGACTGTGGAGGTAAGCAGTGATTGGACATATATCCAGAAGGTCAGACGTAACCATTTGGGAAATTATTTAGCTCCAGCTCTCACTGCTCCTAGACAACACGTCAAACAAGATGAATAATATTAGAAAACACAAATAACCACCCGCCGCAGTGCTCATATGCACATCAGCGCACTCCTGTGCATACGCAAAGGCTCACAGGTAGTTGTACACTCCTTGTTCATGTGTCTCAGTGTGAGAGCAATAAAGCACGAGAGTGTGCTGAAAGAGATCCTGAAAGCTAAAGAACAAGAGGCCTCTTGGGCCACACACCGATGAGTGGCTCATTCGTGTTAAGTTGGGCCCAGATGATCCCAGGTGTATTCACTTTAGGTCAGGATGGAGCCTCGCTGACCTTTGCTGCAGACAGAGAGTCTCGTGGAGCTTCTCTTGAGCAGCCCAGACACCCACATGGGTAAACACAACACTCAGTGCTGCACTTTTTAGACCAGTGTGTGTGTGTTTAGAAGTGTGTTTGTCAGTGATCATGCGTTGACCACCTCTTCAAGGAGAAAACTTTCCAAAGCAATCTAACTATCAACACTTAAAGCAAGCAGCACTGTAATTACTCTCCCACAGCTCGAACACAAAGCTTGTTTTTTTTTTCTTTCTTGTTTTTAACTTTAGTAAATGAAGCAGCTGTCATTTCTGCATTGCTCAAGTTCCAAGACAATTTTTGAAAAGATTGATGAAGGATAATAAAACTGCGGGGAGCTTTAAAAAAAGCTCTTTCCTGGACAGGAATACCAACACCGAGGGGCAAGAGAGGAAGAGAATTAGCAAGCAGCAACAGGGACACCATGCATAATCTCTCACATGATATTTTGGAGCTGCATGCAATATGTATGAACATCATTAGCTTGCAAATCAAGACAAAAGTAGAGTCATAAAGAACAAAAATGATAAGTTCTACGTTTCATGGCAAAATGATTTTTCTTTTAGTTTTGAGCAGTGCAAGGCTTTTAGTGTTATTCAATGTGACTAAATGATGGAGTATTTCCTAAATGCCTAGGGTTCTTTACTTAGCAGTTTTTGAATGTCACATTGAATTTTGTCCCTTCTAAATTGTATCCCAGTAGCTTAAATGTGAACAATTTTGAGGTAAGCTATAATATATATAATATAAGTTCAAAAAGGTGAAATTGTTAGGCACACTACATACAACAAATAACCTCTATGATTATTATTATTATTAATTAATACTTCTTTAAGACTAAAATGTGCAGCTTTTTTATCAAATTATTAGCCAAAAAAAGACGAAAAAGGGTTGGTATTGTCAAATTTTAGGAGCTTTATAAATTGTGAATTTCAGTTACAGGTGTCAGTGAGTGAAAACACAGCATGAAATCATTTTAATGTTCACATATGAGGCTTATAATATCTATATATCTATACTTAAGTCATGCGTTTTAAATGCTCGAGATTTAGATACACAATAAAGATTTCACTTTGAGCCACTACAGAGGGAAAAACTAAAATGGGGAATAGAGGGACTTTCCTGAGTCTGTATGTGATAAATTCTCCTCACAAATGGATGCAAACGGAGTGCAGATGCCCGCATTCAACATCATCATTCTCTGAAATGTTATTTTTCAAACATGTCATCAGTCGTCGTCGTCCCCCCCCCCCCCCCCCCCCCGCTTTTCTTACGGTAAAGAGCCATGACGGAGAGCTCGCGCGTCACTGCTCCATCACGCGCACAAGATGTCTTTATGCCTAAGTAACAAGTGCCCTGAACGCTCCTAACATGCATTTTTGCCCTGCACTGATGCCTGCAGTGCAATGTGTATGTGTGCGCGCGTGGGTGTGTGCGCTCATGATTAAGCCAGAGTGCGCAAAATGATGCATCCAAATCTGGAACGGGGCTCGGGATGGTTCGTTTAAGTCTCCAAATCAAAGGGCTTTTAAAAGTGGACTGTTTGAGATCCAGGCTCCATGTGGGTGTTGCAATAAAACACGCAACTCTTAAGCTTTAACAGGGAAAAGCTGAAATCCCAGTTTAAATGGAAGTAACCCGATGCGCCCGTTCCTCCCTGCATCCTCCTCCTGACTCGCGCCGCACGCATACAGCCCTGGAAGTATCATGAAATGACTCACCTGCCGCGTCGAAGTGTGAGTGTCTCCATTCCTTTCTGATGAAAAAAAAAAAGGCCAGGACAACGTTTGGCCGTGTCAAGATCTTCACTTGCAGTCGGCTTTGTAGCCTCAGTACTCCAGAAAATCCTCGCAGTCTGAACACTGCTCAAATCTTTTCGGAGATGACCTTCCTGTGCAGCGAAACCGGCTCTGGTGATCCTCCATCTGCTCTCATCTTCATCATTTCCCCGCATTGATTGCCATCCTTTTCTTTTTCATTTCAAGCAAGAAGTTTTCCTCCTCGTCCTAGTGCGTTTGGACGCTTTTGCCTTGGGTCTTCTTGGGCTCAACACGCGCTTCGCGGGGACGCGCCGCGCTATCCCGAGTGAATACATTCGGGAGCGCCAACTGGAGATGGAGAGGAGAGTTACTAGGTAACCAAGGGCACACGCTTCATACATGAAAAGGAGCAGGCGATTTATGCCTTCCAACTCTGCTCGCCCCATCTGCCCTGACTATTTAAAAAAATATGTATAATTTAATCTTTTTTTCTTTTTTTTTCTTTTTTTTTCACAAATGACCAAACTCTGGGAGGAACCTTGGAAAAAAAAAAGAAGATTAAATTCTTATAAGCTGTTTACTAAGTTGACAGTTGGGAGAGGATTTTCTTGAGGGTCTGAAGAATGTAATGAATAAAGAGGAGGAACGGTGCACACTGGTGGAGAGTTTGAATATTTACAACAATGTTTTTTGTGGATACATTTCACTTATAGCTGTAATGAGTCATTTTAATATTCAAAAACATTTATTTAATTCCACAAACATTTTTTTTTAAGTACAGTTGATTATTAAGTTAAACACAATACCTTCAGAAACCCCCCGCTATCAAGTTTTAAAATGAGTGAAGTCTACATATTTTCCTATTTTTCATATTTATTAATAATATTTTAGTTCACAGTGCACACATTTTCCACTCTTTTAAGGGTTTTTAACAACAATTCGGTTCATGTCATTATTTGTGGTTGATGATACGATTTATATTTGATATTGGTTCATTTAGAAAAATCCGACCCACTGACCTAAAATCGATCCAGGACGTCCTTTACCCAAAAATGTATCCAATGTAACTCAGAGATAAATACCTGGGTACTGAACAGAGCAGGTGACAATTTACAAATTCCTTGTATGTCTTGCAAGAAAATCCAAAATCCATTCACATTTTAGCTTCATGAACATGTATTTTTTCCACATTAAAATAGTCCGGCAAAGGTGTTGACCTTTGCTGGACTTACTTTGTTAAATTTGGATGGAGAAAGAAAAAAATTAACATAGATTACATTTTGGCAGCAGACAAGTGTCTAAAATATGTTAAAGTCATGTTTTCAGGGTTAAAAACACCTAAAATTTGTAAGTGGTTATAGTTTAGTTTAAGAGAATATATGTTTTTACAAGTGATTTGCTCCTTTTAATTATTTTTATGGATTTTGGTTACCAACATCTCCTTTTAAACTTTTACATGACAACATCAATAAAATAGCATTTGTATTGTTCAAGTCTGTAAACAGCTACAGTCGGGTAAAGGTGGCATGCACCTTGAACAGGTCACCAGTCTGTTGCAGGGTTGCACACTCACATTCACACCTCGGGACAATTTAAAGACACCAATTAACCAATGAAGCATGTTTTCGGACCGCGGGAGGAGGCCAAACGAGGAGAAAATGCAAGTCCACACAGAGAGGTCCCAGCCAGGATTCAAACCAGTCTTTCTCGTAGTGCAGCAAGAGTGCTAACCACTACACCACAGTGGAGCCCCTTGTTTTACAGCAAAAAGTTACTAACGCGAAAAAAGCCAATTAATGGCCTGGCCTTATTGCAAAACACAAACACATTATAGAGCCTCAAGTAGTTAATTTGAGTTATACATCTGCACAAGGACAAGTTTTTCTTTTCATTTCTCCTGATTAACTCAGACACAAGCAGAGGAACGATGTGCCGGAGGAAGCCAGATAGGTTACTTCAAAGCGTGCCTGGAAATAATGTTTATGCTTTAGGAGTCAGAGAGAGCTTCTTAGAGTCACATCAGCGTCTGAACTGATATCATCACACCCATGAGTGAGTAAACAATACTTTTATTCATCACCTGAAATTAAATAAGCAATGAAACAGAAGTTGATAAATGTGGAGTAATTTGACATCAGTATAAAGGTAAAATACAAAAAATGTTGAAACTACACTGCAGAAACTATTTGTGCATTGTATTGTAGCTAAATCAATTATGCATTTATAGGAAGAGAAGAAACAATTCTAAAAAGGGGGTCTGCAAAAGACAAGTGTAGATGTATGCTTTAGAGACGAACAATGGGAAGCAGTGCAATATTTTGATATTTGAGAATTATTGACTTTCCTTGGAAAAATGCTGCAGAATTGCTACTGGCTTTGATTTTTTTTTAATGACAATAAAAAGTATGATGGAAAATAATCGTATGACAAAAAGAAAAAAGCCTTTATCACAAAAGTTTTAAATTGCAAAAACTCAGAATGTTTCTTTTTTTTTTTGCTGTTGTTTCTGAGCAGATGCTGGAGATTCTGATTAAACTAAAAATAACAGCAGCATTAGTCACCAAAAACGTATGGGTAACTGGAGGCTACAAAAAGAAAAGAACTGTGGAAAACCAGAGCACTGAAAAAAAGAACATGCAGATCAAGAACGCACATATCTGACAAATATTATCTGGTCAGGCAAGAGATTGAAGAAAGAAGACAAATAAACCGGACAAGCCAGCAGGAGATGAGAGTCAGCAGAGCGGCGAAAAGTGCAAGCGACATCCTGGTGGTGATGATTGTACGTCCATGAACTCAGAAAAGAAAGAAGGAATGTCAATACTATAAATAATGATGCATCCTGTCTTGACAGTCTTTGGAGAACATCCCCTTAATCTGGCAGGAAAATGATATTTAGAGAAAAGATAATCCCAGGATCTTTATCTAGTATTCAGTGTTATTAGTGCAGTCTTTCAGGCAGACACTTTCCCTGAATATCAGCTTGTAATCATTCAGTTCTTAAATCTATTGAGCCATTGAAAGCATCTAACAAGCAGTTTGGAGAAAACCTGGCATAAAAAAAAAAAAACTTCCGGATTTTCTAACCTTTCCGTTCAAATAAAAAGTGCACTCTTTGCTTCTGAGGCAGCCATCACACTCCATCCGAATGCCCTGCCTTTTAACTGGAATTAGTCGTGTAATTTCCATAGCTGCGGGAGCACCATCATTTCCTCCAAAAGATAAATTATTTCTCTGGTTTCATCCAATCTTGGCTAGCATATGCTGCAAGCGATTAACCAAAATAGCTCTTCGTCCGCTTTAAAAAGGGGAGTAGAAGGTAGTTATTTCAAGACAGCCTGGTTAGATTCAGGTAGAACCACTGTGAAAGAAGTTTTAAATAGAAAACATGAACGCATCCATCCACCAGCAGGCTGACTGGGGCCTGCGGAGCTAACCACAGCACCACAATGCACCCCACATGAAAGCGTCATCAGCATAATTGTGATAGCCCTAATCAGCATGGATATCTGCTCACGTGAAGCAAAGCTGCAAGTGTGAAATCGTTAATTTGTGTAATTTCTCACTGAAACGTGGAAAAAAATAATTGAGTTATAATTTGTTCTTATAGCTATTGCATATTGATGTTGAATGAGGTCAGCAGCAACAGTAAGACCATCCCTTATGAGTAAATTGTGAAAAAAAAGCAATGCAAAAGGCTTTAGTCAGCTATATTCTGTTTGTTAGGCTCATGAGTGGTCCTGCACATCTGACAGTTATTACATTCTTGATGAATTATCACCGAAAAGTGATTCCATTGCAGCCCTTTACAAGATCCAGCACTGTCAGCTTGGTTTCAATTGAATTTGACTACAGAGCCTTCATCCATATCCGAATCCTGCAAGACTGATTACATGATTTTGCAGAACTGATTCGGCAGACATCAGGATTTTGCTTAGTCTGATTTCAGAGGAAAGTTTTTAGTGTTAGTGTCATAATATCTAAACACAGCTTGGAATCAATCTAAAATGATGGAGCAACCAATGTCACCAATCTCAGTTAATTACTTGTCTGTCTGTTCATTCTTTTCTCTTAACTCCTGCTCATGTTTTCAGAATATTAAACCCCTGCTGTTTAATCACTGTTAGGTTTAGAGGCTGCTCTTGTGTTGCTGTGCTGTATTTATATCCCTGCAGGGAGGTTTGCTAAGTCTAATCTGATAGAGTTTATTGTGGTAAACTCTGTCTTGTGCCTGGATCATGTGATGAAAGGGAACTTTTTAATTATCCTTGTGCATCAGTGTCTCTTTCTGAACGCTTCTTCTCCGCAGCACATTCCAGCTTGCTTCGGTTTCATGATGGAGTGGTTGTGGAGCTGGATGGCTGTGCTGTTTTTAGCACTCTCACCTCAAAGCAAGGAGGTCATGCTTTGAGTCCCAGTGGGGGCTTTTCTTTCAAGATTTTGAATGTTTTATTTTTTGTTTGTGTGTGCTTCTTGTGTTGTTGTGGATTCTTATTGTGCATGCTAAATTAAAGATGTGATCCAGTGTGGTTGAATTGTATTTCTGACTTCAGAGTGAACTCTGCTCATCCCAGAGGAGGGGTCCAGTACTACCTACTGACCCTTAAAAACCACAAAACTGCATTACAAAATCAGTGAGATTAGCATTTTCCTCATGATAGAGGAGATACATAAAAAAATTAAGTATAAAATTCCATTTCGAAGTATTTCTGTCTTCAAATCTTTGTGAATCAATTCAATTCAATTCAATTCAATTCAATTCAATTGAACAGTCATCTCAATGGGCTTCGTACTTCGTACTTCATAATTGTGAGGTGAACATATGATCAAAAAAGGATTTTAAATGTATAGAATTCAATAAGATAAAACTTCAACTAAACAGACTAGCTTAACAGGGCATCCCTGCCCTTAAACCCCCCTTCGCAGTAAGGAAAAATGGAATCTTGAAAAAACGAAGAAACCTCAGGGGTGTCCACATAAGGAAGGGATCCTCCCCGAGGATGGACAAGCAATGTACCAGAACTTGAGATCAGACAAAAAAAGGAAAAAGCTTATTGCAGTGACATAGTACAAAAGTTCCGCTCCATTCTGATGCATCCACTTTGCAGACGAATAGATTTTTTTGCTTGTCTGAGCTGGTATCTGGCTCAAAACTGTACAGCTGGATGGCTCCAATGTTGCTCACCATTTTTGTTGCACCGGTAAGATTAGGTTGGGCTTGTATAGGGGTCTGTAAGCTAGCTGGAGAGAGTGTAAACAAAGGGATCCTGGGAAATGAGAGCGAGCTTAAAACGATCCTTTCCACAACTCAGAGGTGAATTTCTGATAAACTCCTGTCACTCTGGAAAAACTATATCCTATATCCTTTTTTGTTATTTTAGCTAAAAACGACATAATCACATCAAAAGAGCACTGGAAAGGCGTTGAAAATCAAAAGATGATCAGAGTGGGACTTAAAAAATAGCTAGAGATAGTGTATCATTTCATATTTTAGCTCACAGAGATCAGCAGCCTTTCAATTGGATGTGGGTTAAAATCCCAGGATGTATCATCATTGTTCAATTTAAAACTGTTCCTCAAAATTGTGAAAAAAAAGAACAGAAGTCACTGAATGAATCAAAAGCTGGTAGGCATGAAAGTCATGTTTTTATTTATATCAGTAAACTCACACATTACTGTGAAAGGTTTTCAAGCTTCCTGTTAGTTTTTAAATTTGTGGCTTCTCATTTCTGTGACTGAATATTTACTGGTTCATTGGCTAAAATATGAACACTTTAGTGCATTTTGAGTCTTAAAAAATTACCTGCACAAAACTACTTAAGGGATTTAGATATTTATTTTCACACACAAGATTGTGCCCTGCTTAAAAAAAAAATAACCCTGTAGGTGGTTTGTGCATAAAGTAACGCCATTTGTTATGTTTTGAAAAAATCATCTATTGATTGAGAGGGAAAGGTCCTACAACTAACCTCTAATGTGATTTACATGTTGTAAAAAAAAAAAAAAGCACATTTTATCTCCGGTCCTTGTTATTTTCTGTTGTTCTGATGTAATAGCCCCAACAAGGCATTGTTTTTGTGCAAACTCAACCAAAAACTGACCCTTGAGAGCAATAATAACTCTGAGGTTTCTCTGATGACTCATATTTATGGATATAATAAGCAGCAGGAATGGTCATTTAGTATTGAAATGTGCAACATCCTGCTGCCTGTAATAACAAAAAAAAAAGTTTGTTTGTTCTAAAGGTAAAATGCACCCTCCGGATTTAAACAGAGAGCTTTATAACAACGTTGTGTTGATGTGTCATCTCTTCTGGCCTGTCGTCTTCATGTAAAATGGACTCCTGCTGTGATGCATCTTCAGAGGGGAACACGCACAATCACTCGGTGCCATTTGATAAAAGACACCTCTGCTTTGATCATAGATGTCAGCCCAAAATTACCTGATTACAGTCATGCACAAAACAAGACAAGCCAGGCAGCACACTCAGTGCCTGTGAGACAAACTGTTGGAAGAAGGCATCTTTGTCCTACGTTTTTTATGTTAAAAAACTGCAATATTTAACCTTTTAATCTAAAGACAGAACATTTAAATCACAAAGTTACTTGTGACGTAGTAATCATGAAACAGAAAAACCTGTAAATTCTCTTTTTCTTGTTAAATTATATTAATGCTTAAGATTTCACTATCTTCACTTCAGAATCTTTGGTGCCACAAGTCAAACAGACCCTGTTCTGGAGTCCTTGTAGTGCCACAAAGTTAATCTATCATTTCCATTTTTGTATTTTGTAATCATGAATCCACCTGGTATTAAGCCTGTGTACTCACTATGAAAAAGCAATCTTTATACTGTATTTGTTTTGTGCAAAATATGTGTTATCTTTGGCACACAGAATGGAAGGTGACACGTTCTATTTATTTGTCTGGTCATTTAAAGTAAAAAAAAAAGCGCTACTAAATGGGTTTTTATATCAGATGGGCCAATATTAATTTATTAATTTGTCTATAATAAATAAATACGGTTCTGTATAAACTAAGAATTGTTGGTTACCAGTGTTAAATCACCACACGACCCACTGTCCCCTTCACCTTACATGCTTTTTCCAGTTTCTCCCAGAGTCCCTGGTATTTCTCCAGCATCCTTCTTCTTGATGTTTCCATCACTTGGTACTGTCACATCCACCACAACGGCTTTCCTCTGTTCTTTATCCACCACTACAATGTCTCTTTGGTTCTTCGTTACCATCCTGTCAGTCTGGATCTGGAAGTCCCACAGGATCTTTGCTCTCTCATTCTCTACCACTTTTAAAGGTGTTTCCCACTTTGACCTTGGGCTTTCCAGTTCATATTCCCCACACATGTAGCACTATTCCAGCCACTTGGTTTTATAGATTTTAGACAAACATACTATACATATGTACACATGTATATCTATGTATGAACATGCAATGCATAGATAATCTCTGCCACTCTGAGAAAGGTTGATGTCTGAAGTGAGACAAGCACTTTGATCCCCTCTCCCCATTCCAACAATTTGTTTAGAGCAGTAGTTTGAGTGTAACAAAGTAAAGTGTAAGTTTTCTTGGCTCAACCCATGGGTCCACCTGCCAATCAAAGAATTCTACACCTAATAATAAAACCAATTTATTGTGTAATAAAGTGAAAAAAAAAAGTAGATTACAATAAAATTGTTGGAAATCGGGGGTGAAGCAATGTACTACATTTTTTTGGAGTATGATTACCGGTAGTTGGCCGTGAGTGTAACTTTATTTCACCTTGAGAAAACAGTGGTCTCTCAAGGTAATGACACATTGGATGCTTCAAGGTTTGCATGAAATTTGGAAAAGGAGGGTTGGAGCTTCAGCCCACATGCAGCACTCATGATGCACATCCATTTTAAGCTTTCAGCTGAACAAACCTCTGTTTCAGAACACATTTTTGGTACTTTGAGACCTTCTAATGGTGATTAGGGTCTCAGGCAGAGGCTGATTGCAACATTGCACATCACCCAGTTCCACAGGTATCTTAAAAATCAGCCCATCTCTGTGGGATACCAACAGTTGAGCAAATGCAGTTTAATCAAGCCAATGCTGCATGCTTTTAATGCCAATGTTTCCAGCCCTACTATAAGGAATCTTTTAAACAGCAAAATCCTTCACATATATTGTCCACAGATGAGTTCCAAACATCACAATTGTTACAAATAATTGCTGAAACTCAGACTACCATATGAGGCTTGAGCCATCTACTTTTAGTTAAAAATGTTTTGTGAGTGATGTTACTGTTCCAAAACTACAACAAAGAAAGTTTCACTCTTTGCTATTACGCTGTTTATGCTAAGTTGACACTTGATGAAAAATGTGGAGGAAAAAAAATATTAAAAAGCTGAACAACTACACAAAAAAGGCTGTCTCTCATGCTCAGATTTCCATATTTATTGCCTGAAATCCTGCAGGGAGTTCAACTGAATGACAATTGTCAAAGTGACTCACTGAGATGAGCATGCATCTGCAGCCTTGCCCTTCACTGCAACCCAATGCTGTATGACACTTGATCATTTAAACATACTGCTATTAAAGCTAAACATTACAATGTGGAGGGAACCGTTCACGTGTTAACAAACACACAAAATTTCCTCATTTGTTACTGCTTTTGTCATAAAAAACATACGACTACAGTTTTTTGAAAAACAACTAACCTGCAAAAAAATGCATACATTTATTACAATTAATTATATTGATTAAACACATTTGACACATTTTGAGGACAAAACACCCCAAAATAGTTCAAATAATATATTTAGGGATTCGAAAAAGCAAGAAAATATGTAGAAAAAAAAATCTATACATATTTACCGCACATTTTAAGCTCATTGAATTAGGCAGAAAACAGATTTTGTAATATGTCCATGCTGTATCTATTGTTTACTTATTTTCATGAATGTTTTACCTGCTAAAGCTAAAGTTTAGTTCACGGTTTAGTAGCATTTTTAAGCATATTTTGTAGCTTTAGATCAAGAAAATATTATTTTAGTTTATTTAAAGAAACTCAATTTCCCCAGTAAATCTTTCTCTAAATTTGCTTTATTAGTTAATATCAGGTTACTGTTGTTTTTTTGTGTAGAGTGGATGATGAGATTGGTTAACATCTACATAGGGAAAAAACATTTTAGGAGGTTGAAGTTTAAGTTGGAAGTTAAACACATGACTGACTTCCCTGAATATATTTCCTATCAAACCCAGTCATTTCTGCAAACACTTTAGCTGGATCTGTTTTTTTCCACATCATTAAATCCTGATTCCTTTGTTTTCATTTGAAAAATGGAAATGTATAAAATTGGATGGAGCAAATGATGGGGTTAGGGTTGAAAACATTCTGAGATGACAGGTAAAAAACCCACTTCCATTTTGAAAGAAAAAAAAGGCAAAAATAGTCAAAACCTTTTAAGAAATTTCTAACATTTTATGGAAATACATGTTGTAGGACATCATGCCGAGTATCTCAAACTAGAAATTTGTGCATGTGAAGGTACTTCTTGTTATAAAAATGAACATTTTTCTATCGCTTTCTTTTAAATCCAACTTGAGAAGGAATGCAACAAGTTCTTTAAAGTCCCACTCCAATCATCTTTTAATCTATTTCAAGAGCCTTCCCAGTGGTCTTTTAATTTTGATCACGCAGTTTTTAGTCAAAATCTAAAAACTTGTTTCTTTTTCTAGAACATAATTTCTGCAGAGGTGCAGTAGTTAGAAACGTTAGAAATTCACCTCTAAGTTGTGGGCGGGACCATTGGCGCTCCCTCCCGCCAGCTTACAGCCCTCATAACCAGTGCAACAAAAATCGCGAGCAATATTGGAGCTATCCATTCAGTTTTGAGGTGGATGTCCCCTTAGATGAGGAAACAAACATAAATTAATTTAATTGCTTGCAAGTGGATGCATCAGAATGGAGTGGAGAAGGATGCTTGTTGTGTGCCAATTATAGCTTCTACGTCACTCTTACAAGCTTTTTCAAACAGCATTTTTCTTTCTGCTCTGTATTCACAATTACCAAAATAAACCAACTATTTTCATTGAAGTGGGTCTTTAGTTAAATGAAAACTACAATTGCAGATTTTTCTCTGCAAGATGGTGGAGTCCACAGCTCAGTTGCTGCCTCTGCACCTCGAGATTTAAGGGTATAAATACACAGTCTGTGCACTCCAAAATGCCCCTTTGAGCGTAAAGAAGTCTATCTGATGCAAATGTCTGTATTGTTGTGTGAACTACAAGTCAATTATAGTGCCACGGTTATTCTCAATGAGCTCAGGGTGGAGGCACCTCCAGACATTTGTATGCCAAAGCGTTTAAAGGCCAATTTCACCCTGCATGCCTCTGGAACAAAACCCTCTCAGAATTTAAATTTCAACAGGATATCACTTTTCACTGGTTGTTTATTAGTCTCCATTGGTACTGCTATTCCACATTTCCCCAGCATTGGTGCATAATCACTTTTGTGTCAAATTATCAAAAATTAAGTGATAATAAACAGAAAAATATACATGTTGAGATTTTCCCAATATCTTTCTGAGTTGTGAAATTTCTCTGTGGGAAGTTCTGGAGTGTCTGAAGTGAAATGTCCTATACTATACTATATTGCTGATTTCCCACAAAATAGCAAGACTCAGTGGGTAATAGAGATATCAGGTGAGACTGACATACAATCACCGTCATTGTTATTGGAAATTATTTTAAAGCTGAGTCTCCAAGTCTGTCCTGTTATTATTGCTGTAATAATGACAGCTGGGGACACTGAGCTACTTTCTCAGAGGGAGCTGATTAGTAGGTTACTTTGTTTGAAGGCAACCCAATGAGATCAAGCGAGATAGAAAAAAAGGGGCAGAAAATGCACTTTTCTAGTAGTTTCCAATTCTGTCCTTTTTTTCATTTAGGTTTTTTGCTCTTGGTGGTGGAGACATCTAACAGTAAAACAAGTCACTTTGAATTTAGGCACTTTTAACCTGTGCCTAATACCTAATAAGTTAGGCATAACCAAGATGATGGAGATTTCAAAACCAACTTTATGAGATGTCTCATTGTGGAAGAGTAAACTTTTCAAAGATGACTTTTTCAGGGAATTTAAAGTAATTGCACAAAGCCTGCCATGCAAATCTACAAAAACTCAGCACAGCAAAAAGCCTTTTTGGCACAGACAATTTCTTTCTTTGAGATTCTTCTTGCCTTGAGCATTGGATAAATGAAACACACTTAACAAGCAGCATTTTTTGTCAACAGTACACTAAACATTATGAGGCATAGGTGTGCACAAAACAAATACTTGAAATGCCTTTGGATTGAAAACTATGGCTCTGCCTGTGGTTCAGAACAAAGTTAAGGGGTAGGTACTTAACTCCTTTGAAAAAAATGCAAACCTGATGTCACACCAGGGGTAATGGTTTCCAAAAAATCCTTTTGAAATAAATATAAATATTGAATAAAAAGGCTTTGCCCTGAAAATCAGGGACTGTGCTGAGGTGCACTCTGAACTCAGCAGGAGATGCACGCTATAAGAGAAGATTGTTTACAAGAGTGGGTGAAAAAAGCATTAAAGTACATGGAGAAGGAGAGGAGCATGTAAATTATTTATCAAAGCTGAGGAAAAAAGAAAAACCACAGGGGCAGATGAGCACACAAAGGTAAAGGTCTACTGGATGGTTCTGAAAAGGGAGCAGGACTGGATGAAATAAGGTCAGCTCGAAGCAAATCCAGTAAACACATTAAAACAGAATAAAGCTAAAATAAATAAATCTTATGTATTTTTGTTTAGTCACACTGCACAAGCCTTGTGCTACGTTTACACTTGGCATGTGACGTGTTTATCCCTTGATGTTCACACTGGACAAGCAGGAAGGGGCTTCTTCATCCTTTTCTACTGTTTGCTAGTGCATGTCAGTCACCTACTGTTTAAGAGGCTTGGTGAAAAAGGTTGAAGCAGAGAAAATCTTGCTAATTTTACTCCAGGCTTTGCCTTTCGCAGGTCTATTCTAAAATACATGAAATAGTAATAACAAGCTTTATTATAGACTCAAGGTCCATTTGCCACAACATACACAAAACACATGAAATACTTGATGTCACATAAATCTGTCTGGGCAAAAACTGCAATTATTAATTTAATTTTCCTCCATGACCAATTTTCAAACTGTTAGCAATTCATTGAATGACAAGGGAAGTCATCCATACATTACAACCAAATCTGAGTCCCTGATTGGTAAAAGTTCAACCTGGTTTAGACGGTCCTAAAAACTTGCATGGCTATGCGTGAAGCGATAGTTTTGAACACGGAAGCAGGAGAAGCGCATTTACACTTGTTTGCACAAACATTTCATTGAAAGTGGCTGCTTGCGGAGGCCGGTGTAATATAGCTTCAGGTTTCACATTCAAGTGAGCCTTAAATACTTATAAAAGCTGTAGATTACAGAGCAGCAGCACAAGTGGTCCACATCAGATTTACAGTCGAGTTCTGCATTTGCACATTATATGATCATTTCTATTTACCTTTATTTGTGGTCATCCCATTAATGCATTTGTGCGTTGTTCTGTAAAACTCTCTGCATTAAAACAACCACACAGAGCTTTGTTTGTACACATTAAATGACATTTGGACAAGGTTAACAACTGTGCACGCCTCAACTGATGTCATGCATGTCCATAAATGCATGCATTAAACTGCACTTCATTGTGAAAGTCGTGGCAACAATTACAATCCATTCTGTTTAACAAGAGAAGGAAAAACCAAGTGACCAAATCACTGAACCGTGAATGCAGTAAGCGTCTCCTTTGCAGGTCCATTTATCACCCCTAAGCACTGTGATATTAGCAACCCTGCAGAGACTGGGACACAAGGAACAGAAACCCAGCTCCTCCTCTCTCAGCTGCCACCCAGAACAGGAGCTTGATTGTCCCACCTGCAAAGTCTCCATCTGCTCCCCCTGCACAGCACACAGACAAAAAACAAAAACACAAAAAAAACCTAAATACCCTCAATAGCCAATAAAGCCAACCTAGACAGTTTGGACACAGACACGTTTAACTGATGTTCCTCAGCACCAAGGGGTGTCTCAATTAATAAGCATGTGAGACCCCTAAGATTCCCCAGTGTTTAAATTATATGTCAGCTCCTTAAACTGCCCATCTGCAGTGCATTTGAAAAGATGAGGCTCAACAGAAAGAGAATTGGTATTTTGGTATTAGTAATTCATGTGCATTTGCCCTAAGAGTAAAACTACCCTCAAAATACCACCAACAACTAACTTAAAGTGAAAACAGCAAGAGGATCTCAACACTTTCTGGTGGAGTTTTCTGAGGACAACATAAAATGACTCTTCAAGAGGCAATATGGCGATGAAGGCACCTAAAATACTATTACTATGTGATCAAAAGTCCATACCCTTATTCATCATTCAGTTACAGTGAAATCCTGCAAAGACATCATAAATCCTAAGAGAAAAAGTCTTGTTGGGTAACAATGGTGCCAGTGCGAGCACACATTTCTCTTCATTAAGCGATAAATAATACATGGGTATCACATTAATAATTTTCTCCCTAATGGATATTGCATGCTGAGAAAGGATTTCCAGTTCTAGTTTTGAAAAATTCAACATCTTAAATGATGCGTCACTATGTGACAAAGTGTTTTTTTTTTTGGACCAAGAGGAGTTTGGTGCAAACACCCCAAAAAGCTTCATAAAAAAGGAGCTGAAATAGGGCAGCTGGTTGACCTGTTAATCTCGACTTAAGTCACAATTCCCTCTTTCTGAAAAACGCTTGAGCAGTTCCTATCATTTACAGTGACAAATATTAAATTAAAAGAACCTAAATATATACTGTATGTGATGCATACTGGTGGAGTTTCCAGATGACTTCACAGTCTAAGCAGGTCATCCCCGACAGAAAACTCTAGTCAACTAAGGCAGATTTTCTTGTTTATTTTTATTAATTTTATTTTTTTAAGTCATAATTTGTGATTTTGGAAACATTTATCTCAGAAGAGAGCCCAAAGATTTGTTTATATGGAATTCAGTTCAAAAAGCAGGATGAGGACATTGTTGTTCCCAAAGAAGGTAATGCAGTGTTAACAGCAAACACACATAAAACATGCTGAAGTAATTCTTGAGTTACTATATAGCAACATATAGCCACTTCCTCCAACTCCTCTGGGAGGACCTGGAGACGTTCCCAGGCCAGCCGAGAGATGTAGTCCCCCCAGTGTGTCCTGGGTCTTCACCGGGGGCCTCCACCCAGTGGGACATGCCCGAAACACCTCCCAAGGGAGGCGTCCAGGAGGCATCCGGACCAGATGCCTGAGCTACCTCAGCTGGCTCCTCTCGATATGGAGGAGCTAGTTTAGGTAGCTTATCCTATTATTGGTGTATTTTTTGTAATGAAAATAGACCCCCCCACCTCCTGAACTCCACATAAACCTGGAAGTACAGAATGTTGCATTAGCACAAAAGACCGCTAGAGGAAGATTAGAAAATAATCAACTTCCCATTGATGGAATGTTACTGTAAATCGCTTTGGCTGAATTTAACCCTTGTGCTATCCTAGGCACTTTACCGTTGGAAGTTGGGTCATCTAGACCCACTAGACAGTGCTCTGAACCTTTTTTTTTTCAATGATTTGTGATCTTCACTGGTTCAATGGATTACATGAAATTTTTCCACCTTTATCCACCTTTGTCATGGTAGGGAGAACACGTCAAAGTAAGGACGGGGTCATCCAAGACAGCACAAGGGTTAAGTACAAATTTGGGTATCATTATGGTTTTGGTTTAACTGGCAGATGGGTCGTCTTTACCGTGTTCCACCCAATTGGTCCAGAGGGATTGGGTGGAGCAAACTTCAGTTAATGTGTCCGGTCCTCTTCAAGCTTCATGTTCGGCATACAGAATTCTTTAAGTGACAGTTGAGATTTTCTTTCCTGCATATATGCCAAAATGTATAAATTTGTCCATGTGTGGTTTTAAACAATTACAACTCCCTAAAACTTTGAAAGTGACTCAACTGACATTTGAAAGCAATGTGTATTTGTATTCTTACATGTACCAACATCCCTAAAAGTGGTGCAATCATATCTGTTTAATAACTTCCATCAGCTACTAGCACTCAGTTTGAAAAATGCAGATATTCTTCCTTTTTTACCTTCCTGTATTGTTGACTCAACCTGATTGAAAATACTAATATCTTGACTTTTGAGCACTTTCATTTTCTTCTTCTGGGGGAATATGAATAGTTTTCTACTCGTTTAATCTGTAGTTTGTCTCCGGAAGTGTCCTGGTTGTTGAAACAGACTGCAATAGTTCAGCAGTTTCTTTAAATGAGTCTCAAGGACACAAGTTCCAAGTCTATTTTCCAATTTTTGCACTTTTGAAATATTTTTGAAAAAGATTGAAATACTCATAAAATTGAAAAAAAAAAAAGGAACTGATCTTGTTTTACTCTCCTCAGCATCAGTCACGTCTACATGTGATGTGACTAAAAACTCTCATAACGGAGCACCTTTAATTCTCACAGGTGCTTTTTCATTTCTTTGCAGTGATTCATTTAATGTTGATGATATAAATTATTGAGTTATTCGACTGAATAGTTTGGGGTTTTGACCATTAAAAAAATCCATTAAAAATATATTTTTATTTTAAAACAATCTTGAAACCAAACCAACAGATTGTCATTATAAGCTCATTTGTTTCTCATTAGGATTTGAATATATTACACAATTTACTTGGTATTCAGTATTTTTTTGGTCAAGTGATACTATAGTGAAAATACTACACAGAAGGTTTCATTGTTAGCAAGAAGCAAGTTAGTAAATATCTGGAAATGTATTTAGGTATAACAGTTACACCTTTGATGTATTATTATGAAATTTACAAAAAGATTAAATAATGGACAGGTATTATTCAAAAGTCAGTATGTTGTGAAGTAGTGTCGTACGTTGAGGTGCAAAAATATGGTAAATAAAACAAATTAATATTAAGGCAGAAACACATTGTATTATTATTATTATTATTATTATTAGTATTAGTAGTATTATTATTATAATTATTTATTTATTTACTAAGAGGAGATGAGACAGTAATCTTTCAGTATTTCGGAGTTGTTCACCTTTCGGCATATCACCTCAGGGGTCGCCACAGCGAATCAGCTTTCACTGAATTGCACAGGTGGACCTGCAAAGGAGGACCCAGACTTGGGCCACCTTGTGGCTACATAGTAAGGCAGTAGAGTGAAGGGTCTTGCCCAAGGACCCACACTGGATGAAGCTCATCCATCCCCTGGGAAACAAACGCTGGATTTCCATGTGGCAGTCCTACAGGTAACTGAGCCATCCAACCGTTCTAAACTTTCAGTATTTAGGAAAAATGCTTGGATATCAAATTAAAGGTCAAATTTTAGTTAAAGCATTGATGGAGTTAAAATGTGTTCCCTAAGTCTTAAATTTTTTGAACTTTTGCTGAAAAAATAAACCCAATTATTTTGTGTCAACTATCTTTCACAAATCTGAGCAGCCTTTGGTATTCATAATAGTAAAGCGCTTCTGAAATGCTGACCGCAGAGGTGAGACATGAAAAGACCAAATTTCACATCTGCCTGAATGTAGAATCCCTCATATTTTATTCTCTACATCACAACTCACTTCTTCTTTATGAGTGTGTGTGTGTGTGTGTGTGTGTGTGTGTGAATTTGAAATGCAGTCTGTCATAGCATGATATGATAGAAAGCCAGGCAACATCTGAAAATTCAAATATACCTTATATCTAATATGCAGTCTCTTTCATAGTGGTTTGATTGACTGGGTAAATGACTTAACGCGATTCTATGTCTCTCCATGCTGTCAGAGTGATTCAAAAGTTGTAGTGACACATCTGTAAAGATGTAAAAGGAGGCCTGGGTACATAAGAGGCTGACTTCTTTCAGATATTTTGAATCTTTGTGATGCAACCTGCATCCACAGCATGACATACAATATGCATATGTTATCAAAGCAAAAATCTGGCATGAAACTTTAATCAACAAAAAATAGAGAGTGCTATGCAGGAAAAAGCTGATTTGCTGAAGGCGGTGTGGAACTGTTGTAGCGAAGCGTGACGTACGAAAAGCAGAAAACCTGTGAGAAGGAGAACAACCGCTGTAGGCATTTGCATTTTCGAGTGCATGGAAAAAGCACAACTACCATTACATATATCAGTGACTTGTAGGATACAAAGTCCTTTTCCACATTGTGAATTAAGACCCAATTAGACTTGGCTGCTCAGGTGGGATGCAGGGTTAATTTCGCCTTTAAGAAATTTTCTGGTCAACAGAAAATATTACACATTCTTATCTTCCTCCAGCATCTGTCGTGTGACCTTGGAGTCTCAGTCGTCAAAGACATTTTTTTTAATTGAAGCACTCTTCCCCTCACAGGCCTGCTGCTTATTTTCCACATTTATTTTTTGTTTGTTTTCCTTGGACAAATGTCCCAAAAGGAATCCCATAAAAAAAAAAAAAAAAAATACAAAAAAAACTCTCAAAGACCAACAACAAAGTTTGACCCTCGCCTACGTTCTGCCTATTTTGAAATCAGATTGCCCCCCGATTTACCTCCACACACCAAACTGCAATAGTCCACACTGGGGCTGGAGTTGCTAGGCAACTGAAGACACTAGCTGCAAACTGAATTGATTCTCTGATTCAAGGAAAAATCTTATATAAGGCCTTACATAGAAAAACTCTTACTATTAAATCTTAATATTTGTATAAAAGAATATGTATGCATATTTAATAAGCAATCGACCAAAAGCAATTTCTACCGGAAACTATGCTTTACTAGATACTACTCAAACTCTCCCTTTTTCAATTTAGTGTATATATTTTATTATTTTTGCAAGAATATACTTTACTTTAATGCCATTTTGACTTGTAGTATTTAGTGAGAAGGAACTCTACTATTTTAGAATTATCTTAATTGTGGTTCATTCATGTAATATAATATGTAGGTAGTCTGAAACATCCATAATTACCATTTTTTATATGTCTTCTTGTGCAGCAAAGACTCATGGGAAATTACCAGGTTGAGAGGTCTAGCACTGGGAGCTCCATGCTGTGAATAAGTGACCCAGGAAATTAAAGCAAACTGGCTTCAGGGAAATTTGCACTTACATTTGCTGATATTGTCTACATTATTTGAAAATAAGCTTATACATATGTTTATTTATTATCCATTATTGTATCCATCTCAAAGTATCTGTCATGAACATTAATAAATAATATTTTGTAGTTTGTAATTGCAGTGAGACTGTTTCAAACGCTGGTAGACAGCGCCATCATCTGGCTCTCTAAAGGAAAAATTATCTTTTATATATATAGATTCAGTTATTTCATGACCACAGCAAATAAGGTATTGTACATCCTTTTATTTATTTATTTATTTTTTATTTTTTTAGTTTTAGGAGTAATTTTTATATTTGACTAATTTACTAAAACAACAATTCATTCTAATTAAAGTTGAAATATTAGTTTATCTTATTGCCTTTATCCCTACAGATGGGAAAATGCATGCAAAGTTAAAATTAAAGACTATAAACAGATGTAAAACGTGCCTATTCGGATTCCAAAATTGTTTTAAGACTACTTAAGACATTTACTCACCAGTAGGTGTCAGTGTAGAGCCATTGAACAGTTCATTGCCAAATAGATTGAAAAAGTTAAAAAAAAAAGCATCTATCTATCTCTATCTATCTATCTATCTATCTATCTATCTATCTATCTATCTATCTATCTATCTATCTAGAAACTATCTGGGAACTATGGAAGTTTAATTTTCATTAAATTCATAAATCTAACTTAGTATTTTAAGCTATTGGCCTTTTCTCACACAGCTTTACTACATGTATTTTGCCTGAAGCATTTATTCTTACTAGCAATAAAAAATGTTCTGATTCTCCATGATTTGGTCCAAACCTACATTTTTGGGTCATATTTTGGTTTGATATATAATTTGTGTATTATAAAACAACAAACTAAAAATAAAAAGGACATCTTTTTTTATTTTTATTTGGTAATAAAAATTCAAAATGAAGAAATACCTCTCAGTGGCCCATACGCAGCCTGGTGTAATGTATTAAAACCATAAACAAGGAAGCCCTCTTACTGTAAATTCAGCATTGTTTGACACTATCAACGGAGACATTCTGGTATGCAGTTGGGTTTCAACAATTCACTTTCCCTATGATTCGGTTCAATGGTGTAACATACTGTTTGGCATTTTGAATTGTGGCATCCCTAATCCTAAACATTAGTAATTACTGTGATAACCAATCAGGGTTCTAAAATTGCAAAACCAAAATATCAAAGTTTATTATTTTGATCTTAACAGCACATTTTCTGCTGCTGTTCATAACATTTGCGGTTAGCATAGATTTTGATTTATTGGTGATTACTAGTTTTACATTTGAAGTTAGTTTTATAGTTAAATTAAATTTATTTATCTTGACATGATATGAAGTTACAGAACAGAAAACTGTCAAATTGGTCAAAAAATTATAAAATAAAATGTATCGTATTGATGGATAGTTGTTCTTAAATGATCTGTGGTGAGTTGCATAAGTTTCTTTCAAAGCATTATCTCACAAAATTTTACACATAAAAGTAATGCAGCACAGAAGTAATGCAGCACAGAAGTAATGCAGCATTAACAGGAAACTGTGTGATTTTGCTTATTTTCCTGCTTAACTGGCCAAGCAGACAGAAAACTTGAGTTTAGTAATTCAAGGCCCATACTAGATGCAGAACCATAAAGCAGATTAAATCATCTCAGGAATGGTGATGATGTGGGAGTCATAACTGACTGCAGAAAAGTCTATTAATTGTTGTTTTTTGTAAACTGTCATGATTTTACTGTGAACGTTTTTATTTGACACCATAATTACATCCAAGAATTCCAGGTTCCAATGTTTCGGAAGCGGTGCAAACGGTTTTCTAGCAAGGTTTAAGGAGAGTTGGATGCAGCTGTTGGCTGATCAAAGCACATATGGGGATGCAAAGACATTGAAATTCTTTATTTAAAAAAAAAGAAGAGAATCATAGCAAGAAAACTGTCTGCTTAGCTTTATAACATAACACTGTTGTCTTGTCAAATTTAGCCTGAAGGAAATCAGTTGAGCCTGTATAACAGAAGACAAAGGAAGCACAATGCCAATCAGCCGGGATTTATGATTTTAGTCTTCACTTCCCAAATATGATTTGGAGCAAATAACATTAAACAGATCCAGTTTAGACTTAAGTCAAAACACTAAGTAATATCAGAAGAACTCTGATATGATTTAAATCTTGACTAAGAACTGACTAATGGCAAGATGCAATTAAACAAATGGGAATTTTATTTCATATTTTTTTGGCAGATGAGACTTGACAGCTTAAGGCATAAAACAGTTACATAATTTACAGATCCTTCTTTCATGTTTATACACATTTTAGCACCGACACAGATAAATAATGAGAATGAAACCAGATGGGGGGGGGGGGGGGGGAGTTAAATCTTGTGTTAATGTTTGATTGTTTTTTACTTTCACAAAGTTAATTACTTTTATTTAACGCATTAAGAACAAAAATCTGAATTTGATTTGATTTGTAGGTTTATTTTAAGCATTGATTTAATGCAATAAAAAATACAGAACTCAGATCTTGTTCTGAAGAACAGAAACAATCAACTGTTTCTAAATTCTGAAAGAGCTTCTGGTAAAATCCAGAATTTACAAAATGTTACTCTCATTAATTGAAGGTTACCTGATGTTCACTTATTAAATTAAAAAATTGTGGAATATCAGATACTTTTGAAGGTCATCAATATGTAACAAAACTGCCTCGTTGGTTCTGGTTTTTGCACCAACAGGATAAACTGAACATCATTTCTTATAAGCACAATACTCTGCACCTGTGTGCAATTCTGTTCTCCCATAGAAAGTGCAGAAAGAAAAGATCTGAGGCTGACTATGATGGTGTTGTGGAGGCCAACAAAGCACATTTTTTTCTTTTTATTTATGTATGTATGAAGACTGGCTATAGACGGAGAGAAGAAACCGAGATTTGGGAAAGAGGAGTCTGATCTCAGTGATACTCAGCCAGTTATAAAGTGGAAAGGAAAAAGGCGTTGAAAAAAAGAAGAAGGTGACTGAGTGGGACAGACAGACCATGAAAGGAACAGACAGAGGTGATCCTCTGCATTTAGAAGATGCTAGGAAGATCTCTGAACTCCCCCAGTGAAGGATTAGACTGCCGAAGCCCATTCAGAAGAGCTACCACTGCTTGTTTCCAGCTGTCCCTGCACTGCTTGCTGCTAATTACTTTGGATCAGGTGTGTTCAGAGTGGTGCCTCCTGGGGGGGGGGGTGGAGGGGTGGAGGGCATCTGACATGCCAAAACCCCCCTCGGCCTTTGAAAAATTGCTGGCCACCCTAGAATGCTCCCCTACTAGAGAATTCCCTCACATCTTTTTGTCTTGAGCCCAGACAATTTGCAATCCCAATAACACTGGTACATCAATTAGTAAAATACTTTTATTTTTTCTCAACAATTTTATTCAAAAACTTTAATTATACGAGACAGTAAAAAAAATAAAAGGCTAGCACTATCAAGGTAAAAATGGAATAGCATGTCAATTTCAGAAATAAATTTGTTCTTTATTTTATATCCTTCATGCCTTATAGGTTGAGACATATTATAAAAATGTTAATTTATTTAGATATAATCCATGTGCTATGTTTCCAAAGGATTATAGTTGAATTGTCCACTTTTCAGTGCTTGAAATAACAGCTGGGATGCCCCAAAGCAGCATTAAACATTATGTCACAACTTCTTTTGAGCTTTGATTGACTTTCAAACTTTAAAGTGTGTGTTAAAAAGGACAACTACAAATGCTGAAGTCATTGAGCCTTTTTTTTTCTTCTTCCATCAGCCGGTGTTCCTGATGGATTCGGCTTTCTGTACGTTGTGTAGTGGGTGCTGTGAAGACTAACAAGCTGACAACAATGAGAAGAGCCGCTCCTGAAATCGATGGAAGATTGCACAAGCTTGCAGGAGCAGTTTGCTCTAAACAGACTGCAGACGGAGGGGGTTTGCAGAGATGGAAAGACAGAGAAGGAATGCTGTCAGTCACTTGTGAGGGCAGGCCGGCCTCAAGGTGACAGCCCCCTGAATGAGATGGTTTTCCAGCAGGTGTAATGGAGCTTTGAGCTTGTCTCACAAAAAGCAATTTATAGCTAGGCCATCTGAGGTCTAAGGGATACAGAATCTTACAGAGTGTCAAATATCTTCTGGAACAAAGGTGCTGTGTCAGACTGATATGCCTAACCTGCATCCCACAATGCTTTATGCTTTTAAGAGAACACAGTTCAGGTTTTTGGAAATTCAGAAGTGGTGACTTCAAAAACTATCACACAATCTAATTTTTCTGTGACCTCCTTTTTCTTTATTCTTCAAAATCCAAGTATTGATGGTTAGCTTATATTGATCATTCATTCAAGAAAATAAAAAACTAAAAATTAGTCTATTAAAAGACGTACTATTATTCCATGAACACACAGCAAAAAGAGACAGAAGAATTATTTGAGGTGTGTGCAGCTCACGTCCATCATCTCCTCAGAGACGGTGTTTACTGACATCGCTTTCAGTTCAGTTTTCTTTCCATGCACTGTAGCTGTGGCAGCAAAGATTAATGCTCTGCATGTACTATAGACGGTTTTTGTTTTAGACTGTTGAACTAGCATTTGGTATTACTTCCATTTGTACAAACAGTTTCCCCACAAACTTTGCAAAAAAAAAAAAAAAAGCATTTGTTTGCTGTATGTTTGATTTGAGGAGAAAAAAAAAAACATTTCCAAGCTGTAAAAACTTTTTCTCAGCACTTTTTTTTTTCCCAATCCACACTCCAGAAATTGCAGAATGTAGGTCAGTAAGTTCATGAATAGTTATTTTGTCATTTTAGGAAGAGTTTTTACTGCTATTATTAACATAATAATTTTTTAACTGGATTATTTTTGCAGAACATGAATTATAAGTATTAACTTGACCAATCGTTACTGAAACAAAGCTGAAAAAGATTTTACATTTACAAAGAAAATCAGGCTTAAAACAGAAAAAAACACTCATTTATCCAGCAAGAGTCTTGCTCTGTAATCGCCATCTGGGGTAGCTGTAACCATTAATCTAATTTTGATGAGACGATAATCATCTTGCACCTTAGAACAGTCAAGCGGAGAGCCAATAAATCCTGATGAGAGTAACAACTGGGATCTTTCCAAGTTTGCTTTTGAGTGAAAATACCCCCTAAAAAGCGTCTGATTTATCCAAATTGGATTTAATGTTGCTTCAAGGGAAATTATGTAGGATTTCCATAGAAGGATGATCTTAATCACAGACTATTATTTGATCTTGCTGCCATTATGAAGGTTGAATAAAACACACTGTGGTTTCAAGTATCAAGACAGGTTTGATAAACAAACCGGTTCATTGCATTTATGGTGATTGGATCATGCTTGAATGCATGGAGTCCTATGACAGAAATACAAGAAATTGTGCCAGTGCCATCAGTAATGTGCTTTATTTGTTTGGATCTATCTGGACATCCAGCTCCTGTATCAGGGTCTCTACGGCCCAGTCGCATACGACCTTCAGTCTCTTTTCATCAGCATCTCTATAGCTGCCTAAGCCTGCCTTGTACATTCTCATGGATTCAGGCTCTGGGGTGTTAATCTGTGTGGAGCTGGGTGAAAGCCTTTGGAAAAACTCAAGGTCAAAGCAAGGTGGTGAAAGCTGAAGACCATCTGCTTGATTTGCAATCATAGCTTCACCAAATGTGAATAGAGAATTTGTGAAAAGATCGGGTGGCATGCAAAATGCTCCTCAGATTAAGCCATCATCTTTGATTTGGGATGGCTCCATGCAATTGTTACGGTTAGGGTCCCTGTAGTAGAATGCTCTGTGGTAAATGGAACTTAAAGCAGCGACACTGGAGAAGAAAGAAGAAGCAGAGGGAAGTGATTATAAAGATAAAGTATTAATAAAAACTTCATCTTTATTTATTTATGTTTTGTGCATAAATTTGTCTTACTAGTTAGGATTTCACGGTCATTTAAGCTTTCATTTTGACATTGCATACACTCATTTGAAAGAAAACAGCTTCTTCAAGACTAGTTTAAGACATGCTGATTCCAAAAATTTTTTGTTGAAGTTAAATGAAATATTTACACAGGGAAGCAATGCCGATATATTCAATCTGAGTTGGAGGGTGAAATTCAGATGCATTTCTGTGGAAAAAGAACTGGGATCCTATTTACTCTACTGCCTTTCTCATGAAAAAGACATGCGTGTCACTTTTCATTTACTTAACAAAATGAATGTCAAACAACACTAAAACCAAATCCTTTTTCAGAAAAAATGTAAACCTGTAGATAAAACTGTATGGATGAAAGATGTGCATCGCTAATCTGTGTTTGTTTGGTTGAGCCGTGCTCCAAAGCTGTGAGATGACACGACGAGGAGAAGAAGATGGATGTAAACAGTTCAGCCTCCCAAGGCAATGTCAGCTTTTCGGCAATTGGAGGAAAAGACAAACTTGAATTCTGTGAGGCCATCTTTTGTAGAAAAATGTAAACTGTGATTCAGCCAAACACACACACACAGTAGCCACGTAACTATGAAGTGAACATATTTTTTTTTGCTTTTATGAGAACCCAGCCTTTCAGTGAAATTGTGTTTCATAAATTTAGTAGCAAATTCTAATTTAGATAGGTGTACCCCACCTTTGCCTGACAGTAGTAAACCTCATGACCCTGCACAGGTTTCAAAAAGATGAATGAATATCTTGTTAAGAACTGGTTGAACTGGAGGTGGCTGGTTTTTCCAATTTCATTCAGAGATAATAACCAACTTATTAACCCAGTCTTGACTAAAAGCTGATTTTTTTTAACAAATATGCCACATCAATGATAAATTGTAACCATAACAAAGCAATTTCTCAAGTCGTATCCAGCAACCATGATTTGTATTTCGTGTAAACAGCTTTGATAAATGCACTCTGCTGTATTTGTCATTCTTTTGCTCAATCATTTTCCTGCGTAAATGAAGCAATTTGTTTTCTCACAGAGCAATCTGTTGGAGTTGATTATCCAAGCTGCTGATGTCCACTTTGATAAAAATAGAAAACCAGTCTAGCCACCCACTCCTGATGCCAGCAGAGCTGCAAGAAGCTCGGCTTTTGTGGAGAGCCTGGAATGAGAGCAAGGAGTGATTTCTGTGAACAAGTGTGAGAAAACAGAAGTTTAATTACTGTAATGAATCTTTCTGGAGAGATAGTGCAACCATGGCACTTAAGTGGTCTTTGGAAAAAAAAAAAAGACAAAAAAAACTCATCTTGGGTTCCAGCAGCATGGCCATTCATCATCAGCTGAATAATACAATGTGTTGAGGAGAATGATAAGAAAGAAGGAGAGATGCTGCATACTTTTCAAAATGATGGAATTGCAGAGTTGTTTTCCTTGTCTTTTCTGATGGTAATTTAAATATATTATTATTTATGCACAAGGTTCAATGTATGTTGTACTTTATGGAAATTTAAAAAGACTTTATTTTTGTCTGGAATTTTTTTTTTATTATTATTTGATTTACATAGAAATGTACAACTTGATTTGCAAAAATGTAAAAACTTTTTGAATTAATTAAATTATTCCATCTCTGTTAAATTTACCCAAATAAATTATGGAGGGTCCAGAGGTAATTGATTTTTAATTATGGTCTCTCCTCTGTTCATAGCAGAACCTGCTTGTGCTAAATTCATCCTAAACTTCCCAAGAAGAGCTCCAGTTTGCACCAGTTTTATTTCACAATTTACTTTTCTTTGTTCTAAATATCTAAGCATGATTAACCTTTGTCAGGTTGTTGAACAGGTGTACTTTATATATGTTTTAATACATTTCCACACCAAGGCATTCCTAAAAGAAAGGAGAAAATAGTTAAAACATAAAATGAAATTACTTGTCAAGTGTAATTTATGAGCTGTGCCCTTGCAAAAACAGTTCTACTGTGTGATTTCTTTGAGTTCCTGCTTCAAAGGATGAGAAAGAATTTGCTTTGCATCTATATACAGTAGAATCCTTGTGTGCTTTCCTTCCTTTTGGGCTCTTTTTATTTTGTGCTTCCAAAGCACTGTACATCCAGCTCTCACTAAATGGCTCAATCTGTATTTAGATATGAATATAGGCTAAATACAACATAATCAAATGTTTATATCCTAACCTACTGAATTCAAAAAAGGGAATAAACATTTTAAAGTTTACATGAAGATATCAATAAGCTTTTTTTGCTCTGATAAAATTCCTATTAAGTGTAAATCTACATGTTTTATTTGACTAGAATGCATGTAGCTGTTGAGTTTTAAGAGTTGCCTTTCTGAGTTGGCCTACAACTACTTGAAAGTCCTCTGATGGTCATTGTTTGCTTATATGGGTTCCTGAAAGTCATAATCCAATCATCTTTTGATCTATTTTGAAAGTAGTGGTCCAGAGATCTTTTATTTATGATTATGCCTGTTTAAGTCAAATTAAAAAAAAAAAAAAAAAAAAAAACTTGTGTCGTTTTCTTGGACATAGTTTCTGCAGTTTATTAGAAATTTGATTTTGAATTGTGGGTGGGACTGTTGGCGCGGAAGCAAGCCTCAACTGATATCCCATCATTCCTTTGTTTATACGCTATCTCGCTAGCTTCCAGCTTTATAACCCCAAGCTATCATTAGCATAAAAAAGGTGGAGCAATATCTGAGTTATCCAGCCATACAGTTTTGAGTCAGATGCCAGCTCGGACGAGGAAAACCAAGATGTACATGGATCTAATTTGCTTTATTTATTTTTATTTATTTACTTGTCCTGTCCAATGAAAGGTAATTTCAAGCCTAATTTTCTTCAAATAGGGACCTCCATCATCAGAAAAATGGCACAAGAACATGTTAACAACACTAAAGAGACTATTCTTATCCAAGTGTCTTTAAATCAAAGATATTAGGAATCATGTTTTCACAGTTCTGTCTTTTGCTATAGTAAATTAGTTTCTTACACCATCTTTCACACTTTTCACAATATAAAGTGTGAACTCCATACTACCAATGTAGCAGCTGCCTTTACATACACCCTTAAGAATATGACAAACCACCAATGAAAAGTTCAGATTGAAACCACTAGGTGGCAGTAGTCTTCTAATTTCAGGTCAGTACAGTTTAAAGCATGAGCACCAACCTTAAATGTACATTTACATGTTTAATAGAACAGAAGCTGCCTTCTTGCAAAGTGGAACTAGTTGCAAGCAGAGAGAAGCATTTAACACCCACAGTGCTGGAACAGCAGTTTGTCCAGCACACAGTTGTACATCAAACAACCTTCAAACAAAATCTTCTGCCTCACGATTATAGAATAACATGACCAAATCTGCATCCTTGAAAATCTATAAATCAACCCATAAATATGAAGTCCTGTGAATAAATTCCTAATATTTTCTTGTAACTGGAGAATATCTGAAATATATGTTCTATTTTAATGCTGAAACCAGAGAGTAAAACCCCACTAGGAGGCATGCTGGACTAATGATGTTCGATACCTCCGTTTCTCTGCAGAAACCTGGAAATGAAATGTTCTGATAATCTCCGTGACCTTGACTCAGACAGCACACCTGACTGATAATATGCTGATGGATATGAGACAGCGTGTGGCATGAAACAAGCCTGACAGAGTGATGGCAACAAAAACTAGCATGAAGCTGCCCTGTGCCTCCTCCATTCCACACCAAGCAGTCTGTGCTCTGTTGACATAAATGAAAATAACAAGCGCTGCTCTGAAGCAGACGCCCCTCTCCTTGTCGACCTTGGTACTTGTCAGGGCCAATCCGCGGTTCCAAACTTTTTGGCGTGCATTCGTCTTTCAGTTTCTCCTTGATGGAGTGCTCCACATTTATTGGATTACAAAGAAAAACTCGTTGAGGCTGTCCTGGCTCTGCAATCTGATCTGTGCAATTCAGCTAAACTGTATTGTCACTGTGACTCTCTCCCACACACACACACACACACACAAGCACACACACTACTCTACTTTCAGAAATGCAGAACAATGACTAAAGTAAAATATAAAAGACTGGCCTTGTGCATGGGCAGAAGCTATGCCCTCAGACTGATAATGCTTACACCTAAAGTTACCATTTGCAGTACGTGCTTACAATTTGAATTTAAAATACTCTTTCTATAAATCCCCAATTTTTAAAAATCAGCTAGATCTGAAACTCAACTGAGTTGAAGCTAAAACAGACAAGAGATGCATACGTTTAATATATTCCAATATATCCTAATAGTGTAACCAAGACAATATATCAGAAATGTTTTAAAGAGTTTGAAAAAAAACTTTGTCTGAATACTAATTCACCTATCACCTGAACAAATTGCATGAAATTCATTTCACAGAATTATCAGAACATTGAGCACTGCAGATGTAGCTCACATATACAAGATGTTTTTACCCAAACAAATTCCAAGTGCTTTTCTTTTAATACCTTTTGAAATGTATTAACACTCAACGTTGTTTGGTTTTCACAAAAAATGTTTTTTACTTAAAAAACTATGTTTAAATATACTTTAAGCAATATGGTTCTTTAAGTTTTATAAGGAAAAATAAAGTACTTTTTATTTCCATCGCTGCTTAAATGGCTACTGGAAAAAATAAACAATGAATAATTTCCAACATGACAATCAGCCTATTTCAGTTGGTTATAAATGGTTAAATCCTCTAAATATAAAAAACAAACTAATTTTAGGTATTTAGTTATGTAATCAGCAGTTCATAATTTTGTTGTTGCTTTTTTTATTTATTCAAATCTACAAGAAAATATCATTTAGGAGCTTAGTTTATTTTTATTTTATTTTTTTAAAAGAAAATTTATTCCAACACAGCAGTTCCTGATTGTTTTCAGAGTCGTCTAACTTTTTTAGGTCCACAATTTTATGCTTCATTCTCTATTTCAATTACCAGCTGCTACTAACCTCCGCTCATCCGCCACCCACACCCTTCCTGCAGTCACAATATGCTGTTCTGGCAGGAATCCTGGGTGAGATGAAGTGGGGCAGAAGGACGTCTTTATTACCCGTTTTCAATAAATAAGGAGAAGATGTATGTGTACGTGACATCAGACTCAAAGAAATAACATTGTCAGACTGTGTGTTTTGTCAAACAGTAAAAGTAATCAACACTAGAAATAAGAAAAGCAGCTGGCCAGCACCAACCTTAAACTTTTAAAGAATGATACAAAGTTATGTTTTTTGCTTCTCCTTCATCTTAAAATACTCATAAAAATACATTTGCTTATCTGTTATTCTAAAATGTGTCTGAGACATGCTTTGTATGAACCAAACACTTGTGCTCTCACTCAAAACCTCTTCAATGTCCTTTACCAACAAAAATACAACAACAAAAATTTGGACCGTACATTAATTTAAAGAGTTTGAGATGCTCAAGGAAGCAACACTCTATTTTTCAAAGCCTGGGCTAATCTTCTTTTATTTATCACTGAGGAGAAATATGCATATACTGCAAGATTATAATGACCCCCCAAACCACCTGAAAGCTTTGAAAAACTTGCCGACCAAAGAAAATCAGAAAAGACCAGGAAAAGCTGACTAGAGTGGACTTTTCCCTGATTAGTCCCCTGACCTCAAACTCATTGAATATTTATGGGGCACTCAAAAACAGACAGAAACAAATTTTAATTATAACACGACAAAAGTACTATAAATAAAACCCTGTCAGTACCTTGTACTCCATAGGTTTTTTGCTCAAATTTATAGTGAGGTTCTCAATAAATCCCTACAAATTTGAGAAAAGCGTATGGGGTTCTGGCAACATAATTACCTTAAGATTAAACCGTGTCTTTCACATCCTTAAACTGAATCTTTTCTTTTATTGAATTTTCTGAGTCCACAAACAGATGAAACACATTTTCATTGTCGAAGGCTTGCAACAGGCTCTCTAACTTAACCATGCCTGTGTGAGAATTAACTAATTAACAGATGAACACCCACAAAACAGGCAGTAGGGTTTAAGAAATCGGTCTGTTTTCCTATGTCCACTAACATTTTCTACAGGAGTAGACATGAATAAAACGCTTGCTCTGGACAGGGTTTCTGATAGTTTTACCAGCCAATGCACTTACTTTGACACATCTGAACGGAGGAATGAAAGGACACTTGATTGATTTCAGTCAGACCTTTTTCCTGCAATTATGAGAAATACTTGGATACATGTGAGTTCTATCAGAGTAATTTCACTTTTTTTATTTTTATTTTTTTTAGTTCTTCAGAAATATGTACATCAGTGTGAAAAAAATAAAACTGACATAAGTGGTTTGTTAAATAGTTAATGGCGGTTATTGAGCTGGAGAAAACAAACAAATTACATAGAAAATAAGTTTATAATAAATGTAAGGGATGACAGATCTCTAACTATGATGATAATTACAAAAAAAGTGTGAAAAATGCTGTCTTTTTCACACATTCCAAGTGGGAGGCAGACCAGTATCCATTTTCTATCCACGTGTTGACCTCTTTGCATTTGTGAGAAGGGTTTAGCAGAGTGTGGTTGGCAAACATATATGTTCAGCATCAATACTATAGTTAAAGGCAGCATTCCACACACCGCCCAGGAAGGTCAAACAGACTGATTTCTTAAACCATACTGCCTGTGGGTGTTCGTCTGCTAATTAGTTCATTCATATACTGGCAAAGGTAAGTTAGAGAACCTGTTGCCAGCTCTCAACAATACAAATGTGTTTAAGGGTTTTGCTCTCATCTGCCAGTAGTCTATATGTTATCAGCAGCCAAGCTGATGTACAACACCTTCATTAGAAAAATGTCTTCCTATGCAGGAATGCGTTTGAGACAACATAACTGTAAAAACTGGAGGCAGTCAGCAGGTGGTTCATCGGTAATCACATGAACTTTCTTCTGAAGGGACACTGGTTCTAGCTGTGGAACCCATAAGATATAAGCAGTTTGGGACAGATCCAACAGTGTTTGTTGCAAGGCCCTTGACCCCAGCTGCTCCAGAGTGTAGCAGGTGGATCTGTGGGATCTTGAAGTGCTATAACAATTTTATTATGTATATCTATTGGTATTCAACGCTGTTACCACTTAATCTTTAAAAAACACTTCAAAAATAAACTAAAATGTTCAAACAAAGAAAAAATGTTTGGGGGAAAATTGTAAAGGAAAAAAAAAAACATTTTCCTGTTAGGAATGTTAATCTGAGAAAAAAAAAAAAGACTTTAATAAAACCAAAATAATTGACGGCTGTGCTTTAAAGCTAAATCAACACAAGTCTTTGTTAGGAAAAATTCACAAGTCATATAGTATAATTGCAATAGTGAAGCCCCTTCCTGTGTTTCAAAAAGGATGAAAAATGTGAGCATTGATAGCACAGACTGATTTACATGCACTGACAATATGAGCAATCACACATACTTAATTGAACTTCAAGAAGAGCACATCAAGGTTAGGATTGTCATTACTGATGAATGTTCATTGACAAATTAGGCTAACCTTAGCCTTAGCAATGATCAACTGATGGTTGCATTCCCGCAGACCATTTTAATTAGATTTCTAGATTTATTGTTTTAAATGATTCCTAATTATTGAGTCACAGGTTTTCATTATGATGCAGACTGACCTCACCAAGGAGACATTTTCCAATGCGGTCCCTGGGCAAACTACAGTGAATTATTAGTATTCAGATAATGCCTGCATGTAGATTGTTTCAAAGACCAAGGGCAAAGGATTGTTCTCCAATTGTGAGGGACACAAGCACTCACCCCTACCCCCACCCCCACATCTGCTGCCTTGAATAGTTTAGTTCTGTTCTGTACGACGCTGCTGGCTTATTTTAGCATAATTGTCACATAATGAGCAGAGAGCTCTGTGGTACTGTTATTACCCAATCAGATTTTTTAAAACGCTTGTCACACAGTAGTCTAAAATTAATCAAGATTTGCCATAAGATACACCAGTAAATATGGGAAACTCCCATTGAGGCACACTTACCAAGGTCAAAGGATGCTTTCTTTTAGCAAATATGTCTTTAAAATTTAGCATTAATGGTTTACATTAGGGGCAGATCACTCTATTATCTTTTAAAGGCACAGATATGCAACCAGGCAGGGGAAGATATGGGAACAGAAAGGACTGAGGGTTCTGAATTATTTTGCAGCTTTGGTTGACATGAACTCTGCACATGTTTTTTCATTTGGCATGCTCTGAAATAAAATAAATAATTAAAAGTTCATTTAAAAATGAATAAAAGCAGATGATTTCTGTGTAGCTTCAAAGTAAGATCAATCTGTAAATTATATGGCAGAATGTGTATAAACAGAGAGAAACAGCAGTTTAGAGCTTAATCATTGGCTCTCCTGCTACACTACTTCTGATTGTCAAGAGTGCAAAGTGACTAGTCCCACAGACTTTTCTTTGGACACAGAAACATAGTTTTGGTACAAATGGAATCCCATACATTGATGCTTATGCTGACTTCTTCTATGATGTGCTGATCAGACATAAGTTAAAGTACCATTTGCTGTCACACACCTAGGTGTGTGAAATTGGTTGTCTGCATTTGACCCATCCCCTGGAGAAGAAAAAGGACTGCAGACACAGCCACACTTGAAAACCATCTGGTGGATTAACCCCTCCATCCAACCCCTTAATGCTGAGTGTCAAGCAGGGAGGCATTGGGTCCCATTTTTAGAGTCTTTGGTATGACTTGGATTTGAACTCACGACCTTCCAGTCACACGGCAGACACTCTACCACAAGGCCACTGAGACTTTTGTTTCCTCGTGTTCTGCCTTGAGGAAACAAAACAGATTTAGGAGCCAGAACTTTTTCTCTGACCTGCTGATTATTTATAACTTTGCAAGAGTGACAAGCGATTTGTTAAACTGTTCATCTGTGTCGAAACAAGATTGGTGCTCATCTGAAGTGCTTTAGACGTGTGCATAGGATCAGATCCATGCAGAGGACAAAGGGCATTCTGACAGACATTAATCATCTGGTCCACTCAGACTTGCATCTTGTGCCATCAGAGAGACAATGTGCTTTGTCTCAGCAGTTTCTTGTGTCCTTCCAGATTTGTATAGCTGAACTAATGGCATGTGTCTTTGGGCAGTAAAATGGAAAATATTGTCATGCTGGATGGAACAGAACAAATGAATAGTTTCCTTTTCCTTAAAAAAGATGTTCTTGCAACAATTAGATGTTTGTTTATTAGTTGAATGAATGTTAGGGAATTTTTTTTTAACAATAAGAAAGTCAACTCACGTTATCAGAAGAAAAAATTACAAGCACGAAAACCTGGATGCGTTTGGTTCACTTAAAGTGAACCAAAGTTCATTTGCCCTGATAAAACACATTTGTAGTCTAAATACACACAAGCGGACCCTGGTCCAGGACCAGGCAGTCTCAATCTAGACCAAGCACAAAGTTCAGAACCTGACAAAAAAAAAGGGACTTGGTCTGGATCAACGGACCTTTACAGTCTAAATGCACCCTTAGAATCCATTTCTAGTTACATTTTCCCTGAACGTAATCATTGCTAAATCATAGTACTGCCATTCCAAAGCTTGCATTGAAAGCAGCAGAAATCATGGGTGCACTATTGCCTCATTCAAAAAAAACCATGTCATTAGATCGGCATTAGGTTTTACTTCACTTTAACCACCACTCATGTTACCTTCTGTTACAAGGTATATCCAGAATCAAGTCGTACGTTTTTCCATTTCTACATGCTCCAAACTCTGCATTTCCAAGCCAATAGACTCTTTCACTTCTTATTTGTCACACTAATGGCTGGTTTTCTTAAGAGTGCACAAGTGTTTACTGCGGCTTTCAGTCTTTTTGCATATCAGTGTTTTGTTGTTGAGCGTTGTAAGATCTGTTAAACCTTTGGCAAAATCTAATCAAGGGAAAAAGTGAGGATTCAGTTTATTCGATTTTTGAAAAAGTTATTCAATTATAAAATAGTTTTTTTTACAGTTAATAAAAATAAGTAATTCAATTTTAAAAGCTTTACTGATCTCTTTAGATGCTTTGTTTGCCCAAACAGTAAAAGACCCACTCCAATGAAAACTGTGTTTTTGGTGTTTTTAATGCATTCTTGTTGCGTTATTCTGATAATGGAGGCATATCTAGAAAAAATTGCTAAAATTTCCTGAGTATTTCTTTCTTTAAAACCGTTGTTAATTGGGAGCAGACAAAAAAGGCTGTTTGAAAAAGATTTCAGCTTTGAAAAAGAAGTTACAATCGGTTAGCCACAAGCTTCCTGCTCTGCTCCGTTTTGATGCATCCATTTTCAGACAGATATCAGTGCACGTCTTCGTTTTCCTGAGCTGGCATTTGGCTCAAAAATTGTACAGCTGAATAGCTCCAAGATTGCTCACAATTTTTGCTGCATCACTAATGTCAGGTTGGGGATGTCAGGGGGCTGTAAGCTAGCGGGAATTTCAAATGAACTACTGCAGAAACTGTCCTAGAAAACAACAGAGGTTTTAGATCTTGGCTAAAACAACCTAATTAAAAAACCACCTGGAATGGTTTTCAATTGATCAAAGAATGATTGGAGTGGTTTTTCTTTTAGGAACAATGCATTTTTTAAATAAAACACCTTGTTAGCACAGACATTTAATGATCAGTGCAGTTCTTTTCTAATGTGGTTCAGATATTTGCTTTTAGTAAAATTATTCTCATTGTTTCTTTTAAATGCATTCACTTTTTATGTTTTTACACAGACAGTAATTAGTTTGTCTAGTTTAGGCAAAATCCACAAAACATTTCCTTCATCTATTCAAAAAGTGTCATTCCATCAAAATATTAGATGGTCTGACCTCCTCTGTGAATACATTATAAACGTATTTCTTTGAACAAATGTCATAGCTCTTCTCAGCATTGGTTGGAAATTGTATTTAAACCATATGAGGCTGCATAGCTCTACATGAAGGGGTGCAGGATTTGCTCAATTAAAATTGGACTGAGGCAATGGCAGTTCAAGGATTTAAGTTGGCACAGACTCTGAAAGGCCTCCAGGCAAGACAAAGTCACATTTACTCAACATATGTTTATGCATTTCAGTTGATATAAAGCATTGCTTTTATAAAAATGCGCTAAAAATATTCTTTAGCTGCTGTAGTCATCTATAATTTAAAACACAGAAATAGTACTTTGTAATACATTGCCTGTAAAACAGAAGAAAATGTAATAGTGCTTGAATTTTCATAATTGGCTAAAGAAACATGAGTTTCTGCAAAGAACACTCAAAAAGGATTTAACAGTGTGTGGGCTGTTACTCAAGTGTTATCCTGAAGCAAAGCACAAACATGTAAAAAAAATATATACTTTTTTAATTCAAAACTTTTCAAGTTGATATTTGATGTGTTGTTGGGGAGAAATGACGTCACAGACCAACAGAAATGTAATCACACCTACAAGTAACTAAGAAAGTTTCTGCTTTGTTTGAATGTATGACCAATGTTTAAAAGAGATGTCAGGAGCCTTGAGTCAGACTGACCTTGGAGTGCCTCAGGCAAAGATTTGTGATGCTGTGTGGGTTCTGGTGACATACAAACATCCGGTTCTTATCTTGGCTTAAATGTACAGTGAGAGAAAGGCAAAGGATAACATTCTCAGCCTTTTGAAAAATAAAAAATAAAAAAGGTCATGGGGCAGACATGACTAATTCTTGCTCAACTCTAACTGTTCATCTTTGTCCATCCTCCTCCCCGCAGATTAGTTCTCTATTATCGTTTGACATTTGCTGTGTTGCTGTGACAACATCAAGAACTATTTTTTTATAACAATTTAGTTCTACACATACCTAGTGGATTATTCATAAGACAATTCCATTGTCGTTTTCCTAAGCATATTCACCAGCAAGGACACACTTGAATTGGTGTTAAAGGCAAACAACAACACGGTTACAACAGTGCATTGATATGGAAATGGAGGCCACATTTTTACAAGCATAAAATAATTTCAGCAAGGATGGAGAGAAGTCATTAGTTATTTTATTATTTCTATCTGTGTGTGGCTTTTTATGGGAGCATCTTCAGACATGAAACAGGTCTCAACTTAGACAGGCTAGGAGCTCAGTGCACTTCAGTCAGTAGTATCCAACAAAAGAAACGAAATTGTACCTGAGTGAAGATAAATGTAAAATATACTCAGACTATTCAGGAATCGGAATGTGATGCTGAAGGAAAGTTGTCTGTGCAGTTTTGTCACAAACTAATGGAGCACAGTACAAAGCTATTTTTTAAGTTTTTAGTTGTTATGACCGTGGTCTGGGTGAATACTCGATTCTGATTGGCTGCTGGGTGTGGATTAAAAAGTGACAATCCACAGTGATAATGCACGCCTAAAAAAAGTAGTTCCGGTCACAAAGCTGAAATGTTCTATATCACTTGCTTCTTTAAGACCAACTTTTGCTTCATCATCTGGACAAAAACAAGCGATAAGAGGTGAAATTTCTCTCTAAACTGATGCTTTTTTAAACCTACCGTGACGATCAGCACATATATATCGCTTTCCTTTGCTGCTGCACTTGAGCTCGGAGGTCGAAGCGTAACAAATTATTTTGTGAAAAAGCAATCTAGACCAAAAAGAAAAAGATAACAAGAATAAAGTACTAAAAACTGATAAAATATTTCTTTCTTTGTTTAGGGACAATGGTATGAGTGGGATACTGGTTCAGGCTTCCACAGCGTGCGTTAATTTCTGATTCTGCATACTTTGTTGGCCATTATACCTTTCTTAATACAGTGGCTCTAAAGTGCAAATCATACCAGGATAAGACTGTGAATAAGAGAAAGCTAAATACTGTTGAAAAAAATTTTTGTAATGGCTGACTCGAGTGAAATGTAAAATCTGTTTCTGATTTATAATTTTTTTTTCTATTTTATTGAAAATTTAATAAAAAGAATGTGGCAAAAAAAAGAAACCAAAATGAAAAGTTTATAATCAAACAAATAGGAAACCGGAAAAGGTAGGTGCTATGTGACATTGTTAACTGGATGATGATTCATTTTTGCCGCATGAAAATTTTCAATGTCAGCACACTAATAAAAATATGATTAGTACGGAGCACATCCAGTATCACTCCATGCCAAACAACTTTCGGTTGAAATGATGGCCAAACAACATAATCCAGGCAGCGATCTACCTTCCCCGGTTTGTTCTTTTGTTTCATTTATTTTAAATTTCATTTTGATTTATGGAAATTACTTTTGTTTTTTTCAAAATCTTTTCTTTTTCATGGAAACCAGTACTATGGGACATCGCTGATTGGATGATGGGATTTGTCCACCATATCAACTGAAAGTTATGTGACATGAAGCGATACTGATATCATCGTCTGATCAGCCATGTCCCTTAGAACCTATCTTTTCCGGTTTCATATAGTGTTTTTTTTATTTTTATTTATTTATTTATTTATTCAGATTTCATTGTGGTTTCTGGGAATTACTTTTGTTTTCCAAAACTTTCCAATTTTATCATGCTTCTTTTTTTTGGAATTGTGTTTTGGTCCAAATGTGATGTTTTATTTTTTTACTTTTCTTTTTCTTTTACTTTTATGACTAATAGAAACTGGGCTAAATTAGCTTGTATTTGAAACACCAGTATCAACTCTGTGAACATTTAAGTTATGTCATGCAATTCTTCTTACCTTTACAAAACTTATAGTGATAAAATGCTGCAACCTGTGAAGGAAGGTTGAGGTATATTAAAACCTTCACATGACTGATGATCACCTGACAACAATTTTTCACTAACTGTGACCGCCCGGTAAGATAAAACCTTTTTAAAGCCATGCTGTGTTTGCGTAACTACAGGACTCACAGTTAATTCTCATAAACTGCTTCAATTAGTTACCTTTAGAAGTTTTAATGTATTTTCAAATACATTAAACTCCATCTGGACACCATAAAAACAAAATACTGGCACAATTCCAAATATGGGACAACCACAGAGTCTCATTGTTACACTGTTCAGGGCTTTTCTGGCACCAAAACGCTGCATTATTGTTCACTGCCCACTGCCTTTTAAACAGGAACAGCATCGTCGGTGGACAGCTGTGAAAGGGGCATAAATTGTTAGGAGTGTGTGCGGTTGAGGAATAGAGGATGTCCCTTGAATCTATCATTAGCCCTCACAAAACACCTCACGGAGACATTACACACTCTGCTGATCGCCTGCATGCGGTCCTCCGAGTCCTCTGAAAAGCTCTCGGGCAAACTTCACAAACAGAAACTGAACACCACTCATCATGTTGTCTTCCAGAAGACCCAGGGTCCACATAAATGCAATCCCTTCCTTATTGTAAAAAAAATAAAACCGCTCAATCCTGTGCTGTAAATGTACACAAATACAAGACGTAGACTCGTTACCAGTAAGACATCATATGGACAGATTAATTTGTAAATGTATCCAGTTTATTTATCTCTGAGTGTATTCCATTTTCAAGCTGTTAGAACAGCTTTAGGTTATTTTTTGTAACTTTTGACAAAGTTATTTTTAAGTGGAATGGGAATGTTGGAGAGGACAGTTTCCCCCACTTTAACCTCAAGCACCTGGGGGTTGGCATAAGCTCAAAACATGATGTCATATTAGCAAGAAAAACATGTTTTTCACTGATGGAGAAGATTTGGCCTTTTCTTTTGAATTGTTAGTGCAACAACCGACAAGCTATCATCGAGGATAAAAATACGAAACCTTTACAAGCAGAACAGAAATTGTCAAACTGTTTATTCAAAAATGCCTACAAAACAACTTTATTTTCAAGGCTTTTAAGTGGACAAGGGCAATAATTTTATTGCTGAATTCTAAATTGTACTTTTTTTGTACTTTTCTTCTACAATACAGACCACTTCAAGAGGAGTTTGTTTATCAGCACAACTTTTATGACTGACCTGGTTTTTCTTGATCTTTAACAATTTCTGTGAAAATCCATGAAAATCTTTTAAGTTGAAATCTATTATTGTGAGTTAATTCAATTCAATTTTATTTGTATAGCCCAAATTCACAACAACAGTCGTCTCGATGGGCTTTATGTGAAAAGTAAGGGCCCTATTATTGTGAGCATGAGATTTTGGTATTCAAATACTTATTTGAGAGAGATTGTCACTCTGAATTTTACTGCAGAGAGCAGGGAGTTCCCCTCAGGCTTTTGGCAGTTTTGGTTTTGGTTTTTAGTTGAGCAGGAATTCAGTCAATAACCAAACATTTGAGATTTTAATTACAAATAATGGTGGGGGAAAAAAAAACTAACTTCTCACAGGAAAAGGAAATTTCATTACGCTTGTTTTTAATGTTTGCCCTTACTAGCAGAAATACTTTAATTGAGGAAGTAGTAAGCAAAGTGTTTATGAAACATAATTATCTGTTGACCTGTATAATATATTCAGATAAAACATTCAGTCAAATCTTGAACTTTTACATACTGGAAGACAAAGTGGATTCTAAGAAGTTCAGAAATCAAAGAGTCAAATGCATTATAACCATTCATTCCTAGTGGATTGTGGGTATCTGTGAAGAGATGACAACTCATTCTGTAGTTTTAATATATTTCAGTCTTCACTGGAGAGATGGAAACTGACCAGTGGGCTTCTCCAGTGGTTCAAAAGATATTCTGTGTTCAAATTCAATCAAGCTTGAGCAAACATGGGATATGAGGATGTTAGTGTAGTGTGAAATTAAACATCAGCTTGCAGGGTTTTTTTTTCTTTTTGCCTTGGATATTTGGGAACAGTTTTCTGTGATTTTAGGTTTGAGTGCAGAGTAACACAGCAGAAAATCGACATGGAAATGACATCAAATAAGAAAAAAAAGAGAGGAAATACAGGCCGCTGAAAATGCAAAGAATGATTCTTTACAGTTGCCAGGTTGCTCTAAAATTATCCAGTGTGTGAGTCAAGGACACATTTATTAGCATTTTACTCCCCTGATGATTCCCTTTGTTTCCCACAGCTGCCTCCAGTGTTCAGGATTAGGATAATCGTTTATTTTTTAACATTTTAAAAAAAGAGAATTAGTTGAAATTCAGTCTTAAAGTCTTTGCGTTAATTTTAGATCAGATTTAGGTGGATAAATCTCAGAATAACTCAGAAATAAATGAATTTTCCCCAGCACCTTTCACTGAAATGGTACAAATAGTACACTTCTTAGTAATAAATTGATCACATGTGTCATATAGCTCAATGTTATAGTGGAAAACTGCGAAGAAGTATTTATACCAAAATTATTTGTAATGATCTGAATTTCCTCTTGTTTTGGCTCCAGACTTGAGAGCTTCCTGACTTCTTATTTACATTTAGACATTCACAATGACAGAAACACCAAATGACTAACAAAATAACTAAAAAATCCTGACACATTTCTCTTGCTTGGTCCAACAATGTATCTTATAAAAAGTCAAAGGCCTGTTCCAGCAGGATACAAATAAGATGCTTATCCATATATTTTAAATGGATTGTTGTAGTTGAAATAAAGTTGTTGCATGCTTGTTAAAAGAGCTTTAACTTCATGAGCGATGTTCTAATAAATCACCTACTTTGTCACTGCTGTGGGAGTTGTGGAAACTGCTTTGTAAACTCCGAGCTCTGACCATCTGGCTTGTGAGTCTCAAGTGTCAGCGCAGTGGAAACCTGGGGATAACTGGAGGCAATCAAAGGGCAGAGAGCCATGGCCTGCCACTGTGGCTTACACCATGCATGGGACAGGTGTACACACTAACAGGTAGCAGCTGGTGTGCAGGGAAATGGTCTGCTGTCAGGCTAGAGGTATGCTAATTGCTCATATCTTGCAGTGCCATCGCCGGTCAAAACCTGTTACTGTGCAGAATTTGAGAAAGATTTAAAGTCATCATTATTTTTTGTGCAAACACGCAAGTATTTGGGAAGAAAAACAAAACATAACAACAATAAAAAAAAGGGTTAGATTTCTTTTCTACAGACATTGCTTTAATATCACTTCTGACTTAAAAACATTTAGAAGAGCTAAATTTAATCTTTTGAAATTAAAACAAATTTCCAATCTTTAGTTAAATATCTGTGTTAGTTCCTTGTTTGGTTGCTTTTTTTTTGTAGCTGAAATGCAGTGATCACACTGTGCACTTTTAGGACATGTAGACTGTCGTTATCTGATACTACCGCATGTCTGCCACCTACAGTTGGAAAAGGTTTGGTGTGAAATGTCAAAGCGGTCCTCACAAATTCACAAATTTTGCTCCAGGTTCTGTTTTGATCTATGAAAGATTTAGTGTCATTTAATTCCACTCAAGCACAAACGGCAAGTATTAATTTCTCCTTCATGATCAATGTTCAAATGGTTGGCACTTCCATGACTTAACAGATATGCCATTCACATGTCACCACAAAAGCAGAGTCGCTGATTGGACAAAGTGCAACCTGGTTTATAACGTTGAACATGCATTCAATGGAAATGAGATTTGTATGTAAAGCCCGAAAACGGTCTTACAAACTTACATAGAGATGTGTGAACGTGAAGGTTTTGAACGCATTTACACGTGCTTACATAAACTTTCTATTGGAAGTGGTCGCTTCAACGTGCGTTGCCAAGGACGTGGGAACGTAGTTTAACAATTTCGAAGTAATTTATTACATCTAAAAAAAAAAAACCATACAGTTTTCACAAATATGCTGCTTTAGGGACAAGACAGGACCTTTCCACAGAAATAGGCTTTATTTTGGCCAGGGGGACCACAAGATCTTCCCAGACGCCTGAATTTATTTCCAGCCATGAAAAACAAAAACAAAAAATCCAAAATTGTTTTGCTTTAAAATAGATGCTAAATTAAGGTGATTTTGGAGCAGAAGTGGTTTTAATGCATATTGGCGTCAATAGGTGTGAAAGGGTTAAAGAAAAACTAGCTCTATACTGTATAAAACCTGCAGCTGCAAAGAGAAAAAAAATCAAATTATCTTTGAATAAGGAATAGAATAACAGCAAAAACACAATCTGCAGATCAGATTTCTTGCTTAATAATTTCTACTTTCTCTTCTTCCCTCACTTTGTTTCTCTCTGTGCTCATATAATAAAGGTTATGTGGGGATGTGTCACTGTGATAGACCTATAAGTCTTTCCTACTCGCTGATCTATCCAGGTAATAAAGCAATTAAAATGTAAAATAGTGGATTTTAATCATAGAAGTGTGTAACAGTGTCGACCGTGCTGTCAAAAGTAATGTCTCCAGATCAAGCATGTGAAAGCCCTCGGGTCACAAGTCAAACTTAGACTCACTTTCCTCAGCTTCCTCTTCCTCGTCTCCTTTGGGTGTTGACACACACAAATGATGAACATCTTTAAGCTGAAAATCTTTAATTCACAAGTGGAAAATGTTTCCTTCATTTTGGTCAATATCTTGTTAATCCACCATGAAATTATCTTTTGCTCAAAATGTTCGAAAGATATTTTTGGGTAATTTTTGGGTAAATGTTTGTGTTTTCAAAAGTTTTGAGCATCTTGGATGAACATTTGTTCAAAACATTGATCAGTTTACTTTGTTTGAAATTGTTCATGAAGCATTTCATCCTCTCTCATCAACAAACTATACAAGGACTAATTGATCAAATATGTCCCACATTTGAGTTGGACTTATTTTTCCTATGGTTCAGTTTGACATTAAACAACTTTTCAGTCACTTGTGGAAAAAACGCTGCTGAAGCTTGATTAGGCCCAATCACATCTAATGTGACAGTGACAAGTGCCCTTCTACATTCTGTCTGATTTCAAAGCCACTTTCAGTTCCATGGAACTTTGATCAGAAGCACTACTTTGATGGTGATTCATTTCTTTTTTTTTTTTGTCACAAAGGACATGTTATGGAAAAGTGGCAAAGAAAGTCCAGCGTGAAGAATGCGGTGAAGCTGATCTTTTTTGACATTTCTACTGTAACTGTGATCCATCACAAAACAATACATCTTACTTTGTCATTTCTACACTTATGCCCTAAGGATTGGTTCTGATATTTTTTGGCAGCATCTGAATCAGACTTTGTGTTCCCTAAACTACAATATAAAGGGTTTATTTTTGCTGATCTATTCAAATGTAGTTTTTCTGTATAACAAGTCATCCCTCGCCTGTTCTTTATTTGGTACTTTTCCTTCTGTAATTCCCTCATTATGAACTATATTTCTCAATTAAGCTCTCCTCTGCAGTATCATAGTTGTTCATAGCACTTCACTTTTCTTGACTGAGATGTCTGAGGTATTTCCACCATTCCTCCAGTTTAGGGGTTACTGCCTTGAGTGCATCAATTACCATGGGCATTACTGTCACCTTCAACTTCCAAGGTTTCTCTATTTCCTCCATGAGTCCCTGGTATTTCTTGAGTCGATCAAGTACCTCCTTCTCGATGTTGCCATCACTTGGTATTGCCACATCCACCACAACAGCTTTCCTGTATCCTTTATAATGTCTAGTTGGTTCGAAATTACCATCTTGTCTGGAAGTCCCACAGGATCTTTGCCCTCTCATTCTCTAAATTGGTTGGGGTTTCCAGTTCATATTCTGTACACATGTTTCTGTACACCCTGCAATTGTGCTGGACTGTTTCAAGGTGTCTTTGCACAACCTACACCTTGGGACATATCTGATGTGGTAGATCTGAGCCTCTAATGCTCTGGTGCTCAGAGCTTGTTCCTGTGGTGCCAGGACAATTGCTTCAGTGCTGTCCTGTAGGCCATCCCTTTCTCACCATTGGTAGGACTTCTTGATTCCAGCCACTTCAGTTATGGTCCAGTGGTGCAACCCATGCAGGTGCTTGCCTTCCTGTGAGGATCTGTCCTCCAGCACCCCGTCCTGTACTCTATATTTTCTTAGGAATTCACTAAGCATATTGTTGTTTGGTGCCTTGCTATTGATACATTCATGTATCTTGGATGTCTTTATCCTAGATAATGGCTGACACGCTCACTAGTCTTCAAACTCTCTTCAAAACTTTCTTGCAGCTAGTGTACAGTCTCAGGGTGCTGGATTTAGGACGGAGCCCCCCATGTATATATGTATAATATTGTGTATAATGTAAGTGCATTTTATTGACTTAATATTCACATTCATAATATCTCTACTGAGACTCCCTTGTAATGGATAAGTGATAAATGGCTGTCATCATTGGTCATCACTAAATAAGAAACATGCGGACAAAAGCCTCCATGGGCTCTCAGCATATAATTAAGATTTGTTGTGTTAAAGTTGATGTCACAGTCACCTGTGCACTATCACCAGCACTGCACTGTTTGGGCAAGCTCAGCTTGTTAAGCCTGATCCTAAGACTTTCAGTAATCCTATGCAGGGATCAACATCATAAATATTTCATTCATTGTTGTGATGAAAGATTCTTCTCTGCAGTAACAGCTTACATGAATTTACATACAGCAGAAACCATTACTATTATCTGTACAGCCTGCACAACAAGGTTACCGGTATGTTCAAATGAATTTGCATGTGCTGTTGTCCTTGTAGCAGGTTCACAAGCATATAACATGAATTCTCAAAGCGCTCTCTGTATACCACATGTCCCATCATTGAAAAAAGCAAAGATACTAGTTCCTTTCAATTATTCTTTTATTTAAACTCAATCTTCTATAAAATCAGTCCAAAACCCGCTTTTTAATTTTGATCTGCTGTGACAAACCAAACATAACCAAACATTGTGTACTGTGAAATGCAACTATAAAAAACGGTTTCAGGATTATATTCTTTAGAAAATTTGCAGATTCATGGATTCATGGATGGATGGATGGATGAATGGTCGGTCCTTTCGCCAGTTTCTCATGTTCCTTCTTCTTGCTGTTTCCGTCACTTGGTACTGCCACACCCACCACAACAGCTTTCCTCTGTTTTTTATCCCCTACTACTATGTCTGGTTGGTTTGCCATCCTGTCAATCTGGATCTGGAAGTCCCACAGGATCTTTGCTCTCTAACCTTCTACCCCTTTCGGGGGTGCTGTCCATTTTGACTTTGGGATTTCCAGTCCACATTCTGCACATAGGTTCCATTATATTATTCGAACCACTTGGTTGTGGCCCTCCATGTATACTTTCCCTGCTAGCATCTTACATGCTGCAGTCATGTGCTGGTTTGTTTTAAGTGTGGTAGATATGAGCCTCTAATGCTCTGGTGCTCAGGGCTTGTTTCTGAGCTGCCAGGATGAGTGCTTCAGTGCTGTCCTGTAGGCCAGCCCTTTCTTGCCATTGCTAGGACATCTTGATATCAGCCACTTCAGTTATGGTTCGGTGGTACATCCCAAGCAGGTGCTCATCCTCTCATGAGGAACTCCATCATCTGCCCTTTATTGCCTGAGATATTCACTGAGCACACTGTCAGTTGGGGCCTTGATCTTAAGATTGTATTCATGCATCTTGGATGTTTCATCCTGGATAGGTGCTAATTGCCCTCGTCTTGTTCTTGCCATTTGAGCTGGCATCTCAGGACTTGGCTAATTCATTGGAAGTATTTGGTTGTTGCAGCTTTCCTTGTTGCCTGCTCCAGGTTGCCATTTGCCTGCGGAATTCCAAGGTACTTGTAACTGTCCTTAATATCTGCTATTGTTCCCTCTGGAAGTGAGACCCCTCCTTGTGTTGACAACCTTGCCTCTCTTTAATACCATCTGACTGCATTTCTCATGCACAAATGACATCCCAATGCCAGTACTGCAGATCCTGGTGGTGTGGATCAGGGGATCAATGTCATACTCTGTCTTAGCATATAGCTTGATGTCATCCGTGCGGCCCCATTATTGAGTCGGTATCCATAGCCAGTCTTGTTGATTATATACATTAAAAAAAACGGAACTCCCAGATTTTCTTTTGCTTGATTTTTCTTTTTTTGTGTCTTTAGATTATTCTGTCCATTCATTTTCTGTTCAACCTCCTTTTCTACTTCTCCCAATCACAGGTTTGAGTCCATCTTCCCACAGCTTTTTAATTCACCTCTTTCAGTCTGTATTTAAGCCACTGTTTTTATTTTTTGCATCATATCCTCTGCTTTGTCAACATTTTTTCTGTCAGTTGTTTCAGTCAAAATGCCCTTTTTTCAGGAATAGTTTTTTGAGTTAGAACTCCGTACTATTAGTTGTGTAAAGAAGCACTTAAGGTACCAGTTTAAAGCACCAGTCAAACATCACTCACAGCTCATCTAATGGACCCCAGCTAAAACATTTTCATTGAAGCATAATTCTGCCCCTTTTAAACTAAACATGAAAATGGTCCGCGGTGCTGCAGAGATGGACCTGCAGTGAAAATGTGTTAGGGCATCTCGAGTCGATGTGTGTTAGTCTTTGCAAGAGAGTCACTTTAAAATAGAACAAATGCTTTATTCTTTAGAAAGGAAGTTTAAAAAAGTAAAACATGAAGAGAGTATAATGAATGACTGCATTGAAACATTCTTAGCAGCAAAAGCTATTATCAAAATAGTGGAGTATTGCTGCATCAGGAAAAATGGGAAGTTTTTCTGTAGATCTTGCTGTGTGATTGAGCAAAGATTAAACATTGAGTGTTGCTGTGGCTCCTCCTCAATAATAGGCAACAAGAATAGCGAAAGATCGCTGCCACCCAGGTAATGCACTTTTTATGCCACTATCACTGGGAAAGAGGTTCAGGTGCAATAAATCTAAGGCCAAATCCAAATAGCTTCCCTGCCTACCTGGCTCCTCTCTATTGCTCCAATTGTAGGGGCATTTGAAGCCGTAGCAGTGTCCTAAGGTCTTATTATAAGGAGGAGCCGTAGTGTCTTGGGGTTGGCTATCCCTCTGGCAGTAGGGTGATCTGCGTCAGTGTGATCAGTGTGCAGAAACACATTCCTTCACGTGGACATTTACATTTAAATGTATGTTTTGAGTTTTTGTTTTAGCATTTTTTAAAGTTATAAAATCAATGTTGCTATGCTTTTATTAAGCGCTGGCAGCTATGCACTAAAGTAGGTGACCGGCGGATGTCATCGAGTGGTAGTAACGTCTGAATTTGAAGATACTTTTTTTTCCATACCTCTCCACTCGAAGGGATGGATGTAGGGATAGGGAGAAGCTGTAGGGGTAAGGAAGCATTTAAGATTTGGAATTAAACAAGCAGCCTCAGGCACAGCAATGGCGCCCCTGCAGGAGAAGTCCCAAAATCCACAAATGTTATGGACAAACTCAAAACGTAAATCCCCTCCAACCACTTTGTCCCTCTAGTCTGTTTTTTTAATTATTTTAAATGAATCTAAACCGAAGATCTTTGGGAAAAATTGTCTTAATTTTTTATGATGACAATAAATCTTTTGAATTTTTAAAAATAAAACACAGCATCCCTTGAGCTGACTGCCCTATCTGTCATATCAGGACAACAAAGCTTTTATGCCATCCTGCAACACATGCACATGTTTTTTTTTTCTTTATCAAGGGCATGTTGCTGATCTCAAGTTGTTCTGACAAATCAAATATTGGTTCAGCTCTCATTCAACTTGAAATGCAAAGCAGATGAGAGAGTGTATGCCTACACAGATGTCAGATTATATTCACAATCTCTCTTTAAAGCAGATTAGTTCAGCTCTCGTCTCACATTATCAAGAGAGGCATCTCACATTGTCTTTGATTTTGTGCTTTGAAGACGAATAAGTTGGGATATTTTACCGCAGCATGCCTTTAACTTTCATCTAAGATTCCATTTTTCGCATTACTGGAATTCCCAAAGTTTCCCCGGTCTTGGTTTTAATATGCTCTTTTTTTTTTTTTTAAGAATCAAATAATAAGTGTGTATAAACTATTGTGTCTAGAGAGAAGAGTTGTTAGGAATGAAACATTTTGGGAAATAGATGCATTTAAAACAGCAATCAAAGTAAGATTAAGTGAAGTCTTATCAGACTGCGATACTCTAGTTTAAGAAATAGAGCTAAAACCTCATTACCATCGCTTAGCAAAGAGCAGCTTACTGCTATGAGAAAGGGTTTCTATTTTTGGTTCATTTTAAGGTTTGCAAAGAAGCACAATGGCACTCTTGGGCCATATGCTTTGAAACTTCCTCTAAAGAATTGATTTAAATACTCTGATTCAAGCAGAGCTCTTAAATCTATAAGGTTCAAAGTGAAAGATCTCCAGATGATTAACCCTAGACCTTGTACAGAAATGTGTGATTTTTCTTTTTATGAATTGAGAAAATGACAAGTCTGTTCAGAGCTGATCTCTATACAATGTTACCTAATGAGAAACTGTTTCCCTCCAAACAGAGTCAATACAAAAAAATTGATTCATTCAACTGTCAAGAAGTGGAGATTGTTGTGGTGTGAAAGGAATAAAACAGTCAATATTTGCAAATTCACCCTTCTTATTGGAATAAACAGAAAGCAAACCAAAATAACTGCTAATGCTATAAAATATCAGAAACTAACATTGTCATCATAGCAATTAAACCAAAACCAATGTTTAAGATGTGATGGAAAACAAATACAGAAATTACCAGGAAATGAGGATATAAAAAAGACGCAGTGGCAGCTAAAAAATGAACCAGGTTTAAAAAAGAAGAGAAAAAAAAACTCACCTGAAGACCACAAAACTAACTTATTTTAAAACCAATTATTCAGAAAATAAAAAAAAAGATTCAGAATTGTAATTTATACCATTAAGGATAATAATAACTATACAAATTGTCGTCATTGCTTGGAATCTGTTTTTTTCAGCAATTTTTTTTTTGAGTGTCTAACGGCTGGGATGCCCAGTTTAGTTTAGTCTGTTTCGTTTAGTTTAGTTTAGCAATCAGCTAGTGTATTTTATAACTGATTTTATGTTTTGTACAATTAGTAAAGTCTGTTGAGACAACTGCTTTGCAATATTGGGCTTTAAAAATAAAACTAAATTGAATTGAAATTTGAATTGAATAAAATTAAAGCAACGAGAAAGCATCTATTTCTTGTTAGGTTGTTGTTCTCCTCTGTGAGTTGGTTAATAAGATCTGAATCCTATATCATTTTTACATGGAAATTGACCAATCGTAAGTGAATTGGATGCCATCTTTGATATGAATGTTCCTTATAAGATGTAACATTGTTTGCTCCCTACCAAAAATAGAGGCAGCAGTCTAAGCAAGACTCAGAAGCAAACATGACATTTGACATTAATGTAAACTCTGCTGGTGATCTGTCATCCTTAATGCTGATCATTCTTTGTCATCTTGAAAACTTTCACACATGGCCACTGTTCTTTTCCATTTATCTTAGACTAAAAACACAACTTTTAAAGATGTTTATTTTTGTCTTTAACTTATGTTTGGTAGGAAGGTTTTGTCTTGGGGTTTGATGAGTTTGTGTGTGTTTCCAATGTAGCTCGCATTTTGCTTTTACTTTCATTTTTTTTTGCCACTGTTTTGAAGTACCTGCTTGAGGGAGCTTTCTAATCCCTACCATTGTTGGAGACTAGCTTCTTGTCAATCAGACAGGTGCAAACACTCATTAAGCTCTGCAATTGCTGTTTTTTTTCTACATTTCACTCATTTGCATATTTACACTTCTGCAGCTATGTTTTTTTAAATATGCAATTTACAGTGTTTCATTTGTTTCCTTCTTAAGCCAAAGAAAGGCTGGAAAATAAACAAAAAATGTTATTTACTCAAGTTCTTTGAGTTAGAAAAATCCAAAGTATTTTCATATAGTTTACCTGTAGCTGTGTTTTAAGAAATGTGGCAGCAAACTATGCTTTTACAATCCCTCTATTGTGACTGTGGTATTTTTTGACACTCAAACACACAAATCCTCTCAAGCATGAAAGCAGATTTAAAAAAAACACATTGGTTTGCATATTTATGTCTTCTTTTTTTTCTTAATGATACAACAATTTGACCATGTTTTATTAAAAAAAAAAAAAAAAAAATCGCATCCAACTTTTGCTGAAATGTTTTATTTGCCTTAAAACATACTGTAGCTTATTTATGGGATGTCATTTCACAACCGGCCATTTAATGTGGATGCATTCAAACAAAGCAACACCAGAATCTAAAGAAGGTACAACTGAGCGAAATGTTGGGAAAATTATTCCTAAAAAAAGTAAAATCCTCCTTTAAGAAAAAAAAATCTTCTTTTTTTCTTTTCTTTCAACCATGTGGTCCTTATTACAATCCTGAAAAGAAGGGAAAAAGCTTTTATAAAAAATGCCAAGAAATACTGAAAGAACTATTTCTACATGCAGTGCATGCAGACAGTGTGCATGTTTACACAATTTAGTGCAATTGTATCTATTTAAATATTTGTTTCTTGTGTTTATACACTTATGTTTCAGTTAAATAAGACAACTGCTGGCCAAAAATAAGACAATGAAAGAGATGTCAGCAGAAAATGAAATCCACACCAACCAGCGGTACAAAAAGAGAAAAATGGAAACCCTCCAAATTCTTGAGAACATTGAAGCTTGGTGGGTCGTGTGGGGCACCCAGAGTCTTATTTATAAAACATTATCCATGTTATATCACATTCTAAAGTTTGATAATTGTGCTCAGTGTGGGTTTGGTAAGTCAGTGATGTAAAATGAAGTCAACAAGAACCCAAACAGCAATTCAAATGAAACCATGAAATGAAATGAATCTGCTGCCCAGACAGGAACTTTTATCATTCTACCCTCTCTGTTGGTGAATTTATTGCACTTCTGTCATCACTAGTGTACATTTTGCTGAGATGCAGTCATCCTGAATGATTGCAGCATAAGATACCACGCCAAATACAATGTAATCCCTGGTACCTAATAATTCCCTGGTAGCTAAACACACCTTAAACACAACCAAAAAATCCATCTAACCAAAGCAAAATTCACACAAGTACTCTTAGGTGTGTGCTCGAAGATATTTACAGTCAAATTAGAACCTATCAAGCCAAAGCTTTATTATCATCAATTCCTAAACCTGCAACAAATGTCAAAGTGATGGCATTGTAAAAAGTTTAGTGCCAACGTTCAGCACACAAAGGCTTTCAGATCGGCAAGTCCATTGCTGGAACCTTGCACACCACTTAAAGTCCCAGTCTGACCATCTTTTGGTTTGTGATAAGCATTCCCAGTGGTATTTTAATTATAATTATATTTTAGGCAAAATGAAAAAAATCGGTGTCCTTTTCTATGACATAGTTTCTGCAGAGCGGCAGTAGTTCAGTAGAAATTAACCTGTGAGTTGAGAGCGGGATTGCTGGCACGGAGTAAGGCCACCGCTACTTTCCATCATCCATCTTTTTAATCTCTCCTGCTAGCTTACAGCCCTTCACAACCCTAACCTAACGATGCAACAAAACCTACAAGCGATATTGGCGCTATCCAGCCTTACAGTTTTGAGCCTGATGCCAGCTCAGACGAGGAAAACAAAGGCGTATGGATCTAGTCGTCTGCAAGTGGATGTATCAAAATGGAACGGAGCAGGGCGCTTGTGGCCCGCAGTTTTAAGTTCTACCTCCATTCTACACAGTTTTTCCAAGTCTTTTCTTGCAACATCCTAACACCTGATTTAAATGAAGAAATACTCAGAAATTTAATTGTAATCTTAATTTTCTTTATCTAAGTCCTGCATCATGAAAAAAATGCAACAAAAAAAACATGTTAAAAACATCAATTACCCAATTTTCCTCAGAGTGGGTCTTTAAATGCTGGGTACTCTTTCTTACAGAACCCTGCCTCCCTTTGCTAACCTTATCAGACCAGGGAGAGGGTGCACTGCAGAACAAAGCAAAAACAGTGACTCATATTTGTAATTATTCTCTTTCAGAAAGATTTATTTTCTTGCAGTCTGCAGTACAGAGCACAGTTGATCACAAATTGACAACCCTGCTAAATGAATTTGACAAGTTGGGTGTCATTTATGTTTGTATCATTTAGAATAGATTACGCCAATTGTTCCCCTCAAGAGTAAACCTTTTTTCTCTCAAATTCAAATTTTTGTTTGTGGCTCTGTGACAACCAATCTGCAGTGATCTTCGTTTATGCTGCCTAATGTCTACCTTTACATACACAAGTCTGCAGTCAACACTAAATCCAATGACCTCTCCTTCTGGGCACACAGATTTCCCTGCAGCTTTTGGCTGAAAGAAGGATTCCATCTCAGAGGTTAATCTGGGATTGGAGCAGCTGTATGAATCAGCATTAAGCCCCTGACAAAGACATAATGGTGAGGTTGCATTCCTGGACATGCTTTAGCACAGTAATGGAGATCTCATTGCTGATGCCCATGGAGCTGTTCTGAAAGAGGCCGGACATCTCCAGACTCAGCCTTCTGTCCTCATCAGTTTTGCTATCTGGCAGAATGGTTGAAGAACGCCTGCCCTCTCCCTAAAGATTAGCTTCTCCTAGACCCCAGTAATGATAAAGATTAATTTTTTTCTGTCCTTTATGTGAATCAAAGCAGGTCTTCCTTTCAAGTCTTATAAAAATGATGTTATTAAATCGAGGTCATTTTTATACGTTGTAAAACCAGAATTATGGAACTGCTGAAGATAATAATTTAGATGCTGGGATTGTCATTTCACAGCAGGAGCTGATTCAAATTCAGATTTGTGAGACGATGCAGTTTCTTTAAGAAGCTCACATGTTTTCCCCACAAGGTTACAGGAAAATGAAAATAACAGTGACACTGTTTTCTGCATAAAAATTAAGCCAGTCCTTCTATTCTATGTGAGAAAAAACAGACTTAGGAGTGTGAAGAATCTTGAAAAAGTCAATATTAATTTGGACAAAATTTGGTTTGACTACAAAAAGAATGCAAATTTTAAGTCAACAGTTCCGACTGCCTCAAATAAAGCCAATCCTTTTTCTCATGCAATTAGATTTCCAGCTTGTTTAAAAAAAAGTGTTTTGCTATTAGGGTGTTTTAATAATGTAGCTGGAATTGGTTCATTTGCTGTGGATGGCACACAGATAGTTAGTTGGTTGAATTCTCAAAAAAAAAAGATCTTTTGCTTTTGCTGTTAGAAAAGATGTTCTTTGATTTGTTTCATGCTTTTTCTATTTATATTTGATTTTAGAAGACATGAAATTTCTATCTTTCTGGTATATTTTTGTCCTTTTTGTTTCAAATCGTAGCTCACTGTGTAAAAGAACCTGGATGACACTGTTGACATGTTGTAATTATATAAAATCACAACACTGGGTTTTCCTGCAGTGATTTAACAGCAAGAGGGCTTCTGGACAATTAGTGAGACTGTGGTCACATTTGATGCCAATCATCCCTGAGCTAGAATGTACTAAAAAAAAAAAAAAAAACGTTGTTTATCTTCAACTATCAAATTTGGTTATCTCTTTTACTTCTCCCCGCCTGGTTATATTTCCCCCGTGTTTAGTTTTTTTTTCTTTTCTTTTTTTTTCTTAAAACAAAGAAGAGTTGAAAAAACATTTAACAGCGTTCACAAAGATAGGGATGATCCAAAGACAGATAAACTATATGTCAGCATTCTATTTTAGAAAGGTAGCCTGGTGACTGAGCTGATGTGTCCAATTGGAAATAAAAAGAAATAACAATGTTTTCATCCCATTATCAAACATCATGAACATTTCACATACATTTCAATTTTAGCAAGGTCAAGAAATAGCCAAACAAAGAGAGGTAAAACAAAGAGATTGATTTTTTTTTTCCCGATTTCAACCAGAAATCACCTGATTGAAAGTTTATAACATTGAATTCTTAAAGCTTTAATTAGCTTAAAACACTGGGCATGAACATTACACCAATTATCTTTCTTCAAGCCTCCACTGAGAGGAAATATAACCCATGGCAGGTTCTCTATAGGGGATGCATTGGCAGACGCACATCTAATTACACCTACAGGGAGCATCTCTTGGATATCGGAATGGTTCCATTTTTGCTCACGGGCAATTAAAATCCTGTCAGCTCATGGAAATGACCACGCATTAAGTTCTTGGAAATAAACAACACACATGCATCATACTTAGAAATACACTCTTTGAAATGCTATAGTTTCTGGAGGAAGATTTTTTTAAGACGGAACCAATGCATAAGAGACTTAACCTCTCCTCAACCCTTTATTGTGCATGTGGTGTTTAATTGCATGAATATTTCAACAGTTGCTGCCATTTACATGAATCAGAAAGAGGACATATTTTTAGACCGCCAGTTGCATAAGTCATTTACCCTTTTCTGCATTATCTGCAAAAAAAAAAATTATTCCAGGTATATTTTAAATATTGGGGGGGAGGGGGGGGGACTTAGATAATTCTGAGGTTATTTTTTTAACATAAAGTGGAATTGTAAAACAAATGGCACAACGTGCTGGTCAGAACAAGAGCAGGTTTGTCTTTTGAACATGTTTTTAAATAGCTTATTTGGCCAAAGCCTGCATTTGAGTATGAAACATATTTTCTTTTACAAATAACTCACAGAAAGTCAAGATGGAAGCCATTATTTGTCTACGATATGTTCATGTTTGAAGCACTCATAATGGGATTTGGCTTTGGTATCATAAGCTGTCCCACATCAGTTGATAAATGTCTCTAAAGGTCAGAGAAAACTTCAGGCTCAATGTTCCAGTGAGTTGAATAAAACAAACATTTCAAATCACACACCAGATCGGGAACAGTTTGGGTGAATACATCATCAGTGAGGGGAATGGAACCTAAAGGCTCCAGGATGTAATGTTTTAGAGCAGTGGTCTCCAACCACTTTAATGTCTGGCAATATTCTCACGAACTGGCCTGTACGAGGCTGAAGAATCAGTCGGATTGTTTTGTTTTTTAGCCTCTAGTTTCCCGTAACTTTTGGGGGTAAAAAGTATCATCATCCTCTGTAAAATATCTACAGCTGCTTTTAACTTTATTTGTACACTAGATGTTGTGTAGAAACCATTAAAATGTGATATTGATTTTCCCTTAACCCATAGCTATTAAAGCGGAAGCTAAACAATCAGGCGCCAACTTTGGGAACAAAGACCACCTTAGACAAACTTGCTAACTTCTCTATTTTCTTTAATAACTGCTCCATCCTCCCCTCCCTGCATGTTAAGAGTCTGGGTGTCATCCTCGACAGCACTGTCTCCTGTACTGCCCACATTAATAACATCACCCGGAATGCTTACTTCCACCTTCGCAACATCCGCTGTCTCCGTCCCTTTCTCAGCCCTCACACCACAGCCATTCTAGTTCACAGTCTCATCACCTCCTGTCTGGACTACTACAACTTCCTTTTATCTGGACTCCCTTACAATATTATACACAAACTACAACCCCTCCAAAACTCTGCTGCCCGGATCATAACACAAACCCCCTCTACTCTGCACATCCCACCAGTCCTGCAGAAGCTCCACCGGCTACAGGTGTGTCTCCGGATCAACTACAAAATCCTTATTCTGACCTTTAAAACCCTCCATAACCTCACCCCTCCATATCTGTCTGACCTTATCCATGTTGCCACTCCCACCCGTTCCCTCAGGTCTGCCTCCTCCCTCCAGCTGGTTGCACTCACCGCTCGGCTCGCCTCCATGGGGTGCAGAGCATTCTGCCACTCAGCTCTGGAACTCACTTCCCACTGATTTACGGAACATAAACTCACTCTCTCAGTTCGAAAAAAAAATCTCAAAAACTACTTCTACAGACTAGCATATCCACCCTAATTTATAATTCTATTGTTGTTGTTATTGTTGTTGTTTTTTCCTTTTAACTACTGTTTTATTTTTGTAACTGTGTTTTATGATTGTTGTTGTTGTTAGGCGATCTTGGGTGCCCAGAAAGGCACCACATAGCTAAGATTCATTATTATTATCATTCATCCTCACCGAACTTTTAAGGTGTGATTGATAATAGAAAAAAAGGTCACTAGAACTGGTATGTTCTAAATATAATCATAAACATGAGTACATGGTTTGAGCAACTTTATTAGCATCCTCGTTGTAACATTAGACAGCTGGTTGTTGAATATTATGCATTATTATGATGGTGTGTGGGAACAATTTTCACAATATATTCATATTTTGAGTAAACACTCCTGTTTTTTTGTCTGTTAAATGCAGATTTGTGGGTTTCTATACAGCGATCATCACAGCTCCTTTAAGAAAGTGCCGGATGGATTTTTTTACGTGACCGAACGACTTGACATAAATCAAGAATGATTCAGATGTGGTGGAGAATTCCATAGTTTTCCAAAGTACAACTTTATTCATGGTCAAATTATAAATAAAATGGAAAAAATGGAAATGTTTTTTTCTCTGTGACCCTGTCCCGGTCTGCGGCACAGGGTTTGGGAACCACTGTTTTAGCAAAAAAGAGGATTCCAACACTGATTCTGTCAACATGACATTTAAACACTGCATGAATTAGCTGCATTGCATTTAAAATTAAAAAAAAGCAAACATTTTTCATAGGTTGCCAAAGCATCAGTTGTTATTGTGATGCATAATGATTCTCTTTTAAAAATAAATAATAATCAGTCCATTTCTATGATCCAAGTTCCTATCAAATTTTTACGAGTTTTCTTTTGAAGGTTTGTTGCCGGATACTTTGATTTGAAATGTATGTTTTCCTGACAAAATGTTTATTGATGCTGCGTTTAATTTTTAACAAGTGTGCTGTGGTGTGTCATGTGCTTTTGAAGTTTGGATATATCCTTTTTTCTTATCCAAGAAAACATTTGTGATGTACTTTGCTTTGGGTCTAATGGTATGTCAGTTTATCCATGTGAATAAGCCTCATTTCTATTTAGCCTGTCATCTGGCTTGCTTGGATGAAAGCCCGGGGGAACTCTGAATACAAATGACACAGAGAATGCTACAAAACACACCGTGTCAGAAATGATAAGTCAGATTTTTTCCCCCTTTCTGGTTTTCTGGTGGCCTTCTGGACATCGGATCACTGACAGAGCACTTCATATTTCCAGATTTTGAAACGAAGGAAGGTTGCAGCCTTAGCTGACAGAGGACAACAGATGATGACACAGGTGACATTCTTTTGATAGAGAGGGCCTCCCCCTGTTTCCCATGATACTTGGCAGCTTACATTTTTCTGGAGTATACATTTATTGTTTTATTGTTCAGAGCTGTCTGGGTGGAAGGTAAACTGATAAAAATGACAAAAACAATTCAGTGCAGATGACATTATAAAGTATCCACAATAACAGAAAAAGAGAGCTAAAAAAATATCTGAGTAACTTTTGCAACAATTAACTGTAAAATAAAAATTCAAACCATAATGCATTGCTTAATTCTCAGTTAGAGGGAATCTGAAGATTTCCACTCTGTTCTTCCTGAGGAGAGAATAAGGAATTAAGGCATGTTATCGAACGTCTACTATAAAAAAAATATATATTAAAAAAAACTTTAGGGCATGTATGAGTCTATGTGCAAATAAAAGAGGGCAATTATAAGCTCCCTGGTCTTGATAATTGCCTACAATTTAGCTATAAGTAGATGCGAGGGTGAATGGAGCTCGTGTTATCTACATGGGACCAGCCTGTGATACTAACGCTGAGTCCCAGGGTCCTGGGAGACTAATAACACAGTAGGATTACTGAGCGCTCACTCTGCTTGCACCAAGGACATTTGCCAATAACAACTTTATCTGCCTCCTCCATGCGCCTTGGGTTCTGGCATTTGTGACTGCGGGAAATTAAGAATCGCTTTGTTTTCTCTCCAAGCTGGGGATTGCTGACTCCAGCTGTAATCACGAAAAAAAAGATTCTCTGAAGACCTTTTTTGATAAAACTTTCTGCAGTTTCATCATGTTCTTGTCACTCTGCCACGTCCATATCAGTTGATTAATCGAAGTAAATTGACATATGAAGGCAACAGTTGGATCTTTTTTTTTGGGGGGGGGGGGGGGGGGATTTCTATGAGGTAACTCCAGTTATCACTCTCTAAGGAAACTTCATTTTATTTAAGTAATTTAAAGTGTTAATCCAAACTAATGAAGACTTTAAAGACTGCTCGCTATAGATGAAAATACATTGACTTCAAACATGCCTGACTCTCATTGCACAGTTTTACATTTCCTGCAGCACAACACTTTATCAATAATTACCACAGATTTTAGAAATCTGCTGTTCAGTCATTAATAAACCTTTCACATATTAAAACTTTGTCCATCAAAAGTAGAGCAAATTTAATGTTTTCTGCCAAGTTTTGAAAAAGTGCAATTTAATTGTTTTTCTCTTTTTGCCTATCAACTGTTCTGCTTTGGGGTCGCCCCAACTAACCCTATCCCCCTCGCTCACACCATTCTCATGACCTTCTTTAATACATTCATAAACAGTACCAGCATGATCACCGTCCCTTCTCTTAATGTCTCCAAACCATCTCCATCTGCTTCCCTACATTTATATCTAAAAAATCTAACATAACCCATATCTCTGACATGTTCAATCCTTTTCTTTCATTCAAAATTTCCTTCCAGCTGTTCCAACTTGCACATGCCTCGTTTCTTTCCTACATTCCACTTGAGTCATTTTAATTTACAGACAGAACCTCTATTTTGCTGTGGCTCACCTTCATTCCTTTCCTGAATAAAACTCCACCCTTCTAGGTCTCCCTCTGCCTGCTTTCTTTTCTCCTTACAAATCACACCGTCATCTGCAAACTTCTTCATCCACAGAGATTCCTGTTTAACTTCATCTGTTGGCCTGTCCATCACCACAGCAAATAAGAAGGATCTTAACCCTTTAACACCACAGTTTTACCTAAAGTGTTTACAGTCTTTCGACTACTGCAACTCTTTAACCGTCTACACAATTGATGTAATACTAGTGGATTCAGATGCAGAGAAAAGCACCTTCGAGCTGATTTGCAGCACTTTATAGCAGGGGTGTCCAATTCCAGGCCTCAAGGGCCAGTGTCCTATATGTTTTCCAATCAACCTGCCTTTGAAGCTCCTAATTGGCTAAACACACCTGATCCAGGTAATCAACAGCAGATGAGGCAGCGTTTCTGGAAAACCAGCAGGTTGCCGGCCCTTGAGGCCTGGATTTGGACACCCCTGCCTTATAGTACTGGAGTGATTATGCAATCAACAAAATCAGATAATTCTGTTCCAGAAAATGCACTGTAATGCAACACTTTATGTTAGTAATGCGTTGCATTGCAATGCCAATATAAAACGCGGATTTTCTCCTGATCAGAATCAGCTGATTCGCGTTGATCGCGTGAACAGTTGATGAGATACGGTACCTCAAAGGGCGTGTTTATTTAGGTGTTGCAAGCGACATTGCTGGTGTTTAAGTTGATGAAGTCTCATCTTCACCTTGAACTTCTCTTTCACTCTAAACTTCCTCTTACAAACCACAGCTCCTCCTTTTGTATTCTGTCATGGACTTTCTTTTGATCTACAAAGACGCAATTTAGCTCCTTCTGACCGTCTCTGCTCTTCTCCATCATCAACCTTGGAGCAAATGTTACATCTGTGGTTCTCTTCCTTGACATTACATCATCCCGTTGCTTAAAAATGCTCACTTCTAACCTCAGCCTAACGTTCACCACTCTTTCCCATAACTCACTGTGAAACTCATCAGCTTCATTTCTCTGTTGTTTCCACAACTCTGCACTTCTTCCTTGTTCCTTAAAATGGGCTTTATTTGTCTTTATAATGTAGTATTTTCATCATATTGACAAAGCTATTGAATGTTAGATAAAAGAAAAATATGCCCATCAATTTACTGTATCTTCAGTTGGAGGTGCTAAATGTCCCAGCATCTGCAACTTTGCCAACTCATCACAGCTTATTTAGAATCTCCAATAAGCCTGACCTACATGTCTTTAAGAAGGAAGAAGAGTAAACTCCTGCAATGAAGAATGTGCAAGCTCAATGAGATTTTTGAGCTGACTAACAGCCTCAAAAGTACTGCAAAAAAGATAAACTGTGACCAGCTCAGAAATTGAAACAAATACATAGATCCAAACATAGCAATATAAAAATCTATTTCCTTCTAATTGTCCTTCATGTGACTTTTTCCACTTGTCACGAATCCCATTTTTTCTCCTATTTAACAGGATCCATAGAAACAGTTTTGTTAAAGCCCCTGAAGCATCGCTTTTTCCATCAAGCCTTAGGTAAACTGCAGATTCTCCCCTTGAATACATGTCAGTGTGCGACTGCGTGTTAAGGAAATGTCCTCCACTTTCCTGAAAACAGCCAGATGTCCCTGACACCGCTGCCCTGCAGGGAGCACCTGACATTAACACAGACTTCTGTAGGGTAGCGTTTAATATGTATAGGAGCCCTTTTCTCTGTTAGCAGGAAAACCATTCATCGGTGTGTCCCAGCGTTTCAGTAATTCGAAGCGATTAATTCAATACCCACCTGACCCCCATCCAGTTACTGAACTGCCCAAAGTGACGAATTGAGGCCAGAATGTTTTGAAATGTTCTCTGAAGGGTTTAAATGAGTTTAAACATACACCCATTTCACATGTCAATTAGTTTAGAGCTCAAAGCTTGAACTCAGCAGTGTTTTTAGCAGGCAGTAATAAGTTAACATTTAAATTAATGCCTAAGGCTCATGTAGGCGTGCAAAGAGATATCAATAAAAGTGGAATAGATGTATATTTTTCCAATTATTTTTTTCACAGATGCTAAAAAGTGGTAGTGCATTCTTGTGAGGGACACCCCCCCCACACACACACAGTCAAATGATCAATGGGACAGTTAGAGAAGTACCTTTCAAAGTCCCACTCCAATCAACTTAAGATCCATTTTCAAAGCGTTCCCAGGGGTCTTTTCATTATGATTATGTTGTTTTTAGCCTAAATCTAAAAACCGTCATCATTTTCTAGGACATAGTTTCTGCAGAGCGGCAAGAGTTCATTAGATACTCATGCTCTACTGCTAGCCTGCAGCCCCTCACAACCCCAACCTAACAATACCTGTGCAACAAAAATGGCAAGCAATATTGGAGCCTTCCAGCTGTACAGTTTTGAGTCAGAATCCCAGCTCAGACAAGGAAAACAAAGACGTTAATTAATCTATTTGTTAGTGAGTGGACGCATCCCAATGGAGCAGAGACCTTGAGGCCCTACTGATTGACGTTTGTATGTAACAAATGAAAAGCTTTTTCCAACCATTTTTTCGTCTGCTCCTGAATAACCATAATTTGAATAAAGAAATATTCAGAAACGCTAATTTAAGCTTAGTTTACTTTATAAAAATCCTCTAGCATGAGAAAATACTACGAGAACATGTTAAAAACACTAAAAACACAATTTTCATCAGAGTGGGTGTTAATTGGTTTGTCAGAACTGTCAGATTTTTATTAAAAAATGTAAATACATCACATAAAAACCACATTGACTAAAGCATTTTTATTTTATTTTAAAAGTTGACAAATGCTCTTGAATAAGCTTGTATCAACAGTTAAGCACTTATGTCAAAAGGCAGGACTTACAGTTTAGTCTTCTTGAAGTATGCAGCCACTATATATGATTGTATGGCTCAGGGTAAGCTTAGTATGAGGTTTTGTAGTCACTAGCTGAATATTTTTTTTTTTCAATTATAGTGACAAACTGTCTCAGAGATGATAAGAACGTCACCATGTGCCACTGAATGAAATGCAGGGTTCATACAGTTGTGCATAAGCCACTCTTTGTCTCACATGGATTAGAACAAGCCAGAAGAATTTCAGCTGTTTGTCACTTTTGACATGAAACTAGTGAAATGAGATTTCATAAAGGCACATATTAAACCACAAATAACTTCCACTGGAATATAAATATCAGGACATCAAAGGACAAACCAGAACAGCTAAAAATGGACATTAATAAACCACCAGTGATGGTGGGTCTTTGTACTTCTTTTAAAACGAACCCGACAATTTGTTCCTCCTAATGCCCTTGTGCAGTTTGCCTCAGGGGGTCAAAGGCCATATATTAAAAACACAGGTGGATGTAAATGTATGCTAACCAAAGGAATGGGAATGTCAATAGCTGAGGTTACATGGACAAAAGTAATCAGAATAAATGCCTGATAAGAATAAAAGTGTGTCATGTAAACATACCCTTCGGAAAACTCTGCCCCTATCAGATTTATTCGGATCAAAGTTTCCTTGATCTGATTGTGGTGCATGTAAACACTTTATTTTGATTGTGGGTCATTACTGTTGTGGCTTTTATGTCATGCGTAGACGGTGTGGCGCTTCAGAGGAGGCGTTGGAGCGCAAACAGCACCGGTCGGCTGTTCCGCGCGAGCGAACCAAGTTCTTGAGCAGAGCAGCCAGACTCGTAGCTTCGTGTTTGTGGGCAGAGGAGGGTCCTTTGTTACGGTGTGCGCCCTGTCAGAGGGCGCACACATCTCCAGGGAGAACAGTGTCTCCAAGCAGAGAAGCGGCTTTAGGACAGTGGTGAACTGGCGAAGGTGACTTTTGAATGCAGAAATGGCACTCTGCACAGCCCTAATAAATTGTGTAAACAATCATATGAATTTGTGTTTGCAGTTGTGTCCAGACAAAATAATGGCTGTAATTATTCCCACATATTTATGTGCAGCCAAGATGCACGCTGGCATCGACTACATGGATTTTAAATGCATCCAGTGTTAAATGTTGTTGGCACGTATAATCCTAACCCTAACCCTTCTTTCAGGTCCATGCAGCCAAGAATAAAGCACTGGCCGTGTATATTTAGAAAATTATGAGCGAACAGGTACTTAATAATAATCATAACCTCAATAACGCATGTTAAGAAGATCATTTTGCTCTGCCGCGGCTTTGTTTGTTTACTAACGTACTATTTAGGTAGCTCCGCACACGTTAAAATGATTTATCCGATTGAAAATGTGGTGTATGTAAATGTTAAAATCGGATGCAGTTTTTCTGGGCCCATGTACAGTTTCATTCTAATCCAATCAAAGACATTTTGCACATATAACCGCAGCTAGTGTTTCTCATTGTTGACAAATGCTTCATGAAAGTGAAGAAACATTGGATGTTGGCGTAAGATGTGAAACCGAGATGTGACTTGTTTGCAAGCAAATGGGAAATACTTTTTATGCTGTGCTTGTTCCCAATTCAACGTCCCATAGGCATGATTTCATGCTTGGCTGAGCTGCCCTCAGACCACTGCAGTTACCTCCTCCGCCTTTTTATCCATGTGTTGTTGTTTTTTTTTGTTTTTTTAATGGTTAAATTCTTAGAGAATGCTTGGTTGTTCATCATATCATTTCAGAAGTATTAAAATAAGAAATTCAAGAGAACCAAATTTCACTTGTTATTACAGTTTTTGTTGGGGGATGAAAATTTGGCAATGGATTAACAGCAGAGAGACATTTTCCCTCTGGCACACAAATCATGCAAAATTACATCTTAAAAGTATTTTTTTTAACTGTGAATGGGTTATAAAACAAAAGAAATCTTCAAAGCAATTGTTTCAGCTAAGCAACAACACATAAAAGTATGCGGAAACCTGTAATTTGTTGCTTGTAATTGTATGCTGTCCTGTCCAGTCCAGATTAAGACACTTGCTGCAATATTTTGGTTGTAAAGAATAATTATTAGGTCTACAGACAGATACATCTATTTGTGAACCTTGGTCATTGTGTTATTGTCACAAGGCCTTTATCCTGACAGTACTCATTAGCCCCACCCCTAACCTCAAAGCCAGATTCAGTGTCACTGTCACTGCACTATTGTAAAATAGTCACAAACACATAAATGCTCAGGATATTTAGACAAATATATAATAATGTAGAGAAAATCTGAAATAAATGTCATAGTGTCCAAAAGCTCTTATATATTGAACTAGAGCATATATGCTTGGATCATTTTGTTAAATGCAGAATCAGGTGCAGAACTATGCAAATGTTTTATGTGACTTCAATGGTTGGCAGCTCATCCATTATATATAAGAAGAGGTATGTGAGCCACTTCTAACATCCCCCAGAGTCATAAATCTACACTGAAAAGGACGAAGAGAGATAATCTGCCAAAAAAAATCTGAGCCCTGATCTCACCTTTGGCGGTGTGGAACCACACAGTTGGTCATGTCACAATAAAGCAACCAAAATCAACACAGCTATGCCAAAATAAGCCATATATGGTTGTGAAGCAGAATTCACCAAGCGTTGGATTGTTCACCCACTAATAGGGAACGTGAGCTGGGTTTAGACAGTCGTGAGACAGGTTAGTTTTACCTTACGATCTATAAAGCATCGCTTTATATATCATTTTTATGTTTGTTTTTGAGGCCCCTGTTTATACCAAAGTTATTTCAAGGTTCTACTCATAGAAAGAAAATAAATGTAGTCTGTTTTTGCAGTTAGGGTGGATATCAACAATTTTACAACAGGGCTTTAGCTCTGGTGTTTACATTCGTCCACAACTGTAACTCTTCAACCGTTTAGGCAATTAACATAATTCCATACTTTACAGTTGGGAAGTGCTTAAGCAATCCCCATAAATCAGCTGATTCACGTTGATAGCATAAATGGTCAAAGATTTACAATACATCAAAAAGCGTGTCATATTTAGATGTCACCAGCCACATCTCCGTTGTTAAAGTTAATAAGAAAGGCACCCATAGCCTGATGGGACAACCCTCTGAAGTCGAGACCTTCAGCAGCAGCACAGTGCGTAATTCTCCATGTTAACCACAACTAGCCAAAAAGCTACTGTAAACTTGCAGTCCTTAGGTTAGACAAGGGACATTTAGAAAAAAAATGACACACCATATATTAAAAAAATAAATAAAATAAAGGTCTGTGCAGCAAGAATAAAAGTTCGTAACACAAAAAATAAGTTGAGAAAACAAAGAATAATCACAGTACAAGAAAAGCAGTGTGTCAACTTTTTGAAACCAAATAAGAAATGTGACCAACAGCTGAAAGTTATATTTTTGGTAATAATACAAAAATAATACAATAATACCAAAATGAATCACGACGTATGGCAATATAGGGCTTTGAAAAAAAAAAAAACACTATGGGATATTGTTACATTTTTTCAATTCTGTTTTTGGCAATAAATGAGAAGATTTATGCTTAAAAATATGGTTGTGCGCCAATTCTTCAGCAGAACTCTGCATGCAGCATTTAAAAACAATGAGAACATTTGGAAAAGCCTCAAAATCAGGAGCTGTAGTCGTTAACCTTAAAATTACAATTACAAACTAGATTTCTCTGCATCACTGGGACAGGCTGCTTCTCATTTTGCAACCAGTCTTCACATCTGGGATAACTACAACATTACACTGTGAATACCTTAGGCACAAAGATATCAAATTAACCACTTAAGTCTTCTGTGAATTTAAGAAAAGAAAATTTAAAGTCATGCAGTCATTTCTGTCTTTGAGGCATGCTTGTATAGTTTAATTAGCTTAGTGGCATTGGTTGGTTTAACAGATAAGTATTGCAGAGTTTCATCAGCATAGTAATTAGAATTTATACTGTGCTCCTCTAATGAAGGCTAAAGAAAGCGAGCACAGACTGAAAACTATAGGATAAATCCCAAAGCTCTGTGGTGCAAATTCGCTTTAAAGGGTAGGAAAGATTAATAATTTATACAAACTGGAAATGGTTAGATTAAACTGTAAAAGAGGGTTTTGAATAAAAAAATGAAGCTATATCTACAATTTTATTCAAATATGAAATACATTTTATGTGATTGTATGCTTTTTGCTCTGTATAAAAATATATCGGTTGAATATCTTCTCCATCTTCAATTTGATGCAGCCCATTCTGTAAAAGCAAAAGATGGTCTTTTTTTCAGATGTGTTAATCACAGGAACAGCGTAATTAGCTGCTGGTCCAGTGAAACGGCCTATTTCAAACTTTCCAATAGAGAGTGATTGCACTTGAAAGTCTGGCAGATTACCACACATAAGTATAGCCTCAGACAAAATTTCTCGGTTGGAAAACTTGATATATGCATTTCAATTGCCAAGGAGGCTATGATGATTTACTAAAGAAAATAGTCTTGTTTATTGTGAAAAAAGTTATTGCTGTGCAGGAAATCTACAGACTGGTTTGCATCGCGTGCATGTTTACAGCAAAGCCATTTAACTCATAGAGACTGTAAGAGAAAAAGCAACAAACTGCAATTTTGTAAATGTGTCTCTCGGAAGGCACTTTTATAATTAGACGTTTATATAGATTGGATAGAGAGCAGTAATGACACTGTTCATATCCACGTCTCTGCCATTTTTTCTTGATCAAAGAGCAGGCATTAAACCTCTGAGGTTTCATAAACCTCTTGGGGCCTTGTTTGCTAAATTAATTGTCAAGACATAGACCTGCTCTCCTCCCTGACAAAGTAATTAGACTGTCAAAATGGTATAGCCCGTTGCAATATCTGCTACTATTGATTTTTACTTTTTCTCCAGAGACTCTGTGCCAGATAGAGTATCTGAGCATGAAAAACAAGCAGTCTCTGAGACATGAGATAGCCATGAAAATCTACCATTTTCTGATTGGCCATCACTGAAAAATCACACTGACAGGATTATCATGAGACTAAATACCTACATACATTACTTAAATGGAATTCAAAAGAGAGGTAGTCAAGATTTGTTAGTTTAATTCTATAACAACATTACCACCCATTTACTGAAAAAGAAAATGTGTTGGAGAGTGACTAAAGCTTACATCTATGATGCGGTCCATTATTGCATTCATAAACTGTAAGTGGTGCAGAAACTCGTGACCTGAGTCCAAATTGCCGTCTGGGATAAATATTGATAAAAGAAGCTTGCACTGACACTGTTCAGAGGAAAACAGAGAAGACACGGAGTAGCAGGGAGGAACACGGGTAGGTGTACGCCAAACTAGCACATGCACACATACTCAAACAAACACCGCCCGTTGTGTTCAACTAGATGGTAAAGAATAAAAAAACTTCAATAAGTTTGAAAAATATTGAGTAGGATGCCCTTCTTGATATACAAATTGTCAAACAGGACACGTCTGCTTTACAGACCCATAGAACAGATGGACCTGGTATTATCCATGGCATCTTAACTTCCTCATTAAAGTTTTATTATGTGGCTTATAAGCAATTAATACAATGAATAAACTCACTGGCCTCTAGCCGAAAAAAAAAAAAAATACAACTTGAAACTTTTCTGGAGATTGACTTTCAAGGAGCCTACACTTTGGCTTGTTTTCATGACAACATACCATGCATTTACCTGAAAAACACTAAGGACAATTACCCACAAAAGGATAACCCCTTTTTAATTGTCCAGTCTCTCAGAACACGTACAGACCACAGTAGTCTCTAACTCCCAGTGGTCCTTCATCAATGAGACAACTTATACTCATTCTGCAATTACTTGGGAAAAAAAATGTACCACAATTGGTAAGGAATTCCTTTGTAATGTCAACCCTAGAAGAGAACTGCAAAAGACAGCATTTTTGGCCATGATTCTTTTATTTTCTGGGGCCTAAAACTTTGGCCATCCTATAAAAATCACAGGCCAGGATTGTCAACAGTCATTCTGGCAATCTCCACCTCATGCTGTTTGGATCTCTTTTGCTGTATTTATTAGATCTGCCCATGTATTTATTTCCAACGATGCCAATGGTCTGATAACCCTTTTTCTAGCCTTTGGTCTCTACTGCCTGTAGTAGGGATTGGGGTTATTCATAAATCTGACAACTTCTACACCTCTACTTGCAGCTGCTGTGGCTTCCTGGTTTACTAAGGCTCTAACACTTTCGTCAGGCTTCCTCTTCTGGTCCAGCTTCCTGTTGACTCTTGTCGTCATTGTTCCTCACTGTAGCACATATCCCACTCCTTGGTCCCAGTTCAGCCATGCCATAGTGAAGGATAACACAAGGCAAATCCCTATAGGAATTTTCTACTAATTGTATTTACAATTATTGAAATGCATTAAGAGTGAGTTCCAGAAACCATACCTGCAAACCCAGAATAAACCAACAAAGATTTGATAATGCCCTCAGAAACTACTGATGTCTCAGCTAGATTTTGGTGAAAGCCAAGGGGACTTGCAGTAGAAAGCATAATAAATAAGTTAAGGGACAAATGTGAAAAATGTTGTCTTTCTTGATGTCAAAAAAACTCAGAAAGATCTTCATCACCAACAACATCTCTGTTCATTTCAGACCGGGAACTATACTGAGACACCAACGGGTCTATCTTGACAACACACCCAAGCAGAATCAGAACAGGGTAGTCCATGCAATCCAGTACAGGGCGGAGTTTATGATCTTTACATTGGAGAAAACTAAACAGCCCCTCCACAAAGTATGAAAAAGCACTCAATAATTGTAACATCCAATTACAACTCAGCAATTTATTGCATCTGAAGGACAGTAGCCTCTCCTCTGACAAAAAAAGTGCACATTCTGTATACAGAAGACAGATTATTTCAAAAAGAAGTTAAAAAAAAACATCTGTGTCAAAATTGAGAAAACCTTTCTCAATGGTTGTGGAGGTTAAAGACAATTCCTGTCTCTTATTTACTATCCTGTTTTGACATCTGACAGCTAAAGTCCCATTCATACCCGGAACATGAACAAAAACTACAAACAAGTTGCCCGATCTCTGGTCCACACCGAGACCCCAGCAAGTAATAGGACATTAGCTGACCATTCTGATAATCATTAAACTGTTGACTCTGTTTACATAACAGCTTATTATTTAAGTTTGTCTAACACCTTTAACATAACCAGCACATACAAAACTGGAATTTTCCATCAGCAGTTAGAACCAAGGAAGCTACTCAGATTGGCATCAAAAAGTCTTCTTGACCAATCTCTAAAGTCCAGTTGCCATGAAAAAAACAGAATCTTGCCCTAAAGAACCAGAAAAAAAACACTATTTTGCTTTGCATGCTTTTTCCCTGACTGTTTTAGCAACACAATTATTAATGTGACAGCAGAGTTTACACATGTCAGCATAAATCACTGACATTTACATGGCTCAGCTATAAATAGTGATGTGGGAGAGGGTTTGTGCCTTTATCCTCTGACAGCCTTTCCATCGTTATATCTGACTGGTCTTTTTTTCAGTGCAGAGGTAAACAAAAATATGTACAACAAGGTGCTATTGTCAGGCTTTTATTGTCAGGGCAGGATGATCTGCTGACTGAGTTCTGCATCAATGACAGGTTTCTATTTGAGACAGAAAAATTAAAAGCAATCTTAAAGGTATTCTTTTTCAAAATACTTGTATGTTCACACAAGTCATTGAAGTTCACCAAGTACTGAAACAATACATGAACATTCTGTATGTTCTGTTTCTCATTTTAAAGTAATAAGAAGTTCCCAGCGCTAAAAATGACAAAATCCCTCATCCAGGTATCCCAGAAGTTCCTCAAGCAGTCATAAAGTAGAGCAGCTGTGCCAATACCTGACTTGTGGGTGCTGTGTTTGGATATAATGTACATTCACAATGAATTGGTCAACATGGAGTCGTAGCGTTGATATGTCACACAAAACTCTGCCACAATGATGCATGCTACATTAAAAACTGTTTTTCTAACATTTTAAAAAGAGTTTATCATATTTACTACTAGGACACACACTACAGATAGTGTACTGTAGGGATTTTAGCAATATGGTACTGAAGAAGATAGAAGTGACACAAACAGTTTTGGTCAGTTAAAGCTTAATGTCAGACTTTTACTCTTATTTGATGAGAAATTTGAAAATCCTCTAGGCTTTGGTCTACTTGTGATGAAATCTAGAGGCCACCATAAAACATAATCTAAAAACATGTACATTTCTTAAATTATATAGAACAGATAAACAGCCATTTGCGGCCCCCAAGACGCTATTTTGAGATGTTCTAAGATGAAGGCAAACGCTGAGCTTCAGCGTGACTGAACGAGAACAGGAAGTTATAGTTGTTCTTAACATACAATTGAATTTTAATATGCCTCTCCCCCTTAGTATGATCTGTGTTGTTATATATTTTAAAACTAGTTTAAGTTTTTGTAATGTATGTAGCCTATTTTTTATCAATAGATATTTTAATTGATTTTAACTGTTTACTTTAACTACAAGAACCGTCAGGATACAGTTTTCCACAATGCCATACTGAGAGTCTCAGCTGCCTCCTCTCAGCTGTACCAGAGGAAGTGCTGCCTAGTGTCTAGCACTAAGATGTCGGCAAGAGAAGCTGTGTTCAGAGGAACCTATTAAAGGAATAGACTTTAAAGCAGCTCTACTTGTTTACAAGTCTCTCCATGACCTTGCACCAAAGTACATCTCTGACATGTTAGTGCCATATGAACCATCTCAGACTCTGAGGACCTCAGGGACCGGCCTCCTGCGGGTGCCCAGAGTCGGGACTAAACAAGGGTAATCAGCGTTTCCATCTTATGCAGCTAAAAGCTGGAACAGTCTCCTTGAGGTTGTGAGACAGGCCTCTACGATGCTAAGGTTCAAATCTAGACTCAAAGCATTCCTGTTTAGCCGTGTATATGACTGAAGGGTCCCTATCAACACTCCTCTTCATCTTCTTTTCTCTTTCCTTTCTTTTTAAGTAAATTTTATCATGATTATGTATGTTTTTAATCTTTGCTCTATTATGCATTGGGATTTTAAACACTTCGTATTTTGTGAACCCCTTTGAATTACTTTCTGTACGAATTGTGCTATACAAATAAACTTGCCTTGCCTCAGTTCACAGAACTGTAAAATTTATTAAATTTTATTTACTTATTGATTTTTTTTAATTTAGGTATTTGATTTTATTTGATTGAGAGTTTTATTAGTAAATTTGTACAGAAAACAGTTAATAACAGAGTATAATTAATAGTATAGTACATGTTCCATACATATTTACTACCAAAGAAGGGATGTACCCGAGGAAGTTACACTAAACTTGTTTACACCATCCTTGTTCATCTTATTTTGTATTATAAAAATATAGAAAAAAATCTGATAAAATTGGATTTTTTTTATTCTGATTCAAACTGTCAATGGCTCTCAGACACATACAAGTTGCACGTATGTGGGCGCTGAAGTTCCGGCCCAGAGCTGAAGCTCCGGTCCAGCCTTAGCTAGACCCTGCCTTCAGTGGCCCCAAGGTAAATTAAGTTGGAGACCCCTGTTGTAGGCCATTATTCTTGGAATCTAAATCATTAGTTTCTTCAAACCAAAAAGGCTAACTTAAGTCATATATTATTTTTTTATTTTTTGCATTGCAGGGGTAGAGTAGTCAACCTCTGATCAGAAATTTCAGGTTCGGTTCTTGCCCATGGGCAAGACACTGGATCACACATTGCTCATGATGGTTAAAGGTAATACTAATTTATTCAGGTATCATTTGCAGTGCTGTGAAAAAATGATCATATGTTTAGTGCACACAACACACATCTCTCACTGCGTTCACCTTCTGCCAAACGTAATTGACCTGGGTTGGTGGAAACAAGCTTGTGATTGGACGTCTCTTTGATTGCTTTGCTTATATGTACATAAAAAAGGTTAATAAACACAACAGGAAGAGAAAATGATTACTTACTACCCAGTGGATTTTATACCTTCTTACCAACATCATTTTGTTTGCATCTGTGGTTTTCAATCGATACTGCTGTTACATCTGCTCCCTTTACATTTCTACTGTGTTCTATTGTGTTGCCAAACATAATGACTGCATGTCTCTTTTCCACTGTCCTGCAGCACATGTGTTCATTCTTAATGTTAGCTGCTTCTAGTTATTTAAATGAAAATGATTCAAATATTATCCCAAATTTGTGAAGCATATTAATGTTCTAAGACAGAAATATTACAAGTTAAGTGGTCACTTCAAATTGCAGGGACAAATATTAGTTATGTGTCTGAATTAATCTTCACAAAACAGCAAGTACAGAAATAAAGCATCAACTTCATCTTTAGGATCCACTGCTTGAATCATATTTTTTTTACGATTGGATGAATTCAGAATGATCCAAGCTGCACTGCTACGTGAGAAAAAAACAGAATTACCTGGATTATTGACCACCAGGTTCACACTTCGAAGGTTTGTGTGTCTAAGAAGGTGAGTCAGTTCCACAGGAGGGCCTCAGGGGATCCTATCTTTTTGTTTTTCCCTGCACCATGTGAACCTTAAATTTTCATTATGACTCAGAGTCCTGTCATGTGCAGAGATCCTCTCCTGCTGATGTTTGGCCCGTCAGCAGATAGCCAAGACTACCAGTAACTATAGTGACAGCTATAGAATATAATAGAAAAATAGTTGTATGGTATAAAAAGAACATGAATGCTGTTTCTGTCAAAGGATAATCAAAGAGTCTGTGTTAGAAAATGTGTTATTAGATTATTGGCATAAAGGCAAGTGACAGGGCTGATTTTTAAGGCAAGTTATCATTAACTGCCTAACATAATGCTAAAAATGTTGTAAATAAATATGCATTATTTAGAAAATCAAATAACCCAGAAAGTTTAAAATAGAACATTACTTGTTTTCAAGTTATGTAAAAAAGGTGTAAAATTATATAAAAAAGTCATAATTTTACGAGAAACAAATAGCAAAATTATGACAAACAAGTTGTAATTTTACGAGGAAAAAGCCTTTTTTTTTTTTTTAAAACAATGTTGATTGTATAAGCCTCCATCACATTATGTGCCAACTAAACTTGAACCGGGGTCTTCTTGCTGTGAGGCAAGAACGCTAACCACATGAAAGGTTTTTTTATGGGAATACATCAAATGTAAATTTTGCACAGGTCATTGTAGTGCCTTTCTTTGTCTAACTTTTGCACACGGCTGCTTGTGATTTCTCCACACTTTTGCAGCATTTACCAATGAGAGTGACCTCAGAGATTGGAAGTTTTGTTCCTTTTATTGTGATAAACGGCAGCTTTAGTTGTAGCCTTGGCTGCGACGTGGGGTATCTTACATTAGCCTGAAATTGGGATTGCTGAGCTTGAGTGAAAGAGTGCAGCACCACAGACCTAAGCATTTTAATTATAGGGTGAAGCTTTCCTAAGAACACCAACAATGGGACAATCAGTTGAAACAGGATTCACAGCGAAACAGCACATAGATGAGGAACAGCAAACAGTAATTTTTTATGCACAGTAATTAATATTTAATGTGGGTAAAATAGATTGTCGGTCATTTAGAGGTGTTGAGTTTGATTGCGTGAATATCCATATCTGTAACCATATATTTTGTGTTGAAATTCTGCACTGCGGCACTAATATTTAGCTCTGCCATCTACAAAGCTGGCAAACAAATACAGAAACCTACAACGATGTGTTCATGTGCTCCTTTCCCATTAAGAAAAAAAGGGGTTCTGGAGAATAGGCATTCAGATTCTTCACACCCAAGAACAGATTCCAATTATAGATCTGGGCTGTGCCTGCCTCAATCTACTCTCCTTCAGATCATGCTGGTCTGGAGTGCATACATTTTCTCCCTCGGCAAAACAAACACAGGACACATTCAAATTCCACACTTCTAGCAGTGAGGGCAGCACCAGTCAGGTAAACAGCCAGAGAGAGGGGCCATTTGAAATCATGTCAGTGCGTTCTACTTGAAAGATAGTCTACCCCACAGCTCGCCAGCATGGAGGGGAGAGAAAGTCAGTGAACATGCGCCTTCAAAGTGAATAACTGCGTGAAACTAGCATCCCTTTGCTCAAATGAATTCTGAGCTTTAAAAATGCATATTTTAAGAGCAGAAAGTTGTAGGCTTTGATGTTAATAACATGTCTGTAATGCTGAAAAACCAAACTAAATATAGATATTTGGAATGAGTGATCTATTCTCAGACAGAGAGCTTCTTTTCAACATGAGAGGAATGTAGAAAAACAGCCTTTCTGTTATCTGGCTTAGTTAATTTTTTTTTTACGTCTTCTTGTTACAAACTCCTGTCTTGTATCTTACTGTATGTGTTGCATGTTTAATTAATTTCAAACACTGTTCAGCTTTTTAAGTCTTTGTTATGGGCTACTGTTTTTAAAAAAATGCATTAAAAATGTAATAAATAAAAAGGAAGATTACAAGATAATTTTGTAATCTTTTCTTGCAGGAAGATGAAGATTTAGCATAAAGGCTTTATACATGTATTGCATTTTTTTCTACCTGCTGGTATATGTAAAAGACTTTAATCACTCAAACACACATTTATATACTGATGTTTTGTGTCTTTCCCAAGCCAACTTTGACATGTGATTGGGGCAACCTGGAATCCAACTACCAACCCTTTAGTCGTCGAACAAAAGCGCTATCTACGACCTGAAAAGTTAAGAAATTTTCTAAAATGGTCCACCTCAAGAAATTCACATTGATTAACCTAAAATTATGAATGAAAATGATTTATGTTCAACTACACAAACACGTCCACTGACCCACTCAGATAAAGAGGCGCCCAGCCATTGTGAAATTCAAGGCGTACTTGAAATCCTTGTTGCTTTTTTCTCAATGGCACACAGCACTTGTGTGTAAGGGTTAATTGTAGTACACAGGTGGTTGTTATGAACATCCACATCCTTAAATTAAAACTCATTAATGCTGACTGCTTCTCCTGTTATGTTCAATGACACAGTATGTCCAATCAGGTCAACCACACTGGTTTTTTTGTAACTTGGTTATTATTAGATGAAATGTGATCGGTTTGTGTGTTGGCAGAGTGGTCTGACTATCTCACACCCAGCCTACACTCATAAAACACTTTTCAAACACACAAGAGACAAAAAAATCTAATCACTAGACAAATGATAAATTATGGTTAGCGCTCTTGCCTCACAGCAACAAGGCCCTGGTTCAAGTCTGTACTAAAAGAGATAAACTTAATGCACAAAAATTTTGTCAAAAGTGATATTTAATTTTAAATAACCTAAGCTTTTTTTAGATTTGTCTTGAATCAAAAGCTATTACATTTAGTGGTTAGCTCCCTGCACTTTTGTGGAGTAGCCTACACAAGGTGTAACAAAAGAAACTCTTAACCGATTACCTAAATATTGATGTTAGTTATGTCAAAGTTAGATGCCCAAACAGTTGACACAAGCTGGTCTACACAATACCTGCTTGTCAAAAGTTTATGGAAAAATTTGGAGTGTGTCTTACACTTTCGCCTATGTGTGCTCAGTAAGAAACAAGAAAGAGAAAGTTTTCTATGGAACCCACAATAAAGTTTCTCAACAGCTACTGATTACATGAATGTCTGCATCTTGAAGGAAATGACCTTCAACTGGACACAAAGACTTGGGAGCAGAATTTTAACTAAAATAGAAAAAAAAGAGAGGAAAAAATAAATAAAACGTAGAATAGCTGCAGGCAAAGAAGAATTCTGAGTAATTATTACCGCTCTGTCTCCAAGCAAAAGTAAGGTGAAACTCTTAAAGTTCTTTCTTCATTCTAAGCAAAAGAGCAACAAATAGCCCAGTTGACTGTAGTTTAGACTGCTGACAGCTATGACAGGACTATTTACTGCCATAGATTTTCTTTCAGCTGTAATCAGTTATGTATTACTATACTTTGTGAGAAAACACAGATGCAAAGAGGGAGATGAAGGCTCTGTTCTGACAAGAAAACCTGTTATTTTAGTTTATTTAGCCCCTTCACAGTATGCTGCAGCATACTGACTGATGTCTATATAATTAGACTGTCAAAAAGTTTTTCTTGACACCTTTGATAACTGAAGCAGCCTGTAAATGAAACTTGTCTTTTTGTTTTGAGGAAAAATAAGCAAAAGAAGCTCACATGTAACTGTTTAATAATCAATTAAATCTTTTTTTTTCTCAACACTAAAAATATTTGTTAAAAAGTAATTACTTTAAATATTGGGAATTTGCAGGTTAACCCCATATTTAGCTCGTAAAGTTAAATAAACCATCCATTTGTCTGATACAGATTTTCCAAAATACTAACTTCAATTAGTATTTTTCCGCAAGTGTTTTTAGTTAAGTAGTTATTTTCTAATCTTTATTTTGTTGTTTATTTTCACAACGAAATCTGCATTTTATTCTAGTTAGCTTATCAAAAATGTATTCTTGTTGTCAAGGAGCTAGGATTGTGTTTAGCCACTTTTAAGCCTAAAAGAGATACGCTAGTCTCAGACATATTTTTACCCAGCCTGAAAATTGATTTTACCAGGAGCCCTGGAAATGTCGGAGGTCTATCCTGCCTCTCGCCCACTGACAGCTGGGGTCATGGGGTCTGACCCTCACGTATGACCCTTAATAAACTGAGGCAGGTATGGAAAAGAAGAAAAAAAGAAAATACGGCTAATTTTAAGAGCGTGCTCAAATTCTTTAGATGGAGTATTTTGCAGTGGGGGCATTTTTAGTTTGACAAATCTACTTATCATCCAAAAATATGTCCGTTCATACCAACTATATTTAATATAAAAAAGGAATAATTAAAAAAAAATAATAATAATAAAAAAACAGCCTTAAGGTCATAAAGTTCTAAATCAACACTCCCGGAAGATCTTTATTGTGCATTTAAATAATTTTAAATAGTTATTGAAACTGAGTTATTAGTTTTTAACAGTTTTTTAAATTAATGGCTTTGTTTTTATTTAGTCATAAGTGACTAACTTTTATAACTGTGTCTATATAGCTTTGTGCAGTAGGTAGCCTTAAAAAAAAAGAAAAATGAAATGTAATCCAGCTCTGCTACAGACAAGTTCCACAGTAAATGAGTTACAGTAACCTAAATAACTGCGAGGCTAAACAGCTAACTGGAAGCTTATATTTTTCAGACTGGTATGAACAAGATGCTAATGATAATCCACATGGAGCAAAAAAAAAATAAAGAACAAAAAAGTTTGTTTCTTTTTTTTTTTAAATTCAGTCATTCATTAGGGGTTTTTGAGCCCCTGAGTGCACTTGACAAATATAAAAGATTTGTTTTGCTTGAAATAGTAATTGTTGACAAATGACCATGTTTTGCTTAACGTTTTGATGATAGCAAATTCACAATGCCAAATTAATTAATTTTATAAAGATTGCTACTTTTTTATCCATAATGAGCTCGAGCCATTATTTTTAACCCTGATGTAAAATCTAGCGGATTGTTGTACGTAGACATTTATTTTTTTCTATCATATATATGATAGCAGGTACAATAACAGTCAGCATGGATGGTTGATCTGACTCGACTGCAAAAATGCTGATATTTCTACCGAGTGGCGGTGGATTCATTTCCGAGCAGAGGCAAAGGTACAAGGCTTTGTTTACTCTTTCTGCTGAGAAAGCAGTGACTCTGCATGTCTGTCTGTCTGTGTTTTTGTCTATGTATGTCTACTCTGTGATCAAAGATCAGCATGTAGTAGGCTTGGGGGTCAAGTGCTCTCTGTTCATTACCTTTGATAACCAAAAGCAGGAAGCGGCTTGTTTCCACCTGAGGTCAAAATAATTATCCTTTCCACTATATTTACAGTATTTGTTTTGGACATTGAAGGGAATTAAGAGTTAATCGTCATTAACGCTGGAACTAAAACTTGTTAGTCAATCTACAATGTGGTACAAACTACAACTTCCTGTTGTTTATCCCAAACCTCTTTGATTCCCTGTATTTCCAAAAAGAAAGCATGTTTTGCAGGTGAATTAATATTTTCCATTTTAAATAAATATTTAAACCACGAAAAATCACATGTGGGCATCATGAGTTGACAAAATTAATCTTATGGTAAAATGTGATTTTACCTCATACCAAAAGTCAAGGAAAAAATGACAACTGGACATAAAAGAACACATTTTAGAAACCAAAACATATATAATTAGGATTTATAGTAATAAAATATATAAAAAATAATGTTTTTCTAAAAACAAACATGCATTAAAGTTGTATTTTCACATAGCGTGTATTGACTTGTGTAATAATAAGACAAGTTCGGACAAAAGTCTAACATATAAAAGTGAACAATGTTTGGTGAATTAAAAACTGGTTAAGATCTTATTGTATCAGAAAAGTGTGGAACTTATGAACAAAAGGAAGAGTTTTAAGAGGTGGTTGAGAATAATTGCCAGAGCCCAAAACCCAGATGCTAAAACTGATCTCTGTTATTAAAAATATGCCAAGGCAGTCCTAACACTTACATGTGTGTACATAAATGTACAAGTTAAGAAGGCTGCAGATGGTAGAAATAAAAACATGAAGCAAACCAGACAGCTTTTTACTTCAACACGCTGCTTAAATTAATCTATTCCATGACGTTCTTTTTTTAATTACTATGTGTTTCTATTGTGTGGGTCAGCTGGTGTACAGTAAAGGACTTTTTAGAATATTTTTTGACCTGGTTCATCTCTGTTACGTTAAACTTCAATGGCTTCTCTGGAACTAGTTTAGCTTTACCTAATTCTGACTACAGGAGGAAATTCAATGTTGATACAAAAGGTAAGATTTCTTTCTTATAATTTATCATAAATGCCAAGTAAATCTTGATCTTATGTGAATTTGAACACAAAAAATATAATATTGTAGCAGATTTTACAGTTTAACAGTTGTATATGTTGACGCTGATTTGTGTTTTCATCAAAGTTATTTACTATACAGGTTAAAGTGCTGCATCTGCAGGGATTTTGGAGGAATTGTTAGGATTAATTGGTGTTCAAACAGGAAACGTTTACCTTTCTGGCTTATCTTGAGTGCGGCCACCCAAATGCCTTACCGTAATCCAACTGATTCCTTCCCTTCTGTACTCTGCAGGCCTTGAAGGGGTCAAAAAATCATGTCAACATGTCTTTCAGTTTAATTCTATTAAGTAGAGGTTCAAGCTCCAAATTAAAATGCAAATTACCTCTGTAATAAAAGCGAAGGAGAGTACAGGCAGAGATAAGGTACATCCTTCCCTTTCATTACTGGTTCTTACAGAGTAAAAACCTCTTTATTGCAGAACTTCAATCATTTTCTAAGATAGAAGTGTCTCAAACCACATTTTCTCTTAATAGGCTTCGTCAAACTTATATCATAAGGAAAACAGAAAGAAATATGACCTTTGCAAGTTTGTTTTTTCTCCTCTTTTTATGTACCTGCAAGACAATTATGGACAGTCTTTTTTTGTTTGGTGTAAAAAAAGGATTTGCTCATTTGAGTCAATCTCAAATGTTTTTGTTTTCTGTTATTTTGAATCGTCTGAAATGAGCAAAACAACTACAGGTGCTTCAAAAGTACAGGTCAATTATTTCTAGCTGCATCAAAACAGACCAATAACCATAAATTGGTGTTTATGGATTGCAGTATAGCAAGAGTGTTTTGTTGATTTAGTACTTTGAACAAAAGCTTTTCACAAAAATGTTACTAAATAGGCTGTTTAAAGTCAAATTATATATCGATATAAATATATAGATGTACATTTATTAACATGCTTTGAGCACATCATGAATTCTCTGAGTGATTACACGTGTATCAGACATAAAAGTCATACATGTAAACACACATATAAAAGGATATTTAGATTTTTTTTTCTTTCCTATCAAAGCCAAAGAGCACTTTTGCATTAATTTTTTCAAGGTGCACATTCATACAGGGGTCTTAGTCCAAGATATTCAGACCAAATTCAGTTTTTATAAAAGGCTTGTCCTTTTTTTTTTTTTTTTAAATAGCTGTCTCACATTCATCTGTTCAAACAATATGAATTATGTTTAAAAATGAGAAGAAACAGCTAACATGCAGATCTGACAGACATGAACACCTTTGGGAGTGAAAAATCGAATGTGTTCCAAGATTTCATTGGAATGTCATTATATATAAATATATAATACTAAAATAATACTTGTAACCCTGATTAAATAGAGGATATGACTGAAAAAACTATAACTGCAGGGTTTGAGGTTTGCCAAAGAACACATAAGGAGAGCCAAATGTGGAACAAAAAGCATTCTTTCATTAAGTAAACTTAAATCATAACAAAACTCAAGACAAATGCGTAAACATGAATGTAAATGAGGAGGATCTAGCACTGCTAAAGGAACTGTAGAGCAAGAAAAAAAAGCTTTTCACAAATGACCCTGACACTATTTACACGGTTTTTAGTTAGTTTTAGTTTTGCCACAATAGGAAACGTTTTCCCAACTGAAGGTTTGAACCTGTTGGACATGAATGCACAACACTGAATGTCCTTCAATGTGTTGACATTAATATTTTGCAGGTTTTTAGAACGCTTTAATGCTCCAGAGTGGAAGTTATATTAAACCCTGAACACAGAGAGAACAGCAACTACGTGAAACGGAAAAACAGAAGAGTGAGTTTATCAAGCTCCCCCCCTCAGCAGCAGCGTGCAACTCCTATGCAGATAGTAAAAGGGTAACTTTTGCATTTCTATATAAAGAGATGAAAGAAAGCATTGTAATGATGCAATCTCTTTCGTCATTCAAGGACATTTAACAAAATGCCCTATGACACACCAGGTGACTCAGGCAACTAATTGCTCAATGCATAATAATTACCCCCCCTTCCCCCCAAAAAAAAGAAAAAGAAAAAAATTGCAAACAGTAAACCTCAATTACGGGTCACCCCATACCTTCGGGATGGAGATAAATTAAGTCATTAAAAGTAGCAGCAAAGGAAGGGCATCATAACAATTTCACAGACAGTGATTCACACATTCATCTAAGTCTTAGTGTTCTCTTAAAAATAAAAATATTGGTTGTGTTACTTTGAACGCAAGGCCACAGGCTTGTTTAAAAGTACAGTGCCTAGCTTGTTTAAAGCGAATTTGTTGAGAATAAAAGATGGTAGAGCGAGGGCCCTCAGGCTGTTTATCACATTTCTTGGAGATGCAATGCATTAGTTGAGTGGTAAACAATACATAATAGATAACAACTGTACACTGAAGTGTTTCAAGGCTGTACCAAGATTATTTGCACTTTTATACCACATGGATGCGGGATGACACTGAGCCACTGCAAACAATAACATAACATAAGCTGCTTTTTATTGTACACCAAGTTATGAGTCTCTAATTGACCTGAGGGTGGAACTGTAGATATCCTCATCTATGAGCTCCCTATCTATGTAGAAAAAGCAGTAAGAAGCGAGCATCACATTCTGTAATCTCTGCATTGCTTTTAGTACTCTGAGCCTGCACTGCTGTGTGAGAAAGGGTAGAAAATACAAACCAATGCCTCAAGATTCTTTTATATTATTTACCACCTGACAATGGAGCTATAGCATGTAAGACTGAGGGCTCCACAGTACAGAAACACCACAGGGGAGTGTGTTCTTCTCACTTTCCCCTGGTACAACTCAGAGTCCTGTCAGTTTTACGAAATGTATGAGTGTTTTTACATGAGGGCTGTTGGGTTAGAGTTTATTTTCCAGAGCACTCTGCTTTTTGTCAGTCAATGTACAGCTCGTCTGAACCATGAACCTAGTCTACTAGAAAATGAGGGCTCAAACTCACATTTAAGTGAGTCCTGAGGATGTTCAGTGACCATATGAATGAAAGTAAATCAAAGAGTTGAAGTTAAACCTCAGCACAAACTGAAAGAAAAGCCAATTGAACATGGTGCTTGTAATAAGAAAGGGAAGGCTACATCTGCTGGGGTGGGGTTCTTGCTGGTAGGTGCTTGTTTTGAGAAATATTGCCCCCAGATCAGCTATTGTAAGTGCGTAATGCTTTCAGTCTGGTTTACTCAGCATTTTCCACCTGAAATAACCAATATGCTGGGCTATCCTGCAGCCCAAAGGTAATACCTTACATCACTTGCCCCTTACCTCACAATCTCCCTTTAAAATGAACTTTTTGCACATTTTAATACATAAACCAAAAGTGGGGAAAACAGAATTAAGGTTTCCTAGCTAGAATGAGCTGATCATCCCTCTGGAGCAGGAGGGATTTGTCGTGGTTGACAATATCTTTCCAAGAGTTCATCTGGACAACAAATCAGAGGAGAAATCCAACCCTGCAGGCCGAACAAAATGTTTGAACAGTTCATGCTTGTTATCTGCATGATCTAGGTTTGTTCATACTTGTAGTAAGACGTGGCTTTGATAATGCCAAAGAATCAAATATATTGATTAGGTTCATTTAAAAAGACAGCTGTGAAAACATCTCGTCATCGTGACCTTTATTTTTAATAGACTAGTTTAGAAAAAAAAATTACTAACTTATTTTTTTTTTAGCACAATAATCTTTTGGAATTACTCATCGCAGATAAAAAGACTGAACATTGTTTTACATGTATAATCTTAAAGTAACATGCTCTATTGCTCAAAACAACTTCAGAAAATGCACATTTATTGTGCAGAAGCAGTTGGAGGAAGAAAAAAAAAGACATCAGAGGCGGTGTGACTCAGGCACACACTAAATATTTATGAGAATTGTGTTTGGGTCATCCAGCTTAACTCAGGCCAACTATAGCAGCCGCAGTGTGAGCAGGAAATGATAAATGTATCTGCCATCAGAGATCTGCCTCAACATTCATCCTAAGCCGTTTTGGCAACTTTTGCTCTTCAACTGTGACTCTCACTTTCAGTCTTTCACCCTGAAGGAAACAATAAGGTGCAAATTTAACAATCTTGTTTCCTGAAACCCACTGGATTGATTAGCTTTATTTTCACAAAACAGTGAACCTGAACCAAAAGTTTCCTCTTCATCTGTGCACAATATTTTATCACACAGAGTAGACTGATATATTTTGACTTGCAGTAGGATATTTTAGTAAATCATATAATACCATAATCATTTCTAATGAACATTTACATGCATTTCTTTTGAAAATCTAAGTGTGTGCTGCAATCATTTGGGTCAAGAGAAGGGAGTCTGCTATGTATGTGAGAACATTTCCACTGCAGTTAATACATATGTAATAGATGGATCCTGTGGGTGGGATTGAGGGAGGGCCACAGCTCTGAAGTACAAAATCATTTCTTCTCCTGCTGCTTCTGAAACGGTCTATCCTGAAGTATTTTCCTGATGGCAGTAGTTCAAACTGCAAGTTTCCAGAGGATTTTATGTTCACAAAGATGCTGCTGGCTTCAGTCTTCTGGCATACATGAGATGAACATTGGGGGACTTATTTTTTTATGTTTGGTTGTGGGTGCCATCATAAATAAATACAGGAAGTGGAGTCTGCTTTAAACCTAGAAGTTTGTGTGGACATTTGTTTGTCATTCATCAAGATTTAAAAAGCAACATAAAACAACATCACTGAGAGCACGAAGCTGAAATCCACAATCTGCATCTCCATAAGCCTTTGTCACATGCACCCAAATGGGGGTGCTGCAGGTTTTTGTGTTGTCCGGCCCCGTAGGGGGTCATAGAGAGAAGCAGCTGCATCTTAAGGGGAGTGCAGGTGTGTGTCACAGTTCCTTCTTTGATGCTCCTACAGCCACCTCAAGGTATGTCATGAAAATGGAACGTACCATTGTCGTCCATGTGGTAAGTGTAACGTGAAGTATCTCAAGGGCATACGTGAGTTTCGCAATGAGTGGAGCTGTCCTTGAATTACGTTCTTGTCATTAGCTAGGTTTGCATATTGGCTCCTTGCGGACAGCACACGAATGTCACACGCACAAGGTATGCTGATGAACCGTAAGTGCATGTACGACGCCCATAGGATGCCCACACAAACTACACTCTGATTATCTAACTTCCTCATTTCTAAGAGTCAGGCTGCTATAACGGGCTCCTTGCGCAGTGTGCAAAATTTGTGTGTGTGTGTGTGTGGTGGGGGGGGGGTCACCTACTCCACCCTTATTCACCCTTACGTGTTGTTTAAGTGTTTTCTACGACCTGTCGACCGCATCATGCCCATAAAAAAAAAACAAAAAAAAAAGAAAATGTGCATTAACATTTTTGCTCTAAAGGTTCAACAAGCAGACTACCACCTTGATATTTTATCTGTGAGCCCTGAACAGATTTGCCCCTTTTTGCACCAGATTGGCCATATCCACCTAAGGGCAGTTGTGACTAAGGATTATCCTGTCTTGTCTGGGAAATTATTGAGATGACATTCATTGTAAACTATGAATTCATAATTTTTCTTAATAGTACAAAATAGGAGGAATGTTTTGGTGAGTAAATACGTCATGTTTTTGTTTCTGTATGGTAGTGCTGATAGCTGATAACACTTTAGAGAATTTGAAAGAAATCAGCTTGTTAAGATTAGAGGTTTGATGTGTTGGCACACCTCAATAAGTTGCATGTGCAGTGCTGCAGTTAGGCAAACACAACTTAATGAAGACGTTTTCCATAGAAACCTATGCAGCATGTTATTAGCAAAAAGGTACTTGACTCCACAGAATGTATTTCTACGGAGGTTTAAAAAGTGTCTTTGTCTAGATTACTCCTGATATGTTTGTTTACTTAGGGTTACTCTTCTAATCAAAAGTATGTATTTCAATCAAGACTTATGAAAAATGGGCAATGGTAGCTGACTTTTCCTTAAACCCCTTGTGGCAATTAACACCAAGGTCCCAGAGGCAGGAAGGTTCAAATCCAAACAAAAACGTTTTGACGCCTTGAGGGTTCCCTAAATACCTGCAACTTATATCACTAATTGAAAACAGCTGAGCCCAATCAGGAGGACTGCAGCCTGCAGAAACCCTCACCAAAACATCCAGCTCTTTAACAAAATGAAAACTATGTGTGTGTTTGCGTAAAGAAAATAATCTTTCAAATTTGATGCTTCGTTTTGGATTTTCTGCCACTCCCAAGTCATAACATGAAATTATTTTGTCACCAAATATCAAATCAAATCAAATCAAACTTTATTTATAAAGCACTTTTCATATACAAATATAACACAAAGTGCTTTACATTAAAACACAAAAAAATATAAAAACAAGCAAGCATTAAAAAATAAATAAATAAAAACAAATAAATAATAGGGCCCCCCTCCCCGTACCTAGTACCTTATCTTTAAGTGTATTGCTAGTTTGTTCATTTTGTCGATGAAAGGACATATGATTAGGACATAATAATAATAATAATAATAATGGATTAGATTCTGGGCTTTTTCTTGGTTCTCAAAGTGGTTACAATTTGTCCATTATTCATTCGCTCCTCATTCATACTTTGTGATAGTAGCTACTATGGTAGCCTCAGCTGCCAGAGGCGTGGCTGCCAGTCGGCCCCCTACAGCCTCTTTGACCATAAACATTCATACACATTCACATCCCAGTGGTGCTACACTGAAGGGCAGGGAGGGTGAAGTGTCTTGCCAAAGGACACAACGACAGCTGGGGGGAGCGGGGATCAAACCACCGACCCTTCAATTACTGGACGACCCGCTCTACCGCCTGAGCCACTGCATCCACAACATGCAGGAAAACAACCAAATATGACCCCAACAGTGAGGTAAATAAAATCCAGCCTCCTGCTTTGGTGATAATCTTGGCGCCACATGTTTGTGTATACATTGCATCAATGCAATTGAAAGGGTGGGGAAAATGCTTCCTCACAGGAATCAGTCATTGCATAAGTGACTGTGAAGATGTTGAGGACAAGCCAAAAATTAATATGCACAATTAATTACAGGAGCCATATGGTCAGCAGTGTCTCAGTGCCGCTTCCACTTAGGCTACTTGGGAAGTGCTGAGGCTTGCTGATATTTGCACAAAGTCCCTTAATTCAGCAAAGTTAAACAGACTCTCCATTCCACTCACTCAATCATATTCAAAAGACAAATCGTGCTTACGTACTGCACTTTATTAAGGACTGACATTGCTGTTCTTCATTATTTTTACTGTTTTCTGTTACTAAAGTTGTAGAGTACTAAACTGCACGTCATTCCCTTGTCTCCTTTAGCGTCTAAGTATAAGATAAAATGGAAATTAAAGTCAATATTACCCCAGAAGATTTAGGAGCTACCATCATCAAACTGACAGGTGATCTAACAAAGTTAAAAACAACAAAGCAGCGTGAACCCCCCTAGTAATTCCACAAATACTGTCTCACCTGCTGAGGGCAGTTTGAGTCATGGAAGACAGTTACACGGAGTCAACTATATCTATACAAAAGAGATATTAATCATGCATTTATTCCCACGAGGAGTTTATGGATTTTTCAGCTCAACTTCTTGCTGATAAACACTTTGGTTTGGCCGGAGGGACATGTAAAACAAGTGAATAATAATATGAAGTGGGCAGATGTTCAGTTTGAGGAAAATACCCACTGGCAGGAAGAGATATAGCAGCTTGATGCAAATTTAACAAAATGTGAATAAAGGGTAAGTAAAACTTTGATATAGTGTGAAAGAAAGACACAAGCTAAAGTGTCTGTTAACAGATTGAGCCAGTAAGCATCTTCAATAATTGTATATTTTATTTTCTGAAGTATATCTTTTTTTTTAACTTATCAAAGTAAAAATCTATTTGTTGATTGATTTGAGTTTTCTTTCACCTGTAAAAAAAATCTTCTGACATTACAAATCTCTTTCAATGGAATAAAAGAGCAAAAGTTTCCAAAAAAAACCTGTAAATGTTCCTTGGAGTCAGATTTAAAACCTAAAAACATGTTTCAAAAAAACAATTTGAATCTTTTAGCTTCAAGAGTCTTTTAGTTTTTCTGAGGTGGAGAAAAAACACAGTAATTTTTATCTTGTTCCACATTAAAAAAAAAAAAAAGAAAATCCTGACCTCCATTCAGTCAGTTGTCACCATGAAGACAGCTTCTCTACAACACATTGGTGACACTTTTTATTTTTGTTTGTTAAATTTAGCGAGCACCCTGGCAGATGTAGAAGGCATCAGGGGTTTAGAGATAAGATAGTGGATTCGCAGTAGATTTTACTGTGCTGTGCACAAAAACATGAACCATCATATAACACTTGAAAAATATTCTAAGATCGAAATTGGTCTTCAGTATTTAACCCTTATGTTGTGTTTGGTTAAATTACAGTTCATTATTTTCTAGTGAGTCTAATTGATCTTCATGACCTTCGGGTTTCATTCCTTCATCTGCAGAGACAATTTCTTCACACAATATAAAATACAAAAATTGACATATCTTTTTTGTGTGCTCTATTTAAATATTAAAAAAACTGCATATTCTTGACACGTTGCCATGCAAAATTTCTGAGGGATCTTCTCGCAGCCCTTAAGGTTGAAAGGGGAAGTCAAAGAGGCGCTATCTAAATTGGCTCTCTGAGGAACTACCGGTTTATTATCGAGTCAATTATGTTAAAATGAAATAAATGAAACCTCAAAAGTGAATAAAGGGCAAACGAGAGACAAAAAAAAGCCTTGTAGGAACTGTATCCTTCCTCTATCATCGTGCTGGTGTGACGCCGCTCCTCTGATGTGCTCGTGAATACCAGCTCTTGTAACTGCTCATCTTATTTCCCGCAATGTGGAGAAGCAGTCAGACCAGATGAGAAGTTGTCAGAGGAGTTTCAAATTTTACTTGGTTTCCCCTGCTGTGATTGACAACAACTACTAATGCCTTGGGTTATTCAGTCCTTCTACTACACAAGAACGATAGGATTGAATGACGGCTTTTCGCTCCCTCCTCAACAGCATTTTCTTTATTAATCACATTGAGAGTATGAAGCGTGAAATGAAAGCCATCCAGCTAAACTCCTCTGGCCTTGACTTCTTAAACGGTCCTTTAATAGGAACAACTTTTTATTGGTGGCAATATTTTGAGACTGTAAAATGTCCTACATTTGTCATAAATAAAACGCAAACATCGGCCTTGCAGAAAACTGAACGTGCTTATGTTCTACACCTGTGTTACACCTTGAAAAACGATTTGTTGTTTGTTTTAAGCATGTTTTTGTAGCATTTTTCTCATAATGGAGGACATATATTAAGATAAGAATTATGTTGGATTTCTAGGTACTTCTTTATTAAAATCCTGGTGAATCAAGAGAAGACGCAACAATGCTGTTGGAAAAAAGCTTGTGGATATGATGTAGGTGCTACACTCGGCACACCACAAGCTCCCATCTTTGATGCATCCGCTTGCAGATGACTGGATCCATGTACATATTTGTTTTCCTTGTCTGAGCTGGCATTTTTCTCAAAACTGTACTTCTGTGTATCTCCAATATTGTTACCCACTTTTGTTGCACCGCTAATGTTAGTTGGGAGTGTGAGGGGCTGTAAGCTAGTGGGAGAGTGTGTAAACAAAGGGAAGATGGGAAATGAGGACAGGGTTCCTATGGTCCCGGCCACATCTCAGAGGCAAAACTATGTCCTGGAAAACAACAAAGGTTTTTTTTTTTTTTTTTTTTTGTATTACTTTGGCTAAATGCTTCATTATTATAATTAAAAGATCAAAAGAAGATTGAAGTGGTACTTTAAAAACCTGTGCAAGGCTGGGATGGCTTTTTTTTTGTAAAAAACCTGACTTGTTTTTCTCCACAGCTTGATATGCACATCTGATCCAGGAAATCCTGCAGACCTCAACAAATATAGAACTTCTAATATTGTAAGAGGAAGGATTAAAAAAGATCAGTTTTGTTATTTGGGAAAACCACAATTGCTGATGTGTTGCTTTGTCTCTGTTTTGGCAACAAATGCTTAAGTTTTTATTATATGATTTTATAAAGCAGAGCAGGAGTTTACCACAAAAAAGTCCTTTGATTTTCTCCTTTTTTCTTCCAGTCTGGATTGGGTAAACTAACATCGAAGTGCATCCACAGTGAAGTCACATCCTTCTCACCATTTTTAAAGCAAACGTAAATGCAGCTTCACTGCCAAATGCCTATGCCGTCAGCTTTGCCACCTTGTATGAAAATGACTCAGTTGCATCTTTTGATTCATTTAAATGAGCTCAATGAACTGTGGAAAATGTTAATTTTCTTCGTGGAGGTCTTTTGTGCTTCACATCCCTATGGGAATGGCAAGCCTTTGAGAAGTTGGGCCGACTAAAACTGAGTGCAAAGTTACACATGATGTCACCATCTAGTCACATAACAGCTTTTCTTTTTCTATTTTTTAAACAGCTTTACTCTATTGATTTCACATGGAGCTACTAGTCCAAAAAAGGAAAAAAACTCATGGACTCTATCTAATCATTAAAGATTAATACAATTTATAAACTAAAGTATGTCAAGTTAGATGAGTGTTTTTTTGTTTTGTTTGTGTGCAGGTCCGGAAAGATGTAAAAATCCAATTTTGCCCCCTAAAACAAGGACAAATGTATTTACAATTTCAGAGCTCCACCTTCAAAATTGTTCAATGTATAATTAAAAAACTTCTAAACTGACCATGAAGAGTAGACATGCTTGGGGAGTGAGTGAGGAGTGGCCTTGTGTGATTGGTAACTGTTAGTGAATCGCTTTCAGATGGACACCAGTGTCATCACACTCTTTATTTATCACAACAATCCAGTTTCATCTAAGTTTGAAAGTCTGTATTGCTCCAACTTCTTAATATTTTCACTGGTAGAAGTCACTGACTGTGAGAGAAACACTAAAAACAACATTGGACACAGTGTGTGTTGCTGCAAACTTTGGACAGCATCTTCATTATCTGAGACCTATAACTTTAGAGGTTTTGGAACATTGAACATGCTAACATAACAACTGATTTTTATTTTATTAAAAAGGGGCTAGAAATTATCCTGTCTAACCCTGTCTTCTGCCTCCTCTTGTCTAACACCAGCTACCTTCATGTCTTCTTTCACTGCATAAACCTCTTTGGTTTCTAGACGTCATCCTTCTACCAATATATTCTCTGTCTCTCCTCTGGACATGTCCAAACTAGGAGTGTATGTCGGCAAGAGTCTGATGATACGATACGTATCCCAATACGCATCCCGTGATATGATACATATCGGGATATTGTGTTGGAACACGTTTTTTGTTTTTACTTATAACTTTTTCTGTAGTTTTCCTAGTTTTATATAAATCTGAGTCCATGTTACTGCAGACAAATACTATACTTTAGAGATTAAAAACTATTACTACAAAAAGGAATTATGGCAAATGTAAAAGTTCATCCTTTTGGAAACTGATCTATGCTCTGGCTTTGCCTAATTTCCTGTTTTGCCAAAGATTTCTAAACTTTGTTAAAAAAAAAAAAAAACCTTTTTTGTCTTCACATACATAAAAAAGAAGCAAAATTTCTGACTATAGTTTGAAAAGTTTTGCCAAAAGTGCTAGGAATTTACGCATCAATAAAACATCAATCAAACAATTTTCCCGTGAGAAATTTCTCCATGAAGTTCCGAACAACATGTCAGCCCTTCATTTATGCTGTGGTTTTATCTGATGGCTTTAACTGTAATAAGGTTTAAAGCTGAGTAAAATTCACTTTAGTGATAAAGATACAATTTCTCTCTGAGTGTTTTCATGTCCCCACAGAGACCACAGACTCTTCTTAAACTAATAAAATCCACCTTATCTTTACCCAGTAACAGTTCCTTTTACCGTGCCAATATAAACAGTCCCAAAGCCACCAGGCGACAGAAAGGCTTTAAAAGAAAACAAACATTAAGTACTCAGGAACCTTCCATCAAAGGGAAAAACACAACAGACAAGGTGAATTCACTCATTTTCTATTTTTCTTTGAGGTACACAGGTGCCTCTTAGGGTCTGTCTACTGTCATCAGAAAAAGGTGAGGTTCGCTCTGAGTCAGAAAAGTTTTGCAAAAAAGTTTTACCAAAGAGCAACTTGAAGAGAGGATAGCCTACTATTTTTGAAAAGAAACATGTGTAAAGTCCATAGGATTCAAATAGATGGATTCCAATTCATCTCTTGGATTCTGGGTTCTTTCAGCTTTTTAACCCTTTAAAGTCCCACTCCAATCATCTTCCGATCTATTGTAAAATCGTTCCCAGTCGACTTTAATTATGACTGAAAAAAACAAAAAAAAACAGTCTTTTTCTAGGACTTCGTTTCTGCAGAGCGGCAAAACTGTTGGTCATTCATCTGTGTACATGCTCAGCCCCTTACAGCCCCTTACAGCCCCAAGTTAACATTACTGTTGCAACAAAAAGTGGAGCAGTATTGGAGACATCCAGCTGTACAGTTTTGAGCCAGATGTCAGCTCGGACAAGGAAAGCAAAAAATTTTTCTTCAACACTGGAGTTTCATTTCAAGTGTTTCTTTTGACTACCATAACTCTTTAACAGTTTGAGCATTTAAAGTTATTCCAGCAGATTCTGAAGCAGAGAAAGACAGCCTTGTGCTGATATGTAACATTTTGTAGTAGTGAGGTGTTTATGCTATCTACATAAATCAGAAAAGTGGTGAAGAAAAGTGGCCTTGTGCCGTTATGCAACACTTTACATTAGTGATGTGTGTCATGTGCTTTACAAGTGTAATGCCTTACAAGACAGAAAACCAACACCAATTGTGTTCAGTGAGGCTGACTGCTCATTTCTAAGCAATGGTTCCATCCTAGTCACATTGGCCTTATAGTATACCAGTTTTTTCTTTCCAAGTATCTGAAATACAAGTCTGTTTCATTATACATCTTCTCATTTTTTGTCTTTTGACAGGTGACAAATTCGGCAACATTAGCCGACTTCCAAGAAAAAGACAGGATAGTTAATTCAAAGTAGAGATGACTTTTGGACAGGAAGGGATTGTACCTTTCCGCCTCATCAGATAAATGTTAAGAAGGTGACAAGTGACACAGGAAGCAGGCTAAGCTGGTCTACAGGAGAAATCTTGAGTCAATGCTGTAACAGTTTCAGATGTAAAAGAACGTGTCAGAGAATTCAGATCCCTGCAAAATTCTTTGGAAAAGCAAAGAGTTGAATGGCAGTTTTCATATGAACTGAACTGAGACGAGAGTCCACTCTTGGTCAGACTGAACCGTAAGAAGGTGTGTTTGGGAACTGAAAGGTATGACATGACTGACAGGCAGGTAATTAACTGTGACGTTTTACGAGAAAACAAAGTTGGGTAACAGGTTATCTGTTGTATATAATCCAACTAATATAAAGGTTTGGTGCAAAGGGAGAAAAGAAAAAATAGAGTAAAGCTAAGGTTCAGATAGGGAAACGTCCTTATAGTGTCAGAGAATACACAAAAAACTCACAATGAAGAGTCAAGGCATCTCTAGACTATCCTCCTTGGAAACTTGTGACAGGGCACCTTTAATACAAGCAGCAGGGATGGGTGAGGTGCCACTGAACAAGACATGAACAGTGAAGTGGGAGGAGGTGATCTAGAGGCAAAAGCAGATGTACAACGAACAGTAAGAAGGATGAAATGTTAAAATATGAAAAAGTACAACTCCCCTCCCAGATGTCACAGCATTTTAATTTAAATACATCTTTCACTTGTTCACACTTAGTTGTCAGACTTAAAGAAAGTCTAAAATTGTTCCCAAATGAAATGTAAATTCATCAGGCTTTTTTCAAACATTACAACTGTGCACCGGTGCTTTTACCTCAATAAAACAGGAAGCAATGGTAAGTCATTAATTTTTCAATAATACTCCATTGTCCTTAATGGAAAAAAGACAAATGGTCTTCTCCATCATTGACATTGTTAATGGAGATTTACACCTTTAGGAAACTTTAAGTGCCCAAACGCCCCCATGACTGTACATAAAAAGGCAATTGAAGAAGCCTTCATGAAGGTGTGAGGTTTCTGCTCCTTCGGGCTCTTGTCACTGCAGATGAGGAGGGGGGTGGGTGTTCATACGGCGCTGGCTTTGACAAGGCAAGACATTGATAAAAGAAACAGCAGGGGCCACACGCTCTACATCCCATCTCCATGGTGCAACATATTAAACTCTCATTTACTGACAAAAGACATTCAGCCCTGCTGTTAGTCACGCTGATGCTACAACAAGTAGAGGCAGAATGAGAGATGGTCTCTCTATGACTCAATCACAGTTTGGCATATTTGCTTTCTGAGCGTCCATGTGGCTCCACGGTTTAAAAATATTAAATAGAGAAACACCTGCAATCACCAGGAGAAAGACTTAACCTACAGCTCTGTTCTTTTAGCTATTTTTTTATGTTTCACTTGCAGGATTTTTTTTCCCCTCAAATTGTTGTTCCTCTGTTGATAGTCACTATTTTCCATTTCAAATGAGACTTAAAAAGGAAATCATTTTCTCCAAAGCATTTGGATTCCCACAGTGTAGTAAAGGGTTTAAGCGCCGGCGTCAGGGATGAATTAAGAAGTGACTGCCTCTTTAATGGGTGGGATTTGACAGTGAAAGACCATAATCTGCTGTTCCTCCTGTTGTAAGCAGAAGTGGCTGAGAAAGGCTTTGCCACAAAAAAAGATATTCAATTCTGTTTTCTTACCTAAACTCAAGTCTCTCGTTCAGCATTTTCTAAATCTCCCTATTGCACTTGTCATTTCCTTTTTTTTCTATTAAAAGTGTTCACTCTTTTAATTCATGTAGTCAAGGAGCTAAATAAAAAATATGAAAGTATTTGTGTTTAGCAGCACTTAGATACTTAATGGCTACCATATTTTTCTGACTATAAGTTGAGTTTTTTTGCATAGTTTGGTCGGGGGTGTGACTCATACCAACAACAGATGTTCAGTTCTATTATTATGTCACAATAATATTTACAGGTGATGTAAAGCATCATTAAGACTTTCTTGAGTCCAGTTTTCTCAGGAAATGTTGACGTTTTTTAATAAAAGAGTCAAAGTACTGCAGCTGCAGTCTTTCTCAGTTCTATAATGACTGAAACCCCTGAGCTTTTGTCTTTTGTTACATTCAAAAACAAGAATACACTTATTAGCAGCACAAATGTCTAAACTGACTTAACTTCCAAATTAATTAGAAAAAAAAGGTAAAACCAATTACAAGCCACAAAATGTATGTGAAAACATTTGGACATTCAACATATAACCAACAGTGAGTTTGGTCATTCATTAGTTTATTTGTTTATTTGAATAGAACTACGTATGTAAGTTCATTGACATTTCACAAGGAAAGTAAAAATATGTCAAGATTGTCAATAGCCAGAAGTTTATCTTATTGCTCCTTACCCAGGTCTATAGTCTGCAAAGTCTCTAATCCTGCAGCACAATTCAGAAACTCAGAACACTGATTTATTTGAGAACAAATTCTAACAAATGCAAAGCTTCACAAACATTTTTGCTTGTACAAGTGTTTCTCTAAGATAACCATAAATAACAGCAAGTTGAACAACTGCATGCACTATTTTTTTCTTGTTGTGCCATTTGTCCTGTCATTTCAACAGTTAAAAGCTGACAGAAAATGCAATCTATTATTGTCATTTTTTTTTTTTTTTTTTTTTTTACTTTTTCTGTGTGCAAAAGTAGAAATATAATAATATATATTTTGCTTGTTGAACCGAGTATTGCCCTGCGACAGACTGGTGACCTCTCCAGGGTGTTCCCTACCTTCGCCCACAAGTGGCCAGGATAGGCTCCGGCAGCCCCGTGACCCCGAAAGGGACAAAACTGAAAAAGATGAATGAATGAACAGAATAATATATTTAGTAACACAAAAATTAAGCAGAAAATTAACAATAAAAACATGTCAACATGGTAATATCAAGTCCTCTTTGAAAATTCAAATTCAAATTCAACTTTATTTATTTAGCGCTTTTCATGCTACAGAGCATCTCAAACTGCTTCCCAGAGAAAAAAATAAAAATAAAAAATAAGATAAAGAAGATAAAGAATATATTAGTTAAAATAATTGTCACCGGCTGGCCTTTGAGCAGTGGGAGTGTAGAAAGTCCTCAGAGGTCAGGTTAAATTAATAAGGATCTTTAGTTCTCCAACACATTCACAAACCAAAAAGGCCCTCGCCACTAAAATTACAGGTGGTTTAAATACTAATTAAGCTTACCATCTCCTCCTTCCTGGAGGGAAGTTTACTTTTCCTGAAATCTACAATTCATATAAAAAGATTACTTTCTTTATTCTAAACTCCTTAAATAAATTCTGAAATCCAATTCATCTTTATTACTCTAATTTAAAACAACAAGTAGAATCATTAAAACAACAAATATCTCCCAAATACAATGACTTCCCCCCTCAGGCCTCTGAATAGCATTTCCCGGAACCTTAAATATAGCTCTGTTCCTAGGGGAAGGGATTTGCTGGAGCACACTGGGGAAGACAAACACAGGTGAGTACATCTCGCAGTCACACCTTAACCTAATTATAATGAAGACTAACATTCCTTTCTTCCAGGTAGCAACCAATTCATCTACACACCACACAGGAAAAATAAAATCATGCTAACCCCAATAAACCCTTATTTAAACCTATAAAATGTGCCATTTATTCCTGTTTTAAATGTTACTTTTTAAAATGTTGTGTGCCCATGTACCATACCTAGAACTTTAATAAAGTAACGAAGGAGATCTTCATTACAATAATAAACACAGTAAAAATGATGCAAATAAAAATAAATGAGTTAATAAAAACATAAAAATCCAACACATACTCATCCCACCATTAAAATCAAAACAAATCAAAGCTATAATAAAAGATGTGTTTTAAGTTTTTTCTTAAAAACCTCCACAGTGGCTGAAGCCCTCACATCCTCAGGCAGGCTGTTCCACAGGTGATGAAATGAGTCCTCGCCGTGGGTTTTAGTTCTGACCTTTGGAACCACCATCAGACCTGGACCTGAGGACCTGAGGGCTCTGGGAGGTTCGGGGAGGTTTAAAGGAATTGTTATGAAACTGATGCCTTTAAAAAAAAGAAAAGGGGAATAATGTTGATATAACATGTAAGAACAAAGACTTTCGGACACAGTGTGAAATGCTGAAGCAAATTTTTGTTTCTCTGTATGTTTCAATACACATGAAAAAACATGTATTTAAAACTTTTGCATAAACAAGATTATCCCACTGTTTTCTGGGTAATGAAATGTTTGTTGTTTAGTCTTAAAAGAAAAAATATAAAGAAAAGGCAAAAGGAGTCATGCATTTTTGCAAACACTGAAGTTTGCATCATGACTTTCTTTGTTAAATCTCATTGAAATTCTCGGCTGGAATGAATTTGTGATGACATGGTGCAGGTACACACTAACATCGCTCACAACATCTCAAAGAGGCCAATGTAATTGTAAGCTGTTGCAGGAGGAGAGATCAGGGCCCAGTAAGTAAAAACAGTTTGCTTCATATCTGCTTATGCTCTCTGATCTCTCTAAGACACAGCAGTCTCCCTGGACACATTTTCAATCATGCAAGGCCTCATAAGGACTGATTACCTGAGCACCACTGTCAGTTTTTACGCATATTTATTGAAAATTCAATAAAAAACACCCGATTTTTGCTGGGGAACTAATATCTTGATACGAGTCTTTAAAGAAGCAGTCAAAAGAAGGAAATGTATTTTTTAAATCTGGCTTTAGAGAACAGAGAAGATCCAATCACCATCAGCCCCCTTCTGCCTACATTCTCAGTGCTTAATGGCTCTAACTGTTGCCCCTGTTGGGCAGTTATAGCTAAGAAGCTGGTGCTTGTATTTGGTGATGGAAAAACTTGCCATTCCAGTCTCTTTTTTTGCCATGTCAATCGTATAGTGTTTCCATGACTTCTTTGTTGGGGCACAAGGGTGACAAATAAAAACAGAAAAGTGCTGACAGATGAAGAAGATGCTGTGCCATGGATGTATGAGGGTAGAAAATTTGTGTGTTGCTACCGCACACACTGTTCTTTAAAGAAAAGATTGGTTACTATTTTTGTTGGTGGACTTTTTTTGTTTTTGGTACAAAATGTTAGAAAAACAAACAGATGAACAGCACACTAAACTAAGTATTTTATTAATGCATTTTTTTTTCATCTATCAACCTATGTATTGATTCCTTCATGCTTTATGTCTTTGCTTTGTGGTATTGATGCATTATGTATTAGTACACTAAGTGAGGCAGTACAGAGCTGGTAAAGGAACATGTTCACGTCCTCTTGGCAGTTTGAATGTCTCTTTTATTGGCGGCAAACAGCCATATGCCGTATTTAATAATTTTATATTTTCACGGAGATTTTTATTGCCTTTGAAGAAAAGCCAACTGCATTCAAACAGCAAACATAAGCATTTCTTGGCTGTCATTGCTAAAATCACACATTAACAGGCACAGTATCTGACGTAAAACATGATTGATGGCGCTTGATTACCATGACAAACGTTTAAGGTTTTTACCAAAATTTTGCACATTTAAGTAAATTGGACAACTGCGACAAATCCTGTCAGCACATGAGCAGCATCTACAAATGAACACATATCTTTAAACAGAACATTTTGACATTCCTGGTATTAACAGGTCATCTTTTGTCTTTAACGTTCCCTCCTGAAATACCTTTGGTGGTGGTGTGTAGCGGTAAGCACCATTAGCTTCCAGCAGGGAGGTTTCAGGTTCATATCCTTGCTGAGATTTTTCTGTGTGGTGTTTGCATGTATTCCATGTGCATGCATTTTTTACAGACTATTTGTTGGTTATAAACATAGGAGTATAAGTGTAGTTATCTACCCAGGCAGTGGACTGGACATCCGTTTTACCTTTATAAAAGATGAGAAATGGTTTTGCAACCGTAGTTAGAATGTAGCAGATGCATATTTTTACAAAATCAAAACAATTAATTCAACCTATATCTTTTGTTTGGATGTCCAATCAGCTTTCATGACTCAACTAAATTGCAAGTGAAAGCAAATATTATTAAATCAATCTATTATTTAAATAAATTTGTATGTTTTAGTTTCAATGGATTAACACATGAAATTTTGCATTAATTCAATTTTGCTGGTGAATAGTTTAAAGTTGAACTTAAAGAAGAAAAAACTCTCAAATTCCCAGTGGGCTGGTACCCACTTTGAACTTGTAGCAGGCTTCTCAGTGCTGCTCAGGACCACTGGAGGGGTAGATTACATAACATCCTAATACTGTTTAGTGAAACAGACAGTTTCCCAGTGACTGTATGTGTTCATCCCATGAGAAAGATACTGCATGATACTAAGGAGAGGAAAACTGACAACAAACAAGAAACATGGGGAGGTTACAAGAGCCCATGCAGCAGTTTGTTTTGAATGGGTTGATATGTCTGCAAGTATAACACAATTTAAAGTTGTTGAAAAAATTGAAGTTCAACCATTATCACACACAGGAGAGGGAGTGAAATCTGTTCTCCGTATTTGACTATATCCCCTGAAGGGAGCTGTGAGCAGCAGTCACAGTCGTGCTCAGGAACCATTTTGGTGGTTTGCCCCCCCCCCCGGTTCAACCTCTTGTTGCATTGTTATGCTTCCTTTAATTGGTTTACATATTCCTGTGTCTTTCCCTGAAAGTCAGACTCCGATCATCCTTTGATCTCATGTAAAAGTGTTCCCAGATTATGCTGCTTTGAGCCTAAATACAAAAAAGAACTGTCATTTTCTAGGATATATTGTCTGTAGAACAGCAGTAGTAAAGATTTGTGTCTGAGTTGTGGGCAGAACTGCTGGCACGAAGCAAGCCCATGCCTCTCTACCCTTCCCGTTGCCGAGCGCTTGGAGAAGGGAGCTTGTGGTCCGCCCAGCGTAGTATCTACATATCAAATCAGCTCTTTTTCAAACTGTCTTTTTTCATCTGCTCCTGATTCGCAAAGATTTGAATAAAGGAATAATGAGAAATGCAATAAGCTTAACTTTCTTAATATACTGTATGTCATCCTTCATCAGAAAAATGCCACAAGAACACGTTAAAACACCAAAAACAGAATTTTCATCTGCGTTGGTCTTTAAGTGTTTAAGCCACCAACTATTTTTATGAGAAATGCAAACATTCATCCATATAAACTGTACTCCGTCCCCATACCCCAAATATTCATCCACCGATAGTCTGCAAGGTGACAAATGAATAGTGTCACCTTGCTAAATTCCTACTTGCACTGTTATTATGGTCAGATACAACAGTTATGCAATGCTCAAAATAGCTCACAAGCTTTAAGAAAACTCACATTTTTACCAAGCAAGAAAAGACGATGTAAACCTTTGCTGTGAACTAAAGCATTGTTTTATCTGATGTGAAATCTCAACTCTGTCATTTCTCTTAAGGAACGTTACAATATAAAACCTAGTCTGCCTAGAAAAAGCGGTTAGTTAAACCTGTGTCACTGTGTCCTTCACACCACCTAGTTTTGCATGTCTGTCTATGAGCCATTAGTGGAGCTGCAGAACGAGTGAGTGTCACTCTGCATTAGTCCAGCTGCCTCGTCCAGCCATTCTCTCCTGTCTGATAAGATACAGTCTTCTACCGTAACCCACTGTGTCAAACCTGAAATCACACAGATGTCACAGAGCATTATTGCCTCTCCTCTGACCCTCATGAAACTAAATCCCCATTTTATGTTGAGGGTTAAAGACATCCAAGGTAAATTATAAAGAGGATTCTCACACATTCTGCAGAGGGGAAGAAAACACGTTCTTTACGATAGCTGCAAGTAAAAATGTTAAGAGGGTCATCAAAGCTTTAGTATTCCACCTCATACACAGCTCTACTTTTATCATGGACGTTTGGATCATAGAACTGTTCCACGGCAGTGATTAGAATCCCTAAATTCCCACTTTAAAGCCACAGAAAATAACCTTATGACCTTTTTTTTTTCTAAAACTTACCACAGGTTATTATTAGGACTGGACTATAAAACTAAATAATTAAGATTAAATATATTTTTACTAAGAAAATGGAAGATTGATCATTCAATTCCAAGAATCCATAAAAAAATACTTTTAAAGTAATGTCTTATCAGTCAAAACACATTTTTTTGATTTGCTCTTACCGTTAAGGTAACACTTTATATTAAGTTACGCTAAAAATTCTATTATAATGCTTGTTAATGCATTAACAAAGCTTGTTAAGGAATCTTAATATAAAGTCTTACCAATGTTAAAAATTATTTTATTAACAAAAGTTTCCCTTTCATAAATCACTATTTCTGTGAAAACGATTTCCTCAAACAGCACATTTTGTTTTTGGAATGACATTTCTTCAAAACAAATTGACATTTAAATATATATAATCGAATTTTGAAATTGTGTATTAAAACCAAATGGGTTCAATATTTTGGCAGTGATACCCAGGCATTAGCCAGTGAAACCAAACAAAACTTTAAATGAACAAATACACATAATTAACGGACAGCAGATTTACTCACATGTTCCCACGGAAACAAGATCCAAGTCTGAAAGAGTTTGTTCCTAGAAAATCAAAGAGAAAACATATCCATATCAGTTTATAATTGATGTAGAGAAAGAAGATTAACTGTTTAACAGAATTAAACCAAATTTAGACATGCATGAACCAGAAAAACCATACATGAAAGAAAAACACTTGTTTTCATTTATCATTTTAAAGCAATATTTAAATAGAATTATTGGCACAAGTATTGCAGACTGGCACACCTATCAATAAAATTCTAAAGAACAAGGAAATTAAGTTGTAACCAATAAAAAAAAAAAAAAAACATATCACGAATTAGAATCCTTTTCAAAAAAGACCTATAGAAGCAACATGGAGAAAAAAATCTTAAAACAAAAGCAAACCATAAAAGCAAAACTATAGACAAAAAAGTCAATCTAAATATGGTTAAGGGTAATTATAAAGAGGGAAAAAAGATTTGTACCAAATAAGAATTACAGATTTAATTATAAACAGAACAAATAATCTTTAGAAGTATACATTAATACATTATACATTAAGTATACATGAGAAATTGTTTATTTGCTTCCAAGTGGTAATTTAATTCAATTTATTGAATCTCTTTGCATGCAAAAAATGTGTCAGTTAACTAAGCTTAAAGGTGATTAAATCTATTAAAGAGCTTGTTTGAGTTGAAGCTGTATTAGAATTTAAACTAAAACCAGCTTAAAATGCTACAGCTCAAACACAACTTCAAGAAGAAGCAAAGGAAATCTCCATATTTTTTAAATATGGGTCAATGCAATGGCAACTCATGGATGCACAATCAGTTCTGACATGTATGCAAAACATATACTGATGTACAATCATTGTTTACTAAAAATATAAAAATGACTATATTCATTAAATCTAACTTTTGAAAAACTAAGCAGAAAGAGTCATCGTGTTATTTTATATGCATACTTTTGTGTTTTTCTTTTGCTCCACTTCTCTTTTTTTTCCAGTTTTTTGAGCATTTATACTATTTAATTCCACCCTGATTAGATTATCCACAAACAAATTTAGTTTTTTTTTTTCAATAATTATATATGTCAAATGTAAAGGTATGAATTTCAGCCCCATGTCTGAAGTGCTTTAAATTGATGATGTAATAATGGTGAAATATGTCTCAGCGCTGATTAGCTGCTTTCCTTTCTCTTTGGGAAGAAATTATTTAATTAGCTTGGCCTTTCCAGAGGGCTTAACCTTTTAAAAGGCCAGGTGAAGAGATTTAAAATAAGTGCACCATATTCTCCAAAGACTGCTGTTTTACAGCGACACGGCAATCTTTAAAGTTTCGGCACAAAAAAAAAAAAGCCTGACAGTGATGAATCCGCTGCCTTTAGCAATTTGTTAGAGTTCAGATATTCTCCTGGAAATCCCGTTCAAAGCAGAGGACCCACCAGCTGAATTGAGCGATCTAAAAGCATGCATAACAATCACCTTTCCACACTTTATAGGAATTTACAGAGTTCATCCTATTAGTTTTGCTTTCAGGTGAGTGCTTTCTTTCTAAATAGCATTAAACAAAAACCTGGGTTTGCTAGACAGGCAATAGAGGATAAAGTACAGCTATTCCACTCAATGACAGGGCCATTTGTTTGATCTGAGAGATCAATCTAGCTCTGTCTTCTTTGGCTTTCTTAGGCTTTTGTTGTCACCACTTCAGCTGTCTTTACTAATCATCTGCTTTCATATCAAATAGATGAGATACTTTATTGCCAGTGCTTCTGCAGCTCCACCACTGGTCAAAATAAATGAGAATGAATATGGGTTATTTTGCAAGGACTTGTGTGCATGTGGAGCAAATGCAGCTCAGCTATAAAGGCCTCTGTCAAAGTAAATTGGATCACACAGATGACACATCCAGTGCACTTTACCTCTGCAAGAAAAAAGAAAAGAAAACTTGTGAAAATTTAATGACTCTAAGAGAAATGTGGTGTTCAGGATGAGTGATGTGAAACGTGCCTTAAACTGCTGCATGTTCAAAGCATACATATGATGTAAAAAATAACAGACTGCAAAAAAAAACCTGTTTTGAAATCTTAAATGATTAGGTTAAGTTATTATTTCCTTTTTTAAATAGGTTCTTGAACAAATGGCTACATAATGTGACAGCTTTGTGCTTAGCAAAGAGGGAAAGCTGTGTTTGTAAGAAATGATTAATCGTAGATATGTTTTAGTTTTTAAATATATTTATATAGATAGATTTTGATAGTAAAGTACCCATACTTCTTCGCTGGACAAAAGCTTTTCACATGAGTCTCTGCCTGAGACAACATATATAATTCATGTAAGCAGTAAAGCTTGACTTCTGGCATTCACACAGGAATCACCAAGACACGATAACTATCTTTAAAACACTTTCTGGGAAGTTTTCCTTTGTCAGTGAACACATTACTAAAAGCTACACACACACTGGCCTCAGCAGCTAGAGTTACAGCAACCACTTCCAATGAAAAGTCCCATGCCCCATGTTTCGGGCTTCCCTGTTCAAAACTCTCATGTTTATTAAGTTGTTGGGCAATTTTCAGGCTCTACATACAAACTGAAATTTCAGCCCTTTTAAACTATCGACTGCTGACCTTTGACCAGTCAGGGACTCGGATTTAGTGGTGACTTTTGGGAGCCAACCTTTTTTTTTTTCTAACTTTATTGAACATAGTGCCAGTATACAACAAAATTAAAATGTGTACATAATATAAAGTATAGTGTAGTGACAATAACAAACAGCCAAGGGAATAACATAAATGCATACAAAGATTTATAAGTATTAATAGTTTAGAGAGTTGTTTTGAAAGTGGAGTGCAATATTGGTTATCGTAACAATCTACATCTTTAAGGAATTGAAGAAAATATGGCGTTTTATGACTACATTTACAAAGCGGAGCAAATTTCATGTATCTTGCTTCCTGTAAAGCCTTTGAACACGATAGCCCAAAATGCACATGTATGTGCGTTTATATGGACTTTTTGTTGAAAGTGTTTGCTTGAACATGGATTGCCGAGGGCAGTGTGAAAGTAGCTTTAGTTCTAAAAATAAACTTATATTATTCACTTACGTGACACTATTCTGATGTGTTTGAAAGAAAATATTCAATGTAAAAAGCAAGAAATCACACCTCAAGTGCAGGCCTGTTACTCACTGCAAAAAAGTATGGAGTGAAACACAGGAGAAATGTTGGGAATATCGAGGAGCAGAAAGCAAGGAAGCAAAAACATTTCACGCCCTTGACTAGAGCAGATGGTCTCTTTTAGTATCAAACGCTGACAGGGTGTTGGTAAAGAAATAGGTGATGCAACACTGTGGTAAACATAACCACTTAAAAAAGCAGGGCTGGCATTTGTTTCTTAAAAACTACCAAATTGTTTCACCTTCATGCAGCTTTTTTTTTTTTTTTGACACAAACCTAATTTTATTTTCTGGAGTTTCTTTTCCTGCATTATTTCATCTTGCATTTATTCTTTGTTGTTTGTAACCTTTCTGAAGCAGTTCCAGCTTGACCTTCAGCTCAGACTGCTATTTTACAGACTCACATCATCATGGAGAGAAGCTTTTGAAGGCCTTGTCCTATGCGTGTGCTGTTTGTGGGCTGACTCTGGCCTTGTAGACATTCTAATTATAGCTATAGTTGTATGCCGAAGTGGCAGCACTTCCCTCTGCACTATCAACACCCACTTCTACCACTGACAGCAGACTGCATAAAAATATTCAAATAGGCTTCAAGATCGACTACATTTACACTACAATTGTTTTTTACCAATTTTAAGCAGGAGAGCTGCAGGAGAAAAAGAAAAATAATCCGGAAGTAAAAGCTGTGCTGCATTTTCTTTAGACAAAAAAGACAAAACCAAGATTTTACATTAGCATGCATTCATTGTTAATATGCACCAACCAAAGCCTCACACTTTTACTGTGTGACTGGGAAAATGAAAAGTTGAACTGCTTATCTATTCTGCTTAAACCATCTTATTTCTCTATTACAGTTTTGAGAACTTTTTAGAAAAAGCTGACCCCATAGGACGCTGTAAATGCATTTGTTTGATTGACAGCACGCGATTTCTCAAGCCTGTGTTACGGCTTCCCAGACTATTAGAGCATATTGAGGCATTATTTGTGGGGGATATTTGCTGGGAGTAATTAGTTAAGCTCTTCCGACTTTAGAAACCTAATTGCAGGTACAGTAGGACGGCCAACAATGGGATAACTGAAGCGTAGCAATGGTTGTATGTGTGTGTGGGGGGGGGGGGGGGGGGGGTAAAATGCACCCCATATGAGCAACACTGGAACACACACAAACTCTTGCGGTTGCTAAAACAGAGAAACAAAACATGCTGGCCATTCTCTTTTTGAATCCATTACTGACAGTAATATTCATTTATCTACCAATTTCATGTTTCAGTAGAACTGCAAATACACCGAGCGCATTATTAGGAGGTACTGCGCAGACCATCCAGAAAATGTTTGTCATTTATCATACGCCACAGGCTTTAGTGAGATATTAGAAATGTTTGACCTTGAATTATGTTTTCTTTGCTCCTTGCATTTTGAAAATGAAAGCACGAGGCACTACAGTTACACTAATACCATCTACTAAGTGCCTGAAAACATACATCTGTTATATAAAGATAAATATTTCTCTTCCTTCTCCATCGTGCCTGTGGTTATCATTATTTGCATGGAGATTAAGAGCATGTACATTTAGACCATCTTGCTGTTCAGCCTACGCAGAAAAAAACATGCAAGGGTGATACATCTTCTTAAAATTTAGTATTTACTTCTGTATCTCATATGTGAGACTGACATTAAATGATTTAACGGAAGCAACATCTGAGCTGAAGCATCAACCACTGGAAAATGTAACACAGTGGACACAGTGGTAATTATTTAAAAGGGTCACTGACTGTTAATGGTATTTTGTCTCACCTGTCCCATTATCTGTAGCAACCAGTTTGTTTTCCTCTCAATTAAGCACAGCGAGTGAACAGCAAGCATATGGCAGCAGAGGCCATGAGGGAAGGAAAAATAACTGGATGCTGTTGTTACCACTGCTGGTACCGCCGGTGCTACAGCCATGGATAGGAGATTTTTCTTTTGTCTGCATTGACAGCAGTTCATTTCTATATATTCGTTCAACCGCAACTTGTTTCATTGTTAAGCCTTTGTCTGTGTCATTTAGTGGGCAGGAAAGACCGGACCACTGAAACCTAATGAGAATTTTTTTTCCCTTTTTTTTTTTACTTTATACTACTATTATACTTTCATATTTATAGGTCATTGAAAGGTATTTTAACCAGAAGCATCATGTTAACAGAAACTGATTTGACATTTTATTTGGTCATTTAAGTCTGATGTATCTTTTTCTGGAAAACAACCTTTTACCATTTGTTTTCCAATTGTCATCAAGCCTTTTCAAGACTGTCCAACATTAATTGTAAATATTTTGCAGCACACGTTCTGCTCAGAAAGCCTAAATACAACTATGTAGCTATATGCTAATTTAGTCACATCTTCTTGCTAACTGAAAGAATTTGAAGTGAAGTCCCCCCCACACTAATGCCAGGTCTCTTCTGATTGAATTTGACCGTGACCAATTTCTTCACGCCGGGTGAGTTTTATCTTTAGTGCTTTTAAATGTTTCTTTATACATGCACTACTTTTTGTTTCTACTATTTTGCGCTTGTACCTGATTTGATTCACAAGACTTTAAAATGGTTTCAGAAAGATTGGATTTTTTGATTTGGACACATTTATTATTTGCCTTTAATGCTTTTACTTTTGAGGCATTCTTTGGCCTGCACTGAGCCATTTTTTTTTTGTTTTGTTTTTTGTCACAGAAATGGATGACTGTAATGCTTAAGACATCCCAAAAACAGTTTCTTAAACCATGTGTGAAAATTAAAATTTGTGGGTTTTTTTTTGTTTTTTTTTGGTTAGTTATTATTTTAACCTTGAGTTAGGTTGTTGCAAAGAGCAGCAATGATTAATGCAGCATACACTCAATATAATTGCAGTACATTTCTAAGACCCCACTGCTCCCAAGGAAGCTTTATGTCCATGCATTTTGTATCTGCAAAAATATAATAAATCAAAATGATAAAGGCTTCAAAACAAAGAAGAAACTTTATCAGTTAAAGACAATGTCTTTAATTGTCGAAAACAGTGGAACATAATTTCAAATGGAACTGACTAAAAAGTGAGCAAAGCAGTGAAAAGATTGGATAGCAGTGATGGGAGGGTATAGATGTGCGATGTAGGATTTGTTCAGTGATATGATCCCCAGGTGACAGGAAGATGGAGAGCAAGAATTGTGGAATATCCTCAGCACTGAGGGATTTTTTGAGCTGGAGGACTTTTTTTCTTTCTAGAATCCTCTCAAGCAAACACAGTTGCAGTGAGTAATGGTGGTCCTGAGCCCTGTCACTAAGAGCCAAAAGCCCCAGACTTAGTAATTCCTAAAGTCACTGTCATTTTGTTTTGCTGTTTTGTACCATTTTTTCACTGAGCAGCAACTTTTTGGCAGGTGTTTCCAGATAAAAACTAGATGTATTTGGAGTTATTACATCCAATCCATGCAGAATGTTTGTAATATGTATTATGGTCTGTACCCATTCTTTACAAAGCACTCTTCAAATATATATATAGAATAAAAATGTAACTTTCTATTTTGACTTTCTGTTGGATACTGTATATCGACTTTGAAAATTGCCATCATTTTGTGACGGAATGCATTGTTGTGCGTTCAAAAAAATTGCCATGCCAAACCGAACTAGCCCCTGAGCCCCAACATGCATGGTTGTTCATGGTACAAGTCAAAGTGTCCCTAGTTCAGCGGTTTAAGGTAATTAGAGTGATCCCAGGAGAACAGCTTTGCTGCATCCCAGAAGTGACCCATATTAAAGTCTCCACTCCGCTGGGCTAAAGATGTGCATCAAGTCTTTCTAGAGTAATGTGCACAGAGCAGAATGAGCTACCAGGAAAAAAGCACACTAATGGAATTGGTATCTGTAAGATTAAAAAAAGAAAGAAATGCACAAGCAGAGCACAAGGTATAAATAAGCGGAACTTCATATAAGTTAAAGGCAGACAATAGATAAACTAAGGTTAATGTGACTTTAAATGTATGAAAAGAGAGATTAATTTGGTGGGCAGGACAGGACAGAAAGAATTAAAAGTAATTTAGAATTGATGTGATGTCACCAAGTTATCCTTTTTTTTTTCCAACTCGAAATAGTTTTGACAGTTTTCTTCAACTTGAGGAATAGTATTTCCCAGTTTAGAAAAGGTTGGAGAGGAGCTTTAATGGAAACTTTGGTTGAAACTATCTGCCACTGTAGGTAACTTGTGTGTAGATGGACACTGTTTTTTCCATAGATCAGGCAATTGGAACCAATTCTGAATACACACCCATGCTTTGAATCCTTCACATGGACAACCATAAAAAACAGTAAAAATAAAAGACAAAACCTACTAACACTACTTTCATGCATTGATGCTATTTACAAATAAACAGTTTATGCCTTCACTGTCAGTCATTCGGGAGTACTCAAAGCCTCAAAGACCTCATATTTTTGCTTTGCCTATAGCCTGGGTCTTACGGGAACTATTCATTGCCCAGTGCAATAAAATATATGCACATATATATGTGGTATCTTGGAATTATTAGCTCCCGTCACCACATAAAAAGGTAAATTATTTAAAACCTTCAACATTTATAAGTAATAGGTTTGCGTTAAAGAAATCTATCAATACTGTTGGCTTTGAAAAGTCTGAATGTTCAGCTGCATTTGTTGTAACAAATACATTTGTTGTTTTTTTTATTTTTTGTCTTCACAAGAGTAAAACAAAATGCTTAAGATAAAAGTGTCAGAATCTACTGTCCAGTGGTCATGTGAAAACTTTATTCTTATAGTTTAAAACAAATTTGGCCCTGTGACAAGGATGCATTCAAGTCCCACACCAATCATTTTTTGGATCTACTTTAAAAGCTTTCCCAGTGGTCTTTTAATTATAATTATGCTGCTTTTAGCCAAAATAAAAAAAAATCTCTGTCACATTCTAAGATATAGTTTCTCCACAGCGGTGATAATTTCTTAGAAGTTTTCTCCGAGTTGCGGGCAAGACTATTGGCGGGGTGTAAGCCTGCTTTCATTTCCCAAAATCCCTTAGTTTACACTCTCTCTTGCTGGCTTACAGCACCTCACAACAGCAACTTAAAAACCAAAAATGGTGAGCAATGTTGGAGCTTTCCAGCAGTGCAGTTTTGAGCCGGATGCCAGCTCGGATGAGGAAAACAAAGACGTACTGCACATGGATGCATTTGTCCGCAAGTGGATGCATCGATATGGAGCAGAGCACGGGGTTTGTGGCCCGCCAATTGGAGCACCTACTTCACAGCTACAAGCTTTTACCAGCTGCACTTGATTCACAACGATTTGAAAAAAGAAATATTTTTAATCTTTATTTTCTCAATCATGAGAAAGTGCTACAAGAACATGTCAAAATCACCAATGACACAATTTTTCATTGGAGTGGGTCTTTAACTGTTTAAATTGTGGACTGGCGTTTATCCGTGTTAAACATACGTGTTTCTATGTAGGAGGGATTCTCCTTTTTTCTCCCAGACAGCTCCGATCTTACGTGCCGATGACTGCTGTCACTGTGATTCCTGCTCAAGCTGCTGTGCCCATCTTTGCAATCACACTCAGGCCAAAGGATGTTTGCTGGCAACGAAAGGCTGATGATTCATTTGTAATGCCGCACACGGCAGATTCAAATAGTAAAACTGAGGTGATAACTTTTTTCCTCATCCTTTGAACCATGTCATGCCATTATTTAGTGGCACATGGCGTGATGCCATTTTCCTCTCGGGGAGTTCACAGAGATTAGGCTTTGACATCTTTTTTTTCTTCTTTTATAAGACTTACCATCTTTTCTCCAAATACAGAGTTTTCTTAGAGTTGTTTTGAAATGGGTTTTTAGAAATTTACATCTCCAGAGTACACACTGTTGGTTGAAACTGTCTCCTTCAGCCAGATTTGTTCTTTCTGTAACGTCTATGTAGATGGGCCACAATGGCAGCTGCATGTCTGCATGAACAAGTCACTGCTTTCCCCAGTTTCTTTCACTGAACAATGCACTGGCAGAATAAAGAAGAGCTCCTTGAAAGCAGTCTCTTATCAGCCTCTAACATCTGGCTGAGACTGATGAGCTCTTGCAATAGCTCTCCAAATATCATTGAGTTTGAGCTGCATAATGCTTGTTTAACTGCATCTTTCCAACAATACTAATTCATCCCCCTTCTTATGTGTCTTTCACCAGAGGAACCCATTTCTATGATTACTGAAATTAGTTCCTCAGCAGAACTGGATTGATGTGAGGCACTCTTCTAAAAGGTAAAAAATAAAGAGATTTAGAGGTGAGGTAATAGAGCAAAAGGGAAATGAAATAGCATGGCCTGCACTAAGAGTCAGAAAAATATTTTATTTTCAAGCTGTTAAGCTCTAAAATCTCTTACAAGAAAAGCTATTTTACCTGAAATGCATGCTATCTTTAGAGAATTAGTCCTGCTAAATTGAAATGGTCACTTCCAACTGAAAGTGTATAGCCCTCATGCATTACAGACTGCCAACTTAAAGCGCTGAAGTAGTGTGCACCAGATTTCAGATTTTATCTACCGTTCATTGAATAACCAAATCAAATCCCATTCTGTCCATTTCTGCACAAAAATGTAATCTGGATAGAACCAATAAAGTTTGCATTGTGTTTTCGTTTGATCAAATCTTTTGATCAAAGCTTGGCTTTCATGTCCGAAACTGACTTTTTATTAGGTAAACACCTGCAGTGTTTCATATAAAACATTTTTTTGTCATTTTCTTTTAAGTTCCTCATTTTGTGAATGCCAACACCCCATGCTGTCAGATCCTGCTGAGCTAGTCCCTACTGCTCCTAAGAGGAGAGCCACGCGTTGCCGTCAGTTCACATGGAGTTGCCAGCTGCTTCTTCTGACTTGACAGCAAGAAGCTTCACAGCACATGCAGAGGTTCAAAATGTCTCCAACAGATCAACATATTCCTTCAACCCTGCCTCTATAAATAAAGAATCATAACTGGGGATTGCCATAGACGCCATAGGAAACTTTGATAAATGACTAAACACTAAAATGATTCCTTTAAACTATTTATCAAGCCTAAAATCTTCAGAACACGTGTTTTATTTACACAATCTAGAAGCTAACGTTATTAAATAGAGTTGTATTGATTTATTTTAAATATGATTTGATTCACATAATTTGTGGTTGTCAATACCAGTTTGACTCAGAGATAAATACCTGAGTACTGAACAGCACAGGAGATGTTTTCCAGATTCCTTGTATTTCTTAAAAAATAATCAATTTTAAAATGAAATATGTGTACATACAAACAAGTAAACGAGAATTAATGGCAAATCCATTTACATTTTAGTTTTATAAAGTTATTATTTCCATTTCACTGCAACAGTTTGATTTAAATAAGAGTCAACATACCTTAAATTATACTTTAAATCACCCTAGTATACATGGGAGGCAAGCATCTAAAATGAAAGGGCTCCATTCGATTGGTCAAATGCATAAAGGGATTTACTTGATTTATTAAATACTTCAAGCACATTTAAGGTTACCATTTATCGCAATTTTTGCCGTCTTTTGCGATATGCGTATTGCACAGCTTGCGATTTATTGTGCAGGTCTAAGCGTAGGTAATTTCCCATTAATTGCTCAATAAAGTTAAACTAAATCTACTTGAAAGAAATTGGATGAGGAGACACATTCAGTTAGATCCTTTGGAAATGGCTTGTCCTTTTTGTTTGGATATTTAAGAGGGTCTTTTGTTTTTTTATCTCCAACATAAATATTCATGTATTCAAATGTTGAAACTTTTTTTAGTATTGTAAGCTCTTCTCTTTTTATGTTATTTTGATGGACTTCAATACACATTTAAAAGGGAAGGAACAAAAGCTAATTCAGAATTCAGTCTTTTCTTTCCAAAAATGTTAAGACCTCTTTATGATGAGGAGAAAGCTAAAAGATTGAGACAAAAACAAACTATCCAATGTTCATGAGCAGATAAAAAGCCTTTAAAAGAGTAGCACTCACCATCTTAAGATGTCCACTTTATCATGTAAAGTCCCTTTTCTAAAACAAAAACAGCAAAAAAGTATTGACACAATATTAACCAATTTTTGCCTCTAACAGGCAGAGATTGAGATTCAACTTTGTTCTGTCACAAACACACACAGTTGATAGTGAGGCTCTGTCTGTCAATCACTGTCAGGCGTTTCATGATTTCTGACTGGCACCCTTAAATGTGCTTTAAAAAGAAAAAAGAGTGTCACACTAACGTTTGTTTCATATTTTTCTTTTAACTTTGCAATTTTACTACAATTGCAAAGTTTAAATTCAACCAAATGTATTCTTACATTTTAATTCACACAAAAAAGCCTAAATATGAACACTTACAACCCAGATTATGAGGTTTATGCTTTTATCTTCAGAAATGTAGAAGCCGACTCTCTGAGCACCAGAGAACTGACCTGATATTGATATTTAAATTGTGTAATCTAACCTAATCTAACGTAATCTAATCTAATCTGTGTTGCACCTCAATGAATGAATTGCCTATACCATGAGATTTACCTTTGCCAGACTCAATTATTTTAATATTTAAAAATTAAACATTTCACTGATGTAGTCAGAGTTAACATTTTGGTTATATTGAGTGAAAGAGTTATGTTGCAGTGGGATATCAAAAATGGGGGACATGGCAACAAAAAGGGACAGAGGGGGTCAAGAAGTAGGAAGATAATTAGTGCAGTGCTGCTCAAATGAACTTTTATAATTACAAAATCAGTTTAAAAACAATAACAAATACATACAAACTACAAGGATTTAATGAGGTTGAGTCAGACATTTTTTGTGCAGTATAACTATAAGAAAGAAAAAAATAATCTAATTTAAGAAAATCCATACAAAAACTAAAGTACACTGGTCACTTTGTTAGGCACACCAGTCCAACTGCTTGTCAACACACATTTCTAATCACCCAGTCAAATGAAAGCAACTCAATACATTTAAGCTTGTAGAAATGGTCAAGACGATCTGCTGCGGTTCAAACTGAGCATCAGAATGTGGAAGAAAGGGGATATTAGTGACTTGGCAGGGTTGCTTGTGCCAGATAGGCTGGTCTGAGTAATTCAGAAACTGCTGATCTACTGGGATTTTCACCCATGTTATGGGTGGTACCAAAACAGAGAAAACATCCAGTGAGCAGCAGTTTTGTGGGTGTAAATGCCTTGTCGATGCTAGAGGTCAGAGGAGAATGGTTAGACTACCCAAAAACCCACTTTTTACAACTAAGGTCTGCAGAAGAGCATTTTTGAACTCACAACACATCCAACCTTGAAGCACTTGGTTCACAGCAGCAGAAGACCACACCAGGTGCCACTCCTGTCAGCTAAGAACAGGAAAGTACGGCTACAATTACACAGACTCACCAAAATTGGACAATGGAAGCTTGGAAAAAACGTTTGGTCTAATGAGTCTCTATTTCTGCTGTGACATTCTGAGGGTAGGGTCAGAATTAGGCATCAACAACACGAAAGTATGGATCCATCCTGCCTTGTATCAACGGTTCAGGCTGCTTGTGGTGGTGGTGTAATGATGTGGGGGATATTTTCTTGGCAAACTTTGGGCCCCTTAGTAAATCTAAGGGGCCCAACTGAGCATGGTTACAATGCCACAGCCTACCTGAGTATTGTTGCTGACTATGTCCATCCCTTAATGAACACTGTACCATCTTCTGGTGGTTACCTACAGCAGCGCTATGAAATGAAGCTGGAATCATCTCAGACTGGTTTCGTGGACATGACAATGAGTTCACTGGACTCAAATGTTCTCTAGACTCACCAGATCTCAACTCAACAGATCACCTTTGAGATGTGGTGGAACAGGAGATTGGCATCATGGATCTATAGCTGACAAATCTGCAGCAACTGTGTGATGCTGTCATGTCAATATGGACCAAACTCTCTGAGGAATGTTTCCAGTATCTTGTTGAATCTATGCCATGAAGGATCAATGCTTTTCTGAAGACAAAATGGGGACCAACCCAGCACTAACAGGGTATATAAAGTGGCCAATGAGTGTAAATTCTTTCACATTTTTATCATTTCAGGACCATGGACAGCGCCACTTTCTTGTTACTGTTAATAGGATTAGAAAAAGGGGGGGAAAAAAACTTTTTTAAAATCTCAATTTTTTTTACATGCTATGCCCCGTTTAACAGAAAAGAACATGCCTCCTTTTCTTTCTTTTTTTAATGGAAAGGTGATTGTCATAGCTCCAAAACAAAATTGGAGTCTGCTTTTAAATGATGTTTTCTGTAAATTCGTGGGATCAAACTTTTAAGGCATCTTGTGTTTTACAGTGTCAAACCCCACCACCACTTTCATCCCTGTTGGTCCACTCTGGTAAATGCGCCTACTCCCACAGCGTGAAGCCCACGGACAGTTCCTACTTGAACGTTTTTATTGAACCGGTCAAACTGGTATTCACGTGCGCAGAGCTGCTTCCACGGTCTCAAAGCCCAGCGGCGTTAGGCTTGTTCGTCAGATCAAGTTTGACCAACACTGGCCGCGTCCAATCAAAGATCAGATCAGCTCCTTCTTTCCTCCGCGACCCCTCCCCTCCCTCTTTCCTTCTGCCTCTCTCTCTCCCCTCTTTCTTAGTTGAAAAAAAAAGGAAAAAAAAGCCTCTGCAGCTGTGTTGCACCTCAATGAATGAATTGGTGCACTGTGAGCGCCCATTATCTATCCACTGGATTTCCGTTCGCTTCCGTCTTTCATCCAGAACATATGAATCTGCTTGCACAAACCGTTTCTTGGAGTTGAATAGATAGGTCGGAGAAAATGGCACAACGCGTGGTTCTCCTCCTGCTGTGGCTCTTTGACCGCTCATTTGCAGGATTCCCCAATCAGATTAACATCGGTAAGTCTTTTGCTTTATTAGCTGATTCTATTTGGAGACTAAAATGTGGACGAACACAGCGATTTCAGAAGGAACGGGCTCTGCGTAAAAATGCTGCCGACTAACTTGCTTTCCCTCCTCAGACTGAGCTGCAAGCCAAAAGCTGCTGATTTGAAAACTAATACAGCGAATAAATAGAGTGACTTGAGTCTAAATAATCGCAATCTAAAGTAGGGCTTTTAGTGGAGATGTCGGGAGAAGTCTTTTTCCGGTCAGGGCGCAGAGTTACAGCCAGGTGCACAGGTGAAGAATGCTGGAGTTGTTCTGTCAATCTGCTTTTTTTTTTTTTTTAAGTGCAATCAGTTTATAAAATTGAAGAAAGCATTTGGAAAAACTGCAGAAGAGTTGTCTGATTTGTTCTCATCTCTTCAAGGGGGGCTCTTCATGCGTTCCACAGTGCAGGAGCACAGCGCGTTCAGGTTCGCTGTCCAGCTCTACAACACCAATCAAAACACCACTGAAAAGCCTTTCCATCTCAACTATAATGTCGACAACCTGGAGTCGTGCAACAGCTTTTCAGTCACCCATGCATGTAAGTGCGCTTCCCTGTCAGCCTGCTCGGTGGAGTCCCCAGCACTTCTGTCCACCAAGAATGAGCAGAATTATTTATGCCAAACTCCTATGGAGCTTGTAGAGCCCACAGCTGAGGTTCTGCTCACCTCACTCTGACTCAGAAGGTCTCAGTGGGATGGGGGGAAAAAAAGAGAGAAACCTGTATGCAAGCACACTTATGTGGCTGAAATTGTAGCATGTAAAAATCAGCAATAACGGTTATTTGTGGGAGTAACTCAGAGTATTATTGGATCCACCTTCTCCTGCATTTTGCATTTAATCTGTTGTTAAATGTAGCTTAAAGTCAGTGATGCAGCATGCTTGTTAGTTTACTCTTTTACGTGTTTCCTATCTTATCCAGAATTTTGGCTTAATGTTGTGTATTTATGTCAAGAAACATGTGGCAGTCATCGTTACTCATTTTTTAAAATCTTTTAAAACGGACAAAATGCTTAAAAAGTTTGGATAAAAAGGCTTCTATGCTATTTCAACAACTTATCGAATTGATCTAAATACAAACTTCTGGGTGCACAGCTCTGTTTGAGTGACTGTTGCGACTGCGTCCCTTTAACCCCCGCATGGCACAGTCATAATGGACCACCGACTACCCGTGAGCAAGAGCGCCTCAGCCTGCTCCGTCCTCTGACTCCTCCTGTGTTAGGGAGCATCTCCCCCCAGCACTGCAGACTCAGCTCATTAGCACTCAGCCCTCATAGCACCTCACTGTCCTGTCATTGGGTAAAAGGAAGAAGAAGAGAAAAAAAATCCATAACTCCCCAACCATTGCTAGCAAATGAGTTGGACTGAGACCTGCAGAGGAGGTGGGTCTGAAGAGGGAGGGAGTTGGAGCAGAGCATCGTATCGCCCTCAGCAGAGCTGCATTCGTCTTAACGAAGGCATCCGAGAGAAACAATAAACAAATGAGAGGGGATATAGAATAGATAATGCTTTGCAATTTCACACACTTTGAAGAGGAAGGTAAGTGTGATAGACAAAAAAAGAACTGATATCAGAATTCAATTAAAATCAAGGGCAGACGAAGTATAGAACCTGTCAATCAGAGCCCAACATGAAAACATGTGGTGAACTCATAACAGTTTATGCTCCCCTGACAGACCTTATAGTTCTCTGCTTCCATGTGTGATACACTCTGCAAGTGCTGCAGTGACCAGTAGCCTCCCCCAGCAGGACTGTGTCACGCCCCTCTTCAAGAGCTATTCATGGAGTAGCATGCAAACAGTTCAGGATGTCCAAAAAATATATTGTAGATGCAGGTTATTTGAAGAAAAACCTGCAATGATTGTAACCCAATGAATAACCATAAACAAACTGCTGACAGCCCAGTCTTTTCAAAAACCCAACCCCTCTTCAAACAAAAGGAAAAGTTTTTTTCTTTTCTTTTTCTTTTTTTTTTTAAAAAGCCTTTGGTCATTGTCCCTTTTCAGTAAATAAGTGGGTGCAACTGTCAAAGCAGTGTCTTCTTCTTTGACCTTTTTTTCTGATACTTTCATGAATAAAACCACTCAGCGACAATCTGGTTCCCCAGTGATTTAACAGGCCTTGAAACTTCCTCGTTCCCAGTCTAGTAGAGCATTTCAGGGATGTGCTGGAGCCAGCCCAAAACTCACAGGACCCAAAGATCTGCTGCCAAGGAGGCGGACATCACAGAGCAACCCCAGGGGTCCGGTGTTCTGGCCTAATGAGTCAGAGCTGTTCTGGCAGCAAAGTAAACTTGATTAAACAGGTGATTTTACAGTCCTGAATGATAATTAATTGTCTTCTCCATAGATAAAAGAAAGATGAACATTAAGCATGAACAGTTCTCAAAGTTACAGTGACGTGTCTTTTTATGTGTATTTTGGAAAAAAAAAAAGTTCTGAAGCTTTTGTCAGGAGTTATATTGTCTAAAAGAGCTCTGAAAGTGTACACATTACATGCTAAGCCTTAGTGAAGTCCACAAGCACCTCTAATGCGTTCTGTCTGTCAATGTAAGGAACAAAACAAATCTGACAGTTATTAAATATCACTTATCTGCCGACTGCTAAGCCTTAAGTCCATGTGCTGTCAGCAAATGAAGAGCTTCAGGTTTTATTAGTGCCACTGTGTGTTTTTTAAATGATTTTTTAAACTAAATTTTTAAAATCATTTTATCATCAGGGGTCGCCTTTTACTGCTTCATATCGGTTAACCTGAAGTTTGTGTCCTTTCACGTTTTTAACATGAAAAGGACAGGTTTGGATAAAAGAAACAGTGTGAACCCAGGATTTTATGAGTTTTTTCAAATATCCTTTTTTTGTTAAGAACTGCAGATGTGCAAATTAAATTAACATTCTTGTTTTTTCAGCAACAAAAAATACAAATCCTTAGCTGTAATAAAATCACAATTAAATGCAGTTTAAAGGAACATAGGATTAATTGAATTAGTGTCTGTACAAACAATGCGAGGCCCTGGTAATCCTGGAGGCTTCACTTTGTGCCACAGCAGCATGGGATGAGGTGACAAAGCTGTTGTGTCTTTGAAGTAGCACAAGAAATGTTAAATGCGTAATTATCAGCTCAGGGTCCATAATAGTTGTGGAAGCTGGTTAGTCAGGTATGAGTCCCCAAAGAGCAGAGACAAAAAGGTAATCAATTTGAGGAAAGCACACAGTTTACTTATGAATGTTCATTCTTGGCAAACTTTTCTGTTTACCTTTTTTTTCTTCTGTAATTGCTTTTCTTGAGGCGTGGAAAATAAAACAAAACAGAAAACATCAGCCACCCTTGAGCTTCATCTTGCCTTGCTATTTATGAGATTACTCGCCTTGATTCTTGATAAAGGCAAATTTTGCACAGCTTGAGTTTAGAATCTCATCTCCCTCTTCTTCATCCCTCATTCTGTCATTAGGCTAATGGTGTGTGTCCTCACTTGCCAGCCTTTTTACATCTGCCTACACATCTTTTATTGAATCTTCCAGGTCTTTAAACCTTGGCAGAAGCACAGACTTCAATGACTTTTGTCTTCTTCCATATTTTTTTTACTTTTTTTTAACATCTCTTTGCCCTGAAGTTGCTTTAAATATGTGTGAAAACAAGATAAAGCCAAATTGAGTGGTGGTTTTTGGATTTAAAGAGTTACGGGAAATAAAGGCATAATGAATGTGATCTTTTTTTTTTACTTTTTGGTATTTGAGACTCAGACAAGTTATTTTTCAGAAAAATATCTTGTAGAAATTTGACAATTTCTTGTTCTTTACACTTCCTTGATGTTTCAGTATAAATCCACAGCACTGATTATTCCCTTATCTCAACTCAACAACCTCTATATTTATGAAATTCATTGCAAAGTAAACTAAACATTCTGTGTTTCAGAATTGGATTTAATTACACGTTTTAGGTAATTTGTGTATTTGTACTGTAGATTATTGTGAAATTGGGGGTCAAATATGAAATATCCTAATTATCTTGTGGTTATCATACAATTTTGAAATATAGAGTGTAAATGTTTGAACTTTTTGGATTATTATTACTTAAACGTAATAGTCTACATTAATTTTTAATACTCTTTTCTAATACAAAAAAATACAAGGTAATTTAATTGCAAATGTTTTATCTGAGCAGTAAAATAAAACCATTTATCAGATTTAGCTCCACTGTTGATGGTGCTAACCAAAACTGACAACAGTTCAGTTTGTCGTTTAGTTAACAAACCAACTCCTTGGTCAAAACTTTAGAAGATGAAGATGCACAATAGGTGTCGGACAAAACTTTTGGAAAATAACGACCATATTGCCACTGTTTAAGAACTTACTTCAGTCATAGGCGCTACGGTAGAATACCAGGAGGAAAAATACAACTTTGGTAGCAATTCACATTGACTTGAGTGATGCTCATGTCAAACTACAAAATTATTTATTTACCGTACTTATATCAGCCTCAACTTGCTCAACTCAAAGGCTGAAAACTAGATGTTTTCATTTCCAGAACAATATGAATTCAACCAGCACTTTGTTACTCTTCATGCATATATTTGTATTGTATTGATTATTAAAACTTAATGAACTGAGTACAAAAAATCAAGTGCTAACATGCTACAAGGATTAGCTGGTTCAGTTGACTTTCTTTTCCTTGTCATTCCTAAAAAAACATGTTTATGAAAAAATACTTTGCAGTTTTTTAGATTTTCTTAGACTTAGTTGGATCGTAATTAGATTAGTATTAGTCAAATTATTATGTAAAATATTCTAATGTTTTACAAAACACTGTTCATGTAAAAACCATTTTCATAAGTAAAAACATACACCCGAGTGAAGGCACGTATAGGATGTTCTGGTGGTTGTGTGGCACTTTCTAAGCCTTAATTAGTAAATAGTGGCACAATTTCTCTTTCCCCACCAATTCAGGGTTTGAATTTTTTGTCTTGTTTTCTGGAGGATATGGACATGAATGGCATGTTCACAAGCCTCATCACTCCACCCACGATATTCTCATGTTCTTGACGTCTGTTGTTAAGCAAATGAATGAAAGCAAGTGTAAATTCCTTGTAACACGCACATACACATACACATACAAACTCAAATGTAATGCCACATATGATGAAAGAGGGGTAGGTTAGTTCCCGGAAAAGAAACAATGTCATGTGTTGCCAACGGTGCATTATTCATAATATGCTCATTAACATGTAAACAGAAATAATTCAGTTATTGCAACACAAGCAAACACATTATTCAGAACCACTCCAGATTATTCTGTGCACATAAACAATCACTTTAATTCTTATGCTCAAACTTGCAATTTCCAGCTATTGAGTACAACAGTAACCTGTGTGCAGCTGCTGTTTTCAGATGACCGATTGAAATGACTGATGTCAGTGTTTTATGAATGGTACAGCAGACATGAATTTACTTCATCAGTAAAGCAGATTCTTGGGTTTTTGTTGCATTTAATGAACGGATGAGCTTTGATGTGAATGTTGGCCGGTCCAGGTTTATGAAACATATTAATGAGGTATTTCTCATGCTCACTGCAAAATTATAATTTGACATATGCTCTGCACTGAAGTACCTATCAACTAACATTTTTAACAGCCCTAATTTACTATCCTGGAAGATATTATTACTGAGAAAGAATGATGCATGTTCTAGTAAAGTAAAAGTCAGTGATAGTACAATCTGACCTTAAAATCCAGCTAAAGCTTGAAGAGCGTTTGTTGCTTTGTTGTTTTTCTATCTCTGTCTCAAGTTTCAGAGAGGAAATAGGGAAATGTGTTCACGCTATACACTGGATTGATTTTCATAAAGGAACAACCAGTCTTGTGCTTAAGAAGCTTGTTTAAGATATTTTTATTTAACAAATGCATTTAATCTGGTGACTTGTGACCCACGAGGAAGGCTGGAATGTAAAAGCGTGTTACGTTTCTCATAGTACTAAGCCGTTAGAACACGTGTGAAACAACCTTACCTCCAGTATTTGTAAAGATTCTGTGGATCATTCAGGTTATTTCATTTTAGCCATTTAAAACCTAACTTCTTTACTTTTGTTGTGCATGACCATGCTGTCAGGGGAAGACAAAGTCCAAGCAAAGCAGAGCATTTCAAACAGTGTCGTAACGGAGTCCTTGAAAACAAAAATTGACGCCTTTGACCTTTCCAAATCCCAAAATGCATCATGTGTCCTCTGTAACCAGATGCCTGTGTTTAAACAGATGTGAAATATCATCATAACTCAGTGGGGTTGCAGTCATATTGTTGTTTACACACACATCCGTAAAATGGTCGTCTTTACTGACCTTTACACAAACCTTAGAGGTCTATCTCTTTTCAACGACACTAGAAGAGAGTGTTACATGTTAGCACTTGATGGAGCTTCTGTGGCAGAAGGGACTTGAAGCACAGATCAAGGGCCTTCTATTAAATCCTTACACTTACTTTGTAGTGTAGCTCTTGCAGTTGTCATTTCCCATGTACAAAATACCTACAAAGTTTGTTTGTACCCAGGGACAGATATATGCTACAAAAAGCTAGTCATTCAAGTAATAGTAATATAATTGTTTTGGTTCTTTAAGGTTGTTACTCCAATCAATGATGAGACTATGGAAAGAAGGATGCAAAAATGTGCAATCTAATGAAAGGGGAGAGGGATGGTGGCATTAATGCAGAAATGATTTTTTTTTGTAAGTTGTTCAGTGCATCCGCACCCTACCAATAAGACCACACATTTGAGACTGAGACCTCTTCAGGCTATGGGGGTTATACAAGGACATGCCATCACAGTCCAGCTGTGTTTGAGGCACAGATGGAGGTTTGTTTATGGATGCATACGCATATGCATGCAAGTGTGGACGAATACGAGCAATCGCATGCAGAGAAATACTCCAGTGTGTATGCCACACACTTCCTTCTGCCCTATTTTAACAAGCTCATAAGACACGAAAGTCTTTCATATAAGATTGAATTTTGCATAGTAAATGCATGAATGCATCTGCTTTATTAAGACTGGTAGACATAGACAACATATTAGTTAGGTTTAGAGAAGATTTTCCAGACAGCATTTTTGAGTTGATGGTCGGTACAGATTTTTAGCCTTATTTAAGACTTATTTAAAGACCCACTCCAAGGAAAATCATGTTTTTCCTGTTTTCAACATGTTCTTTCATTATGGATGATGTATATTTAAGAAAATTAAGCTCAAAATTGCATTTCTGAGTATTTCTTTAATCAAATCTTTGTGGAGCCGATAACAAGAAGTTATTTGATAAAGCCTGTAGTTGTGACGTAGAAGCTACAAAGCTTTATAATAAGCTTAAAAATAATTAAATATATTCATCTGAAATAGGGTTGTGAAACTATATAATCTATGAATGCTACTTGAAACTGCACAGTGTTGTTGTTTTGAATTTAAATAAACTGTTTTATAAGCTGAAACGGACATGGTTCCATCCGGCACGTACCCCCGTGTTTGTGAAATATTTGGGGAGCAGCGCCAAGGATAGAGGCAAACTCTATTTCAGTCAAGTCAGTTTAAATTTATAGTCTTTGTGTCCGAGATGAAAGGAAAGAGGTAAAGAAAAGGATTTTCAAGATAAATATTCATGTGGGGACTCTATACATTACCATCGGATAAACATGTGAGCTCACAGTCTTGCTGATCAAGGATCTGTCACTTTTGCTGCACTTCTTAAACAAGCCCAATGGGACACAGACCTTGGAAAGCAACTCCCCGTCAGAACTTCTTATTTTAATAAAAGGCTTATTGATCAGACTACATGATCAGAGCACCTTAAATTCCTAATGAGATGTTGTTTATTCAGACAAAAAATGTCTAAACACCCACACAGGACATGGGAAACTGCCAAAAAATAGAGACTGACTTATTTTATTAAAAAAAACATTATATTATACTTAAAATAAGTAATAATAAGTATGTCTGACAAGTTTGTATTATCCTTAGCAAGTCATCAAGGTTTAGGTCCACTGATTTGTCCACCAAGCCGCTGAGTTAATCTCTATTTTCTGGCAGAGACTAACTGCCAAAAACGTCTCCTTTAGATAATAACAGAAACTGAGTATTTTTATGGCATTATTTTTTATGGCATATTCTTCTAACTAAAAGTAGTTTTTTTTTTTTTTTGGTCAAAATTGCACGTTGTAAAACAAGAGGGATAAATGGTTTGGTTAAACAAACAACACAACCCTACTGAAAGCTCTGAGAGAAACATGAGCCACTGTTCAGTAATGGAGTGATTTTGAGGTCAGCAGGCCAGGTGGTCTCATGGGGCTGTTGAAGAGGCTAGATATGGGTCTCAGTGAAATGAGAGCAAAAACGGGCTGGGATGGAGTCGCATGCTCTGTGGGCTGCAAACATCTTTGAGAGGGGAAGCACGCCGACAGCTCATGGGACCGACCCATAATGCACTTTGAGATTAAATTAGGATTATCATTTGTTGTTCTCATTTTCCTTAAAGATTGTTCACCCCTTTTTTAGTTTATACTCAATGACCTAACACAAGGACAGCTTTTTTTTTGCTTTTTTAAACATATGTTATTATTTACAATAGTTCTAACTTTCCTTTTTTTTTTTTAATCTTTTTGCTATATTTACAACAAAGAACTAAAGGGCTAGAATAAAACTTTGTTGTATTTCCGAATAAAGCAACACATAAAAGGGTGAAACATTTCCAAAGACCAAATCTCCAAAGGGAACATTATTTTTAACCTAATTTACTGGCCATGAAATGCCCTCTGCTGCATCTTTTTTAACATCAGGCACATTGCTGAAAGCAGTAATGAGATTCAAAATACAAAACATAGTACACACTGCAAGGCAGATTCAACACGATGAATTTTTAATCAGAATATCAAAGATCCTCTTAAACTCAACCTGCGGAGAAGAGCTGCTGTCGGAGAGTTATTTATCTTGGAATCAGCGATGTCGGCAGATGTTGTTTGGCAAAACAACAGATTTCCTCCCTTGCTGCTGTGATGCCTTCAAGTCTCTGTGCTTCCAACAAACGTGGGGCGTTTGGCCATTTTCAGTTGTGACGGAGTATGACTAGTATGCAGTGTGAGAACAGATTTTTGCTTTGAACGCACACCAAATTTCATCATATGGTAAATTTACTTCAGAGTGTTTAAAGATTTCCCATGCCCTGACACTTATTAGGCCTTGGTGCTGTCTTCAAACCGTCAATTGGGATTTTTTAATTTCCAATTAATTTCCTCGGACTAATTTTATGGTGTGCTTATCGTACATTCCAAATTATAGGAGGGATTATGACAAACTGTCCATGGAAGGAATACTCTGATAAAGTCTGCAGCCTGTTATCACAAGAGCAGCTGACAAAATATTGCTGCCATGTGTTGGTACTAAATATAATTTTTATAAATATTATTTTATATAATTTACTAATTCTGCAGTTGCAATGTGTAAGGATAAACAGCTTTTAAATGCATTTTTTTTTTTAATCTTTTAAGCAGAATTGGTGTTACACTGAGAGCAAGACAAAGCTATGAATGCAAAGCCTTAGAAATCAGCCTCTCAGTTTTGTCAGCAGACATGATGCAGTGTGACAGCCCATCCCTGCTCTACACATCTGTTTGCAGCTGTTCAAATAATAAAAATGGGCTTAAAACTATAAGTCCACAACCTCAGACTACGTCTGTGTTCCTTTATTGAAGATGGTATCAACACAGCCTTGTGATGAGCAGCAGGAAGTGGCTGACCATATGAAAAAGCAACGATAAACGCTATGAGGGGACCACACAGGACACGGACACAAAAATATCAGACACACATTTGCCGCTGTAAGAAAAACAGTTTCTGATAAGAATGGAGCATACTTGGTGCGCATTTTAAGTAAAATGAACAAGGAGTAGGCCACTGTTATGAACTATTCATCTCGTGCTCTGCGTGATGGCTGCTTTCCATTTTGTTTTCTCTGTGAGCAAAACCTCTCTAGGAGAGTGGGTTATGTTATTTGCGGCTGAGATTACTTTTTTCATTTGAAAATCTCATTTACCCTTATGTACCCTTTTTTGAAATGGCAGAAAGGGAAATGTGTAAGAATCTCAAAACTTCTTATGGATCTCAGTCACTAAAGCGAACATTTTTAACTGACCCCTACTGCTTTTGTCTTTTTTTTAATTTTTTATTACCCTTTAATATAACTTTTATAGCTGATCCTGGTTCCCATTGGTTCTGCAGACACTTGCAGCTACAGTAGCTAAAGACCAACCCTCCACTTCACCACAATACCTTTAATCACTGAATCGGTAATCCCCTGCTGGAGCTGGAACAGCAGATTTGAATTGTGCTTCCTCAAAGGTTCATGCATTGCTTTGGCTTCTGTGGGACAATGAAATTCTGCTGTCTTCCTCAATAGTAGATGCTGACGGCATGGCCCCGACCAAAGTCATACAGCCTTTTTAAAGACCCACTTTAATGAAAATTGCGTTTTTTTGTGTTTTTAGAATGTTCTTGTAGCATTTTCCTTATGATGGGGGAAATATTTAAAGAAAGTTACATTTAAATGTGCATTTCTGAGTATTTGTTTTTTTCAAATCATTGTGAATCAGGAGCAGAAAAAAATACGCTCTTGGAAAAATACTTCTGGTTTTGACGTAGAACCTACAATCAGCAGGCAACAACAGGCCCTGCTCCATTCTGACGCATCCTTTTGTAGACAAATAGATCCATGTACGTCTTTGTTTTCCTCGTCTGAGCTGGCATCTGGCTCAAAACTGCATGGCTGGATAGCTCAAATGTTCATCATTTTTGTTGCACCAGTAATGTGAGGTTAGGGTTGTCAGGGACTGTGAGCTAGCTGGAGAGACAGTAAACAGATTGATGATGGAAAGGGGGCAGGCTTACCCCGCGCCAACAGTCCTGTTCACAACTCAGAGGCGAATTCCAAATGAACTACTGCCATTCTGCAGAAACTATGTCCTAGAAAACAATACAGTTTTTAATGTTTTCTAAAAAAGACATTATCCTAATTAAAAGACCACTGCGAGTGCATTCACAGTAGATCAAAAGATACTCAGTGGGGGACCTTAAGAATCCAAATATTCCACGATAGAAGCTACTTCAGGCTTCTGATCACTTCGCCACCTATGGCATTGATCTTATCCCTCTTTATATTTGTGAGGCGCCCTAAATCCTCAATTCTACAGCCAGTCAAAAACCAAGCAGATGTCATAGCCGTGATGTGATGAAAACAAAGCACCAACAGGGAGTGTCACGACATCGTCTCCCAACTTGTAAATATTGGATCACACTACGACGGGGCTTCAAGCTCGCAGCTCCCCCTCTGCCGACTGAGCAGATTGATCTGCGCATTTCTGGCCTGTTTCAAAAGAGGCAGTTGCTTGCAGAGCCCTGCCAAAACGGCATGTCTGTGCTGAAACAAGCGCTCCATCATAAGTGATTGCTTGTGACAGTTCACAGTCGCCAGGCCACTGAAGCATCATAACCTTGTGAAACTAGTGGATGGGCACTGTAGTACACAGGCAAAGGACAGAAGGAGGACAACATATTAACATATTCTTTGCAGTGATGCAAAGGAGGCATGTTCTGCCACAAATAGATCCCACTGTTAATATTAAAGATATCTTATATAATGAAGGCCATTATGAAGGGCAATGTTGCCGCATATCGAGGAGAGTTTTTTGCAGTGATGATTTAAAGAGTAAGGCCTCAAACGGGGGGGGCAAACGGCTCTGTTGTTGCATTGGAGTAAAATGTAAATGACAGCGAAGGAGAAAAATTTTCTGGCAAAGCTGAAGAACAAAACTCTGGGCCTTCCAGATCGCTTAAGATGAGTTTGTCATCGTGACAAATATATTTCAGATTACTCACTGAATCGCAAAGACTGCGTCAATTTAATCAATTTTGCACAGATTCTGAAAAGAGCGAGATCCCGATCAAACCGCCATAAGTAATATGCTCACAAGCAGTTAAAGCTCCACCGGGTGCTTTGACCTCCTCTTTGCCACATCAATGTCAAGACAAACGTTTCCATGGCTGTCCGTCATCTTGTCAGACGTCCTGTGGACGGATGTGTATGTGGTCTTGCTTTACATGTTTGTTCCCATCTCTCCCCTGTCCTTAGTGCTCACCATCCCCATGAGAGAAAAATTAAGTGAACATGATGTGCTCTTTCAACCGTGACCCTCCTCTGTTTCTCCTTCCAATGGCTAATTCACAGAGAGTGCAATGTGTGGCTCTTGCCATTTCACACATGGGCACGCAAAACCTGTGGGCGGTTGCTCTCAAGCCACTGCCTGTGTTTGCGTGTCCATGCATGACTGTGTTGATGAAATCTTAAAGTGGTCTGTCACTCTGTGATCAGCCGTTTGATCGCCATCTCCTGTATTTGTGTCCCTTAATTACGTTATTCGGTCCCATTTTTCTCATGTTGTGGCTTCATTTGCTGCAACAAGGTGTGATGATCAGGAGGGCGAACTTCATCTTGGACTCGTGACACAGCTAATCAATTACAGCTGCATAATGAGAGGGAGATTTGGAGCAGATTCGTTCTCAAAGCCTCAGCTTTGTTCGGTGTCCGTTGTAACACTGTTACTGGGTAAAATAGGATGCAAAAGGACACAAACACGTTCAGCTGCTTTCCTATGATTTTTAGTAATGGAAGTTTTAAAGAAAAGATGAAGAGCACAGGGTAAAGCAATGAAGGAAAACGGTTTGTCAGATGTGCACAGCTTCTACCTTTAACTGACAATTTCAGTGACACGGAAAGTTACCAACATAATCCATAAAGGTGCTTATCGCACAGGAATGTGAAATATATTTAAAGAAACTGATTTGAAATACATAGAACATTTAATACATTTAGATATAAAAGGCTGCATCGTTGTTTTAGGATTTAAATCCATAAAAAAGAGTCTATTGTTTTCTTCCTGTGACTTTCTTCTGCCCACTGTGGCATTTTCTGCTGCAGCTGCAGCTTCACCAGAACCCTCCTTAAGCTGTAAGGGGATCGACTTTGAGTCTTTTATGCATAAAGAAGCTTAAGTTTTGAAATTTCTCTCAAGTGCCTAAAGTTTATGAAAAGTCTAAACATTTCAATGCCAATTTCAGGGGTTTGACTTTGACTAAAGCATTTTAAAGGCACACTGTGTAATAGAAAATGCTAATGAGAAGCTGGGGGTGAGTCACGCTTTTTCTATATATATATGTAAAGTCTTTCATGAGCACTGAAGACCACAAAATGTTTGTATATGTTTATATCTCAAAAATGCAAAAAGCAGGAAGTTCCATTGAGCAATAATTACAAGTGAACTGTGATTTAATTTTTATTTAAATCAAAGCAGCCACTCAAATTAGATCCCCCACTCTAAAAATGCAATTACTCAAAAAACTAAATCGGCTATTAACCGATAGAAAAAAACCTGCAATGTAAAAATAAAACAAAATAAAAGTCTTAAATTAGATCCAAACATGTTCTTTCGTTTATTAGACTTGAAATGTTGTAATTTTTACAATTTCCTTTAATGTCTTGACTTACCAAAACAATGAGGTAAATAAATCAGTATATAAAAATGATTTTTTTTAAACAAATAACAATGTGATTGTTATTTTCTCTTTAGATACATTACCATGAAGAAGCTGAAATGTACTTTTTTATCAAACAGGACCTACCTAACCACTTCACAATTCATCAAACTAATGTGCATTTTCCCATTTCTATGGCTAGTTCTTACTTTTATGGGTTAATGGAGGCTTGAGCCTTTCCCGTTTGTCATTACACATGAAGGAATGCATTCTAGACAGCACATTGGCACATCAGTCTACTGGGCCACACAGAGACAAACGAACATACAAACAATTTACAGTTACGAGCCAAGCTAACATTTGCTTTTGAGAGAAAACCAAACAGACTGACAGGGAACATGTAAACTAGAAAGAGAAGAAAAAAAACCTCAGCGAGGATTGGACATGAAAAATATTCCTTTGTGGAAACAATAAAGACCACAGTGATGTCAGCAAATGGACATTAAATCTAAAAAATTTGCAACAAGGTTTTTCTGTAATTAGAAACATGCAAGCTAATTTGGTAGCCTGTAAAGCTGAGGGCGATGTTACGCATGTTTTCATTTATGACTTTGTGCAGAGCAATGAGAAAAATACAATGCAATTTTAAAACTTTTCTTTTTCTCTGAACTGATCTGAAGTTATACAGGAAAAAACCTTGTTTCTCTTATATTTTATGATTATGAATGTTTTCTGCATTGAGAGGATTTGCAGACCTTGTTCATTCAAAGGAGATCAGCTGCAGTCTGATGATATAGATAAAGAGTTGTTGGGAGGGGGGGCGGGGGCAAAGGTTTAATAACATACTAATGTTAACAATAATTTCAAAATAAAATCGGTGTTCTTTTGTTCTTGATACATCACTATATTGCAATTTCCTCCAGTTTTGGAGAATTCTTTCTTCTTCTTTTTTGTGTGTTAAAATCAGCATGTTTTATTTTTATTTTTTATGTGTATTGTGTTCTGCGTTCTGATTGGCTGTTAACCTTTGTTCGTCAATCTTCTCTGTGCTGTGTCTCTCCTGTACAGTACAAAATGTGTTCAGTTTGCCAAAGTTACATCAACCTTTAGTGGCTGGCAATGGTTTGGTTTTATTATTATGCCCCGGAGCTTTCACTGACTGCAAGGACCGTATTGTTTACGCAGTTGGTAAAGTTTCTGCATCTTTGAGCAAATATTTGCCCCCCACCACATGTGCAAAAAGTCACCAAAATTTGCACACACCTAGGACCCGAAAAAGAATTTTTGGCATAGTGAACGACAACCCCCCCCCCTCCCCCCAAGATGGTGACATTACAGTGAGCGATACCTTGACAAAATGAATGGGTCAAAAGTTGCTTAAGGAGCCAAAAAAAAAAGAAAAACCAAAAATACACGTGTCAGGGATTTCCAAAGGAAGTTTTGAAATTATTTTTTAGCGCAGCTCGGGGCTTTAATTTTACTTATATTTCTATGAAGGTTTGGAATTTGAGGGAGTTTAAACAGAGAGAACAGTGTCAAAATATTACTGTCTGTCTGAGAAAATTGTATAAAGTCTGCAGCAAAGAGCTTATTTACAGCCTTTAGACATTTGTAAAAAATAATTTTGCCCATTGAGGGTTATTTTTGGAATTGGAAGTTCAGTACAACACTTTTCCCTATTCCCTTTTCTTATTTTTATGACCCCAAGAAATAATATGCATGAATAAAAAGATAAAGATTGTTTTATCTGATACAAGAAATGTCTGCCACTCTTCTCTCCAAGTTGGTTTATGAAAAGACTCTTAGTGGGGGGAAAAAAAAACCTCCTGTTGAAAATCTTTATTGCTTTTAGTGTAAAATGTATCATAGAAAAGAACAAATATGACTGGCATTTTAGGCGCCTGCATGCTCCAATAAAGAGATTATATCTTTGTCACTTACATGCCTTCTGTTTTCCATTGTCTGCCTGCTACCTTCTCTAGCAGTTCCATTCAGGCTGTAGAAAAGTGACTAATAATATAAGAAGTGGTGTTGGACTGGAGATGCTCAAACTGAGGGAAAAAGGGGCAATTTTTAAGGTTAAGTGAATCCACCTGACTTATTGTTTTATTAGTTGTTGACTGACAGCTTTGTGCAGGAGGCGGGCCCTTATGCAAACTTCACGGTGGAAACGTTGATGACGCAACCTTAAACCTTTTCACCTTTTCACCTTTGGCTCAAAAAAAGATCTACAGATAAAACTGATGTGTAGAAGCTGGAAATTTTGCACTTAAAGCTCCCAGACGCCTTCAAAGGTGATGTTTTTATTATTATTTTATCGCAGCCCTCTAAACAAGAGCAGGGAAAGGAGATGTTTTCAGCTTGAAGGTGTTGTTAGATTTAAATTCAAGTCAGCAGGGTGCAGCACATCTTCTGTGGAGGATCACTGTGAATCTCTGCTCAGATGAGACCAGCTCTCCTGTAGTCAAGTCACGTCATCTAGAATCCCCCTCAGAAGGTATTCCTTTAATCTGTTTGATGAGACTTTTTTTTTTTTTAGCTTGCATCTTCTTTTTTTTAGGTAGCCCTGAGGTGAATTGTCTCCTATGATTCAGCAGAGCTCATCTGGCTTGCTCGTTGCAAAGGCAGATTCCTAGACCACTGGTGACAGCGATGGTTTGGCCGTTGTGACGTGACTGTTTGAACTCTGTCTCCATCCTGCCTCCTCCTCGCTGTCCTTGGCACCTTGCTCCCTCTAATCACCGTGAACCCGCCTCACAGGTGTTGATTAAACTGGCAGTTAGGACCCATTGGCGCACGCTAAGCTCCCCCTTCTTTGTGCATTTGTGCTGCTATCCACACCCCACTTCTCTTCCAGAACCCCCGTGCTCTTTCTTATTTCATGCACCATTCTCTTCTCTTCTTCCACATTCATCTGCGAAGAAGAGCACGCTTTATACCCGCAGTGGTGATTGGGAGGATTAGTGGTGTGTGAGGGACTTTGTCACCAGCTTTCTGGGAAATCCAATTACAGAATATCATAAGCCTTTACATGTCTCATACTTTGCTAAAACCTCCTCGAAAATGCACACCTCCATCCTCAAAGGGTCAATGTTTAGCACCTGTCCTCGCTGTACAGCGCAGAGAAAAGGTGAAAGTAGTGATCATCTTAGAGAGGATAAGAAGAATCCTGAAACACTGCCTCTGCATTGCAGCAAGCTCTGGACTGCATGAGCCTGTTGAAGGAGAGGGCGGTATTTGCTCCATGTTACGGGCTGGGATGTCAGCGTGTGTCAGCTGAGGTGAAGCGGGGGCCAAGAGGGGTTAGGTCTGTTATGTGCTCACAAAGATAGCTCTTAATTGCACTTGTCATGAAGATGATATGCTGCCGATGGAGGCTCGTAAAGTGCGGTGCTGCATGTATCGGCCGAGTCCAATCAAACTGATAATATTCAAAGCTATTAAGTGATTCATCCAATCTGACAGCTACATCATAATGCTATTATCTGAACTTTTGGAGTGGCTTATGTTTCCAACACAGGCATTCGTGTTTCAACCTCCTGCTCTTTTATTTTGCATTTTAAAGAATTGACAACAGGGCAGAAGAAACGGAAGAGAGTTTTTCTGATGTGAGGGTCTGAGAAACGCAGAGAGGTACAAGTTTGAAGGTGAAAATTCATGTCAGAAGGAGAAGGAGTTGAGTCACTGGCTCCCATGAGGATTACTCACTGGCCGTGGGTATAGGGCTACATCATCAGGATGGCAGGTGGAGGAAAGAGTTGCAGAACTATATCATCAAGATGGCAGGTGGAGAAAGGAGGCAGCGTGTGGCTGAAGGGCTGAAAGGAAAGCAAGTTAGAAATGAGATCGGGAAATGAACTCTAGAGGGTGTGTGCACGTGCTTCACCTCTGACCTCCATGAGTCCACTGATCAACAGCATAGTCATTTTAAAGCAAGTCACGTTTAAACCTAAAGCATGTCAGGTGTTGAAGGAAAAGATGTACAATTAAAGTTTTAAATATAAATTACGGTCAAAACTGCACGTTGCAAACAAGAAACTGTTATTATAGCCTAAAAGAAAAATCAATATTTGTTACATTTTTTATTCACAAATTTAGTTGCCATGACAAAAACCTTTTATTACTGCTTCACTAATATGTATATCACAGCCTTGTTCATTTTTAGGTCAAATTGATTCAAATTTAATGGGGAAAAAGCCAATTTAAAAGATCTAACTAAAAACTGCTAGGATTAATATTAACAGAATTTCTAAGAATTTACTGTATTTACTGCACTGTAAGGCACAAATAAAAGCCTTAATTTGTTTTTAAAAACAACAGTACACTTTATAACCTGCAATGCCTTATATATGGAATTATTGTGGTTGTTTTAATGATGTCAAAGCAATTTTGAGAGGTACAAGGCGCTCTGTTAAAATGTTTGCTTGGGTGTTCTAAGGTGACTGTGAACGTACTTAAAGTCTGACTTATCTTTCATTCTTTTATCTCACACACTTTTCAGTGCGTCCTATATATATATATTTCTGTCAACTGAACGTTTGATGAGTAAAACATCTGTGTGTGTGATATTTGCAACATTGGCACACAAATCCAAGGCATGTTCCCATGTACATTGGCAGCAAAGCTCGAAGAAGAATTGGAAACTGTTTTGTTTTCTTTGAACTCTCGTGTCTTTCTTTTCCCCCTTTTCCTTTTTCCTACTGAAAACAGCAGATGGGGCAGTGAAAAATCTGACCCGGCAGCTCCAACATGTTACAGATGACAGCTCACTTTGCAAGAAAACAAATACATGAGATGACCCAATTTTAATTTGAGTTTTGCAGTGAATTTACTTATATGAAAGTGTCTAACAGAGCAAACTAATATAAAGGACGAATCTGTTCCTTTTGCGAAGCACTTGACTTTTTTTTACAAGTGCCTCACAAGCGATTTATGACACAATAAAGTAGCATTTTGATGATGGTTTTATACCTTCATGCTATGAAAGAATGTAGGTGCTTGTGTTTGTGCCCTCAACAAACAAGTATTTCTCTTTTTTTTATATCAACATTTGCAAAGCAGTTTTTATTGTAAAACCTGCTATATTGCTTTTTAGCTGATTTTTTCTATCAAAAATGTGATTTATTTTGTGGAGTACAATCTATACAGGCTTTAGCATTTTCCTCTAATAACTTTGTAAAATTCTCACCTCTAGGTTTTTCTTACCATCCTTTTTGAAAATATATTATCTGGAGAGCACTTCTCTCAATGTGTGTCTTTTATCCAGGCCTGAAGAGACATTTTTCACAGCTTTTTTACACATTCACAAGTGAATTGTTTTAAAATTAGAATTTTGGTCAATCAATTTAAATAAAAAATCTGTCTATAATACTTCAATTAAAACATTTTACTCGTCTGTCATATCTAACATGCACGTGTGTTTATATTTTGCTGTGATTAGCTGAAGTGAGCAGATAATTTGGAGTCTAAATAAAAATTCCAGAAGTTGATTCAGAAGGACTTCTAACAGCTTTCTTTTATCGGCTCAAAGCACCTCTGCAGTTGAGTAGTTCTTGAATCTGGGTCTGCCATTTGAGTTAACAGTCTGTAGCACTTCACATCTCTGTATGACAAGAGCTGATGCAATCCCCCTAGGCACTTACAAGATATCTCCCTGTGACAGCATTCCTTCTTCATTTTGGGGTTGGAATGGCTGTTCCTGATGTTGGCAAATGGGTTTGGGAGGATCCAAAAGGACCAGTGAGGAGGACTAAATGAGGAAGGGGACAGAGATACAGGAAGTAACCAAGAGGAGAGATGGATGAGGCAGAGATTAAAATATATATTTTGTGACAGAGGCGAGAAAAGCAGCTAATCACCGTGACATTTACTTTTCTTGACCCACCCAAGGCTGTGCAGGATACTAGGTCGACCACAAAGGGTCCAAATGCTGACTGAACGAAGACGCCTTTTTTACATATTTTTTGAATTAGCCCAACGTGCCTACAGGACAGCATGCATCCATCTGAATGAGCATTTCAGCCCAGTCATCTCAAGTGATGCATTGGAAATGTAACATCCCTGTAGCACTGTTGAGTGGCCTGATTGTAGATGGGAATGAGGGCAGCACACTGTGTGTGCTTGACCAGTGAACTGGAGAAGAGATGCATAGTTTCCCTGCAGCAGGGGAGGGGGGAGGCATGGTTAGCTGCAGAGAAAAAAAGAAAAAAAGACTAAATGGGATTGAAGAAAACTGAAAAAAAGAATGGGGAGATTAGAAAGAGCAATGTTTTGTGGTGTGCTGTTTACCGCTTAGACCAATGCAAGCATCTGTAATGACTGTCGGCGTGCACAGGGCCGCCTTACTTAAGTAAATTAGCATTATTGAAATTCCAGGTGATGCTCTCAGAATCATATTAACAGACGCATTATTTCTCCTGAGTTAAAGACGGGGGCAGCCACCTTTATTTCCACACAGAGCACAACATTTATTTTCTTTTTATTTAATTACAGAAAGATGAAGCTGAGGCTAGGGGATTTCGTCAGTGCAGCCTCGATCCCTGTATCGCGCTGTGTCCTCTGTTCCTCCCAAAGTCCAACACCTATATTTGGTCCACTGACAGCGCAGGATGATATTATGAGGGAAACGGTCTGAGAGGAGAACGCAAGAGGCACTCAGCTGGAGAGAAGTACCACCATGCTTGAAGAGGAGTGTGCTTTGGGGGATGACCAGATGGCTGAGGCAAAGAAGCAAGCAACAAAAGAAGGAGCCTAATAGAGTAGTGGAGATAAAGGAGACAGGAGTGGAGGGGATACATTGAGGTGGAGAAGGAGGAGATCACTCCTGCATGGAAAAAAAAATCTATAAGAAAGTGCCTGAAAGACTACAAACTGAAGCACTGCTGTGGAGATGTATCACAGAAATAAATATTTCAGTTTTGTTACTGTAAATCAATTATTATTAACGTTATTATTATTTTTGCACACTAAGCTGCATTTTTGCCGTGAGGCGGAAAAAATATCCAACATATCTACAGTTTGCCCTTAGAAAGTTGTAACTTTTTTGATTTAATTGAACTTTCTTCTGACGTATCTTCCCGTCTCCTCTGAAGAAACAAGGCAGTTGACTTGTCAGATTGATCTATCTCATTTTACATGTTTTTCCACTTTATATAAAAAAATTACTTTGGGGATTCTTTTGGTACTCTATAACTAGTAAAACTGTATTACAGTGCATCCGACAACTAAAATAGATTTATTTCAAGACCATTCAGACCAAAAAGAGACACCCGGGAAGCATTCTTAAAAATTGTTGAAAACACAAATACATAATTTTGAATGTAAATTATGAGATATAGGATATTAGCACACAAGGTAGATAAAGTGCCAAATACATTATGGGATGTTCCTCAGCAGTCTTACCTTACAGCATCATAACAAAAAAAGGAATCTTAATCTGAAAAGCGTTCCTCTGAAACCTGAGCAACTAGTTCCACATCAGTGGAGCCCAAAGGACAAAGAGTTTAGTTCCAGTTCTTTTTTAATTATTATTATTATTATTATTGTTATTATTTTGGAAATTACAATAAAAACTGCAATTTGGGCTCATTTGGAACAGACTATTCAAAGAATGTAGGGTACAGTATGACATTTTAATTGACTAACTACGTAAGCAGAGTAAACAAAATCAGCTTTTTTTATTTTGCTTGTCTTGTTTCAAATAAGGGTATACCTTTCATTGGCAATACTATGCTATTCTAAAAACACAAGTGTTTTACAGTACACAAAGTGTTTAAAAAAAAAAGGTGATCAAACTACAGCTTTACAAAGATGCCAATATGCTCTCTAGGCCATTATACCCTAAATCCCCCATTTCACCAAGCTCTATTAACAAAACAGCTGAGTATATATATGAATATGTTGACACTAAAGAAAATAGACTTTTTTTGACAGACTTCTTTAAAAAAGAGGAAAAATGTTATTTCAACCAATTAAAAGTAAAATGTGGATCTGCTAAAATAAATACATGGATACTTTTTTAGATTTAGTAAAATCTTAATAAGATACAAAATTATCAGGTTTTAATTTTTTTTTTGGCTATTAACAATGTGTGGTTGAAGATGGTAGACAAAAGTATTAAGACATTTCAAAAAATGTTTTAAAAAACCCTCACTGGTGAAAGACTTCCCTGCCACAGCAGGGGGTTCTCTCATCTTTTGCCAGCAGTTCTTCTTCAGTTGTCTCCTCAAAACCTTTTCTCGTGCCACAAAGAAGGATTTCCTAAAGAATCGCGTTGTGCTTTATTTCATCTGGACAGTTATCACTGCTGCAGCTCCGCCCTTTTTTCCCTCCGTTTCATCTTTGATGGCTTTTGAGTTTCCGTCAGCGCCTCAGACAATACTCTCATTCTAAAAGCATTTATCTTTTCATGCTTAATGGATTGTGCCTTGAAGGGTGTATCTGCCAAGGTTGTTGTGTACAAAATGGTCATAAGTTATTTTAGTCAGGACATATTTCATCACGGTGTACCATGAGAGTCGTGTTTACATCCTATATGAGCCATGTTTCAACCTCAGAGTCTGAGTTCTGAAGAGATTCAGCATCAGCATAAGGTTTTACCTTAAAAAGAATCACATCAAATTCACAGGAAAGTGAATAAGTGACATCAGTATTGGTTCTATAACATCCACATCCTGCAGAGTGGAAGCATAGCTCTTGATTTGCTTATCGGCATAACGTCTCAGGGAGATGGTCTCATGCAACTTTAACACCTGAGTTATCTGATGTGAACCCCACCTGGTGGGAAGATCTGTCCCCAGCGTGTGGTGGAGTTTAAGCAACGGAGTCAGCAAGTGTTAGAGAAGCATGTCAGGCTTTAAATCTTTCTTCAGCTCTCTTTTCTCCATGGAAATAATGGAAAAAACATCTCCAGGCTTTTTTTTTTTTTTTTTTTTTAGTAATTTCTTGATCATGCTCTGGTGGTGACTATATGTGTGCCTGAAAGGATGGTTCTAATGCAGATGATGGAGGAAAAAATGGGTTTGTGGATGACTTTGCTGCAGACAATACTTTAATTCTTGAAAGAATGAAAGTGTTTGATCACTGCTGAATTCTTGCATTTCAGCAGTCACTCAAATACTTCACATTTGGGCTGTTTTTTGTTCCATTTAACATTTATAACATTCTTGTCGTCATCATCTCCTTTATCTCATTGAACTCTGAGATGCTGACATGAGCAATCATTTGAACGTTGTCATGTGTGCAGTTGCAGGGTGACGGATTTACAAAGCCTCCAGCTCATGGATTGAAAACCAATATGGAGTCTCAAATGTTGCAGTTCCTTCATGTGATAACTGAAGGATGGTTGCAAAGGGCAGCAAGTTCTCATTGAGTCCATGGTTCATAGATTGATTTTACAGCAGAAACATACTTAAGGTCAATCTAGTTTAATGCATCTATGATTGTTGCATTATATTCTATGTATAAAAAATTTGTGTTTGTTTGTAGTTATGTGTGTGGGGGGTTAAATTCTTTATTTTAATGTAGCTCAGATTTGTTTATTATTGGAAGCAGGATTTTTCTTTTTTTCTTTTTGTATTGGCTGGTAGGTGGACTCAAAAAATATGTATACATTGTTTAGTTCCACTTTGCTGTTGAGGTGGGAAGAGATAACTCTGACCAGTGCGCTCCTTTCACTTTCATATTCACTTTAAAAATCCTAAAGATCAATCTAAATTGGTCCATCTGAGCCCTCACCGTCCCTTACCAAATTTGGTATCAACTCCCACCTCACTGACTTTTTGATTGGAAGGTGGGTGGACCCAACAGAGCTTGAGACTTTTACTTTGAGACTTTTACCCGTGTTTTACCGCCCATGTGTCCTTTTCAGATGTGGGCGGAGTAAACTCTAGTGAATGATCCCGCCCAACTTAAGGCTTGAGAAATGACATTCGAGATTATCTGTGCAGTATTTATACATGTCTGAATTTCCAATATGATTTGAGATGTAACTTTGTTCCAGAAGTATCATCACAAGTATCTTTTTTTGTATTTTGTGTGTTTTCTCGATTAGGATAATTTTTTTGTAGGAATTTTTATCAAAATCCCCATTCTAGCAAAATTGGCCAAAAAAACAGGAAACTATTAAAATCCCACAACTAAGAAAATTTGCTTTACTGCAAGTTGAACCTAATTTGAGATGCGAGTGAATTTTATAAAGAACATTGCATGTATCCTCTCAAACGAAGTTTAAAGATACAAAGTAACCTCAAAGAAAAAGAGACAATTTAAACCCAAAGTGTTCCATGTTTATGTGTCAAAAGTTTCTTTCTGAAAAAATGTAAACTTTGCATTGTCCTTTGTGAGTTATTGACTTGTTGGCTGCTTTGGATAAACGTCTACTGGATTAACATAATTATATACTTAATTCCAGGTTAGTCACATGACATTGAGATAAAATCCAAGATGCAATGGTTTTTTTTTTTCATCTCCAAAAAAGTCAAGGACACAAAAATTTACTGTTAGTCATCTTCTCCATCCCTCAGACTTTAACGTATCTTGAAGCTCTGCCAGCTCTGATCACTTCCCGCCTGTAACATATAAACCCCTTCTGCAACACCAAAGACTGGAGATGTGGCATCACTGGTTGGTTGGCCTCTAACCATGGAAATGTGCCAGTAGTGATTAAGAGAGAAAACAAGAAGCTTCTGCACAGCTCAGCTTAAAGCACTCCTCTGAAAAATCAATAAAACTGCTTCCATTATTTGGATATTGGAATTTGGCTGGAATTCCACGAGTTTACAGTGAACACATATAAAGCAGCTTTCAGCCTTTAACCCAGCGGAAATGACGCTCGTGTAGACAGACTCTTAAAAAAACTGGTTCTAAAGGAGGACAATTGTGATGCAAGTTAAGACGAAGAGTTCAGCCTGATTTGCGTTTAAGGGGCAGAGCTGCAGAATGCTGCCAGATCTGGTGCAGCGTGACTAACCCAGTGATGACCCCAAAACAGAACCCTTCCGCTCTCGTCTGTAACATCTTCATAAACTTTACCGCCACGAAAAACGCCAGCTTAGGTCACCCTAGATAACCTTGCTTTTGGGATCCTGCTCTGCAAACATTTCTACTGCAATAAGGTGGAGAGAACTCAAAAAGGTGCAACTAAAAGAGACTATTTTACTGGAGGGGGGGTTGAACAGAAAGCTCAAAGCTCATCCCCAAAACAAAAGGATGACTCATTGGAGGGGAAAAGTTGCTACATATGTGCCAGTATTGGCCCAAATTGAGAAAGAGTGCAGGACAAACTGGGCCCTGACAAGGCCTGAAACTCTCACTTGCTCTTTTTTATTGTGGGCGACTGCAGCACTCCCTCACAATACTGCTGTCCAACCTGTTGAGTCACACGTCAAGCAGCTGCGTGTGTGCTTGTCTTGTCGTGTTAAACTGCGTTTTGTGTGTGTGTCTTCCTGGAAGTGGTGCCTCTGTGAGGACAGATAAAGGGTGGGAATAGAATTTAAACGGATATCACAACAGTGGCTAGGTCTTTCATTTATGCAGCGGTTGTGATTAAAAGACAAACACGTGAACTGTGTCACGCTGTCCTTTGTGCGTCACAGAGGCTTGCACATGCACTCTTAAAAACAAAACCTCTCAGGGCGGCAAAGAAATAATGCAAACACATTTCTTTTTTCTGTGCAGGATAGCATTTTATCCTTGATTAGGATGGAAGCACAGATCCAGACTGTCATGTTGATGATTGATTGTCTTCAGCACAGAGGACACTAACACTATATTTAAAGAAAAAGCCAAAGGTATATCTCAAGTATGTCGCCATCTGACTCAAGTAGATATCCATCAACTAGTCAGACGCAAAAGCCTGACACATACTTTACATAAAATTGGATGGAGACATCCTCACTGTCAACCAACAGCTTTGCTGGAATACAAAAAGTGTTTACGGATGTTGACAATGCTTGATTAACCACTGGGAACCCTTGAGAGTCAATCAGAGTGAGTGAACAAGCAGTCGTGATTGGTGGGAAAGCAAAAAAACATCTGCAGCTCTTGGTATTAGTTTACACATTAATGGCTTCTGACTCGCTCCAGACTAACATTTATGCCATCCCACTAGAGTGTATGATGAAAATGCAGAGCGTTTTTATTTTGTCCCTGAAGAAATGTCAGACGCATATGCTGATAAACAAAAAGCTCTCTCCATTCCTGAGATGTTCAGTCCCTGAAGTGCTTGTTCAGATTTGTTAGACAATATTAAAATAACTGTTCTTTTATTCAATGCTTTAGGTGACTTCAGATTACAGTCTCGCTTTCGTATCAAAGACCGTTTTTTCCTACTTCCACATATATTCTTCTGCAGCAACTTGCACAGATTAAAAAAAAATGTTTGTGTAATGTTAATGAAAGCAGAACTGCTTCCATTTAGCAGAAAGAGATGTCTGTTTCAGCTAGCAGGGAGCTTTTGCAGCAATAGCTGTCACAGCTGTTGTGAACGCTGCAGTGACTTGTTCATTTTGGGTGAGGAAGCAGAGCAATAACTGGTCGGAGCTCCTGTTGGGAGCTGTAGAGCTCCAATGAATGGTGTGACGTTTCTATTCCTCGGCTGCCACTTTGTTCTGGCACAAACACGCATGCTGCAGTGCTTACATTTGTGAGCTGCTATCATTAAATCTGTCCACCTCCTGCTAGAATTCTAGGGGGTTTTGTGTGCATGGTGCATTAACGCAGAATGTGTGCAGATACAAATGAATGAATAGCATCCCATTAGACTCCAGAATACAACCTGGGTTTGTGAAACTAGTTCATATAATATATTTTTGTATTTTTCCACTCAGTATTTGTTATGGAAAATGCAGATTTTCAAAATAAAACCATGAATGTAAACAATAATATCGACACAGTCTCAGATTTTTGATGAAAAATGATTGATGTTGTTAAAATAGCTTGAAAAATCACAATGAACTTTAATTTAAAAAAGACATGCTGTAAGTAGTGTGTCATGATCACATACAAATCAGGACATCAGAATAGATTACTTTAAGCTTCCTGCTTAATAAAAGTAAATCAATCTAAGCCTTCTCTACCTGGCCAGAGTTAGACTCCAAATTCACATGCTAGTGGTCAATAAACTGTAAATAACAGCTCAATGATACTAAGTCGTTAAAGAGATTGTAATGAACTGGCTGTAACTCCTTGCAGTGGAATTTGTACTCCCCTCTGCTGTTCTAGTGACCAATTTAGATGGACATGGTGGAGGAAATGGCAGTTTTTGGTTTCTGAAGAATCTTTGCTTAAGTGTAATTGATATGATCTTGTATAAAAATCCCCTGAAATTTCTTGTTGAATTACAAAAATTCATCATGCAAATCAAACATTGCATGTACAGTTGGTTAATTAAAATGGTGGTGGAGGGTTCATTTTTATAACAGATGCAATCTGTTCTCAGCACAGGGGCCCTAAGGTTGAAAAAGAATCTGGGAATAGAAGGGATATTTGATCGCAGGGGACGGCTAGCATTTAAAGAGGAAAGGAGCAGCTGATAATAGTTTTTAAAGTTGAATTCTCTACTATTGCAGTTCAGGACGGCTATACCTGCAGTACTTTGGATGTTAAATAGACGAGCAAAGTGCAGTTGGAATGGGTCAGACAGGCTTTTAGTGTGAAAGCACTCTGAGTGGCCGCTAAAACTTAAAAAAAAAAAAAAAAAAACACTACCGGTAAGTAACATAAATGCAGTCCATTTAAAGTTTCTTATGATAAAAAAGACATTGAATGACTGATAAAAACTGAAAACACTGCTTTCTATAATTCTAGTGACAGCTAAATGAATATTGTATTTTAAATGGCACTCACATGTTTTTCTGTGATACTTTTTGTCCAATCATAGTCTCAGAAATGAGTCATTTTAATAATGCGACACACGTACTAGAGTCTTGTATTAACTAACAAACATTCAGCAACAGTGAGTGTCAAACTAATTGCTTATGAGAACTCCAACAACTATCACAACTTGACACTTACATGGCACTATCCCTGATAAGTAGCTAAATTTAGCTTATTTTTTTGTTTGAACCATAAAGGCAAAGAAAAGTAATGCCTACATTGACTGCCTTTGTTTCACCACCTAATGCTTTTTCTCGTATTGCAACTCTATACTAGTATGTTTGAATCCATCCCACTCTTTGTAGTTTTTTTTTTTTTTTTCTTTTTTAACAAAGTACTTACTGGTTTTATTTGAACTTCGAACTTTATTTGCAGAGCACTTTTCGAACAAAAGTAGCTCAAAGTGCTTCAAATAAAGCACATGCATTTACACACTATTACACACAACCAACATAATAAAACATAAAATGAGACACTGATAAGATGCGAAATCGAAATCTGGAAACAATATATGAGTGACACCCCCCCCCCCCCCCCCCTCACACACACACACACACACACACACACACCTACATTCAGAGAATAGATTTCCCCCGATCAAAGCAAGGTAGCACATATACATATATAAAAACTGTGACACAGACTTCCAGAGTTATGTAAGAGGCTGGAACATCCCCCCCCCCCCCCCCCCTTCTCACCTGGCAAACATTAGGGATAGCAGAGATTGACAGCTCGAGTAAATGAGAAAATCCAGATTTTATTGAGGTTATAAAAGCTACCCGGGTGCTCCCATGGCCTGTTGTTAGAACTGTGATATTTCTTTGTGTTTTTTTTCCCCCATCAGCCACTGTCATGAGCCACCTCACACTGTGCACTTTGTATCTCAGAAGTTTCTGTGCTGCTGTGATGCTAGAATATTGTGTCTTTGAAGGCTTCAGTGACATACCGCTCATGATTAACTGTTTAATCTCGCACCAATGGCAAATGGGACATTTCCACTCTTCTGTCTTCCAGAGGTATATCTGAAGGAAAAGTGAGGAACTTGAATACATAACCTAGCATTGGCTGTCTGACTTATTGCCACTGCTTTAACATGCATGTATGACATCAGCACTAAGGCACAACACGTGTTTGTGTTTCACTAGTGAAAAACCGCAGCTGACTGGATCCTGCAGCTAACTTTAAATTTGAGACCAAAATCGCACTCCAAAGGGGACGTGTGGTAATTTTAATCATATCTAGGTATAGAACAGAGGTGTTAAATTTCAGGCCTGGAGGGCCAGTGCCCTGCATGTTTTTCAACCAACTGCCCATTGTGCCTTCTTATTAGCAAAACACACTTGATCCAGGTGATCAGCAATAGGTAGGGCAGAGTTTTGAAAAAAAAAAAAAAAAACTGCTGCATGTCAGTTATTGAGCCCTTGACAGTATATGAGAACTGGACTGAGCGACCACTCCCCCCTCAAGTTTCAAACAGGAAGCACCCGCTGGCTGCAAGAAGCCAAAATCCCATAGACTTCTATTAAAAAAAACAGCTATTACTAGTAGCTAGTTTTTTTGTAAGGTAATCAAGTTATAAACTGGCCAATCAGAAGCCTCAATAAAAGTATGTCGTCTCACATGGAATGTTTGAAGCATTTGATTGACACATTCCCCTGGGTCTGCTTTTAAGTGATAGGGGTGTGAACTTCCAACAAGCTCACTCCCGATTGGCGAGGGTAGTTGCCGTAGAAATGCTGGACCAACATGATGATGTCCATATCACTACAAAAATGGCGACTGAGTTGATTTCATTTGGTTGGAGCCGGAAGTAAACCATTTTTATGGGTGTTGACGTCACACTCACTCGGTCCATTTCTCAAATAGTTAATGGGTCCAACACCCCCAGTCAAGAATAACCTTGATGGGCGTGTCCCAGGAGCTGTGAGGCCAGATTATCTTATCTATTTGCCCAACTGTGTAAAGTTAAGAAAGTCCCATCCGTCACAAATTGCACCTATCACAAAAGTGACATCATCACCTAAGCACTTTTCCAAGCCTTTCTTTTCACCAAGTTCTTTGTGAACAAAATAAAACACCTAAACTATTTCATGACAATCTGTCATTATCATTATTCTTTTTGTTGTACTGCATAATAATAATCAAGCTCAGAGAGATGGTGGTGCATTACCTTTTTAAGGATCCAATCAGCAAAATTGTTGTAATATAATGCCTTGTAGCTTCAGCCAAACTCTAAAATAAAATTTTAAAAAATTGAAAAACTCTAAAATGACATATTTTTAAACGTAAAAAATAAAGTACAAGAGAAAAAGATTAGAGTGAAACGCTTCATGTCAGATTTTTTTTGTTTGTTTACAAAACAGGGACATTGCTATTTTGTTTTACTTGTATTTAACAAATGAACATTTGTTTCTAAAATTCTTGAAAATGTCGGGCTTTATGTTTAGAGTTTTTGAATTGCGTGCTGGTGATTCATGAAGTCTGTTAAACCTTGGTGACCCTCTGACTGGCTGTCAGTGCTTTGTCACACACTAAAGCATTTCTGCCTGAACTGATGTGCCAACATTTTAGAAAGTGCATACATGCTGACCACTGCTGTAATGCTTGTGCTCTTCTATGCTCTGGTGTCCCTGCAGTTTGCTCTCAGTTCTCCCGCGGGGTGTACGCCATCTTTGGATTCTACGACAAGAAGTCCATGAACACCTTGACCTCGTTCTGTGGCGCTCTGCACACCTCATTTGTCACGCCCAGTTACCCCACCGACAATGAGGTACAGTTCGTCATCCAGATGAGGCCTGCCCTGCGGGGGGCGGTCCTCAGCCTGCTGTCGCACTACAAATGGCAGAAGTTTGTCTACCTCTACGACACTGACCGAGGTAAGAGGGAAATCGCAGACCTTGGATCACTCACGTAGCTTGATTTACAACATGCAAACACACAACAAAAAGTAGATCAAACGTGAAACACAACAGAAAGCCTTTAGCTGTAAACACAACACTCTTTATTGCAATAATTTGTCGTTGGGTTAAAAATATATTCACCAGCAACTCATTGCACTTGTAAAAACAGCATCACACTCAAAGCAATGGCATGTTCCATGAGCAATAACCCTTGGATCCTTCCAACAGTTGACTGCTTTGTGTCAGTTAATCTTCTGTTTAATCGTGTTGTTGATATTGGCTCGTTTCTCATTTGAAATGAGGTATGTCACAGCTGCCACTGAACGCTTTTGTACAGAAATTAGACTCTGCCTCCCAGTGGGGGCTTTTCATTGTGCTCCTTCGCGAGGGTTTTGTGTAGCTCCCATATTGCATTTCATTGTCTACACCACATATCTGACAAACTGTCATCACACCAAAGTGTCCATTCTTCTCATTTCTAATGTCAGAGAGAAAATGAGCTCATTATCTTCCAGCAGAATTTTGCTGCTCCTACAATAACTTTGATTTGTTCACACAGCACCTTGGAAGGTGTGAAGGATATGTTCAGAAAATGACAAACAAAACAAAACAAAATTGACTTCTGTGTTCCTGCCTTTTTTTGGCCTTATTTATTTGGTAATTATGGAAAGGTCCTGACCTGCAGAAGGGCTCCAAGCTTTCTGTCTCTTCTGCAGCCTGTTCTCAGCTTTTTTATGTAATGGTCTGGCCTCACGTCTCTTTCTGTAACTTGCTTTGAGGCAGAATATTTGGAGTGTTTTAGCATAGAGTCCTCTGTCTATCAGTCTACAGGCCTGCATGGTCCAACGCTAAGAGCCTTAATCTTCCACACTGCCTGCAGATAATATGTGGTTAATTAGGGTCATTCTGACTAGGACACTCATTGGATCTTCCCCGCGGACGTTAGCAACCCACATCTTCTTCAGCACAACCACTACAGCCGAGGCCCCATCCATCTGCCTTTCAACTTCTGTCTGGCAAGCCAAACTGTCTGGAGCAGAGTTGGGTTATACAGCGGAGGAGTGGAAGGCAGAAATACAAAAAACTGAGGAGGTGTTGCGGAGACGGAGAGACACTGATGACAAACTAACATATTCTTTAAAGGCACAAAAGGGCAACAGAGGGAGGGAAAACAAGGATGAAGAAACAAAACATCTATTCAGCCCAGCAATTAAGGCAACAGCAGGCGCTTGTTATTTACAGCCCGTTACCTGTGTAGAGACAATTCCCAGCGTAGAACATCCGCGTGCTGAGGCTGATGCCAAGCCACTTTTACCTCTCCCCTTACTGCCAGTGGTGTAAGACGATCCCTTATTAGTGGGAGGACATTGGCCCCAGGAGGGGATTAAAGTCGTTTATTGATGCACTCCAGTGACGTGCGCTGAGGTTAATGGCTGGTGAGGCACTGACGTCATCAGTCATATTTACAAACATATGAACCATACTGAGTAACTTATTCACCATTTGATTGACAACAGTTAACGTGTTTTGTTTAAAATATAATTTCAACATGTTTTGTTTTTCCATATACAGTGATCCCTTGCTATAACACGGTTTACTTTTCACGGTTTCGGTACTTCACGGATTTGCATCGTGCATTGTGTTCTGCATTCTGATTGGCTAAAAAATCACTCCGCTTCTTCTCTACCTGTGCGTCAATAACGTTGCAGTTTAATATGTGCACGTACGTAAAACAGCAAATTCTCTTGATGGTGGCATGTCAGTGTATAAGGATCTTTTTGCAAAGCAGAAAAAAGAGCGACAACAACTGCCTATCACTGTCTTCTTCTCCCGAACAAACACAGCTGCACCGCGGCTTCAGAAGTCAGGATGCAGCGGCTGCAACACCTGAGTCACTATTTGTCCCACTGTACTTTGTATTTTTTTCATAATAATTTTACATTTTCTCCCGTTTCATCTAATCACTCGGGTCGCGGTGGGCGGGGCTAATCTCCGCGATTTCAAGCCTTCTGCTCACATTGATTATTAAAAATTATTATTTGACAGTACAGTACAGAAGTTATTTGTCTAAAAAACGTTTCTAAAGCAACAAACGTTATTATCATCTTACCTTTACTTGTAAATAAAGTCCATAAGCCGCTCCTTCTGAAGAAAATGACTAGCCGCTTGCTATCACTTCAATTACTTTTTAGTGTCAGAATCTCAGGGCTCACCGGCGCCCCCTAACATGAGGCACGAGAACTTCTGGCCTCACCCAGCGGCTTTTTGGCCGGCGTTTAGCGCTCAGCACAAGAAACACGTCCCTCACATACAGTTATTTATCAAAACAAACACTGTACATCATATACATCTGCTAAATTATGTAAACTCAGCTCATATAGTACAAGCGATTGAACCGACATACAGAGAGACAGCAGTACCGTCTGATTGCATAGGTATTGCGCAATCCAAGGTGAGGCTCAGCGGGCTGGTGCCTCATCGCACGTCACTTCTTAGTATCTGAACGGCAAATGCGGAAATTCAGCGATTTTGAAAAGAAAAACACCCAAAAATAGTACATTTTAAATGGAAAATGACTGCAAAGCACAAATTACTGATTAAATATAATAAATGAATTTACTTTTTCTCTTTTCTTCCCATAATGACAGGTGAGGCACAGCCTCACCTGCCTCCCCTGACTGCACGTCACTGATGCACTCCATCCAGCACTTTGGGAAGCTTTGACACTTGGCTCATCAAGCAGACAGATGTGTCAAAGAGTCGCTGCTGCTGCTATCAGGTAGTTCAGCTCCTCTGGCAACATGGACCCTGGCTGTTGGCTACACCAAGAGGAGTCCGATTGAAAATTAATATCTTAACACTGCTGATTTCATCCTCCAGCTCTGAAGCGAAAGAAAACTGACGGACATCTTAGCATGTTTTTGATCTTTTGGAGCTTTGTTTATATCCCACTCTCTTTCAATTGATATGTTTCAACTGTAAAAAGTATGAAAGCATCAAAACTTACTCTTTAAATCTATTTATTATTTTTTCAAATAAGCATGTTTCTCTTCTACCATGCACTGCTGTGGAACCTGTGGAAAAAAGAAATAAACAGTGACATGACTTGAGTCAAAATAGATATAGTGTTCCCTCGCCTATCGCGGATTATTATCTAAAAAGAACTTGCGATAGGTGGAATGTGAAAAGTAGAATTACAGATGTTTTAAGGCTGTAAAACCCATCACAAGTAATTTTCTGACAGACATGAACATTTTCACATGTCTCTCTGTAGTTTAAACTTTAAAAGTTCAATCCTTTATCAAGAAATAAGGCCAGTATTACAGAATGAAAACAGAGATCTGATCACCATCGAAGACAAATTTTTTTTCAATGATCTTGAAACGTTTCATATTTTTCTAAATCAAACTGATCAGATCCAAAAAAGTGACATGTCTTTTAGCTGATCATTTATCCAATCGATTTGTTATCAACTAAGAGTCCTAAAAATATATTAATGAGAACATTTTCTTTCTTTTTTGTCCAAACAGTTTTTATTGTCTATTGCTGTATTTTATAGTCTATTTTTGTATTCATGTTGCATCTTTTTGGATCCACACAAACAGCTCCTACCATATTCTGCCCGTGCAGGAGAAATTTTGCACCAGGGGAAATTAAATATAAATAAATATATAAATAAACACCTGCAACAAATGACCCTGTGATCCGAATGGGAACCACAAAGCATCTGAGGAATTTGATCATTTCCTTTAAGACTATTTTATCCCTTTTAATTTGAGCTTGATAAAATAAAATAAAAAAATCATTGATTATCCACAAAAGTGGAAGCAACTTAGCAATTATTCCACAGTCTCCCCTATTACAGGAGAAAATTACGGTGCTAAGGGAAATGATAAACAAATAAATAAATAAAAACAGCTGAGTTCCACCAAGAGGTTTTCGTTCAGTCAATATAAAAGATTAATTACAGCAACACTATTCATTTTGGTCTGTTATTGGAAAGGCGAAAACAATGCTTTTAGGCTTTAGTGCGGTGCTTTTTTTCAGTCAGAGAATGATGATGGTCTTTGCGCCACAGTCTCGAATGTATTAAAGGAAAATGGAAGGAAATTTGTACCTTAAATGCCAGTTTGAAACCATTTTTTTATGATCAAACCACAGTGAGGGTAAATAGGATTTGTAGGCAGTGGTACGCTCGTTTAATGGCTGGTTGCTCTCCTGTTTTGTGTTTTAATGCATGTACTAATAAAGGCAGATGTGAGATTCAAACATCTGTCATCTTTTTCGATTCACCGCCCAACATCACATATAACTAACCAGGATAAACTGTACTTCAATAGCCACCTCTACTCCACCCTTACCTCTGCTACAGGGAATATTATCTTTTTACTACCCTCTCTTTCAGCTTCCATCAGCACACATATTTCCCCTTAAAAACCAGAGTGGTACAGGGTGATAAGGTGAAGGTAGATGGATACTGCCCTTTCTGTTCTGGCGGTCAGGTATGGGTAGATAATTGCCAGTTCTGTGCAGCAGAGACAGATGATTACAGGCTTTATTGTCTCTCCCAGGCACAATCAACCCTGATTCAGCGATCTCACCTCTTCTTGATTTATGAGTCACTTTCCCTCTTTCTCTCGTTTCCACTCGAATCTTGGCTGTGGGCCCTGCGTGGAGTTTGCATGCCCCCTTTTCCAAGAGGCCTCAAATTTTCCGTCCTCCGTCTCAAAACATGCGTATTAGGTTGTTGATTGTCTACTAGCATATCCTTGCTGTGTTTTTTTTTTTTTTGTGTGGCCTTATAATGGACTCGTCATCTCACCGGGCTGTACTCTCCCTGAAATACTCCAGCCTAGAAGAGGCCCTGATCAAAAAGAAGAGAGCCCAGAAAATGATCGAATGGAGGGGTCGGTCGGCTGAAGATTGATGGATAGATGACCTAACTCAAATGTCAGTGTTGCTGGGTGGTTTGGAATTTTTGAAGCAGAGCCTAAAACAAACAAGCAAACCTAAGCCTAAAAAAGCAAGGAAAATCAGCTTTCAAATCCTTTAAACCTCCACTTCTAGCCAAAGGACAGAAGGTTCTTCAGTTAAGCTGATAGGCCTTCTCTGGCTTAGACAGAACACTGTACCCTCATCTCATTTACAATTACAATATGTAACATTTGGAAAGCTTTCCTGGTAGAAATACTATCTAAATTTTATTGCTATTTTAACTAAGGTAGACATACTTATCTATATATTACTAAACTCAAAGCAGATCTCCAGGTTTCCTCCAATTGTGGCTGAAAAAACATAAAAATTGGTGAAAATCTATTGTGTGCAACATCAGTTGTAAATTAACTGTATTCATTTGTACTATGAACCATTGTTAGTTTATTTGTCTTTAAATGAATAAATAATGCACCTTCCAAACCCCAAGCTAGAACTAGTCAGTCTTGCTATAAATTATTTGTACCTAATTTCTGGGTGTAGTGGTGTTTTCATTACATAGAGGTGAAAGAATGCCTTGTTTTTCCCTTTGTGATTCACACTGATGTGGCCAAGTCCTGCAAAGGTCTGTCTGGTAAAATTGGTGCTTCTGTATGAGAGGCCTGAATCTCATTATGCTAATGTTTCCAGGCCAGAATTATTATTTTTTTTTTTTTTACATATTCTGCCCTGTGGACGGAAAGCGCTCCTTCAAAATACAGGGTGACCCGATGAGACTTTTATGAAAATACTTTCATGTATCCATAGTCCAGGTCTCCCTTGAAAAATAGATCTCAATGGGACTTCCTGGTAATATAAAGGTTAAATAAATAAAAATAAAGTATCATATCTTTGTATTGAGAAATCCCTTGAAAGGTGTGCGTATGACAAAGATAACCCTTATAGAGTTTCACTGTCATTAATATAGGCTTGGGGATAATTTAAGTAGTAAATATCCTGTTATAATGTGAACAATTCAGCCACAAAAATCTCACCAATGTGGTTTTACTTTGACCATACGGCCACGATGACCACACCTGAAATATACTAATAGATGTATTTGATCCTGATTAATAGGAATGTAAAAATAAAAAGCTCATCCTGTCAGCATTTAAATGAACTGTATTATCTATAGCTGCAGGTTAAAGTAAATAATTAACCTCTGTCAAACCAGAAAATTATTCTTCCATGCAGAGAAACCTCTAGCTGGGATCCAGATCAAGATGTCCTTGTTTTGAAGCAGTTGTATTAAATTCTAATGTATTTGATTCAATTCCACATTTTATTATTTTTTTAATGAAAGAGCAACAAGACAAGGGACTGGCAGTTGACTTTTTCGAGCAGATCCTATGTAGAAGAAGTGGATTCTTTCCTGATGATTAGTACCATATTTTCTGCACTATAAGTTGCACTTCAAAGCCTTTTTTTTTTCTTCGTGGTTAAAGTCCAACTGACTGACTTATCTCTGAATCTTTTGTCTCGCCTAATGCGCCTTATAGTTTGGTGCACCTTACATATATGACATCATTTCGAAAATAGATAATTAATTGACGGTGTGCCTTATAATTCCCTATAGTGTGGAAAATATGGTAGTTTGTAGAGAGTTTTAGGGAAGATGTAACAAAAAATAAATCTAGAGGAGTGTATAAACCTGTAATAAAGAGTCAGAATAAAATGCCCTGCATCAAAGGAGAGACATACATTTACTTTATTGAAGAAGAAGAAAAGAAAAATCTCATGAAATGTGTCGACAGTCATTTACCAGTCAGCTCTTTGAGCCTAAACCCAGATCAAACAAGCCAATCTGGGACTTTCTCATTGCATGGCTTGTAGTCTGTGCTGTCTCCTAGAAAATACAATTATGCTTAGGAAAGGGAGGTAAAAAAATAATAACTATTACAAAAAAAACAACAGCTGTGAGAGTGATTTAAGTGAGTAAAGAGACTATTTTAAAGCAATTTCATATTATTGCAGAGTTTACTTAGGTTATCTTTAGCTGTCCTATTAGCCTGTTGCAAATATAAAATGTAAATCCAAACCTAAACTTCTCCAGCCACCAGAAAAAAATAAATTATAATATGACAAGCATTCTTTTTTTGCTTAAAAACAAATATATGTTATTAAATTTCATTACAGAGAGCACCGTGGTGATAAAAGTCAATGGAAGTGACAACGTGCTGTCATATTCACTGTTGGACAATATAATGGAACCCTTCTAATTAAAATTTTACAAAACTGTAAAACTGATGTGTAATTGTTGTATTTATTGATCTATGTTGTAACTTATAAGTGGCTTTAATTCAGTTGTCTTGTTAGTTTGGACTAGAGCCCTGCGCGGGACTATTTTCTTCATCCCGCTCCCGCCCGCACCCGCCGAATTTCTGACCAATCCCGCCCGCTCCCGCAACGTATGCGTTACACTCCCGCCCGCTCCCGCAATATGTATGTCCACTCCCGCCCGCACCCGCAAAACTCAGAATTTAGTCCCGCACAGTAATAGAGATGCATTGATTTTGTATCGTCTCCCGTCCCGCAGGAAAAAAACACTTATTTGTGTTGATATTATTAAAGAGATTCATGTCCCTCCTCCAGCCTCATCTTTTCATGCATTCCTCTTTGTGTAATGTGCAACTTAATTATTAAATATATTTTCACAAATCCTGTTTGGTTAAAATTGTGCGTGTTTGCGCGCGCAGACAGACGGCCTGAAGCGCGCTGAACCAGCTGGTAAAGATGCAGGTCAAAGTCATTTGAATTTATGGAGAAAGAAAAACATTAATTGTTCAACAGAGCTGAAAATCTATGAATTAATTTTTTCCTGACGGAAAAATACTTTTTTTTAGCTTCAGCCTTTTCCCGTTTTGCGCCTCAGTGAGGCATCAGCAGGCAGATCTGAACAGCATGCGTGTCTCACCATGAACCTCGTTTGTGGTTCTTTTCTGCTTTATCCATTGACATCATGTCCCTGCCAGGTAACCTGCTCCTTATCCCGCGCAGTGTTGCCAGATAGATTGACAGCTCTTTCATCCTTCTGCTGCGCTAGAGCGTCCCGACTAACGTGTTAACCTGCTATGACCGTATTTTGCGCTCTCTGTGTAGAATACTCTGGGAGCGCGGGGAAAAAACAACTCAGCTACAGAGGATGTGAACAGGTGAACAGGTAGAGAGGAAAAGCAGGTAAAGATGCGGGGGAGGGGCTTTGGCTTCAGACTCTGTCAGAGAGATGGAAACACGGGCGTCAGATTCAGACGCAGCTTTCCCTGCGGGAGTTGAAGCAGAGACTTTCTCTGGGATGATTTTATTAACTCAATCACGGAAACATGATTACCAAGTAGAACTCTTCAAAATAATAAACCTGATCTCTCCACATTCTTTGGGTCTACCATGCATTGATGCACACATTGCTCCATGCAGCGATCAGACCATAGCTTTAGCTCTTAGCTCCGCCCATACGCGACCGCGGTATCAAGCTTTAAAGAGCACAATTTCTCAAGCGGTTGCACCCCACACGTTAGATGATAGGTTTAAGGCGTCCTACTTTCACGCGATTTAGTACAAAATCCAAAGCGCACGCAGTAGTAGTAATATATATTCATATTTATGCAGCACTCTAGTTTTTTTTTCTGTACAATCAACCGCCATCCGGAATTGGGTTGGGTCCCGGGACACGCGGACCAACCATGCAGCTCTAGTTTGGACCCTTTCCGTTGTACTGAGGGGTTTAAGTTTTCTTTACAAAATCCTCTTACAAATGTTATCAAAGCCTCTTCTGCTCCGTATTGAAGTCACCTCTCCTCTTTCAGAGCAGATGACTGCTTACAGAGGGAGGGCTGATGTTTGTGAATGGGTGGATGACCACACCTTGATCCCCTCTAATTCACGCCAAACTGTGACAGTGTGGTGGGCAGAGGACGAGATATGAAGTGTGGCTGCGGAGGATGGATGGGAGGGGGTAGTTTGAGCAAACTTTGCTCCATGTCCTTCAGCAATCCCTGTAATTGGCCATCCTGAGACAGTTGCCTTTGTTCCTTGGAAGAGTCAAACAACAAATGCTGCCTGCTGTTCTCCTGGATGCTTTTGATGGCAAACAAAACAAAGTCTGTCCTTTTAATTAGGTTGCTGCAAGATCGGCGTTCCTCCTCATGTTGTGAACAACTTAATAAACCAAGATGTTTGGTGCAAAACCAAAAGCACACAGGACTGTCCAAACTAAAGAGATTTACCACATGAAGGGCATGAAACAAATTATTTTTACTAACGCACGGCCGTTGAGGAATGTGCAGCTTTCATGTGAATTCTCTGTGGTTTCTCTTTTTATCTTTTAACAACTCTGCTCTACAGAAGCCTGGGAAAAAAAGCAATAATTTTCAGTTAGTAAAATTAGAAAGTACTAGCGCTTACCCTTTTGGTTTGGCTTTTTTGCAAGAATTCTTCTGCCACTCTGACTCAGATTTCACACAAATTATGTCCATTCAAGTGCAATATTGTCTTTCACAATGGTTGATTTATAGTTCTTTTTGCTCGCAGTGTGAAATACTGAATGAAAGCCGCTCCTCACTGCAGCCGTGTTTATATCATACGCCGCGGATTGTTTCCGCAGCGTTGTGGGCTCATCTCAGCCACAATAATGGCACATCAGCTGCACCCAGCTGCGACTTTGTACGCACGCACACACGAGCGCAAACGCATAAACGCGTTGTGAGCACAAGAGTCCCTCTCCTTCACGGTGGCTTCATGACAACTAAATTATGCATGCACCCAGAGAATAAATCAGCCTGGACACTCTGACAAGAAAGGGCACATCCAAAAAGCCATACAATTCACAAGAAAAATAATATTGAAATATGGATGAAAGCGCGCATCCCATTCTCTTCTTATTTTGCTCACGTAAACAGATAATACAGCCAAAGTCACGGCCTAATAGACGGAGTCAAACCAATGGTGGCAACCTGTATAAATTCAGTTTCCCCTTAAAGTCAAACACGTGTCTTCAAAATAAATAAAACTCTGATCTGCATCATCTGTCACAATGAGCACATAACAAAAACACTGTCACCCATGAATCTGGAATGGAGACATTTCACCACCAACCTGCCATTAGCTTCAGCAGCAAACAGCTCAGACATGTTTTGTTTTTTACTTCCTTTGTAGAAGGAGCTGCAGACACTGCTTATGCCTTAGTCACACTGCACTGCACTGTAGATTCTTGGGTTCTCTGGGCCCGTGCAGCGCAGTTGTGTCTTACAGTTCCCTATTATGCTTATGACCACCTCAAGGGAAGCCATGAAGATGGATTGACAACTGTTGTTGGTATAGTAAGTGTATCGTGAAGTAATTGTAAGTATTTCCTTTAATAATAAAATAAAAGTCATCTTAAAGAAAACCCAATATTTACACTATCTCTTCCTTTATGTTCATTTATCTTACAGCTGCTTTAAAGCTACTTGATCAGTTTCTTCACACGCACGCTGTACAAAACTGTGTGCACAGTATGTGCCAATATGCCACACTGGTGTGAGTGAGTGGAGAAAAATCACAGGGAGAGACAGGAGTTGTAGAAAGTCTGTGGGTGGATTTTCAAATTGGAAAAAAGTTCTCCTCCCCTGCCTCCTGCATTCACTTCTCAAAGATACAGACAGCATGCTGCTTCTGTTTGATTTGACATGCGCTGTCTTGTTGATTAGGACAACAGTTGGCAGTGGGACTGTTTTGGTTGTAGGCCTACTGTAAATACCACATCAAAGCGTTGGCTTTTGGGCTACTTTGGCATTCACTTCTCAGTAATTCGTGTGTTTCTGACATTCCTCTAAAGGTCTAAAGCAATCTTTTTCTGTGGGCATGCAGAAATTGAGAAGCTGTAACAATTGTCCTTTTTTCCCCCCAACAATTTCCCAAACAGTAGTCATATTTTTTGAGACAACATCCTCTTGACAAAGATTTTTTTTTTCCTAACGACTTTGATCTTGACTTCACAAAAGTGATGGCTCTTTATAGCAGAGAATAATACTCACCAACTCTAAATGTTCTATTTATTCAGCCTCCCTCAAAAGACAATAAAGTCAGAGCATCTGTGGGAATATTTATAAATGAGAACAGACAGACTGACACAGTTAACCAAGAGTGAGACTTTGACAGCTTGAGTTTCAAACAGGCTTTCATTGTGTCCTCGTGGTGATGGCAGCTGCTGTTTCAGGGTTTCTTGCTTTATAACAAGGTCACTTTTCAATGAAAATTACATTTTTACAACTAAAAATGAAAAATCTACCACATCTATAAAACATATACCAATACAATACAGGCACACGTATTTAGATATAGAAAATTTTAGTTTAAAAAACCTTATCCTGAGTCATGCAGGTTGGCTACAATTGTTGGTAAAAAATGTAGGGTTTGTGGGTTCCTGAACATGGTTTTAGCAAATGGGATGTCTCTACCCGATACTACTGCGTCTACCTACAACTGGAACAGGCATGGTGCGAAATGTCAGAGCGATGCACATCTCACAAATCTTGCTTTAGACTTCTTCTTTGACAGCTCTATTTCTGGAATATGAAAGACTCGGTGTGTCCTATAATTCTGTCCGGGCACAAACTGGTATCATTCATTTCTCCTCCATGATCAATTTTGAAACATTTTTCATTTCTGTGTATTGAAGAGGACACCATCCATATGTCACCACTGGTTCTACGGATCTAACTTTCAGGGTGCATTCAACAACCGTCCGTTTTGTACGTAGAGCCAGGAAACATGCATACATGTGCGGTCACATAGACTTCTTCTTGGAGGTGGTCACTTGAACACGCGTCGGCGTGGCCGTTGTGAACACGTCATTAAAGTAAGGAATAGGTCAATTTACATTTGATTTAAAATCTGCCTCTCTTTCACATTTGTCTTCTCTATTTACCTTCAGTCAACAGATTTAAGGTTGTACTTGTTTTCCTTTACCATGTGATCATTTGGTTATTCTGTTTTGGCTAGCATTGTTTATTTCAGTCAGACAACTCATGCAGTAAAGAAGATTTATTTCCATATATCTTTTAGTTTGGCTTAAGGCTCCGCTCAGATACATAAAACAAAGATCTCCATCGAAAACTTTGGGTATTAAATTACCCCTAACGGAGCTCACAGGTGGAAGCCGGGGAGGAGGGTGGGGTGACGAACGCAGAGCTCGCTGAAATGGAAGAAGAGGGAGTGGGCCGCACACCTGGAACTTAAGTAGGAGGCTAAACAGGTGAGTTAATTAGACTGAACCACCCGCGGGGAGGAGTAACCAGGTAAGCGCACTGCTCCAGTTGCCTGCCTGAAATACTCCCAGAGTCGTTTATTTTGTTTACCTAATATTTAGATTTTTTGAAATTCTTCAAGTTTGTTAAGATAAGATGATTGTTTATTAAAATGGAAAAAAAATGGAGCTATTCTTTTTATGTGTCTTACACTAACACTAGTCAGTAAAATTAATGCTTTGTAAAATTTCCCTGAATTTCCCGGTTAAAGCAAAACAAATCGACTGCAAGATATGAGCAAGCGGCATGAGAGCATGGGGAAGAAAGCGAGACGGAAGCCTGTACCGAAGCCTAATGAGAGGCAGGTAACCAAAAGAGCCGGGCAATGAGATTAGATGCAACTCAATTCAATTACTGCTGAGCCGCTGCGGGTGACGCTTCAAAACTCATCCTGTTAAGATCTGGTTCACAGATGTAGAAGAAGACATTAACTCCTACTCGGCCACTGTTCGCTAGATTGCTACAACATTTAAGTCTAATGCGAGGATTCAGAAGCACTCGAAGCATCTTCGGGCTCTAGCTGGATCCGATGGCAGAAGACCAGAACAACTGAGTTTCATCCATCACAGCTGCTGCAACAACTGTGAATGTGTTTCGGAGGAATGTTTGACAGCAACTTACACCACTCACTTCGTACTTTCAAACTTTCATTCAGGCTTGGATGTGCAACTCATCTGCCTGCTTTCCATTTTCTAGTCTGTCAGTCATGCTGTTCATAATCTAAAATGATCTCAAAAAGAAGCTTAGTGGATTTTGGCAGGTGACTCTGAGAGCCTTAAAATGTCCATTTGAATTTTGCTTAAACCCCCCCTTATATGTCTGTAGACATGTGAACATGCCTTTTCCTCTCCATGTAGCCCAAAACAGGTTTTAGCCTTAGAAAAGTTAAGAATATGTTTTCATCGTAAGTGCAATTTTAGTGATTCCTGCAGTTAGGAGACGACCTCATGCACTTTAGCAGACAGAAAAAAGACTGCAGCATTAGTTGTGGTCAAGTTGACATTCCAGCCTGACATGCAGCAAAAAGTTACAAGTAAATGTACAATTTTTCACAACAATATTTTACCTTCAGTAGTTTTTATAACTGTTTTGCCACCGCAAAAACAGGCCATCTAGGAATAAGTCACAAATTCTTAAAATATTAACATTTTTCTTTAAATAAGCAAAAGATCTGACAATGTAGTAAGAAATATGGTCTGACTAAGAATTCTTATTTTAAAAAACCTCCTAGTTATCAAAATATATTTTCTCAAACTAAGATTACTTACTTGCTATTGAAACACTCTTGTATACATTTATATTTATTCCAAGACTAAAGAAGACTATTTTTCATAAAACAAGGGTCTTCCTACTTGTTTTAAGACTCAGTTTTTGCCGTGTAAAACTAATTTTTGATGTTTAAAGGTATAGTAACACATGGAAGTCTCAATATAATGCATTCTCACAAATTTAGACAGATTTATGAATATCTGGTTTTATAATTACACATATTTGTCATCTAGAAAGTCTTATTTTGTTCAATCTTTAACCAGAAATGTATGGAATTAACCTATTATGATTAATGATTCAGCTACTGAATCTGATTACACTTCAAATCAACTTCTGGTTTAACTCAAACGTAGATAAATACTGTTATATCCCTCAAATTTCTATTTTAAAACCAACTTTGATTTTTTTTTTTTTACTATCAATATGTTTAATATACATTTTTATTGGGAAAAATACATTTTCTATTACTACAAAAATGAGCAGAAAGGCATCTTTTTGTCAACAAAAACTTAGAAAGTCCTTAAAAAATTGCTTTATAGACTTGAACATTTCATTTTGCACATTCTAAGTAAATATTTATGTAATCGTATCTGGTTAACCCCAGTCCTCCTCATATAATTATTGCAGTTAAATTAAAAAAAAAAAGGTTGGTGGACATTGATTTGACAATAAATACACACTATTAAAAACAAAAATACCAGAAAAAGATAAAACTGAGAAAGTGCTTAAATTGTTAGTTTTACATTATTAAATATAATGTTAAATAAAATAAAAATTAAACTTGTGGAAATGTTTAACATCAAACACATCAACAAGTTAAACATATTTTTCATCAACAACAAGCTTATAAAGATGTAACGATATTGTTATGATTATTAAAGGTTTCTTATGTGGGTTTATTTGAAATAAATAAAGTTACTTAGTGGCAGGTTAAAATAATGTAAAAACAAGGTTTATCTGAAGAAAAGGATCTGCATCTTTAGTGTTTAAATTAATCTTATCCAAATATCTTTTCCCATAGGAACCTGGAGTGAATACATAAACAGTGTGTATACATGATAAAGTGTAGTTTCCTCTGTACTCTCTTTGTATGTTGCTATCTGCTACAGTATGTCATGTAACTGCAAATATCATTGTTTCGCAATGATTAGCAATGATAGCAATGTGGAGCCCGATCACCACAAGCTGCTGCATGTTGATGCATCTGCACCTCAGCAATTTACAAGAGCTGATAAGGAGACCATGTTGTCCTCTAAAATTTATGTAGTCGACTGTATCACATTTTCAGATGCAACACAGCTGCAGGCCTCCCGTTGGCAAAGAGGTGCAAGGGATTTACAGCTTTTCTCCGTGATGGAAATAAATATCACTATCAAAAGCGTTTATGAGAGTCTCCGGGGCTGTTCAGGAGGATGCATTCATTGATTGACTCAAGCTGGAAATAGATTCTTGGTCCAAGAAGGGTTAGTGGCAGATGTAAATCTTTGCAGAGCAGCATGGATTAGCAAAAATGATTTGTCATTTGTACTTGCTGAAAGGTATGAAGAGAGAACTATCAGTCTCTGTGCTGCTGTCAGATTAAGTTGAGAGCTCAAAGGATTTCGTTCATCTTTGATTTTAGGCCTGACTCATGAAATATTAACTTTTGTGTCGACTTTAGAAACAAAATGGATTACAATAGGAGCAGGAGTACCCTGTTGTTGGACAGGCTATTTATTACTACCGGATTGTGTTGCTTCATTTCTAGGCAAATGTCATTTTTTGCAGGCACTGACTTCTCTGTAAATCTCAGGTGAATCTAATTGTTCCCTGGGTTGTTCAGGGTTTGCTGGGCACAAATGCTTCACAAATAGCAAATTCAAAATAAAAGCCTTTCCAGATTCTAATTCAATTGACGGTTCCAGTCTGTGATGCTTTCATGCGTAGACACCATTAGTTTTGACAGTTTTTTAAACCTCAAAACATAAATATGCTATATTTTTAGACACAATTATGCACCTCATAAAATAAACTTAAATCTAAACAACATTCACTGGCAGTAATAATAGGATATAAATCTCTCTTTATAATTTTCAACATTTACCACCTGCCTAACTAATTTGTTTTTATTTTATTATTTTTGATACATGTGATATACACTAATATACACTTTGTCATTTTACCTATGGTGCGTCTCCCTAAACTGATATAAATGCTGCTTGTATAAATTCTGATTTTTATCGTTTTAAGTTTTTGTCTTCTTTTTTGTACCATGGTTAGCCTTTTTAACAGTTTCCAAACCAGCAGAGACCATTTTGACCCAGTTAATCTGCACAGTACTTTTTCATGTGCAAAGCTCTTACTGCTGGGAAAACTGCTATGCTACGAGCAGGCTTATGGGTGTTGAGGTTCTGAGCATATATGCCTCAGGAAAATGAATAATGCATCTGTTTTATTCTAACCTCCATACTGTAACTTTCAATTTACATAGAGATGTGAGGAGAAAAAGAAGACGAGAGGCTGCTGCTTTATTCATGTAATAATGATGATACTTAGTTCCATATATATTCTTCTTTTTGTTTGTTATTTCTTCAGGTTGGAAATTCATGGAATCTGCACTAAAGATCAGCACTGATTGAATATCAGTCATGAGATTTGTTTTTTATTTTTTTATTTTATTTTATTTGTCACAGTAGTGTAAGGATGTTGACCCTATGACTGAATGTTGGCAGTTTATATTTGGCTCTAGTATATTTGACCTCTATAGTTTGGTTGGCTTGGCTTAACTTAATGCTCCAATCTGGTTTGGAGCTTGGATCAGTGGGCTTTGTGTGCGACAACCTACAACTAGTTACTAGTAACTAGTAACCGATCTTGTGAAATCCTGTCTGTTAACTTTTCAAAACAGTTTGACCTCAATGTCAATGAAACTGCAACCCTGTTGTCCTCCTTACCCAGATGCTCAGGATCTCCCTGATTGTTTTCTAGACATCTCTGCCCTGCTCACTCCCAATAGGCAGGATCAGGTGATTCTAGGTTTGGATTGATTGATTAAATACACCTTATCCAGGTAATTGGTAGTCTATTTAGCTGGGCTGTGCAGCCCCACAAAACAGGCTTAAAAAGTAAATAAGGCCGATATATTTGCACTATCCAAGGTAGCAGTTTGGTAACTTAAGCACTTGCAAGTTCTTCTCTTCATTTGCTGCGAAAGCAAAGGGTGTGCACTGCTGCCTACTGTATTGGGGTTTAGAAAATAGTCTGCCTGGACCTATAAGCTCAATGTCAGCCGAGCTGGGAGTCTGGATGGCGCAAAGAGTCTGGCTCTAGCTCAGTTAAAAAAAACTATGCCAAGTGATCGTATCCCTGAAACAGCTCTGTGACTCAGGATACCTTTAAAGTACTTCTCTGGAAGTTTATCTGTTCATATCTTCCACACCTGGTGTCATTTGACCATGCTTTTGCTACAAGTTAAGCCTGTTCTTTGAGATCCAAACTGATATTTGGATTGCTTGACCTTCAGGTCAGCTGGCGTGTCCCAAACGACAGGTTCTCCAGTACGCTTTGTACGGCATAAGGAAAGGTCACTTTGCTTTGACACAAACTTCCAGAGTCTGTCAGCATGAACCAAATAAAGCGGAAAAGAAGAAAAATGTTGGAGTTTCGCAGCTGCTTTGTTGCGGTAGCTTTCATTATTTCTTCAGATAATATTGTCCTTTATTCAGCACTTGCAGCAATCTTCCTGAAAAAAGAACTAGAGGACATTAAAAAAATCATTGAACTTTGTGTCTGGAGAAATTGCAAACCACTCAAAACAACGGAACTACTTAGTCGAGGAATTAGTCAAAGAAATATGGTAAAAAAGGAAAAGGAGTCATAAGAAAATAAAAATAAAATAATATATTTCCCCACTTCTCTTCAAATATAGATGTATTTACATACCTTACCCTGATTGGCAACTGATTGGCCTCCCTGAGTGACCTGTTTCTGAAATGTCATGTAAACCAGGAACCTGATAGATTTCCAGCTGGAAAAAAACAGCTTTCTCTATGATCTCATTTGCATTACAATGACCACTGACATTCTGGGTTTAGGTAAAGGTAACCTGGGTTACTGCTGTGCATATCAGCTTATAAACTAGTTACTCCAATAGCCAGGTGTTCCACAGATTACTTAAGTGCATTTAAATGAACCTAGGAAGACTATCAGGGGTCTGCAACCTGAGCCTCTGGAGCTACGTGTGGCTCTTTTTTCTCTCTATTGTGGCTCTTTGGTTTGAAGAAAAAGGGAATTTGAATAGGTTATGGGCTTGTTGTTAAGGTTACATTTTCATAGTTAATTACGTTATGTCAGTTATGTTTAGATTTTTAACATGTAGGAGAGCAGAGCCAAATGATAGTAAAGGGTTTCTTCTTTTGTCAGTGGGTTTTTAGAAGAAGGTTAAAGCATGTATTCTTATCTTTTGATGCAAGGCAGTTACTGTTTAGAGGCAACGTTCTTAAAGTATATCCATCTATAGATAAAGAGACATAAGGATTATATACCAATGTCCTTTTTATTTATTCAGTGGTAAAACTAGAAAAAGGATGAAAGTGAACCAAAGTCAATGATAGCAAATCCAGTGTTTGAGTTTATTGACTTTTTTGGATTTTTAATTCAATTAAATCTGCTACAACGGTGCTTTTTTTTGGAAAGGAACTTGTATGTGCTGCTGTCGAAAGTAAAATAAGTTTGAATACTTAAAGAAAAATGCATAACTCTTATATTTCAATTATCGTAAACATTTAAAGCTACATTTAATAAATGAATGACTGAATTGATATAAAAGCATAAAAAATTGTATTTTTCTCAACTGTAAAGTGGGGCTTTGCAGCTCTCGCTGGGTTTTGGTCCGTGAGAAACTGGACCGAATGGTTCTTTTAGCATTGAAGATTGTGGATCCCTGGTCTAGCAGAATTGGGTGTTGAATACTTTCCTTCTGTGTTTTAGTTTACTGCATTACAGATGCTGGAAATTGAACAGGAAGAAGCTTGTTGAACATCCAGCTGCACTGTCCTTGGTTAAATGAAATACCAGCAGCCTGTTTGCTTTTCATTAATAGATCCTGTTTTCATTTTCACTTGTTTAACACTGGAGATGAATGAAGGGAGTTTTATTCCTGCATGCAGTCCTTCCCAACAGAGGCAGACCTTTATTATTCATTGCTTTGGTGTGTTATTTGGCCATAGTGTTTCTGAGCACTCCGCTGACTGAAAATATTTCACTTGTGAATTAATCATTAGAAGGCCTCACAGTCTTCTCACAGCCCAATGATTTATTTCTAACAGTACCCGGGATTAATCTTTTATTGTCTTTATCTTCAAAATGCATTCTCGCAGTCCTTCAATGAGACGAGGTGTTTCACAGCATTGTCTGATCTAACACGGAGTTCAGCTAAATGCCATTGTCTAATTGATGCCACATGCAGAAACATCAATGCTGATCTTTTTATAAAGAGTTTTGTTCTTTTGCTTTTCAAATATCCAAGAAACAATATTTTTGGAAGGTAAATTTCAATTTGTGCTCTCTAGTGGATAAAGTTGGACTTTAAATGCTATGTTCTCAACAGAAGTTCAGATTTTTAAAAGCTATTTTTATTAATTTTTAGATCTTTAACCTTTGGATTTAACAACACTCCTATCTTTTAATTCTTCTTATCAACCCTCGTGTTTTTAGCTATCCATGTTATTATCTTTCCTCTCTAGGTTTCTCCATCCTGCAGGCCGTCATGGAGGCAGCGGTGGCTAACAACTGGCAGGTGACCGCCCGCTCAGTCAGCAGCACAACAGACGCAGCAGAGTTCAGACGCATCATCGAGGAGATGGACAGGAGGCAGGAAAAGCGTTACGTGATCGACTGTGAGGTGGACAGAATCAATACCATTTTAGAACAGGTAGGTGTCATGCTCCACACTCATATGAGATCATGATAATACCAAACACCTGCACTATCCCTCCTGTCCGCTAATGGTTCATTCCAGAACCAGTGTTTGACATATGTTAGTTTGCAGTCATGGTAACTGTGTCTCAACACTGAAATGCTGTTGTCATGTAATCTAATCTGCTTCCAAAAGAGAGTTCTAACTTCAGGGGGAATCTAATATCAGCAGATAACTTCAATAAGGCATGCCTTTTTTTTCTTTATTTTATTGAAAAAGTGTCAGTGTTAAATAAACTCATAGCTGGCAATGAAACCCAATACAAATTTAAATGTACTAACTAGGAAACTAGGTTTCTCCAAAAAATGGTTTGGCTGCACAGATCCAGGAATTTGGAGCTGTAAAAAATTATTAATTTTTCATCTACTTGAGAAGCTATAAGGGTGGGTGTGATTAATCGACCTAATCAATGAATCGATTTATATTCCTATGATATAACCAGATGTATCTGTCTGAGGCAAGCTGTTAATCGCTTCGACCTACACACATATTTAGCTTTAGCCCCAGTGTTGACATCCTTTGAATAAGTCACCAAAGATTCTGAATCCAAACTTTGCAGCACTTTACAGTAGTAAAATGTTCACGCATCAACATAAATGAGCTGATTCTGATGCAGAGAAATATATGTGACAAAATGCAGTACTTTACTACTGTAAATTACTTTACTACAGTAAAGTGTTGCATATCAGCATTCAAATCTTGAAATGTGTTTGATTGTGGAAAAGGTTGAAGAGCGTGTGTTTTTGTTGCTTTCCCTGGTGACAGCTTTGCTGTTAAAGGGTTAAAGAATTTTTTGTGTAAACCTAAAAGACAAAGTTGTATTAAAACAAAACAAATGATTCAAAATGCTCTGTTTCTCTACTGGGTCACAAAGATATAGCAGAAAAATACAATTTGTAGGATTTTTACACAGAAAAAAAAGTCTGGATTCAAATTGAACTTGTATCTTCGATGACAAGTCATTTGGTGACTAACATACTGTAAATGATGACGCATGCCAATGCATTTACCAATGTTATGGTGACTACAGATAATGCAGCATAAACAGGCAATATGAAAGCAAACCTTAAAAAAGAAGGGAACCGTGCGTGGCCTTGGTGCTTGCTGTGCCTGTAAAGGTGTTGACACTTGCTTTTGCATCTGAGGTCTTTAAACCAGCAACTTCCTTTGACCTTTAAAATGCTGCCAATGATATATTTGATATATTGGAGATAAGAGGGGGTTTTCTTTAGTTTTTTGTTGTTGTTTTTTTTGCTATGCTCCGTGACATGTTTGAAAACGACTGTGAGCCTGTGGTGGAAAGGCCTGAGAGGGAGCAGTCATTGGAGAAGATTCAACCTCTTTAATCCTTCACTTGACAACCCCGGACCCCTCCATTCCTCCATCAATTTGATTGCCTGGAGAGAAAATGAAAGGTCCACCAGTCCTTGCAGTGAGCAAAACACAATTACCGTGAATAGATGAGTGGCTATTATGCCAAGCATCTCCTCTGTCGGCCTCCTCTCACTCCACCTTGCTTCACCGCTGCCTGCTTATAAGGCAATCAGTTCCAGAATTGGATCTTGATCGTTAACATTCATTTAGATATTGGCTTCTCTTTGCCTCACAATATCCCATCATCAACCGTTAGTTAGCCTGTTTTTTAGTGTGTTTTTTTTACCCCTGAATGTAATTTGATCCCGGAGTCATAGTTTAAAGCACAACTGCTGTTAGTATTAATTTGCTGTGTCTAATTTAATTCTTGAGCAGCAAAATTTCTCCACTCAAAATCCTGGGGTAGACAGAAATCTGATCCCTTCTCACGTAAACAGCACGCATCCGCTCTTAAGAAAGGCTTAGAATATTTATCACATCTGAGGCGTATTAATGGTTATGTCTGTAATCGCTTCTTTTCCCTTAAAAAACAAAGAAATGCACAATCGTAATCTGTTTATTGCTCTACGATTCCTGTGTTTGTTCATTATTAGAAATTGTAATAGTTTTCTCATTACCCCGGAATTCCTGTCAGTCATCATCAGTCTCTTACCTATCCAAACGTTGCTTTTAGACAGATAAGGTAGTTTCCTTTCTGCAGCTAACCTTCAAATCAACAGCGTGTTTGTTTTTTGCCTCTTATTCCAGTGACATCCTCAGCATGGGACTTTTTATTCTCCCCTTTTTGGAGCTAATTGGAATAATCCGTCCAGCTCTGCCAATATGAATGATTCTCAGGCATTCAGGGAAGCTGCTGGACTTTTCTCTGTAGCTGCCCCATATCGGGCAACACTATTATTCTCTGAAACAGCAATGGGCTTTCTCCCATGAGGGCAATCACACCAAAAATGGCACCCACTGTCAGCTATGTGGAAACCTGCTACTTGTACCTGCTGCTGCAGTTTTTTCAACAATGATTGTAGACAGATACAAATGCATCTGCGCCCACAACCTGTTTGTGGAGCCAAAGCCGCCGTCTGCATGGTGTGATGATCGCTTGAGTCGAGGTAGCTGCCTGCGTGAGGAGCAGGCAGCAGGACAGATCCAGATGTATCTGAGCACTTTGGCCGGTAAAACCCCGTTACAGAATTAAAGCCCTCATCAATGAATCAGGCAGAAAGCAGAGGTATGAACGTGCAAAATGCTTTCAGTTTTAACAAGTAAAACAAAGAGGCCCTTTTTACAAAAACATAAATACCATAACTATTGATCACCATGTTTCTGCACTATGGGCACTATAAGGCACGCCAAAACTCATGTGTACTTAAAAAAAAGAAAAAAATATATATATATAAATATATATATTTATTTATTTATTTTCTATGTTATTTTATTATTATTATTCATTTTTAAATTTGCCCAATGGTTTATATTTAATTTTGGCTTATGCAGAACAGCAAAAAATAAAAGCTTTACTCCTTAATTAGCACTTTTAAAATTTTATTGTGAAAATATTTCCTGTACTTTTATTATTATTTTTTTTTTAATGCCCTTATAAAGTAGGTAAAAATACTTTCAAACACCTTCATGGTCTGTTTGACATCAAACTTACTAAATATTAGTTCATGTGAGAGGGTAATACTTTCTTTTTCTGTTCGAAATGACCTGCTTTTCCCTTCCATTCCACAGAAATACCTTTTTTGCTAGACTTGTTTTCATTATAGAATGATGAACGTTTGGAATATAATAAAGAGGAAATGAGGTACTTTGATAGATTCACTAACTAATTAATTTATTGCAAACGTGTTCAATCAAAACAGACTTTTATGTACAGCATCTGTCAACAGAGCAGATGAACAGCTATCTTCCTATGAAAATACATGCAAATATGTTTATGCCCCTGTGGTGACAGCTGTGATGACAGCTGTCAACCATTTTCATGACTAAATTATTTAAGGTTTAAGAAAATCTAACTGCAAGGTCGTTCAGCTTTTCCAACATCTTTTTTTTGTCCAGAATTAAGAAACCATCAGAAATCAACACGTTGTATCTCTGTGATCAAAAGTAGATTTCAACCAAACAAATGTATATGTTTTTAATCTACCTGTTGATAGTTCAGAATTCTGACTGAGAAGTTTGAGATTAGGATCATAACCTACAAAACCTGATGAGCATTTTGAAAAATCCAGCTTCCTTTTCATCTTTGAAACACTGCCCACTCTGATGGCATTACCTTTGTTGTTTATCTCAGCAGTTCTCTTGCCAAACATAACTAAGATAAAAGTTTCTACGGTAATTAAACTCGGCGACAGTGTTTACCATCTAATATGACTGTGTGTGTGGATGTAAATTACTTTGTATACAGCTTCAAGGCAACACTTATACTGTTTGGAATAACTAGTGATGACTAAACATAAGGGCCACTTGCAATTGTATTTTTTTTTTCATTCTTTGCTAATCTTCTTTCACTGTGAGAATGCTTGTTTTTTTTATTTTCAAGGACAAAAACAGATTTTTCACTTAAAAGACAGAACAGAAAGTTAATGATAAAGGAAATGTGGGAAATATTTGTAAAAAATCTAAAGACAAATGCGAAGTAAAACACAAAATTAGTGGGCTTAGATCTTCTCTAACATGATCAAACACAATATAACATTTTTATAGATAATGCACAACTAATTGACGTAACATCTATTTGAACAAATGTCTTTCAAAATTATAAGTAAGAAATACGTGACTATAGCTAAAAAAACAATCATTATAATTTGGGTTTACCATGAGTACCACTTTTTTGTGCAACACTATTGATTTAATAGTAGCGTGGATACAATTTAATTAATACTATCTAACATATATATAAATAGATTTTAAACAATTTGACTCTTGTAATACGCCCCTACTAAATAATTTTTTATAGTGCAGCACAGCTCCTTCAAATATCTTTTTCAAAGTAGCGTAATCTGTCCCTGACAATTACTTTATTGATGCTACGAGCTACTTTCAGTTTGTAACAACTGCCCCTTGGTTGTGTTAAGTAAATATCCCCATCAGTCCCGCATTTCCAATAAATTAACATTATTTGCCTAAAGATGAAATTAGGAGAGCCTCTGAATGTTTTTCCTCATCTGAATTTCTTTAAAACCTTTTAGCAGAAGATTATATGTGTTGATTAAAAAAGCCTGTGGCCCTACAGACTGCCTGTGTGAAATGTAAATTAGGATAAGTTAATCATCTTTGTATTGCCTCTACTTTTCATAATTATGCCTTTTAATCATAGCTATATGCACCCCAGCCCCTTAGTGCTCATTTTCTTTCATGCAGGTTTGACCTTTAGTAAAGGTAATTTGATCTATTCTCTTCCACCCATCCGGAGTTCTTCTATTCCCTCTTATTCTGGCCCTAAACAAGCTTTACGTTATGGCAACAATCTGGTCATCACTAATGTGAGGAGAGGGGGGTTAACGGATAGAAGATAGCGGCAACGTCTGGGACAGCCTCGAGGCAATCGGACCAGCAATGAGCACAGAGCTGCAAGTGAAATAAATCTCAGAGAAACAGGGAAGAAAAACAAAAGCATGTGTGGATTTGTTCGGAAAAAAAAAAAAAACATTCTGCAGCCTGTGGCAGCATTAACAGGGGCTGCATTGTCTTCCACTGCAGACATGGAGGTGTTTAGGCTTGAGAAAGTAGAACTGATCAAACAGTGGGGTGTTTTCTAGGAATGAGACAATTGTGGTAGAAAACACAGCAGCGACTGATTTGAAATAAAACCTACTAACTCTATGGATGAAGTCAGATCCAACTGAAGGGACTGTCAAATAAAGATCATTTCAGATATTCATTAAAAAATAAAAATCTACAAACCACTTGGTTTCTATTGGTTTATAAAACAGAAAAAGAGATTTATATGGGTTTATAAAACAGAAAAAAGAGATTTCTATTGGTTTATATAACAGAATAAGACATAAAATAAGCTTAGCGCCTCCAGATTTTACAGCAGAAGGTTGAGGGAATTTTTTTTTTTAAAACCCTGGTTTTAACCTAAACTACTGAGGGTTATTTATTAACCATGACTACAGAATTAAATTGGATTAATGTGTCAGAATTTATGGTAATATGAACTACTGACAACTGAATAAAAGGCAGACACCATAGAGCGCCCCTGCTGTAAGATTTAAACATGTTCACATGACGGAAAGAGTTACAGTACTTTAAAATATTTTCTTAGCAAACCAAAGTCCTCTCTAAAAATGTATAGTTAGCTTTATACCTAAAAATTGAGACAATTGAGTTTTTGTCTTTTATACATCTTGCTCTTCATTTTGCAATTGCAGACTGATGAGATGAGACTGTCCTTTTCTGATATAATCAGGTGTTCTTCTGGAGAAAGGCCATGACTCTGGCAAGAAAAAACCTCTCAGTGAGATCTGGCACTGGCTGTAGCTGGAGTTGGATCCAAGAAAAGCAGCATTGCAACACTTTTGAAATAAGCAGGGAACAGAGTAAAGACCTATTACTTACATTTAAATTTTGTTTTATCCTGTATTTGATTTGGTCAAGTGGTACTTCAGGTTTTAACATTGATACCTCAAAGTGGAAACATGTCATTGAAGTAAAAACAGTTCTTGAGTAATTGTCGATCCTATTCATCATTGACCTCCTTGAAATCCTAAAATCAAACCAAGTATAGACAAAACAAGAATAAAAAACTTGATTTAACAGTTTGCTGACCTGATAATATCACAGTTAAATTTAGATAATTGAACTTTTAATGATTACCAATTAGCATTTATTCCTACAAAATATAGCGTAAACCCACCATGCATGTGTTTATACGCAGCATCAATATCAGGATTTTTTTAGGCCAGAATGAGTAAAACTGATCAAGTCTGTTTAAAAATGCTGGCACAATCAAACCCTGAAAAAAGTGCTAGTCAGTTGTTAATGCTGTTGTCAAAGTAAAGTTCTGGTTAGGGAGCCAACTGCATGGAGAAGACAGGAGTCAGGAAGAAAAGGAACATATCTGTGATTTAAAAAAAAAAATGGATGCCAAAGCAAGATAGGAGAAAACAGTTATAAGAACCATAAGAGAATGGCAGAAACCTTAGAGTGATCATTCTGAGGGGAATGATTGACAGTAAAACACAGAAGTCAAGTGTAAACTTAGTCACAAGCTGCTAACTGGTCAAAATACTAGAGCAAGCAAGAACAAAGAAATGGAAACTAAAAACTACAAACTAGGCAGTACATAAAAAGAAATATAAGACACCAAAACAATGAAAAAAGTTCAATTCAGGCATAATGAAAACTAAAACAGAGGAAGCTGTCATCCAGGGATTTAGACTGTCATCTTTTCTGTAAACTCAATGTATTAAAACAAATGGCACCAATTTCTATATTTGTTTTTTTTGTTTTCTAATCTTTATAAAATTCAAATGATCTAAAGAACTTTTTCTATCAGCTTTTATTGCAGCCATTTTAAAGTGATCTAATTAAGTTGCTATGGAGACCATTCCCTATTGAACCACCAGGCATCTTCTTTCAGCCTGCAGCTATATTTGTTTATCATTTTACTTATTTTTTAAATAAATGTACCAATAATCAAACAAATGCAGCTAAATTCAATTTGAAAAAGCCTTAAACTGAGTATGTGTGTGGGGGGGGGCTGTTCTGGTTTGGTTGGAGGCCGGCTTGGTTTGATTCAAGGTTTCTGACGTTGAAACCGGGGCTTAAGGATAATTGCATCATTATTTGCTCATCTTTCATATGCTTTAGTGATATTTACATGCTTTGGGGAATCATTTCCAATGGGCCTTTTGCTGTGTCGAGGCGAACTCAGCAGAGAAAAGGTCATGTTTTGCAAAAAAATATATTTTATTAAAAATCAAAAGCTGTAGTTCTAAATTTAGTGGGTTTTTTTATTTGGTAGAGCTGAGGCTTGCTGAGACTGGATGAGGCTGAAGTCAAGGTCAAAGTTGTCTGTGCTCATTGGCGCTTTAAAGAAAACTCCAGACAGCGAACTGTACCCTCTTTAAAATGTTGAACAAAATGTGCTGGTGCTAGCTAGTGGATGGATATCCAAGAAAGAACTGATTCTTTTCAGCTGCAAAGAAACTCTGTCACTCAGAGGAAAGGAACATCTTTTAGAAATGTTTTTTTTTTTAGATTGTGTTCCTATGCTCTCCTGTAGGAGGAACAGCGATGCTATTAAAAGTCAGAATGATCTTTGAGAAGTTGCATCAATATTGACTTAAAGTTGCAACCTGATTGCAAAATAATAGAAGAAAGAAAATGTGAATTAAGAGACAATATAAACAAAAATATGTCACTTTTCTATGTTTGGAATCCTAAGAAGGGATTCTGCTGCTCTTCTGTGCTCATAAGTGATATTATTGGCTCATCTTGAAACAAATAAAACAATATTTTATCTACACTATAAGATCTACCCTGAGTAAACATGTTTTTCTGATACTGACTTAGATTTGATCATTTCTAAAGAATGTCATGAAGTTCAGAGATTTCCCTGCATTCGTAAGTTGCTATGATGAACCAAAAAAAGAAAAGAGGAAAAAAGCAGACCAGGATTTCCAGGAAGGGTTTGGCCCATCTGTGTGCTCAATTATTTATTTATCTGATAGTAAAATGCATGAATATGCATAAGCATGCATAAGCTACCAGCATGCTGCTGGCTCTTTCATAAGAGCTTTACAGCTTTCTGCAGATCATTGATAAGCAGAATTTTGTAACGTCAGAAAGAGCACGAGCAGCTTTATGTTTTTGTCTGCAGAAGCTTTTTTTAGGGAAAATATTGACATCTTATATTCAGGGATCAGTCAGAAAAACAGCCTTAAGTTCACACTTAACAGTGAACGATGGTTATTAATAAATACACTGTGTAACTGACTGTCTCAATTTGTTGTGCTGCTTTCAACAATATTTGGGGTGGAGTGGGATTAGAAAAACATTTCACAAACTACAAATGAGAGCTAAAACATTTGCTAAAGCCTCATTTTAATTAAACTATCGCAAAAACTATACAAACACTTTTTCTATGTAGATTAATACTAGATCTGGAAATTGAATCATTTAAATGCTCAGAGGTATTTATTCAAACCCAGACCAATTTTTTTCTTAAAAATAAAATTATGTGTATTTTCACACAAACTAAGTGGACCACAGCACCTATTTCTGATTATGCTTTTTTTCTGTTACACTGATGTCACTATGGGTTCTTATGTGTTAAATCCCCCAAAATTGCCAACCAAAAGACATATCAAAAAATCATTTCAAAAAGAGGCTCAAGTGGAATTGAATTGCAAGTGATTTTTTTTAAGCCACCAGTTTCCCTTAAAGTTTGAGGGTGAAGTTCATCTTCATCCTCTGTAAAATATCTGTACTTGATTTCAACTTTATTTGTACAATAAATGTTGTCTTTGAACCATTAAATTGTGATATAGACTTAACCCTTAAGCCAAAACCATCAAAGTTGAAGCTAAAAAATGGGAGGCTAACTTACTAACTTCAGCCTTGTCCAACTTTAAGGTATGAGAAATAAATATGAAACAGGTATTTTCTAAATCATATTTATAAATGAATAATTTTCTGATTTAATATTATAAATACTGAGCAATTTTATTAGCTGCATCCTAGCTGCATTCAGCTAGTTGCTGAATATTCTGCATTATAATTACGGGGTGTAAGAACAACTGTGACTATATAAATCCATGTTTGGAGTAAAGACTCCTGGGTTTTGACTGTTAAGTACAGATTTCTTTTTTCATTGAAGTCAAAGACTCTTTTTCTGTAAAAAGAAACTTTCCAAAAACGTTAAACGCACGATAAAGTGTTACCTTTGCAAGCTTGAGACTTTAAATTTAGCAGTCGAAGCAGCTGCTTTGAGAAAGTAGTGGATGTATTTTTGACATGTGAACGAGATTTGATGCGCGTCAAGTATGTCTGATATCGCAGTAAGAATCCAGTTGTTTTCCAAAATAAAACTTTCTTTAGAATCAGACTAAAAATAGAACAGAAAAAATATAGGTTGTGTTTTCTTTCTGTGTAGCCCGATATGAACTATCCACAGAATAGTACCAGTCTCTGGTCCAGGGTTAGGGACTACTGATCTAGGGCCAGATGTTTTTTAAATCTAACACCTAGTGACCATTAATGGTATTGCAATATAGTGCACTACAGGGACAGCTCTACTCTTTATCTATACTTTTATGTCTAGAAATGTATATTTTTTTTCATTTCAACATCAAGCTAAAGATCCACTGATGTGATTTCCCCCCCTTGTCATAGAAATACGAAGTAAACAAGTTTGTGTGATTTGAAGGCAAGAATATTTTTAAAATGTTCTTTAATATGCTTCATAAAGCCATGCTTTAAAATGTGCTTAATGCTTTCTGGTTAATAATATAGCTGGAGAGGAAAGGTTTGTGTGTTCTGGCTGAAGGTTCAGTGCATCTCCGTGTTACCAGTGGCTTGCTGTGCTCCATCCCTGGGCTGCTGCGTGTTGCCTTGCCAGCTTGGCTGTGTGCTGCAGGCTGCAAGCAGGTGGTGAGGTTCTCCTCTGGCCAGCTCCAGGGCAGTTGTGAGGAGGCTTAAAGCCAGAGTCAAGGTTAGCACTTGTAAGAGAATGCAAAGCTGTGGGTTTTGTCCAAGAAAATGGAGCAGAGCTTAAAATCCAGCAACTTAACCTGATATCACTACAATAAATGTTCTATTCAGATCCCTTTTTTTGTTGCTTTCTGTCTCTTTGTCGTTCAATTCAAAGTCAGATCAGCTCATTTTGTCTTTGTTTTCACCTCACTTTGTCAGAAAACAGAGACTGAAGGTTTATTTTGTCTTTAAGGCAGGAGTTTTATGGGTGCTACCAGATGGGTTAAAATCAGCAACACTAAATTTAAAGATTCAATTGTAGCATAGATGAGCAAAAGTCAAACAAAAATATGTCTAACCTGAGACGTGAAAATACAAAGGTGCTTTTTATGGCTCTCCTACTCGGGGAAAAAGGCTGTAAACCATCTACAGTCACAAATATTCAGTGCTGCCAGTCCACCGCGCACACACAGGCAGAAGATAAAATGACGGCTTGTTTTTGTGACAGAGCCAAGGCCAGAACATGTGCAAACACGCTGATTTTGGTGTAAACTTGTGTTTCTGTGTTTGCAGAGTGCAGATGAAAACTGAGACATGGTTGACAGGTTTTCAGCGTGGCAAGCACTCAGAAGGCCGTTCACAGCAGACGGCAATGTCGACAAATAACAGAACCTACAAGGGTTTGGTCAAAAATACTGTCCGCTGTGTGGCGCACAGTAAGAATGTGAGCTGTTTAACTTCATTTGGAATCAAAACGAAAATAGAGAACATAAAAGGAGCCATATGGTTTGTAGCAGTGTGATAAAATAGCTTAGAACACTATTCACTATTTTCAGGCTGTGTGGGTTGAAACATGCTGTTCAAATCTAAAGGTGCAATACTGTCAAAGCAGAGACAGATTTACCCCTTACTATCTCACTGTAAAAGCCTTTGAATTAGATTTTCTTTTTTTTTTTTTTCAACACGGTGGGCGGATTCTCATCCATGTTTTTCTCTTTCAGTATCATTTGCTTTTTAATGGAAACCTCTTCTGTGACTTTGTGAAAAACTTGCTGCGTTAAAGGTTGTCACTGCGTTCACAGAGACTGTTGAAGCCACAGATGTCAGCCCCGGCTCTTAGCTCTCATCTCATGGGTGGTTTACTGTATTGATGTCTTCCTCTTGTAGGTTGTGACCCTGGGAAAGAACAGTCGTGGTTACCACTACATTCTGGCCAATTTGGTGAGTAATAGCTCTGCTGTTCCCCAGAGATACTGTGGAACCTGCCTTTTGTGGAACACATGCCTGCAAACCATTTTATGTGTATTTATATAAAAGCTAAAAACGTTAAATCCTCAAGTTTATGAAAAAACTGCAATCATTTTGCACGTCTCTCTTCCTTAAATTAGTAGATTTCAGTCCTAGGGAATAGATTAACAAACATTAACTTTTTTCTGCTATCTTTTAAGGGCAGCCATCTTTTCCCACAGCACGGGGATGGATATGCTCATTTAGCTCTGATATTAGCATGAGTTTTAAATCAAAGTCTGGCCCTGCTCTCAGTCGCTGATCTTGTGCTGGCGTTACTCTGGATTTAGAAGATGTGATTATGCAGCAGTCAGAGACATGCATCCTTGCACAACATGACACAAAGCTGCAACTTGAAGAAAAAAGCTATTTGACCATGAAAAAAAGGAAAAATTACAAAGTTTCGTAGCTGTAGGGTGAAAGGGGAAATTTGTGTTTTAGAAAAGTGTTTGAAACTTTTCGTTTGTTGAAAAGGCAAAGCTTTGGTTGTAAAAGTAGGCCAGTGTTTTGTCATATGATGTAACAAAACGTGGTTGTTTATCATAAAATTAATTCTGGGTTACTGTACCCAAGTGTTCTTGTAAAAACAGAGAGACTTTTGGAATAAAAACAGGATTGTTTGAAAATTGCACTTGCACTGTTCTTTTATGTATTAAGATGAAATGGTTCTTTGCCTCAGGTGTTTGTGAAAACAAAAAAGGCTTGCTTCTCATCCCTATTTTCCCTTTTGTCTTATTTCAGGGGTTCTCTAATGTGAGCCTGGACAAAGTTTTTGCCGGGGGAGCCAACATTTCAGGGTTTCAGATCGTCAACCCTGAAAACCCGATCGTGCAGCAATTCATGCAGCGCTGGGAGCGCTTAGATGAAAGAGAGTTCCCAGAAGCCCGAAATGCTCCTCTGAAGGTACTGGGCTTTGGAAGGTCTTACATTTTGCATGCAGAATACAGCAAACGGCCCCTCTGAAGTCCCATCAACCGGCCCTTCTCCTCTCATCTCGTTTGCCTTCGTCATTCTCTCGTCCTCCAAACGCCTTGCTTCCTCCTTTGCTTTGCATCTCTCTGAGCGATCGATATATTGATAGGCAGTGTGCGAGTCAAGGTTATATAGCAGCTTCAATTTACATCTAATTTAACAATGATCAGGGAAGAAATGGATTTTGAATGGCGTTTAATTAGATTTTGGCATTGTGCGGTGGTCAACAAACAAGTGGGTTAACACTCCGTGCCAAAGAGGTCAAGAAAAGTTGGAGAGGGAAGTGCAGGGAAGATAAAATCCCTTTTTAATTCAGTTTACTCTCCAGTGCTGCATAAAACTTTCCACAGAGCAGGTCCTGACCTGTAGACAAGCCCTAGTTCTTCAAGACAAATTTCTTTAAAACATTACTCCTTGATAAGCAAGAGCCAAAGTTTGCATCCAGGTTAGCTACACTGGCCTGACCTTCAGGCACAGGAGGTGCAGCAACTTATAAAATGCCTCAGAATTTCCTAAATGGAGGAAACTATGTGAGCTATCCTAGAAAACATACTGTCTTTTTCTTTTCGCACCCCTCCCAATGTTTTTTCTCTCACAGCCTGTTCAGTTGCATTCTCTGCTGTTCTCTTTGTACACAGTACACCTCTGCTCTGACCCATGATGCCATTCTGGTGATAGCAGAAGCCTTCAGGTACCTGCGGCGCCAGCGCGTGGACGTTTCTCGCCGAGGCAGCGCGGGCGACTGTCTGGCAAATCCCGCCGTACCTTGGAGCCAAGGCATCGACATCGAGAGAGCTCTTAAAACAGTAAGGGGGAGTTAGAGGGACTGTGGGGGAGGGCGGGGGACCAGCCGCCTAAAGAAAAGACCGGGAGAAGTGAAGCTGAGATAGCAAGTGAGTGTGATAAAGATGGAAAGTGACAGAGAGAAGGGGAGTGGGTGCAGAGCTGCTCTCCACTTCATGCCTCCAGATATCTCTGCACAGAGCTCGCTCAAATCCAGGCCCTCATTACCATAAAACTACATCTTTTATTAAAGTCTATCCAGTTCATCATTTGATTAGCAGACTGAGTGCTCTCCAGTAAGCCCATGGATGTGAACACTGCTATGTATGCACCACGAAGGCTGTTCCACATTCCCTCGTCTGTGTGTCTGTCTATCAGGTCCAAGTGCAGGGAATGACTGGGAACATCCAGTTTGACAACTTTGGCCGCAGGATCAATTACACCATAGATGTTTATGAGATGAAGACAGGAGGGCCGAGGAAGGTAAGACCTCCATCAGCTCCAGTGCTGAAAGTAGCTTGAGGGCTGAGCCCAGACATAACCCTGATCTTCATCAAAACACCTGACTGCTAATTGTTGTTTAAGGTCAAAACATTATTACTTTATGTATGAAAAACAGGTCACAGGACTTTTTGCACTCAAAAACTGCACGTAATTGGTTTTAATCTAAAAAAAAAAACAAAGGCATTGTATTCTATGAAATAGCAAAGACTAAAAAAAGAAGTTAAAGTCAAAATACCAAAACGTATACAAGAGAGAGTTGTGTTCTTAGCTGCAAATTTTACACATTTACAAAAATAGTATAAAAAGTTTACTTGGGTATAGTTATACTTTTAATATACCAGAGTATATAACATTTAGTTTTCAACAAATCTGGCATAGGATTGTGTAATCCAGCTGTGAAAACCCATTGTGAAATCTATTATTTAGGACATGCAAACTGCATCTAAAATATAGGGTATAATTAACAAGTTACATTTATTCAAGTGATTTGAAAAAAATGTATATATTGTACCGGTAGTCTTACTTTTTACTTCACTACAGTAATTTTATGATGAAGAACAAGAAATCTTACAGAGCTTCAATGAGTTACATTGGTAAATTCTACTTTTTCTTGTCTATTAGCAATTTGTTCTTTGTTCTGCATATCTGCCTTATATTAGAAAAAAAAAAGCATTTGTATTTATTTTTAAACTTGACAAATACCAAGCTTTGTCTGATCTTATAAGTATAGACAATAAATGAATAGTGATGGTAAAACTGTTCCTGTATGCTTGACTAATTTTGCTTAAATTGTTATTGTTTTTTCTTCCTTGAATCATTATTTGATCATAATCTTCTTACTTTCAGTTGGTATATTTTTTTACATAACAATACTCTTATTGAACCTTTACTTTTGACTCCTCTACTCATTTTTGCATTGAAATCCGTACAGCTTAATATAATCTGTCAGTGAGTAATTTATTCTGGAACCTAATGAATGCTGCAACAATGTTTAGAAGAATCCAAAAAAGCCAAACATGAAAGTTTGTATATCATTGTGTGGGTTGAGTTTGGGATGAGAGGACAGTTCAGCTGTCCTCTCAGCTGACATGGTTCTATTCCTCTGTTGAACAGAAGCACTTTTGGGGCAAAGCCAAGCATAACGAAGCCCTCAGATGATGAACTGATCACTCAGAGAAATGAAAAAGTGCTGTAGTATTATTTATGTAAAGTATTTATGTTGAAAATATTAAATCAGTTCACTTTCAGTGATATAAACAAGGGTGTTACATTGCATTTAAATAACAATAGCAATTTGGGTAATATTTAAAAATGTTTAATAAAATTTATTTAACACAATCAATTTTTAAAAGGACAGTTGTCCCAACAAGCTTTCCGTTCATCTGACGCATGCGCATTACGCAATGAAATTCAGCAAGAAGACAGCGGCCGCCATTTCTCGACGACTCCTCATCTAGTAGTTTGCTCAAGAATTTTCATCGAGTTTCTGGTAAGTACTTTAAGTGTAACAAACATACAAATGAAAATGATGTATAAATTTTTTACATTGGGGATTAATAATCAAGATAGTGACAAGCACTGTTGATTTCTGGAAAAAAAAGAGGGCGGGAACATTTTGAAACGTTAGCTAAAAATACTAACGGTACACGTAGTTGATCGAACCGTTTCGGTAGGGCAAATTCTGTTTGGATCACTTTTGTACCGCTTCGTTTTGGAGGTTATTTTGTTTATCCCCTCGTCCCCCAATGCATAAACTTTGTGCCGAGGCGGAACTAATGTTAAGTCCGAGTTCCCGCCGAGACGCTCATGTCTGCGCTCGCGCCAGTTTAGGAAGGGGAGGAGACCAGAGCGTAGCAGTGCAAGTGAGTGTAGCTCTTTCAGCGTGTGCTGCTGAGTTCACCGTAAGTTTTAAGAGTTTTGCCTTTTACGCGTCATTACCGCGTTAACGCAAATGTTTTGTGTCTCCCCTTCCTATCTTCTCCGACACCCCTTGCCAGGGCGGCTCCAAGGAGGAGCGCTTCGTCCCCATTGCGCCGGTGGACCGAGCGAATCGTGTCTGTGCAGAGCAATCGGACTTAATACTGAACGTTTTGTGGATGAGGGGCGGATGCGTTGTTACGTGTGGAAGCCTTCAGACTGTCATCGGCCCCGCAGCTCTATGTAAACGAGCAGCAGGAGAACATGTCTCCAGCTCACACGGAGGCTGTGAGCTTTCCAATGCAAAATTCCGCTCAGTCCAAACGATCACGTCAATTTGTGTTTCCAGTCGTGTCCCGACTAAATAAAGGCTGATGTTATTCCCCCCTATTCACGTTCAGCCAAGCTGCAGATTGCAGCTTTTCCCGCATCGATTCATGTTCATCCAGGCTAAATGTTGTTAGTGCATGTTAGCCTTCACCTAACCATACTTTCGGCTTCGTTCTGGCAGAAAAAAGCACTGACCACACAGATTAAAAATAAAATGAGCGAACAGGAGCTTCATAATAACCATAACATAGCAATAATAAACGTACGTTTAAAAGATCATCTCGTATATTACGGAGCTGCTAATAGATGGACTATTGTCACTATGACTGATGTAAATTCACTCCTGAGCATGCGCTGTTCTCTCCGTTGCGCAGCAGAGCGGCTTTTCCAAACCCGTTGGTGATGGCGGATTTTTTCACGCTGCTTTTAACGATTGCTTTGAACTTGAAAGCTGCATCATATTGTAGTGGCGATCACGTGCACGTTGGGTCTAATGGCACCAAAGGACTCTGGGATGCGGCCGGGCATGCGTGTTTTGTTGAACCATGACTGAAGTGTCTAAGACTTGAAGTCAAGTCCATGCTGTTTGGATGCTTAGAGGTGTGTTGAAAAATAAATGGCTCATTGCTTGGAGTTGGATAGAATATTCAACCCATGCTCCGAGTTCGCAAGTATGTTCATGGTGGTCGTCAATTAATTCCATAAATTAGCCGCGTCACTGAATAAGCCGCAGGGCTGAAAGCGCAGGAAAAAAGTAGCGGCTTATAGTCCGGAAATTATGGTAGTTTGTGAAAGTTTCTTTTTTTGTGTGTGTTTTCACAGACCACATCTGTTGAAAAACGAAGAGAATGCATCCTGAAAGCGGTTTGTCTTTACCTCAATGAAAGTCCTGATGACCTGATAAAGGAGTCCCTGGGAAGTTTCAAATTTGTATGACATGAATCCTTGGGTGTAACATTTCTTCACTTAGAAATATTAAGACTATCTTCATACAGGTTTTGTATTTAGCTCCATAAACAAATAAAACTCAATTTTTCCTAGAAAGCTCAGAATTTAAAGCGTGCTTACAAGGTTTGGTGGTCAATCATCCAGCAATTTACAATATTTCTTACAGGTTTTTAGTCCAGATCTTGGGTAAATATCAGGAGTATTATTTTTATCTAGGCTGAAAAAAGTCATGATGTAGGTCAGGGGTCGGGAACCTTTTTGGCCGAGAGAGCCATAAACGCCACATATTTTTAAATGTAATTTCGAAAGAGCCATACAATAATGTAGTGTCCCTGTCCCACACTGAGGCACGGAGACTTAACCTCTTTTAAGGTTCTTTATTCTGGTTACTGTAGACCGCAACAAACACCGTAAAATTAATACAGTAACTCCTGAATCTCTCTCGCTGAGACGAGAGCTCTTCTCCCACTTTATATTCCCTCCTCCCACTCCAGTCCTCCTATTTCCCTTATTGGGCCCATAGCTGAACCCCATTGGTCCAAACTACCTAACAACAGGCTGAGTGACAGAACTGAGAGCCAATCAGATCTCTGCTTGATGCGTTCAATGAACTCCAGAACTTTTAACGCGTCCCAACAGCGGACCCAACTCAGTCCGCGACAATATGTTTAAAACTAAATATACAAGTGAATGTGAGCATTTGATGTAATTTCAACATTTTTAAAGTACAATAAGTCTGTGGATTCTTTTTAAAAACATTGTTATGCTGTTGCTAATAAATGATGAGTATTTCTCGTGGTGGTTTTGCTGATGGTCTAGTCTGGTTGATACGTGGTGAGTTTCTGCTTCATGCAGGCGTTGTGACTTTAAACGTGATCGTAGGTCTGAATGTTCTGTAGATGTGAGGAAGACTCACATGCAGACGTGGAGACAAACACACACTCACACAGTGAGTGACGGGCAGCGGGTTTCACGTTATTACAAAGCAGAAAGCAGAGGGTGGGGGGCACCCCCACCCTCTGCTCACATCCCGTCCCCGCATCTGCGCGCTCTTTCTTAGAGACGGGAGCGCGCAGGTTTAGGCACGGCAATTAATAGGTTTCCTGCTGGAATAAACTCTGTGAAATAATAGATAATAGTAAACTGAGTGCTGGCGCTGATTTTTCTCTCCAAGCACCGCTACTACTGCGCGCCCCTCTGGCATCGCATCGCGCACGAGAAGGACTGGTCTAATGAAAAAAAAATGGTATAAATAAAGATTTGTCTGCGAGCCATACGTGACCATCAAAAGAGCCATATGTGGCTCGCGAGCCATAGGTTCCCGACCCCTGATGTAGGTAAAGCTTTTTATATATAAGTATTTTCTAGTTGTTGTTCTTTGTTATTGTAGTTGATTTTGTATTTGGGTTGTTGGTAAATGCCATAAAAAATTGGAACTTTAATCAAAATTTTTTAATACATATAACGTGACAGACTATCTGAAACACACCTAAAACACATCTTCATAAGTAATTTATTTTAAATCCCTGCTTTAGGATGCTGATCTTGAAGCGGAGCAGGCAACGAATGAGCAACTCGACATGGTGATCCACGTCATTCAACATGAAGGAGCTGAGCCCACGGATGACCCCGCGGAGGTGAACATTTTCATAGAGGGGGTGGAAGTGCTGCAGGATGTAAAGGACGTGGCGTATGGTTGGGCTGTCCTCCTGGGGCTCATCTACTGCCTTAATTTGGAGTTCCCCAGTAAGCTGAAATAGACGTTTGAATTAATTCAGAAAGTATTGATGGACATGGATGGACAAAAACTGTCACCCAAGTTACAGGCCATAAAGGTAAACTATATGATTAAAGGAAAGTTCACAAAATTCCTAAAGCATAATTCTTTGGATTTCTCACAGTTGGAGTTCAGTTAACGTGTTACCGTTTCTGATTGTTAATCGTTTTATCACCTCACCAATGCACTTTGGTATTTTGTATTATTTTGTTGTTTACATGTGTCTACACATAAAGGGAAATAACGGGAAAAGGCAACAAAGACGGACACACACTTAAGAAGACACAAACTCAAAAAGGCACTTTGTTAAGTCCGTTTGAGAGTTGACTTGTGTTTGCCCTTAAATTTGTTATCAATAAAAAATGTGAATGTCAAATGATTAAAGTTGTGGTTATTGAAGTCCTACAACATTATTACAATTAAATTTAGTATTGTTAACGTGAGGGATTTTAGTAAATGGAACAAAAAAACTCAACATGATTCATAAATTTAACATAACTAAAAATCGACTCGTGAGTATGAATAAAACAATAAATTAGTAAAGTCAACACAACTGTTAATAAATGGAATGGAAGAATTTTGAGTAAATCCAATATAAAAATTAACAACTTTTACTTAATATTGTTAAGTAAATTCAATCTGCACGGTGGCGCAGTGGTTAGCGCTCTTGCCTCACAGCAAGAAGGCCTCCGGTTCAAGTCCCGGCTGGGGGACATGAAAATCAACATCAACCTTTCTGTGTGGAGTTTGCATGTTCTCCCCGTGTATGTGTGGGTTCTCTCCGGGGTTTCCGGCTTCCTCCCACCATCCAAAAACATGCTTCATAGGTTAATTCTAAATTGTCCTTAGGTGAGTGAATGGCTGTATGATTGTTGAAATTCTTCCCTGTAACAGACTAGCGACCTGTCCAGGGTGTCCCCCTGAGTCGCCGGGATAGGCTCCGGCAGCCCCGTGACCCCGAAAGGGAAAAAACGGACAAGAAATGAATGAAAAATTCAATCTGATTGCGAAATTCAACGCAACAATGTTGAGTAAATTCAATATAATGATTAATAAATCCAACGCAACAATGTTGAGTTAATTTAATATAATGATTAATAAATCCAACGCAACAATGTTGAGTTAATTTAATATAATGATTAATAAATCCAACGCAACAATGTTGAGTAAATTCAATATAATGATTAATAAATCCAACGCAACAATGTTGAGTTAATTTAATATAATGATTAATAAATCCAACGCAACAATGTTGAGTTAATTTAATATAATGATTAATAAATCCAACGCAACAATGTTGAGTAAATTTTACATAATAGCACTATGTAAACTTACAATAACTGTGTAATGTAGCGCTTATTCAAGATAGTATGTTGAATTTTAGTCATTCAGTCTGTCTCAGATTTAAACAAAATTGTTTTGTGGGACCGGTTGACGATACTTTTTTATTTAAATCTAATGTTTCATTTCTTTGAGTGATGGCTGAAACTAACAAATAATATATGAAAACCTTTTTTTTTGTAGCTGTGGTAACAGACAGATATGATTTTGGTTTAAATCTGACTGTAATTATCATTCCAGTTACCAAGTATATTAGAGAATTTGATTTGAAGTTTTAGTAACCAGTACCGCATGATGACCTCTAGTTTAATTTCAGACCTGGCAGATTTCCAAACGGCGGCTGTGAATTTCTTCTTAGCTGGATAAGTGTGGGCTCACTTTGATTTGATGTGTGATTATGCTGCCAGCCTCGTTGGCATCTAAAGCCCCCACTTCAATTAGTATTGCTTAGCTCTCGGTTGAATAGAGGAAAGAGTTGGGAGATGGATGGCGAGTGTGTGTGTATGTGGGGGGGGGGGGGGGGGGGGTTCCAGAGGAAGAGAGAGTGAGGAAGCAAGGGATGATGAGACAAGTCGGGCGGCACTTTGTCAGGACCTGCAGCCTCAGTCACCTCAGTGACAGCCGGAGGATGATGGTTCTTAGCTGTGACTATCATGAGTGATGTATGCGCTGATATCAGTCCCAGCGGCTTGGGGTGAGATCAGGACGTCGTGTGGTGCACTAAGCTATGAGACCAGATCGAGCATTCCTGTCCCACATCACAGATATCTCTGTTGGATAAGAGCTGGAAACAAACAGTCAAAAGTTTTACCCAATTCCGGCAAGCACTTGAAGTATTTTTCACAGCTGTAACCACAGCTATGGGCTCAACTTTTCTCACACCTTATTTGGGTAATTCACTGCTGTGCACCTGTTTGCCCCAATCACTGAAAGATCTGAGAAAAAAAAAAGATCTGCAGACCAGATGTGACGAGAGAAACTGTCAGCCAGAAACGGTTCGAATGTATGCAATGACACATGCAACATGTTTCATCATGAGCCAGAACAGCTATTATTTCAGATGGCCAAACAAACACTTCACCGTAGTTCCATTTAGGCATCTGTGCACCATAATACAATCCAGACAAAAACTGTGGAATGTTACAGTTAATTATTAGATGTGTTTGCAGCTTTCAGGCTTGAATATAAATAATTTACCATAAAAAAATGAATGCCAAGGTGGGAGACATTGGTGCTCACACAGTAGCATTTTAGCAAACAAAGGTAAATTCAGTTGGATATTTGTAAATTACCTGATTTACTCAAATGTCAGCAATACCACATATTGTTTTTTTTAACAAGCCTTTTTTGTTTCTTATCTACATGTTTACTCTTGCCTTGTTAGTTTTCAGAAAACCATCACTTGCTGTGGTTTTTTTTCTCTGCAGATTGGGCACTGGAATGAGTACACTCGATTTGTAAATATTATGGATCCGCAGGTCTCCAACGACTCCTCAGTGGAAAACCGAACCATTGTGGTCACTACTATTATGGTACACTTTCCGCGCAGTTTTAAATGTGTCACCTATTCTGCCACTCAAGGTCATGGTGTTGATGCCAAAGAGTGATACATTCTGTCCTGGGCGGGTAGAACCACATCTTTCTTGTGTTGCTTTCCATCCACTCACTGCACGTTGAAACAGTCGGCCCGACACCGGGAGAGTGTTTCAACTGTATCCGTGTGGGTGTCAAAGCATTTTAATTTTCCATACTTCAGTGGCCTGTCGTAGCAGTGACGTCACAATAAATGGTCTAAGTGGTTGACTCCATCAGTAACAAAAAGCATACAAACACATACGTAAGTAGACGTGTCTGTCCTCATCAAGTAAATGTTCAATGACATTCGGGTCAGATTGGCAGAAGCAGAAGTTGAACTGCAATAGTGTAAAGTTGGACAAAGCTAATAAAAACGATTGAGGAGGGGTATGAGAGAGTGTGTGGACGTTTTTTGTTTTCTTTGTTATGGCTTCTTTAATACATTTGTATTGGCCCTTTAAGTGTTCTGTGTTGAAGTACACGTATTTTCCTCCAGAGCCATGAAAAGAGATTATTTTCACTACATCCTACATCAAATTATGATAAACAAACGCAATGTTTTAGATTTGCTTTATTTATTCGCTCAAGTCGATGTTTTAGGCTCTACAAACAGCTTTAAAACATATTCAGTGGCTGAGTAATAGCTCAATAATGTTACCATGCAATAGCCCAAGCTCTGCAAACGGACGCTTTGAAATGATAAAAACAAGTTTGTGGGAGCCGATAAGTATCAGTGGAATGTATGCATGCACAGTGAGATTTTGTTAGTACTTTAAGATATAAAACAGCCATCTCTCAATGGAAACTGGGGAAGCGTTTAATATCGCTCGATAACAACTACAGTAAACATGCGTTAACTGGAGGGAAATACTCAAAAAGGTCTGAGGTGAGGGGATACATTCAGCACAGAACAAACACAGCATTACTCTTGCACTCTTATAATTGTGTGTGGCTGTAATGATGATGCCTGCACTACTGAGCGCTCCTATTGTTTAATAATGATGATGTGCACAGTTAAAGGAAACCAAGCTGCATCAGCATTTGCACACAAAAAAGACAGGAACATTAGCATTCTCCTGCTCCTCTGTTCCTAACAGTCATGTTTCAGGGTTCTTTGGGTTTGCATTGCTACCCTAAAAGTTGTTTTCCTTTATTCTATTTTTTTTAAACAGCATTGACCTGTCCACTGATGCAATGTGCTTGATATACTTTAGGCACTCTCTGATCCCCCCCCCCCCTGTCACTGGCATTTACTTGTAAAATTCACCCCACCCCATCCTCACCCACTTCTGAGCTCACCTACAAGTTTCCTACCAATAACACTAAGCCCTATTATGACACAAAAAACAAAGACTTGTTTATTTTTAACACTAAAAGTAGAACAGGAATTTTTATTCCCACATAGTTGAACACTTGGGCTCAAAATGGGTTGGATACATGAGGCTTGATGTTTGCTGGCTGCCACAGCGTGTTGAGAGCAGTATGATCCATGATCACACTTCTGTTACGTGTATATCTGTGCTTTTATGGGATATCATGTGCGCATGCATGACTGCACGAGTGTGGTTGCAACTATTTGTGTGTGCAAGGATGAATTACTAATGTCTGTTTACAGCTACATTAGAAAAGCTTCCTTGTTGGGAGCAGAAAGAAGGTCCTCATGAACAACGTTTGAAACATTTATAGAGAACTGTTTCTAAAAAAAAATCTAACTTCCTGCTACAGAATTTTTATTGGCCTGTTTTGCACACTTTTTTTTTTATTTGTACATGGCAAAGTGTCCATAGGCTTTCCAAAATCAAAATAACAATACAAGAGTAAAGCTGAAAAGCTCTTTGAGGGTACTTCAAAATACACTGGCAAGTTTAAAAACATATACATATATTTGTCACCATAATAAAAGAAAGTTTAGAACATAGGTTAAATTGAATAAAGATTCAACAAGGAGACAGAACAGCTGACTTAGAGGTTAAGGCTTCAGCATGGGAAACTAATCAAAGGAATGTTATGTCTTCATAGTCATGGCAATGTGTGTGTGTTTGTGCATGAACATATTTGTGTGCATGTTTGTTTATTTTTTTTAGAACTTGATCTGCGTAAGCGCATGGGTGTGAATAAACCAGCGTGTGTTTGAATCAACAGGAAGCTCCTTATGTGATGTACAAGAAAAATTATATACATCTGGAGGGGAATGACAGATATGAAGGCTACTGCGTCGATTTAGCATCTGAGATTGCCAAACATGTTGGAATTAAGTACAAACTGTCTATAGTAATGGATGGAAAGTACGGCGCCCGAGACCCTGAGACCAAGACGTGGAACGGGATGGTGGGTGAACTGGTCTATGGGGTGAGTACTGGGAGTCTCGATTACTCTGATTACATGACAGTTTGCAAGGAACTTCAACATGAGAGGAGATCTCATTTTTCTGTCTTAAGATTATCACCAACCCATTGTGAACTCATCAGCTGGTTCAAAGTCTGATGCTGTCTGAAGAAGCTCAGCTGTGAGTGAGTTTGTTACTTTTTGCAGCCTCACGCGTTGGGGAGTTGGTGGTCATCTTGAGACGGAGAAAATGAAATCATTTCTCAGTGCTGTTCATTGCAATGAATCCTCCTTAATTAGCCTAGACTGCTGTCCCTCTTTCTTTCTTATAGCTGAAAGTGAGGTAGGTAAATGAAAACAATGACTCCATATGGCAAACACACTGTAATCACTTTGATGAATGAAAGATTGTATGCCTTTGAAGTGATCGTGTAATTATGTTCAATGTTTTACGCGTTTGATGAAAATGCCACATTCACAGCTGAGAAAATCAGCCTCAGAATCAACAGCTAGATGAGGGTTTGCTGTTTGAAACTAGATCCATATGTGCCTTTGCCGCACAAAGGTTGAACCTCTCACATTTGGGCAAGAGGGTCATGCTTGTTTTACATCTGACCGAGCACTCGGGCTCCCATAGTCCCTTTGGCATTCCAAAATGATCTCCCACAAGCTCACTCACCTTCCGCTCCCCTCCTCCAAGCCCTTCTCCAATGCCTTAATAGCTGAGTGGTGTCCAAATACAAATGTATGAGGGTGAGGCTCCCTCCCTTGTTCAATATCCCAAATATCAACCTGGAAGATTGCTTGGTTTGATGTGCTATTGCCACCGAATTATCTTCTAAATGGGACAAGTCTACTCTCTGCCGATGGAAGGTTAACACCACTTCTTTCCAATCTGTGAAGTCCTTCCAGGCCTGTGTTTTTACCACAGGTGGGCTGGCACTAATAGTTTTCTACATTTTGACCTTTTGACCACTAAATTAATTTGATTTTTCTTGTCTTTTAAAGGTGAGGCCCGAGGGTGCTCTTTAATGCTTAGTTTCCTTCACTGATTTTCTCATTGATGGAGTGCTTCTTACACTGGCACAAGGATTAAATGGTTATAGTCCATCACGCTGATGTGTTGACAGCATAAAGAAAACAGCCGTGTTTATTGGCTCCATTTGTGCTGCTCCTACCCTGACCTTGTAGGAAACAATTTCTCCCATTCGCTCCTCCAATTAAATGTTTTCTTAGCTTTGACATTAAAAAAAAACACAACACAGCACAGTGGAACAGTACTTTGCGTTCTCTTTCGTGTAGCAGCTTCTTTGAAGAGCCAAATTATTTCATTAATAGCACGCGCAGGAGCCGCAGTAAATCTGTCTAACGTGATTAATTGTTTTTGTCTGCTTTCACAGAGAAATCCATTGTGATTTTAAAAACGCCAGCACCACCTTCACAGATGTGTTTTGATAGCATAATGTGATTGAAGTAGCAGAGCAAAGTATAGAGATAAAGAGAAACAGCTTGGAAGAAAAAAAAAGTCAATTCCACATTGAGTGTTGGTGTTTGGAAAATCCAGAGCACTTGATATCATGTGTTGAAGTGTACACAGCTGGGACTCACTGATTTCTTTATACCTTAGCTTCTTAACATTCAGAACTAAAGTCTTTAATTAATAGCACACGCTGATTATATAATACAAACACTTGCAGTCGACTTTCTAAATATTTAAATGCAAAGAACTAATTTCTGGATTTCGCGAGAACTTTCCTTACCCTCTGTGTCATTTGTGCAAACATAACTCAAAGCCCTTCTCTCGGGCGGATTGTTTCCAAGCTGTTTCTCTGATATGTGGTATGTGTTGCAGCAAACTTTGTCCTTTTTAGCTCTAAATGCAACAACGTCTCAGTGGAAAATGGAAAAGTTTTCATTTGTTTTTTTGCAGAAACTCTTTTTTAAGCTTAAAGCCAGCAGTTGGTAACTTGAAAACCATCTGTAAACTGTTTGATGGCTAACATTCTTGAGTCAGTCACACATAAAATAACTTGTTACCTTGATGCAGGTCATGACTAATGCTTGCTGTGCGTGTCCCTGTTTCCAGAGAGCAGATATAGCTGTTGCGCCTCTCACAATTACTCTGGTTCGAGAGGAGGTGATAGACTTTTCCAAGCCTTTTATGAGCTTGGGCATCTCCATTATGATAAAGAAGCCGCAAAAGTCCAAGCCTGGTGTTTTCTCCTTCCTGGACCCGCTGGCCTATGAAATCTGGATGTGTATAGTATTTGCCTATATTGGTGTGAGCGTGGTACTGTTCCTGGTCAGTCGGTTCAGTCCCTATGAGTGGAATCTGGAGGAACAGGACGAGATCAAAGACCCTCAAACTCCCCCTGATCCTCCAAACGACTTTGGCATCTTCAATTCCCTCTGGTTCTCTCTGGGTGCCTTCATGCAGCAGGGCTGTGACATCTCTCCCAGGTGGGTCATCTCCACTAGATGCTGCAGTGAGAAGCATATCTTCTTATTTGTCCTCTTTTTTTTCAATGTTGTTAGAAGCTCATTAGCTGCAGTTTTTCACTGTTTGTGTGACTAACTTTGCCAGTCTGTGTGTTCAAGTACATACAATTCCAAAAACTCGAAGGCAAACTGTTAACCCAAAGTCAATCAGACTTATAACCAAGAACTTTTGAACATCTTGTATTACTTTCAATGGAATTGTGTTGTTTTTTGCTGAGTGCTGATGCATTCCCATGTTTTTTCAATGATTTACAAGGAAGTTCTGATGACGTGAGTGAAGCGAAAGCGGGAGGTGCTAGCGGCTTGATGGGCACCACATGTCGGAGTATTTATGTTCCACATTTCCCTGTCATCAACCTCCCTCCCTCAGGTCTCTGTCGGGCCGTATCGTTGGAGGGGTGTGGTGGTTCTTCACCCTCATCATCATTTCCTCCTACACAGCCAACCTTGCCGCCTTCTTAACAGTGGAAAGAATGGTCTCACCTATAGAGAGCGCTGAAGACCTGGCCAAGCAGACAGAGATAGCATATGGCACTCTGGACTCAGGCTCTACAAAAGAGTTTTTTAGGGTAAGTAGTACTGAGATAAAACTCAGAGGTTACCATCTTAAAAAAAAAAAAAGAGGTAATGTAATAACCCCATAACGTCCTTAACAAAGCCTTAAACATTTTCTTTTTGCACTTTCGGTTGAGCCATGACCACTTGTATACGATTTCCATGAATGAGGCATGTTGAGATGTAACAGAACTCTTTAAAAATTATCTCAAATGCATACAGCATGACTGTGATCTGCAACCTTAAAGCTCATCAGTGAGCATATTAAGAAGCACTTGAAAATGATGTTTTATTTTCTTTGCCGTTTATTTTTTCTATTTGTCCTATTTTTCAGTTGTGCACACATTTATTATACGATTCCCATCGCCAAAGCACAAAGCAGAACCTGAACCTTAAAAGAACTAAAATCCTCATTGCTTTTAAATGAGGGGGTTCTCTTGTTTTGATGACACGTATATCAGCCACTTTAAAAATAAGCGATTTACTTGCAACATATATGAATGAATATATATATTTTACAAAAGATATTTGTTGTACACATCTTGACCTTAATGTACTGTAGTATGTTGTACGTTGCTTCATATCTAATTCAGTGAGGAAAAAAAACGACAGAATAATGCTAATGTCATGTTATGTTGCCATTAAATGGAAATGTGAAAGCTAGAGCCATATTGAGGTGAGGTAACTGAAGAAGTTTATTCATTCATAACTTGATTTGTGTGTAGGCTGGGCAGAAATATAAGATTGCCTTAAACATTTACAAGTGGCACTTTTTACTGTAGGACATGACACACAAAAATTCAAATGTCACCCCGCACTTACCTATACCTGACCCTAAGCATTTGTGGGATCTACAGTCTTTAAAGTTTAGATGTTGAGGCCAGACTTATGAAAAAACCCTTCGTTTGGCAAGAATGAATGAAAAGAAGTGCCTAACAAGCAAAACCTCCATCAGAGGAAACTCATTTCATCTCAACTGATGTGGGAAAATGACTCAGCTAGGATAAATACAAAAAGTTTTTTTGCATGTGTACAGGAGCATATGGAAGAGGTCAACAAAGTCATTTAGCATTTTTATAATCATGGAGAGTGCTGGAATTATGCATGTAATTGAAGGATCGAAGACTCTGAAAACTTTAGTTGTGATCCAGTGCTGCACAATGATACAGATCAACACTGTTCATTGGCATATCACAGTAGGTGGAAAAGGTTGTAGACTTGGATGAGAGTGCTCAGGTAGCAGGGTACTGTTAAATTGAACACTGTAGGCCAGTGTCAGGGCATTTAATGCAATACGAGCAGGCACAGGAAGTGCGGTGTGACCTGTGTCCTTTTGGGTTGATGAAAAATGAGGCGATCACCAGCATTTTAGATCAGTTCTAGAGTACTGATTTTTCTGGCTCTGTTGGAAAAGCATTGCAGTAGCCAAAGGTTGCGGGTAGGGTCTGATTTTAGATGGCATATTTTCATGCCCTAGAAGTGGAGATGTTTGTCAACAATGACCCCAAATTTTCTGCAGAATGTGCAAGGACGATCACGGCGTCCCAAGTTGATGAAGCTGAAGCGGTGCTGTCTGAAATCAGAATAAAACACGCCAAGGAGAATGTGATGACGCCTACTGAACAGCTGCATTTTATGTCTAAGCATGTCCATTTGACACAAACGAATGGGTCAAGCCACAAAGAATAATTACACAGCAGTTTCTGAAAGACAACTTGGCATAATCCTCTCGTTTAAACTGTCAGGTCTGAAAAGTCCCTGCAATTAATTTTAAAATGAATTAGAATCCAAGGCAAACGTTATCAGTTTCCAAAGGAAGCCGCATGCTTACAATGCAAGAGTTAAACAGTCGCGCCTATCCGTCAACACACACTGCTGCGAGATCCATGTCTTAGCTCGTGGCCACAACAGCAGTCCAACACTGAAAACGAATTAATGAAACAGCACTTTGCCTGTGATGATGAAAAGGCAATATGACAGTCTTTTATCTAACAGACCCTCATTACTCATCAGCGGGAGAGAAACAATTCATATGTTTCACAGCTGCAGCCTTTTGGCAAAGAGAGCACTTTATTTGAGTTACCCCTGGGTGGATTTGCTCGCAGCAGCACAACACAGAATCAAATCCATGTTTTTACAGACAAAGAAGGACAAGATAGCGTCAGCAGGGTTTGATTTAAAATGCTTTTGTTTCAAGTCTGTGCACACGCGGGAGCTGGTTCTAAACGGTTGAGTTCAGTGAGAAGAACACTCTGTATTCAAGGAAACATTGCATGCGTGACAGCATCGCTTTATACTATAAAGAGTATCTCACAAAGCTGTTTTATTGCATCAGAAATGCTGCACAGCTGTATATAAAGTCGGGTCTTCAGTATGTTTTTGTGTCACTGACTGACTCTGTGCAACTGGCTGATTAGGTTTCCAGCCTGACAGTGGAGCAACTGAAGGTCTGTTAGGTGGTTGAACAATCAGAGAAGTTGTAGAGGAGACACTTTTTCCTGTACTCCGTTTAATGAGTGGCCTAGTTACATGCCTAAGTCTTCAAATAGGAAATGACATGTGTGAACTGCAATTCCAGGGGACTTTTAATTAAAGCTGTAGAGGGCTGACAAGAAAAAAAAAAACAAAAAAAAAACATGCTGATTTATAGAAGTTCAAGTTCTGTTTCAGATCAGTTTCTCAGAAAATAAATTCAGGTTTAATTAGACCCATACGGCAACAGCCAGCTGGAAATTTGGAATCTAATCTAGTATTCCTAACCTGACACGAATCATCGCGGCTGACACTGCTGGCCTTTCATCTTTGATTTTTTTTTTACCTGTTTTATTATTCCACTCTCTCTAATGTCAAAAATGCCTGCCTTCATGTGCAAATATTAACACAAAGAGCCATGAATATCACTTATAATGTAGACCGATCCAACCCTTTCAATCAGGTATTTTCTGCTCAATTATCTTGTTATCTGTCTGTGAGAACATCCTTTCTTGTATTTTCCTTTGAGAGATTATGGAACTGACACTTCAGCTGTATGGCTTGCTATTGAGATAGACAGCCCTCCCCCTCACTGCGAGCATCTTCATTTGAGAATGTGGAGAAGCTCTGGAGGAACTTTCAAAGTCAGCTGCGTTAGAGTAGATCCCTCAGAAAGCTTGGATTTTGATGCTTCCAACTAACTAGGACAGCTGGTGTGGGAGCCTGTTGACGTGCCCGGAAGAAGCCTGCATCGCTCTAGGCATTTGGCAGTTTCTTTCTACAAGCTCCTGGCTCTTCTTCCCTTGACTACCTTGCTTGTTTGGACACCTTCCTCCTGTAAATCTTCAGGCTGGGAGATGGTGAAGGATGGTTTTAAACGTTACCCTTCTTCTGTACGTCAACGTGTCATGCGTCACTGCACCACTGTGGTTTGTTTCTTTACTGAAATTCCTGCCTTGACTCTTTCGATGCCGGCGGTTATATATTTACGCCTTGGATGATTAGAAAGCAATAAGTCGTACGGGTTAAGCCTTTCTTCACTCCTTTTGATGAGGTTTCATTCTGTCACCAGCTTAAACTTTGAGATGTACATTGAAATAGATTCTGCCTGAGAATAATAGCTGGGATGAAAAAATGAGCTGATGTGGTTGCTTAATTATGCGTAAAGAGAGGGGTGAGCCCATCAAAGACACTGCTGCCCCTTCATGCACATCATTTAACAGCCTAACAATAAAAGAATGGTAATTTCTTATAGGAATCAGACCGCAACATGCTCTTCTGCTCCCTTGAAACGATTCTACATCACCCCAAAAAGCTGGTGTGCAGGTGTGGAGGGAAGTTGGTGAGGGGACAACAACAGCTTGGGCGAAGACACAAATACATTTTACTAAGCATGAAAATCAATTTCACGTCTCAGCTATTGTGGCACACACTGTCACTTCAGGACGGTCCAACGCAATGTTTAATAAGTAGCTTTTTATGCAGCACGACCCTGCATCAGGGTTGCATGAAGAAGAGCATGGAGATTCATAAATCCTGATAAATCCTGCGGTTGCCTTGCAATCATATGCATCACGTTGTAACACAACTCCCAGAGCTCTTGTCACTTTGTGTTTCGGAACACTGCTGAGTAAAGAGGAGGCCACTATAAAGATTAGAGCCCGTTTGCATAAAAGAGAAGGCTGACAAAAGTGTGTACTGCAAGATATGCGTAACCTCTGAGGGAAAGCGGCGTCCTCCAAGGGCCTTGTCGAACTTAAGATGAGCAGCAGCAGGCGATGGAGAAGAGCTACTGGAGTCCAGCAACAAGCATCAAAGACGAGCATTTGGTATTCAGAGCGTAGCATGTGGCACTTCAATGACAAAGTACATCCCCAGAGCCTCAACTTTCATCTCTGCATACTTGAGATACAGGTAGTCCTGGCAGACAGGATATTGGAGGAAAGAGGTGATGTTACAAACAAAATGGAAGGGAAGTTAAGTCAAATGAAATGCAGTGCAGGAGAGTGTGCAGATGGCCTTTAAATGCACAAACAGCGGGAGAGGCTGTAATGAAAGCAGCCGAGCGACACCAGAGGAAGAATAAAAACAAGCTGTGGTTCGGAGGGCAGTGGGCAGAGGTCTGGAAATGCTGCGTAACTCAGAATCAATACTGAATAAGTGCTATTTAGAATGAGGAGCTCGGTCTCTTTGACACTGAAGTTTAATCGCTGGCCTCATCTCAGTCATTTCAATGACATGGTTGCAGGTCCTTTTTTAGAAAACAAAAATTTTATCTGCTCCAAACTACACATTTTCATATCCTGTAACTTGGCTGAGCATTTTCACATTTTCAACAGCTTCTTGATCTAAACAAGCTTTGATCAGCAATAAAATAAGAAAAAACAAAGAAAACATGAAAATACAGGGATTTTCATAATTAAAGGGTGGAAAATTGATTAATTAAAATAGAATTGATCTTTATTTAGAAAATGCTTTGCCAACCCATCTAATCGTAAAGATTTTAAAGGCAAAAAACTGCTTTTAGTTCATTTTTAGGAATAATACTTTTTCAATGAAGTTTCCATCTTTGTTCAGTTTAGACTGAAGTTGTGAATAAGTTGATAGAAATCAAATTGATTCAGTATTTTGAGTAATATAGTGTCCTATACTTAATGCCAAACCTTTTACATACTGCACCTCTTTACTGCTCGTCTGCCTTGAAGACATTGTTCAATGTTGCCTTTTACTTAACAAACACATCTTCAAATGTACAGTGTAGGGCTTACCAAAGTTCACACTTTTACAGTTTGGTGGTTTGACTTGCAATAGAGTCTGAGCAAATAGACAGATACAAACAGCACCAGTATGCTCTGGCACAGAGATAAGTTAGAAGTGCACACAACAGTTGGCAACAGTGTTGCAACCTGTGTGCACAAATTAATAAACTGCTCTCATTTTTATAGTGTGTGAACACACAGATGAATGTTAGTTGAGTTTGGTGCAGAAGTGTAAATTGTTTATAGTCATTCTGCATGTTGTGTACTGTGCTGATCAAAGTATCCTGTTATCAAGTCTACAATGCAATATATGGCAGAATTGCGACTAGACTCCTAACAGGTGTAGCCCATGGAGGTCCAACTCTTAACTGAGGTACCTGATAGCTTCTGTGCACAAGCATTTCTAAACAGAGATGATCAAGTATTCTGTGCACTCAGATTGCTTAACTGAGAGTGCAGTTTAAAAATCTGAGCAAGAATTTCTCTAACTGTATTTTTTTTACCCCCTGCCTCCAGACAGAACAGACAGACAGCCAGAGAAAATATAAAATAAAATAAAAACAACATTTGGTCCACTTTTGTTTTTAAAGAATAGTGTTATTCAAACAGACTATAGCTTGTTTTCACGGTGACATATTTGGTAGAAGCTAAAGGGTAAATTTACTGTGGCATGTGAGGCGTCTTTAAAATTCATAAAGTAGCTGAATATTGTAACAAAACATTGTGCTAAAGGGTAGGCAAAATATTTTACAGATTTTATTTTCTAAGGCAAAAACTAATAACAATATTCCACTTAAACGTAGATGTCACAAGTAACCATTTTGTGTGAATAACCTTTATTCTGAATGTGAAATTGCTCTTTGTAATGGCCTAAAGTATGTACTCAGATTCTATTGCAGCTTTAACACAACTGAAAAACAGTTGGAAGTACCAAATACCTCTCTACAGAGATGGTGGATGATGCAGGAGAGCAAGAAAGACAGCCAGGGTTGTGTCTGGGCTACCATAGATGTCCCCTCACCCTGGTTAAGGCATCCTTGTTTTATTTTGCTTTTCTTTCCCCCAATGTCACAAGGTTTGAAAAACAGAACCGAGTTGGGGTTTTTTTTTTTCATATTTTTGTTTTTTTCATGGCCATTGTTAGACAGCAGGAAAGTTTCAGGCAGATTTGCAGGTTGAACACCTACACAAATGATGTAACCATGTGGCTTAGGTAGGAGGGTTGGCTATTTCAGACAGCAATATAATGATTGCTTCAGAATGAATTGAAAGACATTTGGAGGAGGAGGAGGGTAATGGGATTGCAGCACGGAATTGTGCTTTCATTTATTTGTAGTTTTACTTTCTCCAGTGGAAGGTGCAATGAAGACACTCCTTTCTAATTTACTTGAAGCTCATTTAGAATACAAGCGTTTTTGTTAAGAGGGAGATTAGGTAATGTGGAGGAGAGCCTCATATATAAAGCTGCATTTGTGATTGTAATTGTTCTGTAAATGATCTATTCATTGTTTATGGACTTGTGCTTCTTAATTGAATTCCAATTGATCGCCAAAGAGGGGGAATTGAAGCATTTAAAGAAGGACAACGAGAGCTCATGTGTTCCTCTGATTGTTTAGCTGTCCAAAGGTTTCTGCATTAATACCCCAGTGAATATTTTTCCCCCTTTATGTCTCCTGGACATTTTTTCTGCTCTAGTAGAATAATTGTATTTAGGCTTCTGCTTCATTTTGTCCCTGCGCTGTTATTGATGAATTGTCTTCATAAAGTGCAGAGGCAACACACACTCTCTCAACACTAATCAATGCTCACATCTATTCTATGTTCTTGCTTAGAGGAGGCATTTGGAGCTTTCTTAAAGATGAGTGTAGAAGCTGGGTGTTCTTAAGTAAATGTGTTCCAAACAACCTGTAAACAGCTTTCTGTTGGTCCTAAATCTGATTAAAATGACTGTTACTTCAGCAGAAAGTATTTTTTCAATCAAACAGATTCTTTATTTGGGGGCTGTCTTGTTCTAATCTCCCCCATTGCCTGATGCCGTTATGCAACAAACAGATTGCATTTAAGTACTTTAAATGAGCAAAGTAATTTTAATAAGATTGTTTCCTTTTTTGATAACAATGCAATAGAAATGAAACTTGCTGAGTAAATGTTCATGCCCCCTGAGCTGTAGAGTAACGGTCGCTGCACGGAACTGACAATCAGAAACTCACTGGTCCAAGACCAGGTTCAGTCATAGTGTCTTTGCATCAGACAGCAGTAAACCTCTGACTAATCCCCATGCCAATAACTCAACAGTGGGGAGTTCAGTAATGGAGGATAACAAGCAGACGATGTGTCTCTACAATGATCACTCCTAGTTTGAGCCAAAATGGAACTGTGGTTCATTCAACTTTAGCAAAACCACATAAAGATAAGGAAAGTACCTCTAACAAGTGTAACAACCATTTATTTTTTATGTTAAATTATTTTGATTGGGACAAACAATCAAAAAATTGTATCATTTTTTTATGTTGACTTCTTTCATACTCTTCTTACTCTTTCATAACATAATTTGTTCAGTCATCTCTTAAGGATATTGCTGCATATTTAAGGCATTCAAACATCAGAAATGTTCAGCTCATTTTGAACTTTATTGTGCTTCTCAGCAATTTCTTCAGCAACTCATAGTTTTTCAGCAATTCAAAACAATTGCTGCATTTTTTGCCATTTAAATGAATAGCTTTAGCAGTTCTACATTTTCAACTATAAAAACCCTTCAAACCTGTATTTGTTTGGCTCTTTCTGGACTTTTCAGCTGCCTTTAACAAATGCATGAATTAAAAAAAAAGGTTTAGTTTAATTCAGATTATAATGTAAAATCAATGGAAAAGTTCAGCCCTCTCGTCGAAACAATTCTCTCCCAAGACTTTCAGGCTCAAGATACAGTTCAATCTTTAGTATGTAATCAATGAATTGAGCTTTAGAATAAATATAAACTTTTAAAATGAAAATAAGCAACCTTTCTCCCTTTCTTTTTATGTATAATTTAAGTCAGCTCGCAGCTCAATAAGTTTATTTTTTTGATCTTCAAGTAAATTTAGCTGTCGGCTTTCAAATAATGTAACTCAAAATCGTGGGAAAAATACTTTTTTTTCTGTAGACCTTTACCTGCCAAAAGGAATTAGGACAAAATCCTTGCAAAACAATACAAATCCATGCAGGTCTGTACAATAAAGTGATTTTTTTTACATCCACCTGTTAAAAATTGCTAAAATCCTTTAATTGTGTTCTTTTTTTAAGCACTTTATACAAGATCATCACCTCATGTCTTTGTTTTTCCACCTTATTCAGGACGTTTTTAGGCTGTACTAGGTCATTGACATCTTTGTTTTTTGTTAAATCTCCTATACAAAAAGGAAAGCTTCACCAAATAGTAATGGACTGAAAGGACTTTTAGCTTTACTTCTATATCCGTCTCACACGTGTCAGTTGTTGATGTTGCAGGTAAACAAGAATTTTCATGACTTTCCAAGTTAAAAACCTTTAATTGACTCACTTTTTGGAATATTTTTGATGTGTTATAACTTCAGTGTACACTTGCTGAGTTCAGGCATTCATTGTTTTATAGATATGCATATTTAGGATATTATTGCAAAATAAGTATTCCGTTCATTTTAGCTTCATACATTTTCAGCAGTGTCTTAATGTTGACAATGTTCACACGGCTCTGACTCAGCAAATTTGCACTGTATTCATCATTTGATGTTTATTTAGCTTACAATTCAAAATGGCAATGCAATCAAATCCATTTCTGCAAGAAATGTAATTTATCTAAATTGATTCAAAGAAAATGTATTTTATTTAAAGAAAAATCTCCTGAAATCTTCTCATTAAAAAATCTTCAATGTACAGAAATATGAGCATGAAATAACCACAATTTACTAAGATACACAACGAATTTTATGGATTCACAGAGAAGCATCTGACAGGCTTCAAGCTAGATATTTAGATATTTTTAGTGGCAACTACATCAAAAACCACAATTTCGTGGAAATTATTATACAATCAGAGGATAAAACATTAACATTTAAACTAAGCACTGATCTTTAAATTTGTTATGTTTTATTGAACAATTAATATAAAAGATTTTACTTCTAAACCTTAGATTTATGAGATTTGTTTAAAAGGCCCTAAACTCTCATTTATACTCTCTAGTTCTTCAGTAAATTGAGTAGTCTTTATAATTAACTGAGTGCTGCTGAACTAATGACTTGTGGATCTGAGAAGTAAACATGTTAAATAGAGGCAGCCCTGGTTTTTGGAAGTATTTATGGTTTTAGGAGGTTTTCTTGAAAAACAGAAAAGCTGTATGCTTGATTCATTCTCCAGGACACGTCCAGTAGGAAATACAGCTCATCAGTGCTTGGACGAGGATTACACAATGATGTGTGACACGCTGAAATAAATCCAGCGGCTCTGAATAATTTAATTGATGCTTATTATAGATAGCACCAAACTCCCCCAGATTTTGAAGTCTCGCTAAGACTGACCCCAGGCGATGGAGAATTGCTCGTCTTTGTCATTTTGTCACGGACAGCCTTGTTGTTCCCTTCTCCTTCTCCATCTGAGTCACACTCCAGATGTATCCTTCACCGTGCTGTGGAAATGAATGATTGGAATACTGTCTACAAGTTAAATTAGGGCTGTGAAGAAGGGCTCAGCTTACTCACACAGGCTGGATCTTCACGTGTCTGATACAGACTTTTAAATAAAAAGTTGATTATACGATTCTCTGTCACAAAAGCTGAATTATTGAGGATAGTTTTGCATAACCGCCACCAAACGGCAGTTTTTCTTCTGAAAGGTTCATTTGCATCTCTGTGTGGGAGTCGTGTGATTCCCATTCAGACGGTAAACTTCAGATCTTACATTTTCCAACGAGTATGCAAACACTGGAGAGAAGAGATGGATTTTGTAAATTCCTGTACTTCATGATGATGCAGAAATCCGTCAAGCCATGTTTCCTGGAAGTATTCAAAGATATCAAACACTCACTTTCCTGGATGTCTTGAAATACTTCCCAACGCTTGTTTAAGTAATGCCATCCTTAAGCACAGAAATCCCACAAAATCCATCATAAGATTTTCTGATTTCTAATCTATTCCTCCTCTTCTTTTTTTCCCTCTGTGCAGCGATCAAAAATAGCAGTTTATGAGAAGATGTGGTCATACATGAAATCCGCAGAACCCTCTGTGTTTGTTAAGACCACACCTGATGGCGTGGCGCGGGTCCGAAAGTCAAAGGGAAAGTTCGCCTTTCTCCTGGAATCCACCATGAACGAGTATATCGAGCAGCGGAAGCCTTGCGACACCATGAAGGTCGGAGGGAACCTTGACTCTAAAGGCTACGGCGTGGCGACGCCCAAAGGCTCAGCATTAAGGTGGGTGGAATAATATAACAATATCCCCTATGTTGTTATAGTATTCCACCTACCCTGATGTCCCCCTGTTGTCATTCTCTTCTCCTCTTCTTATTTTTGTGTGGACGCAGAGGTAACGGTAGTATGCATTTCAGTGTTTTGGGATTAAAATGTTTCGTTTATTTTTTTTTTAATAATTGCTTTTCAGACTTGTTTTGAAAGCTTCTGCTTTATAGTAGAAGAATTTAACCTGGTTTGATTAGGCTTGAGTTAAAAAAAAAGTCATTTTTTTCCCTTCTTACTGCTGATTTTCTCTCTCCTTCGATCTCTCCTTCTGTCCTGTGTGCTGTCCTACCTGACTGTTGTGTTGTCACTTTTAATTTAACAGTTCAATGGTTTTTCAATTTAGCCTTTAAAAGCTGCGCTGTCACTTGTGACGAATGTTAATTGCATGATGTTTGTTGTTGTTACTTTTCTTCTCAATGACAAGTGTCCCCATCCCGCACACTTCAGTTCTAAACTACGTAACCCTCCATGCCACCTTTTCCAAGATTTAACACTGTCTTTAATCTATATGAGCCTTTTCTTACCTCTCAATATTCCTGAAATTCCAAAACAATTTGTCCTTTTCTAGACAATTCTGACAAACAGGTAGCAGTCTGTCATAAGCCCCTCCTTTGACAGTGGTAGTCTCGCTACCATTACCGATTACTTTGATGCTACGTGCAATTACTACTTTGCATTAGATTTCTCACGGACCTGTGCATTTTCTTACAAGTTATGTTTTATCGTTTCAAGAAATGCTGTTAACCTGGCAGTTTTAAAACTGAATGAGCAAGGCCTCTTGGACAAATTGAAAAACAAATGGTGGTACGACAAGGGAGAGTGCGGCAGCGGGGGAGGTGACTCCAAGGTCAGCCTCGATGTCACCACAATCGGGTACCATAGTGCAGAGTAATCGGCAAGGCTGTTCAGACGAACCAAACTTTCACCAAATGTAGTTCTGGGCCATACAAGCTGCTGCAACTACTGCCCCAAGGCAGATTATCAAGCTTACTGCACAGAACAGTTCAGGTCAAAATGTGGAGCTCTTGCTTTTTCTAACAGAAAAATTGATTATTCATGAAAAGTCGCTTTGAAATTTGCAGGATATTTTGCTGACATTGTATCAACATGAAAATGACTGCCCTGCATATGTTAAAGGACTTATTTTATGTAGTCATCCTTACACATGTAGGGCAGAATGAGAGCTTTTTTGTTCTTAAAACTAGAACATGTGACCTGCAAAAAACATAGAAACTATAATACAGATGATAATTTGCTGTAATCTTAGCAATACACTACTTAGAGTAAGAAAAGAAAAAAAAGCTGCTCCGCTGAGGCAGGCAGGGAAGCAAGGGGAACAGCGGTGTCTTGAGGGGACTAAGCATCGCAGGCAAACGTGAGAACTCTAATTAACTGACAAAACTTTTTTTTTTTTTTCCTTAAATGAGTGACCTGACAAACCACACAGGTTTTAAATCCACAACATCAGCTTTCAAATAACGATGTAACCCTTTGAGGATTTGATACCATCATCTTTTCCACGGTTCACCTAAGGGTGAATATTTCATTATGCTGGCTAATACTGTGAAATCACACTCAGATTACATGCCATGACACACTGTAATGCTTTCACACAATAAGGCGCACACAGTTTCTTTGTAACGTCGGTGAGTGTAATTATTACATTGATTTCAGGGAGATAAGGTGCAGGTATTCCAGTTCATTTTTGTGTCATTCTTTTCTTTTTTATAAAAAATGAAATCCTGACCTCAATTTAAACTAGAAAAACCAAAGAAATATGTTTTTTAAGTAATTTAGAGATTTCTGCAAAGTCACTAGGGATTATATACTGCAGTATGCCATTTTGTCAGCTGCAAAAAAATATACATTCATTTTTAAGAATCTTTTTTTCATAGAAATCAATTTATTTATTTTTAAAGCCACTTTTTCCTATCTCTCAGAGCACAGGAAAAAAAAAAACTCCTATTCTACCACAGATTTATTAGCATGCACAGGTATGTTGCTTGCTAACCGTCAGGTTCCTGGCTTGTTTTGGTTCCCCAGGATTCAGGGGGAAAAAATGGAATAAAGCCGCCTGGAGCTCTGTATTCCAAACTGAAAATCTCTTGGCCCAGTCGTGCTTGCAAGTCCATGCTCAAACAGACATCAGAAGCTGCACATAATCACACACACAGCTGCTTGACTCACAAACAGACAGAGTCCTCTCCTGCCCCTCAGGCACATTGCAGTGACTAGATTGAGTTTCAGATGCAGAGCATGTTGCAGGATAATTGCATTGTTAATCAATGTCTCACCAAGTCAAGACAATGGTCAGGTCTTCACAGTCCGTTTCTTCTGATTGGCTATGTGGGATATTCAGTGTTGTAATCTTCTTTCAGTGCATTATGCATTGAACAGATCCCCCTGGGGGACATTGTTCCCAGGGAGAAGTCAGGTCACTCATTCATTGATGCACTATTTTGCTTTACTCCCATTTACTTCCACACAGAGAGGAGCTACCTTTGTAATTCGGTTTCAAACTTGAACAAATTTGAAGATGGATATGAACTAATCTGTCAGTGCAAATTACACTTGTCACACAATATGCAGCTACAGGCGGCTTTAGATGGATATTTCCCTGACACTGTGGAACTTGGTGCTGCGGCTCTGTGCAGTTGGGCTGGGATACAGTCATCTTTCACTAATCTCCCATAATTAGAAGATAAGGTTCCCTTGAAGTGATACTGTACATGGCAAAAGAACACACACGAATGACCCTTTTGAGCCATAATTTATGCAACTGCAACATTTCCAGAACAGACAGTTGTCCTGTTGCCACATCAGAGGAGTTAACCACTACAGGCCGGAGGTAACACTCATGGTGAATATATGTGATTTTTTACTGAATAGGTTTTTTCTGTTTGATAAGACAAGGCTCCTGTTGGAATGAACTGCTGCTGGAAGCTTCCCACCCCTGCATTAATCTACCCTGGTCTTTTTTAAAACTCAAAGACTTGCAGATCGTACGTTCAGTACCTGCTTGTCGCCTTGGTAACAGCGTCTGCCGATTACTCAAAGCGATATGGGTAGGTCCTGGCTTTAGACTAGGGGTTATAAAGGTAATAGGTAGAATGCCTGCTCTTTGTCATGTTGATATAGCCAGGTGTCCTGCTTTATCGCTTTGTAAAGTATGTAGTAGTTTAAAAGTTGAATAACATAAAATAACATAATATAATGTTATTTATGTTATTTCCCACGTGAAGAACTCCTGTAAACCTTGCAGTATTGAAACTCAGTGAACAAGGCATCTTAGACAAGCTGAAAAACAAATGGTGGTACGATAAGGGTGAATGTGGAACCAAGGACTCTGGAAGTAAGGTCAGTCGCTGCAGGTCTTTTGTACTGATTCCAAATTGCATTTTGACGTACTGTTCATATGCAAGACAAAACTTTCTCTAACATCTTTAGTGTGCTTTTTTGTTTATTTTTCTACACATAGCAGTTCTCTTTTTTTGTAGCATGGCCACGAGCTGTAATTCAGTTTCTGTGTGGCTTGAAAACATGGCACTGCTTCCCCACATACAGTTTTTTTTGTCTTCTTTGTTAAACAAATGAAACACTTTTTTGATAAAACATTAAAAATGTGAAAACTTTCTTTTCATAATGATAACTCAGAGGGGAAAACAAGACCAGTGCCCATCCAATATGCTATTGTAACTGAAACATAGCATTCAACTCTTGTTAATACTTGCTGTTTTTGCTCATTTTCATTCTTGACATTCATGATATTTTTTTTTCACCATTATGCTGCTGTTTCTATTTACAAATCTGTTAATTCAAATTTGATTTATTTGCGTTCTTACTAGTTTGCATTGAGATGTGTCTATTAGATTATTCGGCCTCCTGTGGTGTGATGAACAAGCGAAGCCTCTTATTGTGATGAGTTATCCAAATTCCTCCTCCTCAAAGCAGCGAGGGCGCCGTAGGGCGTCCTGGAATTCTTCCGGCTGCTTACAAATGGCTTTGTTGTCACAAAACAGGAAGTTGAGGAATTTAATAAGACCACTTTTTAACCCTCTGAGATCCAGGCCATGCCTCGGATCACAGGTTGGGGTTACTGGGGTTAGACTGCAAATAGTAAAACTTTAATAAACACATTTTTAATTAATATCCATAATAGATAAACAGCAGCAAAATGGTTGGACCTATAGTGTTCTTCTTAACTTTAGCCAAGTCATTCATTTACTGTGAAGATGACTGTACTGTATGACAGTGTTGCTATAAAAGTTATACGTACATGTCGCTGAGAGACAGGGACTCAGAGCTGTTGACCTATGCGATACTGACCAGCTTCCTTAGGTGGTCAAAAGCAGAAGCCATTTATCGTTTGCGTAGCTTAAGGGAGGAAAAGCTCTACATTCACCAACACATAGAACATGAAGTTATGAATTAGTCAAAAGAAACTTCTCATCACATGCCTGTTTTTGATAGTAGTTATGATACACAGCGTATTCTATTTCTAGCATCATTAAGTTATAGACTACAAAATTAGTTTCACTGCAATTTTATATAAAGCTTCTGTTTTTAGGGTAGTTTGAGTAGTTCATTTTGTTCTGTTGTCTTTGCTCCACTGCAAAAAGTCTTAAGTCTGCTATTCACTTTCTCCCAGGACAAGACAAGTGCTCTCAGCCTAAGCAATGTGGCGGGTGTCTTCTATATTCTGGTTGGAGGGCTGGGGCTGGCCATGATGGTGGCTCTGATAGAGTTCTGTTATAAATCACGACAAGAAACCAAACGGCTGAAATTGGCTAAGAATGCTCAGAATTTTAAACCGGCTCCCCCGACCAACACCCAGAACTTTGCCACATACAGAGAAGGCTACAACGTTTACGGAACCGAGAGTGTGAAAATCTAGAGGTGGGTGGCACCTCTGTATTGCGTTGTGAATGATGGAAATGTGGCGCTGAGGAATTATTTTAAAACATTTAAGATGAATAACTAACTATAATAATATTGATTTTCATCCTTACTTGTCAGCAAAGGTTGCTATAATTATACATGCAAAAAGATGATATAATTAGAATACTATTTTATATCAATTAACAAAATATATTGCTTTTTAGTTGGCTAAAATGAAGATAAATGTATCTATTTTTACCACAACAATATATTTTATTGTAGAAAATAATTTATATTTATATATATATATATACACACAAACCTATATAACTTTATGTTAAATGGGTTTATACTAACATTAAGGAAAAAAGATATAAGTTTTGTAAATTGAACAATCATTTAAGCTAATCTTGCATAAGTTGTTAAATAGCATAAAGTAATCATATTGATGCAAACATTTAAAAAAAAAATCTTTGCATTATGGCATAAACCATTAAAACTGCATGGTCCTGCACTCATATCAGCAGTGATCATTCTCACAGTGAGTGACCTATGCTACATTGCACAAAGTCATTTAGCACAATGCTAATATAATTGCTAATCCTGTTGTGAAGCTTTGTGAACCTAAGCCACATATTTTCCTTCACACACACAAAAAAAAAAAATTAAATTGTACTTTTTTAACATCAGTTTCTCCTGAAGAACTGGTATTAGTGCAAGTGAATCTTCTGGTGAAAAAAGTAGCTTTAAATCAGAAAAAAGCCATAAAATAACCTTACAGCCCCTCTGAAGCACTTCACTGAATAAAGCAAAAAATTAAATGGTGGCTTTGTTTTTAATTAGGCTGATTGGAAATTAATAGTAAGCCGGTTCAAGGCGTGTCAAAATTAATTACTACATGCATATTTCATCAATAACCTCTCTATGTTTAAAATCCAAAGCTTTATTCCAAAGGAAAAATAAAAATCCTTTTGATTTTATGCATGAATAAGACTGAAGCTGTGTTTTGTCCTTGTCTTTAAATTGGCTTACTGTCAGCTGGGCTTGGATGGAAAAAAAACTCTACATCATGGAGAACATTTAACATCAGCTGAAAGGGTTGTTTGCAAAAGTCACTGTCAATCAAACCTGAACAGCATGATTTTAATAAAACAGATTTGTTAGATCTGGTTGTTATTGACAAAATTATTTAGAGTAAGTTCTTTTAAAACGTTATGACCAAGAAGAACTTAAAATATGAACAATATGTTGTTAATATTACTTATAATATCATAAGTTTTTACACGTTTGTGGTTGGTAGATTTAGGATCTGCATTACTAGGTCCCCCCTTTACCTGCTGTTTTTTTTCTCTCTTTGTTAAAACAGGTTTACGAAACATTTCTACTGTCCTTTGCAACTCTGACTAAAAGTCAATGAAAGGCACAGGATCAAGAGGATTGTGCTTCAAGAACGAGCCTGTGGGGGCCAACACAGCATGATAATCTGCAATGATGACACGACAGGACTGGTCATGGGAAGAGCCAATGAGGTTACCTCCTCTCAGTGCCTTATGGAACTCCAATCAATGCAACTCACAATAATATTGCTTTGTGCTTGAAACTCATACCAGAAGAATTGTGCAGTACATACTCTATATATATAAATATATATATATAGAAATATACACATATATATTTATATAGAAATATGTATGTGCTCTATGTGTATCTAACATGAATGAGAGAACTAAAGCCATCATTTGCAACCTCTAAGCACATTTTGAAGTGCTGCAGAGACACTGACAAGTGTTTAATTGGTTTCTTGTTATGGGTATGATTGGATTATTCTTCATCCTTCTGCTGCCAGATTTCCAACACTTAAATGTGTTCAAATAATTTTGTTAGATTGTCTCAGTGCACTGTAAGACACTGGTTATTAGATAATAGCTTTTATACTCTTGTGAGTCACCTCCAATGGCCATGTTCTTGTTGTGAGAGATAGGTTAATCGAATTGGAGCGAAACGCCATTCAGCCCAAAACAAAGATGGGTGTGATTTGCACTCTTCGAATGTGGTGCTGCTATCGCTGTCTTCTGAAAGTTTGACGATGATAAGGTGATGAGCCGAGTCACTATTCGCACTTCCAATACTGCCAAGAGTGTTGTTTGTGAGACGACTGTGTAAAGCCTGTGTAAAGAAAATCTGTTTGTGATTTACATACTGTAAAAATATCGAGGAAGGTTCAACTCAGCAAAGAGACTCCCCCTGAGGACTAGTGCCAGCCAAGTTTTTACATTAAAATGAAGCCAACCAAAAAGAAATGGAGGATTATTCCATTTATCGACTGCAGCCCAATTGAAGGAAAGCAGCAGCAAATTTTTAACAAGTTTTCCTAGATAAAATACAACTTTTGTTGAAATCTGCACATGTTACTGACCGTGGTTTGCTTTTATTTTAGCGATGAAATCTTCAGTGTTCTGTGACTTCACTTAGTAAATGAAACTTATATGAATAAAACACAACATAGATTTATTCAAGGTTGTAAGGGGCGAGACCTGAATCTTAGCACATTTCCATATTGCTGTAATCATTTCTTTCATGAAGACTGTGACTCCATAGGATTTAGGAAAATAATTATCACGTCACCTAAAACTATGGGCAAATGTTTTATATATAAAAAAAAAAAATCACTTCTAGATATAATGTGAAAAAATATGAGCAAGTGAGAGGTGTGTACATTTAGATAAATGGAAATTATTTATTTAAAAGAAAACTTATTTTCCCTTTCTCTTGTTTTTTTTATTTTTTTTATTTTATCTTATTTTATCTTATAAATTGCATGTGAAATCAATGATGCTTGACAAGCTCTGCTACTCCCAAACTGAGCTTATAGGTTTGAAAATCCAGCCCTGCAGGTACTTCTTTTGTAAATCAGTTTCGCACTTTTCTTTTGACAACATTTCACCTTCTGCAGAAACAAGAATCTCCGGGCATAATAGTGGGTATAAAAGAGCAAAAGATGCATGCATAATTTGTTGAACCTCATTAGAGGAGTGCTGTACAAAGAATTTTAATACATTTTGTAAATAAAAAATGTACAGAAAGGGTATCGTGTTTGAGTTGTGTGTTGTGTACCCGTTAAGGAGCATGTAGGGATTGCAGGAGCACACTTCAGTTCAGGTTAAACAAAGTGAATAGTTGAAATCAAGCATGCTGCTTCTGAAGAATCATTAGTCTGAGCATACCCCATGCAGACCATTACACAAGGGGAGGAGGTTTTCCTGTAATAGTCCAATATTGAGCTGTTAGTCAGTTGAAGTGTGTGTGTTTAGAATCAATAGAAGTACCATCTGCCTCAGTCCTGCAATCCACAAAGTGAGGGCCCTATTGACAGCCTCATCTAGCAAATGATTTTTCTTTTTCTCTCTTCCTCCATGCATGATCTGTAATGCACTATAACCTCCAACTGCTCTGAAAGGACACATGCTGTATTTTTATGACTCCAAAAACACCCTGACATTTTAGATTTCTTTGAGAGCTGCAAGGACAGCATTATATAGTATGGGATTATCTAGTGCCCTGGATTTTAAAGACAATTTGGACACCATGCTCACTAATTCTTTTTTTAAACGGCCAATATGATTTGACAGATTTCACAAAGTAAAAACCTAATAAATATGAACATTTTACAAAGACTATTTATGAATCCTCTGTGTTCTGATGATAGAAAAAAACATGGATTATTTATGAAAAAGGTTAATTACAATACTTCTTTCACAAAAATTGTTCACATGCAACGCATTGTGGTCTAAATTTGCCAATATGTTGACCATGGATGCACACTGCCTTTTCGCAAAAACTTGTGGGAAATTTCTAGGGCACTCGATTTTGGAATTGTAGATTCAGACGGCCCTAGAAAATGCCAAACGCACAATACAGTGTACTATGTAGAGATTAGTGAAGGAATTTGGACATAACCGTTGAGCCTTGAGTTATTTTTCCCCCCATTCTGTTTGGTTTACTTTGTATTTTGGATGAACACAGTGTGATTCAGGATTTTCTTGCAGCTTCATTCCCGTGGAACCGACTTGGCCGCCATAAAATATTCCTCCACAAACCAGACAAGCCGTTTCTGACAAAGCCGCAGCGAATATTGCTTTTTTTTGTTCTTCCTCTGCTTCAGCGCCTCTACTTTTGTGTCTTCCTATTTCTTGCATTGTTATGCTTGGACTGTTACCAAAGAAGGAGCAGACAGTGTTGGGGAGTCGTGTGCAAGGATGGAGCTGCACTGCAGCACATGATGCTCAAGAGACAGTTCTGCAGAATTAGTTTATGTGCCTATCAAAGACAGTGGCAGTGTTTGTCCCACAAGAATATGAGAGAAAAACAAGGTGTAACAAGCTATTACAATGAGGCCTCGCATGTAGAAAATAATACAGTGTTAATCTTATCAGAAGCAACAGAGCACATTTTCCTTCACTTGAGGATTACTAATCATCTCCTACACGTTGTTCTGGAAGCTATTGGTGCTCACTACTTCTTTGGGCCTGTGGCTATGAGGTTAATCTGATCTAACATGGCCTCTGTCATCAAAGAGAAAATGGTTAATAGTTTATTTGTCAATGGGAGCAAAGCAGGTGTGTGTACATCTGAGAAAAGGACATAAGAAACCTTTAAGGTTTATGGAGGACTTGGCTTGAGGAGGTTCCTACGATTACTGCTGTGGGAGGGGAAAGCTTTCTGCTTCAGTGGCAAAGGCCTCTGTCATTTTGCTGTGTTCTGCAGTCTCTCACTTCATCTCTTTCTCTCTCTCTTCAAGGACACAATGAATAAATCAGATTCCAACTCACTTGTTCCATTCCTCCCCCTATTTTTTCTTCACTTGGGCTCTTCAGCTGTCTTCAAGTGCATCTCAACAGACCTGCACCTGACAGGTTCAACAGGCGTTTACCGGTCTCTCACGCAGCGCCTCTGTTCTTTAAGAAACTGCCTCACTGTCAGAGAAAAGATTTTTAGCGCGGTTTTCTCTCGTGTGCAGCTCCTCCTGTGCTTTATTCCTTCTGCCGACACATTGGCGAGAGCTCACACAAAGCTCTCTGAAGCACATTTTAATAAATTTAAGAAGTGCACAGACACAGTGAAATGCCACATGGAGATCATATGAGAATCTGTTACAGACAGAGGATGGGAAAATATTAGAGCAGCCACTGTACTGATCTGGCAACAATGATTTACATGAAGTGGGTCACAGAAGTGTTTTTAAGTAAAGTATTCTGCACACATAAACACGTTTGTGGATTTTAGGCATGTCTCTCGTCTATGTAAAAGATTTTTTTTTTTTTTTTGCAGACATACAGGTGTGACTCAGAAAGCTTAAGGAAGCAAGAAGAGGATTTGTTACTGTTTGATTTGATCTGAGTGGGCAATAATTGCAATGTGAGCCCTGCACGCCGTATGAGCTCTGGCAACAGATGTGCCACTTCAAGCATCTACTGAGACGGCAGCTCTCCAGGGAGATTTGAGCTCTACACTTTTAAGGTCTTCGTCTTATCGCAGTTGACGGCTGCAGTTGCAAGACACATGCAGATTTAGATTTGACAGCTTAAAAAAAGGAATAATACTAATAGAACATCAGAGGTCACAAGGACAACAAAAACACATTTACTCTAAATGATGGTTTTACCTATCAGCTGGCTGCAGGGAAATCCAAAGGAATTGATCCAATTTTCTAAACTCGATTGATAAGCAATGAGTGCCTAAAATGTTGTCTACCTTTTTAGGATTTGTGTGACATTTTCCAGTGTTTGTCCTTCCTCACATTGTCAGGCAGAAGGCATAGTTTTCGCTGTATGACATTGACAAGCTCAGACTTACATAGTGTACTCGTGAATATAAATGTTACACACTGAGACATCTAGTATGTAAACCATGCCAACACCAAGACATGCAGTAGATATTTGTAATAGTTTTACCAATTTTGGTCATCTTCTATTGCCCAAAATATATAAACCCTGAGACAGAAGGAAGGAATAAACTGATAAAACATGCTGAAACATGAGCAGGAGAGACAAAAAGTTGGCTAGAATACAAAAGCAATGAAGTATCAATGTATATGTGTATATACTGATAAATCAAAAAGGAAAAAATAATTACAGTTCACATAGGCTGTGAGGCATCTGCTCTCCTTGACTAATTACATTATGTTTATGTATCTGCTGCTTCTCTTACAGCTTAAATCATGTTATTAGTTTTCTTGTTTACTGTTTATTTTGTTCTAACTTTCTAAAGGTAAAGCATACCATCTTCATGTCCCTAGTTGAGTAAAGCATTGGGTTAATCAAAAATGTAACAACTTTTTTATATTAGCATGTCACCTTTTTTAGTTGTAAACTAGAGGTAAACTTTTACTAAGTAGATGTTCTGAGCATGAAGAAACACAAGAGTAAAAAGAGATTATTTTTTCCAGATATTCCTATGTGGATCTTTGTGCAGTTTGCTCAACTTTGTAAGAGGTTTTTTTGTTTGTATGTTTTTTTTGTGTTCTGTAAAAAGTCATGTGAAATTTCATAAGGTACAAAATAATATCAATAAAAATAACAAGTAAAAAGATTTAAAAAAATAAAATAAAAAAACAGCTAACTTTGGCGTTAATTTTTTGTCCTCAATGTGTATAGGAGCATCAATATTGACCAAACATAAATAACACTTATGCTCAACACAGCAATAAGTCACAGTCATGGGATGAAGAAAAAGCTTGGGTGCTTATTAGCAGACAAACTGTTTCCAATTCAAACTCCTACGATAATTGCCTTGTGCTGCTGATAATGATGGCTTAATCCAGGTGTTTCATTCAAGATGATTAATAATCAGCTCTGAGTATAACAGTTCTTAGTACAAGGAGGCTTCTTAACATCTAATTATTATGAAATCTTCATTAACTGCTATTTGATTAATACTTTTTTTCTCGTGTTAATATTCAGTGAAAACCAATAAAAGAAATTGCATATAATTTATGCACTGACCTTCAAAGCACTTAGACAGAAAGCCAGGGTCACTTTGTTAAGAGCTGATAATGATGAAAGGATTTAGTACTCAGTAACAGCTTATAGGTGAACAATTAGGTGAGGGTGGACTATTTAGCAATTTAAGTTACTCAAGATATTTTACCAAGTCATCTTTAGTAGACAACACATGACATAGTTTAACATAGTAGACAATACATACATAGTTTAGGAGCTAGTTACATTATATGGTTTTAAAGGATAAAAAAAAATTAGTCAGTCAGGATTTGTGTAACATAAATAATTGGGAACCTGCAAAAGCATCCAGATTTGTATACATTTTTGTAGGGGTTTCCCTCTCACATGATTCAGCACTGACACGTCTACAAATTGATACATAAAAGATTAAAACTAACTTTGTGGAGATACGATGCAGTCCAATTATTCTACCCTAAATTGATACAATCTAAATATTTACTATTTCTTTGGCATTTAAAACTATATATGAAAACACCTTTTAACAGAGAGTTTTTTTCCCCCCTAACTGGCACTTATTATTGTAAGCAACAAAAACAAAATATCTTAAAAACATTAAAACCTGGAATCTTAGACATTTTAGTCGGTTTTAGGCCCAAGTTTAAGTTTATTCATTTGTGTGGCCTTTGAAATGACCACAGTCAAACATGGCACCACACATTCAAAGCTCGAAAACATTCCTTCCATCTCTGTGGTAAAAGAGTATCATATTAAGTTATTCAGGTATTATTTGCAGAGCTGTGAAAACAAGGTTTATCATGTGTTTAATCCACACATCCCTTGCTGTGGTTCACTTTTAGCCAGTTGTAAATGACCTGACTTGGTAGAAGCAGGCTTGTGATTCACTGTTATGTAAAGAGGCAAAGACAGTAGAGAGCACAACATAAAGAGAAAATGACAAAGTTTGTCAAAAAACAATTATATACTTTCTGATCAATGTAATAGCTTTTAAGCAACATAATTTTGTTTGTGTCTGAGGTTTTCAACCAATACTGCTGTGACTCTCAGTACTCGATTGATTTTTCGGTACGTATTTGTATGTTTTACATCCCCGTTTTTTTGTTTGTGTTTTGCGTGCTTAATATCCTGCAGTTTTTAATGTACTGGATTGAAAGAAATTCTATATTGTATTTTTTCACCGTTAAAACATGTCAATGGAAAAACAACCCGTTGGTAAATTAGCAGCTACCACCTTTTTTTATTCACACACTCACAATAAGTCAGGTTGTCCTTCTGTGAACTATCTAAAAACATGTTAATTGATTTTGCCCGTTTTTGCCTTAAAGGCTCCTAGTATGACAACAGTCAGTCAAAGAGAGAAAGTAATCATTTTATACCTTACAAAATTACAAGAACAACACAGAGGCTCACGAATGTTTCTGTAAACAGAAGAAAATGTCTGCCCACTAAAACCACTTGCCTGAGCTTTCCTCACTTTATGATTTTCTGTTTTTTCTTTCACTTATTTCTTTTCCTCCTAAATTAAAAGCTGCGCTCAAGGGGGTATACCACCAGGTGTTCAACCCTTTGCTCAAAACATGAAACACCTTGCAGCTGCATTACATTATTGATTGTTGAAGCTCTGTGGAGCAAAAAAAAAAAAGAAGGTATCCTGTATTTAGCAGCTGATTTCACCTCCAGCAGTGAGTGAGTGTTTTCCAGCTAAATAATTAAAATTACAGGATATAAATTGGCTTGAATTCATGGTGCTGAACTGTTTGGACAAAATTTAGTCTGCTATTCAGACAAGACAGTCTATTTTAATAAAATATTCTACTGCAATATGTGAATGCTTTTAAGAACAAAGAATTACAAAGTCTGAAGATAAAGCAGGATGCTCTAAACCAGCATTAACCTGCATCATTTCTCATCAACTGAATCCATCCTGAGGTGAAACCAGCTGCTGCCGTTTTAACCCTGGTCCTAAGCACTGGTGAAGTGTGCATTAGCAATGTTTTTTTTCCTGCTTTGATTGTTTTTGAGCAGGTTTTTGTACTTTCACTGCACATGTGGAGGACAGAGAGTGGCACGGGGGACGGTATCAGAAAGATCAGAGACAAAGTGGGAGTGGCCAAGGGTCTGCAGAGCCCATTTGCTGCAGCAGAGCTGACAAGTTGCTTTCTATGACAGCACATCTGGACTTTGCACTTGCTCATTATCGCTAAGAGTGCTGGGCTTTTACCGATACAGACTTGGCACACAGCTGACTGCAGAAACATATGCTATCAAACTAAATCCATGCTGATCACAGACCTATTGCACATTTAAGCCCACATTTAGAAAGTCAAATGATCCTCAGTCATTAGCTGCAGGAAAGCAGCACTCAGTAATTATACATTCCCCAAATGTCTAATTGTTTGTATCACGTTGAATTTTTTTTCCTCAGTTTTAACTGAAATGAAATAATATGCGTTTCAGAAGATTTTTCTGAATCTGTGTTTGTCACTGCAAACAGGGCAGAGACAAACACCTTGCTTTTTTAGAAATGTGCAAAAACGATATCTGCATAAAAATTGTTGTCCAAGTTTTTTTTACATCGTTTCATTCTTAGAAATGAAAGTGAGACACACACTCACCTTAATAATATAGCTATCAAAACATCTGCATTTTCCTAATTTTCATTCACACACACCATGATGCATTTCTCCATTATTTGTTGTTGTTAGGGTCTCAGATTTTATGCCAAAATGTGTGTTAGTTATTTAAAAAAAACTAGAGAAAAAAAGCTAAATGCTTTTTGGAGGGGTTTTGTAAAAACTACTTAATTGCACCAAATCCTAAATCTGATAAGGTTTGTTAAAAAAATTAAAGGCTCGTTCTTTTTTTTGCAGGATCTCGAGCAGATAATAAAAAAAAGATTTAATGAAAATACCATATTGGGAAAAATTGGCTCATGGTCATGCTCTTTTCAATTGATCAAGATTACAGATCTTAGATGATAGCAGGATATTTACATAAGATGATAAATCTAATTTAGTTTCAGTTTATTAGTTTATCAGTTTATTAGAATCACTAAAACAAAGTATGTTATACTTTAAATGTCAAGAACGTTTTCCTGAAACTCTTTTTCAGTGGTAGATTGATTAAAAGGCTCTTTTTCTTGCAACAGTCCCCTGTATTTTATACACCCACTACATTTTACATGACTTGGTAGGTGGTAAGTTACTCAGTATTGCACACAAAACTACGGGTCTAACTTTAACTCAAACAATAGTGGGTAAAAAACTTAGACATGTATTAAATGGGTGGTCTAAAGAGGTGTTTTTGGGTAAAGTTTACTCCGTCCAAATCAACAATGTGCCAAAAATGACTGATTGGCTGAGTTCAACCAAAAAAAAAAAAAAAATACAACCCAATTCTGCAGACATTTGAACTCTAATTAAAATCAAAGCAGCTGATTTAGAAGGAAATCCATTGTCATGACAAGTTTAAAAATGCACACATTTCTAATCCAGGCTGTAGTTTATTTTGGTGTAAAGTTTGACTTCTTAAAAGATGCTCTGGTGGTTGTTTTAGAGACTGCAACACTTTGTAATTCTGTTTAATGATTGTGTTGGTAAAAAACGTATCCCTAATCAATGTGTGTGTTACTGTTCTGTTGAGCTGCTGCTTTATATGTGCAAAAGAAAATTGTGTTTTTCAACAAGCAATTTGGGAGCTCAAATCTTCTTATCTATTGCTGAGTATAACTTGAAGAGGAGATCAAGTTTATTCAAAGGTCATTGTTATTCTATTTAATTTTTGCTGCAGCTATTTATGCTGAGCTTGTGCGGTATGCTGTTGGGAGTCCAGTTAAAGGGAAATTCCATGTCTAAAAAGCCCCACTATCTGTACTCCTACATGCCACTACCCTTCCACATACATGCAACAAAGACACATGATAATCAGACCCAAGTATCTACAAAAAATGATAACTTTTCTAGTTTTTCAGGCTATTGCTGTTTCATTGAAAGCTGGGCTTCATGCTTCCATCTTAACCAGACAGCTCGCTCACCCTCACTGCTGACTTAAAATAGCAAGCTTTCAAAACAACACCAGCAAAGTCAAATAAGGTGCAGGCCAAGATGTTATGCGGATAACACGGACGTGCAGAGCGAGAAAAGTAATTTTATTTCTTCACTGAAGCATCTTAAAAGGAAATTGTAGTTGCGTTTTTTATGTACTTAAGATGTGGAGCAGAAAAATGAGAGGTAATGCTCAAGTTGTTTGACATATCCGTTTATGACTGACAGTAAGATAAAAGCGCTTTAAACCCCTCGAAAAAAAAATGCCCCCTTTGAGTGAGAGTTAAAAACCAAACTTGCAAGAAGAAAAGAAGCAAAGGGGAAGAATTTGGCAGTTACTAATTTTCTAATTTGTCCCATTTAAAAAGATGAGCTCTGTAATGCTCGTTTGAATTGTGAGAGACATTATGATAACCAGGAAAACACTTTGATTTTTAAAGAATTTATTTGTATATTGATGCAGAAAATGGCACATGCATTTCAGCTGCTAAAAACAAGCAAACATTCTGCGTCTCACAAATATATTATTGTTGATTTAAGAAGCTCTTCTGTCATCCAATCATTACCTGTATTAATGTCACTTGTTTGAGCTGGTTATCTGTATAAGACAGCTGTCCACACCCTTAAACAGTCAGACTGCAACCTCGTCCCCATGACCAAGCTGAAGAGTTGTCCAAGGACACCAGGGACAAGATTGGACACCTGAACAAGACTGGGCTGAACCAATCCACAGTACGCCAACAGATTGGTGAAAAAAGATGAACTGTTGGAGCAAGTATAGAAAACAGAAGAAATACAAGCTCACTGACAATCTCCTTGTGAATCCATTCAAGAATTTATCTAGTGAGGTACATTCTAGAGATATATTTTGAGAACAATTCAATTCAATTTTATTTGTATAGCCCAAAATCACAACAACAGTCGCCTCGATGGGCTTCTAAGTAAAGCATGAACTCAAAAGGATCATGAATACAAAGAGTTCAATAGGAAAATACTAAATTGAACTAACAAACTGACTAAGCTATACTGGCATCCCTGCCCTTAGACCCCCCTTCGTGGTGAACAGTGAGGAAACATCCCAGAACTACACAGAGAGAGCAGGTCTATGACTTGAAGAGAGCTGGGACCACAGTAACCAAGGTTACTATTAGTAACATACTATACATCGTCACTGTTTCAAGTCCTGCAGAGCTCAAAGGGTTCTCCTGCTTAAGCCAGTGCATGTCCATGCCCATTTAAAGATTGCCAGAAACATTTTGGATGATCCAGTGGAGGATTGGAAGAAGGTCATGTAGCCAGTAGAGACCAAAAAAGAGGAAAAAGAAAAGTGTTGAGTTCTATTCCAAGAACATCGTCCCCACTGTGAATGATGGGGTGGAAACACCATTCGTTGGGGCTGCTTTTCTTCAAAAAAGGAAAGGACGACTGATTTGTATTAAGGAAAGGATGAATGGGGTCAGGTATGGTGATATTTTGGGCAAAAAATCTCCTTCCATCTGTGAGAGCATTGATGAGAAAACATGGCTGGCTCTTCCAACATGACAATGATCCCAAGAACAACAAAGACGTGACTACCTAAAACATTCCAGGTTCTGGAGTGGCCTATCCAGTCTCCAGACCTCAATAGAGAATCTGTGGAAGGAGTTGAACATCTATGTTGCACAGCAACAGCCTCAAAACATCACAGCTCTCGAAAAGATTTGCATAGAAGAATGGACTAAAATAGCAGCTATACTTTGTGCAAATCTGCTGAAGACCCACAGGAAACCTTTCATTACCAAACCAGGGTTACACTACATTGTTAATGACAAAATACTGATTTTCTGCACCAATATACAAATAAATTCTTTAAAATTCATAGATTTCCTATATTTATTTTATATCCTGTTTCTCACAATTGAAATTTATCTATGATGAACATTACAGACCTCATTTGCAGAATCGGTGACTATATACTTTTTTTTTTTTTTTCTTTTTTGCACCAGTGGATTCCTAAACTGAATGTCATTCTGTCATTGACCATAACATCAAAACACTTTCACTGCTCCCCAGCTGATGGGAGCTATTCAGTGTGGACTGGTTGAATAGAAATGCAGAGCCTGCAAAAAGGCTGTGTCCAATCACAGAGCGCAGGCAGGTGTGCCAGTCTAGTAGAGAGATGAAGCAGTGGGGGAGACACATTGTTATACAGAAATTGCATTACACAAATGCATGAACAAATGATATCTGTCAGGTTAAAGGATTTTTTTTCCCAAATGTTAGCAATTTTAGTTATTTGACGCAAAGACTGAAAGAACTTCAAAAGACACATCTCAGATTTTGTGCATCATGTGGTAAAAGACATCATGGACTTTTCTTAACAGAGATTTTGAACACTGAGTAAAATGAAAAGGAGCAAAAACTTCAAAGAAGGAACCCCCCAGGAAAAGTGTTTTACAGGGCCAGATTTACAGGATTTTCAATTGTCTGCACATAACACCCGTGTCTTATGAGAAAGGCTATTTTTGAGCCATTTTCTTCAGCAATAGCTCAATTTAATAGAAAAATAGTGCGCTACTTGCCTAGAACACTGTTCTATTTGATTACACAGTTCATGGGGACTGCGGACTTTGATAAAAGATTGATTTATTTTTCAGAGAGCTCGAAATAATAATCCTCCATTAAACCTTCATGGCCTCCAGGCCCAAACTTTTAATAACATTATGAGAGATATGAGAGTTGTGGCCTGGTGCTGCACAGCTTACCCATCCTATATCAGATTGAACTTCTGCACAATGGCTTGTTTGTGATTCATCTACGAACTGTTTATTTTTAACCAAATAAAGTTAGCATAGACTGGTGGTGTTAGATGACTATTTCTTTAATAGCTGCAGGATCCTTGACATAGATTCAAAGTTTTCTTTTTTAAAATGGTTTATACGCTGCACCATGCTGCAACCGAATGGTAAATTATGAAGGACTGAGATGACGGTACATGAGGGAAATTGTGACATAAAAGGCTGAATTGCCTTGAACTGCCACGGGGGGCTCATAAAAACTGAATGGATACTCTGTTTCGTGTGAATTTTTTAAATCTAGAAGGCCATGGCTAAAGTGGAGCTGAATTCTTAATGAGGGCACGTGGACATCACTGCTGATGTGACAAAATAAAGAGACACTGAGAAATGACTGCTGCTGGCTAGTATTGATCAGATGTGCCACGGTAAAAAAGTGCAATTTGGTAATATAATTATGCAAAGATACTTTAGGTATTGAAAGTCATAAGCTAGCTAAACTCTCCAATATTGAGGTCCCTATCAATGTTCTTAAAGATTTAGGGCACAGTTAATGTTTCTCAACTTCATTGCCACAACAGGATTATTTTGTAAAATTTGATGTAAATGAGCAAAACTTTATACTATAAAATTCTTTTTTTTGTTTACTTTGGGGTAAAAAGATTAGATGGATAAAAAAGATGGATTAGGATTAGAATTTGGATTGAAGGCTTATTATATTGACCAGTCAGCCTGTGTTTACTTGCAGTCACTTCAGTTGATTACACATAACTAGCCATTCATCAATGTATTCTGTACACGCAATTTATTCTGGATTGAGTTGTGAAAGACAGAGCCTCTTCTAGGTGGACTGTCATGATCAGTGGGTACCTTGGAAAAGTCACCATTCCATCACTGAGCTAATCAAAGATAGATGAGATAAACTAATCACTCACGAGTCTGAATAATTCAGAATTACCAGTCCATCTGAAGGGTCATATTATTTTTTAAACCAAGGAAGTGCACCGGCTGGGAATTGCTGTGCAGAGTCACAGGTTCCTACACAACTTTTTAAATTAACCCCTTCCCAGAGTTAAGCATGTGTCCAACCAGCTTTTACTTAAACCTAGCACACATTTAGTCCACTTCATCTCTACCCACAGTTACTCCAATTGAACAAGGCATCAGAAGTAAATAAGTAATTTTTTTAATTTTATTCTTTTTTTAACTTGTCCTGTCCAACAGCTCAGCAGACAGATGAGAGCTTAAAGCCTCTTGTGTTGGACATATTTTACTGTTACAACAGGAGTTATGAAACAAAATAAACCCCTTTCGTAAAAAATTGTTTTTTTTAAGTAAATAGGTTTCTTGTGTTTTGATGGTCACTGCCAAACACGTATTGTGTTTTACTCCTTTCAACAAGAAGCAGGTGCTGCGGTTGGTCAATCAACCCCTCCCACATTCTAAATACTCACAGCACAGATTTTTAAAGTGGGTTTGTCCTACATATTAACACTACATTGTTGTATTTCAATTCTTAAACAAGAATGTTTTACTAAAACTGTAGAAAACAACAAGGTCAACTATCTATATTGCATTTCTTTAAAATAAGACTACTCCTGGTCCATGCTTCAGATATTTAGTGCAAAGTGCTAAATATTATCCCGTTTGTTGTTGTTTTTAAACTGTTTAAAATAACTTCATCAAACAAAGGGAGAACTTTAAAAACCATGGAGACAAGAATCCAGAAATCCTCTTGAATCCAAAGTGACAAAATGACCACAACACCACCATGCTGCACATAACTGGATTACAATTAGAGTATTACCAAGGGGAAAAACTCGCACAAACTATTTTTACAGACCCTAAGAAACAGGTTTGTACTTTTGTGCAACTGATAAAACTTTCAAAAATGTTCCTTTAAATCACAGAATGACACCAAAATAACACAAAAAATACAAGACCAGACCTACACCTAAAGTTAAATGTACTAATTTTGTGAATATAAAGAATATTCTTTAATTTATGTAAGCATGTACATTGAGACAGGTAATCCTTCCACTAAAAAGTAAAAAAAAAATAACGTGGTTTAATTTTTTCTGATTTAAGAAAGCACTGCAATTTCTTTTTTTTTTTTTTTTGCAAGCAATGCTTGAAAACAAAAACAAAAAATGCAAAAGCGTAACACTTCAGAGGACGGATTTTCTCTTGATGGTATGCCTGCGGGAATAAAGAGACACCAGGTGTGAACAATTTATAGGAGTGCAAAATGTAAAACACAAAAACAGAGATCAAAAGAGAAGGCAGAACTTGGAAAACCTGGAAAGGAGGAAGCAGAATACTAAATAAATAAACCCAAATTTTATAAATCAAGGGAGTAAACCACAAACACTGAACTGGTACATATATTTACTTGAAAGTATGATTTTTCCCAGCTGACACAGGCTTCGGCCAACACAGTTTAATAAGACCACAACTGGATCAAAAGCTCCCAAAAATGACATTCTCTAAAAAAACTTCATGAAGCCAAGGGAACCCCTAGATCTAGATGATTATTATTTTTCATTAACACAGCAGCAATCGCTTTTATAAACAAAATCACTTGATACATTGTTCGAATTAAAACACTGATCAAGGCTACCCCAAGGAAATTAACTTCGATGATTTCATTAGGAAAGACTGCTCCATGACATGTAATCATATAAATCTCTAAAATAATCAAAGTGCCAATATTTCCTTCTAATTTGGCACAGGAATGAAATACAGTGCTAAAAGCTGTAGATATCTGCCAGCTCCCCGTTGGTTGAGATTAGATTGGTGTCTGACCTCATCCACAATCACAAAACCAAGATGTTTTTATTTTACAGCCAGTGCTCGTCTCCCCAGATACAAAGGCTAATTACGATTGATAACTGATAGCATCTCTTAATCATGGCTGGACAAAGGCCACGGCCATCCCAAGAAGTCCCCCGATTGAATTAATGATATTCATTAAGCCTCAATGAGAGCCTGAACAGATGTTGCGACCTTATCCTGCCACTTCATCTTCCTGGGATTGACGGGGGTAAAATACAACCTGAAGGGGAGAGAGTCGAGTGGTGAGGAGGAGAGGAAAACAGAGAGGAAGAAATGGATAAGAAGACCTTGAGAGATTATCCCCCAGAGTAGCAAAGAAAGAAAAGCAAGTGAAGAGGAAGAGGTGTCCATTTCCCCATCAAGACATTTCCACTGCAAGGAGTGATGGCAGCCAGATAGTTTCAGAGTGGATTACCTTCAGTTTGCAGTACAAGTCTGGACTAATCCTACTTGAATGCTAAATTTCATCCAAAATCCTCCTCAATTGTTTGTGAGCAAAATGACAAAGAAAGGGTGAATCGCTTCTTCTTTATTAAATTGACTCACCTGTGGCATGCTGAGGGAGCCCGGACCTTGTGTTGGCAGACATCAGTCAGGTGCTGCTTTTGCGTCAGGCGTGGGATGAACAGGCCTCCCCACACAATAGGAGTCATTTAGAGCCGTTCTCCGACAGCCTGCTAATTTGCAACTATGCTACCAAGCCTCCCCCAAACAAGCCCGGTCAAGCAGCTCCAGAATACAGAATGATGTTGACCTTGAATGTTCATGTAAAGATGCAGGGCTGTGAGTTTAGGGCAGCAGAAACCACCTGTTACGGTCTTCAGACTCTTGATGATTCAAGCCCAAATGCAGAATTGAATTTTTTAAACAGCAGATTACAAGCTCACGGTGACCTCACGGAAATGACCCGAGACCGCAAATGAGGACAAAGATGCCCAACTAAGTTAAATACATGACCAAAACAGTATGTTTGCAATATATAAGTAAAAATATGTTCACTTTTATAAAAGATGGTTTTTGTATTTTTAGGATTTCTTTTAAATATTTCTATTGTGCGATTCAGCAAAATCTTTTTTATTTGGTCAAATTCACCGTTAAAGTCCCACTCCAATCATTTTTGATAGTTAAAAGTGTTTCCAGTGGTCTTTTAAATTGATTATGCAGTTTTTAGCCAAAATAAAACAAAAACTGTTTTTTTCCAGTACAGAATTTCATCAGAGTTCATCAGAAATTTGTTTCTGAATGGAGTGGATGAATGGCATGGAGTAAATCTGCACTCATTTCCCATCATCTATTTGTTTACACTCTATCCCACTAGCTTCATTCAACATTTGTGGAGGAACAAAAATGGCGAGCAATATCCGAGCTTTCCAGCTGCACAGTTTTGAGTCAGATGCCAGCTGAGATGGGGAAAACAAAGACATTAATGGATCTATCTGTTTACAAGTGGATGCATTGAAATGGAGCAGAGCAGGGAGCTTGTGGCCTGTCGATTCTAGTTTGTATGCAACCACTACAAGAATTTTTCCAACTGCATTTTTTCTTCTGTTTTAATCTTAATTTTCTTCATACGTGTCCTGCATCATGAAAAAAATACTACAAGAACAAGTTAACAATACCAAAAACAAAAAGCCTTTCAAACGCATAGTCTAAACAAACCTGAAGTGAGTGAAGTGAGTTTCTCTTGAGTTCTCCAAAGAATTCAGTTGTCATCGGGTTAGCATAGGTGTCTTTGGCATAATTGTTTTTCACAGCCATTTTCAAACATGGCAGAATATTAGGGGAAGATAAGCTGTTACAGGATAACAAATTCAGGATCACAAAAGAAGCAAAAGTTTGTTTACACAAATATGTGAAAATGGAAGGAGGGCTGTGCTTACACTTTCTCTCCAATATTGAACAACATGCAATAATTGCTTCCAGAAAAATTACCAAAAAATTAGCACATTTAACAAGTAAGTTATCCCAAATAAGCAAAATTGTTGTGTTCTTTAAACACAAGATGTATGTTTTAGTATGGAAAACCCTTCAGCTGAAGCTGCATAAAAACAGCAGGCAAATTTACTTTGTAAAGGTTTTTAAGTACACAAAAATTGTTCACACTTTGTGACTGATGAACTGGTATCACATGGTAAACACGACATGAATGCATGAAGAGCTGAACTGATCACTTATGCCGCAATAAAAACGTCAGAGTTCTCTGTGGCTCTTAGATTCAGCCTTTGGTTCATTGAAACTGGCAGTATCGGGAAAACGTTGCTGTTTTCCAAACCGCAATTTAAAAGTGAAACACTGGTGTGTTTGCATAATGGGGATGAAACCGAACGAGACAGCACGGGGGTCGCAAATGATTTATATAATCTGCCTCATTAACAGTCTAAACGCTGCATGTGAAGGTACCTGCCGGGGCATCCTCCAGTTTTTTCAGGTGAGCACATCCCTGCTAAATAACACCCACACAGAGGCGCCAATGTCCCCATGGATGAGGATAAAAACACATACTGTATGTCCCACTTGCAGGGTTGCACTCAGTGCATCTGTGTTCACTTTGTTGTACGTCGCTTCATGCTGGATCAACTGGGTAAATCACATGAGTGTTATAAACAATGCAAGCACACAAACGCAGATCTCTTGCTGCAGTGTAGCGCCCCCTATTAAACATATCCCTCTGCTGGCTTTGTTTATGAATCTATTCTGTGAAGTACATGCTTCTCTTTTTTTCCCCACTCTGACTTATATAAAAACAACAGTTCAGTGGCATGCACATGACGTTCATGACAAATATGTATATTTGTTTATGGGAGGTTGCTGAATGTTTAAATGTCGGCATGCAAGTAAAATGTTTTGGCCAACAAATTATCCAGCTGTTGGATCTTTAAGTCGTACATCTCTGTCAGCAGGAGGGGCACAAACACACTTCTTTATTGTGAGGTATAGAGTTAACAAATGGATGTGTTGCCAACCCAGCATTTCTTTTACATGCTGCTTAAACAGTAATTACTCAAAGGAATCAGAATCAGAGTAAAGCTCATTGTGGGAAGCTTTAGTGGGTCATCTGAACTGAGACAGAAAGAAGGCAAAAAGTACCTCAGTATAAAAGATGTTCACAAGGTAACAGGGAAAAAGCTCTGTGAAATATCTGCTGAACCTACTCATTTTAATTAGTAGGTTGATGTAAAAAAAACAGACCTGGATAGAATACATGTGCTCTGTGTGGATTTGTCTTTTTTGGGTGGCAGCTCTGTCTGGCATACAAAACTGAAAGTGTGAACATGTGATGTTGAAAGGAGCTCTAAAAGGTTCACAGGTCTGACCGCTTTGCCTTTTAGCTCTTTTTCTTTGCTCACTCTTTGTGTCACCTTCCTCCAACGTGACTGGGTGAGACAGGCGTGGATCATCTGTGAGCCTATTAATTAGGCCAATCACTGGCAAACAGAACAGCACTATCACTGATGCACAACAGCCTTTCAAAGCTGAAATTAAACCATGCCCGCCACAGTGTCTGTGCCAAGGGGAGCAGAGATTTAGCTCCGCTGGCACAGATAAATTACCACCACTAAGCAGCCTGTGGCACCGCTATGGCACACTAAATAAATAAAAATCCTCAAGGGGAAAAAGAATATCCTTCTGTTTATGAAAAAAGGACCAGTACATGAAAAATGGCAAACTGCTGATGAGCGTTTTAGTTCAAAGAGAGACAACTGAAACCTCAAAAGGAGGGAATGTCTGTCGGAATAAGTGTGGAGAGACAAAAACAGACTCAGTACTGTGAGCTACTGAACAGAGGAGGGATGCCAGAGCTTTGGCTGCTTGAGATCTGCTTATTTTGAATGCAAAAGTCAAATGCATGGAACAAGGGAATCTGAAAGTCAAGATGTGCAATGGTGCTGAGTGGAAAGGGGTGTAAATATGTGTAAACCGAGCAAGTATAAGTCTTTGCTGGTTATGAAAAATAAATAGAGCTGAAGTTTTGGCTGAAAAATGAATGTCAAGATGCATGATTATACGTGCGGCCAAATGTTCCAACCCAGACTTCAGTTATGGTGTATGGGGGAAATGTTTCCCAGCTTAAGGCCTGTTTACACCCCTTAAAATGCAGATGTTGGTAATAAATCCCACGTTTTCTCATTTATTTGGGAGGACTGCACCTTGCTTTATTAAACCCATCGATCACTTGGGGCTCTTGAATCAATGGGATGCAGAGGAAAGCAGTGTCAGCACGCCGCATGCAGGGAGAATACAGCAGCTAAAACAAGTGAAAGAAGAGGAGGGGTGGGAAAGACCAAAACTTCACTCACATTTTGTCAATCGGTGATATTGAAAGTCAAATTACTGTGCTTGTTATTATAAATGTATATCTATATTTAACTATAATTTATTGCAATGACTAATTTGTTGTGAGGATCATAATTTAGCTTAAGAAAATTCTGCACACAAATTCACTGTAGGTGCAGGATGTAAGCACAGACCTGAAAGAAGACAGTTAATTAACTACACTGAGTCGGCGTTTACTATTCAGATATGCAGAGTAATCCCGTATGGCGCCCATCCAGGACAACCTCTGTTGAACTGCTTCAAACCGAGTCCATCTGGAGATTCCCTCCCAGAGATCCACTCCCATGCAGAAGGAAGGCCACATCCACCTCTGCTCCACATCTGCCACATCCTCCACCTAGTCTGTAAGGAGCTTGTTAAGTCAATCTGTCTCAGCCCACTCCTCTGCTCCGACCTGAGAGGAAAAAAAAGACAGCAAAGATTTGGCGTAGCAGTGAGGAAAAGAGAGAGTGGGGGGAATAAAGTTGGAGAGCAAAGTGAGAGTGGGTGAGAATAAATGGGTGGAAGGGAAAGTGAGTGTCGGCAGGGAGTAGAGTTTCTGTGCGGAGGGAAATCAAAGGCTCACGACTGGTTTCTGATTTTTTTTTCTTTTTTTTTTTCTGAGTTGCTTCTGACTGGCTAAGTGCCGCAACCTCCACTTTGGATCAAGTTAACACCATAACTTCATCCAAACGATCATTAAACATAATGAGGCATAACCCTTTTAAAATTTTGAGAATGCCTCAATCCATCTTTCATCTGCAGTTGGGAGTGAGTTGCCGGTCACAGTGATCAATGTTCAGTAATCTGTTAATGACTTATGTGTGCGCCTGCCACTTTGTTTATTCACAGAGTGGACACAGCTGTCGGCTGCAGAACTGCTGCTTGGAGTCAAACTGAATAAAAAAAACAAGCTTTTGTCTTGGACTTGTTTTCTGTCTGCATTAAGTTGAATTGCAATCACCGACTGAAACAATGAAACTGCAGCAGGTAGATGCATCAATACGCCAAAATATACTCGTAATCGCTCATAATTGTGCTGCAAAACTAAGGAAATCTTTTGCATTTGAATTATCTTCATCCAATACTTAATTTTTCCTTAGTGAACCACATTTTAAAAATTCCATTGAAGTTCAAAGTATTGTTTTTGTAGGAACATTCACACAAAGTAAATTAACAGAAATTATTAGTTTATGGTAACTCATTTCAGCTAGCTAACAATCTTATTTTCAGCCTTGATGGGGTTACCAACTGTTCTATTATAAGATGTATCCAGGGCTCAACTTTCTGGAATAGAAAAGAAAAGACATTTTTTCGTTGTTTAAAAACAGCTGAAACTGTGGCTTTTGGAGTCTCAAATGTGCAATCACAAATGACCAGAAATAAGAAAAAAAAGTATTACAAAACAAGCAGTGACTTTAAAAATGATTTATCTGTTCAAATGTTATTCTCTGTTTTATTTATATTATTTTGTACATTATCTTTTACCTGTGTTTTATAGTTTTTTGTGTGCTATCTATCTCTTAAACTGTTTTATTTCTTCTAACATCAACCTTCCAAAGGGAATCCAGATGGAAAATAGCATGCGGCTATAATCTGGCATATTTACATTTTTTTAATGTTAATCAATCTGCTTTGTCCCTTTTTCAAAAAAATTAGAAGATTTTAAAAAGGGTATTCTCTCTGTTTTCTTTGTATTATGACTTTTAATGACTTCCTGGCCAATCAGTTTATAGCATTTGTTATTATTTATTTAGCTTTAATGAAAAAAAAAGTTGTTACTCTCTATAAATGCTCTTAAAGAAATAACGCTTTAAAACATCATATTTGGACTACAGTAATGCACTGTACCATGGAAATAATCAAAATGCCCTTTTACATTTACATATGGTGCATGATGTAGTTCCTTGACTTTAAACAGAAACAAAAAAATATTAATATATGAAGAAATGCATGTTTCCCCCTATATGAACTTCCTGTTTGTTTTGGAATTCCTTTGAAATTAACTATATATTTTATAAGCGTTAAATAGCCTGGTTTCCCATATAGTTTGATTATTTTTTCAAGTTGAGGCATCTGCATTTAACTAAGGTTGTTCCTAAAATGAAACATAAAACCATAGATATACAGCAACTAGATCGAGAGTTATGTTCAGTCAAGCCATAAGCCCTCCCACCTGTTAAGCAAAAAACATACACCTAACTTTGCACCAATTTAAGCTCTATAGAAAATGTAAAAAAATAAAAAAGTTCTGTAAATGAATAGAAAATAAAGCTAAAATAATCAAGGTTATACATAAATTTATTTTCTTGTGTAAAAAAATATTTATGAAATGTAATCTTTGTGAAACCGCCCCCAGTGGTGGTTTTAGGAGCTACAACATTTAATCACTTCTAGGTGGGATTTACATTTTGGAAAAGAATGTGGGGGAGCAGCGGTTCAGTAAAAAGGCCCCTGGTTCAAGTCCTGGTTGGGGGACCTGGAACAGAACAGCAATGGGGGACCTTTCTGTGTGGAGTTTGCATGTTCTCCCCGTGCATGCGTGGGTTTTTTCTTGGGACTCCGGCTTCCTCCCGCCACCCAAAAAGACATGCTTCATAGGTTAATTGGTTACTCTAAATTGCCCCTTGGTGCGACACACTGGCGACCTCTCCAGGATGCCCCCTGCTTTTGCCCCGTGACATAGTATATCTTCCCACATTAAAACCTTTAACTCTCATCCGAAGACGGGCATTATCTCACCATGAGAATTGTATTATTTTATTGCTGTCATAGTATTATGTTTTTTATTTATATAGTTTTTGATAATTTTATTATTCTATCTATTCCAACTATGTTGTATATTTATGTGTACAGCATATATTTTAGACGTAACACTGTTTCAGGGTTTGATCTATTGCTGTCAAACTTTCATGTGCAACACAGTGGTCCTTTTATTTATTTTATTGTAAACAAATTGCACTATGAAAATAAAACGACGTAGATTGGATTGTTAATATCACATTTTAGTGACGGCTCTTCGTGATCTGTAGCTCTCCTGAACAGATGCCAAAATCCATCACTGGCAGCAGATACTTCTATAAAAGCAAAACATATATATATATATATATATATATATATATATATATATATATATATATATATATATATATATTATATATACGATGCCAAGTCAAATAAAATGAGCAACTATTACTTCACCCAATAAATCCAAATATTTAAACTAAAGCCGTCCGATTAAAAGTCTTGGTCAAGCATTGGCTATAACTCAAGCAAACTGTGCACATTGAGTGATATTTCAGTATTACATTTTATCCAAGCTGTTACCGCTATGACGAGATGTTGTTGATAAAAAAAAGTATGTGCTGAAAACTTTACAGAGATGAGTAAGCAGCCCCGGGCATCATCATCTATCAGAGGTAACAGGAAAACCCTTGGGCTTGTTGCAACAGCCGCACTCAGCATCTGGGAGGTCTTGTCTGTGTTTATCAAGAGGTCAGCATGCACATGAGCTCAGCTCACTGAAAGGCCACTGCACACAGAAACTCTTGGGACTCCCATGCTACCATCACTCACCATCAAGATTCCCGTCTACAGCTGGCAAGTCAATTTTCTGAGCCAATTATATCGTTATGACAGCCTAATTGCAGGTAATAATCAGTGAAAGCCAAAAGCTAAACAGAGTCATGCAACAAACTGAATACCGAATGTATTCTGCCGGGAAACATGACAGCTTACATGCTTCCTAATAATGTTTTACAAGCACTTGGTAAATATTAAAGCAAACAAGTCACTGTTATCTAATACTTCCACTTATTCAGTTGTGTTCCCACAAATTTGAGACAGATCTTCAAGTAGCTGACTGCCAAAAATAAAACATCACATGAACACAGAGTTTAAAGGACTTCTGCGGGATCATCTTAAGGTACCATTGGGCTCATGCATAAATCATGCAATCATCATCAATGCATATTCAGAAAAGCTGAATCGCACTGCTTCTCTATGGGAGATAGGGGGAGACGAGACTGTGACAAAACCCAGCTGATTGTAATGAGCTTTTTTGTGGCTTCCTGCACTGACAAAACAAGCCTAAATTAATCATGAAACCACCCTCCTACTGCGGCAAGGAAGTCTAACGTTTCCATCGGCACACCCACTCGTAAATTGGACCCCAAGACAGGCATTGGTATGATGTGAGCAGAGCCGGGCTCCGAAACACTTTCATTTACGTCACTCAGAGAAATGGGTGAAAGAATATGTTTTCGGTAATTGGCTTGCTTCTATAAAGCACAAATCAAATGGTTGCTGTTTGTTTGTTGAACCATCTGCAGTGAAAGGCAGAAGATAAGGGAGAGGAGAAGGAGAAAAAAACAGCAGACTGTGGGACATGCAGCTATGGCCTTAGGAAGCAGAATCTGTGTGTGTTTGGATGCATATGCTGTCTTTAACATAAGACATATTTACAAACACATATTTTTAAGGTAACTGATATCATCAAAATGACAAAACTTTGAAACTGTACGTTTCAGTTCTTTTTAATCCTATATCAAGTGTGTCTTTAAAGAAAAATCTGTGATAACTTGTGTGGAGTTTCTATGGAACCAAAATATACCACAAATATAATTCCCTTTAAACACATGCAGTATATTGAGGCTGATGGGATTCCTGTATATTTCTGTATTCAAGACCATCAATTGTGTTGATCTTTTTTTTTCTATTTATGTAAAGCTACACAGAGCCATTGCAAAAAAAAAAATAACTTTAAGCAATGGAGAACTTAAATATCTTTTGCACAAATTTCTTTTAGTTCTCATATTTGGCTTTAGTACAAAAAAAATATGTTAAATAATATGTTTTGTCATATCAAACTAAACTGACATGTAGTATACACTTAAAACCTAAAGTCAATTTAATATGAAAGCAAAATAATCTTGAAATATAAAAGAGTTTGGGTTATTTTACTGTCAATCATCATGAAGTGCAACAGGTCTCCAGTGGGAGAGTAAAAAAAAGGTATTAAAGCAGAAGTGATAAAGGGGACTAAACATTTAGAAGATGTGCACAAAGACAGTGTTTGCAAATCTTTAAAAGTAAGAAAAACCCTAGGTGAAATCCTTTTTTGCAACATAGTACTTACAATGACGTGTTTTTAGTTTGTTTGGTGTTTTTGTGGCTGAAAACAACTTAGCTATCTTCAATAAGTGCCAAAAAAGCTAACAAAGGCTTGTGTGGGGTCAGCTTTTAATAGTCCAAAAATCCAAAACTTTTTTTATTTTTCAATTCTTATTTTGAGGAAAAAAGATACTGTTTCTTGGAATCATACAAACAAAAAACAGAGTTTAATTAATGTTAAAGGCTCTTTACATGCCCAAAAATGCTCTATAAAAGTCTATCACCACTGTCAGTTAAATCTTGTATGTTAATGGTTTAGAATTTAGCAATTTAGCAATCTCACTGTTTGGCTGATACTTTCTAGTTTAACTTCACAATGCTTTTTTGCATGTTACTGTTTGTGTTACCCCTCCCATTATATTTTGCCTCTACAATAATTGATAGAAAATAAAATAATAATTATTAGTATTTATGAACTAAAGTAATCTGTAAATATTACACTCCAAATTCTAATGCAGGTATAAGTCGCTTCAGGTCAAGTTTCTACGCTGTGGGATGTCAAAACTGACATATCACACTATTTTAAGTACAAGTTTCTGTTAAAAAATGTGATGTGTTGATTAGATGCTATCCTGAACGTCAAAGGAGAAGGACAGTGGAGGTTGTGACTTGAAAGGGATCCGTAGACACTTTTCTTCAGCCCTTTTTAGCTGTAGAGACAGATGCTTACACCCCTTTCTTTCTAAATTATACTTTCTTCATTATTCTACTGTCTGAAGTGCCACAGGGCATTTCTATGAGACAAAAGCCTCCCCAACAGGAACCACGAAGGAAGGAAAGAGAAGGATAACCAAAAAAGAAGACAGGTGGATGAGAAGAACATGAATATATCAAAGAGAGTTGACTCACTCCTTCTTTGGCAAACAGGTTTTCTAGGTTGAGAAGTTTCTATTCCAGCCATGTGCCCCGGGGATATACAGAGTCCTGTGATTTAAAAGGCTCATCGTCACATTTTTGCATGTTCAGCATTTTCTGATGAGAAAAACTGGGTCAAACTGACAGACTGTGATCTGCTCTCATAATTTTAGTGTGGGGAAAAACTATTGAGAATTCCTGACTTCATTTTATTTTGTTTATTTATTTTTTTTATCCCATTAAAGTTATGCTTTGTTGAGTAAGATTATGGAGGGCGTATTTGCAGAAATTGTATGAATTATACAGTTGTCAATGTAGAGTATGGGAATCTTATTCAATAAGAAACTTACTTACAGGCATTGCCTGTAACCAGCTAACAATTACCTACTTGAACCTTTTAACACCAGAACTTTAGCTCTAGTGTTGAAATTTTTTCAACTCCTGCAACTTTAAACAGTTAACATTATTCCTGCAGATTCGGAAATTGAAAAAAGCAGATTTGCACTACATATGCAACACTTTACAATAGTTCAATTTTTGTGTAATCAACATAAATCACCTGATTCTGTCGTGGAGAAAAGTGGTTTTGTGTCGTTATGCAACATGTTACTAATGTGTTGCATATCTGCGCAACGTCGACACAAAAAGCCATTTCTCTCCATGAATAATAGCTGATTCATGTTGATCGAGTGAAGAAGGGTTATTTGTCTGGTGACATCTCCAATGTTAAAGGGTAAAAGTAAAAAGAAAATAATTTACAATTGCTTTTAACAAGGTTTAATTATTTAACACTTAGCTGTTGCTGGAGAAAGCAAATAACAGATGCTATTTGAACTACTGCAACTCTAACTGTTTACGCAATTAACGCAATTCTAACCGACTATGAAGCACAAAAAAGTAGCTTTGCAGTTGTTTTTTGCCGCATCAGAACCAGCTGATTTAAGTTAATTGCAGAATTACTACTGTAAAGTGTGTGATATCAGTGCAAAGCTGCTGTTCTCAGCTTCAGAATCTGCTGGAATTATGTAAAATGTGTGAACAGTTGAAGAGTTATGGTAATTCAAAGAACTGTCAACGCTGGATCTAAAGCTCAGATTTTAGAAGGTTAAAAAAACAGAAAGGTAGCAAAAAATTTGATTTGAAATTCCAGTCCATCAAATAGCTTTTCTAATGGCACATAGAATAGGTTTACGGAGAACGGGTGGAGAAAAAAAATAAAACTAACAGACTTACAGCGTCATCAAATTCAAAACCTCACAACGGCAACACATTTTTGTGCTGTGCTAGACACAGAACAAAAACATAAAGGAACGTACACAATGTGCAGGCTCAATATGAGAACAGGGATGCCCCAAAGTAATTTACCCAAAATGACCCAGTATATGAATAATGCACAAAAGGCACACAATAGCAGAAAAAAAAAACTTTAATAGTTTTACCTCATCCTATACAAACTACCCCAAGAGATGAGACATTACAAAGAAATTATATTGAACCTGATGCTTCCAGAGCAATATAAACCATAATAAACTTGCTGACTCAAGTAAATATGACTCCCATCTCAGCCTGCAGTTTAACTGAAGCTGAAAGGCACTGAAAGGAAAGAATAGAGTTGCTGAAAATGTCTTTGACAAAAAAAATATAAGCAAATTTATCAATGCCACATCACTTTGATTAAAAAGAGCATTCTAACAAAGATTTCCCAAGCAGGTGGGCAACATAAGGTGTCTAGAAAGAGTTCAAGGGAGGAAGAAAAGAGGAGAGTAGAAAAAGTGACTTTGAAAGAATAAAAGTGAATACTTTTAAACTGAACCTGTTTGGGTTTGCCAGTATTTAGATGTTACACAAACCCTGGAGGTGTTATCAGGTTCCAGTGAGGAAGTTATTCCGAAGGCTGTGAATGAAAATTTGACACTCATTCTGAGGTTCTTTGCTATGATGGAGATGGCAGTTTAAAGCTGACAGGGAAGCAGCTGTGCCCCCAATGCTTTCTCCTGCTTTTAGGATTGTACGAACATTATTAGCTTTTACTAGCAGACCAACTACTAACTAGAGCGACGCTGTTCACATTTAGGAGGATAACATCTTTATTATGAAAATATAGAGATGTTAACACAAACAAATAATACTGTAGATGTGCATTTCTACAACACACACACCTCCTATATTTCAACATGTTTTAGATGTGACATAGATAATCAATTGTTGCATTTTAACATACAGTCATAAACTTCAGTTGAAAATAGTTGCAAGAGCAGGAGAACTAGTTCATTATTAGGCATGATGTCAGTTTTGTAATCTAACAGCTCAGTACTAACAAAATAACCTAAAATAAGTATATTTACCACAGGTGTGAATGTCCCAAGCCTATAATCTCTTGAGCTGTTTAAAAGTGTTCCCAGTGGTCTTTTAATTTTGATAATGCTTTTTTTAGAAAAAGAAAACAAACAAAATTACTACATGGTTTCTGCAGAGCGGTAGGAGTTCATTAAAAATTCACCTCTGAGTTTTTGGTGGGACTTTTGGTGTGGAGCAACTCCATCCCCCTTCCCCTCCCCATTTCTGAGAGCCCAGAGCAGGAAACTTGGGGCCCGCCCAGCATATTTTCTACATCACAAACATGCTCTTTTTCAAAGGGCTTTTTATTTGTTTCTAATTCACAACAGTTTGAATAGAGAAATACTCAGAAATGTCATTTTGAGTTTAATTTTCTTTCTAAAAATGCTACAAGAACATGAGAAAACACCACAAACACGATTTTCATCAGAGTGGGTTTTTCAGGTGCTTCGCTGATGAACTGTTGTTCATTTTTGCTCATTATTGCTTTAATACTTGAGGCTGCTAACATAAAGAATGTCATAGGCAGAAAAAAATAAAACCAGGTCCCTTTTCAAGTTTTCAACAAACACCAAACTTGATCTTATAGATCAAGACACTGACCTCCTATTGTCATATACTTTTGAGTCATCAGAAATATCTTTCACTGAATAAGGCGGTGAAAAGGAATAGACACTGAAAACAAGGGAAACACATATGCACCCTGTGGCAGACTGGCAATCTGTCCAGGGTGTACCTTGCCTTCGTTCAACGGTAGCTGGGAAAGGGCCCAAGCAACACCATGACCCCAAAAGAGATTCAGTGGGTTCAGTGGATGGATGGATGGATGGATGGATGGATGGATGGATGGATGGATGGATGGATGGATGGATGGATGGATGGATGGATGGATGGATGGATGGATGGATGGATGGATGGATGGATGGATGGATTTGCATTCAACTTGTACAACCTAAAAGTTACTCAGGGGTCATAGGTCACTCTGAAATGGATTTCAACTTTGCTTTAGGATTTTTATTCTGCCATTCCACCATTCATCAAAGTTGTTCTGTTGGTGTAGGATGAGGAAATGGGAGGGCCAAACTGACTTTAATGGCATGGTACACACTTTGACGTGAGGTTTTGTGCATGGCTACTGAAATGCTTTGGGAATAAGAGAACGGATACATTAAAGCTTGAAATTCATTTTTTTTTTTAGCTATGGTTCTGGAATTGTGGAAGAAAGAGGGGTAGAAAATGAAAGTTAACATTAATTTTTAGCTCTGTAAGCGACTGCTGAACCAACTTTTTAGTTCTCTATTCTTTTTTCTCTGCTTTCCCTCTGAAATGCTAATATGGCAACTAAGTGCACCTGCATCAACCTCTCTCTCTCTCATTTCTTTGTCCTCACTTTCTTCTTCTATAGGTGAGCAGAAAACATATTCTACCCGTGGCTACAAAAGCTCTTTAAATGACAAAAAGGAAGTCACTGATCGCTACCTTTTTGCTAAGACAAGAAAAAATGGTACAACTTTTTTGGTTTAACAATTCAACGGCTTCGTGACTTTATTGTCTTTCTGGAAAAGGGCAAATTTCAAAGGAAGTTTTATACACCAAAGCTTCATCAAACCCTGCTGTGACTGTTCTTTTGGGTGAATTAAACCCATAGACAAAAAGAGAGACTCACACACTGTTCCACTTAAATGTTGCCAGATTCTCCACAGTGCAGATTTGCTTGTATATTCCCATTTATCCAATAAAAACAAATCTGATTTTTGACGTAGCTAAGCCTATGATAGAATCAGCTTAGAAACTTGCAAAAATTACAGTTCATGTTTATATTACACTGCACATGTCAGGATTCTATCGGACCTGACTTTTGGTTGGTTAACTGTTTCCACTCTATCTATTCCAATAGGCAGCAGAGTTCATTGAGAGCATTGAGCAACACAACTTCCCTTGGGAGCAGCCAAGCAGTGCCGCTGACTGTGGCGCTGACAGCCAGAGAGCATTAAGCACAGGGGTACTGCTGCCAGTGCAGGCACTCAGTGAACCATGACGGTGTCATTTCTTTTAATAGGGCGCCTTTCGTCCTCCCTCTCGCGCGTAGTCTGTTTTCATCCCTCTCGCATTTTGGCGTCTGCCTTATATTTTGTTTCCTTCTCTTGTACATCCAACAATCAACTTTTCCCACCCTCCTCCATACTTTATACTTTCCTTCTTCCTTTAATCCCAGCTCTCATCGGCCTGTTTAAAATGCAAGGCATGGGTTTGTAGTTGTTGCCGAGAACCCCAACGGCGTGCGAGGAACTCTAATTGGTTTGCTTAACCTTCAGAGCACAATGAGCTGGCTGTAATGAAGGCTCATGATTCATGGCCAGGTAATAAAGCTGAAGAGGGCCGTTTACCCAAAAGCACGCACACACACACACAAATCTTAAGACGCTCTGAATAACACACAGCTGCATATGGGATTTAACACAACATCGGGAGTGTGTTGTCAGACAGGCGTATGGTTTCTAATAAAGCCCAAAGCTATTTGACTGAGACACTAGTGAAATGCATTCCTTCTTGGCAAATGATTTTCATCAAAAACATGCAACCAACATGGCAACCAGGTGTGGGTAATTGCCAGGCTAAATACCAGGAAGGGAAATTATCAGGGTATGTGACAGTTGACAGCATAATGTAAAAGTTTTAACAGCAACATTTATGCTTGTGACAGAGCAAACTTCACAGGGTGTTCGCAGACTTGTTAAAAGCATACTTTGTTCAGAATCACAAGTCAAATGTTTTTGCTGAAGCATGACGTCACGTTAGTGGTGTTTTCTTAAAAAGGCTTCTCAGATCTACATCATGCAGCTTGACACACCATCTGAAAGTAAATGGAACCTTATTAGCAACTTAGGATGAAGCTTGAAGAATTTGGCTTTTTATGTGTGTGTGTGTGTGTGTGTGTGTGTGTGTGTGTGCGTGTGTGTTTGCGTTGTGCATGTTTGATGAGGTTTTTTAATGAACTGAGAGACTCTTGGTGCATATTGCTGCGTCAGGGTATGCTCTGCCTTTTAAAGGCCTCTGAATAAGTCATGATATTTGGAGAGATAATGAGATAGGAAAGGGGATGAAGGACTGGAGGAGCTAATGCTCTCAGCAGAAAAGTCTCAACACAAAGTGACAGACGAAGCTTAGAGGTGCTCTTCACGGTCCTACTGAAATATTTAAAACAAATGTTTTTAGATCTTCTTTCAAATGACAAATTAATCCAACTTTAAAATTACTTGGATCCTGATCAAGTACATTATTTCTAATGTTGTGCATCAGCCATGCAGAGCTGCAGGCTTGCTCTTGCAACAGCCAGAAATTCTGCAGGGATGCTGGACATCAGAGAGAACCTGCTGCCCTGATGTTCATATGTACTTTGTCACTTGTTTGCAATTGAATAGTTACGCATTTCACCAACAGGTTCTCTGAGTTTGTGGCAAAACTTTATTGTCACGTTATATATATATATATATATACACATATATATATATATATATATATATATATATATATATATATATATATATATACACACATAAAAAGCCATATATATATATATATATATATATATATATATATATATATATATATATATATATATATATATATATATATATATATATATACACATATATATATATATATGACCAGTGACCATCTGCTTTCATTAATTAGCTCCAGGATGGAACACTGGCGAAGAAGCCGTTAACTCCAGCACATTCTTTTTCATAAATATGTTAAACTCCAGGTACTGTAGCTTAAATGTTAACCAATCGGGTTACATGTCACAGAGAGAGCTACAAACTAAAACACCCAATGTTGATTTTGCTTTTCCTTTGTCAGTCTCAATAAAGCCATTATAAATAACATTTGATAAACAGCCCAGATATAAAAAAAAAAAAAAAAAAAAACCTTAAATTTTGATTGAAAAGTTATAAGTTGTTTGTAATTCTTTAAGCTACAGTTTTTCTCCTTAAATCTTAAAGTTGTGAAAAAATAAATGTAGAATTTACAAGAAATTTTTTTTTGTATTTTTCATATAGATTCCGTTTGCTTACCTGCAGTTCTGTTAATTTTTATGTATTTTTTGTTTGTAAATTTATATCAAACAGAAAAAAAACAAAAAAAACGAAAAGGAAAAAATTATATATAGATTATAGATTAAAATAAATGATATTGATACATAGTTTGAAATGGAGTAGGAAGAAGTTTAAACTTTTCTAATCCTAACAATATACCTCGAGTTCATACAGTTTAATCGGGTTTTACATATCTTTCACTGTCATCAAAATTTGCTCATATACACACAAAGATCTACACACAAACACATACATGTTTACAGACATACCAGATTTACCATTTGTATACTTTCCCTGTCCATAATTCTCTCCACTGGGACCTCAACACCCAACCCCTGTCATCCTCACCAATAATAAACAATGCACACAGCACAGTAACTCGTTCATATAAACTAGCAGTTACACAAACAACAACCTTATAACTAAATTAGATGTATCATTCTTCTTCATAACTATATTTACTGAAAACTAGTATCTTGTGTTTTTGCTTAAAGTGGTTTATACTGTTGCTCAATCATAGCACATCATTTAGAATGCTCCATTACCGGTACTTAACTCCATGTTTTGTCATACAAAAACTCTTTTTAGTTGTGCGTGCCTTGGGCACTCTAAAATTGTTTTATTTCCTCAAACTATAACCACCCAATCTGTCATAAAACATTGACTGTAAATGTACTGGTAGTAAATTATCTCTAGCTTTGTAAATCAGTTGTAGTATTCTGTGCTCTATTAGATCAAAAAGCTTTAGAATCTTTGATTTTAGAAATAACTCAGTGTGATGCAGATAACTTCCTTTGTGAATAATTCTTGCTGCTCTTTTTTTGTAAAATGCACAACAGCTTTCCAGAGGTTTTGTATGTACTTCCCCAAATTTCTAAACAACAAGTTAAGTATGGGAACAAATACAATTATACAGTATGTTGTACAGTATGTGTTTCACTTTGGCCATGACTGAAATGCATTTTGATATTTTTGTCAGTACAGAGCTAATATGCTGTTTCCAGGTAAAATTGTCATCTGCAGTCACCCCCCAGGAATTTGAAATGATTCACCGTTTGTAATGTCACTCCTGCTATTTTTCATCTTAATTTGTTCTTGATAGTGTTGCCAAAAAAGCATAATTTTAGTTTTATCTAGATTCAGTGATAACTTATTTCTGTCTTATTTCTGTCAAACCAATCCTTTAAAATATTCCCCTGAGTATCGTGATAATCCTCCAAAAAATATATGCTCCAACAGAATGAATGTCACTGCAGTGTAGAAATAGTACCACAATGTACCAAGGGTAGCAATTTTCAAACCAAAAGAGAAAGCTATGAACCTGGAAAGGTACAGTTTGATCATTGTAATGTAACAAAATAAAATTCAATATTATATTACCCATATATAAATGCTTTTAGGGCTCTTAGCTGGGTAAGCTTTTAGCCTGATAGCCTTGATATATCAAGATTCTCTCTTGTGTAACCAACTTCTTTCAGTCAGGAGGCAGACACTGTCTCGATTTTAAAAGCTACCCTTAGAACTTTTCTTTTTGATGAAGCTTCTGGTTAAGGTTGTTCTAAATTACCTTAAGCCATTTAGGGACTATAGACTGAGACTGCTGGGAGTCATTCTAGGACCTCCAGGGTATTTGTTTTTCAATACACCACTCTCTCCTCTTCTCTGTGTTCTCCAAACCATTTCTGATCATAAATGACATTGTCACTGTTCTTCACTTATCTCTTTTGTCTTATAACAGATGTTCCAGTGTTGTGTTCCTGTCTTCTTGCCCCTTCTGGGCAGTGGATATGGCCACACGTCCTTAGCTTCTGATTGCTTAGTGGTGCATAATATCATCAGCGAATACTTGGATAAAAGCTTTGAAGAAGTAACAAATATTTTCCGCAAATACTTATAATACGATATAATATTGCTTTTATTTCATGGCCATGACAACTGGTGACATTCACGCAAAGTCAGCTCCTAACAGTTTTTAAAGAGAAGTCCATGCCAAACTAACAGGCAGGGTGAATAGTGGTTACAGAGATGAGAAATAACATTTGACTTGTTTTAAGCAATTGGCGGTCTGGATAGACTCACCACCTTTTATCTTCATATTCTGTTTCAAGTACCGACCTTTCAGCAAAACAAAAAACAAAAAAAACAAATATTGTGCACACTAGAGGTTTTTTTCAGAAGAACGTGTTCCTGTCCATGGTCGCACAAAGAATTTCTATCACTTCAACTGTCCATTCATTTAAATATAAATACCATAATAATGACAACTTTGTTTTACTGGGATATTATTGCCTGCAATGAAGAATACAGCATTTTATTTTTGACTTGGTTAGACATTTTTCTTGTATGGTTTTAAATCTGCCCTTTTTAAACAAAATTAATTTCATGACAAGGTCATTATTGTAAATCTTATGTTGGACATTTATCTCATCATGGGATCACCTTGCCTTTGCAAATAGACTGAACTCAACTTTAACTTTAGCTAATAAAATTTAAATGAAAGTATTTGAGCTAAAGAATTCAATTGGAAAACCGAAACTCATTTTTCTATTAGATGACATAAAATATGTGTGTATGGTTGGAACCATAAAGGAGTTAAATCTGAATGGAAATTATTTACCGCACCTTTATTAAAAAGCATTTATCATCAGTCTGGCTCCCTGTATCTCTTGTTGGCCTTGTTCGACGGTATCTTCTCATACCAATCTGCTTCTTCATATTGTTTAGGTCAGTCAGTCATTCCATTCATGTGTGATGAATAGCAGGCTTCATTCTTATAGGTTTTGTAAATCAACATTTATTTTATAAGTGCCAGGAGATTTTGCACCTAGGCCTTAGACAAAGTTTATAAAATGAGAGGCAAAAAGCATTAATTTGATAGTCTGCTAGTTTACATCTCTGTTTAAATCTGTCGTAATTTAAACTGAAAACCATTTGAGATGGTTGTATAATGTTTAGAGCGCAAATTAATAAATGGAAAACTAGTCATGCTACAACAACTAAATTAAAGTGTGGAGAAATGTGCCATTTGGGTGAAAATGTCAGCTAAAATTTGTTTGTGATTTTCCTCCATTTATTTTGACTTTTATGATAACCTATACATGAAAAAATAATGAATAAAATTAATCTTTTAGGCCAAAATGTGATAACATTTTTTATTTACAAATAAAAAAAACAAGATTTAACTGCTTAAAAACTTAATTCCCCACAATATACTGTATGGATAAAGATATAATATGTGCAATATGTGCCACAAATTTTGATACAGACTTGAAGGTCTGAGGATCAGGTCTGCCTTTAACATTGTTTCAACATCTTTCGACTCTTTGTGACGTTGTTTTAGTGTGTTGCTTTTATTTTCCCATTAGTCTGGTCTTTCTTATGTATCCTTCCAGCCTATATATTCTGTGTGTCTACCACTACTCTTTTCTGGTTATCTAGCATCATTAGTTTGTATCAGAGTCCCACAGGAAAGATGTTTCTCGACACTTCTCCAGCCTCTTTATGGTGTCCCGTGGTGTTTTGATTTTTGTTACTGTATCCTGCATGGCGGGTTTGACATTTATTAGACCTATTCCTTCTTCCTTTCACTTAGTGAAGCCTCAGGGTGCTGGAGTTGGGATGGAACCCTTCATGAGTCATTAGGAGCTTTCTTGACTCGGAATCAATGGCCTCTGTCTCTTTACTTTGGGTTGCAATCTCAGCAGGATAAATGACCAAACGTGGAGTGTAGTGGTTGATGGCCCAGATCCTGGTTTTTCCACTTATCTGACTTCTCAGGACAAATCAAATATATAAATGTAGTTGAAAAATAATCTTCCAACTTCTATGTCAGTTGTTTTCTCAAGCCAGCACAACGGCAATTTCTCTGGTGGCTGGCTTTTCACACCTTTTGAGCATATCTTTTGAACCTGTTCATTCAGTTTTTTGAAGCAAGGTATCGGGTGGAATTGTTTAACTGCAGCCAAATGGGAGTATGGGAGTCATTTATCTTAAAAAATGGAGGTAAAGTGGCCCCGAGAGGGGAAAAAAATGACCTGAGGAAATGGGCGTTTTTCCATCACAGTAAAAACTGTGAACTGAGGCAGGGATCCAAGCTGAGAATGATTGTGAGATTAAAGAACCAAATGCAGCATGCATGTTTGTGTGTGTGAGAGACTGCGTGGCAAACAGTATGGTCGGTGGTGTACAGAATGGACTGAAGTCACAGGGTAAGAAATGGAAATCTTCAACACGCTGTGTGATCTTTGTATATTACCATGTCTTGGTTCCATAAAGAAGGCAAGTGAAGTTAAATCAAGGGTACAACACTGTGGCCTACAGATGATGTGCTCATTCTAAACAGAGAGGAAATGTAAGCAAGTAAAACATATAAGACAAGGAAAAATAAACAGAGGGTGGGCAGCCCAGAAAGAGAGGCTGGAGGGGAGATTACCTCTGGGATCACCTCAGGTGTGCCTCTTAGTCATGCCGTTGGTATGCTATAGAGGTTTTGATAAAGGCAGAGACTGTTTATTAAAGGTGGCAGCCTGACACGAGCCTTAGAAACCAGCCGCATGGAGAACATACAGGGATCAGAGAGGTTGTATATTATTGTCCTGGTGTGTATAATGGTGTATACACACGAAGATCTGGCACAAATTTAATTTCTATATTGGAACCAGCCTTGTTGCATGTCCATAAATATATTATATATCATTCAATCCTGATTCGTTTTCCTGTGTTCTGTGAGAAATACAATGCATATTTAGCATTAAAAATTAAGATTTTTAAATTAACATTTTCTAAAGCAAAAGGACCACATTACTTAAACCTACAAATTGCTATTTCAAGTCTGTACACCTTCCTCTAAAATCCTCTCCAATTTTCAAGCTTATAGTGCTTTAGCTTAAAAAAACGGTGGACCTTTTGAAATCCCTAGCATTATTGTCACAATTTATGAACTTATTTGTATTTCTTTTGTTTACATTTCCGTGTACTTCAATTCCTAAGACACTTTAGCTGATCATTCTTTAGGTGCTACCATTATTGTGTGATAGTGGAAAAGGTCCACACCATTATGTTTTCTCAACCACCTTAAAACTTTGCAGTTTATTTTGTATTGTATTTTGTGCCACAAATATAAGTCACTTTTTTCCATTTAAAAATGTGTTAGAAATACAGTAGAACACTAACCTAATGGTAAAAAAGTTAATGAATAAAATGTCATTGCATTGTTTGATCTAACATCCGTATTTTTAAAAAGGAGCAATACTTTGAGCAATGCAACAAGGCAACAAGCTGCTTTTGCTGTGGCATTGCACAGATGGAGAACTTTCAGTTTAGTCCATCTTTTTTTCCTCTTGGTTAAATGTTTGTTTCTTACTGATTTCCTTAAGGCTATTCCTAAGGGCCTTTTAGGTTAGATTTAGGCAAGCAAGGTGTCAGCTAAATTACAGTTTTTGGTATTAAATTATAATAAGGTTGTGAGCAAAATCTTAAAGCTGTCAGACATTTGCTTTGGTCAATAAGACGCAAGTATAAAGAAATCAAAATGCCAAATTTTGTTTTTAAATAGTTAGGTGTTTCACCACCTCTCTCCTGAACCAAAACTCATTTGATTCAGAAAGATTTTTCACTCCAGTCTACTCTTTTCTGACAAAGGACCATTATGTTAGACCTGGAGATGCTTATTCTGTTCCAGCTTCTTCAAACTAGACTGTAAATTTCCATTTCCTTCTAAATATTACATGCATTTAAGCAAAAACACAGGAGAGGAGAAGCAAAGTAAAAATAAACTGATGTTACAGCAGCAGACATTTGGCAACTGACAAAAGGAAATCTGTATATTTATGTTTGGGCTGGAGAAGTGATTAACAATGACAAACAAAAGATGTAAGCTGAATGAAAAAGGTCATGGAATTAAAGGTTACCGAATAAGGCTGAAGGTAGCAGATTTCAAAATGCAATAAACAAGAAAACGGAACCAAAAACCAGGACAACTTAAACCAAATGGATGAAGAGGTTATGGAAATAAACACAAGAACGTCAAAATGACTCAACGCAACCACAAGGCCTCAAGAAAATATGACTGAGCTTATAGCATATGAGCCATTTCTCATGTTTAAAGCCTTAACTTCTCTTAGAAAAGACAGACTTGTCATTTTTTTATATATTCTTCCATTTGACTGTAAACACACAAAATACCACAAGTTCTTTTTCAGAAACCCTTAAAGAATGAGTTTACTGATTCCAAAATTGATCATTACAAGCTAAAACAAACAAAAAACAAATCTTTCTAATTGGTGTTATTTGTATTATTGGCATATTCTTTTAAATGTAGCCTAAGAATCGCTTTACCACCAACCTTAAGTTCTGTATCTATCAACAAATGAAAATGCAGCTGTTTAGCAAAGTATTCTGATCTAAATATTTTTGGTGTATCAAATGTAAACACTCTGAATTGTGTTTTTTATCCCTAATAGGATATAGTCTGAATTTCTTTAGTAAACCAACACTGGAATTTAGGTGGTGGTGATGAAACAAGAAGTCACTTACATGTCTCTAAGCATGGCAGAACATGAAAGACTTGTACAGTTTTCAGTGACGCAAACATTTATAAAAGTCTGCATGTTATTCACCTTTTCCTAGACAATATAATAACAATGTGGAAAAAAAGAATTAGGAAAAGGTTTTATTCTTGACATTTTCTACTTTGTGGTCAACAGATGTGCAAACGTTTTGACATATTTTATTGTGACCTACAGGATCATCAGGTTAATCTCTATAAAGAGTTTTCTCTATTTAAACTCATTTTATTGTTGCTGTCAAAGTTTTTTATTTTACTTTATATTTTTCCCAAAACAGATTTGCGTCTTTTTAAAATAAAAATAAAGCAAGGTGTTTTTAACATTGTACATAGAACGATTTCCGTCAAAACCAAAGGTTTTTGATATGCAACCTTCTACTCTGTCAGTGACATAAAGCACATTTATTGTTTTTCATTTTTTTATTTTACTTAATTCTAAAGGTATAGTAATTTTAAAGCTGAGTTGAGCAGACCTGTATCCATTTTCCTTCAGCTCTAAGGTGATAAACCTGCAGGCAGGAGACACATGAACACAAAGGTTTGCCTTTGTAATTTCTTAAATCTTTAATTTCAAGTCAGTAACTAGCCCTCCTGTGTATTGGTGCCAATGGCAAAGCAATTGTTACTTTTCATTTTTTTTTTTTTTTTTTTTTGCTGCATTAGGATATCAGGCTGTACATAAGATTTAGGTTGCAGCAAAGCCTTACAGACAGTTTTGATGCTTTAACTCTGGTTTTATAGGACATAAGCACATTTTAGCAGTAGGAACTGGCATCTTTTAGGCAGACCTTTCCTTGGCTTGTCATTTGTGATTACCCAGAAACCTTGGGAGGGGTCCTTGCAGTGCTGAACATGTCTGATGGGTTGTATATTCCCAGAGATTTACTCCCACCATTCTTGCTTAGTCATCAGAGCTTTAAAATATACAATAGCTGGTACAAATCTATTAACCTTCTCAGCTGGCTCAGAAAACCCTCATTAAACTCATCCCCAGTGAGTTTTGGTGGTCAGGGGAGCTCCAATTTGAAGAAGAAACAGCTGATTATAACAAGAAAGCAGCAAAATGAGAACAATAATGATCACAATAACATAAATATTACAGTGTTCGGCAGAGCCTTTGTTCTAAGTCATGACCAGATTGGAATTTGTTGAAACTTAATCACTGATGAGAGAGTAAATCAATCAGAATAAAATCCAGCCTGGAAGAAGTTAGTCTCATATTGTTTTACATTTATTTTGATTGATGCCTGTAAAATTTAAATATAAAAAGATATCTGGGTTGTAGAAAAGATGACAATCATTAGCCACAGAGGCTTCAGTCACAAATCAGAGCTGATTTTTAAAGTCCCACTCTGATAAACTCTTGATCTATTGTAAAAGTGCTCCCAGCTCAGACGAGCTAAATAAAGACAATTTATGGATCAATTTTTCTGCAAGATCAGAATGAAGCACAGCAGGGAGCTTATGGCTTGCCATGGTATCTTTTGGGTCTGGATGAATTCTCAATTATCATTGGCTACTGGGTATGCATTAAAATGTGATATACCACAGTAATAACCATACGCCTAAAAAAGAAGTTCCGGTCACATAGCATAAATGTTCTATGTCACTGTGCTGGTTTCTTTAAAACAAACTTTTGCTTTATCATATGGACAAAAAACATGCGGTGAGACGTGAACTTTCTCTCTGAATTGGTGCTTACCCGTCGTGATGATCAACATAGATATCGCTTTCCTTTGCCGCTGCACTCAAGGTCCGCGCCGGCTGAGCTTTAGAGAACTTCCGAAACTGTACTTTTTATTATTTTCTGTGACCAAATCAAGCTAACACTCTGTTGTGGCTGTTTTCCTTCTTGATTAAAAATAGATATATTTATTTTGTATTGAATTTGCTTAAGATGTTATAAAAAGTATCAAATGAAATGTTTATATTTAACATATTTGACAGCTGCTGCTAAACACAAGTGAAAACATGAAGCATATACTTATCTAATTGTTGGTTGCTTTCTCTAATGAAAATAAAAACGAGGAGCTCATCCAGAAGCACCACGTAACAAATAATCTGCTTTTTGTGAGAAAAGCAATCTAAACAGAAACAATAACAAGAATGAAGTACTAAAAACTGGTTGAATTTCTATTGCTTTTGTAGGTGAATATGTTATAAGCGGGTTAATGGCCTTCGAAGTGTGCATTATCAGCATTAACCCACTTTGCGTCGGACGATTCAGGCTTCCACGTCGTGCCTTAATTTCTGATAATGCACACCTCGTCTGCCATTAACCCTCACCTATGTCACACCTACAAGCTTTTCCCAGCTGCATTTGAGTGCCTGCTCCTGATTGACAAGAAATGTTCAGATATGCGATTTTAAGCTTAATTTTCTTTATATATACAGTACAGACCAAACGTTTGTATGGGAAGGTGTGTCCAAACGTTTGGTCTGTATAAATATTTAATCATGAGAAAAATGGTACAAGAACACGTCAAGAACACCAAAAACACTATTTTCTTTAGAGTGGGTCTTTAATGCATGTATGTGAGGTTAATCATTTTGTTTTAAAAGCACAATGAGCACACTTATAGTAAATATACTTTTTTTTAAAACAAATTGTATTTTCCCAAACAACTATGACCCTAGTGCTTCTGTTTGGAGTTTGTCCAGTCGAAGGCAGAAGTGATCACTTGCATGATCTTCATAATGATCACAGTAGTAACATAATAAAGAACCAACTAAGTTTGATCTTCACTTTACTAATTTGTTGTAGTTTTACTAAACCCATGAAGTTAAAACAAACTATTTCTCTAGAAACTCTTATCTGGATAATGATTCTCAGGAGGACAGCTCACAAGAAGAAATGGATCCTTTCAGGAAATGGCCCGCTGCCCAAATTACAGCCCATTCATCGTAGGAAATCAAATGCCAGAACACAGCTATTATGTTAGCCCTAAAACCTGAGTCTGCTTCTCAAGAAAGTCAGAAATATACTGGAGATATTTGAAATACTTAGCTGGAATGGCTAAGTATTTCAAATGTCAACTTTATCCTGGACATTTAGAGTGGTTTTAGCATGCTATTATTAAGACAGCTCCTCAATAACTAAAAAAATATATACATTTCCTTTTGTATGAGGCGTTTTCCTCTTTTGAAAACAGCTGATCTTTTGCTGACAACATGCAGCAATCATCTTCCAGTGCCCCACCACTTGAGTCTCCATGGTAAAAGATAAGAGCGCCTATTTGTCCTGAAGAACTCTGTCATCAGGCACAGAAAGCCTTTAAATCTTGTTATAAGCTCAGAGGGGATAGAGCGGCACACCATTTATGAGCGCTGCATTGAAGCCTGGGGTAAGTTTTAAGAATTATTCCTGCTCCTCTCAATGCCAAAACTCACCCAATCACAACAAAGCTGACGTCATTCGTCACAGGCTGCAGTGTGGAGTTGTGCTGTTTGAAACAAGGCAGTAGATATGGTGGCATTATGTCAAGTCTGACCTTCAGTTCAGCTCTGTCTGAGTGCCTTTTCTTCCCCAAAACAAACACAAGCTGATTGGAATTTAATAGACTAAACGCACTCGGCAGTTTATCAAACAGGCTTTATACATGCTAATAAACACCTTCGAAGTAACAAATTGGCCAAAATTTCAGGAAATGTGCAGGCTCAACTTCAGCAGTCCCAAATTATCTGCTTCTCAAAGTCATTGTGCCTCCTGCTGAATGAGGAGCATGGCAAATGTGCTTAGGCTTAGCCACAGACCCTATGAGGGTTACTTTGAATGTCTTTCCCTATTCAGATTCTCTCTTAAATGACAACAATGGAGCAATGACTTCCCTGAGGGAAAAGGGAAAGAGGAAAAAAGGGAAGCTTAATTTTAGATCTGTAGTCCACAGAAATGCCATATGAGGCCTTCCAAAAAAGCAAGATATTGAAATTGAATTTAGTTTTGTCCTTAAAATGAAACTTGGTAATTCTATTTTTTTTCTTCATTCTGAGTTCAAGTTCATCCAGAGAGTCGATTGCATTGTTATTGATTTATGGCTTGGCAATGCTGCCCTTCAGTGGAAGATAACTAGAATAACTATTTTCGGCAGATGAGTTTTGTAAGAAAAACTTTAGATTCTGAGGAGGAATAAATTGCAGTATGTGCTGGTAGGTACAAAATCAACCTTAAAAAATATAGTAATTTAGTTCCACCCTTATCACGTAATAAGGAAAATATTTCTCGATGATGAAATACGCCTTTTTGATTCCCAAAAGTCATTCTTCTCCATTAGTTTCCGCTCGTATTACAGAGTGAAAGCCTGAGATTACTCAATGCCCGTCAGTTGGGCTCTTATCATGAAGAAGCATGCCTCCGAATAGGTCAAGTGCAAGCAAATGTCAGATTTTTGTTCCAATGAAATAAAGACAGACATTGTGGCATTTGCCTGCAAACGAATCAAATGCGGTGATCCATCAGCACCTCCAGTTTGAGCCCCGCTTAGCACGCAGGCTTCATCATTTTGAGGTTCAAGGACAAACTGATCCTCTGACGCCTCGCTCAACACATCAAAGTGCAAAAACATCAGAAATAGAAGTGCTCAGCCACGCTTTTTTTCTTTGGAAATGTAGAAACCCCAAAGCCACATTGAATTGTGTTGACACATTCACATAATTTGGAATTTCTGTAAATGTCAAAGTATTTTTTTTTTTTTGTCCAGCTTTCTTACATGTTTAGAAGATTTGATGATGTTGTACACAAAGTGGTGCACCAACTCTCCTCCAGGCGTTTTCATGTTGCTGAGCTCAATAAGGTCAAAAAGGATTGAACATTGTATTTTTGGACTTTTTAAGAAGACTTTTATATTTTAACAGCAATGTTGTAGAATATTTACCACATGCTTAGGTTAATTTCTCACTCAAACATCTCGTCTAAAGTAGTCACTCACATTCCTGCCCATATAGGTAAATCGTGGGGAAACAAAATCATAAAGCGCATGTAGAAACACTGTAAATGAGTCCACCCATCTCCATCTGTGTACATGTGAAAGAAAAATTAATCCCTTTCTGAGGAAAACTGGGTCATGGGACTTTTATCTTCCTGCTTTAGTGTGCATAATCATTCTGCAAACACAAAAAACACACAAATTTACAACATTGTGCTTTTAACAGGTGTTGTAGTAACTTTATTTGCCCAATAGGTGTCGCTCAACTACTGCGTCCTTTACCCCAGCGTCCAACCTCTGGTCCCTGAAGACTGGGTAAATTGTTGTCCCGGACCAATCAAAGAAGATGTGGGCGGGCTCCCGTAGTTACTACAAGATACTCCTAAGAGTTTGCTGCGACCTGCCGTACCTATGAGTCTCCAAGTAAATGAAAAGCATCGGCAGACGCGCTGATTATGCCGAGATAAGGAGCACGTGATCCGCGCTCCGTCCCATAATGGCATGCGATGGTTCCTCCGCGGTTGATTTCCCGGACAAAGTGGCGTTCAGAGCGACTCCCTGTACGTGCGGCGAGAAGTGCAGAGGTCAGGGCAGCAGTATGGTTTTCCTGGGATTCTTCCTGCTGTCGCTGTGTCTGCACGCAGTCACCCTCGTCTGCTATTTGGACCTGCGCTCCGAAGTCAAAGGGGAAAAGGTTCTCCATCAGAGACGAGAGTCTGTGATGACTCTTACCTGGAGTGACCCGGTAGGTGTGCTTCCGCCCGGCGGACACCAGCGACAGGACTCCCGCAGCGGAGAGAACAGACAGGTACAAACAAACTGTTGCTGTTGTTTTATTTTACATCTATGTACATGGTGGACATCTTTTGGATGAGCGCACGGAGGCTGCTGGCCGGTGTCAGGTTCTGCGCCTGTCCTTTGTCATGACATGTCTCTCATGAATGTGCATGATCTGGTTAGAGATCGCAACCTTTCGCGCTCGTGCTTAAAGCTTTTGGGACAAAAATGCAGCCTCCTGCTCAGGTGAACACACCTAGGTTGGTTCGTTTCAAACATGGGACCTCTGCTTCCGGTTTTAGTAACAGGAATACCTTTGTTACTACTTAAAAAAAAAAAAAGAAAGGAGGCTCTGTTTGATATGATCAAAACTGCATTTAACCCAATTGTCCCTTTTGCAGAGTCCTTTGACAGGAAGAGCAAGGTGCTCAGAGGTTAGGCATGCTGCCCAGCTGGAGTTACAGAGGTGGGAGTGGGGGTGGGGTGGGGTGGGGTGGGGGTGTCGGTCAATGTACTGAACAGGTGGAGAGCAAATGAAGTGGATCACCAGCAGGTGCAAAGCCCAGGGGCTGATGTAAATTCATCAGGACTGAGATGGGGCAGTTGGTACTTGGAGCAGGGCCAACTGCGTCTCACATGTGTTTTCTTCTCTGGCAGCGCTAGTTGAACGCTCATTGTGTTGTCTGTGGCTTTGGCAACAGCCCCTGCATCACCGCACACACTCTAATTTGATCAGTACAAAGGGGACCAAGTCACCTCTCAACTTTGCTTTGCTTTCTCAGTTTGCTCATGTGTCAGCGGTTGTGTAACCTCTGAGAGAAAATGATCCTCTGCGTGGGGCATTTGGCTGGACATTGCATTGTGCAAAGCTATCAAGTGTAGTCACTGACTGAGAGAAATTAAGGTTCTGTATTTATGAACACATTTATTTTTTCTTTTAATGAGATCCATTGCAAGTTGGGAGATTTCTTTGTACATGTTCCCCTTCACGAACAAAGTCATTTATTTGTCTGTGTCTTCTCCAAAGCTTATTTTGGAGAGGAGTGGTTTCCCTGCTCGTAGCCCGGCGAGATGGGCCGTGGATTCAGCCCAGATGGGGGACTCTTCATGAGAGAAAGACTGTGGCCCAGCTGTAAATATTTATCATTGCTGTGATGCAGTTGTGCCAGATGTCTGCATTAAACAACTCTGATTACACATCCCTCAGTTTACATAGTTGGCGAAACAGGAGCATGTGGCATTTAGACATAGCGGCCGCACTTGTTAGCTTTTTGGACATTTTCTTTGAAGATCCTCTCTGGCAGGGCTGAAATTGTTTATTGGATTTTTCACACAGGTTTTCCATCAAAGGCACCTTGGTAGGATCGGTAATGTGATGTGATGTCCAGGTATACAGACAAGTGTAACACAACATGAGATACTGGCCATGGAAGGGGAAACTTGAAACCACATCAACTTGCGTCTGATATAACAAACATGAAACAATTGGGCTTTTGTGGGAATGGAGTCACCATGCATCATTGTGTACATGCTGCTCAGATAGATTAATTCTTTGCATTGTGGTTGAGTTTATGTTTTGAGGAAGGCAGGTGACACAGTTCCTTAAGTTGCAAAAAAATAAAATAAAAACAGTTCGGGGGATGTTGTTTGGGGCATGTTTGATGAGTGTCAGATGGGAAGAGAATTTTAAACAAGTATATAAAAATAGAAGAAAAATAATTGTCAGGGCTGACTTTTTTTCTTTTCTTTAAGTTATGTGTAGTATTTGGTTATGCTTAATTACTACCTAATAACACTGATTATTAATGAATATAGAAAAGGGCCTTTTATTTTGAAAGGTTTGCAGATCCTCACTTGATTGCAAGTAGTCTGTTTTGGCTAAACTCCAAGATAAGCTTTATTGCACATGATAGAGAACTAAAATAAAAGGGGAAAATGGAATATACTCCAGGTGATCTTAGTTCTTTGAAAAAAAAAGTAACTTTTAGATTTTTTATGTAAATTTAAAGAATCGAAGAATGATCAACCTTAAACAATGCGAAGAAGAGTTATGATTTTTTTTTTTTTTCATAAAAAAAGACATCACTCAAAACCTCACTTCCTCAGATCCTTCTAGTTGTTTCCTAATGAGTGTAGATAATCTGGTCATTTATGATTAGGGTCTGGGAAAAAAGCACAACAGTCTTCACCTCAACAGCCCCAGTTGGTATGCCCTTGAGCAAGGCAGTAAACTCCAGCTGTCCAGCAGATCTGCAAAGTTCCCAACAATAAACCCCACCCTCCCTCCTCTGTGTGATATTCGTGAGATGTAGGGCATTTAAGGAAGCCAAGGCGAGTTTTGGCTCAGTGATCCTGACCCTCATTCACCTGATGTCAGAGAGTAAAAAAAAGTATCAAAAGTAAAGCGATGTGGGATTCTGTTGGCCTCGTCATTTAGTCCTCAACTTTACTATTCCATTATATGAAACAAATCTCTCCTCTGATGTGCGCCTTCAAAGTCTCACAAAGAACAGATGCTGAAACATCTGGAGTCTAGTTAGCAGCTATTAAAAAAGTCAGTTTGATAGGACTCAAAGTCCTCACAAGCAGACAAGCTTTGAGGCAGTCAGCTGGGCTGTCACCTACTTTCTCTGTAACCAACGCACGATTAGTTAAAATAGCATTTCTGCACACAGCTACCATTACAGATATTAGTAGTGGTATCGACACACTACAAAAGAAACAGACTCTCCGTGCATTATCTTGCCAGACAGCTGGTGTAGAAGCCTGGTAAAAATTCAGTCTACAGTCACAAGCTTACTCTATAATACATTTTCAGAGCATTCATGCTGCTTAGTAAGAAATCACTTAGCCAGCAAGTGTTGCAACAATCTGAGAAGAGACTTGCTGCTGACAGACGACATTTCCCCTGGGCTGAAGCTCCAAAGCTTTTTCAGATGGCAGTCCATTCATAGCGTTATTAAATTACCAAAGTTATGGTTTAAAACGCATGACCTTGCAGAGAGCAGTTGTCTGGAATTGAACGAGGGAAGGCCACTCCTTTTGAATATTTTAAAAGAAAACACACTGTCATCGTTCAATCTGGGAGTGTGAATCACAAGAGTATTTTTGAGCAATCGGCTCTCGGGAGTGCACATGCCACTGACGTTAGTAATGCTAGCGCAGCAGTGATGGGCACCTGCAGAAACCAGTCCTCAGTTTAACCTCCTCAACTTTGTAACCTCTGATTTTAAAGCTATATTGGGTTTCAAACTTTCTGCCAAAGTAGAAATTAGAAATGTGTTTTTAACCAGGCTGGCTGTAATTTGTAAGGAAGCGTGACAATGCTTGAGCTCTAAAAATGATCCAACTGCAGCAGTTTTTGTTCATATTCATCTCAAAGTTAGAATTGCGAGTGTTTGGATAATGGAAATAAAACAACAAAAGTCTTTGAAATGATATGTGTTGATTGGGTTAAAAGAAGCCTCATGATGGCAAAAGTAGACCAACTTTGGGTGAATTTTAGTCATATCCTTATGAAGCAACAGGGAATCTCATTCATTGCACACAACAGCAACCCCCTTGCTTTGAAGATTTGAAAGCCTTCTAATTAATAGCATTTTCCTTTTGAGCTGAAAAAAGAATGGTTTACTCAATAGTTGGCACTTAGCATACATACCAACACGTTGTCATTCTGATTTACTGTAACTCTGCATGCCTTTGAACAGTATTAAGGCTGTAAATGTTGTAATGAAGTGAAATGAAGCAAACAGGGGAAAGACCCATTTCTCAAAGTCGTTTAAATGTTTTCTTTTTTTTTAGTTTAAATAACATTCTTGCCTTCTTCTACAATGCCAGCTGCACCAGTTTGGCGGTAGCCCCGCAGACTGCTTGTTTGTCTTTCGTCGTTCTGCCGAAGCTTAATCTTAGACCAGAAATTGGCTGTTGAATCATGTTTGGCTGTCAGAACAGACGAAAGTGTAAAGCCATATGGCTGAACATACACCAAGAATCCTTTGAGATGTAACCTCCTCCACCCTTTGCCAACAGCTGGAGAGGAGATGTGGAGGCACCTGCACACCAAATGAACAGCAATCGGCCCTGCTTGCTGGAACATCTGGCGGGCTGTGTCGATAAACCCTTCCAATGCATATTCTTTGGGGCTGGAATTCCCATGCTCATAGGGTCAGACGTGGCCAGCAGCTGGCCAGGAACTACACTGCGCCTTTGCCCAGCAAAGCTTGCATTGGGTGCTTGACAAGATTCAACTCATCCCTCTCTCCAGGGACTGAGTTCAGCTGTTTGGGGGTCCCACATCTGAGTTTAAGTATAGAAGTAGCTGGAAACAGAGCTTTTTGTGTTCGGCTCCTTATGATCTGTCAGTGGTTCTGGTTAAAATGTTTCAAAAGGCTGAGGGATTTCACAAAACCAGCATGAAAGTAAGGTCCTGTTGTCTGGGTTTCATAACTTCAATTTGCTCAAGGATCAGAGTGAAATGAGGACTAAGTGATCTTGCCACTAACTGGAATTGATTCCAATATGAGTGGTGGGGTAGCTTGTCATGTTTAGTCCATACTTTTTATTTATTGCATTTTGATCCACAGCAAGGCTCTGCATGTGTCGTTCTTTCTGATATGTCATTTATCCAACTTCAAGTTAGCTCGATATGACTTGTTTGATTGTCTGCCACTAAGACCCTTTATGTCTTCCACTTGTACTGTTATTTATGATGGCAGTCCAGAGCATGACCGAGCAACAATTGAATTTATTACAATCCCCGACAAAAGGAATGCTTTGGGTGGTCTTCTTGTGTTTCTAGTGCCAGGTTTTCTTTGTGAAATCAAATTTTGGGAATCTTCCAGAGATACAATCACACACTGGCTCTTCCAAGCGACTGAGAACAATCCATTTAAAATCCTTTGCACAAATCATTTATTGCTGCAGCAGCCATGTTTAACCATGTTACCATCATGGTCATTGTGGGCTATTGTAGGGGTTCATAAGAATATAGGTCACATAGGAACAGAGAGGTTTGGTTTTTCCCATCAGTCACCTACCCGTCTGAAAAGTCATCTAGTTGTTGCATAGTGTCGTCTACGTTTGGGGATAAGTTTAAATCAGCTACATTAGATCCTTTGTTCATGCTACCACTGAATAGGGCTGGGACTAGGTACCTCATGAATGGGGATTGCTCTCAGATTAACTGCAGAGCATGTCCCTCTTTTGTATAAAGAGGTGAATTTTAGAGCAGTGCTGGCCAGGTGACGGTCTCAAACGCAGACAAAAGTGACTTGTGTTACAGGATAATTTACAGCCCCAATGAGATAGACAATGACTTGGCCAGAAATGAATGTGCTAGCTGACATCTTTTCAAATGCCAAAAGTTGTCTTTTTGCAAACAATAAGCCCCAAGTAGAATGGCCACCTGTAACGTAGGCTTTTCTCATGTCTGTCATTCAATTTGGTCATTTTATTTCAGGTGTGGTCCCTGCTATTAATAGTTTCAACTTCTCCATCATCTTCAAAAATCATTGACTAGTAAAATATATCACAATTACATGTTAAGTCATTTTTTAACACATAATATTTTCCTTGTCTTTCCCTAGGAAAGATTACAGTACAGAAATGACGGCTTCCGCTCAACAGAGGACCACAGGGACATAACTCAGCGGGTGAAAAGGAGTTCCAGCAAGGAGACAGAAATTGGTGTGGAGTGTTTTTATTTCATCACATTAATACCCTGTTGGGTGATGAGTTTGAATTTAGCTACATTAAAATGTATCTAGAAAGTTACTCATCATTTGTTTCTTTTTTATTCCACTCTGCTGTTTTAATTTACAGTAGCTCCACTGCATTCTGTTATTATTCTATTTTGTAGCAATATATTAAAGGCAATAGAACACATACTGATCAGGTTGAAGGCAGTCAAAATAAATTGAGCAGGGTTCCACAATTTAACACGGCAAGTGAAGCTAGTGGTATCTCTCTACCTCGGCATACCATTAGTCCCACTGATGGATCGTGCTGTCGGTTCTAAATGTAAATGGGCAACAAATCATATAAAGGTGAATAAAAAAATGTTTTTAAACGTTGTTGCCTTTTTTAAAAGCAACTTCATTAATCTCTCCCAAATTGACTTATTTTAATCATTGCTTCTCAGAAATCCATATGGCCATTATGTCTGATTTGTTTTTGTAGCATTTGTTTAGAATTTAAACAATGCATATTAGTAAAAAAAAAAAAAAAAAGCAAGACCTTTGAAGTTTCATGTCTGAGTGCAACAAGTGCAGCATGATCACAAGGCATTCCAGCGTCTGTGGCGTGACACTGAATACTTGGGGTGGGGTGGGAGTGTAGTGATTGTGTTTAAATTAGACGAAGGAAAAAAAAAACTCACCTTTGAGACTTTCTACATAAATCAGTAAAGTCCCGAGCCTCTAAACACTAATCATTTCCAGGTCTCTCCTCTGCGCTCAGCACACAGACAAAGGCTTTTGTAATCTGCTGCCTTAGATGTGTGCTTTAGTGCATGTGCGTCCTGTATTTCCACATGTGCGCACGTATGTGTGCGTTCCCAGTACTCTTAACGGGCACCAGATTCCAGATAGGGCTGCTCGTTAAGAGAAATCTATGCGGATGCATCCAGTCATTTAGCCAGAGGAGAAACTCTGGCCATATGTTAGAATGTTAGAGGGGAGGGGGGACTCAAACTGTGAGGTTTTAGGGTTAAATGGCCTTTGTAGTTATAATGACATGATGAAAAAGAAGACAGCATTTTGAGGACAAATCAACGATGTTCTGAGCAGATACACACCTATACAGAGGGACTCAGTGAATTTCATCCATCAAGCAGCGGCATTTATGCCTTACCGACATCTATGCACGTACACTTACACACATTGCAGTAAAAGGGAGAAACACACACAACATCTACACACTTTCATCTGCATTCTCCATCTGGGCTTAATTCAAAGAAAAGGATTTTGGCAGGATAAAGTATCTCTCTAATGATCTTCTCCAGTTCCACTGCCTGTGAATGCTTAGGGCACTTGTTCATACAGAGGAGGTGAAACCACACTTACAAATTACTACACTATACAAGACACCACAGACTGACATACCTCCACTCCAGCCTTCAGTGTTCAACATCTGAATGTGTTCTTTTACCCTATTTAGGATACCTACCTAGAATGAGCTGGATACTTGAGATGTTATCTAAGCTGATAATTGTTCGGAAGACCATCTCAAGCTTAATCGCTGTTTTATTTTATTTTTTTTTGCCCTTTTAGAATCAACTGGAAAAGAAAAAAGAAAAGAGAAGAAGAAAGGTATCTCACATCCTATGTTTCTTCAAATTTCTGAAGTCAGAATTTTCTGTAAAACTTGGAATCAATCTTATATTTTCATTCTCCTTGTCAGTGCCTGTTAGGAAAGTCTGGCAAAGAGACGTTTGGACCTAATCAATTTAAGCCCAACCTCATTGACTTATTTTATCTGCAGGAAAAAAAAGAATTGTGCCAGGGCCCCCAGGTCCCCCGGGTCCTCCGGGTCCTCAGGGGCCACCAGGGATCCCTGGAATACCTGGCATTCCTGGAAGCAATGTTGTAGGGCCTGCAGGGCCTCCTGGACCTCCTGGGCCACAAGGACCACCAGGAAATCAAGGTCCAGCAGGTAAAAAAGTAAAAAAGATAAAAGAATTTGACCACAGAGAAAGTAAAAATGAGCAGAAGATTTCTTTTCTTGGATTACACCATTTCTCTGCTTGTAGCCACTTTCCCACACTATAAGGGGGCTCAAGTTGTCCAAATTGATTAAGCCATTGCCTGCAAAGCGAGGAGTGTCTGATTCAGGATGTCAAACATTGTAGAAAACAGCAGTGATTTATCTTTAAACCATTCCAGTGTTTGTTTTATCTAATGACCATTTCTCTTGCTGCAGGATTTTATCATGTCTCTTTCTACTGTCGTTACAGGCGTCTCTGATAAGACTAAAACAAAAGACTTCCAGGTAAGAGGCGCCAGTTCTTAAATTAAGTTCACCCAAAGAGGAAAAAAAAAGTCCTGGTTTTTGAGAGCCGAACAAATCACCAGAGACCTTTTGTTTTTCAGCCGGCAGTGGTTCATCTACAAGGACAGGAAACAACTATTCAAGTGAGAGAAGGTGGGTTCTCTGTTCATGCTCATTCAGAGATATACTACTGTGTTTGACACAGAACAATAACCTGAAATTATCCCTGTCAGTGCTGTCTGTCAAACACACAGGGCGGGAGTTATACTAACAGACTTGCCTGCTAAACCTCAAAATTGCAGGAAAATAAATAAAATCACTTCAAAGTTTTAACGCGCCGCTTCACATTTTCACTGGAGATTCAGCATTCCAGAACAAGCTTTTTCATTACTCGGTCACTTTTATGGAAAATGAATGCAGTGGTAAATATTTTAACGAGGCACAAAAGCTTTTAAAAATATTTACCATTTTATTGTGTAGGATTATAGTTGCCTTTCAGCGATCTGTCAATGGTTTCATGCTCGGTAACCTAATCTAAAGTTTGTATTGAAAGTCAAAGCTACGTCAACTCTGCAGCAAAAGCTTCTTGTGCCTGAAGACTGTGCCGCAATACAGAGTGGCTCTAAGAAGAAGTGTAAGCATCATTAGCAGGTTTATATCTCGTCAGTGCCGAGATCTGGTTTGAGTTAAACAAGGCTGAAGGGCTGTTTATGTTGACTGCTTGCCTCCTCTGTGTTTGTTGTGACATGTTTAGATCTATCTCAAGGCGTTCTTAAGAACTGGAAGATGGTGTCCATCCATCACCGCGTGTTCAAAATGCACTCTCGCACTGGACAGCTTGAGGTGCTGTTGGATGGTGTCTACTTCATATATAGTCAGGTAGAAGTGAGTACGGTCCTTGACGTAACTCTTTACAGTTCAGTCAAAGCAATTGGCATTTGGGCTTTTAAAATAGTTGCTTGCTAATGTTTGGCATGTAGTATTTCCTCCTTTTTTGGCCAACTGTGAAGCCCTTTAAGTCATACTCATGTTGGCCAATCTGATACTGGAGCCTTTAAAGCTTCAAGCACTGATTACATGAACTTGTTTTGACCACCCCTCTCAGTCTAGTGTGAATTTTATGGTCCTTCTCCTCCAGGTGTACTACCTCAACTTCACTGACATCGCCAGCTATGATGTGATGGTGGACTCCCACCCGTTCCTCCGCTGCACCTGCAGCATTGAGACAGGCCAGCGCAAGTTCAACACCTGCTACACGGCCGGCGTGAGCCCCCTCCGAGCCGGCCAGAAGATCTCAATACGCATAGCCCACGAGTACACCCTCATCAACATGACAAACCACACCACATTCCTGGGAAGTGTCAGACTAGGAGAAGCTCCATCTGCTGGATAGATCAGACAGCTTCGCAACCGCCGGCTCCTTTGCATGAACGTCCACTTGAGCTGTCTTTTTATCCTGCCTGATGTGAAATCACTGCGTTGATGAGGAGCAACCCGAAGTTCATGAACTGCTTCTGTTGAGAGGACACTTGAGTTCTTATAGTTGAGAATGCTTGGGTGACATCAAAAGACTTTTCACTGCAGTTCTGGACACAGAAACGAATCCTGATGAGCCGCATATCCTCAACAACCACAGATTTCTATTTATAGTCACCCTTTTGTGCAAATGCACGCAGCATCTTTTTTTATAACAAGGAAGGACACTGCGCTGACAGATTCATAGTAATTAAATACTTTCAAGTGCCGTTGAGTGAATCTTGTAGCTCTAAAAACACCATCTGGTTTGTATGTTTTCTTTTCCTTTTTCATTTTTCATTTGATTGTTCTCTGTGGGTGGTTTAACAAAGGATTCAAAACCCCCGAAGGTACAAGTAAAAATAAGAAAATCTATTAAAACTGAAGTTATAAGGTTTTCACAAAGCAACAGCACGACACATTTGCACACTTTTGCACGATGGCATCCTTGCAGAAAACCCGTGTTTTTTTAACAGTTCTATTGTTTAGTTATTTTATGACTGAATCTATGTAGAAGACCAGCAGTTGTTAATACACCTCTGTACATACTGTATATAAAATGGAATATACTTTTGTATATGAAGTTGATTGATGGATTACAATGTTGATGTTTTCTGCCTACATGCAATTGTCTATCTTTTTCTGTTTGGGCTGTTGGTGGTATTCATCTATATGGTTCCAACTTCTCTTTCGCATCAAGTGAAAGCTGGCACGAGCACTGACAAGAACAGATGATGTAGTGCGCGGAAGGGCTTTGTCTTTATGGGCTTTCACATTGGCTGCAGGTTTGAGCAAACACTACAACCCTGGCTGTGATTTTAATACACTTGAAATTAGTTCCATCTTGAGTCACTGAGAGAATAGTTCCTCATTTACCACCTATTTTGAAACCTAAAGTTTCCGGATTCTTAGTTTTTTTGTCTTTACCTTTTCTTGGTGTATAGAGCCGGTGATCTAAAAAGTGATTTTTTTTTTTTTAACTCCAAGGGGACATTACTCTACAATTAAATCAGCAACCTTCAAAGGAACTCGGAACTTAGTGGGAAAATGGCCAAGATGTCTAATACTAGGGAGGTATGTCAATGATTACTCAGGATGGAGTCATCTTGGACAATATACTACTGAGATTTGAGCTATTACTGAATGTTCGGATAGCTCTGCAATAATAAATGTTATCTTAATGTTTTGTTTTCAATCTGGACCGTGAAGCCAAGTGTTTTCAAAAAAGCTCAGAGTTCTCCGAAGATCATTTCTTGGAGAACAAAAAAAAGGGAACAGAACAGCCACAGGGGTGGGTTTGGAGCCGAGAGCTGAACATGTCTTCATTAGTTATGGTCTTATCTAGTAGTGGGGCCATAAACAGGGTATGGTAGGTTAATAAAATTTAAGACTGATGTTTATTTCCTTCTCTGGCCAGCTCCAACATCACTCCTGCATTTAAGAGCTAACACTAACAAACAGCCAGACAGAAGAGGTCAAACTAATTTGAGTAGTTGGCTTCAAGTAGACACCGTCTGCCATTATTTTGAATATGTGTCTTTCCAGTTCCCAAAGGAAATATAACGCTGATCCCCTGGACCGTTCAGTACGGCAAGGAAACCCAATTTCACTAAGGGTAAACAGAATTCTAGTCCAAGAAGATGGTTTTTACTTTGTGTTTGGACACGTATTGTGTCACTCTAAAAACAAGCATGACTAAGTTAATATTGCATATGATTTGTTCCAGGGATTCAGCTTATGTTCTGCTTCATTTACCAGTTTTGCTTAAAAGTCCAAGCACAGTCACAGGCTGTGACATTTTGAAGATGGAGCTCCACTAAAGCAGAGGAAAGATCAACAGATCCTTTGTGCCGCTTCCAAAAGATGCCCGGCAAAACCCCTGCCAATGCATGTTACACAGCGGGTCAGTGAGACACCACAGCTGCTGGATTTTGTTTCCTTTGAAAAAAAAATCCAGCGTGTCTGTTTCCACTCAGCAGGGTCATGCCCTCATTGCTGCTGTACAGAAATGAGGGTGGTATCAATCTGGTCGCAGCAACAAGTGTTTCCAAAAACATGGGGCTTTTCCTTTCACTTTTAACCTGTTCTGCATGGTCTAACACAACAGTTCCAGATGATTGGACTCTTTCAATAAAAAAGTCCATATAGTTTGCTGGGTAAAACAAATGTACACAAAAAGAGGAAGGTTTCTAACTTTTTGGAGAAGATAAATTCATTGATGTGCTCAGGAAACGTGTGTATAGAGAAGTAAAACATAATTCTCTGACTTCACATGTGTCATTCCAGGCAACTTCACTTTATTTACTTTCTTAGAAAGAACATGAGATAATTGGAAGTAGTGAAGGATCAGGGTGGATAGTGTGAGTGAAAAGGATGCAGAAGACATACTTAAATAGAGGCGGATCATTCACTGTGGCGACCCCTACAGGGAGCAGCTGAGAGGCAAATACAAAACGGGGGGGGGGCAATGGTCTTAGGCGATGAATATCATTAAACAATCAAACTGCAGTTTGGATGGTGTGAGTTTGACCCTTCAGACGAAGCAACAAAACAGCAGTTTGATTAACATTACTTACAATCCACAATGTAAACATTGTTATTTTTCCAAAAATTCCAAAGAAAATGAGAAATCCTTCCTGCCAATTTTACTTCATAAAAATGAGGTCACATAGCAGTATGTTAGTTTTGTTTTGAAAACAACTTTTAATTTACAATCTAATGAATAATTTTAAAATATCATAACGTGGTAAACTGAAGTATGGATTTAAAAAAGTAAACTCCAATTACGCGTGTGTGGGGGTCTAGGGGAAGTGGGGTAGCTCTATTTCTAAATAAATGTTCTTGTTTATATAGTTTAGAATGTGCTGCACTTTGTGGTGCACATTGTAAAGGACAGATTGTTATGGAAAACACAACTGGCTTCACTTTTATGCCAAAATCATGCAATAATAATAAAGGATTACATTTTTTTTTTAATACTGACTTTCCACATGAAAGAGGAATTTTTACATTGCAACTTAAAAAAACCAAATCTGTTCAATTTTTGAGTAAAAACAGCTACATCAGATTAAGGGGATGAACCTTCCTATTTAGATAGTTTACATATGGATTTTACAACAACCAATGTCTTTAAATCTACTCTAAAACCTAAAACCAACCATTAAAATGTTGCGGTTTGGCCTCTTTAAGCATAATGTTTGCTTATCTCTTTGAACCATCTTGACCCCAATTTAAAATTACCAAACATCTTAGTTACATTCAAAATTATACATTTACATGTAGGACTACAGAGACACATACTATGGCATCATTCCAATAATGGTCAGTATGTATTTTTTAATCAATTGATACTCATAAGCCCTTTTTATTAGACCTATTGTTGCAGGGAAAATGCAGATGGAGGACAAACTGGAAGTGGTTAGGGTTGCTGTCAGGCAAATTCAACCTTTTTTGGAGTCAAAAAGCTAAAAAAAAAAAAAAAAAAAAAACAGACAGTACAGGAAAGATAAATGTCCACTTCATTGTTGCAGGAAGCGATTACAAACACACTACTATGAGGGATGATGTCAATGAAAGACAATGACAGCTGCCGGAAGGGATGTGATATTGTTATTCAAAAAAAGTACTGAGGTGTTTAGGTGAATTCTCCATTTACCGGTACATTATATATATATATTTTGCATTGTTTTCTCATCTTTTCACAACGAAGCGCATCATTCAGGTATTTGTCTAGTGCCGGTTTCCCGCTGCCCCTTTTGTGTGCCATCGAGTCTTTCAGCAGTCTATTTTAGCGCGTCTCTTTATACCTTCCAGGGGCTTCCCTCCCGCTCCACCCACGTGGCGTCTATTTGTTCCCCTCATTCATTTTGGAATGCCTTCCGTTTCCTAACATGTCAGGAACAAACAATTCTATAAATAAATGAATTAATAGTTTTTCTTGTTTGACACACATTTTAGCTATACAGTCATAATAAAAGGGATATTAAATAAAAAAAATACCACAAAACGTAAATGTAATGTAACAGCAATCAATATGTATATTGCATCTTTCATGTAATGGTTTCCAGTCATTTATTTTTATTCATTCTTTGCTAAAGATAGCATAAACGTTTGATTATTTGGATCTACATCCTTCTTTGTTGTCTAAATGAGAACATTTTTCATCCAATCATTTATCAGAAGCAGACTCATTGTCAGTTCGGTCTGTTGTCTAAATATAGTATCCATTGTGTCTATCTGGTGTCAACGGCTGTTTTGGGTTTCCTTTTTTTATGAAGCATGGCTATAAGAGGCAGTGTCTGAGTGTGTGCATGACTTCTGACAACAGTAGTGGTAGCGTGTTGTGTCTGCACCAGCAGCAGAACAAGGATAATGGTCTTTCCTAATCTCCTTTTAGTGTGGTCCCTTAGCCACGACCTTTATACATCTGGGGGAGCATATTACAATCAAGAGGTAAGAAAATGGTGCAAGTTTTGCTGTAAAATGTGAAAATCTGTTGTATGTTGCGTGTTATGTTATGTTATGTTCCCTTTTCTTCAAGAACTCCTGGAAGAACCGGAACCTCTCATCTGTTCCTCCAGATTTAAGCGCGGACCTCAGAGAACTCGACCTGTCCAGTAACTTTATCAGGCAGCTGCACACTCTTGCTCTGCCATACTTGGAGCAGCTGGACCTGAGCAACAACCAGCTGGATCTCATCTCAGAGGAAGCGTTTGAAAAGCTGGCTCGGCTTGAACACTTGAATTTGTCCAGAAATGAGCTAAACATCAATCTCGACAGTAACAGCAAAGCCCTCCAATCTCTCGGTAGGCTCAAGAGCTTGGATATATCAATGAACGGTTTAAGTAATCATGCAGCAGAACTGTACCTAAGAAACAAATCTGCTCTTCATCAACTTAAAATGACTGGTAATGCCTTAATAAGACTTTCACACCGTTTGTTCAGAGAGAGTAAAAGTTTACAGATAATTACACTCGATAAAAATCTGATATCGGAGATTGCTCCAGGGACATTTGAACCCCTGATGCATTTAGAAATGCTGAACTTGGCCAGAAACAATCTGGAGCATATCTGTGATTTCAAATTGCATCAAGTAAAATATTTAAATCTCAGCAAAAACTCACTGGAGTTCTTTTTCACAAGTGAGGATGATCATTTGTACAGCCTTGAAATTCTGGACTTGAGTTACAACAAACTTCTCTACTTTCCAATTGTTCCAAAGCTGCACCGTCTAAAGTATCTGCACTTACAAAATAATCTGCTCGGCACCTTAAATTCAGAAGCTACAATGGTTTCAGAAGCCAACTCACTTTATAGCCAGATTGTCAGAGAGGAAAGGGTTTTGAGAAATAGATTACATTCAAACTGGAGGCTAATGCCACTGATTTACATTGACCTGAGCTATAACCATTTCAGGGCCTTCCCTCTTGAGACTCTTAGCCTCCTTTCATCTTTAGAAACAATGAATTTCAGTTTCAATTGCCTACAAAATATTAGCTGGAAAATTAGACATTACAGCTCATCGGGAAACACGCGGCAGCTTTTTTTCCCGTCTTTAAAGCATCTTAACCTGCAAAGCAACGGGCTTGTGCATATTTCTCCTCTCTTTTTTAAAGCACTCACGCAGATCCGAACATTAAACCTGGAGGACAATTTGGTGCAGCTTTGCACTGCAACTGACAATATAACAAGCTTTTACTCCACGCAGAACGCATCCTGTGTTGCATTTGAGCATCTGACGACTCTCAAACACCTCAATCTTAAAGAGAACAACTTGGAGATGCTAAAGCCAAACACATTTCTGAGAAACTCGTTGGTTTCTCTCAATCTTGCAAAAAACCAGCACATGGTTTTGCATGAAGGGGCTTTGGAAGGGCCTCAAACCACCCTTCAGTCCTTGATACTTAGCGATATAAACATGAGCAGCTCCAGTCTTTCTTTGCCTTGTATGCCAGCGCTAACCCACATAAACATCTCTAACAACCGTTTCAATGAGATACCTATCAGTTTAGCTTGCTCTCCACTCCAATCAATCGATATAAGCAACAATGCTTTTTTGACGTTAAACCAGTCTTTGATTCGCATTTTATCCAAACGTCTCTCCTTAATGTTTATTGCAGGGAACCCCTTTCTTTGTTGTGACAGCACATGGTTGAAGATTTTAAATAAGACGACTGAACTACCAGATATTAATGAGACAAAATGCTACACAAATATTAAAAACGTAATGATAAGAGAATATCTAAAGAGTCCTTCGCTTTATTGTCTAGATAAAGAGGCACAAAAGGTTCATCTTGGACAAATGGTAATAATTATGTTATTTATAGCTGTATTATCAGCAACACTTATTTTTTTCATTAGAAAGCTGTGTTGCTTACAAATATCTTTTATGGAGTGACATGCAAAACACCTTTGATTAGTTTTGAATTATTTATCTACATTGTGGAGGCAGTCAACTGGAAACGAAAAATAAAAGTAATCCAAAGTCTTTTCTAAAAGGGGGCTTTACAGCTGGAAAAACAATTCTCTCGTTGACAGAATGCAGCAAAAATTCCATGAGGCATTTGGATGATAACTCTCATATTACCACATGGTGCTCAAGTTTTCTGTAATGTCTTCACCACACATCTTAACAAGGTTCCTCACTTAGCGTGACCTACTCCATCCAAGTATTGTGACTGAAAATGACATAATTTGCTCTCAAAACTGTTTGGTTACAGTGCCCGCCACATTAGTGGTCAGATGATGAACTCCTGCCCATCCTTTTGTGAAATATTTTTCTTTGCGGCTAAAAGTTTAACATTGGTTGGCATTTTTGTGACGTCTGTAAACTATATTACACAATATTTCCAGAATCGGGGCTAAACTCATAAACAATGAAGTTCTGTGAGAACAACAACACAAAAAAAGACAATTCAAGGGTTTGTGTTTATGTCAATATGTCTTTAAACAAATGCTAATTAATTAAAGTTTCCACATTTGTTTAGATTGAACGGTGGCAACCACTATGCTGTAAATAATAAACATCTACCCATTAAAAAGAGCTAGTGGGCATCCTTTATTTAAAAAATTGAGACTCTGTTTTCAATATATACATAAGATATAATTGACCTTCTATTGATTTAAGAAATTCAGCTTGTTTGTTTCTCCAACTTTACTTTAACCAAGTAAAGAAGTTTAAAAGAAGGACCTTAAATGTAGCAGAAAGTATTTCATCAGTATTAAACTATTAAACATGTCATTCCTTCTGCAGACTTCTATCTTAAAAAAGTAAAAGGTATTAATTGATACACATTGTAGTAGAAAGCTGCGACTGAAATGAAAATACATCTGAAGCTCTCAAGATTTTATTGACTGTGACACTAGAAGAAAGCAGTTACAACCCGACTCCTGGTGCAGTAATCATATTTTCCCCTTGTGTTGGAAAACTTCCTTCAAAAATTCTTCCCAAAGCTAAGAGTTTTCTGGAAAACATCAAACTCATCTTTAAAAATGGGCATTTCCTTAATCTGCATTGCTTAGCCTCTTAAGAAACGGCAAATATGCAAAAAGGGACCATTAGAAAAGCTAATCGTATCACTTTTGTTATCAGTTACAGACTTTGTGAACATTTATTCAAAAATAGAAAAAAGAGAGTTATATGTCTTGTAAAATACTGATAAAAGGTACATACCACTCCTTGCTTGAAAACAGGTTGTTGCATTAGGCCTAAAGCTGTCGCATAAAATCAGTTTCTAATTCTTAAAGGTTTGGCAGACAGATTGAACCAGACCCCAAATGTTTTTTTAGCTTCAGAAAGCTCATCTTGGCCCTTGGGTCCTGCTCTTGACAGAATGTTCTTGTTGCTCTATTCCACAAGTTCGGTGAACTCAATAAGGTAGTAGCTGGAAAGGTTTAAGTAAATGACGATTTTAATCGTGTTTCGGGCAGATACTCGTAGCAGTGTTTTTAGCTAATACCCTAGGGCGGTTCAGTCAATTAACTCACCTGCTCAGCGTCCTATTTAAGCCAGGTGCGCAGGCGTTCATTCTCTTTCTTACCTTCAGCGCTCATTCTTCGCCCCACCCTCCTCCCCGGCTTCCACCTGTGGGCTCCGTAAAGGGGGTTTTGTTACCCGAAAGTTTTATGGAAATCTCTCATGGAATTGAACGGAGCCTTATGCCAAACCAAAAGATGTGAATGCCAACTGATGTGGAAAATGTCAAATAAATATTTCTTACTGCAAGAGTTGTCTGACTGAAAGATTTCTCAAACAAATTAGAATAATGTGTTAAAATCCACCATGATGTGAGTGTCAAACTGTTTTTTTTTTAGCTAGTAGCTAGTGTATAAAGATTAAAGTGCAAATAATTTAAAAGCTCATGAGAGCTAGACATATATAGACTGAAAAGACGATCTCTGGCATAAACTATTTGGAATTTAAATGGGGAAATAATATAAAGTGCAATATACATCAAGAAACATTTCGTACATGGATGTGTTTTATTTATGGTATTATATCTGACTTTTTAATATTGGAAAAAATTGCTCCCTTTTGACACCAGCCTCCAGTGGTTTTTTGAAGAAAATGCAACATTTGGTTTGTAAGACATTTGGGAACAGATGGTAGGCGTCTTCCAAAAGTGCAATAAACCATCCACTAAGTCTGTCCATACTGTGCCAGACGATACAGCGGCTCGATTTAAAAAAAAAGAGTACCGTAATCACTGTTATGACATGAGAACGACTTTGAGGAACTCGATGGGCCAACAGCACAAACAGTTCCATCTAACAGCAAAGGTTTATCAAAAATAAAATTGACTTTAGTGTGAAAATTCAGAATAAAACAGTAAAATCAAACTCATTTTTGTCTATAGGTTTAATTAAGCAACTGATCAGTGAGTCAGAGTATTGCTCAGGTGCCTGATTTAGCATCAGTTTTCTGCAAATATGAAGAAAACTAGTAAAACAATCTATTTCATTAAGAATAATACCAATAAAAAAAAGAAGAATATCATTTTGTGCTTACAATACAGCCCTCCAACTGTTTTCCATTTATAAACACTAAAGAAATGATCACTCAGCACAGAGCCTTTCTACTTCAAAGACATTCCATTTAGTCTGTGGCCAATACATTTTAGGATGTCTACAGAAATGCAGCTTCTTCTGGCTATTAAAAGAACTACAAACTAAAATATGACCCTGGTATAGGACTCATCATTCAGCATCTCAGTAACTCTGTGTTCCAACAAATGGAAGCATCTCTAGATGTATGAAACTGGATCTGTTTGATCAACCTTGTGTCTTGCTTTTCTGGCCAGCAAATGATCTTTATCCTAACTTCCTCATAGCTGTTCCTTAAGGCCATGGACATTTGTTTGAAAAGAGCTCTGGTTTGTATTAGGAGTTCTTGAAACCACATACAGCATTACCCATCAACGCCAAGTCAGTTCCCTTTGTGTTTCTCATAAAATTCAATCAAATATCTTGTAAACGGGAACATAAATATATCCATGAAAATTCCCAACAGTATGGACATTAGTACAAGGAAACACGCTTACCTGATGAAAGTGGGACGACTCCAGACACAGCTTGTTGGCAAGGACAAACCGAGCGTGTGGCTTGCAGATCATCCCAGCAGTAGCTCAAAGCAGAGTGTGGAAATCATTCTGACAACTCTGAGCGCTCAAACAGCGTGGACAAAGTAGATGAGCTGTGTAACGAAAAGACACACAATTGAGGAACATTTTCCTCTTGATACACAAGCATTTAAAGTATACAATTTTAAAGAAATCTACCTTGAAAATAGATCCCAACTTTCAAGACCATACTAAAACAATCCTGGAACGTAAAAACTGGCATGTCAGTCAGCCTTGAAAACTTCCTCTAAACAGATGACATAAAAAAATAAATTCCTGCAGTAGGATTTACATACATTTTCATTGACATCCCCATGGGAATTTCATGGGCACCTGCACAGCCGAGTCTGCATAAGTCAAACAGATGAAAGTATCAACTCAACTTCCTCTACAGTACCGTGAAGGTAAAACAGGTCTATACTGTGCTGAACCTTTTAAGTCCCACTTGTATGAAGAGAAAAAGACTCACTGGAGTTGTGTGTGTGTGTGTGTGTGTGTGCAGTTCTTGATTTGTAACTTTTGACTGCCTGTTTGCGTGTAAATTTGGATTTGTGAATTCCTATTACTTGCTTGTAACTTATATAAATCATTTTGTGCAAACCTGTCAACTTGCAATTGTGTATTCACATGTACAATCAAATATCAAATATGCACAAATGCAACACGCAAACAATTTTAAATTATACTGGCCTAAAACCAACTACAAATTCAAAATGGCTCCTATCTGCTTTTATTTGCATTTATTTGCTGCATTTATTTTGACTTTCATTCAAATTAATTCAATTGAATAGGTGAAACTGTCTGTCTGGATGGATTTGGGTGTAATTGTGGGTTTTTTGTCCAAATGTGTTTAGTTGTTTAGATGTTCTACTGTGTTTTGCCAAGTTATTTTTTCCTGTTATGTTTGATTCTTTCTGCACCATGAGTGAGAGGGAGGCAGAGGATAATGAGGTTATTTAGCACCTAGTAAATGGCGTATGGTAAATGGCGGATACTTATATATAGCGCTTTCTACCTTCTTACGAAGGCCCAAAGCGCTTTACAGTCACAGTCCCATTCACCCATGCACACACACATTCACACACACATTCACACACTGGCGGCGGCTCCGCTGCCGAACACTGGCGCCAACCTCCCACCAGGGGCAAGGTGGGGTTCCGTGTCTTGCCCAAGGACACTTCGACACATGGGCGTGCAAGGCGGGAATCAAACCTGCAATCTTACGATCATGTGTCGACCGCCCTACCGCTGCACTACGGCTGCCCCCAGCTTTGCATTGTAATAACTGAAATTTAAGTCAGAGTCATGATAAATGCATGCTTTACTCATTTTGCAAATTCACCCTGCATCATTCATTTTAATGTTAAAAAAATGAGAATATCTGCGGCCTTAAATTTAGACATATGAGAGTTCAAGAAGTACAATAAATTAAGATGGAAAAACATTTAATTGAATTGAAGAAATATGACATTTAGCTTGATAAATATGTAAATTTTAGTTGTATAAACAATTATTGAGTTGGATAGACGTAAGAGGTTGAATAAATTTAACTCAATTACTTGTTAAAAATGTAATTAATTCATGTAAGTTGGACAAGTTATGCATCACAATGAAAATAGAAATGAGATAAAGACTCATGCGTTTACTTTGTCTGTTATTTTTCTCCAAGCAGAAACTCTTTCTTTTACTGATGCAGTCGAATTACTTTTTTGATGGGCATACAATCTTCATACGTCGTCGTTAAAATCTCAGACTCCGTCTCACTGGAATATAGCGCTTTCTTTTTTCCCGACGCGTTTCCATGGTGACTCCGGTAATCGGCGATCCATTGAGAATGCCTTTATGTACTTGCTGTGCACGCGCATTAACCCAGGGTTACCAAGTCGAGCGTAAATAGCTAACTCATATCCGGTCTTTTGGAACCAAAATACCTAGAGTAAGCAAGTTCAGGTGTATTTCAGAGGGAGTTCAGGGTTAAAGTCAGGGTAGTTTAAACGTTAATTCTGGAATACCCCCCAGGAGCTTGTGGCCTGCCAATTGTTGCTTCTATGTTACAGTTACAAGCTTTTTAAAACAGCATTTTTTTTTTGTCTCTACTCGATCAAAAATTGAATGAGGAAATAATTAGAAATGCAATTTTACGCTCAATTTTCTTCACACGGCTGTCTAAACTATGTTGTACTGTCCCAATTTTCCTTGGAGTGGGTCTTTGACAGATGTCAACAGATTACTATTAAATGTTAGGGTTAGGGTTACAAAAAAATATACAGAAAGAGGATGCAACATTTTCACATTTACACTAGATTTGTTAAGATTAAAACCCAGGAGATCACAATTTAAAACGCATTGTGCATAATCCACACTTTCACCAAAAACCATGTGCAAAGCCCAAATGAAACATTGTCACCACTTCTGTTTATGTCTTGTAAATTCATCCTAATAAGGGACTAATGCTGATAAAGCTGTCCATTACCTCCAACTAGTGTGCTTACATTCTGAAATCATGGCAAAGCTCTGTGAAGTGTTGGCTAACTACACAAAATGTAACTTCAGCACAGCAAAAATTAATTTCCATTACAAGGGAATAATTTCACAAAATACCTATAACAACAATAAATAAATTATCAATTATCAAATAAATTATCAAAGTGGTAATAAATTACCACTTTGAAAAACAAAAAGGCAAGTTTGCAGACTTTTGTGCTAAAACTTATAGTTCCACCTGAACAAACACCAATGACATTAAACTTCTCAAAGAGGTTAACTTTATCGGGTATTTGGTTGACTTATAAAACTAATGAAAGAAAATGTGACTTTTATTTTGTTAACATCCTGACATTCAAATTCATTGATTGACAACTATGGAGTCCTGACCGGAAGCAGCACATGTCCCTGTACAGTCAATGGAGGAAGAAGAAGAAGAAAAAAGAATTTGTTGGAACTTTTTGATATTTTCGTCTTGTTAACATTTAAATAATTTACTATAGTGAACTCTAAATGTAGCACTTGTTACAAAAATATTGTCATAGTGTCTAACGTGAAATAGCTAGCTCGCTTGCTAAATACTGTATTGGTCAGCCAGGCAAGAGGTTTGGTTTGAAAGGAGCAGACACGAGCCGGGCGGCGCGCGCGCTATGGCTCCTCAGGAGATGCTCGTCGTTCGCCAAAACAATTCCTCTATAAATGCACAGAAAGCTCAATTAACGTACAAATTGTTCCTGCTGGAAAAAGCCCGAAACACGCTTGATCAAGAACTTCGTAACTTCTCCAAAAAGGTAATGTTTAAACCGGTTTCATGATGACGCCACGTTCTTTGTGGGTAAGGCCATTTTCTGCGCACCTGTAGCTATTACAATCTTAGCCGATAGGTTAATTTTTTGTAATGTTATTTTTGAAATATGCTTAATTTTACGCTTTTGCAGTTATATTTTCAGTCACAAGGCTGATTATTTATAAGTAACTCCCATTATTTTCACATAGCGTAACGTCATTCTGTTGTGTTCTGTTCACATTGGCGCTCCAGCCAGTTAGGTGAATGTGATTGGAAAAGAGGGGGGGGCAGGTGAGTGTGAAGGGGCGTCGCGAGAGCGCATGCGCGCGGACATCGAATGAGGAGAATGCGTCAGTACAAGTCTTGTGCTCAACCAATTTTTTTTTTTCTTTTACATTTCCTCGTGTTTTCATTGGATCTATTAATTGATTTTTGTGGGCATGTCTGTTATGTTTTTTATTTATTACTATTATTTTAATCTTCTGTAAAGCACTTTGAGGTGTTCTGTGGCAGGAAAAGTGCTATAAGTCAAGTTCTATTTGAATTTACCACAGCCATCAATAACAACATATCGATTGCTGCATATTATAATAACATGAGTAAAACTAAAAGAAAAAATCCTGTTTAGTTTGTAAAGTCAAATATTTGTTTTCAGTATTGATAAACTTTTAAAATTAGCTACAATTTTATTTACTGACCATATATCAGCATAAATCATTTGTGCATAAATGTTTAAACTTTGATGTTTATGTTTTGTTGTATATTAAACATTAACGTATGATTTAATTTACTTTTAGTTTAGTTTAGTTTTTTCAAATGCAAATGTTATTTTAGAATTCCTTTTGTACTCTGCTTTATAACCCAATTTCCTCTAATCAATATAGTAGAGAAAAAGTATTGGCAAATAAAGTGATAAAGTGCTTCAAGATGACAAGAACTGAAAAGTCCTTATAATGTAAAAAAAATAATATTAAGATAAGACGATTGCAGTGCTTTCTGTTATGTCCAGGTTTATGGAGAAGTCCAGCATGTCCTGAATTCGTCTTTACCTGCCAGTGTATTCAGTGATCTCGCAAAAGCTTTAGATCTAAAGCTGCAAAATATTCTGAAACTGTCAGAAATGCTTACAGATCTAACAGTTGGTAAGTAAAAAAACAAAAGCTAAGCTAAAGACTACATTTATATGTGAAACTTTGCCCACTGTGCTCAAAATTGAAATACGTTTATCTTTTTCTTCTTTAATTCTACAGAATCACCTGTCTTGCCTGTTTGTAAAAATGAAAAGAGGTCCAATAACCCTCAAACATGTGGAACAAAGAGAATGAAAGTGAGCCTCGTGCCAGTCGACATCCAGTTTGGGCCGATGTTGATAAAGTCCCTCATTTCCAGCCCCATGACCAATACGGTGCAGGTACTTGTTACCTCTCTGTCCCATCGCTGCATGAAACCTTTTAGGCTACAACCAGCTCTCATACCGCACGACAGCATCAACGAGGCGTCCGCTACGAGCTCCTCCCGCCGATCAAAGGAAGACAAAGAAGCTGTTTTTGTGGAGAAAAGCAAAGCGGAGTCTGTCTGTGTTCCACCTGCTGTGGCTCAGAACCATTTGATCAGTGAAGAAAAGCTACAAGCACCGCTACCTCCCTTACCAGCTTTGTTCTCAGAGAACAGTAACCCTAAACCACTAGTTATCTGGGGACAAGGCAATAAAGTCCAACAAGTCCAACACCAGAAACAAACATCCTGCCAGCTGCTGCACTTCATCAAAGCAAAAACTAAAAAAAAGGATGCGCTCGATTCCACCGTTTTTGGGAGGGCTGAAGGAAGAAATGAGGTGAAGAATTCAGAAATTTCTCAGACAATTTCAATTGCAGCTACCGACAGAACGCAGATCAAGCAGCTCCCAACAGGCCAAACCAGTGCTCTGGCCTCAGAGACTTTGTCTACAAATGCTGACAACCCAAATTCCATCTTCAGTGTAAAAAGGGTTCATTCAAGTGGAAATGTGGTTTACAGTTGTATGATTATGACAGAAACGGAGTTGTGGGATGTTGGGGAAATCTGCACAGAGATGATGCAGGGTGAGACTTTGCACAACACCTCAGAGTACCAGGGCCTTCAAAATACAATCTCCGAGGCAACAAACTACACTGAAAACATAGTTTGTAATCCCCAAAACCTGCACTTTAGAGGACCTGAACTGGAGAACAGTCCTGCTAATTGTCAAACCCCAACTCCCAACAATGTGAGTATTCCCGACTTTGAGATCTGTCGGTTTGAAGAAGCTGAGGTCGTGGTGTCTCACATTAGAAGTCCAAGTGCCTTCTACATCCAACGTGCTGACTCCAATGAGAAGCTGCAGGCTCTTGTCAAGTAGTAAGTGAAGATGAATCTATATCAGCTCTTCTACCTTGCACCATTGCTTTTTAAAACAGTTGTTTTGGCTTACGTTTCTTTTTTCGTCTGTCATTTCATCTGTTTTTCATGTGTAGCAGCAGTGAAATCAACCCGTCATACGCAGAGCAGAACTGCATTCCAGACATCGGTACCCTCGTAATGGGCAGGTTCTGTGAAAAAGATCAGTGGTTTAGAGCTCAGGTGATAAAGATCTGTGGAGTGAGCCCAGGTATGTCCTGTTGTAAAAATACATAAATAAAACAGTAGCTCTAGACACCTCTAGGTGGCAGCAGAGTCTATCACACTCTGACTAATATCCTGACATTGACTTATCCATTTTTTTGTTTTTGATGCAAGATGATGTTTCCATAGAAGGTGTTGGATATAAATCATCAGTCAAGGTGGATGTGAAGAGATTAGACTTCGGAGACACCTGTTGTCTGTCCCTCTGGAATCTAACGGTGCTTCCTACAGAAGCAGCAGCCCTACCACTTCAGGCTCTACAAGTTTCCCTGGCGAATGTGAGATCCTTTTATTTTTGTAACTCCTGTGATGTTTCTCAGATCTGTCCCTCCGTCTGAGCGAACAAACACACACAGTGGTGCGCAGATCCATGTTACAAACAAAACCCTTCCATTATTCCTTTGCATTTGCTACAGTTTAGACCTTTATCATCACTAGTTTTCCAGGATACACACTAGGTGTGCCGCAATTTCCTGTTAAAGTAAATAAGTTGATTTTACTTATATTGCACCTTTTACAGAACAGAAGTCACAAGGTGCTTCACACCTTAAAGTTATAAAAACATAAAAGACAAAAACATGCACCACGTGAAAACAATCATTCCAAGCCCAAATAAAAACCGTTTCACTTTAAATGCTTTGCAAAATAAAGATTTTTGAGTTAGCTTTTAAAAGAATTCAGAGTCCAGGGAATGCAGGGACAACAGCAGCTCATTCCAGAGTTAAGGAGCAACAACCTGGAAGGATCGGTCTGCTCTGGTCCGGAACCATGTGCGAGGAACCACCAACAGGTTCCGTTACACCATTAAACCAAATCATGGGAAAGTAAATTGTTGCATCCCTCCTGCATGCCAGTATCACTTTAAAAGTGTCAAACACGCTTGTGCTAAATTTAAGAAAGATTTATTCTTTATGGTTTTATTACATTAAACTAGTTTAGTGTAAGCCAACTGAAAGGGTTTCTTCGTTGTTATTAGCTTATTAGCCAATTAAAGAATTTTTCGGAATTTTAAATTCATTTATTTTGCTGTTTAGTAATACAAAAATCATATTTCCAACCGGAACTAAATGGTGACCCAAAAATCTAGGTTTGAACCAAATCCTGGGGCAAGTGAATTGTTGCATCCCTAATGTACGCACAGCACACATACAAAAGTAAACTCACTTTGGCTCTGCAGTACAGCTTCTGAGCCGCCACCCCCTTATTGACGGCCAAACTGAGGAATTCATTTTTCCAGTAGATGTCGGCTAACTTTTCAGACAGCTGTTGTTAATTTAAATGACTTGCTTTTGTTTCTTAAATTTCCAAAGTTTGATTTACGAGAATACTTGTACTTGAATTAAATGTGGAACCTTGGTGAAATGTATTGTTAAAAATGAAGTAAATCTGAGAATAAGTGTTTTGAGGAAAATACTTTATTAAGTAAGAGTGGCTAGAGGAGATAGAAAAAGAGGTACCTCTCTCTTCAAATAGCAGAAAAAGAAGTGCCAGGCTAGAGCTAGAGCACAAAAGAGAAGAATCAGAGCAATATTCAAAGGTAAAAGTCCAAGGACAGGTTGTTTTCTTACCTTTTGGGGTGTTATTTTGCCCTTATGCTTGCTTTATTTCTTTATTTGTCCCCAAGACTTAAGAAAAAGATTTAAAAAAAACTAAAGCAATCTCTCCCTGCTTGCATAGAAGTTTTCTTTTTGTTTTTCCTGGATCTTACAATCTATTTTTTGGGGTGGACTAAGTCTAACTGAGACTGGCACCAATCATTTGCACAAATAAATGGGTAATGAGAAATAAAGCTTTTACTTTGAAAGGACCAGCCTAATTGTTTGCATTTGTCTACTTGATTATAGTCAAGGCTTCATCTTGTCATTATCTGAGTTAGTGGTGTTTTATATCTGTTTTTTCCCCCTCAGGTAATGCCCATTAATGGAATAGATTGGTCTGACGAGGCAGTGGGCTGGTTCAAAACCATGACACATAACAGAACGCTCTATGCCAGACTTTACCCACAGAAACCAACAGTCACAGCGGAGCTGTTCCTGGAAAAGGGAAAGATGGGAGTGATGAGGTGACTAAAACTGACTTACATAAGAACTTAATCAATAACTTAAGGCATTTTGCAGTTAAAAAAAATGTTTTGAATAAGATTGTGTTGATTTTGTTTTTGAGACATTTGTTAAATTATCTTGTGTGAAGCAGTGATGGTTAAGTGAGACTTTAGAAAATAACTTTAAGAGTAAAACTGTTTTCTTTTTTTTTTTTGTTTTTACCCTCAGGAGAGGTGCACCTCTGTCTATGAGGCTGGCCCAGAATGGCCATGCAAGACATACCCAACACCAGTATACTGACCTGGTGAGAAAAAGTAAGCAAAGCTACCTCACTGTTTGTTGTCTTCAGTTGAACATTTGAAAGTACTTTGCGTGCATTATGTGCCCCCCCCCCCCCCCCCCCCCCCCAAAAAAAAAAACCAACCTACAATGCAAAGGAAATTCAATTTATTTTAAATATTTTGATGCTCGTCCAAGTGGCTTGAGAATCTGCACAGAAACTCCCAAAATCTGGATTATGTTCACATGTTTATCTCCAGCAGATTAGACTCCTGTGATGTCTGCTCAGAGTCAGAAGTTAACACGGCGAAGCAGCATTTTGTGTTTCATCTGGAATTCTCTTTCTGATGATTTTAAGCCTCTACTCTGAAGCTACGTTCACACTGTCCTAGGCGGCGTGCGTTCAAGCCGCAGATTCCACAGAAAAATGTGTGTAAATAGATGCGAGTTCTGGGCTTCGGCATTCCAAACTCTTGCGTTCCTGGCTCTGCATACAGATGCCTTCCCTTTGAATTCCCTGCAATTGATCAAATACCTATTTCCTCCGCTGGATTTTGGGTTTGTCTTGTAACTTTCCTCGTGTTTTACTGTGCAGTCAAACCTGCTTTGCCTGTCATTTCTGCTAATGTTTCTTATTTCATCCTAAAAGTTGTTTTGTGTTGTAGGAGCTGTTGAAGTCAAAGCTCGAAAACAGCACTCTGACTGGGAGAAGTACGTCATCTCCTGCTACATCCAACCTAAGAAGTAGTTCAGAAAACGGGGACGAAACCCAAATCAGCCTTTCAGCCTGTCTACTCATTAGTTTGAAGGTGACTTTGGTCAACCTGCTGCTGAAGTGAATGTTGGCTTAAGTGTTGTTGTTTCCTCCACTTTTAATAGCCAGGTCCACAACACGCTGGCTTATGCTAAACTCAACTTCCACAATCACCAGAACTTTCTTCCATTCAATTCATCTGATCAATACACAGAAGACACAACAACACATCCGCTAACTGGGTCTTTGCAATTTATTTGGAACTTTGTTTAGGATTTTTGTCTTTGAGGTAAAAATTGAGCATATATATGTAAAATGTCTGAATATTATTTAGAGTTTAGTGTGTTTCTGTTAGAAAATGCAGCACAGTTGATTCCTGTGAAAGGAAATTAGGTTCATTTAGTTACATTGATCATCAGAGTTGTAATTTTGGATTTTCTGTTTTATTGTAGCATACTGTCTTAAAATTTTGGATCTAGGAGTGTTTGCCTGTTTAAGTTGAATAGTTTTCCTTTTTAGAACTCCATCCTTCTGTTTAAAAAATAAATATGTTTATGATTCCTTACCATACACATTCATTGGAATTGTTGTTCATAAGACTTTTTAGTTTCATTTCCTTCCCTAAATGCTTTTTTTTTCCCCAAATATGAGCATGGTTTGGTAAGAACGAGCTATTTTTAGTTCTAACATAATGTGATGATAATATTCTTTTTCTGAAATAAAGGTGTTTTGGTTCATTTGCACTTTTATAATATTTTCTGTCTCGGAGCGAAAAACAAGACCCTGCATGCTACTCACTAACTCAAAAGGAAACTTTATTACTCCTGTGTACAAATTATTTTTTTTTATGTTGTTAAACAAAGAAATACTCTGGTTAAATAATAAACTCTTTTATTTGTATGGTAATCTAAATTATTTGATTTTTATTCTGCAAAAAAAAGCAATTAGAATTGTAAACCACTCTTCATACAATCAATCCACAAAACAAATATTTCCTAAATTAAGGGCAATTAAATTTTTTGATTTAGTAGATCTTAGTACTGGAATTTTTATGTTTAAAGTTAAAAAACAATGTGTACCCGCCAAAATACTGAGTTTGTTCGAAATAAAGGTTGATAATTATGATTTTCGAGGTAAAGATATGTTTAAAAAGAAATTGGTCAGAACTAATGCATTAAGGAATAGTATTTTTGTTCAGGGGGTCAACATATGGAATCTATTACCAGACGAACTGAAAAATGCAAACTCCATATTTCAGTTTAAGAAAATGTATAAAGTTAAAATGTTTCAAAATACCTTCTGGACTGAGAGACTCTGGTGGTTGTGAGGTCATTTTGAGAAGTGTTTGTTTTGTTTTTTGTTTTGTTTTTTCCTCTTCTTTTTTTTTTCTTCTCTGATTTAAGGTTCTAACAATTAGTAGGGGGGTTGTTTTTTCAGTTATTGAGGGATTTTTTTTTTGCCCTTAAAAATGTGAGTTTTCTATTTAATACAAGAAACAAGGGATCATTTCATAAAATAAATCAGTGAGGAAAAGTAGTTTTAATCAAAACAATGGTGGAGTGAGAAGTGGGTCAGATTACTGAGCAGATTTATCAAATCCAATATTGAGGCTCTCATAGATCAAACCCAGTTATGAATATCTTTAATATATAGAACCGTTTAGGTCCTAAACTTTAGGAGAACCACATCAACATGAAAATTCTGGATTGAAAAAAAATGTTCGACTGTAGATGTTTGGTGTTAACCGTGAAATCTTGGAAAGGGGAATTATGAATCACAAAGTGTGCTGGAACTTCTCCGCCCACAGGGTACAACGTTTGTTTGACGTGACGCATAAACGCTGTCGGCACAATGAACTGCCGTGGGTCAGATGAACGCACATGAAAAACGACCACTTTGTCTTCAGTTGGATTCAGTTTTACTGTCTGCTGTGACTCTTTGACCAGAACCAGCTCAATGAGCCGTGAACAAGATTTTATCATTATTGTTATTAGCATCATCCACATTTGCTTAAAGAGCCTTCAAAACAATTACTGCATCCACTGGCATGACATTGGCTACATTATGGTTGGTATTTCTGTCATGTTAAGTTAATTTCTGTAAAATACATATTGATATAGATATATATAGATCAAATGATAATTTCAAAAATATATGCACTTGAGCAATTGTTTTATTAAAGCCTTTTTTTTGTTTTTCATTGTCTCCCATATAAAATTTGAAGTGAGGTGGCCCCGTTGTGCATTTTCCAGATAAATTCTTCAAACTGTCAGTGATCCTCCAGAGCTCAGGTCACACAAGCTTCATTCACTTCGCTGCCCTGCTAAGCACAATAAATAATGTGGCAGGCCAAGGCCTTTGTGTCCACACAGATTCCTTGTTTTGCCCCGGGGTAGGCGGAAATCAAGGCGTTTGATCTGAATTGTAAAGAGTCTTGTTGCAGCCAAACAGAAGACACCATTGTATGTAAATCGTTTATATAAGAGCATATGACTGCGACGGTGCAGGGCAGCGGCTAGTATTGGATGGAGGAATGATTTGCATTTTCCAAACGCACAGTGCTCTCACTCCAGCCTTTGGGCTTCCTAAAATACACAATATTTCAAATCATTTCTTCCCATTTTGTACACATTTTTGTGTACCATCACAGCTGAAGGTAAAATAAATGTTCTATCTATCCTCTTCATTCTGGTTTTTGCTAACAAGTCTCATTTCCCTGTGAAATGAGACTGAATGTGGTGTGACTTCTGACTGATGCTCCCCTGGACAAATACATGCCATTCTAACAGTCTTAATATCACCTTTCTTTGTGGTCATCTTTCCTTTAAATATACAAACATTTTGATCATTTTCATTTGCTGACTTTTTTTTTTTTGTCATTTGGGAAATTCCTCCCACTTAAAAAGAAAAAAAAAGGAGTCTCTGAATGAAATGCACGTCTTGCTCATTCTTTGGAGAAATTTGCTGGCATCCGTCCGTCCGTCTGTCCGTCTGTCTGCATGTGGGTTGTAGGTCAGTTTGGGAGTAAAGTATTAATACGGTGCGAGGAAATCACGTGGTTCTGCCAATGTTTTGCAATTGGCTTTGATTTCTTGCGTATTATGACCGTGCACAAGGAGAGGCCATCGCCCCTGGATTTATACAGCCAGCAGGCTGTTTTTATCTGCCGGAGCGAGCAAATCTAGCTTCATGTCACAAATCAGGATGGTCATCTTCGGAGTCGGCGTGTCCTACGCCTCTTGCACCGCTGGCTGAGCCTGGTAAACCTTTAAAAACTGTATTCACACCTGTATTGGTCACTGAGCTTGTAGACCTTATATGTTTTGATTAAAGCCACTTGCTCCCTTAGATTAATTTCCAGATCAGGTTGCGGTCTTATCTGGTAGATCAAGAGTTTATTTATTTTCAGGTAGGCTTGTATTCTTAAATTACCAATTTTTGTGATTTCTGTTTTCACATTTGTGTCTTGGCAGACCTGGAGTCGAAGATGAACTGGGGAACCTTTTATGCCGTAATCAGCGGCGTAAACAGGCACTCGACTGGAATTGGGCGCATCTGGCTCTCTGTCATCTTCATCTTTCGCATTTTGGTGCTGGTGGTTGCTGCCGAAAGCGTTTGGGGGGACGAGAAGTCGGCCTTCATCTGCAACACCCAGCAGCCGGGCTGCAACAGCGTCTGTTACGACCAGTTTTTCCCCATCTCACACATCCGGCTGTGGGCGCTGCAGGTCATCCTGGTCTCCACCCCGGCGCTGCTTGTGGCCATGCATGTGGCCCACCGACGTCACATCGATAAGAAAATAATGAAGAGGACGGGCCGCAGCAGCCCAAAAGAACTGGAACACATCAAGAACCAGAAGTTTCAGATCACTGGAGCTCTTTGGTGGACATACATGATCAGCATTATCTTCAGAATCCTCTTTGAGGTGGCTTTTCTCTACATCTTCTACCTGATCTACCCAGGCTTTAAGATGGTGCGTTTGGTGAAATGCGACTCCTACCCGTGCCCCAACACAGTGGACTGTTTTGTGTCCAGACCAACAGAAAAGACTATATTTACTGTGTTCATGCTAGCAGCCTCTGGGGTGTGTGTGCTGCTCAACCTGGCTGAGGTGGCGTACCTCATAGGCAGGGCCTGCAGACGCTGTTTAGCTGGCTCGGAAAACGAGTCAAATCCAGCCTGGATAAGTCAGAGGCTCTCCTCTTATAGACAAAATGAAATCAATCAGTTGATAGCGGATCATTCCTTGAAGTCAAAGTTTAGTGTGGCCAAGAAGGTCCCAACCGAGAGGGAAGAGAGATGCTCTGCTTTCTGAAACCTCACCCCCACACACATTCATCAGCTTGTTCATGACGCATGTTTTGCATTAAAGACCCACTCCAGTTAAAATCGTGTTATTAACATCTTCTTGTAGCATTATTCTCCTGATGGAGATGGTATGTAAAGAAAATTTAGGTTAAAATTGCATTTCTGAGTATTCCTTTATTCAAATCATTGTGAATCAGGAGAAGATGAAAAAAATCCATCCATCCATCCATCTTCCTCCGCTTATCCGGAACCGGGTCGCGGGGGCAGCAGACTGAGCAGAGATGCCCAGACTTCCCTCGGCCCAGCCACTTCCTCCAGCTCCTCTGGGGGGACCCCAAGCCGAGAGACGTAGTCTCTCCAGCGTATCCTGGGTCTTCCCTGGGGCCTCCACCCAGTGGGACATGCCCGGAACACCTCTCCAGGGAGGCATCCAGGAGGCATCCGGACTAGATGCCCGAGCCACCTCAACTGGCTCCTTTCGATGTGGAGGAGAAGCGGTTCTACTCCGAGCTCTCCGCGGGTGACCGAGCTTCTCACCCTATCTCTAAGGAAGCGGAAAAAAAAGGAAAAATGAAAAATAATACCGTTTGATAAAGCTTGTAGTGGTTGCATACATACAAACTCCCTGCTCCCCTCTATTCCGCTGTATCCATTTGCAGACAAACAGATCCATGTACGCCTTTGTTTTCGTCGTCTGAGCTGGAATCTGACTCAAAACTGTACAGCTAGAAAGCTCCAAAATTGCTCGCCATTTTTGTTGTACCGCTAATGTTTTGAGGGGCTGTAAGCTAGCAAGAGAGAGTGTAAACAGATGGATGATGGAAAATGAGCGCAGGCTTACTCTATGCCAACATTCCCGCCGACAACTCAGGCGAATTTCTAATAAACTCCTGGTGGTCTGTAGAAACTATGTCCTAGAAACCAATTTAGGTTTTTAGATTTTGGCTAAAAACAGCATAATCATAATTAAAAGACTAGTGGCAACGCTTACAATAGATCAAAAGATAATTGGAGTGGGACTTTAACTGCGCTGATTCTGTACATTGTAATCGGAACTCTCTAGTGTACTCTGGGAATATGGTTTATAACGATAAATGCTGGTGCTGCAAAATAAGCACAAGTTTAAAATTTGCCCCAAATAAACAAATAACAACTGCATTTCATGTTTCTTCTGGTTTATAGAGGTGACTTTTTTGCTTTTAATCTCTTGCACCGATGCATTCTTTAATATTGTTTTGTATCTTGAGTTTTTAACAGCATCTTTATTCTGGAAGATTAAACTCTTTGGTGATGAGGAAAAACTTTCAAATCTCCTTTTGCAAATATCCTCCAAGTAAAACAATCCACACTCAAGATGATGGGTTGAAACTGTACAATTTGTACAATTTGCAAAATGACAAAAATAAAACTACCTGATTATTTTTTTTAGTTCCTGAGAGATTAGTTTTTTCTTTGAATGAAGTCAATTTGCTCCTGATGGATGAACTAATGGCAGACTTCGGTTCAGCTGAACTCCGGGTATCACATCCAAGCAGAACTTTTTTCAGCGTTTGTCAGCTTCCTGTCGCTGTCATTGCAGCTTAAGGATACCATTGGCTGCTCATCTCCGATCTCCCCCACCCTCAGTGATAGGAGATAGACCCTTTGTGTTATTTTTAGCCTTGGGGGGCACTCATGTCCAGACAGGCTTAACGGACAACGTCATTGGCCAGCTGCCCTGCCACTCACCCCCAACAGCCAAGATGATGGGCTTTGGTGGTTTACATTTGAGAGTGTCCACTGTGCCAAATTTAACCATGGGAAGGTGGGGGGCGCAACTTTTACATGATGGAGTCTGTCCCGGGGGCTGTGTGTGTGTTGTGGTCTGTAGAAGAACTCAGGCCTGGATCCTGATCTGTCTTGAATTGAACCTTGAGGACAGAGGAGTCAGTGGTGTGCAGCTGGGGGGGGGGGCTGCCGGTTGGAGTCCGTGTTTTCTGGCCTCTCAAGACAGTTCTTTGGGTCTTGAGATCAGCGTTCCACAGAGGCCTGTCGGCAAAGAACAGCGGCCTTATGGACCCTTCAAGACATTATGAGCTTCTTTGCAGAGGATGTATAACAAGGTAGATTTCTCAAAGTTTCACTTTTTTATGGTTTCATGTACATTTTCTTTTAGCACTCTTTTAAAAAAAAAAGTACATTTTTTTGCCATGTATATTGAAGTCAAAATCTGTATTATCTATTTACCAACAAATTGACATCTTAAATGACTTTTTATCATTCCCACAACTAATGTCTGTTTTAAACAGACTGATTAAATCAACAAATCTGTTAAATCTGCCAAGCATCAGCTCAGCCTTCTGAATTCATTTTCCCTTCCAGTAACACACCCTGAACTTCCTGTTCTGCTACTGTTCAGCAAACCAATTAAAGGGGAAGAAATATTTAGAGCGACATGTGTGAGGGTGGAAGCATTATTCAACTGTGTCATATTCATATCGACACCATCTCTGAGGAGCATTTGATTTCACGTCTCGTGGATCATGTTGCCGCAATTTAATTCCTGAAGGCCAGGAGCTGCAGAATCCAACTGAAACCCACCTTGGCCCTGTCTGCACTTTCCAAAGATATGCTTCCCTAAAGTAAATATAATCCAGTCTGCATCTACACAGAAGAAGCCATTACCTGCTTAGCTGCTGCATGATGCAGTTGGATGCTCGGTTAACAGCTTAGAACCTCAGAGATCTTTTTGTTCTCAGTAAAACCATTTGCAACGTTTTAAGCCAACACATTTATTTTTCCTTATGATTCATTTTATCCAGTTCTTGTGTTACATCTGGGTTCAATCCTGCACTCGAAACTCATTTAGAATCCCTTTTTTTTTTTCTTTATGTTTTTTGCCTTCTTAGTTCCTGATCTGACCTCTCACAGCCATGGGCGACTGGAACTTGCTGGGGAAGCTTCTTGAGAAGGCTCAGGAGCATTCCACCGTGGTGGGGAAAGTGTGGCTCACCGTTCTGTTCATTTTCCGCATCCTGGTCCTGAGCACTGCGACGGATAAAGTGTGGGGCGACGAGCAGTCTGGCTTCATCTGCGACACCAAGCAGCCTGGTTGTGAGAATGTGTGCTATGACATAACTTTCCCCATCTCCCATGTCCGCTTCTGGGTCCTGCAGATCATCTTTGTCTCCACACCGACTTTGATCTACTTGGGACACATTGTCCACCTGGTACGTATGGAGGAGAAGCACAAAGAGAGGGAGAAAAAGAGGGAGCTTCTGTTGGACCAACAGGGCCTCATTGGTGCTGCTAAGCCCAACAAACCTCCCATAAGGGATGAAAAAGGACGGGTGCGTCTACAGGGGGAGCTCTTGCGCACGTATGTCTTCAACGTGATCTTTAAGACGCTCTTTGAGGTTGGCTTCATCGTAGCCCAGTACCTCCTGTATGGCTTTGAGTTGAAACCCATGTATAAGTGTGACAGGCCACCATGTACCAATGTGGTCAACTGCTACATATCCCGCCCCACAGAGAAAACCATCTTCATCATCTTCATGCTTGGAGTTGCTAGCTTGTCGCTGCTCCTCAACCTTGTAGAGATCTATCATTTGGGCTTCACCAAGTGCCGCCAAGGTATTACCTTCAGGAGGAGGCAGGAAGTCCCTAAAAGTGCTTCCAAGCAACCAAACGAGGCCGTGGTCCCAATTGTGCCAAGCTATGATGACTATTTTTCAGGGCACTGTCAAGTGCAGCCAGCTTTCCCACCCATCCCCAGCTACGACCTCTCACCTCTCTCCAAAAGCACAGATTCGTCATTCCACCCCTACCACAGCAAGGCGGCCTACAAACAGAACAAAGACAACTTGGCGGTGGAAAGGGGGAACAGCAAGCCAGAGGAGTGCGACCTCAAAGAAAAGAAGGGAGCAGGATCAGCACCCGGATCCCCTTCGCAGCCTCGGCCCGGCTACTCCACCAAGCGGAGCAGCAGCAAGACCAGAATAGACGATCTGAAGATATGAGGAGGTTTATGTTTCTCAAAGCGTTCTCTGAGTGCTACGACAGGATCGTATGTTCTTCGGAGGCCGCCACACATGATGAACCCACACGCAATCTTTAGATAGCTCCATTTGAATCATTCAAGTGCTGATGGAGATGACACTTCCGAGAAGGTCTGAGTTCGCTGAAGCACGTTTTGAAGACTGAGAGGAGGAAGCAAAACCATTTGACATGAAATATTGTTTTCCGATGTCTGGTTTTCCAAAAAAGAGGAGAAACTCAAAGTGTTTTACTTTAGATTGTAGCACATTTGCTTATTACAATGCATCAAGGTTTTCTAAGCTCTATGGACTTATTTAATATAACTTTTTTCATTTTTCCAAAGAGCAGTCAATCTAGATTCAAATATTCTGTTAAAGATGTGCCACTATAAAATAAGGGTAAGTCCATTGAATTGACCTGTCGTTCATTGTCACTAAACTTGAAGAGATGTGCAATACTTGACAACACACTGGACATCAGAATTTATGTTTCTTGCACTGAACATTTTGCTGTCTTTCATTTTTTGTGTTCGTTATAAACGCCTATAAATGAATGACTGGATGTACGCCTTTTTCTTGTTTATCATAACGTACATGTGTGTTTGTTTCCTGTACAGCACTTGGTGACAGCTCTGTTTGTGAAACTGCCCGAAATAAACCTGTCTTAAATTTGCACAGCTCACACTTCCTTGGTCTCCTTACCAGAAGGGGAGCCACTTCGGTGAAGGGTATGTGGCAGCTGTTATTTAATATTCCTGAAGATCTCTGAATGTCTGCAATGGGAGCCTGGGAGGGAGGTGTATTTTGAATTTGACATGCTGAAGCAGGAATAAGCCCACGGTGCCTTTTTACAAATCCCACACATGCAGTTCTCGTACTTGTGTCAAGCACCACAGACACCTCTGGAATTTTAAACTGTCCTCTGCCTAGTTTTGGTACAGTATGTTCGTTTTCTGTCAGTGTTGGGGACTTCATGAATGTGTCTGTATGTGTGTGGCCCTGCAACCTGTCTGGGGTGTACCCCACCTTTCCCCTGGCCCCATGTAATGAAGAATGTTCTCTTTCAGAAAGGCCTTTTTCTGCTTCATTAGATCCAACCAAAGGTTTTGGCGCCATCACTTTGTTAGATTCATATTTACCTTTGAGAAATTATTTCAACAAAGCAAAAAAATGTATATCTACATCTTTTTATTTAATTTTATAACAATCTAACCTTGTTTTCCGGATACTAAATTTGATTACTTTAATTGATTTACTTTTTTGATTTACTTTAATACAGAATAGCATCATACAGTAACAAACATGTTTACATTAATTTAATTATTTGAGCTCAACATCAGAACATTCAAATATCTAGTGTATTTTAAAGGTTTGATCATCAATTACTGTTTTAATTTCTTGATTAATTCAGAGGCAGTTCTATCAAAATAAAAGAATCATAAGATTCCCCAAAAAAATGATGGTTTAATGTTCCTCCCTAAGAAATTGGGGGTTCTGTCTGGTCAGTTTTTCCAAATTTTCGCAAATGAGTAGTCTGTATTTACACAAATGCTACCACAGTACTTTCAATCAACTGGTAGAGTTGCACTAAAATATAATTTTAGGTTACAAAAACAGGATGTTCAAAATATTTGTCAGATTTCAAAAGAGAGGCTCCAAAAGTCAGATCTGATTGTTCTAGTCGTGTGATGTAAATGTTTGCATTATTGATAGAGCGTGCTGTGGGATTTTAGGGTTTTTTAATTAGTTTGCTCTAAAAAGCATAGGTGACTCTGCATAGGAAAATAAAGAAGAGTTTGAAATCTTAATAGTCATTATTAAAAGTCACATGACCTTACAAATCAAGCCCACGACAGAGATAACAGTGTGTTTCATATGAAGTTGTTGCAGTTTTTGAAATATCTTCTAAGAAAACAAATACATTTATTATTAATTGTTTTATTACAACCCCTAGGACTTCATTAACTTGTTGTAAAAGTGATGTTTTAAATAAAGTTTTCAGTCTTCCTGCATTGCAGTCCTCCTCAGCTGCAGTTCTCTGCTGCCCTCCACCCTTCCTTTTGGGACGGTACAGATTTGTTACAGTTGCCGAAAAAGGCCGCCCTCTACTGGGGGACTAAGTTATGATATTTTCAGTTTTCCTGATTATTTCTCTGTCAGTAAATTGATTTCTGATGAAAGTGTGAAGAAATTCAGATGCATTTCTGCTCACTGATTTAAACCCACGTGTCATGCAACAGGACTTCATGAGGATTGCTTCATAGAACAGTTAACTTTTTTTTTTTTTACTTCTTCAGTCTGTTTTCCATCACACTTTGCACCAAACCTGTGAATGTGCAATAAATGAAAACTAGCCAGAAGTAGACGTTGTCCTTGCATGAACTCTGCGCCGCTGCAGGAAAGAGTCTCTGAACTATCAGGAAAACTGCTCGCAGGCCTGTCACCTCATCATGACACAATTCTTCAAGTCGATGCAGGCTGCTTGGTCCTACCCCCATCCACTGCAAAAAAAAAGAAGCAAAACAGGCATTCCAGTCTGTGTGTGTGTGTGGCGGTTCATGCAGAACGAAGTGGGGGGAAAAAAAGGAAAAGTCATCTGCTGACATGGTTTCTGGGGCAGAAAACGTCATTACAGCTTTGCATCTGTCAGCTCTCATCTTGGCTTCATCATTGTGTTGTTGGGAACAGGCTGACCGCTTGCTGCCGCCATGTGACAGCTAAAAAACTTTACGCTCAAGTCAATGCAGACTCCCATGGGCCAGCTAGAGAAAGCTCGCACATTTATGGTTACTAAATCAATTTTCTCCAGCAAGACTTTTTCCCATCAGGTCAAAAGAAACGGCCAGCAAAGTTAGCATTTGAAAATGTTCCTCCACTGGAAAGCAGAGATTCCTAAACGCTCTCCTGGTAAGAGGATAAATAAAGTTATTAATCATGAGATGCTTCATTACAGTGGGGTTTACAGTGCCTGTCATGGTGGTTACTGTTGTGACAGCTAGATCGCTTGTGGGATAAACACTACAACAAACCCCATCCACGACAAAATGAGCCACACAACGACTTCACTGAGACACAGTGTTGGCCGAGTTCGCCTTACACAACAGCCGGCTGGGGGAGTCACGGCCTCCTGCATGTGTGACACAGCTTGTTTATCACGCGCAAACCTAAAAAAAGTTCATCTGAGATTTCATCAGATGATCTCCTCAAAGATAAGAATTGTTAATCCACTGACATACTTTTTTTTTTTTTTTTTTAACCTCAGACATTAACAGGCAAACTGACAATTAATTTTATGGCACTTTTGCGATTCATAAAAAAAACAAACAAACAAAGGAAATCGTTTACAGATCGTTTTCTGTAAATGCGTAGTTTACACGGTGTTCTTCATAGTTTAACAGATTTATTTTTACTACCTTTTAAACATGTGCTTCCGCGACAAATTACGTTTAAAAAACTGAAGATTCTTTTCATTTATTTGACATTTGCTTTACATCATCACTAAACATCATCTCTACAAAACATTCAGTTAAAACAAATGATTAAATCAGCATCACAAGATGACAGAACACATCAGAGATGAAATGACAGGAGGATCGTTTTTATCCAAAATACCATTAAACAGAAAAAAGAAGAGAAATAATAATAAGGGACTGGGAACATTGGAGACCAGGATGAATTTGATGAAATCGTCCAAAAGTTGAGTCCACTTGACAAACTTTTAATCTGAAGGACAAACAGCAGTTTAGTACCAGGTCTCAAAAAATAAAAAAAAATAAAAAGCTACAAATTTAGAAAATGAGAAAATGACAGTAAGAAGAACAGAAATATGTGCCTGTCGGCGCTGGCAGGAAAAAGCACCCACCAGCCATTACTCCCCCACGCCAAAGAAAATACAGCGACTTCCTGCTCTGACCCGAGGTTGAAGCCTGAGCACAAACCAGAACCCCCAGCTGTCTGGTTTGTAGATGGAGCTGTGTTGAGTGTTGATGCCCACGGCAGGGTGGGGTGTGGGGGTGGGTGGGTGGGGGGTAGGGATGTGGATCCGTGCCCACATCTTACCATCATCTCTGCAGGCCTCACAAGCAGATGAGGGCATGCCTTAATCATGTTTGCCCTTGCCTTTAGGCGCGCCTTCGTTCCACGCCACATACACAAACAAAGCTAAAACCACATGCACGGCCAGCACGGCCACGATGGCGGCATAGAAATAACTGTCCGAACTTGACATCTTCATTGAACCTGAAAGACGAAAAGGGGGAGAGGACATTAGGACGAGAGGGAACTGCACTTTTCTCAACACTTTTGTTTTCTAGGTATAAAATGTTCCCTCGTTTATCGCAGGGTTTCATAAATAACCAGTGATGAGGGAAATCCACAAAATACAATTACAAATATTTAATGTGGTAAAACTCCTCACTACACGCACTACATTATATGCACACATTACACATATGCATACATTTTCAGACCGACACGAACATTTGCACTCTTTTCTCTTTTGTTTAAACTCTCAAAGTTCAAACCGTCATTAAAAATAACTACATCAGTCCAGTATAATAGAATAAAAACCAAAAATGTATGCAAATATGGAAAGCTGAATGCATTCTGGACAGGCGACATGGCAAAGAGGAGATTGACTGACAAGGTCTTCAGCCAATCAGAGTGCAAGACGGTGGTATAAAGAAAAAGGATCCAAAGTTACACTGAAAAAAAAACAGAGACCACAAAAGCAAGGGAACACTGTACTAAACTTCAACAAGTTGGAATACATTGAATATTGTAACAGAACAAAATACTTCAAGTAAAATCTAAATCCTGAGATGTTGGGTAAACGGGCAATCATCTGTCACAAGAAAACTGCTCAGAATAAAGGAAATCTTCCCAGCACTAATGAAAGAGTTCGTTTTTACTTTTAGATTTCAATTTAGGATGCAAGATATAGACTTTTTGTCTGCTTTTATTTTTAAGCTTTAGATAGATTAAAGCGGATTTCATGAAATACCTCGTTATGCTTCTGATCACCAATACGAATAGCGGCACTTAAAAAGGTTTGTCTCCCTCCTCAAGATGGTCCTGTCTGTACAGGTTTTGTTTTTGTTTAGGTAGAGTTTTAACAATAAAAATTAAAATATACAATATCTTACTGGCTGCTATGTTGAGAAAAGTTCAGGAAAAAGGAAAGAAATTAATTTCCAGAGCTTTTCAATCTTTTTTTTTTTTTTAAGTAGAACATGCTGGCGCATCCCAGTTAAAAAAAAACAAATCATTTGATCCCACATTTTTGTTCAGTCACCTCATGCAAATATTTGCCCAGCAAATAGTAGTTGCACAACACATTATTGCTTTGTGAAACTTTTAATTTTTGAATGGTGAACTGAGACAATAGTTAAAATTTGAAATAGGAAATGTTCAGAACTTATTTTCCTCCATAGTTTGCAGCTCTAGCAATTTCAAGAACCTGAAAAAGTGTGTGGGAAGTGAAAAATGGGTGACTCCAAAACCATGGGTGTAGGTTTCAATAAATAGATGTCTAGAGTTAACAAATAGAAGCACGCAATTTGTCAAACAATGCAAGTAATAACAGTGTGTTTAATAATACCACAACTATGCCAAAGTTCAAAACACAATAAAACACTGTAATTAAAAACTGCTTAAAGTTAAAGTTCAGTTGGTGACTGATTTTTAGAGCCATTACAAGAAACAATTCTGACTGCTACAAAATGTTTACTGTAGATGTGTGAGCTGTCACTTGAACTCATTACAGAAATGTTTTCTTCTTACTTAAGTGACTCAGCAGCAGCAGTTTTATGAGTTCAGATTTATTTTCCCTTTTTTCTTTTACTGTAAAATGAATGTAAAGGTGATGATTAATATCATGTCTTTAAATCCAACTTTTACTACAATCAATTTATGCTTCCTGACACTTTCTAGCCCTACTGTTCAATTACCCCTAAATATAGAAATAAATCAATCAAGCAGCCTTATAGAGCTGGAACTGGGTAAAGTGTGTGGTTTAGGGAAACTTACCTTCAAACACGTATGCCTTTGTTGTGAAATAAAGGCCAATTGGCAGTGTGACCATCAGGATAGTGAAGAACAGTAGTGTCTTAAGGGCTGAAACCAGGGAGCCTTCATTTCTGCAAAAGCATAGGTCTGTTAGTGTTATGATATTAGAAACCAAATCAGCAATCCTACAGAGCAATGACGAATGGTTGCTCGGAATTTGGGTGAAATACGTGGTAGTTTGTGATTGCAACACAGTAAAAAATCGTTTTGGTTGTATTCAAATCCGTTAAGCATCTTCTCAGCATTAAGCGGAACATTTAAGCTATGCGTCATTAAGCTGTGGAGCTAGCATGCTAAGCGTTGCTAAATAGACTTTTTCTCTCACCCTCCGTTATACGGTGGTGGTCCAACTGAGGCGTCTAACGATGCTCGGACTGATCCGTCCATTGCTGTGTGGATAAAACCTGCGTTGGAGATTCGAAAAGGTTTGCTTTAGTGCTGTTGCTAGTTTAAATCGTCCGCTTGCATTGGAAGTAGCACTTCCGGTTTGGTCACGAGATCACTACACACATGCTCCAGGAAGTCTCGCGAGATTTCCATTAGACTCACCATAGAACTACCAGCTAGGGGTAGTTTGCCCCGGTAAAAAAAACAACAGCGATGCAGTGGATATTGACTTAGAATAAAAATCGAAAAAGAATACTCTTAAATTTGAAAATTTTTACACTTCAGGAGGTATAAAAATTCAGACTTAAATGGTTAAGAGCTATCTTTATAAAGCATTTTTTTAAACCAAGAATAAGCTTGTTATTTTTGTATTGTTTTGGTCACTTTAATGCAGTAACATTTTATTTTACATTAAATATATGTGTTTTTTTTACATTAAATATACATCTTTTTTTTTCATTTTATCTTTAAAGAGAATATTTGGAATTTTTCTATCTTCCTGGTGGTATAGTTAAGGGGCACTTTTGCAGAAAAATGCTTTTACAGGGCTCGCATTCTCTAAAAATGGCTGTGAAAATTCTTACTCATGCTTCTATGACCTTAAAAAACCTGTTGGTCCTGAGGACATCTTCAACTTGTCCCCCTTTTTCCAGAATTAGCTGAAATTTTTTCAAGCAGCTGTTCGTACAGCATGTAACTTGTGTGGTTTCACATATCCACTGTAAGATCTTTTGCAGACTCCCAGTTTGTGTTAAGAAAAAGAAGGCTATTAATCAACACATTTTCAAAGAAAACATGACATTGTAAGTAATAAAATTAACAGAATAATCATCGCCTTCAGAAGCTGCATTTACACTAGAAAAGAGACTAATAGTTTTTCAAAGCATATTAACAAAACTAATATTTGAAAAAACTATAGGAGTTATATTATATTTTCTAAAATAGTTTGTGATTTTTTTAAATTTCATGTAACTTTAGTGCAGAAGGAAACTTTTTAAGACTAAAAGCAGTAGACCACACAAACTGCATAGGAGTGATGCAACAACATATGAAATTACTTCTGCCACTCAAGCCAGGTAAGATTCAAGAAACTGAAATTACAGAGAAACAATGTGAACCATATTAATGGCATCATTGCATTTCTGCATGTTATGTTTATAAAACATTGCAGTTGTTACATTGCATGATCATTAATGTTGCATTTCCAAACTACTACCAAACAATTGAGATCATTTTTCAAAGGTGAAAATATTTTATCACATGATCATTGGCTGTCAAAACTAAAGGTCAATACTTATACGTCAAAAGACTGATTACAAATCAGTGTTAGCACTGTTACTTCTCGGGGAAAGTAAAAAGAAAATGTAGTCATGCCAACACACATTTCCTTTGTAATTATTTGTACAGACCATACATAAACAGACGTAAAGGCGGAGAATTTATGTTTAAAGGTTGCCTTTAGTGTGCTTGACATTCATTTAATTCCAGGCTAAATTCTCTTTTGAACTCTACATCTGGAGTCATTCAGTTTGTTTCTGGCACAATCTTTACATTTAGAGTTGGCTTCTGGTTGGAGTCTTCCTGGCAGAGTGTAGTGGAGCGGCTCTTTATGCTCTAGTTGGCTTTATGCTCCCCGATCTCACTCTCAGCAGGTTTGCCCAAAACACATTTAATTTGAAAGGACTTTTACGAGGGACCAGTCAGAGGCACTCAGTCAGAGAAATCCAGTAACTCGTGTTCAAAGTAATCATTTCCTTTTTTTTTTTCATTTAACTCCTCAAAACAGGACGTACTGAGAAGACACTGAGAACTGTCACTGTGAATCATGTTACACTGCAGACAGTGACAAGAGTGATTTCAACATATTTTTTCACTTCGTTATGACTGTTTTGTTGAATGGTGGACTCAGGGGACTGGCAGGAAGCTGCAAGAATGCATCTTTTAGCTCTTTCTGCTGTTGAGTTTCACTACTAAAAACACTATCAGACCTGATATGCAAATAAAAAAAAACAAAAAGAAGATTCCAAGCCGATGGGGTTTAAGTGCGGAGGTTTCTATCTAACATGCAGCAGAGTAACTCTGAACCACTGTTGCTTCCTTTGTTCTTTTTAAAGTTGTTTTAAAAAAAATTACTTTACTTTCAATACAAGCATTTAATAATCTGCTTTTTCTTCTGGAGGCTCAAATACAATGTTTTTTATTTATTTATTTATTTTTATTTATTTATGTTATTTTATTTTATTTTTTTACAATTTTTTACAAAACAAATGTAAAACCCTGAAATAAAAAGAGATTTTTCTGTACCTGGCTCTCCATGCAAACAGGCATTCCATTATTTTCTCAGTTATCTGTAAGAATGTTAATGTAACATCTGCATATGCATGCCTTAAGCTACATTTTTTCTCATTGAAAACGGCATCAGCGTTGCTTTCGTCTGTTTTTCTGTGGCATCCTGCAGTGAAAGTCTGAGGTGCGGATGGTCGGAGCGGTGGGGGGTCGTCAGATGCCTTGCTTGTCAGAGTATCAGCTCCAGTCCATCCATTTTATGCAGACACTTCATCCTGCTCAGGGTCATTGGGAGGCTGGAGCTGATCCAAGCTGTCATGGGGCAAGAGGCGGGCTACACCCCAATGAGGCTGCCAGTCCATCACAAGAGACACACAAGCTAGAGAAGAGTAAACACTTGTTCTTCTACGTCACTGGTCAACCTACCATGCTTGTTTTTTTCTGACTAAGCTAAGATTCTTTCAAATTTAAATATTTACCTGTAGAAAACAATTCTATAGTTGAGCTGCAGATGCAGGACAGTTGCTAAATCCACCATTAGCAGGAAGTGTTTCTGCCTCATAAAGTATTATTCTGTCTGCAAATGAGCTTTTTGAAAACACACATCAACATATGTGGAGACTTAACAATACCACTGTTATGTTTTTGCCTTTTAAAATGTCTTAATAGGAATTTAAATTTCTGAAAAAAATGTATGTTATTTAAACTTTTATGTTTTAATACATTATTATTAGATTGAAGAACCCCCCCCCATGCATAGAGTGCAATCACTCAGCCTTCCTAATACCAGTCAGAGGTAGCTGTGACCACAGGAGATTTGATTTCTAGATGCACTGGGGCAACACTGTTTATCCAGAGTAATGCAAACAATTTTCATTACCTTTGGGGTTTCATTTGAAATTTGAGATCCACCAATACACAACTTGATAAAAGAAGAGGACTTTTGATCATTTTAAACAATGATACCTCTTCTTGTATATTGTTTTGTTCTTTTCTGCAAGATCCCTGTGTCTTCCAACTAGAAAGAAACATGCTGGTTGAATAAAGTCACTGTAAAAATCTGCCTGGAGTGGGATAAATTTCAGGCTTTATGTGCACATACTTGTTTATGTTCCTATTTTGCCTGTCAGTGAAAATAGTTTCAGAGGAAATCTCTTATTTATTGGTCTAACTGTAAACCTATAGTACAGTTATTCCAATGAATAACAAGCGCTCTTAACTGTTTCCTGTTTATTATCTGCTATATTGTGTTAGCTTTATATTGTTTGATTACTTTTAAACATTGGTCCAATAAAGACATCAACTGACGTCCGCTTTGAAATTTGGTTGGTTAGTTGTTCTCTTGGTTCGTGATTTATTGATGGCTGTTTAGTAAAGAGATTTTCTGTAAGAACATTAAGGAATTTACTCATGTAAACTTTCTCAAGTCCTGTTTACAAAACCTTCAAAACAGACTGGAGAAAGATGGATGGAGCCACAGAGCTTGTCATGATCTAGCATCACTCGCCACCTGCACCATCTTCCGGTTATCAACCTCCAGCTTCCCACCTGAGATGTTTCCTATTTAAGCAGATTCAAGCAGTCTTCTCACTTTTTATTGTGTCCATATTGTTGTGATTTCTGACAACACTACCTTCTTGACATGTTTTTATTTTCCTTTCTTTTATTTTATTTTTGGGTATGAAACTTCCTGGAGTTGATGATATTTTTTTTTTTTGGAACACAACTGTTTTTCTTTTTCGGACATTGGCCACTTTGTTCTCAATTTCAAGTACTTTTAGGGATTGTTTTTGATCCAAAACAAGAGAAGTATGATTTTTTTTTAACATGGGAGTCAAATGTTCACTTGTCTGCAGACCTCTGGTAGAGATTCCTGTCCAGATGCTTAGAAATATTGTACATGTCCCTCAAACGTTACTGCAACCAGAAGCTTTTATTCATTTTTGCATCAGTCCCGAACAGAGAGCATTTCTAGGGTCCACTCATTTCACAACCTAATAAAGTTTCACACAAAAAAAAAAACCTTCAACATCCAGTTGTGAGGATTCTGTTGGTTTTCAGTTAAATGTGGTCATGTTTTGAGTTGTCAGTCACTCCTGGTTTGTGTTGATCATCCACAGCTGTTTTCATTTTTTCACTATCCTCAGAGTGTTTAAGTGTCCAGTTTTTAGAGTTTTACCTTCTCAGGTCATCCGTTCTGTCTTGTCACCTTTACAGTTCTTCCATGGTTTTGTCATGTTTAAGCTTATTGATTAAATGTTTGAGTTTCCACCACCAAGCCAGGTTTCCCTCATGTTAAGTCCTCCACCACCAGTTCCTAAATACACTCACTCAGATATCTTTGTGCTCGTTCAATTAATGGCAGCCATGAAACGCCATATGACCCCAATATTACTCCTTTCCACCAGGTACTGGCTCCAAATCACATCTTTCAGTTTGCCACTTTATTTCAAAAACGTATTTTGGTCTGAAAATATTGCAAAAGATGTCTGTGCTCAATACTGTAAAGCAAAGGTACAAAGTTATTCTATATATTTAACCTAATTCAGAATAAGTTTAAACTTATCATTTGAAAATTAGCCATGTCATACATAAATGTAAGCTCTATATATACACCAACATGCTTTTTGTTTAATAATAGAGCTAAATTAGTGTTGCTATGGTTCCTGTGTGGAGTGCCTTGACACAAGTAAATGACCTAAATATTTCTTTATGTTCTTAAAGAGACTCTTAACATTTCCTTTAATAATCTTTCTACATTGGCTAATTAAAAACAGCAAAAAAAGTGTTTACTCCTACTTTAAGCAAATATTGCACAAGATTAATATTCTGTCACTCAATGGAGTCTGCACAGTGACATTGTAGCCTAAAGCTGTATGGGGAAAATAGACTGCAGTTGACTTTGCCCACTTTAACAAAGCTCTTATACCAGCAAAGGAGTGGGACAAAGTAATGTTTAAGACTCAGTTGCCTTCATCCTTTGGGCATCTCAACTGCCAATCCAAAATTTGCCCATATTTATTGGCCACTATGGCAAAATTTGAGCTTTTACTAATCAAAAAGGGAAACTAAAAACTAAAAATGAACAAAGCTTTTTTTTTAGGTCTAGATTTCTTTTTTTTTTTTTAAGCATGGGAGTCAATTTTTTTCTTCAGCGACCCACCTATGGCGATTTTTGGAGCAAGTTCAATATTCAATACTTCCTGCTTGGTGTCAAATTTAATAACAGAAGGTGGGGTTGGTTTTTCCACTGAGCAATAAATTCATTAATCAAGGTTATTAAAGTGGTTTTAAATGAAATTCAACTAAACTGAATTACAATGTGATGGAAAAATGGAAAGAGAGAGCTGATGAATAAGAAAAATGTTAGAGAGCATAGAGTGAAAGACGTCTCTGTTGTGGTGCAGGAAGTAAAAGAATCACTAAGGAGGAAATGAAGACATGAAGTGTGGAAAGGTAGTTTGTCCTGGCAGCATTCCTGTGGAGGTATGTAAGTGTTTAGAAGAGGTGGCTGAGGAGTTCCTGACTGCATTGTTTAACAAGATCTTTGAGAGTGAGAGAATGCCTGAGGAATGGAGGGAAGAGCTCATTTTTTAAAAACAAGGGCGACATGCTGTATGTGGAAACTACAGAAGAATAAAAGCTGACGACTCACATAAATTATTGGATAGAGTAGTGAAAGTTAGGCTAAGTTCATAGGAGAGCATTTGTGAGTGATACTATGGTTTCATTCCAAGGAATAGAACCACAGATACAATATTTACTTTGAAAATGCTGCTGGAGAAGAACAGAGAAGGTCAGAAGGAGCTGCACTGTGTCTTTGTCTAATGGCAGAGAAGTATGTTGGAGAGCTGTAAGGGATGGGATGTGCTGTAAGTGGGACGAAGGAATTCAAAGTGGAGGGAGGACTTCATGAAGGATCAGCTTTGAGCCTTTTTTTTTGTTTGTTGCGATGATGGACAAACCGACAGAGGAGGTTAGATCTCCGTGGACCGTTATGTTTGCAGATGCCTCTGTAATCTGTAGTGAGAGCAGAGAGCTGGTGGAGGAACATCTAGAGAGGCGGAGGTTTCTCTAGAAAGAAGAGGAATGAAGGTCAGCTGCAGCCAAACAGAGTATCTGCATGTAAAATAGAGGAACTCAAGTGGAACGGAGAGGTTGCAGGGAGAAGAGGTGAAGAAGGTCCACAGCAACAGGGAAAAGGGAAAAGAAGTCAAGAGGTCTTGGAAATTACAGTAAGGAAGCAAATTTAGACATATTGAGAGGAGAGACAGTGATTATGTTGGTAAAAGGAAAGAGGTCTAGAGAAGTCCAAAGAGGACATGAAGGTGGTTGGTGTGAGGGAGGAGGATGCAGAGGATTGGGTAAGATAAAGAGGGAGAATAACACTGTGGCCTGGACACACTCAATCTTGCATGATCTTGGAAGCTAAGCAAAGTCTTACCTAGTAAGTGCTAACATAGGACACTGCCTTTCACTACTAGGTGCTATAAGTTTCTGCAACCACATGGGGGCACTTTCCAGTCTCACTAGGTTTTTTACCTCTTGGTTAAAAAAACTGAGGGTTGGGTCAGGAAGTGCAACTGCCATAAAAGCTGAACCCGACTCACATGTGCTAATGGCAGGGTGATTCGCAGAGGAAACCCTGCAGCGAGCAGCTGAAAGAAAAAACAACTTAACTAAAAACTGAACTATACTGAATTATATTAACTACATGACAGCTAAAGAAAGTAGAATCCAGAGTCTGTACTCAAACAAACAGACATGCATTCAGTTTTTCAGATCTGTTTTATTAAAAACTATGGAGTCAAAGTGAGTCATAATCAACTATGTTACAACCTATGATCCCCCATGGTTTTTGTTTTTTTCTCAAAAATTTAAACAGAAACAAAAAAAAAAAAACCAAAACAAATTTTTATTACTATGATGCATTTCAATTAAAGGCCAAAAACAAAGATTTAAAATGTTTTACCTCAAATTCCCTTAAATATGCATGTTTAGAATCCAGCCTATTATCCATGAATCATCAACGAAATGTTTAAAATAATCTTTTACCACAGTAGTTTAAATACCTTTATGTGCAGTTTAGGATCTATTCTAATGAAAAAGGAAGAATACAACACATTTTGTAGCATTTCTTTTTTCTTTTTTGTCATTTTTTTTAGAGAAGATGTGTGATAAGTTAAGGCTAGAAGTCCACAGACAGTGGATGTTGTGTGTGGTGAGAAATGTCATGACAGCCATTAGAGGCAGGCTTAAGCGTAAAAATAAACAATGACCTCTTCATATAAACAGGTCATCTGCAATTATCCCAAATAAAAATGGCATAATCCCTACATACACTAAAACATATTTTCTTTGAAAACAGAGAAAACTAATTGGAAGGCTTATTGCATTGGGAATGGATCATGAACCATAACAAGCAAAGATAGAGATGGATGAATGTGTTCCCCTAGCCTTGATGGGTTACATTTTAACAAAAACATTTGGGAAATTTGACAAAAACCATGTTCCCTCCATTAAAAGATTTGGTAAAGGGTTTCTATACTATACACTGAAGCTCAGTGTATAGTTTTTGGGCTCCTCAAGAATGTCTTTTGCTGTCTCAGTGTTCTATTTCAAACACAAAGCATTCAACACCCTACACCTGTTGTCTTGGTCGGGAGATAAGGTGTCCTTTAAAAAGATATGGCGTTGTAATGAAGATCTGTAAACAAAGTCTCTGTCTAAAAAAAGGGTTTCAAATTATTGGCACAGATGTGTGGGACCAGAAAAAAGTACATTTAGGTATTAAAACATGGATTTGCATGGTTTATAAAGCCCTACACCCATAAAGAAATGAACACAAAATACAAAAAATAATAACATTAAAATCACAAAAAGTGTTTACAATTATGAATTTCTCAGTTTTTCATTTTACTTTTTTACAAAGGCAAACATAACAATACTGCACCCATTTTTTTAACATAATCTAAAGTTTTGCACATAATTAAATAGCTCAATTTAAAAAGCAAGAATCCTTTTTTAAACTTCTCAGTTTTGTCATTAGTTCAGTGTTAACTGGAACATATGTAGTTAGGTTTATTCATTTGTAAATTAGGTTAGGTGTTGATCATGTAAAACTTAAAACACAACATGTAAGCACATTTACAGCATGAAGTCATATCCCTAAACCATCTCACTGTTGTAGTGTTGAAGTAATGTGCACTCTTTTATTTTGTAATTCAAATATTTATCAAATAATAAATAAAAGATGTCTTGAGCCATGTTTCCACCAAATGGTTTTTGTTTATTTCAATAGAAACTCACACTGAAAGTTCAAGTTGTATATTTTGAATAACTGTTCAGAAGCAGCTGTAATGGGAATTCTGGGAATGATTAGGATTGAAACATGAGTACTGTACATCCTTCTTCCCATTTACGTAAAGATGATTCAAAACACTTGACACTAGACCATCCTTTTACATATAAATGATGTCATTTTAAGTCCTTGCAGCCTAAACATTCAGCGCAAAGTCTGCTTACTTTATTAGTCAGGATAAATTGGAACACCCGCTGATAAAAATGAGGGCAGGAGGGTGATTGCAGAAGACAAGGGAGAAAATAACAATGTTCATTGTGGAGGTTGGGGGGGTATTTGTTTTTCTGTGCTGTCAACCCTAATTATAAGAAAAGATTTCCAAGTTTTTTTAATCTGGAAAAACGAAAAACAATATGACAGAATCAAATCAAAGACGTTTATTCTTTTTGTATTTAAATCAGTTTCATACTGGCTGGTTTCTTTATCATCTATTTAACAAGTAACTAGGAATGTCTGCTTCAAGGTAGTTTCATAAATTAATCTTTTTTCTCAGTCCAACTGGTTGCTTTACTTTCTGTTCTTACTCGTGTTCACTTTTTGTGTTTGTTTTTGTTGGTGGTTTCCCTTAGATTGTTCTCATTTAAGTCCTTCCCGCAATTTTGTGCAATAAGTTGTACTTTTCTGTCCCGCCTGCTTCCTGAACCTCCCTTCACTCCCCTCCAAACAAAGACAAGGAGCGTGGGAACAAAATTGACATTAATCAATAACCTCCCTCTTGAATATTTAACTTCAATCTAAATATAGTGAAATAATCCCTGTTATTTGTCATTTTTGGCCCAAGTTGCCCCACTTTAACTCAGAATACCTAAAACCTCCAGGTAGTGCCGTGACCCACGGCCTTTCAGGACACGTAGGAATGCATCACATGCATGAGAGCACAAGCACTGCTAAACGAGATGTACAAATCCATTAAGAGACTTGATGTTGTGGCAGCAGGCACACAGTGAGACCCCACAGCTGTAAAAGGCAATGATGTGCGAGAGTTGCAGAAAATTCCTGCAGAAAGAGGAGTTCAGTCAAGCCTGATCCAGAGGGCAAAAAACCATCACGGCGTGCTTGCGTTGGGCCGGATAATGCCTCATTGCTCATTCGTCTTCCTGTTAACCACATTTGCAGCAGAGTTCAGAATCCCCATTAAATGAAAAAAAAAAACAACAAATGCAAAGTTCCGCGTGAACGAGGCAATTTTTTTTTTAATTATGTGAAAAAAAATTATAATTTCTCTTATTTTGAGAGCTTAACATGCTGTAGCTCGTCATTTAAAGGAATCGGAGAGAGGCAAACCCTTTCCCCAGAGGAAAAAGGATTCACCTTGGTCACTGAAATAAAAAAATTGAGTCATGATTTATGCCAGATAGCATAAATAAAGTGTTCTTTAGCAAAACTTGAAAAAGTGTCTGCAGAAACCTACAGCTGAAATCACTGTGGTTAACAAATTGTCCTCCCTTTTTTTAGGAAGTTGTTTTCTGCAAGCAATAAACTAAATTTTGACAATCAGAATTAGTATGATAAAAAGAACCAACCTACCCAGAAGAATTCATTTTAATGAGTGATGTATATTGGAATTTCCCATGTATTTGCCTTACTGAGGTTTGGTAGTTTGTGTTTCACACATCAAATTTAAGGCTGTGTCACACAGCCACTATACATTTTTTGAGCTGGACAAAATTATGCAATTTTCTTGGATTTTAGGTAGTTTACATACAATAAATAAATCATACGCAACTGATTTTTTTCCACATATGTACACGTATGTCTCATGGGATTTTCATGCATGTACCACTGATGTATAACTTTCATATTGCTTATGTGGTGCATATATCCCTTTCAAATGACATAACTGAGGCACAAAATCACTAATGAATCCCATATAAATAGGTCAATAGATACGTATGGTTCATATTTTATGTTGGTTCATGTGTTCTTTGCGTGATTTATTTGTACTTCCTCCGTGGTTTTCACAGATACATTTGTGAAAATTTCAGGTACAGAGCACAACTTTTCTCATTTTTCCACATGTACTTATGTACTTATGTATTTTCTTATGTATTATGTATTATGTATTTTTTGTCCTTTCAATATGAGTCAAATGTATGTAGTGGCTGTGTGACACGGACTTTAATTAAATTAATTGTATAATTTTATTTTTTTCTATGGGTATTTGTTTTCTCCTAAAGGAAGAGAAAATCTTGTGTCCGTTATCTGTTAATAGAATATCTGCAGGCTGCAACAAAACCTCTGAAACATCACTGGTTGTTCCCAGAACCAAAGTTATCAGATGATAGTGATGGGTACTTAGATTGCCAACCGTGTGACTTTATATTTCCGTTTTTTTCTTGGTTGTTGGCATTATTTCATCTTCTTCAACTAAGTGAGGTATTCATAGACTGACCTTTTCCCCTTTGTGTGCTCCAGCAGAAATCGTAGGTAAACTTCTCAGCGAGGGGAGTGAGGTGCCGCAGGAAACCAGCAGGGAAATAGAGAGCAAAAATAAAAAGCAAGAAATAGAGATATAATATAGTGGTAGGTGATGAGCAGGAGGAAGAATGTCTTATCCGTGTGTGACTTCAGACTGGCAGACGAAGCTGCTGTTTTCCCTGGAGCTGCTTTAGCCGCTCACCTGTGGCTGACCTTGCACTGCCATGTGGGCCGCTTCACTCTTCCACATCACAGGCGGCGTTTTGAAAGGAACACAACTGAACCGATTTGTGCTATTAACAACTCTGCAAGTTGAAGGCACACCGAATTCCTTCCATTTCTTACACTTGTTTAATTTGATTCAGCCTTGGCCTGTGTGTTCCGTCTAAAGCAAGCAGAATAAGAAACCCGGGCTGTGAATGTGATACGCTCGGAGATGTTTTAGATTATGAATGAGTTGTTTCAAATATGCAATCTCCTTAAGAATACCAGCAACAGTGCATTAAATTAAGAATGTGTCACTGTGATGATCTTGAAGCCCCCACCCCCGGGGTAGCAAAGTGCTCATAGTTTGTTTGTGGAAAGGAATCTCTGCTGGGAGGCTGTCAAAACTCATCCCGGATAGGGTGACATGAGCTCAAGCACTCCTGCATTATCACGAATTACATCTCTCTGGCTCTCGATGCATATCATGTCTCCCAGGCATTTAATAAACGAAAGAGCTGGCTTTGTTCCTCATCTGTTCTTTCTCTTTTTACACTTCCTGCTCCTTTTTAAATCATATTTGCTGATTTTAAACCAACAAAGTCCAAAATGTAAAGTTTTTCAGACGGGCATAAGTGCTCAGAAGACAAGCTGGAACAAACAAGTTTGAGAGAACTTTTATCTAAAGATCATCTCATTGATAATGCATATAGGAGGACAGATGCACATAAGCATTATAATAACGTTTATTTTTACAGTTCTTGTCTTACTCATTATTGACTTGTGCAAAGAGGCAGTGACTCATCCCCGTGCGACAGATGTACACATGAGTGTCTCCCACCAAAAACAGAGAGTATAGATTTTTTTGGATGATGAATAAGAGGATTCAGTGAAATCATATTGAAAGCTGAGTGCTGTCCATATATATATATATATATATATATATATATATATATCTTTATCTCTGGACCTCTTGTAGCACCTCTTCCACTGAAATACAGTGCAGAGAGCCAGTGGTTGTGGAACAGAAAGTACTGGGAAGGAAGGATGCGAGTGGATTTGTTGGCAATTTCCAATTTGGGTCATGTCAAGAAAGGAACTTTCCCTTCTTGGAGTATACAATGCCTCACCAGAGGGAACTTTCTATAGGCTCAAAGTTCATAAGTTGTGTACATGACTTCCAATGATGCTTGCATTTCTTCCCATGGTCCGTGTCCCATGGGTCCTGTGTTCCAAGGTTAAGGTTTGAAATTGAGGATTTGGGTAATAAAGAGTGCATTAATTATAAATTTGGCAAACTCTTTGTCGTGTGTCAGAAACCTGGGAGAGCTTTTGATGACTGAGAGACAAGCTGAGAGGGAGAATGCTGAGGTGAAACCTGAGTTTACAAGAAAATAATTGCAATGAAAAGGCACTGGGGAACCACATCCACTGACCCAGTTACATATAACTTTATACATTGATCTCTGCTACATTGTTGTTTGTTACAGCAGGGGAAGGTTTGCTCTTCAGTCCCTCTGTGGCACACCTGGAGGTCTCCATGATCAACAAACGCGGCACGCAAAGAGCAAGGAGGATGGTTTTGTATTCTTTGCGGAAGTTTTGGTTTAGTAATCCATATATGACGGCATTGAGGCAGCTGTTGAAGTAAGCCATGAAGTAGCTTGTGACAAAAAGCCACTCCGGTATATTGGGGGCGACTTTCACAGGGTTTATTGCCACGGCCAGGCCTATGAGGTTCAGCGGCGCCCAGCACACAGCAAATAAGACAAAGACCATAAACATAGTCAGGAAGTTCCTCACATCGCTGGGTTTCAGTCTGGTCCTTTGCTCAGGTTTGACCCGATGTTTCACCTTAATCACCAGCACCCATATCCTCATGTAGCAGTAGGACACAACAAGCAGAGGGATCAAAAAGTGAATCACCACCACCGAGATGGTGTAGTATGAGCTGACTGTCTGTGCAAAGGTGCAGGAGTAAATCCGAGGGTCGTACTGCAGCGAGCCCACGAAGAAGTTTGGCACTGTGGCGATAGCAGTGAGCAGCCAGGTGAGGCCGAGGTAACAGCAGGTGTTCCTCACGCTGTACAGCCGATCGTAGTGCAGGCTGTGGCAGATGTAGCAGTAGCGGTTGATGGCAATGGCAGTGATGTTGAAAATGGAGCCAATGACGCTGATGCCCATGATGAAGCCACTGGCCTGACAGTGCAGGTCGCCCATTGTCCAGTCATTGTGGAAGATGGCGGTCAAGACCAGAGGGTATGGGTACAGTGCCACCACCAGGTCTGCCACAGATAAGCTCACCACGAAGATGTTACCTAAGCAAATGAGAGAATCGAAAGTGAAATAGGCAAACACAGCGACACCCTAAAGAAAAGTGTGATTAACTTTAAGGAAGATTACTGCATACCAACATCATGAAGGCACCATGAATTTTTTTAAGACTCTTTCGGATCATCTTTTGAGCTATTGCAAAAGCCTTCCCATTGTTTTTTTTATGATTATGCCAATTTTAGGCCAATATAAAAAAAAACCTATGTGTTGTGGGTGGTACTGCTGTCATTTAGCAACACTGCCCCCTTTCCCATCACCCATAACTGAGAGATCTCTGTTTACATGCTTTTCTGCTAGCCTACAGTCTCTTCCACCTCCCATCCTAACATTAGCAGTGCAACAAAGACGTACACAGATCTGTTTGTTTACCCTTGGATGCATCAGAACGGAACAGGGCAGAGAACTTGCGCCCTGACTAGCGTAGTTCCAAACTTTTTTTCATCTGCTCCCGTTTCCCAATAATTTGGATAAAAAAACACTCTGAAATGCAATTTTAAGCTTAATTTTATTTAAATACGTCTTCCATCATCAGAAAAATTAGCATGTTAAATATTATGTTAAAAACAAAAGAACATGTTAAAAACATCAAAAACACAATTTTCTTTGCCGTGGGTCTTTAGCTATTTTAGGTCAAATATCCATTTGGCCATTTGTCTTGCAGTATAATAACATTTTTTTAGCCATTTTGTTTTTGCACATTTGGGTCAAACTTGGTCAGAGGGAACCAAATTATCCAGAATCTGTCAATTAACGATGAATTTATGATCTGATAACCAACATTAAGGAAGGAAATCTTTTCCTGCACCACGCATGGGTTCACAGCAGCAGGCTGCTGAGTAATGTGCATCTACACCGCCAGACACATTTTGATGTTTAATTGCTAAAGGTATGACAATAAGCTTCCCTGTGCACTGAGGCTTTTTTTGATAAGACTTTTATTTATTCTCACCACTGCACCACTCTCGATCCAGGTCAATGCTCTTTTGCTACAAGTCTTGGTGAAATGTCCCTTTTTTTTCTAATGACAACATTTCCAAGAATGCTCCACATATGTATTTTTGTCTCTTGGGAATTTTTTCCGTGAAAGTCTCCTGATCGAACAATCCCATATTTGTGTCCAAACTCAAATGTTCCACCATTTATCCCTCCTTGAATGTGGGCATGATTGTCAGCAGTAGTGAAGTGTTTTGAGACCAATAGGAGGTTTTCAAAAACCTTAAATATTGGATTAAGTAAACTACAAAACAGGAATTTAACCCTAAAACAGCCCAAATTGAAAGGCACAATGAATGATGTGAAACACAAAAAGGTCTAACAAATGGAAATTATGAACTTTTATAGACTAAAAGGAGACACACTAAAAGAACAGCATGTAGGAAACAAACTAAAACTAAGTGCACATTTATTAAGACTACAAGAGAAACCATTTACAGATGCAAACTAAAACAACACAGTTGAAACCAGAAGTTTACATGCACCACATAAAAAAACACATATGCTTTTTTTTCCTCACCGTCAGACATGAAATAAAAGTGAACTTTTCTTGTTTTAGGTGAATTACAATTTCAATTTTCTATTTGCTAAGACAAAAGTTTAAGTACACTAACATCACAATGCCTTTAAACAATTTGGGAAACTTAAGATGATGATGTCATCTCTTCAGAAGCCTCTGATACATTTATTGACAGCATTTGAGTTAATTAGAAACATACCTGTGGATATATATTAGGGCACATTTGAAACAGACTTGTTTGTTTGTAAAACATCATGTGACAGTCAGATAAAAAATCAGTCAAGATATTAGGAAGACAAGTGTGGATTGGCACAAGTCTGGTTCATCTTTGGGTGCAATTTCCAGATGCCTGAAGTTTCTACGTTCAGCTGTTCAGACAAACGTCCAGCCATCGTGTCCGCTCAGGAGGGAGGTTCTGTGTCCCAGAGATGAAAGTACTTTGGTCCAATATGTCTAGATAGAACAACCCAAGAACGAAGGCAAAAGATGTGAAGATTTAGGCTGAAGATGGGAAGAATGTGTCATTATCAACAGTGAAACGAGTTCTGTACAGACATGGGCTGAAAGGCTACTCTGCCAGGACAAAGCCATTACTATAACAGAAACATAGAAAAGCCAGATTAAAGTTTGCTAATGCACAGAAGGACAAAACAGGAACTGGAAAACAGTCAGGGTGATAGATCTCGAGGATCAGGAATGAGCAGCCCTGGTTTAAGACTTTGACTCCACTTTGGGAGATTTAGGCTGACATTTGGTACAAAATGGTCCAAAATTTTATTAGGCTTTAAAGAAATTATAAATATAAAATAAGATATTTTAAATATGACCTTTTTTAATCCACATAGTTACTGCCTTTACTTTTATAGTTCCTAAGTTAATGTTTTATTTTAAATCATATTTTCTTATGATGCTCTCATTGAAAAAGGGAGATGCATTTGTAGCGCTTAAAAACATGACGTTAGCCAATCCCCTAATGAAGTTGGATGTCAGAAACCTTGCAAATTTCTGAAAATTTTTATGATATTTGTTTTTATGATGTCCTCTGTGCGGCAGGTTTGTGTCTTAGAGTCATAAAAATGATGCAATATGAGTCTAAATATATGTAGTATAGGATTTGATATGTGAATGATGCTTTTCAAACAAAACAATAAACGTCAATTTGCTGCTTTTAGATTTGATGCAGACTGAGACCATTTTTAATATTATTTACTAAACAAAGATTTTCATCTTGTTTCTGACTGAAAACAAGTCATTTCCTAGAAGATCAATCAGTTAAACTCAAATAAATATATTAAAAAAAAGTTAGAGAATCAAGAGATTCTTTGTAGCACAGTAAAATATAATGAAAGGTCCCAGTTTGACTTGATTTTTTTTTTTTTTTTTGCTTTGATGCACAAGGTCTGTATTCAGTTGTCAGTGACAACAATTTAATTGGTGTTCTGTACCAGAGCTCAATAAAAGCTAATTTAAAGCCATAAACGTACCCAGTTAAAAATAACAATAAACAGATTAGGTGCATGTAATCTTGTTGAGCATAAGTTTTTGCTGTTTAGTTTAAAAATTCCAAAGAAAAAGCCTAGTTTTTTTTTTGCTGTAACTTTGTGCTGAACACATCAGCATTTCATGGATTATATCCCATCAAATTTGACACATAAAATACTTTTACGAAACGCACTCAGTGCAATGCAAATCCCATCATTGTTGGTTTCTTTTTTTTTTTTTTTATGAAAACACATATAACTGCATTTCTTCCACTGCTCTCCGTGTGCCGAGGATTCATTCCCACAAGCATAACATGCTCATCATGCCTCAGATGTCAGTTGTCTTGAATTACCCTAAATAAGTATTTAGGTTACTCCTGCTGGTCAGAAAAGGGAAACACTCTTTATAAAAGAAGGATTAAAACCAAGCCAACACAGTCAGAGTAAATAATAATATTTTTTAGCTATATTTTGGCTCTTTGTGATGTGGAATGAAGCTCTAATCTGGCATTAACAAGACCTGGAGGTTGGTCTGCCATGTAAGCACCTGGTCTGACCTACAAAAAAAAAAAACACACACAACAACTTGACTATGTAATTAGGCAAAATCGACTTAAATGTTGTTTTATTTTATTCCTGTTAAGTCAGACAAAACTAAATACATTTTTCTTTTGTACCCTTATCCCCCATCTCTGGCATCCCACCCTCCCCTTCTCTCTTCTCTTTTCCATCCTGTCCAACAGGAAATTTTTTTACAAATATAATTAATATAAATAAAGTTCAGACTCAAATACAAAAGAGGTTTGTATAAATATACACCTTGTGTGTCTGAAGATTCAATACCCCCTCATTGTAACAGTAAAATTTGTCCAACACAAGAGGCTTTCAGATCGTATCTGTTTGCTTTGCTGCTAGACAGGCCAAAAGAAAAAGAAAAAAAGGTTACAGACCAAAATCTCTGGAGCCACACATATTTCATCAGGTAACTTTTCCCAAATACAACTTTAAAACAGGCACAAACCCACTTACAAGCTGCTTCTTATGTTTTTTCAGCTTTGTGATTGAATTGACCAAAACTGACAACATCATTAAGAGGTTAATATTTTTTTAATCTACATTGTTTTATGTTATTTATGATCAGCATTTTGTCCGTTTGCTTTATGTGTTCCACAACACCAAACTTACTCAATCTTTTCTAGTCATTGTTTGAAGTTTTTGTTTAAGTTTACTAAAAAATTATCAATATTGTAAAGTTGGATTTAATCTAAACTTCTTTGCTAAAAGAACAACCCCCTAGTGGCCACTTTGTGAACTGACCAGCTTCAGTTTGCTCTTTTTAAAGAGCTTCAATCCAGAAGTTAAAGGGTTGTCCTGTTGGTTCACACACAGAAATGACTATACACACAATGCAATACACATGTGTAAAAATGAGGTAAAACTAAAAAAAAAATAGTGCAATGGCAACAAGTCAAATCAGATATGAAGTTCACCAGATGGTGATCAGATCACAAGAACAGAAGAGTACACTTTTAAACATAACCTGAACAAAATACATGACGTTAAACAACAGTGATCCTCACAGAGGTAATGTTTGCAACTGAAAAAGCAGATTTCTGAGAGTTTTGTCATGGCTTTTAGCTATACCGATGGGATAGGTTTCCACACTATAAAAATCCTCCTGTCGCCTCGGGTTTGGGACACTGACCTTTTAGTCATGAAGCCCTAACTCATCAGATGACAGAATAATTCTGTAACGGTCCATACATAACCGCTTAGATCTGCCTGTTTTTGTTTCAAAGCATTTGTTCGCTCTGCTACAGTCAGTCTGTCCCTCATCCTCAGAACAGACAAATAAACAGGACATGGATAAATGTAATGTCTGATTACTTTCAACGGAAGTTCCTGCTCTTCTATGCTCAAAGTTATTGCTCGCACATCGCTGGATTTACTCAGGACATAAAAACGATAGGAAATGACGTTTGATGTCTGCCCAGCAGTGCAGCTGGCGTGGATATCATGGAAACAAGTAAATAAATTGAATTGCAGTGGATTGCCAAACAAGAAACATGACATTGTAATGTAACGATGGGGATTTCAATCTAAAAACTATGTTTGTGGGATTCAAATGTTGCAGTTTTTACAACTTATCAAAAGAAGAATCAAGTTATTATATGACCGAGGTCCTAAAAACTAGTGGAATTAAATCACTTTTGGAAAAATTGCATTAGAATTGGATATTTCCATCATGGTCAGCCTTTATCTTCTCATGTGACATCACATGAGCTGAGAGATTTTTGCAGTTTGACAGGTAACAGCTAAAATGTTCATTTCCAAATATATTTTCAAAAATATTATTCTGTAGTGTTTTTTCAGTTAAAGGTTATGGTAAAGTATGTTGCAAATGAGCAACATACAGGCATGAAGAGGTTAAGGGCCAAGCTCAGGATCACTCAATAAAGAGTACAAACCATATGCAGAGGGGAAGGTAGAGACACAACATCCAAAACTTTATCAAACTTCCACCAAACAAGTCCTACATGTGCCGGGACTGAAAAAAAAAAAACTCTGAATCCTAAAACTGAACTTAATTAAGAAAACTATGGTGCCATTCATAACTTAAGACCGTATCTAGCTGATTATTTTTATTGTCTTTGGGTTTTTTCTACTTGAGGAAAATTGATGCCACATTTTTCCACATACCCAAGCAGTCAGAAACATTGCATTTCTAACCCAGCAGAACATCATCCACCATCTCTCATGTCTGCTGAGATAAAAATAAAAGCCTTTGTTTTTCATCTTCGAGTCAGCTCAGTGGGCAAAACTGTCAGACTGCATTTGTGATGCTTCCAGCACTCACTGTGTGCATTTGTTATTGTGCAGAGGTTCGATTCCTCACTAACACCATGCAGCTCTGTGCTATCATGCCCGGTTGCCGGGCAGGGTGTTCTCCGGCTTCACAGCTCAAAGGCTGAACCCTGTCTCTTGTTCTTATCTTCAGGAGGATAAGGTAAGTGCTAAAACACCAATGGAGACCCCCCCCCAAGTATTCATCATTAAACCACTAATCTAGTCATTATCTCTCTAAAATGTAATTTCCCACCAATAATCCTCATCTCCTCCAAGCATTCAGAAATGTAAAAAAAAAAAACAGCCCTTCAAATATGAAACACAATTGTCACACCTGCATGCAAGTACAGTTTTGTGCCCGCTGACCTCTTTTGCAGCTATTATTATCAAGTGTGAGCTGAGCAGAGATCAACCCGAATGCTTATTTGTTCCGGGCTGGCAGGGCCAGCTGACATGGAGCCTTTAACTTCCCTTACACCCCCTCTGTAATTATTTGATTTTGCAGTGAGCTGCACCCACACAAAACTGTCAACCCAGTGAAACGATGCATCGAATCGACCAAAGTCCCCCTGAGGGGGCCCAGCAGCCACCAAGTCCATTTACCCACCGTATTTCCTCTTTTGGTGAATGAAACACCGGTTCAAGTCACACGGATCCAACCCTGTCTCCAGGATCATTCAGCCAACCAGACTGATTCACAAACTTGATGGGAAATCTGCCTCACAACTTCGCTTTCATGACAAAAATACCTCACAAGGAGGAAACAAATGTGGGAGTCAGGAGGTAAATGAGGAGAACGCGTGAAAACGAGATCAACAAAAGACAAGTGGTGGGTGAGTCTCAGTCTCACGACTTCCACGGCTGCATGCACACGTGCACCTCAGGGGGCTCCTCCCACCCAGTCTGTCTCCCATCACTCTCACCGCTCACACTGGAAACGTGACACACTGTACTACGCTTTGATTCAGCCGGCTATATTTAAACACCTTTGAAGGAAAGATGAATTACCAGAAAACGGTGTGGGAGTGTTGGCGTCGCTCACTGCTGTCTGCAGCACGTGGCTCCTTACTACAAGCGCACCTCCCGAATGAGATTAGACCCGACTCAGTCAATTTATGATAAATAGGCAAGAATAACCTTTCAGCAAGGGCATTAGCGCTGATGAATTAGTAGTGACTACGACATGAACTCGTATCGGAAGGGGCCAGAGAATTTAGAGAAGTTTCAGATTAAACTGACGTGAGCTGCCTTTTGGTGATGCGGCCTGCGACATAGAGCGGCCAAAAACACGCTCGTCATCGTCAAAGAGCCTCCTCCAATCAGGCCTCTTGTGTCCGGGAAAGTAGGACTCACTGGCCCTGGGAGGAATTGGACCGTCAAGACACAAGCAAGTGTTCTGGTGCAGTGCTGATGAAGCACAGGCACAGAAATGCAAGAGGATGGGATTTTTCACAAGAACTGTCCGCATGAGATTGAAGCGGGATGGGTAATCCTAATCTGATGATGTACATAGCCTCCTTTGCCATATTACAAAACGTCATCTGCAATGTTGGCAGGAGAAGAAGACATGTTTAATGTAGTGTGCTAAGTGATATTCCCCATGGATCTGTGCTGTCAATTTAAATTGGCTTCTGGTCTGACTCACAACGTCCACTGACTCAATTAGCCCTCCCCTCCTGGACAGATTTTTTTTCTTTATCTTCATTTTTTCTTTAGCTGGATCGTGGAGGGGTGTAGTGCACAATTTAACAAAGTCCATCTTTAACTTCGCATACTCCAAGACCCTATAAACTCCTGTCAGGGCAGTTTAATAAGAATGCTTTGGACTTTATTTCCTCCATCTGCGCCCCTCATCCTCTACTCTTCGCATTTTCTGTGTGTATTTTTAGTGTGGTTAACCCCGGTGGGAAACTCTCAGTGTCAGCAGACCACTGGCAGTCCTCTGCAGCTCGCCGGATGCTGTGGATCCTATAAGCTTTTGCACACCTGAAAGAATTCATGAAACTGACAAAGTGCACGGGGGAAATGTGGGGGTTCCAGTAGGGGCGTTGATATCATTCCGCTTAGATAAAGCAGGAGCAGCTGAACCGCACACATGTGCAGGTCTGTCATGGTGGAGAGCTGAGGGATACATGAAAGCAGCAGCGTGCTAAGCGAGTGTGTTGAAGTGAAGCCGAGTGGAAAGGTCCTGCTGTTGTGTTTGTCGGGAAGCGAAGCAGCAGTCTGAATGATGTTTAGAAGAGGCATGGTTATGGGAGGAAACAGTCTCTAAGTACGGCTTTCACCAACTTTGAATCAAGATTTATGCCTTTAGTATTCTGAAAGATGGCTGTTGGGTTTTAAACGCTCATCGGAGTGCATCAGAAAACAGCCATCCATCACAGGAGCTGATTTTTCTGGCAGACAGCTCCTCAAATGAATGCTTTTATTTTGTCAACAATTAAACATTGATGCAAAGTGAGCCTGATCTATAAATAGCATGTGAAGAACTGAGGGCAGATTGTTGATTGGTTAGCTGTGGTAACAATTCTACTCACTTAAGAATTCACTTGGGTAAAAGCAAAAAAAGCAGAATGGCTTTTAAGGTTCTGCTGAAGCTTCAGGTTACTATGTGAACCAAAAGAACATCCCTCCACCCGGGAGCACTCCTGTGTGACTGGATCTACCCGTCGGTCCAATTAGAGAAGGAGAACAATGAGGTCTGCAATCACTGCAGTGTCCGCAGCTCACCGACGTGAGGCCATTCCCTCCTGCCTCATTGTTTGGGACCAGTGGACTGTGTCACCTTTGCAAACCAGGAAATCTAATTACTCTTTCAGGGCTTCTAAACATCTCACCAAAATGCCCTTGGCGGAGCAGATTAGACGCACAAATGTAAAGTTTTTGTAATTGCCATTAAAAGCTCATTATTCCAAACGCTCGTGCCATCTTCACGTGCTGCCATTGGATGCTGTGATTGCTCGGTTGAGGCCTGAGCCCGGGCGGAGGGTTTTGCCCGGCGTTTGCCACACGGCGGAGCACACCGGTCATCCTGCGGGACCTAACAAGTTCAAAGCTGCCCGACATCAAATGCACATTTCTTGTAGCTCTCAGATCAGAGTTTCAGCCCTGGAGACTTCTCAAAACATGCTGCCGTGCTCTTTTCCTTTTAGGAAGCAAAATCATGGGATGCAAAACAATTAACTTATTCAGACCTGAGGCTAGAAAAAAATGTGTTTTCAAACTTGAAATCGAAAGAAAAACTATTAAATTAACAAATTTCCTCACAACTTCATTTGCAAATGTAAAATGGACCCACATTTCTTCATATAAAGAAGTAATGGGTTAATGCAACTTGAGATTCAAAGTTTCTTGTGATTAGAGAACAAAATATTCATTATGTGTTTTGCAGCTGTCTCTGGAGAAGGAAACCCTGTGAGGCGCTCATATATCTTATTAATCAAGACTATTTTATGAATGGCCCTTCTTATCTTAGTATTTATTTATTTTTGTTGCTAATCGTGGATGTGGATACCAAACAACTCCTCTGCCTTTAATACATCATCATATTAATGCCAGCTTTTTATGGTGGAGCATAAAAAATAGCATACAGCTGTTAAACACGCCGCAGAGATGACCAGATTCCTGTTCTTGGGGCGCAGTTTGTTACAGAAATCCCCTCCAGAGATGTGGAAACTCCTTGACCCCTACAGAGACCAGACGTGATTATTCTGAGATGAGATTTGTCGCCTCGTCAGTCGCCTCAGGGGAAAGAGGCCATCAATACAAACTAGCAGAAAAAGTGGCCATTTCTGCCTTTCGCAAATTATTATAATGCCCAGTTCTCAGAGAGAAATGGATCACTGACTGGTTTGATGACTTTCCACAAGAGAGGAGGTGATTTCTCAGTCTGATGATGACACAAACCTTGCTTAAGTCCCACTCTAATCATCTTTTGATCTATTTTAAGTGTTCCCAGTGGTCTTTTTAATTAGGATTATGCCATTTTAAGCTAAAACCCTGTGTCCATGTTTCTGCAGAGTGGCAGTAGTTCATTGGAAATTAGCTTCTGGGTTGTTGGCTGGACCATTTGCGTAGAGTGAGAATTCCTTCCTTTCCCATCATTCCTCTGTTTACACTCTCTCCTGCTAGTCTACAGCCCCCCACAACCCCAACCCAACATAACTGATGCAACAAAAATGGCGAGCAATATTGAAGTTATCCAGCTGAATAACAAAGACATACACAGATCTTGTCGTCTACAAGTGGATACATCAGAATGGAGCAGAGCGGGGGCTTGTGAACCGCTCATTCTAGATTTTTCATAGCAACTACAAGCTTTTTCAACCAAAATTTTGTTGTCGACTCCTGATTCACAATAGTCTGAATAAAGAAAGACTCTGAAATACAATGTTACACTTAATTTTCTTTAAATAAATCCTCCACAATGAGAAAAAATGCCACAAGAACATTTTAAAAACACAATTTTCACCGAAGTGGGTCTTTAATGCAATAACTGTGTTTGTATTTTTAGGGATCTGAAGATCTGGTTGTTCATAAATTGACTGAAACTAACAAAAAGTTTAGCTAAGGTCTTTTCTAAGTCGACACCATCGAAGATGACCTTTCTCTTTTGGGTACTTATGGACTGGAATTCTCTTTGTCACAGTTTGATGCTATTCTGAAGGATCTGGAAATGAAATCACTAATACATTTAATTTTATTTACTGTTTTAATGGGCATAAAATGTGTTTGATTGTGTAATAATTTGTCAAATGGCTAGGACTCCCCTTGAAAAAAAGATCTGCGGATCTCAATATAGTTAAATGATAAATGAAACTAATAATTCATGTTTCAAGTTATTTTAGCAGCTTAAAACAGTTTTGACAAATTCTTTTTTCAGAAAAATGTTTATGCATGTTTTAATTCTGTTTTTCTTTTTCTACATAAAAATGAAGAATAATGCCCCCATTGGAGGAGCCAGGCACTTCAAAATAACCCAAACGGCGGTTTGATAACTCTTAAATTCCCTCCACTCTCATGTCGGAAGAACGCAAATGTAAGTGAATGAAATACAAGGCTGAGTTCCACATAAAAGATTTACAGAAGGACACATGAGCTACAGCAGAGCCTCTCACCTTCTCTGCTGTGGGACACTTTGGCTCTTGATATAAGGAGGGGTGTGATTTATCTGGGATGGTGAAACCAAGGGTAAAGCCAGATCGAAGAGAGTGTTATTATTTATAGAGAGATATGAAGGCAGGCATGCATTGTTGTGCAAAGCCATCAAACTCAGTCTGCTGGGCTTGTAGGTCACAGTGGACGGACATTGGGACACATTCTGTTGGGTTTTAAGAAGTTATGAAGGAAAGTTGCTTTTACTCCTTTTGTAGAAAATAAATGTAGTCATAAAACATAAAGTGAACTGTTTATTTGATCAAATAAAGGCTTTGCCTTCTTTTTTTTAACCATTAAAGTGCGTATTTTAATTGAGAAACTGCCAAGTCGTCATTTCTGTGCGCAAACTTGCGTCCATCTCTGAGTCTCACCTGCATTCCTGAGCTTTTTGTTCCTGTACACTGACATGATGACGAGCACGTTGCCCAGGATGTCGACCACGATGGTGAAGATCAGAACGCTGGCCAGCGCAGTGGACACTCCGCCGGAAGAATCGCTCAGCTGGCAGCCGCTCTCATTCCTGGAGCAGTTCACATCCTTCACCTCCAAATCCATCTCCCCTCAGGGTGCAGCGGCCATGATGGGAAGATACATTCCCGTTTTCAGTTGGGGAAAAATCCTCCAACAAAGGGAGAAGCACAAAGCAACGAAAAGGAGGAAGTTAAAAGAAAAATTAAAAGCGATTGACACGAGGGAGTCCTGAACTTTTGGAACGCTGCACTCCTCTGCGCGCGGAACAGCGCCGTGACGCGAGTCGTGACATGCTGATGTGAGCACGAGAGCACTTTAGACACACAGGAGAAGTCGAGTGTTTAATTTGAAGTTGTTAAAGTCTACAAATATCCGTGCGTGCGCAGGTCGTCCTCCAATCGTCATCATCAGTCAGTCAGAGAGACTCCTGCTACGCGCTGCTTCATTCTGACAGGACAGGAATGGAGGAGCGCTCACTGCGCGTAATGGAAACATGACAGGAGACACCCCTTCTATTATATATATATATATATATATATATATATATATATATATATATAATATATATATATATATATATATATATATATATATATATATATATATATCGTTTGAAGTCATATAAATAAATACAGATAAAAAAACTGATAGAAAACCTCGTAATCTGACTGGGTTTCAGCAGAAGCAGACAGTGGTACTTTTTTTTCCAGTGGCTTGTTTGACTCTGTTCTTTCCTCATTAAAGTCAGATAATCACTTCTGCGCTTGTAAATGGCGCCTTCCTGTGTCCAGTCGGGACTTTTACAGTCATTAAAAAACACCAACTAAAATAAAGTGTGACGTAGGCTTTAGTGCTTCAAAATGCTTCAAAATACAAAAAATGTTTTTGTCTGAGTGAGTTTGATTGTAATTGAGATAGTTGTGTGCACAAAAAAGTTAGTCTGCTAAAAAGCCTAAAGGTGATTAGAAAATGGCTTTAATTGTAGTTTCTTTAAAGTTAATAGAATAATTACTCATAAGTGCCACACTTTGGATGGATTTTTTATTGCAGTTGGAGAGGTGCTGTGAGGATCAAAGGTTTAATGTCATGGATTAGCCCTAGTTTCTTAGTTCTGGGTTCACTTTTGATTTATTGTGTGAAAGTTAGCTGTGAGGCCTTCTACCCTCCTGAGCTTTCAGAGAAGCAGTTGCAGCTGCTTCCAATTATCTATTTGTATTTTAGTATTTAAGGAAGAGCTTCTTAGTTCCTCACTATTGCAGTGTCTTTTGGATCTCCCAGGCAGACGATTTCCAGGTCTTTCCTAAGTTTTCAGGTCTGTTTTGCCCACATTTATGATAACTTTTTGTTGGTCAACCATTTGAGCTTTTGTTTCTTTGTTTATTTATTTGGAACCCCATTAGCTTCCACAAGGTGGTTGCTAGTCTTCCTGGGGTCCATGCAACAAATACATACATTTTACCAATTTCACAAAAACCGAAAATGATTTCACAAATTGCATTGACTAATTCATCATATTTACTTTAAAAGCTTCACATTTTAAAATAAGTTCAAAACAACTTCATTTTTGTACTAGCACATCAAAACATATAGCAACATATTGTAATGATCCAGCCGTACCATCACTTTAGCGGGGTAGCAAAAGCCAAGCTGCTCAATAAGTGACTTCACAGGAGAGCTGTCAGTGCCCCCTACACCACACGCTCCCTGACAGTTTCAAGGAGGGATAAACAGGACGGGAAGCAAAGTCTTCTTTTGATCACGATGCCCGTTTATTCAAGCACACGTAAATAGCCAAGCAGCAGGGAGGTTCACTTCAGCTTCCACCCCTCTCACTCATGGTTTTCACCCCAAAACTCCCCCACTTCCCATGAGCCTTAGTGGCTGAAGGCGGCGCTAACCCCTAGGTCGTCACAATATCAACAATACATTTCATAACAGCAAATCGTTAGTTATTGTAAGTAGTCAATGTATCTTAGTTTTAAAATCTTTTTGAAATGATATTTGTTACTAATTAGCCTTGTCCTTACAGACACTTGATTCCATGCAACAGAAAATCTAAACAGCACTGTTCTTCTCATACAGTTAGATCTTGAAAAAGGAACAATCAAATCACTAGAGCTGACCTGACTGAGTTTAATAGTGATGACAATACCCACTGTATAAAACTTTATTTACCAAATATTGTGGACATTTTTTTAAAATGACGTTGTGCATTAAGCATTGAAGACTGAGTTGTACTTTGTCTTATATCATCAACCAACCTAAAATGGTGTGCATCTCATTCACATTGGTCCAAAAAGAGCAACCAAGAGCCACCATGGCAGCACGATTTTGGGTAAGTTGTAATTTTGTTTAGATGCCCCTGTGTAGCACTAGACCAAATGACTGGGCAATACTCCAGATGTGACAAAACCAGAGACTGTACAACTGTCTTCATGACTGAAGGTGGACAATATTGCACACACCTCCGAGCCAAGGCGATTCCTCTGCCCATCTTGGATACTATATGATTAATCTGATCTGTCAAGAGAGCTTCCAGCCCTCTGACTAAAGTTTTCACCCTAAGCTCCCCACTTCCCATGAGCCTTAGAGGCTGAAGGCGGGGCTAACCCCCAGGTCGCTACAATACTAAAATTCAGGTAACATGGTGTATTCAATAAATATTTTGTACCGAAAACGATGCATTTTGTTTTAGATGTATTAAGAACCAATTTATTCAACTTAACCCAATTGGTAACTAAATTAAGTTGATTCTGTAAGGCTGTATTGAGTTCTGGGACAGTAGCAGATGCACAGAATAAAGTTGCGTCATCTGCATATAATACATATAAACATTTCCTGGCTCCACGTACAAAATACGCCACCATTTAACACACATCGAACACCAAGTCTTTCATATATTGGAATAGAGCTGTGAAAAAAAAAGGTGGGAGTAAGATTTGCTAGATCTGCACCACTTTGTAATTTTGCACTTAGCCTCCTTCAACTGTGGGTTGCGGATATTCGATGGTTAACAGTAGCAAAGGTGCTGGTCCACTATGAGGCTGTATTTAGCACATTCTTGTACACATGTCACATGCTCTGTGTGTTTGTAGCTTCAGAGGTGAACATTGACACACAAGCACCAGAACGTACCCCTCACACACTTCCTCCTTTCTATTGACATAGACATCATCTGTCTCAACGTGACACTAATGTTTGGTCACAATATCCAACTAATCATCTTCTATACCCGAGATAAGGTCATGGGCTTGCTGAAGCCTAGCTACTATCAGGTGAAGGGAAGGGTACTTTCTGAACAGGTCGTCAATCCATCAAAGGGCCACGTATAGAGACAAGCAAATGTTGCATATTCTCGTGGTTCATGTGTGGGTTTTTTATGTAGACTGTCGCTTCCTCCCACAAGCAAAAGATATCCTTCATAGGTTAGTTTTTCCTGGCTGTTGGTGTATGTGCGTGGGCCTGCAAGAGACACCTTCACCCAATAGTTGCTGGGATATAGGCTCCTCCAAAGGGATGAAGCAGATTTGGAAAACAGGAAAAATTTCATTTAACATTTTTTGTCAGCTTTTACACCATTTGATGTTTTGACACTTTTTAAACATTTCTTGTGGTTCTCTACAGTTTGGTGTAACATCGGCTGGAATCAAACCCACACATTTCATTCCAGAGTTTGAACCAAACCAACACACATCCGATCTCCCATTGACTCCCATGTCAAAAAGTCCAGCTTTGCACCAGAAATGTACACAACCTTGTGTGAATTACTCTTCAGCATTTATTGCTTTATGCTCTATTCGTGGTAGCTGGTGGGCGAATGGGGCTTCCATCAGCTGTTTGGAAACATTTGCTTTATCGTGGGTGTGTTATTTTGATTGGCAGCTCAGGGGACTTTAGTGCATTATAACATAGGGCATTCTCTTGCAAAACACTAGTGTGCCTGGATGCTCACTCCATTGGTGAATATGGACCACATGCATTTGAATGATTGGTCTGTTTAAAAAAATGCATGCAAATGTATTGTTGATAATTAATCCAAGTTTACTTATTAGAACACAGTGGATTTGTTAATAGTCTTTGTAAAATGATTGTTAGGTTTTTATATGAACATGTGTCCAAATTGCATTAAAATCCACTGTACTCAATTTTAATGCAATTTGGAGCCTTGCACCATATCTTTTTTTAGGGGTTTCGGAGTGAAAGGACTCAGACACAACCTCCCACAACCTGCCATTATTGTAGCGTTGAGTTGGGCGGAGCAAACCTTTGTCAGCACACTGCCCCATTTCAGGCTCCATGTTAACTGTTCAGAATCCGATGGGGTCACAGGTTAGATTTTATCGTTTCAGTGAACATCTCCGGTGCTTCAGTATTTTTAGGCTGACAGAAATGATCATCCATTGGAGTGTTTCTGCACCAAGAGTGCAGCAGAGCAGGACTTTACAGGGACTCTTACCTTTGCACAAAGCTGTATTAGATTTGTTTGTGTTGTATTTTGTGCACATGATTGGATTTTAAAGCTATTTGCCAGTTATCAACTAACCATCAAAAGCACACAGCATGGAACACTGATGAACACTAAACAAAAAAAGAGAGAGAAAAGTGCAATGCTCTGTGTAGATGTTTGGGTTCATTTGCATTTGCAAAAACCCATTTGAAAATGAAAACTCTTTGCAGGGACCTGCTCAGGGGTTGGTGGTATTTCAGCTTTCCCTCACAGAACGTATCCAACCTTCTTCACAGGCTTTCATTTGTGCACACTTCCACGGCTTCTTAACTTTTGAAACTCAAGGGGCTCTGACGGTATTTATGTCTCATTTCCTCCACGATTGAAGAATCTTTATAAAGTGCGACCAGCAATGAAAAGATTGCCTGAAACACGCTGATTGGAGATGTTGTCGCCTCGAAACAAGAGCCTCTCCGGAACGGAGACGTCAGACTCTGTCCTCACCGGTGTTCTCAAAAGTCAAGCTGATGAGGCGGTACATGCTGAACAGGGAGAGGATGGAGCGTGGGCTCACCAAAGCCCAGTGTTTGAGCACACACTGAAGGAAATGCCCCCTCTCAAGAACACGTTTCCATGTCGTGAGTGTTGCAGAAAAGCTGTACCTCATGATGGCATGCGGTATACCTTCCCGTACACTCCAATCAGCTTTAGAGAGGTTGCTTTTCATGTGATGACTATGTTCCCCCTGTGGAGGTTTACGAGCCCAATGAAACAGCGTGTGTTCCTGTCATCCACACCTGTTTGCCATCAGTCATTACTTCACTCCGTTTCTGTTGTTCTCTGACAGGCTCTCAGCAACCAAGCTTTTTATTCCTCGCTGTGTGTGATGTCTGCCCGTAACTGTTTTTAGTCTTTGTCACAGTCATTGTTGTTTATGGAATCTGACTTCACCCCCCCCCCCCCTCCCCCAAGAAAAAAAAGGAGGGGTTGAAAGGCATCCAAGCATTCAACCCCTACTTTGTTTTAAGAACTTTTTTCCTTCTTGGTTCAGCAGCATCGATTTACTGTCAGAAACTCTAGATTTGAAGTTAAAATATTGGCAATAATTATACTTTTATGTACTTCAGAGTATTGTTACAAGTTTTGACTTCAAAATAGCTTTGTAAAAAAATTAAAATACATTTTGCACAGAAGATTGTTTTATTTTGTGATGGTTAAATCCAACATTTTGAAATTAATTTCTCTTTTAAAACATTTTTTCTTCATAGGGTTTTACTGATCCATTCTTTCAGCCAATATAAAAAAAAACTTGTGTCGTTTTCTGGGACTTAGTTTCAGCAGAGCGGCAGGAGTTTATTAAAAATTCATCTCTGAGTTGTGGGTGGGGCCATTGGCGCGAAGCAACTCCGCCCCCCCTTCCCCTCCCTGTCGTTGAGAGCTTGTGGCCCGCCCAGTCTATTTTTCTGCTTCACAAATAAGCTGGGTTTTTTTAAACTGCATTTTTCTTGTGCTCCGGATTCTCAACGATTTGAATAAAGAAATACTCACAATTTTTTTTTTTTTTATTTTCCACTTAAGTTTCTTTATAAATGTCCTCCGTTACCAGGAAAAAACAACAAAAACAGAATTTTCATTAAATGTTCTTCTGTTGCTTTAAGTTACTCAAAAGCAGAATGCTGATTTTCACAGTGAAACAAGGTTTGAAGCATAGCTGTACAAGTTCCTGACTAAAGTCAAAGGTTAAATGAAGAGGGAAATCCTCTTTCTAGGCTCATTCAACCAAAATAAAGGAAGAAAATAGCAATGTGAAAAGCCATAAAAATAGAAAATGAGAAAAAACAGTTTATTGTTGTTTCTAAAGAACAGTCAATGTCAAATTTGCTTTTGCTTAACAAGAATCAACCAGCTGTTGTTATTTTTGACATCAGTGCTGTTTACTCTGCAGAGACTTGTTCCAGCTGATGAAACTCTGGATAAGGTGGTTTTAAGCTGCGACACGCTCCGCCTAAATCCCCTGGGTGGATAATGTTGTCAGAAGCTCACTTTTTCGGAGCGATGGGCTCCAAATCCTGCAGCGTGAGAAGCCGTCTTTACTCATAGGAGTCTGAAACGTCACTTCCAAACACAATCAGTCAAATCATAATCTGAATTGGTTGTTTTGAAGTTTGTGATCATTGCTGCTTCCTCATCTAAATCTTAAAATATTACATCTTTACCTGCGAACAATAAATTACCAGCAGTGATTTACCAAGGTCAGTTTTTATATTTGGAATCGCCAAAAATTAGGTCATGTTTTTGTTTTTGGCAAGCACTCAGAATATTTCCACACGGCCATATTGGATTCAAAGCATGAGAAAATGTTTAATGAGATTTTCAGATATAGTAAGTGCGGTGCTTTGTTAGAGTACCAGTTGTTGCAAGACAGGTCCTTTGAATGAAGATGAAGCCTCTGCCACTTTTTTCAACATCCTTTCTTGTTTCTGTTGTGCATTTTTATTAAAATGTCTCAAACAATGTAGCCATACACTGCAACACTTGAATCAAAAGGTAAAAAAGGCCCTTTGTTTTAGGCAAAATATTCTGTCTTGCAAGAAAATGTATCTTATCGGGAAAGTTTTTCAAAGTTTAGTTAAAGTTTTGGTGGCTAGACTGTTTTTCTCAAAATAAGGATTCTATTTTTCTTTCCCAGCTGGCAGATTTTTTTGCTTATTAAAAGATTCTTTCTTTTCAAATTCTAAGAATTTTTGACTTTTCTAAAGGGGTTTTTGCAGTGTGCCACCCCAGGTGGACACTTTTTTTATATCCATCAGTGTTCCGGCTTTATCCTATATTATAAAAACGACTCACAGAAAGCAGTGAACTTGATCAAATAAAATTTAACATCAACATTAACTTTTGTGTAACAGCAGATGTTGAAGTTTTTATGATTTATAATATATGTTTACAAGTTTAGGCGACTTCTGGATCAATCATGTAATAGTTGCCACATGAACAGATAAACCTTTAGTGTTTAGATTTAAAAGAATAATATGTAAAAAATAAATAAATAAATAAATAAAAATCTTCTAGTAAACAAAGTAAAATATTCAGGCATTCTTACAGACTGAGATCACTTTTTGTACCATTTCACAATTTTTATTTCATCAAGACCTAGTCTCAGGAGCAACAGTGCCTCCTACTGGACAGTTGAGAGAATGCAGGTCTGTTACAGACCTCAGTATTTTTTCATTGAATAGTTAAACGGGAAGTTTCGTATTGACACTGTAGTTTGTTTTTACTGTTTTGCCGTTTACTTGAATTTGGATCGCAAATTGTTTTTGTTACCTTAACAAATTATTTACCTTAATAGTAAAAAGAAAAATATATCTCCTGATTTAAAATATATCTTTTTACCAATTGGTTTATTTTCTAAAAAAAAAAAATCAAAAAAAAATGAAACAAAAAAAAGTTACATTGTCCAACAATACTTTTACTTTGCATATGATTTAAGTGTTTAAACTTGTAAACAATTGGCTAAAATGTAATAAATTAATAAAGAAAAGTACGTATTTTTGGGACTTATCCACAATGTCCGATTTATTTTGTCTAAATGTTCATTTGCACACAGATTCATTCATATCATGTTTATTATTCTCTTTCGGTGCAAAACCAACCTGTCGTTTCACAAATCAAACATCCTTCTTCATAAACAGCATGGAAACCCCTTCAAACAGCTGCATCCTCCCATCTTTTTTTTTAACACAAATACAGGCTTCCATCCATCTTTGTGACTCAGAATCCCGATTGCTTTGTCATCAGGAGCTTTCTTTCAGAAGGGAACAATGGAAAATATGGCTAGGATTGTTAGCATATTTACTTGGACAAACGCTGTTACAAAAGTCTAAGGCACTAGAAGTCCCAGCATATACTCTGCTGAAGAGCATTACAAATGTAGGACAATGAAAATACAAAGAAACAGAAGGCCTTTCCGCTCAAACAAAGGTATTACGTTAAAAATACAAAAGGAAAAATGTGTTTTTGTCTTTATTTTTCACCCGTGCACAGCTGCTTACTGGGGAAGTGTGGATATGAAAATGATTCTCAGTCTGGTTTGTCTCTGTAGATTGCATTTGTCCACACAAGAGAAGCAGCAAAGTCCTGGCATCTCTGGTTGGGGTCGAAGCCCATCTTCTGCAAAGCCTGAGGAGAAAGTAGAGGGGCGGGGGCCATCCAGACCTAAACCTCGGTGCCATCACGGCCGGTACGTCTTTATCACGTCTTTGATGGGCCTCCTGCATATTGGGCAGCACACGTTGATCTGCCTCTTCAGCTTCAGGCCGCAGTCGTTGCACAGACACATGTGTCCACAGGTGTAGATAACAGTGTCCACCTCCTGGTCGAAGCAGATAGTGCATTCTCCGTTTTTCCCAGCAGGGGGCAGCTTCTGAGCAGTGAGGGGAGGAGAGGTGGGAGGACTGAGGGGAGAGCTGGGAGCTGTCACTGAAGAGGAGGTGGGAAAGAGATGAGAAGAAAGGTGGGTTATCATATCCAGGCTTTAAAAGACTAAATCACAGCTGATTCTGGAATAATTTTTATTTATAATCCCGTTTTGCATAGTGGGTGGAGTTAGACTTAAATAAAAAATTCCAGCTTTATATGCTTTACCATGCATCATTCAAAAAATAATCTTACAGTAATTCCAGTCTGAGTATCACAAAGAATGAATAACACACGACAAAAAGTCTATTTCAAATGTATCTTTGGATAATTAGAATTGAAATCAACCAAAAGCCTCTAAACCCCACTGTGGTGGCGTTGCAAACAGCGTCAGCGCTTGATAACTTACCCAGAGAGGATTCTGACGCAGAGGAGGATCTGTTGACGCTGAACGCCAGGGTCTGAGTCACTGTCATCTGGGCTGCTGCTCTGAGAAATGGTGGGGGATGTGGAAGGAGGGCTGGACTGCAGCGTTCCTGTTTCACAAGAGCATGTCAATAATCGGCATATTATGAAGACTCACTTTAAAAGGACGACGCTTTCTGATTTTTTCCGATACACTGAGATTGCTTTCATTCGGCAGAGTAAGGTGTTTTTTAGTTTACTTTGCAGTCTAAAATGAAACCGAACCTGAACATAGAAATTGTGTGTCAGCACATGAAGGTACTAGTCAAAGATGATGCAGAGTGATTGCAGGTTCATGCACGTCTATTTAATATAACATGTGTGAGCTAATCCTCTTCTTTGTCTGGATTAGAACCTGGTTTAAGTTGGTTTTGGTGTTACTTTGTGTATCTTTGGGTGTTATTGCACTGCGGCCTATACTTGGGGAAGAAAAAGCGTGCAGGTGTCAGAGTACAGGGGGTTTTTGGTTGACGGAAGGTCCCACAGTTTGAACGCTTTGTTTAGTCTCACTGAGATAACACATTTATGGTGTTATTTTCTTCAATATCTTCATGCAGTAATGGCCACCCTGGATTTTGTGCTGGAAAGGATCCTCAGCATCTTCATTAAATGGGAACATGAAGCCAAAAGCCTGTTTTGTCTTAACAAAATACTGGAATTATTCTTTGTCTCTACCATTTTCCAATTTTGATTCCCACAATAGATACGAATTGCAAAAAGGGATTCTATTTAACTACAGGAATAACATAAATTGGATTGAAGTAAAGTTTTGTGGTTTTGAAATCCTAGAAAAGCATTATCTTTTTAAAAGTGCAGACTTACCGAGTATCCTGAGTCTGTTGACAGCTCCATGCAGAGTGAAAAAGGCCCACAGGACTTGAGAGGAGTCCACACAGAGCAGCCTGCCACGCCCCACTCCATTCACCCCATGATGCACCTCTCCGCTGGACAGCAGGCTGAAACTGAGGACGTCTCCTGAACACGGGATGGGGAAGCCTCTGTGCATCACCCAATACTCCTTCCGGTCCAAAAGAACCTCCGGGTCGGCTGGTAGATCCGCCGCATGCAGACCGGCCGGGTCGCATGATGTAAGGCCAAAAGACAGAGCCCCAAAGTACGGTAAGCCCAGGTGACCAACCTCCACGTATAGAGTCTCGCCTATATGAAGCGGCCGGTCACTAAACACCAGAGTACGACTGCTGTCCAGGAAATGGATGCAGGCAGCTGAGCGGTCCGCAGAGAGAATCACATCGGAGCCACGGATGGGGTGAAAGTGCAAATCATTGTCCAGCAGGGGTGGCGAGCTCCGGAGCAGCCTCGGTAATGCGGTGGAGACGGACGAGGACGGTGTGGAGGAGGCAGAGGTGGAGGAGGAGCAGCAGGGGATGATCTGCGAGTAGCTGTTAAGCTGCAGGTTGGCCATCTTGGCGGCGGCAGCCTGGTTGTTTTCCAGCTGGTTGTTGTTGTAGTTGGCCGAGTCGTGGCTGCTCTGGGGCACGTAGGCGCTCAGACGGGCCGAACTCAGGCAGCTGGACCCCACGCTCTCAGCAAATTTGATGTCTGGGATGTAAAACAAGAACATGAGAGGGATTTCATGAATTCCTTCCCAGTTCCTCCTATTTAAGAAGTCACAGTTTCAAGGAAGAACGGTAATTCATTTTAGGGTTCTTTCAGATTTTTTAAAAGCATAAAATGAACACTAAATTCACTGTAAGCAATTTTAAAAGCTACATGTCCTTTTGAAATTATTAATTCCAAAGGCATCTGTTAATCTGTCCCCACCTGGACAGGTCTATTAGGAAAAAAGTCCTTTTATAACGAGAGCTTGAGTTCAGTCCTCAGCCCTGCTGATTCAAAAGCAATCCTTCATGTGCTGCGTGACATAGTAATTTATTCCAAAGCATGAAAACCAGAAGCAAAAAATAGATGATTCGGTCTTGAAAGGAAAAGAATTTGTCCCCAAATTGGCAAATGGGCCAAAACGGAGAGATCTGAAGATACCAATGAGCTGTGAGTACTTGTCAGAACTCTGTCTCCCCCTCTGGTCACCGGCGAAAGCTCCATCCACACTACATCTCCCAGCAACCCCAGCGCTCCTGGATGCCGAACAGCTGACTCTCATTCACTCAATCAACCTCAGCCACCTAACCACTGGGCTGAGTGAAGCTCAGTGGGAAGTATTGTCTGTGCCACTACTGAGAGCTCCACGGTGGCGCAGTGGTTAGCGCTTCCGCCTCACAGCAAGAAGGCCCACGGTTCAAGTCCCGGCTGGACATGAAAAACTCAACATCAATGGAGGAGTTTGCATGTTCTCCCCGTGCATGCGTGGGACTCCGGCTTCCTCCCACTGTCCAAAAACAGGTTAATTGGCAACTCTAAATTGTCCCTAGGTGTGAGTGTGAGGGTGAGTGGGTGTGTGATTGAGGACATTCTACCCTGCGACAGACTGGCGACCTGTCCAGGGCATCCCTTACCTTCGCCCAAGTGGCCGGGATAGGCTCCAGCAGCCCCGTGACCCCGAAAGGGAATAAACGGTATAGAAAATGAATTTAAAAAATACTTTCATTACTGAGCGTTCTGGACCTGATCTTGTCTGCCTGCCCCGACTCTCGCCTGGAGCTTTGTGGACTTTTAGCTTAGCTAACCTGCTGCACTTGCTGAACCAGCCGTCCTCCTGTTCATGTGACACTACACTAATTAGCAGGTGATTGCTAATTATTTATGGAAAAATACTATGGCCTCTCCTCCTTTGCTGTAAGTTGTACGTGTCAGACATAAAGACGATTTTAGTATTTGAATATCACTTTAACCCTGCTCAACTAAACAGTAGAGCACCTTCAGAAAACATATTATTAAAAACATTGATTGGCAATAAGGAGCAGGAAACACAAGTTGTAATTGATTTTGTCTTGGCTAGGTAAAGGGTTAAAGCGCAGCAGCCAGAAAATTGTATGACAGGACACTTTTTAAAAACACTTCTTGGAAAATTGCTAAACAAAAAGACTTTTTTTGGCTTATTTTCCTGATTTGTTCACTGGAACACACCTGAAAAATCGTAATGCACAGCCCATCATGCCAGAGTTTCTGTAGTGTCAAAGGCTTATCTAAATAAGTCAGCCCACAATAGTCCTCCTTTGACTTCTAATACATTCCTCTTCCACTATTTCGAGTTATCCTGGAGCAGCTGAGTGCACCGACCCCTCACTAAAGCTCCTGGGATCTCTGCTGCCTTAACCAAACAAGGCCATGGCTGCTGCCAGACGGAGGATAAACATCCCAGTGAGTATGAACGGGAAACGCAAAGAAGGTGATGGAAAGGAAGGCAGGAAAAAGGGAGGCCGTTTCCAAAGCAAGGGCTAAAGCAGAACAAGCAGGTTAATATCTTTTTACCTCATATGTTAACTCATTTGAGGAGATTACTTTTCTGGGGCTTTGGACCAACAGGTAGTTTCGATAAACAAATCATAATGGTTAGAGCGCCTTCACAGAACACGCTACCAACCCTGATCTGTGCTGCTAAAGAAATTTGCTGTAAACGTTTCAATTAAGCTGTGAATATGAAGGTTTGTCAAAGTTGTGGTCTGAACACGTTGCCCTGTATACGACTGAATTAAATCTATCAATAACATTTTCCAAAGTCCTTTACCTCATGGAATCAACTAAATATATTTTAAATAAGAATTGGCTACTAACAAAAAGATCAAAACATATGAATGTATACACATTTCTATGCTTGCATAGGGATCGATCCAGTCTGTTTAGACCAATTAGAAACGCCAAACACGCTGGGTAACTTTTTAACACGGGAGCTTTACCTCCTGTGTTTAAAGATTATGTGAGCAACGTAAAGAAAAGCAGCTTTAAGCCATCATGTAACACTTTACGTTAGTAATGTGTTGCATTTTGGCACAAAGCTGATTTGCAAAGCCGCTTTTCTCTGTTTCAGAATCAGCTAAATCCCATTAATCGAGTAATTAGTTATTAAGGCGTCGCCGATGACATATCCAGGGTTAAAGGGTTCAGAACTCCTAACATGCTGACAAGTTAGCAGAATTATTTAAAATGTTTTGTCAGCATAAAATCTGTGTCTTGACCACGCCCCTAACTTCCATTCCCAAATTGGACACAAACAAGGAATGTTGCAGTTTCACCTTTAACCACTGGAGGCAGGTTACAGAAAGTAGCAAATCCCTATTGACTCCCATGTTAAACTGTCTGATTTTACTTCGAAAACAACCAGATTTACAGTCTTGTTCCATGACATTTTTGTGTAATTTGCTTATAAATTGCTTGTGAAATTTTCTAATCATTGGGTGTATTCATTTTATAAGAACTCACATTTGCATAGTTTTTGATTGGCAGGTAGGCGAGCCCAGCAGAGCTTCAAACTTTACTTTGTTCCACCCAAATGACATTTTTATAATGTTATTGGGTTGGGTGGTGCAAATTCCAATTAACATATCAGACCCACTTAAGTCATGATTTTTGCTTTGCAGTGTCCCATGGGGGATGTCAGAGATTATATAGAGATTATATAGTTCTAGAATTGTGTTAGAATTAAAACATGTAAAGTCTCAAGCAGAAACTCTTTAGACTGAAGAACCTTCCACAAAAGGTATAGATTGTTAAAAAATGTAAAAAAAAAAAAAACACTAATCCGACAATAAAAGTTGTACCTAGTAATATGACCTCCTGGGTGATGCCGTAGATATCTATGATGGCCCAGAGCGGACAGCCGATGCTGAGCCCACAGTGGAAGAGGATGGGCTCTCCATCATTGATGTTATAGAAAACCCGCCCATGGCGATCAGCCCAGAAAGACAGAACATTGTCCTTCACAGCCAGTCTCTCAGGCAGAGCCTTTGCCCAGTAACCAGGGCGTGTGACCAGGTCAGGGCAGGCATATTTAGGAATGTCAGCAGCAACCAAGTCATTGGGATCCAGACTGGTAAAGCCAAAGCGAAGGGCTCCACTCCAGCCATTGTGTACGCCGGTCAAGCGCAGACGTACCTGGATTTGGGGGGAAAAAGTCTAGAATTAGCGTTAATTCTTGTTCCTTTTACTCTTCCAGACATTTTTGGTAGTCAAGAAAGAAAATAAACCTTTTCATAAAGGTGGATAGGCCGATGGCTGAAAGTGATGCCATTGCAGAAGCTGTTCTTGCGAGTGGCGCGGCGAAGCTGCCCATCGAGCCTGATGTTTTTGCCTTTGGCATGCGGGTGAAAGCGAAGGGGCTCCAAGTTAGCACCGACCGGAAGAGCAGACGTTCTTCTCTCTACACCGGCCACGCTGTTGGGAAGGGTGTAGTACTGCCTTGTGGACACCAGACGGGGTTGAAGAGTCGCATCTGGAAGAGGGAGAGACATCAGGTTAAAGCGGAGGAGAAAAGAAAAGGTCGTTAATGATTCCTCTAAGCTGGAGAGGAAATGGCATGTGAACTGCAGGCCCCCGCTGGGATGTGACTCAAGCAGGATCAAAACTGCTGCGTTTGTGACACCAGCTGTTGGAAAAACAACATAATCAGGACTCCACTAGTTGTTGGCAGTGCGCTTATGGCAGCTAGCTCACAGTCTTACACTTTTCCTCTACCATTATAGATTTGACGCCTCTATGATCTTTAAAAAAAAAAGCATTTTAAATAGCCTCTATAAACCAGAAACCCACATTTGTCATGTAAAATAACTAAATGTGCTAAATAATGCATAATCATGCATACACAGACAAAACACAATGTGCATACATCACAAGAGAAAAAAAACCATCTGGCTTCAAGTCGATGCAAATATTTGCACCACTGGACAAGGGAGAACGTATACAAAACAGGGAAAGAAACTCAGCCTTAACTTGACAACAGACACAAGGGTCCATTATATTTATGGATGGTACACACCCTTGCCTACAGTATAAACAAGACCCAAATGGCCTCTTTGATTCCCCAAGTCTTCAGAGGAGGGGAATGAATCACACAGTTCCTTGTCAGACCAGAAACATGCATATAAAAGACCTAATCTTTGAAATAATCTCTGCAGGAGAATCCAGTGTCCTTCTTTGGCTAAACGAGGCCCCAGTTTAACAGCATGAAGCAAATAAATGCTTAGTTCAAGGAAAATTCACTTCATTCTGAAATTCCTCTCAGGTTTTTTCATGCTTATGGTATAGACCTAGTGAAATTTAAAGTCGGAGGATGGTGGACTTGCTGCCTTTGTTCCCTGCAGGGCTCCAATGATTACACTTCTGTTTAGAAATCTATGCAATCTGGTGTAAAGACAATAACTCAGCGAAATGTTCTGTAGTACATTCCCTAAAACAGACATTATCACTGATTATATTCTAAACTATGAAGCCGAGGCAAGAACATCTGTAACATCTCAAGTGATTCTCGGGCACCTCATCCTTTTCGTTCTTTGGGAATTCGGTATTTGAGATGTGCTTTGGGTAAACACACAAAAACATGCTGGGATTGAGCTTAAAGGGGTCAGGCTCAAATGCCTCGCTGGCTGAGTGACATACTGGGAATCTGCAGTTAAATCACCTCCAGTGTAGCCTGATATAGACGCTCGTTTGCCATTTTTAGATGAACGGCATAGCTTTTACAGATCACACTGCCCATGACAGATTCTTATCCAGTTTTATTTTATTTTTTTTTAGATTTCAAAGAATATTTAAAAAAATCCAATCATGTAAGTCTTTCAAAAGTTTCATTTTCCTTTTTTCTAAATTTATTTTGCCTTCTGTGCAGTTGCAAGGACACATTACTCCCAAAAGTGGTGATTAAAAAAGGCCCATGAAATGGAATAATGTCTTCCAATGCCTCTCCCAACCCTCTACTTCTGAATCTGAGTCACAGCAGCATAATACATCACAGATATTTTTCAACATCAATAGCAGCCTGGATAGCTTAAGGGAGAGATCAGCTGCTCCGTTTAAAGACAAGGCACTGACTGCCATGGGTACAATAATAAACAAGCACTGAAGACAATGAAAATGCTGTTTAAAATAAATGTTTAAAATGTCTGTGGCTTTTCAGATGGAAAACAAACAGAGTTTTGTTAAGATAATGTAATATCTTTTGCCCCAGCTTCCTCCAGACTGTATGGCACCTGAATGGTGCCACCTCACTTCTTCCATTCCTCATTTTGTAATGGCAATTAGAGGACGATATTCCAGATTGTGGTATTCCAATATGAATTAAAGTAAATTGTTTGCTGAAGACATCCTTTTTACTTCATATAAGGCTAAGTTTTGGTGGTGCCAAACTAACAGTGGGACAATACCGCTATTTATAAAGTTACACCAATGACCTATGCTCTTTTTCATAATCTGTCCTTATAACTGTTGTTTCAACCTATTTAAAAAGAAAAAATATATTTTTTGCTTAAAAAAAGTGTCATGTTTTGTCTGTATGATCCTACTTAACTAACTTGAGCTGTTTTGGTTTACAAAGAGGACAATCCATTCAATATTCGAACATAAAACATTGTGCAGTTACATTTTACTTAATCTGTTTATAAAATCCATGAATCAAATTCCCTTTGAAATATTTAGGCAAAAGAAAGATCTTTAATTTTGTTATGTAAAAAAATTTAATTTGTAGTTTTGAATGGAAATGGTTAAAGACTATCCTTATTTAATTGTATTGAAACAAAATATATTAGCAGCTCTAAACATTACCAAAGTATTCTAGCAAAATGTTTCTTTCTACAGGATAGTAATATAATATAAATATATAAATATATATCGTCAGCCTAATAGCATTTCTGCCTAACTCATTTTTTTTGCCAAATTGAGATATTGGCCTAACTTGACTGTGAGTGTTGAAAAAAATGTGTTTTTTCTTCTTTTAAAAAAACCTGAAAAAAATGAGTTAGGCAGATATGCTATTAGGCTGACGATATATAAATCATATAAAGAATCTCTTTGATTTAGGAAATTCTGGATCATAACTTCTAGTTACCTTTTGTGGCAGAACAAGGCTTAAATCCCAAAGTTCATATATTCCGTAGGACTAAATTACTGAAAGAAAAAGTGGTGGAAATCATTTAGAGGAAAATAAAATCTAAGCTATAAAGCAGATATTGGCTGTGATGGTGACCAAATTAAGCTCAATCAGTGTGCACACAGTACCCAATATTGATTACTTCAATTATTTGAAGTAAAAACTAATTAAACTGCCAAAATAAGGTCACAATGTAAGCTTTAAATAAATGTTTACCCCAAACTTATAGTTTTTTTTATTTCTACTTCTGATATAAAACCCCATTTCTAGGTGTAAACCAAAAACCTCAGATACTTGAAAGATCAGTCTTCAGTCTCAGACAATGTAGAAACCACATCTTTCCACAGCTAAAGCCAGTGGGCGTGCAAGTGTGACAAATATTAATCAAAGAGATATGAGGAACTGATGATCAAGTAATGGGCTCTGTGTGACATGACAAAGTGGTTCAGACTGAGGTATTCTGAAAACTCATAACCAGAAAGATCAGGGCTGACAAATCAAACATAATTCCAGAATGACAAATCCCACATATAAGGAGAGTTTTAATGTTTTCACCGAAAGGTTATATGTCTGGTGTGTAATTTAAAGTTCTAGTTTGTGATTCCTCTTCAAACCGATTAATGTTGTGTATAAATGAGCAAAAAGAGGACAGATCTAGTAGGAGAAAGGTTAAATGAAAGAGGAGCATCAACAAATCATTTGCTGAGGTTCTGGTGTTTATTTTGGCATTTTGTAGATTTTTTTTTAATTCTAGGTAACCAAACGATTATTTGAAGGGTTTCTTGAACGCATCTCGATAATGATGGATGGAAAAAAAAAGTGGATGTGGATGTGTGTGGAGCAGCTTTTCCTGGGAATCACGCGTCGCTCTTGCGTGATGAGGAGCGCGTCCCCGCACGCTGAGCCACAACCATCAATGCCGGTTGGAGCTATAAGCAAAATGACAATAGTATAGAAAACAACGAATTCAAGTCTCACCAATAAGTGGCTTAGGTGTCGTATTCCCCATTATATCCGGGAATTTCTCGCACTGGCTGAAAACTTAAATGCAGGATCCCTCTGCGCATCCATGCATCTGGGCTTCCGCGTGCCTGCCTCCGTCCGTGCGCGCGCTTCCAGGTCTCCGTGCAGCTCCAAGCTGGAGCATGGACGCGCTCCTCTTAATGTCAAACCGCTGCGACAGGCAGACACTTCCAACTGGCGCACAGCAGCCCCCTCCTTTCTGCACTATCTGCTCCCTCTGCTCGACTTTAAAGAAGCAGTAAGCAGAGAGACCCCCCCCCCCCCCCCAAAAAAAAAAAAAAAACGAATAACACAGCCTCTGAATAATGTAATCACCTCCAAATTGACTTAACTAATCCTTATTACTTCGACACTCATACAGCCTGGAAGTCAAAACATTTGAATATAAAAGTTATCTGTAGCAAATTCCATGGATGTGATCATCCCTTACCCAATCAGACCCTTTTGAACAAAAAGAGAGCCCTCCTATGATAAAAGTCAAAGCACCATATGAGGAAATCCCCCTTCCCACCATCCTCCGCTCCCCCACAGGCCCAGAGCTCTGGGCTTCTCTCAAGCTGCTTCCTGTCTTCTGGACCACACCACCCCTCTAAGGAGCCATGCATGCACAGCCTGCAGGGCCTGCAGGAATGACAGGTCTCCCACAATGGACTACAAGAGGACTTGAGGTGCTATAAGCAGCAGCTGAGCATGGAAGACATGCAAACAAAGAAGTAAAAAATGTATGCAAACATTTCATATTGATGCCAGTGGAATGAGTGGGATGAAAGGCTACATTAGCATAAATCTGGGAAGTTCCTGTGCATGCAGGGAAAGTGCAAATGTGTGTTGGAGCTCAACGACATATATGATTCCTAATCTTACAGGGAAAGCCAATGGGTTGAGGGCATAATACTAAAATAAAATGGACCACAAAAGCATTTGTTCCTGCATCCTTAATGCGGTTTGTTTTAGCAGGATACGGCGGCTCCCTGCATGAGCTGTAGATGAATGGTGTTTGGGGTGAAGCAATGCAGAGTGAAAATTCCTCCCCACACACTCACAACCTTGTTTTGCTCTAAGAAAAAAAAAAAAAAAAAAAAAAAGAGCTGCAGTAGCAACAGGGGATTAACACGGGAAGTGAATGTGAGGCTGCGATGATGTCTGCAATCAAGCCTTCCATGTAAATACAGGAGAGCTGCAGCACCGAGCGTGGCTTCTCGCGGCGCTTGGTGCTGCCTGAGCAGAGATTATCGGGTGTTAATAAAAGTATGATGATTGCAGAGCTTGTTTTATTCTTCCAATGAGGATTTTATCTCAGGTCCTGCCTGATGTCTGCCCATCTAGTTAACACCACTGAAACACTTTTAGAACTGGTGTGCTATAACATTTTATATTTTGGTTTCAGTAAGTTTAAAGTAATCTAAATCCCTTTGTTGAAAAATTGATGCCTAAAAAAATCTGTGCTAGTGAATTGAAAGTCAAATGTGTTGAAACTGGCCAGTTGGATGATTTTCACAGTCAGACTTTAAATTCTGGTAACGGTGGTGCTTTTGTCTGATTCCTCCCAAGCTTAAATGTATTGCCTCTAAACCATGCATCATTTTATTTTCCCAACTTCAGTATGTTTTATTTAGTTTAGCAAAAACAAAGGCTCACCTGAAATCTGGTTTGGACAAACACGAAAACCTGGTTCCACTGAAAATTAGACTGTTTACTTGTAAGTGAACCCTGATGCGTTTAGCAGCAGTTTGCAATTCAGTGGACCAACAACAGACATTTATATGAGTAGGAAGTTATTTTCGGCTTATTTCAGAACCCAAATTTCAATGCAGTTGCCTCAGTAATGATACTAATTAGTAGGGGTGTCTGTGACAGACTGGCGACCTGTCTAGGGTGCCCCCTGCCTTCGCCCACAACTGGCCAGGATAGGCTCCAGCAGCCACGTGACCTCGAAAGGGACAAAACGGGTTGTAGGAAAAAATTGATTCCGTTACAATAATTGCAATATTTTATTTGACGATTTTTGTATTGGCTTAAAATACTGTCGGGACAATATTTAATTATTTATGGGCGTCTTTCAGCGTCTGAGTCTTGTTTTCCACTTAAACCTCCGACCGGTAGTTGGCAGCTTAGGACACTGAGGCTCTTTGAGCAGCTCTACACCGCACAAAAAAACTACAAGATCTCAGAGAGAAGCAGCATTTTTTATGTGACATGTACTACTTAGTTTTTACTTGGGATGGGTACCGAACCGAAACTCTGAGCCATGTTGCTGCCAGTAACATAGAAAAACGCGGATTGTGGTGCTTTGCAGCGGGCTCAGATAAAAACGAGTTAAGCAGTGCAGCTGCACAGCGGCTAAAGCACGGAGCATCTGCCAAAAGGCTGTCGGCAAAGCAGGTCAAGTTCTGCAGAACCTCACAGCAATAGATTCTAGTTTAGCGACATGATGGATCAGAGTGATGTGTACAACTCTCTGAAAAAGGCCAATGTCATGGCGATGAGCGGTGAAAGACGTGTTTACTTCCACGTGTGAGAAAACGAAGCTGCATGTAAACAAAGCATCTTAGCCACATTAAAGTGCTCTCCTTCACCCTGTCATGTTGCCTCATCACACTTTATTGTTTCTGGAAAGAATTGTTGTTTTCTTTCTTTTTTTTTTTTTGAAGCACCGTTCAGGCTCCTGAACCGCTTAAAAGTACTGGAGAAGCTATATTAAGACAATTTGGAAATTAAACAGCAATTTATATTCTCAATCATATTTACAGAACCATATTGATTAAGGCACATTCATTCTATTTATTTTTCTTATATTGAAAAATATTTTGTTGTGGAAATCAGACAATGTTGACTGTTCCCTTTAAGAACAAATATATTTTAAGTTACCAAAATAAAAGCACTATGAATCTGCTTGGGTAAAAGCAACTTGTCTATGAGATACAGTTGTAGTTCTAAACATTGTGATCATTAGATAAAATGAATTTGACCATTTTATTACAATGGAAGGTATATTATTATTCAGGTAGAGTTTTTTTTCTAAGTCATACTCTTAAACAAAAAATGTAAATGTTTTCCTTTCACAATATTGCGATATGTATCGTACTGCCAGACTCTTGCCGATACACACCCCTACTGATTAGGTATTTAAAGTATGTACATACAATAAAAGCTGAAAAAATAATTTAAAAAAAACAGTAAAATACACATTAACGTAATAACTAAAAATTTGACATAAAATATTGGAAAAGAGTATTATACATAGAATCGTGGATAAGGAGGGGCATATATGGAGTTTAGCAGTCTCTGGGCATGTGGAAAGTAGTTATTCCTGAACCTAGCTGTCCTGCTGTGAAGGCTGCGAAACCATCTATCTGTCCATTTTGGGGCTAGGAGGGGTCTTTGATGGTGTTCTAGGCCTGAGTCTGATAGTTCTCTCAAGCTGCGTTCTGAATGAGAGGAATGGAGGTCCTGAAGACTGGAATGAAAGTGGAAATAAACCAAAAGGAGTAAGTGACAACATAAGCGTTAGGTGCTAAAAAAAGGAAAATACGCCACAGAATAAATTTGAAGATATAAGTGTGGCGTAGTGAAGGGTTATTACCACTTGTTAATGGTAATCCATGAAATAAGAATCCTGATTAATTTTCTTCTTTGTCTTTTTTGTCTTCATAGTCCAATATTACTGCAACTTTTAAATCTGGGATTACATAACTCAGACTGTTAAAAAAATGTGAAATTCAGGACCACGAAGGGCTGAAGCATCCAGGCGTACAAGTGCTGTATAAGGCCTCTCTGCAGAATCTAAATCTAACACAGTGTTTTTCAACCAGTGTGCCGCGGCACACTAGTGTGCCGTGGGAGATGGTCAAGTGTGCCGTGGGAAATTGCCCTCATTAACTGATCTAACAACATTTCCCATCTCCAGGAAATCAGCTCTTTGTTCATCCAAACAGGCCCTGATAAAACACTAAGTAGTTAGGAATATGAAAGATCATAAAATACTTTTTTCTTTGTGTTTATTTGATTCTATTAAAGACATTTGGATCAGAATCACTGTACCGCGATTTTGCTGCAGCTATACCGGTTTGCGGAAAAGTCCCGCGCCTTTAACTGTCTCCACCAATCATTCTTGAAGCCTGAATCACATGTCATCAGTCTGACCAATCAGAAGTGGTTAAAGTCTTCACTTCCTTGTTTAGATTTAGCTCAAAAAGTCTCTCAGTTCTAACAAAAATACCAGCTAAAGCTCGTCTTTAGTGGTGTAGCTTTCCACAGAATCCGGTGTCAGACCGTGGAACAAGAGAACAAAACCATGAAGCTCAGAGACGCTGGTCTTTCTGCGGTCAGCGGATTTTCTGCACTACATCTCCCATGATGCATTGGGTTAGAATGACTGTCTTAGCGCACAATGAGCCTCTCCTCTTAACGTCTTTAAACAAGGAACACACATCAAACAGTTTTTGAATCTTTTAACTTAACTTTTAATACATATTTTAGAAAAAACAGCTGCAACTTCCAGCTTTTTCTGCCACAATTATCATGAAAATGCCAGTGAGATTCCGGGGGACGGGGGACGGGGGGGGGGGGGGGGGGTCGATCAATACAGACTGAGATTCTGCTTTTTTTTTTTTTTTTTTTGGATGCTGGTGTGCCGCGGGATTTTTGTCAAGGCTAAAGTGTGCCGTGGCTCAAAAAAGGTTGAAAAACACTGATCTAACAGGCAAACCTGTATGAGGATGCAGGAAAATATTATGGTCGTAGAGCAAAAATATTCATGCACGTTTTTCTCTAAGGGGCATGCTATGGGCGACAGGTCATAGACAACACTTCTTCAACAGACAAGGGTAGGTAAGGATTCTAGACACATGCAGGTCATACAGGTTGTTCTTTTTTTTGACCCCCCCCCCCCTCAAAAAAAAGTCCTGCAAACTGTGCAAAGTGCCTGTAAATGCTGTTCATGTGATAAGTACACACTCCTTGCATGCCCCTTACAGGTTTGCCCATTTTCTGCAAACAAGAAACTAGCCAGAAAGGCAGCTGTGACTTGTGGCATAAGAGCACAATATGACAAGCACCACCTGTCAGTTATAAGTGGGAGCAACTTACATTAGCCTTATGAATACATCACGATACCCTTACTACACACACGACAGTCGAACGCTTCCTTTTCATTGAGCCTCAAGTGAACTGCAAGACTCTCCTGAGCTCCCCTTAAGATGCATCTTAACCCAGTTCATCTATGATCATCCACAGGCCTAGAAACCCCAAAACCCGCAGTACCTGCATGGTTCAACCTCTATTTAGGTGTATGTGACTATAGCTTGAATGGTTGTTCAGTGTGTCCTGCTTTGGATGTTTTAGATTTTGTAGACCCAGTTAGCAGTCTTTAGGAACTGTGGGATTTTTCTTGCAGTTTGGTCTGCTTCGGGCTTTGGTTCACTTCTGAGAGTCCCATGTGTGAAGACTAGTCAGACAAAGGTGAAAAAATGATCAGCATTCCATGTCCATTTAGACCAAGCCCAAAGGATTACTAAATGATGGACAGAAGACTAGCTGGTTTGCCTTTTTGAGCTTTCTTTCCAGGACAGAGCTCTGTTTAGGAAATACCAAAAAATAGCTTCTGGAGCCATATTATGTCTACAACCAATTTGCTCCGGTCAAGGTAAAAGCAAAGCCAAGCAACAAAAATGTGAAACTTTTCCGCATTTCTTATTTTAAGATGGACTGGTGTTGTGATATTCAAAATCTTGACATTTACAGAAAGATGAATTAAACTCTGGTCAGTCTATTCTCTACCTTGAGAATCATTATTACATGATTTGCCTGACCTTTGCAAATGTTTGTCTCCAAATGGTTTTCCAGCATTTTGATCCACAATAAACAGTTTCTTTGTAAATTATTTACTGTGACAAATTCTCTCAATGTGGATGTCAACTGGGATGATCAAAACTAATCGGTTTTAGAGGTCAAAGGGCTGGAGGTGGATGATTCATTAAAGTACATAAAAAAGAAACAATACAGTAAGTTAGTTCTATGAACAGACACATATTCTTCTATTTATGGCCATATAACAAACATGTATTTTCTTCAGGTGACATTTTTGCATTGGTCGAAAGTGTTGCTGTTTTCTCACCTTTCAAGTCTTTGCAACAATAGTAAAGGTATGTTTAACATTACATTCAGTTGCTAGATAGGACAACTGAGTGGACACAAGGCCAGATGTTGTCAGATTCTCCAACTAGATTAATACAAAAATAGGACCTGTCATTTTAAGCTGGTTGTTATTTTAATTAGCATACTATTTCAAAGGTGGGGGAGATTTAATTCTGGTATTTACAGAAAAAAAAAACAGATTTAGATAAACTATTCCATTCTTGTAAACTCTGCAAATAAACAGTTGTCCTACTAAAAGCTAGCATAGAAATCTAAAAATACACAACTGTGTTTCTGTGCAGGAAAAATAAACTGCATCCACTGCTGCTTCGTAAAAGCATAATAGAGTAATAAAAAAACCTTTCTTGCTCTTCATAGCCAAAAACATTAGACATCCACAGAAAAATAGATCCCAAATCTTAACAAATAGCATTTCAAAGGGTTATGGTAGACTTACTGTAGTCTTCCTAAAAACTTAAAAACAACATATTATACTTTAGCACAGAGAGACCACTTTTCGTGTAAGTATGGAATATTATTTAACAATATGTTTAAACCTGATCAGTTGTTTCAAACAGAACTATCTAAACACAAATTAAAAAAACATAGCATAAAACCTTCAATTTTATGAATGATCAGTTTTACTCGCTTTTGTAAACTGGAAATTTCTAGGAAATATTGTGAAAGGCTGAGGTTTCTGCTTTCATTTAACTAATATAATTTATTGAATTAATACACAGTAAAGCAACTTGATTAAGTTTAGATGTCAAAAAGTGGTTGGGCAATAAAAGTTTCTGGTTGACGTTAGGAGAACACATTCAAGTTTTACTACAAAAGACTTTTCAATTTTCCACCATGGCTTGGCAACATTTTGTAACCTGTTTTACTACTAGCTGAGGGGAATGCTGCACATTGAAGAGTGACCCTGTTCTACCTTTTGGGATCACGGTGGACACATCTAGGTTGTAACGATTATATAAACAGAAATTGGGACAGAAGCAGAATTTCATTTGCAATACCCAGCTGTGATACAAAAACCATTATAATTGTTGATTCTTCAAGATGTTGGTGGGAATGTGGAGTTTATGGTGTAGAACTTATTAGATTTACAGTCAATATGCAAAAAGGAGAGGGAAAAAAAAACCTTTTTAATGTGCAAAAGCTTGTAAAGTAGCATTGCGATGCATCTGCGATGTAGCAATCTCCAGAGGGTCTCTGCATGCATGTAGTTATTTCCAGAAGGAGGGTAGGCTTACCTCTTTTGCTTAAGGAAAGTTGGCCGGCAGCAGTGTGAGTGCTGCTATATAGAACGAAGCAGGACTGCACATTGGGATTGCAATGTGGTCTATTTTGCTGAATTTTAATCCTATCCAAGGATCCAAAAGTAGAATTGTTGTGCAGATGAATGCTTGGAAGGTTTTTTGAGTGGTGGTCTTAGGACAGCGGGAAGAGGGCTGTTTTCCAAACCTCAGCCACTGATCTAATGGATGAAGTGAGTTATACCAACCTCTTCACTAAGAAAAACGCCATCTACACTGAACACAATTGAGCCAGCACAATCCATGAAAAAAAAAAAAAAAATCATGGTCAATTCATTTTCTTGGAACCCTGTAGGTTTTTTTTTCTGTTCTCCAAAAATCTATCCACATCTGCTCTCAATGTGTGCTCCTGTCTTTTCATTATCTCCAATGCTAACAAGCCACTGGAGTCAAACACCTGCTTTTTAAAAACACAGTTGGAGTTTGTAAAGCTGTTGTTTTTAGTAAAAAGTCTCTAAAAAGTGAGGAAATATGCCAAGCTGAAAAGATCTTTCATCACAGCAGCAGCAGCACTTGGGTTTTATTGTAGACACTTTAGGAGGAGCTCTTGCCATGTGCCTGTTGCCCTCACAGACTGTTCTAATTTGCAGAAACCTTTAGATCATAAGACTGAATGCTGTGGTAGTCACAAGCAGACAAAATCGTTGCATACTCTGTTTTACTGCTGCAATTTTAGATTTCAGTAAATTAAAACCATCAGCACTTTGTGGATGACTTGCATGCGCTGTAAATTTGGGAAACAGAGCAGTATTGCCAGCATGGGCACAACATATTTATGCCGTTTACTGAGTACTGATGTTTTCCCAAAAAAATCTGTCTCATATCAAAACAGCTAATAAAGCCATGCCAAGAAAAAAACAAGAGGAATTATGAAACAGACAGAATAAATATTGTTTTTACCACAAAGGTGACTCAAAGTTTTTGTTTTTGATGATGTCTTTACAAAGAAAATTATAGAAATGGAGTGTAATATCTGGTAAAAATGCATATTCATACATTAAACAGTTGAAGCTTTCTTAAAAACTATAAAGAAAATGAACAGAATAGAATATTGAATTATTGCTGAAACATTATGTAACTACATCAGCTGAGGAAGTGAAACAGCCAAAAAAGGGTCAAGAAAACTAATTATGGTAAATTTATAACTAGATGGTGCAAAATTAAAGGGTGGCAGCTAAATTAGGTGAAAACAGTCCTCGTCTCTTGAACATTTTGTGTATTAAATCTCCTTATAAGTCAAAAAATGTATGAGATTTTAATGAAACTACAACAAACCACAAGTAACAGCTACAAATAAACAAACCCAGCAAAATAGCTAACATTTAAAAGTTTTTTTCTACTAAAATAATCATCAGTTATTAGCTCAGGACAAAAACATTTCTAAGCCCATATAAGTAGTAAAAGTACAAGTCCCCATCTCCTTAGGGAGCTAAAGTAAATACTTTGGAACCAGATCGCTTGAATCAGCTGAGCAATCTGGAGTTGCCAAATAACATTCAGAAATAGAGGAGGATCTCAGTTTTCTAAGCCTTTCCACAACAAGATGGACCTCTGACAAAATTCCCTGTGTGAATGCAGACCAGTCCAAATGCCTTTTGTCATAATGGGCCAGTCAGAGGCAAATGTGGGCAAATTTCCACACATAAGCCCAACAAATAATGTTTCACCTGCACAAACATTTGAGTTGGCAAAGTTTTCAAAGGTTCTGTTTTTTAGTTTCAGTTAAATACAAGACCGTATGTGTGAAATGTGAGGCACGTCTGAAAACAAAGGCCTCTTCTGTATTTTTCTTTAAGTAGTTTGAATCTGATGAAGACACTTTCACAATCACAATCTTACACAGCGAAAAAATAGCTCAAACCCAGATGACACTTACGTGAGCTCATACATTTGAAGTGTGTGTGTGGTTATCTGTGTGTCGGGTGGGAAAACTGTTTCTTCCTTGGTAGTTTAATGCAAGTGTAATATGAGTCAGTTACTTTTTAAATCATTTGTTGAAGGAATATTCCCATTACTACTAGTACATAAACAAGAACATAAGGATAACTGTTATCTTGTATACATAGTTAAAGTGAATGCATATTGGGGGGATGATGCCTTTTATCAATTTACAATAGTCAGTTTTCTTCTGCTTTTTTTCCCCAGTTGTTTGCATTCTTTAAAACATTTCTACATTACTATCCATGTGCCATGTTAGTGCCATATGAACCTTCTCAGACTCTGAGGACCTCAGGGACCGACCTCCTGCGGGTGCCCAGAGTCAGAACTAATCCTTATGCTATCCAAGCCACGTTAACGTTGGGTGTGGGGTCATCTGGACCCCACAAGACAGTGCGCTGAACCTTTTTTCTTCAATGATTTGTGATCTTCACTGCTGTCCATGGATTACATGAAATCCTCTCCACCTTTATCCACCTTTGTCATGGTAGGGAGAACACGTCAATGTAAGGGTGAGGTCATCTGGACCCCACAAGATAGCACAAGGGCTAAACAAGGGGAATCAGCATTTCAGTCTTATGCAGCTAAAAGCTGGAACAGTCTCCCTGAGGTTGAGACAAGCCTACTTTGTTAATGTTCAAATCTAGACTCAAAACATTCCTGTTTAGCCATGTATATAACTGAAGGGTCCTTATCGACACCTCTTTTAATTTTCTTTTCTCTTTCCTTTTTTTAAAGTAAATTTTATAATGATTATGTATGTTTTCAATCTTTGTACTGTTATGTATTGTGGTTTTTATGCTTTTTTCTCATTTGTGAAACACTTTGTATTACTTTGTGTACGAATTGTGCTATACAAATAAACTTGCCTTGCCTTACCCTCAAATGGGCTTCAACTGTGACAATTTGGTCCACTCCTAAAAGTGCAGTGTGAAACCAAATCAAATTATTCAAACTGAATGACTTTCTTGACCCATGCTTGACAAGATTACAATAACACACATCAAGCAAGACAAAAGAGTCAGAGATAAATCCATACGCCAGTCAGACTTTGTTAACTGTGATGAGAACAGTAACTCCAGAACTTGTTTGTAACATGTTACACGTTAGCCACATTAGAAGCGTTAGCTGCGATAGAGTGTTTACAATACTTGTAACTCCCAATCTTGTTTAAAATACATAAAAAAACAGATTGATAAGGCTAGAACAAATTTTACTGTCACCACACGAATTTCCAACCTTGTTAGTAACACGTAAAAAAAAAACAGTCCGACACAGCAACATGTTAGCTGCGTTAGCTTATTCCCAAAAACATTCAACCTTGATTGACACTCGTAAATAAAACAGACTGACATTTTGACAGAGTGCTGTCTACCTACAAAAATTACTTCCTAATCTGTAAGCATGATCAGAATTAATCCATATATAAGGAAATCCGAATTATGAGGCCCACTGTTGTTTGTTTTTTTGTGAAAAAAAAATTAAGCTTTTAAGTGTGCCTTGCAGTGCGAAAAAAAAGGTACTGTTTTAATTCTAAGATAATGGGCTTAATGGGCTCAAACTTGGCTGATACTAACAAAAGTCAGTTTTCCATTAGAACCACGTTTTTAAATGCCAGGTCTATTCTCTAAAAACTTGTTAACTAAAAAAATATAAATGTGTTCTAGGATTTCATACTAACTCCCTGAGATGTTATTTTAAGCTGTGTAGACCAGCATACACACCAGGAAGTTCATGTGACTGCTGCCTTGATTCTGTAATGGGCTGCCGCGTTGATACTATACATTTCCATTTCCAGAAGGGTCTTCTGCTGCAGGCAGCCTAAATCACATCATTACATAACAGGCCAGATCCCCACATAAATATTCTCTGCAATGCAAACAATGGAAGCTGTCCGGAGATGGAGCATACCTTAAAATACACCAACCTGGATCTAAATCAAAGTAACGTTAGCTATACAAAGTAAACTTGTACTTTTTGCTAGTGGAAGATGAAAAGCGGCTTAGCTATTCTCAAAATATTGTTTTAGGCTTCTCTGTCTGTGGGAGACATGCTAAAAATGTCCTTTCAACGCAGTTAACCAGATGCACGGACAGTGCTCTTCCTCCATCTGTTCCATTGTCTCGGCGTTCTCTGGGATGAGGAGCGGATGCCCCACCAAAAGAGATGCAGGAAACAACTTCTTGTCCAGAACAACGTGACCAATTTCTTTTGGCTTGTATGCTCTACCTTTAGACTTAAGGGTAGTTAAAGGTGGTTTATCCTCTATGGCCATAGATGTTTCCCAAGTTCCTGCATTTTCAGAGACACAGGAAGCACACACATTCTTCTACACCTGAGAAGTCATGCCTGATTTTGTCTTTGCATTTTGAGCTAGACTAGTCCAAGAACTAACCAACCTGGTTGGGAGTCAGGAGAAGCAGGAGGACATTCTAGAGTCTAAGTCAAGGACTTTGTTTAGTATAAGTTGACTTGACACAAAACGACTGGGAATGCTCTGAACAGTGTTTCAGCCACATTCAGAGTCCTGTGCAATGCTCTATATGTTTATACATTGATATATTTTGACTTTAGTTTTAATCAAATGTTGTAAAACAAATGGCATGGTTGTAGGAATGGAAGGTGTATAAAGTTTAATAAAGACAGGTCCGTATAAACCCCAAGAGGAATCAATCTGAGAGTGCATGTAGAACAATAAATATGTTTACAAGGGGTATCATTATAAAAGGCAGGATGGTTGCTATTGACCCACAGCTTTTCACTGCTGAACCACAGTTATAAAAGTTTTTTATGCCATATTCACGTTAATCCTCTGAAGCAAATGAAGGGAAAGCAGTGAATTCTTGCGGTGTACATAAAACAACAAACCTAGAGTTAAGAAAATCCCAATTAAGCCAGATAACATCATTAGAGTTTATGACACAGTTCAAAGTAAATTGTTCTCAAGTAATTTAAAGCTCGTTAGAATTTGCCTATAGGCACCCAAATTGGGACCTCTTAATTTCTTAATTTTTCCCACTGCTACATCCTGCATTCACTTAAGCCTCATTTCCACTGAGCGATATGGTATGGTACTGTCCAGTACCATTTAGAATGGTCCAGGCATTCCCCCTCAAAGTTGGATTGAACTGTGCCTGCGGGGTGTAGACCGATTGCATAGCTTTGTGTCATAGTAGAGCGAAAACAGCAAGAGCGAAGCTATCAACAACAACAACAATGGAAGACATCCAGCAGCTCTTTTTTTCTGCTTGGCTTTTGGTAATCCGTATATACAAGTCATTTAATGTTGTTTGAGAGAAGATTGCGGGCAGCGAAGAGGAATACACTGGTCTGCCATTTTCTTTTGTCGTATAGATCTTCCGCTAAATTAACGGGTTTCCTTGTGTGACAACATTAGCTATGCCCTAACTGGTCTCTTTTATATTTTATGGACCTACAACCAACAGTGGCCCAAAAATTTTGCGGTTTAGTCCATCTTAATGGGTCCATTTTAGACTGAAAACGCTCAAATGACCAGACCGGACCTCTCAGTTGAAACAAGGCTTTAGTAGACTATAAGAGAACATCTATGCTTAATTATAAGCCCGAAGATGCCATATTTATGAAAACTACATGGCAAAAAAGCCACAAACGGCTATGTTCAATAGGGTCTGTTTTGTCTCAATGTCTTTGAAAGAATAGCAGCAGGGATAGCAGACAGCTCCAGGTATCACTTAACAAACCAGTCTTCTCAACTCCACTGTATTTTCAAGTTGCTGTATCTGCAATAACCTATTTGTATCTCTTGCTGTACTGTCAAATATGTTTCCATTACTTACCCAGCATGTCTCTTGGGGTTAAGGAACCAAACACTTGTTTCCATAGAAGGCAAAATAATGAAGTCTGGTAAGAGATTGCTCATCTGCACAAGTGAAGACATGTTTTGTTGCTGCTCAGGTCAATGCAGACTTCTTTGTTTCTGAAACCATTAAAATTTGGGATTTTAAAATTGGCTTTTTTAACTATTTGCCTAATCACTGCTTATTTGTGTTTATTTTGTTGCAATGTCTACTTTCTTTTTCTTTGATACCTAGTTTAAAACCCTAGAAGTTGCGGTAAAGCAAATTGCCCTACGAGAGCAAAGTGTTCTTTTGAGGAATGATAGAAACAAGGCCATTTTTTTAAGTTAATGTGAAGCTTTTCCATTGTGGGCTTTGTAGTTAATGGTTTTTAATTGTAACATGCTCATTACGCACAGAAAATAAGGACATTTGGCTGAACCAGTCAGCATTTTTGGATCAGCTGAATGATGATCAAGGACTTTGTTTTCCAGCTGTGGCTCACCCTCAAAAACATCCATCAATTTTCAAAACCAGTGGGGGGACGCAATCCCTGCTTCTGACAGGGCAAGAGGCAGAGTTCAACCCAGACAGGTCGCCAGTCCATCAAACACCCACACAGGATTTATAAAAGCGATTTAAACAACTATGTGGGATCCAAAAGCAGGTGCAGTTCATGAAATATGTGAACAAACAAAAGCAACATTTACTTCTAAGGCAAAGGATCACGAAGGGCATAAGCTGACACTCTCATGGGGTGGGGGGTGGGGAGCAGCGCAGAGGCCAAGCCTTTCATTCCAGAGCTTCTGGTGTATATGTCGCTCATCAACTGTCATAAAAGACATTCACTGGCAGAGCTGCTTTAGGCAGTCTAGCAATAACATACTGTTCTTTATGGTGTCAAGGGCGATTTGAAGGCCTGTTTTCCTCATGACTAAATGAAGGCCAACAGGGTTCCCCTCAGTGTATGCAGCATGCCAACCAGCCAACTCGAAGAGGAAAGCTTTGCTCTTGTCTGATTTCTATCAAGTATAGCAGAGTCTAAATAATTATTTTGTCATTTTTTACCCTAAAGTTTACCAATTAGGTTTCTTGACTAAGCTCTAAGCCAGCCTGTGTGGTCCCATGCTGCATCAATGGGAAACTCAGTTGTTAGTGTGCTGCACATTTATGCTCTGTTTTCATCCGACAGGTTCTGATCCTACTCCTTTTTTCTCTTATTAGGATTTGGTTGAGTGAACATATAAGAGGAAATGGCTGCCATTCATCCTGGGTCCCCGCTCACTGAGTATATTGAAGCCCTATGCTTTAAAGCTACCTAATGTGTACATGCATCTTCAGCTCATCTACTCTGACAAGGTCAGTGTCCATCCATCCATTTTCTAAACTTGCATAATACCTTACAGGGTCACTGCGTTGTTGGAGCCTATCCCAGTCACTAATGGACGAAAGGAGAGGTACACCCTGGACTGGTTGCTAGCCCATCACAAGGCCCAAAGTCAGACTCAAGATTAAATATCACTTCCTAGATACTGAACTGATGGGATTTAAAGTCGAAAACTTGATTTGATTTACAACTTGCATTATTTAGTAGTATATTTTTGCCCAAAAGACACCACTTTAAAGGAAATGGATTGGAAATGGATTGATGGTTTAAACCTCTTAAGACCCGAGCTAGTATTTGAGCTAACCGTGGAAACAGTCACAGGGATCCAGTTAAGTAGAATTGACTGTGATGTCCACGCATATGGACGTTCAAGTAAAGCTTATTTGATCAATACTGTATTGGTTAATCGATTTTCAAATCCAAAACTCATGATACTTAGTAACTACTCTCACTGATGAATACGGGCCGTCGGGGCAATTAATGGGCAAACTTGTATGGGACACCCAGGCGACCCACACGATCACGTGTTCTTTTCTACGGCATTCTGCGAGTGACAGGTCGTAGTAAGTACAAGTTCAAGATACAGGCGTGTTGCATTGGCTTTTCATTTTTTCAACCTCCCCAACATCCTGCGGACTGCTCAATGGGTCAATGAATGCGCTCCTTACGTGCCCCCCCTCCGACAGCCTGTTTCTAGCCATAAGGGCAGTTGTGACTAATGCTCTATTAATCACTAGAGTATGATGTAAGGGTACCCGAACAATACCGTCACCCATAGGTCATACCATTAGCCTGATAAATACTTCCCACACGCTCCACAAATGTATGTTCCATTTTCAATGAGCTTCAAGGGTGCAAGAAACATTTGCCCTCCCTTTACGATGCGCTTTGAACCAGCCACTCCTCTCTTCCATCCTCCACTGGCCCGGGCAACCAAAAAACCCGGTCCAGGCTTATGAGTTAACACCCATTCGGGTGCATGTGATTACACCTTAAGGTTGTTGAATTAAGTCAAAGTAGACATTTTTTTGCTGAGCCTTTGATGTTTTTTGAAAAACTAAACACCCCCTACTCTTTCCAAGCTTATAACAGAAGCAGATGTCATACTCAGGGATCCCACACGCCTGCCGTGGAAATATATGCATCGGTGGGAACTCTGTAAGATGAGCCGAGGACGCTGCGACATGTTCAAATGTTCATTATGCAGCCAACACATTCAGATAGGTAAATAACTCCCGGAAGCAGGTAGAGACTTCACGTTTTGAAGCTTGCTTTAAGTTATCAATGAGATGAAAGAGGGAGTTGACAGGGGAGTGACTGTCCTACTGCGTAATCATTGCATTTGATTTTACACAGGGAAACATGGAGGTCAGTTTCATGTTACATCCCTTGGTGTTTCCGACCATCTGCACCCTTTTTCCTGATCCTTTTTGCCGCAATCACTTCACTTCAAAAGCCTTCTGTCACAACCCCTGTCTCTTTTTAAACTTGTTTTGTACTTAGTCCCGCCGCTCCTTGAAGCTAATCTTTGCCTTCCTCTCATTCCTACCCTCTCTGCTACTCCCTTGTCATGACTTCAGCATAAGGCACTTGTGGGAAAGTTTGTCGGGCCCCTGCTTCAGACGGGACACTGATATATGGAGAGTGCTGGGTGATGGGGCTATTTTAAGAACTTGTAAATATGAGAACTTCCTTTTCTCAAGTATATCTAATATCCCAGAGGATTAAAAAAAAAAAGTGGCAACAGAGCAGTAAAAACCAAGCTATCGTTTACACTGCAGCTTCCTCTTTTCCTGAAAATACACAGCAATAATTCATGAATTTTATTTAAAGCAATATTTTCATTAGGAAAAATTACTTTTCTGTTCATTTCTGAAGTTAAAATTCCTACTTTTATTGCAGAAAGTTTAAATCAATGGATATGTGACAAAGGTTTTTCATTATTAAACATATTACACTCAAAGTATTAAAGTCTTGCAGAAATGGAAAATCTAATTGAATTGCAAACTTGTGAATCAAACTTAAACCTTTTCAGTAGTTTGGCCCTAATTTTACAGTGTTTTATTTTGTATTTTAACAATAAACTTTAAAAACATGAGTCTTAAGGATGTAAAGATTGGTCTGACAACTTTTCTTTTACTTATATCCTAAGATTTTTGACAAACAAATGAGCAAACTTTTGATTAACTTTAATGGCGGCATACTACACTGGCTGAAAAAGGTTATCCTCAACTTTGTTGAGTGAAACTTGTTCACTCTCAACCTGTTCAAGCTGGATCACAAGTGACCCTTGATTACATTGATTGGAGAAGATCAGGTTCATTACATTGACTTTGAGCAACTAGATCTAAAAAAAAAAGACAAGTCATCGTCTAAGCTTTGTTTGATGTGTTCCACACACAAATGGATCTGTAATTTCCTCCTTTTTATCAGATTTGACAGGAATAATAAAGGTTGTATCACTAACATCTATCACAGCTTTACTTTCCATAGATTTAGATGATCATGACAGATAAGGTGAGCAATGTAATAAAATCTGAGCACTAATTGGCATCAGGACATTTAACAGTGTCTTCTGCTTTTAGTACAGCTGATCATATTAGTCTTTCACTGTCACTTAAAGGACACGTCAGAGAGCTTCCTCTTGCTCTGTCCGGCATTCATTTGTGGAGGACGCTTCAAAAATAACACATACCATTAACACGGCAAACATAGTATACATGTTTTTTTTGTGCAGCTTCATTGCATTGGGTTAGGGTTACGTTTGGACAAGAGATGCTTCAGGGAAGATGATGTTTATTCAGGGACTTCAGACGAAGAAAATGGTGAGAAAAGCAGTTGAGCTTAGCTGATATAATTCAATCAACTCATCCTTTCAGTTCCTGAAACACTGACCCCAATCTTGGACATGGATGTGATGCAGTGCCGCCACCTAGTGACAAATATGACCTTAAAACCTCAGTTTTACGCCATTAGCCATTACATTCAGGGTTGTGTAAAATACTCTCTATCTTGCGTATAACTTCTGAAGTGTTTAACTGGTGAACATTTACAGTTATCATCCCTCAGAAAAATCAAAAAGCCACATAATTATATATTTGGTATTGAAAAAAAAAGAGTTAGACTCAAACTCATAATGTTTTGTTTTTTGTACTTCTTGCATAAAGAAAAGCTCAAAACAGGACATGTGAGGAGTGAATGATGGACAATAACAACAATGTGAACACACAGAAGGTTAAATAAACAAAGGATATGGCAAGAAACTGATAGTAAAGGGGGCTTTACAGCGTTTATAAAAAAAAACCCCATAACAGTCTGCTTTGCTTGTTTGTTGAATTTTTTTCATGTTTTGTTTGGTTCTTGTCCAGAGACTTCCTTGTGTATTCTCACAAGCATTTTGGATTTTTCTCATCAGCCCTCAGGGGTCTGGGAAAGTAGTGACATTCACTCTGTGAACTTCACTCGGCACAGCATCCAATGACAAACAGGCATTTCCTTTCCATCTAAAAGCAGACGTGAATATGCTGGAGTCATGTCCACATAAGTCAGGCTTTTGGTCAGTCTGTCAGTCTGCTCTGTTAATATTTGCTTAAAAAAAAAAAAAAATCCAACAACTGTGACTACATCAATACTAACAAAAATCTTTGTGTTGGATCAGTAGTCTTTTGCTGTCTTATTGTCTTTTTATAGTAAAAATTATGTTTATACAATCGTCCAATGATCCGCAAAGCTTTCACTTTCGCTCATAGATGAGCATGTTTTTGTGTTCAAATGTTTTTAGTAAAGTATATATATATATTTTGTATTTTTAATTAAAAAAAAATACATAGTCTGAAGGTTAAGCAGTGGTTTCAAAGCCTGTAATGTTTGTCATTTCACTAACGGCTTGACAAACATTTTGATCATCATCAATTATTAACAGATTCTCAGAGTTTCTCCAAGTTTGACTCTTCTTTTTTAACCTGATTTAGTAAAAAAATCTATCATTAATTACACAGGTTATAGACTAATTATTATTGAGCCTGTTTATATGACCACAAAATCAGACAAAATTGGAGTCAATCAAATATTTATAACAGTAAGATATGTTGTTTACTAATATTTAAACATTTTGTTGTATTTTTAACTTGCATAAATATGTCAGAGTTGTTATTTTATTCTCTATAAAGAGAAAACCTTTGGCTTTAATTTAATTTAATTTAATTAAGTTATTGTTTTTCTTCAATTCTTTTGACCCCCCCTCCCCCCCCCTTTTTTTTAAACACATTTTCCGACAGAAAATAAATAAATAAATAATGAAAACAATGGTAAACATTGAGAAAATTAAGTATTGTGCAGAAATATTGCCAGACCATAACACAATCTGAAAACTCCCTAAATCCAAAAATACAACTTGAATATTTGTGCAAACTATAAAGTCTCTAAACTTACTAATTATGTATTATATAGGGTTACAAGTAATTTGGACTAAAGTCATAAAGTTGAACACAAAATCTAAAGTAATTTTTAATATAAATGCTTACCTTCTCTGCTAAAATTTGTTTCCCTGCTGGAATGATGCAGTTTCCTAAAAATTGAAAAAATGGAAGACATTGAGCACTGGCTGCTTCCCATGATGCTTTCCTGACAAACTGTAGTCTAGATCTGCTAGCAAAAATAAGATGTCTTCCTCGGGTGTGCTCTTCTCTAACATCTGTCAGTTTTTCTCGCAAAAATCAACTCCCGCCTGAAATTTGAAATACTGTAAACAAAAACACGTGCCTGAGGTTACTTCATGATTTTGGCCAATCACCCGTAGACAGGGGCGGGCCTTAGTACGTCACCGCGGACCGTTGACGTTCACGTGACCAGCATGCACGAGCCCGCAGGTTGGAGAGGAGAACGAGGCAGCTTTGATTAAAAGAAAGATAATAGTTTAAATTTGGAAACGTTTGGAAAAAAAGTTATAGGCTGGTTGAGATGAGTTTACAACAACTCAGTCAGACTTTACTATTAAAAACTTTTTACCTTTTATTGTCAATGTTAATCAAGCACACATTAATGCAAATATATTGGGAAATATATATTAAGTCCAACAGACTCCAAATCATCTTGACAACATTAACATCTGAAGAGAAGATATAGTTTGGAATTTCAATAATCAAAACATTGACCAACACCATTAAAAATCAGACAAAACATTTTTTGACGTTGTGTTTAGGTTTGTTTTAGTGTCATATAGCAGGCCTTTTATTCATCTGTTAAAATAAGCAGAGATGACTAATGACGTGTAGACTACTGGTAGTCTCATTTTGCTTGAGTTGATTTTTCATGAAAAGTATTATTAGGTTACATTGACCATTATATATATATATATATATATATATATATATATATATATATATATATATATATATATATATATATATATATATATATATATATATATATATATATATATATATATATATATATAATTATTTTGTACATCAGTAAAATCCTTGGTCCTTACTTTGTTATTTATTTATTTATTTTATTTTGGGGGGGGGATTTTCTCATGAGTTTTACTCTTATATTACCTGATTTCTAATAAGAATGACTTAAACAGAGTTACTTCAGCCATGTTTTCTTTTTAGGGAATTACCACAATTCTAATTAACGTCATTAACCAGAGATTTTGGATGGTTTGAGGCTCTTTAGTGATCGAAGAGAACCTTGTGAGCTGGAAGTTTGTAAAAATAAAAATTAAACTGATGTATTTGTGTTTTAATTTATAGGTCAGATGTGTTCAAGTCATTACTCCATAAATAAGAATTTCTTTCGCATCTTTTTCCCTTTGAGTTTCTCAAGCAGTTGAACAACTTCTAAAACCCACTGAAGACTAAAAAGTTTCCAATAAGAGGGCAGAGGGCATATGGGCCCTTTTCTTCTAGATTAATACAATCAATATCTGAAGAAAAATGCTGACAGCAAATGACGTTATTTAGTTTAGAAAATAAGATTGGATCCAATAGGCTTATAGTTGGTGACAGCCTTATTTGACATCTGCATGGTTATTCATTAACAAAACCTATCAGAAATCTACAGTTTGAGTCACAAAATCTAACCAGCTGTGATCTTGTCATTTCTGAGTGTGTTTGTTTAATGCAATGCAAGATGTGATAAGCTGCAGAAGATAGACCTCAGGGTGACGTTATTGTGCAAATGCTAGATACATGGGGGAAAAACTGTCAATTGATCAGTATGTTGTAGTGGTGGATAAAGAACAGAGGAAAGCCGTTGTGGTGGATGTGGCAGTGCCAAGCGATGGGAACATCAGGAAGAAGGAACATGAGAAACTGGAGAAATACCAGGGACTCAGAGAAGAACTGGAGAAAGCTTGGAAACTGAAGGTGACAGTGGTACCTGTGGTAATTGGAGCACTCGGGGCAGTAACCCCCAAGCTGGAGGAGTGGCTACAACAGATACCTGGAAAGACCTCAGACCTCTCAGTCCTGAAAAGTGCAGTTCTAGGAACAGCTATGATACTGCGCAGAACCCTCACGCTCCCAGGCCTCTGGTAGAGGACCCGAGCTTGGATGAGAAACCACCCATGGAAGGGTTAGAGGGGTTTTTTTTTCTCCATTCATTTTTATATATACATAATGAGATTAGAATTCTCCAGTAGAGGTCGCTCAAACCCAATTTAGACAGTCCACTGCGTCACATATTCCTCTATACATGTATGTATTAATGCCAAGAACTCAAAGTTTATATATGAAGTACTAAGTACATTTTAACCAAGAAAAAAGTAAAAGTTCCTGTCTCTGCTGCACCCATTTGAAATGGAAATAAAATCTATATATTTATTTTTCGTCAGTTAATTTGTTTCATTGAACTGATGTTCTTCCATTACAATATTCAGGTGAGTAACAGTTGTGTCTCAGTGAGCACAAAGGAAAAAAAGACACAATCTGGTTAATGAATGGCTTTGATGGTTTCCCTAAACACTGAACATCACGTGATCTGTTGTGAGTCACAGAGAAGTTATCTGTGAATATGAGCAAATAAATGTAAAAGCTCACATAACCAGAACGCTTTTATAACACAGCAGCAGTTACAAGTAATCCTGTTCAAACTTGTGCTGCTTCATATGCGGAAAATGTTTGTACAACTGGTGGAAAAAAAGTTGACAGCATAATTCGATGTATTAATGGAAATTTTAACACTTAGCCTTCTTCTTGCATCTTTACTGTGTTATGTGACTTTGAATTTTTTGTACTCGTGTTTAAAAAAAGTACTAAAACACCTTGTGACTTCCAACATGACTCAAAACCTGAAATCCCTGCCCCTCCTTGATGATATACATACATTTCAATGATTTTCTTTGAATAATCCCACTCATTCAATAAACCCACTCATTCAACATTGCTCCAAGAACACATTGAGTCATGTGGTGTCAACTGCTGTCAGAGTTGTTAGCCAGTCTTTGTTGGGGTTTAAAATCACTTGGTCTCATGCTCTTTCCTTGGGCCATCACTTTTATGCTTCCCACATCACATATTTACCTTTTTTTTTTTTTTTTTAGAAAAACTAAAATAATGACTTAATGCTCTATATTTACCCTGGTTGATGATGTCTGCTTCCATGTAAACAATACTGGTTTTACGACTGAACTTTTTTGTTTGTTTTAATCGGTGTTGCTTCTGATTCCCAAAAGCCAAATGTAGGGTAACCGATCTGAGACATATGCCTGCATATGCATCAGCTCTTTGGGGTAAAATCATCTAGTGCAGTCCCTACAGAAGGCCGGATGCCAGACATTCCTCGAATGCTCCACACAGGATCTCACTTGTGCTTGTGAACACAAGCCAGCGGCTCCTGTGAGTGGAAAAATACAGACCTGATCAGAGGTTGTCAAGTGAAGAAAAACAACGCTTGAAAGACCTGACAGGTGACTAATTATAGCAATTATTCAAATATTTAAAGAACTAGCTGAAACATATGACTGGGAATGCTGTTGTTTTTTTCTTTTGATCATAGTTTACTGCCCCCCATGTTGTGAAGGCAAAGCCAAACAGTCTTATCTCGACAAGTGAAGTTCCCAACAAAAGCGGAGGAAGGTCAGTTTGTGATAAGATCAGCTTTTCAGGAGACAGCGATTTCTTTTCCACCATAGTCTGACATTCCAGGCGGGGCTGCTAAAGGAAGGGGAGCCCTGCTGGATAGGAAGAGCGACTCCACCACAGCTATACGTAATGTCCTGACATTCTAGGAGCAAATGTTTGGTTATCAGGTCGCAGATCTGGCCCTAGCTCCTGTCACGCAACTGCAGCTCGTCTGGCTCCCTAAAGCCAAGGTCTCGATCACGACTTTTAATAAAAAAGCAGGAACTCTGTGAGTCAGTCTGTTTAGTTCTGCTGGAATTGAAAATTTAAAAATTAGTTTAAAAGACACTATTTTAGATGTGGAGACGTAATGGTGTGACTACAAGAACAAGCCATCTCATTTTTTCCTCATACAGAAGTTTCTCTCCGTCACGGCCTCAATCCTCTTACAGTCCCATTTCGCATGGTGAGACATCGACAGAACACAGAAATTATGTATTACCACTAGTTTGTGAAGCAGT